>JAJLLZ010000011.1:0-2457132 GCA_021188095.1 Diaporthe vexans | reverse complement strand
AAAGAAGAGGCTTGCCGCCGACCCGAAGCTTGGCAAGCTCTACAACGAGAACCATGGCATCATCGCCCTCCGGAACGATTTCCTCGCCTTCAAGAAAATCGATGGTGCTGACGCGGCCAAGTTCGAGGAGCTGTTCGGAGACGGCGGGCACAACGAGGTCGAGCGGGATGTCATCCTCGTTCCAATCGCGACCATCGGTTGTGGCAAGACAACCATTGCTGTCGGGCTCTCCAAGCTCTTTAATTTCGGACACGTCCAAAACGACAACATCACCGGCGCAAAGCGGCCCCCACGCTTTACCAAGACGGTACTTGAGCAGCTGGAAAGCCACCCCGCCGTCACTGCCGACCGCAACAACGCCCAGAAACACGAGAGGAAGCAAATCCTAACAGATGTCAAGATACAGCACGGCGAGGCCCGCCTCGTGGCCTTGAATTTCGTGCATAACAACTTGGATAGGGTCCGCGAGATCACGCAGGGCCGTGTCTTTGCTCGCGGCGACAATCACCAGACCATCCAGGCTGCCACCGACCCTCACAAGGTCAAGGGCATCATGGAAGGGTTCCTGAACCGGTTCGAGCCTCTGGACAGCGATAGGGCACCGGACAATGGCTTTGACGCCGTGGTCAACCTCGATCCTCTCGCGTCCAGCCGAGAGAACCTGGAGACTGTGGTGAACGAGCTCCACCGTCTTTACCCCAAGCTGGTCCGGAACATTCCCAAGGGTGAGGAGATGGACCGTGTCATTCAAGAAGCCATGGACGAGTACCGTCCTGACCTGCGACACACGATACCGGATCGGAAAAAGCCCAGCAAGGAAACCCAGAACGCCGGACAGGCCCAGGCTCAGAAGAAGATTAAGAAGAAGCCCCTTGAGTATATGTCGGTTGATGTGCCAGCCACGGAAATCAACTCAATCCTCGAGAAAACCTTCAGGGAAGCCGGCCCGGAAAAGTCCCGCTTCTACAAGGTTCTGGGAGGAACCCGTCGAATCCAGCCCAAGTTTCACGTCACGCTAATGCACCGCGCAACTTCGAAAGATCATCCCGAGCTGTGGGACCGGTACTCGAAACTACAGGCCGAGGCTGAAGCCAGCACCGGCGTCCCCGACAGCGCGTTGGCTGAAGTTGAGGTTGTGTTGGAGCGTGTTGTCTACGACGGGCGTGTCATGGCCATCGTGGTCAGGCTGAATGACCCCGAGGACAAGTGGCACTGTGTCAACAAGGTTGCGCACCTAACGGTCGGTACAAGGGACAACAACATCAAGCCAAAGGAGAGCAATGACCTGCTAGCGCGGTGGATATCCCGAGGAGCCAGTGAGCACCCAGAGATTGAGGACATTGGATTTGAGGGCCGACCGAGTGTCAAGGGTACCGTGAAGGCGGTCATGGCTAGATAGGACGGGGTGTGGGGGAAGCAGGGAGAAAAGAAGGGGAGAAAAGAAAAAGGAGCCCGGGCCACTGGCTCCGTAGGAGGTGGGGGGGGGCAACCATTGACGGTCATCCATTCTCGCTAGCAGACCGTGACGCACATTTGAGTCTAGTTGTATATCTGAATAAAAAGACTAAGACCGTCCACTGTTGAGATCATTTGTAACCTGGACAAACGCCTCCCACTGCCGCCACGCCTCTCCACTCTTGACGGCCCAGCGTGCCCTTCTCACCCCTTCCCTCCATCTTCCCCTGCCGGGTCCTGTCTCCTTCAGAACGTTGCCATCATCACCATGGCCCATGTTGCTTGAATCTGCGTCACAGACGCCCGAGACCACAAACAGCGCCGCAGTGTTGATGAGCACGAACTCGAGAATAGGGTCGTCGTCGGCAAGCTCGTCGTTCAATATGCTCTTGAGGATCTTGGCGTTCTCGGCTGGCTCCTTCCCCGGCGAGACCGTGTCCAGCTGGTGCCTGGAAAGTCCAAAGTCCTCGGGCGCGAGCCTGAAGTGATCGATCACGACCGCGCCCGTGGGATCCTCGGCAAGCCTCCAGCACAGCGTCGGCCCGGCACAGCTGACCTCGTCCAGCTCCTCGTCCCCGCAAACAACCATGGCCTTCCTCACGCCGTTGAGGCGCAGAGCCTCGGCGAAGACTGGGCCCAGGTCCTTCCTAGCAACGCCAATGACTCTCGCCTCGAGCATGGGCTTGTCGTGAACATCCATGGGGTTGGCCAAGGGTCCGAGCAGGTTGAAGACGGTGCGCCACGGCAGCTTCTTCCTCACTGGGGAGACGAAGCGCATTCCCGGGTGGAAGGACGGGGCAAAAAGGAAGGCATAGTTCGTCTTGCTATATATCTGGCCTATCCTGACTGGCTCGACGGCGGACATGTCGGGTGGGGTGGGGAAGCACATGTTCGCGATGAGGTCGGCAGAGCCAGACTTGGAAGTGGAGGCGCGGTTGCCATGCTTGGAGACGAGGAGGAGGCTGGAGGCGAGGATGGATGCGGTCGTGGAAATGTTGAAGGTATTGTGGGAGTCACCGCCTGTGCCGACTATATCACACTGCGCAGGGGGAGGGTCGACGGTGGTCAGCGGGAGTAGGTTAAGTCGGGGGCAGACGGGCAGACGAGCAGACGAGCAGGCTGACTTACGAATCCACCGGAGTAGCTGCCCTCCCTCCTACCCCTGGTGTCTATTACCCGCTGGAGCAGGTGCGAGTCGACCTGCGCGGCGGCTCTGAGCATCTTCTGGGCGCACTGCGACAGGACCTCGGGGTCGCGGTCCAGGCCAGTGAAGTGCAGGCACATGAGCAGGGCGCCGGTCTGGACATCGTCGATGCGGTCTGTGAAGAAGTGCTCGATTGCGTCGGAGATCTCGCTGGCGGTGACGTCTGGGTTTCGTGGCCACAGGCGCGCAAGCAATGGCTTGATGTCGACAACAGGCGGGGGCTGGGAAGCACCGGCCGAAGCCTCGATGAGGTCCGGTTGCGACTCGGACTGCAGCTTCCGGCCCGGGTCGGTGGTGGGCGCAGCCATTTTCGGGCCTGACTTTGCCTGACTTGTCCTGCCCTGTCCTGCCTTGTCTTGTCTTGTCTGGTCTTGCCCGGTCGATGGGTGAGGCGTAGCCACTGATCTCAGGCTCAGGGCTTTCGTGTGTTGGGCCGTCCAGGTAAGTGAAGGGAGTAGGTCAGTAGGTCCGGCCGTCCAGGCAAGTGAAGGGAGGGAGTAGGTCCGGTAGAGTCATAAGTAAACCCAAATCCCAATTATTAGAACTGCCGTACCCCTGCAGCCCTGCACCCTTGGTAGCTTCGTCCCGCAGGTGCTTTATCTTATCAATGTACTGTTAGCCCGACCCGGCCTGCCGCGTTTGCACACGGGTAAAGGGTACGTGCATACCTCTGCGCTGGGTCCGCGCGGCCCACCGGGACTCCCCCCGTCATCATGTACATGTACATCCAGTGAGGTGCCACCCAGTCAGTCTCCACCGGCTGGGCGGACGGGCCAGAATTTTCGAAGACGCGACCCTGGAGCTACTGCACCCACCAGCAAGAGGCGTAGGGTGGTCGGTCCCCAAGGTGAGTGCCATGCCGCGATTCCAACATCCTTATTGTTTAGTCCCAATTGACATTGCCAGACAGCAGCCGAGGCAGGTCCGGGTCTTCTATTGACTGAGCTCCACAGCCGGCCACCTATATCTCAATCTGCCTCCTTCTCTTGTCTGTCTTGCCCCGCCCGGCCAGTCGTTCTCTTCGGGCGCACGCGTCTCGGTTGACAGCCTCCAGCATGCCGCCCAGGGTGCAATGTCAAGCCTCGAGGAGGCTTGCCGCCTCTGCGTGGAGATGCAACATGCACACACCGCGCCGTTGCAGCGCGCCGGTGTGGGCGCCCTCCTCCGCCCTCGCCATAGCCCCGAGGCAGTATGCCACAGCCGCCTCGATAGCGTCGATGCTGAGGCTGCCCGATGACTACGTTCCTCCAACCAAGCCTCCCAGCGCCAGGCGCTCCGAGGAGCGCAAGGCCCAGCTCCTGCGCACCTACACATCTCTGCTCCGGTCCACACCTCTGATGCTCATGTTCCAACACAACAACCTCACCGCCGCGGAGTGGGCAGCCATACGCCGAGAGCTGAGGGCCGCCCTGGCCGCCGTGCCGCCTGCCCCGGCAGTCCCGGACGGCCAAGCGCCCGTCGACATCACTCCCAACATCCTCCTGCAGGTCATACGCACGCGCACCTTTGACCAAGCCCTGAAGGTTGTTGAGTTCTTCGACCCAGCCGCCGTCGGGAAGTCCGACACAACCGGCGCCAAGGAGAGCTATACCCACGACCTGTCGATGGCGGCGTACAACGCAGTCAAGGCCACCGAGGGTGCCGTTCCCGAGGACTCCACCTACGCCCAGCTGGCGCCGCTGATGGTCGGCCAGGTGGCACTCCTAACGTTCCCGGCCGTGTCACCACAACATCTGGCCGCAGCGCTGTCCATACTGTCGCCTAGCCCGCCCGCATTCCCGGCGCCCACGCGAAAGAAGAACCCAGGCTACCACGATCTCACGACACAAAGCGGCTTGCAAAAGCTGCTTCTGATCGGCGGCAGGATTGAAGGCAAGGTCTTTGACTCTGAAGGCGTGAGATGGGTGGGCGGCATCGAGGGCGGCCTGGACGGCTTGCGTGCACAGCTCGTGGCCATGTTGCAGAGCGCAGGCCTGGGGCTTACAACCGCGCTGGAGGGCGCATCTAAGAGCTTGTGGGTGACGATGGAGTCGCGGAGGACGATGCTGGAGGAGGGCGAGAACGATGGCAAGAAGAGCGAGTAGGACCGTGGGGGCTGGGGTGGAGCAGGTTTGGCGAATGTACCACTTATTGCATGTGACATATGCATCCGTACCTTGTCCCAAGAACAACTTGATCGAGAAGCTCCCAGGAGCACGATCCAAAGTTCCCAAAGTATTCATCAGCACCTCATTGTGGGGATTCGGCGAACGAGTGAGGGCAAGGGATTAGTGAAGATCTCCGCGCCCAAGGAGAGCCAATCAAGAAACCCAGAGCCTTTGGTAGGCACCTCATAGCAGCGGGGAGTACTATTTCGAAGCTCCAGACAACAACGATTCATCCTGGCATCGACCACGGCAGGAGAAGTGATGTACGCAGTATTGAGCCTTGAATTGCAGGCCGCCAGCCGCATTGGACGAACTGCAAGTGTAAAAGGTACAGTGCTGGGTCTAGGCCGCAAGCGTCGGAACCCCTGCAGCCTGCCCCAAAAGCGCCGATGGCGAGCGGCAGGCGGAGTCCCCAGCTCCCTGGGTACCTACTTGCCTAGTACCTAGGTGGTGCCCAGGTGGGTGGGTACTTAGGCAAGGTAGGTAGGTACACAAGGTCGGAGCCGCGCTTACACGTTATCAATTTAACATGGTCAGCGGCCTGCCTGTCCAACCTCGAGGGCACCTGAAGCTATCCATCCCCCTTGACCCGACGCGACGACAGCAGCACGTCGGCCACCGTCACCGTCGGCTGCCTGAGGTCTTCACACGAGTCCCACGGGCCATGTTGGCTTCTGGTCCGTAAACGCGACGCCTCCGCGGACTGCTGCCCACAGCCAGACGCGTCCAAATGAACTTCGCGCCCTATCAGGCCTCTGCTCCAGAGGAGTCCCGCTCGCCAGACACGGCGTCTCCCCGTGCCTCCTTGGACCGCCGCCCCTTCTCGCCCTCCACCTACCAGAAGCGCTCGAATCAGGCCAGCCCGCCCCCGCTGCAGCATCCTCAGCCTCAGCGCAACTGGCAGGCCAGCGGATACCGCATCGCCAGCCCCAACTACCAGGCCAGCCCAGCTCCTGCCGGCGCTGCCCGGGGGGTGGATGGATACTTTGGCAACATAGGCAGTGGCCTGGCCGCGGACAGGGAGGGCATCAACGAGTTTGACACGAGCCTGGGCATCAGGCTGGACTACGAGGCATGCCTGGCTTACCTGGCGCTGCCGCCGCTTGGGGCCATCCTGCTGTTGATCCTGGAGAGGAAGAGCGACTACGTTAGGTAGGTCCGAGATGGCTTTGGCGCCCACCATGTGTAGGCCCCTGTGGTCCTGTCCGTGGGCGTTTCGCCCGACCGCAGCTGACTCGGAGCAGATTCCACGCCTGGCAGTCGGCGCTCCTATTCACCGCGGTCTTCATCGTCCATCTTATCTTCTCATGGTCCGTATTTTTCGGCTGGCTTCTGTTTCTCTGCGACCTCGGCCTGATCGCCCTCTTGACCCTCAAGGCATACCGTGACGCGGACATGCTTGACAGGTTCGAGGTTCCCTTCTTTGGCCAGATCGCGAGCAGGTTCGTGGATGAGGAGTAATTCCCCTGTGGGGCGAAAAAGGAGGGGGGGGGACAGCCCTGTCTACGCGCCGGCTGTTTGCTGCTTTCTCAAGACTTTTGGGGCGTAATTCGATTAGCTAGCAGATGCGATGAAATGTAATGATACCACGGTTACGATCCTTTGCACGCAGGCGTTGCCGGGGATACTCAATATGTCGTGCTCAGCGCGAAAGCGCACTCGCACCTACAGCCTATTCACATAACGCTCCCCGGGCAGCGTCCAAGGGCTCTCGTAGGATATTAGCCCTCATCCCACCCCCACCCCCCCAAAAAAAAGAAAAACGTACAATTAATACTGCAGTAGCTACGTGGACGAGCAACAAGATCGTCGTCACTTAGCCTCAGGTACTCTTGTTAACATCATTCGTGCACAGTGGTGCGACTGCCACTGGGTGGATAAGCAAGCTTATCGGGCTGCCACAGCACTTAGCTGACTAAGTCCGGTGACGCGCCTCTGCTTGCCTGCCTTGTGCTGAGCCGCCAACCTCCAGCTTCGAAGCTGTTCAATACCCAACCTCTTGGATCCATCTCCTCACCACCCACGCCTGCTCGAGTGCCCCCTGCATTATCACTTTGCCATCCGAGCTACCCATCCGCCATTTCGCCGTTCTGATACTTTCTTTTCGGCCTGTACTGACCACCCCGAGGCGTATTCCCCCATCACGAACTCCCCCCCCCGTCGTTGCCACCATGGCGTCCCTTGAGGAGTTGGACGATCTCGAGCGCCGCGACCGCGACGACAAGGACAAGAAGGATGGCAAGGACAACAAGGGTGACGGAAATGACAAGCCTTCTGGCGATGGCGACGCTGAGATGAAGGATGCCGAGGAGGAAAACGTCATCGACGACGAGATCCTCTCACTCAACACCCAGGACATACTGAACCGCAGGCGACTACTTGAAAACGATGCCAGGATCATGAAGTCTGAGTTCCAGCGATTACAACACGAGAAGGCAACCATGAATGAGAAGATCAAGGAGAACCGGGAGAAGATCCAGAACAACCGACAGCTCCCGTACCTGGTCGGCAACGTCGTCGAGCTGCTCGATCTGGATCCTACAGCAGAGTCGTCAGAAGAGGGTGCCAACATCGATCTCGATGCCACGAGGGTGGGCAAGTCGGCTGTCATCAAGACCTCGACGAGACAAACGATCTTCTTGCCACTGATCGGGCTAGTAGACCCCGAGGATCTCAAGCCCGGCGACCTTATCGGCGTCAACAAGGACTCCTACCTCATTCTCGATACCCTGCCTGCCGAATACGACTCCCGGGTCAAGGCCATGGAAGTGGATGAGAAACCGACCGAAAAGTACAGCGATGTCGGCGGCTTAGACAAGCAGATAGAGGAGCTCGTGGAGGCCATCGTCTGGCCCATGAAGGAAGCGGAGCGGTTCAAGAAGATTGGCATCAAGGCACCGAAGGGTGAGTAGACGGGTGGAACAATGGATGCTGTCGAGGCGTCTCTACTACGGGACTCTGCCACTGTATACCCTACTAACGAGACGACACTCTAGGCGCGCTCATGTACGGGCCTCCCGGAACCGGAAAGACGTTACTGGCGAGGGCCTGTGCCGCCCAGACAGACGCCACGTTCCTCAAGCTTGCCGGGCCGCAGCTGGTACAGATGTTCATCGGCGACGGTGCCAAACTCGTGCGAGACTGCTTCGCACTGGCCAAGGAGAAGGCCCCGTCCATCATCTTCATCGACGAGCTCGACGCCGTCGGCACGAAACGGTTCGACTCGGAGAAGTCGGGCGACCGAGAAGTGCAGCGGACCATGCTTGAGCTCCTCAACCAGCTTGACGGCTTCGCCTCGGACGACCGCATCAAGGTCCTGGCGGCAACGAACCGCGTGGATGTGCTCGACCCGGCGCTGCTGCGTTCCGGTCGCCTGGACCGCAAGATCGAGTTCCCGCTGCCCAACGAGGAAGCGCGTGCCCAGATCCTGAAGATCCACAGCCGAAAGATGACGGTCGACAGCGCCGTCAACTGGGGCGAGCTGGCGCGCAGCACGGACGAGTTCGGAGGCGCCATGCTGAAGGCTGTGTGCGTCGAGGCTGGCATGATCGCGCTCAGGATGGGCAAGAACAAGATCAGTCACGAGCACTATGTCGACGCCATCGCCGAGGTCCAATCCAAGAAGAAGGAGGTGAGCCTCAGTCCTAGCCAGGGAGCCCAGGAACCCCCCTGCTGTGGGCAGCACCCCGCTAACAAACAGCGCAGACGGTCAACTTCTACGCCTAGTGGAGGGAGCGGTGCGAGGAGAAGCCGCGGAGGGCGACGTGCGGGGATGACGACGGGTGCTCGGAGGCCTACGATAGATTATGCACATGCTAGACGGCGGTCTGGCGCCACTTGTATGAATACAATCGGTACACTGATCGCGGAGGACTTGTGTGCCCCGAGACAAAAGTTGATACGGCGGAATGCACATCTGCCCGGAAGAGTTCCACCGGCTGGCTGCTCCTGCACTTTGATGCTTTGATTCGTCCTGCAACATGCGTGTAGGCTCGTGTAGGTTCCTGGCCATCTCAGGCTCGCGGTTTAGGGGGGGGGTGGGTAACAACTCCTCGGGAGTGAGCCCAACATTGGTCGGCAGAGCCGCGAAAGTCTCGAAGGTCTGTTCTGGCTGGCTGGCCGTCGTGACAACGGCGGGCGCCAAGGGCGAAGAGTCGGACCGAGGGTCAAGACAGGCGCTGTGCACAAAAGTTAGTTCCAGAGGGAGGCCGAGGGGTGTAGTGGAGGCCCGTGAGGGAGGAGGCGTGTTGCCGGGCGTGGTGCGAGACGAACAAGCCCGGCCCAGGGCTGCCTCCCCCTGGGGGATGCCCGAATGGCTCTATCACAGGAGAAGACGCATGTGTTGAGGCCGATACTACGCAGTGGCAAAGATGGGCCAGACTAGTGGGTGTTGAAGCGCTATGCAGAGACCAGGGCAGCAGGGGCAATGTAGGCAGTAGGGAGTACTGTATATATCTAGCAGGAGCGTGACATGGCGCGTGCAGATGAGAGGCGAGGGGGCCGCAATAGGCAAGCAGCCCGGGGATGGCTCGACCAGATTCGGTGAAAGGTCGAAGACTGAAGAAGGCGATGTGGTAGGCAGGCCGACGGTGGTCTGGGACATACACAGTAGCTCCTCCCCTGCCTACCTAGGTACCTAGGTGCCTAGAGCCTACCTAGGACCTAGCAAGCCTAGGCGCCTTGCCCTTTTGCGCGGTCTCCCTGTGAGTTGTGGCTATGACTACACAGTAAAAAGAAGAAAGAAGAAAAGGTGTGGTCAGGCACATCATAGAGAGACAGGCCAATGTGCGTTCACCTTGGGGGGCACGACCTTTTGGCGATGTAACGGCCCGCCACCGCTGGTGGGAGGTCAAGGAGGGTTGGGGCGACTGGGCGATGGGGACGGACTGGTCGGCAGGAAGGCAGGAAGGCCAGTCAATTGCTCCTCTTGCTCTCCCTCTCCCTCGTTGGTTCCCATGTGATGATGACCTGGTTGCCAGTTGCCAGGTTGCCAGGTTGCCTGGCAGGCGTGTCTGGGACTGCGTCAGCGACAGAGGGCGACGGAAGTCGGGCAGGAGCAGGAAACAGGAATGTGAGGGCTATATCAGAGGTTGGTTAATACCTACCCAGCAGTACTGTGTTGCTGTGTAATGGGCAGTTGTGGTGGTCGGGTAAAATGGGCCAGGGCCAGAGCCAGAGCCCATGCAACCATGGGACGAAACCTGGCAGGGGTCCGGGGTGGTCAGCTAATATAGAGTACCGAATTCTGACAGACTGACAGAAGTCAAATCCTGCTGCTCTGCTGCCGTCATTGAGCGTGCCCCAGATTGCCACAAGGGGGCCCGGGCTGGGGGGCTCAGGCCCGGCGCAAAGCTACGATTGGCCGGGAGCGGTGCGCCCCACAGGGATCTGGTCGACGTTGAAATGCAACCCTATCTTTTTTTGATTCTCTCTTCTTTCTCCAAAGGGCGCTGGGGCGCAACGGCTGAACGGCTGATGAACGGCCCATACCAACGACACTAGACTTCTTCCTGCTCACCTTGCGCGTCTTCCCGCCCTCACGGTGATGATGATGCATGGGGAAGGGAGATTGCCCCGTACCGGCTCTCCAGCCCCAGCTAGGCCCAGGGCTGTTGCTGCCCTCCGTACTATACTGCCCGTCTTGTTCTTGTTCCTGTTCCTGCCCGGGCCCGGAGACTTTCCTGGCCCCCTGTCAGGTACCGCACATGGTTGGCAGCCCGCCTGCCCGCCCGCCCACATTGGCGTGGCCCGCGGGCGGGTACTGCTATCCACCACTGACGTCTTGCCTTCATCCGTGACCACCATGTTGTCGGGTCAAAAACAACAAGCCAACACAATCATCAGCAGGTGCTACGTCGTATGTTCGAGTCTCTCAGCACTCGGGCCATCATCACCAGATGCGACTTTTTGATATCCCACTGCGGCCGCCACCCTCGACGCCCTCAGAGAATCCCAAAAATCCCTCTTTGGACCCGAGCACTTCTATCAAGATCATCATTGCATGTCAATGCTGCGCAGCACCTCTCCCTGTCGATACCGTACCTCCTTTTCCTGGGGTCTTGAGCTGCTTCATCTCTTCTCTCCCTCTGATCCCGGCCCAGGGGGGGGCCGCTACTGGCTGTGCGAGCTAGACGTCGGCCTCCCTCCGTCCTGAGCTCTTGTGGCGGTGGGCTGTGTCATCCTTGTGCTCACAGCTACCATTGGTGCTTGGGTCCAATTTGCAGCTTTTAGACTGCAGTTCCTGGAGCATGCCCTATTCCTGTGCGTGTCGATCCCGCGTGGCGCATCAACGACTTATACCACCCCCCTGGTATTATATCCTCCGCCCCTTTCCCTGGACCCGAACGCCCGCCTCGAACCCCAAGACTACCAGGACTACGTAGTATAGCTTGGCGTCCATCGCCGTCATTGTCCCCCCGTGTGTCGTCTCAGCGACTACGGCTTGCTGCTTTGCCTGCTGGCCTGCGGCCTCTGGCGCCTTGTGCTCTTCAATGCTTCTCGGCGGCCCCCTGTCTCGTCTGCCCATTCCCATGTCCCAACCCAGTTTCTTCTGGGCCTCGCCGGGATGCCCCAGAGGCCCCACGCTCGCACGGGGAACCTCTTGATGCCTGTCGCGGCAGGGCCTGCCGTTACTTGCCACAGCATCCTTACCGGGTGTCCCGCGTTGGCCATGATCGTCTGTCTCCAAATCAGACGAACCTGGCCTGGCCGAGTAGCTACTCCTTCCTGCTGCATGGCCGGCGCGCCTATCTGTGCCTTGAAATGACCCCTTGTTTGTGTAGGCCCTCCCTCAGAAAGACAATCAACACTTAGCGTCCTCTTCCACATGATACATGACGGTCTTGATCCCCTCTGATGTCAGAGGCGCTGCTCTCCCCTGAGGGGACGACGCGTCGACGCAGCGGCCTGGTCCAGTCTGCGAGCAGCACGAGCCGGAGGGAGCCCGGGTCTTCGAATATAAAAACCGCCATGCCCTCCTGCCATCCGGGACATGAGCTTTGAGACACATCTTTACTCCCTCAGATCCACTGTGCCTTGCTCCTCAACATCTCAACGCTCTCAATCAAACTACCACACTCCCGTCGCACACATCAGCATCTCGATAGCAAATCAGCCCATCATGCAGTACCTCACCATCGTTGCCACCCTCTTCGCCAGCGTTGCCCTGTCCTCGCCTGTCGAGGTCCAGGAGCGTCAGCTCTACATCCCGTGCTCCGGCCTGTACGGCACCGCCCAGTGCTGCGCTACCGATGTCCTCGGGGTCGCCGACCTGAACTGCGCGGACCCCCCCACCGTCCCAGCCAACGCCTCCGAGTTCCAGTCAGAGTGTGCCGCCATCGGCCAGCAGGCTCGCTGCTGTGTCCTCCCTATAGTAAGTCTTCCGCCTCGGGGGAGTGGGGTCGGCTTCGGCGTCGAAACCCATATGCTAACAGCACATCGCAGCTCGAGCAAGGCGTCCTCTGCAACACCCCCGCCGGTGTTGTTGACTAAGCCAATGACCTCAGAGTCTGTTGTATGACTATTCTCGGGGGGGGGCGCGTTTGTAGGCTGTCCGCACTGCCACGAGGCCGATGTCAGACGGTACATGCTCAAGGAAAGCGGAAAATGGTTATTGTGGGATGTCAACCAGTACAGGCTTAGAGGCCTGGGTTGTTAATAGGACTTTGACGTCCATAGTAAATATGTTTTTATAAGTGTAGTTTTGTTAAGTGTCAGAGCAAAGTTGTGCGGTGCAGACTTACGCATACCTAGGTAACTCCTAAATTAAGTAAGCACCTTTACTGAAGAAGACTAGTCAATCCGTGGCCAAGCTTGTGTATGTGAGTATGTACATACCTAGGAATATATACACGTGCATGGGGAGACTTCCGTAGACAGCTAACTATCTAGGTACTTAAGTACCTAGGTAGTCTAGCTTTGTCATTCCTAGCAGTCCAAGCACTTCGCCTCAAATGTTGTGTGGGAATGGGATCATTACACTTATGGTCTAAGTCTATGGCTTCTCATCAATCGACAAGTTCGTTCACTTTCCGAGGAGCCAGTTCCGCAGATGCGAGACCAAAGACATTAAAGCCATAGGTGTCGATTAGATACAAATGATTCGACTAGTTGTTGACAAGATAATTGAAGTGGAACTGGTTGAGTCACATCCTCTTGGTATGATTTGCAGATCAAATACATCAGTACCATGACACTGCCACATCCTCAAAAAGTCTCATGATAACATAGTAGAGCCCATGTAGCTCGCCCACCCCTGCTGTGCTGTCTTATAGTTTTTAATACTACGAGAGTCTGCATCAATGATATGAGAATGTCCCACAAGAGGTTGCCCATAGGAGGGTGAGGGGAGAGATATCGTGGTCGCGTATCGAGCAGAGGCCGTAATTGACTATTACAGGACTGGAAGCGTTGAAGCGAGGCCTGCAATGCAGAGGGCCTCTTTGAGATGCACCATAAGCACTTTCCACCATCGTTGCGAAGCGTCACCTGTGACTTGCGACAGGAAGCCATTGAACTCAAATGGTTCTTGGTATCAAAATTTATTTACAAATATGGTAAGTCTGGCATGGCTGCAGCCACGTCTCACAGTCCGTCTGCCAGCATGGCATCAATCAGCTGCACGTGCCTGTCTGCATTTGTTGTGCTCCATTCTGTCTCGTACTATTTTACGGCCATGTCAGTACTATTCGACCAGCGGCAATAGCGGGAGGTCCTGCCGACGGGTGAGGACATCTGGACCCAAGAGCCGCGCTGAGCGCCAAACCTGGAGAGCAAGGCAGTGCGAGGGTAGAGGCCCTAGGTGCAAGCCGGAGGAACGAAGCAGGGTGACCGAGTCCAACGGGGTGGGACCAGCAGTCCGGGCAGGGGAAGGGGGCTGGCTGGCTGGGGAGGTGGAATGAGAAAAAACTGACGTTCAGGCCATACGGCCAAATGTGGCCACCTCCGCAGTTGATCTTGGCACTGGAGCCGTCCCAGGATCTCAGGAGTGGCGTTGCCGTGGCCCAGTCATTGGCTGCACACTTGGTGTTGAAGGCTGCAGTCTGCCCGATCCCCAGCGTGTGTGATATCTCGTGCATGGCTGTGCGTTCAGTCATGTAGGACCTGTTGGACCCGAACCGTATATTGCCGTTGTAGTTGCCGTCGGCCGTGGCGACACTCGGCTATTGGTACGGTTCAAGTCAGCGGCCACGACCTCCCCGGGCCGGCAGGAAACATGACATGGGGTGGAGCAGTAGACCCCAAGAAGGGGCCCGGGGAGCACTCACCTCGTACTGTATAGTCAGCCTCTTGGTGGCGTCGGAGAACCTGGCGTAGCGGGCAACAGCAAGCCTCATAGCAGCCTCGATCTTGGCGTAAGCGTCGGCCTGGTCCGTGGTAGGGTTCGCGGCCTTCTGTAAGGTCCAGGTGATGGCGGCGGAGGTGGTTGAAGCCAGGGCCAGGAGGCCGGTGAGGACGTGGAAACGCATCCTGCCTGTCTGTCTGGGCTCCCTGGTGGGTCAGTCCGAGGAGCGAGAGATGAAGAGAGGGCCGTCTACAATGTCCCGGAGGACATAGGACGCTCTATATATATATACATACACATACACATATACATATACACACAAGTGTCCACGGGGTGTACAGTGGCTATATTTGTACAGAATATATAAAATTTATCAGGGGGATGTCCCCTAGCCTGGATGGCAGAGTCTATCTAAGATCAGCGTTGCACCGGCTGGCTGGACAAGGGCGCATGAATGCCGCGAGGGTTGGCAATAATTGAAGGCGTGACCCAAGCGCTCCACTCGTTATCTGTTCCGAAACAAGACCTCGGCGTGAATGTGACGCTGTCGTCGAGCAGCGGAGAGGTGGACTCCGCAGACTGGAGGGGCGGTGGGCTCTTGGGTGTGATTGAGGCAAATGGGGGCCGGCGGGTGGGCAGAAGCCAAGAGGTGGTCATATGTTGGGGATATATTGCTCGACTCCCAGGCCTGCCCCTTTGGGCTCTTGGCCGTGCTTCTAATTGGGAACCCCCCTGGGATGGGACCGTGGGACCGGGGGAGCCGGCACCGGATTAAAAGCCTGGCCATCTAAGTAGGTGAGAAACAAGCAGACGACCGAGCCAGGCTGTCAGGCTGTCTGTGGCCGATAGGGGATAGAGGGTGGAGGATAGAGGATAGAGGATAGAGGACGGAGGACGGAGGATGGCAGCGATAAGCGCGCCGCTCGGATAAGCTTAAAGCGACGTCACAAAGCGGCCGGGACGGCAGGACGGCCGGGAAACAACGGCCCAGAGCACCCGCAACACCCGGAGAGCCACATCACATCTGAACATGACGGGCCGATCGAACGCGTGGGCCACCTGCAGGTCTGCCGACCTCGTGGCCTCGTGCTGCCGAGCACGAGCACGATGGAGTGCCTCGTCCGGGCGGCAGACCCTCACCGCCCGCCCCCACGCCCGCCGCCTGGCCACCACGGCCCCGCGCGCCACCGACGGCGTCTTTCGGGGCCTGACGGACGGCAGGCTCCCGACGCCCTGGATCGAGGCCTTCCGCCAGCAGCAGCAGCAGAAGCAGCAGCAGCAGCAGCAGCAGCCAGGGCACCAGCCAGGGCACCGGGCCGGACAGGGCACCGCAGCCCGCGAGGCTCGCCCTCAGGAGCGTGACCTCAGCCCGAGGAGGATGAGTGACAGCTACCACCGCGTCGTCTTGCCCCTGGGCCAGGACCCCTGGCTGTCTGATACCTACATCAACTCGTCGGGGCACATCAGGTGTGTTGCCCCTCTCGGCCCTCTAACCCCCTGACCTCCAACCTCTAATAACCTCTAATAACCCCTAACATGGTCGCGCCCTCAGGCTGGGCACCATCTTCATGGACCTGGACGCCCGTAAGCCCGCCCCCGTGATACCCCACACCACGCCTTGCCTTGGTGGCTGACCCCGGCGCTGCAGTCTCTGGGGTCATTGTCTATAAGCACACCGGCCCGGGCGTGACCACCGTCACTGCGGCCCTGGACCGCATCACCATAGCCCACCCGCTGACCGACATCTGTGACCTCGAGTATTCCGGCCAGGTCACCTATGCCTCGGGCAGGAGCAGCGTCGAGATCACCTGCAGGGTCGCCCGCGCCCGCCCCGAGGGCGAGCCCGCCCGCCCCGAGGACGAGCTGCTCACATGCACCTTCACCATGGTCGCCCTCGACCCCGACACCAAGAAGCCCGTCAACATCCCCGCCCTCGTCTGCGACTCCCCCGCCGAGGAGGCCATCTTCAGGGCCGGCGAGGCCAAGTCACTGGCAAAGAAGAAGATGAGCAAGACCTCCCTGCTGGCCACCGAGCCCAACGACCCCGAGTCCGCCCTCATCCACAACATCTGGCTCAGGCAGCTGCGCTACCACGACCCAAACGACAGCCTGCGCCAGCCCGCCAACGTCGTCCCCATGAGCACCACCCAGCTGTCCACGGCCGCCATCATGCAGCCACAGTACAGGAACAGGCACCAGACCATGATCTTTGGAGGCTTCCACCTGAAGCAGACCTTTGAGCTGGCCTTTTGCTGTGCCGCCAGTTTCGCCCATGCCCGCCCCGTACGTCCCGAGCCTGCCCTCCGCCATGCCCTCCGCCATCGCTGACCCCCGCCGCAGACTTTCATCAGTGCCGATCCTTGTACCTTCCGGAACCCCGTCCCCGTCGGCAGCGTCCTCTATCTTCGGGCAACCATTGCCTATACCGACCCGCCCCTGGTAAGTTACCCGGCCTCGTCATTTCCGTACCATGGGGCAATAAAAATACCCCGAGCGTCCCACCTCCCTTCTCTCCCCTTCGTCATGTTGCGCGTCGCTGACTCCAGTTCCCCGACCAGCTCGAGGAAGGCGGCAGTGAGCCACAGCACAGGGACCCAGAGAAGCCCGTCACGCGAGTGCACGTGAGGGTTGACAGCAAAGTCAGAGGTACGCCCGGGGCTCTACATGGCCTCCCCCGCCCCCGGTTGACTTCTTTTCCGCCCGCCTTTCCAGTGGCCGCCGTGGCTCCCCCCCCCCCCTCCCATAAGCTGCTTCTCCCGGCGGACTGCTGACTTGCACATGCGTGTGGCCTAGATGTTGAGCACGACACCACCACCAAACCAACTGGGCAGTTCAACTACACCTTCTCGGTGCCAAAGGACGTCAAAGTGATGCCACATACTTACCAGGAGTACAGTAAGCACCCCTGATCCCCGCTTGAGGACACCGCGCCTGCCATGACCTGAGATGCCCCAGGCAGCAATGGCCCGGGACCCCTGGCACATGGATTAACACATCAACTTTGCTAGTGATGTACATTGATGCGAGGCGGAGGGTCAAGCTCGGGGACATCCAATCTCGCCAAGAGCGTAGCAACTCGACACAGGAACAAGGGCAGTTGGCCGGGGACGCCAACCTCACCGAATGATGAGGGGTGCCGACATGGCATGTCTCCCGCCGCCCGGTCAAATTCATACACACTTAGCTAGATACTCTGTAGACAGGGCAGGGCAGGGCCTCGGGTGCGACTGGATGAGATGTGGGGTTGAGATCGGACTCAGGGGACGCAAAGACCGCACTGGCCAATCAATCTCTTCCGAGACGTTGGACTCGACTACCACAGTACTTGTGTAGATCGTGGCGTTGTCGCGAAGGCGTCCTCCCGGGCTGAACCCTGCGCCTGTGGCTACACTGCAGCTTGCAAGGGTCGCGATTGCGAAATGCACCACAGGCATCGTCGTACCGTGGGTGGTTCAGGAAGCACCAGGGGCAGCTAGGGATGGGATAATTGATATTTGTCCTGTAGAACGGCCTATCGACCGGCCATGTATCGACTTCCCCAATCCTGGAGACGGGTCCTGTCTTTTTCTCCCTTTGCATGAAATCAAATGTACTTTCGAGTCCGGGGCCCCTGCCAGCCATTGCGGTACCGCGGCACAGCTGGTGCCGGACCCGGGCAGAGACGGGTACGGTGCGAGGGAGAGCAGCCAAGCAGCCAAGCAGCCAAGCAGCCAAGCAGCCAAGCAAAAGAGACAGATGCTTCCGCAATGCTTATCTCGACTCCCTGCAGTTTCTACTGTATATATATTTATATGTATATAATTATACACACAGGCCGTCGTGGGGACAGCGTAGTATCCCGGGTGCAACATGCATATTCGCACTTGTCGCATCAAGTCTGCCTGCATCCTCAAACCCGAGCATGTCGCCAGGCTCGGTCTCAATCTCAACCCCGGTCCCAGTCCCGGTCCCAGTCCCGGTCCCGCCGCGTATATCAACACAAGCACCACAGGCGGACCCAGATATTGAAAATTTCGAGTGCTAGGGCTTGCCGCCACCGGGACACGGCGCCCGTTAACAACTGACTCTACTCGGTACCTCTCGTGTGCCTGTCCTGTCCCAGGTCCTGTCGCCGCCACTGTGGGGCTCGTTCTTTTCTACATTATGTACACACAGTCCTCTCGTCACACCAGTCCAGTCCCGGGCGCTCTCTCGTCTTATCAGCCCTACCTCGAGGGCCCGAGGCACCAGGCACCAGGCACAGCGCGCACATCCTCATGTCTTCCCACCGCCCCCACAGCCACCGGATGCCTGCCCCATGCACACACATACCGTAACTGCACCACATGCACGATAGCCTATCTGAGGGTCTTGTTGTCTATGTGCCCGTATCTATTGTATTGGGTAAGCGTTGTTTAAAAGCAGCTCGAGTTTCCGGCTCCTCACCGAGCCACCCTGCCCGCAACTTACACAATGTCTCGTCCTCCTCTCCCTCACGCCCACGCCCACGCCCACGCCCACGCCCACGCGACGCCTTCGCACCCGTCTTCGTGACCCCACCACAGAACCAGTCTTCCGAGGTTGCTCTGCGGCCTGCCAGATCACCATCATGTCTTCCGCCCCCGTACACGCTCCAACACAGCCACCGCCCCTGGCTGAGAAGGAGCCGTCCGACATTGAGAAGATGGCCCCTCCCAGTCCCGATAACACCTCTCTCGAGGACGCCACGCTCGCCGCACTGTCGCGTGTCAAGACTGCCGACGAGCATCACCCCATTCACTGTGCGTGACTTGACTTCCTTCCCTTTGCCATTCATTCTCTCTCTTGCCGCCTCTGCCCGCCCTGGGTTGTGTTTTATGACATAGCCCAGGGGATATCCACTAGGGCGACCGTCTCTGGCGCGGTAGTCTTTAAGAAGTATGACCCGAGAATCCCGAGGGGAGCACCACTGACTTATAGGTGCATAGGGAGCTCGACAAAAAAGTGGTTCATCATCTTCTGGTACTGCCTTCTGCAGGCGTTTGTCACCCTGACCACCACCACATACGTGTCGGCCGAGTTCCTGGTTCAGGAGACATACGGGGGCAGTACCCAGGTCGTTGCCCTGGGCCAGTCCATGTTCATCATTGGTACTGCCGTTGGCCCTGCCTTTCTTGGGCCTCTATCGTATGTGTTGCGCCCAACCCCACCGTCTGGCGCCGCGGGACTGACTGACCCTGCCGTCTAGGGACATCAATGGCCGGAAATGGGTCTACGTCGGAGCCATCTTCGTCTATGCCATCCTGAACATTGGCTGTGCCAAGGCCCTGAACTTGCCCATGTTGATCATCTTCCAGTTCCTGTGTGGGGCTGCCGGCAGTGTTGCCCTGTGTAATGTCGCCGGCACCATCGCCGACCTCTTTGGCGACTCGGATGGTGCTGGCCAGCCCAGTAAGGAGCTTCTTTTGTACCTTCTTGCCCGGTGCTTCGACGGCGCTGACCCGGAAATGCCACAGTGGCCCTGTTCGTGGCCTCCGCCAACTCCGGCCCGTCCATCGGCTCGCCTGTCGGGGAATGGATAGCCGAGAACCCAAACATGGGCCTCCCGTGGGTCTTCTGGATCAATGTCATCATCGGTGCTGCTTTCGCCCTGGGCATGTGCTTCCTGCCAGAGACCCTCCCACGGACGGTCATCGCGAGGGCCGTCAGGAAACAGCGGTCCGCCGACCCGGAAGGGGTTGCAATCGCAGAGGAGAAGATCGATGTCCTGAAAGAGATGAGATTCGTCACGACAATGGCCCTGAAAATCATGGTCACCGAGCCGATCGTGCTGTTTCTCGGACTATACAATGGCTTCGCCTACGGCCTTCTGTTCCTGTACCTGGACGGGGTCTTCGACGTCTTCGTGTACAACAATGGATTGAGCTTCATCGGGGCAGATCTCACCTACCTGAATTTCATAGTCGGTGTAAGTGCACCTCCCGCGCAACGATGGCACCGCCCGAGGCTTGACTGCCTGGTGCCCAGTCCCGGCACGTCAGCAGCCGGGAGGGGCCGGGCGGGGGCCGCTGTTGTTGTTACAAGCTTGCTGATGCAGGATCCAGGTAACCATCATGTTCTGTATCGTGCCCTTGCAGACATACCTGTATAGGAGAGACAGGATCAGCCATGGCACCAACCGTCCCGAAGCTCGCTTTCTCACCTCTCTCGTCGGCGTCTGGGGCTTCCCCATCTCGCTGCTGTGGTTTGCTTTCACTGACGATGGGTATGTCCACGCGTGAAGCCCAATGTTCAAGCGACTGCTTGACCTAGTCTCCTGAATCGTCCAGACAGCAGGCTTTGCTGACAAAACGTATCATCTAGGTCCGTCAGCTTCTGGTCACCAGTCGTTGCCGGCGGCCTCCTGGCCGTGTGTGACCCCCTGCTCTGGCTGGCCATGTTGAACTACCTGACAGATTCTTACCCGAGCGTTGCCGCCTCGGCTGTCGCTGCCTTCTTGATCCCGTCATTTCTCATCGCCGCAGGTCTTGCTCACGCCGGCATCGCCATGTTCGAAAACATGACAACCAAGTGGGCCATGGCAACATTGGGTTTCATCTCGTTCGGTTTGGTTGCCCTGGTCTACGTCTTGTACTTCTTCGGCCCTCGCATCAGGGCCAGGTCCAAGCTCGCTCGGAAGTCATAGCTAGGGCACGCATGCGGTATATATCGAAGCCGCCGCGACGCATCAGGCGGGGGGGGGGGGCTGCTCGTTTTGTCAAGACATCAGCGGTGCGTTGGCTATGACGCCTTGGTGTCGGAATAGCCAGATAGCAGCATCCTATACCATGCGTTTGATGTCAAACTTTTGGCGGGCTTTTGAGGTGTTGGGTGACTTGCTATGCATGTCCGTGGAACGGAGGTGAGTCTCGGTGCTATCCGCTGGTGTTCATCGACAACACTGCATTACCACCACGCTCGTCAAACTAATCACTCAAACAGACATGCACTGGTGCCCACAAACTACTTGGCCTTGTGGGGAGAAGATGACATTATATTATTCCTCTGGTGCTCGTAGTGCGGCTTGGCCTCCGATCAGATGCCCTCAGTGTTTCTCCATACCCTCAACCATCACTGGGAGCAGCAAGTCGTTGAAGGCCCACAGGATGGTTGTGAACTGGGCTGAAAATGCTGCTCCCGTCCACCAAGTTGCACGATGGCCTTGCAGGGCGTACTGGGCCTGGACAAATCCAGCGTCGATCTCATCGGCGCCCACACGCATATGCGTCGGGCCATGGTCCTCGAAGCTCGCAAATTGGAGCGCCTCGTCGGTGGCGGCCAGGACTCCGCTTTCTACCATTTTACCGAACCCGTCGAGCACAACGCCTCGTGCTCCGTCGGCGTCCAGGCCAGCGTCGGCGTGAACGATGACGCGAAAGAGGCCACTGCCCTGGCCGAAATGGTCGAACCGCGCGTTGAACGGCGGTAGAGGAAGTGCCGTCCAGTCAGACGGCTCCGCAGCGGCGGGCATGTTGGTCAGCGACTGATTAGCAACCAGCGACGGGTTCCTTACCGCCCCGACGTAGACTATCGAGCTTTGGAACTTGGAGAAGACGGCGGACTCGCTCGCGTCCAGGTCAAAGGGTCTCATGTTCTCAGCACTTGGTTCGATAGCGACCAGGAGCCGCCGGGCTCTGATGCGCTTCCTGGTTCCACCTGCGGCCTCCACCGTGATTGTGACGCCGGAATCATCGCCACGCTCAGAACAGACCACGGTACTGGAATAGAGCACATCCTGGCCCAACAGACCGCCGATCTTCCGGTACAGCTCGTGATTGTCACCGGACACCGGAACCACGTTGCTGGTCTCACCGAAAAATGTACCCGTCAAAGGTGCTCCTATGGCCTGCATCACGTACATCGTGGCAGTGTTCATGATGTCGCCGACACCCATACCCGTCAGTTCGAAAAGCCGCGGCACGGCTGCCGAGATGTTATATTTGGCCACAAAGTCGCTGAACAATAGCGTCAAGTCCTCTGGGATGTTGCCCGGCGGTGGGAAATTAAAAAAGCCTGGTATGAGCAGGTCCTCGTATCGCTTGCAGATTTCATGGTACTTTTCGAGGGCGGCGAGCGCTTCAGTGCTGGTAGGAGCAGTGTAGTTGTCCAGGGCGCGGCCAGTGGTGAAGTCGACGTACTTGGTGGCGAGGGGTGTCTGCGGCTTTGCCATGACGGATATGTTCATGCGTTGAGTGACGAAGTCGACGGTATTCTTGTAGGTAGTCCAAGCTTGGACCCCGATATTTATGGGCTGCCCAGTGAGAGGGTCATGATACGTCTTGGTGTGCCCACCCTGTGACGCAGTCAGCACTGTTCTACTCTGCTGCGGACGGCGGTATCCTAGCGCACGAGTATCTCTCCTTTCTCGACCAGGACAATCGTTTTACCCATGTCGCGCAGCTTGACCGCTGCATGTGCGCCTGAGGCGCCACCCCCCACGATCACCACATCGCGGTTGATTACCTCGGTGGCGGTGTCGGGAACCGCTCCCGCAGCGACACTGAGCAGTGCAATGAGCACTGATGAGCATGTGGTGTGACGCATTGCTTGTTGTTGAATGGCTTCCACGCGAGCGGTTGTGCGCACTTAACCTCTATTGAAGTGGGCGCTGGATTTCGTCCAGACCGCCCGACCTAGCCGGGATGTATATATATTATACCGACCTCTTCCTGTGGAATCGGTGCGCTTGGCATCTGCTAGAAAGTGGTATTGTGGAATGAGGGGCTTGCATGCACCGGTGTTCGATGACTGTCAGCCCATTGGTTCTCTTGTCGCAGCAAGGGACCAGGTTACCGGTAAGCAACCCAGACCGCGAAGATGAATCTTCCGAGGGTGCACAAAACCGGCAGATTTCGCACAGCTACAGTTACTTCCTTCCGGCAGAATGAGCCCTTTCGAGACCTCGCGTGGTGATTGGCATTGCGTAACGTTGTTACACTTCGCTGCGGCCGCCACTCGGATGTGATCAGCATATTTAGACTGCGGGCCTCCTAGCAAGAAAGACTGGTATTCGAAGCCTAGGTATATTGAACTGATGTCAGAGGGGGGGGGGTTGAGGGTGGTAATCAAAGTGTACATCAGAGTCTATAATTCCGCGCTCGAGTCCCATAAGTACCACCAGAGATCATGATGGCTTTGATCAGGACATGTTGGCCATAGGAGACCTTGCACTTTGATCAACGTAGCAGCGCCACGAGTATCTTGCGTTCAAGCGGTTTCTGTTTTGATTGCTATAGTCACAGTCACTTCCTGAACGCCAACGCCACGCCTGGGAGCAAGGGCCCGGGACCTGTCGAGACTTTCTTGGCTGCTTTGGTCGTTGCGAGACTTATTGCCCTTATCGTTAACGCTGCTTTTATAACAAGTAATACATCAGCAGTCATTAGCCCCCTGCCAAGTGGTTTCGTTCTCAATCCGTATACATCCTGAAGGCATACAGTTTCTTTGTACAATGGGAAGTATAGTTTCATTTCTAGTCTCCCATACCTATAACCAGTTTCATTTCAATTCCATATATAGCCGGAGCCATACACAGCGGCTTCATATAGTACTAAATACTTAAGACCTAATACCTAAAAATACATGATACGAATAATAGAAGTTAGAATATAATAAGTAGATATGTGGCCTTAGCCTTATAATGTTAAGATATATAACGTTAATCCTAAGAACCCTTTAAGAAGCTATAACTTAAAGAAGGCCATTGGTAGGTAAGTATCATAACCTCTGTCTAAGGACATTGCTACTAACTTTGAAGGAAGTTAAGATGAAGAAACAACTTAAAACATCCCATCCCCAAGACTTCCGCGGTGGTAAACGCCCAAGACCCAGCGTTTAAAAAACCACAATGCTAATAACAATGTAGAGAACACAGTACGTCTGTCTACGGGCACGTGGCCTCAGCTTCGTGCCACCCACGTCGATAAAACCATCCATTTTGCGCCAAAAATGGACCCAGCTTTGTGCAGCAAAGCTCGTCAGGGCCACCTCTCCAGGACCGTCACATGTGATTATATGGATGACATAACTCAATATAGCTAGGTCTCGAACAGCTGCCAGAAAGACCACGTTTTCAATTCTTGGTGGCACCGAGATCACCACTAACACCATGGCACTCAAGCCAAGGTTCTTGGTCCAACAACTTGCTATTGTTGCAGCACCTAACGAAGCTGGCTGGAAGTTCCTACAGGATTTATCTCTCGCCGCCGTCACAGGCATCGCAGTGAAAGATTGCCCTTTGATTTGTAGGATTAGTGTACGTGGTTGGGGTTTTGCCGTCCATGGCTCGCTCCTGGCAATACGCCTGACATGGGCGAGTCACACATGTTAACTTGCGTTGTACCATAATTTTTACCTGCGCATGTGGAGTCAACCTTTCTTCAATTCACACCCTGGGCTCACAAGATGTCCGAGATTGTGAAGGAAGCACGCCTGTGACTCTATTACTACCTATGTAAGTACCTGTGTACGTGCCTATCGGGCGGTGTTCGGTACTCATAGTCCAGTCCCCGGTTTGACGACGAGTCCAATATTTTGACGCTGTGTTGGTGGTGGGATGCGACCCTGGGTTGGCGCAAGATTTGTCGCCAGACGCCATAAAACACGCACTTTCGCTGACATTAACATGCGAGTTCCTCGTCGGTGTGGTGTCTCTCGTGCCGTAGTGTGTGAGTGCCTAGGTACCTGGTACCTACCTAGGTAGGTGGTTTCCCGCTGACTAAGCCACACCGCGAGACAAAGCCAGCCTGTGGTCCTCGTAACCGCCCAAGCCCCCCCCCCCACCCGGAGCCCCCACGCCAATGTCAAACGACGAGGGATGAGTGCATGAACAGATCCAGGGCGACCGGTTGGGACTGGTTTCGTGAGTGTGGGGGGTTTGGAAAGAGCCGCATGGTCGATGTCGACCTCTGCTGGATGTGGCATCATCATCATCATCATCAATCAGCCTGTCCACTCGACCAGGTCCCAGCTCGACACGCCGTCTCGCACGACGAGCCGATGCTGGTCGATCCTCCATTCGGCGTACATGGTGCGGACGGCCTTGATGGCCTCCTTGTGCGCAGGACCGGTGCCCCCCTTGCGGGCGTCCTCCCGGCTGCGCCAGATGCACGTCGCCAGGTTGCGGAGATTCTGATCGGGTGTGCCGAACCAATACCTGCCAGCGTCACAGCCCTCTGTTAGTTTTTGGTGACGAGGCAGGGCAGGAAAACACATACTTGAGGAAGCCGCCGCTGGCTGTGGCCTCGGCGTGTGCCGCCTTGTCGAGGTCGCCGAGGTGGCTGTGGTCGATGCCCGACTCGTATCGCGACCGGAAGGCCACGATGTACCACGACGTCTCCCTCCACCTGTGGTTGCGGGCTGCTGCTAGCTCTCGCACCCGGCCCACCACCTCGTCCCAGTTGAACGTATCTGCGTAGGCTGCCGTCGCGTAGTCCTCCCGCAGGCACCTGAGGCCCACCAGTGCTTCTGCCAGTAGCTGGTTCTCGGCGTCCAGGGTCCCGAGGTCCAACAGATGGTCTGCCTCGGTGTATGGCGAGGCCACCAGGTATCGCTGGGTGCCACCTGCCACGCCATCCACAGCCTTGTCGTCCAGGAAGGCCCTCTCCGTCTCGGACAACCCTGCCTTGCCGCCCGTGACTATATCGTTGATGGTCATCTCGGCCGTCTGTCTCTTGCCTGTTCCGTGAGACTGCCGCCGCTGCCTGGGTATGAGACAGGAGAGGTGGTCTTGTCCGTGAGCACCAGCCGGCAGCAAGACAACGTCACCGGCGCAGTGAGCGAGTGGGCTGTTGGCGGCCAGTCTTCAACTCATGCATGTACACATATGAATGTGTGGGTGAGTGGGTGGGTGTGTGGTGGGTGGCGCGGGCGGGTGGGTGAGCATATATATATATATATATGCATACAACAAACTCATACGTTCAGAAATGTATATTTGTGACAGGGCCGTCGCACTCTGATGCTGATCCCCAGGGAATAGCTGCACCGGCGGCAGGGAGCACTTGCAGGGCTGGGGGGACTGGCACAAGGTTTATGAAATCTGTCGCAATAATGGCGAGCGACGGTCCTGGCCCATCCGGGTGTCTCCCACTTACGGACCAAGACGGGCCAGTCCAGAAATTGTAATGGCCCGGGAACGGCAACGGGGGCGGGCTGGGGCAAGCAAGCACGACACAGGCCCCATGCGTCTACTCTTAGTCCGTTCATTTCTCTGCTGAGAATAGGTACCATGCCTGCGTGCGCTAGACAAAGTGTCGAGCTACCTAGGTACTTGAGTAGTATCTAGTCTAATCTCCGGTCTGTTCAACCTCTGACCTCTGCCCTCAGCTTTAGCTAGCCTGCTCAACGCTGCTCTTGGTCTTTTGCTTCTCTCTTGTGGGCAGCCGTCCCACCCCCCCTTCATGCCGCATCCTGTCCCGAATGCTTCTGGTGCCGAGGTTGTTAGGATGTTGCCGCCGCCGCCGCCGCTGCTGGTGTTTCAAACGGTGCGACGGCTCGGAGGGCACGTCTTTGCAGGCGAGCAAATCGCGCCATTGCCCGACGGGTTGATGCCACTTTTTTTGGGGGAGGAAAGACAAAGCAGGCAAGCACTAGGCTAGACTAATTATCTACCAGAAATTAATTTGCCTGGGTGCCTATACAAACACTGACAGGTCCTGCGCACAGGAGCCCTCACCGCCTGGCCTTGCCGTGGTCTCACCGGGATAGCATCCCTGGGATATGAGCATGACACTTCAGGGTTCCCGGCGGCACTGAGCATGCATGACCTATCGGGTCGAGTCATTTCCCAACGTTTTTCCAAGGCCGGCTGGGCGAGACGTGGCAATGCAGAAGAACTATGCTCTGTCTATCTGATAATGTGCGCATGCTGGGATTGGATCCTCCACGTCTTCGCACCACGCGTGTGCACCGACGCCGGCCGGCTTGCATGCCTGCATGCTACGCCTCCTGCAACGCAACTCTGCGTGCGACCCAGGCCAGCCATCTCGGCATCCCGCCCGTGATAGCACAGATAAAGACCATATGCTTTGGATGATGAGCCATATGCCGGTCCCGGCCCCTCGAGGAAAACCGCAACGGGAACAGACCTACCACAACCTCCCCCCCCCCCTTCTTGGAACCCGGCCCCAACACACGCACATATATAAAACAGCACACACACCCACATACACACCCACGACGAGAGAGGGCCGGATATACAGCTGCGGCCCGATCCTCAACTCAAAGCTGGTTGCGCTAATGCTGCAGGATTATCGCCCATCTGTGACTGGCTCATCTACGTCTGGCTCGCCATCCTCAAACAAGCAGTCATCACATGGGCCCTGAGGCAGCCATGGCTGCTTCGCAATGCCCCCCCCCCTAACATCCATTCTCACCAACAGACAAGGCGGACATTGACCTGGCACACCGGCGAGAGGGGCACGACGAGAGCACTGCAAGCACCACAAGAACACTAGAGGTTCATACTGAAGTGGACTACGGTACACACTGTCATGGCTCACGACATACAATTGATTGTACTGCAGACCGCGCTGGAGAGCGTCGTGCTATCATCCTGGGGAACACCGCCCTGCTGCAGCCTGCTGCGCGGCTCCCCCTTCTTGATCTGCCACTGTTGCTGCGGCGGACAACCTCACATCATAATGACCAGACTTCCAACCTCTCACAGGGTGTCATCATCCGTATCACCCACCCCGCTGCTGCTCTTTAACCAAACCTTGGCAACCTCATACGTGCCCAGATATAGTCCGCTGCCCAACGCCGTCCACGCTGCCCGGAGTAGTCCCCCCCTGAACAATCCGTATACCCCCTTCTCCTGGTAGATCAGCCTCGCCACCTGCATCCCGTTCAGCCCCTGCCGTCTGACCGCGCCTTCCAGCTGCTTCCTTGTCTCGCCATGAGCCCCCTCACTTGTGAGCTTGGCCCCCGAGTGCCGCAGCTCTTGCTCCTGCTTTTCGAGCCGGGCCCGCTGCTGCCTCTCTTCGCCGGCGAAAAGCATCATCCGCGTCTTGACCGTGTCCGCAGGCGAAGTCACCACTGCAGCTACGGCACCAGACAGCGCGGCGCTGGCGCCGTTGACTAGGCCTGTCTCGAGCAGCCCGCGTGCCACTGCGCCCTGATCCACCTTTCTCTCCCCTCCGGCTACCGCATCTTGTCCGTCCTTGACCGTCTGCGTGACTTTCGCCTGCCTGTCGCGCGACTCCCAGATGCGCCGCCGGAGGGCTTCAAACATGGGGAACTGCAGTGCGGTGAAGGGCAGGTTCCTAGCCAGCAGGGCGGTATACCCCGTCAGGAGGCGTCGGGCAGGGCCGCCAGCATCTCCCGGCGCTGCCAGCTTCCGGAAGGCCTGGATGGAGGTGCTGTTCCTCCAGCCGCGCGAGGGGCCAGGGCCGGAGCCACGGCTGGAGCGGATCATCTGCGCGTTCTGCTTGACAACCTCTGCAGGGGTGAGCACCAGACACGAGGCCATTTCGGCGGTGCCGGACGCCAGGGAGTGGACCAGCGGCGTGGGCAGGGCAGCCTGGCCTGGCAGGGCGGAGGAGAGGCCTGCGTAGAAGGGCTTGGTGGCCTCGTAGGTGGTAAAGAAGAGGCCTGCGGCAGGCAGGGTGGCGATGACGACGCTGCCAACACCATGGTAGAGCCCGCGAAAGACACTGCCCGAGGCCTGGCTGGTAGAGGCCGAGCGCGAGAAGGTCTGGAGGTAGTCCTGGCTCTGGAGACGAGTCTTGATGGTGTCCAGGGGGTAGACGACGAGGTCGATGGTGAAGGCGGCCGCAGCGCCTGCCTGGAGACGAGGTTAGGGTCGGCCTCTCAGGCCCAGGACTGGCATGATGCTCTTGCGGGCACTCACGAGCAGAATTTCGGTATTTGTGTTGCTCATCGCATGTCATTCGCTTGTGTGCAGCACCATGTCGGCAGAGGAAGTCGGCGGCGGGGATGAGATGGTTGGTCTTGTTGCTGCCCCAGGCCCGCCAGACCGGTTCAGATGCTTGTCATAGATCGGCCGTCTGCGGTCTTGGTGACGATGACATCAGCCCTCAGTCAGTCTTATGAGGGACCGTGGACGGTTGCTTTGGATATGGACACATCAATCATGTGCACATTTTCACAGAATTATATAAATATATGTATAACAGGCATGTGAAAGTAGAACAGGTGCCCAGGTACGTATATATGTTAAGCAGACTTGGCCACTGGGCTGGTTTGTCACTTGGAAAATATCCTGTCTATTGGCGAGTCAAAGATCTATGGGGCTGGTTCCAATCATCAGAGGTGGTTGCCTTCGAAAACCGAGCAAATGGCTTATCGATAAGACTAGTCCCCACGGACGGAGGTTAGAAGAATTGCATTGCTTGGATGCCACAAGTAGCGCGGCGGGGTTGCAAGGGTAGCAGGCCTGCGACCAATCAGCGATTTTGAGTGCCCCACCGCCTTCCGCGCCCGGATCCCACGAAAACTGTGCCTGGCACCCCCCAAAATCTTCAACTCCTGACGGGAAGGAGGCGTTGTTCAGCACGCAGTATCCAGCACTCAACGCCCGGCACCCAACCACCAGCTTCCACGACCGTCTTCGTCAACTCGAGACCGAACCGAGGACAAGTGGTACTAGACCGGACACAGGGAAACAACCACCCGCAAACATGGCCGAACCGAGAAAAGATGACACGATCAAGTCGGTCCAGGTCGAGGCCCTGGTGAGTCCCTCCCTCCTCTTTTCTGCCCTCTGCCGTCCTCCTCCCCACTTGTGCTCGGGGCGATGGCTGTGGGAAGTCTCACCCCATCTCTCTATCTCTGCCTCGCCTGGCCTGCCTCGCCATGGCACGACCCTGCGGCAGCAACACACGGACATGCCCGCTGACAGCCCTCCGTTCCCACGCACCAGGTCGTCATGAAGATCACCAAGCACTGCTCCTCGTCCTTCCCGACCACCGCGACCGGCTCCCTCGTCGGCCTGGATAACAACGCAACCCTCGAGGTCACCAACACATTCCCGTTCCCAACCATCGATGTCGCCAGCGCCGACTCCCACCAGAACGATGCCTCCAGCCTGGCTGCTGCCGCCCCCCGCGCAAAGGCCAACATCAACTACCAGAACGACATGATACGGCACCTCAAGGAGGTCAACGTCGATGCCAACAACGTCGGGTGGTACACCAGCGCCACCATGGGCAACTTCGTGAACCTGGGCTTCATCGAGAACATGTACCACTACCAGCGCGAGAACAACAACGTCGTCGCCCTCGTCCACGACGTCAGCCGGAGCTCCCAGGGCTCTCTCAGCCTCCGCGCCTTCAAGCTGACCAGCGCCTTCATGGCTGCCTACAAGGAGAACAAGTTCACAACCGAGAAGTAGGTCATCCACACGTGTCCACATCGCGCGGGCCTACTCTGGCGCAGGCCGTCGGTTTCCGCTCGGCGTTTCCGCTCGGCGCAGGCACAACCAAACTGACCGCATCACCAGCCTCCAAAAGACAAAGTTCACCTACAAGGACATCCTGCTTGAGCTCCCCGTCCACGTCCACAACTCGCACCTCCTCACCTCGTTCCTGCACCAGCTGCCGCCGCCGCCGGTGAACCCCGAGGTGGAGCTGCCTCAGTCGCTCTCCGACATTGAGCGCGCGCCGGTCCAGCTCCCCGCCTACCCGTCCCTGGACACGCTCGACCTGTCCATCGACCCGTTCCTCGAGAAGACGTGCGACCTCCTCCTGGACAGCATCGAGTCACACTACACAGACCTCAACAACCACCAGTACTACCAGAGGCAACTTGCGCGTGAGCAGGCAAAGATCACGGCATGGCAGACCAAGCGCAAGGCGGAAAACGCGTCACGGGCAGCAGCCAAGCAGGCGCCACTGCCAGAAGACGAGTGGCAGAGGCTTTTCAAGCTGCCACAGGAGCCTAGCCGGCTGGAAGGCATGCTGAACGCCAAGCAGGTGGAGCAGTACAGCAGGCAGGTGGACGGGTTCACGGCAAATATCAGCGCCAAGATGTTCGCCGTGCGAGGCAACCTGGTGCCGGAGTAAGCAGGGCAAGGCCCCTGGGTTGCTGTGGGCGAAGTCGGGCGGCCTCGTCTTGTGGCCAAGTGTTGGGGAGTCCACGGACGGAAAGGGCAGCTGAGGCCGCTCGAGGCTCGAGGCACGAGGCACGCACGCATTGGCTGCTGCATTGGGATCTGGCGTTTGGGGACACAATGACGCGTACTCGAATCACGATGACTGATAGAAGGGAAGGCTGCATTTGCCCCCCCCCCGGGGGTCGGGGGGCGTAGCCGCAGAGACATATCGCAGCCGGAGCCAGTGCCAAAGTCAAAGATCAGAGCTGGAGGCAGGACTGGAGGCGGGACTGGAGGCTGGACTGGAGGCTGGAGCAGAGGCGGGAGCAGCGGCCGGAGCAGCAGCCGGAGCGTAGCTGGATGTCTGGGCCTCGGCTCGTGGGTCAGTCAACACAGACACGGCTGACAGGCGTCAGGGCGGGACAGGGCAGGACAGATGATGGGCAGCACCGTAGATCAAGCGACGAGCGAGGATGACAGCAGGTATTGAAGACAAGGCCCGGGATCTTGATGGCCCTGTTGTGTGAAGTCCTGCGGCCTCGAGTTTCTAATTGTGATACAAGGAAAAGCCAGAAAAGGGCAGTCAGTACATGTCGCATGCACCGTGAAAATTGCCTGAAGGCGCCGCGCCCGTCGATGGGCGGCCACGAGGTGTGGCAAGGCCCACCGAGGGACGACGGGGGAGAATGAGGAAGGGAACCAAGGAAGAAGAGGTGCAGTGCCGGTCGGGAGGGACCCGGGCACACGCAACCGGGGGCGTCGGGGCATCGGGGCGTCGGGGGACCAGGACATCGGGGCTGACGGGATAAGAGCAGCAGCAGGAGGAGCGAGGGAGGGGAGGAAGTAGCGCCCCCCTCTGGTTGATTGGCTGCAGTCAGCCTGGCGGCCACGGGGATCAATGAGCTGGAGATGGCGGCCTTCCTGGGACTGGGTCAGCTCGCTGCTCGCTGACCGACTCGCCTGGGCGTGACATGGCTACAGACCTCGGACGGTGGGGCTCTGGGCTTACCTAAGCCCCCGCCCCAGGGGTTCGAGTCGAGCTCGGAGCTTGATGGGGGAGGAGGTACGGTACAGCAGTTGCCCCTCAGCCCCTCAGGCCCCTCTTGCACAGGACATGCTCCCCTCCCGTAGTCAGTCCGTCAGTTAGGGTCCCTGCCGAAGTTTTCTCTGGCCATCAACAAAACCCCGTCTTCCCTCCTCCCTTCCTGCCCGCGATCATCTGTTCCTGACACCTCATCCCTCCCTCTTTTTCACATTTTGAACGTTGCCGTCTTCCCTTTGACCGACTGCCCACCGCGGAAGCAAAGAGACAGCATCAGCAACAGCACCCGTTGGTTGTAAGTAGGCTCTCTATCTACCCAGCTCGTGTACGCACGCAAACCACCTGCTGCTACCCCTCAAGCTGCTGCTGGCTTATTTAACCCCCCCCGACTGTGCCCCGTCCCGGCTCTCGGGTTTTGGCGGCCCAGCTGGAATCGCCGAGTCAACTGCGCGGGCTCAGAGTTTTCCCACCCTGGCAGTTCACATTGATTCCCGGCGACAAAACTGCCTTCCAGACGTGCTCCACTCTGTCTGACCCCTCCCGTCCCTCTGTCCCTCTGTCCATCCGCCCTGTGCTCAACCCCCTCCAAACCAACCTTTTTCTCTACCAACATACCTGCTCCTCACCTTCCCCCCCCTCCTCCTTCGGCCCTCCCATCATCTGCTGTGCATCTCAGACTCGTCAAAGACTGGACCAGAGCTTGAGACGGCTAATTGACCAACCATCACAGCCCCCTCTACCTTGACACCAAAGACCACCACCTCAAACCGCCACAATGTCTGCCCCTGCTCAGAAGTTCAAGGTCGCCGACATCTCCCTCGCCGCCTTTGGCCGCCGGGAGATCGAGCTGGCCGAGAACGAGATGCCTGGCCTGATGGCCACCCGCCAGAAGTACGCCCAGGACCAGCCCCTGGCCGGCGCCCGCATCGCCGGCTGCCTGCACATGACCATCCAGACTGCCGTCCTGATCGAGACCCTGACCGCCCTCGGCGCCGAGGTCACCTGGACCTCGTGCAACATCTTCTCCACCCAGGACCACGCCGCCGCCGCCATCGCCGCCGCCGGCGTCCCCGTCTTTGCCTGGAAGGGCGAGTCCGAGGAAGAGTACAACTGGTGCCTCGAGCAGCAGCTCGGTGCCTTCAAGGACGGCAAGAAGCTCAACCTCATCCTCGACGACGGTGGTGACCTGACCCACCTCGTCCACGACAAGTACCCCGACATGCTCAAGGACTGCTACGGCGTCTCCGAGGAGACCACCACCGGCGTCCACCACCTGTACAAGATGCTCAAGAACGGCGAGCTCCTCGTCCCTGCCATCAACGTCAACGACTCGGTCACCAAGTCAAAGTTCGACAACCTCTACGGCTGCCGCGAGTCCTTGATCGACGGCATCAAGCGCGCCACCGATGTCATGATTGCCGGGAAGATCGCCGTCGTCGCTGGCTTTGGTGACGTCGGCAAGGGCTGCGCCCAGGCCCTGCACGGCATGGGTGCCCGCGTCATCGTCACCGAGATCGACCCCATCAACGCCCTGCAGGCCGCCATGGCCGGCTACCAGGTCGCCCCCATGGACAAGGTCGCCAGCATCGGCCAGATCTTCGTCACCACCACCGGCTGCCGTGACATCCTCGTCGGCAAGCACTTCGAGGCCATGCCCAACGACGCCATCGTCTGCAACATCGGCCACTTTGACATCGAGATCGACGTTGCCTGGCTCAAGGCCAACGCCAAGAGCGTTCAGAACATCAAGCCTCAGGTTGACCGCTACTTGATGTCCTCCGGCCGCCACATCATCCTCCTCGCCGAGGGCCGTCTCGTCAACCTGGGATGCGCCACCGGCCACTCCTCTTTCGTCATGTCCTGCTCCTTCACCAACCAGGTCCTTGCCCAGATCATGCTCTACAAGAACGAGGACAAGGCCTTCGGCGAGAAGTACGTCGAGTTTGCCAAGTCTGGCAAGCTCGAGAAGAAGGTTTACGTCCTGCCCAAGGTGCTGGACGAGGAGGTTGCCCGCCTGCACCTCTCCCACTGCAACGTCGAGCTCACCGAGCTCACCCCCGCGCAGTCCGAGTACCTCAGCCTGCCAACTGAGGGTCCTTACAAGAGCGACCAGTACGTGATCACACTTGCCCCCCCCCCCCCAAATTTAACCCCCCCCCAAAAAAAGAAACAAACAAAAGAGAGGGGGGGGGCCGCCCAATTCTCACCCTGCCTTACTCGACGTATTCTAACATGTGCTGCAGCTACCGCTACTAAGCGTCTTCCTGACGCAATATTTGTACATTGACGCGAGCTCACGGACATTTCAACACCGTCGATCTTGCCCTAATATCTGGGGGCTGAGGAGTGCGATCTTGCGCTAGAGGTCGGGAAGACACGAAAAGCAATGTTTTCAACAGCATCGGGGTCATGGCAATGGCCTTTTCTGAACAGGAGCAGCATTCTTGTTTGCTTTGGTCGGCAGGGACAACATCAAAACGGAAATTCATATGGGGGAGAGGGGCCGGAGGCGGCTGGCTTTTTCAACAAAAACGGCGTTGGGATAAATTATACCTTTGTTGCATTGATATTCCCCCGCCCTGGCTGGAAGGGCGTTTTGAATACCGCGTGGGCGGCTCATGCCCCCATCGAGACCTGGCCCGGCCTGCGGGCGACTGGGCCAGCAGTTGGGCTCTTCAACGTAGCCGGGAGATGGTAGAGATGAGACAAATGAAGACAGAAGAACTCGTACTCAACATGCCCGATGATGTGACACGTGCATAAGCGCGTTCACGGCATTCAACCGATGGCATTTGTTTTGTGTAAACGTACGTACGCACCACGCTCTCTCACGACCAGGACCGTGCCTGTCTTTCCAGCCCGATAGAGAAATCAAGTCTAGGTACGAATGCTACACATGTATACGCTCAGGTGAGAGGACAGGGCAACGGAGATATTTTCTTGAGAAGGAAGGGCTGGTAGATTGTTGATCCAAGGCCTCGACATGAGCCAGCGCTCTGCTAGGGCGATGCTATGAGAAGCTGTGATCTTTCACTCCATGCCCCTCTGCTCTGGGACGATGCTCTTCAGGCGGCCGTGGCTCATGGCCGTCTGGACGTTTGCCATGGTCCACTCCTCCATCTTGGCCTCGGTCTCGACCGTCCAAGTGCCCATGTGCGGCACCAGCAGGGCCCGGCGGTTGGCCAGCAGGCCGGGGTGGACGACTGGCTCATTTTCGTAGACATCCAGCCCGACGCTGGCAACCCTGCCTGAGTTTAGGGCCTCTACCAGGGCGGCCTCATCGATGACGGCACCCCGCGCCGTGTTGACAATGACGACGCCCGGCTTGACCATTGCCAGCTCGCGCGTGGAGATTACGTGCCTGGTTTGTGGCTGCATGGCCTGGTCAGCGCACCTGTGCTTCTCGCAATTCCTTGAGCAGATACAGGAGGGGGGTACATATGTGTGTGTATACACAGCGGGCGAGGGACGCACGTTTAGGGGAAGGTTCAGGCTTAGCACGTCGCTCGTCTTCAGCAGGGTGTCGAAGTCACAGTACTGGGCGCCGCCCAGCTCGGCCTCGACATCCTCGTGCAGCCTGGTGCGGTTGTGGTACAGGATTCTCATGCCGAAGGCCAGGGCCTTCTTGGCCATGTTGCGACCTATGCCGCCCATGCCGATGATGCCCAGGCTCTTGCCCTGTGGGTCATGTCCCAGTGCAGGCAGCGACCCGTCGTCTTCGCGTCCCCGCCAGCTCCCGTGCCTGAGGTTGTGGACGCCCAGGGGGAAGTTCCGCAGGGCGCCGAGCATGAGGAAGATGGCGGTATCAGCCGTGGCGTCGTCGACAGCCGTGGGCACATTGGACACCCTGATGCCCCGGCTGGTGCAGGCTGGAACGTCCTGGAGCGCCACACGCGGTTGTCAGCCAGTCAGTCACTCAGTCACCCACCCAGCCAGCCAGCAGGCCTCGCTCGTGTGCCCTACTATCTGATCAAAGCCAGCGCCATTGTGGCAGATATACTTGAGTGACGGCGGCAGGGCCGAGACGAGCTCCCGGTCGATGCGGCCCGTGATGGACACGGACCCAAAGGTACGGTAGGCCACGACGCACCCGTCAAAGGCTCCCGACGCTGCCTCGGCCAGGAACCCGGCCCTGTCGGTCGACTTGGGCACGACTATGTCGGCTATGCCGCCGACTGCAGGCTTCGTCAGCCGTCTGTCCAAAACGACGCCCACGCCGCCATGTGCCGTCACCTACTCGCTTCCCAAGTCTCGTGCGCATGCTGTATCGCACCGAGCTGGAGCACTCTAGATCGAGAAGTTGCCATTTTCTGTCTGGGCGCCCAATGCCGCCCCTGCTTCACCTCTGTTGCTGCTGCTGCGCTTCAGCTGGTGACATGCACTGGTAGTGTCGAGGGGGCTCACGGACTAGCAAACGGGCTGGGTAGAGTAATGAAGCAGACAAGGAGAGAGGAAGAGTATGTGAGGAGAAGCGACGTCCCGTGTCTAGTACAGCCGGCCCGGCTGGCGGGTTGCTATATGTTTATATATGTGTGTATATATACATATGTGTATGTGTGTGTGTGTGTGTGTGTGTGTGCGCAGTTTGTGTCAACGAAAGGCCCCGGCCCAGGGTGTTTGGGCGGGCGGCGATAGCATTTAACCCGGGCAGCTCCTCGCCAGCTACTGACTCACTTATAACCACCGACGAGGCCGCATTCGCTTGCCCCTGCACAACGGCCTTGGTCCTCCGAATCAGGAGCGGGATGGGCACCGACTGCATCGGCGGACAGCGCCCCTGGTCTGCTCTACACCTACCCCACATGTTCGCGTCCCCGGATCACACATCACACGCCCCTCCCCTCCCTCTGTCCACAACGTCTATTCGTGTTCAAACATATAGGACCACAATAAAACGACGAGGTCACTGGTCGAGATGCTTCAGACAGACTCCCGGTTTCTGTCAATTAAAATTAACAATACAGCCCTGGTCAGCCATTGACCGTTTGGCGGGTCCATGGCTGATGATGCTGCATCCCGTCTCCCCTTTTGTTTTAGCTAACCTATAAACCCATATGTACCCAAGCCCATTATCCGGCAGCTGCTGCCTTGCCCCGCTCACTGCCCCAACCACCACCACCAGGCCATCCTCTCTTTCACTTTGATGCGGTATATAATACAAAAGTGCGCCTCTCTGTCCCTTGAGGGGTCGCCAGAGCCAACGTGGACAAACGCCCCTCAGTCCAACCTTTAACCCCTTGTCCACCACCCGGCCAAAAAGGAATAATGAAATCAAGCAAATATAACCGCTCACACATATGCCGGCCGTATCATGAGGCCAAAATCCAGCGCACCAATGCTAATAATCCGTTCCCCACAGCCATGCAATGCTATCATCTCTGTTGGTCGTCGTCGTTGCCGTCGATACCAGGGCGGCTCGCGTGGTCCCATGTGGGATCATACACACAGAAGAGTCGAGGGGATTGGTGGCAGTTGCCAATGTATTTAAGCTAGTATTTACGTGCAATGTTGAATCCAGGGTTGACGAGCGCCCGGCATGCCACGGATGCGAGGTGGCGAATTACGTTGGTCGTGCCGCCCGTGGCAGAGGCCTCTGCCTTGATAAACTGCGTGGCCACGTGGAGCTTGTTGCGCGGCTCGCACTCGTCGAGATGATCTGGAATCTTGTTCTCGTAGCCGGGCCCGAATCGCGGGCCCAGATCCCGTATGACGGCAAGCGAGTAGAGCACGTCACGGTTTTCGCGACCGTCCAACAGGCTCCGAAGCCTCTGTAGATGCTGCTCCCGCCCGGCCTGCTCCTGGACCCGTAGGAACTCGGCCAGGGAATACCAGAACTCGTACTCCTTGCGTCGGTGCTGGTCCGCATTTCTTGGAGGCGGGATTAGGGGGTTCGTTGCGAGCACCTCGCCGTTCAAGAGCGCCTCAAAGACCTGCACGCGGTTCTGTAGGATCGACCAGGGTCAGCTGCTGCTGCAACACTAGGCAATACGGAAGATGGGGGGAAACAATTGGGGGCGGGGGTAGGCAGCTTACACGAGTCTCGCTTGGGTTGTTTTCCGGCAGAGGGTCATCACGTGGCATGTTCACACCGGAGGGAATGGTGTATGCCAGCTTGGCCAGGGCCCAGACGACCCGGGTCTCGAGGTGCCCGCAGTAGGAGAAGTGGTTGGGATCAGCATTGACGGTGTGCAGGGAGACGAGGAAACTGCCCAGGAGGGAGATGAGGGGGTCGTTGTGAAGGAAGACGGAAATGGAATTATGGCCCTGGCTCTGGAAGTTGAACCATTGCGACTCGAAGAATTGACAGAGGCCAGGAACGTAGATCTCATAGTAGATCTTTGTAAGTTCCTCGACAGACTGCGGCGTCGGCCTCAGGGTCGTCTCGATCCGAGGCGCGGCGCCGGAGCTGTCGATGATCTCATCGACCTTGAGCATCTTTACTGAGCAACTTGAGTAAGCGTGTGTGCCTGTTGTGGGGCGGAGGATGCTGAGAAAGGGGAGCGGCCACCTCTGAGGTGCGGTGCCTCTCCAGGCTGCAGCACACTGAAGTCGGTGTTGGGGGGAGGGGCAGGAGCAGACGTGGCGAACGTGGCAGGTCCAGCCTTGTCCAAGGCCGGGTCGATGTCGACGGGTGGCCTGGCGGGCTCGAACGGCTCGTTCTTGACGGTGGTGCTGTCGTCTGATGATTCGCGGGCAGGGGGCGGGTCACTTGGGGTGAGAACCGGCGTCGGGTGGGTGGTATACGGGGCAGCAGTGGCCGAGGAAGCTGACTGCCCTCCTGTCGAGATGGCCGAGGCGGATGGCGAGGGGCCGGCGCTGGGGGCAGGCTGGAGCGCCGATGGGGTTTGCTGCTGCTTGAATATGGGATCGTAGCCCAGACACTCGCGCTTCGACTTCTTGCAGTTGTTGCAGGTAGGGTGTGTCTCGTCACACTGGGACCACCGAGCGGCAGGCAGGGTCAGCTCACACAGATCGGCAAACCATGTGCGTATGCATAGCAGGCTGGGGCTGACGGCGATGTGGGGGAGGCTGGGCTGTTCTTGTGTGTTGAGGTGACGCTGGCCCAAGATGCTGGCCCAAGATGCTGGCCGGACGAGGGAGCGAGGGAGAGGTGCGGGCAGAAGGATGGGGTTTCGTCGCATGACCGAGCACGCGGCGGGACGGGACGGGACGAAGTTTTGGCGGGGTGCCCGCCAATCCCTCCTGCCCGTCCGCCCCCCGTGCCCACTGGCTTCCGTGACAAGGATGCAAGCAGTTCTCGATTGACACCATTTCTCGCTTGCAGAACAGTGCCCAGCCCAATGGGTCCTCGCTGCAACGTCAAGAAGCAGGCAAGGAGACAGTGAGGCAACATACGAATCGAAAGATGGGGCCAAGTAAGAAGCAAGAGGACCAAAGAGAGACGGGTCAGGAAAAAAGGGCTCGGGGTTTGCAGGAGCTGGAGGGGGCTACGGGCTGTCCCGGCTCAACGGCTCTCTTGTTCACTCCCGAGGTGCAAGCGCCGCTTCCCAAATGGTTCGAGGCTGGGGATCCGAGCCGGCAAGACATCGACTTTCGCATTCTCTGAAGGACGACACAACGTATCATCTTCAACTGCTGTCCGTCCATGCGCTGGCAGACGGGCACCATCAGGGGCCAACGAGGTTGGCGATCGCCTCGGATTTTGGTTGATAAGGGACAAGAGTAGATTTTGATAGAAGTGCTAGGACGACGTACCTTGATCCGTCGTTTCCGGCACGTTAAACACCCAGTCTTGGTCCGACGCTTGATCTCCTATTAGCAACCGAGCCCCACCGTCAGCAACACCCAGGGAAAGAGCGAAAGACATGACTTGACAGACTCCGCTCCATCGTTGGTGGTGGTGATGGCCGAAATGACGCCGGACAGCGATGCGGTTGAACAACCCCATCGCCACCCCGCCAGGGAGGGCATGCTTGCTCGCATGCCGCAACAGACGGCCACCCTCCGACATTAACAGGAAGACGAGCGCACGTTGCCGCCACTCTGCCACGTACCTTTTTGTGCCTTCCCCCACTAAGCTGCATGCGCGGGTCATACAGCCCCGGCGGTAAGCCGTACCGCATCCCCATGGGGTCGTGCATGCCGTACGGCTGCTGGTTTATCGTGAAGTAGCCCATGTGCGGTCCAGGAGCCATCGTAGAGCCCATGGGATGGTGTTGCGGGTGCTGGGCGTATTGTGGCGGCGCGTGCTGTCCGTGTGTCTGTTGGGGCTGGTGAGCATATTGTTGGCCCTGAGGATGCTGCTGGATGGGATGCTGCGGCTGTCCCTGCTGCTGGTGGTCGAAGCTTCTCATGCTCGGGAGGGCCAGCGAGTGAGGCGGCGGGCCGGTCGGGCTCTGTCGGTACTGATCGACGGGCTGGCCGGGAGGTGGGTAGCCGTACTGATGGGGAGGCGGAGGAGGAGCATGGCCCGCTTGTGTTGGGTGAAGATGGTAGTGAGACCCGGGATAATTGACCGGCTGGAGTGTCGGCGGTGCATGTTTTTGCTGTTCAGAATTCTGTTGCTGTTGAGGCTGGCGAGGGCCAGTTGCCGGGGGAGGGTGTGACATTGGCGGCGATGGAGGGGGCACGCCCTGTGAGAATGGTGGAGGGCAGGGAGGCAGTTTCCCAGGCGCACTTGCATGCGAGATTGTCGCCAGAGTAGCTGAGCTCGACTGCGAGGCCCCGGTGCGGAGCGGGCGGCTGGTGCCCCTTTCTCTGGTGCCGTCGTGATCCTTGCCGGTGTCACTGGAACCGGAGCTGGAGCTGTAGCTGTAGCTGGAGCTGGAGTTGGGACCGGCACTGGTTGCAGTGGCACTCAGGACGCTGGTCTTGCTCGAGTCGCTGCAGCTGGAGCTGGCAGGCCGGGGGCTGAGAAGTCGGCCCTGAGCTTGACCTCTGGCGTCCAAACTCTGTCCTCGTGGGCCTCGGGGCAGTGATGAGCCGGCGGTCGGCGCGTGGGTGCGGGCAGGCGTGTGCTCTTGGTCAGTTGGCTGGCGGGGAGAGCTGGACCACGAGCAAGAAAGAAGAGGTTGCTGGTCGCGGCAGGGCGGCTCCTGGGCGCGGGCAGGCGTGGAAGTAGGCAGGTTGGAGGGCGGTGGTTGTGCAGGACCAGACGCGCCAGAAGAAGACAAGGCCGTGCCTGGTGGAGCGCGTGGAGAGCTTGGTGGTCGTCGTGGGCTCTGGGGAGATGCTGCCAGCGGCAGGGCCGAGTCCTGAGGTTGTACCAGCTCGACGACTCCCTGTTGCAATAGTCCCTGGCCAGATCCAGATCCCAATCCCAATCGGTGCGGATGATGGCCCTGGGCGTGCTCCTGCGTCTGCGTCTGCGTGTGCTGCGTGTGCTGCGTCTGCGCCTGCGTCTCCGGCTCTGACCTCGCCCGCTGGTACTCGTGCTTTTGCTGCGGCGGCGTCGGCGATGTATACCGGCTTGAGGTCGAAGGAGGGTAGTCCATTTTGGGCGTGCTTTTATTACTTAGGGGCACATCCAAATTTTTATGGAGCCCCGAGGTGAATTGAATTGGACCGACTGGACTGTGCCCCGTGCCGACGGACGAGGGTGGGCAATGAAGCCAAAAAGAGAGAGGGAGGGAAAATTCGCGTTGGATGCAAGTGGATAGGTGGTGTGGGGTGGAAGAGGTGAGGGAGACAGGGGGGCGGCACCGCGGGCAAGGTGTCGGGGCAGGGGGCTGCCCAGGTACCTGTACCTACCCGCAGCGGGGCCAGACATGGCTTCAGGGGGCAGTGATTGTACATGTACGAGGTGCTCGCCATTGCTTGGTCACTGGTGTGTGCGCGTGCCGTCCCTCGGCGTAATCGCCGTACCGCCCTGCAACGTACTTTTTGCCATGACCTGTCATATATCATCCCCTGCTGGCACGCCCACAGCACTGTGGCATACCCAGGCAGGCCAGGCTGCCAGGTAGACTGGCAGACTGGTAGACTAGACGCTGCCCAGGTGGGCTAGGATGTACGTACGTGCGTGTGTATGCGCGCCAGGCCTTGCTCTGGGAGCCTATGGTTGGGTGGGAGCCCCGGTGAGAACAGACTGGAAAAGGAGGCAACAAGATGCAGCAGCAGCTTAGCTGCCCTCCGGGGTGGCTGCGCTCCCGCCTCCCGCTGGCGACGGCCAGGGACCTCATCGCCTGTGGGCGAGGCTACCGTGGGCTGAATGGATCCCATAGGAGCCTGTCTCGCAGGTGATTCAACCCATCAACCCCGTCGGCGCACCTCCGGTCGCAATTTCAGCGTGGCACAGGTCCATATGCCTGTGTGAGCCCCGGACTGTACCGCCCTGCCCCACGCCCGTACTGTCCCATGTCACAGTACTCGGTCCTGCGAGGTCTTGTGCAGCGTGAGGTTCAGGGGACGGGGCTTGTGGGGTGGCAGGCAAGCCCAGGGTGCTTGGCCAGGCAGGTAGGTCGGTAGGTACACAGTAGGTATGGTTCCTATCATCCCCGCTCCCTCTCGAGTCTTGACCCTCCGTCCGTTCCCCTCCCCCTTGCCCTCCTTTGCCAGGGGCGGGAGGGGCAGGGGGGGCTGGGCATTCAACCATGAACCTCGAACGGCCCGGGCTCCAGGTTGACAATCAAACGCAACTGCGTGCTGTGTGAAATGAGGAAATCTTCCACGACCGCATACTGCACGCTGCCTTGGGCAGGTCATCAGTGTCTTGGAGCACGGCGTACTGTGGTTGTGAGCACATTGGTCCCGCGGGAGCAAGGAGGATTGCCCAGACACCCAACATGCCCTTACTGTGTACACCCAGACACCCCGTCACCCCTGGGTCGGGGACCTCTGGCCCTGGGATGTTGCACAGGGGCTGCAAAATGCGGTCTCGGCCGAGTGGAAAGGGTGCCTTTTGGGAAGAGGGGAGGGGTGGGATAGAGAAGGAGAGGCACAGAAGCGGGAGAGGTTCTTCGCTGGCAGGCTGGCGGGCAGGGGTCGCCTCTTTTCCGCTCTCGTCCCCTTGGGACACATCAAGCGACAGATTGCCGACCGTGGGTGAGATTAGGATGAAATGGGATGGCAGGTCTTGACAGGGGACCTGCATGCACCGCAGCGAACCGATTTGGCTGGCAGCTGCCCCATCATGCCAGTCATGTACACTAACGTGCAACCGATGGGCTTTCATAACAGCCCAGCATTAATGGTGTCTGGGCAGACAGGCAGATTAGGACACGACCGAGGCAAGGATGGCGGGCCCAGGGACCAGGGACCTTGAGGCCAGGAAACTCTGGTCTCGGCCGCCATCACCCGCCCTCCTACTAGCGCAGACAATGAACGGCAGCGGCAGCGGCAGCGGCAGCGTGCCTACGGGGAGGTACGAAGGAGACATAGCTACCGGCCTGCAGACCTAGGTACCTACCTACCTGGGCTGGCGTTTCGGCTTGCCTCGCTTGCTGTCTCGCTTCTGCCCGTTGGGTGAAGGGGGAACCAAGGGCCCTGGGGCCACGGTTCGCCTCCTGATAAAGATACGCGAGTCCGTTAGGCCTGCCCTAGCGGGAGCTTAATTCAAGGTTTGACGCCGTCAACCCTACGGACTTCCTCGCCTGGGTGTAACTGCTCACCAGCAACACCGGGAAGAGCTCGTTCGATGACTAGGTTCAGGTATCCCACCGGGGGCAATCACCCAGCCAACACGAGGCGGGCCACAAGAGGACCAAAGAGCATCTCTGGGTGCATCCCGAACCGCCCTGCTATTACTCTCCACTATCTGACTGGGTGTCAGGATAGCTAGCCAGGTGAGCGAGCGGGTGCGTGTCCCAAGGTCAGCAAGTCAGCCAGCCCCTGAATCAGACCCTTTCACGGATCCTTCACCTACCTACCACATTTCAAGATTCTGACAACCCCCGCTCGTGCTCCTCTCTCTGGGTGTGATACAACATGTGTACTATTATGTATGTGCGTGTGCGTGCGTGCCAGAGAGAGGTGGGCGACGGCGCATGTGCGCATTCCATCCATATCGTGATTATGCGCGCGTGTGTGACATCCTGTGTGCGCTTTTGTGGGTGCAATGCACTCCTACTGGGTTCTTGACCGGTTGGCTCATCTCTGTCCCTGTTCCTGGCTGGCTTGCCCTGCCTCGACTTGTTTATTAGACGGGCTTCGTGCAGATCTGGCGAAACACTTCGTCACCCACCCGCCAGCCCGCCCATGCCACCATCCATCCGACTCGTACTGTGTACGGCTCCCGAGAATGCAGAGCCTTGTCCTTGCACTGAGCATAGGCTCTCACTTGAACCCACTCCCTGTCAACAAGTCAGATGAACAGGTGCTTTGGCTTCTTCGGGTCTTTCCCATATTATTGAAAGCCCCCCCCCCCCACCACCACCACCACACACGCACATAAGCGCACAGGCCAAACAAGAAAAGGAAGGATAAAGAAGAAAAGCCGGGTGCACATCCAGGAAATGCCGTGTGCTGTGTGTGCCTACGCACAAAAGAGGTAATGCGGTGACTTCTGCTGACGGCCCGGCAGCGCTCTCGTGGTATGTATGGAGGTGGGACACCATGTAGGTCCCGGGTAAGAGATCCCGAAGGAGGTGGTCCCCTCCCCCCCTTTTTTCCTTTTACACAGTATCCTTTGCTCACCTCGACCTCCGGTGGTGCTCGCTTGCCAGGCCCTGTACTTGGTACCCTTCCGAACTGACTGTCGGACTCGACACAGGCTATAGTCACCTAGGCGTGCAGTCTCGATACTCCTGGGCAGTAGCGAGGACTGCAGGTTAGATCTGCAACGAATCGGTCCCTCCCTCCCCCATCTCTCATCGCACAGCGCAGACGCTGCATCTCGTCTGGGTCACAGAGTTCATGCTCCGCGGAAGCAAGAGCGGACAGGGAAGTTGTCGAGATTGGCGAGCTCACATCAATCTGGACCCCTGTCGGCTGGCCGACTGACCGGCCGCCTGGCTTACACAGTGCCTGGGTGGACGACTCAGGCCCGAGGAAACCCCAATCAGACCATCCCGGGCTTCTTCTTCGCCCCCCCCCCCTCGTGGGGACAGTACTTTCTCTTCCTTTCCGTTTCACCTGACACCCAGTGTTTGGGCTCTCTGAATCCTCTTCGGGGAGACGCTGCATCTCATCAAGAGCTTGAGGGGGGTGGAGGTGCAGCCGTCCACTCTCGTGACCCCCGGCAAGCGACCGTCGGAAAGCCCAAAGAACATGGACAGTATATTGCCTCTCATTTGACTACAGACTGTATGCCAACAGCACTGCCGTGAGACTTCCGGCTGAATCAGCGAGAAACACTCGTTAGGCTCCTTGTCCATTTACCACCCCCAGCCCCCGGCTCTTGCAGATACGACATATGCCAGATGTGCTGCCCGGTGGTCGAAACTCGTGGCCTGTTGTGTACCGAGCACGGAATTGTGGTCCTGGTCGTTTCTGAGACGTTACCTGCTTACAACAGAGTACAAGGCGCCCGGCAGCTACAGTACCTGGTGTAGGAGATGGCTTCGGGCGAGCGGGCCGGCCATGTTGCCCTCGCGCCCTTCTCGTACTAACACGGTGCAAGTGTGGGATTATGTCAATACATGTTAGCGCGAGGGGCGCAATTGCGGCTCAGCTCAACTGGCCTCGTCGGGCTTCAAAAGGCAGCCTCGCCGGGCAACATGCCGAGAGATAGTGTGCGATCCCCGTGTGGTTTTCTGGGCGAGACTGGATTCACTTTGAAGCAGCTCACGGGTGTTGGAAGGGGGGGTGCTCAGGGCGCGCAGTAAAGCGTGGCCTCACAGCCATCATACCGCCTCGCGTCCTAAATTGATGGTCGAATGCCTGTATCCCGTTGCGACGTGGTGCAGTTGAGGTCTGCGCGGGTCTGTTGAGCACTCGCTCCAAAATGCCCCCTTTGGTCGTGCTCACGTGCTCACCTAATCAGCCATTTCGGTAGAGCTCCACCCGCGCAATGGGAGGACTGAGCTCCAACTGCCTCCCTCCCTGCCATGACGCCAACATGCGAGCTAGCGTCCAACCCTCGGCGTCGAGCTTCCATGTGGCGTCAGGCACTCTCGGATGGCCCATTTCCCCACCCAAGCCCGACTCTCAACAACAACGACCAACGACCAAGTTAGGCTCAATCTACGATTCACGCGCGGCCACGGACAGCTGGGTCTAGGCGTTCACAACACCGGCAGTCACAGTGGCTTCACTCCTCTGGTCGAGGCGGCAGAGATCAGACCCGGCCACCTCGGGCGATCCTGGCCCTTCCCCCAAGACACTGCCTCGGGAGGTCACAATGGCCGAGCAGCCGCCGGCGCAGCCCAGACTTACACCGCAGTTCTGCTTTTCAACAACTGTATTGCGTGGTGCGCTCGTCCTTCTACCCATCTGGCCTGCCTGGCCCGACTCTGAGCTGCCCGCCGCTGCTAACACATGCGCTTCCCTGCAGACTTCCTGCGGCTGTCTCGAAGTGCACTGGATGACTCCATCACGCAGAACCTCAACGCCCTCGTAACACCTGCCGCCCGCGGCTTCGACCCCACCTCCACCTCCCAGCGGGCCTCGAGACCACAGACCCGTGGGCAGATTGCACCCCGCTCGTGCCAGAACTTCAAGCACCAGGTTCTCTTCCCCACGTGGCAGGCCCGCTCCGACGTCTTGAGCTACTGCGCGCTGGTCGCCACCAGCCCGGACCCTGACGATCCCGATGCCACGGTCCGGGAGGCACAGCTGGAGAAGGACAGGGAGAGGGTTGTTGACGAGAGGCTTGACCCCTACTCGGCGCGCTACTTCCCTCGCGAGCCGAGGACGACTCAGCTGGCTTTACTGTTGCGGCAGGAGCAGGGCGTGGAGAACATCGTCAGGTCCAGGACGTGGGGCCTCGTCCGGGAGAGGTGCGGTGACTCGGCCGACAACTGGGAGAGGGCCATGGCGGAATGGAGAGCCAGGAACGGCGCATAAAGGGGGAGCTTGCGGGCTCGTCCCCCCGTTGGGGACCAAAATCCCCCAAGCGCCGAGCCTGACATATCGGGCAGGCCACTTGAGATAGATAGCTTTGCTAGCAGTAGACAGACGCCGGCTCTTGCCCAGGCGCTCCAGAGGAGACCTGGGCTGTAAAACGAAACCGCCTCGAGGATCCGGGTGACTGCTGGTCATCGGACAGGGCATGACCGTCCAAGACTGCTCGTCCGTGGTGCTTGTGCTTGCACAAATGTCATGCTGGCAGGACAGTTGCGGCCCTCTCTTCTGTCCTCCTGGCGAGAAACGCCATTGGGTGTCCCTGCTTGGTGATTGTGGCCAGCAGTTTGGCTCACAGGTGTTGTGCTTGGCTCAAGTCCCGCCGTATCCTGGGTCGCAACTGCGAACCACCCCGACGGCTGGTGCCGGCTGGTGCCGTCCCGTCCCGTATCTCGCCTGTTGTACACCACGGTGGGGGAGAGCCAATGACCCCACGTCCTGCTAACGGCAGCTTTGGAGAGCCTGGAGCCAGCCGGAGGCTTGTCGTGCCGCGACCTGACCTCCAACCCACCTCTGCCGGGAGCAGCTTCTTGTGCGTGTCTTGCTCCGTGTCTCCATGTAAGTTTTGACTACCTCAGCCTGCAGTCGGTTTCGCGCACGCGCACGTATACACCCACCCTCACACCAACACTTCCCGTATCCCTTAAAACCTGGCCTCTACTACACTCCGCCCCAAGGCCACGGCCAAAATTTGCCTTGACATCTGCCCGGCCCGGCATGTGCGCAGCTAGCTGGCATCCTCACCTTCCGAACTCATAACACGGGCATTCCGTCCCACCAAGCCGAGCCCACTCATACCTACCTGCCTGCGAGGCAACTGACTGTACTCGCGCGCCCTCCCCTGCCGTAGCACCCGTGACCCTGCGACCCGCCCAGGTAGCTGACAACGTCCTTGCCCACGCAGACCCCGTCCCACTCCCAACACAACACGCCTTTCTCCAAGAGACACGGCGCCACGCCCCATCCGTCGAAATGTCGCAGAAGTTGAGCACGAGAGAGCAAAACCTCTTCCGCCAGGTCGTCCGGAACTATGAGGAGAAACAATACAAGCGTGGCCTCAAGGCTGCCGAACAGATCCTCAAAAAGAACGCCAGGCACGGCGACACAATGGCCATGAAGGCCCTCATACTGAACGCCCAGGGGAAGACCGACGAGGCCTTTGCACTGGGCAAGGAGGCCCTGACTGTCGACATGAAGTCGCACATCTGCTGGCACGTCTATGGGCTGCTTTACCGGACCAACAAGAACTTCGAGGAGGCCATCAAGGCATACCGCTTCGCCCTCAAGCTCGAGCCCGACTCCAGCCAGATCCAGCGAGACCTTGCCATCCTCCAGATCCAGATGCGCGACTACCACGGGTACGTCCAGAGCAGGCTCTCCATGCTGCAGCAGCGCCCCCAGCTGAGGCAGAGCTGGACCGGCCTGGCCATCGCCCACCACCTCGCCGGCAACCTCACCGAGGCTGAGAACATCCTCAAGACTTTCGAAGAGACGCTCAAAACCCCTCCCCCAAAGACAGATGTAGAGCATGCCGAGGCCATCATGTACCGGAACATGATCATTGCCGAGACTGGCGACATCCAGAGGGCCTTGGACCATCTTGAATCGAACTGCAAGCAGAACCTGGACCGCCTAGCCTACATGGAAGCACGAGCCAAGTATCTGACCCAGCTGGGGAGGAAGGATGAAGCTGCCCGGGCCTATCGTGCACTTCTTGACCGTAACCCCGATCATCCTGAATATTACGACGCCCTCGTCGCGGTACTTGACCTGGCGGAGGACGATCACGCGGCACGCAAAGCCATATATGACGAGTATGTTGCAAAGTCGCCCCGCTCAGACGCCGCCAAACGGCTTCCCCTGGACTTTTTGACCGGTATGTGCAAATGTGCAACCCAAAGAATCGCAAACGGAATCCACGACTTGCCAAATTGCCACTTGCTCTCCGTCCTGCCCCGGTGCCCCCCCCTCTTCCCTCCCCTCACCAACCTAAACCATCTTGTCTATCGGGATTTCAACTGACCTTGCCTAGGCGATGAGTTCCGGGAAGCGGCGAAAAAGTACTTGGCTGTGGTTCTGGACAAGGGCGTGCCCTCTACCTTTGCCAACCTGAAGCATTTGTATAGTGACGGTTTCAAGAGAGCGACCCTGCCTGCCCTCGTACAAGAATACCTGGACACGGCAGATGCGCAGCAGGCCAATGGGGACAGCTCCAAGGGCAAAGGGGCAGCCCTGTACTTTCTGGCCCAGCACTACAACTACTCCAAGAGCCGGGACCTTGCCAAGGCTATGGAGTACGTGGACAAGGCCATTGAGCTCGATCCCAAGAACGTTGACTTTGCCATGACCAAGGCTCGCATATGGAAGCACCACGGGAACCTGCCCAAGGCCTCGGAGGCCATGGACCATGCCCGAGCACTGGACACCAGGGATAGATACATCAACACCAAGGCAGCCAAGTACCAGTTGCGGAACAACGAGTGCGACAAGGCACTCAGGACAATGGGAATGTTCACCAAGGCCGATACCCCTGGCGGTCCGCTCGCAGACCTTCTGGACATGCAGAGCGTCTGGTTCCTGACCGAGGACGGCGAGGCCCACGCGCGGCTGGGCAACAAGGGAATAGCGCTGAAGCGGTTCCATGCGGTCTACAACATCTTTGACGTGTGGCAGGAGGACCAGTTCGACTTCCACAGCTTCTCGCTGCGAAAGGGCATGATCCGGGCCTATGTCGACATGGTGAGGTGGGAGGACCACCTCCGGGACCACCCCATGTACACGCGCGTGGCGATGGGCGCCGCACGCGTCTACCTGCGGCTACACGAGGAGCGGGCTGCAGCGGAAGCCAACGGGGTCAACGGCTCAGCGGACGCGCATGGTGACGACGCCCTGGAGAAGAAGAAGGCGGCAAAGAAGGCAAGGAAGGAGTCGCAGCGGCTGGAGCGGGAGGCGGCGGAGAGGGCAGCCAAGCAGAACCCCAACCAGGGCCAAAAAGGCAAGCAGGACGCGGAGGCGTCCAAGAAGAAGGACGACGACCCGCTGGGGCAGAAACTGACGGCGACGACGGACCCGCTGGGAGAGGCCATGAAGTTTGTCAACCCGATGCTAGCGTGCAGCCCGAAAAGCATTGACGCGCAGACGACGGCCTTTGAGGTGCTGATTCTCAGGAGTAAGTCATGCGGGCCGGCGACCGCGCCGGCCCGGGGGGCGCGTGGAGCAGCGCATCCCTGCCCGGACGAGAACCTCATTGCTGACATGCGGTCGATACAGAAAAGTACATACTGGCGCTTGGTTGCCTGAAGGCCGTGCTGGCGCTGGACAAGGAGAACGCCAAGGCCCACGAACAGGCGGTGCGGCTCAGGCAGGCGCTGGACACGGAGGCGGGCACACTGTCACCCAAGGTGGCCGAGGTCATCAAGGCGGAGTTTACGGAAGTCCCGGCATCTACGGACCTCACCAAGCACAACGAGGAGTTCCGGAAGAGGCACGAAAGCAGCGCGTCGCACGTGCTTGCAACGATCCGCGTGCAAGACAGGCTGGGCGAGGACCGGGGTAGGCTGGGCAAGGAGGTAACAAGGCTGCTGCAGATAGAGGGAGTAGGGCTCAGGGAGGCCAGCGATGGGCAAGAACTGCTGAGGAGCTGGAAGAGCGGAGAGCTCGAGGCATTCAAGAAGGCGGCAGCTCAGAAGTGGCCCGAGTCGTCGGTTTTCGTATAGAAAGGGCCGCTTGGATAGGGTTGGCGGCCGAAGATTTATAGGGGAGGGGAGGAGGGGGGAGGCCAGTCGCGGGAGGCGACAGGTGGGCTGCAAGCCGGGGTTGGCAGGACTGTAGATAGTTTGTTGAAGACGGTCAATGGAGAAAAAGAAGCAATGGAGCCACGGAAGCAAGCAAGCCTGCGCTGCTGCTGCTGCTGCTGCTGCTGCTGGCGAGGCAGTGTCGGGCGGAGAGGAAGCAGAGGGCGAGGCGAAGCTGGACGCAACGCAAATGGTCACATCGCCGGGCTAGTGATATGGCTGCAATGCACCCCTGACGAGGTCGACGTCCATGTTGCATGGCGCACCGGGCATGGGTTGCATGCATGACCAGCCGGGCTCGGCTTCCGCGGACCGGCCCAGGGTCTGTGCGAGGCAAGTCTCAAAGGGCGATATGATATTTGAAGTGCAAAAAATATGCCCCGAGAGAGACGGGCAACAAGAGAAGCCTCGGTTGGGTTGACCTGCAGTGGCCTCCCCATAGGCTCTCGCGGGAGCGGTATGTTGACGGGAGGGTATCTAGGCAATAATACCATGTTGACGAGACCCGTGCGTGCCCCGTGTCCCGGGAGGACCGGGTACCTTCCACGCAGGCAGGTGGTCTGCGGCTAGTGTGCCTGGGTGACCGACCGGGACCTTTACGTACACACAGTAAAGTACCACGGGCATCCAAGGCGGTCGATGTACTTATATGGTGGAATACTCTTGTCTCACCGTCCCTCTTCCTCGAGGAAACACACACACATTCACACATACATTCACACACACATTCACACACACATTCACACACACACACACACACCTCTCTCCACATCTTTTGTACCCACACCCTCCCCCAGCCAGTCTCTCCTTTGGGCCAACCTATTGAGGAGTCTACAGTGACACACGCTTCCGCTCCAGCCCAGCTCCGGCTCCCCGGGTCCGGCTCGCTCGCGCCGTGCCGTTCGCGCCCGTCCCCCGGTCTCCCTCGTGCCTGGGCGCGCCGGCCTGTGTGAGGTTTTCAAGGGACCAAGATCAGGGAATGCTCCAGGCCTCCACCCTGTCTCAAGTCCCGCCGTGCCGGCCTCGCACAGCCTGATGCCGCCGCCGCCCGCGCCCGCGCCCGCGCCCAGTGACTCAGACTACTCCATCAGCCTCGCTCCAGACCTGTCCCTCGCCATACAGCACGACTCGCTGCTCATCCAAGGTACGGCCGACCCTGGGCGCCGCCCGACACCTCAGGCACCGAACTGACGTGATGAACCTCGACAGATGGCAGGGCGGGCCCTGCCAAGAAGGGCAGGACGTGCGGCTTTGGCTCCTCAGGTGCGTTCGTCTGTGTAGAAACACGAGTCCAAACGAGTCCAAAGCAAAGGCCGGTGCCGTGCTGACCGAGTCCCCCGCTGCCTGCTATATATAGGCCCCTCACAGCCTCCCACCCCGCGGCGCATCCCCCTCTACAACATCCTCTGGGCCGAGGTCGACAGTGCCCGCCACACCCTGACCATCGACTACGCCCGCGACGTCTCCAAGGCCAGCCGCCGGGCTGCGAAGCTGTGCCTCCCCCTCAGCCCCGACGCCCCTGCTCCCGGCGCCACCGCGGCCGAGTCCGTCTCCGAATGGGTACAACAGCTCCTGGCCCGCTCGTACGGGCCCGCCCCCCGCGGGAGGCGCGCCTACGTCCTTGTCAACCCCCATGCCGGGCCCGGCGGCGCCGTCAAGATTTGGGAGACCCAGGTCAAGCCCATATTCGACGCCGCCCGCATGGCCCTGACCGTACACCGCACCACCTTCTCCGGCGAGGCCGTCGGCCTGGTCGAGAACATCGACATTGACCAGTTCGACATCATCGTGCCCTGCAGCGGCGACGGCCTGCCCCACGAGGTCTTCAACGGCCTGGCCAGGCGCCCCGACGCGAGCCGTGCCCTGCACAAGGTCGCCGTCGCCCACATCCCCTGCGGTAGCGGCAATGCCCTCGCCTGCAATGCCTTTGGCACCCACCGGCCCTCCCTGGCCGCCCTGGCCATCGTCAAGGGCGTCGCCACCCCGCTCGACCTCATCAGCATCACCCAGGGCGACAGGCGCATCCTGTCCTTCCTCAGCCAGACCCTGGGCATCATGGCCGAGGCCGACCTCGGCACCGAACACCTGCGCTGGATGGGCGAGCACCGCTTCACCTACGGCGTCGTCATGCGCATCCTCAAGAAGAAGGTCTACCCCTGCGACCTGTGGGCAAAGGTCGACATCGACCACAAGGACGCCGTCAGAGACCACTACAGGCGCGAGAGGGAGAACTCCTCCCTCCTCGAGCTCGACAAGACCACACCCCCGCTCGCCCCGGCGCCGCCCCCCGGCGGTGCCCAGAGCTCTGTTGCCGACTCGGACGATGCGACGCGCAACGACGACGCCACTGCCGGCCTGCCACCCTTGAAGTACGGCACCATCAACGACAAGCTGCCCCAGGGCTGGGAGAAGCTCGGGGCCGACAAGGTCGGGAACTTCTACTGTGGGAATGTGAGTCGCGGCGCCCCTTCTCCCCCCCCCCCCCCAAAAAGCTCCGGCGGACGAGGCTCCGGCCCCATGTTTGACCACACGGGCTCGCTAATGCACGCGCAGGTCGCCTACATGGCCCCCGACGTCGTCTTCTTCAACGCCGCCTGGCTAAACGACGGGCTGATGGACCTTGTCACGGTCGACGGCGACGTGCCCACACCCAAGGCCCCGGGCCTGCTCTTATCCGTCGGCAACAACTCCTTCTTTGATAACCCCCTCGTGACGTACCGCAAGGTCTCGGCTTTCCGCATCATACCCAAGGACCAGAAAGATGGGTACATCAGCATCGACGGCGAGAAGGTCCCGTTCGAGCCTTTTCAGGCCGAGGTGCACCAGGGCCTGGGCATGGTGATCACAAAGCGCGGCGTAATGGAGCACGATGGCCCCAGGGATTGGGACCGGGTCACGACAAGCCAGCGTCTAATGGCCTAGGCGTCTGCTGTGCCGTCGCACGTGTGGGAAAAGCTGTGGGAAAATCGTGCACGCCAAGAATCAGTGATACCCCGGTGACGAGGGACCAAGGGCCCACGTGGATAGAATTTGGATAATATATAATCAGGTAGAACTCAGTCATCTTCTGGGCTTCGTTGCGGCCCTCGGCTCGTATGCAGTGAGGACGGTACGAATTACATTGCTGCCTTCGCATGCCCTCAGGTCACGCTCAGGCCTGACTGGGTGACAGATAGATTTGTAGAATGTAGCCGCTGCCTGGCCTAAAGGGACTCGTTCTTTCATGCCACACTTTTCCTGCGAAGCCTCAGTCCCAAGCAGAACGAGCAAGGCGTTGGGGAGAGGTCAGTCTTGCCCCCTTGCCGTTTTCGATCACCTACAGTGGCATTGTCCCAATTCCCGTCACCAAAGCCCCGGCTGGCATATTTGGCATCAGTGCTGGTGCAAGCCTATGTCACCAAAAGTGGTTACACAGGGGCAGACAGACCCAGGCAAGGTATACCGGCGGCACCCTGGCGACCCGAGCGCCGAAACCCATCGGCTGGGGTTCGCTGCCAGTGAGCATCCCGCCCAGTGCCCAGCACAAGTGTCACTCGCGTGCAACGGTGCCGACATCGTGCTCAATCCAGCCCGGCCCACTCATCATCGTGGCCGCTGCCACCGCCCCCGCCCGGCTCGTCGCGGTCGCCCTGCTGGCGATTTCGAGGCAGGCGCTCGTCAAGCAAGGACTCCTTGGAGCGTTTCCGCACGGCCGGGCTGAGTGTCGTAGAATGCAGCGTCTCGACGAGGTCTGTGAGGCGTTGGAGGACCTCGTCCCCCGAGACGCCATCCGAACCTGCTTGCTGTTTACCCCTGCCGTGGTCCCTGGCCTCGGGCTCCTTGCTCTCCTCCAGTATGCGGGCCTTTTCGGCCTCGTCGACCCATATGTCCAATGTGTGCAGCTTCAGCCCGACGGGGACAATCTTGGGCATCAGACCCTCCTCTTCTTCCTCTTTCCTGCTCTCCTCATCTGGCCGGAAGGGCCAGTCGGCTAGCAGTCCTAGCATCTGCCCCACCTTATTGTCGTCGAACCTGGGACTCGGGCTTTCGACCGACCCGTCCAATGCCCTCTTCCTCGTACGTGCTGTCTTCTTGGCCGGCTCCTGCGACTGCATCCATGCTAAGCTGCTGGCCAGCATCCTTCTGACAAGCAGCAGGAACTTCTCCATGCGCAGCACATCGATTCCAGTAGTCCACTCGCGCGCCATCGTGGCCCAGAAACCCCTCAGCCAGGGAATGACGGCTGTTGGTGGCAGCACCCACACGAGATCGGCGAGGTCCTGGCAGAGCGCCTGCTGCGGCAAGGGCCGGTCGCACATCCAGAGGGCATAGAAGAGACCTTTCCAGAGTTTGAGGATGTCGAGGGTCGAGAGAGAGCAAGAGATGTGCTTTGCGGATAGGAAGGTGCGGAGGGAATCGAGGGCAGCGGTACGGATTTTGCGATCTGTCAGTGGCATGGGTCAGCGACAGCGACAGCGACAGCGCTTGCGAGCAGAGCGGCGTTTGACGGGCGAGGTTATCTCAAAGAAACTAACCGCTTGATGCCAAGTTCTTGATGAACGGCATAGGCTTCTCCTGTGAAGCCATAGTGACGCACTCTGCAGCTTGACGTCTTTTAGCGGCACGTCCGAAAACCAAACAAAAAAAAAGCTCCTGAATGGGTTTGCCAACAGCGGCAAAGCGATGATTACAGTGACGGTAACGGTAGTTGATGCTAGACACACCCACGCCTGCGAAAATGAGAGTGGTGAGGAGAATAGAACCGGCAGAAAAAAGTTTTGGCGGTAAGGCTAACTACATACCCTACATTCAGGCCTGTCAGGGCCCTGCATAGGCTGAACCCACACAGGACCAGCCAGTAGGTCCGTGCACAGGCTTATTATCTTATCAACCTAAAGGGCCACTATCCCTCGCACAACTCTAAATTACAGCTTTACTACTCCTTATATAGTATTCCTTAAGTTACTAAGATAGTTTTATTTATTAGATACTATATAATAAACTACTTAATTAAAAATTATAATAACTACTTTAATCCCTCCTAGGTATAAGGTTAAAAAACCTATAGTTTTTTTTTAATTAATTTTATTTAATTATTTTAAATCTATATATATCTTAATCTAGTATTTACTAAACCTTTCCTTAAAGCTTTTAAATACTTTCTTCTTTATTAATAATAAATCTATATCTTTTTATAATTTTATTTTAAGAAATATATAAATTTTAATAATATTAAAGTTTATATTATACTTTTTAATTTATTAATAAATAAACTAAACTTTTTAATATAAATATAATATTTATAAACTTTATATATTATTTTAATTCTTTTATTAAGTTAAAATCTATAATAAAAAAGATAATAAAAAGATATAGTAAAAAAAATATAGTAAAAGAAAATATAATTTTATAATTCTTATAATTTATTTATAATAATTAAAAGTTACTATTTTATATTAATAACTATAATATATTAGATTATACTTATTTATACTAATATTATTAAAGTTAAAACTATTATAAATTATAAATTAATTTAATATTATTAAATATTATATATAAGTATTATTATTATATAATTTAAAGTTAAATAAAATAATTATAATTTATTATTTAAATATAGAAAACTAATAACTTTAAAATAATTATAAAATAATAATTAATAAATAAATATATTTTTATATAAAAAAGGTTTTAAATTTAAAATTATAAATATTATATTTATATTAAAAAGCTTAGTTTATTTATTAATAAACTAAAAATATATAGATTTTAATAATAAAAGTTTATATTATACTTTTTTAAAATAAAGCTATAAAGAAATATAAATTTATTATTAATAGAAAAAAGATATTTAAAAGCTTTAAGAAAAGATTTAATTAAAGTTAAAAACTAAACTAAGTTATAAATTTAAAATAGTTAAATAAAATTATATAAAAAAATAACTATAAATCATTTAATTTTATATTTAAAAAAATATAATATTTATAACTTTAAATTTAAAAGCTTTTTTATATAAAAATATATTTAATTATTAATTATAATTTTATAATTATTTATAAATTATTAGTTTTATATATTTAAATAATAAATTATAATTATTTTATTTATTATTTTAACTTTATAAGTATAATAAATTAAAAATTATTTTTAAATAGTTTTATATAAGAAAGTTATAGATTTTAAATTTTATATATTATTTTAATTTTTCTATTAAACTAAAATTAATAATAAAAAGATAATAAAAAAGATATAATAAAAGAAAATATAGTAAAAGAAAATATAATAACTTTATAATTCTACTTTATAATTTATTTATAACTATTATAACTAAAAGTTATTATTTTATACTAATAATTATAATATATTAATAATTTATTTATAATTAAAAGTAATTTAATATTATATTTATTATTTTATATTAATAAATATAATATTAAATTATATTTAATTTTAATTTATATTAATATTATTAATTTATTAAAATTAAAGTTATTATAAATTATAAATTAATTTAATATTATTAAATATTATATAAAAATATTATTATTATATAATTTAAAGCTTTAGGGCTGTTAGTTCTACACATCTAGATAATGGATTATAGTTACCTTACCTAATAGTCGTCTCGGCTTCGTAAGCATGGTAGGCTAAAAGATTGCTTTTAAGTAGTCTTGTGTAAGAAGGTTATAATAGGTGTATATTTAAGTAGAGCTAGAACCTTTAAGATAATAGTAGCTTTTTATATTATTACTTATTTTAACTAACTTATATTCCCTTAAGTTATATAGTAATAGTATTTATATATAATATTTAATAGTATTAGACTAGGTTACCTATAGTCTATAATAGCTTTAACCTTAATAGTACTAGTGCGAATAGGTATAGCCTAATATATTATAGCTACTAGTATAGAATAGTAACTTCTAGCTATAGATAGTAGAATTATAAAGTTACTATATCTTCTTTTATTATATCTTCTTTTACTATCTCTTCTTTTATTATATCTTCTTTTATTATTAATTCTAGCTTAATAAAGGAACTTAAAAAATATAAATAGTTAATAAATAATTATAAAATAAAAATTAATTTATAAATCTTTAATTATATAAAGAAGATTTTTAAATAAATTTTAAAAATATATTTTTATATTAAAAATTCTTAATATTTTAATAAATTACTTAAAAAAATTTAATATAAATTTTAATATTATTAACTTTTTATAAATTTTAAAGTTAAAAATATATTATTATTAATATTATAAAAGAAATATATAAAAGTAAAGTTTTTAAGTTTTATTTAAAATTATAGATTTTTTATATTATTTTAGTTCCTCTATTAAGCTAAAATTAATAATAAAAGAAGATAGTAAAAGAAGATATAGTAAAAGAAGATATAGTAAAAGAAGATATAGTAAAAAAAGATATAGTAACTTTATAATTCTCTATAACCTATCTATGGCTAAAAGTCCCTATTCTGTGCTAGTAGCTATAGTATATTAGGCTATACCTATTTGTACTAGTGCTGTTAATAAGCTATTAGCCTTAATATAAACTAGTTTATTAAGATTAAAGCTATTATAGACTATAGGCTAGTCTAATACTATTAAGTACTATATAAAAGTACTATTACTATATAACTTAAGGGAATATAAGTTAGCTAAAATAGGTAATAATAAAAAGCTACTATTACCCTAACTAAGGTTCTAGCTCTACTTAAACATATACCTATTACAACCTTCTTATATAAGACTACTTAAAAGTAATCTTTTAGCTAAAGCTAAGATAGGTAAGGTAACTATATTCTATTATCTAGATATATAGACCTAATAGCTCTATAGCTATAAAATAAAGATTAACCTATAAGTCTTTAATTATATAGAGAATACCCTTAAATAGATTTCTAAAGATAATCTCTCTATATTAAAAATCCTTAATATCTTAATAGATTACCTAAAAAAATTTAATATAGATTCTAATATTATTAACTTTTTTATAAATCTTAAAGCTAAATAGGAGAATAATATACTATTATTAAAATAGAAGGTAAAAATAAGGACTACTATTTAAAAGAGGTTCTTTCTAAAATAGAAATAGTTCCTAACCTAAACTAGGCTATAGCTTTAAAATAGTTAAATAGAATTAATTAAAAAAAATAATTATAGGTCTTTTAACCTTATACCTAGGAGGGTTTATTTAAAATTATAAAATTTTAAATAATATTTAACTTAATTAAAAAAGAAAATTTTTAATAAATTTTAATTTAAAATAATTAAAAGTTTTAAAAATTATAAATAGTTTATATATAATTTTAATTAGTTATTTATATTAGTTTTTAATTTATTATAGTTATAATAATTAAAATAAAAGAAAAAAATAAAATTATTTTAAAAAGGGTTTTTTAAAATAAAACTAGTTTTTAATTAATAAAATTAATTAAAAATAATTATAAATTATTTAATTTTATATTTAAAAATAAAATTATTATTTTATATTAATAATTATAATATAAAATTATATTTAATATATATATTAAGATTATTTTTTAAATATAAAATTAAAAACTTATAGTTATTTTTTTAATTAATTTTATTTAACTATTTTAAATCTATAATAAAGTTTTATTTATCTAAATAAATATATAATCTTCTTAAAAAGTATATTATATAATAAATTATCTTTTTCTTCTCTTATTAAAGTTAGTTATAATCTTTATTCTAGAGTAATAAGCTTTATTTATTTTAAATAGTTTTAAAGCTCTTTAAAATAGTAATAAATATACTAATTTATTTAATTATATAAAATCTATTATCTTTATACTTTTTACTTTTAAGAGTATATCTCTTATATAAGTAAGAACTTACTTATTATAGTTAAAATCTATTTCTATAGTTATTTATAGGTTATTAGTTCTATATATCTAAAACTATATATAGTGTTAGATTATAGTTACCTTACCTATATTAAAGGTAGTTATCTTAGCTTTAGTTAAAAGATTACTTTTAAGTAGTCTTATATAAGAAGGTTATATTACTTAGTTTAGCTAAATAGGTATATATTTAAGTAGAGCTAGAACCTTAGTTAAAGTAATAGTAGCTTTTTATTATTACCTATTTTAGTTAACTTCCTTAAGTTATATAGTAATAATACTTATAGATTTTTTATATTATTTTAGTTCCTCTATTAAGCTAGAATTAATAATAAAAGAAGATAGTAAAAGAAGATATAGTAAAAGAAAACATAGTAAAAGAAGATATAGTAACTTTATAATTCTACTCTATAACCTATCTATAGCTAGAAGTTACTATTCTATACTAGTAGCTATAGCGTGTTAGGCTGTGCCTATTTACACTAGTACTATTAAGGTTAAAGCTATTATAGACTATAGGTAACCTAGTCTAATACTATTAAGTACTATATATAAGTAATATTACTATATAACTTAGGGATAAGTTAGTTAAAATAGGCGATAATAAAAAGCTACTATTACCCTAAAGGTTCTAGCTCTACTCTATAAACACACACCTATTATAACCTTCTTATACTATATTATAAGACTACTTAAAAGTAATCTTTTAGCCTACTATACTACTAAAGCTAAGATAAATAAGATAACTATATTTTATTATCTAGATATATAAATCTAATAGCTCTATAGCTATAGAATAAAGATTAACCTATAAGTCTTTAATTATATAGAGAAAGCCCTTAAGTAGATTTCTAAAGATAATCTTTTTATATTAAATATTTTTAGTATCTTAATAGATTACTTAAAAGAATTTAATATAAATTCTAATATTATTAACTTTTTTATAAATCTTAAGGCTAAGTAGAAGAATAATATATTATTATTAAAGTAGAAGGAGAAGATAAGGATTACTATTTAGAAGAGGTTCTTTTTAAAATAGAACTAGTTTCTAACTTAGACTAGGCTATAGCTTTAAAATAGTTAAATAGAATTAATAAAAAAAAATAATTATAGGTCTTTTAACCTTATACCTAGAAGGGAAATTATTATCTATTATAATAATAAATTTAAAGATTATATAAAAGTTTTACTATATAAATTATTAATTTAGAAATAAATAAGAAATCTAATACTTAATAAAATTAACTTATTTAGTTTAAAGTATTACTAAAATATAAAGAGAGCTTAATAATAAAATAAATAAAAAAGTTTAAAGTTTTAATATAGTTCTTAGTTACTTAAAATATAATAAATACTTATAGATTTTATATATTATTTTAGTTCCTCTATTAAGCTAGAATTAATAATAAAAGAAGATAGATAGTAAAAGAAGATATAGTAAAAGAAGATATAGTAAAGAAGATATAGTAACTTTATAATAAATACTTATAAAAAAATCTAAATAATAATAATATTTAAATAATTACTTAAATTTTATATTAAGTAATTACTAAAATAATTCTATTAAATTTAATTCTTTTAAATAAATTATATAGCTTTACCTAAAATTAGCTAAAGATAGTTATAATAAATAAATTATATAAACTTTAATATAAACTAATAACCTTAATATAATTACTTTTAAAAGTTAATATCTATAATAAATACATTGTGTGGATAGCTTCTTCGAAGCTCACAAGGGCCATTCTTTTAGTTTTCGAGTGGTCCGCGGCAGGGGTAAGGGCTACAGATCCAGAGCTACAAGAGATATTACAAGAATTACAATATAGGTATCCCACTGAGCATTACAGGAAGAAACTATATAACAAGGTTATAAAGTTCGAAACACTAGTTGACTAGGAAGAAGTCCAACCCCTTACACCCACTAACACTACAAGATAGTGCCTAAACATAGAAGCAGTAGTTACATTCACCAAGGGGCAGGGATAAAAAGTCTAGATATTTATATCAGACTATACCTGGATAGACTTAGACCTATTATAGATACTACCTATAATATCCTTTAGAGATAATAGCTAGATAAATATCCTATGGTTATTTTTCTATATAAATAATATACTAGTCCTGATAAATAAGAACTAATATCCTAGCCTAAAACTAATGAACAGGATGGAATTTATAACTAGAGGTGTAATTCCTAGGGACTCTTTAAAAGTAGGACTGTATCTTAAAGATAATATAATTATCTACTTTGGATACCTAGTAGGAGTATTACTTAAACCTTAGTAAATAGAGGATATTAGTATCGCTGGTTTACCTAAAGGCTAGATACTACTATACCTAGATAATATTACCCTAAAACTATTAAAAACCTGATTTAAAACCCTGATAGAAGAATATCACCGGACTAGCCTCCCTTGTACTCTAGTATTTATACTGACCGACTTTAAATTATAAGGATGAATATTTAATAAAATCCTAGTCGAGCTGACTTTACAGTAAGGTATCCGGGGGAGTATCGATCCTATCAGTGTATATATTTATCTCTTAAGATGTAAAATACTCACTAAGATATAACTACTTATACTAGTAATACTATATAATTAGGAAGTGTGTGGGATACTATAGAAATTACAGAAAGTATTAGACAACTTAGAAACCTAATCTAACTTAATACTTAGAAAGTAGCTTAGATAATATAGAAAACCAATATGAAATACCGTTATATAATTATACAAGACCATATATATACACAATATATATAACTATACAATTACTTCTAGATGATATACTATGCAAGTATACAGGTAGTCTACAGTAGACTACTTCCTAAATAACGATTTGAAACAAGGTAACTAACCAATAGCTATCTAATACAGGATATTAGTAACACAACACCATATAAGAAACTACCTCCCACACACAGAACAAGGGGGCTTAGATAATTTAGAAAACTATAGACCAACATAAAATACCATTATATAATTATATAGGACTATATATATACACAATATACATAACCACCATACAAGTACTTCTAGATAATATACTATATAAGCTTATAGGCAATCTATAGTAAACTACTTACTAAATAATAATTTAAAATAAGTTAACTAACTAACAGCTATCTAATATAAGATATTAATAACACAATACTATATAAAGAACTACCTCCTACACACAGAATAACTACTCTATATATATATATACAACAAGGTATATAATAACACCAGGGTAAATCTAAAACATATCCTAAATAGATATAAAAACTAGAAGACCTAATAAATAAATAAAAATATATATATAGGTATTCCTATAACAAGACCTTTAAATCACTACCTTTACATAGAGTTAAAGCTACTCTAACCTAATACTAGTTAAACTATCTCTAAATCCTATCTAGTCCCAGACAGATATAATATAGGGCTTTATTAATATCAGGTATAGATAACTCCTTTTAAAGTAATACCTACTCCTATCAACTATTCTTTATATAATTATCTAACACTAACATATTATAAACAGTATAATATAATAATTATAGGCTAGAATATACAGAAATCACATCCATAACCTTTCCTGTTATAATAGCAACTTATATATACTCCCTAAGTTACAGCCTATACCTCAGGTACATTACTAATCACACAAAGACTCTATAAGCCCTTCTAGTTCCTATATTATATACAAGGCTCCCTCACCTCTTTTCCTAAAATCTATATTAAAGTAGTAACAATATTCTAAATATAGCTAAAGAGTATATATACTAATAACTTAGGGTTAAAATAGGGGAATTAAGCTACTAGTAATAGTAATAATACTTTAATAGTCTTAGTCTTAGGGAAGGTCTAGAGATTAGGATAAATTTCTTATATAAAGTCTCCTATAGCTAAGAAAAGTTAATAAAAAATATAATATATATATAAATATAGTAATACTATACCCTAATTAACTAGATCTAACTCTAGATCTAAGTCCTTAATACTTAAGCTAGATATTCTAATAGAATAAAGTTTTATAATATTTTAGAGAAAATAGAGTTATAACCTTAAGTTATAATAAAACCCTAACTTATTATTAAAACACTAAAGGTACTAGCTTACCTAAGATAGAGTAAAGTAATATTAAATAAGTATGGATAAGAGCTACCTAATTAAAACCTTATATAGAGTAAACTAATACCTATATCTAAATAAAAATACTTAAAATAATTAGGAATAGTAGTACCATTAATAAGAGATAGATCTAGAAATTCTAGATAATAAAATGAATAATACTATAGAATATAAGTACTATACTAACTAAGACCTATAGATAATATACCTTAAATATATAGTACTATATAGTAGCTTATCTAGACTTATTACTAGTTATTAGTTACCTCTGTAATACTAGAACTCCTTCTCTTTACCTATAATATAAATAATATACTCTTATTCTAGTAAAACTATTATATAGGAAAGAAGGACCTATATAGGAAGTATACTGGAAGCTATTATATAGTAAAAAGGGTATATAGGTTCTTATAAGACAGTTCTTTTCTATAAATAGTAGGTATAAATATTACCTCTATTTTTATTATATAACCCTAAATAACACTATTAATCTATATACTGAGGTTTAATATAAAGGAACCCTTATAGTAGGTATATAAAGTAATAATCTTTCCCCTTTCTAATAACTAACCCTCGTCTAGCAGATAAACTAATATATAGACCATATAGAGAATTAGAGAAAACCAGTAGGGCTAATTAGAAGCTCTAAAATAAGAAGTTCTAACTTGAATTCAAAATATCCCTCTACACCCCCTATAGGAGGGGTAAAATAAGTAGGAACTTTAACTTATATACTTTATTCCTTAGCTAATAAGGATCTAATAAGGATATTAATATAACTGTTAAATCCGCTAAAATTCAGGCTATAATCTAATACTATTTTCAAGGCTAATTGATTATTTTATTTTTTTTAGTATAAATTTCTAGTATTTAAGTTTATTTTCCTTTTCTTCCAGTTACAGGGCTAATACACCATTCTAAAAGAATGGTATATAAGTTTTAAAATAATAAACTATTTCTTTAACCTTACTATTTATAATTACCCTTATAACTATTAATTAGTATTAGTTAAACTTATAATTATAAGAAAATAAAATTAGTATTAAATATAACTAGTTCTTTATATTTATAAAGACTTTATTTAAAGAGATCTATATATAAGTTTATAACTAACTAAATCTATAAAGTTTTATTATAAAAGTAAATCTACTATTATAAATTAACTTACTATCTAAATACCTACTATATTAATAATTATTATAATACTTATATTAAATACTAATAAATATATAACTATTTATTTAAGTATTAATATAATAAAAACTAAGTATTAAAAATAAATAATATAGTATTAAAATTTAATTAAGAAAAATTCTAATTTATAAATTTATATTTTAATTAAGAAAGAATACTTTAATTAAAAACTATTATAAAAATAAAAAGTTTTAAAATTAATAATTAAAATACTTAAAAATACTTAAAAGACTTAAAAACTTTTACTTATTAGTTAAAAATAAATAATAATAAAATAAATATAACTTATAAGTTTTATTATAAATATTAATAACTAATCTAATACTATTATAAATAATATTAGATAAGTTTAAATAACTAATATAAATATTAAAGCTTTTAATTTTCTTATAATTTTATTTAACTATAAAATAAAATAATTAGATTTTCTATAAATTAATAAATTTAAAAAATAAATCTCTAACTATATTATATATATAATAATATTAAATATAGACTTTATATATTATTTTAGTTTCTTTATTAAGTTAAAATCTAAAATAAAAAAGATAATAAAAAATATAGTGAAAAAATATAGTAACTTTATAATTCTACTTTATAATTTATTTATAATTAAAAGTTACTATTTTATACTAATAGTTATAATATTAAATTATATTTATAAAAGTTAAAGCTATTATAAACTATAAATAACCTAGTTTAATATTATTAAGTATTATATAAAAATATTATTATTATATAACTTAAAGTTTTAAGTTAGTTAAAATAAATAATAATATAAAAGCTATTATTATTTTAATTAAAGTTTCAACTTTACTTTATAAATATATATTTATCTATTATAATTTTCTTATATAAAACTATTTAAAAATAATTTTTTATTTATTAAAGTTAAAATAAATAAAATAATTATATTTTATTATTTAAATATATAAATTTAATAGTTAGTTATAAAATAAAGATTAATCTATAAGTTTTTAATTATATAAAGAAAGTTTTTAAATAAATGTTTAAAAATAATTTTATATTAAAAATTCTTAGTATTTTAATAAATTATTTAAAAGATTTAATATAAATTCTAATATTATTAACTTTTTATAAATCTTAAAGTTAAAAAAAGAATAATATATTATTATTAAAATAAATAAAAATAAAAATATTATTTAAAAGAAGTTTTTTAAAAATAAAAATAGTTTTTAATTTAAATACTAAATTAAATTATAGTTTTAAAATAATTAAATAAAATTAATTAAAAAAGAATTATAAATCTTTTAACCTTATATTAAAAAAGTAATATTAAATATATTATTTATTTATATAAAATTCTAAATACTATAAAAATAAAAAATATTCTTTATATAAAAAATTAAATTAAATTAAAATACTAGTTAAATAATTAAAATAAAATAATAAAGTAATTAGTTTGTTTATTAAATATATATTTAATTAATTTATATAGAAATATATAAAAATTAATTTTTATTAATATATATATAAGTTTTTAAAGAATTTATTTTAAAATAAAATTATAAAATCTTAGATTTTAAAATATAAAACTTTAAAAAAATAAAATATATATTTTATAACCCTTTAAGTATAAAGTTAAAAGACTTATAGTTTTTTTTAATTAATTTTATTTAACTATTTTAAATCTATAATAAGGTTTTATCTATTTAAGTAGATATATAATCTTCTTAAAGAAGTATACTATATAATAACTCTCTTTAGGTATAAGGTTAAAAGACTTATAATTATTTTTTTAATTAATTCTATTTAACTATTTTAAAGCTATAGCTTAGTTTAGTATCTAGGTTAGAAACTAGTTTTATTTTAGAAAGAACCTTTTTTAAATAATAGTTTTTATTTTCTCCTTTTATTTTAATAATAGTATATTATTCTCCTATTTAGTTTTAAGGTTTATAAAGAAGTTAATAATATTAGAATTTATATTAAATTCTTTTAGGTAATTTATTAATATACTAAGGATTTTTAATATAGAGAGGTTATTTTTAGGAATCTATTTAAGGGCTTTCTTTATATAATTAAAGACTTATAGGTTAATCTTTATTCTATAGCTATTTATAGTAGAGCTATTAGGTCTATATATCTAGATATATAGTAATAGAATATAGTTACTTTACCTAGTAGTAGTCTTAGCTTTAATAGTATAGTAGGCTAAAAGATTACTTTTAAGTAGTTTTATAATATAGTATAAGAAGGTTATAGTAGTTACTTAGTTTAGCTAGATAGGTATATATTTAAGTAGAGCTAGAATCTTTAGGGTAATAGTAGTTTTTTATTATTACCTATTTTAGTTAACTTATATTTATATATAGAAGCTTTAAGTTATATAGTAATAGTACTTATATATAGTATTTAATAGTATTAGACTAGGTTACTTATAGTCTATAATAGCTTTAACCTTAATAATACTAGTATAAATAGGTATAGCTTAATATATTATAGTTATTAGTATAGAATAGTAACTTTTAGCTATAAATATTATAGAGTAGAATTATAAAGTTATTATATTTTTCTTTTATTATTTTTTTTTTATTATATTTTCTTTTACTATTTTTTATTATTAATTCTAGCTTAATAGATAAACTAAAATAATATAAAAAAATCTATATTTCTTTCTTTCTTTTTAAAGTTAAATTATAATTCTTATTTAGAAGTAATAAGCTTTTTATTTATTTTAAATAGTTTTAAAGCTCTCTAAAATAGTAATAAATATACTAATTTATTTATTATATAAGAATCTATTATCTTTATATTTCTTTATTTTAGAGTATATTCTTTATAAATAAAGATATTATTATAGTTAAAGTTATTTCTATAGTTATTTATAAGCTATTAGTTTTATATATCTAAATTATATATAGTAATAAATTATAGTTACTTTATTATTATCTTAACTTTAATAGTAAGTATAGTAGGCTAAAGATTATTTTTAGTAGTCTTATAATATAGTATAAGAAGGTTATAATAGGTATATATTTAAAGTAGAGCTAGAACTTTAGTTAGGAGTAATAGTAGCTTTTATATTATTACTTATTTTAGCTAACTTCTTTTAAGTTATATAGTAATAGTACTTTTATATAGTCTTATAGTATTAGACTAGGTTACTTATAAAGTCATAATAGTTTAACCTTAATAGTATTAGTATAAATAGTATTAGAGACTAGGTATAACTTAATATATTATAGCTATTAATATAAAATAGTAACTTTTAGTTATAAATAAGTTATAAAGTAGAATTATAAAGTTATTATATTTTTTTATTATATCTTTTTTATTATATCTTTTTTTATTATATCTTTTTTTATTATATCTTTTTTATTATTAATTTTAAAACTTAATAGAGAACTTAAAAATATAAATAGTTAATTTAATATTATATAAATATAAAAAGTTTAGTTAATATATATAAATTTTAATATTTATTATTAATATTATAAAAATAAATTTAATATTATTAAATCTTTATATAATATAAATAAACTTAAAGAATATTAGATTTTTATTAATATATTTATATTTTAATATTAAAGTTTTTTTAAAATAAATAATTAAATTTTAAAAAATAAAGAAAAATATTTAAAAAATATAACTATAAATATTAACTATTTTATTAACTATTTATATTTTTAAGTTCCTTTATTAAACTAGAATTAATAATAAAAGAAGATATAATAAAAGAAAATATAGTAAAAGAAGATATAGTAAAAGAAAATATAGTAACTTTATAATTCTACTATAATCTATTTATAGCTAGAAGTTACTATTTTATACTAGTAGCTATAATATATTAGGCTATACTTAGTCTCTAATACTATTTATACTAGTACTATTAACAAGTATTAAGGTTAAAGCTATTATAGACTATAGGCTAGTCTAATACTATTAAGTACTATATAAAAGTACTATTACTATATAACTTAGGATAAATATAACTAATAAGAATAATAATTAAGCTTTATAAAGCTTAATACTATTTAATAATAAAATAAAAAAAAAAAAATATTAAATATTTTAATTATTAGCTATAGGCTTAGTTAGTTTATATAAACCTATATATAGGTACTTTTATAGAGTATTTATAGGTATTAAATCTAATAACTATATATACTATTTCTCTCTCTCTTCTTTATATAAAGACTAAGTTAACTAATACTAATTAGTTACTAACTAGCTTCTAATAGCTAGGTTAAAGGGATAGTTAACTACTTTAAGGCTTATATACTTACTATAAATATTAACTCTTAGAAGTAGCTATACTAATATTATAAGGTTTTATTATACTTATATATCTTTAGATAGGATATTAACTCTAATAATAATCTATAGCTATTATAGATATAAAGCTTAAATAACTACTTAAATAATAGTTAATTTAATAGTAGTTATTATTTAGAATTACCTTTTATATATATCTATTATACCTTAGGTAAAAGGACTCTTATTAAGCCCTAGACTCCTCTATCTACCCTTATTACTAAGCCTTTTTTATATTCTAGTAATATTTTAGTGTAAATAAGGACTTTTACTAAGCTTTAGACTCCTTTTTTACCCTTATAATAAGTATAATAAATAAGATATCTTTACTAGCCTAGTTTTAGAAGATAATAACTTTATATATTTCTCTTAAGCTAGTATAATTAAGATAATAGGTATAGAGGAAGGTAGGTAGGTAGGTACTCTAAAGGAATACTTCTAAATACCCTTAAGTAAACACTATAGAAGAAGAAGAAGAAACTACTAGCATTAGCTATAGATTTAGTTAGTCTATATAGACTTATATATAGATACTTTTATAGAGTATTTATAGGTACTAAATCTAATAACTATATATACTACTTCTTTCTCTCTCTTTTATATAAAAACTAAGCTAACTAATATTAATTATAATAAACGAAAATACTATATTTAAAAATACTAAAGTAAAAAGAAAAAGAACTAAAAGTTTATATTTAATAGCTTTAAATAAGTTAATATTATTATTAAAATTACTATTTACTATTTTTAATTAAGAAATTAAAAATAAACTATAAGATACTTTAAAAGGATTTATAACTTTATTTAAATAAAAAATAATAAATAGAAACCTTTTAAATATAAAGTTAAAGACTTATAATTATTTTTTTAATTAATTTTATTTAACTAATTTTAAATCTATAATCTAGTTTAATCTTAGTTAAACTTTTTTTTTAAAACTTTTAAGTATCTTCTTCTCTATTAATAATAAATCTATACTTTTTATTTTACTTTAAAATAATATATAGAATTTAATAATATTAGAGTTTATATTATACTTTTTAGTTTATTAATAAATAAACTAATCTTTTTAATATAAATATAGTATCTATAGTTTTAAATTTAAAAGCTTTTCTATATTAAAATATATTTATTTATTAATTATTATTTTATAATTATTTATAAACTATTAGTTTATATATTTAAATAATAAATTATAATTATTTTATTTAATAGTTATTTTAGTTTTAATAAAATTAGTTTTAAATAGTTTTATATAAGATAATTATAATAAATATATATTTATAAAGTAAGTTAAAATCTATATATATTTTATAAAATTAAAGTAATAATAGCTTTTATATTATTATTTATTTTAATTAATTTAAAGTTTTAAGTTATATAGTAATAGTATTTTTATATAATATTTAATAATATTAAATTAAATTACTTATAATTTATAATAACTTTAATTTAATAATATTAATATAAATAAATATAATTTAATATATTATAACTTTTTATAAAATAATAATTTTTAACTATAAATAAATTATAAATTATAAAGTTATTATATTCTTTTTTATTATATCTTTTTTATTATATTTTTTTACTATCTTTTTATTATAAATTTTAATTTAATAAATAAACTAAAATAATATATAAAGTTTATAAAATAGAAAATAATATTTTATATATATTATAAAAACTTTAAATTCTATTTAAATATAAAGTTAAAGACTTATAATTATATTTTTTAATTAATTCTATTTAATTATTTTAAAACTATAGTTTAGTTAATATTTGAATTAGAAACTAGTTTATTTTAGAAAAATTTTAGAAAAACCTCTTTTAAATAATAGTCTTTATTTTTTTTTATTTTAATAATAATATATTATTTTTATTTAGCTTTAAAGTTTATAAAGAAATTAATAATATTAGAATTTATATTAAGTTTTTAGATAATTTATTAAAATACTAAGGATTTTAATATAAAAAGGTTATCTTTAAAATCTACTTAAAAGATTTTTATATAATTAAAAACTTATAGATTAATCTTTATTTTATAATTATAAAACTATTAGATCTATATATTTAAAACTATATATATAATAGAACCCTTTTAGGTATAAGGTTAAAAGACCTATAATTATTTTTTTTTAATTAATTCTATTTAACTATTTTAAAGCTATAGCCTAGTCTAGTATCTAGGTTAAGAACTATTTCTATTTTAAAAAGAACCTCTTCTAGATAATAATCCTTATTTTTACCTCCTACTTTAATAATAATATATTATTCTCCTACTTAGCTTTAAGGTTTATAAAGAAGTTAATAATATTAGAATCTATATTAAATTCTCTTAGATAATCTATTAAGATATTAAGGATTTTTAATATAAAAAGGTTATTTTTAGAAACCTACTTAAGGGTATCCTCTATATAATTAAAGACTTATAGGTTAATCTTTATTCTATAGCTATAAAGCTATTAGATCTATATATTTAAAACTATATATAGTAATAGAATATAGTTACCTTATCTATAGTCTTAGCTTTAATAGTATAGTAGGCTAAAAGATTACTTTTAAATAGTTTTATATAAGAAGGTTATAATAGGTATATATTTATAGAGTAAAGCTAGAACCTTAGTTAGAGTAATAGTAGCTTTTTATTATTACTTATTTTAGTTAACTTATAAAGCCTTAAGTTATATAGTAATAGTACTTATATATAGTACTTAATAGTATTAAACTAGGTTACCTATAGTCTATAATAGCTTTAACCTTAATAGGCTAATAGCTTATTAATAGTATTAGTATAAATAGGTATAGCCTAATATATTATAGCTACTAGTATAGAATAGGGACTTCTAGCTATAGATAGGTTATAGAGAATTATAAAGTTATTATATCTTCTTTTACTATATCTTCTTTTACTATATCTTCTTTTACTATCTTCTTTTATTATTAATTCTAGCTTAATAAAGGAACTAAAATAATATAAAAATCTATATAATAATAGAATATAATTATCTTACTTAATAATAATTTTAGCTTTAGTAGCTAAAAGATTATTTTAAATAATTTTATATAAGAAGATTATAATAAATATATATTTATAAAGTAAAGCTAAAACTTTTAAGATAATAGTATTTTTATTATTATTTATTTTAACTAACTTAATACTCTAAATTATATAATAATAATATTTATATATAATATTTAATAATATTAAACTAATTTATAGTTTATAATAACTTTAATCTTAATAATATTAGTATAAATAAATTAAATATAGTTTAATATATTATAATAACTAGTATAAAATAATAACTTTTAACTATAAATAAGTTATAAAGAATTATAAAGTTATTATTTTTTTTATATTTTTTTATTATATCTTTTTACTATCTTTTTATTATTAATTTTATTATTAATTCTAGTTTAATAAAGAGACTAAAATAATATATAAAATCTAGAAATAATTTAAGTAAATTAATATAAAAGCTAAATAATTTAATAAATAGGTAATTAAGAAAGAACTTTTTTAAAAAAATAGAGATATTCTTTTATAAAATAAATTAAAGATAATAACTAAGTATTTATAATATTTTTTAAAAATATAAAAGTAATAATTATATTATTAATAAAAGTATAGTAAAACTTTTTATATACTATTCTTTTAAGAATAGTATATTAGCCCTATAATAGGGAAAAAAAAAATAAACTTAAATACTAGAAATTTCTATTAAAAATATTAAATATTTAGTTAGCTTTAAAAATAATACTAAAATATAGTTTAATAGTTATATTTTAATAATACTAGACCTTTATTAACTAAGAAATAAGTAGTATAAGTTCTAATTATTACTTCTTTTATTTCTTTTAAAAAGGGTATAAAAGGATATTTTAAATTTAAATTAGAACTTTTTATTTTAAAGCTTTTAATTAACTAAATTTCTATTCTCTAATTCCCTATAAAGCTAACTAAAAGCTTAGCTTAGAGACTCTTATCTAGGCTTCTAATTAGCTAAAAGGATTTATAAGGCTTCTATTTAAACTTCTAATTAACTAGAAGCCTAAGCCCTTATCTATACTATAGATAGTTTATAAGAGTAAATAAATAAAGTAAGTAAATAAAGGTAAACTATTTATAGTATAAAGGCTTTAAGTTTAATTTTTCTTTATATTATATTTTTAAGCTTTTTTTTATTTTTTAAAAAATAACCTTTATAAGCTTTAAAGAAGCTATTTATATAATATTTCTTTAAAAGTTAATTTATAAAGTATTAAGTATAAACTAAAAATTATAATAGCTTATTAAAATAATCTTAAAATATTTAAAATCTTAATAATTAACTATAATAAATTAATTTTAGTAAATAAAATAAATAAAAATTAATAAAAATATAGAAATATTTATAATTATAATTTATTTTTATTATAAATAGTATTAATTAAATTAAATTATAAAATAATAAATAATTATTAAATATAATCTATTTATTAAATAGTTATAAGTTAATAATAGTTTATTTTTTTAATATTATAAATAATATATTATACTATAAAAACTAGAAATATAAAAGAATAGATTTTATTAATCTTTTTATATAGCTTTATTTATAAAGTTTACTATAAATTTTATTAAAACTTTCTTACTTTTATAATAAAGAATAATAATAATAGTTAAGCTTTATATATTACTAATTATTTATTAGTAAAACCTTTATTATATACTTTAAATATAATAATTAAATCTTTATTTTTATAACTTAAAATAAAACTTAGTTATTATTAGCTATAAGCTAATATATATAAAATCTAGCTAGTAGATTTATATACTTTATTTAGCTAATTAGTTTAAATAGTTATCTATATCTTTATAATACTAAATTATAGCTTTATTATTCTTTTTATACTATTCTTTAGATAATTATAGTTTTAAATTAATAATTCTTTAATAATTATTTAAGCTTTTTTATTATTAAAGTTTTAAAAACTATTTTAATTTAAAGTTATCTAACCTTATAATTTAAAAAACTATAAAAATATTTATCTTACTTAACTATAATAGCTTAAAAGACTATTATTCCTTTTAATAAAAACTAACTATTAACTAACTCTTTTTAACTCTTAAAACTCTAAATAAGTAACTAGTAATATTAGCTATAATACTTATAGATAATAGTAGTAATAATTATATATTTAACTTTAATAATAAAAAGAATTTTAATACTTTATTAATTAGTTTACTAAGTACTCTAATAAGTAACTAATTTAATAAATTTAATTTAATATTAATAAATAAAAATAATTATATTTAACTTTAAAAGTTCTTTAAACTTATCTCTATTATATATTAAGTATAATTAATTATCTTTAAACTTAATAATAGATATAATTAGTAATATTTTTAATAATAAGAATAACTTTAATTATAAAACTAAAAAAAGAAATATACTTATTAAAAAGCTATATTAATAGTATTATAGTAGTATATTATAATTTTTAAATTAAAGTAATACTATCTAAATAAATATTAAATTTAAAATAACTTAAATAAAAAAATAAATAACTTTAATATAATTTACTTTAAATATATATTTTAGTATCTAATTACTAAATAGAGCTAGAAGAACTTTAAAGTAAATAAACTTATTTTATAATTTACTTTAAGAAGCTTATTTAGTAATAAGAAACTTATATATAATAAATTCTATATATTAGAATTTCTTTATTATATTATTTATTTTTAATTAAAAACTTTATTAAGTTCTTCTAATAAGTTAATACTAACTTATTATATATCTAAGTATATTAACTTATTTATTTAGTTAATAAAGAGTTTAAATAGTTATATATAGTAGGTAGTAAAGAATATATAAACTTTTACTTTTTATAGAATATATAAATTACTATCTTTTATAGAACTATTATAATTCTACTATTTAAGATAATAAAAAGTTAACTAATAAACTTATTAAATAAAAAAGTATAAAGCTATTAAGAAAGATATAATAACTTTTAACTATTAATATAAAAACTATTATACTATTATAAGTAACCTTAAAAATAACTTATTATAATTATATAGTCTAATAGTAATATAAATAATAAACTAAAATTAAAAACTTTAATATATAATTATAAAGTTTTATATATAAGTTATTAATTTAAATACTAACTTTATTATTCTTTAAACTTAATACTTATTATAATAAATCTATTATTTACTTAGTATAATAATAAAATAAGAATAAATTAAGCTTTAAGATTTAAAAGTATTAACTTTAAATAAATTAATAGCTAATATAAACTATTTTTAATTAAAGCTAATAAAGTTAATATTATAAAGAATTAAAAAAAAGTACTATTATTAATATAATTAACTCTTCTAGGTATAAGGTTAAAAGACTTATAGTTATTTTTTTTAAATAATTTTATTTAACTATTTTAAATCTATAGTCTAGTCTAGCTTTAACTAAACCTTTATTAAAGTTTTTAAGTACCTTCTTTTTATTAGTAATAACTTTATACCTTTATAGCTTTACTCTAAGAAATATATAGATTTTAATAGTATTAGAGTTTATATTATATACTTTTAGTTTATTAATTAATAAACTAAGCTTTATTAATATAAATATAGTCTCTATAGCTTTAAATTTAAGAGCTCTTTTATATAGAGGTATATCTAGTTATTAATTACTATTCTATAACTATTTATAGGCTATTAGTTTTATATATTTAAATATATAATAATAGATTATAGTTATTTTATTTAGTAGTTATCTTAGTTTTAATAGATTAAATTAAAAATTATTTTAAGTAATTTTATATAAAAGGTTATAATAGATATATATTTAAATAGAGCTAAAATTTAATTAAAATAATAGTAGCTTATATTATTATTTATTTTAGCTAACTTAAAGCTCTAAGTTATATAGTAATAGTATTTTTATATAGTACTTAATAGTATTAAACTAGTCTATAGTCTATAATAGCTTTAATTTTAATAGTACTAGTATAAATAAGTATAGCTTAATATACTATAGCTACTAATATAGAATAGTAACTTAGCTATAGATAAATTATAGAGTATATAGAATTATAAAGTTATTATATCTTTTTTATTATATCTTCTTTTACTATATTTTTTTATTATATTTTTTTTATTATTAATTTTAGTTTAATAAAAGAACTTAAAAAAATATAATAATTAATTAATATAGTTAAACTTTCTTTAACTATATTATAATTTTTAAAAAGTTTTTTAACTAATTTAAATATAAGTTTAGTAACCTTTAATAAAAAGTTATGTTAAAAATTAACTTTATTAATTTAATTATAAAAGAAGACTAATAAGTTTTTATTTTCTATAATAAATTTATTTATCTAACTAATATTTAATATTTATTTTAAAGAATAAAAGTTTAAAATTTATAATAAACTTACTTTAATCTTTTATCTTTATATATTCTCTCTACTATTATAAATAATAATATAGTTAGCTTTAATATATATTATACTTATATTTAGTAGTTTAACTAAAACTAGAACCTTACTAATTAGCTATATAAGACTTATAAAAATCTACTAATATTAACTTTAATATACATATAAAAACTCTAATTATAATAACTCTAATAGTAAAAATAGAAATAGCTTAATAACTATACTAATAATAATAAAAATAAAATACTAGTAATACAAATAGTACTAGTAGTAATAAAACTAGTTACTAATATTTTTTATTATCTTAAATATATTAAAGAAAATAAAAAACTAAAAATAAGTTAATTAAGCTTATTAATAAAAAAGCTTTATAAAAAATAAGAATATTATAATATTAAATATCTTAAAAACTTAAACTATTAGCTTAACTATATTACTTATTAGTATAACTATAAAGTTATATAATATATTTATATTACTATTATTAAAGAGCTTTATAATAATAATAAACTTAAGTTTAATATTAAGAAACTAAATAAAACTTAGAACTTAAAAAACTAGCTACTTTAAAGTAATTAGATTTCTTTTAAAAAATATATATATATTTTTACTCTCCTAGATATAAAGTTAAAAGACCTATAGTTATTTTTTAAATAATTTTATTTAACTATTTTAAATCTATAGTCTAGTCTAGTCTCTAGTTTTAACTAAACCTTTTATTAAAGTTTTTAAGTACCTTCTTCTCTACTAATAATAACTTTATATCTCTCTATAGCTTTACTTTAAGAGATATATAGGTTTTAATAGTATTAGATTTATATTATATACTTTTAGTTTATTAATTAATAAATTAAGCTTTATTAATATAAATATAATCTTTATAGCTTTAAATTTAAAGGCTTTTTCTATATAAAGGTATATTTAGTTATTAATTATTATTCTATAGCTATTTATATAGGCTATTAGTTTTATATATTTAGATAATAAATTATAGTTACCTTATTTAATAGTTATCTTAGCTTTATAAGTATAATAGGCTAAAGATTACTTTTAAATAGTCTTATATAAAAGGTTATAATAAATATATATTTAAGTAGCTAGAATCTTTAGAGTAATAGTAACTTTTTATATTATTATCTATTTTAGCTAACTTCTTTGTTATATAGTAATAATACTTTTATATAGTACTTAATAATATTAGATTAGCTTATAGTTTATAATAACTTTAACCTTAATAATACTAGTATAAATAGTATTAAAATAAATATAGCCTAATATACTATAGTTATTAGTATAGAATAATAACTTCTAGTTATAGATAAGTTATAAAATTATAAAGTTACTATCTTCTTTCTATATCTTTTTTACTATATCTTCTTTTATTATATCTTTTTATTATTAATTCTAGCTTAATAAAGGAACTTAAAAATATAAATAGTTAATATATATATTTTAAATAAAGTTTATATTAATAAGAAACTAGGTTTATTTATAAATATCTTTTATAACTTTTTATCTATATAATAAATAGAAAGATATAAATAGTACTATATAATAGTACTTATATATAGCTATTAATAAAAATAATATAGATATAAAAACTTATAAATATAAGAATAAATAGAATAATTTTATTAATATAAACTTTATTATAAAGTTAATTTAAACTTTAATACTAAATATATTTTAAAATTCTAATTTATATTTAATTAATAGCTTTAAAAAATAAATATTTTAAAAAATTAATACTATATTTATTATTAATTTAATTATTAATAGTTATTATTATTTTTAATTACTTATAATAATAATAAATATATAATATAAAATCTTTTACTGTGTCTTCTTTTACTGTGTCTTCTTTTGCTGTCTTCTTTTGTTGTTGATTCCAGCTTAATAGAGGAACTAAAACAATACAAAAAAATCCATATAATATAAAATAATTATTAAATATTAATAAATATATAATTATAATATTATTCTAAATATCTATTATAAAAAAATAATTTTTAAAAATAAAATACTAGCTTTAGTAATTTTACCTTTACTATAAAAAAAAACTATTATATATAATAATTATAGCTATATATAAAAAAATATAAAAGTTAGAATTATTATTTATAAATAAAATATTTTAAACTACTAAACTATTAATACTTAATAATTAATTATATAAGGTTTAACTAATAGAAACTTATAAAAATAGAGAATACCTTTAAATAGTTAATTTTCTTATTTTTCTAAATACTTATATTTATACTAACTTCTAAAAAGTAAAAGTTTATTAAAAATATTAATATAAATAATAAAAAACTATAATTAACTTAATAGCTATAATATTAATAAAGTATATACTTTATATAAAAAGAGTATTAAAATTAATATAGTTAAAATAAAAACTTTTTTTATTTAGTTAAATAAAAGAATTTATCTATTTTTATTATATTTTTATATAATTAATTAATATATTTAAAATAAATAAGCTAACTTAATAAAATATATTATATAATAATAATAAACTTTATTAAAAAACTTAAAAGTAAATACTTTTATAGTATTACTATTTATTATAAATATTTAATAAAACTAATTTAGTCTTATATTATATATATAATTTAAAAATCTAGTTACTATTTAATATAAACTTTATATTTATAGTTAAATATAAATCTTTTTATAAAATAATATTTAAAAACTAAAGCTATAAAAGTATATATTACTAAAAATTTATAAAAGAAATTTATTAAACTTATAATTATACTTTAAATATTTCTATTCTTATAGCTATAAAACTTAAAAATAGTCTATATTTCTATATTAACTTTAAAAGTTTAATACTATTATTAAGAAAGATTATAGCCTAATTCTATTAATTAAAATAATTAACTAGTTAGGTTAATCTAATATCTTTATAAAGATTAATATCTAATAGATTTTTATAAAATTTACTTTAATAAAGAAACTAATTATATAATAATCTTTTAAATAAAATAAGAATTATTTAAGTATAAGTTATACTATTTAATCTATTAAATAAACTATCTATATTCTAATAATATATTAATAATATTCTATAAAAGTACCTAAATAAGTTCTCTTATATATATATTAATAATATTATTATTTACTTTAAAATAAAAATAAATATATTAAATATATTACTAAAATATTATAATACCTTTATAAAGCTAAACTATAAATTAATTTAAAAAATATAAATTCTATATTATAAAAATAAAATTTCTAAACTATATTATTAGTATTAATATTACTATTAACTTTAAAAAGATTACTATTATTTAAGATTAGTAAATATTTATAATTTTTAAAAATATCTACTTTTTCTTAGTTTTATAACTTTTATTAAAAATTTATAAAAATTTATATTAATATATAACTAAATTATAAAGCTACTAACTATATTTATATAAAAAGTAAAAGTTTTTAATAAATTCCTAAATATTAAACTATCTTTAATATTATAAAGAAGTACTTAACTAATACTCTAATACTAATAAATACCTTCTTCTCTATTAGTAATAACTTTATACCTCTTTATAGCTTTACTCTAAAAAATATATAGATTTTAGTATTAAGGTCTATATTATATATTTTTAGTTTATTAATTAATAAACTAAGCTTTATTAATATAGATATAATCTTTATAGCTTTAAATTTAAAGGCTTTTCTATAAAGATATATCTAGTTATTAATTACTATTTTATAGCTATTTATATAAGGCTATTAATTTTATATATTTAAATAATAGATTATAATTATTTTACTTATTATTTTAATATAGTAAATATAATAGACTAAAGATTACTTTTAAGTAGTTTTATATAAAAAGGTTATAATAAGTATATTTATAAAGTAAAGCTAAAATCTTAGTTAAAATAATAGTAGCTTTTATATTATTATCTATTTTAGCTAACTTAAAGCTTTAAGTTATATAGTAATAATACTTTATATAGTACTTAATAATATTAAACTAGGTTACCTATAGTCTATAATAGCTTTAATCTTAATATTTATTAATATATTAGTATAAATAGACTAAATATAGCTTAATATACTATAGTTACTAGTATAGAATAATAACTTTTAGTTATAAATAGGTTATAAAGAATTATAAAGTTACTATATCTTCTTTTATTATATCTTTTTATTATATCTTTTTTATTATTAATTTTAACTTAATAGAGAAACTTAAAAATATAAATAGTTAATATTTTTAATCTTAAAGCTATTATTTATAAATATAAAGAACTTTATAGTTAAATAGCTTTAAATAAAGTTAAATAATAAATAAAGATAGTTTTACTTATTTCTTTAAAGTAGTTTAAATAAAAGCTAATAGATTTACTATTATAAGCTAATTAAAATTATCTAGCTTTTAAATATTATTATAATTTAACTTAATAAAATATTAAAGACTAGAAGTTTACTAATAATTTATATATTATATATTATAAAAAATTTATAATTCTTAATTATAATAAACTATATATTAAAATTATTAAGAATATCTAATTATATCTTATAATTATATATATAAGGTAAAATAAAACTATTAAGATTTTATAATAAAAATATTATTAACTAGGTTTAAAAATTAATATTACTAAATTTATTACTAATTACCTATACTACTCTTTAAAGTATCTTTATAATAAAATATTAAACCTACTTAAACTACTACTTATATTTATATAATTATAATAATACCTTATAGTTAATTTTAAGAGTATATTAAAGAATAAAATAGAATATAATAATTTATTAGTAATAATAAACTATTTATCTAAATCTTTATAATATATTCTTTATATAAATATATATACTATTATATAGGTAGCCTATTTTTATTATAAAGAATTATTCTAAGTTTTTAACTTATTAGAGTTAATTATTTTAATTATAATTTATAATTTATTTTATTCTTTATAAATAAGCTATACTATATTATAAATATTAAATAAAAACTATTTATTATAAATTATTTTTAGTTTTAGTTAAATTAAAAACTTATATTAATAAATTAACTAGTATTTATATATACTTATAAACTACTACTAGAATAACTAAGTTAATATTATTTTAGTTTTAGATTTTACTTAAATTTATTTATTATATAACTTTTAAATAAATTCTCTTTCTTTAAAGTTTATATAAGTTTCTTAACTTACTTCTATTTAACTAGAAGTATTAGATCTAGTAAAGAAATATTAAATCCTTTTAAGAATAACTTTTATAATATAAAGCTTAGTATATAGCTTATATACTATAAGGCTATATTAATAAAGCTTATATAGTAATATAATAAATTTAAGAATATATAATTAAATAAGTAAATTAATATTATTATAAACTTAATTTTAATATAAATAACTATCCCTCCTAGATATAAGGTTAAAAGACCTATAATTATTTTTTTTTATTAATTCTATTTAACTATTTTAAAGCTATAGCCTAGTCTAGTATCTAGGTTAGGAACTAGTTCTATTTTAGAAAGAACCTCTCCTAGATAGTAATCCTTATCTTCTCCTTCTACTTTAATAATAGTATATTATTCTCCTACTTAGCTTTAAGGTTTATAAAGAAGTTAATAATATTAGAATCTATATTAAATTCTCTTAGATAATCTATTAAGATACTAAGGATTTTTAATATAAAGAGGTTATCTTTAGGAACCTACTTAAGGGCTTCCTCTATATAATTAAAGACTTATAGGTTAATCTTTATTCTATAGCTATAGAGCTATTAGGTCTATATATTTAGATATATAGTAATAGAATATAATTACCTTACCTATCTTAGCTTTAGTAGGCTAAAAGATTACTTTTAAGTAGTCTTGTAATATAGTATAAGAAGGTTGTAATAGTTACTTAGTTTAGCTAGATAGGTGTGTATTTAAGTAGAGCTAAAACCTTAGTTAGGGTAATAGTAGCTTTTTATTATTACCTATTTTAGTTAACTTAAAGCCCTAAGTTATATAGTAATATTACTTATATATAGTACTTAATAGTATTAAACTAGGTTACCTATAGTCTATAATAGCTTTAACCTTAATAGTACTAGTATAAATAGGTGTAGCCTAATATACTATAGCTACTAGTATAGAATAGTAACTTCTAGCTATAGATAGGTTATAGAGAATTATAAAGTTACTATATTTTCTTTTACTATATCTTCTTTTACTATATCTTCTTTTACTATCTTCTTTTATTATTAATTCCAGCTTAATAGAGGAACTAAAACAATATAAAAAAAAATCCATATAAATAACTATATCTTTATAATTAAAAACTTAAATTACTAATTATTTATATAATAAATTTAAGTATCTCTTTATATAATAATTCTACTATATTATAAATACTAGTTTTATTACTTTAAATTTAAAATTCTTTAAATTAATATAGTTATAAAATATTTATATCTAATTAATTATAACTTAATTTATATAACTTTTCTTTAAATAAAACTCTTTATAATTTAATAATAAAATTATTAATAGTAATAAAAAGTAGAAGATAAATAAATTTTATATTAAAGATATTAGATATTCTCTTATATTAGTATATTAAAAGAATTAAAATCTAAATCTTATAATACTTAACTAGTAATTTTAAATACTTACTAGTTATACTATAAGATTATTATATTATTTACTCTAATAATATTAAATTTTTATATTAGTTATAAAATTAACTAAATATATAGTTATTTAAAATTAAAATCTTTATTTATAAAAATAATAATAAACTAATAAAATAAAATTAAAAGTTTTAATATATTAGATAATAATATAATATTAGTATATATATAATAAAGATATTTATATCTAATAAGGTTATTATATTATAACTTATAATTAAGAAAAAGTTAATAATACTATTAATTATAATATATTTTATAAATATAATAATAATAATTTTAATAATAGTAATATATTTAAAGATAAAATTATAATAAAGTAATAATAAAATATTAATTATTTTAATAAATAAAAAAATAAAATAATTAAATAAAGTATTTATATAAAGTATTACTTTTATAAAATAGTATATAATATAAAACTACTATAATTTAGAATTTTAAAAGCTTTTATAATAATAAGTTTTAAAAATTATTTTTATAAAAGTTTAAAATATATTATTATAAATAATTACTAAAAAGGTTATAAGTTTAACTTTAACTAATAGTATAATATAATTCTTTTTTAAAAAGGGTTATTAGAGCTATAAACTAAGTATATATAAAACCTAGCTAGTAGATTTATATACTTTACTTAGTTAATTAGTCTAAATAGCTATCTATATCTTTTATAATACTAGATTATAACTTTATTACTTTCTTTATATTATTTCTTAAATAACTATAGTTTTAAATTAATAATTCTTTAATCTTTTATTATTAAAGTCTTAAAATTATCTTAGCTATATTTATAAAGTTTTTTATAAGTATTAGGTTTTTATTGTAGATATAAATATTATTCTTTATAATTAAAAAGAAAATTTATTTAAAGTTTTAATATTAAGTAAGCTTTTAATATAATTTAAATAAATAATATTAAAAGGTATTTTTATAACTTTCTTAAAATTAAAAGCTTAGAATTAAAATCTATAATTATTATATAAATAGTATTAATATAGAGTATAACTAAGTCTTTATTAATATTTAAAGATTTAATATTAATATCTTTTTATATAAAAGTAATAATATTTAAAGATATTTAAAACTTAATACTTATTAAAACTATTTTAATATTTTAGATTAAACTTTGAAATATATTATAAAAATTATAAAATCTCTTTAGATATAGGTTAAAAGACTTATAGTTTTTTTTTAATTAATTTTATTTAACTATTTTAATCTATAGCTTAATTTAGTCTCTAACCTTAGCTAAACCTTTTCTTAAAGCTTTTAAGTACTTTCTTCTATTAGTAATAAATCTATATCTTTTATAGTTTTATTTTTAAAAAATATATAGATTTTAATAGTATTAGTATTTATATTATACTCTTTTAGTTTATTAATAAATAAACTAAGTTTTTAATATAAATATAATATCTATAACTTTAAATTTAAAGCTTCTTTATATAAAGATATACCTAGTTATTAATTATTATTTTATAGCTATTTATATAGAGTTATTAGTTTTATATATCTAATAGATTATAGTTATTTTATCTAGTAGTTATCTTAGTTTTAGCTAAAAGATTACTTTTAAATAGTCTTATAATATAGTATAAGAAAGTTATAATAGATATATATTTTAAGTAGAGCTAGAACTTTAGTTAGAGTAATAGTAGCATTATTACTTATTTTAGTTAACTTATATTTATCTTTAAATTATATAGTAATAGTATTTATATATAATATTTTATAGTATTAAACTAAGTTATCTATAGTTTATAATAGCTTTAATCTTAATAAGCTAATAGTTTATTAATAATATTAGTATAAATAGTATTAGAGACTATATAGCCTAATATACTATAGCTATTAGTATAGAATAATAATTTCTAGTTATAGAGTTATGAGAATTATAAAGTTATTATATTTTTTTTATTATATCTTCTTTTACTATATTTTCTTTTACTATATCTTCTTTATTATATCTTCTTATTATATCTTCTTTATTAAATTCTAGTTTAATAAAGAAACTTAAAAATATAAATAGTTAATAAAAATTATAAATTAAATTTTTATATTAAAGTTTAATAATTAGTATAATTTAGCTTATTAATTAGCTAAAGCTAAGGCTTTAATAACTTTTTAAAGTTTATTATAAAATAAATAAAATCTTTATTATTATAAATAAGTTTTAAATATATATATTTTAGACTTTTATAGATTTAAAGCTAAAATTATAAAGTATTATAAATTTAAAAATCTTTATATTTATTATAGTATTTATATAATAGAATATAAAATATAAATAAAAAATATAATTTTTTAAAAAATAATATAGTAAAGCTATATATAATTTATTTAAATTATAGTATATTTATTTATATTAATATTACTTTTTAATAATAAGTTATATTATTTTTTTTAAAATAATAACAAAAATAATAGTTATAACTATTTAAATAGATAATAATATAGTTTTTAAATAAAATAATAATATTATATAGATTTAATTATTTTATATTAAAAAATAGTTAATAGTAAAAGCTAATTATTATTAATAATTTATATTACTTTTACTTTATTAAATTTAATATATTATTAACTTTAGTATTAAAGATAAAAAATAAACTTAATAAACTTATTAATAAAAAAGCTTTTTACTAATATCTTTAATATTTTATAATTTTTATAATAAATTATAAAATAGTTTTCCTTCTAAGTATAAGGTTAAAAACCTATAATTATTTTTTTTTTAAATAATTTTATTTAACTATTTTAAATCTATAGTTTAGTCTAGTTCTACTAAACTTTTTATTAAAGTTTTTAAATACTTTCTTTACTTAATAATAACTTATATCTCTTATAGCTTTATTCTAAAAGATATATAGATTTATTAATAGTATTAGAGTTTATATTATATATTTTTAGTTTATTAATTAATAAACTAAACTTTATTAATATAAATATAGTTTTTATAGTTTTAAATTTAAAAAGCTTCTTTTATATAAGATATTTAGTTATTAATTACTATTTTATAACTATTTATAGACTATTAGTTTTATATATTTAAATAATAGATTATAGTTACCTTTACCTAGTAGTTATCTTTTTATATAGTAGTTAAAAATTACTTTTAAATAGTCTTATAATATAGTATAAAGATTATAATAAATATATATTTATAAAGTAAAGCTAAAATTTTAAAATAATAGTAGTTTTTATATTATTATTTATTTTAATTAACTTATATTTATAAAGCTTTAAATTATATAATAATAATACTTTTATATAGTATTTAATAATATTAAACTAAATTACCTATAGTTTATAATAGCTTTAATCTTAATAGACTAATAGCTTATTAATAGTATTTAGTATAAATAGTATTAAAAACTAAGTATAGCCTAATATACTATATTATTAGTATAGAATAGTAACTTTTAGCTATAAATAAATTATAGTAAAATTATAGTTACTTTATATCTTTTTATTATATCTTTTATTATTTTTTATTATATTTTCTTTTATTATTAATTCTAATTTAATAAAAAACTTAAAAATTATAAAATAGTTAATATATTTAATAAATCTTTTCAAAATAGTTAGTAAAAGCTGTATTATTTTTATATAAAAATTTAAAAATAAAATATAAATAAAATTATATTTATTTATAGATTTTTTTATATTATTTTAGTTTCTTTATTAAATTAGAATTAATAATAAAAAATAATAAAAAAGATATAATAAAAATATAATAAAAGAAAATATAATAACTTTAATTTACTCTATAATTTATTTATAAGCTAAAAGTTATTATTCTTATAATAACTATAATATATTAGTTATACCTAATTCTCTAATACTATTTATACTAGTACTATTAAGATTAAAGCTATTATAAATTATAAATAATCTAGTTTAATATTATTAAATACTATATATAAATATTATTACTATATAACTTAAAAAAGTTAATTAAAATAAATAATAATAAAAGCTACTATTATTTAACTATTTTATAAAATATATATAAATTTTAACTCTACTTAAATATATATTTATTATAATCTTATATAAACTACTTAAAAGTAATCTTTTAGCCTACTATACTATTAAAGCTAAAACTATAAGTAAAGTAACTATATTTTATTATTTAGATATATAAATCTATAATAACTTATAAATAACTATAAAATAAAGATTAACTTATAAGTTTTAATTATATAAAGAAAGTCTTATATAAATTTCTAAAATAACTCTTTATATTAAAAAATTTAATATTTTAATAAATTACCTAAAAGAATTTAATATAGATTCTAATATTATTAACTTTCTTTATAAACCTTAAAGCTAAGAATAATATATTATTATTAAAGTAGAAAAAGAAATAAAACTATTATTTAAAAAAAGTTTTAAAATAAAACTAGTTTCTAATTTTAAACTAGATTATAGCTTTAAAATAGTTAAATAAAATTAATAAAAAATTATAAGTCTTTTAACCTTATATTTAAAAAGGTTATATTTATTTATAATAATAAATTAGTTAATAATAAAATACTTTTTAAGATATTAATAATAATCTTTATATTATTTAAGAAAGCTTTTAATAATTTTTATAAATAAGCTTTTATATATTAGTATTAAAAAGTAAAATTTTTTAAAAGTTTATATAATAATATAATATCTTATAATAATAATAAATATAAACTTTTTAAAATAATTAATATTTATATAAATAGTATTTTTACTAAAAATACTAAACTAAATTCTCTTTATTTTATATAAAAAGTTAAAAATATTTATTTACTTTTAAAACTTTAACTTATTATAAACTATATTATATATTAATAGATTTATAAAAAAATAACTAGATACTACTAATAATATTAATTTAAAATTAAATAGTAAATAATAAAAGTATAAATATAATTAGTTTATTTTATTATCTTTATAATCTTTTAATTATAAAAACTAGAGATTAGTTATATAGCTTAAAGTATTTATATAGTATTAAATAAATAAAATAACTTTATAGTAGTCCATAAGATAAAATAATTAAAATCTAAATAATATATTTAATATAATAAAATATAGAGAATATTTTAAAGAATAACTATAAGGTTAATACTATAGTATTAGTAATATATTTAATAACTTAAAGTTAAATATTTATTAGAAATTTAATAGTTAAAATTATTATTTAAAGTATTAAAAATAATAAGTATTAATTAAAAGTACTAATTCTTTATATATTAATAGTTATTATATAAATAATAGTATAGCTTTTTAAGTATTATAAATAAGTTATTAAAACTACTTTAAATAGTTTTATATAAATAAAAAATTATTTTATAATAAAATTAGTAATATTAAATTAAATAAATAATAAAAATAACTAAAATAATTAGATTTAATTAATAAGATAAAATAGTTATATTTTACTAGATAATTAGATTTTACTAAATAATAATAGTATTTTACTAGATATTTATATAATATAAAGTATAGTTAGTTTATTAAATAGTTAAAGTTAATTAACTTTTAAGACTTTATTAATATATTTTAAATAAATAATTAAAAAAATAAATAGTTATTTTATTATTCTTTTATTATATCTTCTTTTATTATTAATTCTAGCTTAATAGAAACTTAAAAATATAAATAATTAATAGTTATCTTATTAATATAATAGATATTTAAAAAGAAGAGTTTATAAAAAGGCTTTAATATTTTAAAAAGTTTAATTAAGTTAAATAAAGTAGATTTTTAAAAGAATTAAATATAATAGAATAGTTTTATAGTAAAAGTTAAATTAATTTATCTAATAAATAATTTACTTTAAATAAAATAATAAAATAATAATAAAGTATTTTTAATATAATATTATAAACTATAAATTTTATCTTTTTATAAAATATTATTTATACTATAACTTTAATAGCTAAATTTTCTTACTTTATATATATTATTCTTATACTAGATATATTTATTTATTTTATTTTTTTTTAAAGGAAAATCTCTAATAATCTTATTATTTTTCTCTAAAATTATAGTTTTTAAAAATAAAATAATTAGAAGTTAATATACTTTTTATTTTAAAATTTACTAGTAAATCTATTTTTTTAAAAAGTTATTTAATTTTTAAAATATATTTTTAACTTTATTTAAAACTTAACTAATAATATTCTTTAGAACTTTATTTAAATTTAGTAAATATAAACTTATAATTAAAAGATATTATATATAAAAATATTTAAAACTAGAAAAATTCTATAATTATTTATATTTTTAAGTTTCTTTATTAAACTAGAATTAATAATAAAAAAATATAATAAAAAAGATATAATAAAAAGATATAGTAAAAGAAAATATAATAACTTTATAATTTTATTTTATAATCTATTTATAGCTAGAAGTTATTATTTTATATTAATAATTATAATATATTAAGCTATATTTATTTATACTAGTATTATAATATTAAGATTAAAGCTATTATAAACTATAAATAATTTAGTTTAATACTATTAAGTATTATATAAAAGTACTATTACTATATAACTTAAAGCTTTATAAATATAAGTTAGTATAAAAGAGCTATTAGGATAATAAAGTTATATTAAAGTTTATATAGTAGTTAGTTTCTAAGAGAGTTTAGGAATAAGGTCTACTTATAAGGGTTATTTTAAGAAGGTTACTTAGTAGCTTTATAAGGGTTTATAGCTAGCTACTAACTATATACTAGCTATTAGCTTAATTATATCTAATTAGTATCTCTTTATATTTATTATAGTTAGTTAAAATAAATAATAATATAAAAAGCTATTATTACTTTAATTTTATAAGATATATATAAGTTCTAGTTTTATTTAAATATATATCTATCTAGCTAAACTAAGTAACTATTATAACTTTTTATATGAAACTATTTAAAAATAATCTTTTAATTTATTATACTATTAAAGAAGCTAAAAATAATTACCTTTAATATAAATAAAATAACTATAATTTATTATTTAAATATATAGAACTAATACTTATAAATAGCTATAAAATAGTAATTAATAACTAGATATACCTTTATATAAAAAAACTTTTAAATTAAAACTATAAAGACTATATTTATATTAATAAAGTTTAGTTTATTAATTAATAAACTAAAATATATAATATAAATTAATACTATTAAAATCTATATATTCTTTAAAGTAAAGCTATAGAGAGGTATAAAGTTATTATTAATAGAGAAGAAAGTCTTAAAACAATAAAGGTTTAGTTAAAGTTAAAGACTAAACTAAGCTATAGATTTAAATAGTTAAATAAAATTATTTAAAAAAAAAAATAATTATAGGTTTTAATCTTATACTTAAGAAAAAAGAAATTTTATTAAATTTATTTATATTAATATATAAGGTAGTTAATTAAAGCTATTTACTTATAAAATAAGATTTTATTAAAAAATATTAAAAGTTTTATTAATATTATACTTATAATTAAGTATAATTATAATTAACTTTTAAAAAATAAAATAAAATATAATTTAAAGTAGATATAAAAAAAGAATATAAAAACTACTTAATTTACTTATATATATAAATTATAATATTTATAATATTTATTATTAAAATATTATTTATATTTAACTTTAAAGCTTAGAATATAATAATAATATAAAAATTATATATCTTAAATTATATAATTAAATACTAACTTTCTTAATAAGCTAATATAGAAAAGAGTAGTACTAGCTTTTTAGTTATAAATATATAATTTATATAAAGTAATTATTAAATTTAAAGTAATACTATTAAAGTATTAACTTTATTAAATAGATTAATTATTAAAAATAAGTTAATATTAATAAATACTAACTTTATTATTTATATTACTAGCTATTATATTAACTAGTTAATTACTTAAATATATAAATAAAAATAAAAAAAACTTTTAATATTTTTTATAATATAAGAAAAATAGCTACTAATTATAATATAAGTTAGAATATAATTATATTATATTTATATATATATTATAAAAAATAGAAGACTTATAGAAAGATTTACTAAAGTCTTTTAAAATAAGCAAAAAGAGTTTATATATTACTAGCTAATAATTAACTAGTAGCTAGTTATTAAACTATAATTATTATTTATATATAAGTATAGCTATACTTTATAAATACTTATTATAATATTTATAAAAAAAAAAAATTAGTATAAATAATTAATAAAATATTTAAGTTTTAAATAATTAATAATTTTATATAAAATATTTAAAATTATAATATTTATATTAAAACTATTTATTATTTTATATATTTTAAACCCTTTTAGATATAAGGTTAAAGACTTATAGTTATTTTTTAATAATTTTATTTAACTATTTTAAATTTATAATCTAATTTAGTCTCTAACTTTAGAGAACCTTTCCTTAAAACTTTTAAATACCTTCTTCTCTATTAATAAATTTATATTTTTTTATAACTTATATTTTTTTATAACTTTACTTTAAAAGATATATAGATTTTAATAATATTAAGGTTTATATTATACTTTTTAGTTTATTAATAAATAAACTAAGCTTTCTTAATATAGATATAATATTTATAGCTTTAAATTTAAAAGCTTCTTTTATATAGAGATATATTTAGTTATTAATTACTATTTTATAGTTATTTATAAGCTATTAATTCTATATATTTAGAGTAGGTAAATTAAATAGATTCTTAACTATTTAAGCTAATATAGTTAAATACTATATATAGTAATAGATTATAGTTACTTTACTTAATAGTTATTTTAGCTTTAGTTAAAAGATTACTTTTAAGTAATCTTATAATATAGTATAAAAGGTTATAATACGTATATATTTAAATAAAGCTAGAATTTATATATATTTTATAAAATAGTTAGAGTAATAGTAGTTTTTATATTATTATTTATTTTAGCTAATTTATATTTATTTCTAAGTTATATAGTAATAGTATTTATATATAATACTTAATAGTATTAGACTAGATTACTTATAGTTTATAATAGCTTTAACTTTAATAATACTAGTATAAATAGTATTAGAACTAGATATAGTCTAATATATTATAGCTATTAGTATAGAATAATAACTTTTAGCTATAGATAAGTTATAAAGTAGAATTATAAAGTTACTATATCTTCTTTTATTATATCTTCTTTTATTATTAATTAAGCTTAATAGAGGAACTTAAAAATATAAATAGTTAATATAATAACTTTATAATTTTATTTTATAACTTATTTATAACTAAAGTTACTATTTTATACTAATAACTATAATATATTAAACTATACTTAATTTATTTATATTAATACTATTAATAAGCTATTAGTTTATTAAGATTAAAGTTATTATAAACTATAAATAACCTAGTCTAATATTATTAAATACTATATATAAGTATTATTATTATATAATTTTAATTTTATATATAAATATAAGTTAATTAAAATAAATAATAATATAAAAATTATTATTATATTATTTTAATTAAAATTTTAATTTTATTTAAATATATATTTATTATAATCTTTTTATATTATATTATAAGATTATTTAAAAGTAATCTTTTAATTTATTATATTTATTATTAAAATTAAAATAATAAATAAAATAACTATAATTTATTATTTAAATATATAAAACTAATAGTTTATAAATAGTTATAAAATAATAATTAATAAATAAATATATCTTTATATAAAAAAGGTTTTTAAGACGGTTTAGTCCTTAACTGCTGTATAGGACCCTCTTTAGTCTTCGGCGTGCACTACTAAGCTAAAAGACCACAATTTCTAAGTCCCCTGCCTTAGAAATCCAGCAGTTATAAGCCTATACCGTCACATTCCCCCCCTAAGGCCTTCTTGAGCACAAATATAAGGACTAATAGAGGCGAGGTGTAATTCCTAGACAGCGGCATGTCAAGTCGTAATTAGCTGTAGGTAGCTCGAATCACTCATCACTAAATCAGTACATAGCGAATAGGAGGCCTGAAAATCTTAACAGGACAGGATACCGCTGACTCAATTAAGCTGCCTTTAGGCAAACAGTTTCCTCCCCGCAGCCAGCAGCAGCACCCACCCGAAAAGACTTTCAAACATAGGGGCTCGAACCTACACCCTGTGACTTGGAAATTAAGACAGTTTAGTCCCTGACTGCTGCGCAGGACCCTCTTTAGTCTTCGGCGTACACCACTAAGCCAAAAGACCACAATTTCCAAGTCCCCCGCCTTAGAAATCCAGTAGTTATAAGCCCGTACCATCACAGTTTTTAAATTTAAAACTATAAATATTATATTTATATTAAAAAAACTTAATTTATTTATTAATAAACTAAAAAAGTATAATATAAACTATAGTATTATTAAAATTTAAATATTTTTTAAAATAAAACTATAAAAAGATATAGATTTATAATTAATAAAAAAAAAAGTATTTAAAAACTTTAAAGAAAAATTTAATTAAAACTAAAAACTAGATTAAGTTATAAATTTAAAATAATTAAATAAAATTATTTAAAAAACTATAAGTTTTTAACTTTATATTTAAAAGAGATAATATTAATTTATAGATTAACTTTATAATTTTAATAACTAATAAAACTAAAATTAAAAAATAATAAATTAAAGCTTATTATTAATATTATTTATTAGTTTTTAATAAAATATAAATATATTAACTATTTATATTTTTAAGTTTCTTTATTAAGTTAGAATTAATAATAAAAGAAAATATAATAAAAAGATATAATAAAAAAGATATAGTAAAAAAAATATAGTAATTTTATAATTCTCTATAACCAATTTCTTTATAACCTATTTATAGCTAGAAGTTACTATTCTATACTAATACTATAGTATATTGACTATACTTATTTATACTAGTACTATTAATAAGTTATTAGCTTATTAAGATTAAAACTATTATAGATTATAATAACCTAGTTTAATACTATTGCTACTATATATACTATTACTATATAACTTAAAGAAGTTAGCTAAAATAAGTATATATAAAAGCTACTATTACCCTAACTAAGATTCTAGCTCTACTTAAAATATAAATATATTATTTATAGTATTTTAACTTAAGATTTATAAAATAATAAATAGTTTTTAATATAAATATTATAATTTTAACTATTTTATTAATTATTTATATTAATTTCTTTTCTTTTATAAATAATTTATTAAGCTTAAAACTATAAAAAAGATAATATTTAATAATTAATATTATAATACTTTATTAATTATATAAGTAATATAAAAATTTATAAAATTTATTAGATTTATAATAATAATAACTTTATAAATATTTTAACTAAGGTTAATTTTAATAAATCTTTTAAAAAAACTTATTAACTATTTATATTTTTTAAGTTCCTTTATTAAGCTAGAATTAATAATAAAAAAAGATATAATAAAAGAAGATCCCTCCTAGGTATAAGGTTAAAAGACCTATAATTATTTTTTTTTAATTAATTCTATTTAACTATTTTAAAGCTATAGCCTAGTCTAGGTTAGGAACTATTTCTATTTTAGAAAGAACCTCTTCTAAATAGTAGTCCTTATCTTTACCTCCTACTTTAATAATAGTATATTATTCTCCTACTTAGTCTTAAGGTTTATAAAGAAGTTAATAATATTAGAATTTATATTAAATTCTCTTAGGTAATCTATTAAGATACTAAGGATTTTTAATATAAAAAGATTATCTTTAAGAACCTATTTAAGGGTATTCTCTATATAATTAAAGACTTATAGATTGATCTTTATTTTATAGCTATTTATAGTAGAGCTATTAGGTCTATATATCTAGATAATAAAATATAGTTACTTTACCTATAGTCTTAGCTTTAGTAGTATAGTAGGCTGAAAGATTACTTTTAAGTAGTCTTATATAAAAAGGTTATAATAGATATATATTTAAGTAGAGCTAGAACCTTAGTTAGAGTAATAGCAGCTTTTTATTATTACCTATTTTAGCTAACTTAAAGCTCTAAGTTATATAGTAATAATACTTTTATATAGTACTTAATAGTATTAAACTAGGTTACCTATAGTTTATAATAGCTTTAACCTTAATAGGCTAATAGCTTATTAATAGTATTAGTATAAATAGGTTTATTTATATTATAGCTACTAGTATAGAATAGGACTTCTAGCTATAGATAGGTTATAGAGAATTATAAAGTTATTATATTTTATTATATTCTTCTTTTTACTTATATCTTCTTTTTACTATATCTTCTTTTACTGTTTTCTTTTATTATTAATTCTAGCTTAATAGAGGAACTAAAATAATATAAAAAAAATCTATAATAAAAGAAGATATAGTAAAAGAAGATATAGTAAAAGAAGATATAGTAACTTTATAATTCTACTTTATAACCTATTTATAGCTAGAAGTTACTATTTTATACTAGTAGCTATAGTATATTAGGCTATGCCTAGTCTATTTATGCTAGTACTATTAATAAGCTGTTAGCCTATTAAGGTTAAAGCTATTATAGACTATAGGTAACCTAGTCTAACACTGTTAAGTACTATATATAAGTAATATTACTATATAACTTAGGGATAAATATAAGTTGGCTAAAATGGGCAATGATAAAAAGCCGCTATTACCCCGAAGGTTCTAGCTCTACTTAAATACACACCTATCACAACCTTTTTACGCTGCGTTGCAAGACCACTCGAAAGCAATCTTTCAGCCTACCACGCCACCAAAGTCGAGACTACAGGTAAGGTAACCATATTCTATTACTATACACAATTCTAGATATATAGACCTAATAGCTCTATAAATAGCTATAGAATAAAGATTAATCTATAAGTCTTTAATTATATAGAGGAAGCCCTTAAATAGGTTTCTAAAGATAACCTCTTTATATTAAAAATCCTTAGTATCTTAATAGATTACTTAAAAGAATTTAATATAGATTTTAATATTATTAATTTCTTTATAAACCTTAAGGCTAAGTAAAAGAATAATATATTATTATTAAAGTAGAAGGAGAAGATAAGGACTATTATCTAGAAGAGGTTCTTTCTAAAATAGAACTAGTTTCTAACCTAGATACTAGACTAGACTATAGCTTTAAAATAGTTAAATAGAATTAATAAAAAAAAAAATAATTATAGGTCTTTTAACCTTATACCTAGGAGGGAGATATTTAAGTTATTAGTTTATATTTTATTAAATATTCTTAGTTAAAGTTTATAATTATAATATCTATATTAATAAAAAAATATTATTTTATATTAAATCTATTTCTCTTAAGTATAAGATTAAAAAACTTATAGTTATTTTTTAAATAATTTTATTTAATTATTTTAAATCTATAGCCTAATCTAGTCTTTAACTTTAGCTAAACTTTTATTAAAGTTTTAAATATCTTCTTCTTTACTAATAATAACTTTATACTCTTTTATAGCTTTACTCTAAGAGATATATAGGTTTTAATAGTATTAAAGTTTATATTATATACTTTTAGTTTATTAATTAATAAACTAAGCTTTATTAATATAAATATAATCTTTATAGCTTTAAATTTAAAAACTCCTTCTATATAAAGGTATATTTAGTTATAAATTATTATTTTATAGTTATTTATAGACTATTAGTTCTATATATTTAAAGTAGATAAATTAAGTTAGAATTAATTCTTAACTATTTAAACTAATATAACTAAATACTATATATAATAATAGATTATAGTTACTTTATCTAATAGTTATCTTAACTTTATATAATAAGCTAAAAAATTACTTTTAAGTAATTTTATATAAAAAGTTATAATAGATATATATTTATAAAGTAAAGCTAGAACCTTAGTTAAAGTAATAGTAGCTTTTTATATTATTACTTATTTTAGTTAACTTAAAGTTTTAAGTTATATAGTAATAGTACTTTTATATAATACTTAATAGTATTAAACTAGTCTATAGTTTATAATAGCTTTAACCTTAATAATACTAATATAAATAATATTAAAGACTAGATATAGTCTAATATACTATAGCTACTAGTATAGAATAGTAACTTCTAGCTATAAATAAGTTATAAAAGTAAAATTATAAACTTACTATATCTTCTTTTATTATATCTTCTTTTACTATATTTTTATTTATTATATCTTCTTTTATTATTAATTCTAGCTTAATAGAGGAACTTAAAAATATAAATAGTTAATATTAAATCTATTTTTATTACTAATATATAATTACTATAATTATAAGATATAATACTAGAATAATATTCTTTTAATTAATATTTATTAAGTATAAAACTAAATAGTTATATCATATTATATAGGTTTATAAATAATTAAATTTAAAAAAATAGTTTAAAGTAATTTTCTTTATTAATAAATAAGTTTTTAACTATAATTAGTTTAATTTAATTTAAAGTTTAAAAAAAGATTATTATCTACTTATAATAGTATTATTATAAAATATAAGTATTATATTTTTATAAATTTTAAGTATTTAAAGTAATAATTTAATATAAATACTTTTATATAATTAGATAGTTTTAATTAAAATTTAATATATTAATTAACTATTTAATATAAAATATATAAACTAGCTATCTTTAATAATACTAATATTTTTAAACTATACTTTTATATTATAATAAAATAATAGAATAATTTACTTTTATATATTTATTAGAGACTATAGATTTAATTTATATTTATATTAATTAAATTTTATAAAAAAAAGTTACTAGTATAGTAAAACTTTATAAACTTAGTTAGCTATAGACTTATATATAAACCTTTTAAAATAAACCTTTTATAAGTATAAAGAACTAATTATATTTAATACTAATAACTTTTCTTATAATTATAAACTTAGTTAATATATATAATATTTAATAATATTAAACTAGATTATTTATAATCTATAATAGTTTTAACTTTAATAGTATTAATATAAATAAATATAGTTTAATATATTATAATTATTAATATAAAATAATAACTTCTAATTATAAATAAGTTATAAAGTAGAATTATAAAGTTATTATATTTTTTTATTATATCTCTTTTTAATATTAATTCTAATTTAATAAAAAACTTAAAAAATATAAATAATTTATATAACTATATATACTAAATAATATATATTTTAAATTATAATAATATAATTATTTTACTTTTTTAAATATATTTATTCTCTAATACTTTAAATTAATAATATATATATAGAACTTTTAAACTCTCCTAAGTATAAGATTAAAAGACCTATAATTATTTTTTTATTAATTCTATTTAACTATTTTAAAGCTATAACCTAGTCTAGATTAAAAACTAGTTTTATTTTAGAAAAAATCCTTATCTTCTCCTCCTACTTTAATAATAATATATTATTCTCTTATTTAGTTTTAAGGTTTATAAAGAAGTTAATAATATTAGAATTTATATTAAATTCTCTTAAATAATCTATTAAAATACTAAGGATTTTAATATAAAAGGTTATCTTTAAGAACCTACTTAAAGACTTTCTCTATATAATTAAAGACTTATAGGTTAATCTTTATTCTATAGCTATAAAGCTATTAAGTCTATATATTTAAAACTATATATAGTAATAAAATATAGTTACCTTATCTAATAATAGTCTTAGTTTTAGTAGACTAAAAGATTACTTTTAAGTAGTCTTATAACATAGTATAAAAGATTATAATAGATATATATTTATAAAGTAAAGCTAGAATTTTAATTAGAGTAATAATAGCTTTTATTATTATCTATTTTAGCTAACTTCCTTAAGTTATATAGTAATATTATTTATATATAATACTTAATAATATTAAACTAGATTACCTATAGTTTATAATAGCTTTAACCTTAATAAACTAATAATTTATTAATAGTATTAATATAAATAGACTAGGTATAGCCTAATATATTATAGCTACTAATATAAAATAGGACTTTTAACTATAAATAGGTTATAAAAATTATAAAGTTACTATATCTTTTTACTTTATCTTCTTTTACTATATCTTCTTTTACTATCTTCTTTTATTATTAATTTTAGCTTAATAGAGAAACTAAAATAATATAAAAATCTATAGAACTTTTAAAAATATATATTATTTTAAATAATATTAAAAATAAAGATTTTTATTTAAAAGAATATAGAAAGATAATTATATTAAATATTTTTATAAAAGCTATTTTAAATAATAATAAAACTTATTATACTAGTAAAAAAAGTTAAATAAAAATAATAATATTTATAATATTTATTTAATATTGAAGATAAAAATAATTAAGTTATAAAATAAATAAATTCTATTAATAAATTATTATTTATTATAATAATAAATTTAAGGTTATATAAAGCTTTTACTATATAAATTATTAATTTAAAATAAAAAGAAGTTTAATATTTAAGAAAGTTAATTTATTTAATTTAAAATATTATTAAAATATAGAAAAAGCTTAGTAATAAAGTAAATAAAGAAGTTTAAAGTCTTAATAAAGTTTTTATTTATTTAAAATATAATAAATACTTATAAAAGATAAATTTAAATAATAATAATAGTTAAATAATTATTTAGATTTTATATAAAGTAATTATTAAGATAATTTTATTAAATTTAAATTTTTAAATTAATTATATAACTTTAGTTAAAGTTAGTTAAAGATAATTATATTAAATAAGTTATATTAAATTTAATTCCTTTTAAATATAAAATTAAAAATTTATAACTATTTTTTTAATTAATTTATTTAACTATTTTAAATTTATAATCTAGTTTAATCTCTAATCTTTATTAATTTTTTTAAAACTTTTAAATATCTTTTCTTTTATTAATAATAAATTTATATTCTTTTATAGATTTACTTTTAAAAATATATAAGTTTTAATAATATTAAAATCTATATTATACTTTTTAGTTTATTAATAAATAAACTAACTTTTTAATATAAATATAATATTTATTATTTTAAATTTAAAACTTTTTATATAAAAATATATTTATTTATTAATTATTATTTTATAGTTCTTTATAAGTTATTAATTTTATATATTTAAATAATAAATTATAATTACTTTATTTATTATTTTAATTTAAATAATAAATATAATAAGTTAAAAGATTTTTTAAATAGTTTTATAATATAATATAAAAGATTATAATAAGTATATATTTAAATAAAATTAAAATTTTAGTTAAAGTAATAATAGTTTTTATATTATTACTTATTTTAATTAATTTATATTTATATATAAAAGCTTTAAGTTATATAATAGTAATATTTTTATATAATATTTAATAGTATTAAACTAAGTTATTTATAGTTTATAATAGTTTTAACTTTAATAAACTAATAACTTATTAATAATACTAATATAAATAGATATAGTTTAATATAGATTTTATATATTATTTTAGTTCTTTTATTAAATTAGAATTAATAATAAAAAGAAGATAGTAAAAAAGATATAGTAAAAAAATATAGTAACTTATAATTCTACTTTTATAACCTATTTATAGCTAAAAGTTATTATTTTATACTAGTAGTTATAGTATATTAGGCTATATTTATTTATACTAGTATTATTAAGTTAAAGCTATTATAAACTATAAGCTAGTCTAATACTATTAAGTACTATATAAAAATACTATTACTATATAACTTAAAGCTTTAAGTTAGTTAAAATAGATAATAATATAAAAACTATTATTTTTAATTAAAATTCTAGCTTTATTTAAATATATATCTATTATAACCTTTTATATAAAACTACTTAAAAATAATCTTTTAGATCTTTTAGCTTATTATACTTACTACTAAAGCTAAGATAATAAATAAAATAACTATAACCTATTATTTAAATATATAAAACTAATAGCTCTATATAAATAACTATAAAATAATAATTAATAACTAGATATATCTTTATATAAAAGAGCTTTTAAATTTAAAACTATAAATACTATATTTATATTAAAAAAACTTAGTTTATTTATTAATAAACTAAAAAAGTATAATATAAACCTTAATATTATTAAAATCTATATATTTTTTAAAGTAAAGCTATAAAGAGATATAGATTTATTACTAGTAGAGAAGAAGGTATTTAAAAGCTTTAAAAAAAAGTTTTTTTAAGGCTAGAGACTAGACTAAGCTATAGATTTAAAATAGTTAAATAAAATTATTTTAAAAAAAATAACTATAGGTTATTTAACCTTATACCTAGGAGGGCTTAAATAATCTATTAAAATACTAAGGATTTTTAATATAAAAAGGTTATTTTTAGAAATCTATTTAAGGGCTTTCTTTATATAATTAAAGACTTATAGGTTAATCTTTATTTTATAATTATTTATAAGCTATTAAATTTATATATTTAAATAATAAAATATAGTTATTTTACTTATCTTAACTTTAATAGGCTAAAAATTACTTTTAAGTAGTTTTATATAAAAGATTATAATAGATATATATTTAAATAAAGCTAGAACTTTAATTAAAGTAATAGTAGCTTTTATTATTATCTATTTTAGCTAATTTAAAGCTCTAAGTTATATAATACTAGTACTTATATATAATACTTAATAGTATTAGACTAGCTATAGTCTATAATAGCTTTAATCTTAATAGGCTAATAGCTTATTAATAATACTAGTATAAATAGACTAGATAAATATACTATAGCTACTAGTATAGAATAGTAACTTTAGCTATAAATAAGTAGTAAAATTATAAAGTTACTATATCTTCTTTTACTATATCTTCTTTTACTATATCTTTTTTACTATCTTTTATTATTAATTTAGCTTAATAAAGAAACTAAAATAATATATAAATTTATAATTATAAATAAATTATAATTTATAATCTATTTATAATTGTTATTATTTTATATTAATAATTATAATATATTAAGTTATATTTATTTATACTAATATTAATAAGTATTAAAGTTAAAACTATTATAAATTATAAATAATTTAATTTAATTTAATATTATTATATATTATATATAAATATTATTATTATATAACTTAAAGTTTAAATATAAGTTAATTAAAATAAGTAATAATAAAAAAAGCTATTATTACTTTAATAGTTTTAATAAAGATAAACCTTTATAGTATTATATAAAGATACTTTAGTTAAAAGACTATAATTTAAAGTTATCTTAACTTTAAATTTAGTACTTATAAGAGCTAACCCTTATAATCCCCCCTAAGGCTCTTTATAAAGCTTTAAGTATACTTAAAGGGAGATTATACTTTTATAAGAGGCTTAAAAATTATATAGGTTAGTACTAGTTTTATAAGGTTATAATATACTTACTTTTTAAGTTATTTATTAACTAGAGGCTTTCCTCTACCCTAGGTACTATAAGGACTTTTCTTAGATTAACTAAGAACTATTATATATTTTAATTTTTAAATATAAGGTTATTTAAACCTATACCCTTAGTTAACTTTAAACTAAGATAAACTTTTATAGTACTATATAAAGACACCCTAGCTAAAAGACTATAATTTAAAGTTACTTTAACTTTAAATTTAATACTTATAAAAGTTAATCTTTATATTAACTTTATTTAAATATATATTTATTATAACCTTTTATATTATATTATATAACTATTTAAAAATAATTTTTAAATTATTATATAAAGTTAAAATCCTCTTAAATATAAGGTTAAAAACTTATAATTATTTTTTTAATTAATTTTATTTAATTATTTTAAATTTATAACCTAATCTAGCTTTTACTAAATCTTTTCTAAAAGCTTTTAAATACTTTTATCTTTATTAGTAATAAATTTATACATACTCTTTTATAACTTTACTTTAAAAGATATATAGATTTTAATAATATTAAAGTTTATATTATACTTTTTAATTTATTAATAAATAAACTAAGCTTTCTTAATATAAATATAGTATTTATAACTTTAAATTTAAAAGCTTCTTTTATATAAAATATATCTAGTTATTAATTATTATTTTATAGATTTTATATATTATTTTAGTTCCTATTAAGCTAGAATTAATAATAAAGAAGATATAAAAGAAGATATAATAAAAGAAGATATAATAAAAGAAGATATATAACTTTATAATTCTACTTATAACTTATTTATAACTAGAAGTTATTATTTTATACTAATAGTTATAGTATATTAGGCTATATTTATTTATATTAGTAATATTAAAGTTAAAGTTATTATAAACTATAAAACTAATCTAATACTATTAAATACTATATATAAATATTATTATTATATAACTTAAAGCTTTAAATTAATTAAAATAAATAATAATAAAAGCTATTATTACTTTAACTAGGTTTTAGCTTTACTTAAATATATATCTATTTACTATAACCTTCTTATATTATATTATAAGATTACTTAAAAATAATCTTTTAGTCTACTAAAGCTAAGACTACTATTAAGTAAGATAACTATATTTTATTACTATATATAGTTTTAAATATATAAATCTAATAACTCTATAACTATAAAAATAAATTAACTTATAAATCTTTAATTATATAAAGAAAGTCTTTAAATAAGTTTTAAAGATAACCTTTTTATATTAAAAATCTAGTATTTTAATAAATTATTTAAAAGAATTTAATATAGATTCTAATATTATTAACTTCTTTATAAACTTAAAGCTAAGTAGGAAAATAATATATTATTATTAAAGTAGAAGAAGAAAATAAGAATTATTATTTAGAAAGGTTCTTTCTAAAATAAAACTAGTTTCTAATTTAGATATTAAATTAGATATAGTTTTAAAATAGTTAAATAGAATTAATTAAAAAATAATTATAAGTTTTTTAACTTTATATTTAAAAGGAATTATTATTTTAGTTATTTATAAGTTATTAATTTTATATATTTAAATAATAAATTATAATTACTTTATTTATTATTTTAATTTAAATAATAAATATAATAAGTTAAAAGATTACTTTTAAATAGTTTTATAATATAGTATAAAAAGGTTATAATAAATATATATTTATAAAATAAAGTTAAAATCTTAGTTAAAGTAATAATAATTTTTTATATTATTATTTATTTTAATTAACTTAAAGCTTTAAGTTATATAATAATAATATTTTTTATATAATACTTAATTCCCTCCTAGGTATAAGGTTAAAAAACCTATAATTATTTTTTTTTTATTAATTCTATTTAACTATTTTAAAGCTATAGCCTAGTCTAAGTTAGAAATTAGTTCTATTTTAGAAAGAACCTCTCCTAAATAATAGTCCTTATCTTCTCCTCCTATTTTAATAATAGTATATTATTCTCCTACTTAGCCTTAAAGTTTATAAAGAAGTTAATAATATTAGAATCTATATTAAATTCTTTTAAATAATCTATTAAAATACTAAGGACTTTTAATATAAAAAGATTATCTTTAAGAACCTACTTAAGGGCTTTCTCTATATAATTAAAGACTTATAGGTTAATCTTTATTCTATAGTTATAGAGCTATTAGGTCTATATATCTAGATAATAGAATATAGTTACTTTACCTAGTAGTAGTCTTAGCTTTAATAGGCTAAAAGATTACTTTTAAGTAGTCTTATATAAGAAGGTTATAGTAGTTACTTAGTTTAGCTAGATAGGTATATATTTAAGTAGAGCTAGAACTTTAGTTAGGGTAATAATAGCTTTTTATTATTATTTATTTTAGCTAACTTAAAGCTCTAAGTTATATAGTAATATTACTTATATATAGTACTTAATAGTATTAAACTAGGTTACCTATAGTTTATAATAGCTTTAACCTTAATAGTACTAGTATAAATAGTGTTAGAGACTAGGTATAACCTAATATACTATAGCTACTAGTATAGAATAGTAACTTCTAGCTATAGATAGATTATAGAGAATTATAAAGTTACTATATCTTCTTTTACTATATCTTCTTTTACTATATCTTCTTTTACTATCTTCTTTTATTATTAATTCTAGCTTAATAGAGGAACTAAAATAATATAAAAATCTAAAAATCTATATAATACTTAATAATATTAAACTAGATTATTTATAGTTTATAATAACTTTAACCTTAATAATATTAATATAAATAATATTAAAAACTAAGTATAACTTAATATACTATAGCTACTAGTATAAAATAGTAACTTTTAGTTATAAATAAATAAGTTATAAAGAATTATAAAGTTACTATATCTTCTTTAATTATATCTTCTTTTATTATTAATTCTAACTTAATAAAGAAACTTAAAAATATATAAATAGTTAATAAAGTTAAAATTATAAGTAAAGTAACTATATTTTATTATTTAAATATATAAACTTAATAACTTTATAATTATAAAATATAAATTAATTTATAAGTCTTTAATTATATAAAAAAGCTTTTAAATAAGTTTTAAAGATTATTATTTAAAAAAAAGTTTTTTTTAAAATAAAATTAGTTTCTAATTTAAATTAGATTATAAATTCTAAATAATAAAGTAAAATTAATTAAAAAATAATTATAAGTATTTTAACCTTATATTTAAAAGGGAAGAATAAATAATATAATATAGTTATTATTTATTATAAGTATTAATAATCTAGTAGTTTAAAATAGTACTAAGCCTGATTACCTAGCTAGGTATAATTTTAAACTTCGAAAGGCTGGTCGTGCGTCGCAGCAGATCGAGTCAATCGCGAAAGCAGCAGGGCCGACCACGTCGCAGGTATCACAACCTCAAGTGGTACTCAAGGGCGTTCCACGCCGCTGTACCATGGGCGCAGCGCCATTTGTGTTGAATGCAAACTAGCTCAATAAAGGCCAGCCTGCAATGGCATGTAGTCCGGATCAGGATTGTTCCCCCACGTGCGGACTGCCTCGCCTTTGGCGAACATCGGCCGGTCCGGCTCCGGTTCAAGCTCGAGCACCACAATATCGTTGTCCTGCCCAGCCTTGAGGATAGTGCCTGGGAGGTAGAGTGACTGCTGAGGCCCGATGATCCAGTACCTTCCGAGGCTGAAACCATTCACCCAGACGACGCCCTTTGTGCCATTAGGGATTGCAATGAAGGTGTCAAGCTCTGCTGGGCTGGAGTAGTCCGGGACATGGAAGACCCCAGAGTAGAACAAGGGCGATACTGTAGCCCCAACGTTATCTGTGCTCGACACCAAGAGCGGGACGTCTCCCAAAGGGAATGACTTCATTGTCCAGCTCTTGAGTGTTGAGTTTCCGATTGTCACATTTCCGACAATGCCCTTGTACGGATCTACCAGCGCATCAAACGTGTAGGATTCAAGCGACCAATAGTCCACTCGCCCAAGGTTCTCCACTAGGAGTGAGACCGTGTCACCTGGACCGACGTCCAAGGTGATGTTCATCGGATACTGGTCTTGGACGCGTCAGCTGCCTGCAGGAAGCTAGTGCCACTGTTGTGCTCTACCTGTGAACAAGACAGTGGGCAGGGAGACGGGGGGAGACGAGGTGTGGGGGTTTGCATGTTCTGAGTTTTGCCCGGTTGTATGGGGCACGGATGGACTATAATGCGACAAGAGAGACATACAAATGCTATCAATGACGCCGATGCGCGCCTCATTGACATAGACAATCACTCGGTCCCTGGGACGATCGCCGGGTTGCAAATGACCAGACATGGCCTGCGTAACCTTGTGCTGGTATAGCACAAAGCCATAGTCCTGGCCGAGCTGTTCCATGGTGGCTGGAAAGTCGCTCGATGTGCTTGCCGCAGTCGTATCCAGTAGTTGTGCTCTGGGGGCCAGCGGAATCTCGGGGACGCTCAGGAGGGGCACATTTGCTGGGACCTCAGGAAGGCTGCGGTTTGAGTACTTCTTGATCGTGTTCTTCAGGGTGAAGTAGTAATCTGTGGTCCGCCCGCTTTCGTCGAGAGGCGATCCGTAGTCGTAGCTTGTAGTGAAAGCACTGGTCTTGTTTCTCCAGATAGATCCGCTTCCCAAAGCGAAGTTGGTGCCCCCATGGAACATCTACACCTGTTCTCAGTACGTTCATATGATCTGTTACAGGGAAGAAGGGGCGTAAAACACACGTATAAGCTGATCGAATTGTTCGCTTCTAGCACCCAGTCGAGGTCGCGCATAAATCGTGCAATGTCGCTGTCCTTTGCAACATTGTGGGGGCTCTCCGAGCCCCACACATCAGGCGCCAAAGTGTAGTACTCGCCATCGAGAAGCGGTCCCAGTCTCGATGGGTCTGTGATGTACTTGTCGCGAGCCGCAAAGCCGCTTGAAGGGTCGCCGTCGATCGCCGCGAGTACCTACATTGCCGTTGAGTTGGCCGATAAAGCACGGAGGAAACGAGTACGAGAGCATTTAGGGCCTTTGGAAGACATTGCGCACACACCCAGAGGCGTGTACTCTCAGTGAGCTTGAGGATGCACTTACATCGGGAACACTGCCCCCGACCAAAGTAAATTCGACACCTCCGTCGTTCCTGTCGGCAACTTGTCAGTATGGAGTATCCTCGGGCCACCCTTGTAAGTCACATACGTGTATAAGGGAACATCATAGTTCTTCAGCAGAACATCCCTTAGAGCTTCCGTATACTCATGATTCGACCCATAAGAGCCATACTGTCCAGCCTGGTCTCAGCAGCCTGCATAGAACGAAGATTTTCTCAACAGCCTTGCTTGAAAATCACCCGATGCCACTGACCTCGTTCTCGACCTGCACCATCAGCAGAGGTCCACCTCTCGTTACCTGTAGGTGCTTCAAATCGGCAGCGAGACGTTCCAAATAATTAGTCGAGTAGTTCAAATACGGCTCGTTGTACGTTCTCACGGTTAGACCAGGGACAGTGCTTAGCCACGAGGGAAACCCGCCCCAGTCTCTCTCGCCGCAGATATAAGGCCCAGGACGCAATACCACAGATAGCCCTTCCTCTTGAGCAATTTCGAAATACCTTGCTATGTCATTCGATGGTTCATCGCTGCGCCACTACAGACAACACTTGGGGTCAGTGGTGAAAACCAATGGCGCCAGAACGGGATGGGCCATATCGGCGTCTAATATCGCGCACTTGACAGTGGCAGATTAGAGCCCGAAGAAGGGATGCCTTGCAACAGAAGATTAAAAATGTCTGGATGGTAGTATGTGTAATGTTCGAATAGGAGTGATGCCCCCAGGAATGTCATACCTCGCCGGGTTCGGGCTCCAACAAGTTCCAGTACACGTAACTAAAAATGGTATTCAGACCCATGGCGCTGGCCTTGGCCAGTCTGTCTCTCCAGTACTCCGGAGGAATACGCTGTGGGTCCATCTGCCCCCCAATGATGGTGAATGGCTCTCCATTGAGGAAGAATGACTTGTTGTCATATGTAAATGTCCCGGCCGTGGTGGTCAGACTCGGCGGGGTCGAGGCCCGCGCCTGCTGAAGCAAAGCAACAAGAGCCGAGCTGGCTAGGAAGTCGAGCTTCATACTGACGGGCCAAGCTGGGCGAGAAGGCAACCAAGACAGGCCCAGAGATGGGATTCCTGAACGACATGACATGTAGGTGCGCAGCAAGCCGGTTGATAAATACCCGCTTCGCCATGTTACATACATGTTGCCCATCGCAGCCATGTCACTAACCACTCAACGTTACATCACGGGGTCACAACCAACTCCACCGCGGTATTGCCCAGACTCGGGATAAGATCCCCCGTCGCTTGCAGGGCTGTGCCGATTCAGGAAGGCCCCATGGAAGAGGGCAGCGTCACGGTGATCTCGAGCAGATGGCGTTGCGAACCGGCTCAGAGGCAGCGGGTTGAGTGCCCGGCAACCATATGGGCGGGGCCCGACAGGCACTCCACTCTACTAGGTAGTACATACAAGTCGAGTTGGCCAAGTCTAGTCTGAAGCCAAAGGCAGCGGCTCCAAACGCGCACTACGACGTCCGAACTGCATTTGATTCAAGAATTTACACATGACATGTCTTTCAGCCAGGCTAATATTTGACGTGTCAAACGACCCCTGGAATTACTATTGTATTGGCTGTGGACCGGTACTGCTAGTTCTCATCTACTGCAATCAGCTGCAGTGCATCACCCCTTCGTGCTTTGTCCCAGAGCCCCGTCTTATTAAGCCCAGTCCATCGAGCGGCACCCAAATTGCGGCAGCCTCTCAGCAGAATGTCCCTTGAGAGCACTGGCACCATGCGCCAACGCAGACGGCGTTTGCATCGTTGCCGCAGTACCCGTAGCAGTCGTTGCTCGCGTCACACGTCCCGTCCATGCGGCAGCTCCCGAATTGACATGAACCGCTGCAACAATTTGCGCCGCCAAAACAGTCGCCGTCGTTGGTGCAGAACTGTCTTGGCGAGATGGTCGAATCGCCCTGCGCTGCCTTTCGTTCGACCGCCAGGCTGGACACAGCAGACAAGAGCGAAATGATAGACACGACGGTGGTGATTTGCATCATGAGCGCCCTGTTGGATATTCAGCGAGAGAGCACTGTGTTGGCTGGAAGAAAGTATACGATTCCGAGCGCGATAATGTGTAATGATTGTAGTGATGACTCTGCTACTGCGGCGATGTGTGGGTCAGATGTCGACCTTTCAGACACCCGATGGGGGGAGAAGCGCTCTATTTATCCATGGATGACACATGTACTAGGATGCTCTACAGCAGCGACTAAATTCTGAGCCGGCCATACACACGACGGCTGGAAACCAGATGTGTGCGAGGCGAAATTACTCGGCGGCGAGGTTGCAGCGATGGGAACGGCTGTGCGAAGCTCATCGCCTTTGGCTCGACGAGGCGGGTCCAGCCAGCTGTGAGCAGCTCAGATGGAAAGTATATTAAGCTGGTATCACTGGATATAGAAGTGGAGTTTGGAAAGGCATTGGTCTGTTGGTTGGTCATCTCAGCCGCTCGAGCATCTGCATGCCCAAAGGAGGCGCAATCAAGTTGGGGTCCTGCCTTTGAGTTCTGCCGACCATTCCCAAGCTTCTCTGCTTATACCGCACCCGAATGCACCAATCGCATGCAACAGACTCTGTGCAACTCTGGCGCTTGGTCCCTTCAACGTCTTTGATGGCATCGGCAAGCTTCCACCCATAACCTACTGGCCTCTGGCATGGTTTCTACAAACGAAGCGGCACTCGCCCTCGGAAACATCGGAAGCTTGGAGCCATGGGATCCGCATACCCCGGCTATCGGTGAAGCACCGATTTCATCTTTTGAAGGTGTCTATTCTTAGCATGCGATTGCCATGTGTCGCGTGTCTACCACTGTCCTGGGCTGGGACGTTCATAGTGACTTCGACCGACAAGGCTCTTTGCTTCTATTTTTAGGGAAACAAAGGACATGTCTGACAAAAGCAAACAGCATGCTCAGACCAGACACCTACACAACAGATGGTTTTGGGGCAAAATGGCTGTCGAACCGTGTGAATTCAGATCGGCGGTCAGGGCTGGGAGCCACCACACAAGTATCGACGTCCTTCCCCTTATCAAGGCAAGGTGGGCATGGCTTGGGCAACCAAGGAAGTAAGAAAACTCTTTGCATGGCTCGTTGACATGTATGGTCCGCCGCACGTGTCTGCAGTTACACAGTATGCAGCTTACTCCAGACGTGGCTATACAGCCAAGCATGAGTTACTGTGTTCGAGGTGTAATGTGCTGTCAGAAGGGGTCGGGGCTTGAAATCCGGCATAGACTTTGACATCAAGCTCACCTGAGAGAGAGCGACGGGGGGCGCCGACGGCTGCCCTGCGCCAGTCTCTTGTGCTGCGCCTCGTTACTCATAAGAAAGGCGGAGGGTCTGATAAACAGCATCACGCTGTGTGTCTCAGATACTTGGGCCAGATACCATGTCAGCAGTGCAAGCAAGCCTGTGCCCGATGATTAGCGCGCTGAGTTCCAGGGACCGACCACAAAGGGGCATAGCTACCGGGGCCCGGGCGTGAGCTGGTTTCAGCTCACGTGGCCTGCAAAGTTTATTCTCGGTGTTGATCTCCCACGGCATCTGAATTCTACATCCCCACCCCCTTCTAAGCCTGAGCTTCATCGCCATCCACATTTCGTCAAAAGCAAAACTCACCGTATACCATCCTTCCTTTTCGCTGCCGCCCAAGAAGCATATGAGTTCCGCTGGCGTCTTCAAGTGAGGGTCTCTCCTCGTCAGCAAGCACACAGAATGGCTCCGGGAGCCTCAGCAAAGGCTAGCGTTCCTTACGTCTATGGCCTCATCCTGTTGACAATCGAGCCTCTCTTTGCGGTGCTGGGATCTGCGCTTGTCCTGTTTGACCCGAGCACTTATCTCGGTAGCATCACACGACACGCGGTTTCCTTCTCGCCCGATACGACATTCCTTTACACGGCTCTGGGTGGCTCTTGGATGTATTTTGCTTTTGTCGAGGCAGTGGTCTTGCGGCTTTTTGATGATATTTTGCTTTGGAGGGTCTTGTGTATGGGCATGTTGCTGAGCGACTTCGCCTTTTGCCACAGCACGGCTCAGGCAGTGGGAGGCTGGGTTGCTTATGTGAAGATCGGAGACTGGACTGCAGAGGATTGGGTCGCATTTGCGAGCACTGCGCCAATGGTGTTGACGAGGATTTTGATTGTGCTGGGCATCGGCGTAAAGCGAGCGCCTGCAGCAGCGACGAAGAGCGAGTGACTGCTTTCAGACTCATTCCTCTTCCCAACCACCCTCTGAGCAACCAGAACTACGGCGTCTCATCGGCTTCGTGGTCTGCTCGTGAGCAATCCAGACTCAAAACACCAAATGCCTGCCTAGATAACAGCCACATCTCGTCGTGTGACTCCTCAGGATCATTGGACATTGTGCTGCAAACAATTTTTGTGGTCTAGAGGCAGGGAGGGTAGCTGGAGGATCGTGGCTGAGAACCGGGACAACACAAACATCGAAGGAAGTACGTAGGGCATGACTTCAACAGGTACGGCAATCTGGGCAGGCAAACGATGAGATCCGCCAGGTACAAAGGGGAACCTTGTCATAATCATTTATCTTCTCACGTCAGACAGCCCTGGAAGCCTCTCGAAGTGCGCTCTGTTGTACAATCAGAAGGGGACGCACGGTTTGAACACAGCACGGGAACCAGAGCCTACCCCCACACTTCACACGATCCTGACTCCAGTCTATGGGTATTTGACGTGCCTTCAATGGGCAGTGTCCAGTTCAACACGAAGAAAAGAGTGATTCCATGCAAGCTCCAACCTGGGCTGATTGTTAACACAGCTTGATTTGTGTGTCGAGGGCTATCTCATCCAAGTGGACCAAGACTCGCGTGTGCTACAGTAATGTGCCGTCCCAGTCCTGCTGCTGCTCTGGGAGATAACGCCGTGAAATGCATCAAACGCTCTCTAAAACCAACGCCGGCCAAATGCTTTCCCGCCCCTGCCAGGGTCCTCGTTCAAGGCTCGTCCACCTTTACTCGTTCCCTTGTTGCGATTCGTAAATTGCCATTGCCCGCTCAACATCCGCTAAGCTGGACTTGTCCCCATACGCGTCCATCAAGACAGTCGACCTCCTCCTTCGATCCATGTCCTGGTTTTCAAAATCGGTGCTTCTTGATAGGTATGTCTCGATTTGGTTGCGCCTGTAGGCCGACACGCCATAGCCTGCGAGGACGCATATTAATTCCTGCACATAAGTGTTACTTTGTTTTGTTCCGCGCCGAGTCTTAGACGAACCTATGCAAACCATTGCGAAGATTGTGGGGACCCATCGGACGCCGGCCAGTCCTCGGCGTGCTGCTGCTGGCGTTGTTGTTGTCGATGGCATAACAGGGGGATAAACTCGTGTTGTTGCTGAGATGGCACGTCGTGCTACTGTTGCCAGCATGACTGCGTGGAGTGCCAGGCAGGGCGCAGAGATATTGGTTGATGAGGGTCTATTTCGGGATGTTTGGGGATGCTTGTCTGCCTGTGGCGTGGTTGTCACTGTATTGTGTGGGGATTGAGGTCGAATTGATGTGCAACTGTGACCTTAATATCCAGTGGTGGTGGTGTACTGTTGTGGCTTACACTTCTGCGGTAGAACGACAACGCCGTTGCAGGACTGACAGCAATACCTATTTAAACATTTTTTTTCTGGTGGCTCCATCTCCAAGGTCAGCGAACGTGTCGGCTACGGACCGGCTCGAATGATGGTCGTTGATCCTGAAGCCACAGTTGGTGTGCGGTCAGGCCATCAGAGCAACGGAACACCACCGTCAGCCGCCGTGGTGGGCCGATCTTGCTGCAGCTCCACTGTGCGTTCCCGGATCGTCCCGGCCAAGCCCCGGCAATGCACGTAATTCCCCCTGGCAAGGCCCGCCCAGATCCGACAGCTCAGCCTGGTGGAAACACGTTGGACAATGAGATTTTCAGACCACAGTTCACATGTTCGTCCACAATATAAATTAGCAACAAATATCACCTCTTAACACAGTATGAGAATCGAAGGCTACCTGCATCTCACGTAATAGTGACCGGGGTGCTGATTTGCGACAGTGATGAGTGTAAAGAGGGCATCAGAGGCCATCCTGACATCATGCTCCACCTAGGTTGTCCACGCGCTAAGTGGTTTCGTTATTGAGACATCATTCCTTCTTGTGAATACAATACAAACATACCAAGTCAGGGCTGCAAATGCTAAGCCGGAAGTTGGATCATCTTTGCCTGAAGGTCGAGATACCTGAAACCAAGCGGCATCTTTGTACCCAGGTAGAATTCAAATGGCCCGTTGAATGCCAATATAATAGTATCATAAAGGCATCTGTTTCCAGAATCAGAATTGTGTTGAGCGCATGCTTGCCCGACTGTGAGCACAATGCCAGGGGCAAGTAGTATGCGTGAGTGTGGGCCCTTAAGGCGACATCACAATATTGACGCTTGTTTGATCTCTGATCACGTACTCAGTTTTCCTGAAACAGCCACAGGATAACCGATCTGCACGTTCCTGGCTCTAAAATGGTATCAAGAATAATCAAAACAGAGGAAAACATATATATAAAACCCATGGTTCCAAACGCACGAGTGGAAATTCCAACCCGCCCCACAAAAAAAACCACCCAGTAAAACCCCAAAGGAAAGGACACCATGTATGAAGGCACCGCAGGAACTACATGTGCATGGAGATCAGAAAGCAAACCACACACTTTGTGTCCAAATTCCCAATTAGCCTTCAACCTCCCCGCCCTTGTGAGTATCGGCCTGCTTAGACTCACTGGCCGAGCGCACAGGGCTTGCAATTTTCGAGAGGCCAGACGAGAGGGACTTTCTGAATTTCCCAACGGAATCTCTCGCACGTTGGCGCTTGCCCCTTGTAGACGGGGAAACAGAGGGAGCCGAAGGAGTCAAGGCTCCGCTGACCTGCTCGGCGCTCTGGCGCGCAGAGGTAATGGGCGGGGTGGATTTTGTCGGGGGCGTGCGGGTGGTGGCAGCTTGTTCCCGCTCCGAGTCAGATCCGTTCTGTGTGCCACTCGAAGCCATGATGTACTCCGGTGCTGTCTTGAATGACGCGGGTGACGCCAGACTGGCATCGTCCAAGTCCGCAGGCATGTTGCGCCTCGCAACAGAAATCGGGGCAGGCGCAGTGGCATTGTCGGGCAACAGGTGCCCATGAAATGGTTTTTGGACGCCTCCGGTCCATGATTCCTTGTTGAATTTCCAGAGAGCGACGGTGTCTTCCGGCCTCAGCTCCTTCAGGATGCTGCGATACAGCTCCGTCGCCAATCTGTCTTGGGATTCGGGTCTGAAGAACAGAGCTTCCCAACTCTTTCCCTCCCGCGCTTCTCTCTTGCGAATAGCTCGCTGCCCCTGTTCGATGGCCGATTTGGCCCTAGCTGCACCCGCCATATCCCTACGCTGCAAAGCATCGCGCACATCCTTCCAGGCACGTCTGGACTCCCAGGGGTCCTGGGCCTCCAAGTCGGGTTCAAAAAGCTTCATTGGGGTGGTAGGCAGATCCCGGATGACGACGGTCTCGATTGATGCCTCCTTGGATATATTGGCGCCGTTGTAGATGGTGAATGATTCGTTCCAGTGGCCCGCGACCGTGTAGAGAGGTTCGTGTCCTGCCGCGCTGTCCCTGCCGGGGCCGAAGATCCTGGCCGACACTTCGTTCTTGGCGCCGCCGCTCAGGAGAGACTTGCCGCTGAATTCGACGACTGAGTAATACCCAGAGGTGCAGGGGATGGTGTACGTCCCTTCCAGCTCAGGGTATGTGCCGGCGAGGCCAGACAGGAGCCCTCTGACCTTGACATCAGGGAGTGGTATCAGGTAAGTCTCGTCGCCATGGTCTCTCAGGGTGAGCAAGGCATGACCCAGCTGCCTGATGGTGATGTTGCCGAGGCCAAGCGTGATCTCCTGCCGTGTGAAGCCCTCTGCGAATACGCCGTGCTGTTCGTTCCAGACGCGACAGGCCGTGACCGGTGGGTGATGGGAGACCTGCTCGGCAACCAAGGTTGTCTCGCCGTTGGTGTCTTGCCACCTTGCGAGGAAGAGCTCCCCAAGGAAGGCGTTTAGCGGTTTCCTCACGCCCTCTTGTTCAGACCGGCCCCCGTACTGCTGGTTCTTGAGCGAGGACAAGAACCAGCGGAGCACCAACAAGGCCCGCTTGGCCGGGTCCGGAGACGCCGAGGGGGCGACGAACAGGGAGGGCCGTTGGGCCCAAAAGGCAGGTAGCTCGACCACGGACTTGGTGTCGAGGACAAAAGGCGGCGCGGTGATATTTGAAAGATCGCCCTTGATGGAGGCGATGGAGGCGAGAAAGTCCTTGAGCGAGGGAGAGCTCTCTGATCCGAGGCCATCCTCACCCATGTTGCCGGCCAGGGTGGACTGGGCTCAGGCTGGGGGCTGTTCAACCTATGCTGGTCCTCGCGCGCTGGGTACATATGTATATGGGGAGATTGGGTCAGCCGCAGCCGTCAGGTACCTAGGTAGAGAGGGGGCAGCAAGGTCAACGAACGAGGGAGTCTCAGCATGACGCCTAGACCTACGGAGGAGTAATGGGCACGGGCTTGCCAAGCACTCACCACGCCTTGGTGCCCTAACCCTTCCCCCGTCTTTGTCTGGGTGACGGGCGCTGCCTGCACAGCCAAGCTGTATCCGGGACAGAACTCGAGAGGCTGCGGAGGCACCATGCTGTCCGCGGCTGACTCGGGAAGATGTCAGCACGGGAAAGCAGACGGGCTGCCCCAGGTGGTCTTGTTGACTGCCGGCCTTCTCGTCCACCGCCCAGCTTTAAAATGGACCGCAGATAAACGGGCCGACTGCATAGGGTGGTAATTATGCTTGACTTGGTATGTCGGTCTGCCGGCCCTGACGCAATTTTTCCCTCGGGCCCCAATCCGGACTGAAGCCCCATGGGGGCCCAGTGGGGAGCATGTGGAGATCTCGCGGGGTCCTTTGGCCGACCTTCACAGCCGAGCCACTCCTAGCTCTGGCTCGGGACAATAACGGGTGTGAACAGGTTGACAGGGGCCAACGGACAGGCCTGGCATGCAGGTTCCTGCGAGGTTTTGAGGTGATCTTGACAGTACCTATGGGTCCACGGGCGGGCACCTGGTCCCATCCTGACGCCTTCGTGACATGGAGCTCCCGGCCCGCAGTCGTCGGTCAGGTGCTGGCGGGCCGGGGTGCTCATACCGCACCGCCGCCCATGCCGGTCATCGTCAAGCCGGGCCTCGTGCCTCTACGTCTATATTATGCCGTCCACCCCTCACCAGTAACGTTGCCGGTTGCCTGTGTTGCAAGACTCACAACCCTCCTCCCCAGTCACCGGGCCTGCTCTCAGTCTTGGAAGCCTGCTCGCAATGTACTGGTTCGGCATCACACTGCTGGCCGCCCTGGCCCAGTGTACGGTCGCTTCACCATCCCCGCCTTCGGTGGCCCGGGATGTCATTCGGGAGGGAAACAATACCTCGACAGGGCCTTCGAGAGCCCGCTGGCCGAGTGGTCTACATCTTGCCGTTGACTACTACCCGTCGCAATGGCCAGAGTCTATGTGGGAATCAGACATTGCTGCCATGAAGGACCTCAATATCTCATACGTGCGCATCAACGAGTTCGACTGGGCCATCCTGGAGCCCGAGGAGGGCGTGTACGACTTCTCGGTGCTGGACAAGACGATCGACCTCCTGGAGCGCTACGGTCTCAAGGCCATCATTGGCACACCAACTGCCTCCCCTCCGGACTGGCTTGTCAACACTTACCCGAGTACCATCTTCGTCGACGTCACCAACACCACCTATACCTTTGGCTCTCGCAGGTACTACAGCTTCAGCTCGTCTTCGTATCGTGAGCTGAGTCAGAACATCACGCGGGTTCTTGCCCAGCGCTACGGTCTCAGTCCGACCGTCGCGGCATGGCAGCTGGACAACGAGTTCGGGTGTCATGGCACCGTGCGAACCTATGACCCGGACGCAGTCGAGCGCTTCAGGACATGGCTGCAGGATAAATACGGAACAGTCGAAGCCATGAATGCCGCCCAGGGTAGAGTCTTCTGGTCGAATCAATACAAGTCTTTCAACGATGTCCTGGTTCGTCTCATCTTTGTTTATCTCTCCCGCTGATCCCCAGATTTCATATATATATATATACGTGACATCCCAGAACGCATCAATTCAATGTCTAGCATCCGTAGCAGGACTAACTCGTGCTCAGCCGCCCTATCTCCAAGTGTACACTACGAACAATCTCTTGACGCTCGACTTCTTCACCTTCTCGTCGGACATGGTTGTGGAGTTTGCCAGGGAGCAGGCGCAAATACTCCGGGAACATGCCCCAGGACAAGCAATCACAACCAACTTTATGATGCAGTTCACAGACTTCGACCACCACAAGTTCGCGAAGGAAGTTGGTATTGATTTTGCCACGTTCGACGAGTATCCCCTTGCCGGGCCTAGCCAATACTCGTGGCTTTCGGATCAAGACCTCTTCGACACACTCCGCACGGGGCTTCCGGACTACCAGGCCCTTCACCATGCCCTGTACCGGGGTATCGCAGGCGCTGCATACGGTGACGCCCAGGGCCCCTTTGGGGTGATGGAGATGGAGCCTGGTGTGCTCAACTGGAACCAGTACAGGGTGGCGCCGTGGGAGGGAATGGTCCGCCTCTGGACTCTTGAGACATTTGCCGCGTCGGGCGACATTGTCAACTACTTCCGCTGGCGACAAGTGCCATACGCGCAGGAACAGACCCTCTCCGGCCTTCATATTTCAGACGGAAGCCAGGACGAGGGCTATTTCGAGGTCATGGATGTTGCGGCAAATGACCTTCCGACTCTTCGTCAAGAACTCGGGACAAACGACACGCATGAGCCACAAGGCGACGTAGCTCTGGTCTTCGACTATACGTCGGTGTGGGTCTGGGCTGTAGAGCCATACAGTGGAAGCTGGGATGTCAAGTCTTCATCATATACTGACGCGGGGCTCAACTACGCGGATATTGTGTATGCTTTCTACTCGGCTCTGCGACGTCTAGGCCTGTCGATCGACGTCATCGGGTCAGGGCAGAGCCTCGAGGGGTACAAGATGGTCGTCGTCCCTTCTATGCCCATTATACCGACATCTTTCAACGAGCTTCTCTCTGCTTACACCGGCCCCATCGTTTTCGGTCCGCGCTCTGCTGCTCTGACCGCCAATTTCTCATACGCCCCAGGAATTCAGCCATCTCAGGGTGTACTGCGCGACCGTCTGCCCATGCGGGTAACACGCATCGAGACGCCACCGCAGTATGCGAACAGCGGAATCCTTTATGGCGGTAACAAGTACAACATAAGTTACTGGGAAGAATGGGTCTCCTGCGATCGTGAAAACGCGACAAGCTTCGCAGCCGTTACTTCTACATCGCAGCATCGCGCAGGCAAGCCGATGGCCTGTGTGTCCGACGACTCGTGGCATTATCTGGGATTCAACCCGCCGGTGGAGTTTCTGGTGGCATACCTTGGGGATATAGCTGCAAATTCCAGTATCAAGGATCTGACCGGGAAGGCGGCAGGCAAGGATAAAGACCTTGGTCGCTCGCTCAGGCTTTTGCGGAGAGGGGACTTGCTCTGGGCTTTTAACTACGGTACTGACACAGTGGCTGCCCCAGACTTGGCATTTGATGCGACGTTGGTGATAGGAGACGAAGGGGACATACCGGCTGCGGGCGTGTCGATCTGGAAAGTTGGTGCTTAATGGATTTGAGCCTCCTTTATGTTGAAACGCTTTCCCCCCAGATTCAAGTCTGATACCTGGGATATACACGTAGCAATTTCCACGGATGCTGCAAGATTACTGGATTTCAAAACTCCACATATGTGTCTGCACAGCGCTTCGCCCCCGCTGGTAATAGAACAAACGAATATTCCGTGCTGACTAGAAGTATCGATGATCGCCTTGCTGTGCGTCCCGGAGGCGAGGCACCCCTGAACTCGGGGTAGTTAGAGACCGAGCTTTAATGAGGCCACAATCGGCATCACCCGCCCGTCGCACACTTCAATTCCTAGGCGCTTTCCTAGTGATAGCAGGGCAATTGATCTGCCGTTACATATATTTGAGGGGCTGGACTTTGTTCGACTCGGCCAAATGAGGGCAACCCCCCACTTTTGCCATCACAATGCATCCCGTCACCTTCCTTGCCTGGCTGCTGTCACCAACAGCCGCAGTCTCTTTATCCGTAAGTCTCAGCCATGCAACGCTCCTTACCAGTCCGAATATTCAGTTGATCCAGGATCAGCCTGCTGAGTCTTCCAAGTTAAAGACGGTATGGCTTTGTGGCGATAGCACCATGGCCCCTGGCGGGGGCCACAACGGAACCGAGGGATGGGGGCAGTATTTGCAATATTCCCTCGACTCATCAATAATCAGGGTCAACAATTCGGCCTATGCCGGGAGAAGCGCGAGGACTTTCACGCGTGAGGGGCGATTTCAAGCCATCATGTCCAAGGTTCAGCCTGGCGATTGGGTCGTAATCGAGTTTGGCCACAACGATGGTCGTAAGTGTGTCACCATGAGATATCCTTCATTCTATATGCGACAAGCCGTTCCTCACTAAGTCTTCTCATAGCTGCCGACCCCGCGAATGACGCGAAGAACAGGGTCGATTGTTTAGGCAAGGATGACGAAATTTGCCTGGTTACCTACAAGTGAGCCCGTTTTTCTCCTATTGATCCGTGAATTGCCAAAGGGGCAGAAACACCTAAAACAATTACACTTGTCCAGTAACCAGACCGAGATCGTTCAGACTTACACAACATACCTCCAAAATGCCAGCTCTATCTTCCTCAACCTGGGCGCCAAGGTCATCATCTCGTCGCCAACGCCAACGAACACATACGATAGTGTCACCGGAGGATTCTCCTGGGTTCCCACTATCTATGAGTGGTATTCATGGTATATCGTCCAGTCGCTGGGAGGCCCAGAGAAGGGTATATACTATGTAAATCACGGCGACTATGGTGCTCAAGCACTGAAGCTCATGGGAAAAGAGGTCACGGACGCTAATTTCCCAATGGACAACACTCACACTTCCCCATGGCTAGCAGACACATTTTCAAAGGCTTTCGTGCTAGGGGTCAAATGTGGCACGTCGCCCTTCCAAGACTTGGTGGTTAATGCGACGAGTCGCCTGGAGGGCAATCTGTTGGGAACATGTGCGCAGGTGAACAGCACGTTGCCAATTAGGAATTGAGAGAGTCTATTCCGAATAGTGGCATGATGTATATTATGTTGCATTGTACGAAGGTCCCGTGTATGGGTCCAGACACATACGGAATAGAAACAAAGCCAGAGGCAGATCTGTTATGTTGTGAGCGATCTATTGAACCTACACGCCAGTTTGAAGAAGCAATACCGAAGGGGGTTTGCTTTCCGCAAGAAGCAATTGTAATTCATAATCTACATATGTAGATAAGAGGCGATCGTGGCAGAGATACTGCCATGGGAGACTGACCTACACGGGGGAGAGGGTGGATGTCTGCAAAACTTTTCAGCTTCTACATGACTGGGAACCACCAGGTCCGTCCTTGGCCAATCTTTCATCAAATGGAAATTCCATACCTAGGTATCCTTCCGCCCACGGCAACCCGCTGTCCGACAGGCACAGGTTAGAACAAACAGAGATCACCCGCCAGCACTTTTCCGACCCCAACAGGCTTCACTGCCCCAAATAGTGAGCCTGTGTGGCGAATGTAGCATACCTCCATCGTAGCGAGAGATGTGTACTTGGCGTTGCTAATTAAGGCAGTGAACGAAGCGCCGGACGGACAAACCATATCACACCAGATAGTGCCCTCTCTCCGCTTGGTCACTCGACAGGATTTGGCCCGGTGTGAAAAGACTGATCTCTTGATATGTAAACGGTTCCATCGAAGCCTTTCACAAGATTCCCACGTGTGCTTGCCCTTGTGCGCGGTGTAAAACGAGCATTTAGTCAGGTCACTGGTGGCTGGGCCACATGTTGGAACATAGCTTTACATAGAATAATAATTAATAGTAATCCTCTTCGGGTCTCCCTCAGGTCATGTTGGTGTAACCATACCAACGAGCCAGGCTTCCCGTGAATGGGACTTGCTCCACGCATGCTACGACATTATCTAGGATGTAGTGCCAGCCTGTACAACCTTTCTCCGGGCGGGTCGGTCCTCACTAATAAAAATACTGCAGCGCAACTTGGCTAGACTTGGTTCGGTCGCGCAGTCGATTTGCCGATCTGGGACTGCGGGGTAGGGAATGCGGATATATGGTTGTCCCCAGGGTATCCGCTGTGTGTACTTGGCCTAGTGGACAATTCCCACGGGTAGTGAATGGAAACCCCGTAAGATGATCGACTATATAAGGATGGTGACTGTCCCGGCAACTGATATAGAGTCCGAGCATCAGTCCAAGTGGCCCGACTGACTGGTTGCGTACACATCCCTGTAAAATTTGTCACAACACTTAGCTGGGCTGTGTCCGAATTCTTGTCCTTCACCGGCACCGAAAGCCAACGGCATAGTTGAACCCGCCATCAGAGATTGTCGTACACTCCATTCGTTGTGGAAGCCGCGGCCCATCGCTGCGTGTTCTATCTTCCGGCACAAGCACCTATCACGCCTTGGCAATCTCACCTGTCGGCAGCAAGGCGGCGAAGGAGGAATTGCTGAGTACCCAAGGCAGCTGTATCTTCTCGAACGAACCCCTCAATATGCTTACCAGCCATCTCGACGAAATGTTCGGCCTGACTGGCGTGCAAAAGCTGCTCCAGGATGGCCCCGTTGGATCAATAGTCGCGACAGCCCTTCTTTTAACCATAGGAAGCATAGCGCTTGACTACGCTCGAATGCTATGGCTTCGCTCTAGAATGGTGTGGTTCATTTTCAATTCCTTGGAGTATCGTAAGCTGATCCACTGACCCGCGTCAAAAGCCCCCGGGGCCGCTGCCATTCCCCATTGTAGGCAACACGTTCATGCTGCCTGACAACAAGCCGTGGCTGTGGTTTGAAGAGCTATCCAAGACATACAAGTCCCCTCTTGTGACAGTCTGGATAGGCAGGAACCCGACGGTCTGGATAAATGACGCCTGGGCGGCCTCGGACCTCTTCGAAAAGCGAGCAGGAACATACTCCTCGCGGCCAAGGATGCTGGTCTTCGCGGAGCTAGGTGCCGGCCAGTCAAATTTGGTGAACCAGTACACTTTCAGCCCCGAACAGCGGGAGAGATGGCGTCTTCAGAGGAAGCTTATGCATCATGGTGTTGGCGTACAGGCCGTCCGGAAGTACCGTAGCTTTCAGAATGACGAGAGCCGGCTTGTTGCGCTTGACCTGCTCAGCAAGCCGCATGACTACGTGAAGCACTTCGAGCGATATGCGACGAGTGTAGTCAGCATCATTGGGTTTGGAAGACGAGTTTCAAGTAGCGAGGATCCGATTATTACAGAAGGTATGTGCCCTACAGCTGCATAAGTACTATCTTTGGATGCGTATACAAACTTTGGCTTCTTCCCGGTACCTTGAGCTGACAAACTTAGTGATCGCTGTCATGCAGTTGGCAGCGGAGCTCAATGTCCCTGGCAAGAAATTTCCTATGCTGATGGAGACATTTCCTTTCCTAGCCAGATTTCCCAACGCCATTGCTCCTTGGAAACACGGACTCGGTAGCAAAAGAGGACGTGGTTTTTTTTATGCGCTGGCCGAGGAGGCAGCGAAAAAGCCTGGCCACGAAGAATCATTTGTTAAGCACCTCTTTGCAGCAAGAGAAAAGTACACTCTCGATGACGAGGAGATCTCCGCGCTCAGCGGGAACTTGTTTGGTGCTGGGTCTGACACCAGCAGCTCTACCCTGATTACCTTCGTCCTGGCATGCTGTGCATTTCCTGAGGCTTTATTGCCAGCTTACGAGGAGCTTGACCGTGTCGTTGGACCAAATCGGAGCCCGCACTTTGACGATCAGCCCAACTTGCCCTACGTCAACGCGCTTGTCAAAGAGGTTTTTAGGTGGAGGTCCGTTGCGATCATCGGAGGGCAGCCACATTCACCTACCCAAGACGATACGTACAACGGTTGGTTGATTCCGAGAGGCACGTGGATCCAGGGCAATGTGTGGGCAATTCACCACAATGAGCGCGAATTCCCCGATCCTGACCAGTTTAACCCGAGGAGATTTCTGCCCGGAAGCCCGGAAAGCAGACCTTTCCCTGGCGAGAGAGGTTACATGACATTTGGTTGGGGAAGAAGAGTTTGTTCTGGCCAGGCGTTGGCTGAGCAAGGGACCTGGGTTACGATTGCTAGGCTTTTGTGGGGGTTCCACATCCAGAAGAAACAACGACCAGACGGTGGCTTCTATGAGGTGGATATCTTCAACTACACGTGAGTATCGTCAGTATCAGCAGACAACCATGCCCCGGCTGACACAAAGTAGAAACGGGCTTAATATGCGACCTCGACCTTTCGAGTGTAGTATTGAGCCGAGGACAGAGGAAATTCGACAAACGATCAACCGTGAGGGCCGGCAAGCGCTAGAGGATTTGCAGCAATACAATGGCGAGAGCAAGTATAGGATGTCGACGTTTTATCAGCGCAATGACCTCGCCATGAAGTTGTTCGGGGATGGCGTGAAATAGAGCCAAGTTTAAAGATCATGTTAGTTGAACATTTACTCTGGCGGCTGCACGGATTCATCTTTGTGGGCGAGGCCCGAGCGTGCGATGTAATGCCCGGACGCGGCCTCGGGCATTTGTCTGGACAACTCGAGGCGTTATACTGTGGCTCATTACAATGGCATAAGTCAGATGTTGACGAGATGTTCCCTAAGCTCCGCGACTTTGATTTCACTGTTTTCGTCCTTAACTGGTGACTGCCGCGTTTCGGTTCTCTTCCGTGTACGCTCGAAGCCATACATAGCGCCTTTATACAGTAGTAAACACTCAAAGACCCCAGCACTCAGAAAATTCTATGATTATATAATGCTCATAGTAGTCGTATAAAGTTTAGAGGGAGGCGGGAGGCGGGCTTCCCTATATAGCTTATGAAAAGCTACGAAATCTTGGATGTTTCGAAGTAACACTGTGTTGAGCTCCTGTGATCGGCTAATACCGACTAGGCCCCCCCTTAGAGATGAGAACTGACGCCGAGCCTAGCAAATGACTGTAATCCGTCATGTCTATGGTGTCAGTTTAATAGTGTACACTAGCTGGTTCTTCAATCAGAGGTGAGCTATTTGTACTGATATAGGAGAGCCCAAGGTCCATGTGATCAGCCCTTAACAAAAAAAGGGGGCAAGCCTCACCCTTGGGCATAGCTCAGACGTTCCACCTTCTAACATTTGTAGCCGGCTACGTGACGGTGGAGACAGGAGACAACATTCTGTACATAGTGCGAATGGGAACGTTGATGTCCTCCAGTCGACGGATCTCAACAGCAACAAAGCAGAGGCTGATTTTTAATGTATACAATTCGACACAACTTAAGAATATTTATGCTTGGACTCCATGGCCTTGAACCTTTTCCGAAATGGAGTCGGCTTTATGGTACGTTTGTGGCCTGGAACTGGCGATGTTTTTAGGTGCTGCAACATTCGCCGGAGGCAAAGACATGGAGCAAAGCGGGTCCGAGACCACATTGTCAGCCGCATGTTGGTCGGACAAACTGTGTCCAGAGTCCCGGGTCCCACCTGCGCAAATGAATCGCGAAGGAATCCGTCCAAGTCACGTTCTCCAAAAACAACACGTGCCGCATACTACACAATTTCAAATGTATGAGTGGTAAACGTCAATCACTTTCACACCCTGAACGCAAAGTTCACAATCTAGCCTACACTTCCGATAAAAAGCTAATTTGGGGCCGGCATTGCCACCTCTAGAAGCTGTCACGTACAAGACCCCACGCGCACAGACGAGGGCGTTGGGTTGTATAGATCAAGTTCGGACCGACTTCACAGTCTGTATCCGGAACCCCCAGCCTTCTGACCGCCCTTGACGTCAAATCTGTCCAGCATCATGACCTTGTTCCAGGCGGCAACGAAGTCTCGGACGAACTTACCCTCCCCGTCCGCACTGCCGTAGACTTCGGCAATGGCCCTCAGTTCCGAATGAGAACCAAACACCAAATCGGCACGAGTGGCGGTCCATCGTTCGCCACCAGTCTTGCGGTCGACCCCGGACCACAATTCACCGTCATTACCCTTGGCCACCCAGGTGGTGCTCATGTCCAGAAGGTTGACGAAGAAGTCGTTCGTGAGTTGGCCAGGGCGCTTCGTGAACACGCCATTGGCATTGCCGTCCCAGTTCGCGTTCAGAGCTCGCAGGCCGCCAACGAGGACGGTCAGCTCGGGCGGGGACAGGCTGAGCAGGTTGGCCTTGTCGACCAGGTACTCTTCAGCCTTGACACGCGCCGAGGACTTGCCGTAGTTGCGGAACCCGTCTACCTTGGGCTCGAGGTAGTCGATGGAATCAACCTCTGTCTGCTCCTGCGAAGCATCTGTGCGACCGGGAGTGAAGGGCACGGTGACATTGTGGCCGGCGTCCCTTGCGCCCTTCTCAACCGCGGCGGTGCCAGCAAGGACGATCGCATCGGCCAAGGAGATCTTCTTGCCGCCAGGAGCGGAACCGTTGAATTGCTTCTGCACACCCTCAATGGCACTGAGAATCTGGGGCAGCTGCTGTGGGTTGTTGGCACCCCAGTTTTTCTGAGGCTCCAGACGGATTCTAGCACCGTTGGCGCCACCACGCTTGTCGCTGCTTCGGAAGGAGGACGCAGCGCCCCAAGCGGTGGCAATGAGGCGATCTGGTGAGACACCAGCGGCCAAGAAGTCCTTCTTGAGCTGTGCAACATCCTTGTCATCGACCAGGGGGTGGTCGACCTTGGGGACTGGATCTTGCCAAATGAGCTCTTCCTTTGGGACCTCGGGACCGAGGTAACGGGAGAGAGGACCCATGTCGCGGTGGAGAAGCTTGAACCATGCACGGGCAAAGGCGTCCTCGAGCTCAGGGAGGTTCTCGAGGAAGCGTCGCGAGATCTTCTCGTACTCGGGGTCGACACGTAATGCCAGGTCGCTGGTCAACATTGTGGGCTTACGCTTCTTGCTGGGGTCGAAGGGGTCAGGTATGGTAGCCTCAGCGTTCTTGGCTACCCACTGCCAGGCGCCACCAGGGCTCTTCTCCTTCTCCCACTCGTTGTTGAAGAGAGAGGTGAGGTAGCCGTTACCCCACTTGGTCGGGGTGGTGGTCCATACGACTTCGAGCCCGGACGTGATGGCGTCGCCAGCACTGCCGTGGCCGTGCTTGCTCTTCCAGCCAAAACCCTGCTCGTTGATCTCGGCGCCGGCAGGAGCTGGACCGCAGTTGCTGTCAGGGGCGGCACCGTGGGTCTTTCCGAAGGCGTGGCCGCCGGCGATGAGGGCAACAGTCTCGTAGTCGTTCATGGCCATGCGGCCAAAGGTGGTGCGGATGTCCCTGGCAGAGGCAAGAGGGTCAGGGATGCCATCGGGGCCGACGGGGTTGACGTAGATGAGGCCCATGTGGGTGGCGCCCATGGGCTCCTCAAGCTCACGATTGTGGATGTCCGTGTCCTTGGACCAGTCGCCCTGCATGGTGCCGTTGGCCTTGAGCTCCTTGAGGATCTTGGAGTGACGGGTGTCATTGCCCTCGGGGAACATGGTGGTCTCACTGCCCCAGTACACGGACTCATCGGCCTGCCAGGTGTCAGGACGGCCGCCAGCAAAGCCGAAGGGCTTGAAACCCATGGACTCGAGGGCGACGTTGCCAGCAAGCAGCATAAGGTCGGCCCAGGAGATCTTGTTGCCATACTTTTGCTTAATAGGCCACAGCAGGCGACGGGACTTGTCGAGGTTGCCGTTGTCAGGCCAGCTGTTAAGGGGCTCGAAGCGCTGCTGGCCATCTCCACCTCCCCCACGGCCGTCAAAGACACGATAGGTACCTGCGGAGTGCCAAGCCATGCGAATCATCAGGCCGCCGTAGTGGCCGTAGTCGGCAGGCCACCAGTCCTGGGAGTTGGTCATGAGGGTGTGGAGGTCCTTCTTGAGGGCGGCATAGTCGAGCTGCTTGAACGCCTCGGCATAGTCAAAGTCCTTATCATTGGGGTTGGACGAGGCCGAGTGCATGCGCAGGACGTCGAGGCGCAGCTTGTTTGGCCACCAGTCCTTGTTCTTGGTGCCGCCACCGGCGACATTGGAGTGCAGAGGGCACTGCTCGACGCTGCCCATGTTGACGGCTGTCAGGGCGAATGGACGGCAATGACGGTTGAGTTTGTTGTTATTGTTGACGGTGAAGCTGTCAGTGTTGAGTATGGACAGGCGGTTGAGAGTCAGAGGGGGGTTGAGACTGGGAAGAAGAGCGCTCCTCGCCGAGAGTGATGATGGTCTGGCAATACGAGGCAGCATGGCGGAGGGAAGGCGGGAAATAGGGCGGGGAGGGACGGGCATTGGGGTATATAAACGGGCGAGGGGAGGAGCAGAGGAGGGGCCGTTTGAGGAGGAGGGAGCGGTGGCGAATCAAGCAGAGGCAGGAAGGGCCGACCCCGCAGCATCAGCAGCAGCGACGGCAAGACTGGCGGGTGTTGTCGTGTCCCTCATGCCCCGTCACAGAGTCTCGGAGTCACAGAGTCACAGAGTCACAGACCTGGTGGACTGGCAGGGCAGGGGGGGGGGAGCTTAGAGCGCTGCGTGGGGAGGTAGCTCGGCATCGAAACACTGGGCCATGTCAGAGCTCTCTGCTGGCACGACGGGGAGCTTGGGACGCCGGACGGCCCCGCGCTGTGCTGCTCTGGCAGTCTGGCAGGCCGCGCAGCTGGGGCAAATGGGCGGGCTCGGTTCGGCTGCACCTGTTGATGTCGGGGTGCGGGGGCAACCGTGAATTGGAAATCAACGTGGCCCAAGTGGCTGGCGCTGGCACCTGAGACGACGAACGACCGCGGCTGCTGGAGGAACCTGTCTGTACCAGCGGTTACATAACCGACTAGGGTAGGTAGGCGGACAGACAGCTAGTGCGCACGCCATTATGTCATCAGCCTGCCTGACGCGGCCAGAAAGGAATCTATCTCTTGCCTTCCCAAGTACCTCCCCAGGTGTCTTGGTAGGTCTGGAATCACGTAGCTCACTAGGTACGGAGATAGCTCGGCCTGGGCTGGACTGGGCAGGGCCAAAAATGCCACGCAATGCCCACCCGTGTCCCGAGACCGGGGCCATGATTTACACTGCACCAGTCTGATATCTACCGTAATGGATGGGTATGTATGTACACTACATGCAGTGTGCGCTGAGACGGGTTTGCTGCCGAGTCAGCTTGGTCAATTGACAACCATTCATGACCCCACCCCAGCCCGTCTTCCCGAGGGGCCCGGCCCAGTCGCCCCTCCCCCGCCTCCCCCACCTGCCCACTTGAATCGGATCCTCTCGATCAGCCAAGGTTTGCAACATGCAGTGTTCCTGCCCCGGACGTCTGAGTAACGAAACACAATGCTCTTCACCACCGTGCGGCCGATTTGGGGCTGAGACGCCAGACAAATCCTGACCCGGGCAATGGCTGTTGTCGGTTCTGTTCAATCGGTCCTAGTGCTGGGGCGTGAATTAACTACCAAGCAGACCGGGCGAGGACCAACGCGAACAATGACAGTTGATTGGGAGCAAAAGTCCATGACGCCCATACATACACTGGGTGGACGGGCCACGGCCTGGTGCTGTGCTGGGTATGCCTGCCGGCCGTTTGTCTTGGCACCTCCTCAAATAACATGTGGTCAGCAAACCCTAACAATCCTGGGGACCCGCAACTTGTCTCGCTAGGCTGCATCGATAATTCCAGTGTACTGTGGTAGGCATTACCACAGTACTGCTGCCAGATGCGGTCTCAATTAAGGTTCGGCTGGTAGGTGCAACCGGTGGGAAGGTGGGCGATGCGGGGGAGGAGCAGCACCGAACCCCCTGCCTGCTGTGCTTCATGCGTCCGAGGGCCTGCCACTTACACTAGATACCTGGGTATCTAGGTCTTCACATGCAGATCTTAGTTGGGGGTGGGCGTAATCGAGGGGCAAATGCAGCCAGGGTTACTTCAGGGTTTCTCGGCAGAGTGAGCTCGCTACTGTGTACGTCGCGTACGAGCAGCAGGGCTCATTGCCTATCGAACCTGGTGAAATTCCCACCCGCTGACTTTGTATATGAGCTGCTGCGTTCCCTGGATTGCTATGTGAGGCTCAACGGCCATCGCACATCTAGTTCAGCATACGTACGATCGATAGATACACACACTAGTCTTCCAGCTACGACGCAGCAAGTTACACTGGAATATCTCTCCCGGGGGACGCGGCTCGACGCGGCTCGACGCGACTCGACGCGACTGCGCGCCGTGTGACACCGATATCATTGCCCTCAACAAGACAAATCGATCGACACCAGTCAGCTCGGCCAGACCGAGGACAGCCGCCACGGCCAAGCGGCTTCACTTCATCCGCTCTTTTCTGTCAGTTTCGTCGCAGCTCGCCTCGACACACCAATATGCCTCCAGGGCGCCCACAAAAGCGCAACAGACCACCTCACCCACAGACCATACCTTCATCTACCAATGCAGACACACCCGCCGATCACACTATCCAGTCCTCCTCGTCCCCTCACCCGTCTGCCTCCTCTGCCTCTGATGGCCATGGCGACCCCCACCGCCACTTGACCCCGTTCCTCAACACCACCTTTTCCACCCACCGTCTGTCGCCCCTGTACATCGGCTCCCAGCCCCTCACGGAACATAGATTGCAAGCCCTGTCCCACCGCCTTCGCGACTTTCTGGTGGGCGACGTCGTGAGAGGCGTCGAAGTGGGACTCAATCGCCCTGCCGATGAGGGGGCCATGTCCAGGGCTGGCGCCTTGGAGGCCGTATCTATTTCCTGGGTCGCGCCATATCGATCGGAAGCCGACCCCTCTTTGATCCGCGGACATCAGAGTAATGACGGTCAGGCTGTAGGCGCGCCCGGCTCGAGGGGGGCCACTCGCTTGAGGATTCAGCCTGGTAGGACGAAGGGCATCCAGATTTCGCTGCAGTACGAGCACGCCGAATGTGCAGCACTGCTACTGCCGTCCGCCGAGGACGTCGTACCACCCTTGGATGATGTAGCGACAACTGTCGAACAGGCGCCGCTGGCCCGAGGTCCCTTTCTCGACTTCGCCCTCAGGAAAACTGTCGAGAACGATCCCGCCTTCCTGAACCTCCCTCTCCTGTTGATGCGCATGCCCGCTCCTCTTAAAGCCGGTGTTGTCTCCTTCCTCAGCCGCACCTTCGATTGTCGGGCCAGCCCCCTGAGCCTGGGCACTCGAAGCCTGGTGTGTGCTTTGGAGAAATGGACCGGTGGACTACGTGCGCATACCCACCTTGACGCTGTCAAAGACGTCGTGCTCACGCTGGGTTTCTATGCCCCAACGGTGATGCGATGTCGGCAGCGGAGACAGCCGCACGAAGAGCAACATCAACAGCCGAAAATGGCACAGGATACGCTGTCGGAACACGGGGAGGAGGGTGGTGCTTCGGAGGCGTCCGAGTCTGCCCTGGGGGTCAAGTCGATCGACATTATCATCCCAGGTGCCGACCTTGTGCGCCTTGTTACTGCGGGTCAGGCCCGGGACAGGCGCAAGAGGGCCGGCGCTCAGTATCGAGACCCGCATGTCGAGGCCAAGCGCAGGAGACTTGGAGGCGACAAGGACGAGGAGGGTTGGACCTGGCGGCAGCGGGCTGACACGTCGGAGCAGCCCGGTGGTCCGCCGCAGCCATTCACTGATGCCCTTGCCCAATACGTGCTGCAACATCTCGCCCTGGATATGTTCCACCCAGCAGTTCGGATATCCAAGGTTGCTTGCGGAGGCTTCGTGCTGTCTGAGGGGCGGGTCAAGATCTTTGACCTGCCCCCAAGCGCCGGCGCCGACCACGGAATTTCAGATGCCAAGCAGCAGAGAGCCACACGGGATGTCTTGGACGTGCTCCTTGAGAGGTCCCGCGTAGAAGCGCCAGGCGAGAAACTGCGGGGGAAGGTGTGAGGCTTGTCTAACTGACAAGACAATGACAATGCCCAGTCATTGTCCGTGTGTGCCAGCATGCAATAGACCAGAAAAGAGACGTTTTTGATACCCACCCACTCTATGTGCAAGATCCGGAGCGTCGAGTGTCCCACTTCATTTGCCGCCATAGTGAAAGCCGCGGGTACAGTGTCCCGGGGGCAAGAGGTCCTGTTGCAATTGTGACTTCACGTGGCAGTTGAATCCCTCTCAGCACCCGACAGAAAACCCATATGAGCCATCAAATACGGACTCGGGCGAAAAGCCCTGTCTCATGCTTTTCAGTAGATCCAGGGATGGAACTTCCCCGCCGGAATAGAAGGCGAGAAGATTCTCCATGTCCTCCTCGTTCAGGTCACAAAAAGCCTCCCAGCTGTATTCATCGGATACCTTGATCATCCAGCCCATCCTGCTGGCTACAGCTTCGGGACCAGGCTCTATCTTGCGCAGCATCGCTCGCAGTCTTCCCACCTTGTCGACGGCGGCGCCGGCATTCTTGGGAAGGGTTGCGGCGATCTGCTTGCGGATGGAGGCAGCCAGCCTTGGCCCCTTGCCGTTCGTAGACACCATGACCTGCAAGGGCCCGTCGCGATGGACGCTGCCAAAGTAGAAGTCGCACTCGGGGGGGACGTCAGCAATATTGGCGGGGATGCGGCGCTCTTTGCACAGCTTCCAGATCTGGGTGGAGGCTTCCGGGTCGTCGATGGCCGTCAGGACCATGTTTACGTTCTTATCCGGGTCGAGGTCGCCCGGCTGGAACTTCCTGTCGATGTGGGTCACCTGGCCGGAAGAGACGCGGTGTGCTACTTCAGGGTTGAGGCCAGACGAGGGGCATATGACCGTGACGGCGGCATCGGCGTTGAGGCAGTTGAGGATACGTCCGGCTGCGACCTTGTGAGGGGGAAGCGTCAGATTTGTTCTGTTGAGACAGTTCCGGCGGGACGACGGGGTTCACCTACCTCGCCGCCGCCGACGACCAGCACGTTCTTGGCCTTGATCTGCCAGGCGAGGATGAGGCTGCCTCCGCCCTGGACCTCTGGAAATTGGCCATGCTCTGAGCCCATCCTGGCTGTCGGTCGTGGACGGGGCTCAGGTATCGTGGGATTTGCAAGCTGGAAAACTCGTTAACAAGATGGGTATGGGGAGTGGGTGTCATCCAATGGCCGCCACGCAGTCGGGGGATGGGTCATTGGCTACCAGAGTTGTTATGCCTGAGATACGAAGCAGCTTCTGTCCGAGCAGCGGTCTCGAAAGGCAAGTCGACGGCACTGAACAGGGTGCATAAAGAAAAAAATGTCTGAACAATTCGACGAGGATGGTGGATGGGGTTTAAGTTTGACAAGACGCGCGCAAGATCTGCCAAATATGCGGCGGGTTCTCTTGATCGGGCGAGGCGATCTCGGCACCACAAAATGCGAACGTACCCGGATATTCTTGGGTGCTCTGCATACCGGGTAGAATCCCTGGCGCGAGCTGGACAACTACCTAGGTACTTAGGTACCTAGATACCTACCTACTAGATAAGTAGGCACGGTGCCCCCCGCCGGGCAACAGACTCACCGTCAGCTAGCAGGTACCTGGCAGAGTGGCCCAGCCTGGCACCCACATGCAGGTCATTTACTTACCTACCTAGGTACCTAGGTATCTCCCTAGGCACGCACGGAAACGCCGCCAAGGTTCATGGGTCCAACAGCGAGTCTATGGCACAACTGCTCAAGCCTCGCATCCTGGATCCTTCGGCGACTACGACGACAACGACGCCAAACACGACAGCACAGAACCGGGGGTAAATGTGCACACTGCCATCACAGGCTCCTGCCACCATTCCGTGAAAAGGGGGCAAAGCCATGATGTGAGCTTGTCGCGACCTCCGGCCACATCATCCGCAACATACACATCGTCCGTCAGGTTTACTACTGTCCATCCTCTGAGCCCCCCCGGCGGTGCACCGTCGCCAAGCAGCACGACGCCCATCATGTCGGCCCGGAAGCTCGGGGGAGGGAGGATCATAGGGAACGGCAAAGGCATCGCGCCTCCCCAGCCTAACCATCCAACGTCGAAACCCCGCGCCCGCGAGACCAGCCCCTATGCGCCCTCGGACGCCTCCTCCACCGACCACTATTCCACCTCCCAGAACTCCATCTCCCCACCCTCGTCCTCCACCCCCGTCGCCGACTTTGGCCCCCAAGACCTTGCTTCCAGGATCAGTATCGGCCGCCCTTCCGATGCCGACGCCTCCAACCCGAGGCTAGTCTGTCCAATATGTGACGATGAGATGGTAGGCGTCTCGCCTCTGCCCCCAACTAGACTTGGCCCCTGCCGAGGACAACGCTGAAACCCCCCGCCTGTACAGCTGACGCTGCTCCAACTCAACCGCCACATCGATGACAACCACCAGGAGCTTCCGGAGGTCCAGCAGGATGAGGTCAAGACGTGGTTCGACAAGCAAGTCCTCAAGGCGAAGCGATTCCAGCCCCTGTCAATAATCAACTCCAAACTGCGCGGCCTTGAAGTCTTCGAGCCAAACGAGTCCCAACCCGTCGCACCGCCTCCTACCACCGCCGGCCCCAGGCTTCCCCTCGAGACCGTCATCGACCCGGACGAGATTGTGACGAGAAAACACTGGCAACGCTCCACCGGCAACGACAGGTGCACTGAGCCGTCGTGTGGCAAGAGCTTGGGGGCCCTGGACGGCAACGTCAACTGCAGGAACTGCGGCAGGCTGTTCTGTGAGGTCCACACCCTATATCAAATGAAGCTTTCGAGGTCAGCAACCCATGAGCCCGTCAGGGGCTACTGGTGTCGAGTATGCGAGACTTGCTACAAGTCCAGAGAGGGGTACAATGATCATGGCGGCGTCACGGTTGATCACACGGATTTCTTTGTCGCTATCAGGAGGAAGAAAGTTGAGAGGCAAAACCTTGAGATACAGAGGCTGGAGAAGAGGTTGACCAAGTTAACCCAGCTCCTGGCGCGCCCCCCAGATGAGTCAGTTGGGAGTGGTGCGGGACTGCTGACACCGGTCGCCTCCTTGGCTGGGCAGAAAAATGCACGGAAGCAGCTCGAGCAGTCTGTTGTGACATGGGAAGAAGACGCCAAGGTCCCCCGGTGCCCATTCTGCCAGCAGGAATTCTCCTGGTCGTTCAGGAGGCACCATTGCCGAATGTGTGGCAGGGTTGTCTGCGCGGACGCGCAGACGGAGTGCTCCAGCGAGATTGGGCTGAACGTGGCCAAGCCGGTATCCAACGGGACCGGCAACGAGAAGCCCGACACGCCCAAGAGTAGCCACATTGGCGTCGACGTGCGAATGTGCCGCGACTGCAAACATACCATATTTGCCAAGCGCGATTTCCAGGAGGCGGTCACGCTCAAACCACCAGACCAGAGGGCCTACGAGACACTTCGCCAGTTCGAGCGCGGGATCCGACTGCTAATGCCGTCGTTCCAAAGGGCGCTCGTGGCACTCCAGCCGCCAGACGATGAATTTCTGTCAGACAGGCCGCCACCATCGCACGCACAGATCCAGGAGGCGAACAAGCTGCGAAAAAGGCTGACGGACAGCTTTGCGAAATACCATGTGGCGGCAAAGCGCATCCGTGATTTGAAGACCACGAGCCCGACGCAGCTGAGGCTTCAGAAGAACGTGTACACAGCCGCAAGCTCGTTTCTACACACCTACATGCTTCCCATGAAGAGCCTGCCCCAGATGCTCAAGAGGAACCTCAGCAACCCGGGCAACCCGGGCAGTCACAGGCGGCTTCTGGGTGCTACAGAACGGCATGGTAGCGCCTCATCGGTGCCTGGCGCACTGTCCCCCTTGCGCAAAGGCGAGTCGGCCGAGCCGGGGTCTGAGACGGCAAGCCTTGGTGGGGGCAGCGAAACGAGCACAGCGGTGTCTGCGCTCGAGACGGAAGAGAAGGAGCTCCGGGAGAGACTGGTGGTACTGGAGGAGCAGAGATTCCTGGTACAGGAGATGGTCAACAATGCTCGGGCTTCAAGACGGTTCGAGGAGGTGGGGGCGTTGAACAAAAATATGGAGGAGCTGGACCGCGAGATCAACGCCCTGAACAACGCTGTGGACGGGGTGGAACACCGCTGGGAGGGTCTATACTCGCAGAGGGCAGTAGCTTGAGCGGAATGTGCAGCGACGCAGTGGAAACGGTTGCTTGGTTACTGGTCCACCACTCGGCAGCTCGTCGACGGGGCTAGCCCTTTGTGAAGCGGGTCGACGGAGCCGGCACAAGATCTGATCCTGCAGCATACCAGGAAAAGGACCGAGGCATAGCGTGGGCGTTCAGGGAAAGATGATTTCTTCAAAGCACATGGTCTGAATTAGCATCTAATCACATTCTGACGTGGCACATGCGCGGCTGATGGCAGACAGGCATATTTAACACAAGTTTGGCGCTCTACCTAGCCAACTAAATCACATGCGAAAAGAAAAAGGAACTGATGCTTGAAAGAAGAGGGGAAAAGGAATGAGTGCGGGCCCTCACCAGCCTCGTTCTGTGGCCTCACAGTAGAGCATAGGAGTGAGGCAGAGCCACCAGCAACCGTTTCATCTGGCAGGTCCAAAGGGCTCCGGGTCACCTGCCCAAGGAACTGCCTACCTAGGTAGGTAGATAACTTGGTAGGTAGGTAACTTGGTTGTCATCTGCAAGCACTCCGCCGTCTCCTTCCTTCCCTCCTCTACTCTGACTAGCACATGATAACACTCGTGGCAGGGCAGGCGCCCAGGACCCACGGCCACCCATCTCCCATCTCCCTGCCCAGGTGTTTATCTTCCTACACATCACCTCCCTCGCAAGCCGAGCTACGACATTCACACAGGCAACACCTTTCCTTGACCAAGCACCATCATTCATCCATCCATTACTTCTTGACCTCAGCATCCTATTCCTCATAGCTATTGTACCAGTCACTGGACTACCTGCCCTGGACATTGCCCTTTGACCTTCTGATCTTGATTCCCGAGAGCAAGACGCCGCAAAGACAACAAAGATGAAGAGTCCCAAGAGCCTCCTCTCTCACCTCGCCCCGTTCCTAGCTCTACCAGCTTTCTCCCAGGCTGCATCCAGCTTGCTTGATGTCTGTCATGATTTGTCCATTGATTACAACAGTGGCGTGTTATCCGGGACATGCCACAGTGCCGGAGATGCCATGCTGACTTCGGTGGACCTCAACCGATGTCTTGGATGGGGTCCTGGAGACGTCGAACTTGGCCTGGGCGGACGCACGTGGGGCCTGGTCCCTGTGAAAGAGTAAGCAGTCGTACCCATCCGTTCATACACCAAGCTGACGCTACGTGTCAATTCAGCGGCGCCTTCTCCAACCATTGTAGACAGTGCTCTATTGCCGACAAGGACGAGCGTGACCAGGGCGTCGCCCATCTGCTCTGCGACTGCGACCTCAATGGCTCGGATGCTCAATTGGGAGGGTACTCCTTTGACCTGGGTGCGTTGAGAACCCCCACCAGTACCCGTCTGCTGCTCACATGGGTTGGACGTGGACTGACCACAGTCGACAGGAAGCCTGGTGGCCGTCACTGATGAGGGCTGCCTCGAATGCTTGGGTGCCACCGGTGATTGCGCCCGCGAGGCTCCATCTTCGACCATTCTTGACGTTTCGGCCGGACAGGGCCCCGGTGGAGGAGTGGCAGACTTGCTCGAGCTCAGACGGACGAGAGTACCCTGTGAAAACTTCATCCAAGTTTACAAGGACTTGCTCCCGGCCACTTATCCAAACACGACCCACAACAGATGCAGGCAAGACAACGCACTCTGCTGCTACCAGAAGCCGGCAAGAGGCTCGAGAGTCAATACACGTTTTGAAGCCTTCCAGCTCATCCAGGGCAGAAACCGCATCTACAGACTCCATTTCGTGATCGACAGAGAAAGCTTGGAGATCACCGGCCAGCTGAGCTGGGTAGCCCAATTCTGCGATCCGGCTCAAACCGAATGGGGCGAAGAATGCGAGGGGGAAACGCAACTCGACGAGGTCCCTGATCTGCCCGAAGATGACAATGGGCTGAATTTTCTCGAAAAGTCAGAAGAATTTGTATATGATGATGACAGCAGCGAGCATGGAACGCAGTAAACCTACTTCTGGATGGCGGGACCAGTCACGTGGAATATGTGTTGCGGCCCTGGTGCCTTCCTGTGCGCTCGGCACACTGATTGGCCCCTGTCAAATCCAAGCCATCACCCCAGAGCGCCCGTCCTGACACCACAATATGAATTTCGAATTGGGAGCTCCTTTTCTCAATGAGGGCCAGGAATCTAATCAGCAAACGGAGGCCCGTCGGAGACTGCCCAATGTGGTGGCCTCGGTGAGCCGCCAGGAATCTGTCAATATGGCGCTACATGGGGACGAGTTCGTATCAAGCCTTCATAATTGCATCGCGCGCGAGGATGGAGGGACATAAGCTGAATCGAGAACGGGCCCTAAGACTTTGGCATTTCCGATATTACCTAGAAATCGATCAGACATAGCTGAACAAGCTCTTCAAGCGGAGCCATCTTTCTGCATCGTGTGCTGCCACCCCTGCCACTGACTTTCGATCATTTCGTTGGAGTAAACTTCCTCTCTCGTCCTCCCGCATTCTTTCCCAAGCACGGATAAAGTGGCTGGGAAGCAAAAGCCTCGCGTTGCGCCTGGGTGAGGAATCGTCTCCGGGCTCGAAGGAGATCTTGATGGCCCATCATGCTCAGTGAACGACAGTAACCTCTCGGCCTTGAATGCAGCACCCTCAGGCGATAGGCGATACGATCACCGCCAAAGCAGCCGCATGGTCAATCTTGAGAGCCAGATGTCATACCGGATAGTGCGGCATTGCCTCGGTCTGTTGTGTGGTCATTATTTTACTCGTGCTGCATTCGAATCCATAGACTTGATCAACACGTCCACACCATGAACAGCCGAGTTTTGATGATTCCTAGCCAACGGAATAAAACTAGATACCGACTTAAAGGCGGTTGATGGTATCATACAAAGTGCAACCCCGCGCCCCATTTCCCCCAGACCGAATTACAAACAGAGAGGGCTAATCATACTCTGAACAACTCGCCACAACCGGACTAGAATCACCACCCTTGGGGCACAAATGTCGAACTATTCCTAATCTGCAAGTCGGGCACCCAGTATAGCGGGGCGTGGTATTGTTGCCCATACGGGCCTGCTCGTGTGAATAGAAGCATCTCAAGGCGGAGCAAGCTATGGTCCGCCCACACCACCCAGGAACTTCCGCACCCGACCAATCTCCAACTCTCCTTTCTCACTCTCCACAGCCCGCACTAGCCCTTCTAATAAATCGTCAACTTGGCTCTCAGGGCAGTTGGCCGCCAGGGCAACCAGGCGCCTATACTTGTACTCGATATCCCGACTCGTGCCTTTCAGGTTCGACACCTTGTCTTTCATGGTGTTCAGGATGTCAGTCGTTGCTTTTAGACGGGCTCGGAGGATGCCAGCATCCGGCAACGCGGGCTGGTGGTCGGCCGAGTTTAGCGCCTTTTCGAGCTCGTCCTCCCAAGCTGCGGCAGAGTTGCTCTGCGATGCGGCCTGTTCATTATCCATGTGACCCATGCGGTATTGAAGACTCTCAAGCTCGCGGGAGAGGTTCGCAACCTGTTGCCTGTTGACTTGCTGCTGTTTTGCCTTCTCCTTGACGACCTCGAGGTTCCGCCGCGTCTCCGCCAGCCTTGACGAATTCGCCCTCAGCGCTGTCTGGAGCTCGTCGAGGGCCTCCTGCTTTGCCTTGAGCTCTTCCTGCGCAATCGCGGCCGTCTCCCCCAACAGATCTTTCATAGCTGCAAGCTGATCAGCAATGGCCGGCGTTTTGGCAAGGGGTCACCTGACTTACATGCGACGATATCATCGCTACTCTCTTTGCTCCTTTGTGTGCTGACAGCCAAATCGTTCTTTGCCACGTCCTCGGCATCCCGATCCGCGGCGGGCAGCTCGCCGATGCCGAAATCTACCGGCCTCAGGCCGACACGATTTGGTATTGAGGGGTCGGCATGCACCTCGAGGAGCTGTGAGATGATGCTCCGGTTCGAGATCCGGGCGGCCAGGTTTAATGCTGTGTCGCCGGCCTTGTCCTGGGCATTAACGACTTCGATCATGAATCGGCCCAACCCTATCTTGTGGGCGTTACTTGACTGGAGGCCGATAGGGTTCGCGGCATGGTCCTGGCTGCTCGGGGCGCTACCCTGGCGAACAACCCACTCAAGCAGACAGTCGAGGTAGTACTTGCTCGTGGCGTGCCGACGCTCGATGGCGCTTGTGACGACAACGTGATGCAGTACTGTTCGACCCTTGTTGTCTGCTACCTCGAGGGTGTGGCCAAGGAGATCTAGCAACTCGGGGAAGGAAAAGTTGTCGTGAGAATTTGTGACGATGACGGCGCGCATGAGGGCGGTCTGGCCCTCAGAGTTCACCCGGAAGGGACTGGCCCCATGCCTAATCAGGGCCTGGACGATGCTCATGCGCGACAACGTGGCGGCCCAGTGCAAGGCAGTGTGCTGCTGGCTGTCGATGGGCATGTCCAACTCCAGGGGCGTCAAGGACCGCAACTCTTCGAAAGCATCAGGATCCGCGGGCTCCGCGAAGAGAGTCAGCAGTGTTTTGCGTGTGGCCTCGGCCTCCACAGACTCGTCATAGGGCAGAGGTGGCAGGGGGGAAACACCGTCGTGGTCCTCGACGTGATGCAAATTTAGACCGTGTTGGGAGTAGATGAAGGATTCGTTTGGCTCGGTGGGGGAGCCCGGGAAGTTGTCGGCACTCATATACATGCTCTGTGATTGAGACTGTGATTGCGATTGGGATTGCGAGTGCCCGAAGCTGTCTGCGGGCGTGACGGCGACCCTCGGTCTCTTCCTAGGAGGCTCGGCCCCGTCGACGCTCGTTGGCTGGGCGCTGTTGCGTTGTGCGGCGTACGCAGAGTCGCCGTTCCGGGCGTGGTCAGAGGCGAAGCTCTGCTGCGAGTTCCCAGGGAAGTCGTCCACGCTCTGCATCGAGGCAGAGGGCTGGCGGTTGAAGCTGGGGGCCCTCGAGAGGCCACCGCGGCTCCTGGGCCCCGGCGAGTCCAGTCTGGCCTTGCTGATGGCGGCAACCGCGTTGGATGCGGTAGAGGATATGTTCTTGAAGAAGGTGCCAGACATGCTGTTGGACCTGTTGCTGATAGGCTGACTGTAGAGCCTTTTCCGCTGGGCAGCCATGGCCTGCTCCTTGGTGGGAGTGTTGAGGTCGCCACGGCCCGCAGCATTGCCGTCCTGGCCCATGTCGTATGTCAGCAGCGGGCGGAGGAGGTCTTCTACACCATACTGGCGGCAGACCTGGACGCCTCGTTCGTAAGATATCCAAGTGCCCTGGTATTTTCCGTAGCCGCCCTGGACCTTCTCATGCTCGCCGGTCTGGATCTCCTTCTCGAGGATCTTTGTCCGTTTCCCCTTGTCCAGGCCGGCAACCTTCAGGATCTGAGTGGCATTGAGACAGCTATCGTGACGGCGGCGCATGACGGCGACGTTGTTGACCTCCATCTCGTAGACTTCGACGCCGGAGTAGACGGACTGGGGGAGCGAGGTCAGTGGCACCGCCGGCGCAGTGTGAGGTGGGCGGCAGGAACGGGAGGGGAAGGAAAATTACGGACAGAATAGATCTGGGGGAAAGGATCGTCGTCCATGGTGGGTGGCAAGGGGTTCGCAGGCCGGTGGTAGGCGGCGCTGGCGGGGCGGACAGGCTGAGAGGAAGGCTCGCTGATGGCGAGGCTGGCAGGCTGTTGCGACTTGGATAATTGATGCTGATGCGAGGGCGGATGTGGCATTGACATGGGCGTGAGAGGAACGAGATGGCGGCACGAGACGGTGGGTGGAATGGATGGGCGGGCGGACCGAGCAGTGGGAGCGTATCAAGATGATCGGGAGCGCCCTGGGAAGAGTGTGAGAAGAGGCGACAGGTCGCGCAGTAAGATGTGGCCGGCGGCATACCTAGGTGGTTGGAATTGGGGGGGGGGGGATAGCGAGCGTCAGAGACCCATTGATCCTGCGACAATGAATTGTTCTCGACCCGACCAGACCGGTCAGCCTCGTTGGCAGGCGGCGGGTATGTCGAGGGCGGGCCAACGAGGGGTTTCAACGGGGCACAGTTCACGAGGCTGTAATGCGCGACTGTGACTGACGATGTCGACCCGGATCGAGGATTGGTGGGGAGAGAGAAAGAGAGAGAGAGAGAGAGAGATGGTGGTGCTTGCGGGGACAGGACGAAGTCAGCAGGCCCACGAGACTGCGGAGTTCCCACCAGGACTCGGGCTGAGAAGGAGATGGCCGGTCGAGGCAAGGTATGGCGTGGGATGAGGGCGAGGCGAGGCGAGACGAGACGAGACGAGACGAGACGAGACGAGACGAGACGAGACGAGACGAGAGGAATTGGCTACTACTGAGTACCCTACAGGCGCGAGGTCAGGTGAGCAGGGACCGAATACTTACATAGCTCGCTAGTAGTAGGTGGTCTACACAGGTACCTAGGCAGGCCTTGTTAGATGTGGTGGTGCACATTTGAGTGCGTGCATGGGGCTGCAGGCGACGTCGACCCCCCGGGACGTGTCTGTTTCGTGCGGAGTTCGTGTTGGTCGCCCAAGCACGGGCCACCCAGCGAACCCACCACACGCGTCGGGAGGGGGGGTGGGTCCCCCCAGTCCTGCACGCTTCGCATCCTTGGGGACCCGCGTTCTCTTTTTCCTTCCAAGGTTCTTATTATTATTAGCTGTGCCTTGCCTTTTGCCTTGATGCCACAAGCACGGGCGTCCTTATCCGTCTCGGAACCATGCGCCGCTCCCTGGTGCTCCTCGGCCCCGCCCCGGCCGACCCCACCCTGCACGTCTACCGCGGCCTCCTCCGCCAGGCCTCGTACCTGCCCCCGGTCTGCCAGCCATTTATCAGACAACAGGTGGTCAAGCGCTTCCGCCGACATGCTCTCGACCAGCCCGCCTGCCCGCAGACAAGACGCCGCCTCCGCCAGGCACGCCACCACCTGCGCTTCCTGTGCGCCGCCAACAACGGCCTGGCAGACAACCTGTACCGCATCCTGCTCCTCGTCTTCGGCAGGACTGGCAGCAGGAGGAGGCTGCTCGTCCAGGCCCTCGTGCGCCAGGACCCGCCCGCCGACTCTGCCCAGCTCGACGCCGCCATCGCACGCGACACACAGGCCAGGACATACACCGCAAGGGACGGCTCCCTCGCCCGGCGGCCCCACGACTGGCTCGACAGCTGGGACACCCGCAAGCTGTGTGCCCTCGCCGCCTCTCAGGCCAGGCGCGGCCCGCCACACAGCCCAAGGCCCGACATCAAGCCCAGCCAGACAGACCCGCCCGCCAGGCTGCCCCGCACCAACATCTGGGAGAGGCCCCTCCCCGCCGCCCTGGCCCGGAGCAAGCTGCGCAACGAGTACGTGCGCCTCGTGAACCGCGTCCTGCCCCCGCTGCCTGCTGCCGACTGGGACACCCTGCGCGCCCTCGCCCTGGGCCATCCCGGCAGTGGTGCCCTCGCCCACATGCCGCAAAGACGCCCGCCCGCCGTGCCCCTACGAGCCAGCCGCCGAGCCCACGGCGCAAGCACACAGTGGTCTTGGCACGCGCACGCCACCGAGCCCGTGCGGGCCGTCGAGCGGGCCAGCTCCAGGTCACAGCGTGCACGCAACGGTCGCCCGGTGCCGGGCCCCCACGGGCAAGACGCCGCCATCGGCATGCACACTTACACACCCAGGTCACTGCGACGCCTGTTCGCCAAGGTATGGGAGATGACCCCCACCATGGCGGCGAGGCCCGGCGCCGAGGACAAGTGGGACATCACCTGGGGCAAGGTGCCCAAGGACGCCCCTGTCGCGGCGGCCGGTCATGCTGCCTTGTTCGACGGTGCCCCTGCAGTCACCAGGACCGGGAGGGGGAGGGGCAGGGGCAGGGGCAGGTGATTCTAGCCGAGCTGTATTGCGTGCCGTTGGCTGTCTACCTCTACGTGTCCTCTCTGTCTAGTGTGTCGCGTGTGAGCCTGGGGTGAGCGGACCAGGCCGCTGCCCTCGTCGGCCGGTGAGGGGGTCGGGTCGGGGGCCGGCTGTCGTGGCCTCAGCCCAGCAGCTTGGCCAGCCTCACAAGCGCGTCCCTGTCCACCCGCATGCCCACCCATTCCTCCTGGCGTGTTGCGCCAATGACGTCCTCATAGAACCGGATGCTGGGCTCGTTCCACTTCAAGACGCTCCAGTCCAGCCTGCCGCCGTCCATGGCCACAACCTCCCTGGCCAGCGTCACCAGCAGGAGCTTCCCGTAGCCCTTGTTCCTCTCGCGCGGGGTGACATATAGATCCTCGAGGTAGATGCCAGCCTTGGCGCGCCACGTCGAGTAGTTGTAAAAGTACAGCGCCATGCCCACGGGGGTGCTGTCATGGCCGGGCGCATAGAGCAGGAGGCACCTGGCAGGGCGGAGCGGGGTGGTGGGCTCCGTGATGGGCAGCCCGCGGGCGTCGGTGGTGGGCTCGCCCGGGGAGAGTTCCGAGGGCGCAAAGGCGATGGTCGAGGCGAGCTTCTCCACGGTAGCCTCGACCGAAGCAAGCTCATGTTCGTAGTCTGCAAGCTCCTTGATGAGGCCAAGGATAGCAGGTATGTCTGGGGGTGGGGGGGGGGCAGGTCACGTGAGCAGGGGCGGATATATCAGACGCGGGCGGATGTGGGCTTGGGGAGGCGGACCTTGACGCCGTGCGTGTCGCACAAGAGCTTGCTCGGAAGCAGACATGACGGGAGTGGTTGGTGGGAAGATCAAAGTGTAGGATGCCAGCCAGGTAGCGAGGGAGATGTCTATATATACATATAATATATGTGTGTATGTGTATATGTGTGTATATATAATGTATCGGGCAAGGATGAGGTTGGGTTAGTGTGTGTTGTTGGAGAAAGCTTGGGCCCGACACCCTAGACAAGGTGCGTTCTATATACCTAGGTAAACTTTAGTCTGGAGTGAATAGTCGCCCATCTACCTGGTCAGGACCTAGGGGTGCTCTCCCCGTGACCGCGCGCATTCGCGCACCTCACCAGACTCACGGAGCAGGTTCCCCGGGTTTTGGTAAGGGCCGACAGGGTGGGGGCCTCCTAGAGAGCCCCTGACAAACAGGCCGGTTGCCATTGGTGGGAGGGATGGTCAGCATTGGTAGGGCAGGTACTGTGCAGGTAGAGAGCATAGCTACCACCGACCCCCTGAGGGCACCGCGCACATGCACCATGGGTGCTGCACCACAAGTGCCGTGCCGTACCGATGGGCACCCGGTCCCGGGACGGAACTTGCAGGCGGGTGTCATTGCCTTCTCAGGGTCTACTGGGTAGGGCCGTAGGTCCTTTTGTCTCGTCTGGCGGCGGACTGGTCGCGCCTTGGCGGCGGCGCAGGGGACGGGGGCGGCTGGCTTATACTGGCTTGCAGGTGCTCCGTATAGACAATGTCCAGCTCGGGGGCCGTCTCACCGCCGTGCCCATGCATGTCTGCCTCCATCCCTGACTCCCTTCCCTATCCACATCCAAAGTCCCCAGTTCCTGTGGTCGCTGCGTTGGCACAGCTCTGGTGATTAATTGATTGATTGATTGATTCCCTCCCTGCCGCTGTGTGCACTTTGGTTGTTGGCCACGCACGCCGTAAACTCATCCTCATCCTCATCTTCATCTTCATCCTCATTCTCATCCTCATCGCCTCGTCTCACTGCCACATACACCCCACACACACCCGCTCACACCCACCCACTCACTCACACACACACACACATCAAGAATGCCCCCCATCGAGACCGAGCCCACGGCAGACGAGGTCGTCACGTACGGCAGCCCGGCGGCCAGTCCCCCCGACCTGAGGCTGCTCCACTACAACGATGTCTACCACCTGGACGCCTCCTCGGCCGAGCCCGTGGGCGGCATTGCCAGGTTCATGACCGTCTGCAAGGAATACCAGCAGGGCGACCGCTTCAGGGACCAGCCCGGCTGCCTCACGCTCTTCTCGGGCGACGCCTTCAACCCCAGCCTGGAGAGCTCCATCACCAAGGGCAGCCACATGGTGCCTGTCCTGAACGCCCTCGCCACCGACTGCGCCAGCCTCGGCAACCACGACCTCGACTTCGGCGTCGGCCAGTTCCGCAGCCTGGCCGCCAGGTGCTCCTTTCCCTGGCTCATCGCAAACGTCCTCGACCCGGCCCTCGGCCCAGACGTCCCCATCGGCAACGCCCGCCGCACCCACATCATCACCGCCTCCAACGGCCTCAAGGTTGGCATCATCGGCCTCGGCGAGCGCGAGTGGCTCGAGACCATCAACTCCCTGCCCCCGGACCTCATCTACCGGTCCGCCACCGACACCGCCAGGGAGCTCGTCCCACAGCTGCGCCGCGACGGCGCCGACCTGGTCGTTGCCCTCACCCACATGCGTGAGCCAAACGACAACAAGCTGGCCGAGAACGTCGGCGACCAGATCGACCTCATCCTGGGCGGCCACGACCACTACTACGCCCACAGCCTCATAAACGGCTGCCACGTCCTGAGGTCCGGCACCGACTTCAAACAGCTCAGCTACATCGAGGCCCGCAGGGCCCCGCCCGGCTCCCCCAGGCCCTGGGAGTTTGTCATCTACCGCCGCGACATCGTCTCCTCCGTCCCCGAGCACGCCCCCACCCTCGAGCTGGCCAACAAGCTCACCGCCAAGCTGAAGCAGTCCCTTGAGAAGCCCGTCGGCTGGACCGCCGCGCCCCTCGATGCCCGCTTCACCACCGTCCGCCTGCGCGAATCAAACATTGGCAACTTTGTCTGCGACATCATGCGCCATCACTGTACGTTGCCCTTTTGCCCTGCCCTGCCCTGCCCACAGCCCACTGCTTGCACCCATGGCGGCTGGCTGACTCCTGCACGCCCTGCACAGACTCGGCCGATTGTGCTCTCATGGCCGCCGGCACCATCCGCGGTGACCAGGTATACCCCCCAGGTCCCATCCGCGTCCGCGACATCACGGACTGCTTCCCATTCGAGGACCCCGTCGTGGTCCTCAAGGTCACCGGCCAGGCCATACGAGACGCCCTCGAGAATGCCGTGAGCCTGTACCCGGCCCTGGAAGGGCGCTTCCCCCAGGTCTCCAACATCCGCTTTACCTTCGACCCCAAAAGAGCAGTGGGCGAGAGGGTTACCAGCGTGGACATTGCAGGCGATGGTTATCTCCCCGACAAGACTTACGTGCTTGCCACCAGGGGCTACATGGGCCGCGGCAAAGGTCGGTCAGGTCTAGACCCTCACGCATGACCAGTTGGAAGTACTGACCATGTTGGCACAGACGGCTACAAATCCCTTCTTATCGAGGAGGAAGGAGGTCAGGCTGTCGAGCTCGTCTCGGAGGAGAACGGTATCCTGATCTCCATGATGCTGAGACAGTATTTCATGTCCCTCAAAGTCCTCGACCAGTGGGCTGACTTCGGACCCTCCATGAAGCGCCACTGGGGCAAAGTCGTTTCCAACGTCGCCAAGTCCCACCCGTGCATGGAGCCGAAACATGCAACTGTCAATTCACCCGTCGCCAAGGACCCGGTGACCCCGGTAACAGGCAAGGCATCTAAGCGAGGCTGGGAGCACTACTCCCCAGAAAAGATGCGCCAGAGGAGGAGCAGTGTGGGGCCGCTGACAGAGAGGGAGACTGATGTTGAGCGTGATGGATCCAGCCCTGCCCCGGAGCCCAGGCCGCTCGAGGGCATTGCGGAGCAAGATGACGACGAGGAAGCTGAGCTGAGGATCATGAGGAAGACTTTCCGGAAATGGTGTAAAAAGGCTGGCGTCAACGCCAGCGCTGGGGACGGCCTTCAGGAGAACGAAGTCGACTGTGACTGGACCAAGGCGATCGCGCCGCAGGTCGAGGGGAGAATATCCATGGTCGGAGGGTGATGCGGCGGAATCAAGGGGATTAAGAGGCCACGTGCATGTACAGATATGCTAGGGAATGCATAGCTGTGCAGTAGTAAAACCCATGCCACCCCCACAACTCCCCTTGTGTAACATATAAATAGATGAGAAGCCACCTGCTTTTTGGCTCCCTAGATACACTATACGGAGGTATAATTGCATATACAAGCACGGAAATCCCATGCGCACTCAGCTCCCAGCCTCAGGGCTTATATATTTAGGGATCTAGTATAGTAACTGAAACTAATGGGGAGGAAATGAGAAATGAGTGTGAAAAACTGGAGTCTTTCAGACCTCCAATATTTAATAGCACGACTATTCTCCCATTTTTTAACTTCCCATCACCATGTATACAAATCATGTCCATCGCTTGTAAACAATTGTGACAAATATAATTTGCTGCCGGGTCCCCCACCCACTGTGATGCTACGGCTTACAGGCCATTGCTGCCAATGAACGATTGACGTTCATTGTATGTATCTTGGCCTATGTGCGGTGCGCCAGTGCAACGGGTAAGCCATCACACCTGCCAACGTCCCCATTGCTTCCCAGATACTACAAACAGCCACGGCAACTGGCCATGAGGTGCGGCTTAGCGACTTGAAGAACACTGCTTCAAGGTTCCAGGCATGAACCAAGCTGGGCAGTCGCGATGTTTCCGGTATCGAACTGGCATAGCTTCGGCTACCCGATCTCCATTCCAAACTAGAAGACATGTCAACAAGTGTTTGTACACGGACAAACATTCTTAAACTTGACAAAGAGTGTGCTCTCATCAGGACGAGATTCCAGTCGCGATTTATGCGAATCATCATTGTTGTTGATGCAGAAACCGTGGTAATAAATCTTGTCATCATTCTTAGACACAACAGGTAAAGAAACACTCAAACATACCTTGAGGGAGAAAATCATTGAGAGCCCTGTGACCGGATGGGAGATCCTGATACCTACTAATAGTTAAAGTACTTGACGACAGGAAGCTGACCAAGATGGTTAGGAGTACAATCGTGCTCCAGCACTGCGCATCATCACGCTGGGGCGCGGAATTGCTCCTGCCAGTTGCTCCATCTGAACATGACTGCGAAGAAGAGAGATCAAAGCGAAGTACTTCGAAGCGAAACAAGGTTGAGACTCTATATACCTACCTGTGGATAAGTTTTGGGTCCATATGAAGAGCTTTCACCCACGTCATAGTTCCACCTCGTGGAGTGCAGGTCTGGCTGTAACCAAGGAAGCGGTTCCGCTTTGAGTCAGTTTTGAATGCACCGCTCGTCCGATCGCCCCGCAGTACCAATGTATTGATATGGGCCTGTAGACGAGAAAACATCTGGGAATAATCCATGGAAATACGACATGGCCACTCAAGTAAGTTTGACAGATGAGACGCCCAACGGTGCTGGCACTCGGGTCAAGTCACTCACAACGGTACGAGTCTCCCCCGGTAGCTGCTCAGCCGTTTTACGACTGCAGGGAAACTGAGTCCACCTGTGTTCTTTCTTGAACTTATTCCTTTGTGCTCAGAGATGCGATTGATTGATCTGCCCACCAGGGCACGTACAAGCTGGCCCACACATCTGGGCATATATTAGTCTCTCAAGGGCTCAGCTTACTCCCTTTTCAGATATGTGATAGAGCTGTTAGGGTAAGAATAGCACAGGGAGCTAAAGCCGGATATAAAATGTTTTCGCCTCCTAGGTATAAGGATAAAAAACCTATAATAATATTATTTTTAAATTAAATTGAATTTAATTATATTAAGTCTATAACTTAATCTAGTCTCTCGCTTAATTCGAGTTTTTACTTAAGATTTCTAAGTATAGCCTCCTCTAAGCCTTATTAAATTAAGCTTAAAGCTCTTAACTTTTAAGTTTAAGATTCTTATAATTCTATATATAGTTTAAATTAATAGTATATAAGGTTTTCGTTATATATAGGTATATATATAATTATTAATAACTATTTATAAGTTATTAAAAATATAAAATACTTATTAATATTTATAAAAAGAAGTATAACTTAACTTTATAAGTTATTAATATAAAATAATAGTTTTAATAAAATAATAGTTTTAAATAATAAATAAGTTTATAAAAAATTAGAAAGTTATATTATAAGAAAATAAAAATAGTAAAACTTATTATATTTTTAATTTTTATATTATATCCTATCCTTTTAATATAATGTTTATTATTCTAACTTAGTATAGGAACTTAAAGAATATAAATAGTTAATAAAATACTTTTTACATAGAAAGAGCCGCTGAAACAGATCGAAGCCGCTGTTGCGTGACAGCCTCGGAATCACTCAACTAGTTGTAACCCGCCGGTAAATGGTGTATGCTGTGAATCCGGACGAGAGTGTAGAAAATCTAGCAGTCAAAGATGTATATGATATTTGCAGCTACTTGAGCAGGGCAGGGACAAACACTCAATTAGTCGATAGTAGAGTGCATGTCTATGTATTTTGGTGGTCACTGCAGTGCGTCTACCCTGGACCTTGTCTATTGCATCTGGGCACACAACTCAGATCACAAATTGGAGTTGGAAGCCATCCAGGAAAAATATCATGTAAGGAGTCCACCTCCCGTGGAAGAGGGGCGCAGGAGATCGGTTGTGCTCAAGTGCTCCGAGCACAGCACGCGGTATCAATGTGGGCTCTTCATTGAAGTGAGGATAAGGAGTTCTGCAAGCCCCATGCCTTCTTCCCGGGGCTGCTGTTTCATTTAACTAATTACAGTACTTCACCTCTTCTATGTTCTACATATTGGTTTGCGAACACTCAATGTATCTATTTTTGTGGCAGATGAGATTCTCATTTACGGTGGTGTATATGAAATCGGCGCGACAGTGCAACAAGATGCTCAAATTTCGGAAGCAACATCCTGACATGTATTGAGAAGGGAGATCTTGCGTCAATGTTTCAAAACACCACGTCTGAAGAACTTGATAGAGGGGGTTAATGGGGTGAGGAAGTGTTTTGCTAGAATAGCTTTCACCGTTGAATGTAGCCCGGTTCGTGTGGTCGAATATGGTCACGAGCGAGGCTGGTTCCAGGCTGCTTTGATTACTTACTAGAGGCGCGCTCGCTGACGTGCGCGACTCAGCATCCATGACACACGTTCCTCGCCTGTTGATGGCCCCGCTCCCTTGCAAATCCGGGGAAATACAGTATAAGATGCATCGGCGCTCCATTGCCGAAGCGATTCGTAAACAGAAACAGCCCTAGAGGCTTTTTAAAGTTGTACACGGGCCGTGGGCTTCGTGTCCGAGTGCTTGAGTATGCCTGCGTGCCCGTGTAATCCGGGGTATTTGCGAACTTCAACAAGCAGTTCTGAATCAACACAACTTTTCCCCATGTGGACCTTGACTTCTCAGTCCGGAACGACTGACCCAATCACTGCTATCGCGTCCAGGTCTGCGGCGCTCGGGCGGTGCCGGACCAGGTCTCCGGGAGGGGGAGCGGCGCGGCGACAATGATTGCCGTCAGTTAACGCCGTCTTGCAACAACACCGAAGGCTCGGATGTACACGAGTCGCTGGGCCACTGAAGCTTGCCGTCTCTTTCCAGACCCTGAAATTGGGCAATGCAAAGCAGATGATCCTCAAGGTGACACTATGGTGCAGCGTAAAGGTTTATCCCTCAAAATAGTAACTGAAGTCTTTCAATTTCATGTAGGGATCGGATTTTTGTCTTCGTCCCCGGCAGCCCGGCAGCCCGGCAGCCCGGAAGCCCGGAAGCCTCCACCTGCATCCCTCCCCCCTTTCTGATCACTGACGATCCCTGCAGAACTGAGAGCATATGGTTGGGCTCCACGTTCCTGGAGATATCTGAATTAGACTAAGAGAACGGTGCCCTGGGAATCGGTCCTGACTACGGAGCCCCCAGGAGAGGCCCTCGGCGGCGCAGAATCTATCCACCAAGCCCACCTCGTAGCGCTATGAAATCCCCCCAGGGGCTGGGGGACAGTATACACTAGGGAAGGAAGGGGTGAATGGTCCAACAGGTGGAACACGGTGATGCTTATGAACAGTCTCGGATGAGAGGTTAAGGATGGGGTTGCATTGGCAAAATTAAGAGAACTGCCCGCTCATCAAGCTTTGCAAGGGTCTCGAGACAATGGCTCGTTGATCGGCACCAAGACGGTCGCTAGTTTGTGGTAGCCACCAACGATGAGGCTCTCTCGCTGTGGGTCGCCTCCACTGCCATCTTCGAGAAATCCATCAGAAGTGGGTTTTCCGAGGGCCGGGCGGGCGTACATCCCTCGCCCGCCGATCTTGCCCATGTCCTATCGGACCGCCGAGTCTCCCGAGGTCTTGTTTTGTAACCCTGCCGCTCATCAGTCGGAACAACCGAGCATGATGTTTCGTGACTGGGCCCCGAACTGTTAGACTGCCTTCACAGTCTTGGACATCGACGTTTTGGGTGCTGCTCATCACCCTATGCATCTTCGACTGAGGTCCTTGCCACTTCGACCTTCTCCTGAAGTCTGCGGAGTAGCCTCAGCAGAAGCGGCCGTTGCAAAAACTCCTGCAACTGGTGCAGACGCAGTTCATGACGAGACCTTCTCTATACACTATCCCTTCACTCAACCCCTGCATCTTGCTTAAGCATTATTTAAGTGGATCGCTCGTCTGGATATCCTTGAACGTGCCAGCCGCCACCAGCGTTGTCTGGGCGATCTGGCCCACTTCGTCTTGCTTATTGCCGTGACACCCACCCGTGTATACCAGGTTCCAGCTCAGCAGTCCCCTCAGCTTCCCTATATGGCTATCCATAATCTTAATCGCCCGCGGAAGTGTGCTTCAGAGCAGCCGGGTGGGTTCGCACTACCGTAATGCTGACAGCTCGCTTGGGTACAGGGAGAGACCTTGCCACCGAGCAATCTCAGATCAGGAGAAAACTCCTCGAGTCCCTCTGCTCCAACCTGGCGCCTTTTCTTTGCCTCTCCAGTATCGTGATATCACCGAAAACTCTCTCTATCTCGTCTCCCAAGTGCGATCGCACGAAGCAGTCAAAACCCGCCCAGTCACCTCCGCCAAGCACTGGATGTAGATAGGGAACATCGATCAACACTACACATTGAGAGATGACTATTTACGAAGACGATGCCCCTAGTGAGTAGAGACATACTGCATTTCAAATTCCCCCCTTCACAATTTTCCCGTACCACTGTGTGAAGGGACCGTACGCCTTGGGGACGTATACGGATTAAGAGCAAAGCCTCCTCACGATTTTCCCCTGAAATGACTTCGAAAGGCTCTGTCGGTAGATGTCTTCTTAGAATCATAGTTCCGGCTGTATCGCCTTTGGTTTTTCCGAGGCTAGTGAAACATAGATTTCTAACTGAACGTGGTCGGACAGATGTTTTAGGAGGCGTCGTCACATTGATGATACTTGCTTATGTGACCTATGGTCTTCGAGTATGGGTTCGCCATGGGAAAACATGGGCAAGCGAGGATTGGGTCATGACTTTCGCAACTGTGCGTGTAACAGCGGGAGCATTTACCCGTTCGTGGTCTGGGACTTACACTCTTTCCTCTTAGATTCCCTTTTCCGTCCTGACAATCAGCTGCATTCTTGCTTCCGTCAATGGCGTCGGCGTGCACGCCAAGAACCTGAAAGCACCAGGCAACGAGCGTTATCAGACCCTGGGCCTGATGTACTTCTTCCTCTTCGAAGTCTTCTACTGCGCAGCCATCCTGCCCATCAAGCTCTCCATCTCGCTGATGCTGATCCGAATCGCGCAAAATCGAAAGGCGTATATTTACTCTCAGTGGGCAATGATGGCCCTCTTCTTCGTAGCCAACACCGGCGCCATGTTTTATATTATCTTCCAGTGCACCCCTGTCTCTTACGCCTGGAAGACTGACCAGGAGGGCTTCTGCCTCCCCGCGGCTTGGCTCGCGGACGTGTATTACGCTTGTACAGCAGTGAACATACTCACAGACTGGGTGTAAGTAGCCCTGATGCCGAGAGGACAAGACAGGCCTTTCTTTCTCTTTGGCCCCAACATGATGTTTGCAACAGTGGGAGGTATCGACTGATTCATTCCAGCACTGCCCTCCTGCCTATTCCGTTGTTGTGGCACGTTCGACTTGAGCGAAGTGAAAAGCTCTCGGTCGCCGCAATCCTCGGGTTGGGCATATTGTGAGTTCTGTCCATGGTCTTTCGCCGCAGGTAATCCCTCCATGTACTGACAACCTCCTAGTGCAAGTCTGGCAGCTTGTATCAGGCTGAACTATACGATCAACCTAACCGACTCTGCGGATTATCTCTGTAAGTTCAGCGCCCAAGTCTCAATAGTCGGCTTGATAGACTGATGCACCCTAGTCTCTGTCTCCAACATTGTGATATGGGGCTACGGAGAGATCGCCGTTGGCATGTTCTGTGGATGCCTTGCAACCTTAAGGCCGCTTTTCCGAAAAGTTTTCCGTCTTGGCTCTCTTGGCACATCCGGACAGAAGCCGAGCGCGGGGGCATCGAATCTCCCTTTTCCCCAGAATTCAAGAAAGACCTATGAGCAATTCTCAAACGGGCGGGATGTCGAGATGGGAAATATGGGAACCGTCTGCGATGCTTATAGAGGCACCGCCCAAGTTCCTGAGAACCTACGAACGAGCAGCGCTTCGAGCGAGGACCAGATATTGTATGAGGCGAAGAAGAATGGCATGGGAAGCAAAAGCATTTTCGTGAGTCGGCAAGTTGAAGTCGAACGTTCTGGGGTTTAGTAGTGTTGTTCTCGCGTTCGATTCGGTACGTACCTATAGGTAAGTATCTCTGCGCGGCTATTCAGATCTCTATCGTCTTCTGTAATAATATATTCGCACTGAAAATAACAAAGCGAGTTCGTTTCTTCGGGCGGTGGGACCTCGGCACTTGCCCGGAAGAATGGGTGTCCGGTTTGAAGTCAGGATAATTTCCGCACAATTCCGCCTGTCTGTTTGACAATATCCCAGCTGACACGAGTTGTGCACTGCTACGGCACAACTCCGACGGCCAGACGGACCACAATTGCCAATTCGCCCCTAATTAGAAGCCCGTAATGTATTACCAGCAGATTCTGGCCATCACTGATCTAAAAAAAAAAAAGGAATTATGTTCATCAGACCTTGGAGGGACCTGGAGAATCAGGCTGGGTCTGTCTGAATCTAGTCTGTGCGATTGACTTACGGCAAGGGATTCATCTGTGTAAGGTTGCTATATATCAGAGGTTTCAGAGATAATACAGTACGACTGTGGGCACGTGGTCTCAGCATTGGGCCGTACAGACAAGGCTACCGGTAGGAAGTACCGCTCGTGACGGCGCCGCTGACTATAATCGTTGACACGAGTAGCCCAAGGGAGCCGGCGAAGCAGTGACAACGGCTGCGTGGGAGTTGATAAATTATTTCAGTAATCTCATGAGAAACACAGCTTATTGTCCCTGTTATTGTATCATGTCGCACCCTTATCTCTCGTGTCATCCACGGTTTACTCCTCAAAGCCACACACAGCACCTTCATACAGCGGTAAACGCCCAAGACCCAGCATTGAAAAAGTATATATAATGTTGATAATAGTGGTTGAAATACGATAATTCATTGGAACGAAACCAGTTACTTTTCGAAATGAAAGCCGGGATACCCTTCTGCTGCGACTTCATTCAACGTGGAGTAGTAGCTTGGGACACCGCCCAGATAGATCAGCGGCTCTCGTGGCTTGCCTGGAATGTTGTCGCCCATATACCACTGTATTAATTAAGCCATTTAGTAAGCACTTGTTCCCCATTTGGTGGACGCGAGGTCGCAGAGATGGCGTGGGACCAGAGCATACCGATTTTGTGCCAGGTACCAAGCTTTTATAAGCGACCTTTTGGATCGTCTCGCACCATTCATCTTCATGGGCTTTGTCGACGAGTACCTTCTTCTCACCTGACTCTCTCATCCTGTTGAGCAGTCCTAGAATCCAATCACCCTGCATCTGCGCGCACTGCGAAATGCCAAAAAAAAGTCAGCCATGGCCTAAAGGTGAAGTGGCTGGTGGTGCGGGAGTGTAAGAGGAAGCAGTTGAGCAGAGCTACGACCTGGCATGGGCTCAGGGAAACCATACGACGACGTGGCCGCTGATTTCAGAGACTCGTCGTTGGTACGATGAAACTCAAGGTTGGTGCTGGTTCTTCTTACAGTTGGCCCATTGCAGAACGCCGTGGGACCTTGCGGCCCGTAAGTGAAGAATAAGTTGGGATACCCGGAAACGGCCATTCCGAGGTAAGTACGCGTGCGGTTCTTCCAGTACTCTGCTAGGGGTTCCCCCGAAATGCTCCTGATGTCGATCTGCTTGAGTCCTCCGGTGAGGCTATCGAAGCCCGTGGCGCAGATAATGTAATCGAAATCCCATTCCATCTCAGAAGTCTTGATGCCCCTTTCCGTAAATGTCTCCACAGGTGTTGAGTTCACATCGACAAGATGGACATGAGGCTCATTGAATATCTCAAAGAACCCCTGCTCGAGCGAGATTCTCTTACAGCCGAAACTGTAAGGCGCATCCATCGGTGCGAGGAGCTCCCTCACACGAGGGTCTTGAATCCTTGGACGGGTCTTTTCACGCCAAAAAGAGTATGCCTCGTCATTCGCGTCCTTGACAAACAGGAGATCCTGGTAGTTGGCCAACCAGAATTTGAAGTCGCCCTCTTCCCAAAGAGTCTCATAGAACGCCCGCCTTGTCTCAGGTGAATCATCGAATGTGTTGTGAGGGATAGGGCTGAATGAGAAACCGCTGAAAGAAAGCGGCCGGCCTTTGAAAAGACCCGGGTACGCTTCTCTTTCGAGCGCCTGCTCGCCATCCTTGTAATTGACTTGCTTCATAGGCAGAGCTGTGTTGGGAGTACGCTGGAAGACGACAAGCTCGCCAACGCTCGAACTGAGCTCGGTAGCTAACTGGACCCCAGTCGATCCGGTGCCGATTATGGCGACCTTTTTCCCCTTCAGGTTCAGGCCCTCCTGAGGCCAGTATGATGGGTGAATGAGGCCCCCCCGGAATGATTCGATGCCCTTCCAATCTGGAATATATCTTTTAGCGGCAAATCCAGTGTTCAGCAGGAAATACCTAGCCCTGTAGTGTGTGCCCCGCTGAGTGCGAATTGTCCAGAGGCACTTGGAATCGTCCCAACTCGCTGACTCCACGAAGCTGTTGAACTCGGTGTCCTTCTCCAGGTCCCATCTTGACAAGAAATTAGGAGTCAGTAATTTCAGTCAAATGAGCGTGTTATATAGGACTTACACCTTCGCTACATGGGAAAAGTAAGCGCGGAGCTCACAAGAATCGGGGAATCTCTGCTTCCAAGTCCATGTGCTCCAGAGAGCTGGGTCATCGAACTCGTAGTGGGGTACCGAACTGTCAACACGAGCACCGGGATACCTGTTCCAGTACCACACACCGCCGTAGTTACTACCGCTCTCAAGAAGCTTGGTTTTATAACCCTGATCTCTCAGGTGCTTAAGCTGGTACACACCTCCGAACCCGGCTCCAACAATAAGAGCGTCGAGTTCCTCAGCGTCAAGCGACTCCAGACCCATGGCGTAGCAATGTGAAGCAGTCACCTTTGTTGAATGTTCCCTAATGCAGTAGGTATATGAGGAAAGAGGCTTGGGAAATGCGGTCTGATTATCGACCAGCCGAGATACATATTAATTATTCATGAAAGTGAGCAAGCAGCCGCTATTATATAAGTGGGCAACAGTCACACAATCTTAGCCGATCCTCACGAAAACACTGGCAGGCGAAGACCTTCGGAACCCATGGATCCAAAAGTACGTGAAAAATGAATTCGAGTTGCTGCGGCAGGTAAGCACTTGAGCACCTGGGCTTATGCACAGGCTCTAGGCGCCGCTGGTGCGCGAAGCACCATGCTCCCTCTATCACGGACATGCAAGTATGCTGTCGGAGAAGGAAGAGTGGGGTGAAGAACTCTGCGCGTGACTTGTAGATTATGCAGAAAGAAGGAAAAAGTGGAAGCGGGGCTTCCATTCGGCCGTTGCTACACAGCAGAGGGGAAATACCTCTGTCCTGCAAGGGTATCTTGGTAGGACAACGCATCTCTGCCAAGGTCTGAGCAGAGGAGCCAATACATTGAGATTCCACAGTGCTTTTTCAGATCTTAAATGGCCTTACTGGCCACCTCTGTGACATATTTGAAGTTCAATGGGGGGAAAGGAAGAAATCAAGGGGTTAAAAAACAAACAAGTCTCTCTGATAATCATCTGTCTAGTGCTAAGAGATTGTGCGGCTTTCGTATAATTGTCATATAATACCCCGTCGTAGCATGTTTGATTTTCAGAGGGTTCTGGCTCACAATGGCAAGCCCAGGCGATGGAGAAAAGGGTGTTGGCACCAAGGAAGTAGGTCACATCAAGCTGACTGCAGGCATACTCTGCCTAATTCGGTATGATCACCGCGAGGGGTGTGTGAGTGGAACCTAATGGCACTTATGATAAGAGGAACGGACTCGATGGGTTTATGGACTTTGAGTGAATGGCAACTCAGATGGTCCACTCGAGATATGCCCTCGCCTACAGCCGTCACCAATAGCCGGCCCCAATCAACATGACAGCAATGCAATTGGTCACCGCAATATAGCATTGTGGAAGCTGGGGGTCTCATCGGACGACAGTGAAGAGGTATGGCTGTTTGGAAATAAGTCGCGGTGGCCAACGCTTTCTACCCCAACAAAGACCGATGTCCTATCAGACGCAGCCTGCGATGTCGAGTAGAATGCAGTTCTGAAATTCCTGAACTCTCCCACCCCAGGAAACCAAATCTGCCGATCTGAACAACCGAGAGGGATCGTGGACGTAGCAGGTAGTGACTATGCCATAGAGGGCGAACAAGAGTCTGTATTCACCAGACTCATGCCTGAGATGAAACGGCAGATAACATTTTAGACATGATGGTTCGCGCTGTTTGGGTTACCCTTCCCCCGGCCCGCGTATCCTTCATCTATCATTAATAAATCCACCTCGGTGCTTTTCAGTCCAAGAAAGCTTGAAAGACTTGTGGGCTGTATCAACCGCAAGACACCATATCGAGCTCCGAGCGCTGCGAGTCACGATCGTGATTCTGGTCTATCGTATAGAGCGAGACTCCAATATGACGGCTCGGGCCACACATCCGAAATGTGCCACATCATTTACAGCGTTCATGATTGACATTGCGCATGCATTTCAATCTATCGTGCCGTTGAACAGCTTCCCATTGTCGCACGTCGGTAAGTTGGCAGCGTTCTCCTGCCGACAGCCCCCGTCGCAGGTGAAGAGTGTCTGCTGTCCGTTGACGCAGGTGAAAAAGATTGGAGAGCTGAAAGAAGCAGACTGGATGCAGCCGTTTTGGGTCTGTACGGTCTGGCAGATGTTGACGCTCTGGCGAGCCCTGACCTCGGCTCCCCTGGCCAGGCCGCTGAGCATGACGACGACAACAGCGGCCGGGGCTTTCATGGCTGGGAGGGACAGCTGGAGGAACTCAAGTATTGGCGATGGTTCTGCTAAGTTTTGTGGATACAGTTGCGACGGGAGCGGTGCGTTTTTGAGTCTGCCGGAGTGGAAAGCTTCATGTGGTGGCGAGGTCTCTTTCATGCGTTGGTAGACAGCACAGTCATCATGGCACGAGATTCGGAGGGAGGAAAGGCGCCTTGTACGGTGGCGCCCCTGGCGTATTTGCCGACTTGGCCGTTTGAGATGAGTGTCTCGCAAGGGGTTCAGGGGCTGGTGTTTCGGGTTGCCACCATTTTGGCGCACGGGCAACTTGACTCGAAAACTGTCCTCTTGAGCCGTATCTATCTAGTTGTGGTCGTTCCGGCTTGATTGAGGAACTCAAAGTGTACAAAGAGTCTTTTCTAAATGTAATCACGGGAACCTCGAGAAGCTGGAGTTCAACTGGGATTGGATGTGCAGAACACCACCGGATTAATGCCTGCGTCCACAACCAGGGCAACCAGACTTCACCTTGGCTTCTCAACACTATTTGTCACCCACGGGAGATGCGTGCCGCCTACCCGAAGCGAAATCTGTGAGCGGCGAAGCGCGCACAGTTGACCGAGCGTGGCAAGCTACCTGGGTGATTAGAGCTTTGATTTCGGCTGTGCTTGTAAGCACTTGAATTTTCTGCATTACCTCCTTCATTGCTTTTGCTTGGCACGTGATGTCGGCAAAGCTTCAGTCAAAGACTTGATTGAATCCGAGCCCTGCCTTGGGTTGCCCGGCGGCCCAGAAGGGACGCAGACGGCACCCGGGGGAACCGTCAAATTTCCAGCAGGTTCAGGAACCTCGTCACATCCGCCATCAACACAAGCATACCTGGGATTCTCGCCCAACGCAGGGACATGATCGCAGTGACGGCTGTCCTATCTCTCCTGCCCAACTTGGACCTCCTCCCTGTCTCGGTGGGCAGGCGTAGACTCGGCTTTGGACGAGATGCCCAGGATACCACCCTACCTGCACGCAACTCATAATCGTATTTTTTTTTTGGCTGCTACATGATACTCTCGTCAAATGCAGCCGTTGTTGATACGGAAGGTTCTTGGAAGTGCCGAGTCCCCATTTATCAAGAGACTTCTGTCCTTAGGTTCGGGCATGGGCTGGACTAAAAATACCTGCGAGACATTATGTAGGTGCACTGTGTCAAGCCACCGATCCTTCTTGATCACGGAAAATGACCGTATACAACTTTTGCTGGGGGTAGTGAGGTGTGATCAGGGGGAAGGCACGAAATCCCACTCCCAGCCACATTCAGGTGAGCTCTATGTTTATAGAGCAAGGACTCTTAGTAATACTGAAGCATGTGCTTCTGTCAGAGTGCTGCCTAAGCAGCGGGTACGATATGAGAGGATGAGATGACAGAATGCCTAGCTGTGATCTCTGATGGACTTGTTCGCTACAGATTGCTCTGGTGTCATACCTTGCCAATCTTCCAACAGGGGTTTATCACGATGCACTGGGGCAGAGACTGGAGCCAAAAGCATGGCAATAATGCTGCAGACACATCGTCTACAACGCTTATATGTATACTTCGAAATTGTTTGTAGAAAAGAAAACAACAAGACAAAGGCTAATGCTGCTGCCTCGACCAGCGGGCGTTTTAATACCTAGTTCAAACCCCGGACGTGAACGCCCTACCGCCAACTACCGAACCATTTCCCAATAGAGACCAGCTACTGGGGATGAGAATGTACAAGAAGATGCAGAAGACGTACAACGCCCAGACACCCGAATTAATCCCTTCTTGGTGTGCTTCCACTAGTGACTTGCACGACTGTGATGAATGCACCAGGCAGCATCACATGGCGATCCAGGGAGTGGTGTCGAGGGCGATGTGGCTTGACGGAGGGAACCTTTTGAGATTTCCAGGACCGATCTGCCGCTTCCCCATGCTAGGCACGAGACGTGATCCAGTGGGGCGTGCTCTCCCAGTAGACCCGAGCGGGTGCCACTGGGCTCGTCCCCGAGGTATCATCTGCGCAGTAGCTAGTCGACCTTGCCGCCGCCGTCAGACACCTTGGGGACTGTAACCGTCACGGATTAGACATGGGCATGTCCGTATAGAAGAGGGCCTGCCCGGTCATGTCCATGTACACTTGCCTCGCGGCAGGATCAAGGTCCATGATACTGAAGCTGAGCGCCGACGGGTCCAGCTGGCCGTGTCCCAGCTGGGCTTGGTCGTACATTGCCGGGTCAAAGGGCGCAACCCGCGGAGTGGCCTGCTCAACAGGCGAGATCTGCGGAGGCGTGGGCAACGGGCCGTTCATGCGGGCAAGGTTGTGCCGAGGAAGCGAGTGCACCTGCGAGTGCGGCGGCATCTCCGCGGCGTTCATCTCTTCCAACGAATAATACAGTGATTTGCCACTACTTGCGATCGGGGAGTGGGCCATATCGGGATCGTCCAAGGAATCCTCCACCTCGCGGATGGCGGCAGTGAGGAAGCCGGCGCCTCTGGACCGCACCTTTAAGCTCCACTGGAAGTCGATCAGCTTCTGGCGGTAAAACGCGGCCTCCATCTCGGTGCCGCTGGTTGCCCACAGGAGCCCGCCGAATGACCTGATGAGGGCTAGAGACTTTGGCGCCGCGGACCACCAAAAGGCCTGCAGATGCTCAGGGCGGAGGCACTCGATAAAGCTTATGGCCTTCTCGAGGCACGCCTTGCCTGCCTCGCGGGCGACCTCCCGTACGGCAGGTGGAGTTTCGGGGGTCACACGACGTAGGATGAAGCGGTTGATCATGATCTCGGTGACAAAGTATGACAGGTGGAGGTTGCCGTTGGAGCAGAGCCTCCTCGGTTTGGTCGAGTCCATTTCCAGGCCCGGGGGAATCTCCTCGGCCCATGCCTCGAGCCGCCTGACCATAGGCTTCACCGTATTCATCAGGCCCTGCACACCGTGCTGGGCGCAGACGCTCTCTATGCGCATCTGGTTCGGGCCGTACAGGGCATCGAGGGTTTCTGCCATTATTTCGGTCAGGTGCGTGAGGTGGATAAAGACCTGTCGGCCCGTCTCGACGTCCGTGCTCCCGTCCTTGCCGTCGTCGTCGGCAGCTGATTCTGGAAAGTCGTCGAGCGACAGCTGGGGGATGCGCCAGGAGCCGGGTGTGATGTGCGACGGTCGACCGTGAGTGAAGGCGCTCCACTTGTCCTGCATGAAGACCGCCCACGCCAGCCTCCTCCTCAGCCCCTTCTCCCAGTCCGGGATGTTCCACATGGAGCAGTCGATATGCAGCCCGAGCTCCTCGGCCAGCGCGACCACCTGGCTCGTCAGCACCCACGAATCGCCCCCCGACCTCTGCAGCAGCAGCAGGCCGGCCTGGACGGTGGAGAGCTTTGGGCGGTGGATCACGGCGGCCAGGGTCGTCATGGCCACCTTGAGCAGGGCGGCGGCGTCGGGCTTGTCCTTGGACGACAGCTCGGGGTCGTACTCCCACCAGTCCATGGCGAGTAGGTAGAAGGCGGCGAGCTGGGGCGGGGAGAATTCCTTGTAGGAGCGGGCATACTTCTCGAGCCAGACAGCCTTGTGGATCACGGGAAAGCTGGGGTGGACGGTCCTGAAGTAGAGGCTGACCAGCGCGGGGCCATGTGGACGGACGAGCGACTCGACATAGTCCAGGTCGTCGTCGTCGTCGGCGCTGAAGAGAGACTTTGAATCTGGGCGTGACAGAAAGGTGGTGGCATGATCGGCGCGGCGGAATTTCGGGGCAGCGTCGTCAGGGCCATGGTCCACCAGGCCGTGCAAGACGTCGAGGAGCTGGGCCTCGTAGACAGAGCTAGGGCCGATGTATCTGAAATGCGTGGTGCCGTGGAGCCCCAGGGTGGAGTCAAGAAGTGACCTCGCGCTGGAGGGGCTCGTGGCATGAGAGTCATCCCTAGAGGTGGCTGATTTTGGCTTTTTCCTGGACGACCTAGGGCGCGCAGACGCAAGCCGGGCTGTCAGCAGGTGCGGGACGACGGGGCCGTGGAGCGAGACAAGAAGGGGGTTAACCAAGGGGAGAAGGTCTACAACTCACGGGTCGGAGCTCTGCCTGCGGTGCTCTGGGGTCGAGGAGATGCTTGCCAGGCTGTCAGCCTTTGGCCTCTTCCTCCGCTGAGGCTCGTCGAGATATGTGCAGGCGCGGCGGTGGAAGGAGCACAGGACGCACTTGTCCTGGCCGGGCTCCTTGACACATCTCGACTTCCTCTTGCGGCAGGTGTCGCATGGACGGTCGGCGCGGGAGCGGGTGGCTTGCGAGGAGTGAGCGGCGTGTGGCTGACCCGCGCTCGCTCCCGGGCCCACGCCGGCGCCAGCGTCGGGGCTGGAGCAGGTGCTCGCTTCGGAGGCATGACATTTGTCCCGAAGGAGGTCCATGTGGTCGAATGTGTAGAGGCTGTCAGGCGGAGGGCTGGCTGACTGGCTGACTGTCTGGCTTGCTGGCTGGCTGGTCTCCTCTTGCCCATGGCTCAGCGGACGAGAAGCATCGCGGAGAACAAGGGGGGGGCAGGAGAGGGCTCGGCTCTGGGGATGTGGAAGGGGGTGTGGGGGTATCTATCTGTCTGGGGCTGGGCTGGCGAGACGGGCAGAGGATGGGCAGGACGGGCAGGAGGGGCAGGACGGGCGACAGACGAGACCAGATCTGGCCTGACCCAGCCAGATCTGACGGGCCATGCCAGGCCTGACCGGGAGGGCGAGGCGAGGCGAAGCATGGGCGAATGTTCCGCTCCCGGATCCTCCGCAGGGATCAAGAGACGTGAGTGTGTCAGGAACAAGGGGTGACTGACTGACTGACTGCATCTGGAGCATGTGTGTCTGGACGAGGGCTGCTACGCTGCCGGGGTTACAGGCCCAGCTTGACTACCAACCCAGCTGCCCAGGCAGGTATCCCAACGGCTACTACCACAAACCATTACAACACTATTCTGTGTCCCACCAGCTAGTGTACCGGGCTGAAGGGCCGGTTGACGTCAAATTGCGTGTCGAGGCCTTGGCCATGGAGGTTCCGATTCCCGATCAGATCTGTGCAAAACACCATGCCCAATTTCAAGGTCCATGCAGCGAGATGAAGACGACACGCCCGCGCTCGCCACCTCGACCTTGTCCGACTGTAGTCGAGTGTGCTCGACTGTACCCGGCCACCACCCACTCACTACCCACCATCACTACGATGTCTGGGAAGAATGAGGCGATGGATACGCGGAACACAGAGGCCTGCAGTAACTACCTAGGTACCTACCTACCTAGGTAGGTAGGTAGACACTAGGTACATAAAGAGGACCAGTTCGAACTAGCGCGCGTCTGTGGCGCGGGGGAGTAGTAAAAGGCGGGGCATAGCGGATGTTTAGCAAAAGCATGCTTGTGGGGATTTGAGTCTTGGAACCAGTTTGGTTTCCCACTTTCAGGGACACAGAGGGAGATGGTAGAGTGTGTGTCGGGGTGTTTCGCTGTGATGGTGCAACATGGAGGCTCAAAACCTTATCGCCCCTGCCGCGGCTGGGGCCAGGGCCAGGGCCAGGGCCAGGGCCGGGGGCCGGGGCCTGGACCGCCAGGCACACTAGTGTCAACTCAGTCTCGTAAAACAAGTCAACGGCTACCGCAAGCACACGACGAATCAGCAGCGGCCGGCTGACGCCTGTCCTACACTTGTTAGGGAGCTGGTATCAAGGTAAATAAATACACAATGTCCCACTGCTTTCGTTTTCCTCTGCTCCCTTTTTTTCCTGGTCGGTGTAGCCCTCCATGCCTGTATGTCTGGCTGTGTGCAGGCCCACCGGGACTGATCTCGAGGCCGTGATCGACCCGGGTGATCTGAGTGACGATGGGTGATCTGAGGGTTGGCTCGAGTTTTGTAATCAGTAGCTACCTAGGTACCTACCTAGATAGGTAGGCGGGCAGGTTATTTCAATTAGACTGCCCGGGTACTGTAGTACCTACCTACCCAGGCAATCTGCATCGCATCTATTTATGGACCGGAACGACAAGAGCCTCGCCTGCCGTTGCTGCTGTTGCCTGTTGCCTGTTGCTTGTTACTGTTGCTGTTACGGTTATGGTTGCTGTTGCTGTTACGGTAGCTGCCGCTGCTGGCCTCAACACCACCGTGCCTGACGTCTTCAAACGGATCTGAGACTTTCCGAATCGAGTCGACTGCCTGCCGCCATCCTTTATCCATCCCCGTCACTGACCCATTGTCCAATCAGCCATCAACAACCGTCCTCCCATGCGTCTTAGCTGTCAACCATCACCCCTCCATCCTCCAAACCTCCACAGTCCCACAGTCTCACGGTCCACCGTCTCACGGTCGCCCACCGCCCATCAGCCATAGCACGCATCATCCGTCATCCGTCATCCGTCATCTTCATCATGTCCACCCGCTTGTCGTCCCGGCTCTTGATCTGATCAATCGTCCTGTGTTTTCCTTTTTCCTTTGTTTGGTTTTCTCCCCCAGCCGTCGCTCGAGGTCGCTGCTGCAATGGGCAGGACGCTGCCTTGGAAACCCGCCGGCCACCCTTCCACGACGAAACCACCGACCTCTCTACATCCGACAAGAACCGCCTCACCACCGCAAGGGACCTCTCTCTCCCGCCCGAAACCTGCCGCGCCTTCGGCTGGCCCAACGCTCGTGTCAGGCCCTGTCCCACCAAGCTCGCCCGCACCCAGCCCTGCACCCTCTCGCACAGACGGCTCCGCCTCGCCTCCCTCGAGCCCTCCCCGACCGCCTGAAGCTCCCATTCCTGAGAGGTCAGTGCCGCCCACCAAGATATCAATACCGCTAACTGCCTGCCTGTGACTTGTGGTCAGACTCCCGCATCCTGCATCCCGCATCCCCATCCCGCATCCCGCATCCCCTGTGCCAAACACTATCGGCATGTTGCCTGTGTGTACGGTCCATCCGAAAACACCTTTCTGCCCTCTTGCTGCCTCTTCGGCCCTCTTTCTCCCTCCCTCCCTCCCACTCTCCGTATCTCCCTCCCTCCCTCCCTCTCTCATATACCCCCGGTCTCCCATCCCACCCCCAGCTCGTCCCGTCTCCCGGCCAGAGTTAGAACAATGCACGTCATCCGTTGAAGCTGACTCCCGAACAGTTTCATGGTTGAAGGCTTTGACAATGATGACCGGTGGCGCATGGTGGAGGACGAGTTCTACTCGGTTGCTTCTCGCTTTACCGCACATCTCCATGCCGCTCAGTACCGCCGTCTGAAGTACGAGGCCAAGAAGCGATATCCAACCATCCAGGCTCTCCCGCGGCCCGTCACACGCCCTCCGACTCTGGATGTGGTGCGACGCCAAGCTGCCTCTACCTTGGCCGCTTCCCAACGCCGAGCCATTGCGGCGGCCAAGTTGCATTTGAAGGCCTCAGACTCAGCCCCAGCCGCTGCTACTGCCGCCGCCACACAGTCCGAAGATGAGGACAGTGACACATTCCAAATCCAACGTCTTGGGAAACGGACTCATCTGGCCAGCCTGTTGGACAGCCCCCGGAAGAGGGTGCAGCCATTGACAAACATTGCAAACCCCAGCGGCAAGGCACGTGCCGCTTCCCTGAGCACGAGCAGTCAGCCGAGCCGTGGCACTCGCGCTGGCAGTCCATCGGCCCGGCCCACCTCCTTCGCCACACCCTACAAAATCTCGATCCCCATCGCCAAGACCGCCCAAACTCGAGAGCGGCCACGCGGTATCCCTGGACGGCCTGCCGTAGGACGTGATTTGACTCCAGAGCCGGCCCGTTCCCAATCAGATCGTGATAGCAACGTGGATGGTGGCGACAGATTCTCGGCCAGGACTGACGCAACACAGCAACCGAACCATTTGACTGCAGCGCCGTTGGGGAAGCCCCTACAACAGCTCACTCCAGTCGGTCGCGCGTCCGGAACCGCGGCTGCGCGGTCTGCTGAGCCAAATGATGACTCGGACAGTGGCGCCGAGACATATTTTCAACGTCGCTTGAGGGCACGCCGTAGCAGGTCCAGGCCCCAGCGTGGCCACAAATGCCCAACTCCGGATGAACCGAGTGCGAAGGAAGCAAGTCAGGCCCCGCCGGAGGGCCAGGACAAGTCGAGCGCAGCGCTTTCGGTCCCGTCCATCTGAGCTTGAACTGCCGACAGCTTTGCGGGGACAGGTGGTCACGAATGCGTTTCGACGTAGGACTCCCTATGATGGACTTTCGGCGTGGTGAAGTCAACATTGAATGAAGGAGACGCTCTGCTAACAAACGACCTCACGCTTTGAAGGGTGTCTCAAAAGGACGTTCCGCCTGGGGAGTGATTCTAGCTAAATGCCTTCTCTGTCCGTTCTTCCAGTCCACCAACGCAGAATGTTGTGTCACTCTGTTATCCCATACGACAACTGTCCCCTCCTCCCATTTGACCCTCGCCTGGAAGTCAGCCCCGTAGGCCAAGTGGTCGTACAGGAACTTCAGGAGCACATCCGACTCCTCCTTCTTTAGCCCAACGATCTCTCGTGTGACTACTCTCTGGATCAGTACTGTCCTCGTGTGTCTGCGGATCGGGAAGGGCGGCTACTCACACTGGGGATTCACATATAGCGCCTTCTCACCAGTCGCTGGGTGTTGTCTCACGATAGGGTGCGCGTGGTACACCGGCTCTCTTCTCTTAATGCTCCCCCTAGACACGGCAGCGTTCACCTGCTCGATACCAGAGTGCACCGCCTGTAGTCCGTGCAGCCGCTCTTGGAAGAGGGGGCTCAGTCTGTTGTAGGCCTCCACGGCATCCACGAAGAGGGTGTCGCCTCCGGTCTCCGGCTTGTCCAGTATATACAAGAATGTCGTGCCTGGTGGCTGAGCCTCGTACGAGACATCCGAGTGCCAGGCGACTGAACTTGTGCGTGTCTCGAAGAACGCCTCATGGCTCTTATCACCTTCGGCCCTGTGGACGAGATGGACCTCGGGATGTCCAGCGGGCGAGCCGGACGTGGGGTGGATGTGATGTCGTCCGAAGTACCCGCCCCACTCTAGAGCGTCCTTTATAGGCAGGTCGGCAAAATCCTGCCCACGGAAGGCAACGACCTTGCGCTCTGCCACAAACCGGGCCAGCTGGTCCTTGCCCGCGCTCGAGAGCTTGGAGAGCTGGACGCCGCGGACTTCGGTCCCGATGGTCGGCGTTAGGTCGACAACCTGTGAACCCACTGGGAGGAGGTCCTTGAAGGAGAGGTCTGCGTCCTTTCCGTGTTCGTAGTGCTCAAATGGAGTCAGGGGAGGGTACCGTTGGCTAGGGTCCCACGTGGGAAGGTAGTTGGCATACTGCTCACGTTGGAGGAAACATGGTCAGCTAGCCCATATGAAATGCTGCGCACCCGCCTGCCACATTTGGCACGGTGCTATGCCACTCAATAGTATTACAGAGGCATTTCAAAACAAGCTCAAGGGAAGACTGGGTCTGATGGGAACCCCTCACCTTAGCACCTTTGATACCTGCCTTCCTGCCTTCTTCTGCCTCTCTATCGACATTGTGGGCTTGTAGTTGCTTGTAGTCACCCGTGCCAGAAGTGGTCGAGTGCAGCTTTAGTGGCGGCTGGGTGACGGTGACAGTTTCTGTGGCGGATGGAGCCATGTCTGCGACTGTCAATGTACTGCTATTATCTCCGTACCGTAGTCTACTTGACAACCAGAAGAACTGTCTCTGTTTTGTTTTTTTTTGTTTACAAGATGACGAGCCCCAAAGTTCTGGGGAGAACAAGAGCCGCATTTATACCTGTCCAGCGTTGCCCCAGGGGCAGGTCGATGACCCCATGCGGGGTACTGGCCATCACCACCATCCGAGAGACAGATTGCGCGAGTTGGCCCTCTCCCAAGTGGCCAAGAGCAGGTCTCCGACATCGTCTGAGCACTCAGCCTAGTGCACCAGAACCCACACACCCTTTCCCGTGCCGGAGTTCTTCTCGGTGGGAGGTCCTGTACTTGACTTGAAAATAAGACGTGGCTACTCCTTGATTGCATGATACATCCATGCTATCCTGGTCTCGGATCCCCATTTCCACACGGCTGTGAATACTTCTGCGGGCCTGCGGGCCTGAGGGCCCAGCCGGCTCTCGCATCGAGTTGAGGGACTCGTGTACTGTGAGTGGGTGCTTTCATGTTGCTATCACGGGATGATATCACGCAATGCCGCCACTACGCTCGGCACCAATAGGGCCGGTCCCAATGGCAACGATCCACTTGAGTAGCCCAGCGCCGTCGTCACTGAGATCACGCAATGCTGCACAGGGGGCCACATGTCCCCAGCGTGGTTTCCAGGTAAATGATTCGGTGCTCTGCCACACCGTACTTGAAAGGAGTGCTAGGCCAGTCCCGAGTATTGACATTGGCATGTGAGAAATGTTCTGATCAACGTCAGGAAAACCAAATCGCTGGTATCCGATGGGCATGCATCCTGTATCCCTTGTATGGTGATTTCTTTTCGGCTTTGCAAGTTTGGAGAAAATGCATTGTTTCTAGCCTCGCCCCGGATAATGGTGCTGTGAGAGTCTTCCAAATCAATTACATCCTGCCCAGTTTGGCGTGGACCCTTGGGCAGCCGGAGATCACGCCTCAAAAGTTCCAATAAGTTTATTAGTGCACCAGCATGCGGCTCGCCATCGCCATAATGGTCTACAGTTTTGGCTTGGGCTTCATTCGTCGTTCAGAAGGAACTTGACCATGCCATCATCGAGATGATATAGATTGTAGCCTAGGAGAGATAATTTGAACACTTGTAAATGTGCCCAGACTGCAAGAGAACGATATCAAATTGACGAGACGTGGCACACTCAAAGCAACGTGACAGGGCACATCACCAGTCAAACATCCGATAAGCAGATGCAATGGTGCTTCGAAATCATGGGGAAGGCCTTGGGAAACCATACGTAATGGACCCCCCCCCCAGGTCCACTTAGATACGATACAGCGTTAGGTAGCAGTAAGTAGAGCAGAATAACTGGTTGGACTCAAGTAGTTGGCCGCAATATATATATATATATATATACATATAGCTGGTTTCTTTTCTATTCCATACTATAAGGCCGAAGCCATACGCAGCGCATAATATATAGACTGAGTGCACATCAAACTGAGGTCTCAGAGGAAGGGGAGCTCCGGGCAAGCTTTCGCCACAGCCACCTTCCCCTCGCCTTACTGTGTTCCAGACTCTAAGAAGACGGAATTCAAACAAAGCCTTGTCCATGCATACGTACTCTTATTTTTGTCTGAGCCGGTGCGATTCCGAGGAACAAACCCAAGCCCCCCCCAGAAACCTAGAGCTCAGTAACGAATAATGAACAAAGCCATGAACAGTTGTTGTGAAAAGCAGCTTTAGTTCATGTCACAGGCACGTGTCACTGATTGTTGCCGGTGGACTTGAGAGGTTGTATTGGAGGAGATTTGTCTTTGTTGGAGCTTCGGACAAGCTTCACTCCCGTAGGTCATGAGATGTCGGACCAGGTTTATCCAAGGAGTTTCTGGTCTACAAGCTATCTTGTGAAAACTTTTCTTAGATCAATTGCTTGTGGGAGTAGCACTACAGTAGAGTAAGGATGAGAGTGTCCATACAATTCACTGTATACTGATTGATCCCCTATTGCAAGAAAAAGGCAGTTTAGGGTGCCAGTCTAGGTCCTCCACCATGCTAATGACGCACTTGTGTTTTCAAGTAGAAAGTTGATTTCTGGGAGAAACGTGATCACGGCTTCTGAGGGTTGACATGCTGGCTGTGCACGTGTTGTGCTACTACATGCACATATAAAGCATTACACGTAATCCATTAAAACTATTAGCCCATTACTAAGTAATACATGCCCGACAAGCAACATGGCCCTGCAGCACTGTGCGTCTAGGTATAAACACTTTCTGTGATCTGATTCACCTGCAGCCCGGTCTCTGCCATATTTGCATCCTTCAAGAAGTCCAGAGGCATCCATACAAGATGGCCCTTAACTTTGTCCAACTTCTTACGTATCTCGATAGGGTCCTGCATCCGGTCGAAGATGTGGCCGGCTTTTACACCTTTTGGTGGCAAGAAAAGATCATAGTCCTCAAAGGTTTTGACTGCCTCCGTGTTAGCCTTTCCCATCGCTTGTGTGCTTTGATGGCTGGTGATTATCAAGGGTTGGGTTTACCGTGGTCGTCAGGATCAGCATGGAAGAGTTGCTGGAAGATCTTGGTATTCACCGTTGCCCGCTCCGTCCACATCTCCCACAGCTTGTCGCTCAAGGGATCCTCGACGAACTTGTAGCTCTCGGCTGCTTCGCCCTGGTCCCAGATATCGTTCATTGTATCCTCGCCCGGGGGTCGTGCGTTCAGATCGTCGGCCGCGTCATTGATTTGCGGTGGTAGCAGCCCCAGGTGCTCCCTCCATAGATATCTCCGTAGCGTCGCCGCGTGATATCCCGCCTCGAACTCCTTACCATCCATGACGGAGGGGATCCGTTTTGTGTCCTCCATGACGATGCTCAGTTCGCTGTCGTGGTATCCCAGCTGGCTGCGGTCATTGAGGTTGCTCGACCCGCACACCACGATGCGGTCGTCCACAATGAGGAGCTTGGCATGGATGTATAGTTCCTCCTGGATCCAGTTGTTGACTTCGTCTTCCTCGTCGCCCTCCCAAGCCTCGCCGAGGAGCTTGCCTGTGTTTGACATGGCGCAATGGGCCACGCTAGCGGAAGACTTGGACTCGCCCTGGCCCTCTTGCATAGCGTCTGCAAACCGCCTTTTCACGTCCTCGCTGTGTTCCTCACCCACAGGCTTTTGCTCCTCGGCCTTGAGCCGGGCCTTGGCCTCGGCGCGGGACTTGAGGGACTCGCCAATACCCTTTTGGTCCATGTGGGTATCCGCCTCGCCATGCACATCCGTGGAGCCGTGGATGCCAGAGCCCATGATCTCCTCAGCCTCGGCACGCTGGACATCTTGGTACTTGACGCCTGACTGTTCCTCCTGCTTTTTAACCGCGGGAGTCACGTTGATCCGGTCGTAGCTTCGGAGGTTGAAGAGGAAGATGTGCTGCGTGGGGTCCACGCCCTCCTTGCGAACCTGCTCGAAAATTGAATGTTCACCGCGGCAGATAGACTTGTACTGATAGTCCATGATGGCACGTGTGCCGATAGCAGCGTCATCGCGAAGATCGCCAGCGAACCCTGGGATAGCAGGAATCATGATGATGACACGGAACTTGCGGTTCTCCTTTCCGGCACGGACGACAGCATCCACTATGGCCCGGCCGACGGTGTTGTGGATCGGGGCCTGCTGGTCACCGGTGGCGGTTATGAAGAATTGGTTCTCTATGTATACGTAATGCTCCGCAGAGCGTATGATCTCCGAGTACGCGTTCTGGATGGAGTGGTCCGTCAGGATACCGCTTGACCAATCAGCGCTCGAGCGAACGACCTGAGCATGGATCGAGCCTCTGTTGTCCAGGTTTTTGGTCTCCATCGGAGAGGGAGGGTGGAGCACGTAATCGCCGACAGGATGCTTTGGCCGCTGCACGCCGACGAGGTCCTCGTCCTCGCCCTGGCGGCCCCGTAATTCCAGCCAGTCGAAACGCTCGTCACGCTTGTACTTGTCGCGCTTCACGAAGTTCCAGCGCAAGACGAAGTGCTCTGCGATGTCGTAGACGCACGGCCCGATCAGGCCCATGGCGACGTCGTGCCAGGGCATGCGGCCGTATTCGGCCTTGCTGACCTCGTTCTGCTTCCAGTCGTCGACGTTCTTGAAGTCCATGACGCGGTTGTTGTTGAAATCCTGGCCGGGCCAGACCTCGTGCTGGATGCCCTCGGGGTGCAGGTCGGACAGCTGGTGCTGATGGTTGTCCCAGCGGCCAAAGCACAGGTCCAGGCCGCCGATGAAGGCCATCTCGTAGTCGATGACGAGGAACTTTTCATGGTGGGCCCAGTAGAAGGTCATGTCGGCGGCGTTCTCGAAAACGTTGTGGTCCGGATGGCGCATGATCCTGATGTTGCCGTAGCCGGGGGAGCCCTCGGGACACAGGGCCTGCAGGGCATGCTTGGTGTGGGCCGAGTTGCAGGTTATGGCGGCCTCGACCTCGCGATAGACGACGATGTAGATCTGGACTCCAGCCTCGGCGCGGCGCTTGAGGATCTGGTCCAGCCTGAACTCCTGGTTGTAGTAAGGAGGCCTGCGCATGAATAGCTCAGGGGACAGCCACCAGTCCTCGATATAGATGACCTCCCTGGCCTTTTCTAGGGCCTCTGACACGGCCCAGAAGTAGTCTCGGCCGTCCACATACCACTTGATCAGGTTGCCGTCCCGCTCGGGGAAAAAGGACTTGAAACGGTGAGACTCGCATATCTTGGTGCGCTTCTCATCGCAGGCCTTCTCATGCTCCTCATCATGACGGTGCTGGGGATTGAACTGTTTCCAGAGGGGTTGGTCAACGTCAATGCCTTGCTTACGGTTTCTCGTGTTTTGGTCTTTTGCCAAGAGAAATCAAGAAGACTACTGGTGGTGTTCCAAAAAGTTCATTTTTTGCACAGTGGGGCGGGGTAGACATGGGGACTTGTCGTGCGCACCAAGTTTGCAAATTTCCCAATCTGATGCCTGTGCAGGACGTCGTGTCAGTACGGGGAGAGACGGAGGGCGAGAAGGTGAGGGCGAGGCGAGGGAGAGGAGAAGAGATAGACACAAAGGAGGAGGCGCACTTCTTGTGGATCAAGCCGACCTTGAGGCTGTGGAGGTGTGTACCCTCGAGCTTCTCCTTGATCTCGTGGAAGGGGTGCTTGATCTTGTCCTTGAGGCTACTATCATCATCATGGCCGTCGTGCTTGGCCCCGTTGCCGTTGCCGTGGGGTTGATGAGAATGAGACATGGCCAGGGCGGGGGCGGGGCGGATCAGGTGAGGAAGGGGCTCGGAGGGGAGGGGAGGTAAGTGCAAAGGCGGAAGGGGAGCGAGCTGTGGACGGGGTGCCCGGGCAATATGTAGAAGGGATTTCTACAGGTGATTGGGGGGGGGGCTTCTATCCGCTGCCAACTTGAATTGGATGCAGTTCAGTCATGAACAGACAGATCCCGTTGTCGTGGGCGTTGTTGGACGTGATGGGGGCATGGGCAGGGGCAGCTGTCACAGTGGTAGAGGCGATGTAGTACATCGAGTTCAGCCCACCCATGCACGTATATGTAACGATGTGCACCACCCGTGCCTGAAACAGGGTTTGGCTCACAGTACCTAGACAGGTTGGCTGGCTGGCCGGGTGGGCAGCGCCAGCCAGCTTGGACCAGTTTTTTTTTTTGCCCTCTCTTCTTTCTTCCCTGGGCCCTGCTTGAGACCCGAGCAACAACAGAGCACAGAGCTCCCAGCCCCAACGACAGCCAGCCAGCCAGCCAGCCAGCCAGCCACACGGTTGGACACTCGCTGGGGCATGTTGCGAAGCCCACAATGCAACGAGGTCGAATATCAGGTCAGATAGATACCTACCTACCTGGTCTTGTTCCTTGGTTTTCCTGCAACAGGGGGCGGCAATGGTGCCGTTCCATCCACCCATGTGCCGAGGCAAGCGATGACGTCGGTCTGCCCTGCAGCAAGGGGACGGCTGGTGGTCTCAAGTGCTGCTACACATTGATTAACACGCCAGCACGCTCGCTACCCTAGGTACCTACCTGCCTACCTAGGTACCTAGGTAGCTTGCAACCATGCCCGTTTTCCAGGCATTGACTGACTGCGTGCCGTTCAACCTGCCTGGGTGCTTGCTCATCGAGAGAGGAAGAGTACCGCCATGCCGGTACCGCATACTCGGTACATGTGCACATACTCGGCAAAGGCACGCCGCCGTGCTGCTCGTGCCTGTCCTTGGCGCTCGTCATCGCGGCTACGGCACCGCCCAATGCCATTATTTGTGTTGAACCACTGTGCAGGCAGTCTTGAAGACCACCACGGGCCAGCAGCACAGCCCAGGGCGGATCAGATCAGATCAGATCAGATAATGCAACCGGGGATTCAGGGGCGACCGTCTTGGTGGGCCACGGGGGCATCACCTCCAGCGCCCCAGGTACACACGCCGGGGCACGCAACGCTCACCGTCTGCCCCTGGCGACTAACACTCTTGCACGTGTCGCGGCACCGGCCCTTGTTAACGACCCCACCTTCCACAACAAGTACCCGGCCCCAAATTGGGGAGGGGCGGTCAGGTCGAGCTGGGGAGGGGCAGCTCCATCCGTGTCGAGTCGGGACGCGCATTGCCCAGCTACTACGAGGCATGTATCCAATGCATTGACGAGCTGGTGAACCTGCCATGTGTCTCTAACTCCCGCTCCGGGCATTGACAACACACCACAACCACAACTCTGTCTCCTGTCCTCCCACCACACATTATATCGCCGCCTCCCGCCCCTCTCCTCCTCGCCGCTCAAGACTATCCTACCAACCAACGTCGTCAACACCACACCACAACCACCGCCGTCACCGCCGTCATGTCTGCTCCCGTTATCCCGCCCGGTGGCACATTCTTCGATGCCAACACCTTCAAGCGCTCCTTCGTCGACGTCCCCGTCGACGCCGACAAGAACAATGCCATTGCTACCAAGGAGTTCATCGAGGCTGCCGAGTCTCTGACTCCCATCTTCGGCACGCCCCCGAGCCCCGCCCCCCCCAGCCATCCTCGGACCCTGAAGCTAACAGTCCGCCTGCCAGACCTCCTCGGCCCCACCACCTTCTCCCTCGTCAAGAACGACATGAACGGCAACATCACCGTACGGGCTGCAACCTTCACACTTCCCCCATGTCCCGATCGGGTACACGCGCCAGTGCTGACACCTTCCCCCACCCACCAGAAAATACAGCAGCGCTACACAGAGGCTACTGCAGAGTCCGCCACCCTGCAGGAGCTCGTCGTGAATGAGCTCAAGTCCAAGAAGCATGTTGCAACCGAGGGGCTCTTGTGGCTGACCCGGTGCGTCTCTTCTTCCCGCTGGCTCCTTGCTCGTCTGTCTCGTTGCTGACACAGGCCTCGGCCGGAAACAGAGGACTAGAGTTCATGTGCCTCGCCCTCAACGCCAACATCAACAACAAGACGGAAGAGCTCGCCACCTCCTTCCGCAACGCCTACGGCAACACCCTCAAGCCCCACCACAGCTTCGTGGTCAAGCCGCTCTTCAGTGCCGCCATGAGCGCCTGCCCTGCTCGCAACGACTTCTACAAGAAGCTGGGAGACGACGAGGCCAAGGTGAACGAGCTCATGCAGCAGTACCTGAGCGCCCTGGACAAGATCGTCGGCATCCTGAAGGGTTTTGTCAACAGCAAGGAGGCAAAGTGGTAGAAAGACCCCAGGGGCCCCCCGCACATATCTTTCACGTGCGGGTTAAGGAGATGATTGTGCTGCTGCTCAGGGGAGTAAGGGTGACTCCATTGTATGGCCACTCGCGATATCTAGGCCTGGGGACCACCCTCGGCTGAATCTATAAGCACATTCTCGTCCTCACTCGCCTAGCTATGGCACCACGAGGTATCCCTGTCCGGGCCTAATGACCTGTGCCACATGTTGAGATAGCCATGATCAGAGGCCGTCATGGCCCATACTCCCGCCTCGCCACTCTTTCACATACCAACTTGAGGGTGTCGCCGGCCCACTCGAAATCGTCCATGTCCAAGTATATCTGAGCGCTCAGGCGTGCCCAGAACCTTCCAGCGTGGTAGTAGAGCGGGATGAAGGTCTGGTAGTCATCCACAAGGACCTTTGTCATCCAGGACCAAACCTTCTGGGCGTGCTCGCGCGGGATCGCGATATCTCCTCTCCTCTGTGCCCGAGACTGTTGCGCGTCAGGTCCCGGTGCGTTTGGCTGCCCTGCTTGAATCCCATCTATCCTGTCCACCGGGCTCGGGGGGCCGTGATCCATGATGACGACGAGCGGCATCGCGACGTTAACCATCGCACAGTGGTTAAGGCTGTCCTCTTTACCGTTCTCGCGCCCCAGAACCCACGTCTTCAGCTTCTCCGAGACGATGGCTCCGCCTTCGGATGCCAACGAGCGCATATATCTCTGAATCCTTGCCTCCCCGCCCAGCACCCTCTCACGAAAATCGAGAGCGTCCTTGACACATAAGTACGGCGAGTTATCCAGAGTGCCGACATACTCAAAGGCGTTCACGAAGACGCTCTTCGCGTTTGGCGGGAGCGGGTTCGTTCTCGGTGGTATCGCGCGCGGTAGTGATATGTAGCCATGGGAAGTTGGCACAGTCGAGCGGATGAGGTGCTGGTTGCGCCGGGGCACGTAGAACACGGCACAGCCGCGAGGCACCAGGAGCCACTTGTGACAGTTCGATACGAAGAAATCCGGGTCCAGGGCGGTCATGTCCAACTCTAACATGCCGATCCCCTGGGCACCGTCGACTATCGATAGAATTCCCAGCTCGCGGCACACACGGACCATTTCTTGGTAGGGAAAACACACGCCCGGCACCGAGGAAACGACATCAAAGACTGCGGCGCGGGGTCTCTTGAGCTGGCGGCTTTCCTGGACAGCGTGCCTGAACTTGGCGATAATGGCCTCGTCCGATATGGGGTATGTCAGCTCGACGGATCTGCTAGAAACCCTTCCGTATGTCGAGTCGACGACATAGTCTACCGTCTTGGCGATGCCGCCGTAGATGGTGGAAAAGTGCAGTATCTCATCCAGCCCGTCATCAGACCAGGACAAGTTGCGTAGGACTTGTGGGCGTGTGACAAGGGGGCGTCAGCTCAGGGCCGTCAGTACAAAGCCCGACACGCCGCCATGGGACTGACCTGTGTTGAGGCCGACAGTGGCATTGGCCACGAAGACGACCTCGTCTGTCGAAGGCGCCTTTATGAGCCTGGCAGCGGCCTCGCGGTTCTCATCAAGGAGTGCAGGGAAGTCATAACGGATGAACTGGTCAGGGCGGCGCTCATGGAGATTCTGATAATGCCGCAACCTATTCTGAATGTGCACGGGGATAGTCCCAAAGGAACCGTGGTTTAAGTTGCGATAATCCCGATCGAAGAGAAAGTCGCTGTCCCGGAGGCTCTTACCGAAATCCAGGGGCAGCTTGCTCTGTTGGCCTGGATCTTGTGCTTCTCCTCCCGCGCGTGATTGTGAGCCCTGATTACGGGCTGCTGGCGTTCGCGTCATCCTGAGCACTGATGTGGTGGACAGCGCAGGGGGGCGGACTTCACAACGGGAGTGTTACCAAACAGACATTATCACGTCGGGTAGACCCGAGCCCACTGATGTTGGGCCGGCCGGGCCGGGACCGGACCGGACAGGTGCCAGCCGGGAGGGGACGCGGGGTCCGGGGCACGATCGGAAAACGCCAGTCTAAGTTTTCATGCTCGTGTTGCGGAGTGCATCTGTGTGACGCAGATCGGAACCTAACTCGAAAACTCGAGGCCTGCGAACGAGCTCAGGGGTTGTTGCACAAGCGGATTCGGCCCTGTAAGTGTGTCTCTTGAGTGGTGCAGCCAAGCCGGGCAGGGGACACTTGCAGGGCGAGATCGATTATGGTCAAGCAAGCTATGCACTCAACGCCACGCCGTCACCTCGGCCGCCTGCGCAGCGTGACGGGCAGACCTGGCGGGGCCGCCCCGAGGATCTGCCATGTTTCCAGGGTTCGGAACCAAGATATATTGGCCAAGGAATTAACCAAGGGCTGTGCGGGCCGGAGTCTGTTTTCCAGGCATTGGCGTGCCCAGCCCGGCAGAGTTCCTCCAGCTTGGGACCAGCGTACCAGGCATGCTTTGCTGGACCCGCCTAACCATTTGAGCCGGATGAGGTTGTATCTAAGCCTAATGGGGCCTTGACCACCGCCTTATTTCCTCCTCAACCCCCGAGCACCCTGGCACACAACCAATAGGAGTCATGACGCCGACAAACGGGACGAACCTGACCTGGCGCGTGCACCAGATCATACCTTCCGGGGTACCTATTTCGCCAGGGACAGGATGTGATCATCCTGGCAGCTTGATTACGGGTGAATAGTCCCAGGCGGACACGTTGTGGCGATTTGGGACGGGAGGGCAGTTGATCTCTTCGACCTGGCTGCTCTCTGATCGATCAGTCAGCCATCCAAATATAAACGTGACGGGTGACTGCTTTCCACTGTTTGCGCCCTGATATTATCTCCTCTCGATCAAGGGGCCCCAAACGGATTCGTAGACACCGCACCGCGCCTTGAGCAGCTATAGCATATCTCTCCTTTCACCCTGCCGGCCCGCAGACAGCATCTCTGCCATGCTGTTGGATCTGTGCCTCATCGCGACCTTCGGGTTGTCATTGACATCGCCCGTTCTCGCTCAAACTTCCGACTGGGCTGCGGCGTATGCAAAAGCTAATGCTTCCCTCGCCAAACTATCGTTGCAGGATAAGGTGAATATTGTCACTGGCGTGGGCTGGGACAAGGGGCCTTGCGTTGGAAACACTCAGGCTATCTCCTCCATCGGTTACCCTCAGCTGTGCTTACAGGACAGCCCCTTGGGGATTCGGTTTGGAAAGGCATCCACCGCTTTCACCCCCGGCATACAAGCTGCGTCAACCTGGGACATCGACCTGATTCGCCAGCGAGGCCAGTTCATGGGTGCCGAAGCAAAGGCGGCTGGGATCCATGTCCAACTTGGCCCTGTCGCCGGGCCCTTGGGCAAGATCGCACAAGGTGGTAGGAATTGGGAAGGTTTTGGGCCTGACCCATACTTGACTGGCATCGCCATGGCTGAGACCATTGAAGGGATGCAGGGCTCAGGTGTCCAGGCTACCGCAAAGGTCAGTCATTGGCTATTGAATTCTTTTCGCTTTCTGGATGAGAAGGTCGTTTTCATTATATTTCATTCATCTGCCGCCAAACGCCCTCAGGATACCCGGTGGTTTACAGCTCTTTGCGGACTGCTCAACCCCCCGCCCAGGCTCGACTGTGGTAGTCAGCCAAACCTTTGGAAGCCTGCGTCAGGACGTGACATCCTCACCCGGTATGGTAATAAGCTGACTTGGATGCGGTAGCATTATATCCTGAATGAGCAAGAGAAGAACCGCGAGACAATGTCTAGTCGCGTCGATGACAGGAGCATGCACGAGCTCTATCTTTGGCCATTCGCAGACTCCGTCAGAGCTGGTGTTGCCAGTGTCATGTGCAGTTACAACAAAATTAATGGTCAGTCTTGCACATTAACTTTTCCCCCCCTCTTCTCTGTGGACCTCTGGCTCTCGCTATTCTATGCTTTAAGGGCTGCTTAATAACACACAATAGGTACTTGGGCATGTGAGAATGACAACGCGTTGAACAAGCTGTTGAAGCAGGAACTCGGGTTTCAGGGATACGTCATGACAGATTGGAACGCTCAGCACTCGACTGTTCAGGCTGCCAACACAGGCCTCGATATGACAATGCCTGGGTCAGATTTCAACGGAGGCACCATCCTATGGGGACCAGAGCTTACAAAAGCAGTGAACAATGGACAGGTAGCCCAGAGCCGCGTGGACGACATGGTCAGACGTATTTTGGCCGCGTGGTATCTTGTGGGTCAGGATACTGGGTATCCTCCTATCAACATCCAGGCCAGCGTCCAGGGTGACCACAAGACTAACGTACGAGCTGTTGCGAGGGATGGGATTGTCCTGCTCAAGAACACAGGCTCCATCCTCCCGCTCAAGAAGCCAACGAAGCTAGCCCTCGTTGGCTCCGCAGCCGTCGTTAATCCATCCGGGGCCAATGCTTGTACAGATCGGGGCTGCAACACCGGTAGCCTCGGAATGGGCTGGGGAAGCGGGACATCCGAATATCCCTATCTCTCGGCACCGTACGACGCATTGAAGACCAGGACTTCAGCCGACGGCACGACATTGAGTCTCAGCAGTAGTGATAGTACGGGCAATGTGGCCAGCACGGTATCCGGTGCTGATGCTGCCATTGTCGTCATCACTTCGGATTCTGGTGAAGGATACATCACCGTCGAGGGGAATGCCGGAGACAGAAACAATCTTGATCCCTGGGTAAGTTTGATGTCTATATTCACTCAGAGTCCGCTCACACCGTACCCGGATCCCTACCTATACAGGCCCACATGGGGGTTGGCCTTAGCTGACGAAGCACACAGCATAACGGCAATGCCCTTGTCCAGGCAGTGGCAGCAGCCAACAAGAATACCGTCGTGGTGGTCCAGAGCGTTGGCCCAGTCATACTTGAAAGCATCCTGGCACTCGACGGTGTCAAAGCAGTTGTTTGGGCAGGACTAGGTAGTCAAGAAAGCGGCAATGCGCTGGTTGATATCCTTTACGGCTCCACCAACCCCAGTGGAAAGCTCCCCTGTAAGTGTTATTTGCACCGGCTCTGGTCTTTTGTATCCCGACATGATCTCGAGAATATGATCTCGGAGACGCGGTGGCCTCAGACACAGTATGGCTTTACTAATGACTTCTAGACACCATCGCGAAATCGGCCACGGACTACGGAACGGCTGTTACTTCCGGAGACGATTCGTTTCCCGAGGGTCTATACATCGACTACCGCCACTTTGACCAAGCTAACCTTGCACCTAGATACGAGTTTGGATATGGACTGTGTATGTGGCCCTTCATACACATACCAACGAGTTTTGTGTGTTTTACTAACAATGCCCCAAACAAAAAGCTTACACGAACTTTACCTATTCCAAACTGTCGGTCACATCGACAGCTGCATCAGGCCCTGCGACTGGGCCCGTTGCACCAGGTGGGCGAAGCGACCTGTTCCAGGAGCTTGCCACTGTGACGGCAACAATTACTAATAGTGGCTCCGTGGCTGGCGCTGAGGTCCCCCAGCTTTATCTCACTCTACCGTCCGGTGCACCTGCTGCTCCACCGAAACAGCTCCGCGGCTTCACCAAGCTGTCGCTCCAGCCGGGTGCGAGCGGCACTGCAACCTTCAATTTGAGGAGGAGGGACCTGAGCTACTGGGATGTTAGAAGCCAAAATTGGATCGTGCCAAAAGGGAGCTTTGGTGTCAGCGTTGGGGCTTCGAGCCGAGATGTAAGGCTGAACGGCAGCATCGTCGTCTCATGAAGGCAACTTCTGACGCACCAACGATACTGATGACTTTCAAGCTCTCTGAACAGCAATAAGTTTATAGTAGACAGGTTTTAGCCTTCCCTCTAGCAACTGAGTGTGAAGACTGCCACCGCCCGGAAAGGGGGGGGGGGCGGCTTTTCAGCTAGTGATTCTAATGACATGATGCCCTCCCTAATACATCCCTCAGCGCCTCTTGTATCCAGTTCGGCCAGCCCCTAATTCCTGTGACAACATTCAATCTTGCCGGCAACACAAGCTGGCCGCCCCTTCCGCTAAAAATCTGGTTCAACACTGGCTTGGAGATATCTTCGACTGACATCATCTTCTGTGTCCTCTCAATTCGCTTGGCATGAGGTGCTGTCATGGCGGTGCGCACAAAATTCGGATGCACAACGCTAGTCTTGACACCGCGCGCTCCGTACAAGTGCTTGATCTCACACGCCAGGCCTTCATGGAAGGCCAGCGCCCCGGCCTTGGTGGCGCTGTACTCGATGCTCATTGGCAGCGCTACGAAGCTTGCCAAACTCGCAATCGTTAAAATATGTCCTTTGTTCTCTTTGATCATTGCTGGCAAAAAGTGTTTTGTAGTGAACCACTGTGCCATAAGGTTGACCTCGAGTACTTGGCGCAGAGACTGCTCCGAAATGTCAAGTACGGAGTTGAAACGTGCGATACCTGCATTATTGATCAAGATCGTTGGGTCACCGCCCATGTCCTTGCGTATAGCGTCGGCTGTTTCGGCCACCTGCTGCATTGAGGTGACATCGCACTTGAAGAAGGTAACCTTTGGGTTGGATCTTATAGCTGGCGGCGGGTCACTGACGTCCAGGACGGCAACTCTGACGCCCTTAGCCGCAAGTCCCTCCGTCAATGCCTGACCGATTCCGTTGCAACCTCCTGTCACAACAGCGATTTCCTTTGGCCAGTCCCATCGCCCAGCTGGAGGTGAGGAAGACGCGTGCCAGTTGTTGGTCGCGAGGGAATTGAGAGCTTTATTTAGCGTCCTCACTATGCTGAGCCCAACCAACGCTTTCAGAATGGGACGGATGAGGCGGGGAAAAGTATTTTGGGCGAAATCAGCGCCAATGTATTGTTGTATAAGGTCCACAGGTGTTGAGAGAAGAGCTGCAAGAAGGGCCACTGGAGTAACGGTCCGCACTATTCCCGCCATAGTGTCCACACAATAATAAATGGTGTCGTTTCCAAGTCGCACGCGGTATTGTAGGATAGGAGAGATTTCAGACAACTGTTAAATAATGAAGAGCCGCAAATTTATGCAAATTTATCGTTAGGATCACGGCCGGAGAGGGGCATGCAACGTGGACGGCACAAAAGGTCTCTGAGGCTTGGTCGTGTTTTTTTATAGGCCGAAGGTGGCACGCCGTCCGATTTTGTGGTGTTGTTCAATTGTCACGAGCCTCGGCTGGGTAGCCTAATAGCACATGCACGTTGGGGGTTTCAGGGCTTCGGGAGGCCTTGCCCCAATTCGGTTCTCGCGGTGCGAAGCTCGGAACGTTTGTCCATGCGGGTTCTGGACAGGGGTATTCCTGGAGCGGGCAAACGAAAACTCACAAGCCTGACCGAGGCATAATTGAGACGTATTTCCAGCAATGATAGCGACAAACGCCTGTGAAATGCGTGTGTGCTACTAGGTACTGGGGATTTCCACCCATGGCTTCTTGTGTGCCTATTTCTGTGCTTTGACCGCCGCTACTAATGTATCACTAGGTGTAGTCAAAACTTATTGAGCCCATCGCCAATTTCGTGCGTGACAGTACAGCGGGAGCAGCCACGAGGCTCTCATTAGCCTTGACGCACTGCATGGCCGCATCGTTCAGATGGATTGAAATGTTAGAGCTCAAGCTCTGGCTGTGCCTGGATTGTGGGTCTGTGGGGAGCGTCGACGACGTGGTATTCGGACTGCCGGCCATAAACCCATTCCCAGCTTTGAGTTTCTTCCCGCCAGTACACGTCCTCCTCCAGCGGGAAGTTTACTGTCATGTTTTTCTCTGGGATGTAGTGCTGCGCGAGAAGCTCAATGCTGTAGTACGTGTTTTTAAGCAGGGGCAGATCTCCAAGAGCCGGAACCTCGTCTTGCAGATTGGTCATTCCTGTCGTGTTGTGTCAGCTTTAATTTAGTCGATTCACAGCTACCTGGATAACCCCAAGAGCTGGCTGGGGATAAATACCGATGACAGTGCCTGCGCTGTGGCCAAATTCTCCAGTGGCATGACAGTAGATCTTGCCTTGGATGTTTTCCTTTTCCATCTGTTGACGGATGTTCCGTAGAATCTCGTTTCCTGTGGCCCCAATTTGCAATTGTGCCTTTGTTATGTCCTGTAGTCGATTCGCTTTCCGCAAGCCCTCAAGAATACTGTCAGGAATGTCGCCATCCGTCTCGCCCGGCCGCAACACGTAGCCCATGTGCTGCGTGTCAGTATTCAGGCCTAAGGCAGACACGCCAAAATCAGTATGAATGATATCACCGTGCTCAATGACGTGGTCTCTGTCGCCGGGAAATCTGGTAGGATTTGACATAGAACACATGCTGCAATCATCTTCGGTTAGGATATATACGCTTGGCTGAAACCAAGTCGTATAATTAAGCGATTGGATCTTCTCTCTCATCCACCATTCGAGATCCAATGTTGTTGTTTCGCCAGGAATGATTTGCTTGCTGCTGAAAGCCTCCTCGATGATTGCCCATGCTGTTTCCATCAGCTTCTGATACCAACTGAGCCGGCTGTTCACCATGGTTGCGACAACCTCCACAGCAATCATGGGCTCGAGCACGAAACGGTTGGCCCACTCTGCTCCTATGGCAGCCTCAATAGCGTCCAATTCACCGGCGTGTAGGCCGCTACTAAAGGCCAGCTCTCTATGCGTGTTCAGCGCGATAGTGCGTGGCTGCTGGTCAGCTAGCACAGCCTTGAGCTCAGACCAGACCAGAGGGGTGTTGTCGATCCATTCATATGACGATGCCGTGTCGCCCGTAGCATTGGCGAGGATAAGCTGGGTGGTGCGGCGCCGGGCAGAGAATTGCTCGTAATCTTTTAGCGCCCAAAATACCGTATCCTCGGCGTATTCGCGTTGACTGATCTGTGCCCACCTTAGAGGGACCGTTCATGCGGCGCTATATTATGTGCAGCAAATGTTAGGGACGAGAACAAAACACTAGACGCACCAGCCACGCATCAATGTCATATTTCTGCAGTATGCCGGGAACGAGGGCTTTCCGCTCCTCGGTCCAAGCGTCAACAATCCGGGCTTGGTCTCGCAGGCTGGGCAGTATCTGGACCTGGGGCTTCCCCAAGGCTCCGCCAGCCAAGCACACACAGGCCGCGACGGCGAACTTGGTAGATGAGATCTGCATAGTAACGAAGCTGTCGGTAAAACCTTGTTGTAATGTCCAGAGAGGTTCGTCTCCGACCTACGGAGACCCGAAGACTTGGAAGGTAGAATAGCTAGGTAGTTGGGCGGATAGTGCAAGCATGCGGAGACCAGAGGTGTAGTGTTATCAAGTGATAGCTAATCAACCGGCTATTAGTAATCAATATCTTCAATCACCTACAGTAACACTGGAGGGCCCTAAGAGAGGCATGTCCCTCAAGTCTGAAGTAGAATGTAGAATATAAGCTAATTCAAATAGGATAGTAGAGGAGAAAGAGTGGAAGCTTCAAACCAGCTGAGAATCACAACGGCTAAGAGCCTCGAGGGCTGCAGATGGTATGTGGCCATACCCCGCCCAATAAACCCATGCTATGTATGCACTATAATCATACAACTAGACTTAGGTTCTCGTGAACAATGTTATAGAAACCTAACTCAAATCGCTTATACCTGGTAACACAAATCTATTAACTGCTTGTGCAATAGAGAGGCCGCCCAAAGCGGTTGCGTTTCCAATCCCCCATACATATAAATGCATGTGGTGCCTTCATACATACAGTGGTGAACGCTTAAGACCCAGTGTCCAAAAAACAAAACAATAATAATATAAAGCAAATTAGAAAGTCACTGTTAAATTAGGGATACCTACAGTTTTTTTTTTTTAAAAAAAAAATACACTACCTTGCTCTTCTGGGGAACTTACTGTTGTTCCGGCTTAATAGAGGAACTCAAAGAATACAAATAGTCTATGCCAATAACAATTTCAAGATAATATAGTACGCCTGTCTATGGTGGCCTCAGCCTTGTGCTGCACAGACGAGGCTATGTCTCAATCGAAGTCTTCTAGATATATAGCCATATATCAGACACCGAGGGCTCTGCGCAGTGCTGATCGAAAAGGCAATTGAAATACTCCCTATTTTGGTCCAGCCATAATTCGATGAATCATTCACTCACAGGTCTATCGGCCACCAGGGAGAACGCAAACCTCGCTGTTTTGACGTTGAGAGACTGACTGCCTTTTGTAGATCTCATTCTGAATTATAAAATCTTGTGCTAGAAATATCTCAGCCTGGGCTGGAGTTGACACTCAAGCCAGTATTTTGATGTTGTGTCCTACAAAACATCATTAATGTAGTACAGTATGTCGACGAAGGACCTTAAGTCCAGTAGCTAGGGAGTAAATGGATGTCAATTTAACGCGGAAATTTACTATCCGGCTGTGCCGAGATCTTCTGATCCTGTCCTCACCACTGGTAGGTTGTACAGCAAAAGTGGATGAATGCACGGCTTGCATGATTCATATTGCTGTGTTGTTGTGGGGCACCGACTCGCGGGTAGGATGAGTAGAACTTCGCAACGAGTGATCGCCGTGACTGTCCATACTCAACGATAAGCAGCATGATAGAACATTCTGCTTTCCCCAGTGGTTTGGAACTTCTACTTTCTCTGAGAATTGGCGACTCTTTACAGGGGTATAGGATAAAATGGAAGGTTAAGCAGTCACTTAGGTCTTCGCTGCCTCCCTAACTTTGATGGAGGGCTCAGCCCGGATAGCTTCCGAAATTTCCACTCCACCTCTCGTCATGGCTGATTTTCCTCTTATAATACCCTAGTACCTTTGATCTCGACTGAAGTTCCCAAGCTAGCCTCGAGCTGCTCTCTCATTCTCTCGTACGCCTAGGCGCGGAGACTCATTTCCTCCAACGCTCTAATTGGGTTTAACTCCTGTTTTACTGCTTCTGCTGAAAGTGGTAATCGATTACCATGGTCAGACCGTCTCTGCTCGAGGTGTTCAGCCTCGCAATTGCAATCAGGAGCTCTTCGGCTAAATTGGACCATACGAAAGCACCACCCAACCTAACTGAGATTGAGGACAGTGATCTCTACTGGACATGGCGTGCTAAAGCACATATTCTGCCCTTGTCCGGGACCCTTCAAGATCCATGCATGCATTATTTTGAACCCTCTTCTGGTTCCTTTCACGTCAATTACCTCCTGAATCAAGCACCTAACGGCGCATCAGGCACCAAGACGGACGATTTGGTGAGTGTTGCATGGAACACTTTCCCTCGTTAAGACTTTATGATTGCTCTACCGAGTGTACAGGAACGAAAATACTTTCATGCCGTCTTTTTTGCAATTTGCTAATTTTTCGGTTTTCACTGATGAAACCCAGGTCACTTATCAGGATGTGAATTCTATGGGAAAACAGTTCATCTCACCAGGTGGACCAAACGACCCACTTGCTGTCTTTGACGGCTCAGTCATTCCCAGCGGAATTGACGGCAAGCCGACCCTGATATACTCTGGCGTGAAACATTTGCCAATCACTTGGTCGATCGAATACATACCTGAAAGTGAAACTCAGTCCATCGCTGTGACTTATGACGGAGGTAGCAGCTTCACGAAGTTGGACTGGGACCCCGTCATAAAGCAACCGACCGGCCTCGAACCAACAGCTTTCCGGGATCCATACTTTTTCCAAAGCTATCAGCTCGATGAGTTGATCGGCGGCGGTCAAAATGGCATTTGGTATGTGACTGTTTCTGGAGGTATAAAAGGAGACGGTCCAGCCGAGTTCCTGTATCGACAGAATGGCACCTCCGAGGATGACTTCCAGTCATGGGAGTATTTGGGGACGTGGTGGAAGGAGACCCAAAATTCTTCCTCGTCGGACAACACCTTTGGCATTGTCTACGGGTTCAATGAGGAGGTCGCCAATATCCACAACATTGATGAGAATGGGGTGAACAATGTAGACGGAGAAATGTTCCAGTAAGTATCTTCTGATTTTCACAGACCGCAACATAATTTTACCTCCCTTGAATCTCCCTGCTACTGTATCAGGCAGTAACGGGAAAGCAACGAGGCTCCAGGAACACATTTTGTTGTTTCTGCGGGCACCTATGACGACCTAATAAAATGGAGTTCGCTGAATAAGTGACCGCGCAGCACATTCGGAAGCGAATGGACCGACGAATGGGATTACATCGTAGGAGATGCGCCGACGGGCGAATAGTAAGTGTTTCTCAATTTCTCCAGCGTTTATCAGGCATTTTCAATCTTATACGAAGACCACTACCTTCTTCAACCTTGTCATAAAGCGGCAGTTTCCATTTGGTTTTCGAAGCGACTAATTTTCATATCAGCCATCACGATAGTAAGCAGATTCTAGACATTGTGTTTCGTCCCGAAGGCTAGGTATCAGCCATCAATCCATCTACCCGATGACTGTCACACGTCGGAGGGCCACATTGCGTGAGAGCAACATAAGAGACTGCGAGGCGTATCTTCTCTCGGGCGCAACTATTCTTCGGCATGATGTCGACCCTTTTCAAGCCTAGGCTGACTTGCCTCATTGCAGTGCACTGGGCGTCCGGGGAGGTCACTCTTGACAACATGACCCAACTCCCCGTTTTTACACCAATCATGAGCGGTTTTCTGGATTGGGGCATCTCTGCTTATGCCGCCGCGGGCCAGACTCTCCCAGCATCGTCGTTAGCCTCTACTACAAGTGGTGTGCAGCAAGATCGGTGGATCAGCTACGGTACGTAATTCTCCACTTCTCTCATTAATCTGTGCAGCTTAACTAAATGCATTGGATTGGTAACGCCGCCATAACTAATTGTAATTACTTAGTATGGCTTACGGGCAACCTCTATGGCAAAAAAGGTTACGAAGATGCCCCGGCCGCAACATGGACTGGCGCACTGTGTCTTCCTCGGGAACTCTCGGTTGGAAGAATCAACCACGTCGTGGACAACAAACTTTCCCGTGAGGTTCCAGGCGCTTGGGTCGTTGAATCCACAGACGATTCCACCGGAACACTTTCACTGAAAACTCTTCGACAAGTCATCGCGCGAGAGCCTCTGGCCGCCATGCGCGGTGGAAATTCTCGTCTTATTACCGAGCCAGCACAGCATATCACGTCGCCCAGTCGGACACCATTCTCTCAGAGTCCTACATCGCGCTACTTCATTCTCACCGCTAATCTGACATTTCCCTCATCGGCACGCTCAAGTGATTTGCGTGCTGGGTTAACGATCTTGGAAAGCCAGCACGAGAGCACAACGATCTGGTACCAGTTATCTAACGATACACTGCTCGTCGACCGATCCAAGTCAAGCGCAGCTGCGGCTACCACCGGAGGCACCAAAGTCGACGTACGCCCAGAGAAAGGCCTCATTCGGCTCTTCGACATTCTTGAAGATGGGGCAGAAACTGTGGAAACTCTGAGACTGACTGTGGTGGTCGACAACTCCATTGTCGAGATTCATGCAAATGACAGATTTGCCATATCTACCTGGATTAAACCCTGGTACACTGCCTCAACCAACATTAGCTTTTTCGCTGAGGGTACCGGGAGCGTTGAGTTCAGCGACATTACCATTCATGAGGGTCTTTATGACGCTTTTCCCCACAGGACATATGAGGGCGTGGTCAACAGCAGTTCAAGCACGAATCACAGTTCGGCTGCGAACTCGACTCGAACTTCTCTGTCGTACTCAGATGTTCCCATACTACTAATCACTTGGGGCGCGATCACTGTTTTCTTCAGCTTGATGTAGAATTGCATTGCAATAAGGCTCGAAAGATCCATCTAGCTTAAGATTTTAAGAGTGCTGCTGCTGCATTATATATACGCATGAAATATTCTGTCTGGTTCATCAAGAGCAAGGTGATCTTCTATCATGGTTGATTGGACAAGCAGCCATCGAAACCCCGAGAAACCTGCCAACATGAAGCAAGAAACAGCTATGCCCTGGTCGCATAATAGACTTATAAAATACATGACTTACGCACCCACATATCTTGAGTAGCGATCGAGAGATCCGTCGAGTTATGAAAACCTAAATTGGAGTAATTACCAGAAATTCTATCAGGACGACTGAGCTTAAGAGTATTTTCTGGCTTGTCTAGTGTTTCCAGTTTCTGCGTCTCTATTTAGCTGGTGGCAGATGAGGATGCTTAAGCGTGCGCTCAGCGTCGAGAATGTACAAGATACCCAAGTCCAGCCTTTCTTCCCGCTGAGATTATCCTGAAATGGTGAGGTCGGGTTCAAACTCAGGCATGGAACTAAACCGTGGACCCGGACCTCCAATGCACTTGCAACGAAGCTTAGCCTTCTTAACAGCCTCGAAGGTGAGTTTTCTGACCAAGAGAGGGCACAGGTATCGAAGGATCCATGGACAGACCGTACTGGGACACCTCAGAATTGCGAGCACCGTCTATCAAAGTAGTCGGCACCATTGGGTCCAGCTTGTTGTTGTAGCTCTCGGACAAGCCGTTGATGGTAGCAAGGCACTGTAAAGCTTGCACCAGGAGTTGCGAATTACTTTCCCGAATCTATATGGGTAGGGGAGCTCGTATGTCGGAACTGAGCACGATGCGGTTGGGCTGGGTCCTCAGCCAAGCCTGACCAAAGCCTTTCAAGAGAGCGAACCTCAGGCCTTTTGTATTGCTCATCAACGCCAACGTCGTCGATATCCGGAAGCATTCTGATTTTTGGGTCAGAAGGTTGGGTCGGCATCGGCCTCCGCTTTCCATATTCATATTGAGGGCCATCTTGGCTCTGAGCCGTGGGATGTGATGAGTGTTGATTTCTATTCATTGCAATGATTTCCTGCCCCAGAGATTGCGGTCTCCAGGAGTCCCCGTTTGGGAGGCTTTGCTCTTAATCCGTGTACGTCCCGAAGGCGTACGGTCCCTTCACACAGTGGTAAACGCTCAAAGACCCAGCGTTAAAAAAACACGATGTCAATAACAGTGCAGAAGTCTCTGCGGGCATGTGGCCTCAGCCTCGTGCCACACAGACAAGGCTAGGAAGCATCGCTCCCGACGGCGCCGTAGACTAGATTTATGCTGAAGATCAAGATCCAAGAGAATGAGAAGCAGATGACTAGATAGTTGTCAACGGATTGGCACTTTGTCTCCAGCAGGATAAATATATATTGCGAATGGTAACGGGCTCAATTTCCAGTGCATACTATCACACCAAAGAAGCCAGTCGCGGAATAATATAGAAATGCGAAGACGGCCCAAATACTTACTGCAAATCACTGCGACGCGTTCAGTTACTGCAACGCCTTCACCTCCATAAGGGGAGAAGATAGCTATAAATAATTGGACGCTATCTGCGGAGGCTGCGGCCTGTCGGAAGCCGGCTCAGGCCACTCACAGGTGTCATTGTGTATGTGACAGTATGTAATGGATAGTCCAAATGCAACAAAGAGACATTTTGAGGTGTTTCAATGATCCTGGAATAATGCCGGGCACCAAGACGGGTCTACGCCGTGCCGACACAGCCGCTTCGGGGCCCCGGCCACTGTCGGCGTCCTCGGCTGCTCTGCCGGCGTTCTCCAGTCCCATAAGGTGTTCAGAATGGCCTCAGTGCTGAACAAGCTTCCCCGATGGGCCTCTGAGCCATTGGAGGTTACCTACAAAGGCTAGCGTCCACGAGGGACTGTGTACTATGGAGTCAAAGCAGTGGTCCAAGGCAGCCCAGCCCAGGTGTAGCAATTCAACGCTGTGGGTTGCATCGCGTCTGATTGGGAGCATTTCACCTGCCTCGAAGGGCAGGTTATAGTGAATATCATTTAATGGTTTCATGCAAGGCACAACACTTTCTTGCAGCCAGGCATGCAGTGGGTCGTATGACTGCACTCTGCAGATCTCACAACTTGAATTTCTGTGCTGTCGTCGGGATGGGATCGCTTGGGTGAGTTCGTCCCTACTTACCTAGGTAGGTACTTTCCAGCACAAGCCGCTTATGCAGTGCTACCCGCCAACGTACCATAAGATGAACATGCTTTCTCCCTGGCTGCCTGGCTGCCTGGGTGGTAAAAAAGGGAGGTGCGATGCAACCCCTCCGCTCCTGTCGATGGGATGGCAGGATGGGAGCCACTCGGCACTCAGAAGGTGCCCGGTGCTCCACAACCAGTCCCATTTCACATTGACCGTCCCAGTGTCTCATCCTCATCCTTGCACCCCGTTGTTGGTGAACGAAGCTGCGATATCTACCTACTTCCTATGTAGATGGACCAGCGCATCGATCGACAAGGAAAGTTCTTGCCAAATGAAGCCTATATTCCTTATGCCAAATGATCAATGTCGGCAAGACATACGAATGCTTCCGAGAAATAGAGTAGGGGATAGGGGGCCAGAAGAACTTTGGAGTGGCAGAGTTCTGGTCACATCCAGTAAAATGAATCATGGCACACTGCAGCTTGATCGGTCGGCACATGCTTGCAAGCTGCACCCATGCGCCTTTGCGCCTATCTCCCGCTAGAGTTTAATTACCTGCTCGCACCTGACCGGAGCAACACCGGTAGCAGACGCGTTTGTTTGATTGAGAACGTCAGGATGTCAGTACGGCCTTGTAGCTAGTTGCCCAAACGTTCCATAAGGTTGTATATCATTTTCCTGCGCCTTACAGTGGGAGCCGGGACATCCGGTGTGTTGACAAGTGCATGGCTAGCTGATCTTACCGACTCACACGCATATCGAGACGCCTATTTACATCATTGATGTCGTGCGGCACGAGAATCAGTCCAAACACGACATTTCGCCCCCCCCCCCAACTCACTTCCCCCGCGCCCCCTGCCACCAAACCCCACGGAGAAGTGGTGGTCGAGGCGATCGTTAGTGAAACAACACTGATTTCCCCTGCCACCACTCATTCAACTCCAGCTCTGCGGCAATGTCTTCTGCTGTGGCTCACCTGTGTACGGTGACATTGTTGTTAGGAGCTTCCGGGGTTGTCACCGCGCAGAGTACCGTAGTCGACAATTTACAATATGTCGACCCCCTCATCGGGGCAAGCAATGGTGGCAATGTGTTCGCGGGCGCCTCGTTGCCCTATGGAATGGCGAAAGCCGTGGGGGACACCAATAGCGGCTCGAACCAGGGCGGCTTCACCCTCGACGGCAGCAACATCACTGGCTTCAGTGTCATGCATGATTCGGGGACAGGAGGAAGCCCATCGCTCGGTAATTTTGCACTGTTCCCTTTTGCCAGCTGCCCCGATGGCGACGTCAACAATTGCGCCTTTCCGAAAAAGTCTCGCGCGCCTTTTGGAGCCTTTAGCAACGACAGCGTGATTGCCGAACCTGGTTACTTCAGCGTCACCCTTGACTCAGGTATTCAGGCCGAGATGACAACGACGCAAAGAACTTCTATTTTCAAGTTCTCTTTTCCGGACTCGGCCAATGACAGCCATCCTCTGATCCTTCAGGACCTCACAGATCTACAAGATAGTCGCCAGGATAACGCAACTGTGTCTGTTGACGCGACGACAGGACGGATTACCGGAAATGGGAGGTTTGCTCCTAGTTTTGGCGTGGGAAACTACGTTCTATACTTTTGTACAGACTTCTCCGGGGCTGCTATCTTCGACAACGGAATCTACTCAAATAGCCGCGCTAGTGCTGACGTCAAGGAATTCACAATCTCGCGATCTATCAACGGCTACCCTCTGCCCGGCGGTGCTTTTGTTCGATTCGCCAGCGGAAATGCTCCTATTTATGCACGTACCGCGACAAGCTTCATCAGTGCCGAGCAGGCCTGCGCACATGCCGAGTCTGAGATTGCGGATTTCGATTTTGACAGCGCCCGGGAGGCAGCAAGAAGTGCATGGATGGAAAAACTGAGTTATGTTTCCGTTGACAAAGAAGGGGTGGATATCTCTTTTGTGACAAATTTCTATAGCGGATTCTACCGCACAATGATCAACCCACAAAACTACACCGGCGAGAACCCTCTCTGGTCGAGTAGTGAGCCGTACTTCGACTCCTTCTACTGGTGAGTACACTCGACTCGTACAACAACAGGTGTTTCAAACTCAAGTGCTGATTGAGAGAACGTCAAAATAGTCTCTGGGATTCTTTCCGATCGCAGATCCCTTTCCTAACAATCGTGGACCCCGAAGCTGTGGAGGACATGATCAGGTCTCTGATCGACACTTATGTCCACCTCGGCTGGCTACCAGATTGCCGAATGAGTCTCAGCAAGGGCTATACCCAGGTGAGCCCCTGGTTCCTCAACATTCGCTGGATTAGTTGCTGACTATCTGTGCAGGGTGGCTCGAACGCAGATGTCGTGCTTGTTGATGGTTATTTGAAGGGCTTGTCCAATATTAATGTGAGCAAAACCCGGGCAACGCCGGTTTCAAAGGTCTACAAATCTGACATTGGCAGTGGAATCTTGGTTACGAAGCGGTGGTCAAGGACGCCGAGGTCGAGCCTTATGACTGGTGTTGCAATGGACGCGGTGGCCTTGACAGTTGGAAAGCACTCGGTTATATTCCAGTGCAGGATTTCGACTTCAAGGGCTTTGGGACAATGACTCGTAGTGTTTCCAGGACACTCGAATACAGCTATAATGACTTCTGCATCTCGGAGTTAGCTGCTGCACTGAACAATACAGCTGACGAGGAGAAATACATCGAGTCCAGCGGAAATTGGCAGAATCTTTACAGAGCCGATCAAACCTCTTTCATGAACACATCGAATGGGGAGGTGGATACCACATTCGTCGGCTTCTTCCAGCCCAAATATCTCAACCAGACGTGGGAAATTCAGGATCCATTGACGTGCAGCAACATCGACAGCTCCGGTATTGCTTGCTCGCTCCAAAATACTGGCAGGGAGACATTTGAGAGCAGCTTATGGGAGTACGGATTGTAAGCGCTACCTTTCTCGCAACACTTGCAGTCCCAGTGCAGAATACTAATTTGAGTAGTTTCGTTCCCCACGATCAAGCAACACTCATCGCGCTCTACGGGGGCCCCCAGGGCTTTGTGCGTCGTCTAGACTATCTCCACGACCAGAACATTACTTACATAGGAAATGAGCCTGCTTTCCTCACGGTGTTCCAATACCACTACGCTGGTCGCCCTGCTCTCTCTGCAAAGCGATCCCACTTCTATATCCCGTCCTTCTTCAGCCCAACACCCGCAGGTCTTCCTGGGAACGACGATTCTGGAGCTATGGGAAGCTTTCTTGCCTTCAGCATGATTGGACTGTTTCCAAATCCGGGCCAGGATGTCTACCTCATCATACCGCCCTACTTTGCCAGTGTGAACATCACGCACCCGGTCACTGGTAAAACTGCTACCATTCGCAACGTCAACTTCGACCCAACGTACGAAGCGATTTTCATACAATCTGCTACACTAAATGGTGTGCCATATACCAGAAGCTGGATAGACCACAGTTTCTTCACTGAAGGTAAGGAGTTGGTGCTCACCTTGGGGCGGAACGAGAGCAACTGGGGAAGAGGCTTGGACGATTTACCACCCAGTGTCGGGGAGTATACAGGATTCAATGGTTCGTATACTGGAAATAGCAAAAGTCTGAAGAGGTTGGCAGGAAACTACTGGTCTGACTTTGTAGGCTCCAACAAAGCCTAGACGCACACTATCCTGTACAGTAATGTGATTCTTTGAATGATTTATAAAACATGTTCGCTGAAATCTAGCTTCGCTGAAGTGGCTAGGGTACCTGGTCGTAACCCAAGGCTGTGCTCAGCAAGACAAACTAAGAAACACGATTTAATTGTCCACTGGTTCTCCGGACGAGTGATCGTTAGTGGCACGGCCATGGAGATAAATGTAGCTGCCTACGCGGCTGTCAACCGCGCGGGAACGCGGAAGACTTGTCACGGTTTAATTTTTGAAATGATAGATTATTCTGGCATGCCGGCTCAAAACAGAGAGGCTTGCTCTACACAGTCCGTTAAAGCTGCAGATTTGTGGAGCCGAAGATCAATGCCTTACTCAGTAAGACAGTCGCGAGCAGTCACTGAGGAGATACTTCTATGGGGCGAGTCATTTTACACTTAACTACGCCCACTTAGGTAACGACTGTATGTTGGTTCTGTATTGACAGAGAGCTATCGATAACAAAAAGAATGGCATCAATGAAAAGGAGAAACCCCCTGAAAATGACAGGAACATGCCCGTACGCTCACATGGATGAGCCAGCACCTTCTCAGCGCCGTATGTTCCATCTCTCCGTCCCATCAATGGCGTTTCTACCTCCGGACAGATCTTTCTTAAGCATCTTCCATGTAAGAAGCCGTCGGCTTAAGCGTATTGACCGTGTCTGACTTCTCCAGGTATTGCTCCTCGAAATACTGGTCCCTCATCCTAGGCGCCATGACAGCCTCGGCGACCGAGTTGAAGAGCCTGGTCTGCTTGGCTTCGTCAGCTTCGGAAAGGGACAGCGGCACGCTACCGTCCACGATCCTCCAGCCCGCCCTCTCGAACCTCTCGCGCACGTAAGGGCTCATATCGACGAAGCGGAATTCAACACCCTTGCCACCATATTTGTAGATCTCGGCAGTCAGGGTCTTGAGATGCGTCACGGCAGTAGTGTCGATGTGATTGACCCTTCCGAAGTCCAGAACGACTAGGCCAATGGGCGGCAGAGCTGAGGGATCGGTAACACCAGCTGCGATGCGAAGGCGGTTGATGCGCTTCTCAGCCACGACAGACCAATTCCTCTCCTTCTCCAGGCCTCCGGAGCCATTGTAGATGGGTCCATGGTGAGTCTGGACCGAGTCCAGGATGCGTGCGGTCAGGCGGTGCGAGTTGGGGAAGAAGAACGACTCATTGAATCGGAAGACATGGACGTCCAGCATCATCTGATCAGCAACGTGCGAGGGAGGCAATCCGCGTGCGGCATCGAGGGAAGAAGCCAGTTCCGAGCGGGGAGGTACGGCAGATGCGGTGATAGATGTAAATGTTTGGCGCAGAATGAGGTACACAACTGAATAAATCTTGGTCAGCGCTGTGACTTCCCGGCCCCCATAAGTCATCGAGATAGGACAGGAATGAAGCGAGCCTGATGAATTCAGACCCAGAAGTATGTTGGGTTCTCCCCAATGATGTTGGGGTAATGGCGGAACAAAATAAGACAAAACATGAAAACCCCGCCTCGGCAAATCGGACAGCAAAGCTAGGTCGTGACTTACTATTGAAAGCGACAGGAATGAAGATACCAAACTCGGTCGAGTAGAACAATGTGATCCAGAAAGCCAGCATTGAGGTGATGAAGTCGGCGAGTGAAGTCTTCCAAAAGCGGTAGAAGGTCGAGGGTGGATAGATCAGAGGCCAGACGGCACAGATAATGATAGCTGCGAGCGCTGACTTCGGGATCCAGTAAAGGAGGCCCACTAGCTTGTAGATGGAAACGAGGATGATGGCGGTTGTGACGAAGCCTGATAGAGGCGACTTGACTTTGCAGGAAGAATTGACCGATGTCCTCGACATTGCGCCGCCGACGCCCATGGAGTGGAAAAAGCTGTTGAAAAACTGGAAAATGGAGCAGGGTCAGCAATTGCATAGCAGCAAATGTCACCAGGGAAGAACGAATCTTCCAGTTACAGTGTCTTTGAAAAGTAAGAACAGCCACCTACGTTGCAAACTCCGAAGTAACAGAGCTCCTGGCTCTGGTCAGGAATGTAGTCGTTTCTCACACCAAAGGCCCGTGCGATAGCTGTGTGCTCGATGGCAGCGCCGACGAAAACAGTGATACTCTTACTGAAAGTCTGGCTGACAAGATCCATCGAAGGAATTTGAGGCGTCTCCAGACCGTTGGACTTGACCTTGACGACCTTAAAAAGGTAGTCGTCCTCACCCAGGTTATGGTTCACCGCGTAGCTGATCCCCGTGTAGAGAACCAAGGCCAGGAATGCGCGGAGAATGGAGAGGAGCCAGACGATCTTGTTCTTGTCGCCCCACCGCTTTCCAGCCTTGTCGAGGATGGTCAGGAAGGCGATGCAGGAGAAGCCGATGGCACACGTGAGGCCACTCGCACCACCAAGGTTGGCGAATACGTCGTGTATCTGACTGGCAGCTCCATCTGAAGAAACGTCCGAGCCGAGCAGAGAGCCCATCTGGTTGAGCAAGATCGTGATGGCCACAGCTGAGATGAAGCCAGTGATGATGGGGATGGAGATGAATTCCAGCAAGAAGCCAAGCTTCAGGAACCCCAAGATCATGCCAAATATACCCATTGATATGGCAACTGCAGACGCGATCTGCTGAGGCGAGTACGGTGAATCCTCACCGAAGGACGTGATGATGTCCGATGTGAGGAGCCCTATGAGGGACGTCGGACCGGTAGACAGATCTGAGGCATATCTTGTGAGCAGAAGGTCTCTTTCATTTCACTAAGTTTGCCAACTAGTAGTGTGCTCACCTTTCGTGGTCCCCATGAACGCGTAGAGGGCCGATGGAAACCAGCTCGACATCAAGCCATACTGGATGGGGATTGTGGCCAGGGAGGCGTAGGACAGGCCCTGAGGGATGAGCATAAGACCCAGCGTCAAGCCGGCGATGGTGTCGTTGATGAGCCATCGCGGATTGTATCTTGGAAGCCAGCCCACGATGGGCACCTTGTCGATCATGTATCGCGCCGAGGCAGATGGGAGGGCCTTCGCCGCCTTGGTCGTCAGCCGGCCGAGCTTATTCCAGGTCACATCCGTGCGGACGTCATTCTTCACAGCGTCAACCACCTTCATGATGACGACTGCGTGGGGTTTTTGGGGAGGAGGTTTACGAGAGGCAGAATGAGGTTGTAATGCAAAAGGAGCGTGTCTGAGATGACCAAGTCGGATGCTCTGTCTACAGTGTTCTCATCGCCCCAGACGAGAAAGGAGGGCGGGAGGTTATGTACTTGAAGTCAATGGGCGCCTGGGACGAAAGTCATGTGCAGACCCCAAGATCCCTACCACGTATAAGACCTCGGAGCGGACGTGATTGCTGCTCCCGCGGTGCAGTACAGGGGCGGGCCTGTGCTGTGCAAGCATCACAATAGTCGGCCATCCTGCCATCCTGCCACCCTTGACAGCCAGAGCCTGCCGTGTGTACACGACATGACGAGCACCCGCCCCATGAAGAAAGAGGCTCCTCTCTCTCTGTGTCTTTCTCTCACACTCTCACACAATGCTGTCGGCGTTCGGGATGTTGACACTCAGATGAGGACAGGGCAACTAGTCTAAGCCAGATAAGACTGGCTACCACTAAAATAGACGAAACCCATCAACAGCATCCATCCCATGTATCTTCGGCAGCTACCTATTCTGGACGATGGGCCCCGAGGTCGAGGGAGATGCAGCTTCAGGGCCGAATGGGCTGGTCCAATGGCAGCAGCGTGCCATGGTGAGGATGTGGTGTGGTGAGATGACAAGCAGTTGGTCGCGATACAAGCAACGGTCCGGACTACTGTGGTCGCGCAGGGAGTAAGCAAGTACGTGTTTTGGTATAGTGTACACACATAGTATAGCCGGGTGCGGGGTACCCTTCAAGCGCAAGGTCCAGGGACATGTTGCTGAAGTGTTTCCTGTCGCCCCTGACAGCTGGACAAGGAGGAGGGGAGGGGGATAGAGAGAGACGGAGAGACAGAGACACACGCACGCACGCACGCACATAGTGTGCGTGAGTGACAGAGGAGTGGGAAAGGGGCGACCGGGAGGCGAAGTATTGCCCTTGGTCTGAGTCGGGGCGCCATGGGTGCGGGGGAGACCCCATCACAAAGTTGTCCGACAGGTTAGACTGAAGCCCGCGCGGTGCAATCAGAGTCGAGAAGAGCGTTGGGACCGGCTTGATCTGGCGGCACCTTGTGTTTCTTGGAACTACAAGTAGATGATGAGGCAACTCGGGATGGTGGGGGCCCCATGTGATGAGATGAATGTACATAGGCACACACACTCTTACACCCACTTACACACACCACAACCTACACGCATATGCCTTTCTTGGCTCACCGACAAGTGAACGGACGCCTCCCGGGCAGAGTGTCGACAGAGCGGGGCCATCGAGGCATCGGCACGGCTCTCTTCCGTCTAGAATCCCGTCCCGCCCAGGAGACGACTCACGTTTCTGCACACAGACATCGATTACACGGGCGGCAGCTGCTGTACTTTGACTTGGTAGCTGGAAGGCGAGCGCAAGCGAGGGCCTTTGGGGTTGGGGGAGGGGTTAGACTGGAGGAGACGCAGACGGGTGGTGGGCGATGAGTGATGAAATGGAAGGGCGAGGGGACCCCTACATCCCCCCTGGGTAGTAGTATGCCTGCATGCAACCTTGTAAATACTGTACATTGTGACCCCCCCTACATTGCACTGGCAGCTGGCACCCTGCGAGTCCAGCCTGCCTGCCTACCCTGATGGGTTGGGTTGTTCTGTAAGTGAGCCGCCCATCGCGACACGCACCACCACGCATTGATACCTGGCTTCCAGGTTGTGTGTTTTTTTTTGGGGTGTTTTTTATATAGCTCTGCAGGTCCAAAGGTAGGGTAACACTGCGCCTGGGCCAGCCAACATGGCACGCAAGAGCGGGCTTCTTCAGGCCGAGCAAGATATTATCTACCAGAAATCTGTTGCAAGTTGCAGTCGAGGTCATACGGCATGCATCAGGCCGGTCTGCATCGGGACGGCTAGTTCGGATGTGTGCCTGAGGACTGTATCGACCGACAAGTGCTTGTCCATTGCTTGGAATCTGCGGCAACCCCTCTGCAACCACTCCTCCTCTCCAGTCACGGGAATACCAAGCTGCACAGCCCTTTTGGGTGCTCCTGGGCGGCCTGATCCCACACGTTTGTTGCCATGACGGCTGGCCCGAGTTGGCCCTGGGCTTCGGTCATGGACTCATCATAGACGTGTGCAGGTAGCATTCATGCTCGCAGAATCAGTTCATGACATGGATGCTCCGACTAGGAATTGCCGGGCCAGCTACCCGGGCGGCACGGAGCGGGTGTGAGATCTGCTCTCTCAGAAAGCCTAAAATTAACAACGGCACCGAGGGGCCCACAGCCAGACAGCCAGACAGCCAGACAGCCAGACAGCCAGACAGCCAGACAGCCAGACAGCCAGACAGCGTGCTGCCCCGGCGCAGGCAGTGATGGCGGCTGTCAAATAAAACAGAGAGCAGGCCCTGCCGCTTTTCCAATGGCATACCATCTCGCACCGGCCGTTTCGCCTGATTTGCACCCCTGCTCGAGGTGTGATCGGATGAGGCAGTTCGACCGCTCCTCAAGAGCCACATTAGTCAACAGTCGTCCGGGGGGTGCCCTCTTCGACACCCTGGCCATTGGTCAAGCCCATTCCTGGGAAGCCCCCGTGTGAGGAGGACCGGCTAAGTCTTCACGCTGCTGCCCATGAGCCTCGAGTGCCATCCCGGCGTCGCTCAAGAGCCCTTTTCATCGACGTTTCCCAGCGCCCAATGCTGCAAACCCAGGGCTCGGTCCATGTTTCACAGCCGCATCCAGCGACCGAAATAGTGGAACAGGCGTGCAATGCTGCCCCCGGGGGAGCCTGGTATCGATCGATGACCTCACCGGGTGACTCTGTGGTGTTCACTCCGAGACTGACAGCCGCGTCCTCGGCCTTCTCGACGGCCAGACGCCGGGTGTCTAAAGATAGAGAAAGGAGATAAGATGTGTTTTGAGCGCGGCGGGGACGAGACGTTTGAACAAGGCGAGTACTGGCACTTGTGGTGTACGGCAAGCATTCGGGCCATTATTGCTTGTGCGCGGGCTAGAGACACCTCGGACGATTATAAGCTCAGGACTGGCTTGGCTCTGGTTGGCACTGTTGGCAAGGCTGGATAGGTAGCCATGTGAGGAAAAATGGATCTCTCGAGCTCCTCTCGGCCATTCCCCATGGCTAGACGTCGAAGCCTTCCCACCTTACACAAAGTGATGATCGGGGCCAAGATGCCAAGTTGCATGCAAGACCTACTTGGCGCAGGACGTTTCCGTCACGGCTTCCCCGACCCGGATGGGTCGCTACAAGGTTTCCCCAGACGCCACCCACCTGGGCGATTGGCTGTGTCACTCGTGCTCTGCTCAGCCGCTCCATGCCCAGCTGAACCTCCAAAATTGGTTCACGTAAGCGGCGTTTATTCGGTATAGCACGAGGGTCATTGAATCGCTTCATTTATAGTAACACCTTGAGGGGGGGGGGGCTTTTCCCACCACGCCATCCCAAGTCCTGCGACGAAGGAATTGCAATGACACGTCCAGTGAACGAAAGAACAACCGAGAAAGCTTGTTGTGATTTGAATTACCTTCCCATCAGATAAGATGATACGTTCGCCCCGGCCTTCCGGATCTGCGACCGGGGGCATCCAACTCTACCCGTACGCTGGAAAACGTTCTAAAAACCTACTCCAGAGTCTCGCAGAGGCAGGGCGCAATGTCCAGGACCACTGCTAGTGTGAAACCGAAACCGGTATTGCATTCTCTAGAATGCTGCTGGAACACGACTGTGGAATGATCAAGCAAAAGTAAGGAGCAGTTCAATGTTACGAGCCATAGGACGGCCCCTGAGGGGACCCGACCCACACGGACCTATATCACGAAGGCCGCGGAGGACCAAAAACAAAAAAAAAAAGCTTCTTTTGTAACGGGTACGCTGTTGGTAGCATGGGTCATTTATTTGTTTACCACGATGGCACCGTGGGTTGCATTGGACGCAGGCGACGCACGAAAGGAGAGTGTTGACCAGTGTTGACATGCCATCGTGCTGCTTCTGTGACCAACTGCGTTCAGCCTCAATGGGCAAGAGAGGACATGCGCACCTCAATCGAAATGCACGAGGCTGCGCAGCGAGATTCTGGCCTACTAGCGATACCGATCGCCTGTAGAGAGTAGAATGAGACTCTGACCGACGACCGATCTACCGACATTCACCGTGCCTAGGTATCGAGGCGGCCCGGACAAGGCTGACATAGATTGGGGCACGTCAGGGGGCCTCACCAATGACAACATGGCTCTTCAATGTCAGGAGGCAACTCTGAGACCGACCATGCAGTCTGGCTCCGCTAGGAGTGGATTCAGACTTGTGAACACATTATCGGCTTTAATGCCGGCCCAACGCAGGGTTCTCACAGCTCGATGGCCCTCAGGTGCCACAGCTCATTCACCCCCGTCTCCCCATACGTCTCCTAGCGCAGCCGTGCTCGTCGTTCGTCGGTCTACCAAAGCAGCCAAGGGATGCTAACACATATCTGGCTGGAACACCGAGAGATCGCCGCTCGAGACCAGAAGAGCTTCGCCACAATCTTCCTAGGAAACGTTTAGAAACATGCAGTCGAGGGGTCGCAAGAGCAGCTACGACGCGACCCGCCATCGATTTATCGGAAACAATCGAAGCCGTGAAAGAATAATTGGAGCACGAAGGTGTCCTCATCATGATACTTTCAAATGCTCGTCCGAGCCTCGGTCTCAGCCGCGATGGTGTTGGTGCTGGGCGCAAGGTCCATGGCTCAAATGCGCTCCCGGGACATCGCGGCTGGAACTGGTCGAAATACAAATACGCAAAGGTGCGGCGACTACATAACCCGATGCCCAGTGTATGGTTCTGGGCGTGCAGCCGCTCCAGCCGAAGAATACGGCTTACGAGCAAGCTCCGTGGTCCAAGTTTTCATCAGTGCACACGTGGCCAACCCCAAAAGACGCACACCAGGTTGGGGAGAGGATGACACTCTTACCCCTTAATTCGAAAGGCTACCGACTCGTGGCCAGGGTTGAGGTAGGGAGCAAAGTAAACTTTACTGTCCACGGCTAGACGCTGCAGCAAAGCACCAGTCGTGAGTCACACGGCCCATACCGAACATTGCTTTGCAAACAGCTCGGATCTCGCTAGCCTCGCTGGAAAGTTTCGCAGCTCATATTGTCTGCAAGACTGAATCTCGATGAGAATCAGTGTCTGCGTAATCGCAGTAGCCGCGAGCCGATTTCAGGATTTGGGATGGGACAGACGTTGTGATGCCATGATTGGCGAGAGAACAATGAAGTCGAGATGGCAAAAAGTTTGCGAAGTCTAGATCAGACAAGCAGAGCCCCTTTCGACTGAACAGCTGCACTGTCCCTGAGGTGTTGTTGCCCACCCCCACCAATTGCCCACAACCGGGTGGCTGGGTCTTGGGTGAGAACGTTTTGTGGAGGCGGAATCTGAAGCTGAGCGATGAGAACATACGAGGTTGCAAGAGAATGCTTTTTTCTCCCTAGTACTCGATATCTGAAGGCTCACGCGGTTGAGCCTGATGCATAAATACTCATCACTCCTTCCCACCACTGTTATCGGCATTGTATGTTTTTTTGGCCGCTGGGTCTTGAGCGTTTACCACTGTATGAAGGCGCTGTGTATGGCTTCGACCGTATACGGAATAGAAACGAAACCAGCTATGTTGCTGGAGGCCGTTGTTTCCGGCTCAATGTCGTACGTAGCCTAGAGCCACAGAGGCTGAAATCGAGAGGAAAGCGAATGGGCTGCAGGCGATCGGAGATTAGCAAATCGTTCATCTTGAAAGTCGGAGGAAATCTGATGCGATATCAATATGAGCCTTGAGACCGATTCGCTCACCGAGCCTTTCCCTTCAGACAGGGCGATCGGGAGTCGTGTGGAATTTATTCCCCTGCACATCCCTACATTTATTAGCCACAGTTCTCGCCTGAGAGCGACCTATCACTTATATTTGCCATAAACGACGTCCTGTTCAAGCCACCAATGGCCAGAAGGGACTTGGGATCCAATTGCGGGGCCTTTTCCTGTGCGAAGGTCTTGAGCGCTCACCACTGTATGGAGGCACCACATACATTTTATATTTATGGGGGATTGGAAACGCAACCGCTTCCTGTGCGAACACAATCATGCAAGCGCCTTCCTCATCTAATCAATTTTCGGGCACAGACCGGAGTACTTGGACTTAAAATCATGCTGCCCGGCAGGCACCGATCTGAAGGGTCCTGATACAATGCGAGCGGCGTTTGTTTCTTCCTCCTTTGAACTTATATACATAAGTATTATAGCTTGTGAGACTGTACCTTCTCTTTCCTTTTCATTTATTGTCTTTCCTTCTTTAAAATTCTTTTTCCTTAAAAAGATCGCTTGCTAAAGTCCGCAGACAAATTCCAGTCCATCCATTACTTGGCACCACCCCACCGAGACGACGAGTGTACCGATAACATACCTAGATACGATCATCTTATCCGTGCGGTCCTCAAAATGTTCCAAGTCACTTATTTTTTCCATGAAAATAAAAAATGCAACCTTATCACTCATGGCTGGTCATCAAATCTACGTCGTCAGCCACACAATTTAGAGTGCATCCGTGCCAACACATCATAGTTTTCAATAACTCCCGTCAACTGTACCGCCTAGAACCCAGGGTGGCAGAGTTTCCGCACCGGGAGATCACATCTGCGCTCGGTTTGGCTGTGGTAGCCGGGTCTTCGTCATCTTTGTCTATCTGAGTGATTAAGAGTTTTTCAAATAAAGTGTTGGGCTTGCAGGATCTTCTTCAACTGTGTGGACAATGGTTAAGGAAGATCCAATATGGGGCCATGGTCTAGATTAATTTACCTTGAAGCGGTGGAGGAAAAGTGTAGAACACAGGCTCCCGAAGTCTTCCGGTCTGGAATCAGACTTACTCCTCACCGCCATCTAGCTTGGTAATGTTGTCCCCGTATTCTATGGCACAATTGAAGCGGTTTCGAGAGCCAGGGCACAGGGTATGGAATGAAAGATAAAATACAAACTGTAGTTGACGGTCGATGTCATGAGATAGCAACCAGGCTAAGCTAACTACTACCTAGGTAGTAAGGTACTCATCGTCACTAATTAACAAGATCCCACAGACGGATAGAAGGGAAAGTAACGCCTAGACAATGTAAATACTGAGTCTGTAATTGGTGTTTCTCAAGCAAGAAAGCCATGTTTTGGATGTCAAGAACAAGAAAGCGATACAAATAGTCCTATGGGGTCAAATTTAGGGGAGAGTTGGAAGAGAACTAGCATAGTAAGCCAATCGATGATTCCATGAACGGACGTGGGAGCAATGCCATATGTGTGGCTTTCAGAACTAAAAAAGATCTCATGTTAACTACATACCTAAGCACCTACCAGGTAGGTAGGTGCTGCACAAGCTTTTCGGGTACCGCCTAATAGGTCAATCATAGTCTGGCCCTGACAGCATTTCGGTGTTCTTGTCAGCCAGGCTACGCGACTAAAGCCGCTGGGGTCTGGTGTCACCAGACTTATGAATCCGTGACGAGGTGGTGAGCAAAATTGATGCTGGATTGTGGCTGCCTGATGACAGTTTGTAGTAATTGAATGTGGGTTGTTTGGATTGTTGGGCCCGTGTTTGACGGGCCATCAATGCATCTGACGATAAAGCACAGGTTCCGGGTTTCGGCAGTCACCAATGGTGTGCTTCTGTTTCTCCGTGCTGCTGTCTGCAGGCCTGTCACTATCCCTGAGCGTTATGTAAAATCACGTCCACAACATGACTGACGGTGTCAGTGAATGGAATGCGGTGAATTAAATTCTCCTATCGGATTGTATAGGCCTTAAGACGATGCAAACAAAAGCTGCCACACGTGCAAATCGCGCCGTGAAATCAAATGCTACCGCTCAACGGTGTGCCGTAGACACTTCTGGAAAGCACCCCCTCGGCGCGTGTAAGATGCAAGGGTCATAAATGAGAAGAGAGAAAAGAAATGAACGCAGTAGATGCAGGATAGGAAAACAAAGCTGCCAATCACTTATTCGTACTTTTCCCTCCTCTTTCTTCTTCAGTCCTTCAGTTCTTCAGTGACAACCAAACAACCTTTCTGGCCGTGTTTTCAATCTTGTGGCGTCAAGGTAGCTCTTCCAACCCTTTTTCTGGGTCTTATATCCATAGTAGCTGAAGCTTTACTCTCATCTCATTAGAGCCTCGCCTAGATGGGTCCACTCCGGGGTAAAAGTTACCCGATCCACGGACGGCTTAGTTCTCGTCGTCACCAATGCGGATGCGGCCCTCGTTGGACAGGCCGTGAGCCCAGTATCCACCAATCTCAACATTTGTCTCGGGAATGCTCCGGTGGCTAACAAGCAGCCAGAGGCCAAAGATGGGCTTAGCCAGCACATCCAGGACGGCGTAGGCAAGGATCTCGGAGTCGACAGACGCCTTGCGGGCACCGTCGGCGAAGCCCCACACACTATGAGGAATCAGTCTGGGGAGAACGATTTCGGGAGTCGTCGATTAGATCAGTTGTGGTACTCACATGGGGTAAGCTGTCCACAGGATGAAGGTGAAGAGGGCTAGAGACCCGAAAAGCTTCGTGACCTTGTTTCCCCGCGCCTTGACGGTGTTGGTACCGTGCAGGGCAACGTGCCAAACGACGAAGATGTAGGCAATGCAAGCAATGGCGTACCAGCCCCACTTCTGGGCAGTCTTCTCGTTGCCGTAGGCCGCGAAGAGGCCGGTCAAGATCATGATGAGATCGGCAACGATAGCCATGATGGTGTGGGCACCATCGATTCCCGCCAGGAGGCAGAGGTCGGCCAACAGGAGAGGAGTGGTGATGGCCCAGTCGATGTACCTGGCGAAGTAGACCTCACGGCAGACATCGTGATAGGTGTCGGGGACTTTGTTGTGGTGCGACTTGACCTGGACGCAGTGCAAGTTGGCACCGTGGCCGGTGGCCATACTGAAGTAGGAAAGAGCGGCAGTAATAGTGATGAGCGTGGTGATGACGTGGTAGAGACGCTTCGAGACGGGGATATTCCACGAGAGCAGGGTGAAGAAGCCTGAGGCTACGAGCATGATCACGAACACGACCCATAACGTGCTGAAGCCAGTGTCGCCGGCGACCTCATATTGGGTGGGGTCGGCTGTGGTAAGAGAAAAGCAGAAGTAATGTTAGCAAGGTTCGAGTGACGGTGGTTAGGCTGAGGTGGGAGTTGCTCAATGTTCAACATGCACTTGGAAGGAGGAGATGGGGGGAAGAGGTTGGGGGGAGATGCGGTGGAAGCGACGAGGCCAGTGCTGGACGAGGAACAGGAAGAAGCTCTCGACATACGCTTGACCGTGGGAATTGGGTCGATCTCAAGTATGTTCTGCATCTTGACCAGAGCGAAAGAGTGCAAGTCAAGGTGTGGTCCGGAGGTGATGGGGACTGGATTCAAACTGTTTCGGCAGGCTAGTCGGTGAGCACGAGTGGTCGGGCTTTCTCACGATTCCCTGATGGTGTGAGGAGAGAAAGACAAAGCAGAGGGAAGGAGGAGCGAGGAGGCATAGAGGTTATCAAGTCTGTGGGAATGGCCAGCGGGTGCGGGACAAGCTCCAGCCACCCCAGCAGCTAGTGATTTGAACATGATGCTAGCAGGACGCAGTAATGCAGCAAGCAGTGGCAGCAGAGCAGCAGAGCTCAGCTGAGAGGGCCGGGCCTCGCGTTCCAGTGGTCGATGCACCGACGTAATTGATGACGTTGATGATCGTGAAGTGAGATGACCGTTCGGCACGCAGGAAGGGGGGGGGGGACTTAGCAGAGGTCCAGAGCTCTGGTGGGCTGTCATGGCTGTCTGGGTGTGTTGCTGTGGGGAAGGAAGGTTGAAAACGGAATGGGGAAACGGGCGGGAACCGCATAGCTCTGGCTGCTACCTGTCTATAGGTACCTGGGACAAGTACACAGAGCCAGCACCTCGACTCTTCCCACCGTCGACGGGCCCGACTGACCAAGAGCTCCTGAATGAAACCTTCAAGGTCGCCGTGCATATGAATCTTAGCATCCTGTCGCATCTCAAGCAGAGCAATTCTAATTGCCCACGTTTGACTTTTTGTTACCCCTCACAATCGGGAGAATCACACGACAGCCCAAGCATTAACCGCCCTGCCGCCGTACATTGCCTGACACAGCCACAACCCCTGCGATCGATCACCATCATGGGCGCCTGGCCACGGGCCTAGACGTCGATCGCGGATGGCCATCTGTCACCTAGGTTGCCAGGCAGGCCCCCGGCATTAGTATCCGGCCATAACTGTTAGCACCACCAAAACTCCTCAACTTCCAGCATCAATTATTCGACAACCACAAGGCGTGTGTTATAAAGTTTTATCATTGACCTACTGAGAATTGAGTTAGGAATCTTCTCATGTTTTTTTCTTGTTGTAATTGTCTTTTTTGGTTGGTCTGTGGGCATTATAGCTTGCTGGTGCAGAACCTCACCTTAGTTGTGGCCGGATACTAATGCCACCCGCCTGCCAGGTTGTGCCAGGTGCCTAGGCAACTACTTAGGTAGCTGCTAGTGTAGCAACCAGACAGCAGGCTAGGCTTGATGCGTACAGCATGCTTGGATTCAACGACGGCAGCTCTGGCCAACAATGCAGCCTGTCAGCCTCCCGCTCTGTCACGCCCCCAGCTCACCGGCCTTCGAGCAGCAGATGCCTCCAGCCACGAAACCGATGTGAGGCAGCATCGGCCAACCATGCCACTTCCAAGCCTTGCCCAAGGGATCGCCGTCTCCTCCTCCCGGTCTTCTCTGATTGATCAATGCACCAGTGCCAACAGTCGTCTTCTGATGCACTCTGGCAAACTCAATCGGGCTCCCCTCGAAACCTCTCTTGTCTGCCCGTCACTACTCTGCCCCTCGATGGCCGATGGCGTTGCATTCCCCCAGCAATCTCGCACTTCTAGGCCTACCTGACCAAACAACAGCCACCCGGCCTCAAAGTCGCCGTCGTGCTCGGTTTCATTTTATTATGCTCCTTCGTGGCCTTCGTGGGTCCCCCCCCTCCCAACCACCCTCACCAGAGCTTGAGCTCTTCCCCGCGTTTTCCACCCACTCATAACCCCTGATTGATACCACGGTACCCCAGCCAGACTGGTGGCTCGGCCGAGTCGGTGTTTCAACCCCGCAAGCCACCGTTTCCAGGACATACACGCTGACGCCGTATGCCGGCCGACCAACGTTCCGGAGCTTTGTGTCCTTGCCGTTCTCACCCCTGTACTTTCATGTGCCTCGTGTGACCCGTGAAGTTGCATAGTACCTTCGCATCCATCCGTCGTCCGTGGCCAATCGAATTCCCTCATGTCTGGGAATTCCCGACCGCATATGCCTACTTGGCTCGTGCAGTACACAAGTAGAGCTGCAACATCCCTCGAGTGTGCAATCAAATGGGTGTCAGTCTTCCCACGGTTAGAATCCAACCCTTGTGATTTCAGTCCCAGGATCCTAGGCAAATTGGCAGAGGAGAAAGCCACTCTACCCGAGCATCTGGACAGCGGGGCTTTGCTCTTGGTCGCACAGATTTATATTCGAATCTTTGTCATTAGATCGACCTCGTGCTATTTGATAAAGACACGACAGGCTGAGCCGGTGTGGAATATGTGTCTCTACTGAGGAGACGATGTGAAGGCAATGGGACACTGGCAAAACGGGAAATAGATCTACTAGTATATGATGTTTAGCTGCATGCCCGCAAGCTCCAGTCCACGACTTTGGGCAACCTAAAAGAAGCGAGGCTCGCTTCTTGACAGCACGCCTCAAGCCCTCATCCATCGCCCAGTGGATAGCACCGTGTCGATGAGCTTGCCCACCTTGTCGATATTCTCATGGCCGGTTGCCTGGGCTGCTTCATATGCCACCCGATAAACGTGAATTGCCTCCGAGAACAACGGTCGGTGGTCTCTCCAGCCGGTTATGCTCCTCAACTTCTCAGATCCTGTCCACTGCGGGAAGTCAACAAGCCCAGGTGGCCACGGACTTTCTCCATCAATTAGTTCCTCCTTGTCCACATACTTTAGCCCCTTCGTGTTGCCATATTCGACAACTAGTGCCCTCCCGACCTCATCCACCGTCTCATATCTCCGCGCAGAGATGTTGAAAACCTGTCCCGCAACCGCTTCCAGCTGTGGGTGGGATGCGATAGCGACATATGCCTCTCCGCAATCGTCCACGTGCAGGCTGTGGAGGATGCTGTCTGGCCGTGCCGGCATCAACAGAGGCTTGTCATCCGAGGCAGCCTGCTTTGCAACCCTCAGGAAGATACCATAGAAGCTTGACGGCCGTCCGTGGACGTTCGTAGGCCTCACCAGGACGGGCGAGAAGATGTCGTCGTGATCGAAAATCTTCTGCGAGTACTCCGCACGGAGCGCCGCGAACCTGGGTGGGTTAATGGGGCTATCCTCGGTGTGAGGGCTGAGGGATGGGTCACTGGCAAAGTGGGGGCCCAGCCCGTAGTCCTTGCAACCCGAGGTGAAGATGACGAGTGGCCTGACCCCGTTTGCCACGCTTCTCGATCCCAATGTGCGCAAAAGGCTGATGATGGCAGTAAAGTGCCTGACATAGTCGCCATGGTCTTCGGTGGTGGATACGATGGCATCCAAGGTTTCGGGCAGCTGGGTTTCGATCTCATTGTGTCCGCCAACGTCGTCAATACTAGATATAACAGGCAAAATTTCCTCGGCAGCCAGTGAGTGTGCACCCGAGGTGGATCTCAAAAGGCCGTATGTGGCCCATCCGGCGCGTGTGAAGGCTCTCGCCACGGCGTTTCCTATGTATCCGTTTGCACCGGTAACAAGCACGGTTTTAATTCGGGCATCACACGGCTCCATTATGCACGGCGGCTGGACTGGACTTGATAGGCCAATACTACCGGGTGCTAGAGAAATACGGGTGATGTGCATCATATTTATGCTGTTATCTTTGTTGACCGACATGCGGTTTGTGGACCGTCTCTTACAAATCGTTTTTTTTTCGGCCGAGCGGACGCCGTTGCGATTCTGACCTGGTGTGAACATATAAGCGCCGAACATGTTGGGAGGCGCTAAAACGAGAAAATGATGACTGTCTGGTCTGGCTTGGGCCTCTTGTGTCAGCCTCGGTTACCACATTGTTGCGTGATAGTCCAAAACACCACTTGTCCTCTTACCGCTGACCCAGAGGAAGTCGGATAGGGAGCACAGTGAGCGCAGGTTCCCTGCTTGCAGCGCCAATCGACGTACTAAATGATGACAGCTGCAGGACCCTCGTCTTCCGGCAGGCCTGACTGCTCCCCACGAACCCCCTCTTTTGTGCTCAATCTATTGCTACTCTTCGAAAGTGCTACCACGTCGGCTCTTGGACATCATTCATCTGCACTTGCTTGCCAACCTGCCCCAGCTCAGGTGTAGCGCAGCTTGGGCCACGGCCAGTCAAAACAATGTCATCACTCGTAAGGGCAGCGGCGTGCCATGCTTCGCCAGTGTTTCTATCTGCACGAGCTACGACAGACAAAGCCCTCTCCCTAATTCACCAAGCAGCAAAGAACAAAGCAAATCTGATCGTTTTCCCGGAGACATACATTCCTGCTTTCCCCCTCTGGAGCTCTCTGAGAGCTCCGACCGAGAATCATGATCTGTTCAGGCGTATGGCTCTCGAATCCGTCTTTGCAGATGGTGAGGAGATCCAAGCCATTCGCGCTACTGCCAAACAGACCGGGGCGATCGTCAGCGTAGGAATATCGGAAAAGGTCCACTCCAGCAGCGCGACGCTGTACAACTCTAACTTGCTTATCGGAAGCAATGGTGACGTGCTGGTCCACCACCGGAAGCTCGTGCCGACCTTCTTCGAGAAATTGACCTGGAGCAATGGGGATGGCCACGGCCTGAGAGTCTCGGAAACAGCCTTCGGGAAGATTGGCAATCTTATCTGCGGCGAGAATACGAACTCGCTGGCCCGTTACGCCCTTATGGCTCAAGGCGAACAGATTCACATCTCCACGTGGCCTGCGGCATGGCCCACTAGGACGACGAAGCCGGCATCTTCGAACACCGCCAGTATGGACGGAAGGAAGACCGATGGTAGTCCGAATGGAATTCCGCCGATTGTGAGGAACAGGAACTACGACAACATATCAGCTAACAAGGTGCGCGCTGCTGCTCATTGCTTCGAAGCCAAATGTTACGGCATAGTGTGCGCTGGAGTCCTTGACAGTGACGCCATCAGTATCATTGCCGACGGAGTTGAGGACTCGGAAAGGGTGTCCGAGGTCTTAAGGAATTCTCCGAGGAGCGTCAGCATGTTCTTCGACCCCGCTGGGGCACCGATCCAAGCCTTTACAGTCAATGATTCCGGTGAAAGAGAAACAAAGGAATTCTTGCAGCACGAAGAAGGCATCTTGTATGCGGATTTCAACCTGGAGGACTGTATCGAGGGGAAACAGTACCATGACATATCAGGGGGCTACCAGAGGCTAGATGTTTTCGACCTCAAGGTCAACCGCCACCGGAAGAGGCCTGCAGTATTCCTGGACAACGGGGAAGAGAAGCCCGTGGAAATCAGAACCCCTGTTCAGCCAACAGAAGTGGTCAAATAGTATAAGGATTGGTGGGGCAGTGACATATTCCCTTAGCCTGTAAATGTGCTCTTGGACTGGGACTGCTGTCAAATCTGGACCAAGTATGATCTTTCACGAAGTGGTAAAATCGATTTCCAGTCACTAGATTGTCCAAGGGGTTTTGTACGCAGCCAATCACATACTACGGCAGTCGTAACCTCTAGCATCCGTTTGTGGGTCAATTTGACACCGAATGTCATGTCTTCTGCCTGAGCCTATTACGTAGCCACTTTAAAGGCTGGGTCATGAGCGTTTACCACTGTATGGAGGCACCATGCATAGGTAGCTTCGGACGTCTACTGAATAGAAACGAAACCATTTATTACGTAGCAAGCAGACAATTTGTATGTGAATGCTTTTCAGGCAATGTTGTTCAATTGTAAATAATGTATTCAGAAAATGTCTGTACCTTGCTATCCGTGCTGTGCTTCGGCCAGAAACGATGGCCTCGGTGTTTGCAGAGGCAAGTTCTGATCGAATACCATCATAACGCGCCTGCAGTTGTGTTTTTAGTGATCTTCGGCCCCGATATCAGCCGCTTTCTGCACGACGGAGACGCAATGTGCCATGAGAGGTCTTGGCTGAGTAGTGGCAGAGTTTGGGAGGCAGAATGGAGGAAATAAACAATACGAATTAACTATGTTGTTGCTGTAGTACATATATAGATCATATAAGACAAGATATTTGAACCAAGAAGCCCTCACAGAGTAGATTCAGGCATTCTGTGAGCGGGGAAAACAGTGTCGCAAACATAGGAATTCATGATATGTGCCTTATGAGGCTGACTTCACGCTGAATCATGTTGATTCGGCTGCAGTCATCACAGACCGGAGTCGGCCTGAGGCCACGGTGCGGTATTGGAATATTCATTCCAGGCCTCGCACTGTTCGTTAAGGACATCGATATCGCTCTGCTTCAGCCCAGCTTGGTAATCTTCCAGGCGCTCCAGGAAGGTCATCCCTAAACCACCAGAGATGTGCCACGCAATGTGGCAGTGCATTCTAAGAAAAAAGCGTTAGTTGCAGTATTCTTGACGCAATGGAAGTATCTAGGGGCACATACAGCCAAGCGCCGGGGTTATCGGTCTTGAATGCGAGGAGCAGCCAGCCAGCGGCAGGAAGCATGGTCACATCACGTCTCACTGGATTATTGCCGTTCAACATGGACGCGTCAAAGGCGTACTTGGTCTGCGATATAGGGGCCGCTTCTGGAGAGCGACCAACAACAAGGAAGTCATGGCCCTACACAAAACCGGTTAATAGACACAGCGTGGGCACCCTATTGGGGTTCAACCTACGTGGAGATGAATCGGATGCGGGAGACTGAAACGTCCTTCCGGGTCGTTTTCGATAAGCCAGTATACCCACTTAAAATATGTCAGCCTCTTGATATACTTCGGCAAGGGGTTTGAAATGGACGATCGACTTACCTGGTCAACAGCTTCCACCCCCCAGACGCTGTTTGTTTCTGGGTAATCCGTGCGATTGGCAGCAATGTACTGCGCGACTGGATTTTCCCATTCCGTCCTGATAGCCTTGCCATTGATTGTCCACACAAACTTTGGGCCCGGAGGAAGCTGAACCTCCATGGTGTTGCTGGCTGAGGGTGTGAATGCGGTCGAGACCTTACGCTCAACGACTGGAGTGAGGTTGAGTAGATCCAGGCAGTTGTGGTCTCTCGGCCGTGTTCCCTCTTCGGTTGGCAAGCTATCGGGAGCACCATCATAATGGAGAATTGCAGCAGGGTATGGGTTGAGTGAATCGCCGCAAAGAGGACTTTCACCTCCGCCAAAGGTCACATTCAACCAGTAGTTTGCAATATCTGCCTTTGCTTCGATTGTGACGTCGTACCTCTGACCCACGGCGATGAACAGACTGTCTGTAGTGAACGAATTCACAGGGACGAAGTCTGCCTCTATGATGGTCATATCTGTTTTTTTATGATGACGTTAGTCCTGCTACAGGTCCTAAAGTGTTGTATTCTATAGAACATTCCAAAACATGAAAGACGGGGAACCGTAACAGGTGAAAAGTGATGCTTACCGTGGCCGACGATGGAGACTTGGAAGTGATTATCGACGCCTGATCATGTGTCAAAATTTATGGATGCTCAGGAAAATAGTACACGTCTATTTCACATACTGGTGTTGATAAGACGGAGGCGATGTCGCTTGCCTGGAGTGAGCGTCATTTTCTCGTATTCGCCTTCTCCTGTTGATGGGTTCACTGTGTGACCATTGAAGAGAACGTTGTCGCTGGGGGGAGCGCCGTTGGTCTCGGTGTAATGTACTATGTTATCTGCGGAGTCGTGGTAATAATCTGTCAAGATCATAGGGCCCAGGTCAATATCGTAAGGCGTGCTGGCCGGTCCATCGATCTGGATGGCGCCGATGATCCCGTTACCGTACTGAGCAGAGAAGTGGCTGTGGTACCATGCTGACCCGTACTGTCGAGCTATGAAGGTATACTGCCGCTCACCACCGTTCGGGGGTATAGGGCATTCGGTGACTTGAGACACTTTTAGTATATAAACTTGTGTTTCCACCAATAGGAAGACAGAATATGAAGGCGTCTGCCAGAGGCCTGTGAATATGACACTTCTGACAAAGCCCAACCTCACTACACCGGGGATTGCGGCTGTTGTGCAAATACTTACTGCCGTTGACACCGTCCTGGAGCTATATTTTGATAATGTTAGAGTCTGAATAGACTGTATCGCAGAAAGCTCGGGAGCTGCCCTCATATCCCCTGCAGGGCTCTTAGGGCAAGAATAGTTGATAGCGAGTGAACTTACATTGGTGCCGACTTGTCTGAATCCGTGCCAGTGAATACTGGTGCCTTGCCCGGTGTCAGCTTTGTATGACCAGGCCCAATCCTCATTTCAGCATCGGATCTTACCATTGGTCTCCAAGTTATTGATGACTCGGACGGATATTTGATCACCCCATTGTGCGCGGATAGTTGGCTTAGTGATGTTAGAGGAAGTCTGAGGCCCAGGAAATAGGACATACACCAATGATATCGCCTGTCACAAATTTGGGTCAGTGAGCATTTCAACCAAGGACAATTGCGGAGTCTCTTACCGTTAACCAGCATCACTAAGTCTTTAACAACCCCATCCGGGCCCTTCCAATTGGTTTCTTCAGTGAGAGTCAGGGTATATGGCCTCACAACGCCAGTGAGTGGAGTGGCCGTTTCATAATCCGTGGTGATGTCGAAGCCTTCGGCCCAGCATGCACGGTTTGCAGGCGTATTGCAGCCGGTGTCCTGACGGACTTCAATGGGCTGAAGAAGGGATGAAGGAGCGGCTCTGACCGACTGCAGGGACAGCAGCCCGGCGAGGAAAATGGAAGAGAGAAAGTGCATCTCGACAGGGTTGGGAACGAATGAACCAAAGCGTCAGAGACAGAAGCGAGCGAGGATTGAGAAGAATAAAGGGAGTGTGGATTGGGTTGAGGAGTGGTCGTGGTGGCTCTGAGGCACATGGGGAAGGCAGAACAGGGAGCCTTTATACTCGAAGCTCACGATACTATTTGCCTTGACTTGGATCAGGCCCTCACACGACTGCTGTCATTCGAGGGATCAAACCACCAAGGAGACTCATCCAATGTTTTCCGGATTAGGTCTCAATGGTCGAGAGGCTAAGATTACACGAAAAGAAATGGGTGTGATCAATCACGGTCTAGGCAGACGGGTCCCTCTCTCACAAGACAGCGAGGTCAAGAATTGAGATGTGTCGTGCTTCCCTACCGTCAGCAACCTCCTCAAAGATGCTACACTGCATCCATACCATCTACCTTCGTTGGTGATGAGTACCCGGGCGCCATATAAGTCGCCCAGGTGAGGTCTGTCAGGGAGCGCGGCCCTGAAGGAGGTCTGTTCACGGCTGTGGTGACAACGTTGTCACACACCCCACTTGAACTGGGAACAAGAGCTCAGTGCTATTGAAAAAAGAATAAAGTAATTTCCGAATGCGAGGACGATGTAGATAGATGTATCATGATGTATCTACGTTGAGGCTTGACAGGAACAACATGGGATGGTTGGTTGTTAGAGTGACATGGAAGACCCGTATAGTTAGTTTACTAGCCTCGTGGATTCTTCCTGACCGGTTGAGCAGCCAACAAGACTTGCCTATTCAACTGATACTGGCGAATACGAGCCTCGCAAGACGTAGGAGCAAGTCCAATGCGGCTGTTCGGCAGCATGCCTGACCATTTGGCTGAGTAGGAGAAGGCCCAGCAAGGATGAGGGCAGGGGCGCAGGCATGAGCCCTTAACCCTCGAACTTTCTTAGTTCCTCTCAGCTTGATCCATGAGATGCCCATTGCCAAGCCGTTAGGCTGAATTAGTCAAGTGCTCCACACAGCAATGGGCAATTGATGACAATATGAATAAGACAGCCTCAAGGAGTCAAGCTTAAGACAGCCTGGCTGTAACATACTAGCTTCGTCCCGACCGAGCTTCATGGAGGTCTCATTTTCCGGGCGGCTCGGAGAACCCGCATGCAGGCGGGAAGTATGGAGGTTCTCGACAGGCCGAATAGAGTTTGACCTGGCCACGCTGGCTAGCCGCTGACAATCGCTCACGCCACCTAGGCAACCGATGCTCACACACGACGTAGAATATAATTGCAAGTAGAGGTCGAGGAGCCACCACCACCACAGGTAGCGTAATCCTAGCCGCCAGAATATCTGGAATCCGACAGGGTATACCTCACAAGCGATCAAGGCACAACTAGACCAGGGTGTGTTTGGCTGCGTTCTGGTTCGTTGGGTTCCATTCTGGCAGAGGACAAGCGATTCACTGTGTATGACGAGCGTTCAAGCCGATGTTACCGTTTCATTTCAACTTTGGGAGTTCGTCAGTTGCCGGAGAGAATCATATTTGAGCGGCATGAAAATGATGCCGACAAGATTGATTGCTCTTTGGAACCGGCTGGTGCGGGTCTGCCAACGGGGTCTGCCAACGCGATCCGCCCGTCGATAAAGTGGCTACCAAGACGCAGTCAGATCTGGCTCATCCTGGTATTGATCGGTGCCTAGCATATAAGATCCCGAATCCTTGGGTGCTGGCCTGATGTTCAGGGAAGGATTGGGCGTCAGAAGTACCAATTACAGCAGTAAGCCGATAATCATGCTTCATTGGCATCAATGGGTGCTTGGATTACACTTAGAAATTGATCTCAGCATACTATTCCCCTGCACGAAGCCCTCACTAGCCCGATGTGATCCATTCGGACCCGACCTGCAGATACTGGCGCAACTGTGGACAAATGACCACATGATGCGATCTCCGAAGTTCGGGCGCTGTCTGGTATTTCAGCATGTCCAGGGAGTTGACGACGCACTTTGCCGCATGTGCGTGCGATTACCTTATATACACGTCTACGAAGTGCATAGGGGCTGCTCCCCACACAAGATGCCTACTACAAACAGCCTAGGTGAATGCGCCAGCGGGCACGACGTCCTCTTTTGGCCATGACCTGTCGTCCCTGCAGGAGTAAGACGTGCAGCTGGCCAATCGCTGGCGTGCAGGGGCGGCCTATCGTCGGCCAGTCGTGTGCGTGCCCATCGACATTGCAGCCACACCTGCCACAGTCCACCGTGAATTGGGATTCGGATGCTGGCGAAGCACCAAATCCTCGAAGCCGCTGGGCCCCAAGAATGCAGTCGGTGAGTCCATATTGTTGCCACTCATTTACATAAGGCTTAGCACGAGCCCTCTCCATGGGCTGGGGGACTGGGATTGCAGTCTTGGCTTCGTGTTTGGCTGGCACGAGGGCTCCGGTCGGCCGCGGCCTCTACTTGGGTCTGCCTGACACGGCGATAATAAACATCTTGAGGCTGACATCCTGGCTCGCCCAACAAGTCTTGGTAGGCTATCATACTCAGCCCAACCGTCTAGAACAGAACGCTGTCAGCACAGCTGGCACGCTACCAGCGTTCTTTAGAGCTGATTGTACGCCACAAATCCTACAGATTCTAGGTTCGCACCTCGCTCCCATACCGTTGGCTCTTGTTCCCCCAGCACATAACCTCATCCAACGCGACTCAGAACGCGTGAAGACAGCATGCCAGTGTCGATGATGACTGCATCGGGACCCTTGTATGGCAACTGACCTTGAATCTGTGGAAAGTCCTCTGTGATGTGTATTAATCCCCGCACACGTTGCATATTGGGGCTGATGGGTATCGGAACTTCGATCGTATTGTAGGCGCATCAACACTCGGGCCCTGTGATGGATCTATACCCATGCCCGTGTATGCATGAGAGCACACATGCATGCCGCACAGAAAGGGGGATCAGCCAGGCAGCCCAGCCCAGTGTGAGTGGACGGCCCGCTGACCACGAATACCATGCGACCCCGCGGCAAATGGTGTGTGCCTTCAATGTTTGCCGCTGGCGCAAAACCAAGTTGAAAATTGACAAGTGACGAAACGAATCGGACAGTTCCGGCCCTCACCGGCAGCTCGGTGGACAAGCGAGGTAGCATCCCGCACATCCCGTTGTCCCATTTTGTGGGATCCACCCACACCGCCGTATAATACTTCGCCGTAGTTAAACACAAACAGGGATAAGTCCTTGCTACCCACGTGTGTATTCTTGCTACGTCTCAAAATAGAAAGCTCTACTAACACAAGCATGAGTCAATGCTGTCTGCCCTTGGGCTGAACTCTCTGGCAGGAGCTACAATTCCATGCTCGTGTGCGCGCGTAAAACGTGAAGGTCACTACAAATGGACTGACTCCACAATAAGCGCTGCCTCTGGGAAGCTCAAGGCAGAATGTAGGGCGGTCTCATGGTTGCACGATGCGTGGGGCTCAAGGTGGGCATAAAGGATTCTTGGCCCCATGGAACTCTTGTTTTGGTTAACATCAGAATGGCTCACTGAAACCGCCCGCGAGCGAAATCAGTGCCGCCCATTGCCTGCCTTCCAGCGTCTGCATTCGGCATTAGTGCCCTGTTGGCAGGCCGCAACTATTCCTGCCAGCATCCTTCATTGCTCAACGAGTCTGCTACTGGTGGTCTCGGTACAGATAACCACGGTGGGGTATGGGGTATAGATACTCGCAGAATGCGGACTGCTCGACATTTGTCGTCGCGAGCGGGGCCCACCAAGACCGGGTTGGTCGAGGTTTTCATCAACCCAATGGCATGACTTTAGGCTTCGGGGGTTGTGGGAGAGAGAATTGCCACCCTTGAAGTCACCACCATAAGTCTAGCATACTCGCCTTTCTTGCCCAGCACTGGTTGCCTTGCATGCAATGTCTAGCGTTACGCTACAGTATCACAGCCGCCACCGAATTAGGACGAGCCTTGTCCAACGCCCTCAGAGTCTCGTTGTGTGCCAAGCCGCGTATACCGCGCAGAGACTCCAGGGGAAGTTGACATCTGAAGAGTCACGGTATGCAGTTTGGTGAGACACGAAAACGAGGAACTAGTGAGGAGGTCATATCTTTATGTAGTGACACGAAGGGGGCAAGATGGTACTTTATGGTGTCCCATCGCATCAAGGGTCTTATTAATCCTTTGCTGAGTCTTATAAATCGGTTGGTGGGTAACACAGATGCCTTGCTTTCGATGTAAATCACATAGATTAAGTGCACGTGGCACCCAAGGCAGATCAGCTCGTTCAACATCTCACGCTAAAAGCCGATTGATAGTCTGATGATAGCTTACTCATGCACGCTCGGAACGCGGCAAGCTTGCTTGCCAGAACCAGTCACTTCTTTCGTCCGAGGAGTCGGGTGTAATAATATCCCCGGCCGTACCTCATCACTTCACGCCCCCTGTACTATCGAACGCATTCTGGTCTAAACCAGCGAGATTGCAGTTCTGCAAAGATAAAGGAGGACGAAAACCGTGCCTGCCCCTGACTGATTCTCGTGCATGGGTCTGCATAATTGTTGGAGACTCTTCGCCGAGAATCGGGCAGGCATTGAGGCGGACAAGACACTTCACACTCGGGACGCGGGCCGAGCTTCCCTGGGGGAAAAGCAACGCTAGTATCTGGGCTACAGTAACTAATGTACTTCCGTTGTCTGTCCAAGTCTTGAAAGCTGGAGATACGAAGTTTTCCTTCTCCGAGCCCCACATACAATGCTTACTGTATGGAGTGGTACAGTCAGAGGTGGAGGCGCGCTATGAGTCACGAGAAATTTTATGCGCTGTCTCACCGTTGGCTGGAGAAGCCGAGTGTGTATCTGGCGAGCCCAGCTGCGAAGGAGATTCCCTAGGTGTATTCAACTGCATAGTACGGGCAGAAACCAGGGTACTGGGCACTTCCATGTCAATCTGTCACAATATGAGGAGCATCGATGAGATAACTCTTCACAATGAAATGACTATCTATGAATGGGCGAGTCCTCCTTTCAGCATATCTCCAATCTGTAGACCGAGAGGCAACGCTATTCAGTGGCCATTGCTCCACTGCTTTCTATCTGAATAATATTAGCATCACTGAACAACCGGGTTAAGGAGTCAGAGGTTGTCAAAGCTTTGGAATAAGGAGCCATATCAGGGCTCTCTTACATCTGGAGTGAAGAGGCAGAAGAACCATATTACAGCAGACAAATTCTATCTTCTGTGGCTCTATGTGATGTTGTATCTAAGAGTTGCAGCGCCTTGCCTATACCATAGGTCAACATCCACCAGTTAAATCACACATGTCATGAATGCCTTTAGGGATGCTCCAGGCCCTCCCGAGGTCCCTCTCTCCTTCTTCCAGCTGACAAGCTCCCGAGGAATATTGTCGCCATGCGAGCTGCCTCATCGTCAAAGTAAATGATTCGAGTTTATGGCACCACATACACAAGCTAGTCCCGCTTGTGCTCAAGGCCTTCACAAACCTTAATGGCTGTCAGAGTAGGCCCCTCAGACTTTTGCAAGCAATTTCTTCTCCATGATTAGACGAGCAGTAAGGAAGAATGCGGACCCAGCAATCAAGGATGCGCCCCCAAAATATCCAGGATCGTTGTAACTGCCAGGGCCGCGGTGGCCATTGAGGATAGCCCCGGCAATAGGGGGGCCAGTTAGTCCGCCGCAGGCCCAGATGGCCATAGTAAATCCAATCATGGAGCCCAGATTTTTCGGATCCGGGGTGACAATTGTAATGATGGCGGCTTGCAAGGATACAATACTACCGATGAAAAGACCTTGGACAATCGTGACCACAATGACGCCAGCTGCCGTGTGCGTGGATGCCCAGACGAATAGAGAAACAGCACAGAGTAAGCCATTGATTATGACGACGTTGAACTGCGTCATATTAAGTCAGCGTGAGTGAGTAGAAAAAGAGATCAAAGTGGAAGAACGCATCGTTGATACTCGCGTCAAAGGAACTTGGCGCTGGAAGCCTTTCGAAGAGCCAAGAAGGACCAGAAAAAAGTTAAGAAAGAGAGGAAAGAATAATAAGAAGAAATATGAGGGTGGATAGGTAAGTTTAATGGCGGTCGCGTCATCCGATTGACTAACTCCAAAGAGAATACTCACACAGCCCATCCTATCAGCCAGTGCTCCGGCAAGAACACGGCCGAAGATCGATACAGCATTGAAGATAGCCACGGTGTGCGGCGCAAGCTTTGCATTTAGACCAGCCGTGATTGCAAATGGAGGTAAGTAGAACAGAGGAATGTATAAGCCCCAATTGAGTAACCAGCCGCCGATTGCCACGAGAATATAAACAGGCCGTCTCATCAAGGAGAGGTCCATGTTTTGCTTCGTCGGAGGGAGTCGAGGCTTCATTGTGAGGTTTGCATCTGTACATGGTCAGCAGGGGTGCAGGAAGCCGGGGAACTGTGGGTAGATATACAAGCCAGAAGCACGAGGACCATCAGCGCACATATTCGAACTGACCATCCGAAGCTGAGACCGACTTCATTGAGCAGCCTATTGAGTGCAATGGGGAATATCACGCCACCGACGGCAGCGCCTGCCATGACGATCCCAGAAGCAAGGCCGTACCTTTTATCGAAATAATGCCCAATTATGGCGAGGGAATTGGAGAACAAGAAACCCAGACAGATGCCCGCTAGTATGGCTTGGGCAAGGAAGAATTGGTAGTATTCCTTGCAAAAGCTTGTCAAGACGAGAGATATCACGTAAATCACGGATACCGGTAACATCGCCTGGCCGGTAGCTGCTTGTCAGCGAATGCTCTTCGCCAGATATAGCTCGCAAACACGTAGTCGAATCCAGCTTACCACGCTGCCGTAGCGGTCTAGTACTGGCCCGCCCACCAAGCCCCCCGCGAAGGTTAGGAATATCTGGACCGATCCAATCCAAGAGATGTCTGACTGGGTATAGGATTTGAGTTGGTTCTCGGAATACCATTGCTGATAGATTCTGTTGTGTATTGGACTTTCAGTCTGCCGAGCTGAACTTCATGCCGGACGCTATTGACATACCCGAATCCTGTGAGATAGCCAAATGTGCAGAACATGCTGGCAGCTGAACCTGAAACCACCAGCCACGCTCGGAATCCGCCCTCGGGGAATTTATAGGCATCATGGCCTCCTTCATTATGTGTCTGTGTGTCGCTATCATTCTTGCTTTCGCTTTGGTCTGCAAATCCGTGCATCTCCTTAATTCTGCACTCTTCGTTCATCGTCCCTGAGGTGGCGAAGCAGAGTTTATGCGGTGACCAGGGCATCGTGATTCCGTGGATTGTACTTGAGTCGCTATTTAAGGTGCTCAGTCGAAGTGCGAAGGATTGGAAGAGGCCCAGTGACGCATAGTAGACTCTTGGGAAGCTCAGGAAGGAGACAGCTCGGCATGTTTTAATATGACTTTCCAAGGACGAAAGCACATCAAGTGAAACCCTCCCAATGCGCATTTGATTGGTATGTACCACTATATGGAGGAACCACATGCGCCTTCGGATGTATACGGATTCAGAAACGACACGATTTAAATGATTGACATGAGGAGAGCCGGCCTAATGGTACCCAAGCTGCGATTGACCCAATTGGCTAAATACCTAGTCTTTCCCTCCGCAAGTCGACCAGCAGGGACATCAACCGGTTATGAATCGATTTCAGGCAGCATATGCATGCCCAAAAGCCGAATATTCGAGGTGCAAGCACCCGACTTCCGATGCTAATAAGGGGGTAATTGAACCACGAGCTTGAGAATCGCTACTTTCGCTAGTGAAAATTGAGTACCAGGGGTCGCTGAGCGCAGTGCGGTCGGTATGTAGAGTTCAGCAATGTGTAACGATCACACGGTTGAGATCAGAGGGCAATAATCAGAATGCGGTACGCGCAGCCAAAGGAAAACCGATTTGCTACATCACTCTCCAACCGCTTAACCGCTCCGCCCGAGTTTCCGTTTAAGAAGGCGGCGGATACCGTCCGCGATTCGCTGACACGACACACAGAACCGATACAAAATGAGAGCGAATAGCGCTGCGTCTTGTGCTTTTTGATGCTACATTATGTGTGTGATCCCTTGACAGACTGATCACATCTTGACAAAAGTCCAGCGGGCAGTGATCTGGGCACCGAAAATAGAGTGCCCGTTGTGAGCAGTCCCCAAGGTAGTAGCATCGGGTCACACTTGTACGCATATTAAGCCAGCCCCAGGCGGCCAATCCGAGCGCCGATCGGTCTGCTCAAATGCGTGTGATACACACTCGTGACCAGCTACCAGCTCCTGACAAACAACGGCGAGCCAACCATCAACGTGATGTGCGTAAGGCAACGAGAACTTGCTGGAGCAACACACCTGCTAATTGAGAGTCTGGCCCCAGCCCATCGCACATACCGGTATTGGAAGAAAACCTTTGTCCACAAAATGATGAATGAATGTTAGTTGTTTTGAGAAAGGGAACTCCCGAGCCCTCTCTGTTTCATGCTTGGGCTGCCTTCATTTACCTTTTTTTTTCTCTGCAGACATAAACTTATACTTGTCAACACATAGGCGCTTCTGCGTCACAGACATACGAGCACTCGTCTGCACCTCAGAAAATGACTATTGGCTTGCTTTGAGATCCATGGCTACGCTGAGCACCTACTTAGCTGAGCACATGACTAGTCCATTAGTCCATGCACCTCGCCAGCTCCTGCTTGCCGTGGAAGACGATGCATACCTTCAATTGACTTTGGCAAGTCTATTTTCTCGCCATTAGCCGCATGAGAAGTCTCTGCGGCATGAAAAAGATTTCGGCGTCTTGCTCAACTGTATCATGTGTTCGCCGTCTTCTATTATGAGAGGAGAATTTCAGGCACCGTTGGCTCTCGGGCTTCCCGTATTCCGCACGGCCGATCTTGCCTGCATCTTTGGGCCGGCAGGAATCCGATAGGAGAAAGAGGGAGGGGGCGGGTGCTACTGATTCAGCCACGGTTGATCAAGTTGCTCAGTTCCTCGCGCACAGTGCATGGTCTGTGGAATTCTCGGAATTCGCAGCAATGTATGAAACCGGTCAGCGAGTCAGCGTCCCGCCGTGCCTGTCCTTTTCCCATGCATTTCCAATCCGGCTGCTCGACTGCACATGCACGTTGACATTCCGCCGGCGCCGAAATGGCCATTTTCTGTGCACCTGGACGGAAGCACGCACTTATCCTCTCGGGGATCGTTTTGCTACTTTTCTTCAGTTTGCGGTCTCTTCCCACGTGGTACCTGGTAGCACTACCGGCCGTTGACGACGAGCACGGCCACTTGACCGAGTACAACACGGAACAGGACGGCCATCAGGCAGTCGCGGCAGCTCTTCCCCTCCCGCCTGAGTACAATATTACCGGCTCATCGGGGTTCTCAGAGTCTCGCTTTTGTAAAGACAGGTTCAGCACCAAATTCCTCGAAGACTTCCGGGACCGACGGGCAGGATATTGTTCCCTGAGCTCGAAATCCGACCTCACTTGTTTTCACACGGTAAACTCAGGTTCCTTTGCCCCTGGGTCATTGGATTCTTTTTGCATGGCTCAGAAAGGCATTATCTTCGACGTCAAGGATCAAAAGTTCGCGCTTGATTGTCAACTTCGAGAACTGAACGACCGAGAGAAGGACTTGGGCGCTGCTCCGTTTCAAGAGCTGCAATCTTATCAGTATCTTACGGGGCCAAGATACCTTTTGAACGAATGGATGGATCTGAGTCTGGAGAATAGAGCCAGCCATCTGGTCGGAGGTGCTTTGCAACCGTCTCAAGCCACAGAAGACGGCTTTGTGATTCTCTTGAAGCGAGAAGTAGACGGGAATCTTTGGTGAGGCTTTTTAAACCATTCTGTTCCTTCCCCTTCGGCGACATATTTCCTGATAATAGCTCTGCGAGAGGTGCAGAGATTCAAAACATTCTAGAACCACATCTTTGAGTTCATGATCACAAGTAAAGAGCCATGTAGATTGCTAACAAGTTTTCTAGGCGTAAGCATCACTTCTCACTTGGTCTTTCATATTTTTGAATGTTCTAGAATGCAACAAACACTCTGGATCCGTAGCAGGACTAACGTCACTGCTAGACTGTGTCAATGAAATTATGGCCATCCTATCTACCCTCGACGTCCTTCGTATCACGCCTGACCCGGATAATGGCGGGGAAGCTCTTTTCGGGCCTGAGGATCTCCGAAGGACGGAGATAGTGATACTCGATGAATTCCCCGACGGTCCATATTTTGACTTGTTTCAGCTAGCTTCAGGGAAAAGACCAACGAGGATAGCTGAATGGGCTCATGATAGGAGCAGCGAACGAGTCTCTGAGAAGGCCCCGGCCAGGATACCAGTGGACAAGGTTATCATACCTCTAGCGGGTGCTGCTAATCCCCTTTGGAGTGATTGGGTCAAGATTGACTGCGGCCCGCAGGACAACTCTGTTCTGCGGGTCTTTGTCCGGCGGGTTTTTGACTTCTATGGCATTCCCCGCATGGGGCATCGGGATACACCACGCTCTCTCGCCCCTAGCCTCTCTCTGCTGCCATTGCGGCCCAAATTGAACGTCAGCATCATCGTTCGGAGGAACTCTCGCAGGTTGATGGGGCTTGATGGCCATCTATTTCACGCAGCAAAGTCCAGGTTCTCACATGTGGCCAACGTCCGCCTTGTCAATTTTGAAGACTGGCCATTTCAGTCAGTGTCACTTTTCTCCTCTTACGGATCCCCGTCTTTCATGTCTTGGGTTGTTGTAGAATGAAACACTTTAGGACCCGTAGCAGGACTAACGTCAACACCAGAGAACAGATCAAGATTGCTCGGGATACAGACGTCATGGTAGGAATGCACGGCGCCGGATTCACGCACGTGATGTTCATGGAAGAAGGAAGGGGAGCCCTGGTCGAGATCCAGCCAGACAGACTATGCCATTCGGGCTTCCGCAACCTGGCCAAGATGACCGGACAGCTGTATTTTGTTGCCGGGGCCAACAAGATCCTCGGTAACTGCTATGCTAGTGGTGCTGACGGTGAACTAGAGCAGATGCCAGATGACGGGACTTCGTTTCTCCCTCTCGACACGTCGAGGTGCTGGAGTGTGAAAATGTGCATAATGCACTAGTGTTTTACCCTATTATTAGACGATGGATTATCAGGGATTCCCTTATTATATAGGGATCTGCTAGTTATAATAGAACGAAGATAAATAGGTCTGTTCCTCCCTCGTCTTCGACCAGGTAGGAAGACCTTTAATACATACACTATTCGTCTCTACTTTCTTACAGGTCATACGCCCGGAAGCTCTCAGCCAATCAGATCACCCGATTCACCTCGTGCAACCAATCAAACACCAAGAACACTCAGTTTAACGCTATCGTTAACCTCGTCGCCACCAACGTCGCCAACAATTCGCCTTATCGCCCTTATCGTCGTCGACTTCCCAAAAGGGAAAGTAAACAAAGCGCTACACCCAATCAGATAGGCTGCACCACCCCTGTACACTAGCTACACCCAATCAGACCAACCATCCCAACCACACCTTCCCAATCAGGAATTACCCTTTTCAGACAACAACGACGTCTCCTCGACCCCCCTCGTCGACCACCTACATAAACACTCCTCGATTACTCGACCAATACCTATCCTCCCTACCCATACCATATACCATTCGATAGCTCTCAACGAGACCTTTCCAACAATACTAGTCTCGACCACCCATTCTTCGAATTCCGCCGTCCAGACCTCGATCTATCGATTTCTCCTCGATTTTCCTACCAAACGTCGAAAAACTCTCCAAGTACCCTATCTTCCACTTATACCAACTTCCTCAAAACTCAACAAATAAATCTAACAAAAATACCATTCAATACCTCTCCTTCCGCTCTATATAACTCCACCTCATATATAAGCAATCTCGAACTTTCACCTAAAAATATACATAACTTTCTTAAGACCCCTCTTTTTATCCTTCAACATATCAACTATATCCTCACCAAAGAACTCCTCTTTCCAGACACTATATATATATACAGAAGACTAGTATTCTCTATATTAAAAAGAAATACTAGACTATAGTCTATAAAAGAAAGGATCTTTAAGGGAATTCTTTATACACCTCTCTACTATAAATACAACTTATATACAGAAAAAATCATCCTAAATAATTCATATACCAAATTCAACCCTTAAATCTTCTCTATTCTATAACAGATTATATATAACTATAAGAAATATTTCTATTTTTCTCCTAGAGATAAGACTCTCCTAGGAGTAAATATAAAATATATAGAAGAATATCTATTATTTTACTATACTAAAGATTTATAAATCTCTTATATATATTTATATACTTTAAATATATACCTTTTAATATAAGTAACCCTAAAAAATTCAGTATACCTTAACTTAAAGGCTCAAAGAATTATAATTTCTAGAGTATAAAAATCCTTACCTATATAGAAAAGAAAAACTATATAGGAAATAACCTCTTTAAAGGTATATCTAATACCTAGAATAAAAAAACTATAATAATTTTAAAGATAGCTTATAGACCTAGTCCTCTACTATTTATAAAAAGGCTAAATTCAGCTAAAGAAGCCTAGAATATACTTAAAAAACACTATAAAGCTAGTAGGTTTAATAGTTAGTTTTTACTCTACAAAGAGTTTTTTAATACCCACCTACAAGACTTCAAGTCTATAGAAGAATATATACACAAAATAAAACTACTACTTAAAGAACTAGCCTCTAACAAGATTACTCTTCCAAAACAAGTAGTAATAAGCTTCATTCTTAATAGCTTAGATGAAGAATATACTAGATTTATCCAGAATATAACTTAAACCCTTAGGAAGAATATAGAAGAATATACTATAGATTCTCTATTTTCTAACCTATTAGACGAAAGTTAAGGGAGAGAAACAAAGCTTCCAAAAAGACTTTTATATACTAAGTCTAGAACTAAGGGAAAAGAGAAAGAAAAATCTTTTAAATATAAAAAATACTCTAATTACAATATAAAAAGGTATAAAAAGAAAGATTATTATTTTTTATACCCTAACAAGGCTCTAAAAGCCTAGAAAGTTAAGAAGAGAGGAAAAGAGAGAGAAAAACAAGGAATTTCCTTAGAAAATCTCTTAAGAAGAAAAAGAGAAAAATTATAAGAAAAACTCTTAGCTATAGAAGCAAGAGATAAGAAATATTCTTCTTCATCTTCCTCCTCCTCAAACTCTAAGGACTCTAATTTATCAGAATAGGATTAGGCCTTAATAACTTATAAAGGAAAAGAAAAAGAGGATGAAGATCTAATAGATCTAAACCTTAAAAATATAGAAATTAAAGTAAATAAAAATATTCCTAATATTTCCCCTACTATATTAACTATAGCTAATAATAATAATACTTTAGGGAGAGAATAATATATAAACCCTTATTATATAGAAGTAGCTATAGATTTAGGAGTAAATATAATAAGTTTCATAGATAAAAGATTTTTTAATAATATTAAACATGTGAATAAAAGTATTAAGTAGGAAAAAGCAAGCTTTCTTAAAGTTAATATAATAGGAAGCAGTACTATACTCTTTCTATAAAGTAATTATAAAAGAAAACTTGAGAATATATACTATATACCTAGATTAGGTATTAATATAATAGGTTATTCTACTATTACTAGTTTTATATAACTTAAATTAAATAGTGAAAATATCTACCTATATTCTAAGAAGGATAATAAGTTAATAATAAGGGATACTATAAAAATAGTCTATACTATATTAAAATAAAAATAAATAAAATAAATAGTATTAAAAATATCTATAATATTTAAGATACTATATTATTAGATAAAGTATATAAGTAGTACTACTATCTAGGCTATATAAATCCTGAGTCTTTAAAATACTTCTTTATAAAGAATAAAATTAATATTAAAATAAATAAACTAATAATAGACTATATCTCTAAGTGTAATAGCTGTTTAATAGCTAAATATATAACTAAAGTTAATAAGAAAAGTATTAATAATAAAGTCTATAATATACTTAATAGAGTATATAGTAATATAGGCGGACCTTTAAAGCCTACCTATGATAAATATAAATATTATATATTATTTCTAGATAAATCTTCTAGATATTTAGAAGTCGATTTACTTTGTACTAAAGAGGAAGTATTAGAATCCTTTGAAAATTATAAGAATAATATAGAAAATAAAATAAATAAAAGAATAAAAGAAGTCTTTACTGATAACGGTACTGAATATGTTAATAAAAGATTTAAATATATATTTGGAAAATATGGTATAAAACACTCTACTATACCTCCCTATACTAAAGAACCTAATGGTTTAATAGAGAGATTAAATTTAACTATAATAAATAAGGTTAGAAGCCTACTATATACGGCTAAGCTATCTATATACCTATGGGGTGAAGCTATTAAATACGCTGTATATATATATAATATAACCCTATATAAAGCTCTATTATATAAAACACTGTATGAGCTACTAAATAAATTTAATAACCCTTATATTAATAATATAAAAATATGGGGTTCTATAGTCTACTATTATGATAAACACTATAAGACTAAGTTAGAACCTAGAAATAAAAAGGGTGTCTTACTAAATATAATCCTAGAATCTAATATATACTGTGTATGGGATATTTAAGAGAAAAAGCCTCTTTTAGTATGTGATATATGTATTCTTAAAGGCGAATATATAAACCTTAAAGAGGAAATAAATAATAAAAATAATATTAAGCCCTATATACCTACAGACTATAACTTAGATGAAGAGTTTAATAATAATAATAATAATAATATAGATAAAAATCCTAGAGAAAACTCTCCTCCTACACTAGATGAAATAGTAGTATGAGGAAATCTAGAGGATTATATATATAATATAAAGGATATACTTCTAGACAGAATAATAAATATACTAGAAGATAAAGATAAAATAAATAATAATTATATATATTCTATTATAGTATCTAATATAGATAAATCTACTAGTCTAAGAGATATATTAAACTCTATAGAAAAACCCTTGTGGATAAGAGCTATAAGAGATGAAGATAATAGCTTAATAGATTAAGGTTCTTATATAATAGTAGAATTACTACCTAGATGTAAAGCTCTAGGGGGTAAATAGGTATATAAAAAGAAATATATAAATAATCTAAATATTATAAAGAAAAATTAGATAGTAAATAAAGAGAAAAATACCTGTTTTAAAGCTAGATAGGTAGTATAAGGTTTTAACTAACGAATAGGAATAGACTATTTAGAAACCTTTAGTACTGTATGCTGCTTAGAGACTTATACTATGCTGTTAATAATAGTAGTAAATAAAGGATATTTTATATATAGTTATGATGTTAAAAACGCGTTTCTATACTTAAATATAGATTTTATAATATATATGAAATTACTGTCTTATTTATATAATAAGCTAGAATATAAAAATAAAGTAGTACTTTTAAAGAAGGCTATATATGGCTTAAAATAAGCTTCTAAATTATGGTATAACTACCTATATAAGGTTCTAATAAATCTGGGATTTATTGCTTATATATTAGATGAAGGTGTATTTATATATAATATATTATAAATAACTCTTATATGCTATGTAGACGATATAATAGTCACTGGCCCTAATAATCGAGATATAAAGGATATAACTACTAAAATAAATGAATAAATAAAGCTCGAATTTTAGGGAGAGTTAGATAGTTTCTTAGGAAATGATATAAAAATAGATAATAAAAATAAACAAATTAAAATCCACCAGAATAGATACGTGGACAAACTATTAAATAAATTCAAGATCAAAGAAAAGGTTGAGAATAAAGAGATAAGACCTCAACTTACACCATATACGCCTAATAGAAAATTAGAGAAAAATTCTAATTAGGCTACACAAGAAGAAATAGACCTATACCAACAATAAATAGGGTCTATACTATATACTAGTTTAAAAACTAGGATAGATCTAGCTTATTCAGTTAATGAACTCGCTAGATATATAGCTAATCCAAGCCCAGAACATATAAAAGAACTGAATAAAATGTGGGGATATATATATAAAATTCCACATATAACTAAGATATTTAACTGTGAAGGAGATAACCTACAAATAGTAGGATACACTGATTCCTCGTGGGCAGACGATTTAAATAGTAGAAGAAGTACCTTGTCTTATATATTTAGCCTATAGGATAATAAGGAAAAAATTCCTATAAATTCTATTAGTTGGAATTTATAACTACAAAAAACTCAAGCTTTATCCTCCACAGAAGCCGAATATATGGCTCTGAGAGAAGCTATTAAAGAAGCTGAATATTTATATAATTTATTCGAGTATTTTAATAATAATATAAAACTCGGCTATAAGCTACACACCCCTATTATTTATATAGACAACAGAGGGGCTGAAATATTAGCTAAAAATAATACTTTCCATAAGAGAACTAAGCATATACACCTTTCCTATCACTATATAAGGGATTCGGTTAAAAATAATAGAGTTATTTTAAAACATGTTGACTCTAAAGATAACATAGCAGACTGGCTAACAAAACCTCTAAATAGACTAATATTTAAAGAGTCTAGAGAAAAATGTGGTCTAAAAGAGGAATAAAAGTCAGAATTATAATAGGAGGTTTTTACGCTAAATAATAAAAAGTGCGCACTAAAACTTAAAAATAAAAGCGTTTCCTACCTAAATAACTAGTATTAAATTTTCCCCTAAATACTATATAAAATAAAGACTCGAAAAGAATTTTCTAGGGTTTTTTATACTAGTAAATAATAACGGTTTTACTCAAAATAAACGTTAGCCCATAGGGCATATATGGCTCGATAAGCAGTTGACTTACACGCGGCGTATATATACACAATATATCCACACATACTACTGGGGCACACTCGAATAGGCCTTTTAAAGGGGCTGAATCTCTATACAAACGTGAATTCGTAGTGCCTATAGCCCAACCAGTAGAACGTGTGACTCAATATATGTAAAATGCCTGCCAAATGTGTAATAATTGTAGTCCTGCATAATCGTAATATGTGAAGCCCATACAAATAAAATGACTTCCAACAACTAAGCCACCAGAGTTCGAGAGGGTACGAGTTCAACTCGCCCTCCAGGGGAATTTTTACGTTTTTGCCCCTTTTTATCTTTTTGAGGTTTTAACCGAATAATAGGCTACTACCTATATAACTAGTCATTTTCCCTTATAAATAAAGGGTTTTTATGCTAGTAAATAAGGATATACTTTATTTTAGTATTTTTCTCCCTAAAAATAAAGGGTTTTTTACTATAATAGAGGTATTCTAAGCTAATATATATATATATTTATTAGCTTAAGGGGGTATGTGAAAATGTGCATAATGCACTAGTGTTTTACCCTATTATTAGACGATGGATTATCAGGGATTCCCTTATTATATGGGGATCTGCTAGTTATAATAGAACGAAGATAAATAGGTCTGTTCCTCCCTCGTCTTCGACCAGGCAGGAAGACCTTTAATACACACACTATTCGTCTCTACTTTCTTACATGGAGCTTCACTACAGACCCAGAGAGTTGGTCGTTTGGCTGCTCCGATCCCAAATTGACTGGCGGAGAGAAATCGTACATGATTTGTATGAATCGTGAGACAAGCGATGATTGGTACCGGACTTGTGAGAAAAAGGAGGCATCGGATATCTGGTGGATGACTAGGTATGTCATGGAGCAAGAGAGATTTCTGAAGCTGGTGGGCGATGCAATCAAAGCCGTTCAAGGGCGGCGGATGGAACGGGGGATTTAGAACAGTTGCCAGTAGGATTGAGACTATATGCGCGTTGGAAACTTAAAAGACTTGTCGGTCAGGTACCTTTCTCCCCTCTTTGGGATTGGTGGCGCTGGAAGTTGCTGCTTCAATCTATTGCAAGGTTTGTTTGTAAGGGAATACAGTCAATATTAGATAGTCTGGATCGGCAAATCCACTAGGAAGGGGGCATCGACTCGTAGAAGGAGAGTAAATATTGCTAATCATTATGCTTGGTAAGGTATCTCTGCCAGAGCATGATAAGACCTGCTTTGGCCGCTACCCTGGTGGGCGGAATGCCCTCCTCCCCTCTACCTCTCCCCCTCTTCCTCTGGCATAAACTATCAAGATTCCGAGCCCGTCTACCATCGCCGCCGACCCAGACATTACCATGGGCACCGCTACCGCCACCAACACCATGGCGCCGGCGTCCACAGCTCTCAATTCCTTGTCTTGATGTGGGAATTCTCCAGTTCTCAATCCTCAGATATGAATCGCGGGAGTAAGTTCGGGACCGTCACCCAGCTCCCATAGCTACTGGTCCTTGTTACCACGAGTATACCTACTATACATTATAGCCAGGGTTACTATCCATTATATTATATACACTAGGTATAATAATATAATAGATATATAAATACTTTAGCTTTAGTATCGACTATTTATATTTTTTAAGTTCCTCTATTAAGCTAGAATTAATAATAAAAGAAGATATAGTAAAAGAAGATATAGTAAAAAAAGATATAGTAAAAAAAGATATAGTAAAAGAAGATATAGTAAAAGAAGATATAGTAACTTTATAATTCTCTATAACCTATCTATAACTAAAAGTTACTATTTTATACTAGTAGCTATAGTATATTATAGTATACTTATTTATAGATTTTTTATATTATTTTAGTTCCTCTATTAAGCTAGAATTAATAATAAAAGAAGATAGTAAAAGAAGATATAGTAAAAGAAGATATAGTAAAAGAAGATATAGTAAAAAAAGATATAGTGACTTTATAATTCTACTCTATAACCTGTTTATAGCTAGAAGTCCTTATTCTATACTAGTAACTATAGTGTATTAGGCCACACCTAGTCTGTTTATACTAGTACTATTAAGGTTAAAGCTATCACAGACCATAGGCTAGTCTAACACCATTAAGCACTATATATAAGTACCATCACTATATAACTTAGGGCTTCTATATATAAATATAAGTTAGCTAAAATAAGTAATAATAAAAAGCTACTATTACTCTAACTAAGGTTCTAGCTCTACTTTATAAATATATACCTATCTAGCTAAACTAAGTAACTATTATAACCTTCTTATACTATATTATAAGACTACTTAAAAGTAATCTTTTAGCCTACTATACTACTAAAGCTAAAATAAGTAAAGTAACTATATTCTATTATCTAAATATATAGACCTAATAGCTTTATAGCTATAGAATAAAGATTAACTTATAAGTCTTTAATTATATAGAGAATACCTTTAAGTAGGTTTTTAAAGATAACTTTTTTATATTAAAAATCCTTAATATCTTAATAGATTATCTAAGAGAATTTAATATAAATTCTAATATTATTAACTTCTTTATAAACCTTAAGGCTAAGTAGGAGAATAATATACTATTATTAAAGTAGAAGGTAAAAATAAGGACTACTATTTAGAAGAGGTTCTTTTTAAAATAGAAATAGTTTCTAATCTAGATTAGGTTATAGCTTTAAAATAGTTAAATAGAATTAATTAAAAAAAAAAATAATTATAGGTCTTTTAACCTTATACCTAGGAGGGCTATATTTATTTATACTAGTATTATTAATAAGTATTAAGGTTAAAGCTATTATAAACTATAGGTAATCTAGTTTAATACTATTAAGTACTATATATAAGTATTATTATTATATAACTTAGGGCTTTAAGTTAGCTAAAATAGGTAATAATATAAAAAGCTATTATTACTCTAAAGGTTCTAGCTCTACTTAAATATATACTTATTATAACTTTCTTATACTATATTACTTTATTAATTAGTAAGTAATAAAAAGCTTTATTAATATTATTAGACTAGACCTACTAAGATTACTTAAAAATAATCTTTTAGCCTACTATATAAAGCTAAGATAACTACTAGGTAAAGTAACTATAATCTATTACTATATATCTAGATATATAGAACTAATAACCTATAAATAACTATAGAATAATAATTAATAACTAAGTATATCTCTTTTAACTTTAATATATATATAATATAATATATAAGTTTTTAATAAGAATATATATAATATAATAAGTTTATATAAATTAAAATTATTAATATAAATTTTATATCCTTTTTAAGTATAAAGTTAAAAGACTTATAATTATTTTTTTAATTAATTTTATTTAACTATTTTAAATTTATAACTTAGTCTAGTCTTTAATCTTTATTAAACCTTACTTTAAACTTTTTAAGTACTTTTATCTTTACTAATAATAAATTTATACCTCTTTATAACTTTATTCTAAATATATAGATTTTAATAGTATTAAAGTTTATATTATACTTTTAGTTTATTAATAAATAAACTAAGCTTTTAATATTAATTATTTATATTTTTAAGTTCCTTTATTAAGCTAAAATTAATAATAAAAGAAAATATAATAAAAGAAGATATAATAAAAGAAGATATAATAAAAAGATATAGTAAAAGAAGATATAATAACTTTATAATTTTACTTTATAACTTATTTATAATTAAAAGTTATTATTTTATACTAGTAGTTATAGTATATTAAACTATATTTAGTTTATTTATATTAATATTATTAAAGTTAAAGTTATTATAAACTATAAGCTAGTTTAATATTATTAAATATTATATATAAGTATTATTACTATATAATTTAAAGATAAATATAAGTTAGTTAAAATAGGTAATAATATAAAAGCTATTATTATTTTAACTATCTTATAAAATATATATAAATTTTAATTTTACTTAAATATATATTTATTTAGTTAAACTAAGTAACTATTATAACTTTCTTATATAAAACTATTTAAAAGTAATCTGTAATCTTTTAACTAAAGTTAAAATAATAAATAAGTTAATTATAATTTATTATTTAAATATATAAAACTAATAACTCTATATAAATAGTTATAAAATAGCTTATTAATAACTAAGTATATTTTTATATAAAAGAAGCTTTTAAATTTAAAACTATAAATACTATATTTATATTAATAAAGCTTAGTTTATTAATTAATAAACTAAAAATATATAATATAAACTCTAATACTATTAAAATCTATATATTTCTTAAAATAAAACTATAAAAGAGTATAAAGTTATTATTAGTAAAGAAGAAAGTATTTAAAAACTTTAAGAAAAGATTTAATTAAAGTTAAAGACTAGACTAGGTTATAGATTTAAAATAGTTAAATAAAATTATTTAAAAAAAATAACTATATATTTTAACTTTATATCTAAAAGAAAGCTTTTAATATAAATATAATATTTATAACTTTAAATTTAAAAACTTCTTATATAAAGATATACTTAGTTATTAATTATTATTTTATAATTATTTATAAGTTATTAATTTTATATATTTAAATAATAAATTATAGTTATTTTATTTATTATTTTAGCTTTAATAATAAGTATAGTAAGTTAAAAATTACTTTTAAATAGTCTTATATAAGAAGATTATTATAAATATATATTTAAATAAAGTTTAAACCTTAGTTAAAATAATAGTAGCTTTTATATTATTACTTATTTTAACTAACTTAAAGCTTTAAATTATATAATAATAATACTTATATATAATATTTAATAGTATTAGATTAATTTATAGTTTATAATAACTTTAACTTTAATAATACTAATATAAATAAATATAGTTTAATATATTATAACTATTAGTATAAAATAATAACTTTTAGTTATAAATAAATTATAAAGTAAAATTATAAAGTTATTATATCTTCTTTTACTATATTTTCTTTTATTATATTTTTTTATTATATCTTCTTTTATTATTAATTTTAGTTTAATAGAAGAACTTAAAAATATAAATAGTTAATAAATTTTATATATTATTTTAGTTCCTTTATTAAGCTAGAATTAATAATAAAAGAATATAATAAAAATAATAAAAGAAGATATAATAAAGAAGATATAATAAAAAGATATAGTAACTTTATAATTTTACTTTATAATTTATTTATAATTAAAAGTTATTATTTTATACTAATAACTATAATATATTAAACTATACCTAATCTTTAATATTATTTATATTAATACTATTAATAAACTATTAGTTTATTAAAGTTAAAGCTATTATAAACTATAAGCTAGTTTAATATTATTAATTATTATATATAAATACTATTACTATATAACTTAAAAGAATATAAGTTAGTTAAAATAAGTAATAATAAAAACTATTATTATTTTAATCTTATAAAATATATATAAGTTCTAGCTTTAATTTATAAATATATACTTATTTAACTAAACTAAGTAACTATTATAACCTTTTATAATATAATATAAAACTACTTAAAAGTAATCTTTTAACTTATTAAAGCTAAAACTATTATTAAATAAAGTAATTATATTTTATTACTATATATAATTCTAAATATATAAACCTAATAGCTAATAGTTATAAAATAAAGATTAACCTATAAGTCTTTAATTATATAGAGAATACCTTTAAGTAGGTTCTTAAAGATAATCTCTTTATATTAAAAATCCTTAGTATCTTAATAGATTATCTAAAAGAATTTAATATAGATTTTAATATTATTAACTTCTTTATAAACCTTAAAGCTAAATAGAAGAATAATATACTATTATTAAAATAGAAGGTAAAAATAAGGACTACTATTTAGAAGAGGTTCTTTCTAAAATAGAAATAGTTCTTAATTTAAATACTAGATTAGGCTATAACTTTAAAATAGTTAAATAAAATTAATTAAAAAAAATAATTATAGATCTTTTAACCTTATACTTAGGAGGGGAGGGTAAAATTATTAATATTTATTTATTTATATATTTATTTATTTATATATTTATTTATTTATATTTATTTATTTACTTATTTATCTATTTATTTATTTATATAATTTAAGATTTATAAGTTAATCTTTATTTTATAACTATAAAGTTATTAAGTTTATATATTTAAATATATAATAGTAAAATATAGTTACCTTACTTATAGTTTTAGTTTTAGTAATATAATAAGTTAAAAGATTACTTTTAAGTAGTTAAGATAAACTATATAGTACTATATATAAATAACTTAGTTAAAAGACTATAATTTAAAGACTACCTATATTTTTAAATCTAATACTTATAAGCCTATACTATTATATTCCCCCTTTAAAGCCTTTTAAAACTTTAAGACTAAAAAAGTAGGAAGTAATTCTTAGATAGTAGTATATTAAGTTATAATTAGCTAGGGGTAGCTTAAATTACTTATTACTAAATTAGTATATAGTAAATAAGAGGCTTAAAAATCTTAAATAGTATAGGTTACTATATAACTTAATTAAGCTATTTAACTAAAATAAATAGTTTATACCCTATAGTTAGTAGTATTACTTACTTTTACTAAAGAAGATTTTTAAATATAAGGGTTTAAACTTATACTATAATAATATAGGCTTATAACTACTAGATTTCTAAGGTAGAGGACTTAGAAATTATAGTCTTTTAACTTAATAATATATATTAAAGACTAAAGATAGTTCTTATATAGTAGTTAAGGGTTTAAACTATCTTATATACCCTTATTAGTCTTTAAAATAAGATAAACTATATAGTACTATATATAATAACTCGGCTAAAAGACTATAGTTTAAAAACTACTTATATTTTTAAATCTAATACTTATAAGCTTATATTATTATAGTAGTCTTATAATATAGATTTTTTATATTATTTTAGTTCCTCTATTAAGCTAGAATTAATAATAAAAGAAGATAGTAAAAGAAGATATAATAAAAGAAGATATAGTAAAAGAAGATATAGTAACTTTATAATTCTTTATAACCTATCTATAGCTAGAAGTCGCTATTCTATACTAGCAGCTATAATATATTAAGCTACACCTATTTACACTAGTGCTGTTAAGGTTAAAGCTATTATAGACTATAGGTAACCTAGTCTAATACTATTAAGTACTATGTGTAAGTAATATTACTATATAACTTAGGGCTTTAAGTTAGCTAAAATAAGTAATAATAAAAAGCTACTATTACCTTAAAGGTTCTAGCTCTACTTAAATACACACCTATTTAGCTAAACTAAGTAATATAACCTTCTTATATAAGACTACTTAAAAGTAATCTTTTAGCCTACTAAAGCTAAGATAAGTAAAGTAACTATATTCTATTATCTAGATATATAAACTTAATAGCTCTACTATAAATAGCTATAGAATAAAGATTAACCTATAAGTCTTTAATTATATAGAGAAAGCCCTTAAGTAGATTCCTAAAGATAACCTCTCTATATTAAAAGTCCTTAGTATTTTAATAGATTACTTAAGAGAATTTAATATAGATTCTAATATTATTAACTTCTTTATAAACCTTAAAGCTAAGTAGAAGAATAATATACTATTATTAAAGTAAAAGGAGAAGATAAGGACTACTATCTAGGAGAGGTTCTTTTTAAAATAGAACTAGTTCTTAATTTAGACTAGGCTATAGCTTTAAAATAGTTAAATAGAATTAATAAAAAAAAAATAATTATAGGTCTTTTAACCTTATATCTAGGAGGGGTAGTCTTATAATATAATATAAGAAAGTTATATTACTTAATTTAATTAAATAGATATATATTTAAATAGAGTTAAAACTTTTAAAGTAATAATAGCTTTTTATATTATTATTTATTTTAATTAACTTCTTTAACTTATATAATAATAATACTTTTATATAATATTTAATAGTATTAAACTAGGTTACTTATAGTTTATAATAGCTTTAACTTTAATAAAGACTAAGTATAACTTAATACTATAACTATTAATATAGAATAATAATTTTTAATTATAAATAAATTATTATTAGAATTATAAAGTTATTATATCTTCTTTTATTATACCTTTTTTATATATTTTTTATTATTTTTTATTATAAATGTTAATTTAATAAAAACTAAAATAATATATAAAGTTTATATATCTTTTATTTATTTACTTATTTATTTACTTATTTATTTATTTATTTATTTACTTATTTATTTACTTATTTATTTACTTATTTATTTATTTATTTATTTATTTATTTACTTATTTATTTACTTATTTATTTATCGACTATTTATATTTTTTAAGTTCCTCTATTAAGCTGGAATTAATAATAAAAGAAGATATAATAAAAGAAGATATAGTAAAAGAAGATATAGTAAAAGAAGATATAGTAACTTTGTAATTCTACTCTATAACCTATCTATAGCTAGAAGTCGCTATTCTATACTAGCAGCTATAGTATATTAGGCTACACCTGTTTACACTAGTGCTATTAATAAGCTATTAGCCTATTAAGGTTAAAGCTATTATAGACTATAGGTAACCTAGTTTAACACTATTAAGTACTATATAAAAGTACTATCACTATATAACTCAGGGCTTCTATATATAAACACAAGTTAGCTAAAATAGGTAATAATATAAAAAGCCACTATTACCCTGAAGGTTCTAGCTCTGCTCTACAAACATACACCCATCCACCACAACCTTCTTACATAAGACTACTCAAAAGCAATCTTTCAGCCTACTATACTTACAAAGCTAAGACAACTACTAGGTAAGGCAACTACAATCTATTTTCTAGATATATAGAACTAATAGCCCTATATAAACAGCCACAGAATAGTAATCAACAACTAGGTATACCTCTGTATAGAAGGAGCTCTTAAATTCAAAGCTATAGAGACTATATCTACATTAACAAAGCTTAGTTTATTAATCAACAAACTAAGAGTATATAACACAGACCCTAACACTATTAAAACCTATATATCCCTTAGAGCGAAGCTATAGAGGGGTATAAAGTTATCACTAATAGAGAAGAAGGCGCTTAAAAACTTTAACAAAAGGTTTAGCTAAGGCTAAACTAGGCTATAGATTTAAAATAGTTAAATAAAATCATTTAAAAAAAAAATAACTATAGGTCTTTTAACCTTATACCTAGGAGGGACTTATTTATTTATATATTTATTAATATATTTATATACTTATTTAAATATTTATTTATTATAAAAGTTATAAGTTAAATATAAACTTTATATTTTATTTTAATTCCTTTATTAAACTAAAATCTATAATAAAAAGATAATAAAAGAATATAATAAAAGAAGATATAATAACTTTATTATTCTTTATAATTTATTTATAATTAAAAGTTACTATTTTATACTAATAATTATAATATATTAAGCTATACTTAGTCTTTAATATTATTTATATTAATATTATTAATAAGTTATTAATTTTAATATAAACTAGTTTATTAAAGTTAAAATTATTATAAACTATAAACTAGTTTAACCTTTTAAATATAAAGTTAAAAGACTTATAGTTATTTTTTTACTAAATAATTTTATTTAATTATTTTAAATTTATAATTTAATCTAATCTTTAGTTTTAACTAAACTTTTTTAAAGTTTTTAAATATCTTTTCTTTACTAATAATAACTTTATACCTCTTTATAGTTTTACTTTAAAAATATATAAGTTTTAATATATTAGAGTTTATATTATATACTTTTAGTTTATTAATATAAATATAATATTTATAATCCCTCCTAAGTATAAAGTTAAAAGACCTATAGTTATTTTTTTTTAATTAATTTTATTTAACTATTTTAAATCTATAATAAGGTTTTATCTATTTAGATAAATATATAATCTTCTTAAAAAAGTATACTATATAATAAGCTACCTTCCTTCCTCCTTTACTAGAGTTAGTTATAATCCTTATTCTAAGAGTAATAAGCTCCTCTATTTATTTTAAATAATCCTTAAAGCTCTTTAAAATAGTAATAAATATACTAATCTATTTAGTTATATAGGATCTATTATCTTTTTACTTCTTTACCCTTAAAAATATATCTTTTATATAAGTAAGAACTTACTTATTATAGTTAAAGTCTATTTCTATAACTATTTATAAGCTATTAGTTCTATATATTTAGATAATAGATTATAGTTACCTTACTTATATTAAAGGTAGTTATCTTAGCTTTATATAGTAAGCTAGAGAATTACTTTTAAGTAGTCTTATATAAGAAGGTTATAATAGATATATATTTAAGTAGAGCTAAAACCTTAGTTAGGGTAATAGTAGCTTTTTATATTATTACTTATTTTAGCTAACTTAAAGCTCTAAGTTATATAGTAATAGTACTTATATATAATACTTAATAATATTAGACTAGGTTACTTATAATCTATAATAACTTTAATCTTAATAAGCTAATAGCTTATTAATAATACTAGTATAAATAGGTATAACCTAATATACTATAGCTACTAGTATAAAATAGTAACTTTTAGCTATAGATAGGTTATAGAATTATAAAGTTATTATATCTTCTTTTACTATATCTTCTTTTACTATATCTTCTTTTACTATATTTTTTATTATATCTTCTTTTATTATTAATTCTAGCTTAATAAAGGAACTTAAAAATATAAATAATTAATAATTAACTTATTTATAATTATTTTAACTTTAATAATATAATAGATTAAAAGATTACTTTTAAGTAGTTTTATAATATAATATAAAAGTTTATAATAAGTATATATTTATAAAGTAAAGTTAAAACTTTAGTTAAAGTAATAATAGCTTTTTATATTATTATTTATTTTAACTAACTTATATTTATCTTTAAATTATATAGTAATACTTTTATATAATATTTAATAGTATTAAACTAAGTTATTTATAGTTTATAATAGTTTTAACTTTAATAAACTAATTTATATTAAAGTTAATAACTTATTAATAATATTAATATAAATAGGTATAACTTAATATATTATAACTATTAATATAAAATAGTAACTTTTAGCTATAAATAAGTTATAAAGTAGAATTATAAAATTACTATATCTTTTTACTATATCTTCTTTTATTATATCTTTTTTATTATCTTTTTATTATAAATTCTAGTTTAATAATAAAATTAAAATAATATATAAAGTTTATAAGCTAATCTAATATTATTAAATATTATATAAAAGTATTATCCCTCTTAGATATAAGGTTAAAAGACCTATAATTATTTTTTTTTTAATTAATTCTATTTAATTATTTTAAAGCTATAGCCTAGTCTAGATTAAAAACTATTTCTATTTTAGAAAAAACCTCTTCTAGATAATAGTCCTTATCTTTATCTCCTACTTTAATAATAGTATATTATTCTTCTACTTAGCTTTAAGGTTTATAAAGAAGTTAATAATATTAGAATCTATATTAAATTCTCTTAAATAATCTATTAAAATATTAAGAATTTTTAATATAGAGAGGTTATCTTTAAAAACCTACTTAAAGGTATCCTCTATATAATTAAAGACTTATAGGTTAATCTTTATTTTATAACTATAAAGCTATTAGGTTTATATATCTAGATAATAGAATATAGTTACCTTACTTATAGTCTTAGCTTTAGTAGGTTAAAAGATTACTTTTAAATAGTTTTATAATATAGTATAAGAAGGTTATAATAGGTGTATATTTAAGTAGAGCTAGAACCTTAGTTAGGGTAATAATAGCTTTTTATTATTACTTATTTTAGCTAACTTAAAGCCTTAAGTTATATAGTAATAGTACTTATATATAGTACTTAATAGTATTAGACTAGGTTATCTATAGTTTATAATAACTTTAACTTTAATACTTATTAATAGTACTAGTATAAATAAACTAAGTATAACCTAATATACTATAGCTACTAGTATAGAATAGGGACTTCTAGCTATAGATAGATTATAGAGAATTATAAAGTTACTATATCTTCTTTTACTATATCTTCTTTTACTATATCTTCTTCTACTATATCTTCTTTTATTATCTTCTTTTATTATTAATTCTAGCTTAATAGAGGAACTAAAATAATATAAAAGAAATTTATATAAAAGTATTATTATTATATAACTTAAAAATAATAAGTTAGTTATAATTAATAATAATATAAAAACTATTATTTTTTAGGTATAAGGTTAAAAGACCTATAATTATTTTTTTTAAATAATTTTATTTAATTATTTTAAATCTATAACTTAGTTTAATCTCTAGCTTTAATTAAACCTTTTATTAAAGTTTTTAAGTACCTTCTTTTCTACTAGTAATAACTTTATACTCTTTTATAGCTTTACTTTAAGAGATATATAGGTTTTAATAGTATTAGAGTTTATATTATATACTTTTAGTTTATTAATTAATAAATTAAGCTTTATTAATATAAATATAGTTTTTATAGCTTTAAATTTAAAAGCTTCTTTTATATAAAGATATATTTAGTTATTAATTACTATTTTATAATTATTTATAAGTTATTAGTTTTATATATTTAGATATATAATAATAAATTATAGTTATCTTACTTAGTAGTTATTTTAACTTTATAAATATAGTAGGTTAAAAGATTACTTTTAAGTAGTTTTATAATATAGTATGAAGGTTATAATAAATATATATTTATAGAGTAAAGTTAAAACTTTAGTTAGAGTAATAATAACTTTTATATTATTATTTATTTTAACTAACTTAAAGCTTTAAGTTATATAATAATACTTTTATATAATACTTAATAGTATTAAACTAGGTTACTTATAGTTTATAATAGCTTTAACCTTAATAAACTAATTTATATTAAGGCTAATAACTTATTAATAGTAATATAAATAGTATTAAAGACTAAGTATAGCCTAATATATTATAGCTATTAGTATAAAATAGTAACTTCTAGTTATAAATAAGTTATAAAGTAAAATTATAAAGTTACTATATCTTCTTTTATTATATCTTCTTTTATTATATTTTTTTATTATATCTTCTTTTATTATTAATTCTAACTTAATAAAGGAACTTAAAAATAATAATAGTTAATAAAAACTATTATTTTAAAAGTTTTAACTTTATTTTATAAATATATACTTATTTAGCTAAACTAAATAATATAACCTTTTATATTATATTATAAAACTATTTAAAAGTAATTTTTAATTTATTAAAATTAAAATAATAAATAAAATAACTATAATTTATTATTTAAATATATAAAAATAATAACTTATAAATAACTATAAAATAATAATTAATAATTAAATATATCTTTATATAAAAAAGCTTTTAAATTTAAAACTATAAATACTATATTTATATTAAAAAAGCTTAGTTTATTTATTAATAAACTAAAAGAGTATAATATAAACTCTAATATTATTAAAATCTATATATCTCTTAGAGTAAAGTTGAAAAAAGTATAAATTTATTATTAATAGAGAGGAAGGTATTTAAAAGCTTTAAAAAATTTAATAAAAGTTAAACTAAGTTATAAATTTAAAATAATTAAATAAAATTAATAAAAAAATAACTATTAATTTTTAACTTTATACTTAGAAGGATTATAAGTTAAATATATTTATAACTTAACTAATAAGTTTTTATACTTTACTTAGTTAGTTAACTTAAATAATTATTTATATTTTCTATAATATTAGATTATAACTTTACTACTTCTTTTATATTATTTCTTAAATAACTATAACTTTAAATTAATAATTCTTTAATAATTATTTAAGCTTTTTATTATTAAGTTTTAAAGACTATCTTATTTATCTACTTATTTATCTACTTATTTATCTATTTATTTATCTACTTATTTATCTACTTATTTATCTATTTATTTATCTACTTATTTATCTACTTATTTATCTACTTATTTATCTACTTATTTATAAACTTTATAAATTATTTTATTCCTTTATTAAGTTAAAATCTATAATAAAATCTATAATAAAAAAGATATAATAAAAAAAGATATAATAACTTTATAATTCTCTTATAAATTATTTATAACTAAAAGTTATTTCTTTAAGTTATATTTAATCTTAGTTTATATTAATACTATTAACTTACTAAAGTTAAAGTTAATATAAACTATAAGTAACTTAGTTTAATACTATTAAATATTTTATATAAAAGTATTATTATTATATAACTTAAAGTTTTAAATTAGGTAATAATATAAAAAGTTATTATTACTTTAATTATCTTATACTATTTATATATATTTTAGCTTTACTTTATAAATATATACTTATTTAACTAAACTAAGTAATATAACCTTCTTATATAAAACTATTTAAAAGTAATCTTTTAACTTATTATAAACCTTAAGATTAAGTAAGAGAATAATATATTATTATTAAACTAGGAGGAGAAAATAAAAACTATTATTTAGAAGAGGTTCTTTTTAAAATAAAAGTAGTTTCTATCTTAAACTAGGTTATAGCTTTAAAATATTTAAATAAAATTAACTAAAAATTATAATTATAAGTCTTTTAACTTTATACTTAGTAAGGATTTACTTATTTATTTATTTACTTATTTATTTATTTATTTATTTATTTATTTTCTTATATACCTTCTTATATACCTTTTTATATACCTTTTTATATACCTTCTTATATACCTTCTTATATACCTTCTTATATACCTTCTTATATATCTTTTTATATACCTTCTTATCTTATCTTCTTACCTAAGGGTTAGGGTTAGATTATTTAGCCTTCCTCTCTCCTTACTCCTCCTCCCTCCTCCTCCCCCTTACCCCCCCCCCCCTAATTATACTTTAATCCACTACATTACATCTACTAGACTTTATAGTGTAATATAGTGGGTTTTAAAGTAGCCTTATTGTAGTATTTATAGTGTAGAAGTTTACACCCACTACACTATACTGAGTGTAAAAGGTGTAGTGAGTGGCAACCCTGATTATGGCAACAGACTTGGTTAAGCATTCGTGCCCAAAAGACTTCTACAGCTTCGAACACGTGGACTTTGCCGTGCTCTCCTTTCAACTTGATGTACAAGTCGCTATGGCGGTGAAGCTGAGGGTTGCAGCAGCCAGGGGCAGTGCACATGTGGTGACTGTGCTGGGGGGCCCTCTTGCCAGTGCTGATCAATCTAGTGTAGAAGCATCTGGATGTTATTGGCACTATCGGAGCAGGTAGTGCTGTCTTCACCATGGGCATCGATCTAGGCGGCGCATCCATATACTCAACATCCATGTCCTGCTCCAATGGTGGTATACGGCTGAACGTGGTTGATATTGCGGACGCCAATAACACGGGCAGACACACCAGCCGCAGTCATGATGGGCATCGTGACTTTGCAGAAGGTGTACATCGTATTATCAGGCTCAAGCTGGGTCTCAAGCTGGGTCCGGTCTGCGTGGATTGAGGCGCGCGGCTGACTGTGGTTGAACAGGAAGTCATCCAGCTCGTCCGTACTCCTCCCGCGTCTTGGAAGCGTGTTGCCGAACGTGTTCTCGAGCCTCGTCAGCAAACTCTCTGAGGCCGTGGAAATACCCGAAAGATGTCGCCGTTTTCCATGGTTGACGGGATCGGCGAATGTAGTGAAAGAGGTCATCCTGGCCTGTCGCTTCATAGAAGACTCAGTCTGCACAACATTCTGAACGATGGTTTCAGTCGCACGCCCTGCACGACCGACATAGAGCCTTATTCTCGGTTGCTACGTAGGTCATTGCGAGCTCACGAACACGCTTGGGAAGTAGCAGAGGAGAGGCACTCGATGTTTCCCTCTTCTTGCACTGTGTAGAACGCCAACGCCTGAACGTGAGCGATATCAGGTGTAAAGACCTACCATTGCCACTGATTAGGCACTCGGAATCCTCCTTCTAGTCATCGTGCAGCACATTGTCGACCTGATTAGAATGCAGGGTTCTGGGGCGGTCCGATGAAGTCCAAAGAACGACTTGGTCGTCGTGCAGCCGCTCATCAGCCCCACCCGAAGGCTGTTTCCCAAGGCTGATCAATAAGATTTAGAAGACGGATCAATCGTACATTTGATCCGTCTCGTCAGAAGGCCAGATTCCAAGACCGCTGCTCATCTCCCCAGCTTAAGAGGTATTGTTACACCAGCGCAGTCATCGGCCAACAGCTCATAGTCAGAGTGACTGGTATACTAGAGATGGAAATCGTCATGAAATACCACAACCAGGACAGGTCAGTCTAGGGCTTCGACCGTGTGGATGCCATATAATGCGACTCGGCTAGGTTCTAAGGCCAATCAATAAATTTTAGAAGACGGCCTAGTCATGCAGATTCTCATTAGCCTCATCGGTGGGCCATGAATTTGAGACGACGGAGGGGGCAGAGGCTGGGGCACAGAGTGGGCCAGTCCCTCGAGCACGAAGCCATCACGTAATAAATCATCACATCCTCTGCTCCTCGCCAGATTGTGGCGTGGGGGACTCGTGATTTTCCTGCGTCGTCTTGGATACAAAGTCATCGTCGAAGCTGGGAAGATGCTTCGAGAATGCTGGAATGTCGATATCGACAATTTTGCGCCAACTTTCCGCGTAATAGAGGAGTGGACTTCAAAGATGTGGTGATGAAGCAGAGGCTGACTGAAGGCGAGACGTGGGAGTTGGTTACACACTGGCTTCTTGCTACTCTACAGCCGCAATGTCGTTAGAATCGCACAACGGAGTTCGATCTACACCCGGCCATGAAGAAATTACCGAGCTGTCCCATCAGATGCTAACTGCAACCCAGAAGCACTGTCCCCGAAAGCTCTGGCGGCCACGGTGTCATCAGCATCAATCAGTCTAGCGAGCCTCTGTTGGCTTCAGCGAGGTCATTCTGTGCCTGGCTGTGACGGAGACTATCGGGTTGTCGCGGCGCCAGAACTATGAGCCTTTTCCTCCTACCCATCGTGATCCAGGCTATTCCGAGTTGTGTTGCTCTTCAGGCCATTCTACTTCCCTGCATCAGTGTCAAGTTGGCCGAGGATATTCCGAATTCTTCCTCTGAACAAAACTCAGAATTTTCCTCCATCCCTCCGAGGAAAGAAATGACCTGTGATCCCCTATCGGCACGCTAGAGACGAGGGAACGTCAGCAACAACGTGGTGTACTCATAAAGGCTGCTTCTCGCGTTCGGTTGGGTAGTCAATCCCTAAGCAACTAGTCGATGGAGGTGACGATTAACGGTGCTCAGAGTTAGATCTCCATTCAGTCCTGTCCTCTTCGACAGGGTGGCTTCTGAGATCTCTTCGGCTCGTCAGGGAGTTCCCTGCCGAAGACCGCTTCACAGTCTGAAGCAACCTGGATTGCTGAGAGCAAGTGGCTGGTGATGTTGGCTTTTGAACACTTGAGACAGGGATCAAGTGGCTCTTCGTACTCGGCCGTCTTCACTAGCTCGACCAACTCCATGACTGTTTTCCTGCGATCAAGTTCAGGGCAAAGCACACCTGCCTTTTCGAGACCCTGGAGGTAGTTGTACTGGGCCACAATCCAGCAATCGCACTTGGCATCCGAGAGCCAGCCGGCTTCCCCACGAATAATGAACCAGATTGCGTCGCTGACATCTGTACGGAGCTTGCTGCGAGCGATGCGGACCCAGGCTATCTTGCTGTCAGGGTGTGATCACTTTGAATGAGGAATCATTGCCACTCACATATCCAGTCTTTAGGAAGATGAAGATGTAGGTACCATTGGGTCTTCTGCACCATAGGGCTGTAGTCCTCGATGTTGCCGACACTTGTGTTCTGGCAAAGCCATTTTGCCGTTAGACGGAACCCCTTGCGATCGCGGAAAGCGAAGGTGGGGAAGAGGACTTTTTCAAAGTCTTCTTTGGTCTTGAAACTGGTGACGGCGGTCTTGAACCACTTTAAAAACCATGGCCGAAAAACATCCGCGTCGACACCAAACTTCCCTTGGTGCTTTTTGCCATCGCCAACGATATTCAGGAGTGCGAGTAAGCCCCAGACGTCTTCAGTGTTTGCCTCCAACAGCTTGCGAGGAAAATTCACCTCTGTGTGGCTTAGGTCCACTGGGTCATGAACCTCAGGGAGAAGGTCGTCAACTTTGCGACGGACATTGGTACTGATCGGTGGATGATTTGCAGAACTGATCACGTCAGGCCCCGGAACTCCATTCCGCTCACTAGTTATGTCATGTGGTCACGTACTCTAATCCTTTTTCCTCGAGCTTGCTCTGGGTGTTGTTGTTGGGCCCGTCGCTGTTGATCTGGCGCTGGCGATAAGACAAGTGCAGGACCCAGAAGAAGATCCGGACGGCGGTGACGGTGATCCCAGTGTCCTCAATGTGCGTGTCATTTGGCTGGAATACGGAAGAGCCGTCCATGTGTCTGATGAAGGATTGCCAGTAGGGACTGACCGAGAGAGCAGCGGCGAGTACCTTGAATTCAGTTTTCTTGAAGCTCACAGGCCCTGTTTGGATGATCGACACAACGGTGTCCGCCTGTGGGTCGAGAGATTCGGGTGTCATTTTCAAGTGTAGAAACCGTTGTGTCGTAGAGGGTCAAGTGGAGTAAAGTTGAGGATGAGGACAAGTCAGAAGGTAGCGTCTGGCCGAAGAGCTTGTACGTGACCGAGGTAAGCAAGTCTGGCGGGATTTGTTTGTGATGGTTAATTCGGCAGGTCTCTGAAGAACAAAAAAGACGGTTGGAAAAACAGAAGACAGAAGCCTGCTCTGTTGAGTGGAGAAGTGGGGGGATAAGGCAGGAGGTGACCTTTGGGAGACTGTAGAAAACCGACAGTGAAGGATCGAATCCGACGCAAGGCTGTCCAGGTCTTTGCCACAACAGCTGACTTCATAGGGTCGAGGCACACCTGAAAGGTTGTGCACCAAGTAACTGTGTACCAGCCTTAAAGAGTTGTCAGGTTCCTGAGCGGTCTGTGTTTGTTTCCTTGTGGTGTTATGGTGATTTTGACATGGTGTATTCTGGCTGGGTGGAATTTTATGGTTAAACGAACTCCTGCCAAGCGGAATGTAGTGTGCCTCTTGGGCAGTACTCGTCACACGATACCATCCTCCAGGACAGCCTTCTACAGGCTAACCCCTTCCTTGTAAGACATTTGACTGTAGGGTCACTTCTGCATATTGTTATAGGACGGTCATATAAGACAACAGGCTGGAGGTGATGCACATGAAAACTTGGAACAGACAACCCCGGATGGCAGTACGACTCCGACCGTGTCGTCTTCACACTTGATTTAGGTGGACGGCGAAGACATCACCACCTGGATTTGGGTCAGAGCCAGGGGAGCCAGCGGAGAGCTCAATTCCGCATTTCAATTGTACTGTAGCTTCCTAGTCGGATTCACAATGGATGGGGCTGCACAATCCAGGCTTGCGTACAGTGACGTCACGGGTGGTGAGGGTGATAACAAACGGCTGCTGTGGCAGCTCTTGGTCTCGTATACTGCTGCAACCTTGACCTTCAAACATCAATCAGTCTCAAAGCACCATCCCTTAGATCTACATACATCTTGCTCAACGCCCTCCAACCATGTTATTCCCCACAGGCCTCGTGGCCCTCATCATTGCCTTCATCAGTGCTTACGCCATGTATGCGTCAGTCTTGTCCATGGCCAACATCAAAAAATACGAGTCCAAGGCAGAGAAAGCAGCCGAATGGAGCAACGCAGCCAGGGACCGTTTGTGGGATACACGTTATACCATAGGAACTGGGTTTCTCTCCGTAAGCAACCGCCATGTCTTGGTTTTGTAGATACGGTGAACAATGCCCGACAAGCTGACAATGACGCGCTCACTCCTAGTGCCTCGTGTCCCTGATCACCGCAGTGACGTACCTCCTCCTCGTACCGAGCGGCTCCAGCGTCCTCACCGCTCCGTCGTGGACAATGTGGCCAGCCGCCCTCGCAGTGGGCCTCCGCTTCGGTGCAAGCCGCTACATGCACAACTTTTGGGCCACCAAGGCCAAGGTGCCGCTGTTAGACCAGTACAACTCTGCGATTTCCCAGAGCATGCATGTCATCGGCTTCTTGGATCTTCTTGCGGCCGGGTGGGCTGCGGTGGCAGTGCTGAAGGCCGTGTCGCTGTGATGACGGGAATTGCTCCGAGGCCTCCTCAAGGGTCATATGGGCCTCGCGCACGTCTCCCAGACAGCAGCTCGGCATCCCCTTCCTCTTTGACCAGGTAGATATCTTCGTGCCGCACACCAAAGCGGTTCTCCAGATAGATGCCTGGCTCGTTCGTAAATGTCATCCCGGCTGAGAGACGAACGCCCGTATTCCACTTGTTCAGGTACGGCGACTCATGAGCTGTGGTTTGGAGTGCATTAGCTTAAGTCTCATAATAATGGAGAGATGGACAAAGCCATCGAGTGGGCGCTGCTGACCCTTGATCCCAATCCCATGGCCCAATCGATGCGTGAAACCATACCCATATCCGGCGTCCTCAATCACGGTCCGGGCTGCAATATCAACGCTTGCGGCGGTCGCGTTAGGTTTGAATGCATGCGCTGCAGCCGTCTGTGCCTCGAGCACGATCTGCCAAACCCGAAGCTTCTCTGCATGTAGGTCTGAATCCGTGATTCCCCCCTCACTCCTACTGCTTGGCAGTCCCATAAGCCCTCGAATACTGTCAATGACGCGTTCACCCAAAGTGTAGGCTCCTGCAGGCGGGTCTATGAAGAAACTCCTGCAAATATCGGATGAGTATCCAAGATAATGGGCGCCCACGTCAATGACCACCATGCTCTCATATTTTCTGTTCAGTCCACTGGTGTCAGCGACCCCTGTTCAGGTGCTGGGCGAAATGTACACCTCGATGACGAAGCATCCCCTACCAAATTGCCCAGGTTCGGAACTTACAGTTTAAGCCAACCTGTGACAAAGCCACCGTGGGGCAGTGCTCCGTGGCCCTCGAAGAGCACGATGTTGAAGAACAGTTGGAAGCCAATCGAGAGCATCGCGTTGTTGAGGATATCCGTGACTTGATTCTCGGTCAAGCCAGGCACAAGACAGGGCCGCATAGCCCTCACGGCCTCAACCGTGCCCGTATTGACAGCCCTCAAGAGCTCAACCTCTGCAGCAGTCTTTGTCTGCCGGACAAGCTCTACGGCAGGGTTCAGCCCTACGGTCTGGAATCCCGCGCCGTCGAGACCCCTGACGATGTAGTCGCGGATTTCCTCGTCCATCATCAGCCTGGGCGTGTGATTCAGGCCGGCGAAGAGCCGGGACTTGAATAACGTGGCATACGGGTCCCAGTGTTCCTCCCAGATGACAATGTCAAGCTTGGCGTCACGGCTAGGAATACCAAGCATCCGCACGCGGCCTTCTTCGAAGTGTGGCGACAGGAATGCGGTCTTGGCTCCAACGGTACCATTTTCAGCCCGCTCGGGCAGCACGAGCATGAGAAACGGTCGTTCCTCAGGCTCCCAGGGCTCCCAGTCTGTCTGTGAGATGTTCCCGTAGTATCTGGTCTTGGTCAGTGACAAGGATTGTTAATGATAAGGGGCGGCAAATACTGAAAGGTGTAGCCCGGCTCAAGGACGAACGCATCTACTTCAGATGCTGCCAAGGCCTGGGCAAGGCGGTCTCGCCGGCCGACGAACTCGTCGGCCGTGATGGGCTTGGCCCGGTCCAAGAATGACAGGTCGCTGTGCAGGTTGTCGATGGCGCATCGCTGGGCCTTATCGAAGGCCGATTCTGCCTTTCTCTGGACCAATGGGAACGGTGATTGAAAGGTAGAGAGGCAAGTGAGCCAAATAGTGGCCAGGATGACGGTGCCCGAGGCAAGGAATGCTCGCTTGCATGACCTCAGCCCGGAGGCGCAACGAGTCTGGTGTGGTATGGGGTTTGCTGCGTACTGCGCCTTGTCCATGGCGTGCATATCGAGTGACTGAGTTTTTCGAATCCCTTGCTCTCAATATCTGCCTTCGATGACTATCTCTTTTGATGTTGACGACCTTACCTCGAATGAAGTATGCAGGCCCTGATGCCGGCGTGTGGCATCGGCCGCTACACGGGAATAGATGTGCCGGTAGAGCGGGTCCTCCCCCGCCCTCCAGGGCTTGAGCACCGGATATCGCTCCTCAAACCTTTAGATGCCGGCGAACTGCCGGTAAGCCTGTCTGTCGACCATGCGTTTATGTCGCATCCTTTATGATAAGACCATATCGAGTGCCCAAATGTGGCGGTGACTCTTTAAAACCGGGCGGCCTCATGCCGTGAAATGTGACTGTATTTCTCCTTCCGTCTCGTCCCAGACAGCCAGCCGCTCTTAATAAGAGGTTGTCCACCAACTTGACGATGGCTGCTGAAAATATCAGCCATGAGCCCAAGGCTCTCACAGCCTCCGCTGACGGACTCGAGATCCACAAGTCAAAGATTGATGCAGCTTCAACAACCTTTGAAGCATCTGGTGACGTCGAGTTGCAGGCCGCAGACGAGCCAGAGAAGACGTATTACAGCAAGCTCTCGGTCTGGCTCATAGTTCTCTTCTCCGGCTTAGCAATAGGTTCCGATGGCTAGTGAGTTCTTCAAATGTATTGACACGCCAGGCTTGAGCGAATCTGACGGCCCATTCACTTGCCCAGCAATGCCGCGGTCATCGGCAACGTGGAGCTTCTCCTGGCCGTGTTGTACCCGGAGGCTCTGACCGATTCCATCTATGATCGGTTGAGCAACGCTTTCCTCATCGGAATGATCCTTGGAATGCTGCTATTTGGCGTCGTCGTTGACCAGCTGGGTCGCAAGACAGGGGCCGTAGCAACTACAACCCTTCTGGTTGTCGGCATTGTGCTGTCCGCTGCTGCGAGCGGGGCCTCGCCTACGGGGATGTTCTGGATGTTGATTGTCGCGCGCGGTATAGCTGGCGTAGGAGCCGGCGGTGAGTGTGAGTGCCAAGATCCAGTCTGATGTCCAAATACTATGCTGGCGCTGAGCATGTCGCTGACGCTTCATTGAAAAATTCAGACCCAGTCTCCGGCGCAGGCGCAGTTGAAGCAACAGATGAGAGCCACCGATACCGCAAGCATCGCGGTTTCATGTTCGCCATGCTGGCCGATCTCTCCAGTTCGCTAGGTTATGTGTGGGGGGGCCTGGTACCTCTGCTGTTGCTTCTCTGCGTCGGCGAAAAGGTTGAGAAGTACGACGTCGTCTGGCGGACTTCGTTCGCACTCGGCCTCGTCCCGCCGTTGGTCATCTTCTGGTTCCGCTTGAAAATGGCAGTCTCGACTGCTTACCGCAAGTCTGCCCTCCGCAAACAAAAGACGCCATATCTCCTTGCGATCAAGAGATACTATCGACCTCTAATCGGCTGCGCGACCACGTGGTTCCTATATAACTGGATCTCGATACCGTTTGGAATATTCAGCTCCACCATTATATCACGCGTCAACGTTGGTGGACAGCTCGTGAAGAATTTAGGCTATGGCACTCTGATCAACTGCTTCTATATCCCAGGTCCATTCCTTGGCGGGTATCTTAGCGACAAGATCGGACGTCGTAAGACCATGGCCCTCGGTTTCGGTCTACAGGCGGCGCTGGGATTTATCCTCGGCGGTGCCATTTTCCCCATCCAAAATGTCTTCCCACTGTTTGTTGTCCTCTATGGTGTCTTTCTGACCTTGGGGGAGGTTGGCCCCGGAAGCACTGTGGTCCTCACGGCCTCGGAGTGCTTTCCCACGTCGATCAGGGGACAGATGATGGGCTTCATCGCAGCTTGGTCGAAAGCTGGCGCCGCGATAGGCACACAGGTATTCACCGCAATTCTCAATGCGTATGCTACCGACCCGTCAAAGGGGAACCAAGTGGCATTTCTCATCGGCTCAGCTTTCGCAGTGCTCGGAGCATTAGTAGCATTCTTTGTGGTTCCAGATGTATCTAGGAAATTGGAGGACGATGATAGGGATTGGAAAGCCTACCTTTCACAAAACGGGTGGGAGGTAAGCGGGTGGGGTGACGAGCAGACTCAAGATCCAGCCGGCGTGGTACTGAACCAAAGAGGCTCATAGCTTCTTTTCACGCGCCTTCTACGCACTAGTTTTGCCAGATCTACACCTACCATTCGATGAAGGCACCACACACATTTTATATGTATGGGAGATTAGAAAAGAAACCATTTCGCCAGATCTAGATGCTTCATATCCCACGACGATAGTTGAATTTTGCTTCGCCAACTTTTTACTTATCTGCACGTGGCTACCTCTGACTAATAAGTTGCGGGCTTCAGCCACACTATATTCTTCCTTCAAACTATCTATCTATCTATCTACTTAGTTACTTATTTCCTCCCCCTATGAGACGGCTTCTCCAATTACTGCTAGCGAAAAGGACCGCTCGGCTAAAAGACTATAATAACTAATTTAACTAATTAGTTACACTAACAGTCTATAAGCCCCGTACTATCACACCCTAAAGCTTATAATATATAGTCTTTAATAACTTTATATATTCCTAGTACTCCTCTTATTAAATTTACTTAAAAAGTTCCCTTAATTACCTTTTTTTTATAAAGATAAGGAGGTTTTTATTATTAATAATATATTTATAAATATAAAAGAGTATAAAAGTTTATTATCTTTCTCTTTTATTAACTTATATACTTCTTTAAATATTATTATCTTTTTAAAAAGTTTAAAAGTTTATAAATAAAGCTTATACTTAGACTATAACTATTCTTTTTACTTATTATATCTTAAGTATTTATATAACCTTATAAACTCTTTAACTTTCTAAAAGAAATACTAAGAGAAGTCTATAAAAAAGGGAAAAAGATTAGAATAAACCTATACTTCTTTATATTTATACTTTTATTATAAATAATAAAGACTTTCTAAAGTTAATTATAAAGTAGAATTTTAAAATATATCTATAAGAGAAGTACTAGAATCTATATAAAGAGGTTAAAATATTTATATATAAGCTTTAGGCTACTAGGGAAGAAATAAGTAACTAAGTAGATAGATAGATAGTTAAAAGGATAAATATAGTATAGCTGAAGCCTCTAGTAGGCTAAGCCTGGGCACCTTGCTGGTGAAGAAGTACCTTCGGGATAATGATTCTGGTTCTATAATCCATGGCTTGCGAGGAGCTTGGGGCCAGGAGAAGGATCATTCATCGATTAGGCGATGCTTAGGCTTCCGTCATGCTTCGGTGCCAGTCAAGGTCGCAAGAGGCAGTTCGATATCCACATCTGCTGTCGGCTACTAAGTAGCGTGTGCAGCGGGTACGTCCTTGCTTTTCGCCTTGTAGAATAATTACAGTGAAGGACAAATAATCCCTGAAATTTTCCTAATTTGGCGCAGGCGGATACTGAGGGATGAAGACGAGCCGGGCTTGTTGGCGCGCCTGGAATCCATGGATCTGATTGGTGCGCATGTTCCTTTTCACTTTGAAAGGGTCGACTCCATTAGCACGTGTTACAGGGCTGCAGACATCACAAGATTATGGGATTTGTGGGTCAAAGTGAGCCTCACGGACATACCAGATGCTTTCATCGGAAGGGTCTGGATTTGTCCATGCCTGATGTGGCGCGTAGAAGGGTCGCTTGCACGGGCTTTTCGGCATCTTCACAACCACGCGACCGAGATGAGTAAATCAGGGTGAAGCTCACCCTTGTATATAAATCTTGTGCTCTCATGTTGTCAAACGGCTGGTTTTTGAATAATCCCGCCTTAATATTACATTATACCTTGCTCCTTTTGTATACCATTAGAGCACAGTCTTGCCTGCTTGGTCTGCTTACACCACTTAGCACCCCAATACTTCGCAAAGAACGTTGACTTAAAATGTCTTTCAAACCACTTGAAGGCAGGCTCGCGATCCTCACAGGGGCATCAGGAAGTGAGCAACTTTCCAGAGGCTTTTATGTCACAAGCGGAGTGCCTAACCCTTAACAGCTATAGGGACGGCTATCGCTGCGAACTTAGCTGCGAAGGGCTGCGACCTTGTTCTCAGCTACTTCGTTCCTGAATCGGCCCCTGCCACTGAGGACCTTTCTATAGCTCTCCAGTCAAAGTACGGCATCAAGGCTTTCGATGTGCGTGGAGACCTCGCCAAGCCGACCGGCCCTGCAGACCTTGTGAGCGCAGTCAAGAAGCACTTCACCGAGCTGGAGCCGAACAAGCCTTTCCAAATTGATATTTTGCTTAATGTGGCCGGTATCGCCCTCAACAACAAGCTCCCGGACATCAAGGCCTCAGAGTTTGATACCACATTCCGAATCAATGTTCTTGCCCCCTTGATGCTCGTGCAGGCGGTTCAACCTTACCTGCCAAGAGACCGCTCCGGTCGAATCATCAGCGTCTCATCCATATCAGCCCACTGTGGCTTCGTGGGGCAAGCAGTGTACGGCGGCACCAAGTCGGCTATTGAGGGTATGACGCGAGTTTGGGCTAGGGAGCTTGCCGAAAACGCCACGGTGAACTGCGTTACGCCAGGTCCCGTTGAAGGCCCACTATATGCGTCCAACACGGATGAGTTCAAGAGGGAGGCCAAGGGCTGGATCGAGCACACGCCTCTCATGCGGGTGAGGAGTGGTATTGACCCTGACGACGTCGTCCAGGACGCGAAAACGACAGGAGGTCGTCCTGCGTACGCGCATGAGGTCGCAGGCATCATAGCTATGCTTTGCTTGCCAGATGCGGCGTGGTGTACAGGACAAGTTATTTGTGCCAACGGTGGAATGCTGATGTAATCGAAAGGTGACACTGAGGAGCGGAGAATCATACTATTTCTGCATTCTGTGGGTTCAAGATTCAAGGCAGAAAGAGAATACTATAACTCATAAATTCATTTTGCTGTTCCTTTGCCTTAAGGAAACATGACGCAACCAGTCAGCTATGCGTGAGAAAGTAAATTCCGGGTTAGTTGTGTGAGCTTGTTTCTGCAGCAGAAGAGAATCAAGCAAAGCCAAAGCGGATGGTGCTCCCAGATGTGCTCCTCGGTTTGACTGGTGAACGATTGCGCGAATTTCGTAGACATCACGTACATGACTATTAAGGCCGCTATACTTTCAACTTATATGGTTGCCCTTCTGGGGAACCTACTGTTGTTCCGGCTTAATAGAGGAACTCAAAGAATACAAATAGTCCATGGTTGCATACCAAGGGTTCCATGGCTAGCCTACCTCTGGCTGATGGGAAGTTATTTTGTAGGCCAGCTGAAAAAGCTTGCCATAGGCAGGCCATCCCTAAGGAGGCTATTCAATAGGAGGAAGTTATCATAAGAGGTTGTCTCATAGGAGTATTGGGGCCCGGGGACAATTATCGTCGTTGCGCAGCGGACACCCATGCGGGGCTTGTGCACATCAAAGTGAAGCTGTGGCAGGCGGTCGCTTCATGTGGTGGTTTGGTTATTAATGCTTATACATCCCGAAGGCGCATGGTTCCTTCACAAAGTAGTAAAAGCTCAAAAGTCCAGCGGTTGAAAAAGAAGAAGAAAGGAAGAAAAAACACAATGCCAATAACATTGTTAGAAGACTGGGCACGTGGCCGATATTGAAACTCTCCAGCTTGCAAGAAGCGCTCTATTGGAAAATTTACTCTATATTGCGTATATGTGGTTTGTACGAAATGATGGCTGCATTTTAGCAACAGGAACTGGACACTTCCAGGTTGAGGCTGCGTCGTGCCTGGCGCCGGCAATCGAAGAGTCGTGATCATGGCTACCGTTTGACTTCTCAAGGTTGTTGCATCGCGAACGCTTGTTCTTTTCTCAAGGAAGGATGTTTTGCCTCACGTTAAGCGGTTGCGGTTGCGGTTGCGTTTCCAATCCCCCATACATATAAAATGTATGTGGTGCCTTCATACAGTGGTGAGCGCTCAAGACCCAGCGCTCCAAAAAAAAAAAAAAGCAGTGCATGTATAGTAAAATACTTCTCGATTTTTACGATCTATTTATGCAAATCGAGGTCCAGCCGCATGCAGAGGGCTAGTGTGTCAAGTGAACTTAGCCCAATTCAAACTCTACTTGCGAACTGGAGTTGATGGCCTTCAAGATTACCCGAAGGAGGCGGCGCCTACACGAGCTGTTGCGGCCGAGATGCAGCATTTGTCATGCCGAGGGTTGATAGCAGCTTAGGGCTTGCATATATGGCCAATAGTACTCCTTAGCACATACGAGAGAAGTTAGCATATCGTCAAGACGTCGTGAGCTGCGATTTGGATGTGATGTGGTCATCTCCTCTACATGACATAGATGGGTAGAGCGAGTGATTTGAGCTCATGGCGATTCCGAATTAGAGTTGATCCTCATTTCCTGCAGATTGGCTGCACTGTTCGGTCATCGAAGGTCACACTTAATCCCCATGCCCAAAAACAGGAAATATGTTCTCTCGTCATTCGCATTCTCGCCATCCGGCATGTCCTAATGCAGCTGAAAAATCTTGCGCAGGTCTGCAGACTTCTTCCGTCCTATAAGAGCGCGAGTTGTCATAGGCCCAGGGCACCCTTACCATTGGTATACCAAGCTCATTTTGTATATAAAAACTTGTAGTTTCAGCACCCTGTGTACAGCTAAAGTGCCAGGTGGAGTGAGAAACGTGGAAATGCATATTTGCGCAGAGACCTGCTGACCTGCTGGACTGAGAACTGCGAATGATGCGCAGATCAAGTTCGTCTGGTAGTTTGGTCCATCCCTCAGTAATGCTTTACATATTGTCCTCTCAGATATACATACCCAGTATCTTTTCGTCGACGGTGTTTTATGGGGGTTTTTGAAACTCATCGTCCATCCCTCTGAAAATGACAGGTCGCACTCATCAAGTTGTGGGACACGCGATCTAGTTCAGCATGTGGAGGACAGTTCGATCGAAGAGGGGTGGATACATTGTCCCAAAAGGAGCATGTTTTGCGATGCGGTTGATGAGGTTCACCGCCCTGATACTGCGACTCATGCGTGGATAACACTGATTCTGGCCTCTCTGTTATGTCAGCAGCAGCAAAAAGGAATTTTTGGGGGGTCGCATGCGGCAGAGATGTGGAGAGATGTGGACTAATTCTAGCTTTAAGAGGAAATGAATAGCAGAGGGAACATGCCGAGCGTCCGATATAGGTCGTTTCCGTACCGCAGGCTTGGGATTTGGGCCAGATGGCTCATCTCAGTCGCCGTTGGCAACGGTCTTTTGATCTACAAAGCCACACGTGCAGCTACTGGGGCCCCCATTACAACGATCAGGGGGGCCCCTGGAGCTCGCTTCGAGAACCTTGCAGGGAGATGTGCAGAGTGGACTCAGTCTGTCAGTGGAGCCATCCGATGTCCTAGAGACCATGGAGGTTTGGTACCGGGAGAACGGCTTTGTTTATCGTCGCATGCGGGACGAACCATTGGTGTGTGACCAGGAATTGCTCAATGTTTCATTGTCACTTCGGCCGCATCAGCTGTTGATGAGTCGTACATTCGCCCTGCCCCGCGGCCCCATGGCGCGATCTCCATGTAATCTATGTGAATGCTTGTGCCTTCATCCTGGAGGGCGACCCCATCTCTCGGGAGGCAGCAAAAAGGGATCTAACCAGAAGTGGTCATCATCACGAGCCGCGGTTGACCACTCTGCTGGTGGCGCCGTGACCCTCTTTATTATTGACCCCGGCAGTTGCCACGCGATATGCTGTACCATGCCGACCGTGATCAAGGCACGTAGATGGGCCATTGGGTCGGAGATAGTGGGGACTGTTAGGATTCAGTAGATTCGCCAGGGCACTTAATTCTCTCTTCCGCCGTGGCAGACTTCTCCCACACTTTGCCCTCGTTCCGAAGCATCTGCTCATCGTCCTAGGCATTGACAACCCTATTTACACGAACCAATCGCAAAGCTCAAGAGGCTTGCCTCGGCGAGGCAGAGAGCCAGCGAACCATACGCCGTCGATACTTGTTGATAGTCGAGTAAGTCATCACGCAATTCGGACCAGCGGTCAAATTTAGTTCGAAGAATGAGGACGGGGACTGACAGAACGGTTGTGTGGGAAAAGAAACATATAGTGAGGTGAACCACACCGTTCAAGACTGCGCAGACGAGGATACTAAGGAGTTGACGCCAGCCCATAGCGGTGTATATGAGAACCACAAGGTGATTCACCTCCGCTCAATTTTCGTACACGACCCAGACCTTCCCTCCGGCCCCATCCAGTCCCTACACCACGACACAATGAAGAATCTCGCAGCCGCCATTTTCGCCCTCATTGGCTTCGTACAGGGCGCTTCAAGCCCCACAGCCGCGAATGTTGAGGCTCGCAGCAGCTTGATTCCCAGGGGTGACTGCAGCAACATCACCTGTACACCTGCCGTCGGTGCCGCGCATATCGTAGTCAGCCGTGCCTCAACCGAGGCCCCAGGCACGGGCGTGCTGGGGAGCGTCGCAGAAGCTATCGTGGCCTCCCGCCCTGGCTCTGATATCGCAACCAATCCCTACCCAGCTCTCCTGGACCCATACTTGGAATCTGAGACGGCGGGTGTGGGCAATCTGACAGATATCGTGCTGGAGTACCAGGCGTGCTGCCCAGATAGCAAGATGGTGCTTCTCGGCTACTCCCAGGTGAGAAACGCGCACAATGTGACCTGAGAATGGAAAGAGGGCGCCGACTGATCTTACTCTCTCACTACAAAGGGGGCGCAGGTCACTGCAGACTTTCTTTGCGGCCGCAGCTCCGCAGGATTCCCACCAACGCCTCCTTATTCCGCAGTCGTGACCGAAAACAGTAAGTCTCGTGGTAGTTGGAGACGTTACATCTCCTCTTGGGAAAGGAGGAAGCTTGAGCAGCGAGTTAATATGGATTTCCTAGTTGCGGCAGTTGTTCTTATGGGTGACCCGTCATTTGTCAAGGATCTTTCCTGGGATCGCGGTAATGCTTCTAACGTCAGCGTATGTTCTCCTCTTTCTTTTCTTCTTATCTCTTGTTCCTTACTTCTTGTTCCTTACTTCTTGTTCCTTACTTCTTGTTCCTTACTTCTTGCTCCTTACTTCTTGTTCCTTACTTCTTGTTCCTTACTTCTTGTTCCTTACTTCTTGTTCCTTACTTCTTGTTCCTTACTTCTTGTTCCTTACTTCTTGCCTCCCGTACCCGTTGCATCTGCCATGTGTTTTCAGCACAGGGTGAGAAACTTATGCTGGGGTGGAAGAAGAGATAATGATGACTTACTGTCGGGTCTTACACGCTTCGAACGATAAAGTACACCCTATGATACATGCTGACCGAATGCTGCGGATAACAGTACTTCCCCCGTCTAGACAACGCGGCCTGCCTCCCCGTGGCAGACAAGATGATCTCGTATTGTGATTTTTCTGATTACTTCTGCGACAATGGGACTGCCTCTGATGCGCTGACTATTCACCAAACCTATGTTCAGAGATATGGCACCGAGGCGGCTGAATATGCTGCCGACAAGATCGGCTGTGGCTTATGAGGGAGCACCGCCACACATTTGTGTCTATAATAGACCAAAAGCATCAATTCAAAATAGACTGGTAGCTTTCATCTATATGCTGGCGCATGGTCATAGTGATCAAATGCTGTTCAGCTGAGCATGTGTCTGTCCTCTGAGCGGCCTTAGTATGTGAGTCTGGATACCACACGAGAACCCGTGGAGCTGGCAGGCCAAGGGACTTCCTAACTTCCTAACTTGACAAAGATGAAAAACTCCTCAAGTACTGAGCGAAAAAGCAAGAAACTCAAGTGGAAGCTCGTCTAGAATGCTCACTTGTCTTTGCAGGTCAATACCTCCCTTGCAGTGTTTCCGATTGTATGGCTCAATTGTTATGTATTGGAGGGTTTGCGAAAGTGTCCGTCACTGTTTAGCAAAGACGAGACGTAATAAGAGCAACCGTAGCAAAGTTGATCAATGGATAGTCGTAGTACTAGAAAGAAGCCTAGGTGCCGGACTCAAACGTACACTCTCCCCAGCCGACCGACCAAGATGGTTGACAGATGCAATGCTGGGGCACGGCGGCTAGCCGTGGAAGCGACGGACCATGGTCCGACTATCATCACGTCAAGAGAAGTAACAGGCGCAGTCCTAGACTTATCCTCGATCGAAAGGTGCTCAACACGACCAATTCTTCATTTTTCACAAGACGGAAATAAGCCGGGTAAATACAAGCGCTCTGAGTATCTTTTCTCTCCCGACTGCCTCTCAGGCCCTACCTAAACTGACTAGGTTTTCCTACGCATGAGGGCTTTACAAGCTGGAGTATTTCTTGAAGGCATCGATCAAGCCGCCAGTGCTGGCGTCATGGCCGGAGCCAGTGCCCTCCTCGTCCAGTTCCTTGAGAATCTTCTTTGCCAAGACCTTGCCCAGCTCGACGCCCCACTGGTCGAAGCTGTTGATGTCCCAGACAGCACCCTCCGTGAACGTGAGGTGCTCATAGTAGACAATAAGCGCACCCAGCTCGGCAGGGCCAATGTGACCGCCGACAAGCACACTCGTCGTGGGCCTGTTCCCAAGGAAGACCTTGTGGGGCGCCAGGTCTTCCGAGGTGCCCTCAGCCTTGACCTGCTCCACCGTCTTGCCAACCATCAAGGCCTCGGCCTGTGCCAGATAGTTGGAGGCAAGCATCTTCTGGTGCAGGTTGTCGGAGACGGGGTTGTGCGACTTGGCGGCCAGAATGAAGTCGGTGGGAATCAGCTTGGTGCCCTGGTGCACCAGCTGGAAGAAGGAGTGCTGAGCGTTTGTGCATGGCTCACCAAAGAGGATCGGGCCGGTCGTGTACTTGGCCGAAGTACCATCAGAGGTGGTGGTCTTGCCGTTGGACTCCATGGACAACTGCTGGAGGTAGGCGGGGAAGCGGTGGAGATATTGGTCAAAACTGACGCGATGAACTGTGAGCAAGGAGAGGGAGAAAAAGTCATATGGGGCTTCAACTTACGGAGCGACCAGGTGCGTCTGGGCGTTGTAGAAGTCACTGTACCACACACTCAGGAGACCACCGATGGCAGGGATGTTGTCCTTGAGAGCCGCCGAGCGGAAGTGCTTGTCCATCTCGTGTGCACCAGCCAGGAACTTCTCAAAGTTGTCGAAACCAATGTATATGGCGACGGAAAGACCAATCGCGCTCCAAACGGAGTAGCGGCCTCCGACCCAGCTCTCGAAACCGAACATGTTCTTGCTGTCGATGCCAAACTTGGTGACCTCAGACTCGTTGGTGGACAGGGCGACGAAGTGCTTCGCGATATCGCCCTTGCCGCCCGTCTTCTCGAGGAACCAGCTCTTGGCCGTGTTGGCATTGGTGGTGGTCTCAGCGGTGGTGAAGGTCTTGGAGGCGATCAGGAAGAGCGTAGTCTCGGGGTCAGCGTTGGCGAGGGCCTCTGCGATGTGGGTGCCGTCAATGTTGGACACAAAGTGCAGGGTCTGGTCCTTGGCGCCATAGTGCTTGAGGGCCTCGGTGACCATGACGGGACCCAGGTCAGATCCACCGATGCCAACATTGACAATGGTGGTCAGCTTCTTTCCTGTGAAACCCTTCCACTCTCCGCTGCGCACCTGCTCGGAGAACTCCTTCATGTGAGCAAGGACGTCGTTGACGCCGCCCTTGGTGCCCATGACGTCCACGCCATCGACTTTCAAGTCCCAAGGCTGACCCTCGAGACCTACGTTGCGCAGGGCAGCATGGTACACGGCACGATCCTCGGTGAAGTTGATCTTGTCACCGTTGAACATGGCATCGCGCTTCTTCTCCACACCCGCCTCGGATGCCAGCTTGGTCAGGAGATCCAGGGTGTCATCGGTCAGGAAGTTCTTTGAGAAATCGAAGACAATGTCTGTGGGCTTGCCTGAGGAAGAGACAGAGCCAGGCAGGGTGAAGGTGCGGGTGAACTTCTCGAAGCGCTTGGGGTCCGCAGCGAAGGCCTCCTTGAGCACGAAGGACTTGCCCACCGTGTCGCGGTGCTGCTGGAGCTCGCTCCAGGCGGGAAGGCTGCTTGCTTGTGGCATCTTGGGTTTGCTGGTGGTGATTGACCGTGTGGGGATTACTGCTTCTGTGGCGAGGAATTGGCATCAGCCTTATGATTGGACAATCAGAGCAAGATGAGGGCCATGTATTGCAGGGCAGACACAGAGAGGGAGGAAGAGCTTGAGGGGGGATGGGAACCGTGAGAGTTCCAGGTGTGAGCTCCCAACGAACAGGGTACAACGGAGACGGAGCACTTACTAGCTCAAGCTGTGGAAAGCGTGGGATACGGAAGCCCGAGAGTGGTTTATCTGGAAGAAAAGGCCAGAAGGGAGAAGGTGATGATCAGCCTAGAGGTTGGGAGGGTAAATGTGAATGTAAATGTTCAAGTCCCAAGTCCAAAAGGGAAGAGAAGTTGGAACTGCCCAGGTGGAAGCGGGGTCCTGTGCTTCCACAGCTTCCGACACAGCATCAGCAACGGGAGACATCATAGCCTGGCTGCTGCTGCCCCGCAGTGGTCTTACTGGGTACCCAGGTACATGCTTATCCGGAGCTCTAAGCACCAGCACAAGGTATCCGTTACACTGTCAGGCTGTCCAGGAACCATGGGCCAAGTGGGTGCATTAGATAGGACATGGTACACCAAGAAACATGCAACAGCCTGAGCCCAGCACTCAATCGACCTCATCAGCTCCACCTGGTTGATCAACAGTCCTGACAAAGCTTTTTGTTAAAACAAACATTTAGAAGACGACAAAATCTGATATGGGCTGCAGGCAGGGTAGATTGAAGCTGTCGCCTCTCTGATATTCAGGCTGCGGCAACTAATACCATAGTACTCAATGCCTAGTCTGCCCCTGTCGTCCCATCAAACTTCCAAAGTTCCAATTCCGGGTGATCAGGCAAAGGTGAGCAAGCCCAACAAAATGGAACCCACACTGCGTCACCACACATGTACGCATCGGCCTGAAAACTACCTACCTAGGTACTGATTACCACATCCACTTGGGACTGGCTAAAGAGGGCAGCATATGCTCCCGGTGCTGATTAAGAACGTCCTGTAACTGCTCCCATGCATTTGTTGCACACAGTATACATCTCTCCGGCTGGGCCGCACTGCCCTGCCCTGCCGGCCCATTCATGTTGTCTGACTAAAAGATGAAGGAAGATGCTACATATAGAACATGGCCTGACCAGTTCGATGGTCCTTTCCAGGACAGATGCAAAAGCCAATGAAATTACAAGCAGGTGGAGATATGTCTAGTGCCTGGGAAGGCGTATCTCAACAACACATGGCCTGATCCGGGGGCCTCATCCTGTCCCTTGATGCTTCAAAATGGACAACAGCGAAAATTCCACCCTGCCAGACCTGCCCCAGACTACACTGCACCACGCCACAGCACACCACAGCACACCACAGCACACCACAACACACCATACAGCAGCTATTCGCTCCATTGTTTGCCCGAGTCTGTTCAAGGTCCCATTTTGTGCACTTTCCATTCGGCTCAACTCTACAACTGCTATGATCCTGTCTACCCCGGGCTTTTCCTCTGGCTCAAAGACAAAAACCAGTAACAACATGTGCAGATCATGGAATTTGCAGAATGACCCCTGCCCAAACCCCTTTGCCAACCAATTGAAATGTGTAAATGGACAAAACCGTACTCCAACATGTGAATTGCTTTGGGGCCTGAGGAATACAACCAAGCGCTGTAAACAGGATGGCTGACTTGTTCTGTTTCCTCCGAGTTGCTTCTTCCTCCTGTTCTGGACCCCAGCCCAGCCAGGCCTCCCGTCTGCAGGCTCATCAAGGCAGTGATGATGCTGTGTCCTACAGCAGATGTTCTAAAATGTTGACCGGGCCTTTGGTAACCCTGATGCCCCGTGCCACGGGTGCAGATGACCTGCCGCTGCTGCTTTGGCATTTTTACACTCTGCCAGCAAGATGAGGCCTAGTCTACCTGTCGTTCAGACTGCCTGCAAAACCGGGGTCTTTGACGCTGCCACCACCATCGGCCAGGCCGGCAATCGGTCGGTTGTATGAGAAGCCCTGGAACTGGTTCTGCATTGTCTGCGACAACACAGGGCCTTCGACATATGAATCCTGTGGTGCCTCTGAGGTGAACTCGGGGTCAAAGTTAGCGGTGTCCAAGGCATCAGCCTAGGGTTTGCTCGGTCAGTAAAACATCCTATCATCAATCATGTCTCAAGAGTCACACACAAGATTGTAGCCATGTGTGTAACAACAGAGGGGGACAAAAAGAGGGGGGGGAAGGGGGAGGGTTTAATGTTACATACCACATTGGGCTTGAAGGTTGGCTCATATTTTCGCTGCAATAGCTTCCGCCAATCTATCGCGTGGAAGAACGGGTGCGCCTTGATCTCAGCAGACCCATTGGCGCCCAGCCGCTCTGCTGGGTTCCGGTTCAGCAGCTTCGTCAGCAGGTCCTTGGCCGCTGGGGGTACGACGTCGTGGCTGGGGAAATGCAGCGGCTCCGACAGGATTTTCCTGTACATCTCGTTGGTGTTCTCGTCGTAGAACGGCGGAAGACCCGTCAACATCTCGTAAAGCAAGACACCAAGGGTCCACCAGTCCACCGTCTTGTTGTAGCCCTGGCCCATCAAGAGCTCCGGGGCGAGATACTCGGGAGTGCCGCAGAAAGTGTTGGTACGGTCTTCGTCCTTCATGTCCAGCTTGCAGAGACCAAAGTCGCAGAGTGCAATGTGCCCTTGGTAGTCCAACAGGATGTTCTCCGGCTTCAGGTCTCGATAAATGACGTTGAAGCCATGCAGGCACTCGAGCGCACAGAGCAGCTCGGCAGTGTAGAATCTCGATCTGTTAACATCGAAACGCTGTTCTTTCTGCAGGTGATGGAAGAGCTCTCCTCCGTTGACGAAAGCCAGTACGAAGTACAGCTTCTCGGGTGATTGGAACGTGAACTTGAGAGGGACAATGAAGGGGTTGTTGATCTGCGCGAGGACGGACCGCTCAGCGAGAGTGTGGGTGACCTCGGACCTGGAGATGATGTGCGCCTTCCGGATCGTCTTGAGGGCGTAGATACGGCTGGTGTCCTTCTTCCGCACCTGCATGACCTTGCCAAAGCTGCCCTTGCCCACCACCTTTAACAGCTCGAAGTCTTCGATCTTCAACTTGCCGGCTCGGTTCTCGACGTATTCGACACCAATCTTGAGCTGGCCTTGGCCGTACTGCACCGGGACCCACTGAACGCCATTGTGACCCAGTGTCTTCTCCTTTTCGGCGAACTCGTTTGCCGCCTTCTCGCGATCCTTCTTGCTCGCCTTGGGATCCTCGGTAAACTGGTGTTTCTCCTCGAACCGTGGGTTGATGCGGACGACACCCAGGAAAATATCCTGGCTCCGTCCCGCGCCCGGCGGGGCAGTCGGGTTCCGGATGTATAGATGAACGGTAAGCTCGGTCACCCTAGAGACATCGAACTTGTACTGGGTGTTGGAACCTGCCCACAGGGGGTTCTCGGGGTTACCCTCGACGGAGTTGACAAAGACCTGAACCTTGTCGAAGTCGAGAAGGGCATAAGGCATGTATTTTCCAGACACGCGGCCATGGTTGGTAGGCACGTTCCCAAAGCCGCCCGAGGTGTTGGGCCTATGCCCATTTACATAGGAGCCCGCTGTCCTCTGCGAAGAACCGGGCCGTACAGACCCTGCGACACTGGCGCCCCCTCCCTGGGAGAGCGAGCTAGAATGACTGCTGAATATACCCTTATGCTGGTCAGGTAATGCAAAGTCTTTACCCTCGTGTATGGTGACGACGAGGATTCCGGGCTTGGGCGGTGTTATGACGGGGGCCTGGGTGAGGGCTTCCGATGAGGCTGGACAAGTGCTGGTCAGCTGGAGTTGCAAAGCGCATGCCAAGGATGGGGCCACCTGGGATTGTGAGGCCCGCAGGGAAAGAAGCTCGTACCGATATTGTTGTCTGATGGTGTGGGAGACGCAGAGCCAGCGATACTAGACTGTGGCTTCTCGTCCTTGTCGGTGATGGTCGAGGTAGAGGTCGAACGCCCGAAGCCGCCCAGGGGGCTCAGGTGCGTCTCCTTGAGTTCTGAGGGACGGGAGGTGAGGGGTTAGCAAAGGGAAAGCTTGCAGGACCAATTGGGGGGTGCCGCAAGTCCGGGAAAGGCGATCCAAAAGGCCGCACAGGTAGCGAGACTTACTCTTGGTGAGTTTCCACGACATTGTGAGGGGTTGGGAGGGACGGTAAGGGCGGGAGCTGGACGATGCGGCTGCTGGTAGTGCGAGCACTTGCAACCCGAGAGAAAGGCCAACGTCCCCAAGAGACAGAGCCACAGAAGGGAAGAGAGAGAGAGAGAATACGGGCGGCAGGCAGGAAGCAAGCTGGCAACGGACGGGAGGGGGGAATCAGCCAGGGAATGTGAAGAGGAAACAGGAGTGATGGCGATGGCAAAGTGACAAAGGCTGGGCAATGTGTAGATAGATGACCAAGCTCCGTGGCAAGTTGGCAGGCTGGATCGGGTTGTTGGTCGTTAACTTGGACCACGGGGATGGGCGGATGGGTGGGCGGATGGCGGTTGATGCTGAGGTGTGCCCAGTGCGCAGGGCCCGGAGGTTGGCACTTATTAGCACTGGATTGGTAAGACACTCGTTTCGCAGTTTGGGTTGGAAGAACAGGGCCAGACTTGGGGGCCCTGTACCGTTTGGCAGCCCAAGGACGAGGTAGCCGCTACCTGAGAACTTACTTGGGTAGGGTTCGGGTTGATAAGCAAGGGGGTGGGGGTGAATGTGGCCCACGGCGCAGGGGACAGAGACAGGCACAAGCTACCTACCTAGGTAGATACCTAGGTACCCTTGGGCCAAAAGCGAGATGGCCCAAACTGCCCTGGTGCTGCCCCACACTACAGGGCACATGGCAGTCATGGCCCGTGGTCCCTGAACACTTGCACCCTCACAGTTAGATGGTTAGGGCGGTAGGTCAGCCCAGCCAACCAGCCTGTCCGGCTAGCCATGTTCACAGCAGAAATGTGTCTGGGAGGCCTGTGAGAAGAAAAGGGAGGTTGCAGGAAGTCAATTTCAGCGGTTCTGGTCCTAATTTTAGTCAAGGTCGATCCAGATGTCTGCGTGTCTGGTCTGGACAGGGGCAGTCAGGGGCGGTGGTTTGGGGGTTTTGAAAAGGGGCTCATTCGATTCTATTCCCTGGGCTGAACAGCCAGTGTGATACAAGTAACAAGAGATGGCCTTCTTTCCTGTGCCTAGGTATTTTCCAATGTGAAGTGGTCTATCTGGATACCTACTTGGGTAGGTATCTATGCAGTGTTATCACTGCTTCGTAGGAACTGTGACATCTGGTCTAGTATATAGGAAATTACTTAAGCACAAAGGTGCTCAAGTACAATCTTCTCGATTTGTCCAGGTCCTCCATTAAGCATCTACTATGTGCTATATTGCCTGGCACCCAGGGTAGGTGTTTTGGATTTGCACACATTCAGTCTGTCAGTTGGCCTCTACTGTGCCCCTACTTATTATGGTGGACCTCTGCCAGCCCAACATCCCTGGACCACCGAACAAGCCGGATCTGATTGCTGCCACCAGTTAGCGGCGGCCCGAGACGAAGGCCTTTCCAAGGTTTCCAAGCTTGTGGCAAACATCACTGCCTGCAGCATCCCAGCCCAGGCCAGCCCACCTCAGCTCAGCTCGTGTGTGGCCAGTCAAGGCAGCCAGTCAAACATCCCCATTGCAGCAATCTGGAAGCGAATTGTTGCATGTGGCGCCAAGGCGGGGGGAGTGGCAGGGTGGCAGTGCGTCTAGGTCTTAGTGCACATACCCAAGTTCGGAGGCAGAGGTACCATTAGACCGCCTCCCTGCCTACCCGGCTCCCTGGTAGCGTACCCACGCCCCACGCCCCATGCCCCATGCCGAGCTCACACTGTGTCTTGCTTGCCGTTCGGCTCTCTTTAATTGAAAGATAAACAGCTGATCATTGTATTTCTGCGATGCTCTCAGATTGCATCCGCATAGGAGTCTGACTAACATATATGCTTAGCTGCCATGGACGATACTCCTGTTATCCAAACTAAACGTGATGCCCAAGTTCCCTGGATATTTCCAAACAGGCAATGCCCTCTGGGTTCAATTGTGTGGCTCACCTAGCATACCTTCTCAGCTCTGGTCCTAATGTGCGTTACCTTTAATTGGGCCACACCGCCTCGCACTTGAAGAAGTCTCCGTACTTACCAGGGAATGCTATAGTCTTCTACCACGGGCAACCCCTGATCTGCAGAACATATTTATGCAGTCATCAGCCTGCAGGTTTGTGCAGTATTGTGGTTCCCAGCAGTCAGCAGTCACATCAAAAACTTCGAAACCACTAGCGGTGTACCATTTGGGCTTTCCATAGGCTGTATAAGTCGAAAGACCAGATGTGTAACTCGCACCGTCCTCAAACAAGACACACCAGTGGGGGGTGGCTCCGCCTTGCGACACAAAATCTATCATCTCCGGACACGAGGCTATAATGTATACTCTTAGAGTGTGAAGTCCAGGGCATGTCCGGATGCCTGTCACTAATCCCACCTGTCGAGATGGTCAATTTTCTGAGTAAGGTAGCAATAGCTACAAACATACAAGAAAAACATTATGTGCAGCTGAAGGAGTATGTAGTTTGGAGTTGGTGGAAATAGCCAGGCGAGTCTCTACATCCCTTGCAAGAGGGAAGGGACATCCAGAGTTGTCAGGGGCGGCACGGTGAAGGTGACCAAGATCTCTTTTGATGCGTGTGGGAAACCAAGAATGGAGTCTCCAAAACACCTTCAGCGCAACTCATCGATTGATGTGAACGAGCACTTAAAGCGCAAATATACCTGCCGGTTTCCAGCAGCGAATGGCCGCGCTACCATCACTTCAGACATCCCGATATCTTCTCCGCAAACGAAGAAACCTGAACAACACCTGGTAGGTATAGTAGTCTCCTCGTCCAGGTCGGATTGTGCGACGCCGCTTGAGCAGCAGGGAGGCTGAAGGCGCCTTGGAAGAATCGCCTCCCTCAGCCAGCCAATGCATTATGATGAAGCAGACATGGTATAGATTTGGAACGTGAACACTTGGTGTCACCTTGTTTTCGTCTCACCAGTCCGGGATGAAAAGCTGATAGGCCGGGATTGAGACTGAGGTCAGCGTATGTGGGGCCGCAACGTTGGTATTTGTTGGTTCACCCCAAAACACCGGACAAGGACGCAGCGCCAACATCATTCTTGCCAAGGCTCCCGAGGTCCCAGTTGTCTTCGGCTGTCTTGGAGAGGCTATAGTGATCAAACCTGGTCGAGTTGGTCGTCCCGACGAGGGCGTCCGATACTGCGGTTCCGAGCAGTACAGCTAATACTCGGTTTTCTGCCAGGTAGTTCTCGCATTCGTCGAAAGTAAGAATAATAAGTGTCCTGTCCATATTGAAGTTCTGATTCGATAGGAGTGGTTCCATGAAACTCCTTGCCCACTCGCCTGCGACTGTGATGGAGCTATCGTGGCCATCTGAGGTCATGTTCGGCGTGACCCAGATCCACTGAGGCAGACTATTGCTGGCAAGTTCCTCGTAGAACATGGTCAAGTTCTTTGACTTGGCTAACCTGTTGACATCTCCCGTTGCCGAGTTATAGCTCATCATGGGCTGCAAGAATCAGCACCTAGGCCCGGGGGCGTGAAGGTATGGGGGATTTAGAATTTACGAGGAGACTCACGTTATGTTTCCTCACATACATGTTAGCACCGGTCTCCTGATTGACCCAGTCCGCCTCGAAGCCCGAGTACGGCTGGTCTTCCCCGTAGATGCTCCAGCTGACACCGCCAGCCTCCAGAAGATCGATGACGGTCTCAACGCTCTCGTCGATCTGCACGAAGTTGTCGAGCAGAACACCGTTCTTATCGGCACCTAGTGCAGCGACGTAGTTTGGCTGGGACGGATGTGTTATGCTCCAATAGTTATCCAGCTTGATTCCCAAGCTGGCGAGATACGCAAAGTTCGGGTCACCGTCAGCAATAGCATAGTCCTGGTTCTCACTAGGACCTCACATTAGTCATTTCAAACCATGAAAAGAGGGGGATCCGTGACGGGAGAGAACTGATCTTACAAGAAAATCTGCACATAGCGGTCAAAGGACTGGCCCTTGATGTCGCTGGTTGGGTGCAAAGTCAGGGCGGTTGCTGCTGCGGCGGCGACATCTGATGCTGCTGTCGCAGTGTACATGTTAGATGCGGCCGGCGTCGACTGTGAGGAGCCCATGGCTACGGGAGGAATGCTCGCTGGACGTCGATGCTTGTTGGTTGGTTGAAAGGAAAGAGCGAGGCACACTGGGTAACAGGAAAGGAGCATTGTGTGGGCATGCTTGTCAGTATTTCAGCGCTGGTGTGCGGCCCATGTCTATACGGCGGGCACGCGCACCGTCGGAACCCCCCCCCCCCCCAATCTCACGAACTCATCTTGACGAGACGGCGCTCTGCACGGATGCGGCGACGGGGGCCAATAGAGGGGACGCACACGATAGCCAGAGGCCAGAGGACCTGCTGTGCACTGCTGTGCAGGGGCCGGGGCCGACGAGTGTGGATGTAGGGGGGTGGAGGCGATGCAACAAGAGCCGGAGGACAGCTCGATAGTGCTTGTTAGAGGAGTGCCACCATCGTGGCGAGATTGCATTTTGGGGGTCCACCTCGAGACCTACTCGGCCGATTGGCCACTGCTCAATGGCTTGGTGGAGTGGCCGGACGGCGGCAGAGCGGAATACCCTGAAGCAGCCTGACAGCCTGACACCTCTGCGGCCGTTGAGGGCCACTGGCAGTCGGACAATTACCAAGCCCCGGTTCGAAGTGCTCCTCTGTCTATCCAGTACCTGTTTACTCGGCTAAGGCTCTGGCAGATTCTACAGGCACACACTCCGCGGCAGGTTACATAGGAAGGTACCTAGGTACTTGTACCGTGTAGCAGAGTGCTGCACATGCTTTAAGTAGGTACAAAGTAGGCAGGCCGACGGTGGCCGCACGGGCCACGCGTTCGAGTTCTGGAGCCAAAACTCTTGTCTGTTGCTGTCAGGGGAGCTGCTCTACAGTCGACTTTGTCGTCCCGCACAAATGATCAAAGAGATATACTTTCTCAATCCGACCAAGACGGGTTCAGACAAATTATGACGGGCCATGGCCACCTCGCGCAGGAGCGATGAGTATTATCGCAGCCTCTATGCGGAAGAGCCCGACTTCCAAGGTCTGGCACGGCGAGATGCCGACTTCAAAGCCATGTGCGATGACCGACGCGGGAAACCCATCTCCGGGGCTGCAAGCACGGACGCTGACAGCCGCGCAGCCTCAGCCCGAGCCACCAGCTCGACTTTACCGACCCGGCCGCCGTCAAACAGCTCACCAAGACCCTACTGAAGATTCATTTCGACACCAAGATCGACCTGCCCGACGACAGGCTCTGTCCTCCTGTAAGTCCCCACGCCTCGCACACGACGACGACAGATCCTCACGCGGGTTCGCTTGGGCTGACCTGCGAGAAATCACCTGCAGGTCCCGAACCGGCACAACTACATACTGTGGCTCAAGGGTCTGCTCGACTCCACTTCGTACAACGAGCCCGGAGGCAAGCTCGTCGGCCTCGACGTCGGCACTGGCGCGTCCTGCATCTACCCCTTGCTTGGCTGTGCCCAGCGGCCATGGTCTTTCATCGCCACAGGTGAGCAGGACAACCCCACAGGTCACGCTCACCCTTGGGGCCATACCCTGAGCTGACATTCACTCACCTCAAGACATCGACCCCGACAATTTAAGGCACGCAGAGAGGAATGTGCAGCTCAATAACCTACAGTCTCGCGTACAGGTCCTGCCCCGGGATCCCACAGGCCCCCTGGTGCCCCTAGACGAGCTCAAGCTGGACAGGATTGACTTTGTCATGACCAACCCGCCCTTCTACGAGTCCGCGGAGGAGATGCTCAAGTTGGCCGGAATCAAGGCCCGTCCGCCAAATTCTGCATGCACTGGCGCACCCGTGGAGATGGTCTGCACTGGCGGAGAGGTCGCTTTCGTCAGCCGCATATTCGGCGAGTCTATGCGTCTGAAGCAAAGAGTCCAATGGTATAGCTGCATGTTCGGGATGGTGTCTAGCCTTGAAACCATGGTGCAGAAGTTGAGGGAGCACCGCGTGGACAATTATGCGGTCACTGAATTCGTCCAAGGCAGGAAGACGCGGCGATGGGCTGTAGCGTGGAGCTTTGGGCCTATGAGGCCAAGCCAGGATGTTTGTAGAGGCATGAAGGCCACCCCATGGAGGAAAGTATTGCCCAATGTCGTGGAGGTGGAGGTCTCGACCTTGCAGAAGACTGATGAGGTCGGCGGGATGGCCGACAAGCTTTCCACACTCGTGGCATCACTGCAGCTCTTGTCTTGGGAATGGGACCGGGAGAAGTTGAGAGGTATTGGACGGGCGAGGGAGAACGTCTGGAGCAGGGCATGGCGGAGGAAGAGGAAGCGCCAGGAGGAGCACCAGGAGGGGCACAAGGAGGTGCACCAGGCTACATCACCCGCTCAGGATGTTGTGGAAAACGAGCAGTGCGCCTTGGGCTTTTCCGTATCAGTGAGCGTCCGAAAGGCGACTGCTGCTGTCATCTGCAGGTGGCGGGAAGGCCATGATGAGTCCATCTTCACCAGCTTCTGTGGCTTCATCAAGACACGACTTCAAGCACCTAACACGAATAAAACTACTGAATGAAAGAGGGGGAATTCGGGAGATATCGGTGTTACGATCGTCTCTTCGTCTAGCGAGGGAGGTGAAGGCAGGCCTGCCCTTCTATTAGGGGAAACCCTTGACCCGCAAGCAAACACCCCCCCCCCCGTTGGCCAACCCAGGGTCTTTAACCCTGACCCCAAGCCAAAGCTAGAGCTTTGGCCCTCGCGCGAGGTCGACATGGCCTCCCAACACACCCTCGCATAACATCCACCACGCTTTGCACCACCAGCCCAAGTCAGTCCCACATCACGCCGCGCCCGAAAATGTCAGACTCCCCCACACCTACCCAAGCGCAGTCGCGCTTCAAAGCGCCAAATAACATGTCGACGCAAGAGCGCATTTCAACCAACACTGTAGGGCTCGTGAACCTGTCCGATTTCCGCAAACGCAGGGCAGAGGTACTGGAACAGCAGGAGCGCGAGGCTAGGGAAGCGCTGCGCTCAGGTACGACAACCCCTTTGATCGACCGGTCACAGAGCGCGACTCCGAATAACCTGAGCGATGGGGGTAGCGAACGGCCAGTCAAGAAACAGAAGAAACCGAAAAAGGCGCTGGTGTCCTTCGGCGATGACGAGGAAGACGACGACGCGGGGCCTGCTCTGACATCCAAGGCCAAAGTAGACAAGGCCATAAATCCGAACAGCAAGGGCGGTGATCAATCGGACGCTGCGGCCGATGGCGACCCAGATCTTGGCAACAAGGACAGCAAGAAGCCCACCGGGAAGATCGCCGCGAATACCTCTGTCGGCTTTGTCCCCCGCGCCATGACCAAATCGGCGCTACGGCGCGAAGCGGCTGAGAGGGATGCTCTAAGGAAGGAATTTCTTGCTCTGCAAGAAGCGGTCAAGGCCACCGAAATCGCGATGCCTTTCGTCTTCTACGACGGTACAAATATACCTGGCGGCACGGTCCGTGTCAAGAAGGGTGAGTTTGTCTGGGTGTTCCTGGACAAATCTCGGAAGGTCGGTGCCGAGCTAGGTGTTGGCGGCGAGAAAAATGCCAACGTGAGGAGGGAGTGGGCTCGCGTTGGCGTCGACGATCTAATGCTGGTTCGCGGCACAATGATCATTCCGCACGTAAGTCCCCTGGGCACAGGCCGCGATGAGGACAAAAAAGATGTGTGTATAGTCTAGCTAACAACATATGAAAAACTGCAGCACTATGAATTCTATTTCTTCATAATGAACAAGACGGTGGGGCCGGGCAACGTCCGCCTGTTTGACTATAGCGCCGAGGCTCCCTCCAAGGCTCCCAGCGCTTCGGGGTCGCCCGAACCACAGCCAGATCCCCTCTCAACATCGGCCCGCAAGGGCGGCCTCAACAGCAATCTGGTGAATATCAACACCCTCGAGGGTGCAGACGAGGATCCGGCGTTCACCAAAGTCGTGGATCGGCGTTGGTACGAGCGCAACAAGCACATCTACCCGGCGAGTGTGTGGCAGGAATTCGATCCAGAGAAGGACTATACGTCTGAAGTCCGGAGAGACACCGGTGGTAACACTTTCTTCTTTTCAAAGTGACCTGTCATCTGGTGTAAGACTCGTCGGTGTCGAATGTCGCGTTCCCCCTTCGGATTGGGGTTGGAAACCAGCTTGGAGCTGAGGACACGGCGTGTGTACCTCAACCGGTCAAGAACCTGAGCGCTGTCCACGTCAGGTAGAGCAGGCCAATGATGAACCAACCGGGCCAGAAGACGGCCAGGCACAGGCTGTTACCACAGCCAAGGATCAGCACGAAGAACTCGAATTCTAGCTTCTTTCGCAGACGCCGGCCCTGGCTCGAGTCCCATGCGGACCGCGCAACGTCGCCCAGGACTGATGCCGACCTAGTCGCGAGATCTCTGGCGATGAGGTACATCTGCAGCGCAGCGACACTGCCCCCGAACACAAGATGCGTGAGAAGAGCATGGTTGATGCGGAAGAACTGGCCTGCCAATGTGAAAAGAGCAGAGCGGGCGGCTGAGTTGGACAGCTTCAAGGCGGGACTGAGCTCGATAGCGTATCTGCCAATGATGTCGGTTTTCTCGTGGTAGCTCATCTCTGGGGCCGTCTGGGTTGTAGTAGCTGCGAGGAGGGACATTTTCCACCAGAGAGCGGGATGTTGTCCCAGAGGCTTGGACCTTTGATACGATATGGCTAGTGTAGAATATCAGTCTGAGAAAATAGGGGGGATGCCCAATTTCGTGGGTTGGTCGTCTAGGGGACCATTAAACGCCTTGAATGGACGCAGTCGGTTGGGCACATATCACCCGGTGCGTATGAGAAGAGTTTGCACATGCCCGATTCCGGAAGCGAAGTCTATCAAATCGAGCAACAGATAGTCTAGGTGAGCAGGACAGGACTACAGCTTTTTAAGAAACGCGGCCAAGGCATGCGAAGTCCATCGAAACGTCCTTCGAGCGTCCTTGCATCTCCCACCAAAACAAAGTCGCGGCTCGCCCCACCACCGTCGAGACGATTCGTGACCGGGCTGGGCGCAACCCCACCAGGTCGAATCCACGAGAAATCTCGCCAAACAGCCGGTCCCACGTGGGGTTGGAGCCGTAAGTTCTGGAACCACGGCTGCCAGCCCGATTGACATATGAAGGGCCTGATCCCTGGGTCCCAAGATCGGCCGTAGCGTTATAGCACGTAGATGATAGCTAACCCGCCCACCAAACCAGTCCAGATATGACACCGCCTGGCGGGCCGGCAGACTCCATTCGAGAGTGCTGTACACCGCTTTGGGCCGTGATGGTTGTTGCCAGCATAAACCTCCGGCAATCAGCCGACTCGTAAATGGATCCCCCGCGCTGTGTTCTCAAATCTGCCGCACTCGTGGTAAATAAGAGAGTCTAGGTCCTGTCTAGCTGCGTGCTGTTCGCCCAAGAAGGGGAGCCGCAAGACCCTTGTGCTCCCCCCGTGTTGTGCTATTGGCTAAGTGGTCCTGCAAGGGGGAAGGGGGTTTCCGCGGCTCAATAGCTGGCTCACGGTAGATCAATTCACATGTACCCTGCCTCCTGAGTGATTGGCCCCAAGTCTGATCTGTAATTGAACTGCCGGATCTTGGAAACCCCCGTACGCCCTTTGCTCCAACATACGTGCATTTGATGCGCTGTGCTCTGCTCAACTAGGTCTTTCGTCCCAAATTCGGGGTGTTGCGAGAATTGGCCCGGATCTTGACAATGGTTTGTTCAAATTCAGTGCTGCTGCCTCATCCTCTATCATACTCCTTTTCCAAGCTCTCGTTCGGGAGTGGCCCGTCCTCGTCCTAGCTACCAGCCAATCAAGGTGAATAGACCCCCCCCCCCCAATATTGGGCAGGGTGATGTGACCGCTCCTCGAAAATAATGTCTTGCTGAGACAAGTAATTATGATCCAAAACTTGCACCCAAGGTGGCTGGTTTACTTACAGTATCCTGCCGTCGCATGTGCGTTGTCAATGATAGCATAATGACCTCGAAGAAGCTGACTTTGTATAATCAATAAGAAAAAAAGCCCACAGTGCACGCAAATCGCTCACAAGTACCACGATAGTTTTTGGTGCAAATGTCCCAACACCTCTGAGCGCTCAGATTTGAGGGAACGGGCCATACGTATGACTTCTCAAACGAGTAACAGATTCTCACATACTCAGCAATAGAACCACGAGCAAGAATGAGCTTGTGGGGACCAGGCGAATTCGGCCGGTGACGCCACCCCCCCTCCCCCCGTTCAGGACGTTCCATGCTGGTTCCTGGCATTCGTAGTATCTCAAGTCTTGGGTCCATGCCTATCTAGTCTTTCGTCGCTAGTCAATCACGAATTATCGCAAAATCTTTCCAGTAGAATGGCTGATTCGAGGCCCAGAAACTCGGCTAAACAGCTGCCGAGCCTGGGTGTGAGATCAGGCTGTTGAAGTTATTGCTGCTACCAATACAATACAAAGACGAGGTTTATATGAAATAATCTGCAGAGTTACTCCTACAGTCGCCAATCAGTTCCGCCTCCCATACCTAGAAAAACTTGTTTGTCCTGGCCTGTCGGGTACACACCGTGACCGGGTCAGCGATCAATCGGCCATAGCAGGTCGATGACGTTGATGAAAATTTGAGTGTAGTATACGGGATATTTACACTTTGTTTTGGATTATATCTATCCTCGAAAGCTGACGCCGCACGGCCTATGGTGCTACATTGCTTCCATCGCCGCAGATCCATGGATATCATCACGAAACATGCGTTTGGCCTGTTGTGGAGTCGCGCCAGATACCGCCGCAGTCTCATTCCTGATCGCGTCCATTGTGGCAAACAGATCAGCACCGCTGAGTGGCTCAGCTGGCCGTGTCCACCCTACCTCAGTCGGCAGACGTTCTTTCTCTGTGGCCGTGTCAGAAAAGAAATAGGCTAGCAATTCATGTAGATCGGTGTCGGTGGTCTTTCTGTTGTCTCTTGAAAGGCCAAGCAACGTAGATTAAGGTGGACCAATAGAAGATAGGCACGTCGCTTACCAAAGAGATACTCTACTACCGTCTTGTTCGCCGTGCGTGTCGTCTTATTTCCCAGGACGATGAGATACGCTGCTGACTCTCCAACGCTAAATTGCTCACCGGTCTTTGTAAATCCAAAGCTCGGATTCGTCATCATTGACGTGTTCACTCGCGCCAGCCTTGCCTTGGCAGCCTGTTGGACATCGATTGTGTCCTGCCAGTTGGAGCGGGTCTCGTTGAAGATGGTGTCGTTGAAAGCGACATTGTCTCCCAACGCAGAGTCCTGTCGGCTGAGAGATCCGTCATGCTCTAGTACATTGTGTCGACTAAGGTGGTCAAGGTTGAACGAGTTTGTTACGTTGCCGGTCGGGTTAGTGCGTACTGCAGCTTTATGCAAGAGAATTCCAAACTCTGGAGGTATGTTCAATGCTGTATCAAGAGCCTTAGCCGTAGTGTTCTCGTCAATATTTTGCCCATTACGAGGCAAGAAACCCTGGTTTGCTAAAGCATTTAGCATGGGGCAAGGACCGCGTATGTCGCCTGGCCCTGCCGGCGCAAACTGGTTGGGGGCCTGAGAAAATGCCTTCTCGGCAAGGAGTGTGAAGACAAAGAGGAGTTCGGCCCGCATTTTGATCAAAGATTATCGCAAGAAGAACTTGTGGCTAAAGTATGAAGACTACCTGCACACAGTACGCACATTTTCAACCAGACAGGCGGAAGAAAATGTGGTGCGGCCTCCTCTGCTTTAAAGATGTTGTGTTGATTTATTTTTCCCTGACAGCAGGACATTATCAAGGGGCAGCGACCACGTCGGGGCCGATTTACCCAACCAGCTGAAGTTCTCACCGTGACTGCAAGATGGAATGAAACACACAAGCTTGGATGAAATATAGCCGTCATGACCACGGCGTCCGGTGCATCTGACATTTGCAGTCCAGAGAGCTTGGCATCGCTGCGGGAGACCTACAAATTTGCCATTCCTGGCAAGCTATCCATGAAACACATTGCCTTGAAACCAATCGCATGCTTCGACAGATAGCTGACGGACGATTGACAGGGCAAGCCCAAGTAATCTGGCTATGTTCCACATTTCCAAATAGAGCGGGACTTCAAATTCCCAGGCTTGGCCAAGTACCCAAGCTTTGTTCATTCGGTTTGGAAAGAGCCAAAATTAGAGGTCTTCAAGCTCCCCATGGCGGTTGCAACTACAACACTGTAGGAACCCACAATAGTGAACACCCCAGATAAAATACAACTGAAATTCACATCTAGTCCGTCTTTGGAAGATAATAACACAGATACAACTCTGACGAAGCCCTGTGGATTCTTTTACCGTGGGCATAGACGCACGGGACAATTTGTGAGTCGAGTTCTCGGGAACTTTATCCAGCAATAAAGCCTCTGAGAGACATGCCCGTGGATTAGAGGCTTCATTATAGAATTTCGGAACCAGTTAAACAGTGAAATGCGTCAACTCAAGGGCGTGCATAGATAAAGCAGTCTACCTTGGTGATCTTTTCAATCCTCTTGATCAAATCCCGCAGTTGGATGGACCCGTGCATACCGTATCGTACGACTGCAGTAAACATGGGCAGACCAGGCACAGCCTAACGTTACGGCCAGAATGCACTGGCTTTTGGAAGCAAATTATGAAGTCGCTATTCAAAGCTTTGCATGGGGCAAGTTACTTCGTTTATCTTGAAGGACCAATTATGCCTTGTCCTCTTAGGACATCTGGATGCCTACTATTGTTCCAGCTCAATGGAGAAACTCAAAAAATATGTATAGTCCTATAGTAACTGCTATACAAGCGTCCAATCCTGCGAAAACAACCTTTTCTTATTCAACGAAGTATGTTTCAAAGTCGATCCTAAGGCCGGCTGCCAATGCATTAGCAGACTGGCCACTGTGGACTTCGAAAATGTAGAAGAGATCTGGCTTGATATGTGAAATTCTCATACCACCAATTTGTCTAAACTTGACCTTCTCAGATAAGGACATAAGTCGGGCAGTGGTGTTCTGATGCAATGACAGGGTTACAAGGTTCAGCGAGAACGTCAAGTGCGGACACAACATCATACTCCCAGCTATGGAATAGCGGACTCACATGAATAGAGCCAACTTGAAATTCCCTCTGAAATGGACCAAGGTGAAACAGTACTGTGTGTTGAGAATTTATTTAGTATTTTGAATACTATTATTTACCGTGTAGATTTCATTATGCTTCATTTCAAGACTCAGGGCTATCGGCTGCGTGCTTACTCTTGCTCATTGGAGAATTGAGTGATTGTGACCACCACGCCTTGATAAGAAAGGCCCAATGGCATGCCCAGGTGAGTATTGATTCTTTCATCAAGTGCGCGAAAATCAAGTCTCAGAGCTAAGCGGAGAAAATACCCACGTTGGAGAGCTTTCCGGAGACAAGAAGCACGTCGAGAGAGAGAGTTGCGTGTCAGCTCGCCGTCCTGTATGTTCTCTAAACACTGGGTCTTTGAGCGTTTACCATTGTATGAAGGCGAGGTGCATGGTTTTGAACGTATATGTAATAGAACAAAACCCTGGAGCCAGGTAAGTCAGCTCGCAGCATGAAGACCACTCTACCAGCTCTCAAATTCCAAGATCTTAGCCCAAGTGATTGTTGAGAAACCCCTTTCAAATTTCATATCGTTACCACTAACACAGAACAGTTCAGTACGTCTGGCCATAGCTTAGTAGTGGTTTCCTAACCCCGCCCTGTCCAGAATGACTGTGTATCACCATCGAATTGGGTCTCACGTAAGATTTGGCAACGTTCTGGTCAGCTATCTGCAGCCTGCACTTGTCTAATTGGTACATGATCCAGCCATCAACCCTGTTTGTTACCTCAAAGAAGTCCGACCGGAGCAATCCGCAGCTTGGCAAAAGCCGCGGTGACATTAACCCGCTCACCGTCGGCTGCAAGTATTTGGAGAATCGAAGACTTTCCTTTCGTACCGGAACAGTAATCACGTAGCCGCAATGTTGATATGTCATGTCGCACTGTAATCGTGGACACAGGTGCATGTTCTCCATCACTGAACTCATCCTTTCTTCATCACATTCACCATAACTGACCATTGGCTTGTGCCTGCGCTGTGATGGTCCAGTATTTCTCAGACCAATTTTGAACACAATGTCTTACTTATCAGATACCAGCAACATGAATATCTCCCGAGAGATAGAAGCTCTTCAGGAGAACATACGCGATCTCTCACTTGTCGATGATCAGCCCCAAAGGCAGGCACTCCTCCTCTCAGCCCGCAAGCTAGTGAGCGCACTAGAAACACCTGGCCATGTGGTTGCTCGAATGAGTTGGGACGAGCCAACTCTGTCTGCAGCTCTGCGAATCCTGATCGACCTCGACATATTCAACTTGATGATAGAAGGCGGGGCCACGGTTCCTAAGCGGGCATGTCAGCTGGCTGAGAAGAGCGGAGCTGATCCGGTCCTAGTTCAGAGAGTGTTGAAGCGAGTGGCCTCTTCATCTCCACCACTGATTGAGGAGATCGGCGCGGGCGAATACATACCTAACAGATGGACCCGAGCGTTTGCAGATGAAGTGAATACTGGCGCCTTCACCGATGTGTACGTATAAAAGCCCTCTCATAACACTTGAAAACGGAGACAGCCAATTTTTCTCAATTGCTTCATCGTCCGCCACAGCCGCCCGTTGACTGATGGCATAGATATGACGGATGGACATCTGCGTGCTCAAAGGTGGTAGAGTTCATGAGAAAGACAAACTATAGGAACCCAACCGATAAGAACAACACAGCCTGGCAGTTCGGCGCAGGTATCGATCTCCCATACTTTACCTGGATGCAAACCCAAGAAGACCGGCAGCGCGCCTTTGCCAATCATATGAGGTTCAAGTCATCCCATCAAAATTGGTACAACACGGTCCCTCTCAACGAAATCTTCCCAGCCGACTTTGACCCTCAAAGTGTGCTGATGGTCGATGTCGGCGGTAATGCGGGCCACGATATTCTAGGATTTCACCAAGCACACCCTACGCAGCCGGGGAGACTGATTCTGCAAGACCTGCCGAGCCTGATCCAGCCCCTCGACATACAGGCTCTCGCCCCAGTTGAGCTGATGTGTCATGACTTCTTTACTCCCCAGCCTATCAAGGGCGCCAAAGCGTATTATTTGAAGATGGTCTTGCATGACTGGCCAGACGAACAGTGCAGAGCAATTTTGAACAACTTGAAACCAGCTCTCAGTCGAAACCACAGCCGGATCTTGATCAATGAGATTGTGGTTCTAGACCAGGGTGCAGACTCGTTCTCGACAAGTGTCGATATGCTTATGATGCTCGTCCATTCGTCATGGGAGAGGCAAGAGAGACAATGGCGAGACCTGGTCAAGAGTGTTGGACTGAGGGTGACTCGGATCTGGCCTTGTGGAGGCGCGCCCGAGAAGCTGATTGAGGTTGAGCTAGCCTGATGGTGACATTGGATACAAGCATGAATGCATGGTTCAGATTGATACAAAAGCTGACAGCAACACGCTGGGTTGTAGGAAGGGGACTATTTCCTGCCGGCGCCTCGAAAATTGCAAGTTATTCCTTGTTTATATGTGCTCGCTCAAAACGAAATTAATTCTCTAACAAATGTTACGCGAGGCCATGTTCGCTTTTTACAATCCATATTTACCATCTTACTAGACATGCCGCAGAATCAAGAGCACTTACTTGGCCACCCTCCAGTATTGCTCTCCCCATCGTCGAAACATCTCGCCAAAGAGCAGATGGAGTGCGAGTTTGCCCTCTGTATTCGGTGACAACGTGAGTCCTCCTGTTTCGCGTGCCAGCCTTGTCATGTCCCAGCCTCTGGTGCGTTGTGCCGAAGAAATTGCGTCTTCCTCGGGGTCCGCAAAGGGATCTGCCACTGAGATAATCTCGAAGCGCTCAGGCCTCTGGCCGCTCCCTTGCTGGGGCGAGGTGGCCGGTTGCGTCGAGTCCGTCAGAATCGAATTGATCCGGATATTATTGCCCTTGTAGGCCTGGCAAATGGAGAGCGGGTCGCCTCTGCATGGGACCTCATCGGTCCCGACAAGCAGCACCTCCAGCTCTGTGCATTCTGCGGCGTTGCGTTTAACCAGCCTCGAGGCCGCGTCGAGGACATCGCACCAGTCCTCGCAGTCTTCGCGGATGCACTGCTCTGCAAGTTTTGGGCTATTGGACTGCATGAGGCGCCGGCCGGAGAAGTTAACGGTCATTATACACCCACGCCCTTGCACGTCCCGCAGATAGTCGAGGACTCCGGAGCATATCGCAAGGCTCTTCATTGTTCTGTCTTGAGAGACTGGGCTGAGTCCGAGGCAAATGACGATTGCTGCTCTTGGCAGACTTGGATCTTCCATCTTGGCTCGTGGAGACGGTCCCGGATGCTCGGTATCGGCGTGACGAATTGACCAGGGGTTTTACACGATAAGTGTCAAAAGAGCGGCGGTCCCTTGAGTTAACATAGATGGCTCTGGCGATTTGGTGAATCCAAGGAATGAAGCTATTCGCTGGCTTGCAGAATGTAAAAGTATGCACCAATCGATATGTTTTTTTTTTTTTTTTGACGCGTCAGTATTTGGACAACGCCGCCTAGAGCTTTTCACGACCCTAGCGGGAGCAATCTCACAATTACCCTGAGGAGACACTTGAGCAGGTAACTCGCACCAAGCAGTAGTCCGAGTCTCGGTAAGAATTGCCAAATGTTATTATGCATGCAATGTGAGAGTTTCAATCGGCTTTCAAGGGTCACCTCGCATGTCTCAGGTCCGCCTAATGTTGAAGCTGGTCTTGAAACGAACGAAAGCGCTCGGCTAAGCTTTCCCTGTCAGTTGTTTCGTGGCTCAACTCAGACGATTTTCAGACCGAACCGAACTTCAAGTTCGCCATCGTAGAATTTGAAGTTTCTCCCAGAAACAATAGCCAGATGGCGCCCCTCGTCGAGCCGCCAGCATCATGATGAGGGATGTTGATGAATGGCCTGATACCGTTTTCCACAAGCACACGTATTGTCCATTCTGCAGCCACAGGCGTGAGAACCACGATCTCGATCTGCCATCAGTGCTCCCATGATGGCCCGGGTCGCATTCACCAAAGGTTGACAGTTTCACGCAAAGTAGTCCTGCCCCCCTAAAAATGCAACGCCCTCGAAAACATTCATGTAGCATCACTTATTCTTAAGAAGCGATTGACTGTTACATTATTTGCAGCCTCTCGTTCCCAGTGAGCTTGACTTAGCCGGGGTTCCAAGTGACAATAAAGCATTTGCGCACTTTTTTGAGTCTTGCAATGCCAAGATGCAACCAATCCGAGCCCCACCAATATCGTGGCGCACCCCCCCTCAATAGTCAACTGAATGAAGCCGACTGTCCAAGACATTCTAGTTCATGCCGACTAGCCTTGTAACTACGTGAGAATTGACAATCAAGAGGGGTACATAAAAATTTCTAGATAAAGTAGGAATATTACCTACTTTCCTATCCAATCTAGAAAGACAGATACGAAAAGATATCTCTTCCTAAATAAATCGATGTGTGTAGACAGCTTTTGTTATAAAAGAACTAAAAAGGAAAAGAAAATACGCTAACACCTAGTGTCTTAGGAGATCAACATGCACCTATAACTACTGCCATCGACACTCGACACCCTTCTCTAATGCTACGGTGTCTGTGGCCCAGTCTTGAGCTTTGGTGGGGGCCGCGTGAAGCACACACATGGAACCCAAGGTCGGCTGAGCATAGTCGCGATACAACGTTGAAGCCCACCCGTGCTTCAATGGGAAAACGCAAGTGGCAAGGGAGTCTAATATCAGGTTGCTTTTTTGTTCTTTTTTTTTATATAAAAAAAAAGAAGGATGGCAATTGCGCCTCGCGCCGGAGATTCCTCCTTCACCCAAGGGAATCGAAATTTCTACGGGAGAAGGGGAAAAAGAGGAGCAACCACTATGTACTGCCCGAAGCCAATGACGTTGCATTTGTATGGGCAAAAGATCCCTTCAAGGAGGATCGCAGGATAACTAGACACGACCTCGTGATTTTAGGATCTCGTTACTCGGTGCCTCTTTGTGGCCAAAGCCTCGACCCCAGTCCCGCAGTGTCACGTTGAAGTTGCCGGTGGCTAAGGTCCAATGTTGCTAGTGTGCGTGTATATTGGTACTGCACCTTGCGCTTTGTGGCTCATGACGCGGGATTCAACTCCTCTCGATGGCCTTCTCGCAGGCACTTCCGTAAGTTGTGAGCAATTCATTCCGACGGGTCCGTCCATGGCGACCACGCCATGATCCCGCCCAAGGGTATATGTTTCCTTGTACTTCATCGAAATCAACCCGCGCGCAACAACCAGCCAGACTCATGCAGCCGGTCTCCCTTGAAGGAACATGGCTTATCGTGATGGTCAGCACAATTCGGCTTCAAAAGATCCAATATAAGACCAGGGCGCTTGCGTCGTTGAGCTCCTTCCTCAATCCCTGAACATCTGGGGTTTTCGCGGTGAAGGCGGGACCCCGTCCAATCTCAGCATCGTGCCAACCTCAATCGCCCGCTCAGGCTGTGAGATCTTGTCTCTAGTACCGCTGCCGGCCTCCACGACCGCGATTGAATCCCCCGCGGTTGCCACCGCCGCCCATTCCACCTTGATCATAACCAAACCCTTGGCCTTGGTTGGCACCAAAATTGCCCCCACCAAAGTTCTGTGGCTGACCGCCTTGGCCCTGTTGGCCGCCGGCGTTTTGCATGCCGGCAAACATGGCGCCCATGGCAGAGGGATCCATCTGGCTGGGATCCATGCCGCCCCCAGCCATCATCTGCTGCATCATCTGCTGCATCTCGGGCGGCATTCCCTCCATGCCCGGCATGCCGCCGGGAGGCCCGCCCTGGCCTGAAGCGCCCTGACCACCTCCTGCGGCGCCCGGCATCATGCCAGGCATGCCAGGCATGCCCATCATCATCATGTTCTGCATGTCCTCCATCATCTTCTTGTTGTTGGCAGCGATGGTGTCGGAGTTGAACTCCTGCCTCATGGCCCCTTGCTTGGAGGCGTAGAGGGCCCAGGTGAACTCATCGAACCCGTAGTTGAAATAATCGGACAGATCGGTGCCGGGTCTCCGCCATGGCTTGTCGTGCTCGGCCAGGTCCTCGTCGATGTTGACCTGCGTGAGCGGCTTGCCAGTGGGCTTGTGGGTGGGAATGGCATTGATGTCAAGGGTGGAGGTCCTGACAGCGGGAAGATCGGCGCCGCTGGGTTGTTTGCGGGCTGTAGGGGAATCTGGCTTTTTGGGAGGGGCTTTCGTTGTGGTATCGTTGGATATTGAGCGCTGAGGAATGTCCTTGATATTACTATATCGGGATTGTCTGGTAGGATAGGTAAGAGAGGGAGGTACCAAGGCGGATGGCCATTGAAGGGAGTGGTACTGACGATGGTGGCCCTGCGGAGGTTCCGTCCTTCCTTTCTGTGATGATCACCATACTCTTTGGGGGGCGGGGGCAAGTATCAGCAACTGGCCACAATATTGCTAGGGGTGGAGTGTGCTGCCGGGGCTCACTGTCCACTTACATCATCGGACGAGTCGTCCTCGTCCATGGCGCCACCCTCATCCTCCTCTTCGCCCTCTTCCAGGTCCTCGTCCGGGTCAGATTTGGGCTGGGGCTCCGCGGCGGCGCTGACTGTTGTCGCGGCGCCATCTGGCTGGGTGGCAGGGGCCGCAGGGGCTGCAGGCTCCTCAGGCGCATAGAAATCGTCATCGTTATCGTCAATGTCCATGTTTGTGGTTTCAGCGGCTGTTGGACGGTGTTCCTTGCCGCAATGTCAAGTCACAGTGGGAGCTTTTTGGCAGGGCGACGGAAGAGTAGCGTAGAAACAGGTGCAGGTGCTTGTGTGAGGTCAAAGACGCATGGCCCCCCCCCCCCACACAAGCCCGCACTACCTGAATCTTAGCTGCAGGGCTGCAGGGGAGCTGTAAGCTCGGGGCTGTTGCAGGGGGTGCCCTTGGCAGGCAGGCTGGCGCGCAGACGGGCTGCAACTCCAAAAAATCAACATGAGAGTGGGCGCGACGTGCCGTTCCGGAGCCTCAGCAGTTACTTGATGCTAGAGGGACGGACGTGAGAGCAACCGCATCGCATCGTGTTGCATTGGATCGGATCGCGTGGATTCCAGCAACTCGATCTTGTGACTCATACCCTGCCGTACCTGCAAAGGCGCCCGAGGGCAAGCAGCAAAGGCCTCTGAGGAGGGCCAGAAAGGTGAAGATGGCCTTTGCCAGATCCGCCAGTGGACCAGCTGGTCTGAGCATCAATACTGGAGCCGCCAACCTGTTGTGGGTACCCCCTCTGTCCATTCTTATTTCTCTGTCTCTCGCTGCCCTGCCCTCGCTGTGTCTCTCTCCCTTGCATGCATACTGTGTCAGTACTGCGGCAGGGCTTCACACGTAGCCTTTCACACGACCCGAGTACACAGCCTGTTATGTACGTGCCCAGTCTCCGTCTCCGTCTCCGTCTCTGTTGATGTACCTTCCCTTCCCCCCCTCCCCACCCCAGCCGAGACAAGACATGGGTCCCTTTCAAGATGGAATTTTGCTGATTAGTTCTTCGTCCTCAGTGGAAGCACTTCGAGTCAGCCTCCACCTGGCGGATCGATCCCGGCCAGTGCGCAACCATCCACGCAAACAAACAGCCTTTTCGGCGCCAACACCACAACCTCTCAGCCTCAAGCCCAGACGCCCTCCCTCTTCGGTGGCAGCCTCAACCAACAGCAGCAGCAAACACAACCCCAGCAGCAGCAGCAGCAGCAGCCCCCCGGCGGCGGAGGCGGCGGTCTGTTCGGAGGAGCAAGCATGGCAGCATCGTCACAGCCCAGCCTGTTCGGCTCCAACACTGCAGCAGCAGCTACGGGCGGAGGAGGAGGAGGCCTGTTTGGCGGCACGGCAGCTCCTCAACCCCAGCAGACGGGCGGCGGCCTCTTCGGCTCAACCACCACATCCACAGCCCAGCCGTCACAAGGAGGTGGCGGAGGGTTGTTCAACACTGCTGCGACCCAGTCCACCTCAGCGGCAGGCGGGGGGCTGTTCGGCAATACCCAGAATGCCGCAGGCTCCTTATTTGGTGGCGCCGCCGGAAACACCAACAGTGGAACGTCGGGTTTGTTTGGACAAAAGCCAGCGCAATCCGGTGGTCTCTTTGGCGGTCAGGCTGCTACCCAGCCAGCTCAGGCCACATCTGGCAGCCTATTGTGCGTTCTCTCCGTGCAGTCCATTGCGTTCATCTCGCTCTGCGTTGGTTCTAGCTAATCCATCTGACAGCGGCGGCGGCCTCAACAAATCTACAAACCAGCAGCAGCCAAATCCTACCCTGGGTGCGACCATGAACCCCCAGGTCGTCCCTGGCGTGCGCATCGATCTTTCCAACATGAAGTCCACGACGCGATTCAACGACCTGCATGAAGATATTCAAAAAGGGATAGCCGACATCGATAAGTTCATCCAGAACTGCATGTCCCAGAAGGACCAGCTCGACGCTTTCATGCCCGCACACGGCGAGCAACTCTCTGCCATACCGGGCGACGTGCGCTTCGTCGGCAGGAAATACGCCGCCGTTGACTCGGCGCTGGGCGCGGACCTGCAAGCCATCAAGCAGATGCGCGACCTGGTCAAGTCGGACGCGGAGGAGGCAAAGCTGAGTTTCTCGGCAGTCGACAACCTGATGCTTCCCAGCCAGTACCACGTAAACAACGCCCCGGGCTTTTTCGGGAGCTCCAACAGGGGCGGCTCGGGGGGCGATGGCAAGGGAGGCGACGATGACGACAAGACGGCGTCTGACCTGGTCGGCTACTTCTCCAAGCAGGTCGACGAGATGGATGAACAGATCAAGCGCTTCCAGAAGAATGTCCGCGAGATCGAGATGCACCTCGGCGGCGTGCACCAGAACGTTATGGACCAGGCGAGTCGGCTGCAGAATGGCGGCGGTGGCCTTGGTGCTGGGTCGGCCGAGGAGAAGCAGATGGAGCTTTATGCGGTGCTGAGAGACTTCGAAGAGAGCATCCTGCAGGTCGCGAGCGTGGTTGGTGCCGGCAGGGAGGGGGTCACGGAGCTGCAGCTGAGCGATTTCAGGGGGAGGGGGCCGAATGGTGTACACTGAGCTACGTCTGAGGCAGACTGCGACCTCTGGTTTGGTATCTGGAGTCTGTGCTTGCACCGAGGCTGGTCGGCCAGTGGCATTAGAGCGATAGGGCGCGAAAACGAATACCCCAGGTTGTCAACAAACAGCAGTCAACTATCATCCATCATGGCTTCCGAACCCATCACCGCCAAGGCACATGCCGGACAGCTTACCATGGGCTTCCAGCTTGTCGGTAGATCTGGGGTCTGGGGTCTTCTTGAGGCTGTGAAGCTGACCTGGCTGAATTCAGTTGGGTATCAATTAATTCGACGGCCTCGCGCTGGTGTGTGCTTCTAGTACTCTCCTTCATCCCCGCCACCACCATCGTCCATGTCATCGTCATCGCCATTGTCAAAGTAACCCTCGGCATCGTAGTCACCTCCGTCATCGTCGTCGTAGGCGTCGTCCAGCTCCTCGTACCCGTCCTCGTCGTCTAACCCAAGGTCGATATCGTCGTCGCCGTCGCCGCCGCCGTCGCCCAGCTGGTCCAGTGCCTCGAGTGCCTTCTGGTGGTCAGCGGGGCCGGAGCCATCTGCCGCGGTGGCGGGCTCGGAAGGCATGTTGAAAATCTCCTCGGCGGTCCGCAGGCTCGTGACCTTTGACAGGGTCATAACCTTCTTCTTCTTGCTCGACTTCCTGCCTGCGGCGGTGGCTGGCTCGTCGTCACCGTCGAGGGTGGCGTGCAGCTCGGGTGGGAAGAGCGACTTGTTGAATGGGCGCTCGCTGAAATCGGGCAAGGCTCTCTCGGGCCTCCGCATGCGGGAGGAGGGCATCTCGACGGCAGTGAAGGGGTCCAGGGTGGCCTTGCTCTTGAGGCCGTAGCGCTGGTTCACCTGCTCCTGGCCGTAGGCGCGCGTGGCGGCCGATGGGTCCCTCGAGCGCGTTGCTGTGTAGAAGGGCCCGTCGTGGACCTGCTCGCGGAAGAGGAGATACGATCTGACCTGAGACTTCTCCCGGGAGATGAGGGGTGCTGGGATCGGAACATCATACGGCTGCAAGGCACGGGTCAGTCTCGCAGTCAGGCACCGAGGCAGGTGCTGAGCGCAGGCTTTGGGGCGGGGCAGCAAGTGCCGGACATGTACGCACGGGGAAAGCCTCGGCTGGTCTGCCGTCAACCCTGAGTGTGGGATCTTCTTGCCAGGGGAGGTTGGGACCGCCGCCTCGTCGGCCGCCGCGACCTCCCCTGCCGCCGCCTCGGGACATGGCGACAGTGGGGTTTGGTGGTGTGAGTGAGTGCTGGAGTGTTGGAGTGCTGGGTGGTGGAATTACAGTGTCAGTCTGAGATGGGCACGAGAAAAAGATTGGAAGGAGTCAACGTGGACTTTGCCAGAGGATTTGATGACGGGTTCCGTATGGCTTGTGGTTGTGAGGAAATCGTTGGCTGCCCACGTCAAGGTCGCAGGCCGAGCCGCAGCCTGGAAATTGTTGCTCATAGCCCGCCTCGAAAGCTGCCAAATTTCAGCGGGTCGCCAAATTAGTCTATCGATAAGAGGGAGCTACCGCCGATCACAGGTCCGGCTGCAGGGATCCTGCAGGTTGGAGCACGGTGCGGCGTCGCTGGCACAGGTTCACACTGCCCTGCCTACCCAGGTATCTAGGTACCTAGGTACCCTGGTACTACGCGGGCGGGAGCTTGGAGCCGCTGTCGCATTCGTGGGACATGTGCGTAACCGTCGTGCCTAATTCTAGTGATATTCCATCTCGAGCCAGACTGCATTCCAATAGGGAGGACCAAGCGAGTGAGTGGGTGAGGGCTGGGCCGTCCTGTTCTACAGAACTACAGATGCTTTGGCAGCGTCTTACAACTTTCGGCTCTGACTCTATCACTTGTCCTCATTGTCCGTCTCCCTTCGTTCCCGTGGTTCACTCGCAGCACTCGCCGGGCAGGACTTTCTTCACCGGCAAGATTGGCAGCAAACATGGCAGACACCCAGGAGAATCAATTGCCCCTGGCCTCACAGCTGGACGAGCTTGACTCTCATCTCGACGAGCTGCAGCACCAAGACGACCCCTCGGCTCATTTCAACGCCCCGCTCTTCGACCGCATAAACTACCAACTGGGCCCGGTCGAATATCCCGAGCTGACGGCTCGCCTCCTCCCAAAAGTCGCCGCCATCATCAAGAAATGCGCCGCCGCCGCAGAGTCGTCAACAGACTGGAAAGGCTACCCGCCGCCGCTCATCACGCTGACAATAAAGCTCCTCCGGCCGCTGCCCTTCACCCAGGCCCTTGAGCTCTGCCAGCCAGAATACCTCATCACTGCCCTCGCCTCCCCGGAACCCTACATCAACGAGCTCGCCTTTGCCATCCTGGAGAAAGCCTCCCGCTCCCCTTCTGAAGCGTCCATTCTCGCCTCCACCCCGGGTCTTCTGGAGGCCTTCCTCGACCGGTGGCTCACGTCTCCTGCTGTAAGCGTCGGTCACCAGGGCGTGCGGATACTCGGTGATCTCCTCGACATCGACTCCCCCCTAGCACAGCCTGTCTTCACCGATGACCAGAAACAGGCATGCGACATCCGCCTCGTTCGCCGGGCTGCCCAGGGCCACGGTGCGATATGGCGCCGGTTGTTTGGCGACGAGGCCCTATGCTGGCAGCTTTTGCAGAGGATGGACACCGCCTTCCCGTCCTCGTCCGCGGATCAGAGCGTCATAGCCCAGCGTTCTTTCGCACAGGACCGTTTTCTGCGCCTGCTCCCGCGCCTGGCGGTTCTGGACTTTGCCAGCCTCAACCGGTCGACCACGCAACTGTCACCCAGCGGCCCCACCGTTTCTCTGCTTGCCTTTGCGGTTCTGTTCATGGTGGACCGTCGTGGCGATGAGTTGATGCATCTCACCTGGATTGACTGCATGCAGAAGCTCGTAGGCGCTCTGAGGGTTGCTGACACGGCCAAGCTGAGCGTGGATGCGCTGCGTGCGCTGGTGCGGGACGCCGATGACACGCAGCTCTTCGATGCGCTTTGGGGCATGCCGGAGAACCTCCTATGGACCCCGATGGGAGAGGCGGAGGCGATGCAGGCTTGGCTGAGGGAAGTCGCGCCCAGACGGGCCTTGAGGATAGAGGGAATGCTTAATGGCGACTAGGAGAACTGCTCGCGCGACGACAGTTGGTCAAGTCTAATCTGAGGGCGACTACTTCTTTTCTCCTTACAGAGGGAAGACCCGTCCTCGGGATATGTGAGCCACCGTCGCACTTCGTTCTCGTTCGCTTCTGGCCAGATTGGTCCCTGACTTGCATGCTAAGTGCCCCAATCTGTTATGAACCATCAGGCACCCTTTGGATGCCATCATACGAAATAATTGCAGCCTATTTATAAGGGCAGCAGGTAGGAGGCAATTGGTTCTTGGAGAATATGCTGCATTCACATAGCAGGGAACCTGGTCAAATGCACACTAGATGCGGCTTCGCCAAGTTTCTACATTTCAAGCCTAGACATGCTAGATTCTATTGTACAGTACTGATACTCAAGCTTCTGTTCTCAGGCTTCACAACGTCAGGGGCCCTGGCTGAGATACAATTTCACTTCGCAAGAGTGGGAGAGAGCAACTCAGGTCGGGCTTTACGGCGAAGTTTTTTTTTTTTTTGGGGGGGGGGGGGGTTGGCCAGGCGCGTCAGAGTTGGACACCATTCTGCTCTTTGCTGCAACGCAGGCATCGGATGCTATATTGCTGCAGCTGTGGAGACCATGCATGTTCACATACCATTGGCGCGAAGCGTTCGCACAAATTCGCGTTACGAGGCATGCAAGGCTGCAAGCCCTCGAGTGTTTGGTATTAGTCAAAACACTTGGGCCAAGACATTCATCCAAAAGCCGGTGCGAAGCTAGATCATACCTAAGAGCACTCTGCTCCGAGCTGAATTGTAATCAGTTACACAAGTGCGGCGCGGGAGGGAGGCCGCAGTCCCCGCCAGTGTATGGATCACGAAGGCAAGGCATATTGATTGGATTGGTCAAAGTAGGGAGCGAGTTGGACATCTGTGTTGGCTCTCTAACGGCACTCTACTGATGTCGATCACGACGTCGATCCGAAGCTTTGGAGTAAGTGGCCCACCTTGAGCCAAGTGTGCAATTGGGAGCTCACTGGCCGATATTCATACGCTGGCCTATGCGCTCCCGATACAATGACACAATCAGCATACAACTCGGACACTAGCTACTTGGGTGGTTCTTTGTTGGTGGCTCATTCGTATTGAACATGCACGTCCGCGAGGAACTGAATTGGTATTAGTACATACACCCTGGGATCGCTAAGCGTGTGTCTACTCCAAGACGGTAATAACCCCCCAACAGTTGCCCGTCGCATCGCCAGCGGCAACGCCGTCTACCCTCACCTCCCTTACAGCAGAAGCTCAAGGGGGTTCTCGATAACCTTCTTCAGCTCCTTCATGAACTCAGCGCCGACCGCGCCGTCCACAACCTTGTGGTCAAAGCTACCGGTGATTGTGATCTGGTCGTCCCAAGCAACGCCACTCTCATTCTCGGACGGGACGGCGACCTTCTTGGGGGCGCCTATGGCCAGTATCGTAGACTGAGGAGGGTTGATAATAGCGGTGAAGCTGTCGACGGCGGGGTTCATGCCCATGTTGGAGATGGAGATGGACCCACCCTGGTACTCCTCGGGCTTCAGCTTGTTGTCGCGCGCACGCTTGGCGAGGTCCTTGACGGAGGCGGAAATGGCCTCGAGGCCCTTGCCCTCGGCAGCCCTTACGATGGGCGTGATGAGGCCAGTGGGGGTCGCGACAGCCACGGAGACATCGACAGTGTTGTACTGACGGATGGTTTCGTTTTGCCAGGACGAGTTGGCAGCGGGGACCTTCTTGGCCGCGGCGGCGATGGCCTTGATGAGGAAGTCGTTAACGCTAAGCTTGTACTTGCCCTCGGCCGAGCTGTTGAGGGCCTGGCGGAGCTTCATAAGCTTGCTGACGGAGATGGACGAGGAGACGAAGAAGTGAGGGTTCTCGCGGACGGACTGCTGCAGGCGGTTGGCAATGGTCTTGCGCATGCCGCTGAGAGGGATGTCCTCGAATACGGCAGCAGAAGCGGCAGGGCCAGCGGCAGGGGCGGCGGACGCCTTCTTGACATCCTCCTCCGTGATCTTGCCACCGGGCCCGGTGCCCTTGACCGAGGACAGCTTGATGCCCTGCTCGATGGCCAGTCGCTTGGCGGCGGGGACAGCGTTGGGCTCCCGCTGCAGGGCAGTCTCGAGCCGGCCCGAGGAGGTGGTGTCCTCAGGCTCCGGCGCAGGCTCCGGAGCAGGCGCGGGGGCGGAAGACTCGTCCTTCTTGGGCTCATCCTTCTTATTCTCGGCCGGAGCGGCGGCGTCACCGCCGGCGTCGGCGATGGAGAAGCCCTCGAAGGCAGAGATGTCGGCACCCTCTTCGACCAGGACAGCGATTGGCTGGAGCAAGACAAGGGTCAGCAAGGTTCTCTCTGTGTGTGTGTGTGTGTCTGGGAGTGCTGCACCGGGCGGGTGGGTCTTATCGCGGCGCGAGACAACAACGTACGTTACCGACGGCGACATCCTTCTCGCCCTGTTCCTTGAGGACCTTGGCCAGCACACCCTCCTCTTGGAACTCAAAGTCCATCTGGGCCTTGTCCGTCTCGATCTCGACCAGCACATCGCCGGGGGCAATGGAGTCGCCGGGCTTCTTCTGCCAGGCGCCAATGTTGCCGGCGGTCATGGTTGGCGAGAGTGCGGGCATCTTGACGACGGTGTGAGGCGGGTAGGAGGCGTACCATCTTGCCAGGCTGGAGGTGGTCGGCAGGGCTTGTCGGAGGGAGGTTCGCGAGTGAAGGACTTGCCTTCGAAGTATTGGGCCGAGCATGTTGGGCTGCTGTGGTTGCGGGAAAAATGACTCTCGGGGATCGAACAGAGGTGGATGTCCGGACCTGCGCTGAGCAAGTCACACCAGACTGACGAGGGCACCGGGTCGAGAATGGTCCTTTGGCAAGTGGGAAGAATTGCTCTGCTCAAGAGGCCCAGGGACCAAGCGTGGGCTGCGAGAAGGGGGAGTCGAGCAGATGCAAGAGACCGACGGAGGGGAGGGAGGTGGGTGAGTGAGCGCGGACGTCGCCTTGAGCAAGGGTTGGTGGTATGGAGGAGAGGTCCCGATGTTAGGGAGTTTTCGGCGTGCGATCTTTTTTCTTTTCTCGCTCCCCGTTTCTCGTTGGGGGAACAGAGCTGCTGCTAGGACCACGGGCTGGGGGCTGCGGACCAGGATTGGGAGCTCCGGCCCCCTGCCACCTCCCCCGACGGGTGCGCCATCGCACTGCACAGTGGGCCGGATGTACCCCCGTACCGCAGGCGTTGAGCGCGGACTGCCCAAGGCCAAGAGCACCATTCCCTATTGGGCGTAGCACGACCCGACAAAAAGCTAAGGGAACGATCGGGCTTATCGATTGCTGGGTCCATCGACTGACTCCCTGGCACGATTCGGACACGGCGGAATACAGACATCAGGCACAACACGCATGTATATATGTCACCCTTCATGTCCGTCAGAGGCCCAGGCTCGAAAGACGTGCTTCCCTGCAGGCCACCCGTCACGCACACCAAGCAAGAAGTGGTTGGCGAATTCTCTCGTGGCCATCCCACGGCAAGTAGGTACCCAGGCATGTATGCAGGTAGCACAGCCGGTCGGGTTTCTACGCTCACCCTAAAATCAGTCTCATCTCAGACGGCAGACAACACGTAGTCAAGATCACCGAGGGCTCGGTCCGGAAAATAAGATGAAGAGAGAAAATAGAGGCCCCCTCCCCAAGGGTACGCAGGCTTTTGCACAGCAACGAAAAACAAAACAAGGTGGTGCTATTTTTAAGAAGGCGAGGTTGCCGATTTGCGGATGGAGTAGACCAGGCGAGATGATACACCCGTGATTGAAACAGTGCACTTCAAAATGCAGCACCGAGAACCTGCTGTACATGAGTACCTCCAAAACTGCTGCTGGTGGTCTTGGAGGGGACCCTGGGAGCTAAATCGTGGTTGGCAGGTCCCGTGTTCCCACCTGGCTGGCCGTCTGCCCAGGTGGGTGAGCTGTCGACGCCCAGCGACCACAGCTCACCCATTACGCACGGCCCCTGCTTGGAAGCTGCAACCTGGTCCCTTCTCGGTCGAGGGCCCCAGCTGCGACACCGAGCACTTGGGGTGAGTACCTGCCCCATATACGTGCTGCGTAGCATGCCTAGGTAGGTACCTGGGTAGGCATGTAGGTACCCTGCACGTCAAGCCCAGTGTAAAGCGTCCCCGGCAGACTAAAGACACGCAACCGCCGACATTAACCTCAACCTCAACCTCGACCTCGACTCCGGCTCCGACTTCCACATCGGCCCTTGATTCCCATGGAGCGCCTCTGCACCAGCTCCAGCACCGAGCCTGTCTACTACCACTAACCCGTCAGCCGAGCCCAATTGCTGTCTTTCTCATGGGCTGACCCGCCTTGTCCATTCCTTTGATCTCAAGGAAATCCAGCAGACCTGCTTCCTCTTTCTTTCTCCTTCATCCCCACTATCGCCTTCGACGCAGTCCGCGTAGCGAGATCCAGCATCAACTGCCGCCAGACAGCTCAAGAGCCCGCCCCAGCGCCCAGCGCCCAGCGCCCCTTACTGGCCCCCCCCCCTCCTCAACGATCGCATTCCACCTCGCAGGACCACCCAACGCGGATGCCTCCTGATCTCCCCCCGGTACGGAGACGGCGACCATGAGCTCCATCCGCTTTGTCGTGTCCTCTCTGGATGCTATCCAGAAACATGCTGGCACCCGCAACAAGCCCCTGACCGATGGCGTCGAGAAGGCCCAAGCAGCCCTCAAGGAGGCTGACCCCCACCTGCCAGACCCCGAGATCATCTTCGCGCCCCTCCAACTAGCCTCGCGGTCTGGCAACGTCCAGTTGACCACCACCGCCCTCGACTGCATCGGCAAGCTCATCTCGTCATCCTACTTCTCCCTCACATCCGAGTCACCAGCCGAGCCACCCCCGGCCCCAGATGCCGCCGCCTCTGCGCCTGCCCCTGCTCAGCCGCAAACGCCGCTCATCGAGCGGGCCATCGACACAATATGCGACTGCTTCCAGGGCGAGGCCACACCTGCCGAGGTCCAGCTGCAGATCATCAAGTCCCTGCTCGCCGCCGTCCTCAACGACAAGATCGTGGTCCATGGCGCCGGCCTACTCAAGGCTGTGCGCCAGGTATACAACGTCTTTCTCCTATCCAGGAACACCAACAACCAGCAGATAGCCCAGGGCACCCTGGCGCAGATGGTCGGCACCGTCTTTGAGAGGGTCAAGACACGGTTGCACATGAAGGAGGCCCGGGTGAACCTGGCAAAACTCAAGAATGGCGAGAGCAATGCGACCTTTGACCGGAGGGACTCGGCAGATGGTGACGAGGCCAACGGCGACGACAACGGGCCTCCCGAAGCTGCGACTGCAGAGCCTCCCACGGCCGAGAAGACGGCTGATGAGGGCCCCAAGCTGACGTTGAGGGACCTGGAGCACCGGAAGAGCTTCGACGATTCCAACATGGGCGATGGGCCGACCATGGTAACCAAGCTGAAAGGGCCAAGGAAGGCTTCGAGGTCCGTGTCGGAACAGAGCAACGCCGAGACAACTGCCACCGACCGTGACCAGGACGATGCCCAGGAATCTCTGGACACAGAGGACGAAATTTACGTCAGAGATGCCTACCTTGTCTTCCGCTCTTTCTGCAACCTGTCCACCAAGAACCTGCCGCCCGAGATGCTTTACGACTTGCGCGGGCAGCCTATGCGGTCCAAGTTGATCTCCCTCCACCTCATACACACCCTCCTCAACAACCACATCTCCGTCTTCACATCGCCCTTATGTACCATCACGAGCACCAAAAGTAACGAGCCCACGAGTTTCCTCCAAGCGATAAAATTCTATTTATGTCTTAGCATCTCCCGCAATGGTGCCAGCTCCGTCGACCGGGTATTCGAAGTCTGCTGCGATATCTTCTGGCTCATGCTGAAGTTCATGCGAGCTCCGTTCAAGGTCAGTCACCCGTCTCTGGTATATTTCTGGGCGAATGCTGACACTTTGAGCAGAAAGAAATAGAGGTGTTCCTCAACGAAATCTACCTTGCGCTGCTGTCCAGGAAAAATGCGTCACCCACGCAAAAGCTGCAAGTCATCACAATCCTCCAGAGATTCTGTGGTGACCCGCGCGCTCTGGTGGAGTCCTACTTGAACTACGACTGTGATAGCCAGATGAACAACATCTTTCAAACAATCGTGGAAGATCTGGCCAAGTATTCCACCACCAATGTCATAGTGAAGCCCGAGCACGAGCAGCAGTACGAGGAGAAGGTTGCCAAGAGCAACCCGGGCGACTGGCAGATGAAGGGCATGCTCCCACCCTCGCTGTCGGTCGCAAATATCGTCCCGCCCGAAGAGCCCGAGAATGGGATCCCAAAGGAGTATCTGATGAAGCGTGCTGCTCTCGACGCTCTTGTCGAATCACTACGATCTATGGTCAACTGGTCACAACCAGACCAGTCAAATGGAACGAGCGAGTCGTCCGACGCTGAGAAAAGGCAGTCTCTTGATGGTATCAGGGAGTCAATTGACCCTTCTATCGCCGACGGCACGTCGAGGATGGAGACCCCCGTCATGCCGTCGACACCCACTATCGAGGATGACCCTGAACAGCTCGAGAGGGAGAAAGCGCGCAAAACTGCGCTCGACAGAGCCATTCGGGCTTTCAACTTCAAGCCCAAAAGAGGAATAAAGATGCTGCTTGAGGGGAGCTTTATACCTAGCGACAGCCCTCAGGACATAGCGCGTTTCCTTCTGACCGAGGAGCGATTGGACAAGGCGCAGATCGGCGAGTATCTGGGAGAAGGCGAGGCCAAGAACATCGAAGTCATGCACGCATTCGTCGACTCGATGGATTTTCACAAACGACGCTTTGTAGATGCCCTTCGGCAATTCCTACAGGCCTTCCGACTGCCCGGCGAGGCTCAGAAGATCGACCGTTTCATGTTGCAGTTCGCGTCGCGATATCTCGCAGGCAACCCCAACGCGTTTGCCAGCTCCGACACAGCATATGTGCTCGCGTACTCCGTCATCATGCTGAACACCGATCTACACAGCAGCAAGATCGCCAGGCGCATGACCAAAGAAGACTTCATCAAGAACAACAGAGGAATCAACGACAATGCTGATCTCCCCGCTGAATATCTCACCAGCATCTACGACGAGATCGCCAGCAACGAGATCGTATTGAAGAGCGAAAGAGAGGCCGCTGCTGCGGCTGGGGCGATTGCCCCCCAGACTAGTGGCCTTGGCCTTGGCCTCGGTTCGGTGTTTTCAAACGTCGGCCGGGACTTGCGAAGAGAAGCATACGTGCAGCAGTCCGAGGAGATTGCTCTCAGGTCAGAGCAGCTTTTCAAAGACCTTTTCCGAAACCAGCGGAGGAATGCTGCCAATGCTGGAGTCAAATTTATTCCAGCAACGTCATTCAAGCACGTCGGGCCCATGTTTGATGTCACGTGGATGTCGTACTTCTCGGCTCTGTCGAATCAAATGCAGAATGCTCACAATCTTGAAGTGGTTAAGCTCTGCCTCGAAGGCATGAAGCTTGCGGCTAAGATCGCCTGCTTTTTCGAGTGGGCCACGCCGCGTGAGGCTTTCATTTCGGTCTTGAAGAATACGGCAAACCTCAATAACCCTCAAGAGGTTTTGGCGAAGAATGTCGAGGCGCTCAAGGTGCTACTGGATCTTGGACAGACCGAGGGGAATTACCTCAAGGAGTCCTGGAAAGACATTCTCATGTGTATCAGCCAGCTAGACCGTCTGCAGCTCATCACTGGCGGTGTCGACGAGAGCTCAGTGCCGGATGTGTCCAAAGCACGCTTCGTACCGCTGCAGCGAGAGAACACCGCCGATTCGCGTCGGTCTACTTCGTCGAGGAAACACCGTCCACGCAACAACACAGGCCCACAAGGGTTCTCGACAGTGCTCGCTCTGGAGGCCAGGTCTGATGAGATAATCAAAACGGTAGACCGAATCTTCACTAACACCGCGAACCTCGACGGCGACGCAATTGTTCATTTCGCGCGGGCCCTGACTGAAGTGAGCTGGGACGAAATCAAGGTCTCTGGCGCACATGACAGGCCTCGCATGTATAGCCTGCAGAAGATCGTGGAGATAAGTTATTACAACATGACACGTGTGAGGTTTGAGTGGACTCACATATGGGATGTCCTTGGCGAGCACTTCAACAAGGCTGGGTGCCATATCAATGAGACCGTTGTCATCTTCTCCATCGACTCCCTGCGGCAATTGTCGATGAGGTTCATGGAGATTGACGAACTCCCGGGATTCAAGTTCCAAAAAGACTTCCTGAAGCCTTTCGAGCATGTCATGTCGAACTCCAGTAATCTCAGGGTGAAGGAGCTGGTCCTTAGCTGTCTGATTCAGATGATCCAGGCGAGGGGCGAGAATATCCGGTCTGGTTGGAGGACCATGTTCGGAATATTCACCGTCGCAGCTCGAGACCCGAACGAGACAATTGTCAACATGGCATACGAAAACGTCCTCAAGGTGTACAAAACACGTTTTGGTGTTGTCATCAACCAGGGCGCGTTCACAGATCTTATCGTCTGTCTTACAGAGTTCTCAAAGAACATGAAATACCAGAAGAAGAGCCTGCAGGCAATGGAGACACTCAAGTCAATCATCCCGCAGATGCTCAAGACGCCGGAGTGCCCGCTATCCCGGAAATCCGACCTTGGTGCTGCTCAGTCGAGTATGGCAGATATCAATCTTAAGTCACCAGGGCAACAAACTCGCACGTCGGTGGAAGAAGGTTTCTGGTTCCCAGTCCTGTTTGCCTTCCACGATGTCCTCATGACGGGAGAAGACCTCGAGGTCCGGTCAAACGCTCTGAACTACTTCTTCGAGGCCCTACTTAGATATGGCGGGGACTTTCCCCCAGAGTTCTGGGACATCTTGTGGCGTCAACAACTCTATCCAATCTTCATCGTCTTGCGGTCCAAGCCGGAAATGAGTAATGCGCTGAACCACGAGGAATTGTCAGTATGGCTGTCTACGACCATGATCCAGGCTCTTCGCCACATGATCACGCTCTTCACGCACTATTTCGAGGCTCTCGAGTACATGCTCGACCGTTTCCTGGAGCTTCTCGCGCTCTGCATCTGCCAGGAGAATGATACGATTGCAAGGATAGGGAGCAACTGCCTGCAGCAGCTTATCCTGCAGAACGTCAGAAAGTTCACGGTGGAGCACTGGTCAAAGATAGTCGGCGCGTTCTGTGAACTCTTCGAGCGGACCACTGCTTACCAGCTTTTCTCGGCTACGACCATCAACAATACGGCCTCACTGGCACCGGTGTCCAATGGTGTAGATTTTGGTGAGCCGCTGAGCCCGGGCGTGGAAGGGACAGACGATGATTCCAAATCTCTCAAGATCAATGGCACGGAGACCAATGGTCATTCGGAGGACGACCGGCCTTCGACAGCAGCTAGCACTGTTCCAGAGGAAGACCCTCAGAGGACGCCGACAACAGCGAAGCCGCTCGAAGAGTTCAAGCCGTCGAGCAGCCTTCAAATGCCCCCACCTCAGATCTCAGCTGCGCGGCGCCGGTTTTTCAACCGCATTATCAGCCGCTGCGTCTTACAGCTCCTCATGATCGAGACGGTCAACGAGCTCTTCAGCAATGATAACGTCTATGCGCAGATCCCCTCCAACGAGCTACTGCGACTTATGGCGGTGCTCAAGAAATCTTTCCTGTTCGCGCAGCGATTCAACAACGACAAGGAGCTGCGGATGCGTCTCTGGAGGGAAGGTTTCATGAAGCAGCCGCCCAACCTGCTGAAGCAAGAGTCTGGTTCTGCGGCGACGTATGTTGCGATACTGTTCCGAATGTTCGGCGATACGGACCCGCGTAGGAGCGAGTCCAAAGCCGATGTCGAAAACGCGCTGGTGCCACTGTGCAAGAGCATAATCCGCAGCTACGTCACGCTCGAGGAGGAGAGTCAGCACCGCAATATTGTGGCATGGAGGCCTGTCGTGGTGGACGTGTTGGAGGGGTACGCGGCATTCCCAGAGCAATCTTTCAAGAGCCACGTTCAGTCCTTCTACGGGCTGGTGGTCGAGCTCATGTCAAGCAAGGAAATGACGGGTGAGCTGAGGGGCGCTATCCTCGGTGTGCTGAGGAGGGTGGGAGAAGTCGAATTGGGGATCAAAGGGATGGTCAGCTCGGTTGCTGGTGACGAAGACATAAGGAGGGCCAGTGTGGTGTCCACTAGGAGTGATGCGACAAGCGCGCTTGTGGACCGGGAGGGTGTTGATGCGAGCGCCAGGATGTTTGGGAGAGCGTGAGGTTACAGGAAATGCGTGCTGTAAAGGTACGTGGTAGGGATCAAGCATGGACAGGGCAACGTTGGACTAGATGCTTCCCTTCTTGTGTTTATAATTGTACAGAAAACTTGGAGGTCTGGGAAATGCGGGGATATCGTGTTCCCTTGGAGACAGTTGCAGAGGTGTTGGGTGCAACACCAACAACACTTTTCACCAGGACCCACGTCTTTCATGGTGATCACTGCATGTGGCCAGGATTCCTTCTGCACGTTGCTCACCATGCGTCCCACCTTCGTTCAGTCTTTTGTCAATGCCAATCCGAAGCCTTGGTCTATGCCACACCCATGTACAGCAGCCTGTTCGGGCTGTTTTGAGCATCCTGAACCACGTCTTTGAGTGCTAGTCCCTCAAGGCGAGTTTTGACAGCATCCGGCGTGCTCAGGCCCTCTAGTCTCTGCAGATAGAGCACGACTCCAGCAACATGGGGGGGGGGGGGTTGGCAGCCATTGACGTACTACCGGTGAAGTCAGTCCTACTACAGATCCTAAAGCGTTGCATTCTAGAACGCTCCACAACATGAAAGATGTGGATCCAGGACAAGTGAGAAGTAAAACTTACCCGTTGGTGACATGCGTTGCCTCTGCCTCATCGCTGCCAATCCAAGCAGAGACTGTGTCTTCGCCCGGGGCAAACAGGCTGATGCCTGGGTTATACCGTTAATACCAGCGCACAGGAATCACAAAAGGCGGAGCAGTGTTGGCAGAACTCACCAGGACCATAGTTCGAGAGCGCAGCACGCCTCCTTTCCCTGTCGACACTAGCCACAGCGATGGCACCACGAGCACCTGCGGGCGAGATCCAGGTCGAGACACGATTGCCGTTGCCCGCAGCAGCAACTATTATAGTCATGCCTCTGCGATAGGCTGCAAGTATAGCGTTGTCAACCGCGGTCGAGATAGGGCTTCCGCCAGAAACATTTACAGACTTCTCAGTCCGGTTGTTCGAAATCATGTCATCCAGTACCCAGTCCATACAGTCAATCGGGGCAGAGAAGGACTAATTTGTTACGTTTGAGAGCTTGACCGAGACAAGGTTGCACTTCTTCGCAACTCCGTACTGAAGTAATGGACAAGTCAGTCAACATATTTCTTTCAATGCTTTCTTCTCGCCGGTCAGATGGCACGGCACTGTGTATAATCTTGTGACCAGGGCCAAGGAAAGGGCAAGGTGGTAAGGGGTCTCCTACAGCAAGACTCACAGAGATAGACCTAACCTACCGGGGGAAGGGGGATTCCTTGACATGGGCATACAATACATTTATAAAATAGCATTCAAACAAAATTAGGACATTATGATAGAATACTAGCAAAATACGGTTGTGATACCACCAAAGCCTTCGAATGTTGCTCGTGTTCCGTGTTTCGGCAGGTTACGTGCATGAACACGGCGAGCCCATTCAGCATGAGCGGCTACATCAACATCCTCTTTGAATTGAATAGTTGAGATACGGTCCGGTGTCAGATGTTGGAACCGTTGTAATAGACGACACTGTCACCAGGCCTAGAAGGGTATTCCTGAATCCGCCCATCATGGCTTAGGTAGTAAAAATCCGTGTAAGCTATAAGGCTGCGGTCAAAACATATACTTGACGTTGAATACGGCTTCAGCTACACTGTATTTTCTTCTTAACTATCTGTCTATCTACTATCTGCTTAGCTATTAGACTCTTCCTTAGCCTAGAGCCTATATATAAAGTATTTAAGTTCTTAGTACTTCTACTTATATTTATCTCCTATAAGTACCTAGAATCTCCCCCTTCTTCTCTTATTTTTTAAGTATTATATAATTTTTTTAAGGAGAGTTTTATCTTTAATAATAAAAATATAAATATAGAATAGTATAAACTTATTATATTCTTTCTTTTTTAGTATTTTATTATATATTCTATCTTTTACTTTTTTTAAAGTTTTTTAAATATCCTTATAGATTACTTCTATATAGTTATCTTTAAAGTAGTTTATTTTAGTTTTTATTCTTAGTTAGTTATAAACTTAAATAGATATTCTAATAAATATATAAGCTTACTTAGTAAGGGTCTTCTTATAATATATATATATATATATTAGTAGTAGAGGATTATATTTTTAGTTAGAACTTTCTTTATAGGACTATAAGCTTATATAAGGACTATTCTAAGAGACTATTCTTAGTCTTACTATATAACTACTTTACTATCTTTTATAGTACTATTAGGAGTAATACTTCCTAGCCTTATCTATATAGTATAAGGCTGAGGCTATGTGCCTAGACTTCTGTACTGTTATCGATATTATATTTTTTTTTAACGCTAGGTCTTTAAGTGTTGACTACTGTGTGAAGGGACCGTATGCCTTCGGGATGTATATGGATTAAGAGCAAAGCCTCCTGATGTCGAATGCCGGGATATCTCAAGTTTTTGAACCACCAGGTTGCCTACATATTTCCTCAAATGGCAGTTGGGCTTCCCAGGAGCTCCCAATGCAACATTGTCCTGACTTGTTCGTGTTGTCGACTTGGCATCGCATGGTTGCATGCTTTGGTGGAGCCAAGCAAGTCGACATGGGGGCGAACCGTGGGGTTTCTTTCGCTCATGCCTACCTAGAAAGCGTTCACTACTGCCCAGCCGCCATGGCAGCTTTCTCTAGACGTGTCCAGAATCGTTGAGGGTGTTGTGGACTTTTCTTCCGCCTGTAAAGATCACTCTTCGTGCAGTTGCCAATATTATTCGCAAGCCGAGGCTTCTCGAATCATTTCGCGGTTCGTTCTGTTGCCGTGTCATGTCTGCGTACGCTTGCTCAAGTAGTTGTACTGGAGGCTCGAACGATACTCCTTCCGGCAGTCCAATCGGCAGACCAAATATACGAGCGCCAAGCCTACGCTCACTTGGAAGGTTCTGCAAGCACCTGTAATGCCGAGCGCGCATCAGTACCGGGTCTGGCCCACATAACCACCCAGGTATCCTAGTATGACCGGCAGCGGGGCAACAGCTCGTGGTAGATTCAAGGTCGTGCAGATATTACAATAGTTCGAACTCTGCTCGGATGTCCGCTACGCGTCTACGGTATATCTCCGCCAATCTCCTCTATGGCTATCTTCCACGGGACAACCTCGTACGGGATACATTACTCAGATATTCCCTCTTTTAGTACTCTCCTATGGACCAATGTTCTGTAGAGGAAACTCTCACAGAAGGTGATCTCATAGATGCTTAGAAAGTAGTTCAGCCACAGTGACTTTGCTATGACATGAAATAAGATGGAGGATAATGACTTCTGGATGTATAAACTAAATATAAATAAAACACCAAATATGCTGTTGTGTAAGCTCGCTTTCGTAATGCCATTCTCTGGCTGTCATTTTTGGCCAGAGACATCTGGACAACGCCAAGATCAATCCTCTTTTCCCCAAGAGATTCACTTGTAAACCCGTGGGTCCTCTAATTCATGGAGCTATCATGAACCTGTAGGTGAATGGAATTGACGGTGCGTGTCTGTAGTAAAAGCTGACGCCTGAGGACTCATCTCAAATATGACAATTCCGATATGCTTGCACATATTGTGCTCGTCAGCGTTGGTGTGATACATTTGCAATACATGAGCGCGAATTCCCTGTTAACGCTTGGTAATGCCAGCTTGGTTGGACAATGTAGACACTTATTGATCCATGGCAGTCCACTGCTGTGAAATTTATAATTGTTGTCGTCCGCTCTGGAGAAGGCGTGCATGGATTCCGAAGGTCACCCATAACGGTCAAGGTACAGCAGTTTGAAGGGTTCGCCGCAGGTGTCATTGCCGGTTTTCTGTCAGTACCAGCAAAGGAATGACATGAGCTTTTCTGATGGGTGCTAGCACAGCGGCTGGATCGACGCTGTGGGAGCCTTGAGCAGGGAGCTGGGATGTCTCCTTGATCTCTGACAACCTGTGGCTGCCGGATTCGCTGTTTGGTAAGCCGAGCGAGTGAATGGTGTCGGCTCCGACGCAGGTTCGATAGAGTCGACAATCACAAGCAACCGTGTATATAAATGTATATTTCTACCTAACCAGCTTCATGAGACTCAAGTGCAGACATTCTTCATTCCAGGGGTGGGAAATCATGAGCCTCTGGCGATACTAACGGCCTTGTGACCACCACAAGTAATACGGTCATCGCGGCCAGGTCGTAGCAGTACCGGTACATCGAAGGAGGAGTGAATGTGCGTCAAGACGTTGAATTAAAATTGGAGTTATCCTAAAGATATGAAATGTTTCTATCTGTGAATTATGCAATCTATAAGCCAATGACGGACTGCGCATGCGCGTGGCGGGTCGCATCTTTACAAGAGTTAGAGGTGCAGCGGATCATACCGGCTGTGAGGTAATCACTATGTTGCAGATACTTGGGCAATTGTGCGCCCTGATCAAGTTAAATTTGCCGACAACTGGGCGAGCGGCTGGATTTGGGGGGGGGGGGGCGTCAAGAGATACGAATGACACCTGTGGTGTTTCAAGTGATAGCTTTCCCAACCGAGTCGAGCACTCAAACTTGATAAGAAGATCTAGGGACGTAGCTATTTGACTCCATAGTTATCTAGGAGGTGATTGTGTGAGAGTTTAGGTCCGGATACATGGTCAGAGTAACAGCCAGCTGCGGATTCAACCACCGTTGCAGCATACAAATCCAAGCGGTGGACGCTTAGACTGCACATCCGTCAAATACTCTGGGCCTTTGTGACCAAATCAGAGGCCATTGGCAGCACTTGAGGTCCTGGAAGCATTGGATGGCCTCCATGATAATACCGGCATCCATAATCTTACTACGAATGAGGACCTGGTCTATCGTTCGGGCGTCTGGTGCGAGTCCACAGGTTGATGTAGACAGTGTCGACTCTACGATCCTTTGTTTCTGTGCTGAATCATGTAGCTCACCCCTTGGATATCTTGAATCAGTCTCATACTCATCCACTCAGAATCATGATGATCGTTGCCGGTGTCACAAATAACATTCTGTATAATTCGTAACGTAGTACCAGAGGTTCATGCTGCCATCACCTGGGAAATTGCAATGGAGGACAAGCAAACTTGCTGTCATTCAAACAATTGCGGAACAGAGGATGAGACTGTATAACACTGAGTGCCTTGTACCAATCTAACATTCCTAGCCAGAGCCTCGCACGCCTATGAGTCATTCCTGGACTTTACGTCTTCGAAACGTAGCAGAAAGAATTGTCCGACTCTGATTTAGGACTGTTCGCCCCTGGGCTCCAAGGTCACGAGATAGCATACGTGTTCATCACCTTTTTTTTTTTTAAAAAAAAAAAAAAAGAATCGTTTGCTTTCAAAGGTCCGGGGCAGGTGGGAACCCCATCCTTTGGGTTCCTCCGCTCCCATATGATGGATGTCCCACTATGATCACAACTTCGCCAGGATATTGAGACATGTAACAAAATATTAGCAGTGGGTGTGTTCTGGACAGCGTTCTACCTTCGATAAGGAGGTCGGGAATTGCTAACTTCGCAAATGTGGTTGCAACGGCCCAATTCATGCTAGCGGTGGGCCTGTCAGCCAGCCTTCATCAAGCTTCCAGTCTTGTATGTGCAACAATTTTGGTAATAGCAGATGTTCTGGTTTGAATGAAAACCCTGAATCACCAAGCTACATCGACCGAGATGAGTTATAAATTCTGCCCAGTACACACACGCCAGCAGACAGCGCCCTACCCACTTTCGTGTGGAATGGCTGGATGCCAAACTCCATCTACCATCTGCTGCCCGGTATTACAGGCTGCTAAAGACGAGGTCCATTCCTCCAAGGTTGATGTTGAAGTTAAGATTATAGCTCGGGTCCTGAAGCTGTAGTGGTAGTCAGCGCATTCTGATGGCGGTCAAATGTTGTGGACGGGCCTCTGCCAGTCAACGTAGCAAATAATCAAGGGCAATGAGCTTACGAAGTCCCAGTCCCAGTCCTTGCTAAGCTGTTCAATGTCACCCATTCCAGAGAAGGCATCCTCATCTGCAGGGATATGATGTCCATCTCTCACGTTCATCGTGGCGTTGGCGGTGTTCTCTTCGGCTGTGCCGGTTATGGGACTGCTCCCACTTAGCGCAGCATGCAGTTCTTTGAGAAGATTGAGCGCTTCCCTTGCTGAGCTTAGACACGCCTGCCGCACGACATCCTTGAGCTGGTCTTCGGTGGAATATTGCGTGAGGCCCTCAGCTTCTGCGAGCACAGCGGTTGCAAACAGGAATCCCTTGACATTGACCTCGCCAGCCTTGATTCGCACTCTCATCCAGTCCACCGTATATCGAAGCACATCCAACATCTCACCCTCATCAACCATGGGGCCCATGAAACCCATTCCCGCTCCCGGAGTGCTAGCTACAGGAGTCGTCGAGTTGGATGCCGTTGCACTGAGATCCAGACTTCGTGCCCCTTCGAGGCGCTCGTCCAGCTCCCATACGAATTCGAGCGTTGCTGCCAGCAGGCATTGTGTACCAATGAACCGCACCGACCCCGACCCGCATATAAGTAGCCGGGCATAATCGTCCGGCTCTTCGAGACCCCTTTCTGCTTCATCCATGGACCTATGAGCTTTGACGACTCTATGGTGCCTCAAGCCGGCCTCAACGCATAGTCTCCTGCTGAAGAAGTAACGAGGATCATCTTTTGCGTGGCCAAGCCAGGGAAGGTGGATAGCCAGGAAGTACCTCTGCATTATGTGCTCCACGGTGCGGAGCTGGAATTGAGAGGGGCCAGGATTCTGGTTCTTATGCGCGCGCAGGAGTGCCTCGAGGGACCGGGATGCCGCCGTAAGCTCAGAGTTGATGGCTAGCGACTTGTCGTAGCTCGTCGTAGAGCGAAAATCATTGAGATATGATGCAATTTCTATCCGTACCTTGATGGTTCTGATCAGCCCAATCTGAAGTGAGGTGTCAGTGAACGTAGCCAGGGGCTTGGGTTGTGGTATTTCAGCAGTCCCTGTAGTGTCGCGGAGAAGATCCTCATCGTTGTAGTTCCCCGGCGGCCCGGTGTCGTAATCAGATAGGGATATTAATGGTGGGCCTCCCGAGTCCACTATAGCACCCGCAGTCAGTTTTCCAACCCATAAGAACAAAGTTTCACTCAAATATCAGGATCCTTGCCAGGGTACAGGTGAACCAGAGCCTCTGTTGGAAGGCTGCAACCTGATGACACACCAGAGGCACAGGTCACAGATAGAACATATTTCGTCTTGAGAGGTGCTATTATCAGGGAGATACTCACTGCTTGATTGGACCAGGATCTCTAGTATCGTGGCCCATAGTCGGCGGCGCGTCTCAGCTGCGAGAAGCGACATTTTGGGGAGATGGATCGGGTCCCGATGGAGACCAATATACAAAGCCATCCTCATCATGGATCCAGCAGATGCCCAAACAAGATCAGAACCGACGCCACAGACATCACGGGCAAGGTGGACAAGGCAGCACACTTGCAGCCCCGATAGGTTCATCCGTGACTTCTCTGATGGCTGAAGCAACCATAAGCGAGCTTCGTAGACCCATCGCACTGCTAGGCTGCGGAGTGAGAACTGGTCATCTTGCAGCACGGCACCGATAGCCATGCAGAGCTGAAGCTGTATCACAAATGCCTGCCTCGCACCTTTCGGGTTTTGCCAGTACCGCGCGTACTCGAGTCTGAAGGATGGAATGTGAAGCACGCGATGAATGGTCTCGTATGTCCTTAGGTACGCCTCGACCAATCTGTCGGCAAGCTGCTTGGATGGTATGTGGTTCCCGAATTCTAGGGACATCATCTGCGGGACTCTCATGGCTTTGATTTGTCGCCCTAGGACCTTGCTTTGTGCGACCGCCTTGTAGCCTTCGGAGTCCTTGTCTGACTTCAAGGACTCAAGGAACAACATAAGTCTCGGAAACTGTGCATCGGTCAGAGGACTCAGTCGGTGTAGTACTGTCGATGACAATGGGAGGTCTGAACGAAACAGGCATGTGTAAATAATGCTCCACCAGCTGCGACAGTTCGGCCGTCCTGCTACCCGATGACGGGAAGAGTGCAGCCCGCAATGTGTCGCATGTAACGATGCAGAGCCTCGAGCTGCCGACAGAGTACGGATATATGAAGCAGATAAAAGGTCATTATCCGGGGAAACAGGAAATGGGAAAGCTCAAGTAGACTGGTGGAGCTTACAAGTGTCACTCCATGTATCCAGTGGGAGTTTCCCAGGTATCGAGACTTTGCCAGGATGGCATTGACATTGCCACCGGTGGAATGGCCTTCTCTCTCTCCATTTGACTGCACCGCCTCTCCGGTACTTGCTATGCCCGAGCCTTGAACCTGCCAGTGCTCGGGTCCCAGGTATCTGGAGGCGGTGGGGGGGTTGAAGTTCTCGTTGTTAAAGTATGCTCTGCGCACCTCGCGCTGGGCAGGCGCATCGTGCTTCTTCGCATTGATGAATTCGCCGAGCTGTTGTTCAAGCTGTCTGACCCTGTCAACGAGCTGCTCAGGCGAGGTGCTGGGATTGGACGGCGCAGGGGCGAAGAATGGTACGCTCGACACGGCGTCGCGCTGTGGATCTCGGCCGTTGATACCATCTGCAAACCCTTCTGTGCCTTCCCTCGGCTCAATGCGCTCATCCGAGACATAAGAACAAGAAGCAGCCTTTCGGGCGCGGACGCAGTTTTGACACGGCAATTTGCGATCGCACCTGACCTTGCGGCGTCGGCAAGCAACGCAGGCCAAGGGCGGCCGTCGTCGACGCTTTTCCGGCGGTGAATTCTCCATCTCGGGAATTTGAGTCGTTGCACGGATGGGCCACTGGCAAGAACTAGGTAGTTGGAATATAGAGGAGCGCGGTCGCTCTGCAAAAGGGCGAGATCTGGACAAGCCGAACATCATCAGGTCGGACGGCGAGCCGCTGATTTCCGGACAACACGGCCCCGGGGGAATTGGCCGGGCTGATGCGGCGGGGATTTCTCAAAGACCGCGTGTGGGAGCATCTGATTCGTCAGAGCCACGTTCGGGCCGAGAAGGACGAAAGGGCCGTCTTACTAGGTAGTACATGACAACAATGTCGTGCTCGCTCGGACTCTTGACCCACAACCCACACGTCTCATGATGGCTCATAGGATGTGATCCTGTAAATATCAATAGCACCCGCCGATTGTCCGTCTGCAATTTGAAGCTCTGGATGCATCAGCCCGGGAGCCCAGCAGCCACATACCTGCTACTACTACTAGTACATGCTCTAATAGCTACTTAGACATATCTGTGGTAGACAAAGTAGATTTGACGGGGCCTGCACACTGCCATCGTCCCCGAACCCTTAATCTAAGTACTTACTTAAGTACCTAGGCACCTAGATATTCAAACCGAACCTTGAAAGAGGAGCTGGGAGAAACGATATGTCAACTACCCTGAACATGCATCGTGCAGTGTCTGCATTATTTCAAAACCTTGCATCATTCACGTGGCGATCTCAACCGCCTCCATCTACTTGCTGAGCGACGAATTTGCCTGGCTGGTGCCAGAGCTCGTTGCGGGACCTCTCTAGGTGGTACGGCAACCGATCACAATAGCAAATGGAAGCTGTCGTTGTAGACGCGATGGTCAAAGGACTTGTGGTATGTCCGGTGCTCAGGAGTTTTCACAGAGTGCTCGGGGACGTCGGTGGAGGGAGAGAACTTGGCATGGTAGCACTACTAATGCAGTACACCGAAGGCTGTATCGTGTTAGCCCTTTGACCATGACCAAGATGGGCGATCCGGACCATTGGTTCCGTGCAGTCCTCACAGGATAATACCGTGATGATGATGTGGCTTGCTACATGAAGAGAAGTATATCTCTGCCCATCCTGAAGTGTTAGACAAACCACTGTTTGTGTCTTCTAGCATTAGTCTATCCTTTCACAGCATCGGTCGACGTCTTCTCCTTAAGCTCAGCTCTTCAAGAGGAATATCCACGACTCGTACCATGTGTGGCCAAACAGATAAATGGGGAGAGTGAAATGCAGAGGATCTTGTAGAATCCGTTGAAAAGGAGACATCAAGGCCCAAGGATTCCATATGTATTAAAGTGTCGGCCCATTCGCAGCCATTCAAGCCAGACCCTGCCGAGCCACTATGGTTAATACACACGATGCTACTTCACTGCAGCCACAAACTCCAGTGCCTAAGTGGTTAGGTTAGTCTAGTCAATTTTCAAGTGCTGAGTCGTCGAGGGCTGCAATTATAAGGATCGGCCCCAAAGTTCAGAATCCATTTGTGTCGTGGAATGTCTAATGTCAGAATCGCATTGACATGTACACGTGTCAGAAGCTACCACCCACAAAATGATCAGCTCAAGCCTTCTCATTCTGGCTCATACCGCCATCGTCATTGCAAATCCTGTCGGGCCTAACGGGGCAACCACTTCGGTATCCGACGAGTTACGCCAGCAGGCACCGGCTCCACCAGGCAACTATGCGAACGCTCAGCCCCGCGACGTCGCCATCACGACCACGCTTGGCGTCAAGTGCACCGTCACCAAAGTTGTGGGCAACCCCGTGCAGGGTGATTTGACCCTGACCAAGTACCCGTCTACAGTCACCTCCACGGCGGCAACAAATTGCCACGGCTGCAAGCTAAGTGTGGTCAGTCGCTCGGTTGTTACGCTCGAGCCAGTGAGATACACCAAGACGGTCACAGCTCCTGATCCGACCATTGAGTATAGTTGGGTATGCTTGCCGACTGGGTTGTCAGAGTAAGGTCAGACGGTGAAGTTCCCAAACGGAACAAAATGGGGCGGCGGCTCAAAAGTCATGGAATGTTTGCGCAAATTGATGGGGCCACTGGGAGCTGCTGGGCGCTATATGTGGCAGTCAAGAAGAGAGAAATTGCGAGTACCGTTCCAGACCAAAACCAATAGTAGCAGATTCAAGGCCAACGGCAAAGTACCTAAAATCGACCACGAGTCCAAAGGCAAAAAGACGAACAGTATTCCAACGCAATTCAGGCACTGTATATTTTTAAGTGGTCTGGTTTCCTCGCTTCCAATGTTAAAGTAATTTTTTTTTTCATCCGCCCGTACGACCCAAACCGTTGGTGTAGTTGCGATTAGCAAGCTCACCAGCTTTTAATGCAGATCTCCAGGACCGCTCGTGCGGTGTTGTACCTAGGTACTCAGTATTTACAGGTTATAGATTTCACTGATCTGGCAGGGGTCCGTAATAGGACCTGGATTCGTTGTCATTTATATTTTGATGACGGTGAAAAGCTTGTGAGTAGAAAGCGCGAAGTTTTTGGGTTTCAAAAGGTTCATCTGTAATCCGTATACATCCCAAAGGCATATAGTCTCTCTTCATATAGTTCCAAGATTGTGAAGATTCAGAATTCTAGTGTATACGATACTATTGTTATAAAGGGTTTCCAGCTAAAAGCTTGGCCCTTCCTCATCAGAGGGTTTCGTCTCTAATCCCCCATACATATAAATGTATGTCATGCCTTCATACACGGGGTGGTACCACTCAAGTTCCAGCGATTTTTTTTTTCAAGTTTTCTTTTTCATAACAAGCAAACATAGTGCCAATAGCGGTGTCGAGAGAATACAGTACGTCTACGCCGAAGAAAACATAGCTTGGACAACAAGCTCCCGAGAAGAGCCTCGCCAGGTACGCATGCACAAACCATGGCTCATGTAGGTTAAAATAAATCGAATAGAAGGAAGCCCTGTCGTTGAATCCATCCCAAGAACGGCTGAGGGCAGACGAGTGTGGGATGCCAAATTCATCGATGTTGGCGAATGAACCTGATCACCACTTGCAGCTCTTCGGAATCCTGGCCGGTAGACTGCAAACTGCAGCAGATCGGAAGATCGGGTCGATCGCTAGGCACTCTGGGACCTTTCAACGAGCATGCCACTGATAGGAAGACATGCAATAGGACCGAACTCTCTGAACCCCACATGGTGCCGGAGATAACCCTTCGGCTGATTTGGTCATGGTGGTACTGTAAACGTCGCGTCATTCAATTTGCCCGCTTCTGACATCACCGGCGCTTTGTGAACCATTCTGACAGGCCACATGCATTCCCCAAGCACATGGTGACATCCGGCAGACTCGGTTGTACAACAGTCTAGTTCAGGCCCATAGCCAGCGCGACTTGGAGAAGGCAGGGCAGTGCTTCCATGTATTAAAACCAATGGGCGGTAGCCATAGAAGATCTCAACAGCTATCCACTGCTACTCACATCACCCTGATTTCGTATCATTCGATGTAGAGAATTGTTTGTTGCCATGCATGCTCTCACCATCAGCCGAGCGAGCGTGGTTTTAGGGTCGGTGATCTCAATTTTCGTGTCGACCAGCTACAGCAGCCACAAAGTCGACCTCTCATCCCAGAAATGGACACTATCTAACGAAGCCTACAATATCTCGGTCGCGGGAAAAGTCCCATCGCATGTGCACCTAGATCTACAGGCCGCCCGAGTCATTGATGACCCTTACTGTCAGCATGAGTTACTCACTCCGAGTCTCCTGTGACAGCTCAAACGCAGGCCACTGACCATTGATTACAGATGGTCTGAATGACTTCAACCTGCGATGGGTGGCGTGGGCAGATTGGAATTATACGACTCGAGTGCAGTTTGACATTTCCAATGGAAATAACACCACCGTATATCTTCTTTTCAACGGTCTGGACACCATCACTACTATCTGGATATGTGGTCAAAAGGTCGCTAGCACGGACAATCAGTTTCGACAGTACTATTTCGACGTGACTGCCACTCTCCAGTCCTGCCCGACTGGGAGTGCTCCGGAGCTTTTGGTTCAGTTCTTCAGCGCTCCGGGGACTGCAGCATACCTTGCTTCGCAGCCCGGCGCTGAAAGATGGCCATGGGGAGTCGAGGGTCTATTCGAATTTCCCCACCGCCCATTTATCCGCAAAGAACAGTCTGACTTTGGATGGGACTGGGGTCCTGCATTTGCGCCGGCGGGAATCTGGCATAATGCCTGGCTCTTTCAACTCGATGGTGAAGACTTGAGCGTGAGGAACTCCATGTTTGATATTTACCGCGTGGGTCAGCTGCCAAATCTTCCGCCAGACCAAGGAGCGGACTGGGTGTTGAATGTCAGCATCGATGTGTTGGGGACGGTGCCAGCGGGAGCTAAGCTGAGATACTCAGTCGTTGACTTAGACACAAACGACGCAGTGAGCAACGGTGAGCTCACAAATGTTACCAATGCCGGGGACGTCATCACTGGGCAGGCTATCCTAAGCAGTGCTACGTACGAGCTCTGGTGGCCATCGGGCCTGGGTCCACAGAATCTATACAATATTACTGTTCAGATTATCTCAGCCTCGGACATGGAGCTGGCTTCAATCAGCAAGCGCACTGGCTTCAGAACCATCGTGCTGAACTTGGGTGAAATAACCCAAGAGCAACTCGCCCAGGGAATAGCGCCGGGTAACAACTGTATGTGCTTTGACATAAAATCATTTTCCTTTTTCTCGTGTTTATTAGGATTTGGCCTCAAGTTGAGCGGCATCATTCTTCAGAAGAAGCTGACCTCAGTGATAAGGGCACTTCGAGATCAACGGGCGTCAGTATCGCTTTTCTCCCCTTACAAGTCCCCGTCTTTCGCGTTCTGGAATGTTCTAGAATGCAACAATTGAGGACCCGTAGCAGGACTAACATCACCACTAGACGAGATATACACTAAAGGAAGCAATTTCATCCCACCGGACGCCTTCTGGCCGCGAGTGACACCACAGAGAATTCAGAAGCTCTTCTCGGCCGTTGTTTCGGGCAATCAGAACATGCTCCGCGTTTGGGCCAGCGGCGCCTACTCGCCAGACTTCATATGTAAGCAGCTTCTAGATACCATCTTTACCCCTTTAACGGAAAATGTAGTCCATCTAAGGCCTGTACATTAAGTGCTTTACAGGCTGCAGGTTTTGAGGCAAGCTGTAATCACTTTATAGTCCGCTCCTTGGAGTATTCCATGGAGCTATTTCTGTGGTTCTTTGATGGTTAACTCCTGAGGTTGCAGATGATCTTGCCGACGAGATGGGAATACTTCTATGGAGCGAATTCGAGTTCGGCGATGCTCTCTATCCAGTGGACCCAGCTTTCCTCGAGAACACAAGGCAGGAAGCCGTTTACCAAGTACGAAGAGTCAACCACCATCCTTCTCTTGCACTTTGGGCGGGAGGTAATGAGCTGGAGAACCTTGAACTGCCCGAGGTGGCGGAAACAGCCCCAGAGGAGTATGACCGATATCTGCACGAGTATGAGACACTGTTCATCGAAACCCTCCTACCGGCAGTATACGGTAATTCCCGCAGTATAACCTATGTCCCGTCGAGCACAACCAACGGCTACCTCTCCCTCAACTTCAGTAGCCCCATCCCAATCGTGCAGCGCTATGACAACGCAACGCCCGGAAGCATATACGGCGACACTGACCACTATAACTATCATGCCGAGATGGCTTTCAATATAACGACCTACCCAAAAGGTCGCTTCGCTAATGAATTTGGCTTTCACAGCATGCCCTCGGTAGACTCGTGGCGCCCTGTCATACCTGCTGAAGAATTACACTTCAATTCGTCGACTATCCAACTCCGCAACCACCACTACCCTTCTGGAGGGCTGAACACGTCCAATTTTGCGAATAGTAGCAAGGGGATGGGCGAGATGACCTTGGCGGCGCAGATGTACTACCCGGTGCCAGACAAGACGCGCTCCTTGGCCAATTTCTCCAGTTGGATCCATACCACGCAGCTTTTCCAAGCAGATTACTACAAGAGCCAGATCCAGTTCTACCGTGCTGGGAGCGGACTGCCAGAGAGGCAATTGGGTAGCCTATACTGGCAGCTCGAAGACATTTGGCAGGCACCAACCTGGGCTGGGATCGAATATGACGGAAGATGGAAAGTCCTTCATTATATCGCCAAGGACATATTCCAAAATATCATAGTTGCGCCCGTATGGAACGTGAGCAGCGGGATCCTTAATGTATATGCCGTAAGTGATCTTTGGAATGAGGTGCGTGGCAGTGTCAGCATGGCCTGGTTGAACTGGGCGGGAGATCAGGTCAATATCACCGGCGGCAGTGCAGGCACGTCAAATTTCACGATTGGGCCCCTCAACAGCACCCTTTTGGCGACCATCGATACTGTCAGAATATTTGACAATGGTTGGCAAAATGCCACGGACGCGGTTTTTATCGCGACCCTCACCGCGATCGGGACACTTCCAAATACCAATGTCACAAGGACCTTCAGCCACACTAACTACTGGACTCCGACCCCTCTAGCTCGCGCGGCTCTCGTAGATCCTGGAGTGAAGGTCAATTATGACGAGCAGACCGACCGCTTCACTGTGACTGCGGAACGCGGAAACAGTGCCTGGACCTGGCTGGCCCTGGATCCGAAAGATTCCCCGGACATGATCGTCATTTTCGACGACAATGGATTCTTCTTGCGGCGAGGCGAAACCAAGGTCATTGGCTATGAGACCATTGGTGGGACCCTCCCACCGGATGCTAACTGGGTTGGCAGAGTCACCGTGCAAAGTATTTGGAATAATACCTTGGCTGACTAGGCTTTGTTGCTTCAGTATTATGTAGCATTCAAACCAAAAAGCTTCGTATTCACGGGCCCTTTCTGGGCAAAGAGCAATTGTGCCTTGACGCAAACATGGCGGAGCGGAGAGCTGATACACCCCAGGCCGGGGATGAAATAGTGCATAAATACAGTGCCTCGGACGAAGATGTCCGCAGCTGTCCGAATGCAGCATTGAGAGTTTATCTCCTGTGGTGTCGAGGAAGGCAACTTGATCCGGATTCAAGGTTCCTCCCGCGGAAGCCGCCGACGTTTACTAGTAGCGTGGTAGCAAATAGTGATGTGCCACACACTGTCCTACCATCAGCATTGATTCAATAAGATTACCGGGCAGTGGACGTCGAGGGCACCGTGAAGCTCTTGACTGTGTGTCAACACGTATCAACCTTGCCCGTGCTCATTCCAGATGACGGGGTCTCAAGTGTGAGCGACTCCAGGCTGCTGAGGTTTATGATAATGTGTCAGTCTTGGCGGCGGATAGACTTGACAAACATCAATACAATACCTACTGGAAGGCTCGGAATCCTGCTGGCCCACAGATGTCTGCCCGGCGGCTTCCCGAGTGCACATGTGTGCTGCTGAGCATCAAACAATCCGAGATACGGATGCGCAAATTTGTCAGTGCAAATATTGTAGACAATGTAATTTAGATTCAGTCGCAAGACAGATATTAGAGTTGCATGGCAAGAAGCTCGACTTCAGGCAGTCAATCGAGGCGTCTGATGCGAGGTCATTCAACATACGGGCTGCCAGTCCACCGGTACCCAATCACCCCGGACATATGTCGGTGCAGGGCAAAGGTGTCGACAAGCGCATGCGGGATCAAGGTACCCAGGTAAAGTTTGTCGTTCGTGCGTGGCATATACGCGTATAGAGGGACAGTCACTACCATGGCATGCTTTACAAGACTGAGCGTACAGTGATGATAGAATCAGGTATTTCACTGGTGAGGAATGTAGCTCCCCTGCTGCACGCTTGTGCACCATGATAATCTAACTCGGCGGGCTTGGCCCGATGACGAGCGAGGGACAGACTCATGTCTCCCTGCCTAGGAGAGCACGCCACTGGGCAAGATCGCCGCCCTCGTAGTGTTTGCGCAAGTCATTCGTGTGCTGATGAGGAACTAGTGGGACGGGCGGGTCAGGACTAAAAAAAGAAAACAGACATTGTGCGATAGAAATAGACTCTCGTCTGCTTCACCGTCGATGATCTCTTCTCTCCACATTCATGTCGTTGATGCTTATGGTTGTTGTGCCAACAATGGCTGACATTTTAAGACTAGACTTGAAAGGCACGAGATAAACGCGCATGGGTTTGCCGGTTCCTGGCAAAGATGCGGGGACCGGTGGCCTTGAAATATCCGGACATGGTCTAGGTTTGTCAGGTTGAAGTTGCAGGGTGGTGGTCCACTGTGCACACCCACAGGACCCCGATAAGCTTTGGGTCTACCACGTCCAGCTCCGCTATAAGTTCTGCCGACCGATGGGCACGCCGAGCTTACGACGGTGCTGCACGTCTGGCGGGCGGGACAGCATATCGCGCAACAGATAGGCACCGTGGTCGGAGTCAGTAAGCTGCCATGTCTCATTTCGGGACCCCAATCTACTCATGCAAGATCCATGTCTGTTCGGACCGGCCCACGACGGTGAGCTGCAGGGGAAGATGGACCGCACGAGACCGACTACTTGAGCTCGGGCGAGCTTCCATCTTGAGGGTGTGATTACTTCCCCTTGTGCTCAGCCCAACCCTCTCTCGATCTGTCCAAGGGCCAGCTGCCAGCTCCCAAGCCTTGCATAGCCTGCGATACTCCCGTCGACACTCGCTGCCATGTCTACCGGACGCTTTACTACTCGGGCAGGACAGCTGGTGCTGGGCCTGAGCCTCGGCCTGTCCCAGTTGTCCCAGCTCACATTGGCCTTTCCTACGACATACCCCGAGTCCAACTCCACTGACGCTAAGCTCGGCGCCGTTGCCTCTGAGAGCGCCGTCTGCAGCAACATTGGCGTCAAGCTGCTCGAGCAGGGCGGAAATGCCATTGATGCTATGGTTGGGACCACGTTCTGCGTCGGCGTAATCGGAATGTATCATTCTGACATCGGCGGCGGCGGCTTTGCACTCATCAAGAGCCCAAATGGTACCTACGAGTGTGTCGATTTTAGAGAGACTGCTGCCGCCTCTTACTACGAGACCATGTATGTCAACAAGACCGACTTGAGCCTCTACGGCGGTCTCGCAGCGTGAGTACATGTTGCCCCCCCCCCCAATGCCTTGATTGGAGTCTCACCGGTTGTCATGATCTGGGGCGGGGCCTGACCTGCACGCAGTGGCGTCCCCGGCGAGCTGCGCGGGCTTGAGTATATCCACAATAAGTACGGCAGTCTTCCGTGGAAAACCGTCATGCAGCCTGCCATCGATGTTGCCCGCAACGGCTTCCAAGTTACAGCGGATACGGTCAAGTACATCGCCGGTGTGAGCAACCCCGAATTTCTTACCCAGGACCCTTCATGGGCCATCGACTTCGCCCCAAACGGTACCATCGTTCAGCTAGGCCAGACCATGACCCGCAAGCGGTATGCTGCCACACTAGAGACTATCTCCAATCAAGGCGCATCGGCCTTCTATGAGGGGGCCATCGCCAACGCAACTATCCAGGCCCTTCGGGCTTCGGGCGGCACCATGACCTTGGACGACCTTGCCAACTATACCATAGCCATCCGCGACGCGGTCGATATTAACTACCGTGGCTACAAGGCAACTGCCTGTTCCGCACCCTCTGGTGGCGAGGTGGCCCTCTCCATCCTGAATATTGTCAACGGCTTTGACGGCTTTGACGACCCCGCCCAGATCAATCTCACCACCCATCGTCTAGACGAGGCCCTCAGGTGGTCATATGGCCTGCGGGTCAACCTCGGAGACCCTTCCTTTGTAAAAAACATGACAGAGTACCAAGCCACCATGTTGTCTGAGGAGACGGCTGCGGAGATACGTTCAAAGATATCTGACACGAGGACGTACAACTCTTCCTACTACAACCCCTCGAACATCGAAGTTCTATCTGATAACGGCACTTCACACATTGCCGCCGCAGACAGGACTGGCCTGACCGTCTCCATTACCACAACCATCAACACTATCTTCGGCTCACGCGTCATGGTCCCCGAGACTGGCGTGATTATGAATGTCAGTACAATTTTTCAATACATCACGAGTCCCCGTCTCTCATGTTTTGGAACGTTGTAGAACGCAATACTTTGGGATCTGTAGCAGGTCTAACGTGAAATTTAGAATGAGATGAATGACTTTTCTTCCCCCAACTCCACAAACGCGTTTGGTTATCAGCCCAGCGAGGCCAACTTCATCCGGCCGGGCAAGCGGCCGCTGTCCTCCATCTCTCCCACCATTGTCGAGTACCCGGGTGGTGGGCTCTTCTTCATCAGCGGGTCTGCCGGCGGCTCTCGTATCATCTCCGCTACGGCTCAGATCATTCACAATGCACTCGACCGCAACATGAGCGCCGCCGAAGCCCTTGTCGCTCCTCGCCTGCATGACCAGCTCAGTCCAGACGTCATTTCTTTCGAGTACGCCTATGACAACTCCACTACCGCGTTCATGGCCGGCCTCGGTCATCAGATTCAGTGGGTAGCACCCGGGTCGACCACCGCGCAAGCCATCAGGAGGCTGCCTAACGGGACATTCGACGCGGCTGGTGAGCCCCGGCAGTTAGCCAGTGGCGGTTTTGCTGTCTAGACGAGGGCTTGGGCGCATAAATGCTCTTGCAGCTTTATATAGGTCCACACTCAATTATATAATACCACAAATGCGCTTCTCTCGGGTGTCTTCTATGAGGCCACATCGTCTGTCCTTTTTACTGCCTAATATCTCGGTCAACTCCTACGAATGAACATACCGTGGGATGACCCCCTACGGCATGGTTCTTGGTGGAATTGCTCCCTGTGAAAGATCCAATTGTGATAACGCAGATAAGCTATAAGCTACATGGGCTGTATGGCAATGTTTAAAATTTGATGAGGCTGCTTGACTACAATGTCGTGTGTGATTTGAAATATGAATGATAATTGCGTTTGTAGGAGTATCATTTGTTGTATTACGTCCATTGATTACATGATGGAGTTATCACCACTTATGTCCATCCATCCCTTGGCATGGGTTCCACCCCTCGCGACGATTGGCCATTGCCTACTTAAGTACCTAGGTAGGTGGTCTTCCAACACTTCATCCACCGGCACACTTTGCGAGTAGCCTTACACAGAATCTTGATAGCCAGGATTGCAGCCTCTTCTTCATGTAGTTTGCAGACGCTCGAAAGGTCTTCCATCATGTATTTTGCACGCTGTTCTTCACGGGGCTTGCTACTGTGGTTCGGCATCTCGGCGGCGGCGGCTGCTAATCGCAAAAACCTCTTTATTGATACAGATCTTTTCAGTGACTGCGAGTGAGCAACTCTTTTGCCTGTTCAGTTCTGCTCTTTTGCTTATATTCTTCTTCAGTGATGCGTCGAGCCTCCTGCTCGCTGCGACGAGTCCAGAGGTGTCACTTATCGGCTTGAACATCAACTACCCCTCTTCTTACTCTGCTCTGGCGGCATCCGCTATCCTTTCGCATTACGGCCATCGTCAAGTCCCCATCGGCATTCCCAGACCCATCTCGAATGAGACCTTCATCGATACGTGGTCATTTGAACTGGGCGAGTTCACGACCAAGGTCGCATATCACTGGCGCTGCGAGGACTGCGCTGTGCGGTGGGGGCATGTGAACGACGATGCATGGGATCCGGTGGCCCTTTACCGAAAGACACTCAGCGAGGCTGTGGATGGCAGTGTGACCATTGTGTCGATAGGGTTCCTCAACAACCTGTCAGGGCTGCTCAACTCATCCGGTGACGCGTACTCGGAGCTCACGGGGCCAGAACTAGTCGAGAGAAAAGTAGCACAACTGGTGGTTATGGGAGGCGCCTATCCCAGCGGGCACGAGTTCAACTTTTGGGGGTACGACCCTTCGGCGACAGCACACGTCGTCAATAACTGGAAAGGGCCTATGGTCTTCTCCGGTTCCGAGCTTGGTGGCAATGTGACGAGCGGCGGCAGCCTGATGGCTCGAGGCCCAGCGAGCGATCCAGTCCGTGCAGCTTATTTGTACTACACGTACAACACTTCGCGATTCTCGTGGGATCCTCTCACCATGCTCTACGCCATCAATGGCCTTGGGGACCTCTTTGAGTTCGGAAACGACGATGGCTACAACTTTGTGCACCCAAACGGTTCCAATGCCTGGGTTGTTGACGAGAATGTCAGGAATCAACATTGGCTAAAACTCAAGGTCGACAATATTACAGCAGCAAGGTTTCTGGACGACATGATGGTCGAAAGTTCTTGGTCTGCTGTCGCCAACACGGACAGGATCACAAGCTCCGGGAGACCCCGGGCCTCTCATCCGGCGAAATTACCAACTCGACCACGGCAGTACACCCTACATCATCATCAAGAGCTGTGAGTTACATGTTGGCGCCATCAAGCGAAGTGACCAAGACTGCCAGGAGCATATGTACATGACTCTCTGGTCAAGAGACGACTTATTTAACGGTCTCAGTACTCTTCGAGCTCTTCCAACTGCGTCAGCAAAAAGGCGGACTAATAACTGTGACGATCTATAGTTACCTACTTTGAGGGCATCAGGAATTTATTACATCGAGCCGCTCTTGATCGCAAATACTACTCTCCGTCTTCATTCACCACTCTATCCGTAGGTAGGTCTTGAAGCAATCAGAGTCTCGAATGCTTGTCGCTAGATGGGTTGCCGTGACCCAAATCTAGCAAAACACACAACGAACACGCCCGTGGCCCCTCGCAAGCGCTACTCGTGCTCTGTACTCTTCCTGATGCGTCCGGCCCAGGAACCAGGATGGTTCCGTGGAGGTTCTCCCCGAGGTGTGAAGACCAAGTAGTGTCTCATTATGCAGCATGACACCAGCGAGGCCGGCGACACCTCCCCAGCGAGCCTCGACTCGGGTTTCCCGGCTCTCATCATCGTCTTGGGCTACTGGATAGCCTGAAAACAGCCGCTGTTCCCTAGCCAAGTCCTCCTCAGCTGACGGAAGCCCCGCTGGCTCCAAAGGCCCAAGGCCGATCTCCCCAATATTCGCCAGGCTCTGACAGCTGCGGTGCTGGATGATCTTGTTTAGTTGGTCCTCAATTGAAATATCTTGTGTCTGCCAGGATGAATCGCGATGATGCCCGGCGCAGTCGATGTCAGGGCAGACCTGCCAACGCCCATCTTTTGTCTGGTGAAAAGTGTGAAATGCCCGCAGTGGTAGACTCCAAATTGCGATGGAGTTGAGGGGGCAAGTTGCCTTTGCCATCCTGTGAGAAATGGTCCGGCCGTGCCCGCAACAAGAACTGATTCTTTTCCTGATGGCGGGGAATGGGCGGTAGACGGCCGAGAGGTCGAGCTTGACCAGGTATGCGGGCTCTTGAATGTCGTCCAGGCGCTCCAGTATCATCAACTGCAGCTCGGCAGGCAGTGATTTTCTTACCATGATCATCTGCGCCAGACGCCTGCTGTCGATGGCCAGATAGTATTGTGCAACCTTCCGAGCATCCATGACGAACTGTCGTGACCGGCGAAGGGCGGCACGTTCTCGGTAATGGAGCTCCCTTGTGTCCTCATCGATAAGCTTGTAGTGGTAGGACCCCATGATTGGGCCATCTGAGCCAATATCTTGCCACATCAGCATGCGCTCGCCATGGGTCGAATCTTGGTAGCCAGCCCAGGAAGCATCTGGATGCCTCGGGTACCGTGTCGTGTCGCCCTGCGGACGCGTCCAGCGCCAAGGAGGCTGTACGCCATTCTCGGGGGTCAGACGTGCCGGGTCCGTGATACACGCGGCCCTAATATGGTCTTTCCCTCGCTGCTCATGGAAGTCCTTGACGGAATGTCCCGCACCGATGAAATCCTGACAAGTGGCATGATGGGAACACGCGCAGACCTTGACCGGGTAGTTGGTGAAGACCCATGTGAACAACTCTCGCTTGTCGCTCTGGGTCCATAACCGAGTAAGACATGATAACAAAAGGTCGTCCAGAGCAATGGCAAAATTGCAGCGCAATGCTATTGGCTTGACGCTCTTGGGTGAATAGGGCAACACGCCTGGCAGTTGATCATGATTCCTATAAGCTTGGGCGAGGTACAAGGCCATGCGCGCAGCTATCATGTAGCCATGTGGCTCCACCGTGGCGAGCGCGTTGATGACGCCTAGGAAGCTTCCCCATGCTTCTAGAATGGTCTCGTCTGGCGTTGCCGCGTTGCCTAGATAGCGGCCAAAATCGCAGATGTGGATGTAGACTCTTTCCAGCAATGCTTCTAGCTGGCCGCCCGGCCGCCCAGCCGAGCTGCTACCCTCGGCCAGGAGGGGGTCTGCGTCTTGTCCTTTCTCAACGAAGCTGCATATTTCGGCGGTCAATGCTTTGTTCTCTTTGGGCACAGAGCGGAAGGACATGTTCGAAGACTTGGCCATATCTGCACGAGGGGCGGTCACCAGAGTGATGGGGCTTATGGTGACAACACCAGACCAGGAAAGAAATCAGACGTGAAGAAATCAACTCATGTTGTGCAGCTGCAGCTTCGGGGAACAGGAACGAGATCAAATAATGAAAACGGAGGGTGGCTTCGACGCTAGTGGCAGCTGCCTAAACCAAGCCAGGGGTCGGGGTGCGAGCAGGTTCAGCATCCTGGCCTGCCAGTCCGGCGACAGGCGGTATTTGATGATGAGGAAGCCGACCTTATTAGTCGTCAAGAGGTAGGATGTTCCGTTGGCCATTCCTTACTTGCTCTATACCACCCGGTCAGAGTTCGCTCGTCACTTCAGAGAATACATGTGCTGAAATACTTACCCTCCAGATAACCCTTCACCTTCGAATAGTCCTTGCAAACTTTCCAAAAGCATTAGCCCCTCGACCTCTTTCTTGACGTGGGAACGACTTCTCACCGTGCTGTCCATTGAACGCATTGTCGAGATTGACGGGCCCAGGCTGTCCGTCTTCCCCGCGGGGCTCAATCGCGAGGTCTCCGGCACACATGGCAGATTGCCTCATGTAGTCGATGCAGTGCAGGAAATGGGCCTCGTAATCGTCGGGCTCAGGGAGGTCCGGCGAATGAGTCAGGACAGCCGAGAATATCTTGCCCATGATGTACTAACGTGGGCGGTTCAGAAGCGCTTCTCTTTCTCGGTGGGATAGAGCATCTTACGTACCACGCAGTGCAGCTGATGTGTCACTGACGTCGAGTTGTAGACCAGCCCATCTGGCCCAAAACCTGCCCCGGCTTTTTGCTTCCATTTAGTGCTTGTCCCTTCGTCCTGGCAGGTGGTCGTGAATGGAAAGCAAACAGACCTGGGTACAAGCTCTCCCACTTGGCCTGAACCTCGGGTTTGAGGAACTCGGTCGCGTTCAGTGGGACAAAATCATAATCCGCTTTCCATCGTACCACCTCGGTAGGAAAGCTCTCTGTCTGATGCATGTGGTCGCCTCCAACCTGCTGCGAGCAACCTGTTGTGCTCCTGATCCCGTTCCATATGACCAACTGGACCGCGAGTATTATGAGCAGCAGGCCCGCGGTCATGAGCCAACCATATTCAGCAACTGTTCTCAGCCACCCGCGCCCTCCGACCTTTCTGCCGCCCTCCATCTCGGCACTCTGCCAGCCCTTCTCATCTTCTGAAGCTGACGCATCGAAGTCTTGCAGCAGTCCTCGTCTATCCTGCATTCCGACCGTCTTTGTCGCGGTTTGTCTGTTTTTTTTTAGAGGTTAAGATGTAGAGTACGTCCCGGATGGACGGTTCTGAGCGACACACAAAAGATCTTGGCAACGGAACAAGTATTCAAAAGCGATCGCGTTGGTAAAGTGAGCTTGTTAAACATTTGTTACCATGATTTTACCAGAGGTGGGCTTTTTCTGGCAGTTTCATATCCCGTGATGAAACCACATAGCGGTGTTTCAAATTCCGAGAGCCGACCAATCTGACGACTATTAACGGATACCAAAAACCAACAAACCAAAAAAAAAAAAAAAAAAAAAGCACAGTTGTGACCTCTTCTTCGCTGCCTCTTACACAGCTCTCGGTGGCTGGAAAGTTAGGCATTAAAGTTATGCATATTGAATCCATTGGTGGTGGACCACACACACATTTCATTGATACATGCGGGCTCAAATACCATCACTTAGAGGTCGGCCCGGCAGACATGACGGGAAGTCGAAACAGCTGCACGTTCACAGGACATTTCACAGTTGAGGTCAACTTCACGGAGAAAGTCAGGATTTTAGAAGCTGGGTTATTACAGTTTATTCCGACGTTATCAAATTCGGCGTACCGAGTTCGTGTGTCAGACTGACATGGTACACAACGTCAGAGGCACCCCTGGGCTCTGTGAAAACGCACCCTTGGCCTGCACTAGCGTGACGTAGGCTATGAAACGGAGCCTTTTTATTCTTCCTCTTCATGGTATCATTTCGCGAGGCATCTGCTCAGAAGCCCAAGGCCTGGTTGAAGGCAGTGGCCGTTGAGGCGTCCTTGGTCCCCAGGCTCTGAATTTGGGCCTTGGCGCTCTGGCAGGCATCCTTCGCAGCCTGGTTGGCCTCGCAGACGTTGGTCAGCTGGTCGCAGATGCGGTTTGTGATCTTCGAAAATGTTAGTCCCGATACAGTTCTCAAAGTGTTGAATTCGCGAATAATTAAAAAAGATGGAAGACGGGGGGATGCGTGCTAGGGGAAGAGTGGTGCTTACGATATTGGGGTTGAGGGCGTCCTGCTGTCCCTGGGCGACAAGAGGATCGGTGGGCAAGAAAGTGCCTTCGGTTGCCTTGCGCCCAGCCCGGCCAAATTGGAAATCCATGGTGGGTGTACATTTTCCGAAATCGGCTCCAGCCAACGATGTTTGCCCACCGGTAGCAGCAGCTGTGCCGTTGTTGTTGGCGGCGGCGCCAGCGTCGTTGCTGTTGTTGGCACCGTTGTTGTTGTTGTTGTTAGCACCGGCATTGTTGTTGGAGCCCTTGCCCTTGCCCTTGGAGCTGCAGGACTTCTTGCCACCATTACCAGCGTTCGCATTTCCATTCGAAGCATCGGCAGTAGCATTTCCAGCAGCAGCGCCTGATGCGGCATTGGAGGAAGCGCCCGAGGCAGCACCCGTGGCGGCCCCGGCGGCGGCACCACCTGCAGCAGCCTTGGTACCATCAACAGCGACAGCAGTCAGGTTGGAGAAACCCTGGGCAGCCATGATCTCGGCCACAGACAGACCGGTGGCGTCGAAGGGGGTGGTCAGAGATGTCTTCGAGTTGGCGTTCTCGACATCGGAGCCGGTGACGGCCGGGTCGATCAGAGGCACGACACCACGCAGCTCGGCAGTGGCAGGGAGGGTGGCGTCAGAGCAGATGCTGGGGATGGAGACCACGAAGGGGTTGAAGTTCTGCTCGGCAGCCACAAGTCCCTTGGCAGCGTCGATGACGGAGGGGTCAGTGCCGAGCTGGGTGACAATCTTGTCGGCCAGGGTGAGCTGTGATTATGGAGTCAGCACCGAGGAAGGTTCAAGGGGAGGGGCAGGAGTCAGAAGCACCTTGTCACACGGGTTCGCGGCGGCCAGAAGAGACCCGGGAATACCGCCAGCAAGGGTAGCGGCCTCGCCTGGGTTTCCAAAGTTGGAGAGGGCTGACACAGCGGAGACAGGAACCTGTTCCTGGCCGAAACGAGCCTCGGCGTAGGCCACGAGGGTGGCAACGATGATAGACTTGGACATCATGGTGGCGGTGTTGGTATTATTGGAACAGATAAGACCGAGGACGTGAGATGGTTGTTGATGAATGGGTATGTGGGTAAGTAATCCTTGGCCGAGCAAGAGAGTTGGTGTGTATAGAAAAGAATGAATGTAAAATAGTAGTAGGCAAAGAGCGTGGTAGGGAACCAAATGTTCACAGAACAGGTAAAGAATGGAAGATGACGACGAACTTGAGGCTGGAAGTGTAGGCTTGAAGATGATGCTGGAGGTGAGGGAGAAGAGGCCGTCATCCCATGTGCGCCGGTAGCGAGGTCTTTATAGACCGCCGCGGACCGCAGGCGACCCAAGATGATGTTGAGCGATGCAAGTGATGTACAAAACATGATGTGAAGCCAGGGTAGGGCGACCACTTGAATCACCAAGCGACATGTTCCCCTTCAATGCCGATCATACTTGCCCTTGGCATTGATGGCCGACAAGGATGGTGAGACGGTGCCCCTGAGGCTGGTGCCATGCCCTCGCCCTCGGCAGGTGCCCAGAGCCCTGGGGGCCTTGCGGCTCAGCGACGGGAGCAGGGGTTCGGGCCAAAGATGGGCTGGCGAGGCGCGCGACAAGGGACGAGAGAGGGAAGAGGGAGGCGCCTGGTCAGACGGTCAGACGGGCAGGCCGCCTGGCAGACGGACAGGGCACGGAGGTTGAGGCTCTGGCAGCTAAGGACGCCACCATGTGGACATGGACATGATGGGACGAGACATCATGCGATGTGCTGCGAGGATGCCCTGGGCTCAGATAGGGTTGCTCTGACAGCAGCGAGTAAGTTGGACGAGATGTGACGAACCCACAGCACACACAGCACACACAGTCCAGCCGGGAGATCTGCAGCGTGATAAATGATCACCAGCCAGGTCGAGCAAGGTTTGCTGGAAGCTTAGCCATGACCGACAGTAGGGTTGTGCCCCATGGCCCCACCTGATGACAGCCCAGGTGGTTGTTGAATCAGATAGGCGAGAGACTGGGCAAAGGAGAGAAGAAGTGGGCGACCCTCGATAGCGGCCATGTGTTCGTGCCGCACCCATACGTGCTGGCCTGTGGGCGCCCCCCCCCCAAATCCTCAACCCCCCGCATGTCACAGCAGCAGGCAGCAGACGCCATGGACGGCATCAGAGGGAAGTCCCTGGCCGAGATGAGACGGTGAAGGGGCCCAGGAGACGGTTGCGATTTGCAGGGCGGGGCAGGGCGCTTCCACCATGTGAGCGAGTTTCTGCCGGCTGCGAAAGGCTTAGTCCTGGGGCTGTGGGGGTTGTTGGGTTGTTGTGGTGAGAATAAACTCATCAAGATTCGATCCACCGAAATAAGCAGCAGAAGAGCCTCAACGCTAGCAGGGGTGGCCCCCAGGCATCGGGAGGGGGGGGAGGCATCTGAGACAGGGCAGGGGCGGGCTAGAGCCGCATGTGGTAACTGTCCAGGTGGGCAGGGCCTTCCACACACACGGGGCTCAGCACTTGAGACGTACTCCTTGTTCTCAAGAATTCTCCGGTGCTGCTGCTCCCAGGCGCTGCTACTCCAAGGTCACGCCCACAGGCCGGCATCCACGCTCGTCATCCACATCCTCCGCCAGACCGGTCCGCCTAGCCGCTGCACATACAGGACTGGACCGTCTGGTCGCTGTCGTCGTTGTCGTCGTCGTCGCATCCCGTCGCATCCCGTCCCATCTCTTTCTTCAGCTCCTCGTGTCGTTGGTTTACCTGTCCAGGCTGATGTCAGGTTCATCAGCCCCAATATCAGCCGAAAAGACTGCCTAGGTAGATAGCGGTGATTAATAAGAGACGGCACGCCAAAACCCCCTTCTCGAACACACACATGAGGCCACGGTGTGCGGTTGTTCCCATGCATGTGACCACAACATGTCACAATGCATCTTGCGAAACGGAGTCACAGGTTCAGAAAACGATCCCAAGAACCACAAAGACGTAAACACTGAGCAGTGTTTGGCGATCAGTCAGCCCCTGGAAGTCTATTGTCCCACAAGTAAACACAACCCTATCGCGACCACCGCCCACGTGAGCCCCTTGTTGCAGCCGAGGTACAAGTCATTGTTGGCAACCCAGAGCTCGTGCTCATCACGGTGCCTGCCCCTACACTTCACACTTGTCGCTGCGCTGTCATTGCCCATGCCCACCATACCATGTGTGACGTAAAAGGCCAGGTCGGACAGAACCAGCCTCGAAACCGATCATCGGCATTGAGGTGGACCTAAGTCAATGTTCTGACCGTGGTCTGCCAGTCTGCCGGCCTGTTTGTTATCTCAATTCTTCGGGCATCTCCATGGCTGTCATAGAGGTCAGCTATGGGGCAGAATAAAAGAGCGGCTATGCCCGTTCCTGGCATGATGACGATTAGCTTCCTGTTCTGTGGCTAATTATGGGACCACAAGCGCGCGACATCATCGCAATGGCTTGCTTGCTTGCTGGCTGGCTGGCTGGCTTGCTGGCTGGCTGCGAAGATGCGAGGAAAAGTGTATCTGGCACGCCTGGTGACAGAGATTTGAACTCCAAACAAGACGTCGCTCTGCAAGAAGTCGCTTGAGTACCGGCCATCTAGATACGATGAATGTAGACACGACAATCTTAGATTCCAACCTATGAAGATGCAGCAGCATGGACGATGCCCGTTTTCAGGGGATGTGAGATTATGTAATCTTAAGCGTACAGGAATGGGAGATCATGATGACTCTGTGAGCATGGTCGCACATGTGTCTACCACAAACAAGTCGACTGAAATTCGATTTTTGAGTAACGCTGACTTGCAGTAATACCTCATTGACATCGAACCAGTCAAACGGCAATCTGCGATACGACATGTGATGCCACCTCATTCTCAATTTCCCCGACGTCCGGCAAATCTCCAGGCTCATCCCCGACGGTGACCTCCACGATGGCATCCTCGCCATCGACAGCATAGAGAAAATCAACTGTGTAGCCCCCATGAAGTGGGTTGTTTTCCATGTCTCCATTGATAAACTCGTCAGCCATGCTTTTCGTCTGATCGCTTCCAAAGACCGTGTCATATCTCCCACCCCTTGCCATCGTTACGTCCTCGCATTCAGCCCCGCTGGGCTCAATAAGTTGCTTCTCATACTCGACTTCCACACTCCGGAGGACTTCGAGAGCCTGCGACCACGTACCGCTGAGGAGACGGGTTCTCTTCAGGGTGAGGAACTCGAGCCTCGTCCCGGACTCCTTGAGCTGTGCAGCCAGGCGCTCCAGGTCGGACAGGTGCAGCGCGAAGTTAGACAGGTGAATGTCACGGACGTTCCTCCAATCGGGCTGTCCCCACCGCTCTAGGTATCCAGCGTCAGGAAGCAGGAGTGGCCCAAGACCGGACTGGCGGTCGGCATCGAGCCCGCCGTCAGACCAGCCGCCGTCAAGGCGCAGCCAAAATCTTTCCAGGGCATTGCTGTTCATGAGGGCGGATATGAAACTGTAAAAAGCGTTCATATCCTCCGAAGACGGGCTCCGCCGTACGCGCGGCTTCATCTGGTCCTGATGCAAGAAAATAAAGCTCCTCAGGCTCATCCTGCTGATTGCCGTTCCGAGTTCGATGAACTTCTTCATTTTGATGTTCTTGAATAACGCATAATACTGCTCTGCACATGTGCTGGTCTGCATCGATATCCTGTGCAGTCGGACCCCAGCTTTATGTATCGCAATGGGAATCCCGGAGAGGACTTCGACTGGAGGCTCGCCGAGTTGCTGGTCCAACGCTTCATCCCAAGAAATGGGAAGAACGAGTGAGTCAATGTCCATGAGGCCAGCATATTCGTCGGTTCCGGGGAGGAAAAAGTTGTCCTGGTTGTTCTCGGGATCTTCTTTAAAGCTGTTACATGACTGCTGCATGTCGAAGTCGCGGAACTCGATTTCCTTCGCCCTTGGCATCCGAGCCATAGCAGCTGAAAATCTCCAGATAAACGTATCATCTTGTCGAAGTCGTTCCTGGTCTTGAAAACGTAGCCGGTAGAGCTGATGAGCAATGTGCAAGAGCTGAAGGTGTCTTTGGACTTCATCGTTTTCGTCCTCCCCCGAGTTCCTGCGGCGCAGTGCCATACCGTCCTGGTTGGACTTTTCGAAGTCGATGCTCCAGGGCCCAGTGGTGTCCTCCATCCCCTCGAGGCTGACGCGACCCCACGTCTTGAGAATGGCCTTGACCTTTGCCAGCGCCATCGCAGCCTCTTGTCGCCTCTCCATGGCCCCTTCGGCATCCGCTTCCTCGTCTTCAGTAGCCTCTAGGTCCTCCTTAAATCGCAAGGCTCGGCCAAATACCCGGTTCACTGCATAGTAGGCGAACCGGCGGACGTCATTGGCGTAGACAGAGCTGTAAAAATGAGTGATGAGTCTGACAGTGTGCACCCCATTGCGAATAACTGGATGCATGGAAATGGCCTCCAGCTTCTCGAGGGACTCGGAGTCAATCCCATCGACCTTTATGTAGTGGACGAGCAGGTGGGAGCTGCAGGCTTCGAACCGTTTGCACACCAGTCTGACATTGGCAATATCTCCTGATGAGCTGGCGAAAGATGCATGTTGTGCCTTATTGGTTGGGTTGTAAGTCTTGACTGCGCTGAATATCTCGACAAGGAGCTCGTTGGGGAGCGAAAGGATGCTCTTGTGCGAGTGATGGTCCATGGCCCCCAAATAGTTCAACTTCAAAACTTCAAAGTCTGACTTCAGGATTCTCAATTAGCTATGTGTAGTGCTAGCGACAGCTCCTTTGTTCTTTGTGGCGCTCTCAATTTATTGCCTGCGCTATGTATCTTAAGCGCCGCACTCGTTTGTGTTGGTTGACCTCCGAGGTTGTTGGTAACCTGGGTGCTTGTTCCCTGGCCGTCACATCTGCTATTTTTAGTGAGCACGGCCGGGTTGGTCGCCGCTGGTCGCGCCCGCTGGCCTGCTGCTCCAGGTGCCGACTGTTGGGTTAATTCGCCTGCATGATTGTTTCGACCCTTTTCTGAGCCAGTACTATTATCCGAACCCAAACACGACCTGATCGCCTGCCAAACATGCTGCTGTCGCCATAAAAACCCCGTTTCCAGTGAAGTAATTATTTGGGATATCTTGCGTGTTTGACCTCTGCAGAGCGTCTTCAAACATGCTTGGCATTGATTATACACTTTAGGGAACCCCACACTATGCTGACAGACTTCGCCAGTGTAAGCGGCAACTGAGGTCAGTAGCACGGTGGATGAGTGTACCTAAGGAGTCAACTCCGATCGCACGCGCACATTACTTGCGAGAAGGGATGAAGTCGCCCAAGATCAATCACTTGCCGCTTCCAAGGCATTATGAAGTCTACACTATGGCATCTGAAAAATGTTACATATGTTACAGCGGCCCAAACGATACTTGATGTCGAAGCCCACAGCGGACACGCTTCCGGAAAGGGAATACGGGGGAATGCTCGACAACAAGCAATTTCGACTGTCCTTTGTGGCCCGAGTAAATTTCATATTATATCGCCACATATAGCCTTTCATTTGAGAGCCGTACACCGGCGTGGTTGAGATGAGCCATCCGCCTCTTTGTCCGCAAGACTCGGCGACGCCTTTTTGCAGCCACTCAAGAATCCATCTTCAGAACGCCTTGTCTTCCTGGGTCACTCATCAGCTTCAACACAAGATACTCATTCAGCCCACCTGTGTAATTTTCATCAGAGTGAGTGAAAATGCGGGTTCTCAATGCCATCACGTCAATTGGCTTAGTTGGCATAACCGTGGTCAACGCGAATTGTAACCCGTTAAAAGGTAGGACCGAAACCTAGTAATTCATCATGGATAGTCTTGTTAAGATATGACAGAGACATGTCCTCCTATTCCGGGGATCACCTCACTCATCCACCAGGACTTCACGAAGTTCTCCTCTATCGAGGATGTTAAGAAAAACGGATGGACCATTGCCGATTATGCCAGCTTTCGTACAGACAGCAAGAACGGCGGCGTTTTCCCCATCGAGAAGCGAACCGATGCACCATATATCTGGACAACAAGTTACTTCCTTTATGGCCATGTCGATGTGGTGATGCAAGCAGCCCCAGGGATTGCTGTAATCTCGTCAGCGGTGCTCATGTCAGACACCGCCGATGAGGTTGACTGGGAGTGGAGCGGCAATAACTATGGTCAATCAAAGCCAAATGTGCAGACAAATTACTTCGGCAAAGGGATCACCGCCAACTATGACCGGTCGACGTCTGTTTCTACCAAGTTCGAGATGACGACGGGACTTCATAAGTACAGCATAAATTGGACCGCTGAGAGTCTGACATGGTCTATCGATGGACAGGTTGTTAGGACACTGTTGAGAAAGGACTGCGACAACGCGGATCACCAGTATCCCCAGACGCCGTCGCGATTCCACCTCGGCGTCTGGGTCGCAGGTGACCCAGACAGACAGGCAGAGGGTGTCAGACAGTGGGCCGGTGGTAACACGGACTTTAGCAAGTTGCCTTACACTGCTTATGTGAGGAGCGTGGACATTGCGCCCTCCTCCAAGTGTGCCTACTACAACTACACGGACAAGAGCGGTTCGTCCAACAGTGTCAAGTGTCTAGCTCAACTGCCCCAGTCTGTCTCCTCGATCGTCAGCTCATCCGCACTCAACACCCTGAGCGCTGCTCAACCAGCACCACCTACCACTTCGCAGACCAGCAGCCTCAGCGCAAGCTCGTCCTCATCAAGCAGCGTGGCAGTTACGGCAGGCACAACTCCGACAAACACCGCTCCGAATCGGAACAGCCAGCCAAACGGAGGATTGTCCTCATCGACCACAGCCACAGGCGGTACGACCTCCACCAACATTGCCGGTAGCCGGAATTCTCAAGCACTCGGAAGCTCCAGCTCTGTCCAGCTCACTACAAGTACAGCGTACAAGACAACCGTATTTTCGACAGTGACATCTTGTAACACAAAAGTGACGAACTGTCCTGCCAACAGGCCTCTTCTCTCAACTGTGCTTGTCACGGATACTGTGGTCGACTACACCACAATCTGTCCCGTTACTGAAGGCAATGGCAATCCGCCGTCCTCGACAACAAATGTCTCATACACGAGTTCAGTGGAGACGGGTTCCTCAGCAATAACACAAACGGCTGCTTCGTCGAATCCGGTTGTACAGAATGCTGCTTCCCACTCGACATTATCGGCCAGTGGCTCCTCCTCTTCATCGAAGATTCTGTCCTCCTCAAAGACGGGGCCCACATCAACAATGAAAGGCACCTCGCCGAACACACGCCCGCCGTGGTGGTATTGGTTCGTCAAGCCCGGGAAACGTCCTGTCACTCAGGATTCAACGGCTTCTTCACCAGTTTCCGAGAGCACGGGGTCGCAGTCCAAGAATGAGGTAGCCTCATCTGGGACGTCTGGGACAGAGCCCAACAACTCACCCGAAATGATGACCACCTCTACGGTTTATAGCACTAATATCCATACCGTAACATCGTGTGGATCAGAAGTAGAGAGCTGTCCGGTAAAATCAACGGTGCTATCAACGGAGGTCGTGGTGGCTTATACGACTGTCTGTCCCGTCTCCACCGAGTCATCAGCACCACCAGCTGGCTCCACGGAGCCGACTCCAGGCAGTCCGAGCGGGCCTCCCCCCACTGACAGCGCTCTCTCGCCCTCAACCTCATCAACCAAGGCTTCTGAAGACGGCTCGCGGGAGCAGTCTTCACAGGCCACAGCTTCGGACGACATCAATGCAGTACCCCCGTCTTCGTCTATGATCATAGACTCAACCGACGCACACGGCGTGCCAGCACCAAGTTCATTTGCCGAGTCCCAAGCCGGGTCCACGTCGATGGGTTTCGGCCACACCAGCGCATCGCTATACAACACAGATACGGAGGTGAAAGCCTCAGGATCATCCGCGGCGACCTTGCCGACAGACAAGGATGCTCCTCCGATAGCTCAGAACCACGCCATTCCAGGCATGGAGAGCTCAAAAGTAGCCGGAGAGCACGGGTCCGCTGCTCCACCGGCAGAGACAGGGTCCACAGAGGCAGGATACTCGTCCACCGGCCTTGCCGCTCCTGTGCCAGCGAGCAGCGACGATGGCCTGTTAACCACGCGGAGCACAATAACACGAACGACAACTGTGCGGCTGACCACTACGCGACGCTCAACTTCGACACTCTTCAGCACCTCGGCAACGGTCATGACCAGCTGTGCCCCAGGGAAGTCTGGTGCGGACTGTTCCACCATCTCGTCGACCACCACGGTAAGCAGCTTCTGGAAACGATCCCAATCCTTTCATTTCAAGGACAAAATCACCCCACCTCCAGTCTGTATAACAAAGACTTGGCGGGGCTGGAGTTTTCAAGACAGGCTGTGGCCACCTCGTCGCCCGCTCCTCACCATTTCCCCATGAAGTTACTCCCTTGGTTCTTTGATGGCTAACTCGTAGCAGATGATCATTTCGAAACTCGTGACGCCTGTGACGTTCACGTCGACTGGCGTTTCTACGACGACAGAGACAGTTGACGTGGCCTTGTCTTCTGCCCCTCAGGGACCATCAGGGGTTGCTGGTGCTGGTACAGGCACAGGTCAGCAGCCTGGGGGAGCAAAGACAACCCTGGCAACGATCGCTGGAGCGGGACGAGCCCTCGATGCAGTTCCTGGGTTGTTGCTGGCGCTTGCCATGGGCGGTGTCTTGTTCTTGTAATCGGGAATGTGATACTGTCTGTGGGAATTGAGCACGGTATAGCTGTGCACGAGTCTGATCCATATTTCCCCGTATATCAATAATGATAGCATGATTCGACAGCTCCCATATGTTTTGTGATAGGTGAGCATGGCGTTTGTGCGATGTGAACCTCTTGCGGCGTGCTCGCCTCTCACTCGAGACGGATTGGGACACCATGCACTTGTTCTATGGTACTCGAGCCACACAAACTGGTGGCTGTACTTTTTGGTCAACGAGTCTCGGGTGTCGATGCGACACGTCTCCACAACATGATTCCACCTCACGCATCCCCAGTTGTGTCTTGCCCAAGATATCGACGAGGCTGACGCCCCCCCAAAAGGTCGCGCCGGCGATAGAGCACGTGGTCGACAGCCTGAAACACTGTCTCCGGAAGGCGTGCAGCGGGTCATGGACAGGTCGGCCGAATCATGGTCTCATTCCTGGGCTTGAAGCGGCCAATCAAACCAAGGCAGCGAGCGATGGGATTGGGGACGGCGGCCTGGAGATTCGGCTCCAGTTGCGCTTCCCACAAGCGCTTGAATCCAGCCATGAACGGGCTCGGACTCGAGTTCGTTCGTTCCCTGCCGCCCACCCGCCGGCAGAGTGCTGGGCTGCTGGGCTGCTGGGCTGGCAGGACGAGAGGCCAATGGGCAGTGACCGTTGGGACAAAGGCAAGATGGAACCCCCCCCCCAAAGTCGCAGCCGAGTCGCAGGCGGGACGATGTGCGTCGCAAGATAAGGGGCTTGCGCGGCTCAGCTGGCGGGTGGCGTGCAAAATTGACAGGTTAGGGATAGTGGGGGCGGTAGCGCAGTGAGCCAGGTAGATGCAGCGTGTGCAGCTTGTGCAGAGATATCAGACCAAACAGGTTGACTTCCCAGAATAAGGTTCGGAATGCCCCTCGGGATCAGGCTGTCGAGGTAGGCAGCCTGTCCTTGGTGGCTGGGTCGAGATGGCTCGCCGTGTTCGGGTGGGTATTCGGCTCGACGCCGAGTCACCACCTGCATTGTAAGGAGGCACAAGTTGGCAAGCTGCTGTGTCTGTTGTCTGGGTACTGTGGTAGCTGACGACTGAGAGAGAGTCGTGAGAGTACTAGCAGTACTGTCCCCACCAGCCCACCCTCCTGCCTCCACGTTGCATCGCGAACAGACGTGGGCCTATGGATCAGCCAGGGGCGCTGGGGAGTGATGTTGCAACGAAAAGCCACCTACGTATTGGCATACAACCGTCACACAATCGACACCACCAATTTGCCCCTCCTTCGCAAGTGAGCATCTGCCGCACCAGAGCCCAGACTGGAACCCATGGCAAGCCAGGCTCGACGTTGTCAAGGTTGTTCGGAACTCAGGCCTACAAAAAAAAAAAAAAAGAGGCAAAGAGGCGGGCCAGGCCAGATCGAGAATGGTTGGCCATGGCGGGTGGCCAGTTCGGGCACGCTGCGAAGACGAGTCCGTTTCTCTGCACAGCCCCAACATGTTGGCGCGCTAGACATGCCCATTATTCGCAGGCCTCGTACGCAGTCGTAAGTTGCTGCAGCCCATTAGCTGCGGCAGGTGCAAGCCGGCGGCGCACTCGCTCTGCTGTGCAAAGCGCACGGCGACCAAGCCGTCGGGACACAGGAAGGGGTCCAGTCCAGAGTCCAGACCTGTCTCAGGCCCGGCTGGTAGCGCGTGTTAACAATCAGTAGACCACCACCACCCCGGGCCTATCACCATGTTCTTCCTTGTTCCCACCTGGCCTGTCTGGCCGGCCCCACTTTGGCTCTGGTTACCATGGAATCTTGGAAGGCGAGAAGAAGCATCGCGCGCCTGTCGATGATCTCCTCTGCCCCTGTCTGTTGTTGACATTGCAGACTACCAGGTAGCTGCCGCCAAAAACCACACAATCATCAGTCAGATACAGATACAGATACAGACGCAGATGCAGATGCAGATGCAGATGCAAGTGCAAGTTCGCACTCCATCTCCCACCCCTTTCCTGCTCTTCTGCTGCCATCCAACCACCAAAGGCCCCGTCACGGCGACGGCAACGGCCACAGAAATAGCCTTTGACTTTTGTGCCCGCCTCCGCCTTCGCCTCCGCCTCCGCCTCCGCCTCTTTCCTGATTATCCTAGTCCCTGCCACCTCGTCCTCGGAATCGCTACCCTCAGGGTTTTCCAGGCTTGGTTCTCTCCCGGGTCGCCCGTCACAACGTCCTCCCAACAAACCCCAGCAAGACATCGCACGTCCAGCGTCTCAAGACAGCGCTTCCTCGACCACTGGCGGCTGTAGGTGCTCTGCAGGCCGACCTGTCCCGCTCTTTCTGCCTTGCAGGCACCTTGCAGGCACCTTGCAGGCAGTGATTGACATTCGTCCCAAGTTCAGCAGAGTTTCCAATCCCGACTACAGCGTTCCTGTCTACGATCCGCGCATCTGGGCCGATGGTCCATAATTCCACACAGTTAATGTCCCACGCCCGCTCCACCACCCAGCCTGTTCCCTGTACGATACGACCGAGAGACAACAATAACAACACCTCTGTTCGCAAATTCCGCCCCGTCTCCCAAGCTGCCCATTACTGTGCACTAGCTTTTCAAATCCACCACCGAACCATTGCCCCGGAATTTGGCCTGGTTTTCTTCGAGCTGCACTGCACACACATGGAGGAGCTGCAGACATAGGGGGTCGACTATTTACATCGCGACCCGCGAGCCACGAGCCATATTTCCGCCGGTTGGCTGGCTGACCGCAGCGGCTGCCCCACGACGTCAGCACCTCCTCGTGCCCCAACGCCGGGCCGCACTACACGACTGCCCAGATCCACCGGCCCCTCCGCGCTGCAGCGACGACTTTGTCGTCGTTCGCGACCACTCCTACCCGCCTCAACATCTCCTCTGTCGTCAACAGGCTGTCCTCCCTCTTCTTCAGCATGGAAGCCGCCGCAGGAGCGGTGCTGTCCACCGCACACGAGCTCTACACCCGCGCAAACGAGACCTCTACCGACTCCTCCAAGGATGAGCGGCCACCCGTCTACAAAGTAATCGGTATAAGTCTGGCCATCGGCTCCGGCCTCTTCATCGGGACCTCGTTCGTGCTCAAGAAGGTCGGGCTGCTCAAGGCCAACGAGAAATATCAGGAAGAGGCCGGTGAGGGCTATGGCTACCTCAAGAACGCCTTTTGGTGGGGAGGCATGACCCTCATGATCCTGGGCGAGGTGCTCAACTTCGTCGCGTATGCCTTCACGGATGCCATCCTCGTCACACCCATGGGCGCCTTGTCCGTCGTCATCACCAGTATTCTGTCGGCCATATTCCTCAAAGAAAGGTTGAGCATGGTCGGCAAGGTCGCCTGCTTCTTGTGTATTGTGGGCTCCGTCGTCATCGTTATGAACGCGCCCGAGGAGTCATCCGTCGCGGACATCCAGGAGATGCAGAAATTCGTGATTACGCCCGGTTTCCTCAGCTACGCCGGTGTGATCCTCATTGGCTCCGTCATTGTCGCATACTGGCTCGGTCCAAAGTACGGCAAGAAGAACATGATGGTGTACATCTCCATCTGCAGCTGGGTTGGTGGCCTCAGTGTCGTTGCGACCCAGGGTCTCGGCGCCGCCATTGTAGCCCAGATTGGCGGAAAACAACAGTTCAACCAGTGGTTCATCTATGTTTTGTTGGTGTTCGTTATCGGGACACTGTTGACGGAAATCATTTTCTTAAACGCGAGTTGGACCCCCCTCCTCCAACCCCTTCATGCCGCTGCTGACGCTCTTCACAGAAAGCATTGAACATTTTCAATGCCGCGATGGTCACCCCAACCTACTATGTCTACTTCACCAGTACCACCATCATCACTTCCGCCGTCTTATTTCAAGGCTTCAAGGGAACCCCAACCTCAATCGTCACCGTTGTCATGGGTTTCCTCACGATATGCTCCGGGGTTGTCTTGTTGCAGCTGTCCAAATCCGCCAAAGACGTGCCTGATACAGCGGTCTTCAGTGGGGATCTTAATCAGGTCCGCACAATTGCTGAACAGGAGCAGGCCGAGACGGAACCAAAGGCAGATGCCATCAGGGGCACCGCAGCGTTGGTGCGTCGGTTCTCTACGACGCGCGAGAAGATGGAAATCGAAGAGTTGAAGCGGCTTCGCGCCGAGAAGGAGGCGGAGCGGCTTGAGGCAGTCAGTGAGGACGGCCAGCCGCAATTTGAATGGGATGGTCTTCGAAGGCGCAGAACAAGTAAGTTTTTTTCCCCCCCTCTCTCTTTTCGACCCGTCTCATCCTGCCAGTCTCGTGCTCCCATACCGAGATAGGAGAGTCGAGGTGGGATGTGCGAGGAATCTCCGGAAAGCATTGTCGAACTGTATTTGCGGTTTCTCCTCGTCCCGTCGGCGGGAGAGATGGGCGTCGATACCTGACTGACACCTGTGCAGCGCTCGGAAGTCAGTATAGCAGGCACACAACCACGCCACATAACACGTTCCCAATGACGCCAAATACCGGGGCTTCGCATCCGCCGCTGGGAATGTCTCACTTCCCAACCGACGAGGAACTCGCTGAGCAAGACAGACCGTTTAGTGCGGGTCTCTCTAGTTTCATGGGTACCATCCGGTCGCGTGCGACAAGTGTGTTGCCAGGACATCCAGACTTCAGACAGTCGTCTGTGGGAAGCGACACGTCTAACGCCCTCAACATATCTTCCAATAAGATGCAAAGCCCGATGCATCCTGTGCAACTTACCGAAATTTCTGTGGCGCATGGCGGTGCTTACGGGGTACCTACCGGCGTGAAGACCGAGTACGACCCGGGCTCACACGGCTCATCCGATAGCATTGGCGGCCATGAGAGGCACATCCATTTCGGCGGCGAGACTCGGCACACGCCCGACAACGCAAGTCTTGCTCCTCCCACGCCACCGCCGCATGCTCAACCGCACTCAGCCAGAAGACAGTTCTCCTTCCAGAACGTGTTCAAGCGACACCGAGACCATGGAAATGATGGCGCAGAGGATAGGCCGGCAAGCTCCAAATCTGCGAGCAGGCCCATTTCTAGCAGAGGTTACAGCGCCCCGCACGCAAAGGCCGCGACTGGTAAGCCTTCTGGTAATGCACTTGCCGTGCAACCCGCTGTCCCAAGACCGCAAAGCTGACCACATGATACAGAAGAGGAACGTTTAGGTCTCGTAAAGGGCGACAGTAATGATCAGGGGCCTGGGTACTCGTCAGCGCCGGCGTTGCCCTTATACGAGGAAGACGACTTCGAGGGGTCTGACGATTACATGTACGACGATGACGCGTTGTACAGTGATGACAAGATGACGCGCTATGGACGCGGTATCACGGACAGCCCGCCGAGGGGTCGAGCCGGAAGCGACAGCTCAAACGAGAAGGGAAACGAGTCTCAAAGAGGCCGGTGGGAGAAGGGCCGAGGAGGCAGCAGTGACCAAACTCCACCAACTCCGCCACCCAAGCCCCCAGCGCACGGGAGTGCGAGCGGCAGTGGCAGTGGCAGTGGGACGCGAACACCGAGAGGCGGTGCCTATATATGATCATCTTTCCCGTGGCTAATGCAGCAGCTGCTGCTGTACAGTACGACTCAGTGCGACGACTGTTCAGGCGTCTGGTATATTTCCGCTGGTGTCAGGTCTGCTGGTTGCATTTCCGGAAACGAATGGGCACCTATTACGCCCATTTGGGATTGGCATATTAGCATTGGGTGTTTTATGGTGCTAGGAATGAATACATACAGCATTAGGTGGGGTGGGAGCGCGGCATCATCAAAGCATAGGTTGCCGGCTGGATAGATACATACAGCATCGCCGGAGGGCAGAACCCATCACAGGTCGCTCGTGTATATTTAGACGGGATGGGCATTTTATCTGGATTAGAAGCAGCCATAATGTAGTGAACGCTCGAATGAGATACGACCATCAAACCTCCAGAGTTGGACCGTTTACCTGGGACGAGCATCCTGGTAAAACCCGAATGTCTTTAAAGCATGGACATATGGATTCACGACGCTCGCAACGATCCCTCGGTTCTCGCTTTGACCCAACTGCATGTCTGCACTGCCTACGACTGGCATGTGAGACCCGGAGTGCTCTTGGGTCTAGGCAGTGCTACTAGCCGTCGAAGTAACCTGTTACAGAGAATGGAGTTTCCATCACCGCGCATTATTACACGCGTCACCTCGATCTTCTATGTATGTACGGCTAGGACGGTGTATGGGAACACAGCTGACGCATTGTACCCAACTGGACCGAATCGCCGTCGCTGTCAAATTGGGCCCAAAATGTGTCTGATAAGACCAGACCTTGCTTGTGATGTAACCTGGAGCAAAAGCTCAACTTGGAGTGCCCAAATGGCAAGACCGATGTCTAGATGTTCAAGAGGTGAGTACAAGCTCTTCTCGGGCGTCCACTACGCAGCTACCGTATTACCACCACCCCTAGTAAGAAACCACCTCCTTCAGGACTACCTTCCACAGGGTGATCTCGTATGGGTAATCGTTTACGTGATGAATTCGTGCGGGATGTTTCCTATGGGATACCCCCTTACGGACTAACATGCTATAGAAGAGGGACGTAAGCCATGAGGGCTCCACTACGACGTGTTTTCGCTATTGAAGGGGTGACGATATTATTACCATAACCTATGTGACAGACTTTCTCGAAATGGATGGTGAGCCACATGAGCTCGTCGCGGGTTTGGACTCCGCCAGTAAACAACCTTGGAACTTCCTCCCGCTTGTGGGCACCAGATCTGAAGAGAGACACAAATGAAATCTCTGGGTGGTGCATCACCTACACAGGTAGGGACTGTAAGAGACCAAATAAACGTCAAACTGAAGACGAAGGTAGCGGGACGCAGGACAAAACTCTAACCTCGTACATAAAGCTGCCCCCAGCTTGCTTTTCAATCGGCCCATGATATCCTTCTCCGAGCATTAGTACATAATAATCTGGCCTCATCCCGTCGAAGACCGGCAATATGCCTCCATCGAAAGACCATTTGGGTCTCGTGGAAAGATTTCTAGATGGCTCGTTAATGAGTCCTCATTCGTTTCCTTCTCCACTCACCCGAGGCAGCTCCCTACCTGTACTCATGATCCAGAGCGGCTTCCCCGTGCGCTTCTGCTCTTTCCGCCCTTGAAATGATCTGTGGGGCCACAATAGTTTCCTCGGTTGTCAATGTGCCCGTTCGCCATTGAGGTGCCGACAACTGCCCTGGAACTCTTCTCTGTCGCGTTCGCGGCCCTGGTCGAGGCCTCTGCGCTCTTCCCGGCAGCCTTGGCAGCCTTCATACTTGCTGCCGCGGCCTCCTGGCTCGCGTTGGCAGAAACCGAGGCCGGCAGCAGGGCGAGAACCGTGGCCTAGAAAGTTGTTGGAGTTAGGTATCTACTACTGACGACAAAACAAAGGGACAACGTAGGTGATTGGAGAGACTGCCCACATCTCTCGCCTCTGTCACAGTGTCGAACTAGGATTACTGAGGAGCACAAGCAGGACGTTACTGACCATGGTGGCGACGCTCGCCCAGAGAGTCTTTTTCTTGAACCATGGCTTGTCGCTGTTACCATCATCGTCTGCTGCTGCCAGGCCGAAGTGGACTGGATCAGGAACCGTAGAAGAGCGATGGTAATCGGGGTCGCGGCCCCGTTCCCGGTTTCGGTGTCTGCCTCTGTCCCGTGAGCGCACCCGGATTTGTTTGCTGCTGCTTGCTTGTTCGTTGAGGTTCTCGAACATCTCTGATGCAGAGGGGCGCCTCCGTCGCCGTTGATGTTTTCGGTGGTGATCCTTGTCGGTGTCCTGCGATCCAGAGTTGGGCGATACGGAAATCGAGGACGATGGCGAGTGATGCCTGCGCCGCCGGTCGACTTCTTTGACAGACATGCTTCTTAATTATTTTTTGACCCCGGTCCGCTAGATCGTGAGCGTCTATTACTGAACAAGCGACCTTCTCATCAGAAAAACAGATGAATTATGCCGCTTCCATATCGTACAATTCTTTCTGAGGTATCGAGCCCTGAAAACAGTTCGCAGAGCGCAGGAGGATGACCTCGCAGCGGTACGAAAGGTAGATCTCACTTCTATATGCCCATCATTTTGGTCAGGTGTCTCCCTGAAGGATCTCGGGACGTCGCCGCTAGCCCTCCCCGTGCTCTGACTGATGCCCAAGCTTATAATAGAGGACAGTCCTGGATACCCCAGACAGCGAGCTAGCTCCGAGCTACGGAAGTGAAAAAGCAAAGGTAATGTTAACACATTTTCGCCGTCACCAAGACACGAGAGGTTAGGCGCATCAGATAAGGTTGGCACTTGCGCCCAATAGTGTGGTGGGAGCGTCATTCAGTCGCTGCCAACGGCCGGATGGTGACTTTATTACGCCTTATCTTTGCGGCAACCTAAGGGCCTGAGGCGGACATACCGTATTCACGATGTCGTGATCCCCCATACCACGTGGGATGGGTGAATCTTCTGGTGGACGGTCGGTCTGTGGCTGGGCACCGAGCCAACGACAGTTCTGGGCTCCGCCTCCTCTTGCACGAGATCGTGGTGGAGCGATGTGGAGATCCTCAAGGCAGATAACGAATGTCTTTGAACGGAGCGTGTTCAACGCATAAAGTTTCAGATAATGAACAAGGTTTTGAGAATTTTCAGATGTCATGGTCGTGCCTTTCGTCTGGTCCTTGCAAGGATGTCAGTTGTATTGGACCCGAACTTCGGGTTATAGCTGGATGGATAGACTTGGCTTGCATATATGTATTGGGAGAGAGAAGACGGATCAGACGTGGAACTGACGTGGGGGAACATATTTCCTTGGAGACTCCTGGGAGTCTCCTGGCTACCATCCGGCTGTCTCCAACGTTCAGCCAATTAGGAGAGACGGGGCCGATTCCTGTAGCTCCTTCTTGTAGCCTCAGTGAAACATTCCAGGTCAGGGAAGTAATGCTGCTCTGACTAACCGAACTTCTGGGTACATGTGGCAACATATTCTGCTGCGAAGGCGACCTTGTTGTAGTCAAACTTCAATGGCAGTCGGTACAAGGAGGCAAGAGCCCTCATGTGAGGATATGTATGCCAAGAGGTTGGTTCAAATGCAATTCTGAAAATATCTCACTTATGGCATTGCCGTGACACAGCCTGCCTAATGCAGTTCAATCTGGAGACACGGCAACCTATATGCAACTACGTGACCTCTTTGAACCATATCTTGATACTTGGCTGCTTGCTCAGAGAAGTGAATGTATTATGGCTGAAATATACTTGTTATTAGTCTTGACTCATAACTCTACCTTACTGCACTTTCGCCGAAATGGACTTTTGAGGATATTGCATGTGATCTTGGTCATCCCACATTGGTTGAGAGAGTGCAAGCATAAACAAGTCTACTTCCCCCTTCGCGAAATTAGAAGTTTCTTGCATTCAGAATTGCTCACACATATTTTCCGCATGATGGGTACTTACCTAACCTACGCGAGTGTCTAAGTAAAACAATTCAAGTCAGATAAAAAAAGACTGAATAGCTTTGCTTGATGCCGGACAAAGCATGTTCAAGGGCCATCTGGGCAACCCCAAGTGAGCATAGTCACTATTGCATCATTTGGAAATGCAACAGGAATCTGATTTCTTACATAGCCAAATATAGGAACATTCGTCATGTTTCGCCTTTGGCCTCTTGAGATAAATGGGCTTCTCTCAAGTACTATGAACCTCCTTCAATCAGACATGCCTTAGATCTATTTACGGGCGGACACCAATTTGAGGCTAATTTCACATTACGAGTTCATGTCTGTTTGTTTCTGCCTGGCTCATTCAAGACATGCCTGGCCTGCTTGAAAAGACTTTTGGTGTGTTGAAAAAATTCTGAAAGCAAGCCTGACCGTAATTCGCTCCTCTTGTTTTTTCTTGGAGCTGAGGGAAAGGAGCCCAGTTTTCTATGGGGCGAGTCTATAGAACTAGATTTTATCACTATCTTCACATTTTTCTCGATGGCGTCAATTAGCAGCCTTGGTAGTTTGGTACTTGGTTTGGAACACGAGGCTGGACGCATGAGGCTAAACAAGCCGCCCGAGGTAAATTCTACAAAACGAGGCAGCCAGCATGTACTCCCGGTTGTTTCAAGACATTAAGAACCGTGAACGTATACAGTCTGTGGGTGTTCTCTTGGATAATTGCGTCAATGTGAGAACGGAAGACAAACAAAGTTGCTAGAAAGATGTTCTACAACTTCTCGAACGTCCGGGTGCCATGCGGAGGATTATTCCTGGTGAGAATGAGGTCGTTCTTGCTCTATCGGAAAACTGGTAATTCGCGATCTGCAGACCAACCTCGGAAGGCAGTCTTGACCGGTTGGTCGCGCACTAAAGGCTTTAGTGATCATAGCAGTGCTGAGACTGTTGCTCCTGCCTCTACTGGACGTATCGACACAGCCTCCCACAGGATGTTGGCATGGAAGTTCCAGAACCCCTTACGGGACTTTCAAACGTCTTTGATATCATGTGTTTGGCTACAGCAGTGGTATTATTCTAGGATGGACTCATGACTGGTCAACCACCATAGCTTAAGGGCTATCGCAGATGGTAAGATGAGGTTTCGAGAGCATTGAAGCTTGGTCAGGATCGCCCTCACCCGGCGCATCTGTGCTAAACGACGGGAAGCGGACTGGTCCATCTAGCTCAAAGACGGTCTCTCCCACGAACCCACGATCTAGACAATTGCTCTCAAGCTTTGCTTAAAGGGTTTTGCTGCTGCCATGTTCTCTCCGCAAACATACATTTCCCAATATCATACCCACAAGTCGGTTCCCTGATGGCTCATATACTCGGAGTCGCAATGAATTCACTCACCTCAACTTCGCTGCCAACGTTACCGGCTGTGGCTGGCGGCCTCATGGCCTCTCCACCCGCATACCACCAACCCGTGATCTTCGACAACGGCACCTTGGCGCCACTTCTTGCGGATGGTGAAGCTTGCGGATATGCTGCCTCAAACAGAAACGACTCTATTTGCGGGTACGGGCTTTGCTGCAGCTTCAAGAGCGTAAGACGCCTCCTTCCCTGACTGACATCTACTCAGCATGCTAACTTGGGGAAATTATAGAACACATGTAGCTCTGATGAAAAGTCTTGCAGTGCGGTATACTGCCTCCCCAAATTCAGTACTGGCTGTGAGTTGCAAGGCACCATCAACAAGGAGCTGAAGCCACAGGCCACATCGCCGCCCAGTCACAACTCGTCATCATTTTTCCAGAAGCGCCAGAGTTCGTCTGCAGAGTACATAGATTCCAAGTCCTCAACTTCTTCGGATTTGCATAAACGGCCATCCATTCCATGGCTGGCTCGTCTGCCGCGCCCCGAGCTGGGATCCGTTCCCTATGGAGAACTGATCACCACGTGCAATGAGCCTGGGACAGTCGCCCTGACCTTTGACGACGGGCCGTGGCAGTACACCGAAGACCTTCTCGATATTCTACGCGACTATGATGCCGTGGCGACCTTCTTCGTCTGCGGTGGCAACATGGGCGGCGACGGCCAGATCACAGACTACGGCCACCCGAAACTCCTGCGACGCATGGTAAAGGAGGGTCACCAGGTCGGCACGCACACTTGGGCACATCCGGACCTCACCACGGTCGATGACTACGGCATCATCGACCAGTTGTTGCTCAACGAGCAAGCCCTCGTGCAGGCTCTGGGCCGGATCCCTACGTACTTCCGCCCGCCCTATTTCAGCACCAATGACGACGTGCTCGATACGGTCGGTTCACTTGGGTACCACGTTATCAACGCGGGCGTCGACACGAACGACTGGAAGGGAGACTATGACGCCGCTCGCCAGACCTTCATCCAGGCGGTCCAGCAAGGCCAGTGGGACCGGTCCCCAGGCAAGATTGTCCTGGCGCACGACATTCACGACCGCACCGTGCACGAGCTCGCCTCCTTCATGATCGAGCAGGCCCGTGATGCCGGATTCCGCCTCGTCACCGTCGGAGAGTGCATGGGCGACCCGAAGCAGAATTGGTATCGCGACCCCAGGACTGGCGGGCCTTATGGCTCTGCAAGCAGCAAGCCGGGCAAGCGGAATACCAACGCTCCTCTTGACGGGCAGGTTGAGGAGCCCGCGGGCTTGCTCAGGAGCTACTACCATCCAAGCCCCACTGAGCACCTTGAAATTCCGCCCTTCGAGATCGGACCAGGATCACTTCCTCTGCACATTCCCACCCCGGCCGAGGCGCATAATACGCTCATCACCCGGGCAGCCCAGCCTTCTGAGTCTCTCGAGACAGGTGTAGCGCGGAAAGCACTGCAAAGACACGCTGAGCCGCCACAGCCACGCGCCATCCTGCTCACTTTTGGACCCGGTGCAGGCCCCGTCAATGAGGGTGGCTCTCCTTCCTCCAAGGCGACCTTTGCGCTTGTCTTGGCGCTGGCGACCGTATTCTTCTTCTTGCAGTGATGGAGAAAGATAAGAGAAGTTCTGATGATTAGTATGATAGTTGTGATTGATCGGACGTGCGGTACGACCCGGTGGTGTTCTCAGTGTTTGACAAGGAGCGTTGGAAAACCGATGGACGAGTTTCTGCCCCGATAAAAGTATTCATCCCGTAATTCCTAATACAGTAATCGATTTTCATATTCGCAGTATTGCAGCCGAAAGCGTGTTTGGCTTGGATAGAAGACGACGCATGGCAAAGTTATGGTGGAAAGTCAGGTCCGGTGAAGCAAGTCGCCGAGGGTCTCACGCGGTAAACCTCGAGCCCTGGGCTTTGGATCCTCGCCAGCAAGCAATGTTCACGGTCCTGTCGGCACCCAGGAGGAATCAACTGCTTGAAAACTCACTCGTCCGTCGTGTGGACTTCCGAGGCAGCCCATGCCATAGCATAACATATCTTTTCCCCGTCAATGATGTGGGCGGCACACACCAGCGGGATGCATTAGGCTTCCAGCCTGGCTCTCTAATGGTCGGTCCAATGAGGCCTTGTCGTAACGCAGTTTCTTTTATACTTTTGTACAAATTTCAGAATGGTCGACTGCTGAGCACCATCTCCCCTCCTCAAGAGACCCAATATGAAATGCGGGTACTTCAAGGGGCGTGGTCCCATGAAATGGTGACAACCTCTCCAACTATTTACCAGTCCTCTCACTTTTCCTCTATTTCTTCCGACTCTCTCTTTCCACACTGGAGGTCGCCGTCGTAAGGCCGTGCCTCCATGTATTCCCTTGCATGTCCCGCCTTCCACCTAGCTCAGCTCACAAGCCTCCACGCCCAGTTCTAGCCTCCTCCAACCCCAGCACTTGGTTGATCTTCTCGGCCAGGTCCCTGGCGCCGACCATCAGGGCCTGTGCTTCCATTGCATGCTCTGGCCTATTTATTTCCCTTTCCGCGGCGGCGAGATCTTGCATGGCCTGTGCCGCCCTGCTGAGCAGCTGCACCGTCCAGCGCCCGATGTTTCCACCTCCCTGCTGGCCATCTAAACCTCGGCGCTCCACCTCGCGCACCCATAGCTCGCATGCCACAAGAATCCACCGGACCACAAGCTTTCGATGCCGGTTTATGAAAGGCGCCTCTTGTGCATCAAGTATGCGTTCAAGTACACGGGTGACGATTGCATGCGCAACGCCGAGGTTGTTGACAAATAGCAGAACAGGCCAGGTTGGATCCGCCTGAATCTCCTCATTCTGACGCTGGCTGATCACGTATTCGCAGAGTATTGTGAGGACAGTATCGATCGGGAAGACATGGTTGTTCATGCTGGTCCTGTGAGCAATGTCTTGCACCTTGTTGACCACATGCTCATACGGCAGCGCGGGCGGGCCAACTTCGGCGTCACTGTTGGGCGGGCCGCGTCCCTGGCGTTCATGGCGTTCCTGGCGTTCCTGCTCGTGTTCTTGCCATGTGCGATATGCTTCCTCTGTCTCATTATGGGCAGCGGTAATGAGACTGCGCCACGTGTCAGCAATGAGACGCGGGGCATGGTGGTCGGCTGCGTGGTAGATGAGTAGAGAGAGATCGTAGTAGTTGGCTGGCTCGGCAAAGCCATTGAACAGCTGCGTGTTTCGAGGTCAGCACATAGAAGTCCTGACGTTCGCGTAGTGCGTGGCAATCGATACTTACCTCTGTTAATGAAAGTACGGGGCCGTTCAGAGCCTGTTCGCAATCGACCTTGCGATCTGCTGGGATCCGTTCATCTGCCTTGAGCCTTTCGAGAAGGTCATCCTGGATGTGCGCAATCTCTAGTAATGTGGTCACATCGTGGTTCAGGACCTGTTGATGCTGCCGGCTGATGCCGACCGTGGACACGCTAGCATTGCCCTTGGCACGGCTCAGCAGTGTGATCCGGTCCTTTATGCCTATTTCAAGAACCTGGTTCTTTGCCAAATCAGCCTGGACCTCCGCAGCCTCGTAGAACCTGCCTCGGAGCGTGTAGAATCGACAGAGAAGGTCAGCGTGTTGAGCTTCCGTGGACGCCAAGCGCTGGAGAAAGGTGATGACATGCGGCGAATCGATGGCGAGGATGCGATCGGTCCAGTTCTGTTCAATGTACCATTCGTACAGGTCGAAGTGGAACACCTCATCGTCGGAGCCGTTGACGACGTTGTATGCTTCGTTGCGCTTGGTGGCGGCCAAGGTGGGTCGTCCGTCGACCATTTCCGGCTCGCGAGCCGAGGCCGCATCCAGTCTCTGCATCACCTCGTGGACGAGGTCGTAGCAACTCCTACGCTCGTTGAAAGCAGCTTGCCGGGCGTCATTAGGCGGTCTGCCATCGTTGATCCAAGACAGAGCTGTATTCCCGCGATCCTTTTCCTGAGCCACCCTTAGACACAGCTGGATAGCGCCCGCATAGTATTGGAGTTCCAGGTATTGCTGAACAGCACTGTGGAGATTAGCCAAGGTAAGGCTGCGTGCGACACGTTCGAACAAACGCAGGCTCTCCCCGAGTAGTTGCCGAAGGTGGTTGGGGTTACCCGCCTGTTCCGACGCCCTCTTCAGCTGCTCCTGGGCCTTGAAGACAACCACGTCGTCCGGGCTACAGAAACTGCCACACCGTCGTCGCAGGGCGTCGGCCACAGTCTCCACATTCGCGCCACTCTCGATGTTCCTGTTCACAATGGCCTTGACCAGAAGCTTCGCAAGATCCCTCCCGGCGTCCTGAGAGAAGAGCTGCTCGTAAGTGAGCCCGCGCAGCGCGTTCTGTGTCGGCGCGTCTAGCCGAACGAAGATTTCGGCTACGCGCTCGTCGAAAAGCATCAGGACAAACGATATGCCTTCAGCGATGTTTTCCATCAGCCTTTGCAAGGAATGCAGACCCTGATGTTCAGACTGCATGGCGATCTCTGCAAGGCGGTTCTGCGCGCTCGCGAGATCCTGAGGACCATTCAGGCCCTTGATCACACCACGATTGGTTTCGAGGAAGTTCCGAAGCCGATCCAAGTTCTCCTGAACAGAGTTCAGTTTTGTTAATGGGACTGCCGATATCACCGAAACCGCACCAGCCGCATCCAGGCCCTGATGGATGACCCTCGACTTCCATAACATCCGAACCAAGCGGGTGAGGTAAAGGCCCAGAGCGTGATGTCGCGCAGACAGGTTGATCGAGTCTGTTTCGGTCACTGTCGGGTCACCTCCAAAGTCGATGAAAACAGATCTTGCGCGGTCCTGTGTAACTTGGTCAATCACACGGGCCGCACCGTTGCGCAGGTCGTTGCCTTGACCACAAGCTATGGCAAGGGCTGTAGAGACGGTTTCGTTGCGGCCATAATGTTGAATAAAGCGGGTAGTCTCGAGCTTGACGGTGTCCTCACTTGCAGCCTTTCGTATGACAGTCGCAAAAATGTCTACCATTCTTCGTCTCCGGATGATGTGGATGCCCATGTTAGTCATTATAGCAAACTCGGATGGGGCTTGATCGAATTGGACCGCGAGTTCATTTCCGAAGCCGACAGGCTGTCCAGCCGCGGCGAAAGGGGGCGTGATAGACCCTATTGCAAGCACCTTGACCCCTTGGCCGAGGTCGATGAAGTTGGCGCTCTCATAGTACCTCAACGGGCTTTCGTTGCGCGCGACAGTCGAATGTTGCAGCTTAATTCGCCCCGTGCCCGGCGCAGCAACGAATAGAATATCGGTGTTAGGGTTGTCCGCCTTGGCAACAAAATCAAAAAAGTACCCCGGCGCAAAACGTTGGCCAAACCTGCTCGTTGTAAGAGCCTGTGAATTTACGTTCAAATATGCACCGTCACCAGCCTGCTGCTCCTGGAGAACTTGGTCGGGCGAGGGCGGGAACTTGACGAATATGACCTGCATGCTCTGCGGAGCGGAGCCCGATGCGGACGAGGTGCTGGTCGCGCTCAGGAAGATGCGGCAGCCGGTGCTGGTCAGAGCTACCAGGTGGATGTTGAAGCTTTCCATCGCAGAGATCGGGCTGATTGACACAATTGTCATGTCATTTGTCAGCAGCGGTGAACCCGAAACAAAGTGAGTCGTCTCGTTGAAGCACGTTGTCCTGTCCTTCTCGATGCACTTGTTCAGCTTGTACAAGCCTTCCATTTGGTAAACACGGATGGTCGAGGTGTTGGAGAGTGTGTACAGCAACTTCCGGCTGTCATCGATGACCATGTCGGCCAGGGCCTCGTTCGCCTTGGGCGTCCAGAGAGAGCTTGGGCTGGGGAGAAGTGTGCTCGGATGTGGCAGCTTGGGCACCACCGAGGACCATCCAGGGTGCGTGTGGTTGATCTTTCCACACCTACTGGAAAACCACTTTTCCTCCTGCTGGTAGTAGAGCTCATGCACATCGGTGTCGTTGTTGCCGCCAAAGAATATCCTTCCGTCAGCGGACCCAACGATATAGCTCACATCGAGGCTGCCCTTGTGTAGCGTCATCCTGGTTGAGTAGAGGTTGACAGCGTGGGAGCCATTGGGGGTGGGCGTGGCAGATACACCAAGAAGAATAATCTCTGTCGCAGTCGCGAGCACCAGGATATGTGTGATTGTGTTGACGAAGACGTCCCCCTTTGGACGGACCAAGGCCAAGGTCGTGATGGTGTGGGGTGATTCTTCATATCCGATCAGCTCCGGGTCTGGATTGGTATAGTCCCAGAGATAGAGCGCGTTATCAATAGTAACCCAGGCATGGTTGATCTCTGTGAACAGCCCCATACTTGTTGCGATCTGGCCGCGGTCGAAGTTCTCGAACACCCGGTCCGGGATTGGGTACATGTTGGGCTTGTGGAAGGGAGCAAACGCTGGGTCGAGCGTTGCAAGATCATATTCTGACGAGGTACGAACTATTCAAGCTTGTGAGTAGGGTGCCGCCACCAAATAAATGCGGGATCGGGGTCTGCTCACGCGAGCACAACGAGTTGAGATCTGGATAGCGCTCATCGAGCTGCAGTAGGTCGTTTACGACCTTTGCAGCCCTGAGGACCGGGGGCTGGGCGGCATTATCAGGGAGCCCAGGCTGCGCGGGCGGGCCTGGTGGTTGTGGTGGACCTGGGGCGCCAGGTGCTCGGAACGGATCTGGGGCAGGCCTGAGGGGGTCACGTCCCAAAGGGCCAACCCTTGGGCCCCCAGCAGCTGCATCTCCGAAGAGGTTTCGTCGTGTGGGATCGTTGGCGGGCGCAGGGGTGTTGATGAATGCGCCGGGCAGGTGGCGCACTGGCGTCGGGGTGGCCATGTGGGATGCAACGATGATGTCGACGGCGTGGGCTGCAGGACCGAGTCTTGGGAAATGCCCCTCGTCTGGACAGGGCTGATTGTCCGCGGCGAATGGTGAAGGGCGACGGGCGGTGGTCTAGGGAGGGTGGTCGACGGCAGCAGCTTGGCCTCGGCCGCTTCTCCGTCTTGCGCAGAGGCAACCGAATGGCAGGAAGCTATCGCAACATCAATGAGGGCTTGCCTGTCGAGTCGCGTCGAGTCGAGTTCTTGGAGGAGCAGGAGCAGGAGCAGGAAGAGGGAGCAGGAGCAAGGAGAGTGCAGCTGCAGGCTGCTGAGATGGGAGGGCGATGGGTAGGCTGGATGGAGGCTGGCTGGCAGTCGGTCGACCGTTGTGGTCCTGGCCAGTTGCGGCTGGTCTGGTAGGGGAGGTGTGCGAAGTGAGGTGTGGTTTGGCCGACTGCAGCTCTCCGATGCAGTCAACACAATTTCTTTGCAGGGGTGGTGGTCTCCCAAGCAGTCAAGCTGGGCTGGCTGGCCAAGGAAGGAAGGCTGGGCCCCAATTTTCGGGTGGAGACGCGAACCTGGCGCGCTGGGGGATGGGGCTAGGCTGTTTCGGGCGCGACAGCCTCAAATACTCTGCCACGCCTGGCTCCTCGACAAGATGCCACAAAGAAATCGCCAATGGCATGTTTAAACAAGTCATCGGATCGTGTTCGAATCCATTAAAAGAGAAAACGAAGCCAGACAGGCCAGGCGGGCATGTTTCAGCAAATGGTGCAGCAGGCAAAAGACCTCTTTCGACAGGCCAGGTATTCCCATCTCGAGGTCACCACCACCTAACTCTGCACTGGCCCTCAAAAATTATCCCATGACGCTCCCTGGCCCCCCAAAGCTAAAGTCAGCGACGGTCTGTCGCCTTTTAATTGTGACAATCCGAGCTATGTCCCAGCCTCCTCGTTGTACTAAAAGCACCGAGCCAAGCTGCGTTGGAAGAAACCAGCAGCCCGTGGCGCCTTTACTTGTAGAGCAAGCAAGCAATCTCTCAGCAATGTCTTCCTCGCCTCCCGTCTTTAGGTCTTCCCCCACAGCCCTTTCAGCCCATGCCTTTTGTTGCCAGATCTATACCGGCAAGGAAATAGACAAATTGGAAAGAGAAACATCTGTGCTGCCGATATAAAGACCCCTTACTCCTTCTTTGCTTCCCTTGCTGCCTTGCGGAGGGCTCTGGCCCGGATGTCTTTGTGAGCCTTCAGGTTGAATCCAATTCCAAGCTTGGAGCCAAAGCCAACCGCTTTTTCGACCCACCACTGCATAATGGCATGACTCCACCAAGGCGTGTAGGTATATGCGATATTCTGCGTGCCGCCCAGCCCGATCTTGCCAAGCGTGGCCCGCACGAACGGTCGGGGTGTTGGGACCATGGCGGATGGGCGCTTGATCTTGCTCATGGCCGAAACGACGAGATACGACAGGATCAGGTAGACATCGACATTGCTCTCCTTGAGCTCCCCGGCCAGGGCGCTGCTCCAGTGCTGAAGGAAGGCCTTGCTGCCACTGTAGGTTGCTAGGTACGGAATAGGCATCCACCCGCCGAACGAGCCCATGGTCAGGATGAGCCCACGCTTCCGCTGGACCATCCCTGGAGCGATGATCTGAGTTGTCTTCAGTGTTCCGAGACAGTTGATGGTGACAATATCCTGCAGTTCCTTCTTGTCCGTCTCAATGAAGGGGACGGGGATCGAGTGGCTATGGCCAACGTTGTTGATGAGGATGGCAACATCGAGCCCCTGGACGAGCTCGGACAGGCGGTCGTAGTCGTTGGGGTCGTCTCGCGAGTAGTCCATGGCGAGGACCTTGGTCTGCACGCCCTGCTTGCTAGACGCCTCGAGCTCGGAAGCCAGTGCCTCGAGCTTGGACTGCGTGCGCGACACGAGCACCAGGTTGAACCCTTTGGAGGCTAGCTGCTTTGCGTACTCCTTCCCCAGGCCATCGGACGCACCGGTCACGACAGCCCAGGAACCCGGCTTGCCATACTTGCGGAGGTTAGTGCCGCTGAGGACGAAGAGGTTGAGGAGCAGGCGGGTATAGCTCAAGATGTGGCTCGCGACGTAGAGGGTGCCAATGCCAGCCAGGCCGAGTTGCACTGGCTGTGGCACAGACGAGAGGAAGTCACTGACTGCCATGACGTCGCTGTCGAGATGGAGTCTTTGGTGATGTTTGTTGGAGGAGGGAGTTTCGTCGGGTCGATTGGCTGGCCTGTCTATTGAGCTCAAGAAAACTGATGGGGCCCAGAGCTCTCGGGCCAGTCAACAAATCCTCGAGCCGAGGCTTGGTGGGGAGCTACAGGAACCCGGGTACGTACCTTTCAAGCACGGCATCCACCACCGACGACTAGACTATAGAGCACTTTTGTCTACAAATCGGCCAATTGCTGTCTACTACAGGCAGTTCCTTCGGTCTCACCCTTGCACTTATATGTTTCGCGGAAGCAACCTGTGATGCAAAACCAAGAGATCGGAGATTCGCACCCGCAAAAAACGAGGGTACACCCGTACAAGATATAAACGTCGCCTACAAGCCAGGAGTTCCTCCTATAGGATAAGATCCTACGGGGCAACGTCCTCCGGCGATAACCCCCCATGGGACGACCTCGATGTGGCGACCTCCTATGGGATAACTAATTTGATACTACTAACGTAAAAGGGGTACTTTGATCTTCGAGTCGCCCAGTACGGGTATACCGTCTGTCTTTGTGGGTGTGATTCTCTGATCTCAAGCCCAAAGCCATCTATCTAGGCAGGCCTATCATGGCTATCGGGTCGTTCTCCTAATGGTTACGCTGCAATGAAGCAGCAGCAGCACAGCATCAACTGCTGTCTCAAGCCCTCCTGGCTGCGCCAAATGCCAGACTTTATTCCGAGAACGAGAACGCCCAAATCCCCGCGCCTGCAAGCCGCCGTTCAGCCGCTCACAGTGGCCATGTACAACTCAACTCCAGCCGACACTTTGCAGCGATCGTCGAGGACACTGCCTAGTAGCCTCCTCTGAGACAAATGGTTGTACCCTATAGCGCTGATCTCCTGTACTCGCACGTGGGCAAAGGGATCATGTTTTTCGTCAGCGACGAGAATCGCCACCCAAGCCATTGCAGCAGCCGCACATTCCTCCCACAGGCAGTTCGATATGCGGAGTGCGCTTACATAGATCAACACTGTCCGAGACGAGAGTTGTCTAATACACGCACGATCTGAGAGGACGAAGTTATTGACCGTTGACTAACCAACACCTGTTCCGATTATGGCAAATTTGAATCCCATCCTCCAGCAATTCTGTCCGCGTTTGAGACCTTGCGACTCGACATCGTGGTCACCGGAACCCCTGGCATGCATTTTGATGTCGACTTCACGGTTAGTCAGAGGCCTGAGTTCAGAAGTCTTGGCTTTGAAACGCGCAGGACAACATCAGATACTCTTTGGCCTGGTGACAAAAGTTTCTTGCCCATCCGCTCCGCCCTGCCAAGATGTAGACGCGCCCGTGCCTACTCGTCTGCTTGGGAACACACGGCTCGTGAAGCCCGGTCGTCGGGTGCGTACTGTCTCGTCTTCCTCGACATTTCGTTAAGTAGAGTTAGTTCAAAGGGGCATACAGGCTGTGAAGGTCCGCAGGGATGTTTTTGGGTTGCCAAGGCACCTCGTCTCTGGATGGTCGGTTTGCGCGTAGGGCCTATTGCTCGACCAAGCCGACCGCTCGTGGCCCTACTGAAGCTGCTCGAGCATGCCCAGGATTTAAAAGCGTGCACAGCTGAAAAGCTGACCAAAGCACGGAAGAGCATTGGCGACGCCCGTATTTTCAGGCGGTCTTGGCCTTTTAACGAGTCGATCGTGCCCACGGTCACTCTTCATCCGATAAGGGCTGCCTGCGCTTTGGACTCGGCCCGGGGCTCGGGCGTGCACGTTGGCGTCGTCCAGATTCTATTATGGGACGCGGCTTTTGCGCTCCAGGTGCCTCGTCGGAACTCGGAGCACACACTATCTGGTTAGTGGCGGCGCCGTTCATTCAGTTGCCGTGTTTTAGTTCAGGAACGCCCCTTTCAGACCGCCGCAACCACCGCAGAGAGACCACGAGGATGCCAAATCTATGCAGGGGGCTTCCGGGAACACTTGCTACACCTAGTCCGTGAAGCGCGACGTCCCGCAACTAGACTGGCAACGTTTTGGTGGTGCTGAAAACAGACACATGAGAACATGTTTATTGCAGGCAAGAGTTCGCATATTACAAGAGCGGGAGAGCGGGAGAGCGGAGCCCCCGTCTTGATTTCCTACAGCATATATGGGAAGGCTCAGGTCAACGGCAGACATGGAGGGACCACACGCCGGATTCCAGAGGCCAGTCAGCCCAAGAGGCACGATAAGGTCCGTGGAACATCTGCCACCGCTAGGTTTACACTGTAGAGGCACGGCCCTACAGTACAGCTCTCTGCCGACTCAGGCCCGCATACTAAAGCCACCTCGTGATGGGTAGTGCTGGCGCCACTCTACGACCCGGTAAGATGGATGCCAAGTCGACCCAGACAAGCCGTCTTGGAGCCTCATGTGGTCGACTAGGCCACACAGCGTTCGTGAAGAACGCGGACTGGCCACCAGAATGGGCCGGAGGCGCTCACAACCTTGTGCTCCGATAGCTTCATGGCGAAGAACATGTGTGTGGAGGCAGCAGCCAAGAGTTTTGTGTTTGGAACTACAGTGGTATGAGAAGCCTTCCCATGAGCTGAGGGTCTAGATGTCTGTCTCGCATGCTGTGGTGATAGGGGAGGGCAGGTCGGTTGGAGTATAAATAACATGAAAGGCGCTCGCCAACACGATGATGTTGTCGATACAACAAGCATCAACTTCGTTCATAACATCGTCCCTCTTTCTTCGCCTGATCTGACCTCATCCGGACCTTGCCCCGGCCTTATTTTCCTTCTTTCGTGCCCAGTCACCCATTACCAACTACAATACTACGATGAAGCTCTCGGCTCTGACTTCTGCCTGCGCGGGCGCAGCCTTCATTGGCAACGCCGTAGCGCACCCTGGCATGGCCAAGGTTGTCGAAGAGATCAAGGCCAACATCATGTCACGCCAGGGCGGGCCTGTCGACCCAAGTCTCAACTCCAACGAGCTCATCGGCGACCTGATCACATTGCAGGATAGCCAACTCACACCAGTTGGCAAGGACATCAAGGCGGTGATTCTCAACCAGGCTAATGGCGAGAGCTTGGAGACGTATCCCAGCGTCCCTGGGCTGGGCACGCCGCAGTGCAGGGCTGACACTTGCTGCGTGTGGCAATATATTGCCAACGAGATGGTCACCGCTTTCAAGGGGCCATCTGGCAGGTGTACAAACGCGGCCAGGGCTGCGGTCCGCCTCGGGTTCCACGACGCGGCCGGATGGTCCAAGAATACCGGGCCTGACGGTGGCGCCGATGGTTCAATCATCCTGAACTCAGACGAGATCCGGCGCCCAGGGAACCGCGGCCTCGAGGAAATCGTGAAGCAAACCCAGGTCTGGTTCAACAAGTACAAGGGCTACGGCATCTCGGCAGCCGACCTCATTCAGATGGGGGCAAATGTGGCGACCGTGGTCTGCCCTCTCGGGCCTCGCACCAAGACCTATATCGGGCGCAAGGATAACCCCAAGCCTGCCACGGACGGCCTCCTCCCGCCTGTTGACCAAAGTGCCGACTTCCTGATCAAACTGTTCCAGGACAAGACCATCCAGCCTAACGGCCTGGTCGCCCTTCTCGGTGCGCACTCGACTGCTCAGCAACGCTTCGTCGACCCCCGCAGGGCCGGTGATCCTCAGGACAGCACTCCAGGGGTTTGGGATATGCTCTACTATAACGAGACCATCAACCCTAACGCACCCGCCCGTGTGTTCAAGTTCGCAAGCGACATCAAGCTGGCCGCAGACCCCAGGATGAGCAGGCTGTTCACCGCCTTTGCCGCACCCAACAACGCCGCGCAGTTGCCATGGAACCTCGTAAGTAGCGACAAGCCGCAGTGGCCAAGACAGAATTGCTAACATGGCCTGTGTCCGACAGCTTTATGCCCGCGAGTATGTACGCCTCAGCCTGCTGGGCGTCAACAACATCAACTCGCTCACGGACTGCACCAAGGTGCTTCCTCAGCCGGTCAGGACCTTTGTGCCCAGCGACAGGTGCGAGGTCAAGACGTGGATGTCGTCCAGCAAGAACGTCCCGGCCATTGCCAACGCGCTGCTGGAAGGCAAGCTCATCACTTCCGTCCCGGGCCTGGCAAGCCTATTGAGCAACATCCTAGGTGGACTGCTTGGGCTCATTGGCATTGGCCGCCAGGGTTCAAAGTGCTGATGACTTTGGAGTGTTGCTGCTCGGCAGGGGACGGACATGTGTTGCTGATGGGCAAAGAGAAGAAAAAGGGCAGGGAGGGGAGTGGAGGGGAGGGGAGTGGGTTATTTAATGTCTGTAATACCTGATGATTTCGATTCTTGTATCCATCTTCCAAGTCAATAATATACTCAACAGCTGCGTTGCTCGAGCTTGAACGGATTGCACCGAGAGTACCGACCATTGTGAGGGTTGCTTGCAGTTGCACCAGGCATATCACAGCCATGTCGTAGATAGCGAAATTCTTGGCCACCGCCGTGTTGAGAAACCCCCCACCCCCCCCTTTTTTTTTCCTCTTTCTTTCCTTTTTTTTTTGGGGGGGGGGGGTTAAATCGCCCGAGTCTGGCAACAAGGCAAAGCTGATGAGGCGTCGTTGTGTCGCGATAGCCCATTGTGGTTGATTGGCTGGGTCCGGCCAGTGGCGTAGCTAGGTATCTTGGCCGAACCGGTCCCGGGAACAATCGGCCAGCATCCGCTTTTGTCACACCACCTACTGCGGGCTACCAAATGTCGAAGCTGTCCCAGGTTTCAATTGACGTTGTCACCGCTGGACTACTTGGCACACCTGTCAATTAGCCTCATCGTACGCATTACGGAGCCTCGAGCACCCGGAACCTGCAACGACCGCGAGTATGCTCGGCCTTCTTCCCTCCGCACAGGACGGAATCCTCCCCTACTACCTGCTGCTGGTGAGTTCCCCACGCGGCGCCCTCCCATGCCGTGCCACGCAAGGCTGACCACCCGAGTCCCCAGGTATCCGTAGCAGCCATCGGCAATGCAGTCCAGAACCTCATAACCCTCCACTTCACCCGGCGCATCTACAACGGGCTCTTTGTGCCCCGCGCCTCGGCCCACCCGGACGCGGTCAACAAGCTCCAGCCGCTGGCCGACGCGCCGTCCCTGAAGGACAAGCCCACCGGCGTCGACCAGGTCACGCCCCTCGCCGCGCGGCTGTTTGGCGTGTACACCATCCTCGCGGGCCTCATCCGCCTCTACGGCGCCTACCGCGTGAACGACCCCGTGCTGTACCAGCTGTGCCTGATCACGCACCTGCTGGCAGCGGCCCACTTCACCAGCGAGGCTGTTGTGTTCAAGACCATCAACCTAGGCTGGGAGCACGCGTTTCCTTTCTCGGCTGCCATTAGCGGCAGCGTGTGGATGACTCTGTACTATTCACACTACGTGAGGGCATGAAATACCAGGAATAAATCCTGGGTGGACAGACGCGCGCAAAAGGGGCTGGGGATTGACTTGTATACGGACGAGAGCACCCGGTCCAGGTGCCGGACCAGTTGGGAGGGGAGCATCTTCGCGGTGCGCATCGCCGATCACGATACTATTTTGTGCAAGACCGCTCGCTGTAGGCGAGATGGGTCAAGCGCTGGCTCTACTCTCTATATACTACTAATGCCTAATACAAGGCGTTACAAATAGGATTTACAGTGGCCCTCATCTCTTGCATGACTCGTCTACTTCTGCAGACTCTTGCGGTAGACCTCGCCTCCCAGGGGCCTGAGTCTTGCCGCTGCCTGCTCCGGCGTGATGTCCCGCTGCGGCTCGGCCAACAGCTCATATCCCACAAGGAACTTGCGCACCGTCGCCGAGCGCAGAAGAGGCGGGTAGAAGTGCATGTGGAAGTAGCTATTCTCGGCCTCTTCCTCTGTGCAATCGAGCGGGGCTTGGTGAATGCCAGAACCTGGTCATGTTAGCCAACACAGTCTTGGACGGTCGTTTCGGGTAGCAGGTCGACGGGGAGAATAAAAAGGCTACGTGACTTACTGTACGGGAAGCTGCACTCGAACAGGTTGTCATACCTCCTGGTGACCTCCTGGACCGCCTCGGCAAACCATACTCTCTCCTGGTCGCTCAGGTCCACCAGGGCGCGCACATGTCTCTTGGCGATGATCAGCAGCTCAAAGGGCCAGACAGCCCACCAGGGGCACACGACCACGAAGCCCTCGTTTTGCCAGACCAGACGCTCCCCCTTCTCGATCTCCAGCTTGACATAGTCGGCCAGCAGGTGACGCCCGCCGTGCTCAGCGCGGTACTTTGTCATCTGGTCGAGCTCCTTGCCCGGCTCCTCGGGCAGGGTGCTTGTGGTCCAGACCTGGCAGTGCGGGTGGGGGTTGCTGCAGCCCATGGCGGCGCCCTTGTTCTCGAAGATCTGCATGTAGCGCAGCTGGTTCTTGGGCTGGTCGATGTTGTCTGGCAGGCCAGGCTGCTTCTGCAGCAGCGGCAGGGCGGCGGCGGCCTTGGCCAGGGGGCTCGAGGGGGAGAGGTGGGCAGCGTAGATACGGGTCCATGTCTCGATGACGGGGAGGATCTCGGCGGGCGACATGTCGGCCAGGGTCACAGAGTGCTTCGCGCTGAAAGTCAGGACGTAGCACTTGCCGGTGACGGGCTCGGCGCGGAGCAGGAGGGCCGAGAGGTCATGGCTGGATGAGGGCTCTGGTGGGTGGTACTCAGCCTGTTCTTCCTTGACGGCACTGTAGTCGTTGACGAAGACGAAGGTGTTTGCGTACTGCGGGTTGGCGTCGCCTTGGGCGCGAGGGTTGCCAGGGCAGAGGTAGCACTGTTTGTTGGCGACGAGGGGTCAGTTGGCCCGGTCGTTTTGCGACTGATTTCAGAAGGAAAGGACGGACCTGTGGATCATAGTCTGGCAGGGTATTGGCTTGCGCCCCCTCCTGCTGCCCTCTAGGATATTGGTGGTCAGATACATGATCACTGCGACGCATCCGCAGGCGGTATTCGACTACAGAGTACTCACTGCCAGGGCCGTTTTGTTCGGTGGGGCGAGACCAGCAGCCAAGATCCGGTCAGCGGGTTGTACCTGCGGTGCGAGATGTCGTCGAGGATCTTGTCGGGCATGGTGGAAAAGGGCAGAGAGAGGACAGGCCAGGGCAGGGCTGCAGAGGGGATCAGGGAAACCAGCCAGAAACTTCAAGGCATATGACAGGAGCCGTTTCTTATATGTATGTACCTACTGCAGACTACCACAGTATTGTCCCACCCGTGGCGCCAGCAGCAGAATTACGCGCACTAACAAACCTGTCATCGGTCCTTCTGTCACAGGGTGGTGTTACTCTCGTTGATACCCCGCCATACTGCTCCTGGCCTGGTGGGGCAGTCGTGGCAGTCCTCGCTCAAGCTCTCGCCGCGACGGCCCCAGTCCCCCAGTCCCCCCAGTCCCCCAGCCAGGTCCTGCGCGCACCATGGGCCGTGTCGTTGGCCCCATTGGCCTCGGCTGGGGGTGGGCCGCAACTCGGGGAAACCGGGGCCAGCAGCCAGTCAGTCTGTTCTCCAACACAGCCTGCATTAGCTGGGCTTATTTTGTTGTACGAATTCGGTACAACGCTTCAACAGTAGTATATACACAAAATATATATTTATGACTATGAGTTTTTTTTAAGGAACACCAATGAGACGTCGGCTTGCGCAGTTTCGTCCTCTGCCAATGTATATTAGAAAAGAGCAGAATACACACAGTTAGGCGTTCCTAGGGACAACAGACACATTCATTTTAAATATCCCTCACCACCCCTAGCAATTACGTCAAACTACCTAGAGGTATACATACGGAAAGCATCTGTTCCAGATGTTTACGCAGAGTATCTAGCTACCTAAAGGTGGTTACCGTACGTGATAGGTAATTATCTGAATTATTGTTGCAGATCTGTGCGCACCACCAGCTTCAGCAAGTCTGCGCCCGACAGGGAGAGAGGACTTGTCCTTCTAATCTGCGCAGCCAGGTAGGGGTGGGGGTGCCTGCCTGGCCACCTACCTGACCACAGACCACCTGTGGAGGTAGCGCAGAATGTGCTTAGCAGCCAGCAACCAAGGAGCTCCGAGTTGGTTCCTGCGGCTCTAGGTCAACCCATGTCTCGTCCAAACCGGATCGGCCAAGGCTCCACACTTGCTCACCCGCGATTCTACTTGTGCATCAATCCAGCATCATCAAAGCCCGACTACCACGCTCAGCCCTCATCAATGCTCGCCACCAAACATCGACCGAACGCGTCGCATCATCAGTTATCGTCTCATTCAGCACGATAGAGTTTCTTCGTTGTCATTTGAGCCAGTAGGACACGCATTTCAGCCCTCCTCTACCCACCTCGTCTTCAACACTACCAAGACCTTCCGAGGGCCCCACGCGAAGACCACCTGACCGTCGCTACGACCTTCGGCAGCCGCTATGGCTGTCATCAGGAAGAAGACTGCTACCAGAGGTAGCGAGGGTGGTGTCAAGTACATATGTGATGTTTGCTCTGTCGATATCACATCTACCGTAAGGAGCCTACCCGCCTCCACCTGTCGCCCGATTGCGCAACAGCTCACCCACCTCCCTATCGGTCATCCCAAACTTGCTCCGCCAATTCTGACATCCACTTTGCCTTGCTACTTCAGGTACGCATACGATGCGCCCACGCCACTTGTAACGATTATGACCTCTGCGTCCAGTGTTTCTCCAAGGGCTCAGGAAGCAATAACCACAACCCTGCCACGCATCCGTACCGAGTTATAGAACAGAATTCCTTTCCTATATACGATGAAGAGTGGGGGGCAGATGAGGAGCTCCTTCTCCTTGAGGGCTGTGAGATTTACGGGCTTGGCTCCTGGGCAGACATTGCGGACCATATTGGAGGATATCGCACAAAGGACGAGGTCAGGGACCACTACGAGAAGGTCTATATCCAGTCCTCCAAATTCCCTCTCCCTGAACGCTGCAGCCCCAAAGATACCGCCTTGGCCAATGCGATCACCCGGGAGGACTTCCAAGCCCGCAAGAAACGGAGAATAGAGGAGCGGAAAGATGCCATCAAGAATGCGCCTGCGCCGCCTCCAAAGACAAAACCAACCGCCTCTGTCCCGTCGTGCCACGAGATTCAGGGCTACATGCCAGGTCGCCTGGAGTTCGAGACCGAGCATGCCAACGAAGCCGAGGAAGCAGTCCAACTCATGCAATTCGAGCCTGGCGATGGCATCAACCCAAACACTGGACAGCTGGAACCAGAGATGGAACTCAAGTTGACGGTTATGGAGATTTACAACTCCCGACTGACGCAGCGGGTGGATCGCAAAAAGGTCATCTTCGAACACAACCTCTTGGACTATCGAGAGAACACCAAGCTTGATAAGAAGCGATCTAAGGAAGAGCGAGACATACTCAACAAGGCGAAACCATTTGCGCGCATGATGAACCACAGGGACTTTGAGGACTTCAATCAGGGTCTTGTTGATGAGCTCAACCTCCGACAGGCTATTACCCAGCTTCAAGATTGGCGCAACATGGGCATTGGCAATCTCAGAAGCGGCGAGAAGTACGAGCAGGACAAGGCAGCTCGCGCACAGAATAAGATTCCCATGGGATCCATGGACAGGGAACGGCTGGCGGCGGCTCAAAGGAATAAGCAACCACCCCCGTCAGACCCCCCAAGCGGAGCCGCTCTCCTGGTGGCCCCAGAACTTCCCATACGGCCAGCAGCAAAGAGCGGACTCCAGAATGGCGAGACTTCGGCCGATGCAGATCCGATGCTCACAAACGGGAATCACGCTCACGGTGTCAACGGCAGCAATGTTGTCGTTGCCAACGGCGCCGACTCGTTGAAGAAGCCGACCCATGTACCGCAGCCTATATCGGGTGTCGCACCGATGCAGCTGACCCAAGACATGCCCGATTACCATCTACTCACAAGCGAGGAGGTCCGGCTTTGCGAAGTGATCAGGATGCAGCCGAAGCCATATGTCATGGTGAAGGCTGAGATTATCAGGGAAGCTGTCAAGGGTAATGGTTCCCTGAAGAAAAAGCAGGTCAAGGAGATCTGCAGCAAGAACCCGTCATCATGGGATTCGCGCAAGGCCGGCACAGTGTTCGAGTGTATGGTCGCCTGGGGCTATATATCCAAGGCTTAGCTATCAGCGCAAGATCGAAAGCCATCACAGCTCAGTTCAGAGACCCCAGCGGTGTTGAATGTGGTCCCAGAAATGACATACATGATTGACGGTCTCGAGTCGTGCCAAGTGTACCGCTTGTGAACAAGAAAGAATTGTACAGGAGCTACAAAACTATGCTAGGCAGCTCCAGACGGTTTACCCTTGGGCGCCCGCGCAAGGCTCGGTGCTTCATATCTCCCACTGCATGTAACGACGTGGTGGGCTCGACACCCCAGGACTCAATCGGAAGCCAACACGTCCACGAGCTTTGTTGTACCGGTGTCAGATCTCACTGTGCCCAGGGATACTGGTGGATATCAAAACTGAGGGTGGCAAAATGAGAATGGTATTAGTGAGACGCAGGCGTGGGCTGCTTGTACAAGGTCAACGAGGCTTCCGTTGTCAGACCGAAAAGTGCAGGGTGTGGATCCTATGAAAGCAAGCACGCGGGCTGAAATTCTCCGCCCGACCTAATCACTCAATGAACTTGGAAGTTAGAAGGCTCTATCTTCAGCCAGGAGGATCAAGATTGACACGCAGCTGCCGATACGAGATGGGCGCCTGCTGAGTGCATCCTAGGCAGGGCTATCGGCCCGCACAAGAACAGCGCGAGACTGGTACAACCAGCCAATTACTTAGTGAGGGCGATGATCATGCATCGCTCCACTGACTCGGCGGTTGAGGCTTGCTCTTTCTGATAATGTCTGCTGGCACGACCAACTTGGGCCAGCATCCGGTTCGCGCTCCATGCGCCTATCAGGGAAAGGCAGCGGTGGCGACGTCGGCTGCAGCGATCCGCTCAGCAACCAAGTCACCGTTCAGGTATCCATGTGTGGTCTTACTCGTCACCATTCGATATACGCAAATTCGCCGAGAGAGTACCATTGTTGAGCTAGGCACGTCTCTCTGGCGCCCGATTCAGCCGAAGTGCGGATTACAGCTGGGACTAGACACGGGGCAGCATGCCGTCCACACCAAACGCCAACTAGCTGACTATGTTGGTCAACGCGGTACAACATCACCCCATGTGTATGTCCATTCCGAGCCCCTGCAGGTCTCGTGCCGCGCTCGAGGCTGCCGTGCTTCCTGCTGTCCTAATCTCGATGCCATCAAGCCTTGGCCCAGTGCGTCATAAGACTTCCCATAGACGCGCTGCGGGCCGAGCATTGTTTCTGGCCGTTGCTCCAGGTACAAGGCTCAAGAACCTGAGGCCAAGCTTTCTTGCTCGCAATCCATGTGATTTTCAACACTGCTCGGCGTGTTGTGGCTGGCACAACACGGCTGACGTTCAGTCATTATATATCGCGTGGTCTGGACTCGTTGAGGTGCGCCATTGCATAGATGAACCGCCCAAATTAGAGAATGTCTTGGTACGGGGCATTCGGTGTTGGCCGCGGAGAGTCTTTTCTCAAGTGATCTGCTGCTTCTCTTCTAGCTGCAGTTCCACTCAAGCGTTGCGACTGCCCTTGAGGATTTGTCAATGATTGTCAACTGAAGCGGACACGTTTCCCTACCCTGGCCTTCCCTGAATACCACCACAATACACCGCCCAGAACAATAAACAGAATGGCAAAGGAGACCACTACAAATTCCACCGTCAGAATTCTGGTGATAGGAACGGCAGGTGCCGGCAAGAACTGTCTGGAGTCGAGGTTTTCGACGTCTCAGTTCCCTCCTCCTTACGATCCATCCCTTACACTATGCAGTCGAAGATTCCTTACCCTTCAGCCAGAATCAACCGACGGGGGCGGCTCTCGGTCGACAAATCTTCCCGAATTGCGCGTCTCGACCGATTTTCAAGCTTCCACCCCATCTCTTCCATCGCCATCAGACTCGGCAGGTCCAACAAGCCCCATATCGGACCCAGTGTCGCCAATCTCATTCGTGAGCACCACATAGACACTCAACACCAGCACGACCAGCATACCAGCTTCACCGTTCTTCGGCGCTGAGCTTGAACCACCCAGACCACAGGCATGCTCCAAGTGCACACACAGAGCTAGCACGTACCTGGCGGAGGTTGTCATTTACCCAGCCCTGCAGTCCGCCAAGGTACGGCAGCACGTCCTCTCCAAGGGAGGGCGAATACGACGCCGTGCTACTAGTGGATTATGTCACGGATAGGACGAGCTTTGACAGGGTTAGGGGGTTCAATGAGGAGGTTTCACGTGTCGACAGCAACGGCAACTATCACCAAAAGAGACAGAGGTCGCACGCGCCTAGAAGGCACTCCGGGACTCCAAGTGGACCGTCAATGCAGAGAAGGAATAGCATGATGAGCTTTCTTAGCCCAGGAGGGGGACTGGCAGGGCCTGAGGAAGATGTGGAGGCTGGAAAGGGCTCAGGTCGCGGTGTCGTAGTCGCGCTGGTTGGTAATAAGGCCGATATTGGTGACGGAGACGTAAACACTTCAGAAAAGAACGAGGAGGAGGATGGGCTACTCGGTCAGGACAATGAATCTTTTTAAGATGACTGCGAATCGGCTCTAGCTGTCTTTGGGGACGCCGTATACCGGGACCTCCATGAGAAGGTTCAGCTCGGCACTACCCTTGGCACCAGCAGCAGGACGAAGCCGTCTCACACTGAAAGCTCCCAGACGGTCGAACGGTGGCTCCAGATTGTCGGACAGGCCACTGAGGAGGATACAGAACACCCGGCCGCTGAGCCTGCGGGTCTAGAAGCTACGGTCAGCAAGGCCAAGCCAAGGAGATCCGTGTCTAAATCTGAAGGCGAGGAGTTAGCAGGGTCTCTGAATCTCCAGGTCCCTTTCTTCGAGACGAGCGCCAGGACGGGGGCGAATGTCGAGGAGGCATTCGAGGCGGTCGTACGCTCGGTGCTGAAAAAGATGGGCCGGAGCGCCCCGCCGTCTACGTCAGAACTCGCAAAGAGATGTCGGCAGAAGCACGAGGCCGAGCAGCAGAAACGTGCCAGCGTCAGCCGATCGTCGAGGTCACTGGACCGGCTGACCCACGGGGCGGGGCTTATTCGGGGAGCGGGAAACAACGGACGCCTGATGCTGGACACCAATCTTGACGGGCGGGGGCATGCGGATCAGCCTGGACGGCCTGCGTCAGCCCGGAACGTCTCTGGCCGCGAGAGCATTCCGCGTCGGGAGAGCTTCATGGAGCGCATGCGGAGAATATTGGCGCCTGAAGAGGTTCGAAGTGGCGGGAACATGCGTCGCTCACCGGATAGCCATACTACATGATCCTCATGATGGGTGGGTTCTCTGGGGGGGGGGGGTAATAATGCTAGATCCTTTTGTTTGTCTGCACATGCGGGATATTTAATCTGGTGGCTAAGCGCGTCTATTTGGGGCTGTCGTATTTTCTTACCTCCTATTTGCATGAATCTCGCCGGAAACCCTCAGGTGGCGACACACTTATACAAGGCCGTCCTAGGTTGGTCTGGGTGTGATAGATCAACGATGTTGGTGAAAGTGCTTACTTCTACCGGTCTCAAAACTCTGGCTGATACTTTTAGGCTAAGTGATAGGTTGAAGTACAAAAAGCAGAGCAGACGGCCAGCTCCAAGCCCGTGACATCCTGAAGCGTGGAATCACCCAGCCTCTCTCTAACTAGGTAAGATTCGAATTCGCTTGGACGAACTTCAAGTGCTGATCCTAACTATGACCTTTCCCCTGGTGCGCCCCGTATTAAGCCTTTCGAACGCTTCCTTGACTTGGTTGAAGCCAAAAATGCTGTCGATAATTATCTTGTCCTTGGGCAGACTCAGGATTTCCTCCAGGAAAGGGTACTTGAACACAAGGTTGACACAACTGTACGACGGGCCAAGACCCACCCTCCCAAGGAGGGCACGCAGGACCATCTGAGGATTCCATAGGTAGGTGTTCGCGCCGCCCATGGTGAAGCGGTTGGTCTTGTCGCCGACAATAGTTACATACCTCTTAGCAATACGCAGGCATTCCGTCCCGCCAACGCAATCGATTATGGCGTCCGGTGCGAAGTCTCTGAGTCGACTTGGCACGCTCTCGGTCGTGTAGTCAACGATCTCGTTCGCCCCCATGCTGCGGACAAAGTCGGCATTGCGGCCGGAGCACGAGGCGGCCACCGTCCATCCGCGGCGCGCTGCGAGATACACGGCGTACATTCCTGTCGCAGAGCTCCCGCCCAGCACCGCAATCCTGCCATTGTTGGCATATCTCTCGACCTCAGCGATGGTAGTCCGCGCCGTGAGCCAGACGAGGGGAAGGGCCGCGGCCTGTTCCCACGACCAGTCGGCGGGCTTTGGGACTACCACGGACCCATTCTTGGTGTCGAGACGCATGGTCTTCTGGAGGGTGCCACCGGGGAGAAACGGGGATATCCCCAGGACCTCGTCGCCCGGCTTGAGGCCCGAGTCTGGGCCTGCCTCTTGGACTACGCCAGAGAAGTCCTCGGCCACGCCCTTCTGGGAGGGCATCACGAAGCTTGGGAGGCAGGGCCAAAGCGGGAATCCCATCAACTGGGCGTCGACAGGATTTATTGATGCGGCATGGGCTGTGACACGAATTTCTGAAGGTTTCAACGGCTCATTGTCGAGAGGCAGGGCTGACTGTTGCAGCGCCATTGGGTAGCCGCCATGGGTGAACGTCCAAGCATTTACTTCTCCACCCATGGTGGTGAAAAGCAGGGGAGGCTGGCTCTAAATTAACTCAGGAGAATCCCAACACGAGTTTTGTGGTTTGGATTTGAATACTAGTATTGAATCAGCAGTTCTCTGGTTTGGCCGGCAGCCAATTAGCTCATGCAACTCCACAATAAGATCCAAGTCATGTCTTTATATGTGTGTATGCGGCGACCGAGCGGTCGGATGGGATGTGTGCTGTGTAAGCAAAGCAATGCGGCCCCACCAAACCTGAACTTGGGTATTATCAACTCGACAACCAAGCTTACTATCGCTGCTTGTTGTAAGCAAGAGCGGCCCAACTCAACCCCGCCATCTCTCTACTCGGCTCAGAGCACTCGCCTTTGTCCTGTTGATTTCACCGATATCAAAAGAGTCCGAAGATAAACTCTCCGAGCTTTTGCTGACTGCTCGTCAGCGGCTAACTAACGTTACTCTCATCTCTTTGCTGTCACACTGAGAGAATCCAAGATGATACGATGCCAGGAACTGGGTGTGCATCCCGCCTCGATTCAACATTGGACAACTTTCTCAAAATGGGACTTTGAGTACCGGGGTACTTTCAATTCCTCAAAACCGACACCTTTAATGATATTGAACACCGCGCAATCTGCTAGGTCTTCGCATCACATTCCAAATAAGACGTGTCACACCCCCACTTTCTCAGTGCACGCACTCAAGGGAGGCTCCTGATTCTTTCAGGACCAGATCACCTCGCTTCCATGGCGACTGTCACACCGGCCAAGCGCGAGAGGCAACTCAAGAACGGAGCAAAGCTGAACTAGGGACGCGTAATTGATTGATTAATCCAACTGGAGTGATTGGACCCCAGTACTATTTAGAGCCCGTCCAGCTATTCCCAAGTCTAACAGGGACAAGCCGCTCTCCCGCTGCAGGCGTCGTCCATGGCCAGACATCTGGGATTGGACTTGAGACCATCCGAGCGCCGTGTATGCCATTGCAATGTACCATGCCGCAAACCGACACGTCGATCGTAGGTGATGATTGATGGCGGTGTTCTATAAACAGAAGTATAGTTGATGAGGCGCCGGCTATGAGAGCCGTGACCGCCCAATGTGCAGGCGCGGCGTCTTGGCGCGGCGCTTCAAGCCCAGCCAGGACCTACACACCAGACAAGGGCAGGGCCGGGGCAGGGGCCCGGGCTGGGGCGCGAGGATGCTAGTGACGACAGGGTCCTACCAGTCGACGGCCCACCCGTTGTTCTCCAAGAAGTCCTCGCAGGCGTCCCTCAGGTCAAGGTTGGGCCGCAGGTCAGCGGGATCCAGGTGCTCCCTGGTGACTGGGTCCGTCTTGGAACGCTTGAGGTGCTCGAGGATGCTAGACCTCTCGTAGCTCTTGCCCGTCTTTGTTATGACGGGGTCGACCATGATGCCGAAGGTGATGTCGTCGACGGCCCAGTCGGGGACGTCCCTCCTCCTGCCCTGCTCGCCCCTCGCCAGCTGGAAGGTGTTCTTCATCTCTGCGATCTTGGCGTCCCACTCTGCGGTGACATCGTTGAGCTCGTACTCGTCGGCGCAGTCGGCCTGGGCCTGTGCGCGCTCCCTGTCGAGCATGTCGAGCACCTCGCGCTCGAGAGCGGAGCCCTCGCGCAGGCGGCGCTTCTCCTTGTCGTCCCAGCGCTCCTTCTTGCACCGCAGGACGAGGTTTGTTATCGCGGTGAGGGACTTGTCTCCGGTCTTTGCGGCGAGGTCGTGGGCGCGCTTGACGTTGTGGAGGGCGTCGTCAAAGTACTTGAGCTCGATCTGGGCCTGTGCGAGGAGGAAGTGGGCCTTCATGTTGTCTGAGGAGAAGGCGAGGCATGTCTGGCAGTCCAGGATGGCATCCTCCCAGCGTTGGAGTTTTATCCGAGCCAGGGCGCGGTTGGTGTAGATCTTGGGGTCTTTGGGGTCGGCGATGATGCTGTGGGAGGATGGTGTGTCGGCCCGGGCGACTTTGTGACAAGGAGCTGGGGGATCAGGACTTACGCCTGGGAATATAAACCCTCTGCGCCTCCGAAGTCGCCTCTTGCGAAACGCTTGTTCCCCTGCTCCTTGAGGGCGGCGGCTTCTTGTACCGCCATGTCTCCTGGGCTGGTCGCACGATCGAACAGGGCAGGGCAGGGCAGGGCAGGAAAATATGATGTCTCGAACGGGACGAGCTGGCGACGAACAGGGTGACGATGGAGTGTGTGTGTGTGTGTGTGTGTGTGAAGAGGCTGAATATTGTCTCAGTAGGTACTCAAGTAGGTGATTGTTAGCATGGAGGACTGCAGGGTTCTCAGGTCAGTCTAGCGAAGTTGGAAAGGCGGGCGAGCATTGTCGTCGTCGTCGTCGTCGTCGTCGTCGTCCCGAGCCTCGAGGGCAGGCGGCAGAGGGCACAAGGCAGGCGGGAGACGGAAGGCGGCAGACGCGAGGTTGCAGAAGGTCACAGAGTATACAATACGGTACGGCTCGGCTGCGTGTGGCACGGCGCAGTACAATACGATACAGGCAGGCGGGAGCGTGAGGACCAGGCTGCATGCGGCCTGCCCAGGTGGTTATGTATAGGGAGTGTGTGTCTTGTTCCACGCCCGCGCAGCAGCACGGAAGGCGCGGGTGGTGGGCGGCAAGGTGAGGTGAGGTTCGTCCGAGCTGCGATGCAGTCGGCGTTGGCACCCCTCCAAGCTCCAGAAGCTCTGTTGAGGGCCGGGGGGGGGGTGCCTGCAAGTCGGTGCGAGCTTACTGTGGTACAGGGGGCACCCCGCCCATTTGTCAACCGCAGAAAGTTCTGGAATCTCGACTGGGTTTCGTTCACTGGGGCCCACTAGCATTGAATTCTTCCAGACTAAATCACCACAACTCACATGTCACCACCTCATTGTCAGACAAATAAAGCCCAACAATCCAAGATCCGGCGAACGATGCTCTTACGCAAGTGGCTATTACCATCAAAGCCCATAAGACAGCAAACGGTAAGCAAGGTGATGCCAGAACTTGTCTCACATTTCGGAAACCAATTACATCACAAGACTGTTACTGGAAGACATAGTTGAGATCTATGGCTATTGGACAACATAAGCCCCAGACCCGGCAAGTAGTGTGACGATATGTTCCGCTTGTTCCAGGTTTCACTTGTCCTCAGCCTCTTCGTTAGGACTGTTGATAAAGCTTGAGGCAGGGAATCACATGGACTATTACCATAACACCGCCACATCTTCCAAACAATAAAACACCGTGACAGGACTGCTGCAGCCCGCTTGCCTGCCTCTAGTATATTGACTTGTAAAAGTCTCTCACATAGGAGGTTAGCGAAGCGGAGACCCCGAACAAATCTTGCATTGAATATGTACAATACGACTATACAGTATCGCCTCGTATCATCAGCATCACACTCAAGTGAAAGCCGCCATGCCCTCCCAGCATCCACGGGCTTTTAGTTAGTCTCACCACTCGGCGATGTAAAATGTGTATTAGGCATATATTAGTTATGGCGCCGTCTGGACATGCGCTGGCCAACGTTTTCAGAGACTTTCAACCGGGAGGGAAAAGACTGGTCCATGTGCCATGACACACCATGGAATGCTTCATCAGATAACACGCCGCGACAACAAAAGCGATATCTGCAAGCCTCAGACAAGTTCTGGCACAACCCGCATCACAGCCGAGACGAGTGCGCAAGGGGTATCGTTATTTATCCTCTTCATTGTTAATTAATCCCACGTCTAGTCTCCCTCCATCTATACAAGGCAAATGCGCCATGCCATGCCACTGGATATCTGTGATAGTCGCCCAACCTACATGCCACATTACTTTTGCCTACAGCACAAGCAAAAGCGCCATACTGAACGCCATCAATCCCATGGTCAGGCCAGGCTGCGCCAGGTTCTCACCAGCACCTGCCGTCACAACTGGGCTTGAAGGAGGCCCGCCAGACGAGCCAGTAGACGTCTCGCTAGCGATAGGCGACACAACGGTCTGCGAGTACGTCTGTCCGTCTGAAACAACGGTTCGGGTGAAGGTCGTCTGCGCTGACGCGTCGCCTGTTGACGCCGCAGACACGACCGTCTGTACTTGTGTCTGTCCGTCCGACGTCACCGTCCTCAAGAGCGTGACCTGCGGTGCCTGTGATGCCTGTTCTCTTCCGGCAGATTCTTGCGCAATCGAAACAAGCGTCTCATACACCGTGCTGCCGCCAGAAGTGATTGTCTCGACCAGAGTAACCTCTGAAGCCCAGCTGTCACCCACGGCAGCTTGCGAGATAGAGACCAACGTCTCCAGGACCGTGCTGCCTTCCGAGGTGGCCGTCCTGACGAGGGTAATTTCTGATGCTTGTACGTTGGGCGGAGGCAGTATTGAGACCAACGTCTGAACAACAGATTGACCATCGGAGGTGACAGTTTCCACCAGCGTCACCTCTGCCGGGGAAGGATTTGCGACCGGAGATACTACCGTCTGGATCAGTGTCTGCCCTTCTGGTGTCACCGTGCGGACAAATGTTGTCTCGATCGGCGCAACTGAAGCGGCGTCGCTGCCCACAAGTGTCCTGATTGGAGGCACATCATTGGAACCTTCTCCCGTGATGATGGTGACCTCTACAGACGATACCGGGTTGTTCGGCTGTTGCGGGGCGGGAGATTCTTCCGAGGGCAGCGCTTGAACTGAGGACTGAGCGGGCTGCTCAGCTGAGGGCTGGCCTTGAGACGGGGGCTGTTCAGGCTCTGGCGGGTCGGGAGGAGGTGACACCGACGTAGGGGCAGGGCTAGCTGACTGCTCTGTTGAAGGGGCAAGGGCGGTCGTCTCGGGAGGGCTAAAGCGTCTACCGTCAGTACCAGGGTCAACATCAGGGCAGCATTAGAGACTTACGATGGGGCCTCTGCCGTGCTGCGCTCGGTTGACGATGGAGCAGGCGCCGTGTAGTGCAGGGCTTCCGCGGTCTCAGTCGCCTGTATTAGGACAGAGGCAGACACCATCGAGTGGCCCACGGCTGTCTGAGCACAAGTGGCAAACGTGCATGTCCTTATATCCTCGCCGCTCATTTGCTCGACGACAGTCTGAAGCCCTGCCAGATATTCTATCATCGCGGGCGTCACGGTCGCTGGATTAGGCCCAACGTCCCAGCCTAGGGGGTCTGCTGTGTAGAAGAACTTGGCAGGATCCGTGGTAGCAGGCATGACCAGCTTGCTGTCGTAGTCGGTGGTGCTGAGGTCGCGCTCTGTGCAGTTTGCAGACCAGAAGTCGACGTACTTCACCCACGTCTCCGGATAGGTCCTGTGAGCGGGTAAGTCCCTGGGCATACTGTACCACGTTTGACCCTATAAGAAAGCATAAATGACTTACATTGTAAACCATCCGTCTATTACGGCGGTGTTGCGTACGAAGTCCGTCACCTCCGGCTGCTCGGCCGCGATGGTCTCCAGGCTTGTCACAGCACTACCATTAGGGTATGTGGTGACATGAGGGACGATTGTGTGTGTTATCGTCTCTGCATTTGTTTTGTTCCAATCATATACCATTGCAAGATTTGCGGCCAACCCACACACTGGGACGGTCGGTATGCCCGGTAGTGCGGCGCCGGTGGTCGAAGGGGACGTGGCGGTCTCGCCCGAGGTCGAGTTCAAGGCTCGAACTTGCTGAGCGCCTCCTATGCATGCTGCCCAGGCCCATGGCCGGATGTGGCGACGAGCTGCAACCATCCTAAAAGCACTTTGACGCAATTAAGGTTCGCGAATCTCGGGATCTCCATCACAGATCGACATATCTCTGCAGGTACGCGCGGGAACCAGATATTATAACATTCGCCCACAATGCCTACTAGTTAATGATGCAAAGGGTATTGCGCAAGTGGGCTCATGTCTACGCTTGTAGGCCAGCCTGGACTCCCGGCGTCATTGTCGCCAAGGCCATAGTGTGAATCCTTCTATGGGCCTTTGCTGACTGCAGAAACCACTGTGGCCAATGACCACTACGGAAGGATGCGCCTGAGATTTGAGGCTGTGTTCCCTTCACCTAGAAAAGAAACGCGCTGAGGACCGGAGAATTCTTTCTTACAAGCTGCCCAGGCTTTGGCGCGGCCGCAGAAGTGGTCCAATTTCATCGATATCCGAGGCAATGCCCACGTGCATGGGCTGCCGCCGCAGACCAAAGTTCCCATGGGATCTTCGTCCGGGAATCAGAAGCTGTGTCTGTGCCCAACATCTGATTGTCATAGTATCTCGACGACGCATGGATCTGCATATCCAGCGAGCACATGGCAGAACCCATTTCTGTTGACCCGGCAGAAGTCTGGGCCGGGGTAGACGGCAGCTGGTCGACGTGAGTTGTCCGGCTCCGACGGGCCCACTTTCGCTAACTGCCGCAGCTTTATGGTCCGTGTAGGGACTCCTCAACAATGGTTCAGTGTTCTCCCATCCACGACGAACCAACAGACCTGGGTGCCACTGCCTGAGGGCTGTGCGAGCAGCGTCGTTGGGAACATCAGCGACTGTGGAGACAGCCGAGGAGTCTGGCCTTTCGAGAGTGAAGAAAGCAATGGCTTTCAAACAAACAAATCGTCTACATGGCAGGCTATCGGGCTCTACGAGCTGTTCATCGGAGAGCACCTTGGCATGGGCGGGAATGGGTTGTTCGGATACGATTCTGTTGGCCTGGGCGAATCAGGCCCGGTGACAGAGCACCAGGTTGTAGGTGGTGTCGCCACTCCGAACTATTGGCTTGGATTGCTTGGACTTGGTGCGAATTATACGAACTTCTCCGAGGAAGAGAGACCGTCATCTCTGCTGCGGACGTTGAAAGACGAGGGAAACATACCAAGTCTTTCGTACGGCTACACGGCCGGAGCACCGTACAGTAAGCTTTCCTAACACACTGAGCCAGTGACCAAAGCCCTCAGAATACCTGCTAATTGGTTAAAGGGTATTCCAAAGTTGTCGGTAGCCTCACCCTTGGAGGTTACGACTCTACTCGGTTCACCGACAACACCATTTCATTACCCTTCGGCTCCGACTCAGAACGTCCGCTGGTCGTCGGTCTGCAGTCAGCGATTGGGACGGATACTCTGAATGGGACCGTCTCCCTATCAGGCGTTGGCAGTGGTGTGCTTGCCGTCATCGACTCGACTGTCCCGGACTTGTGGCTGCCGCAGGCGTGGTGCGATCTTTTCGAGGATGCTTTTGGGCTCCGGTACGTGGAAGAGACGGGTCGGTACCTGGTCGACGACGAACACCACACGGAATTGCAGCGACTTCAGCCCACTCTCACCTTCGCACTCGGAGCTAGCACTACGGGCGGCACCATCACCAGGTTCGACCTCCCCTATGCGGCTTTCGACCTCCAAGGGCAATACCCCGTGTTCCCGAATGCCACGCGATACTTTCCTATCAGGAGGGCGGCAAACGACTCGCAATACACAATTGGCCGTGTGTTCCTCCAGGAGACATACCTGACAGTGGACAGTGAGCGGGGCATCTTCAATATCTCCCAGGCCAAATTTTCGAACCCAATGCCTTCAGCCGGCCTGGTCGCAATCCTGTCGCCAGATGCCGCGAACTCGACGGCAGGCGGCAGTTCTACGACAACAGTCGGCTCACAGGCCGCTGAAAGCCGACTGAGCGGAGGTGCGATCGGCGGAATAGTCGCTGGGGCTGTAGGCGCCCTCGTCATCCTGGCCGCGGTCGTGTTTTGGTGGCTAAGACGCCGCAGGGCTCGCAACCGGCTTCGCAAGTGGCCAGACGCAGAGCCTGCGGAGCCTGCGGATCAAAGTGCCGAGAACCCGCCGCTGCCCAAGTATGGTGGCGAGCTCATCGGCAGCCCTGCAAACGTCCCCGAGCTATCTGATGGGAAGACCAGGACGGACACGGCATCTCCAACGTCGAGGCACGAGGCGGCGACGGCCACCCCGCTGTCCGAGGCGGGCGGCAGGGAGAAATACGAGGCAGAAGGGAGCACCACTTTCTCAGAAGCGGGTGGGGCGCAGAGATTCGAAGCCGAGGGGAGCACGCCAATGCACGAGGCGGCAGGGACGCCGAGATTCGAGGCTCAAGGGGACACGCCTGTCTACGAGGTGGATGGCCGTCCGCGTCACCGCATTCACGAGGCAGAGGGCAGCACACCGATATATGAGCTCCCGGCGACTTAACCAAGCAGAACACACGACTGCGGTGCACCTGATGCTCTGATTCTCATTCGATGTATATATTGCATAGTTTCATACCCGTGATACACATTTGTAGACGCAACATTGGCTGGGACTGCAAATTCTTCCAAACTCAACCCCCGAAGCAAGATGGACTCTGACTCTGAAAAGGAAATGCACACTGCAGCCTTGTGGCGTATCGCTTATTGACCATTTACCCCTCCAGCCAAGGACTCGCTCAATTTCCTCGTCACCTTCACCGGCAGCAACATTGCAGAGGTATCTCGGTAAGCTGTGCGTTTACAAGACACAATTTGGACGCAGAATACATGCAGTCGGAACTACTACCTAGTATTCAAAGCTGGTGCTCACTTTACCATAATGATGCTTTCGAGACACCATCGGTCTCTGCACTCTTCACGATGTTGGCGTTCCCAAGTTAAGACAACTTTGACGTCAACATTGACCTGACTGTGTTCCTAGTTGCTCAGCTTATGGTGAACAGCTGGAGCGTGTCCTGAAGGTTGATAGGCTGGTTCAATTCTTCTTTGCCATGCTAGATTATTGTCACGCCCCGTTGAACCGTCACACTCCTGCCGAGTTGAGACTTGGATGCACTCTTGAGTCCAAAATGCTGCAGCATGCGCAAAATGATGCTGACCACAGGCGCAGTCCTCAAAGTCCAGGGCTGGTGGGCGCACTGTGCAGCTTCAGCTGAAACAGGATCGTCACGGACCCCCTTTCCTATCAACACCGAATTGCACCTCCCAAAACTTCCCATCGCCGGGGTTCTCTGTCGTCTACTCTCCTATCGGAATGCCAATCTCGGCTCATTAAAGTTCCTATCCTGTCCCAAAATGAGACACTCGATACTGACGTGCGCAGCTTTGATCAGGCTGTTTCCGATAGCCGTCGGCGCCACCCATCTAATAAGGACGCAACCGAACCTTGTCTGCCCTGTCCCCTCGGTCGGGGCCTGGCCGTCATGTCCTATTGACATAGCTGGTACCGTCGACGATACAGGCGTCTCAGATCAGGACTCTCAATGGTACAGAAGCGACGAGTGTCATCGAGTCGGTTCTGAAGAGTTCTGCGCCTTTACACAGCCCTCGTTCAACGCCGGCCACGGCATAGCATTGGTCACAACCGCTGAAATGCTCCAGAAAATGGTATCTCTACCCGTTTTCAAAGATACGAGGACACAAAAGCTTGCATGGACGCAGTACACTAGCCCTGCCTACCGAGACAAACAAATACCGGGCAAAGGCATCGGCCTGGTGGCCAAAAGGCTTTTGAGAAACAATGAGGCTTTCTTGAGCCGTGCGCCGATCATGATGGTGGATGACACAGCCTTCAAGCGCCTGGGGCGAGCACGCCTTACAGAATTACTCACACAAGCTATCGGCGATTTGCCAGAGGCCTATCAAGGAGAATATCTCAACCTGAGCACACACAGAGATGTCGAGACACACCAGGAAAGGGTGTATGAGATTTTTATGAAGAATGACTTCGTCACCCCGGTTCAGGTGGAGGACAACACGAACTTTCATTCTGTCTTTCCACAAGGTCAGTCCCTGCTTCGTCGTACCGGCTGGATGAGAATCGGGCGGACGTCGCTCCCAGGCCTCGAGCGCCAACTTATGCAGCTGTGTAGTTTCCCGGCTGAACCACGCCTGCCGCCCTAACTCGAAATACACTTTTGACGCATCCACGTTGACCCAGTCGGTCTTCGCAGCCCGCGACATTGCACCTGGAGAGGAGCTCACGGTGACTTACTTCGAGTAAGTGCGCGCCCAGCCTATTGCCCATTAGCTTTTTAATTGTCATAACTGTGGTTGAGAAGCCTTTGACTGAAATGCTCTGAATCAGCTCCATCCAAACACGCTCACAGCGGCAGCTGCTCTCAAAGCATGGGTGGGGCTTCGAATGCACATGTCCGCATTGCTCGGCAAGTGAGGAGGCGATCATGGAGTCGGATGAAAGAGTTGAGCAGATTCTCACGTTGCAGAGAGATCTTGACGATTACTCTGCCATGTCGGCCGCAAATCCCGAGAAAGCAGAGCTTCTGGTGAAGTTATTCGAAGCTGAAGGCCTTGTCACCCGAATGGTCGAGGCGTATTACCGGGCTGCAATCGAATATAATTCCGTCGGCAGCTCAGGTGAGGCTGTCAGGTTCGCCACACTGTGCATTGAAGAAGGGAAGGTCCTGGAGAACTCCATACGTCCTTTCATGGACAACATGAGGGAACTGGTACGGGACCCATCGGCTCATTGGTCATGGAAGTTTCGCCTGAACGCGAACGCCAGATGAAGCAAGCCAAGGTGTCCAGATCCCCTCCTCGCCGGCGGGACAAACGTAATTTTTAAGTCAGATGGGTTGTACAATATAACCACTACGTGCCTATGGCGAGTATGGCGTCACATTTTGCACTAGTAGTGCAGTATGCAAATCGTCACGTGAGTCTTCGCATCAAGGAGTAATTGAATCTTCTCAGTGCTCAAAGCATATTGCGCAGGGTGGAACACCCATGGGAAGAGATTCACGGCATGAGTTCCCGAACTACCTAGGTATAATGATAGCAATTGTATGTGCCTAGCGGGATCCGGGCAATCAAACGGTAGCATGAACCAAGCCATATAACAGGAACGTTGACCTATTTCATGGCTTGGTCGAAGTCCACCTGGCTCTGCGACCTTGACACCGCTGCTGGCACTCGCACGCGTGTAGTCCATGCAGTGTTGTCGAGCTAAGCTCTTCGAAAGAAACCCTTCGTCGCCACTCCATTCAAATACTTGCATCATTTATGTCCGTCGACCTCGTTGACTGACACTGTTTCACGACGAGCGCCACAGACGGATTGATGTACATCGTAGTGTCTTCTCTGCTCTGGCTTGAAGTTTACAGGGCAGCATGATCATTCGCCCAAGCCAGTCAATGGACGTGGTTACATGAATAACCCCCACGACTTGATTTGTGTTTACCTGAAGCAGTGTCTTGATTGAATTACTGAACAGTGGGGCAAACTTCTCCGATTTCAACAAGCGAACAGGCACATCCTTGCCTGAGTTCATGACTTAAGTCCGGGATGGTTCCAGAACACCACAAGCCTAGCGTTGAACAGGACTCGTTCAGGGATCGCGGTGGTCCTGTTACCGAAGCTAACGGCATTGCCATTGACCGGAGAGCGCCAAAGGGAACGCCTGGAATGCCAGAATCACCATATCCGTTCTACTCGGCATTCTCTTTGCCCGCTCCCAAGGTCACGCATGGATTCCTACAGGGGCGCACCTACCTTTCGCTCCTGGACTGACAAGATAAAAAATGTACTTGATCATCTCCAAGGCAAATGCTTCACAGCAGGTGAGATTTGTGCAGTCTGAGCTGCGGCACAGGTTCAAATCTAGGACGTGTTCTTGGACCTTGAACACGGCCACCGGATATGCTCGTGGATGATGTGCAGAGAGGCCGGATACGTCGGAAAAGGATATGATACGTAGCATTTAGGACACTTCGCGTGGCCGAATGGTAGAAGGAACGCATGTGCCTTTGCCTCTCACGCACCCGAGAGACTACCTATAGACTGTGATGAATTGAAGTCGCATGTAGTCCGCTGCCGGCTGTCAGGCCAAGCCAAGGAGTGAATTTATGAGGGCAGACAGGATAGCTGGAGCATAGCTGGTAAATCCGGGAGGATGCCGTCCAGGAATGCATTTCCTGGAAAGACATTGCTGTCCAATCCGCGCAGACACCGAAACGACCGTGTGCATAGTTTGGACAGCAAGGGTAAGGTCATGACAGCTGTTGGGCGCTGGGGCGCTATGACGCGCATGAGGAGCAAGCCGTGATGACAAGTTCAAGTTCGGTGAGGGAGTGCGGATCGGCGTATGAAACAAGGCCTCACGTAATAGACAGAGCCATGCGGTGTGTACCTTGCGGCACGGGACCAGTTGAGTGGACATGGCGTGGACACGGCCAAGAGATGTCGTCGTCAGGCACGCCGCCGGGCTGCCACTCCGAGCCAACCCAGCAGGCTGGTAGCCCAGGAGCCCAGGAGCCGAGAAGCTGATATCCGACGGGAAGCCTCATTCAGGCCTAGGAGGGGCTGGAGGGCCGGCCAGGTTGGACTACTCGAGCAATTTCCGGGGCTAGGTGGATTGGCAAAACGGGGGCTGCCAACCCAAAGGCAGCGAATGAGCGGATCGGCAGTTTTAGCCAAGCTGGGCTGGCTGGGTGGCCATTTTACACTACCCCAGACATGCAGACATCCCGACACGAAAGCGTGGGGAAGAAGGGGACCGAAGTGGCATCTTTTCCCCAGACTCTTACCCCAACATTGAACCTTGGGGCGGGTTCGTCTTCCCCACACCACCTCAGGCAAGCAGGGTGGCCGCATTGTCCCTGTCAAGACCCGGGCGTTGCCAGGTAGTGCCACCGACAATCATGCCGTGGCACACCAGCACGACAGCACGAGGGTACGGTAGGCAGGTACATGGACCGATGTTGGCTGATCGTCCCTCCCCTCATCCGGCAAGCAGGGGACTAGAAAACAATCACTTTTCCCTTCCGCCCTCCCCCTTCCCTCCATCCTTTCCCTCTTGTCATACTGCCTCCTCGTCGCGACTTTCTCTCCAGAGGGCCTTGTTTGCAGCACTTCACCATGGGCGACAAGATAGATGACCTCCCGGCGTCGGAGCACATCCATGACCATGACATTATCGGTGATGAGAAGGCCATCGCCGAGACGGCCGACCACTTGCGCAGGCTGTCGCCAGAAGAGCTCGAGGTAGAGAAGAAGCTCAGGAAGAAGATAGACGTCCTCATCATGCCACTCTGCGTGCTGGTCTATCTCATGAACTATATCGACCGGTGAGCACCGCCCAGCCCGCTTTGCTCCAACTGATATTCAACCCCCAGTGTCGCATGGGCTCTTGCTGACGGTAAAAGAAACAACTATGCCGCCGCTCGGCTTCAAGGTCTCGAAGAGGATCTGAACATGACAGACCAGCAATATCAGATCGGTCTTTCCACCCTGTTCGTCGGCTACGTCCTGATGCAGGTCCCGTCCAACGCCATGCTTAACTACGCTGGGCGCCCGTCTTGGTATATCGGCTTCTTTGTACGCACTAACCCCTCAAGCTTTTTCCACCAGGTCTTGTAGCATCCGCCCAGAGCCTTGGAAAGCGCTAACCTCGGGGTGTTTTGCAGGTCATCATCTGGGGCTTGGTGTCGCTCCTGACTAGTCAGGTCAAGACCGCGGGACAAATCATAGCCACCCGATTTATCCTTGGCTTTGTCGAGGCTCCCTTCTTCCCCGGCATCTTGTTCTATCTCTCCAAATGGGTGAGTCCACGACAACACACTTCACTGTGCAGTGCAGTGCAGTGCTAACACAGCACAGTACACCAAGGAGGAGCTCTCACTACGCATGGCCATCTTCTACTCAGGCTCCTTGATCTCAGGTGCCTTTGGAAACCTCATCGCCGCCGGTATCCTGAACGGGTTGGCAGGGGCACGCGGCTACTCGGCTTGGCAGTGGCTCTACATCTTGGAGGGCGCCATCACAATCTTCTTCGGCATTCTCGTCTGCCTCATCCTGCCCGACTTCCCGGATACCTGGAAAAAGCTGTCCGAAGACGAGAGGCGGGTGGCCACGCGCCGACTTGCCATCGAAGCCTCCGAGGCCGACGTCGACGAGGCCGGCGGCATGTCACAGCTCCGCGGCATCAAGCTAGCCCTGACCGACCCTAAGACGTACCTCCTCGCCTTGGCCTACCATGGCCAGACCGGCGCTGCTGGTATCCAGAACTACTTTCCCACTCTGACACAGACCGTTGTCGAGGATCGCATCCACGCCCTGCTCCTCTGCGCCCCGCCTTATATCTTCATGGTGTTCTACTCCTTCGTGCACTGTCGAATCTCGGATAAACTAGCCAAGAGATTCTGGTTCTTCACTTACCCGATTCCAATCACGATTGTGGGCTTTATCGGTGCGTCGCCTGCCAGTCACTCACTCATCCCATCCCTTCTCCCCAACTCCTTGGGCCCGACACAAACTAACTGGGTCGGTCCTGACAGTCTTCATGACCGTCGATAACTTCGGTGCTCGATACTTCTCCCTGTTCCTGCAGATCTTTGTCTTTGCCCTGAACGGCATCATCTATGCATGGATATCCTCCTCGATCCCCCGCCCGCCCGCGAAACGCGCCGCCGCCCTGGCGTTTATCAACTCAGTAGGTAATGCGGCCTCGATCTGGACGCCGTTCACGTACAAGACAAAGGATGCGCCCCACTACAGGCCAGCACTGGGCATCTGCATAGGTCTGCAGGTCCTCGCTGCCGTCTGCGCGCTTGCCCTGAAGTTCCTACTTGAGAAGCAGAATGCCCAACTTGCGAGGATGGAGAACTCGGATGCTCAGCTCACAGAGCGTGATGTCAAGAAACTTGAGAAAACTGCCCAGGTCGAGGGTGTCACTGTCGCTGAGGCCAGGGCTTTGCAGAAGGGCTACCGTTACATCATATAAGTTTGCAATCCTTGGAGTGGGCACTTGAATGCAGATGAACATCACCTCAAGCCGTGTGCAGAATAATCTAGTTGAGATGTAACACAAGAGAAAGAAGTATTGGACTCCTCTTCATGGGCCTGGCCGTGGATGCTCCGGACGTGGCCGTAGACTCTCCCAAGGGTTGGTGTTCGACATTAGAGATATGCCTTGGGAGGCAAAACATATGAATTCTAGGTACCTCGGTAAGAATCTCAGGTAGCATTAGGATAAGGTGGTGAAAGGGCGAAAGCCGAAGGAGTGGGGGAAAGAGGACTGTCCTACTGGCAAACCTACTTCCTATCAGGATGATAATCAGAGGAAACGCTTCTGTTGCTAGTTATCGCGATCTGAGAGTGTTGTTGATGGGACTGAGTCAGGTGAAACTTGTGTTGACTGGTCTAGTGGAGCTGGTCTCCAAACGAATCTCGTCCGTGCAGCTGTCACAAGGCTGTGTCTGCCTTTTTTGTTCCAGGTACTATGGGACTTTTGGAAGCTACTGTTACTGGAATCAAGCGATACCTAAAGCTGTGTCACTAAGCGTTACTGTTGTATGAAGGACCTACCTCCAGCGCTGCTGGGGCATATGATAAACGGGTCGAGGACTGAAGCCACCTGCCTGCTCTGGTGAATATCGGGACTGAGGAGGGCCTTGGAAGGTCTAAGAGCTTGCTGAGAGAGGCTAGAATACGTCGTCATATCAAGATGGGGGAAAAGAAAGCCTATATTGCATAATCAATAACAAGCCATGAGGGACCACTAATTCCCCGAGAAGCCGGGCGCCATATGCCGAGTGCCCAGGGAATATCACAGATACGACGCCTTGATGCTTATCCTGGGATTCAGGATATCGAATCGCCAGTGAGGCATGCTGATAGAATTACGAAATGTATCAAAGAAAACAAGGGTTGATCTCCGTCTGCGCGCCTCCGAGATGAAGAGTAGCCACCCCTCATTTCTCCAATAGCTCCAATTAGAGTTGGAACAAATAAAGACAAGGTCCAAGACGAAAAAGATCATTTGGTTGGAATTACTGAGCCTTGCCCGCCTCTTTCAGCACCACATAGCACTGCTTGGGTTTGTGCGTCAGGCTATCGAAAGCTTCGAATCCCCTGAGCTTCTCCGGCACCGCCTCGAGGTCGAAACTCCAGACCAAAAGGACAATGAAGACCCTCATCTCCAGATACGCCATCTTCTTACCAAAGCAACCCCTGATTCCACCGCCAAACTGCAAGGTGGGCCCGGCGTGGGCATCGAATGTCTCCACCCCCTTCTCGTCGGTCTTGATCCAACGCTCCGGCTTAAAAACGGTGATGTCGCTGATATCCCAAAGGGGGACGGCACGGTTCTTGAAATCCCGAGACGACTCCGACCGCGCGTGCTCGGGGATATTCTCGTTGATGGTATTGGGAGCCATGTAGCCTGGCCCATTCGTTAACATGAAGACGTCGACGCCCTTGGGGATGCGGTGACCCAGTAGCATCGTGTCATGCACCGCCGTCCGCACGATTCCAGCAGCCGTGCCCGCGCACCGCGACATCTCCTCCACCACGGCGTCCAGGTATGGGATGTTGGTTGTGGTGATCTGCTCGGCCGTTGGGAGACCGTTCTCGTGCCCAAAGTGCTCCTGCAGGATGCTGCGCAGCTTCTTCACCACCCGCGGGTGGTTCCCCACGTGCTTGACCGTCCACATGAGCGTCGTCGCGGTCGTGTCATGGCCCGCTATCAGGAACCCAAACATCTCGTCCTTGGCGCTCGGGCTCTCATACTGCGGCGCGCGGTTCTCCTTGGCTGCGGCTTGTGCTTCCCGGCGCACCATATGGTCCGTTGCGGACGTCACATCGGTGAACTCGCCGGTCTTGTCGTCGAGGCTGAGCATCCGGGACTTTGCGTCCTCAAGGCGCTCGCGGATGAGCTGGTCCTTGTGGGCTCTGGCGCGACGGTAGGATGGCGTGAGGGAGATGAGCCAGTGAGTCTGTCTTGGCATCGGGCTGGTCACACATGAATCAAGCGTTTCGGTTATCCGCTTCATCGAGAGCACCGCGGAGTTGTACTCCGGCGTTGGGAAAACTATGGGCTGGTCCGCTTTTGCAGGAGTGTCAAATTTGGGCTGGGCGCTCAAGAATCCAATTTCGGTTGGGAGGCACTCGAGTTGGCTGCCGAAGGCAACATCCCAAACTAGGAAACTAATGTCAGCACCTTAAACTCGGGTTCCACGCGCATGGTGGTCTGCATGGTGGTCTGCATGGTGCTTACTCGAATCAAGAGCCATGTGGTTAATATCGTCAGCAACGGTGAATGGGTGTCCATTGCTGGCGCTGCTCTTGAGGCGCCAGAGCTCCATCAAATTCAGGATATGCCTGTGGAGGGATGGTGCTGCAACCTGCGGGAGCCAGATGTCAGCCGCAAGAGATTCTTCTTTGACACATAGCAGCCATGTCTTACCTTGTTGAGGAATCCAGTGGTCATTGTGTCAGCCAACAGGCGGCGGCCCTGCCTAAACTTGTCGTTGGTCGACTGGATAATATGGTGGTTCGACACTGGAAGATACGGAATTAGCGATCATGGTTCCAAGAAAGAGACTGTAGGAGTTTGAGGCCGTGAGGAAAATGCTGCCTGAGGGCAATGATCTGCCCCCTGAGCGCCCGCCCATAGAACACAGTGGCTGAACATGAGGGGCAGGATAGCCCGCGAAAAGTTTCTGGAACTACTTACACACTCCGCCAAAAGCATCTAATGGATCATGATGTGAGTTAATTCTGGGAGCTAAAAGTATATTCATGATGTCGGCACGGACCTTTGAAGAAATTAGAGCGATCAAAGTCTTTGGCTCGGCGCAGCAGGACGTCCTGAGCTTCGCGAGGATCTGTTATGACGACAACTGGTTGAAAGAAAGGCTTCAAGAAAATTTGGACAACTGGTGAATTCAGTTCCAATGACTGGGCTGTCATCCAGTCGAAGACTGTGGAGTGTTTTTGCTTGTGCTTGACCATTGAGGGCGCATCGCCAAACATTCGGCTTGCGGATGCTTCATGGTAGGGAATGCCTGGGATAGGCTTGGGGAGGGCAGCACGATATAGGGCATACAGAAGTCCGATGGCTACACCCAACACCCCGTATGTTGTGGAGCTGTAGAGGAGTGGAGAAGACATGCTCATGGTATCGCGTAGTACGAACGTTGAGGTTTTTCCACGTAACAATAGTTCAGTAACCTCAAGGGTACGGGAACTGAAGAGAACGGGAGCAAAGGACATGCTTCATATATGCTTCTCCTACATTTCACAGGAATGCAACTCAGTCGAACCCAAGACCGCCGGCGCTCCGGGCGTCAGCAGTAGCCAGTTGGCTTTGAAGCCAGCTACAGGGTACAGAAAGACCCTGCCGGCAGATCATCCACAGTTGTGGTCTAAATATACGAGGGTTGGCTGCCACCACGGGCCTGATCCATGATATTGCTTGACGGTGTTGCTGGTGAAGCCCCACTTGGCACATAGCGCTTCCTGCGTGACGCGAAAAGACCCTGTCACCATTGGTCTTGCCCGGGTACGCTTGAGACGCTTTGTGTGAGCTAGCGGCCGCTGGCAATGCGACACAAGCAGATACAATTTGGCTGTCAGCATTTGGCGTAACTCCTATGATCCATTCATCGTCCAGCTCTCTACCGCATTCGGGATCATGATCCGGCACGTATCAACTCAAAAGCAAATACCTCGAGTGGTACAACAGTTCCCATGGGCCTCTTCCCAACCAACAGCAACCAACAGCAACCAGCTGGGAGAGTTGATCCCGAAGGAATCCGGACCAAGCAGACGGCACTCGACGCCATGTCTTATATCCTCTGTGTCCTGTTTGGTTCACTCTCCTTTTATGGAATGGTTCGAGCAACCTCTGGGCCAACATACCTGGATCGTGCCATGCGGCATGGATGCAACCATGTCTGCCACGCCGCCAGGCTGCAACCTGCCTCCCATGCCGCACTGGCAGAACCGACCACGAAGCAAGGATCGCACAGACTCTCCTACGCATCTACTGTCTCGGAAAAACGAAGCAGAGCCCCCCCCCCGGGAAAATTAACGATTACCGTATATACCACCTAAATTTTACTAGGTAGTTAGGAAACTTATAATTTCCTTATCTAACATCACTAACATCACCTATATACCTATTAAAGTTATTATAATAGCTAGCTACTACCTATTAAGCTTAGAATTATAGTAGTTAAAGTTCTATTTATACTTTAACCTATTACTACCTAATAAGTAGCTTTAAGCTAAGTTCTAGTATAGTTATATAATAATTTAGATATATTATTAGAGGGTTACTACTATCTAAATAGTTACTCTAAGTATACTATTACTATTACTATTAAATATAGTTAAGCTAAAATAGTAGGCTATAAAGGTTTATTAGTCTATTTATTTAGAATAATACTATATAGCTTAACTAATATATAAATTATATAGAATAGAAGCTTACTAACCTTTTACTTATTAAGCTAGACTTATACCTAAATAAAATATAGTATTTCCTTACTAAGTAATTCTAAATTAATATTACTATAAGGATAATAGGTAATACTCTATAAGCTTATAAGTAGAGTAATAAATAGATATATATACTAGTATACTAGTAGGATAAGGTACTTTATAGGTAATACCTCTAGTAGGTTAACTAGCTAAGCTATACTATTAATATATTTATCTTTTATAATAAATTAGGTCTTAATAAGTAGAATAGTATAAGAAGAACTAGCTAAGTATCTATTAGGTATACTTTATAGGTTAAAAGCCTTCTAAAGTAAGGGGCTTACTATTATATCCTCCTAGTAATTATAATTAATAGCTTACTTACTATTATAGTATATAAGGGCTATATAATAAAAGAGTTCTTCCTATAGTAGCTATAGGAGAGTATATTACTAAAGATAAACTTATACTTAGGCTTAAGGTTAATTCTTATAATAGATAATACTTCCTAGTACTATTCTAATAAGATCTATAATATAATTAGTAGGGTAGGTGTAAAAGTTAAGTATCTACCGCTATACTTATCTAATTTTAACCTAATTAAGGTATACTTTAGTGATCTAAAGTATTATTTATATTATTAGTACTAGTATAAGTAGTTAGACTATAGCTTAGATAATAATTTTACTTAGTTTCTATTTTCTTATACCTAGGAGGTTAGGTTAAGAGTTAAGGCTATTTAGGGATATTTCTATTATATATAAGTACTATAAGAAAGAGTAAAATAAGGGGAATATAATAGTATTAGTTAGAAGTTATAAGGATAAAAATTAAGAGAGTTCTTATTAAGTATTTATAAGTATATAAAATAGTATTTATTTATAAGTTAAGCTAGTAGCTAGGGGTTAATATAGATAAATTAGTACTCTACTATAGGTAAATATATCTAATCGATTTAGTACCCTATTTAAGGTACTAAAATATATCTAAATAAACTATATTTCCTTAAATAAGTAGACTTTTCCTCCCTTAAACTTCTTCCTATATTAACTATATCTTCTTATATACCTAATTACTACTTTCCTTGCTTAGAATATCCCTTAGGGACTTATTAAATAAATCCTCTATCCTTATAGACTATAAGGGGTATAATAGTAGGCTTCTAACCCTTTAGTTAAGTATTTAACCTAATTATACAGCCTAGTATTAGAAGAAGCTAACTAGTTAGTTAAGTAACCCTTATAGGTTCTAAGAGATATATACTCTTAATATCTACCTAGTAGTTAGTAGACTAACTATCTAATAATCTCTATAGTAGTAGAAAGTCTTCCTTTTTTTTATTACTATTAAAAAATATAGTAAAGTCTTCCTTCCCCTTTAAGTACTACTTAATAAGTATTCTAACTAGTATTATTTCCTCTAGACCTTACTTAGTAAACTATATATCCTCCTTCTTATAAAGACTATAAAGGTTAACTCCTTTCTACTTTATTATACTTAGAAGTTATTTAAGCTACTCCCTCTTTAGTAGGCCCTAAAAGTACTTCTAAAGTACTTCTATAATAAACTCTTAATATAGGGCTTTCCTATCCCTATCTACTTATAGTAGTAATAATAATAGTATTACTAGAAGTTTCTACCTCTATAGTAAGCTCTTTAATACCCTTATTATTACTAGTATTAGTATTAGTAATACTAGAAGCCTACTAAAATTATAAGAAAAAGTAGATACTAGTAGTAATACTAGTAGTCCTATAAGGGCTACTTAGCTATATCTAGTCCTAGATAAGTTAATATTAAATAATAAGTTAATAACTATATTAATACTACCTTCCCTCTACTTCTACTACTTTTACTACTTCTTCCTAAAAGGAATAAGACTAATACTATTATTACCAGGCTCCTCCTCCTTATTAGCTTCTTCCTATACCTTCTAGTAGTTAAATAAGACTTCTAGTAGGCCCTTTAATATAACTTTATTTATAGTAATTATATTAGACTAGACCTTTATATTACTATTAGATAAACTAATGTGTGTATTATTGTTTTTAACCTAATACTACTACTATAAGGAGTCCCCCTTATCCTTATAGTAATAATTAGCCCTATAATAAGTGCTCTACTTATAGTCTTATAACTCTATTAGCTTTTAATACTATAACTATAAAGGTTCTACTTTATTATCTATCTTAGTATACTAATAACTAGTAATAGAGTTATTTTAAGAGGTTTTAGGGGCTAGGCTTCTACTAGGTATATTAATATTTATTACCTACCTAGCTACTAGGAAACTATCCCTTAGGGTAGCTATTAGCTAAGTAAGAGGGGACTACTAGAAGATCTTAACTACTAGATACCTAACTAGGTAAGTTATATATAATCTAGGTATTTTCTATATTAGTAGTAGTAGAGTAACCTTATAAGTATATATAAACTTAATAAAGAATAGTCCTTTAAACTTAGAGAGTATATCTAAGAGGTTCTTATAGTTAAGTTCTCCTAATACCCTATCCTAACCTTTCCTATATATTTCTAACTAATAAATAATAGACCTCTAACTAATAACCTAACTAGCCTTAATAAATACTCTCTTTAGGTTAATCTTAGCACCTAATTTATCCTTAAATATACTATTAACTTAGTCTATTATTAATACCTTAAATTTATTTATAATACTTAAGATATCTAACCCTAGATACTTATTATTAAGTAGTATAGTATACTATATAGGATTTAGGTATTAAGTAGGCTTTTAACTAAGGATCTTAATAGTTAAAGTTAGATATACTTTACTAAGGGGTACCTACTATAGGTAGCTTCCGACTAACTTAATATTATTACTAGTATTATCTATTAGGGGTACTATATTAGTAGTAGATTTATTAGCTTCTAGTTAGTATATATCCTCCTTTTCCTCTATACTAGGTATATCCTTATTATTATTAACTTTAATAGTATTTTCTTATATCTACTAAGCTATATATTCTACTATAGTAGCCTTATTTTAAATAGTCTTTAAGGGTACCTATAAGTACTTTTAGGTAGTCTACTAGAACTTAGCTATCTTAGCTGTTAGCTTCTAGGTATATAACTACTTAGGTAGTATACTATTATTATTAATAAACTATATAATTTAGCTTCTAGAGTAGGTCTTATATAGTAAGTATTAGGTAGTTTAGGCTTAATAGGTTAGTTAGAATATATTATCTATAAAGTTATATAGGCTAATAATACCTTATACTAGGGTAAGTAAGTTATATACTTCTTTATAGGATAGGCTTAAATTAACTATATAGTATAGTATTATAATTACCTGTTTAGGTAGTTAGTATATTAATAATGATAATATTGTTAATATAGCTGTTCTAAAGAGAATTGTAAGTTTTCTATATCTGTACTAAAATTTGGGTGGTATGTGTGGTAATTGTTAATTTTCCTGGGGGGGGGCTCTGCTTTGTTTTTCCGAGATAGTGGTCTAGTATAGTAAGCTTAGCTAGGGCTCCTCTGCTGGAATATGGATCCAAGTCTGGATGATGGACTTGATCTAAGCAGCTCAGCTCAAGAGCTGATATCCTCAAGTCACCCTTGAGTTTCGGTTGATTCAGAACTCGGTCTGGACCCTCAGCCTGAGGTTGATGATATGGGCGGTGCAATACCTACTTAAGTTCTTACACAGTAAGCAGGTAGATTTGGATGGAAGTGGGCCCTCGGACCCTAAACGCAGGGGTTTTGCCAAGCCCCGCTTATCACGATAACCAACGTCAGTTCAGCGCGTCTGGACTGATTGGTGCGGTTGAAATTTACACGTCGCCCAATTCAGTGCGCAGCATCACAAGCAGTCACCCCCCGTGCGATTATTAGAGACCATGGGCGTTTTCGAGGGAAAGTTCCCCCAGTGGGCATATCTGATCGGCTATAATACCATCTCGGCCCTTCTCTGGATCTTTGTTCTCGGCAGGACCGCAGCGCTTGCCCTGAGCAGTGGTCTGAGCCAGGTGTACATGTTTCCCAGCGTCAGGATCACGCTCCTGCTCACCCAAAGCCTGGCAGCACTTGACATTTTCCACTCCATCCTAGGTACACTCAAAGCCCTGCTTCGTCATACAAGAAAGAGCCCTGGCTAATCCATCTACAGGTCTTGTCAATGCCCCCGTGCTCACCAGCTTCGTTCAAGTCGCTGGTCGAAGCACAGTCCTCTGGCTCGTCATCGAGAACTACCAGTCCTCTGCTCTCAGTCCATTCTATGGCTTGATGGTTCTTGCTTGGAGTGCTGCAGATGCCATTCGGTATCTCTACTTCGCCACAAAACTTGTTGGTGGCCATCAATACGGCAACCTCACCTGGGCTCGGTACAGCGCTTTCTACGTACTATATCCGCTCGGCATCGCTGGCGAGATCGGCGTTGTATATAATACTGTGTCGGAAGCCTGGAGGCTCGGATATTACTCCCACGCGTGGGCTTACATGGCCGCTTCACTAATTTACGTCCCGGGTAGGTCTCTCCGAGGCGCGGTATAGGCTGAGCTTGCTAATGCGCTCATAGCTGTGCCTACACTTTTCAGCCACATGATACGGCAACGGAGGAAAGTGTTTGCTGCTGGAAAGAATTGACTCCAGATCGCTGAGCTCCACTATGTATGTGACTGCGGCCGCTTGTCCTGACGTGTCACGGCATCCCAGCTAGACATCGCACGGCGGAAGGACATCACATGCCATCTCCATACGACGCGCCATCAACCGCTCGATTGACAGTAACCGACGCCCTAAGCGGGATCCTCGGGTCCCACAACATCTGCAACATCACATGCAGTAAGTCGGCCGCAGCTAATCCAGGATTTGCGTCACTTTCGGATATGTACATTGTAGCCCATATTTCAATGAGCACAGATTTGGAGGCCATCGCGACCGCGTGGACAATGCCGTCCGACCTGAACACCCTTGCCGTTGGACGAACCATTGCGTATGTGAATTGATTGATTTGTCAGAAATTGGTCCAGGATCTTTCAATCAACTAATAATCCATAAGCTGCCAGTAAGCTTTCAGCCCAGCACCATGCTGTGCAGCCTCTGCTGCGATGCTATCTGGGCCCAAGGCATCCAGGTATGATCATGCCCCGGCCTAATTCACATCAGCATTTGGAACCTACGACCCGTGCACGGAGCGCCATATCAGAGCTCGGAGAGAAGAACCCCTAGGGAGGGAAAGTTGAAGTCACAATAGCTGAAAGTTGGAGTGTTGCATTGGAGTCACTCTTGGATCAGACGTTGGATCCTATATCTATAATGACCCACCACCATTTGTGTCAATTGAAAAAATGAGACGCTGCTGCCGTCGTTACCCAATCCTGTCTTCGACACACGGTTTCGTGACGGGGACCTTTGAGTTGATCTAGGCACTGTTCTCTATAGGTCCAGTCCGAACTTACTGTACCGCTCGTGGTGGTTACTTGGCACCGTCAGCTTTGGTCAGGCAGCGCTTTTATTGTGTGGAGAACCTGCTCGTCCATGTAGGACAGGCTCCGACGATCAGAGACTCATGTTCACTTTCTCTGACTTACTTCTCCCAAGTCCTGGCCGCAGCTGCGAAGTGACGCGCGATGTTCCTGTGACCAGCTGCCATGATTCCGATGTCAATTAGTCGTGGTGAAGCGACCCGGCATTGCGGATTGATCTAGGTCTCACCTCTGGCGTAGTTCTGAAGACGGTCTGTTTCATTGAAACGCTGTTTAAGTGTACTACTCCCTTCTATTTCCATGAACATGTCTGAGCGCAGATTGGCCCAAGGACTAAACTTAGCCTTCGCACCGTGCGATCGCTCCGCAGCGAATTCCCTTCAGATTTGATGTGCTGAACACCATGGGCCTTTTCTGCGTCGTTACGCAAAATTAACGGGATATATGTCATTGAAGATGGTCAACCCTTGTGGTTCAGTGGCAAAGGACAACGAGACTCGACATGGCCAACACTGACTGACATGGTGTTTGGAAACGAAGCTTTGAGTGACTCTTGGGCCCCTGCAGGCACACTAGAACTGAAAGTAGTCATACGCTCTGGCGTCTATCTCGGGCCAAGCTTCGTTTGGCAGCTGCCATTCAACGCCGATAGTACATGGGACGGGTTTCAGGCGTCGATACTCTGGGGTTATACGAAGGTGATGCGAAAATTGTGGCTTTTGACACGAAACGAACAGGTCATTCCACACGGCTTACAAAATGATGTGGCTGTCTCTTATCTCCCACACGGGCGAAAGAAGTATTATCCTCGACTCGGAGTTCATTTTCGCACGCTGAAGGCCGCTAGCATGCGGCGCAATGACCTCAATCGTGTATATATAACGATGCCGCGTGAATGAAGTTTTGGTCACTCGACAACAAGCGAAACACCTCACTTCTTCATTTTTAGTCGCGGTTGTGTCAACCTTGAGGCACTTTGAGCAAAAGACTGCAGCAGAGCCAACATGAAAATGCCTTCCGAAGCTACCATCACCACGGCCCTCGCAACAGGTGTCAAAGAGGAAGCCGTCATTGCCTCTCTCCATGACCATGACGTCTACATCAAAATTACATGCCCCCACCTCATCGACTACAAGAAGGTCTCCGGCGAGCCGGTCATCGGCGAGGCTTGTGTCTATGAAGTGACGGACAAACGGCCGATTGGGCAAACGACATTTCGACTAACCCTCGTCAACCAGCCCAAGGGTATTGACGCCATTGTGGATGGCAAGGCCCCCACGGGCTCCATACATATTGAGAGCAAGTGGTCTGTGACAGCCGGCCGAATTGAAGAAAGTATTGCTATCGAAAGCAATGCGATCATGAAGGAGATGATCAAAGGAAGTGTGGAAAAGAGTCACCCCGAGCACCACCAGAACTTTGTTCAAGCAGCCCGGGCCTGATTTTGATATTCCCCGCGCAAACCCATATCTTGTTGGTCAAGATGCCTGGACAGTGGAGGATGGATGGTGATTGGTAATAGCTATATGTAATTGTGCAGATGCAAACGCATTGTGTAGGGAATCGATTCAGCATATGGATTTTTCAATGTCATTTACTTTCACCACCGTGTCTGCATTGCCATCAGTAGATACGATACGTTGGAACACACCATACTCTCCGTTCCCCTCCCTCTTCCGGGGATTCTCCTCTTTAAGCCTTCTCGGTGTCAATACCCTCTAACTCCTCTGTTCTAGATCGGCTTTTCGGGTCAAGGTAAGGCTTCTCACCAATACCCACGGTCCTATGTCCGAACCTCTCTCCCAGGCCCTCATAATCATTGGTGGCCGAGTGGAAGACGCTACGGTTGTCCCAGATGGCTGGTGACATAGTCAGTAAGCGAGAATGTCATACAGAGCCTTTTCGAACAGACTCACCAATGTCGTTGGGGTTCCTCCACTTGAATCTAACCTGAAGGTCGTGATTGTCCAAAAGAACCCTCTCAAACTTGCGCAGAAGCTCTTCCGATTCCTCCTGGGTAAGCTCATTGATCCTCTTGGGGAAGGGGCCCAAAGCAAAAATACTCTTCCATCCAGTGACCGGGTTGGTCCTCACCACTGGGTGAACGGCAATCAAGTCCCCTCCGACATTGTGAGGGGAGCCCCTGGGTTCGGTGTAGATCTTGACATTCGCCGGGTCTGCCGCAGCAGCGCGGAGGAAGCCATCGCCGCTGAAGGTAGCTGTGAGGCCCTCAAAGAACTGCTGGTACTTCTCAGAGAACCGGTCGTAGATCTCATAACCGGAAGCCCAAAGCGTGTCACCACCGGTCTTTGGAAGCTCGGTAAGACGAAGTGATGTGTAGTCCGCCGGATACGGTTCAAATTGTATGTCAGAATGCCATTGTGCGGCATCGTAACGGCGCTTGTTGGGCTGCTCCTTGTGCCGGAACATCTTCTTCCGTGCCAGACTAGAAATATGGCTGACCGCATTATCACCCACTCCGAATTCTGACGTGCTGTTGAGCACTGGATGGATGTGCAAGGTTGAAGACGATGGCTTTCCAACGAGCTGGCCCAGCCTGTCCACAAACTCCTTCTGCAGGTCGTCGGTCAGGTTGTCCTGAGAACGGAAAAAGACTACGCCACGCTGGGAGACTGATGCATCTGTCAGCGAGTGCGCAAGAGGAGCACACACGAGGTAGCAGGCAGACTCACTTGTGATTGCCACATCTCGCAGAAGCTGATCTGAGTTGGGAGCCTTGAGGAGGTCGTCAACGATATTGACATTCACAAACTCGCGGCCTATGACCGGCGTCGTGTCTTCAACAGTGAACTTGTCCAGGGCACCGCTGAGCTTCAAGGGCTCTGGGAAAGATTTCTTGTCTGCCGGGGCAGAGCCGACTACAAGATCTGAAGTCGCAGCTGGGGCCATGATGAAGTCCTGCACAAGGGTGGGGGTGGGTGTTTGGGCCTCGTGTCTCGTCAGGATGAATTACGTGAACCTGATGTACAAATATATATGGAAGAAAGTCACGCAAATGAACTGCCTTTAAACACGGGAGCGCTGTATACATTTATAAGAGTCCCCCCCCCCTTATTATATGCACCCTTAGCATCCAGTGCTGTTCGTTTTGTGACATCCCGCTATCAGCACGCAATCCTGAGTCGAGAATTCGCAACCGCATTATGGCCCGGCAAGCCACCGGTCGTGAGGGGACGATCGATGCATCAGAAGCCAACACCCAACGCGATAGCGAATGAACGATAGCGTGATGCAATACCAATGACAAATGCGGTCCTGCACGCACAAGTTGTTGCCAGATGATCCAAAATATCGCGCAATTGAGGTTGCGGATGTCGCTCGGATGTCGTACAAGTTGCCTTCCTTAGAACCTTGTATACCACCTACAATAACTATCCAGGGCTGCAGGGACATCGCACCATTGCGGTGTGTGGGGGGGTGCTCCTCAATATTTGAGCCAACTCCGGGGCCGGGTTCACTGTTCAGGCTCACAGCTCATATTCTCAGTGAGCACGGCATTGCAGTAACATGAAAGCGACTCTTCATGGTTCTGGGGAATGAATCTCTGCCAGAAAGGATAACTGAGAAAATCATACATAGTGATATGGACGCCATACCGTGCTTTGGTGGGTACTAGGGAGAGTCACTACAACCTTTATTTGCCCATTTAACCATCCTCCCCCGAAAACCAGCTTATAATAACTTGAACCAAAGTGGTAGCCTTATTATATAAGAGTATAAGCTAAGTTACAGGCTATCATTTTAGCTATTTAGTAGCTTCTTTATTACTAGGTAGACTTATAGAAGAAATAATTATATAAGAAGAGGAGAAGTACTTCTTCCCCTTCCTTCCTTCCTTCCTTCCTTCCTTCCTCCTTTAACTTAGTTAGATTAATATTAGATTTAGAGATTTAGATCTAGAGGTTTAATGTGGCAGACACCCATAGGGTGCAGCCACACCTGCACATAGATAGGTAGTTGCAGGGTCTGGCAGCTGGCTGCCAGCTGTTTGCCAGCTGGCAGGCGCACAGACCACCTCCTTCGGGCTTACCCCGAAGGGCCCTGGCAGACCTTCCTGCAGGTCTTCCTTCCTTCTGCAACACACACACGAATACAATACAATTGCACCCCAACTTGCGTACCACATTTAAAGTTAGAACTTACCTAGATAATCTAAAACTTAAAAATAAACCTAATAGGGAGGAGAAGGAAGATATAGTCTCTTAGCTAACTAGTATACTAAAGTAGAAGACTTACCCCTAAGGATTCAAGCGAGAATCTCTCTAAGGGAAAGAACCTCCTAGGTAAGTCCATTTCCACTCCCACAACCTCTATTCCTTCATAATTTCTTTTAGCCTTTAAAATACTCTTATAATTCTTAGGGAATTATATAGGCTTGGTAATATATACCATTTTAACTGTCGTGTCGAGATGAACACCATGGTGATAGTTTCAAGTACTAAGAATGGGATTCAAACCGAGGAAATAGCCCAGAAGACCTTGATCTTCACGGCGATTCTCTCTAGTACGCACCAAAGCACGGTATGGCGTCCTATTGATCCTTGCGCCGCTTGCCCTATCCAACGGTCGAGTAGAACGCTGTGTCCCCTCACTAGTACACTATGGAGATAAGCTTGTCCTCTTCTACTCGCTTCTTCTGTTTTGTAGGTATGCCTACGACAGCTCCTGCGCCAGGTCAAAGGTGGGAGTTGCACGTGTTTGTCATCGAGGTCCATTTGGACTTCGAGTTCAGGCTGCCTGTGGCCTTGTTTCTCCGAACGTTGTTGTCAGTAGGTGCGGCATCTCGGTAGATTTGCCTACCTACTTAGGTACCTGCTGTCTTGGCCCGATTACGGCCTGCGTCACTTGTGCTCATGTATTATGATTTTGACAGATTGACAGTTGCGGCATTACCAGTGAATCGACTAGCAGTAGAAACAAAGAAAGGCATGAGTTGCACAAATTAGGCATCTTGTACAGCACCCAAGCTGAAAACAAGCACATCTGCCCTGTCCGAATCATAAGCAGTTGCGTCCCGAGATCAGACTGCTAGAGCTTGGAAGCCATAGGCCATGCTGATCGTGATATGTTCGTGTATTAAAGGCTTGACATCAGCGCGTTCAACCGTGGCCGAATGGTGCTCATCATAACCAACAATGCAGATGGCATCCGTGGCTAAACCTACTGTGTTGGGTAGTCTCTACAACTTTTATTTAATACGTCCTCCCCTCCGAATTGTGTTGTGGGACCCACTCAAACTCCTCTAAGCCTGATTGGTTCCCGCTTCAGTTCACTCCGCGCCTGAACTCCCTCGAGTGCCGTCGTCGTTGTCACTTCAGGCTGGCGGCGCGAGAGCCTACGTCTCATCAAACGACATGTTTTGACCCACAGACTCCTTCCTTTGGTGAGATAGTGCACTACTCTTCCTCATCCGCGTCGGCAACATCCTCCGCGCCCTCCTCCGTCTCCTCCACGGCCTCTTCCTCTCCAGCCTCAGCTGCCGGCTTGCCGTTCTCCATCTCGATATCCACGTCGGTAGCTGTGCCGCCCTCCTTCTCCAAGCGCAGCCACTCGTCCCACTCGGGGAACAACTCCTCGTCACCTTCAGCACCAGGAGCTCCGATGGTCTTCGCAACACGGCCCTTCTTGCCCTTTTCCAGGGACTCTTTCCACTTCTTGACCACATCCGCAGTCAAACTGGGCTTGTAAGTCTGTGAGAAAAGGACAGCTTCGGCGAGACGCTCGGTCTTGACTAGGATGTTGACGCAGCCCTCGACATCTGCAAGGAGCCATTTCGCGGAGAATGCAACGTTGTGAGCACCAGCTTCTTCGGCCTTGCTCGCCAGGGATGTTAGTCCTTCGCGGTCGGCGGTCGAGGAGTAAACGAGCAGCAGAGAGCCAAGATCGTTGGCATGTGTGAAGCACTCGGCCGCCAGAGAAACGTCCCAAGCAGAGAGAGCGGCGTCACCAACTAAGAAGCGTTTTGGTCAGTCATCAACCAAGAGAGATAAACGCCGGGCAAGGGCGAAACTTACCAGTTTTCCACCGGTGCTCAACATCGGCCTGCTTGGCGAGGTCGAGCGCGATGTCCAGTCGGCTCAGCGCAAGGGCAAGCTCGAACTTGTGCTCAGGGTCCGTCGCAACATCCAAAGCGAGCTCCTTGTGGCCCTGGCCGTCCAAGAACCGGGCGACCTTGTTGAGCTCGCCCTCCGGAATCGCGGCAAGCAGCTCCTGGGCCGCCTCGAGCTCCTCCCGGAGGACGAGGGTCTGGTACTCCAGCACGGGTAGTGACAGGGCGAAGGACGTGATGGCGACATCCTTGTTGCAGAGGTAGATACGGGAGTCGCGCTGGATGTACCCAAGGATGTACATGGGCTGGTCAAAATGTGACACTGTGTAAGTCTGGTCGCCCACAAGGTAGTTCAGGCGGTTGGTGGAGTTCGTAAACAGGAAGCAGTCGCCAACCCACTCGCCGGTTCTCACGCTCTCGCTGATATCGGTGATGACCTCGAAGGCGGCCTCCACCCCATCGTCCTCGACCTGGCCGGACTGCAAGCCCTCCTGATATGCCTCGCGACTGAAGCGCAGGATGTAGCAGGTGTCGTCGCAGGCCAGGGCGACCAGCTCCCCACTCTCACTCCAGTAGACCTCACGCGGCTCGACCTCGATCCGCCTCACCAGGCCACCAGTCGCCCAGTCGAAGAAGCTAATGCCCCCCTGGCCCTTGACACCAAGGAGGACTCCTCCGGCCAGGCCGTCCGCCTGGAAACCGACGTCCAAACCGCCTTGCTTCTCGACAAAGTTCTTGAACACCTTGACGCTGGTCGGTGACTCACGGATGGCAAAATCATTTGAGTTTTCCTTGGAGGCCCAGACAAAGTCCAACGCCGACCCGAATTGCTTGTTGCGCCACGCGAGCGCAGTGTATACGATGAATTCGCCGTCGCCGCAGACGGCGACGAACCGACCGTTGGCTGAATGTGAGAGGGTGGACGGGTAGACTTCGCAGCTGCCCAGATCCTTGGTGGTGAGGTTGATCGGCACATTGTCCTTGGTGGCCTCGCCGCCCTTGATAATAGCCGACACCACCTCGTTGTGTTTGGCCCAGATCAACTTGCCGGAGCCGTCCATCGAGACGGCGGGCTCTTCGCGGCCCAGCTTGACAACGACCGATCCTTCGTCGTAGCCGACGGCGACACTCTGCTTGCCCCGCTGGTAGCTGACACACCAAGCCCGCTCCAGGCCATAGTTCAGGCTCTGCTCGAACCGGTAGGTGGCAGCGTGCCATATTCGCAGGGTTCCGTCTTCCGAGCCCGAAATGATGACGGGGAGCTCGGGGTGGTAGCATGCAAAGCTAACGTTGTTGGTGTGACCCTCAAGCGTCGCAATGAGAGACTTGGTCGTGTAGTCCCAGATCTTTACTGTCCGGTCGTCGCTGGTGGTAAGGAGGTATGGCTTGTCGGAATGTGGGTAGTAGTCGACGTGGTTGACGCCCTTTTGCTCGTGTGCCTCGAGAGTGAAGTTGGCCGTCGAAGACCCGAGGGACCAGATCTTGACTGTCCTGTCCAGACATGCTGACGCGAATGTGTTGGTGTCTTTGGGGTTGATTGCCAGCGACATGACATAATGAGAGTGTCCCTCGAAGGTCTGCTGGCACTTCCACCCGAGGTCCCAGTTCCACAACTTGATGGTCATATCATCACTGGCCGTCAAGACGAAGGGCTGTGTTGGATGGACGCATATGGCGCGGATGTAGTCTGGGTGAGCCTCGAAGCTGGCGACCTTTTCTGATGTGTTGTAGTTGTGGACTCGTAGTTGGAAGTCGTCGCTGCCGCATACAATCCAGTTCTTGCGCGCAATGAAGCGACCCGCACGGACGGGCACGTCTGTCAACTCGAACGTCTTGACGATGGCCTGCGTCTCGTAGCTCCAAATGTATACGTGGCCGCTGTAGAGGGTCGTGAGGATCCATGGCTCTGTGGGGTGGAAGTCGATGCCCTTGACACGCTCGCTCCGGGCAAAGAGCTGCCGCTGTGCTCACGGAGTAGTATTAGCGACTGTGTGATACCTCTTCCTGTATGCTTGGAGACGGGGTCGGGGAGAGCCCGCCTGCCAGGGATCGGACGTAGAAGCTGTGGTTCACTGATCCACACAGCAGTGCGCCCAGCAGTAACGCCAGAGGCGGCTGTGTATGCTGCAGCACCATGGATGCCATTCAAGAGCAGCCGGACTGGGCCAGAGGTGATATAAGACGGGAATGCGCATACCTTGACGTCGAGCCTCATGGCGGGCAGATGCTATCGGTGTCGGGGCTGCGTTCAGAAGGGGACAATGGCTCGTCGAGGATTCGGGTTGAGGGCGGTAGGGCTTATGTCGGTGGCAGACAAGCCAACATGGGGGAAGGGCTTCTCTTCCTTTGGTTAACAGACTTGAGCTTGCTCAACCTGGGGCCTGATTGACGGGATGGACTGGTGTAGAACGAATGCGATAACAGGGGCCGGGACGACTTGGTCGGGCGGATGTGATGTGGGTAGCGTCCCCGTGTATGAATGGCAAGCTGCTGCCACGTCTCAGGGAGCTCTGGCTAGGCCCACTGCCAATTGAGATGTGGTCTTTGGGGAGCTCAGCCTTGAACCCAAACTTTTGGCCTGAGGCATCAAATTTTGGGGGTGCATACAGCACGTACCTTAGACACACACCCCTGCTCGATTGGCTGCTTACAACACCATCCAATATGGGGGATTTTCACAAGGGGGAAAAGGCTGGAGTGCAATATTAGAGGAACAACAGAGTCGACATTACAATTTTCGAATTTCAGCTGGCAGCATTACTTCCGAATTGTCACCACATTGGAATCCCCCAAGCTTTTGCGTTTGATGATCGAGTGACAGACAAGCCCTACATTCCAAGTCACGAACGCAGTCTGTCTTCGAATGAAGGCGTGTGTATTATCTGCTAACGACCGCAGAGCAGCGCACCCGTCGTTCCTGTGAACGCTCTCCGCTCAATTGCAGCTTCAGATTCTGCACATATCACGTTATACTGAACAAGTTATTGCTTCATGAGTCTTGTTTATTTTGGTTGCTCTGTCCCGTGGCAGGACGGCAAATTCTCCTACCCATCCATCTGAGTTGACATCTGAGGTGATGCTAAATACCAGACACAAAAAAAAGAAAAGTGAAGCCAGCATCAAAAGGGTATGCATTCCGTTATCCCGCTTCCCTGAACACCGTACGATAGTAATCCCTAGCACTGCACTGAAACGCCGAGTTTCGTCTCATCATGAAATCGGAAGAAATGGGTGAAAAATCATCTGAACAGCGTCTAGTCCTCGGCGTCAGCCTGGACCTTCTTCACGATGTCCACCATCATGGGGTACAGCTTCTCAGACTTCTGCAGGCCGCAGACCTCGGCGACAATGGAGTCAGCGTCAAGGGACGCCATCTTTTGGGCGAGCTCGGCAGACTCCTCATCACCCTCAACGTTCTGGAAGCGGAGAGCCATCTCAGCAGCATCGAGGAGGCCGCTGCAGTCCTTACCCTGCTCCGCGAGCGCGGCGGCGGGCCCGATGAATCGCTCCTTGCGACCGAGCTTGCGGAGGGGAGCACGGCCGACACGCTCGACGGCATCCTCGAGGTGGGGGTTTCCGATGCGCGAGATAATCTTCTTCACGTATGCAGCCTGCTCCTCCTCGGAGGTCTCGTGCTTGGAGACAATGAGGTCGGAGGTGTTGGCCAGGGCCTTCTTGACCTCGGCCAGGATGTCCTTGTCTTGAAGGGCGTCATAGACGGTGCGCTTCTTGCGGTTGTAGCCGTGGTAGGCAGCGGTGGCGTGACCAGTGTTGACGGTGTACAGCTTGCGCTCGATGAAGGGCTCCAGGTGCTCGACCCAGTTGATGCCATCGATGGGAGGGTGCTCGCCCTCGAAAGGTAGCTGCTCCACGACCCACTCGTAGAACTTCTCCAGCTTGACGTTGAGGCCTGCATCGGCATCTTGCGCGGGCACGATTCTGTCGATAGCAGAGTTGGCGTAGCGGGCGCGCTTGTGGTGGGTGTCGAGGCGCTCGGCAGGGGTGTTCTTTGGGTCCTTGATGTGATCGGCCAGGGCGGTGGTGGCATTGATCATGTTCTCGCAAGCAATGACAGCGAGGGGCTTGAGGTTCTCGTCGCGCTTGTCAATGCCCTGGGCGATGACGGGTGCGATGAACCTGAGGATGGTGGGGCCAACGGAGCAGGTGACAACGTCGGCAGTGGCGATCTCGTTGACAAGATCCTCGGCGTGGGTCCTCGAGTTGATGGCACGGTAATTTGTGATGATGTTTTCTGTTGTACCCTCAGTGCCGACCTCGATGACCTTGTACTCCTTGGTGTTGTTCAGCTTGTCAACAACTTCGGGCACGACATCGGCGAAGACGACCTCATATCCGCTGTTGTGCAGGAAGCAGGCGACAAAGCCACGACCGATGTTGCCGGCACCGAAGTGAACGGCCTTGAGGGACTTGGAAGGTGCAGAGGCCGCCATTGTGAGATGACCGTGGGGGAAGATGACGGACGGAAGCGGGGTGTCTGAACGAGGATGTGAATGTGGGGTTGGAGGGTAGATGTAGCCCTAGGAGGAGGACTAGTTCAGAAAAAGCTGTTGTTGAGGACTGCGACGAATGTGACTATCCGTCGTGTTGGGAGTGTTGAGTGTTTGGATGGAAATTGGAGTTGGAAGCATGGAAGTGAGGTAGGGAGAATAAGCCAGGTTGGGGAAGGGAGGGAGAATGCATTTATGTATGACAGCAGGTGGTGTACGAAGGCGAAGGGAAAACGAATGGAGGGGCCTGTGGTTCGTGAGTCGCAGTTGCCTCACATGGAGTCCCTCGTCCCTGACGTCGCTGTGGTCGGCCTGCTGGGGGAGGGGCACAACAGGGAGGAGCCCGCTGGGAAAGGCAAGTGGGGCCCATGTGTGTGACCAGGGGGGGCCACTGTCCGTCCACACGCAGTCAGTCGGTCCAGCGCTACCAGTCTCCGGGCGCAACTCTGGCTTGATGGGGGGAGTGGGGCATCCCCAGCAGGTTTCGCGCAAACAGATGATCCAAGGCCGGGCTGTGGAAAGTGTTAGAAGCAGACCTCTGCGTTCTGTGGGTCTCCCAACAGGCCAACAGACGCTGGCTGAAACGGACCGGTGTTGGTCAGGCCAAGGCCGAGCTTGCAAAACGGCCTGCAATCTGAGCCACCATCGCCATGTCGTGACCAAGGCCTGATTGGGCTCTTCCAAATGAGAGATTTTAGTGCATGACATGGTTGTCCGCAGGCCCGGAATGGGACGGCTGGCCGGTCTTTCGATAGCATCGTCATTGTCATTGGCCAGGGGCCACAGCCTGTTGTGAGGACCAGCGGACACGGCGGATGGGCTGACCAGGAGGTGCCTTGAGACATTTTGTTTTGTTTCTGTACATCCTACAGAAGCATGCATGCATACGTATCCGTACCTAGCACGTCCGCCTACTATTACGTGCCACCCAACGGCAGACGCGGTGAGAAAACCTTGGGGGTAGTACAGAGTAATAATACCAGCGCATTGTTGCTGTCGGTGTTGCATACTACCTACCTAGGTAGTAGGTACCTAGACCCCCTCCTCCTCTCGTAATAAGCCGGCCCTGCAGGCAACAGGAACCCAGGTAAGACTCATAATATCGGTGGTGTCGAACCGGCTTATTTCTCGCCGTCTCTCCCGCTATCGCTCAGGTGAACGAGTGAAGAGTCACTCTTGATCACGCCCAGTGTTCACACCAGAACCCATCTCAGACAGGCGATGTTCAGTCAAAATCTGGCTGACATTGAGTGGGGCCCCGTTAAGGCTGGGTGGGCGGCTTCGGGCCTCGCAGCTCGCAGCAGACGGGCTGGTGGTGGGTTCTCTGCTGACCTACCGCCTCTTTGGCGACGGCAATTCCCTCAGCGGGACAGATTAGCTCTACCATCCGAGATCACATAAAAGGACTCCGAGATTCACCTCACCACACTGCCCCGCGAGTTCCGAGGTTGCCATACCCTGTCTACCACACCTACCTAGGGGTTCAGCACACAGACTAGCCTATACCTAGCAGCTAGACTAGATATAGTAGTCTATACTAAATCTAGACTAAAAAAATCCTAGTATACTAAAATACTACTATAAATTATTTTATATCTTATAAATAAGTACTTTTAGTTACTAAGTTAGTACCCTTAGGCTATACCTTCTAGTACTAACTAGTATATACCTTATAATACCTTATATTTAACTTTAAATATTACTAATATACCTTCTAATACTTAATTTATACTACTTATAATACTATAATTATACTTTTTTTACTTTTAAAAGTATTATTAATTAATTTAGTAGTATTAAAAATACTTATTTCTACTTATTTAGATAATTCTATTACTCTTATATATATAGATAAATCCTCTATATTTATTAACCTTAAAGGTATTCTAGAAGATATTTTAAAACCTATTAATAGTATTATTTTTATAATAAACCTTATAAACCTTATAAACCTTATAGATTAATAGCTTACTATTTAAACTATACTTCCTTCTCTCTATAAATATTAGTTTCCTATTAAAGAAGCTATAGATATCTTCCTATATAACTTTATAACTACTTAGAGTTATTTACTTATTTATAAATAAAGTATAAATAAAAGTAAAATAAGTAAGAAAATCTACTATAATTATTAATATAGTAGCTAAGCTAAATAGCCTATACCTAATAGAAGAATTAAAAAGAATAGTTACCCCTTTAATATTATATTAGACTCTCTTATATAAACTAACTATAAGTATAAAATTAGCTTTTAAAGTATACTAGTATATAACTATAGACTATATATTAATTTACTTATTATACTTATATATAAGATTAATACTAAAAGTTATAAATATATTAAAAAACTTATATTCTTAACTAAATAGATATACTATATAATCTAACTATCCTTTAAATATAAAAGAGACTAATATAAGTTTATCTACTAAAATAATATTAAGTAGGTCCTTACTAACTTTTAAAAGAAAGAATATAAGCTTTATATATTAACTTAATACTTTATTCTTCTTATAATAAAGTATATAAGCTATTATATCTATAAATATAATAAAACTAGCTAACTAAAGTATATATACTAGACCTTTCTTATAGACTTTAATATCCTAAAATAATACTCTAATATTATTATTATTAATAATACTTATAAAGTAAGTTACTATATTACTCTATTCTCTCTCTTCTAAGCTAAGTCTAATAATAACTAAGTTAACTTATTTAATATCCCTCTCTTTAAATTTATTACCCTATTAGCTACTAGCTCTATACTATATACTAGATATACTTTAAGCCTAAAGAAGAATAAGAAGTTCTTTATATAAGTATTTATATAAGATAAAGCTATTTAGAATAAAGCTAGTATCCTATACCCTTTTATTACTATTATAGACTAGGATAATAAATAATATAATATAATCTAAACTATATACCTAGAGATATAACTATAACTCTATATATAGTATATCTTTAAGAACTTTATTAAGGTAGTTAAAGACTTTTAAGTTAAGTTACTAGAACTAATAAAAACCTTACTAATACTACTAATACCTACCTATTATAACTATCTCTTTAACCTTAACCCTTAGCCTATCTTAATCTAGAAAAATAATAATAAAGTAGTAAAATATATAAAGAACCTATATAGTATATATATATAGTTTAGTAACTTTATTTATATATTAACTATAGTAGAAGCTAATAAGACTATATAGAACTTTAAACTTTTTTAAGAAGACTTATAATCTAAGATTATTAAGTACTACTATAATAAATTTACTTATTATACCTAGATATCCTATAAATATACTAGTTATTACTATAACTATAATATTAAGACTATATAACTAAAGGAGTTTAATTATTATAGTTCTAAGTTATTTTTATATAGTTAGAATAATAAACTTATATAGATAATTAAAGCTTTATACTAATCTATTTAGGTATATAATAATAACTATAAGGTATAGATTACTAAGAAGTCTATAAACTTCCTTTAGAAGTACTAGAATACTAACTTAATTAAATATATATATATTAAAATTATAAGAAAATCCCTAGATATTATCTAAAAAGAGTATTATTATATATTAGTAGTATTTAATAACCCTCCTAATCTAAACTATAGCTTAGAATTATATATAAATAAGCTTTAAGTATAATAAAGACTACCCTACTAATACTTTATATTTAAGTAATACCTTAGAAATAAAGCTAGATAAAGAGAAAGGTTTAGTATTAAGTATATATAGGTACTATAATTAAAAAATATCTCTTCTTAGTAGTAGTTATATTCCTATAAATAAGTAAATAACCTATTAATACTTATATACTATCTACTCTTTATCTAATAAAAGAAATAACTTTAGAATAAACCTTATAAACTCCCTAAGAAGTTTATACTAAGTAATAACTAATAAGCTTAGAAGGCTTAATCTTAAACTTCTAAGCTTATTTTAGATACCTAGGTTTCTATTAACTATATCTTAAAACCTATACTAAGAATATTTATATAGTCTATTCTACTCTTATAAGCTACTTACTAAGATATAATATAAATCCTATTATACTAAAAGGAATTACTAATATTAGTAAAACTAGCTATAATAATACTATAGATATTATTTAAGCTATATTAAAAATATAAACCTTTACTATTAAGGTAGTAAATACTATACTTACTATCTAAATTTAATACTTTTAGTAATATACTTTAGGTATACCTATTACTATATTTAGTATAAAGCTAGTATATAAATATATCTATTATATATAGTAAGATAATTAATTATTACTTTTATAATATATAGCTTAAGCTATAACTATTCCTAACTAAGGTACTAATAATTAGTCTACTAAGTAGTAATCCTTAGATAGCTACTATCTATAGATAAATAATATATACCTAGGTTATTAGCCTATAAGTATAGTATAAACATCCTTTAACTAAGAATATAACTAAGTTAGAGTATAAACTAAATTTAATATCTAGTAGTACTAGTTATAGTAAAAAAAATAGTAGTAATAGTACTAATAAGAGTAGCTATAATAAAGAGAGTAATAGTAATAATAATAGTAATAATAATAAAAGCTAGTATCCTCCTACTTAAAAGAAGCTTATAAGAGTTATTAAATATACTCTTTCTAAGTTAACTATTAAAAACCCTCCTACCTAAAAGAAATCTATAAAAGTTACTAAATATACTCCTTTTAGATTAACTACTAAAAACCCTCCTACTTAGATAAAACCTATAAAAGTTATTAAATATACTCTATTAGTATTTATCTTCTTATAAAAATAAGTATATAGAAGAGGATAATAAGTATAACTACACTAGCAGCAAAGCCTCTCCCTCTACCTCTCTATCCACCTCTCCCTCTACCTCTCCCTCCACCTCTCCCTCCACCTCTCCCTCCACCTCTCCCTCCACCTCACCCTCCACCTTACCCTCCTCCTCTCCCTTATTATCCTCCTCCTCTCCCTTATTACTCTCCTCCTAATAATAAAAAAAATAAAATACTTAAATAATATTAAAACTAATAATAAAGTATAATATCTAAATAATATTAAAGCTAATAAAGTATAATATCTAAATAATATTAAAGCTAATAAAATATAATATCTAAATAATATTAAAGCTAATAATAAGACTAAACTAGGTTAAATCTAACTATTAGCCTATATACTAAACTACTAATATTAGTATTAATACTAAACTATAATAAGTATTATTAAAACTAATCTAAGCTATAAGAGAATCTACTAATAAATACTATTAGAGTTAGCTTAAATTATAAAAGAACTTACTAGTAAGTAATATTAAAGCTAATTTAAGTTATAAAAAAACCTACTAGTAAATAATATTAAAGCTAACCTAAGCTATAAGAAGGACTATACTATTACTAAATAAGAGGAGTAGACTACTAAGTAAAAGAAGGAGATAAGTAAATAGAAGAACTAGGTTACTAAGTAGAAGGAGTAGGCTACTAAGTAGGAAAAAGCTTAAATAAGAAATATATATACTACCTAAACTATAACTACTATTAGTAGTAGTAATAAGAGATTAATAACCCTTAGATAAGGTAGTACTATTTACCTAATTATAATAAACTATATACTTATAAAGATAATATTTTTATTAATAATTATAATAAAAGATTAATAGACCTTAAATAAGGTAAGTACTACTTATTTAATTATAATAGGTAGTATACTAAAGCCTCTAACTATAAAGATAATATCTTTATTAATAGTTATAATAAAAAGTTAGTAAACCTTAAATAAGGTTAATAAGCTAATAAACCTTAAATAAAGATAATAATAAGAAGGAGGATAATAATAATAATAAAGGAGGATAATAATAATAATAACTACTCTTATTATATAATACTTTTAATAGAGGAAGATAATAATAATAATAATAATAGTCTACTCTTATTATATAATAGCCTACTCTTATTATATAATAATCTACTCTTATTTAATAGCCTACTCTTATTATATAATACTTCAAAAAAGAATATTAATAACCTACTATTATTATATAATACTTCTAGTAGAGGATAATAATAATAATAATAATAATCTATTATTATTATATAATCTCTTAGAAAAGATAATAATAATAATAATAATATTTACTACTAAGGGTTACTTTATAGTCTACTACTAAAGGTTACTCTATTATTATATCTATAGAAAGATTAAATAAGATCTAAATTACTTAAATCTAAGAAGTTTTCCTAAATTATTAAAATATTAATAATAGCTAGTAGCTAGCTAATACTTACCTAGTAGCTTATTAGAATATTAAAATAATAACTAGAATACCTACTAGATAAAGCTAACTTACCTAAATTAAATAACTAGTCTAAATTATTTAAATCTAAAGAGTTTTCCTAAATTATTAAAATATTAGTAATAGTTAATAGCTAGCTAGTATTTATCTAATAGCTTACTTATTAGCTTACTTATTAGTTTATTTAGTAACTTATCTATTAACTTACCTAGTAGCTTACTTAGTAGCTTACTTAGTAGCTTACTAAAATATTAAAATAATAACTAGAATACTTACTAAATAAAGCTAACTTACCTAAATTAAGTAACTAGTCTAAATTATTTAAATTTAAAGAGTTTTCCTAAATTATTAAAATATTAGTAATAATTAGTAGCTAATTAGTACCTATTTAATAGCTTACCTATTAGCTTACCTATTAGCTTATCTAGTAGCTTACCTATTAATTTACCTAGTAGCTTACCTAGTAGCTTACTAGAATATTAAAATAATAACTAGAATACCTACTAAATAAAACTAACTTACCTAAATTAAATAATTAGTCTAAATTATTTAAATCTAAGAAGTTTTTCTAAATTATTAAAATATTAGTAATAATTAGTAGTTAGCTAGTACTTATTTAATAACTTACCTATTAGCTTATTTATTAGCTTACTTAATAGCTTACCTATTAACTTACCTAATAGCTTACCTAGTAGTTTATTTAGTAACTTACTATATATAATTAACTAGTTTAAATTAAATAAAATAAAGGAAAGTTTAAAATAACTCTAATTACCTCTAATTAGTTAACTAAAAGAGTAACTTTTTAAATAAATAAAAGAGAGGGTATCCTTAACTAGTAAAAAAAATAACTAGTAAGATTATAAGTCTTTAAAGTATACTTTAACTTTTTCCTATTACTTTTAAAACCTAACCCTACTATAAATTAAACTATATTCTTAAGCTTAAAAAAAAGTTAATATATAAAGATAATAATAAAGAAATACTTAGATTATATTATTATTTTATTAAAGTACTTTAAATTACTAGTAATATAGTATTATATATAGTAACTATATATATAGTTATAACTAGGTATTAATAAAAGTTTAAGTATTAGTAAGAACTTATTTCTTAAGTATTACTACTACTAGCTAATATAAATTACTTAGTAGTAACCTTTATAATAGTTATATAAGAATCTCTTAGTAATTACTTAGCTATACCTTTTATAGAAGATATATTATAGTAATAATTATTCCTCTTTAGGTAAGCGAGCCCCACAGGGTGTGGCAGACAGGGTATAGTAACCTCGGAACTCCCGCCCCGCGCTGTCCATGCACGGCGCTTTGATGTTGTGTTGCTGGCCCATCACTTTTATTTAGACTTCGAGGGGGCCAAACGGCCAAGGCCGGCCACCAGGCTCAGGCTGGACTGCTGGCCGCGTGTGACTTGAGCCGCAGGCTGTAGCCGTCCCTCCATCAGAAAGATCGGCATGGCCATGGAGTCCCCCGACTGCCATCCCGCTCATCTGCTCTGGCCACTCTATCTCGGACACCAACCATCTCGGTCTCAAACAGATGCATGCCGTCTTGCCATCCAGGGGCACTGGGCACTCACCCGCAACCCCAGATCTACTAGAGATGCTGCTGCCATGTGCTCAAGGGGCTGGCAATGGGTGGGGAGGACCATGTCTTTGGGTTGGACAGCCTCCGTAGACCGAGTTCGTGTCACGGGCGGGACTATCCACAGTCAGTGCAGGCCTGACCGTTTTGGCCGCGATACTGTCAACGGAGTATCTGCTCTGGGTTCGCACGTCGTAGCCGGGTAGGTATGCGAGACTGCACGGGGTTGGGTGACGTCATTCTCAGAGATGGGTTGATCAACCCCCAGGTAAACAAACGTCTGAATGATGCGTAGGTGTTCTGCTATTCTGGGTCGGGCGTGCCAGGTGCTGTGTGCAGGCAACATTTCCCGAGCCCGTTACGCCGTCTCCTCGCCTGGGCATCCCATCACCACACTAATAAATTGTGTACCCGATCGCCGACCGTTTCCACCACTGTCCTGGGCCCAGGCCCGTCGCTGGCCTGTGCCTGGCCCCATAATTATCCCGCATCGTCCGCCCTCCTGCGTCCTTGGGGAAGGCATGACCGTGCATGGCGGGGCACAGCTCCACGACGTCATCGGCCAGGGGCGTCATTCGTCGGCGTCATTCTGGCGGCCCCTGACGGGAGACGACATCGCGGTGGCTAGACCTAAAATGGGCCCCTTTCATCACTGCTTCCTCATCCTGGAGCGCCAGAGCGCTTGCACCATCGTCCCCGGTTGCACATCCTCTGCCGGGTGCCGTCCAAGGGTCCCTGCAGGCGTGCTTCACACCTCGCCGCCAAGTCTCATCGGCTCATTCCCAAAACATGCGCTCACGAAGCCCTCACTGCCCGCCATGCATTGCCTCATCGCGCATGAACCCGTTGCTTCTCTAGCCTGGCCTGGTCCCCACCGCCTGTTGTTCACTGAAGCCATCGTCAGCATGCATATTGGGTGCTCGCGCGCGGATCCGCTGGGTTTGGGACCCTGGTGTTCCCTCAGTTATGTTTCAAAACTTCCAAGCCTGGCCTTTTCATCGCACCCCAGGTGCCCTCAGGCCTGTTCTTGACCCCCGCCATGAACCGACCCTTATTGTACCAACATTCAATGTGAGCTTTGCTCGAGTGGTCCGCTTCACGTCCACGGTATCTCGCTTCTAACCTCAGATGGAATATTGTCTTTTGAGAGGAACTCCGCACAGAAGGCGATCACATGAATTCAGCCACAGGAATTCCGCCGGGACGTGTTCGTATTTTTGAAGTTGTGGCAATAGTATCTATATGTGACTTCATGCACGCGCCCTCAACATCAAATATGTCTACATACCTAGGTACGCATACGGTGTACACTCTCGGGCCTCTCACTTTCGTCTTCAACCAAAGACTGTCCAGCAGAATTTCAATACAACACCCCCCCCCTGGGCTCCTGTACCCTCAACGGTCCTCCTCCGTAAGGCCCACTGGACCTGAAGATCGGGAAGTCTGGACCGCCGCGCTGCCCGTTGGCAAGTCCGCCATGATTGGCTGCCAACGGACCGAGAACCTCGCCTACCTACCGCCTTTTCTGTATTCTCGGGTTACTCTGTTGGTCACAAGCGTCCAATTCAGCAGCCGCACAGGGCACAACGTGCTATAAGGCGGCTCTTCTGAGTGGCAGCATGGGAGGAGGAGGGCACAGCCAACCACCCCAAAGCAGTCATTCTCCACCTGGGCAGTTTCGTGCGTTTGGCTATACACGCATATTCTAACCGCCGTCGCCCAGGCCTTTGCACACTCCAGCGACCAGCGACCTTTTTGCCTTCCTGGACCTGGGCCTGGATAGCAGGACGGCTGGATTGCTGGAATACCTGGCTTGACCCGTCAGTTCCTCCGGGCGGCCTCCCTTTCCTGGTCTCTCTTTTTTGCAGACACTCTAATACGGGGACTGCAAATCGATTTGCCATCATCCAGCAACGCTCTCGATCGATCGACAATCGACGTAGGTGACCTAGGCAGCTGGCGGCTCATCGACGGCTCGATGATCCCATTGCATGTGGCCAGACCTGACAGGTCACGCATACAGAACCTTAGAGTGCAAACAGAGGCGCGGCATTGTGCACTTCCTTCATCCAAGTAGCCGCCGGACGTCGTAGCCGCCGTTGCTATCGGGCCAGCGGACAAAAGTCTGAGCGACTCATGAAAGGCATCTGACGGTGCCCCAGGGTGCGCAAGAATGCCCTCTCACGATGGCTTCTATTAGGAAAAACGGCCCGGGACTGTCCAGTGCACCCCTTATCTCCTTCCCCAAAGCAGCCTCCTGCAGGCTGCAGCAAACGGCCCTTCCATCGTGCCGTGTCAGCGCCTGATACGGGGTTTTCGGGGCTGTGGATCACCCCACAATGCCCCAGAGTATCCACCTCAAGCCCGCAGACCCACACCCACCGCTTGAAAAAACGGACCGAGCTGGCTCCATTCCCAAAGCCGCCGTCGTCTAAGGAAGAGCGCACACCGCGGCTCAACCCCTGATCAAAACATGGCGATTGTGTCTCCTTAGCGGCCCTAGTTCAACTACGTTGTGTCGCCGAGATCTCGAGGCGACTCCGAACTGAATCATTGGACTGGCCCGGCCGGGTGGGGCCGGCTTCACCCGACAAGCTCACCCTTTCGGCACTACTTTGGCCGGCACACTGCCACTTGCTCGACGATAAGCCTCTCCGAGCTCACACCCAGGTGCCCTTCACGACGGTCTTGTCAGGCCATACCCTAGCGTTTTGCTACTGCCACGATCCGCTGACTGGCCAGTAGCCATGACAATAATAGTCTGTTTCGGCGAAGAGCCATTCTGTCGCATGAAGCTACATGACTGGGCCGTCGAGACTAAAACTCGCTTCCTCGGGTTCATCGGGTATTCGGAATATAGCCTCCGTCGTGAGCAGGTCGATTAAATTCACAATATACGTGATGAAAAAGTCATAATCACATGCAGCGCGTAATTTTCAGAAGAAACCAGCGCTGAGACATGCACCGGTCATCCGGTTGTGTCACGCTTTCGACCTCATTGGCGGCCCACCCACTTCATAACTATCTTTGACTCAGTTCAGCGAACATCCAGCTGACCAGAACTTACGCCTCTTGATGGCCATCGACGAGACGTCCGGGGCCAATCGACGCACAGAACTTGGAAAGCTTTTGGAATCAAGGATTCGAACCGCTCCGGGCCCAGCCTCGCCCCTAAAAGTCATCAAGAAGGTGAGCATGCCCGTACTCCTTATTCCACTTTGTCTTCCTCCCATGATTTACAGCCTCCCAGGCCGGCAGGCTGCGGATTCCTCGCGCATACGTCAACAAGTCGCCTGGCACCAGTTCCGGCTGACCAGCATCATCGACACGAGCTATCAAAGCCACAGCATGTGCGTCCAGGATGGTTGGGCCCGTGGCAGCTCCGAACAGCCAGATATCACGCTCTTGCTCAAAGGCTGGGCTTGAGTGGTGTTGCCTATAGATTTGCAAAAGATCATTGAAAAGATCGGCGGCTTGGGCTTTTGCCTTCGCAACATTCTCTGGGCGCAATGCGTAGGCCAAATTGTTGTCGTAGCTGTCTCTGTTAACCACACACACCTATGAAGACGTACAAAGTTTCGAATTGTGAAACTTACTGTTTCTTTTTATACTCAAGTGCTCGCCGATATCTGTCAGACATATGTCTGTCGGCGAGCAGCTTGTTGAGGCCTGGGTCTGGTACTTCTACCGCCTGCTCCTCTGTAGGGCTTTTGATGCTCAACGAGAAAGCTTGTATCTGGTGTAGTTGTCCTAACAGCCTGTCAACCTCACCTTTATGCGAGCCCCCGAGCAAGCCCGGAAAGAAGCGTTCTGCAAAGAATTTTGAAATCGCGGTGCTTTCCGGCGTAACTTCAAGGTATGGCTTCGCCGACCCGCTTCGGCGTTCACGGGTCATGACGGGCACCTGACCATTCGGGTTAATTTCAGTGAGAAACCACTCCGAGAGATTCTCATCTCGGTGGAGGTTGAGGAGCTTGACAATGATTTTGGGCAAACCATTGGCACCTTGGTGGTATTCTTTTCCAAGCTCGATGGCAAATCGGGCCATAATGGAATAGAGAGAAAACGGAAAGACCAAGAGGGTGAAAGGCCGTTCATCGGAGTTGTCGACGCGCGGTTTATTCTGAGCTTTCTCTTGTAAGAGCTGATTGCGTTCTGGTGAAGCCATTTTGGTCAATGAGTCAAATGCTGGATGACGAGCAACAAGCCCATGCTAAGCGTGGTCTCAAAACATACATACCAAAGCATGAGGAGTTGAGGAGACGTCAGAGAGGGGTTGAGCAGAACATTATCGTGGCGCCAGGCTAAACTCCGGCCCTACGGAAGCAAGGCACGCGCCAGCGGCCAGTCAGATCTTACTACCCACCTTCTGGTAACATCACTGCATGATGATTTTTACAAACACACTGAGGTAGGGTATCGAGGAATATCAGATCTCGGGTACTAAGAGCTCTCTCGGGTATGATGAACTTCGAGCGTTGCACGCATTTCATGCCTTTGCCCTGCCACGAGCATCGTGCAATATGCCCTTGACAATTGCCGACATCGTTTCTCGACTCTCCCAAATCGGCCAAATTACACAGATGAGTGCGCTAAACCATACCCATATGAAAGACACAACACACCATCCCGTGAAACCCGCTCGTGTAAACTCCCACTCGGTGCCGAAAAATGTAAATGGGACTAGAATCATTGCTACGGCCCAATACGCGATATTGAATCCATAAGCAAGCCTAGTGGCAGCCCGAGCTTGCCCAGCATCCATGGGTCGTGAATAAGAAGCCTCAAGGAAATCCACGATCGCGTTTCCTGTGGGAACAACCCTTTCCGGTGTCGGTTCCGATGCAGTATTTAGTGTGCCATTCTCCTCCTGGGGTGTGGTTGGATCTTTGACGGCTTTTTCCAAGTCCGGTCCAGCACGGTCTTCAGGAACTGCTTCTTCTCGTGTGAAACCAGCGGGAACGCCTTGTAGGATCTTTTCTAGCCTGATCTTTGCTAGAAGGTCGCCTTGGGCTTCCGCTGCTCCCCATTTTGATGGGAAGAGGTATGTTAAAATGAATGCCATGATGACGCCTGTGCAACACGAGGTTACGTTTCCAGCAACCGCGTTCGTGACATCGCCCGTGGTCTCCACCGAGATACTCCCACTACGGAGCCTGGTCACGACGAACCAAGCAACTAGACCCAGCGCGGTTCCAATCCATGGCGAGAACAGTGCTGCCACAGACGACATTGGCTCCCATAACAGGATCAATCCAACGGGAATTGAGGCACCACCGACAATCACGCCCAGGACCGTCAGCACCCAGGTCAGGTTAATATCAACAGCGTTCAGTATGCAGCAGAACGAAGCCAGTATCACAGAGAAAATAATGATGCCGTAATGGCTTATTCGTACGAGCTCATCAGAGGTCGCGGCCGGCTTTATGTATGTCTTGAATAGGTCGAAACAAACGAGGCTCGAGGCGGCAATCAATTCTGCAGATGTTGCACTCGTGACGGCCATGAACAGCAGGAGGAGCAGAAGTCCCGCCCCCCCCTTTCCCAGCAATGCAATAGCCGCCGCAGGAGCGGAAAGACCACTTCCGTTCTGCGCAGCCGAGAGCGGGTTGGGATATGTTGGAAACGAGGGGTTGGATGTCAACGCTGCGCAGCCGAGTCCCATGGCTGTGGCGAATCCAAATGGGATGCCATACCATGCGATTCCGCCAAACAAATATGCTTTCACCGATGTCTCGGGCCGCGAGGCGATCGCGCGTTGCCAGTAGGCCTGGTCCAACCAGACTGTGCAAAATCCTGCGACGAGCAAGTCGATTGCGAAAACGAGCCCATCATTCGACTTGAAGGTCAAGAACGATCCGCTGTGAGCATTGCCCGAGACCGGCATATTCTGACCGGCCTCGAGGAGCAAGTCATAGAATTTACCGATGCTCCCGACTGTCGGACTCGTTGCGTACATGCTGAACCCGAAGGTGAGAATTGCCACGAAAAGGATCACCGTGTGCGCGTAGTCGGCGATGAATGTGCTCCTCAGGCCTCCGGCGATGACATACGCCGCGACGACCAGCGGGATAAGGAAGCAGGCCCCGTAGATGTTCACGCCCGACAGAGCGCCAACGACCTGGCTGCCTCCCAGAACAAGGCAGGATCCCACCAAGATGTTCGTGGCGAACGCGAAGAAGAGATAAGTCAGATGATTCAAGCGGCCGTGGTGTGCAAGGATGATCTCCGGAAAGGTATGAGCGCCGGGGGCGTTGGTCTTGATCTTTATAGCAATTAACGAGAACAGGAGTATTTGTGAGGATCCCATTGCGGCGTACCACATTGGTCCACCGATTCCATACGAGTAAGCAAAGGTGCTGGACGTTAGAAGCGTCGAGCTCCAGGTCCAGGAGCTGACAATGCCTGCTGCGATGAGGCCCGGTTTGACGCTCCGTGATGCGGTGTTGAACTCCTCAGATTGTTTGGTTGAGTAAGTGGTGTAACGATTCTGGAGATAGGTTATGGCCAGCCTGTCCAAGAATACGTCAGTGGCTTGTCCAGCACGGCAGTGATTTTCTCATGCTTGGTGTGACTTACATCATGAGGGCAAAGAAGGCTCCGATGCCAACCACGATGCCATATCCTACCCCCTGACTCAAGACCAGCACTCCATTTTCGTTGGCCATTTCGGCAAAAAGATGGCACGAGGAATAAATACTTGACAAACGAGGATTTTAGAGGAAGGTTTGCGCATACAAAAGGTATCCGGCTACGTGCCTTGGTTTTGGGTACGTGTCTTCTAGGCACAACGTTAAGGGCAAGGAACCCGCGAGAGATATATCAAGGGCTAGCGTTTTTGTACGAGATACCGGGCTTCACCAATATCATGATACCATCGATGACTCCCAGGCCAGATATGAGCGAATACGTGAGGACTGCGCTTGAGTGTGACACACAGCCAGGGAAGGGGCATATAATCCAGAGTTGCCCAATGGGACTGACCAGGGCCCGCTTATACTTTGCAGAAATCATACTGTTCCCGACCACCTTATCAAAGCTGATGACATCTTTGAGCAATCACCAGCGGAGTTAGCTAAAATGTGCAACCGGCAGGCCATGTTACTTTAGAAAGATAAGCAAAGGAAGATATGTGATAAGCGCTGGTCTGCAGATCTTCCCGGGTTTGCCTCGGCAAGATAGCATGCGTTAGCTAGAGTGCTCGCGGCCGCCCCTTTAACAACTGCCGATCCAATCCCAGAAGTTCTTCGCAGCTTCGACCGTCGGAAACTTTCGTTCACATCCGTTGGAAGCACGTTATCAGATAGAACACTCAGACTCGCGTGCCAAGCAAAAAGGAACTCTTTGCCCAACCACTGGGAGGCTGACTCAACAGCTCCGGCCCATAGGACAAGTGTTCGAAATTATGCAAAAAAATAAAATAAAATAAAGCTTGTCTTTATTGCTTTTTTGTGCTTAGGGCAACCTGTTTCACCTAGCTATGCATATATGTACAGGGAACAGGGGAAAACATTACGGTGCCTTATTGCGACGTGCGACATTCGCACTGAAAGATCGAGCGCTTGACTGTCTTGATGATGACTGAATAGCCCGTGGACAGGGATTCAAAACATTCGATGCCTTTTATCGAATGATTCCACTGGCGTGACTTGTGCGAATTCGTTGCTCGTTTTGGTCAATACTCACACCCAGTATTCAAGCCTTCCTGATTTCCTGCCGTTCAATTTTTTTTTTTTTTTTTCGTATTTGAAGGCTGCAAGGGAGACACACGGGAATGAAGGTCTACAGGTGCGGAGCTCTGCTTGCTATAATACCATCTCTGCCTATTATGATCTCAAATGCTCGTCCCAGACCCAGGAAAGATACCGATCAGCTGAGGATGGTCTACTTTAGATGAAACTTTCTAGGCGGGCAAGCCAACCTGCTCTTCCGGTGAGCAGATTGAAAAGAAAGCTTCAGAGAAAGCCTGTCCTCTTATTACTAATCCCACTGGTATAATATATCCCATAGACTATTAGTATTCTTTAAGTTCCTCTATTAAGCTAGAATAATAGTAAGTTCCCTAGAAGGGTAAGGTAATATATCTTTTATACTAAAATAGTAGGTTTCCCTATATAGAGAATTTAATAATAACTTTCTAATTTACTTCTATAAACTAGTCTTCTAGCTATAGTATTAAGCTATATCTATTTATATTAATACTATTATAAATTATAAGTTAGTTTAATATTATTAAGTATTATATAAAAGTATTATTATTATATAATTTAAAACTTTATAAGTTAGTTAAAATTTTATAATAATAAAAGTTATTATTACTTTAATTAAAATTATAACTTTATTTAAATATATATTTATCTAGTTAAACTAAGTAATATAACCTCTTTATATTATATTATTAAAACTATTTAAAAGTAATTATCTAATTAAAGTAAGATAATAAGTAAGATAACTATACTTTATTATTTAAATATATAAATTTAATAGTTTTTTAACTATAAATATAAAGATTAACTATTAAGTTTTTAAATATATAATATATTCTCTTAAAAATAACTATTTAGAAATAAAAGATAAAACTTAAAGAATTATTAATATATTCTTAATATTTTATAAAGAATATAAGTTTAATTTAAAATATATTTAATATTATAAGACTATTAAATATAAACTTAATAGTCTTAAGTTTAAGCTTTTAAAGGTAGACTATAAGGGTATTAAGAGGTTAATAAGAAGGCTAAAGGAGGAGAAGGACTAGTTATAGAAGGGTAATATAGTTAAATAGAATATAGTTAGGAGAATATAATTATAGGTCTTTTTACCTTATACCTAGGAGGGATGATATATCCTATAAGACCTCGCTGGGTTTCTCACACATGCCAGTCCCATATGAGACGTTTCTATCGTCTGTGCCCTCGGGTCACAACAAGAAACTTGACCACTCGCGGGAGCAATACTCAATCGGAGGAGGGATGAGTCGCGTAGGAAAGCCGTTTTCGTTGTGAAGAGCAAGCAGTCAGAATCCGGACTTGTGCGCGGTGACGAAGGCATCATCAATGCCTTCCACATGATTAACAGGACCTTCCGGAAGGACTCAGAATGAGATCGGCGGCAGGAAAAGCCCGATGAGACAAAGATGAGCAACCACAGACCAGACTGACTTGCAAGAAGCCCAAACGGACTGTCACGGCTGTTCGCGGCCCGTGATGGCTTCAACCTCGATAGCACCGGCACGAATAGGCATGGCCTAATGCTATGGCTAGAATAATAGTTTGCAGAAGCAAACTGGAATGTCACTGCCAAATTCCCTGCATAGGGAAACCTACTGTTTTATCTTGAAGATACATTGCCTTGCCCTACTAGGGAACTTGCTGTGGTTCCAGCTTAATAGAGGAACTCAAAGAATACAAAAGTCCATGGACTGTCACGGCGATGCGACTCTGCAGCCATGAATTAGGATTGGGGACAGAGGACCAAGTATTACTTGTGCAGTCCCTGTTTAGAGGCTCAGTGATTCTCAGTAAAAAGCAGACATGACAGGCCAGGCCAGATATGCGACTGAAATGTTTTTCATGTCATTAGAGACACCAAAGCGGTGTCTGAGAACTGTTCTAAAGGTGTCTGACGGACGTCTCATTCCTCACCAATGGTCGTTCCAGGTTCTAGATGTCCCGAGGTCCTCTTCGGGTCTCTTCGAGTTTTGCTACCACAGTCGACGTCCGCTCAAAACCAGCCATCTGCTTCAATGCTCGCCATCACTTGTGAAGAAGTTAGAAAAGGCCATGATTCATCCTTGATATCTTTCTCATCCCACATAGGTAACGTCGACAGTGTCTCCCGGCTCCATATCCAGGTCGTGTGGAGTGTCATATCCATCGAACTCCTGTCCGTCGAATCTGAACAAGAGCTCATCCACAGCAACGAAGAAATGATCGGACGCATCATCCATAAGGCCACCCAGCGAGTCGTCAGGGTCGATGTGGCAGCGGTACACCTCACCTGACTCACCTTACTCTGTCAGTCCATGTCGCTGAGCGGAGACAGAAATCAAAATGCTGGGACACCGGTGTTTTGATAAGATGACTGTGGGTAAGCGATGCACTTACGATAACGGACCATTATCGGCATCAAATGTTTGCGCGAAGACACAGGAGAAACACTCTCGTGTTTGATTGAAGAACGGGTGGGGCCGTGAGCCAGAACCTCAGAGTCTTGGTCCTCGATATCTGGGCGAGGACTTTGAGCCGGAGCGGAGCCAGCGGTGGTGATGCGAAGAACAGCACGCTCGTGTACTTCAGAGAAAGCACCATCGTCAATCTGGACTTCAGCATCGTACCACTCTGGTGTGAAATGGAAGGTGATGTTGTCGTCAGCGAATCGATAGAGCTCGCGAAACTTGGCACGTGCGACGGAAATCAGGGTCGTGTAGTCGGCGGGCTTGGGGATGAGGTGTCTGCTCTCACCGTAGATGAGAACTATGGCGATCGCCATTGTCGGTAGTGTGTCGTCGGTCGAGTTGGATTCTCGAGTTGGATTCTCGGCGCCGTGGAAGGATAGGCTAGGTAGGTGTTGCTCAGGAGGTTCACTTGTAGAAGGGGATGGCTTCTTTAAGCGCTTGCATTGTTATCATGGCAACATGCAGCATGCTTGACAGCAAGACACGTATTTGATTTTTAGAACTGTTGGCAAAAACACGGGACCCTGGCCAGCGGCCACCATGTATCCAACTTTCCATCGCTTGTAAGCTGACCGCCAGCTGGCCCAACAAAACATTCCACACAGATGATAAAAAAACCAAACGTCGAACGCCTGCGCAGGGATATCATGACCAAAGCAGCAAGACACAGAAAGTATGCAACAAAACCCAACCAGGTTGGTAGGCAAATCAACCATCAGCTGACTTTTAGATGGGGCCCTTGAATGCACCAGAATTTCGAGCCATTATTGTCTGTAGGGAGGAAAGCCAGGAAAGGTGGCCGACTGTCAGCAACCCGTCAGTGCGCTGGTGGGTGGCTTCAGGATGTCCATGGCAGACTCACGTAGCCCTGTTTTGCCAGGAACTCCTCGGCTTGTCTTTGCCGCATAGCTTCCCTTGCCTTATGCTTCTCTTGTGCTAGGTTGAGGGATTCGTTCAAGGGCGTCGAGGACTCTGTGGAGCCACGGGGCTCATGTAGCCTCGCGAAATTGGCAGTGCCGTTGCCGGACTTGGAGCGTGAGCTCTTGGAGAAGATGTTGAGCTTGGAAGGCATTTTGGTCAAGTGATTGGGTCGAGGAGGGGGAGGAGGAGGAGGAGGAGTAGTCGACGAAGAGACAGACTGGGCTTCAAAAGACGTCGGGGTGTTCAGGTCGAGTTCCTCAGGACTTCAAATGTTGAGGAGCAGGATTTGGGTGCACTGTGGGAGACGGGATGACTTGATGCCTCAGGGTCGGACGGTCCCAAAGTCTTTATACACATTATCTGCCTGTACGGCCTCGTCACGGTCTTCTTGGCAGGCTTTCCATATTATATCTGCCTGATCGCCCAGGAGTTACACAAAGGGCGCAGGGAATGCATGTTTTGCCCGGGCGGCAAGTCAAATTCGGATTTGATTCTGCTCATTGGATCTCGCCGAGCTAGTTCTGGTGCTATGTTTGTCCGTCTTACTCAACCGGTCTGACTCCGAAATGACGAGATCTGAGTCCAACGCAACGGCCTACGCGTCTAAGCCACCAGGCGTGCATGTGCCTGACTCATCCTGGCCCGGAGCTCAGCAGCCAGGCCTAGCCGTTTTCAATTCCGACCATGGGAAGGATTCGGCAAGCCTGAAGTGGTTAGAGCAGGCGTCTTGCCGGGTCTTGCGGAATACTCTGTAGCGAACTCCGAGCTCCGAGCCACCCAACGTCCTCTTCACTTCACTCGGTGGGTATTCCTTCTCACAGGCCCGTATACCGACAATCATCGCGTATCCATTCTCCTCCTGGCCAACTCACTGGATTCCTTGTTGGCAAAACCCGTCACAGAACACATTGGTCTGTGAGACCCTGCAGGGCTTGAAACCCCCAATTTGTGCAGGTAGTTTTCATATTTCGATAATACGGCACGTGCAGCATTGAACGTGTAATCCGCCCAGCATGTCACGACTCACCAACGCCGGCGTTCAGGGCATCTCGTCTGGCCGTAACTCCAGCTCAAGCCTGACTGAGAAATATAGGAGGAATGGCAAGTTGCAGTCCTGTGAGCCGTGCCGCAAGAGCAAGCTCAGATGTGATCGTGAGTTCCGACCCTCCGCCGGACAGAAATCTCCACCCTGCTCGAGGGCATTGTCCGATTCCGCGAGACGGAGTAAGAGACCAAGACACAAGGAGCTTTGAGACATGAAAAACGAAGCGGCCTCTCGTTTGACCCAATGAACCGTTGACTGACAACCAAACTCTTCAAGATGTGGTTCCGGCTTGTGGGCGCTGTGTCAAGCGCCAGCGGACCGACCAATGCTTCTATCACCCCAACCCACTCACGCAGGTTAGATACACATCTTTCGTTAGATCCCTATTCCTCCCCCTACTGTCGCCCGCAAGCCCACCAGCTTCTGCCCAAAGTCCGCAGGCAGGCCCGCTCACAGCGCAGGAGCGTTTGTATCTCCCTTTCCATTTACTCTCCTGGCCGGTGGTTCAGACTGACAATGCCAGCAGCAGCGGGCTCAAGCTCGGACTCCTCCAAGGGCCATCCCAACTCCTTCATCTTCGGCTTCCCAGGCCAGTCCACACGTTGTCGCTCAGTCTGTCGAGTCGAGCTCCGCGTCACCTGGCATCTCGGAAGAATGGGCATTGACCACCGCAGCCCCGTTCAACTCCGACACCTCCACTCCAGCCCCTGGCCATGCCGTGTGCCAGCCATTCCATAGGGCGGCATCTGCACCTTTGCTGGATTACGAGCGTGCTCCAGAGGTTCGCAAGAATGCAGGCTTCCTCGGCCCGAACTCGTACTCCAACATCTTGTCCGAAGGCCTGTGCATTCTTGAGCCCGTTTCTGCAGACTTGGATGCCGCCATTAGCACACAGCAACAAAGAATTCATATCAGCAATGAAAGGATAACACAGGGATGCAAGGTTCTTTCATTCTTCAGGCGCAGGTCCATGATCCACCGCTTCATCGCCCGCTGGTACGAGGTCTGCCAGGGCACACAGGGAATCGTGATCGAGGCTATCATGAAGGAGTGGCTGCTTAAGCTCGTAGTCGACCACGGTGACACACTCGCAAGCCAGGAGCCGGCCAAGATACGGAAACTCAGTGAGTTGATATGGAGAAACACCTTGACCCCATTGGTATTCACCGGAAAGACAACCGCCCTGGAGTGGGCCCGTCTGGCCACGGGCCCAGGACTCCGCTGGGAAACCTTGGGCCTGATTGCCGCAAACATAGGTCTCTGCGCCATTGAGACATCCGAGTCAGACCAGCTGTTTGTTGAGGGTGAAGTGACACGCCAATGCCTCATAAACACCACGAAGCAGGTCTCCGAAGACTGCCTTGCATTCTGTCGGTACTGTGAAGTTCTCGATGATTTGTTTGTCTGGCTCTTGAGCGAGGATTCGGCTCTTGTGGGTGCCGTCAAGGGGGACAGAGACTACTCGGCCTATAGGGCAACAGGCGAGGCGCATAGCGCAGCCATCGCAATGGGTCTGCATCAAGGCAGCAAGGCCGACGACAAAGTGCCGTTCTTCCTGGCCGAGATGCGCAAGCGTGCCTTCATGTGCTCCTACTTCCAGGAGATAAGTATCGCCTCGTTCCTCGGGCGTCCGCCGCGACTGTCGTATCGTTACTGTACAATCGAGCCACCCCTGGATTTGACTGAGAGACAACTGTAAGTCCCATGACCACAACATCTTCCAACATGCCTTCCGCCCCGTGTGAATGAGCTTCTGATCAGACATACTGGAAAGCATACAAGCGCGCCCTGAGCTCGAAGCTACACTCGCGTCCCTCGACAAAGACGGGTACAACACAGCTGGAAACTTGCAATACGCTGGGTTGACTCGCGCTTGTAGGTTCTTTTCCCGTTGAAAGCCAATCCGATTATTGACTCGGTACAGATGCAAACTGCGCTATGCGCCGCGAGGATGTGATTGATCTTGCCCTGGGCCACTACACACGCGACGAAGTCCTCGCTCGTGCAAAGATAATACAGGAGAAGCACGACGCGCACTGGTCGTCGCTGCCAGACTTCCTGGCTAAGCCTTCCATGGGGCCCTTCGACTTCACCGATGCCTCCGCCACTAAGCCGCTTCAGGCCCTACATATAATCGTCTTGCGCAATGGACGACGCTCGAACGAGCTCCTGCTACAGCGAGGTGAGCACAAACCGACCGCACTTACAAATCGGGAGAAACAATCATGCTTACACACACCGTCCAGTCCTGATCCGCAAGACGGGAGCGACGCCCGAGAAGCTGATAGCGACCGCGCTGGACATCTTCAAGGACGTCTTGCAGATCACAGTCCGCCACGACATCGCGACCATGTTCAAGACGAGTTTTAGCTTTATTCTAGCGTGCCACGGCCTTCGGAGCGCGGCCATTGTGGCCATCGAGCTGCTCAAGCAGGAGATGCTGCCCCAGTACCCGGAACGGCCGCTGCTCCCTCGCAGCCAGACCATCCAGGACCTCGCCATCTTCGCCTCCCGCCTCGGGTCCATTCAGCCCACGGACGGGTGCTACAGCGTGTGCGAGCAAGGGAAGAAGGTGATCACCAAGATCCTGGACAGGATCCTCAGCCCCGGTCCGCCCCAGATGGCGCTTCAGAGGACAAACAGCGGCAGCGTCTGCAACCACGCGCAGGACCAGCAGCTGCAGCCGCCCCAGCAGATGCAAGGGATGCTTCCCATGATGGACATGGACGGTGCGCCTATAAATACGTTGGGGTCATTGAATGGGATGGTCATGGGCCTGCCGGATATGAGTTTCTCCATGGGTATGAATGTCGGCTTCGGCGCAGAGCCCCCTATTAGTATGGGCCAGGACTCGGACTTCATGAAATGGCTGGATGCGATGGAGTGGGAGAGGATGGATACTTGGGGCAAGTTATGATGCACTTTGCAGCAGCCGGGTTGGTGAAGGTTGCAGTTCCAATGAGCTGAGCCTGATCGGAATAAGTACAATAAATTTCACAAATTTCACGGATATTTCAAAAAGCACACGCCCGAATAATCATGATGCAGCCTCACACAAGCGGCCGCTCATGGCGAGAATAAATATACATTCACAAGCAATCGGCCAGCATTGTTCAGAATTCATCGCATTTAGTTTCCTAATGTGTAGAGTGACGGAAGTTTCGTCCCCGCCAACGAGGGGCTATGGTGGCTGACAGCTCTATGAATGCTGCCGAAGCCCTCTTCAACGAGGCTGTGATATGTCCCCGCGCAGGCTTTTTTGGCCTGCTTGGCCCTCTTTCTGGGGCATCCCAAAGTGTGGTATCGTTTGGGCTCGGCACTCCGATCGAATTAGTTGTGTGGTTGACATAAGAGAAAGGGGGCGATCGGAGCCATAAGAATAATGTTTCAGTGCCGACAGGCCGGAATAGAGCTGTTGATGGCTAGAGGAACCATAAGCTATATTAGCCAAGTCCTAAACTCCGAGATCCCTGAATGAATATGACCAAGGACAGAGCGAGACACCGACTCACAATGGTTCGGAAAGAAGGGATTACCGCCAGTGCTTGGATGCCGGCGTATCATCGTGCGTAAAGGCGCCTCTGTGGGTTCGGTTGGGCGGCGGTCCACCCCAGAAGTCCGAGCCCCAGCTCATCTCTCGTCCGGGTCTCTGCTTCTGTTGGAACCCGTCAGTCTTGTCCCGCACAGCCCCACTGTGCCCATGCCTTGGGCCTCTCCCTTGACTGGTGGTCCGGTGGAAGAAGTTCTGTGGTGGTGTTTGTGCATACCAGGCGTGGTTCTTGCCGTTGTCATGTGGCTGCGCCCGCTCTGGGTCGCTCTCCTCCTGTAAGGGTATGTTAGTCCAGGTATTCTTCTTCCGGCCTATGGTGGTCCACCCGGAGTTGCTTCCTTGTTTCCTTGGTCTCGGAGATCCATAGGTAACCTCTGCAGGGTCCCGACGGGCACGGGGGCCAGCAATTGCCTCGGAAGCAGGTTCTCCACGGATGTAGTTTCGGAATTGAAGATCCTGACGCCGGTATTGGGCATCAGACTGGCGGGGCGGGGGACTCCACCCGCTGGCTCCGTAGTGTTGGCCCTGATTATGAGAATATTGACTGACCTCGCAATTGGTCAAGTGACAGTTGGTGCTAACTCCGTTTCTGTGGGCGCCGTTGGTATGGACGCCGTTGGTGAGGTGGCCAACCTCGGAGTGGTGGTCCGGACCTGCAACTAGACGAGAAAATTCCTGGTCAGCCTCATCATCATTCCATCCACCGGGATTGCCCTCCTGGTTCCAAGCTCTAGTATCAGCCGGAGAGCAAGAGCGGCCCCGCACGTATTCCGGGAAATTGTGTCCTCCTTGGTAAGGGAGCCACTGTCCGGGAGAAGGAGTCATGTAACCACCCCATCGCCATCCAGCTGTATTGTGAGGTTCCCATTCTGGACTTGTAGGCATCGCGGCACTTATATGGCTTTCCGGAAAGGCTCCAGGATAATTTCGAGGGGAGTTGGAAGCAGCAAACCAATTACGGTTGGCATCGTTGGAATAGCATTGTGGAGTATTCTTACCCTCGAGCTGGTCTTCTGTGAGGCCACCAGCGAGGTACTGGACCTCGGTTTGGCCTCGATCCGGGTCCATCTGAGTGGGCTCGCCACCGGAGTACCAGCCCGCTTCCGTGGGTGGCTGCCCCTGATACTGCCCCTGATACTGCCCCTGGGATCGCTCCTGGTACTTGCCCAGCTTGATGTCAGCAATCTCTTCTTCTTCATCCCCCGGATAGAAGTTCGACTGTCCGACATTCTGCCCGACTGCCTCCTTGCAGTCCTTGAGGTCTGGTATAAGCTTTGTTGAGCGTCGAAAGCGTTCGGACGCGCCGCCCCACCCGCTGGCGAACGCATCACCACCAGGGCACTCCAGCTCAAGGCTCATCGAGGAATTGTCAAAGGCTTGCGGGGCCTTGCTGGGCCCACTTGAGACCTCTCTGGGTCTTGTTTCGCTCACCTGGACGTTTTCTGCCATGAAATTTCGGTCTCCAGGCTCGACCCCAAAACGGTTTCCGTAGCCATCTGTTCTTCGGACCTGTTTGTTGAGTTGGCGGTTAGGGACTGATCGACCAGGCAATGGAAGGATATAGTCCTTGGTAAGGGGGTGAGCTACATTGACAAACAGCTCGGCGTTGTCGTGGACGTGGCCGTATGCGCTTGGTGCGACCTGCACCCAGTTCTCGAGCAGGCCGTTGATGTTCATAGGCCGGAAAAGGACAATGAGGCTGTACACAGCCGCAACATTTGGAAAGTAAAATCTGATCTCCTTCAAAAGATCCTGGTACGTCGCTGGTCGAGCGATCATGACCGTCATCTCCCCCAGGGTCAGGTAGATTCTGGAAGCCATTTGGTCGTGTGTCATAGGCTCTTTTCTGATGAGCTTGCTGAGAGTGCTTCGTCAAGGGCTGAGAGGATTGAGGGGATTGGAGAGGAGTCTGAGTAGTGACTTGGAAGTAGACCAGAGTGGCGTGTTGAATCCCTTCCCCGTTTGCTGGGTGGGAAGAAAGCTCTAAAAAAATGACAGCTGTGGCGGGGCGAGGCTGCTTTAGAAGTCCGAGCCCTAAAACTGAGCTCCTTCGTGCTCATAGAAATTTCGGACGAACGGTCGCTCCGGAAAATGGACAGTAGCTGAAAGGTTGCTCCCTCTCTGAACGATTCTTCCTGATTCTTGTACTTCGACTCCTGGGCTCGCAATTGCTTGTTTCCATTCAGTCAGCTGCAGGGGGATATTTATCCCACCATCAAGCCCGATCACCTTCCCTCGGGCGAATGAAGAGTGTAAACTGTAGTATGGAAAGGCGAAGCAATGTTGCAGTTCTGGAAAAGAGCAAAGACACTGTAAGTTATCTTTTCTCATGAATAGCTTGAAACCTGGTATGTGACTCAGAAGGCCAATCTCTTCTGATCTCTGCTGAATGTTCAGTGGTTCGACAGCTGATGCGCTGATAGTGAAGCAAGCATCAACCTTGGGAGGGCAGAGATGCTTCTTGTTGAACCGACACTAGCTGGTTCCGTTCAGGCCGTCTGTATTTGGGCCAAAAGAGTTGGTGGAGATATAGTGTAGTTGAAATATCAATCTCTCATTGCTGAAGTCGATGGGAAATGTCAGCTTGCTGATTGGGATTGCCGAGTGAGTGAAGTGGCAGAGGCCCGGGTGTATGTGGACTTGGGGTAAAATAAGTCTCAAGTTTGTGCACAATAGACCCAAACCAGCCCCAAGGCTCTTATTCAGTGTCAACCCAGATGAGCCTGCTGCATAAAAGTTAGTTACTTGTATACTGCCATTTGGCACTGGGCATTTCCGAGTGATGGAACTGTCAGGGTTAAGGTGGGCAGCAAAACCTCACATGTGTTTGAATGGTTTCGAAGGTGTGGGAACTCTCGGTCGAGACCGGCGAGGTTAGACCATTGTGGTTCTCGGCAAGTGTTCAGTTGATTGCGTTCCTGGATGGTCCTCTCAGGAAAAGGCCGAAGGCTGTATGATGTTTTGAAATGGCTGGTTTGTCAAGCAGATGAATCCACATGGAATAGTGGGGATGTGTTGATCAATAGAGGGTCATAACGGGAGGAAGGAAGACCTGATGAATCAGAGAAGGTGACCCACGTAGGTAGATGTGTTGCACCTTGCCTAAGAATGAGCCAGAAAATAAAGGGAATACCCTGGGTTTTGCAGCCTTAGAGTTTGCTAAGCGATGAGTCTGAGGAGTACAGAGCGAGCTTCTGGGTCTGTCACAAAAAGCGAGTTGACAGAAGCTGTGATGATTGTCATGTAAACATTGCAACTCTGTGAGGCTCAGGCGGAGGCGATTTCTGTGGGTTAAGCCTCCTGTTTCTTGGGATCTATGACTGTATAGCAAGGACAGAATGATGAGCTAAGCTGCAGTGTCAGTGGAACTGCAAGTGGTGAGTTGGATCGAAGCCGGGGATGGCAGATATCATGGACCTACTACCCGAGATGATGAACCAGCTGCCAGCGTAGGGATAGGTCTAGTCCAATGATGCTGATCTAGTGGAAGGGAGAGGGTAAGGCTTCCCGGATATGGGTTGACCGTTTGACCAGTATTGAGCTGACTTGAATAGGTTTGCTAGATTGTTGGGATGCTTGTGAGTAGAAACAGGTACCCAGTTGATGAGAGCCGAACGCCTGGAGCGGTCAGACGAGATGAAGGTTGTGGAACAAACACAAGCTGCCTGCCTGCCTGAATATATCCAGTAGTCGAAAAGGATGAAGAGTCTTCAATGTTGTTCAGAGTGAGGCTGGTGTTGTTGGATGGGTGAAGATGGTCAAAAATAGGGACTGGTGAGCTGAGCTGGGGTTGTCAGGGGCAGGTGGTCCCTTTCCAAAAAGGTAGGCAGCAACGGCCACTTTGCAGTGGAAGTGGAAAGAAATGGGTTCTTGTATGGCTGTTGGTGAGAAGAGAAGAGAGTGTGACCGAAGTGGCAAGAAGAAACTGTCCTGATGATATCAGTCAGATGGGAATGGGGTCGTGGTTGATGGGTCCCAATTGGTGAGCAAAGCCAATCAGCGGAGCAAGAAGAGCTACAGATGCCCAAATAGCTGGCTGGTAAGAAAGGGCGAGGTATTCCTGCCGGCAGCAGCTGCCGAGGCCGAAGAAGATAGGTGGAAGGGCAGGGCTTGTTGGGTTCGTGACTTCGGAAGCTTCTGTGAGCATGAAAGGTCTCAGCCGGATGGGAGTGAGCAGATTTTGCGAGCTTTCGACCAATCTCAGATACTGGATAAGTATATGAGAGGGCTTGAGCTGTACTTCTCCTAAAACCGAAGCAAGATGCTGCTGAGAAATCATGAACATCATTGGAGGGGAATGAAGGAGGAATATCAACTGCTGGTGGCATGCGGAGAGTCATGGCTCACACATACAGCAGCCGGCAGATGATGCAGGTGGATAGCTGTTGATTTGAACATTGTTTCGTGCATGGTAAAATCTATGAGGCTACTCTTATTGCTGCCCTTGGCTGAATGCCCATCACACAACGACACTGAGTGAGAGTCCGAGCCAACCCTCTCCTTAGAACACGGATAAGTACAGAGGGCTTGGGGAGCAGAAGAATTATCGGATGTTGTATCCAATAAAACCTTCCGGTAGCAGAAATCACAATTTAAGCAAGAGTCCAGACAAAAGCATGTGAGGCTGTTTGTCCTGGGACGAGCATCCATCTGCCGGCCCCCTGTCCTGTGCTCGCCTCGTTTGTTGTTTTCATGAATGATCTGCACATCTTATTCGGGCCCTAAATGATCCATTGTCCTCATAGGAACTGTACATGTCGGGATATGTGGACTATGATTTTGAACACTATTCTGAGGACGCCTTGGTGTGACGGTACCTTGAGGTATGATTCCCACAATCATCTTCAGGACTTGCCCGAGGCCCGGGGCCACCTGGACACCAATTGAACGGCAACCTTGCCTTCTGGGTTGGGCTGGCCCCTTTGAGCAATGGACAACTTGCTCAACAGAAGATTCTGGCACATAAGCTTGAGGCCCTGGACATTGGTTTCGATTTTGAATGCGTTTGTCCCCGACCTCAGTCCAAATAGTGACTGTAGCGAGCCTCTGAGCCCAGCCCAGGAGCCCCTTTTCTGGCTGACCGGGGCCGAAGTTGGCCGGAGCCGAAGTCGGCCGAAGTCCCAAACGGGCGGACGTGGTGCTAGCGAAGGGCGCGCTGTTCGTCCACTCGGCAGATGACATCAGATTGATATGGGCTCCTAGTCTGTGGGTAAACGGCGACCCCTTCTTGAAGCCATGATGCATGCCATCTGCTAACTCCCTAGATTTTCTCCTTCTGAGCATCTCCGAGGACACACCGAACCACCTGGGCAGCGGAAGAAATGTCTGCCAAGTCAAAAAACTTCTACCCGGACCTGCATAGGCAGCAAACCGATACGACGAGCGGATCCAAGGTGGTGAGTTACAGCGCAGACCTAGGCAGTGACAAGCCAATCTTGATCCTGGTACACGGATACCCACAATCATCTCTCATGTAAGTTGCCCCGAGCGGCCGAGTTCGCAGACACAGACGGCTGACCAGAGCCCCTCGCAGCTGGCGCCACGTCGTCCCGAAGCTCAACAAAGAGATCTCACTCTTCATACCGGAGCTCCCGGGCTACGGCATCAGCAGCCCGGCACAGAGCAGTGCACCGAGAGACGTCGGCGGTGCCCTCCTCGAGGCCCTCCAATCCGTTTTCAAACTCTCCGAGGGCTCACCTCGGCGTCTCATTCTCGGAGGACACGATCGTGGGGCACGCATCTGTCATCGCCTGGCGGTATCCAAAGCCGACTTCCCCTTTGTGAGGATAATCGGGACAATTTTGTTGGACATTGTACCTACCAAAGTCCAATGGGATAACTTCTCGAACCCGGCTGTTGCGACGGGGTACTTCCACTGGCCACTGCTTGCCAACGTTGAGGTGGCTGTCCAGATGATCAAGGCATACGGGGGAGCGCAGTGGTGCCGAAATGGGCATCTCCGACTGGCCGGCAGCAAGGAGGGGCTGGCCAGGATCCAGTCGGACGGGGCGGTTGAGGTCCACGCGGAGCTGTTTGACGAGGAGGCGACGCTGCGACATACCTGTGAAGACTACGCCGCCGGGGCTGCACCGGAATATAAGAAGCAGGAGGATGACCAGAAGGCGGGCGCAAAGATTGATGTTCCAATCTTGGTCATGTTCTCCCAGCAGAATCTAGGGGCCAAGATGGATGTGGCCAAGATCTGGAGAGATTGGATCGTGCCTGGGACTTGGTATGAACCAGTTCCACTCGGGGACGGAATCGGGCATTACGTTCCCGAGGAAGGTCACCATGTTGTTTCGGACAAGGTACTGGAGTTTCTGAAGCATCACACTTAGTTGTGGCTCCTTGGCAAAGCTGTAGACGGGGCGCCCCTGGTGGCCAGAAATGGGATATCACTGGTTCAAGTAAACACCACTGCATCCATTCTCAGGAGCGAAGCACGTTCTTTCCCAGACCTGCGGCCTCAGCTCTCTGTGATGCTCTCGGGATATTTCGAGGTCCCCATGGCTTCTGACAGGTCAGCTTAAATCAACAACAGTCTGGATGCTTTGCTCCCTCGCACAAGGTGTCCGGGAGGGGTGCCTTGGAAGGGTTGACGTCACTGGGGTCAGCCGTCGTCGCTGCCTAGATGCAGCCTAAGCGTGGTCACTCCTCGACCTCAACCTCAGGCTTTGTGGATCGATCGAGCACTACTAGTGCTTTCAACCACGACTGCGCTCGTCAACCACGTTGCGGAGTACCCACGTCCAAGATGAACAGATCTATTCGGCCCGTCACCATCGAGGGAAGGTATTTCTGGGAGCGCGGCAGTCGAGTGAGTGCTCTCGCCTTGTGTCTTAGCCGGTCTCGTGAATGAATTATGGACCTGTTAACATCTCCTGACGGTCCCAGTTCCTGGTGAAAGGGGTGGTATACCAGTAGCGGTTGCGTTTCCAATCCCCCATACATATAAAATATACGTGGTGCCTTTATACAGTGGTGAGCGCTTAAGACCTAGCGCTTAAAAAAAAAAAACAATACTAATTATAATAAAATATTAATATAGTTCGCCTATCTACAGGTATATAGCCTTAGCCTTATACTATATAGATAAGGCTAAGAAGTATTACTCCTAATAGTACTATTAACTAGAAAGTTAGTAAAGTAGTTATATAGTAAAGTAGTTATATAGTAAAACTATAATAGTCTTAAGATAGTACTTATAAGAAGGTATAATAATCCTAAAAAGGGAGACCTAGCTAAGAAACTTAACTCTTCCCTCTATTAATAATACTTATTCCTAAAAAGCTTTTAAAGAAGATATAACCTTAAGAATAACCTTATAAGATTACTAGCTAGGTAAGTACTATAGTCCCTATTCTAAGTATATAGCTAACTAAATAGTTATACTACTATAGGTACCCTATTTAAGAAAGCCTTTCTATATAGCTTTAAGGAAATAAAGGAAACTTTCTTAGAAAGCTAAACTAGGATTATTTATAAAATATATAATAAGTATAGTGTTTATAAAGTAGAAGTAAGGATAGATAAAAACCTATACTTTTTTTTCTAGGTATATTACTTTATTATTAAAGATCCCTTTACTACTATATAGTATATAAGGAATATAGTTGAAAAGGGGGTACTATAGGGGAAGCTAAAGATCCCTTATATAGAGAAATATAAGGGTATATACTAAGCGATTACTGACTTTATAGAGGAGGTATGAGCTGGTGGGTAGTTTAAAGGCTGAGAAGACGATGAATAGATAGTTATATAGTTGAACAAAAAAACACAAGGTGGCCGAAGCCGGTATACCAGTATCTCGGAAGGAACGAAGCCTCGAGAAGCGACCCGCTGGCAGATGATGGGATCGACGACTTGCGGAGGGACCTGGAAGCCTTCAAGGAGCTGGGATTGAACACCCTCCATGTTTGTAGGTAGTGACTGCGCGGAGATCTTGACCATACATGCCAAAAGATGTGAGACAATCAGTTGACTTCCAAAAGTCCACATTGACCCTACAAAAAGCCATGATGCGGTTATGAAACTGCTTGAGGACGCCGGCATCTATGTTCTGTTCGTAAGGCCGACCTACAGAATCATTCCTATCTTCGGCGTACAAGCGGCTGATGCCTATGAGCTTAGTGCCTATCCACTCCAACTATTTCCATCAACAGGATAGCACCATCTGAGTCGTATGGTCGAGAGCTGTTGGAACATTTTTTCTCCGCCATTGATTGCATGGCAGCCTACCCCAACACTTTGGGCGTGTTGGTTGCAAACGAAGTCATCAACGACCAAAGCTCAACTGCTGCAGCATCTATCATCCGCGCAGTCACAAGGGATGTGAAAAAGTACATGACCATGGCTTGGGAGGCTTCAGAACAGCGAGTCCTCCCGGTTGGCTACAGCGCTGCGGATGCCAGCATGTTCAACAGGTCGACTTTCGAATATCTTACTGCTGGAGCCCGGGAAGAGTCCATAGACTTTTATTGTGTGAGCCGCTATGATCAGAGTGTCACAAGCGAGTGTTGGTGCTGGCTGACTTGTAGTTAGTTCTGCAACTACTCCTGGGCTGGTCGCAATTCCTCCATGCAGATATCTGGCTACAGTCAATTGGTAAGTGCTTTGGGTTCTGGCCCTCCCGGGGAAACAATTTCGAACTATCCTACCTCACTCTGTGCCGGCCACTGACTTTTCCATCCTCTGATAAACAGGTACAGCTCTTCTCTGACACAGACATTCCCGTCTTCTTCTCCGAGTACGGTGCTACTACAGTCAGACCCCGTGTTTTTCACGAGACCAGGGCTATTTTTTCCTCGGAAATGACACACGTCTTCTCCGGTGGCTGCGTATACCAGTTCTACCAGGGCCCGAACAGATACGGGATTGTTGAGCTCACGCAGGACTTTGACGGAACCAAGTCACTGCATAAGAATCCCGAGTTCAAGACACTCAAGAAGAGGCTCCTTGAATGCATGAATGAGCAGCCCGTAACATTTAAGGTACCGTTATCAGAACAGGCTGAGCCGGTGACGCGTCCCTTCCCGATGACTTCGAATACTTGGAGGGCGACTAGTGAGCTTCCTCCTTGCCCGGTGGACTGGGAGAGAGTTCGTTCACGGTTGGATCTGAGCTCATGGGTCGTTCTCGAAGATGGTATGCAGAGAGGGGGAGTTGTGAACAGACAAGATGATGATTACAACCTGAGAATCCAAGTTCACATGGACCTGCAAGTTGGGAGGCGGAGATGAGCACAAGCTGAAATGAGGTTCTGTCGCACCTCGCGCGATAAATGGAGAGTTAGAAAGCGACCTCGGTTGGATTGTGCGACTTTGATTTGCCAAATTCAAGGAACAATCAACATGCAGCTTCAATGTTGCTTCCGTAGCCTAGTATTCTATTAGTATACAAGCTAAAGGTTGCAAAAGAAGAAAAAAAAGAAATGCCGCTCTCAGATGATCTTAGGTCTCGTCTGATGGACTCCTGCCGCAACCAGCATGATAAGCAAGACTCGCAGTGAACTCACGGACCTGTAGGTGGTTTCGTTCTTGATCCGTACACATCCCGAAGGCGTGCGGTCCCTTCATACAAGTGGTCACGGGCCTGTAGATGTACCACGTGCAGATATCGAAGCACCACATGCCCTCATGACTTGTCACCTTGAGGTCTAAATCAACAATTACTACAGAATCTTGAGTATTGTCTCTATTCTAAAGTCTACATGTGTATTGTTATATCACTTGCCCTTAGTAGCTCCGAACGTTGAAGTGGTGCTTGTATCCGCCCGTAACCACCCCTGCGGTGTTGATGATTTTGGGATGATGAAAGCCGGCTAGTTGCAGTCGAGCATCTTTCGTTCCAACATTCAGCTGTTCCAGAATCTCCGCAACCGCTGAATACAGAATTTCAACACTGCCGTCTTCGACCTTGACAGCAATCCCGATTGCATGTTGTCCCACGCCTTTTCTTGATGAGCTGTCTGGGTGTGCACGAAGAGCGATGCCGTAGCAGCCATCGGCCCCTAATTTCCCAACGAGGGAACCCTTATATGCCCTCATTAGAACTGTGCAGAAGCGCCCGTCCCCTCCTACCATTTCCGGATACGTGGACATAGATTTGTGGATGTGCGCGAGATGGTCTTTCCTTCCGTCCGTTGCCGTTTGTGTAAGAGAAGTCCCTGGGCACTTCCACTCTTCAGCCCGCCCATCGCGTGCTTCGGCAAGCCTCGCGTATATCAAGGCGAGGTTGCGAAGTGGCATTGCGGGAGCAGGAAGGTTGCATCCATCTATCGCCCATTGGACTTGGTCCTTGCGCAGACCGCTCATGTCTTCAACTGCTTGTTTCACCCGGAGGTGCATGGGATGGGATGCTTCATGGTGGCCGCAGACAGTGCCAACTATGCATCTTGCACCTGCCATCATCCCAACGTGCTTGCCCGAGCAATTGTTGCATATTCCTGTTGGCACATAGCGGTCTTCAGCCCAGACGCGATTGACCGCTGCAGAGAGGGCTGGGTGACCACCACATGCGATGTCATCTTCATTTGCTCCAGCTTTCTTCAGCATTGCACGCGCCCTGGAGATATGACGGGGCTCGCTGCTGTGTGACGCGCACATGAGCGCAATGTCTGCATCGTCGAAATGGAATCGGTCGCCGGCGCCGGTCTCGAGGATGGCCAAGGCTTGGACGGGCTTGGCTGCTGAGCGGGCGAGTGTCACCCGATCTGGGTTGCCAACGGAATATCGAAGCCTGCCTTCTTGGTCGACGATGGCGGCATGGATGCGGTGTGTGTTCTCGACGATTCCGCCTCGGTTGGTTGTTATGACGTCCACGCTGTTGGTTTGGAGGGCACAGTCGGCTTCGGCTGGCGTGGCCAGCCGTTGAGAACGAGGTTTGATGCAAGCCGCATTCATGGTTATTTGATCTGCGATATGTTCCAGAGACTGCGCGGGGTATATTCAAGGAACAAATCGAAGGTAGATAGGCCAATTCCAAATGTTTAATTCCAGCCTCGAACGCAGATTTTCATGCGTCGATCGAAAAGTGTAGGTGAGAAAGCTTTAGAAAAAAGACTTTTCCAAGAAAGTTGGCCCGCCCACATCGACGCGCGCAAATGCGCATAGGTTCAAGCCGGGATCAGAACTAATTTATGTTGTGGGGAAGTTCAAGAAGATAGCTGGTGTGCACCTGTGGACCTCGGCAAGTTGGCAGACAGCCATGGAGGTCATTTGAGTGGAAGAACCGCGGCTAGAAACAAGGCCATGCCAACGAATCTGGCCGAAAATGTCATGGCTATGGGGCTATTCCCGGCCTTCTCAGTACCCAGATAGCCTGCTGAATAGCCCTTCTCGCGTCAAGCTCCGTGCCTTAGCGGAATATGTACCTAGTCTTGACTCTTTCTCTGACAGGGTAGAGTTGGTCTTTCATCGCGGGGCATTCCGTGTGACAGGACGAGGTCTAAGTGGCGAGGGATAGACAATGGTAGAGGGTCGTGATGATGGGGCTGAGCTCATCATTGATTCAGCATAGTTTGAGGACATCGTCGATTGTCTTGTGAAAAGAGCACGCGGCGGCAGGGACAGCGGGTTGTCAACCACTTGTGCTGCAAGATTCTGGTGCAGCCGCTGTAGCGTCAGATTGGGCGGAGCAACTGATCCTCGCGAGGACGGTGGTGGTGGTGCGGTAGCCACAGATTTATGAAGGTTGATTTCCTGATGGGAAGGGAGTTCTGGTAATAACCACTTGGGAGGTTCAGTGATTTCACGGATCAAAACAGGCTCCGGGACCTGCTGTGTCGGAGGCTGCTCGTCCACATCGAATTTGTGGGCTGGTGCTGACCTCGGAATCAACTCTTGTGGCTTTGAGCTATATTTTGCTGTTCCAAACAGTTTCGCTCGACGGCCAATCCTCGATAATAGGTTGCTATCACCACTTGCCGGGCGGCGTGCTGATCGCCGTTTTCTTCGCCACCATAATAAAGATGCACCCCCAATAGCGACCAGTACAATTACTATAATGCCGTGTTAAATTGCGTCCTGTTACCAGTTGACGCAAAATCGAGTGAATACGAAGGGCTGGAAATACTCATACCAAATATTTGCAAGGTAATGGCAGTCGTCATCGAGCTAACTTTGGATTCCAACCTACTCGAATCTCCTTGAGTATTATCATTCGTCTTCGTTTGCAACTCCGAGTCGTTGGGCATGTCCGTGGGCCCGTTCGGCCGTGCAGGAGTATTTGTTGTGCCCACGTATGCCTCAAGCCTGGGAAGGAGGTTATCCGAGTCTCGTTTTATGAGTGATGATTTTGGTGAAAGAGGCATCAGTGGTGCCATTTTGCTATCTAGACATTCAATTCAGCCATTGAGTGAGGGTAACCCTTGGCGAACACCGTGAACAGAGTGCACGGTAAGGTCTCAGCTGAGCGGAATCTTGCATTGCAAGCGTCAGGTTGGGCAAGGCGGAAAGTTAGGGAAAGTAACGTCAGACAACTTCACGTCTTCAGCGGCGCACGCCCTCTCACAAGTATGTTGTCTAAGGCCAAGGCTCCCTGCTCCTCGGTACTATCACCACAGCGGTGTACCCGCGCATTTGTCCCCACATGTGGACGGAAGCAACGGCAACACGTGGCTGTGCGATATGGATCTGAATCTGGGTCTCGGTAAACATGTCTGCCGATCTGCGTACAGACATGATCAAATGCTTGTTCATACAATGCAAAGTGCGTGTTCCGTTTCCGCTTTTGGGCGAAGCTTCGGCTTGACAGCTTGGGTTTCAGCGTTGTGGTCTGCCAAGCCTTGTAAGTCGAGCCTATTGCAGGCCATCCCGCCCATCCTAAGTCCATCCCAAGTCCTTGGATGCCGCGAAAGTGTATTCGACCTGGATTGATTGCTAGATGAACCTTGGCCCATGAGTAAGTGTCCAGTTTCGAGTCAAACTTGGCTGTTGCAGCTGGCAGATAACAAATCGCAAACGGGCCGTCGGGATCGATTGCAGAATGCTAACATGACCCCCTCATTTAAACGCAAAGAATATCTAAAAATGGCAAATACGAGGCGGTGACGCTGGCGAAACCTGCCAATAATACCACTTGTTTCTCTTGAGATCTTGGGAACAGAAAGTTTACTTGAGCGACGTCACCATATGGAAAGTGCACCCATTTTTCCATCTTCTCTCGATGCACGGTCAAAAGGCGTGTCCCTTGGCCGCTTCTATGATAAATCAGAACGCCAGAATGATGGGGCCTTTTGTTTCAAAACAACCTTGGAATACTGCTATCAGCTGTCCGCCCTTTCCGCCCGTAGCATTGCACATAAGGCATGTCTAAAGGTTGAATGCAATCCTCAAGCCAAAGATTGAGCTTCGCTCCTCCTACGAGATTCCACCTCTCTGACCAATATCACCAGAGACATTGTGGGCCTTTCCGTGAGACGCTTGAACTGGCACGCGCCGGGACCAATCGTTGTAGATGCTTTTCATAGAGCCATCAGTAGAATAAACCAACCCAGCTAAGGGTCGGCCGCATGTACCTGGGTCGGGCAAAAGTTGAAAATAGTCATTTCTCAAGTGCTCCGTTTCCTCGTTTAACTGGTTCCGTTTCTATTCCGTATACAGCCGTAGCCAAACGCAGCGCCTTCATACAGGCGTAAACGCTCAACATCATACATTGCCCTCCCAGAGACTTCTCACATCTCAGCACTTAGATCAGCTTTGAAAGCAGAAAGCCAGTTTGTCAAAATCAAGTTGATGAAGACTAATATTCTGAGGTTCACAGTATGGCTTTTTGACGTGCTGTCAATCCCGTTGCTTGCCCAGGTGTGGAAGCAAATGACACGAAGCTGTTGATGTCAAGCTGAGAGCAAATATAGGACTATTTGGATTCTTTGAGGTCCTCTATTAGCTGATTTAGTTTCTATTCCCTATACGTCCGAAGCCATATGCGACGCATTCGTACTCCTTGATTAAGCTGAGACAATCGTAAGTGTCCTAGAAGGACAAGGTAATGGATTTTGAAGATAAGCGAGGTAAACCTCCCCATGCAGGGCTTTTTATAGTGGTTCTCCGATTTGCTTCTGTGAACCAGTGCAATCTAGCCGTGACGTTAGGCCGTGCCTGTTCGCCCCGGTGCTGTTGACAAGCGATCAGCCTGCCGAGGTTAACTGAGAGTAAATATAGGTCTAAAGTTGTACACATATCTAAGCGCCTGTGGCCTGGTGGACAGTCTATAGTTAAGGTAGTGGATAGGTACTAAGCCCACTAGGCCTAGGAGGGGAAGGGGCAGGGTAAGGGCTGCATTAGAGTCACTAGCCGTATCACATAAGCAGCTATAGTACCTCAGGTACTATATATACCTAGTAAGTAGGCTAGCCCTAGCTAGCCTAGGTAGGCCTATAAATACACTACCCCTTAGGTATATAAGATATACACACCTTCTAGTATAGCTTATTTTCTTCTTCCCTAGGATAATAATAACTACTACTACTACTACTACTCCTCTATTACTATACTAGCTAAGAAGAAAGCTATACTATAAGTATAGTAATACTATATAGATAGCTTATAAGTAGTAAATTAGGTACTAAATATTACTATAAAGGATATTAAGAGGGTAGAGGTAATATATAAATATACCTTAGACTTTACCCTCTTAGATTATAAGTAAGAATAGCTAGAGAATATATTATATATATATAAAAGATCTTAGTAGGAATAGAGAGTAAGTAAAATATAATTTAATCTACCTTCCTAATAAATATTATTCTTCCTTCCTTAATACTTACTCTTCTTTCCTCTTCCTCTCTAGGTATAGTATAAAGAAAAGCATTTCCTACCTATTCTATATAACTATAAGACCTCTACCTCCTATATAAGAGTTAATATATAACTAGGAGATCTTATTAACTAAGGAAAGCTTATAGCCTTCCTAGTAAAGGTAGTTATCCCCTAAGTACTAAAGACTAGTAAGTATACTAAGGTAAAATAGAAGTAGTAGATAAAAGTAGAGTATAACCTCCCTATAAATAAGCTAATAAGCTCCTCCTAGGGTATAACTAAGAGTAATAATAGTTTAAAGTAAAAGACCTAGACTAGCTAAAATCTACTATAATAGATATTTAAATAGCTAAGATAAGATATAAGTAATTATAATACTATTACTATAGGAGGTGCTAAGGGGAAATAGGAGGGGGAGGATAAGGATAAAGAGGAGGAGGAGGGTAAGGGTAAGGAGAGTGATAGTAACTTAGTAGAGATATAGGTACTAAGGTAGGAAGACTTTAATAGCCTCCTCCTTAGTAGGTTACTCCTACCTAAGAGGACCTTAGAGCTTTAAGCTAGGATAAGTATTATTTAGAACTACTTCTCTATACTTATTATTCTTTATAATAAATAGCTTCTTATTAAAAAGAACTAAGTATTATACCCTTATAGGATAGCCCTAACTACTCTCTAAGATACCCTCTTAAAGAGGTCTAATAAAAAGGACTAGGCTACCTAGATAGACTACCTTACTAACTCTATAAAGAATATCTATATATAGGATTAAATACTAGCTTTTATATATAAGGTATAGGTAGAGAAGATACTAGTTAATATTACTATTAGTTTTTATATTAGAGTTAACTTCCTAATAGTAGATACTATACTGTTCTAGTGGGATAACTATGCTTAGATTAAGCTTAGTAAGGTTTTTTATTAATATATACTAGCTAAGAAGATATAGGTATTTATTATATAGACTACCTACTCTAAGGCTAATTAGTAGGGCTTTAGGAGGGTTAATAGTACTCTTAGGAATAGGGACCTATTTACCTATGTAATTAGCTAGCTAGCTAACTCTCTCTTTTAGTATTAGTAGGCTAAGAAGGGGAAGGAGAAATTCCCTAACCTATAGGTACTAGAGTACTAGTATAATATTAAGCTATTCTTATAGTAGTTTAATAATAAACTAGAGGTAACTATCTCTTATATTACCTACCTTAAATATATTAAGAGGTTCTATTCTAACCTTAATATTATAGCCTTTAAGCTTATTTACCTACTATAGGTAGCTAGTATATAGAGGTAGAAGGTAAATAGAGTAATATATAATTAGATTATCTATATTAGGGGCTAGAATAATAATAATACTAAAATAGTATATACCCCTTAACTATTATATCTCTTTATAAGGAGTATTATAGGGTATAACCCTGACTATAGTAGATTATACTACCTCCCTTAGTAGCATATTAACCCCTTATAATACCTCTAGAACTAAGTCTAGCCTAAGCTTAATAATTAGATTTAGGCCTAGAAGGAGTATAACTACTACTACTATATTTTAGTTTAGAAAAATATAATAATAAAATTATTTATTAAGCTAATATAGTAGCTCTATAATATCTTCCTCTAGAATATAGTACTTATCTAAGTTAAGTTTCTAAACTATCCTATCTTTAGGGACCCCTTATTCTAATCTATAGAGTAGGCTCTATTTATAATATAAGTAAGCCTTCTAGTTATATCTACTTAAGATCCTATCTTAGTATACTTATATAAGACTCTTATATATTAATAGGTTTAGGAGAGGTATAGCTATTTTAAGATAGGTAATAGGTTTAACTATATAAAGGTAGTACTCTCTAAGGTCTATAAGTAGCTTAATAGTATATTAGTTAAGAGTAGGGTTACCCTTAGCTAGCTAAGCTTATAAGTATTAATATTAATAAACCTTATAAGGTTATAAGTAGAGAAGATAGAGAGTATAGCTAGTATAAAGTATATATATAATACCTTTACTATTATCTCCTCTATTATAGGTACTAGTAATATAAGCTATACTTATAGCTATAAGTTTCCTATATAAGGTATATCCCTACTAGGCTAGCACTAATACTAGCCTTAGGTATAACCTTATACCTTCCCTCTTATACTACTAGAAGAGGAGGTATAAGATAAGGCCTAGTACTAGCTACCTCTTCCTAATCTTACTACTACTAAGAACCCTACTACTAGGGATCTAGGGCTTATATACTATATACTACTAGTAAACTCCCTACCTCTAATACTATCTATTACACCTAAGATAACCCTACTAGGTTAAGAGGTACTCTAGACCTCTAGCTAACCTATATATAGGATACTAGAGATAATTACCTCTATAAAGGCTTAGAACTATAGGTTTATACTACTATAGGTCTATATTAGGACTGTTTAAGATATCCTCTCCCTTTAGCACTATAGTATAAGTAGTTTCCTACTAATTAACCTTCTTAAGGAGAAATATAATTTATAGAAGAACTAAGGGAAGAAAGGGTTCTTCTAGATCTAGAATAATATCTACTATAAACTACTTTACTATAAGTAATAGTTTAACTAAAGTATAGAGAAGATTATAGAGAAGATAAATAAAGAGAGGACTATAATAAGGGGTTCTATATTAATAGATATATATAGTAAATACTATTAGAAGCTAATTAATAAAAAGATAAAGATATAAAAAGATAATATCTATTTAGGCTAATATATAGAGGTACTAGTTTTTTCTTTATTTAATCTTACTTAATATTATTTAAGATAGAACTATAAAAGCTTAAAGCTCTAAGTTAGAAAGGTTATTATTAAATAGTTCTAAGTTTTATTTACTTATCTATAAATTAAAATATAAAGATTCTATCCTAATATCTTATTTACTAATATACTTAGCCCTCTACTACTTCTCTATAAGATTAAGGTTCTTAAAGACTTATTATAGTAGCTTCTAGTATACTAGGTACTCTACTACTTCTCTATAAGAGCTAAATATAGCTCCTAGTCCTTAGGGAGTTAAATATAACCCCTAGTCTATCTTACCTAATTAAGTAGGTACTATATTAGAAAGTACTATCTTAGTTTTAATACTCTTATTTATTAGTTTCTTTATAAGTTAATAAAGAGTATTAGGGAAGAAATTTATACTAGTACTCTTTAATATAGAAGGGTAGTTAGACCCCCTCTTTTAAGTCCTTAGCCCCCTCTAGAGCCTATCCCTAGCCTACCTACTTATATAGGGTTACTATAAAATATTAGAATATTAATTTATAGAAAAGACTTAAGATAACTAAGAGTATCCTTAATTACTTATATAATAGTTAAGTTTAAGTATTAAGTAATATATCCCTATATTAGTAGATTACTATAATAAGAGTATTATTTAAAATTTAGTAATCTTTCTAAAGAATATAATAGCTACTAGAGGAGGCTATAAAGTAATATACTATTAAAAGTATTATTAAATTATATCCTTAAATATATATATAATAGTTAAATACTTATAATATACTTTAAGATTATAGATTAAAGATATAAATTCTTTTTAAGGTAAAGTATATAAATACTTTACCTTAACCTATACCCTCTCTAAGCTTTAGCTCTCTAAAGAGAGAGCTCTATCCCTAGCTAGAACTAACTTACTTTAGTAGCCTATCTACTTATATAAAGCTAGTATAAACTACTAAACTCCTCTAAGGTTTATAAGGACCTATTAGAGGGGAATTTTATAGTAGCTCTCCCCCCCCCTCTAAGCTATAACTCTTTAAAGAGAAAGCTCTATCCCTAACTAGGACTAACTTACTTTAGTAGCTTACTTACCTAAGTAGAGCTAGTATAAACTACTAGAATATTATTATTATCTAAAGGCTAGTAGAATATTAATCTAAAGGTTAGAAGGGAAATAATCTAGGTTTCCCTTTTACTTTATCTCTAAGTAATATATATTATATTCTTAGTAGCCCTTATTATAGTTATTTTTTTTTCCTTAGAGTTATTATTATCTTCTCCTTAGAGTTATTATTAGTTGTTTTCTTTTCCTTAGAGTTGTTATTATCTTCTCTAGGTGATGTATATTGTATTCTTAGTAGCCCTTATTATTATTGTTTTCTTTTCTTTAGAGTTATTATTATCTTCTTCTTAGAGTTATTATTAGTTATTTTCTTCTCCTTAGAGTTATTATTAGTTATTTTCTTTTCCTTAGAGTTATTATTTTCTTTTCCTTAGAGTTATTGTTTTCTTCTTCTTAGAGTTATTGTTTTCTTTTTCTTAGAGTTATTATTATCTTTTTCTTAGAGTTATTATTAGTTGTTTTCTTTTCCTTAAAGTTATTATTTTTTTTTCCTTAAAGTTATTATTTTCTTTTCCTTAGAGTTATTATAATAGCTTTAAAAGTATAAGGTACTATTAGTATTATAATAAACTAAAAAGAAACCTAAAGTAAATATACCTTTCTATATTCTTATAGAATACTTCTACCTTCTACCCTTAGAAATAAGGTACTTAGCTCTACTAAATAGCTCTCCCTAAGAAAAAAAATAATACCCCTAGATAAAACTAAATAATACCTCTAGATAGAATAGCTTATATAAGCCTTATATTAACCCTAGTCTTATATAAACCCTACCTAGCCTTTTAGTAGTAAGTCTAACTTATAAACCTTACCTAGCCTATTATCTATAAGAGCCCTATAAGTAGGACTTACTACTAATAAAAAAAAAAAGAGTATATAGAAACCTATATACCTAAAATAAAAAAAGAATCTAAAAAGGAGAAGTTAGGTTAGTACCTTTAATATTATAAAGAGTTTCTAAAGACTAGACTATATATAGTAAACCTAGTAAAAATATAAGATCTACCTATAATAGATAACCTAGTCTATAATATAAAGAGTTTCCTTAATATACCTTATAAGTTATTTAGCTATAATAGTAAATAGTATAATACTACTTATAGTATAGTCTAATATCCCCCCTAAAATAGATATTACTATCTTTAGGTACTTCTCCTAATTTTATCTTAACTTTTTTTCTTCCTTCTTTCTTTCTTACTAGCCTCTTATCTACTTAAACCCTAGATAAAGTATCCTAAATAAAATAAAAAGCTAGTATCCCTAAATAATCCCTAGAGTAGGGTTATATAAGAATCTTAGATAACTTTAATAATATAGATTTAGGTATAGCTATAGCTCTTTACTTTAAACTAAACTTTTAATAATAGGTACCTAATAACTAAAGTTAAAGGGTACCTATAGTATAAGTTTATAAAGGTTATTTAGCCTTATCTCCTCTAAGCTAGGGCCTAGGGGATTAGCTATATACTATTATGTATATAATAAGAATAATAGTTAGCCTAAATTCTAAAAGAGATATTAGGGAAAGGGGTTTACCTACTATAGCTAATATAATATTATATTCTTATAAACAGCCTATACTAACTATACTTATAAGTATAGCTAAGAAAACTTAACTAGCCTTAAGGTAATAAACTTAGATAACTTTAATAGTAAGGTTTATATATAGCTATAGCTCTTTATTTTAAACTAGGCTCTAAATATAAGGTACTTAATAGGGTATTAAAGAGGTATAAGTTTATAGGGTTAAATAGGAATACTAGTGCCTAGGGTTAAAACACCCTTAGTATTTCCTATAATTTAATTAATAGGTTATTTAGTTCTACTTTAGCTAGGCTTCCTACTATAAATAAGATACTAGCTTATTATTTAGGTACTACTAACCCCCTAAAGACCCTTTATTAAGGAGTTATACTTAATTAGTATTTACTTTACCTTATATTTAAGGAGGGTTAGGCTTATATTAACTGCTTTATACCTTAAAAGGGATCTAAGGGTTATAGGATATGCTATATAAGGATAATCTTAAGTATATTTAATAGTAGGGATAAGAGAATAGAGTAGAGAAAAGGTTAGTACTTTAAATTTATACTAAGTATTAAGGTAATATATTATTTTACTTACTAATCTAACTAGTATTATAAAAGATAAAAGCTTAATAGTATTTATAAGAAACTATATAAGTTAAATAATAGGATAGTTATAGTAGGAATAATAGTACCTAGGTTAAAATACCCCTAGTATTCCTACTTAGGTATAACTACCCTAAGAAAATATAATTAGTAAGAACTTTTATAGTAGATTATATAGATATAGTAAGGATTTTACTTTAAGTATAAATATATATAAGCCCCTTTATATCTTAATAAGTTAATAAGTATAATTTGAAAAGGAAACCCTCTATTACCTATATTTAAGATAACCTAATATATAGGAGCCTAGTTTTATTCTAATAAGAAAGCACTACTAGCAGTATAACCCTCTCTAAGCCCTATTAAATTTATTTATTTACTAGTTTACTTAAGGGGTTTAGTTTAGAACTAAATACCTAATAGTATAGTTTAGATACCCTTAGCTTCTATATTTATTATATAAATAAATAAGTTCTTTCTTAAAGGTTAAACCCTAACCTAATATTACTTATTATAACTATAGCTAGCTAATACCTAGCTATTATATTAATAGAGTAGAAACTTAAATAAACTATTACTAATATAATACTATATAATTTAAATAAATATTAAATATTACTAAAGTAATTTACTTTATTAATACTTCTAAAGTAATAATAATTAATAATTAAGATATCTATAGTTTTACTTATAAGATCTTATATATTAATACTATAATATATATTCCTAGAAACTATTAGTAAGTATAGATACTAAACCCCTAGAGAGGTAGGTAGAGTACTATCTAGATATCCTAAGCCTACTTCTACTCTATAGGCTATCTAGAGCTATACTATATTTAATAGTATTACCTCTTCTAGCTAGCCCTAAGGCTATAACTAGTAAGAGGTCTAACTAAGATACTAATAGAATAAATCTACTAGTACTTTAGGTTTATACCTATAACTTAAGAGTAGTATATTAGGTATAAAGACTAATAATAATTATAAATACTAGGCCTCTAAAGAAGTAAATAAAATACTACTATATAATACTACCTAAGTATCCTAAACCTACTCCTATAAATTATTAGTAAGTATAGGTACTAGGCCCTTAAAAAGATAGATAAAGTACTACTTAGGTATTATATATTTATTCCCTAAAATACTATTAGTAAGTATAGGTACTAAGCCTTTAGAGGGGTAGGTAGAGTATTATATAGGTATTTTAAGAGAAGCTTATACTCTAAGATTATAGCTATTTAGTATTTATTAAAAAGGTAAGGTCTCCTATTACTTACTATTTAGCCTTATAGTAAAGCTAGACTATCTAGAAGTTTATCCTTAAGTACTAAGTAGATAGATCTACTTATACTATTAGGTATACTACTAATAAGAGCTACTAGAGTAGACTTACTTATAATATTTATTCTAGTTATATACTAATTATAAGTAAAAACTACTTACCTTTTAGCCTATTTAGAAGGATATATAACTAAAACTATAAAGATATAAGATAGTACCTTTAGACTACTATAACCTGGAGGCTATGTATTATAGGCGGTTTTAGGGGTTTTATCTAGCTATTAAGAGCTCTCTAAACCTAACTTCTTATAACTATTTTTTAAGTAATCCCTTAGAGACCCTTTAACCTTATATTTAAGGAGGGCTAGGCTTATATTAACTACTTTATACCCTAAAGAGGACTTATAAGGGCTAAAGGATATACTATATAAGGATAAATTAGGCTAAAGCTTAAAATAGAGTAGAGAAAGAATTACTTTTCTAGTAGAAATTTATATTTAGGAATAAGGTACTTAGCTCTGTTAGTTAGCCCCCCCTAGTTTTAGGGGTTTTATCTAGCTATTAAAAGCTCCTTAGACTTAACTTTTTATTTAACTATAGTACTAAGTAACCCCCTAGAGACCCTTTAACCTTATATTTAAGGAGGGCTAGGCCTGTATTAACCTCTTTATACCCTAGAGGGGACCTATAAGGGCTAAAGGATATACTATATAAGGATAAATTAGGCTAGAGCTTAAAATAGAGTAGAGAAAGGATTACTTTTTAGTAGGAATTTATACCTAGGAATAAGGTGCTTAGCTCTATTAAATAGCCCCCTCTAAGTACTAGAAACTACTAGGAAGCTAGGTATTACCTATTAACTTATAGTTTTTATATACCCTTTTATATACCCTCTAATATTATCTTACCTATTAGTATACTCTAGTAGGCTCTAGTATAAGTTTAGCTAAGCTGGAAAATTTATTTTATATAGGAAATTAAAAAAATTAACTTATATATACTAAATTTATCTCCTGGTATGTATACTTAAGATGAACTTAGTTGTTTTTAACTTTGTCCTTTAGACTTAGTTGTTTTTAACTTTATCTATTAGACTTAGTTATTTTTAACTTTGTTGTTTCTAACTTAGTTGCTTCTGACTTAGTTGTTTCTGACTTAGTTACTCTATCCCTAGCTTATATAACCTAGGAATAAGGTACTTAGCTCTACTAAATATCCCTGCTTAAGTCTTTGCTTTAATATATTTAATTGAAACTATACTGTATTTAGTGTGTTTGCTTAGATGCTTATAGTATATATAGTAGTGTGATGGCTATTAGTTGTGTGCCTAGTTAATGGTATGGTAGCTACTAATTATATGTTTAGCGTAGAGCTGAATGCCCTTATAGTATACTTAGTGTGTTTAGTTTAGAACTAAACGTCTTTATAGTGTACTTAGTGCGTTTAGTTTAGAACTAAATACCCCTATAGTGCACTTAGTATGTTTAGTTTAGAACTAAATAGTCTTATAGTATACTTAGTGTGTTTAGTTTAGAACTAAATAGTCTTATAGTATACTTAGTGTGTTTAGTTTAGAACTAAATAGTCCTATAGTATACTTAGTATATTTAGTTTAGAACTAAATAGTTCTATAGTATACTTAGTATATTCAGTTTAGAATTTTATAATACACTTAGTATATTTAGTTTAGAACTAAATAGTCTTATAGTATACTTAGTATATTTAGTTTAGAATCCTATAGTATACTTAGTGTATTTAGTTTAGAACTAAATAGTCCTATAGTGTACTTAGTGTATTTAATTAGAATCCTATAGTATACTTAGTAGTATAATAGCTACTAGATGTATACCTAATTAATAGTATAGTGGCCACTAATTGTGCGTTTAGTTGAGAACTGAATAATTCTTATAGCATAGTTAGTGGTATATTAGTTACTAACTACTGCTAGCTATAGGTACTATAGTAGTATAGCTGGTATAGATTATAGGTACTAGGGCTACCTAAGCCCCTAGTTTAATTAAAGTTAGGGTAGACCTTAACTTTTTTTTTACCTCCTCTTATAGTCCCTCTAATATTACCTTACTTATTAGTATACTCTAGTAGGCTCTAGTATATAAACACCCTACCTAGAAAATTTATTTATATAGTAAAACTAAAAAATTAACTTATAATTACTAAACTTATCTCTTAGTATATATATATAAAGAGGACTTAGATAAAATTTTAATCTTACTTTACTAAAATAGGTATACTAATACTAAATCTAACCCTCCTTAACTATATTATTACCTATAATACCTATTTATATAGCTACTACTAACTTAATACCTAATATATACTAGTGATAGGTAATATACTAAATATGAAATATATTAAAATATATACCTTAATAAGCTTTATTAAATAGTATAGGTTTTATAGTTATTAGATTTTTATAGTATATTATAGAGTTATTCTTGTTATTATTATTATACTAGTATAAGGGAACTTAAAGTCTAGGGTAACTTTCTTAATTATATATAGTAACTTAGACTTAATTTTCTTAGTAAAAAGAAAAGGTATAAGAAATATAAGAATAGGGTTTTAATTACCTTAATTTACTCTTTATAATAGTATTAGATATATTATTACTAGGTCTTTATAGGAAAAGTTATAGCTAAAAATATTAAAAGTCTAGAGTAACTCCTTCTAAGTCTAGGGTAACTCTTTTTAAGTCTAGGGTAACTCTTTTAAAGTCTAGGGTAACTCCTTCAAAGTCTAGGGTAACTCTCTAACTTAGATAGTAACTTATAGCTAATTTCCTCTATAACTATATATTATATTAAAAAACTAATAATATAGTTTTACTTATCTTATTATACTCTATTAAATAATATTATTTTTATTTCAGTATAGTAGATTTTAAAAAGGTTTTCTAAAATAACTAACTTTAATATAACTACCTAGTAAGAAATAAGTATAAGATAGTATATTTTTAATTTAAAAGTTATTTAAAAATACTAATTTATTAACTACCCTTACTATAGCTATTATACTATAATATAATATAGATAAGTTAATAGCCTTTTCTTTCCTCTTTCTAATAATATAAGTCTTATTACTATTAAATATTGCTAGTAGGCTATATAGTTGATTTTATAGGTATAGGAAAGGAAGTCTAGGGTAACTCTTTAAATTAGTCTAGGGTAACTCTTTATAGATAAGTACTTTTATACCTAATTAGTAGGATAGTAACTTATATATATTTTTCTAGTACTATATAATAGGTATTACTATAAAAAGTATATTAGTTTAATTACTATTATAAGCCTTTTTAGATTAAGTAGCTTTTATTACTATAAAATAACTATAGTATTATATATTATTAAAAAGTTACTTATAAGTTAATTTTTTTAATCCCTTATATAAATTAATTTTCCAGCTTAGCTAAACTTATACTAGAGCTTATTAGAGTATACTAGTAAGTAAGGTAATATTAAAGGGTATATAAGGGGGGTAATAAAATATATAGTTATTAGCTATAGGTAAGCTACTAATATATATACTAAGGGATTATTTAGTTACTAACTAAGTGCCTATAGGTAGTTTAGCTAGTAGCTAAACTTACTATAAAGATATTTAGTTATTAACTAAATATATATTTAGTAGCCTTAAGTAAGCTACTAAATATACTAAGGTAATATTTAGTTACTAACTAAGTGCCTATAGGTAGTTTAGCTAGTAGCTAAACTTATTATAAAGATATTTAGTTACTAACTAAATATATATTTAGTAGTCTTAAGTAAGCTACTGAATATACTAAGGTAATATTTAGTTATTAACTAAATATATATTTAGTAGCTTTAAGTAAGCTACTAAATATACTATAGGGTTAATTAGTTACTTACTAGGTACTTAAAGTTCTATATAATATAGTATATTTTAGTAGAGTTTAATCTTCTAAGTTCTAGCTAGAGAGAGTATAAAGTATTTAGAAGTTTATAACTTACTTTTTAGTATCCTACTACTATTATAAGTATTAAAATACTAGCCTACCTATAATATTTAATAGTAGCTTAGATTAATAGTTTTACTTTATTATAGTAGAAGTTATATAAGGTTATATATACTTATAAGACCTATACTCTTTTTATAAGCTAACTATAATATATTTTATAACTACTTATTTACTTACTTAGGTTAGCTATATATTTCTAGTTTATCTAGGTTATAATATCTAGTAGTTTTAGAGGTAAAATACTAAATAGCTACCTCTATTAAACTTTTAGGTAATAGTAGGGGGTATATATAGATATAATATAATAACTATATATCCTTAGTCTACCTAGGCTATAATATCTAGCTATTTTAGTAGTAAAATACTAAATAGTTACCCTTACTCTACTATAAGGTAATAGTAAGGGGGTTATACTTTTATATAATAAATCTTTTTTTATATATATTATAAATAAAATAAAGAGATAAACTTAATATACTTATATAATAAGAAGCCTATAGCTTATATCTCTAAGGTTTACTCTGGTTATTATTAAGGATAATAGTCTCTATATAGATCTAACTAGTATAAGTTATATTAAGTTTTCTCTCCTCTAAAGTAAGTACTTATAATTAAAACTATTATACTTTCTATACCTTCTACTTCTAAAACTTTATCCTAATATATTACTTTTATCTATTCTATTACTTACTTTATATATTTCTATTTTTTATTTACTACCTCTATATATACTAACTCTTTTTATCCCTAGGCTATATATTACTACCTATCTTCTAACTTTCCTAGATAATAGTCTATATATCTTCCTTTATATAACTTATATCCTACTAGATTAAGAGAATACTAGCTTTAAGATAGAGTACTTTATTTAGAAAGTTATTATAATTCTTACTAACCCTCTATACCCTTTACTATATCCTCTATTTATACTATATATCTATTATAAGCTAGCCTACTAGCTTTTAATTATAGAAGCTATAGTATCTAGGTAGGATATAATTCTTTATACTAACTACTATATCTTATAAATAGCTTTTAATCTTAGTACTAAACTACTTAGTTAGGTTAGTGGATTTCTTACTATATACTAAGGACCTAAGAAATAGTAAGTACTTCTTTAGCTGCTTCTCTATATTATCCTAGTTAATCTATAGGTATTTTAACTTATTCTATTTATCCTTACTTTTAAAGTAGCTATAGAACTCTGATTATAGTTATACTAACCCTAGCTTTTATTAGGATAACTAACTATGTTTTTTAGCCTTTATACTATACCTACTTTAGTAGTGTATCTTGCTAAATACCCTTTTAACTACCTCTTTACTAATATAAGATTACTTGTATAATAGATATTTAGCTAGCTCTACTACTTTAATTATACTATAGTCACTACTCTTAGTAGTAACCTCTTCTACTAGTAATACCTCTATTATACTCTTAAGTAGATTAGCTAATGTAATTTATAAGTATTAGTAGAGTTAATCTAAGGCTATAATAGTATTCTATATATAGGCCTTAAGCCTTTCTATTTACTATCTACTATATTACTTATAGTAGAAGGTAAGCTAGCTAATTAATAGTAGGGTATCTATAGCTAGCTAAGAGGTAATTATATTAAAGAGGTTATTAACTTATATATTTTAGCTAGCTAGGTTTATTAGTAGGCTTTTTTTATTCTATATATACTTATAGCCTTATTATTTACTAGAGGTAGTTTAGTAGGTATAGTATTATTCTAGGGCTAATTTATACTTACTAGGTATAATTTACATAGTAGTCTTTAAGGAGGCTTAGATTATAGATAGGTGCTTTAACATAGCTATTTTAGAGACTAAAGCTACTAAAATACTAGTTATATAGGATCTCTACCTACTTCCTAGTAAGTTAGTATAGTATAGCTTTAAGGTTTAGTATAATAGTACTAGTTAAGCTCTTAATATTAAACTCCTAGATCCCTTTTTATTATTAGGGGTTTATATATAAGGTATATATAACTAGTAGGTATAGAAGGGACTAGAGAGCTTTATTAGGTAGCTTACTACCCTTATTCTTCTTAAATACCTTTATAATATAGCTATATACTTAATATAGCTATACTTATATAGTTAGTAGAGCTATTATTTAGTAGTTAAAGTTATAGTAATTATAGTAGGGAGGTATAAGAAGGGAGGTTAATAGGTATATTTAAAAGAGGATACTAGTATTCTTAGGTTTTCTATTTAGCTATAAAATAATTATATTAGTAGTTAGTCTAGTTAACCCTATATAGATTATACTAAAAAAATTTTACCTGTAGTGCTTTAGTTAGTAGCTAAAGCTAGTCCTTAAGTAGGGAAATATATATTAAGGTCTTAGCTATCTATAGGTAGTCTACTAGTGTGTCTACTACTAAGGGGGTGCTTAGATATAACCTATATATTAAAGGCTTGCATCTAATATATATTACCCTATCTTGGCGGTGTAAGTGACTGCCTCATTCAGCTACCGTGAACCAGTCACCTTCGACTTGGCCCTTACGTACCGGATGCCAAGATAATAGTCCCCGGAACTGGTGCGTGTAACAACGGGCTCAACTCCAAATGGGAAGTTAGATATGGCTTCTCGTGCGTACGGGCCATTGGAGCCCCATACTCTGCGGCTGTCTGTTCGCTGACCGCGGTCAATTGATTGATTCTTATAAGAACTCAGACTCCCCGTGATTGGTACTGACGAAGAAGATGTTGGCCGGTAGCATCCTCAGCGTCGTTTCTCAGCATCGTTGCTAGTCGCCATGCAGTCACTCGTTCTCCTCGGCCTGTTGGGCAGTTCTGCCCTTGCGCACCCCGCTGTTCAAAGTGCCAACAAGAAGCCGTGGAAGCCGACGCTGTCCAAAAGACTGGTTGATCTCGACCAGTTTCGCCCAGGCACTGTTGCTAGCTACATCAACGCGACTGAGACCAACTCCAGTCCGGATACGAAGCTGATCAAGCGTGATGACTACGTTGCTACCGCCACCGCGCTCGTGAAGTCTAAGGCCCCTGACGCTGAGTTTCGGGTCTATGACAGCTACATCGGCACAAACGGCATTGGTCATGTCTACTTCAGGCAGACAATATTTGGCCTCGATGTTGACAACACTGACTTCAACGTGAACGTAAGTGAAATCTCAAAGAGAAAGAAAATCTGATGGACTCCACAACTGACATCGATCTTAGATCGCTAAGGACGGCTCAATCTTCTCCCATGGCAACAGCTTCTACACCGGAGCTCTGCCAGAGACCAGCCCTTTGACAAAGCGTGACTTCAAGGACCCAGTGGCTGCTCTCAACGCCGCCAACTCTATTCTGCAACTGGACGTCAAGGCTGACGGCGCGACTGCTGAGGCCAAGGATGGAGTGGAGACGTACAACATTGCTGGCACAACGGGAGCCCAGTCCGACCCTGAGGCCCGTCTGCTATACTTTGTCAAGGACGACGGTACCCTGGCACTGACTTGGAGAGTCGAGACTGACATCTCCAGCGATTGGTTGCTGTCATATGTCGACGCCGAGACGGCGGAAAAGGTTCTTGGTGTGGTCAACTACGTCGCCAGAGCCCACAACCATGAGAAATTGGTCCCAAAGCAGGCCGATATCAGTGCCACCTACCTCGTCTAGTAAGCTTCTCCAGAGCCTGTCTCAATACCTTGTGCTGACCTCGTGATAGTCCGTGGGGTGTCAACGACCCTGACGAGGGCAGCCGTGAGGTGATCAAGGATCCCTGGGATCTCAAAGACTCGCCATTCACCTGGCACAATGATGGTACCAAGACTTACGACACAACCTGGGGAAACAACGCTGCTGCTCAAGTCAACCCTACTGGTGCCACCTGCGATACCTGCTACACGGATGACTACCGCCCAGAGTCTCCCAACTTTGACTTCGAGTACGACTATTCTCCATCCATGAGCGACCCAGAGAGCTACTGTATGTGTGCCGAGACTATATTGGAGATCCTTGACTCTTTCTTTGGAAGATGTTCTGGGATGGATCTTCTGCCCTGGGCATGAACGCATTCCGCTAACATCTCGTAGACAATGCGTCGGTCACACAATTGTTTTACTCGGTGAACACATACCACGACCTCCTTTACGAGCTCGGGTTCACTGAGTCGACGTACAACTTCCAAACCAGCAACGATGGAAAGGGAGGTAAAGGTAGCGACTTCGCCATTGTCAATGCCCAAGACGGGGCTGGCACCAACAATGCCGACTTTAGCACCCCGGCAGATGGAAAACCGGGGCGTATGCGCATGTATTTGTGGACCGAGAGTACTCCAGTCCGCGACTGTGCGTTTGAGGCCGGGGTCGTCATTCATGAGTACACTCACGGCGTGTCCAACCGTCTGACTGGCGGTGGCACCAACACCAGGTGTCTGACTGGTGTGGAGTCTGGTGGTATGGGTGAGGGCTGGGGTGACTTCATGGCAACTGCAATCCGTATGAAGGAGACCGACACGAGAGCAACAGACTACTCCATGGGCGCGTGGGTCTACAACAACCCCGCCGGCATAAGGGCGTACCTCTTCAGCACCGACATGACGACGAACCCTTACACCTACACGAGCGTCAACGGAAAGACAGAGGTTCACAGCGTCGGAACCATCTGGACCACAATCCTCTACGAGGTCCTCTGGAACCTGATCGATAAGCACGGCTTCAACGCCGCCGCTAAGCCGACTTTCGACAGCGCTGGCGTGCCTACTGATGGACGGTACCTTGCTATGAAGCTCGTAATCGACGGCATGTCTCTGTAAGTCCCCCCCCCTCTTGGTCTCACTTTCTGAACCTAGTGCTAATTTCATCCCACAGGCAACCTTGCAACCCAACCATGGTCTCGGCCCGGGATGCTATCATCGACGCTGACCTGGCCCTGACTGGTGGTGCGAACGCCTGTGAGCTGTGGACCGGATTCGCTAAGCGAGGCCTGGGCCAAGGCGCAGTGTACAACTCCTCGAGGAGGACTGAGAGCTTTGTCGTTCCCAGCGGCGTTTGCTAGACTTTGAGGGACAGGAGCTGTATATAATGATGTTTTAACACCCAGAATAGCCATGATTTGACACTGGCTTCCTGTATTGTCACTATAAGGTATACCAATGATTGACGATAATCCAAGTCGAATGGGATCACAAACAGGGGTGAACTCGAATTGTGGGCTGCAATAGACTAAAACAGGGTCCAATAACAACGTCGGTGTTGCTCAAAATGTCGCTAAGCATACCTACATATGTATGTAGACACGAACTAGTGCTCCAGATCTCTTACTCTAGACCTGAGTTTACCTTCAACACAGGAGCGGATTTGTTAGCGAAGGCGAGCATTACCGCCTTTTCCTTACTGAGAGAACGTTTATTCTTGGAACTAGCTTTGAGTGCACAGGTGTGAAGATACCTAGGTGAATCAGCAGATACGGTTTCAGACATTCTCTAGCCTTGACAAATGGACGAAGCGCCAAGACATGGAGACTGTGGAGTAGCAGCAAACGGGTCATGTCTGCCGCCCACTATTTCACTGGTTTCTAGCCGCTTGGGGACAGCGCATTGATAGTAAACATTGTGATAGACGAAAGGTTCAACAAAATTGAGAATGCAATTATCAAGCAATCCATGCCTACTAGGTAGGCAGGCGGGGATCTTGACAAGAGTAGCAATAAGTTTGTACGTACGATTTATATCTTGTCTAAACACTATGATGACAGCGAAAGATGACTTCGGAGTAATCCTTGAGAGATCGGATATTCGCACCCGCAAAAACGGATGGTACACCCGCACAAGCTGGGCCCACCCTGCTGCAGCCAATCAGAGCGCTCCATTCAACATCCTTCCACTACACACACCACCCACACCAAGTGCTTCTAATGCCCTATACCTGCAGACCTGCCAATCCACTATTCGACTGGAATGACGAGACCCTCTGGTCCCTTAACCAGGAGGACTTCCGTAGCAGGAAGAACCAGCGAAAAGCTGTCCAATAGGATAAGCAGTTAGAGGCAGGGCTCATCAGCGACAAGAAGGAGGAGGAACACCCTATCAGACAAGGCAAGAAGTAGCAAAACACCAGGGCAGAAGAAACAATAGAGGCAAGCAGAAGCGACGATAGTGGTATATGTATGGTAACAGATATGTGTAGTTAATGACTGTGTATTGTTGTTTTGTATGGCGAATGGGTGGTGCAAAAAAACGTTGGCGCACAGGGGGTACACGAGCGGGTGTACCATCCGTTTTTGCGGGTGCGAATATCCGATCTCATCCTTGAAATCTAAAACCCATCAAAGCGTAATGATCCCGACGCGCCATACCGTCTATACCGTCTAATCATCTATTATACATGATCCCGCTCGTCCGCATATCAGCCTGCATGCCCAGGTGCTAACTCTAGCTATCTATCCAGGCTCTGCGCTTCGCACATCTTTTTGTACATCTTCCCCAGATTCAAGAGCTCATCATGGGTGCCCTTCTCAACGATCTTACCATCGTAGAACACGCAAATCACGTCCGCGTCTCTGATTGTACTGAGACGATGAGCCACCGCAATAGTGATACGATCCCGTGCGGCCGATGCCTCGGCCAGTGCCCTCTGCACCATCTTCTCCGACTCGGTGTCGAGAGCTGACGTCGCCTCGTCGAGCAGGATAACATTAGGATCACGTATCAGCGCTCGCGCTATGGCGAGGCGCTGGCGCTGACCACCAGAGAGCTGGGATCCACTGGCTCCGCATGGGGTGTTCAGGCCTTCTGGAAGGGATATCACAAAGTCCCAGGCGTTGGCCGCACGTAGTGCTGCTTCGACCATTTCGTCGTTCGGAAGTGCCTCTTCGCCATCGCCTTTTGGCTCGAAGCCCAGCTGGACGTTCTCTCGGACCGTTCCTTGGTATAGAGTTGGCTCCTGCTGTACCAGTGCGATGTTTTGACGATATAAAAGGGGGTTCAGAGATGTTAATGGCTCTGAGTCTATATTAATGCTACCAGATGTTGCATCGTAGTATCGTTCAAGCACTAGAAGGCAAGTGTCAGATATTTCCCACGTATTCACTGACTAGGTGATTTGGCGCTTATTTACTCACAGGCTATCATTGTACTTTTACCACAGCCAGAAGCACCAACGAAAGCAGCAAACTGACCCCGTTTGATCGCGATATCGATCCCTCGCAGTACCTGGTGTCCAGGCCGGAGAGGGTAAGTAAATTTGACTTTATCAAATTCGATCTCTTGTATCCCGCCGGTCGGTCCGTGTTGTGCATTTTCCGGTGTCTCGACGATCGCTGGTTGTAGGCGGGTAAGCCAGAAGTAATAGTTTGCTGCGCTAGCTCCCTTGGTGATACCTATGATACCATTAGGAATTTTTCCGTTTCCGAAATAATTCAATACTTACTTGTCGTATATGAGAACATTTGCGATGCGTTTTGCCCGGCAAAAAAGACGCCCATGAACGAAACGAAAAACTGGTAAAACGTCACACTATCCTCGGAGACCAGTTTGCAGCCATACCAGAAACCCAGTGCCAATATGAAATACTCGATGGACTGTGTGAATGAGAACCAGAACATCACTACTACGTGTCAGCAATCTGTCGGAAACCAATTTGATGTATTCTGGAACCAATAATGGAAAACGGGGGATCAGCAAAAGTAGCAGATTGCACTGACTGTGGAAAAGAGGCAGAATTGACTGGTCAATCGCTTGATCAAGTGAGTCCGTATAACGCTCCAACACCGATTGCTCGATCGCCAAACTCGAAACCGTCCGGATTGCAGTGACTGCTTCCGAGGCTAGCGAGGCACTGCGAGAAAATCGTTTCGAGTTCCCATCGTCCATCCTAGTCTCGAGACGGATCCGTGCATAGCCAGCAGCCAAAAGAGGCGGAAGGCCAGCGAAGACCCCTGATGGTGACGTTAGTCCTGTCCTAAAGTGTTGTATACTAGAACATTCCAAAACATGAGAGACTGGGATCCGCGACAGGTGAAAAGTGATGCTTACCGACTAGCCCAAGCCTCCAAGAAATGACTATGGCGAGGATACTAGAGGCAGTGACACTGATCATTGTGATGAGCACAAGGGAGATGTTGAACCCCATCAACTCGAGGATGGATTGAGTGTAGGAATCAAGGCGGCCTGTCAGCGCGCCGACAGTGTTCTCGGCCCTGTCGAAGAATTGAACGTCTTGTCGAAGCATCGAGTCCAACATGTTCTTCCTGAACTTCTGGTTCAGTGTTTGGGCGACGATGTTGGTGAGCCAACCCAGAGAGAAGTAAACAGCCAAGCATCCTATACCCAGCACAAAGAACATGAGGGCTAGGAAGTTCCCACGTCTGCGCAATTCGTCCAAGGGTAGTTGGAAAATGTCCATCACTCCGCCTAGTAGCACTGCTTGTCCTGGGAAAACGCCACCTAAGGCGTGGTTAGTACTTCCAAAGTTGCCATGCGCTTGATCGTAGAACATGTTTTGACTCACTTGCTGCGACGCAGAGAAGGATCACAGCCGCATAGACCTTATTGAGCTCAGGTGTCGCCCGTACCATTGCCAATACTACCCCAACAAGTCCATACTGCTTGAAGTTTTCGTAGTTGTCCCGGTCACCGAGACGCTGCAATTGCAGCCTGTCAGCGGTTGCATACCGCGTGAGCGATCGGGAGAGTTCGATCTCTGTTTGTTGCTCTGTCTTTCCCTCATCCTCCTCGTCAGAGGTCGAAATTGTATCGGTGACATCGGCAGCTGCACTGGAGTTGAGATTCTGTGCCTGAACGAGACGTGCGTAAGCGCCATCGGCAGCCAGGAGCGAGCCGTGAGTGCCCTGCTCGAGAATGCGTCCTTTTGACATAACCACGATGTTGTCGGCTTCTCTGATGGTCGCGAGCTTGTGAGCAATGACGATGGTAGTCCGGTCTTTCGACACGTTATCAAGCGCCTTTTGGACAATGCCCTCAGCGTGCGGATCCAAAGCGCTGGTGGCTTCATCAAGTAGCAAAACCTTGGGCTCTGAAACGATGCTTCTGGCGATTGCCAATCTTTGTTTTTGACCGCCGCTCAGAAGGCTGCCACGCTCGCCAATACGCGTGCTGTAGCCTTCTGGCAGCTTCGAGATAAAGTCATGAGCGTAGGCAAATTCGGCGGCTTGCTCGACCCTTTTCTGTTGCTCCCCGATATTTGCGTGTTCCCAAGGGGTTCCAACCAAGCCATTCGCGATATTCTCGAAAACAGTCCCATTGAAGAGTACCGGTTCTTGCTGGACAAGTCGCACGTTGGTGCGAAGCCAATTCAGGTTGAGGCTGTCGATTGCTCGTCCATCAAGCTTGATGGTCCCCGAGCGAGGTACATACCACCTTTCGAGTAGGCCTATAATGGTCGACTTCCCAGATCCACTAGCCCCCTGTGGCACATATTAGCTTATTCTCTCATTTCCGATCAAGTCTACCTACCACAAGCGCAGTCACTTTCCCAGCTGGGACGTGCAACGAAAAGTGCTCGAGCACAGTCACGCCTGGCCTAGTAGGATACTCGAAGCCAACGTTTTTGATCTCGATGACTCCGTCAGTTGTCTCAGGCCGCTCACCGCCTTCGTGAAAAGGATTGATCTGAGAGGGTCGGTCGATAAGTGTGAATAGCTGGGCGGCGGCGGCCCCGGCTCGTTGGAACGATACTGTGTATGGAGCGATGATGGTGATGTTCAGGACGGCTACAATGACCGAGAGGAGAACCCTATTGAAATTTTTATAAGCCATAACAGCCAGGGATTGCTTAAAAGAATTTGTGTGATGGGCCAGACTCACGTGAATACGGTTCCTAGCGAATCCACTTCCCCGTCAGCGAACATCCTGACGCCTTGCCAGAACGCGAGACCCATCCCAGCTGATTTGTGTCAGTATATTGTTCTCAAGACACGAGTGACACAATTTGATATGATAATGGATGTGATCACGGACCATATATCACAAAATACTCGATGCTGAAAAGGGCGCCATACAGAGGGCTCTTCTTGTCACCTAGGCTCCTTGCATGCGCAACATAGGTCGCATAGCGTGCAACGAGCCTTTGACGAAGGCTGAAAGCCTGTACGGTCCTTGTTGTGGACAGGACGCTCTCGGCATATGCACCTGCTTTTCCATAGGTTTCCAGCATCTGGCCTTCAATCTTGGCTTCCATGGAGGCAACAACCCCCATCAGAATGATAAGTGTTGGAGCAATGCAGAGTAGAATCAGCGTCAGCTTCCACTGGCTGATGAATGCTATGATAAAAGAAGCCACAAAAGTTGCGGCGGACTGAGAGAGCAGAGCTAGCTTTTCAGCGATGCCAGACTGGATCAGATTGCCGTTTGACGTAGCTTGCATAGAAATCGATCCAGCTGTGCCCTGGTCATAGAAGGCAACCTCCTGACTGAGAGCTGATTTCAGATATTGTCGTCGAATGTTGCGGACGATATGATAGGCACAATAGTTCGAGAGGGTCGTGTACGCGTATGCGAGAAACAGCCTGCCGATTCCGATGTAGACAAAATACAAGCAGTATGTTGTGACGTCACCCAGGAATTCGTCTCTCGAAATTCGGCCTGCGACGAAATTACTCAAGATGCTGACAAAATCACCGAGCACGAGGTTGACGAGAGCTAGGCCAGTTCCTGATCCCAGAGCAGCGAGGAAGGCCACTGCCTCCAGGACGATATGTATTGGCTCAGCATAGGTGAATATGCGGAAATATGCTGCACCAGCGGTAACTGTAAGCACTTGGGCGTCTGTTGGTGTTGAAGACTGATCTGCAGACTCGACCAGCGACTTTGATCCTGAGCTCTGGGTATGTTTCTCTTGCGTGACTGGTGAAGAGCCGTCCGCCATTGTGAAAACTCGAGGGGTGGAATTTTTCGGAGGGGAGCTTTAAACGGAACAAAAAGATTGATGCTACAATAATCGGTAACTATTGCCAACACTTTCCTGAGGTTTTAGGGCAGGGGAAGCTTTGACAAGAAATCCATGGGAGTGAGGAGGATTAAAAAAAAAGGAGGGCGCCACATAGCTGGGGCTGGACCCTTAAAGATCGCGAAACAATTGAAATATATGTGGATCAACTTCTATCCGCCTTATATCCACCAAGATCTGCCACGGAAGCCAAGTCTCCCATGCCGTAACTTCTTTTGGTGGACTCGAACGTAAGTCGTGGCTGTAATCCAGATCGTATGTATCTAGGAGCCCTCGGCCTCCGAGTGCTTGGCCAATGCGGAAAGTTCGCTGACGCGGCTGACTAACCGAAGAGGCTCGGAGCTCGCACCCCTCGGGCTGCGAGCACAGGTCCGCCGGAGTCCATGCTCGGTGTTCTTCTTGTCTCTCCTCTGCCAAAGGCCACGCACATTCACACATTCCTGACGGCCCCTCCTCTTTTGTTCTGTTCTTGAGCCACCTCCGAAGACCCCTGCTTGCAACGGGGTGGATTTAGCTGCATATCGGGCGCACAGTGGGATCACCAGCCTTACGCGAACTGGGCGACATTGGCGCAGCCGCACACATCTTCGCTGCTCGCGATCAGACAACCGAGAACGGCCCCAATGGGCGTGGACGATGAAAACCTCGGCAGCGATGCCGAAATGTCTGGTGGCGTTATGCAGAGTGATGTGGGCCCGGAAACCAAGAGCCGGCGTGCGGTAGGTATTCATTGGATTACACGCGTGTGCACTTATGTATCCCGTCGTTTTCGCCAGTGCCCACTTATCAATTATCCTGCCAATGCGGTGTATACTATCTTTATTCCATCAAAGTTGATCCCAGGCTGACAATCATATCTAATCGCAGTGTGAACCATGCCGCTCACGCAAGGTAACTCTCACCATGGCATCCTTACATTTGGATTCTCATACACGTATATGTGTACGACAGCGTTTATCACTAAACTGGGGACTGACAAAACGTTTCGGACGGTAGGTTGGTTGCGATAGGGGCCAGCCATGCTCCACCTGTGTTCGCTCTCAGGTGACATGTACCTACGCGGCTCCCCAAAGCAAACGCCCAAAACGGCAGCGCGTGCTCATATCCCCTCAATAGTAAGGTCATTCTCCTTAGCATTACTAGATCGTCACGTCAAGTCCGTCTCATCCACCCTGGCTAACCACTTTTATGATACAAAGCGAAAGAAAAATTGATCGAATCGAAGAAAGGCTTTCAAGCTTGGTTGACCTGCTCGGGAACCTCAAGGTGGATTCGCCGCCCCAAGGGCCTGACAGCCAGACCAAGATCTTGCTTCCGCACATCCATGACCAGAATCCAGGTGTACAAAACACCCCAAGTAACTCCGCTCCTACTCCAGCCTCCGTACCGGCATCCACCTCAAGCTATAGTTGTGTACGAGCACCGCCTACAACGCACACCGACACCTCCGACCCTGCTTTCGTAGGAGAGTCATCTATGGCCGCGCAGTACGATTTCGCCAACAAGTTTCTTGAACAGGCCCTGCATGCTGGACCACTGCAGGACTTCCGGCTCGAAATGGATGAGACCCTAGGGGCACTTCGTGCTCTTGTCCACGCCCGGAAAACGCACAATGACGTCCGGGAGGCCGTTTTCCCACACGCCAGAAGCCCCTTACCCGCCCAGCCATACGAACGAATGCTTCCTAACGCGACTGTAGCAATGGCAAGTCTAAGAATCGCAAAAGGTTAGCGGATACCTCTGTGAAAGGAGTCGTGTGTACAATGTTGCGCTATTGTCCAGTAAGACAGGGGCTAATCAAACTGCCATCACAGACAACCCCCGTATCGGTTATCTGTGGTTATGCAACATCATGTCGATTGATAGCTTCACTGCTCGCGCCATCAGAGTGTTGTTCTCGTCTGAGGGCTCGGAGGCAGAGTACATAATTGTCAGCATCGGTCTCTACTGGCTGTTCAATATCCTTAGCATAGCACTCCCCGACCAAGAACTTGGAACTCACATCCGCCGGGAAGATTTGGTCAAAGAAGGCCTACTGTGTCGCGAAAACCTTGAGACTAGTCTCTCGACGCTTCCGTTCAACCTGCCAAGCGACCACGACCACATCGAAGCTCTCATCATGGCGGTAAGAGGTGGCGTTCCCGTCTGCGTTGAGCTACCCACTGAGATCTTGATAGGCCTTCTACGCTATCGATAACTCCAAGCCATCCTTGGCATGGTCATTCTGCTCAGCCTCCGCGCAAAGATGTCTCAGCCTGGGACTTCACCGAGATCATGTTATGAACGAAAAGAACAATTTTCGGAATCGGAACAAGTGGCTCTTCTGGACCACTTACGTGATAGATAAGGCCCTTTCACTTCGTCTTGGCCGTCCTTCAAATCTTCCTGACTATGTGAGGACTCTCCGCCCGCGTAAATACGAGGATATGAGGAAAAATCCTATTCAACATTTGAAAGAACGCCGTTAACATGCCCTCGTCAACAGGATATCACTGTCTCGCCTCCGGATCCTTCTCTGAGCCCCGGTCCCGAGCCCTGGTCATTTTCAGACCTCACTTTCGTATCGTGGATTCATGTCGCCCGGATCCAAGGACGCGCTTATGAGGAGTTGTATAGTCCTGCGGCTTTAAGGCAGTCGGATCAGGTTCGACGAGCCCGGGTAAAGGCCATGGCAGACGAGGTCAAGGCAGTCATGCAACGTAGCGAACAGATGAATGTGCGTATTGACAGCTCAAGTTATCCATTGGAGAATCATCACAGCCAAATGGCATTACGGCTCCTCACAACCTATCCATGGATTTCATTAGCACAATTTTCTGTTATTTGTTTTGGCCTGATCACCCCTTTCCACTCAATCTATGTACTCTGAAACCAACTGATAAATACCAATACTGATTCTACATGCAAACAGGCTAAAGACCATCCAGAATGGGCTACAACAATAGATATTGACACTTATCAACTGGTAAGCATCACTTTTCACCTGTCACATGTCCACATCTTCCATGTTTTGGAACGTTCTAGAATGCATCAAGTTAGGACCCGTAGCAGGACTAACGTCACCCGGTAGATGCACATGATGGATAAAGTATTAAATCGGTCGGTGTTGACACTGCTGTATCGAGCAATCCCTTCTCCACCCGGCTCCGCGTCGACATTCACACCGGAGTGCGTCGAAACAGCACGTTCGGCCCTCGAAAAACATGAAGAGTGTATGGAGCGGCTGAAGCCCTATGATGCGCAATTCCAGGTACTTTATCTACATTGGTAAGTCTATTTGTTGTTGTGCAAATTGCAAATAATAGCGGCAAAGCTGAATCAAACTGCCAGGACGATTCATTACAACCCTTTCAACCCGTTCATCGTCATATTCTGCCACGTAATCGAGACAAGTGACATGAGCGACCTGGACAGACTCCACGATTGTGTGGCATCCTTTGAACCCTTGTCGAAAACATCCGAGTCGACGGCACGTATTCACCGGTTGTTCCATGTCCTCTATAATGTTGCCCTAAAGTATGTCGAGGTCAAGCAGAATCAGGAACAGGCTTCGGTCAGCCGAGAATTCGATGCCTATCTCAACGCACTAGGGTTCAATCCAGGTGGATTGATGGACGTGAGGCAAGGTGGCGATGGCACTGAAGGGTCCAGTTTACCAACGACTGGCATTCCTGTTACCATGCAGGACTATTCAGGGCTAGAGAGCGTACAGATTTCCAACCAAGACGTACATGCTCATGGTATGCTGCAGCAGGGGATGCTGCTTGGTGGTTGGTTCCACAGCAATCAGCAGATGATGGGCTTGTTGGAAGAGGACACCCTCTGAACTGCTGCCTCAGTTTCTTGATGGCCTACAATTTACTCCTGTGGTCTTCAAAGACTCGAGAATCAAGGGACATCTTAAGAGATGCATCCAAGAGTCCGCACCGGCTCTTTATTGATATCGCTCCAGTCTCACTTCCTGAGACATTTGGCTTCGAGTCAAATTGGAGCCTTTGACATCGCAGCAGACACTGCAAGCTGAATGCGTGTACTTGGCACGGTACAATTAGCAGTCTCGTACAATGAGTGATGGCACTACGATCTACAATTCGGGAATAGAAAGGCAAAGCGCGTCGTCAAGGTCGAAACCGACTGTTGGGGGCGCAAACGAGCACGCGTGACTCTTGCGTTACGTTTGTACGAGACATGAACAGACTCCAGAGGCCGAGAGATTTGGGGAAAGCCTGAAACTTGTATTAAATAGTTTGGACTACGGACTGAAAATTTCATTATCTTTATAGTCATCGATTACGCCTAACTTTATGCTATAAAAATTCTAAGAAGCTATGCTACTTAGGGCAAGCCGTAGACAGTTGTTTATTGTTTAAACTGGGGAACTCTAATCAGGTGCTATGGAGACTATGACTCGACGTCAGCGGCTTTCAGAAACTGTCTGTTCCAGTGCGGATCCTGCTCACGCCTAAATCACAGGCAAGCGAGCGTTTCACGAGTGAAATGAAGACTGCGTTTTCACGAAATGTTTGCGCGTCACACACAAGGCTTATTCTCGCGTAATTTCCAACTTGTGTATCTCCAGTTTCGGAAATCAACCAATGAGGCTCATCGGTTCATGTCTGTGTGCCATGGTGTCTGGTAAGGGTTCTTTAAGATACAATGGGCCGAAGCGAACGTGCGCCACTAGGTGCTCAGGTATTCGGCGGATACCTAGGTATCAATTCCCGCGCGTTCTGAGAGAGACATTCCTCCCCCTGAGTTTCTGCACCAATCATGACCAGTTGTGAAGGGTGAAGTGTTACATGATGAGGTGACCGCTGGATCAGCACAGAACGAACTCCGGATGACCAGAACTGCCTGGGGTTGAATCATGTTTGCTGAGAGCCGTATTTTTTTATGCGATGCTTTAAGTAGCGTCTATGGTTCTTCCTTACCAAGCAGAAGACTCGCGTAGCGAACCAACGTAAACCTCTGACGACGGAGTGTAGGGTACCCTAGGGTACGTCGAAGCTGGCTCCATCAGAATCCCTTCTTACCTAGGTAGCTAGTTTTGGTGGTTACATACGTAAATCCGTTGTTCCGAGTTCACTTGTCATACAATCAATACTGCCCACAAAATAAGTCACCTTCTTACCTCTCGCTATCGCTATCTTGTGCATATGTACGTCATGCTCACCCATGTACCATCGTGTCAATCGCTCGCGTGTTTACGTGGTCAAAATAAGGTTTACTTCCCGCGCGCTCCTCCTGTCTGGCCTTTAGGAGACAAGCATCCCATGTTCTCCTCACTAAAACCTGGGGAAGCTGGAGTCTACAACTGAGACCGAGGGGAGTATTCTCCAACTCGATCAGAGCCGGTCGCAACATTTCCGGTGTTCCGCTGGGACCACGTAGTAAAGGTGAGCGTCTCAACTTGCGGGGAAATACCACTATTCGCGGGACCTCCGGCTGTCAATGCTCAGTGAGATGAGACACCAGGTAGCACATAAATGTGCGCTCACGATCCATTACCCTCCCAGTTGAATGTTGACACCGAAAGCATCTAAACAGAAATAATCGCCTTTACCGCGCAAAAAGATCGCCCAGCTTTGTTAAGTCTAACGTTGTCATGGCCCCCAGCCGTATTGGTCCTCAGAATGGAGGTGCACTTGATCAGAAGAATGGGGCGAGCTTGAAGTCGAAATGGCCCGTATCCGAAGACCTTTATGGGTCTGACTTGCCTTGTCGTGTCCAAGGCGAGGTTGCGGACCTCGTTGTCCTGGGCGACATCCCGCCAGAGATTGACGGCACCTTCTATCGAGTAACTGTTGACCCATACGTACCTCCCCATCCGCAGAACGTGCCTCTTGATGGTGATGGCAACATCACGGCGCTCCGTTTTGAAGACGGGAAGGTCGATCTGAAGGTGCGCTACGTCGAAACTGAGCGCTTGCAAATCGAGCGCAAGGCTGGAAAGGCCATGTTCGGTCTATACCGCAATCCATTTTCGCATCATCCATGCGTGAGGGCTGCAGTGGATTCGACGGCCAACACGAACTTAGTGCTATGGGCGGATAAATTCCTCGCATTGAAGGAGGGAGGCCTTCCATATCAGGTTGATCCGCACACTCTTGATACCATTACATATGACCCTTTCCAGGACCAGGGAATCAAGTCGAAGACATTCACTGCGCATCCGGTAAGTTTGAACTAATACGTCTGCGTGAATCGCGAGCTAAGCAGTGATCCAGAAAATCGACCCATTCAGCGACGAGTTGGTGGTCCATGGGTATGAGGCCAAAGGACTCGCAAGCACTGACATTGTCGTTTATGCCCTGGACAAGGACGGCAAAAAGAAGGACGAGCAGTGGATCAAGAGTCCATGGTGCGGGCCAATCCACGACTGTGCCATCACTCCCAACTGGCTGATCTTGGTCCAATGGCCGTTCGAGGCCAACGTTGAGAGGATGAAGAGAGGCGGCCATCACTGGGCCTGGAGCTACGAATTGCCCGCGACTTTCATCGTGGTTCCGAGGCGCAAGAGTACCAGGCTCCCGGATGGATGGAAGGAGGGCGAGTACAGGGTTTATCACGATCGGAATGTGATGCTAATCCACACGGCCGGCGCTTGGGAGTCAGATGATGGCAACACGCTCTTCATCGAGACGACAAGAGTCCATGACAACGGATTCCCATTCTTCCCACCCGACGATGGAAGGATGCCGGCCGCCGATGCGAAGGCCGATTTTGTGCGCTTCAAGCTGGACCTGAGTCAGCCCACCGGAAGCAAGCTCGCTGGTGAGCCCGAAGTCGTGCTAGACATCCCAGCCGAGTTCCCGCGCCTCGATGAGCGTTTCCTTTCCAAGCCATATGATGTCTCCTGGATCAATGTCATGACTCCGGCTGAGCAACGAGACCAGGTGCCCCCAGGAGATGAGCATCTGGTCGGGTTTGGTGGGTTGGATGGGGTGGCCATGCATCGGTACTCCACCGGCGAGACCAAGATCTACTGGGCAGGATTTGACGGGATCTGCCAGGAACCAATCTTCATCCCTCGCTCGGACGACGCTCCGGAAGGCGATGGGTGGGTGATGTGCATGGTGGAGAGGAGGGCTGCCAATCTTTGTGAGGTGATTCTCTTGGACACGAAAGACTTCACGAAGCCCAGGGCCATAATTAAATTGCCATTCCATGTTAAGAACCAGGTTCACGGAAATTGGATTGACCAGCGGAGGCTGAAAGATAGGCGAAGCTTGGTGAGAGAGGGATTGGACGTTAAGATCAGCAAAAGAGGTGCCTTGGAGACTTGGGACATAGAGTAGCAGTGACTGCTCAGCTTGGTGTGTCTCGACACTCGAGGTGGGCAGCAAATGAATTGTTCTTCTTTTTTCCCCCGGCAATGGGTCAGGTGGGGGAACTTCGGCGCCACCAGACCTAGCGACAACAACCCTGGGAAAATAGCTCAGCCGACATCATCTTCTCAACGGAACAGAATGCTGCGTTCATAGCCGATTATTTTTGGATAACTGCATGTGGAGAATTGTGAACGTGCACATGTGATGCGACTAAGGCAGCATTATATGTTCTTAAACACTGGGTCTTTAAGCGTCTGCCACTGTATGAAGGCGCCGTATATGGGCTCGGGCGTATATGGAACACAAGAAACGAAACCAGTTACTGCAGGGCGACGGACAGCTCAAGTAGACAGCCTCTTTACGCCAGCATCTCTCGGGAGGCAACCCCAGAGACTCCTAAACCGTGATCTCGGCGTCACGGGTCTTGATCAAATTCCACTGTCAAGGATTAGGTTCACAGCAACTACATATATATCTACTGCAAGGAAAGCAATCCGCATCATTCTGTGGTAGCATGCCTCCACCTCTATTGGGCGGGACCACAAGCCCCTCTTTTTCCCCGTCGGTGATCTGAGTAATGATGGGAGAATGAGCAGGGTGCAGATGATCAAAAGGGAAGTTGGCAAAACAAATGCGTCAGCCCGGAGTCGAACCGGGGGCCCATCGATGGCAACGATGGATTTTACCGCTAAACCACTGACGCCTCGATCACTTTCGTCATGTGACTTACGGAACAGCAGTGTTTAGAAATTATATCCTTGTACTCTCACGAACGGCCTAGGTAAGCAACGAAGGTAATTTTTTCTTAGCGCCGTCTGCATGTGGCTTGACGGGAATAAGCTCCTGTAGACGACGATGCGGGGCAGACACACTTGTAAGCCTCTCCCAAATAAGAATTGGCAAGCGACGTCGATTTTGATGAATAACGAGGATACGGGTTCAATTGAGGCCGAAATTCCCTTCAAACTAGGACGCAGTGAAATGATTTTTTTTGTGACTTTGTGTATACGAGTCGAATATATGAGACCTAGTTCGAAGAACTCGGCTTGGGTCTGCCAAGGCTCCTAGGCCCAGCGTAGGCGATATCAAACTACGCAAATTGATTTCAAACGACGACTTCAAGGGAAGGGCTTGCTCAAGGACTTGGCTGCCAAAATGTGTCCTCTGCAGGCCGTCAGAATGCGGGCCCTCAGAGAGGCAAACACCTAAATCAGAGCGTATTTTACGTGAACTCTGACGTACTCTGTAAGTATTGGAGGCTACAGGCATGGGCCGCCACCTTGTTCAACGCCGTGGCCCCAATTCAGAATTCTCTGATCTGCCGAAGCGCACAAACTCTGACAATTGCTACGCTATGACATAAAGTAGGAAGCGAATCAGCGGCTCGCGCCCCCCCCCCCCCGACTTCCTGGACTGTCAAGGCAGAACCACAGGCTTGACTGTCTCATACCTTATTGACTGGGAGATAATTTGACGCCAGCGTCACTTCACTGCGAACAACCTCCAGAGGGATGTAATTAGAGCTCCAGATGGTGAGATACATGTCACGACGAGAGACAACAGCTTTACTGACAGGTATAAAAAAGTTTCAACGCAAGCCAAATGATGCAGGAGTGTTCAGCTTTTTGTTGCAAGGACTGAAGTATTAGATATATTTTGTTATCAGCACTAGTGGTGCCCAAACTCTGGGGCATTGAGGATCCCAAATGAAGCAGTTGAGATTGCAGCTGGAATTTTGAACCAGGTGGGAATGGGACAGCGGTGCTTGGGAAGCTTGCCCCGGCCACCGTTGCACAGAGGTAAATTACTATGAAAGAGTTGAGCGAGAGAGAACTGCCGGCTCAAGAGCTTCATGGATTTCAAAAGGTGGCATGTGACGCGCGCAGTGTGCTTTTCCCCGTCCCGCAGCTGGGAAACGCGTCGTCGTTGTGCGTGTTTAGATATTCACATGCTTGTGGTTAGAGTTAACAGTTGAGAGGGGCAGTCAGGCAGAATGATCGTGGGCCGAGGGTTTTGCATGTGGGCGACCAGGACACGCTTGCAGTCGATCTAGAGGAATGAAGTAAATCTGGTGAGACATAGCCTCGATCACTGTCACGTCAATTCAGAAGAGGCAGTAAGAATTGTTACGGTGCATAGCATTTAGAACTTGGGCGCAACAAATTGCCATTTTGAGCTCGACGATTGAGTTTGATAGGTTGGTAGGCTAAGGCGAGCCCCTGTCGGTTTTTTGCGAACTTCAAGTTGCACTCTGGGATGAACAGAAATAAGCTTCTCGGGAACTAACCCTTATGGCATGCAGCTCGTAGGGAGGCAGACTTCAATTGATTTATGGGTGAAATTCTTGATATGCGGGCCCGGCATCGATGCAAAGAACACGAAACTAAGAAGTGATTAAATAGAAGGCCAAAAGACCGTCATTGCTTTCTTTCCCCTAAGAATCGAGTTCAACTCGGATGAAGCTCGCTCGTGCTGAAAAGTTGACATCATATATATCTATCATTTTGCTGAAGTCTACAATATCTCCCAATACGATGGCCAGCCCACGGGCCATAATACTGTCTATTACTAGTCTAGTCAGCTTTGGATACGCTGGTACTTTATCCCCTGTGATCAAGCTGAAGAGATTGCCTCGACTAAACTACTTACCTACACAGCGGACATTTCGACGAGTCCTTTGGGTACATTAGGCGCTCCGACCTTGCCCCACTATCTCGCCGATCCAAACGTCAGTACTATGATTTGATTCAGTTTTCTCCGTCAACTATGAAAGTCAAGTTACTCAATCTGCGTCATCAGGCTCCTAATGCCGTTCCTTGGGGCAACAGAACAGCAGAATCGACGAACCCCTATACCGATACCCCGGATACAGGTATTTTATCCTATGCCTTTGAGAGAATAGAACCAAGGTCACACAGATCGAATTACGCTGACGTCATGTTTCGTTTTACCTAGGCGTTACTAGACGGTATAACTTCACCATTAGCAGAGGGACAATCGCCCCATCTGGATTGCTGAAGCCTGCACTGCTTGTGAACAATCAATTTCCAGGTGTCAGTGTGAACCTATTTCGAATCCTCTCTCAATATTGCCATCAGAATGATGACTCACAGACGCATTACTAGCCGATGATTGAGGCGAATTGGGGTGACTGGATCGAGGTTCACGTCACTAATAATATTGCTGGACCTGAGGAGGGCACGGCTATCCAGTTAGTGTCGCTTTTCTCCTCTTATGGATCCCCGTCATTCGAGTTTTAGAATGCTCTGGAATGTAAAACTTTAGAACCCGCAGCAGGACTAACGTCATCATTAGCTGGCATGGGTATGATCCAACCCGACCCGTTCCTTGAACTTTTATGCTCATGTTGGACGGCAAAGCTTTCCGCAACAAGGTTCACCTTGGATGGACGGGGTCCCATCAGTCACAGTACGTATTGCGCGACACCATTGGCAGGAATGAGGCCACGTTCTAAGATGAATATTGTCGTAGCAATGTCCCATAGCTCCTGGGAAGTCCTTCATGTACAGATTTCAAGCGTAAGTGTCCAGAAATTCACCTGCTTAACGGAACTAACCAGCCATCAGTCAACGCCATGTGAGTCGGAACTCATGCCAAGATCAGTTGAATGGTTGGTAATTGGGCGCTGATGTCTGGCCAGGGAACTACTTGGTGGCATTCCCACTACAGTGGCCAATATGCGGATGGATTGACTGGACGTAAGTCCACTTCGACCAGCTACTATCTACATATGTAAGTAGCTCGATCTTGGCTCAGCTGCGGCTAACACGTCTGTCCAAGCGATTGTCATCTATGGACCACAGAACGCCGAGTTTGACCTAGACCTGGGTCCCATTATGTTGTCGGATTTACGCAATAATGATTACAACGCTATAGATGGCAACGTCACGAGCTTCACGTTCCCACAGACCATATCACCGAAGGTAACTTGATGAGCCTATGTGCCTAAAGGCTTTCAAATCTGTGTAAAGCTAATGAGTCTCTTCACCAACAAAGATTACCAGACTCTTCCCTCCAGCAGATGCCAACATGATGCAAGGCCGAGCCGTCGCTGGAGGACAGTGCGCGGAACTGGGTGGTTGTGCCACCACCCCGGACATGCCCAAGTTTCGTATACCAGCCGGGAAAAGGGTGAAGATGAGGCTCATCAACCATGGGGGTGACTCAACCCAGAGGTTTAGTATCGACGGACACAAGCTACAAGTCATTTCGAACGATTTTGTTCAGCTCAAGCCCTATCAGACTGATTTCGTTACAGTAGCTGTTGGGCAACGCACTGATGTGGTCTTTGAGGCCACGGGTAGTCCTGGAGATATGTTCTGGATGCGAGCACAAGTCGTGTTTTGTCCTCCAAGCCTCACCAAGCAGGTAGAAATGCGAGGCGCCTTGTATTATGAGGGAGCCGATACAAATGCCCAGCCGACGACGAGCCAGACAGTAGATGCGAATTTAACGAATTGTCAGAACGTAAGTTGCTTCACCAGCACCATGCCTCAGAGAAAGGACTCGACTCTCGCCCTAACATTCGATGAATGCAGGATGACCTGAAGATTACCAAGCCTTATTTTCCTATGCCCCTTGAAGATCCTGATACACAAATTCAATTCTTTACCTTCTTCACCCTGAATGAGAAGCTGGAGTATCGAATCACAATGAATACACAGCTTGAGAATGTCGTACAGCTAGGTCGCCAGTTCTACGAAGGCAACTACAGTAACCCGATCCTGCGCGACGCGCAAGCAGGAGGTGCGGCGCAGACGTTCGGCCAAAAGAGCCGGGTGTACGACTTCGGCACCAACAGGACCGTCCGCGTCGTGATCAACAACCCATTCATTATCCAAAACATGCACCCAATGCACCTTCATGGCCACGACATCCAGCTGCTTGCCACGGGCGACGGCCTCTGGGACGGCAAGACACTCGAGACGGACAACCCAATCCGCAGAGACACGGCGATGATGCCGCTCAATGGACATGTGGTGTTCCAAATAAGCCTTGACAATCCAGGCGTCTGGAGTTTACACTGCCACATCCCGTGGCATCTAGCGTCAGTATCATTTTTCACCTGTTACGGATCCCCGTCTTTCATGTTTTGGAATGTTCTAGACTACAATACTTTGAGACCCGTAGCAGGACTAACGTCACCATCAGCGATGGCCTTCTGGTGAATTTCATGGAGCGGCCGGATGATATCAAGGCGCAGTATGCGCAAGTGCCTCAGGTCATGCGGGAGACTTGCGATTCATGGGATGCTCAGAGGCCGACTTTGAGTGTGCCGGATGAGAATTGAGGCGCGGGTTGGCTGCGTCAAGGCCGGGGGCCAGGAACTTGAGGAGAGTAAAGCTAAGCTATGCGCTAGAGTAGGCGCGTGTCCACTGCCAGTGCTTCAAATGGAATTGAAAGTATCAGGTCGACTTTGTATGTTTTTGATACGCTGGGTCTTTGAGCGTTTATCGCTGTATGAAGGCATCGTATGTGCCTCCGGGTGTTTATGGAAGAAGAACGAAACCAGAGAATGCACCAGAGCTCAATAAACTCCACGAGAGACGCCGTCCAGGGCATGAGGGAACACACTCAAAACAGGGAGCCACTCCCGGAGCCGCCAAGGTAGCCAGCATCTTCTGACAGTCAAAACATATGGAAACATTACAGCGAGCTAAGTAGTAAATGAATTTCGATTGCTTTTTAGACTAAATGTTTTGAAGCCTTTGTTTCAGAACGATGTCCAACTCATCCGAGTCATAAGGTTTGGAAGAGTAATGGTACGAACAAGCATGCGAATTGCTGGTGCCAAGGTCGGCACAGACCACATATGTGCTTGCATCTAGCCGTCACGACATCTACTTTTGTCTAGGCCCTCCCAAACTTTTGTTCGTGTCTGTGGTTTTTAAAGCGCTGGTGGGGTCTGAAAGAACGCGGGGGGGCAGCGAGTCGAGTGGCGTATCGAAAAGCTGACTCGGCGCGTGAGCGGTGGCAAGAATGCCACAATGGCTCCGCAGCTCTAGAGAACATTGCAAGGAAACAGGAATGAATCAACAAAACTTGAGGGCAGATTTATTTGAAAACAGAGGTTGACATTGGAAGACGAGTTCCGAGCACCAGGGGGGGGATCAGGCCAGGGATAACAGCGAGGTTCTTCAACTTTCCAGTGATTGCACCACGCAGTCATGCCGTCCATGAGCGTATTTGGTTCTGTAGTGGGGCGACACGTATGGGACTTCGGAGTCCCTGACGGCGTTCAGAGGTGCATCGTCCTAACGTCTGAGATGCTCCGCTGCCTCTTATGGGCTTGAGACATGTCGGCGGCCGGTCCAGAAGCTTTTCGCTTTTGCAGAATGGCTTCTGAGGGGCTCTTGGCCATGATCTTCTTGTGACGACGCTCAGGGGTCAGAGGAGTAGCTGCGCCCCCGAGACTGCCATGTTTGATACCGCGAAGAGTGCCATGATACAGCGGGTTTGAGAAAGCAAGCGACTCCTGCGTAGCTTGGCCGTTCAGGATGAGTTGTTGATTGACTTGGTTTCGGCGGAAGGCACCGACGGCATCCGCGTTGTTGGTCAAGTGGCTCAGAAGCGGATGTACGTCAGTGTTGGAATCGCTCAAAGCGCTAGGAGCCATCGAACTGCGACGTGAAGGTGTGCCGTCGGTGTTTCCGTCCTCCGACTTGTCAACATCATCATCTCCGTCTGACCCGCCGTCGCCGAAATCGAGGAAGTCCTCGATGTTCAAGTTTCTTTCCTCGACATCCTCGTCGTCGTGCTCAGCATCTACCAACCAGGAGTCTTCACTGTCGTCGCCCATGTATGGCTCGGCGCCCGAGGGAAAGAAGGCCTCGGCAGGTCCCACTGTCTGGAAATCCATCATGCCGCCGGCGTAGAAATTGGCAGACGACATAGCGCTCATCATGAGTGAGCCGGGATTGCCCATGATGGGAGACGTCTGGTGGGAATTTGGATAAGAGAAGTAGTCTGGTTGAAATTGGCCCGGGTCAACCATGACATCGAATTTGCGTTGCTTCTTCTGTGGCGTGATGACCATCATCTTCCGGGTAATCGGGTTCATGACCACGATCGGCTTTTTGATCGGTCTCTTGGCCGGCCGGGGAGTGCCACCTTCAGACTTCTCTGAATCAGAAGGATCCCCAGACCTAGCACGCAAGATCGGAATCATCTTCTTACGGGGTACCGGCTCAGGTTCATCTTCTTCAGTCGTCTCGCCATCGGCTACCAGGCGGTATCAGCATCAAGGCGAGCATGTCAATGCATCGTTGCAACTCACACATATAACCATCCGACTCATCGTCGTCATCCTCAGGCAAGGGGAGCTCAGTAACCTTTGAGTGGGCGGCATCATGAGGCTCGCTCACGCTGCTGGCCCCAAAAATGTTGGGGAACTCCTCGTCGATCCCGTACGGGTCGTCGTCCGAGTCGTCGGGCGCACCAGCGGCACCGGAGTAGTCCCAATAGGTTGCAGAAACCGACGAATCGTCATCGTCGTCCTGCTCGATCTCACGCCGGAACCCAGAGTCAAGCGAGTCCTGAGCAATGAAAATGTCCGGGAAGAAGTCATCGACATCCTCCTCGGTCTCGTCAGAGTCCGACTCTGAGTCGGGGACGCCCGCAAAGCGGACGTGACGTTCAACAGGAGTTGTACTAACTGGCTCGGCAGTGTGTACTTCGGCCGGGACGGGCTCGTCATTCTCAGACGCAAAGCCATTCCAGCTAACACTGCTAGTGTCACCACCGTCCTCGTCCACCGATTCTAGCTCCTTCTCATTGTCATTGTTGTCATCTGAATCATCGTCGTCATCAGCATCGGCGGCGGTCTCATCTTCGTCGCCGTCGATGTCGGAAGAGGTCGGCCGAGGGGAGCTTGGCGCGGCAGGCTGCCTCGCGTTGGCTAGTATGTGCTCCTCCTCGGCCGCGAATACATTTTCCTCGTCGTCATCCGAATCACTGACATCATCCACGCCTGAGTAACCTCCGTCGTCGGAGAGGTCAAGCGATGCGGATGACAGGGAGGAAGAGGATGCACGGCGTTGCTTGGAAGACTTGGGGGCCTTCTTGGGACCCTTCTTTGGGGCCTTGATCGACTTGCCGCCGGTTGGCACCCGGTTCAGGCCCCGTTTGAGCACGATCTTGGGAGGCATAGCTACAACTGATTCTTCTCTTTCGAGTGGTACTGTTGTCAGATGTTGGGAACGGCAGAAAGACCTTTCGATCTGAAAACGGCGACAAGTCAAACAACAAGCCGCGGGTGCCGGGTTGGAAATTGAGGTTGGAGTATGATGGTCTGGTTCCACCCAGTCCAAAGCTGTTTGTGTCGAGGGGAGCGGGAACAGGAGGATGTATTTTTTACTGTGGTATTTCGCAAGGATTCGGGCTCGAGGAGAGGGAGAGGTGTATGGGGGAGCTCGGTCCGAGGAGGAGGGTGGATTCGCGTTCAGGCCCAATGGGGGAGGGCAGACGATGCAGTTTTTCTGGGGGTTGGAAACAGGCCTCTCAGGATCCTGGGTATCGACTCGCCGGCAATGGTGATGCCGTGGGTGCGCGGTGCCTCTTGGTAGGGTGGAGGAGGCTCTTGACAGGCTTCAAGGTCTGGATAACTTCGTCGAAAGACTCGGACTGGTCTCTGATGCTGCGGGACTGCGAGGCACCGGTCACGTTTCACGGCGACCGGTGCCGCGCAGTGGGCGTTTACAGCTCAGGGACGGCCGAAGACATGTTGACAAAAGGGGTTCGACGAAGTTGAGCTGGGTGTGTCTAGATCTCTGGGGATGATATGGCGACTTCGTTGTCTGTTTGGGTTGATGGTGGTTTGGTATGGGTGGGGAGGAAGAGGAAGGGGAGAAGAAGGGGAGGCCAGGGCAGGGCAAGTAAGCGAGAGGGGCCCGAAATTTCTCAGGTGGCCTGGTCTCAGTCCCAGAAACTTTTTTTCTGGGGTGGGGACCAAATGTGTGCACTGTGAGTGGCCAATGAAGCCTGGGGATTACCGTAGCAGGCTAGCTCCCTAGGTAGGTACCTAGGTAGGTAGGTACTGTGGCAGTACACAGGACGTCTCACCAACAATTTGGCGTTTCGACAGTTACGGAGTACTTAAGTACACAGTAATTCCATCAGCACCAGTTGCTCTTGTTACCCAACCACAGGCCGGCCCGGCCATCCATCCCGCCAGCTCGGCCTCCCAGTGAAGACTCATTCCAGCTGCCGGTGACTCTTGATGTAGTCACGGCCCAGTTCTCTCCATCAGACATCAGGCCCATTGCAACAATCCAGGCTGCTTCCTCCTGCAGGCTGCATGTCGTCCCCAGGTTCTGCGCCTACCACAGTAGCCCCATCCCTGGACATCATACCCAATGACCTTGCGGGCCTGGGCTACAGCAATCATCTCGCTGCAGTGCCGCCGCGGCAGCACAAGCGGCGCAAGCATCAGCATGAACGACAGACGGCATCGAGCCCGCTTCCGTCCAATAACGTGCCTGTCTGGTCTCCGTCACCGCCATTTGACAGCAAGGGTTAAAGTGGTTTCTCTGTGCCCTTGACATGCCTACTACAGTACACAGTAGACCTCAGAACCCAATTCCGCCGTCAATTGCAATCACGTTCCAGTCTCGCCTCTCCACGCCATGGCATGCTCGTTGTTGTAGCAGCCTGCTGTGGGGCCGAGACGCACTGGACAGCTCAGGTGAAATGTGTCATATCTGGCCATGCTTCGTTCGAGCTGTACCGAGTACACATCATATCTTACCCTGTCCGGGCCCCATAATTTGTCCGTCACCTTCTCGATCTGAACCGTCCAGGGATGATGACACCAGCAACAATCTTGTTCTGGCCCATAATTATGTCGATTCCATGTCCCCACATTTCTTGTTGAACGTGCACGTCTGTAGTGTAAAGCAGTCCATCCTCTATCCGCCAAGCACTCGTCGCTGCATTCGAGCTCCCGAGCTTCGTACCTAGGGTCGGATTTCTGGGCTCTGGCGGTCTGCGGTACCTGGACCTGAACATCGCAGCAGGCCCCACGTCGAGATGCCCCGCTGGTCTGCCCGAGGGCCGTCGCCGCGAGGCAACCTGGGTTTGACGCCGCCGCGCCGCCACGACGCCGACCTGAGCACCTGAGAAGCCGGCCTGGACCGCCCGCGATGGCCAGCACACCAGAAACTACCCGAGTGCCTGTGTGGCCATTCACAATGCAGTCTCGATGGCGACTGCATACTGTGGTCAGAAACAATCAGGCTGTTTCCTGCCCTGGGGGATCGCCCCGAAAGAACGGCTTGGTCTCATGACTCAACACGGAGAATCGTGTCATTGGACATTGAGCGTCCCCCCCCCCAGTTCGGCTACCCACCGAGCGCCGCTTTCTTGGTCCTGAACGGCGTCTGGCGCGGAACCGGCTTTTAGGGAACACTCGTGCAGTCGGCCGCCTCCGCCTTGCCGCACCCCGGAAGCCAGGTCTGCCTGCCTTGATTCGGGTCCATCGCGAAGACACCTTGATGACGGCACACTTGAACCGGTCTTGATCAAGAGGAGGCGAGGACAATACGCCCTCAACTTCATGATAACTCATACTATTTACGACTTCGCCTTTCCGTGCCTTCGCCCAGAACAGCCGTGATGAAACATTTGTTCAGGGTCTTCAAGTTTTGTCACGGCGTTTCAAAGGGTCGTTCCCGAGCCTGGGCTCTGGTGTTGCTCCCCTCACTGGTCACAATTTTTTGGTCTGACGTGACCCAGGACCCCTAAATTTCTATCACCCGCATCCATGGGAGACATCCCTGGCAAGCCCCATCATCACAGTATGAAATTGCCTAATTGCCGACTCCCAACTGTCCTCCCGGAGACTAAGCTCCCGAGTGGCCGGGTACGGTGCGGCGCGGCGACTGGGGATTATAGCGCTTATGTAACACCATCACTTGCAACGAAACGCTTCCATGTCCCTTAAAAAGGCTGGTGTTCAGCAGGCTTGCGTGGGCTGCGTTGAGGTCAACTTCTCCTAGGTCCTCTGGCGCTGAATAAAGCTTCGTCAATTGAGACAAGAGGAGCTTTGTACGGGGCCTATCCGACCTTTCATGATGTATTTGGCAGTCAACGGTTTCGCGGTGTGTGTGTTGCGGCTAATCGGGCTCTGTCATTACAGTAGGTCGGGTATCACAAAGGCACAAAACAAAAGCCTGGAAATTAGTACATCCCGCCCGCCGCGCGTTTGACAGCGTGCAGGCTAAACATTCCGCCATGCTTCAGCCCTGACTTTTAACTTCTGCTTCGCCTTCAGAACCGCCGAGCCCATGCGCCTCCGCATGGTTGCATTGACCCCGAAGGTGAGCGCATTGGCGAACCCAACGAACTGGCTCGTGCTTTGTAGCGCGGCGACAGCGCGCGGGTTCGACGGCGTCTGACCTGTTGCCTCCATGAGCCTGTTCACAATCCCTGGGATCCAGAGCAGCACGTACAGGGTCGGATACGCGTTCTGCCGTATTCATGTCAGCTTCAAACATTGCACGACTCTGGGCGCGGTTGCTCAAGAGCACCCGCACAGGATGATCTAGGGCACCCGGGATGGAATATGTACTCACGAGTAGAAGCATCCGTCGAATCTCCTTCTCAACCTTTTGGGCTCGGGACGCATGCCCGACGTCATGGTGCGAGACAGATACATGTCTCTGATGCTGTGACGGCGCCGCGCGCGAACAGCGCGTCGATGATATTTTGGTCTCCGTGTGTGGTGTGATAGGGTTGGAGGAGCCCGGCGGGATGCCTGGTGGAAGCCACGAGTACGACCTCTTCGCGATGCTCACCCGCACGTCTACGGAGTGTCTAACCCTGGGGCAGATCTCAGGCTTGTCACTCTCAGCAGCAGCGAAGTGCCGGCTGTAGTTGCGCCTCCCCTCCCCGTGGCCGACTGTAGGGGCTGGTGGTGTCACATTTGAGATGAAGTCTCGTTCCGCGGTGCTCACGACATCTTCAGCCCCCTGAATGGGCAGTGAGAACTCTGACATGGTCATATCATCTCTGCTGTCCCTCAGATCTTTCGGTGCGTCTCTGACATCGCTCAATGGTCTTGTATCGGCTTCCCCAATCAACGTTGTCCCTTGCGACTCTTCCAGCCTCTCCTTGGTCAGCCTGGCACTCTCTGTGTGCACAGCACCTGTGACTGGGTTGTATCCGAAACGGGCGCCACCGCGAGAACCAAACAAGGCCTTGAAGTGGCGATGGACAAACCACCAGATGTACGCGTAGAGCAGGACCGTGAGAAAGATGATACCGATTCGCCAGCCGTGGGTGAGGCTATACCGAAGGTCTGCGCGTTTTGCCGTGATCCAACACCAGTTACCGCTCACTGGGGTCATTACATTAAGCGAGACGGCCACGACACTGGTGATGATGGGGACGATCCACGTCGAGGCACAGATGGTCGCTTTGGCCCAGATCGATACATCGGGAAGATACGTCTTGCGAGTAATGGTCAAGAGCGTAACGAGGACGATTGCGAGAATGGTGAAGTCCACAGCCTGTACAGTGAGCTGCCCGATGAAGCCGTTCGCGGTACAGGCAGGGCCAGGGCTCAGCTTCTTGGTCCGAACGTAGATGAAGCCCGATATCGAGTTGTTCAATGTGTTTATGAATTCTGTGGCATGGCAATAGGTCAGTCAGTTTTACCCTCCAGCAACGGCATAAACCAATGCGCGCGGGCAAAGAGCACTAGACTCTGTGATATGACCAATGCTGGGGGGGGGGGAGGCGTACCGGCGGCCGCGAGGTTCAGGATCAGGGCGTGCCTGAACGAGTACTGCTGGTCCCGGAAAATAAAATACGAGAGCAAGACAAGAGAGGTGGCAATGCACGAGGTCATGCTGCCAGCCAGCGTGAACCTGGCAACAAGATCATCGTAGGCCATGTTGGGAGACGAAGCTCTCCATGGATATGGACCAAAGAGCCCGAAGCAAGGCGGCTTTGGTGCAGGCGAGATGAAAGCTTCTCCAAACGCAATGCCATTTTCAGAGGTGAACGGGCTGGACAAGGTTGGCGAAGGAGGCGGAAGGATTTATTCAAATTCAGCCCTGACATCTCGGAAGGGTCGGATTACGCCGAATACAGCAGCATTGGCAGAAGATGGGGGGGCCGGCTGTGGGTGAGATGCCGTTGCATCAGGTACCACCAGGCCGATCAGCGACGAGTTTGTGGTTGATTGCCCTACCATGTGAGCCGTGGGAGCCATGTGAGCGATGGGGGCCATGCAGGCTGGCAGGCTGGCAGGCTGTGATGCTCGGCGGGGTGGGAGATAAGGTGTGATGCATTGTGGACGCCCGCTCAGACGATACCCAATTATATTATCTTGGTCGGACGAACTCTATTTAACGGGGTACCGGCTTGCCGCGCTGCGCAGACCACGAGTTCAAAGCCAGTTCCACAGGCTAAGAAGGCTTGGGCCTCGACGACGCGGTCTGCGAGTCAGGACAGCACAGTACGGCGGTACCAAGCCCCAGGAGGGAATATAAGGGAGAAGAAAGGGGAGGGAGAGTGTGAGGTCAACGCCAGATGGTACTAAGTGACGCACATCGTGACAATCGGCCGAGCGCAGCCGGAATATGTGATCCGATCTAGGTGAAGTTGCAATGAAAACCGTGATCCGAGAGAGATACGGTTGGAGCAGTTTGGAGCAGTGTTGCAGGTCCCCACGGCCCATTCCCCAGAGCTGCAATCGACGACAGTGTTGCAACTGGTAGGTGATTTCATCCGGGCTATGGTGTAAAAGTTGGAACAAAGTTTCAACGCTGCTGCAGCGCATTGCAATGCGATCACTTGCATCACTTGCAGCCTGCAAGTGATGTCGAGGGGGGGTTTTGGACTTCCGTTTCGTAGAACCGTTGCAACCTGCGAGCTTGGCGGCCAGAGCTCCCAGGAGCTGGTGGCAGAGTGTCTGGGGCTAGCTCGGGCATGGGCCCAGCCCACCTGGCCCGCACGCAGCTCCCTGTCCCGATTATCGCTTATCGGCCACCGTCGACCGGGGTGGGTTGCCCCGCCGATGGGTGAGTGCTTTGTTTTCTTTGGGCGTGTACACACAGTACAGACCGTGCCTACGTAGCTCCATTTGGAGATCTGGATATCCTGATTTGGATCTGGAATTGAAACGGCATTTCAGGCTGTCGGATTTGTTGCACCTGGCACAAGGCCTTTGTTTCGTCTGCACCTTGTCACAGACATCTCAAACTCTTCCTCCCAGCCATCTGGTATCCACTCGTGTCCAGCCCACGCTTCCATCCACGTCTGACATCCCCGCTTCTTCTGTCTGCACCCCATCGCCACCTGCACTTGGTTATATCATCACCCGTCGCGCTCTCACGGTTGTCCTGCGGCAAGGCAGCACACAGAGACCAAAGCCATGGACAACATGTCCAAAGGGCCCTGTGCAGCCCAAAAACCCCACAATCTCTTCCAAGTGTACCTGCGCCTGCGCCCACCCCAGGCCGGCGCAGCAATAACAGAACGTTTCCTGGCAGTCGAACCTCCTCCCACTGACGCCGAATCGACGGCACCCACCCACATCACTCTCAACCCCCCAAACGATCGAAGACGCGCCGTCGAGAAGTTTGCTTTCACCCAAGTCTTCACCGAGGATGCCACCCAGCTCGATGTCTTTCACTGCACCAATGTCGTTCCCTTGGTGGAGGGTGTCTTGGCCCCACACGGCGGCCATGGCACCGATGCACTCCTAGCAACCTTGGGCGTCAGCGGATCTGGCAAGGTATGTTGAGACTGTGTGGCCTGCCTGATCCTGGGACTGCCGTATGCCGTGCGGTTTAATGCAAAGGCAGGGCGCAACTGACTGACTGTCTTCTTTGCCAGTCACATACGATCCTCGGTTCTCGGTCACAACGCGGAATGACCCAGTTGTCTCTGGATGTTATCTTCCGATCCATTGGGAAGAACATCGTCGACATGGACACCAAGCCCGAGCTTGAGGCTTCCATCAATGCATCAGATGCCTCCGAGGCATCCATATCCTCCGCATCTACATTCATTGAAACTGTCTATGGGGACTCTTCAGGTGCCCCACGCCCCTCTTCCCGGGCACCAACACCCCTTGTACGGCCCCTCGATTCCCTTTCGCGGTCTGTTGCTTTCCTTGCGCATCTTGGCCATCATGATTTGCCTCAGGTTTCTGAGCCGTCCACCCCTGCTCGCAATCCTCGGCCGGAGAGTGTGCGTCTCGTTTGCAGAGAGGACTACACTGCCTCCTCGCCGAGTACGCCGGAGCATCTGCGTCAAGATTGGCATGCCTTTCCCCGTGGCAATGCGCAATCCATGACAGACAGGCGCCGGCCCCTCCAAGTGCGAGCTGCGAACATTAGTACCCCTTGCAAATCTCCTTTGAAGCATTACATGGGCGTCACTGCCTCGGCTCGTCACAAAAAGAGAAGTGCTGAACCGCTTAACCTCAAGGGCGACTCGATTCCACCGACACCTCGAAAGCTTTTGAGCCGGCCCTTGGCCCTGCCTCAGGTTCCCGACATCAGCACCGTCAACGTCTCATCGGATCCTGCAGCAGAATACGTCGTTTTAGTCTCGATGTACGAGGTCTACAATGACCGGATTTTTGACCTGTTGACTCCTCCAGTCAAATCTGCAGCCACGAAAGAATTTCGACGGCGGCCCCTCATTTTCAAGTCCACCGAACAGTCCCCTGATAGAAAGTTGGTCGCTGGTCTGCGCAAGGTCATCTGCAGCGATCTGAATCAGGCACTCATGGTTCTCGAAGCCGGCTTGCATGAGCGAAGAGTCGCTGGCACCGGCAGCAACAGTGCTAGCTCACGCAGCCACGGCTTCTTCAGTGTTGAGGTCAAGAAGCGGCCAAGATCCAGTAGCAAGCGGCACCAACATCCTTGGGGGGGAAGTACACTAACAATCGTTGACCTCGCCGGTAGCGAGAGGGCTCGAGATGCAAAGACGGCCGGTGCAACACTTGCTGAAGCAGGCAAGATCAATGAGAGTCTGATGTATCTCGGCCAGTGCCTGCAGATGCAGAGCGACGTCGGTAGCAACAGCAAGGTAAGCAGTCCCGAGGTTTTGCAACGGTCCAAGGTTTGACGTTCTACTGCAGCAAGGCGTCGTGCCCTTCCGGCAATGCAAGCTTACAGAGCTTCTATTCTCCAACTCTTTTCCATCCACATCGTCTTTAAGCCAGTCACAATCCATCCGCCGAAATCCGCAAAAGGCTGTCATGATTGTGACTGCGGACCCGCACGGCGATTTCAATGCGACTTCACAAATCCTCCGATACAGCGCCCTCGCTCGCGAGGTGACTGTCCCACGCATACCGTCGATAACAGAAACAATCCTACAGGCAAATGCTGCTCATACATACGCCGCAAGCCAGAGTTCCGGCAGGAACTCGAATCAAGCTCAGTCATGCACCAGCCCACTCTCGTCTCCGACCCATCAGTTTCAGCGGCCACCATTCTTCCCACCAGGAACTTTGAGTCCAAATTTACATCGGACGATTACGCCGCATAGCGTCACGCCTTCCGAAGACCGTGTCACTATGGAAAACGCGGCTCTGGAGATTGCGCGGCTTGCTGAGGAAACAAATCACCTCCGCGAGGCATTGGCGCGTGAGCAAGAGGCTCGAGTATGGGCCGAGGCGCATCTGATGACTCTGGAAGACAAGATGATAGAGCATGAGCAAGCGATTCGCGAAGACTGTGCCGCAGAATACGAAGAGCGCCTCGCTGTGGAAATCTCGCGAGGGAAGGCGGCTATGCAGATGGAAGCGGAGAGGGGCCAGGAGCATTGGGATCGAAAGTTGGAGGTATTCGAGAGGAGCCTGGAGACACGTGAAGCTGTGGCTGAGGCCAGCGACGACGACAGTATCATCAACAAGGAAAACGTGTTGTTGGAAAACCTGGAACAGGAGAACGCACGATTGCGCCGTGAAGTCACGATCCTGAAGAGGGAACTTGCGGGGCGCACCCCCATTAAACGAGCCCCGCTGGCTGAGAGGGAGGACTTTGCCACAAGCGCAAATAGCAGCCCTCGGTCATTACATTCGCATTCGAGCCGTGCTGGGCGCAAGGTTAACGAAAATGTCCAGCCGGAATGTCTGCAGAGACGGATGGAAAGTCTTACTCTGCGAGAGGGGCAGGAAGACCTGAGGAAGGTAGCGAGTGCCAACAAAAGCCGGGCAAACAGCAGGAGTCGTGCCGACCCCAATGGCAGTCCCGTCAAACGAGTCCGGTCTCGAAAGTTGACGGCAAGAAAGTGGGAGGATGTCTTAGGCAATGAAGATGATATCTTCTGAAAGAGGTCTGAGGCTGTTCGGCTGCCATCTCAGTTCTAAGCCAAGCTACTCGGCGCTTACAGCTGAGCCACGTCCGGAAGTCACCTTTCTTTTTTAGGTTTGACCTTGACGAGGTGTGAGTCAGAGAGTGTCAAGATCAGCAATAGACACACTGGCTGGTAAAATGGTACTGAAACGCACGTGTTTTGGTATGGGTGGGCTTAGTTGGACAACAGGGTAATGACGCTATGACGCTATGAAGGATACCCAACTTGATTCCCGGAAGGATTGGTTTATATTGACAGTTTTCGGGGCACTGCACCTAGCCTGCCTTTGTTTTAACGATTTTGTACTAGAATTATGAATGTTTTGCGCGTGCAGCTCTGTCATGCAAATTGCGTACGTCTGCAGGCTGGTTCTCAATTCAAATCAGCACTACGTCTGAGAATAACGTGTCTGCGCTCATAGAGCCAAGGTGCTCATAGAACGTAGTCTGAAAAGAAACTCGCCCGCCCGCCGCCTCTGCTTACAGAGTGTGAGGACTGTGTAACGACTAAATTGCGGATTTATCACGTGCGGACCCCGGAATGCGTTCCGCAGCCCTCTTTGAGTTCAGGTTGCAGACTCGCACCCATGATATGTCGGACTCACTTCCACACCGAAGAACAGGGACATGGAGCAAGCATCAACAGTCGTCGACATGTCGCTGATTTTCGAGCGAGGTAAAGGCTTTGAATCAAGCTGTTTTTGGATTTAGCTTACCTCTATATCGTGGTCAAATGATTCCTTGATTTCGCTGAATGAGGAAACTGAACACAAGTACCGAGCAGAATTTTTGACTGCTGAGCCAGTCATAGCCATTTCCATTCTGTTGGAAGATGCAAGTGCGATCCGAATCACGCATGCAGTGATGGAATGCGAGTCGTCATTTGTGATAGCACGACGCAGAAGCTGAAAAAAGCAAGTGACAGACCATCCCAACATTCATAAGATCCTAGGTGCTTGATACCTCCATATCGTCTCTTGACCTAAATGGTGACCCACTGGAGGGGTCGTCTTTGCGAAATAGGCCAAAATTGAGAATTGACAAGGCAGTCGTGGGGGCTTGTTGATTTTTGGATGATTCGAGATGATTCATCACTTATTCGCTCTGTACTGCAACATCATCCTCGAATCCTAGCGTCGAAGGATGATATCAATGTGACCAACTTCCTTTTCCCAAGTTCGAGTCCAGTCTGGATGGCTGTCGACTAAATCTCGGCTTCTGGGACTGTTCCGAGTTGCTCGGCGGATAGCGGCTAGGTGTCCGTGGATCACAGTGACCGGCCCGGAACTTTTGATGAATGAGGAGGACCAGGTTGTCCAGCCTCCGCCTCGCTTATGACATGCCCATACCGCTTCCGGCAGGTTGCGCATATTCCAAGGGAAGATGGCGCCCTTCTCGACCCCGGTGAGGATTATCGTGATTCCCCGGATCTGGTCCAGCTAGGAGCCCGCGGTCTGCGCCGGCCGGCGAGGCAGGGTTTCTGTGTCGAGCCTGAACTATTGGGTGAATTCGAGGTCGGGTTGACTGCAGGTGCCCGAGACCATTGCCGAATCTCCAGCCAGGATTCGAGCGTGCGCTCGCCGGTAGCATTGCAGGGCCGCAAGATGAATGCTGTGTGACTCGAAGTACGCACTCCAGGGGGCCAAACCCGGTTATGTGCGCATTACCGAACAGCTGTAGCAGGGGTGGATCGAAGATGCAGGATCGAAGCTGCAAGATCGATCCTGCTCCCATGCTTGTGGGATCACACCGCGGAATGAACTGGAAGTTATAAGATCTGAAATCTACCAAAAACAATTCAACGATGTGATTCACTCTTCAATTGCTTTTGCCGGCCTCGGAACGCGGTTCCTACCCTCGGGGGCTAAGGATGTGCAGCCGGTGGAACATTCCCGCTAGGATCTTTTTTCTTACAGTATTCGTAGCGTGCTGAGCCCATTCTTGGTAGAGTTGCTTCTTCAGTGACCTCCCACGTGTCTACCAGACAATCCGTTGCTTCCGGCTGATTGGGACCCGCTTAAGATATTATGTCATTCATCATGGATATCTGACGTGAGGAGCCGAAGGAAGCATGACAAGCAAATCATTGCACTGCGCGCTTGCAAAACGTCACATGATGAACAGGATTTGGGGGCAAGGTGAGCCCAGATGACCTTCGAGCAGTAGCAACAGTGGGCCGGAGTTGTAGAAAAAGGCCACCTAGGTGTGAGATCATGTACGGGCCCACCTTCAGCCTAAGGTAACTTTCCTAAAATAAGCAACAGGTGAAGTTCTTGAAAAAGTGACAAGTTTCGAAGCTGCAAGGGACTTCACCGGTAGCCCGAAATTCACTTCAGGATGGCTGTCAGACATGCACCCTAGGGTGGCTTCGCCGTACCCGGTTACTGGACTACCCTTTCCTTGATACATATTTAAAGGCTTCCAATTTCCTGTCGTAACCATACTTGGGAGCCTCTCCGTGCGACTGCAACCTGCGAATCTAATCGAAAGACCTGTGGTCAATATTGTACAATACCTACCACCATGGGCCTCGCTTTGTCTCTCCTCCGACATGCCTTCACAGAACATGCGGAACTGCCCCAGCAAGAGAAGTCCCCAATGCCGCTGGATCCGAATACAGCTCTTGCAAACGAGCTCCGTGGCCAGAGGTTCCGAGTTGATATGACAAAGAGCTTCGGCGACTGGCCCTCTGGTGCAATGAACCCGCATTACAAACGCCTTCAGTCTGAATGCGACCGAGTCCTCGAGGTGTAAGATACCTCTTGCTTCCTTTCTCTCATTATTATCCAAACTAACCTTGCTTGATTAGTGGTGTACCAGACGCAGGTCGATGCAAGAAGTTCAAGAAGAGCGACTTCGCCTTGTTCTCCGTTCTATGGTGGCCGACCGCCAACTGGGAAGATCTGTACACTGCTATGCTGTTTACTGTCGCCCTGTTCGTCTGGGATGACACGATCGATACAAACGAGCATATTCTGGCCTCCGATTTCGCTAAGGCTGAGGTCTGGCGCAAACAATCTCTCGAATATTTCAGATACCAGCTTCGGCTGTCTCCCCAGGAGAAGAAGGAGCCATATTGCCCTGACGACATATGTCTGTTATTCAAGGAATTTGCAGAGAGATTTTGCAAGAACTTCGGTGACGGTTTGTTGATCACCAGCCTATAAGTAGGGTATTCTCATATCTAACCATCTTTGATACATAGACCAGCGGCGCCGGATGTACTCCAAGATCGAGCACTTCGTCGCACATAACAGGCTCGAACAAGCCGAGCGCCTTGCCGGCCGAGTTCCTACCTACGACGAGTACATGAACATCCGTTACGGAGTGACTGGTGTACGAATGTTCACTCTGCTACTCGAGTACGTTCTATAATACCCTGCCGTAGTGTTCTCAACAACCTTTTTCTAACCGAAGCCTGACAGGGTTACACAACAAACGAAGCTTCCAGCGTGGATCATGGACTCGTCGGAGATGGAGGAGATTGTCAAGGAATGCAATTTCATAATCATCGTGTATGTTGACGCCCCCAAACGGTTCATGCAATAACAGCCTAACCAAGAGGTTCAGGGTCAACGATATTCTGTCCCTCAAGAAGGAGATTGTAAGTCTCCGCAGAGAATCTGAGATACTCATACTGAGACCTGGCCAATGGGTTGCTGATATACTTGCAGGCCACGGACTGTGTCGTAAATCTTGTGCCTGTCCTGTACATGACGGGACTAAGCCTGGATCAAGTCATTCCACATCTCATCGAGGAGATGCACGCATCCCGGGACCGGCTTGATTCTGCTGCTGCGCGGCTTCACTCAATGACGCTCGCAGACCCCCAACTGAATCATGACGTGATGAAATTCATCGATGGAATCCGTGTCATGGACACTGGGACACTGGAATACTCGTAAGCTCAACGGCCCATTACGCTCTCTGACCATCTGCTGACAGTAGTAGGATCGAGGCAATGAGGTATGATGTTCGCAAGTATCTGCAGCCTGACGGAACTCTTGATATAGTCTTGTGATTGGCGTCTTTGCCGCTGCCTACAACCGTGTTTAGACTAGATTCCAAGCTTTCAAGTACTGGGGACCGTTTCGCAAGAGCGGCAGTAGTTTCTGTCTACCTAGGAGAACAAAAAAGAATGATTATGGTAATTTACTTATTCCAAAGTAAGCGGTTGCGTTTCCAATCCCCCATACATATAAAATCTACGTGGTGCCTTTATACAGTAGTGAGCGCTCAAGACCCAGCGCTGAAAAAAAAAAAAAGTGCCAATTACAATAAAATGTTGATACAGTACGCCTGTCTACGGGCACGTGGCCTCAGCCTTGTGCCGCACAGACGAGGCTAAGAAGCATCGCTCCTGACGGAGGATACATTTGCGAAGGGAAAGGAATGCTTGTATGACCAGAGACCGACTCGTGATTAGAGAAGGCGCGTGCCCCTCGGGTTGACTCGCAGAGAGGGCTACATTGTCTGCATATCGAAAAATTCCAAGCACAATTGAGATGATAGAATTTCTTATTTGAACGGTGCCCAGCCTGAGATATGTTTTGAGATCGGCGCTTCCGCAGGTGTGATTCTTACCTAGGTAGGTCTAAATACCTTCACAGCAAGATGGCTACGATGCTCTTGATTGGCAACTTTGGAAGTTGAGTAGACGTGGTGTGTCCTACGATCTCGTCATGTCATATACCGCCCTCAGGCATTTCTCTGCAAGGTTCAGAGAGCAACACGCTATGACGTCTCTGAATTTCCTAGATTATATCAGCACAGATAAGCGCCAGTGGTTTAGCGGTAAAATCCATCGTTGCCATCGATGGGCCCCCGGTTCGACTCCGGGCTGGCGCATAGCTTTTGCTTTTTGCTCCATCTCTCAGCTACTTGAATCTTGAAGTCATGCGAGGAACAATGATATTCTGTTGAGTAGTAGATAGAGAAACAGGAAATCTTAGAAGAAAACCTGCCCCATGTCTAGAGTTAAACGAACAGATTCCACAAGCTAACATTTGAAGCTGCGTACCTACTAATACTTCGAGTACTCTGCATAGGACTATTTATATTCTTTGAATTCCTCTATTAACCCGGAAAAATACTAAGTGCCATAGAAGGACAAGGCAATTCATAGGCCCATTTCAATGATATAAGTACATACTAGCCATATGCTACAACTTATTAGATTAAGCTGTCGCAGGTTGGTGGATAGCTGCATTCGCTCAATTGTTCAATCACGGAGTATCCATGGGTTAGAGTCTGAGCCATCTACCCATTCCTATTCCACTCTTTGCTGTGGCTGCAATGCTGTAAATGTCTGTGTGTTTACCTGATCTCTTATAAGTTTGTGTGAAGCCCCCTTCTAGTTGCTGCTCACAACCTGCAATGTTCCTTGCGGTGTTTCCGCTTCTAGCCCTTCCGACACGGCCTGCTCGCCCTCGGGAACCCAGTCTGATCCAAACAATGGACCACATGCTTCGATAAATTGAGTGTCTTCGTCATCGCCAAAGGCATCAGTGCAGCCTGATACCGTACCGTTGACACAGTACTAGAGACAAGCGCAGAAATGTCAGCGTGCGCTCCGTAGCGATTCACAATTCCTTTCACTCTTGGCAAGTACCCTGAAATCACTTACGCGGTACGGATAGAAGTATAACTGCGTATTGGAGCCTGTCGTTGTCCATTGAACTACAAGCGTTTAGCCACATATCGAAGGAAGTTGTTCAACGACAGGAAGAGCCCAGAAATCGCGGTAGTGGGCCGTTGTGAGATCTGTGGGAGAGCGTATTGAGTACATACAGTGGAGACTGACACCGCTCAGGGCTGGGAAGCGGCGATCCGTCATGTTCGCAAGAACATCGAAGAAAGCGTCATATCGTGGTTCCGCGGCCGAGGTGTCGTTCACAGTGCGGTTGTTCTGCGTTGTGCCCATTGTAATGTAGGCACCGACACCGGTCTCGCCATCGCCACCAAGGGCAGAAGTCAGCATAATGGAGTCGCCCTGACTGGTGAATTTGCTGTCGATCTCGAAGCTACACTTCGAGCTGTCGGACTGTCTCCGCATCAGCCCGCCATCGAGGGAGTCTACTACAAAGGCAGATGCTGGAAGGACCGCAAGCAAGGTGAGAAAAAGGGCGAGCAGGAGGCGGGACGGAGAGCCTGCACGAGGGACACCAGACGATGTCTGGATGGTCTCATTCTGAGTGCTGCTGATGCTGTCCTGACAAAATGCAAAGCCAGTATATGATGTGCTGTTCGTATTGTTCGCATGGCATTGGCTGAACTCGAGCACGCTCATGGACGTGGAGCAATATGACGCGCACCAGTACAGCTGGACCTCACCATCGCAGCAGGATTGAATGCTGCTGGTGTTGGCACTTTGAATGCCGCATACGCGTGTACCCGTGTTATTGCGGAGGACTGGGGTGAAAAGCGAGAGTCTCGAGTCATTGCAATTGGCCGTTTCGCCTGCAAGGGTGTATTGTAAGTCGGACATGGTAATGGTAAATCTTGTGTCGATCCTGGAGGCTTGGAAAATGAATTACTCTCCAAAATTATTGGGCGAAAAAAAATTGATTGTACCGTGCCTTGGGCGTAGACAAGAACAGGAGATGATTCAGTTGGTATTATATACTCGAGCTGCTCGACTACCGGTCCGACGAAAAATCTGCCGTGACGTGAAGATCGTGGCACAAAATGGTTGAGCCCGGCGCCAAGCTTCCTTCTGGATGCGTGTAGCCAGCCGAGGGCCTCAATAACGACGATCACTGGGGCGGTGTATTCACAGGCAGCAGTCCGGAGCAAGCAAATATAGCCGGAAGGGGATTGATACACTGTTCTGAAATACCTCGATGTTCCACAAACATGGATTGGTGCGTCGGTTTATTCGTTGTACACAAAATACATGCTCCACAGGCATGGGCCAGGTCAAGCTGGGTGGATCAATTCACTTTGGATAGTCGATCCCCAGCGGCAAAGGAGCTCAGCCCATTTCAAAATCGATTGATAACTTGAGTGGTTTCGTTCTTGATCCCTATAAATCTGAGGTCGTATGCGGAGCTCTCATACAGTGGTGAGGGCTCAAAGACACAGCGTTTGACAAGAAAACAGGACTAGGGGCCCCATGCCGGTGTGAGATAGTGTAAACCGTTCTTCCAATGAAAAGTGTGCGCAGGTTTACTTGAGGAATAGTGAGAGTCGAGAGATTCAGGATACTTGGCTGCCACCTCTTGGGAATGGAACCAGGCAACGGAGACCCTCTTTACATCCAGGCAATACCCAAATTAACGGCAGTAATTTTCTTGTCCAAGACCCCCTCCCCCTTCTCCCACCAATCGAGCCCTATATGACAGGCCCACAAAGAGCTACTGCCTTTCAGCCACGCGGGAAGTACTTTAAGGACCCTCCGACGTCGGGTGTGTGTGGGACATGGCCAGCTCTTCCGGTTCTTCCAAATGTTGCAGCACTTGCAACCCGTGCTTCAGCCCTCGATAAGCGAGACTACCTCGAGGTCATATGTACATATTGGCTACAAAGCCCTCTTGTCCTCACCTGGGTCTCCTCCAAACTGCTTTGCCGACTGTGACAAATTCGGGTTGGTCTAGTAGCGGATCGCGAGCCAAGGCATAGTCTTCCAGCGAGACATTAGCTCTGTCCATTGTACAAATGCCATCGATGACAGCGCCGTGACAGTCGCAGAGCAGCCCAAATGATACGAGCGGAAAGAGTCACAATTCTTCCGCGATGACTCCGTGAACGTACGGAAGAAAAGCCGTCAAATCACCAGTCATTCCTCAGGAATCAAAAGCCAATTGAGAAATCCGACGGAAGTCTTTTATTGTTGCAATGAACATAAGGTTTGACCTCTCGGTACACACGAGATCGATCGTGTTCTCCTGTGTTACTCCTTGGTTCCGATCTCGGTATTCTTGCTGGATGCGATCGATTCATCGCTAGGGCAGATGATTAATTCGACAAACTCGTCAGGTCGTGGAGATAGCTGTGAGGTCTCTTCTCAGCGCCATGATCTTCCATCGCACAGCATGCTGCAAATACTTCATCACGACCAAGTGTGCCAGTACAAAACTAATGCTGTATGCTTCGCGCTGCCACCTTGAACGATTGTCCTCGGGCTTGATCGTTGTGGGCGGATCGGACTCTGAAGCCACCTATAGGCGACACATCTCTGAGAGCATGTTGCCAATCCCTTGTGTGGGCATATAGCTCTGAGTGGCTCAAGGGCTTGCTGTTCTTCCCAAACACGCCTCTTCTCAGACAGTTGTGGGGGTGAGCGCGGACGACCAGACACCCACGACATCAGTCAGTTCGTGTTACTGCTTGTGGCATCATCAAACCGACCACATTGCTTATCGCCATGGCTGTAATAGCGCGAAGCCCGAGTTTTTCCAATGTCAAGCATTTGATCTCGGCCAACAAGACGGTCGTAGAGGTCGAGGTGACAATTCCAAATTATGAATCAGGCTCGCAATCGGTCAGGTTGCGGAGCTCTGTGGGACGTCTCTCACACATTCTTGAGAAAGTGCGGCTTGAATTTTCTGTTGGCCCGTTCAGCTGACGGGACGGAGAATTGGTCACCGTAGATCTCAAAGACCAGGCTCTTGTTGGGTATTGGTTGTTGTCCGTCGGCCGGCTCGCCGTCACTGGTCGTCGGCGGTGGTGGGACTTGGACGCGGAAGAGAGTCCCTTCTTTTGGTACTAGTTTGACCTTGTTCTTGGGCGTGACTACCTCGAACACGAACCTGGCGTCCTTGATGACGATCCCCTTGATGCCGACGCGACCGACACAGCCACTCCGGACGACCTCGACCTCGGCGCCGTGCATGTCGGCCGAGCTTAGCTTCGAGGCTGCGCCTTGACCGCCGGTATAGACCTCGTTGCCCAGGATCTCCCTCACATAGCCCAGCCACAGGTCGTGGAGGGGCAGGAAGGTGGCATACTTCTGACCGTGGCGGGGCACGTCGTAGAGGCCGAGCTTGCGACGCTGTCTTGAAGATAGCGGCTTGGGCCTGATGGATTTTTTGCGCTCCTTTGCCTTGCGCTCGCGCTCTCTGCGGCGGGCTTGCCGGGCGGTGGCCTGAGGTGGAGGGGAGGTCGGGCGCAGAAAGAGTGGGCGGTGTTGGATCTTATCCGAGTAAATGCGCTCGGCCGTGGCCGGGGAGTGGGCGCGCGCGAGGAGCGCCTGGGTGACGGGTTGGCCCTTCGAGGTCATGTTGTTGGCAGATGAGGGACCTGGGACTATCTCATTGTTTCGTGGTGGAGCTTGGGGCGAGTGCTCTGTTGCGCAAAATGGAATTGGTGCAGGTAGTCTAGCAGTGTCGGGTGCAAGCTCCAGCTCCAGCTCTTTGCCCCGAGACAGGCTAGAAAGCTTAGGCTGCATGCATGCAGGGGCCCACCCACCTACCTGGTGTGTAGCGGCTCAGTTTACCCCAACTTTTACTTTAGTACACTACCAGCAGCACCAGACTTCACATGCTAGGCAGCCGGGGCCTGGGAGAGGCGAGCTCGGCAAGTAGCGGCCACACCCCACACTGCATGGAGGTCACAATGTCACCGGATTCCTCCCTCTGTGCCGCAGGGTCATGGCCGTCTTCTCCTCGGTCTGCCTCGGTGTGCTCGACTCCCCGCCGACAATGCGCCTGCTATTGTTGGCCTCTGCCATTGACTGACATGTTTGGAGCTGCCACCGCTGCCACCGCTGCCAACCCACAGTCACCAATCAAAACTACCGCCTCGGCCTGCCATCGCCATCATGGCAAACGGTGACGACGATGCCTCGCGCGACTCTGCCCCCGACCTCCAGATCCTCGGCGACCAGATAACCCTCCAGCCCTCGGGCTATGTCGAACCCCCCCATGCCGTCCACGATGTCGATGTCGATGCCGGAGCCGACGCCGAGAGGGAAGAAGCCCTCATGAAACAAACTGCCCACTTCCGCTCCGAACCTCTGCAGTTCCTCCGCGAGGTCTCGCTTTATGTTTCTGGCACGGGCTGGCGCGCATACGACCATGTCATCGGCCAGCCCATCTTCTACTCAGGCTTCTCAGAAAACATGAAGAACACAATCCTCTCTGCGCCCCTGCTCAACGCTCGCATCTCAAAGCTAGCAGAGCGGAGGCTGGACGTGGAGGAGACCCAGGGCTTGCTGGGGGACAGGAGCAAGGACAGCCGCGAGTATGAGATTCGCAAGGCCCAGCGCCGGAACTTCCTCGAGAGCGGCCTGAGGGAGGTCGCTGAGAAGTGGACGGACCAGATGATATGCAAGTTCGAGAGCAAAACATTCATCAGGGGCGCCTACTATCTCGTCACCCAGCTCCTGACCAGGGCATACCACCAGGGCATACACGTGTCTTCCGAGGAGGTGCTCCGGCTGCGGAGGGTCGCCGAGAAGGCCGCTGCCAACAAGCAGAGCATCGTCTTCCTGCCTTGCCACCGGTCACACGTCGATTATGTCTCCATGCAGCTCATCTGCTACCGCCTGGGCATCGCGCTTCCGGTCGTGGTTGCTGGCGACAACCTGAACTTTCCGCTGGTGGGCAGTTTCTTGCAGCATGCTGGTGCCTTCTACATACGAAGGGCATTCGGTGACGATGCCTTGTACACTACGCTTGTCCAGACTTACATCGATACTTTACTGCAGGGTGGCTTCAACTTTGAGTGCTTCATTGAGGGTGGGCGCTCAAGAACCGGCAAGCTGTTGTCACCAAAGTTTGGCATATTGGGCTTTATTATCGACAGCTTGTTATCCGGACGGGTCAACGACACTATCATATGTCCGGTCAGCACTCAATACGACAAGGTCATCGAAACAGAGGGCTATGTCACAGAGTTACTTGGCGTGCCCAAGAAAAAGGAGAACCTCGCAGACTTCCTGAGCAGCGGCGGGTCCGTACTCTCATTGAGGCTGGGCAGGGTGGACGTGCGTTTCCACGAGCCGTGGAGTCTGCGAGGTTTCATCAACGAACAACTTACCAAGCTGAACCACCCCGCGAAATCCCTCAAGGTGAATTTGGACCCCAGCATCCGCCAGAAGCTCCTACGCATCCTCGGATATCGAGTCCTGGGCGACATCAACGGTGTCTCCGTGGTGATGCCTACCGCACTCATCGGCACCGTCCTCCTGACCCTGCGCGGCCGCGGTGTTGGTAAGACCGAGCTTGTACGGAGGGTGGAATGGCTTATTGAGAGAGTTCGCGCCAAGGGGGGGCGCGTTGCACATTTTGGTAATGCGCCCCTGTCGGAGGTTATCGATCGCGGCCTCGAGGTGCTCGGCAAAGATCTCGTCGGTGTTATTGACGGTCTCCCGGAACCGACTTATTACGCCGTCGATCGCTTCCAGCTGAGCTTTTACAGAAACATGACCATCCACCTGTTCATCACCGAGGCGTTGGTCTCGGCAGCCATGTACACCCGCGTTAAGCAAGGCGGCGGGCCGGCCATACAAGACATATCGTACAAGGACCTGCATGACCAAGTCCTTTTCCTCAGTTCCCTTTTCAGAGGGGAATTCATCTTCTCAGGCGAGGGCTTGGCGGTCAACCTGAGCAAGACGCTCGCTGGCCTCGAGGCCGATGGCGTGTTAACTCTCAGACGGGACGACCAAGGCCAGGTGACCACCGTAGGGCTATCGGACCAGGAGAGAAGGGTTGGTCGAGAGAACTATGATTTTTATTGCTTCCTGATCTGGCCCTTCATAGAAGCCAGCTGGCTGGCGGCGGTGTCACTAATGGGACTCACACCACCTGTCGGGCAGGAGAGCGAGGTGTGGATCGAGGTCTCGAAGGCACAAAATAGTGCTCAGTTGGTACGTTTTGCCCTCCCGTAGCTCCCCACACGAGCCTGCCAGTTCTGACCCGAACCCCAGCTCGGCAAAACTCTGTACCACCAGGGCGACCTATCTTACTTCGAAGCCGTGAATAAAGAGACCCTGAAGAACGCCTACACGCGCTTCGAGGAGGAAGGTATAATCCAAGTAGTCAAGTCCAGAGACACAAAGATCCCACCGCGACTACGCCTGGCGCCCGAGTGGCAACCAGCCCGCGACCCGGACAGCGGCGCCCTCAGCGCCATAGGCTCGCGGCTGTGGAACTTTACCGAGAAGATAGCGAGCAGCAGGCGCGAGGGCAAGAACAGGCGTGACGGCGCGACAGTGAGTACGAGGGTCGTGAGGCTAACGGACGTGCTCGGGCGCAAGCTGTTCGAGGAGGCGGTGAGCGGTGCCGAGGGCAGAGGCAAGGGCAAGGGCAAGGAGAAGGCCAGCTATCCTACACTAAGCAGCGAGGACGCAATAGTGCTTAAGAGGACTGTCAGGGAGCAGCGACGGCGGAGGGGTCTCGAGAAAAGAGCGCGGCTGTAGAAATGTGTGTTAAATACCACGAAGAATTCTGTTTGGGAATTATGTTGTAACAAGAGAGCATACTGCACGAGCAACGCAGGAAGGAATAAAACATCCGATCGCAACAATTTTTTTTTCAGGTAGCGCACTGCGGTATTGCCCTGTCATAATGGGTATCATTTTATCTGCACGATATTACTTCCTTTTGTGTCCCGCCCCTAGATATGGGTACGTCCGACCCGACTCAACCGCAGGTCTAAGATTTAGGCGGTAGGATGATGTTGTCTATCAACCTCACTGGCGGCCCATCGTTGTGGCCTAGATCCTCGCCCTCTTGTGGTTCAAACACGGGCAGCATCTTTACGGCGCCACTCAGGATCGCGCCCTTGGAGGGGTCGATCTCCTCAATCTCTTCCATCGTGTCTGGGTCAGCCAGGGATATATAGTCGAGCTTGAACATGACGCCCTCGTGGGGCGGCAGGCCCTTCTGCTCCTCCAAGGTGTCGAGGATGACCTTGAGCGCGGCGGGGACAACGTCGCCGGCGTCGAGGGCCCCGTCGACGAGATAGGCGCGCTCCGCAGCCCTCAGCGCACGGATCAGCACGGGGGCGACCCGGCGCCTCCGGGTGCCCAGGTAGACGTTGCGGCTGCTCAGAGCGAGGCCGTCGGACTCGTCGCGGACGGTGGGCACGACGACGGCCTCGAGGGGCATGCAAAAATCACGGACCATCTTGCGGATGACAACGGTCTGCTGGACGTCCTTCTGGCCAAAGAAAACGCGGGTCGGCTGCACGATGTTGAAGAGCTTCATGCACACGGTGGCCACGCCGCGGAAGAAGGTGGGGCGCGTGCGGCCCTCGAGGACCCCTCCCACGGGGGTGATGGTCACAAAGCTCCCGTCCGAGTCGACCTCCTGCCCGGGGAAGCCGGAGGGGTACATCTCGCGCGTGGTGGGCGCGAAGACGGCCATCTCGAGGGGCTCGTCGTTGGCGTCCAGCTCCTGGCGGACGGCCCTGAGCGCTGCGCAGTCTGCGTCCCAGGTCTTGGGGTAGCTGTCGAGGTCCTCGGCGACGCCGAACTGGGCCGGGTTGACGTAGATGCTCACGACAATCTTGTTGTGGCCGCGGCGCACGGCTTGGCGGATCAGGCTGAGGTGGCCGTCGTGTAGGGCGCCCATGGTGGGTACGAGGGCCAGGCCCTGGTCGGTGACACCGCCATGCGAGGGGTCGCGGCAGGCGACGGAGGCCCAGTCGCGGATGCCGGTGACGGTGCGGAGGACCGAGATTGGCGAGCCCGGGATGGTGTCGCCCAGCGACTCGCGGGCCACGGCCGGGTCGGTGGGGATCTGTAGCTGGCGCGTGACGAAGCCAGGGCGGAGGTGGGCGGCTCCAGCAGGCTCCTGGCCCGCACCAGAAGGCTTGGAGAAGCCTCGAACATGGCCCGGGGCTAGCGGTGATATCGGCGCGCAAAGTCTGGTCGGCGGGCGGCGGAAGGCGGACGCGACGGCACGCGACGCTGCTCGGGTCTGCATTGCGCGGGCGAATAGCGACATGGGCGGGGGAGTGGAGGCCCCAAAGGAGTCTAAGAGCTCACTTGTGACAGGAGGTGAGTCAAGAGAAGGTCAGAAATTGCTGTTGCCCCATCGCAAGGGCGTGGTCGGTGTTTTATGTGGACATCGTGATGGATTTGTACAGCGCAGTTTTGAGGACGGTTGAAGCTTGAGGTCAGAAGCTCTGCCTCGGGGGTTGGACCCTTATCGGAATCCTAGCCTCTCTTCTCGTAACACACCCTCCACCCACTAAGTACCAAATGCCCACTTAGCAGACACCCGAGTCCTTCAGACATCAACCCACACCCACCTTGTCCAGTTCTCCTTGTTCTGCGGGTTGTAGCAATTACAACTGTGCCCTGTGGGCAGAAACTTGTGCTTGGGATTTTCGCTAGATATACACTCGCATAGAATGAATAAATGGGATTTTCACGACCGCTTTCCAAAGTAGTTTGTAATAGTATTCCCCGGCTTGGCTTCTGCCCTTTTCTTGGGCGTGCCTCCTTCCGGCTTCTTGCCAACTTCCATAACCGCCAGGAATTCCTCAAACTCTTTCACCGGCACTATGCCTCCGCTGGCCTCTTTGTGCCCTCTTGCAAAAGACTCGCCCAGCCTCGCCCTCAGAGTCTCATCACTCGCCTTGTCCGCAATCCCCTTCAGCACCTCGATGATGTTCACCGGCGGATCTCTTGCCCTGGCTGTCCGTGGGATCCGACACGAGAAATTGACCATGCCTGGCAGGTACCCTTCGTTCGCACACATGACCACCTCCAGCTTGTTCGACTGCAGGTGGCCCGCCCATCGCGTTGCGATCACAGGGTGAACCTGTGCCTTGGAGTTGATCCTGAACACGGCGACCTTGGCATCCGAGCTGAACTTGGGCGCCGTGTGCGTACATCGCTCAACCTCGGCGTTGACCTCCGCCCGGGCCGCGAGCAGCTCTCTGTTCTTGAGCAAGCCTGCCGGTGACTGCGCCGCGGTCAGAGCAGCCCACGCCGCGGGGACGCCGAACCCTGCTGTGCGCCGGGGGGCGTTGATGAGCGACACGGCTTGATTGATGGCTGCTTTGGTATACTGCTTGAAGGCGCCCTTCATATCTGGAAACGGCGGCTCCCACTTCAGCGTGTTTCCGAGGTCGCCATGCGTTCCCATGATGCAGAGCCAGTCGCACTCCTTCTGCACGTCCTCGTGAAGGTCTCGGCAGATGAGATAGGTCAGTAACGAGCTGGTCGCCACGGGGGGGCTGTCACAAGCAGTGACATGCCGAGATCCCTCGGGGAAGTCGTTATCAAGGGCCTGATGGTGATCAATAACGAGTGCTTTGTGCGGTTTCGATATCACCGGAGGCGACTTCCTTGATCCCTGATCGAGTACGAATATGTATCCTGGGTCATGCACCGCCATACAAGCTCTTTCGTAGTCATCATGAATACTGCTCCCTTTCTGAAGCAGATGTGCCGATATTTTGTCCGGGGCTAGTCCAAGCAGAACCAGTGTCTTCTGGAGTATTGCCCCCGAGCTGAGCCCATCAGCGTCTTTGTCCGGTACAATCAGAGTTTTCCTGCCAGATGCGGCGCTTTTGATACGTTAGTCTGGTGTGGGGAAGGGCGGGTTGTGGCCTCGTTCACCTACCATTCACGTATGAACTCTCTGGCTGACTCGATCTGCTCCTCAGGCGCAGGCCAGACAATTTCGCCAGACTCTGTCCTCACAGAAGGGGTTGCATGATACTCCAGCAATTCGACGCGTGCCTTTTTCGTCTTCGATGCACCTGAGCTTGTTGCAGCGCTCCTCTTCATGGTCGACAGCGCCTTTCCGCTCCTGGCCCCAGAGATGCTCGATACCCTCCGCGCCAGCAGCCGGGTCGTTTGGGCGGATTGAAGTGCAAGTCCTGCGAGGGATGAACATTGGCTCACGGGTAGTTTGAGAGACATTCAAATACCACTGGAACACGATAGAATCGCCCTAGAGTTGGACAGTGTCGAACCCACAGGCTCAAAAGGTATGTAAAACCTATGGCCTTGGCTCCCGGCACAGTGGTGACGTCAGGCCACACCATTGTCACCACAGAGGTCCGGAGCATTGAAGCCAAGTCCTGAAGGACCCAAACGAAGCTCTCAGACCAGTTCGATATCCGTTGCGCCTATTTCGTGGAGGATGCCATCTATCTCGTGGTTCATGAGACCAGGAACCCAAGCAAAGCAAACAAAAGTGTATCCGTCTGCAGCTTTTCTCAGGATCATCGGGTGGGTGTCAGAAGTCACAAGGCACAACACGTCGTCAGGCTCGAGGAGCCTGGGACTGTAGCCGACGAAGCCATACGATGACCTAAACCAGACCGGCTCGGGGTCCGAGATGACCTTGCTGTAGTCAAGGACAGTCTTCCACCAGAGGCTTGTGAGGAATGGGCTCTCAAGCCCTGTTGCTGAGTACCAGGCGCCGGCGAGGTGAAGACCGAGTCTCTCAGTGTCGAGTAGCGGGCATTCGAAAACTGACTTGAGATTTGTCCAGTCAGGGCTTTCGAGGCCGGGCTCAATAGCAACGGGACGGTCGCCCTGCATGAGAGCTTGTCGTGGGTGTGTTCTTGGCATCGCTGAGAAGAGGTCCTGAAGAGACGAGCGATAATCCTCGCGTTCGTGGCATGTTGCGCTACGCTGACTTGCAACCGAAGACACAGGGGTCGTGTCGGCCACTCGGTCCAGGAGAAAGCTTGAAAGTCGAAGCCTGGAGCCATCCTCGTTGAGCGAGGGCGGTGGTGGCATTTCGAAGAGGTACTCCTCCCAAACATCCCGGCGTCTCATCTTGGACAGCGTGCTTCTCGCCAGCTCCAGCTGAGCATTGTCAACCTCACAGCCCGAGAGGGTGAAGTCAATAGTCCACGAAGGCATGTCACCATGCTGTGCTAAGCCGATGCAGGCGAGGTGCTTCTCCGATGAAACAAGCGCAAAGGTTGCTTTGCTGTAACACTTAGCCGGTGGCTCATCGTAGCTTGGGGTGATGAGGGCACTATCCCCCTCCTTGGCCAGCCCCAGGAGGCAGTATACCATGTCGCGTGGGTCTGTTGCTTCACGGCGTGCCAGATTTGGGAGGAATTGTATCATGCTCGTTGTGGCCGTGCGTTCTTCAGATGTTCCAGGCGTAAATTGACGACGTAGCCTTTCCAATTCAGATAATTGTTCTCGAAATCTTCGAAGCTTAGCCAAAGCGCCGCGCGGTAATTCTGACCTCGACGAATGGTTGAGCCCGTGCCTCAGAAGTTCCCAGCTCCAAGCACAGGAGCCGAATTGAAATGTGGGCGGAGCAGTGGCGAGCACAGCTGCCTGGATGGACCAGGCGCTTTCTGTCCACAGCGGTTCCTGTAGAGCATGGCCCAAGGCTCTGCTGCTTTGCCTGAGCCATTGCTCCCTTTCGGACTCTCGAGTTGCCGTGGGCTCATACTGCGACTCGTAGTCACCCAGCCATACGATGACTGCACCGGCAGCCAACGCTCGGGGAATCAGAGCTACTTGCCAGTTCCTCTCAGCATTGTTTTCATGGTCAATGCATAACCCATCAACCCAGAGGATTCTGTTCTTGTCCGTACGACGTAGACGAACCAAAGCCGCGTGAAGATTGTCGGTGACCTTGAAACCCGCCCGGCCACCGAGCGTTATTGATCGGCTGTTTGCTGACTCCCCCCATGTATAGGACAATGCCTCGTATTGTAAGGCTTCTGACGTGGGACCTTTTTGGTTGGACGTCCCTAGAGAAACAACGCGAAATTCACAGCGCACCTCATCTTCCAGAGTCGGCGCTGGCAGGAGAACCAATAGCCGAATATCTTGGTAGGACTTCCGTAGGGGGTGGGCTGCAAACGCCAGGGCTCGTTGCTCGTTGTCCGATAGACTGATCTCTGTGATCTGTGTAATACTGCACTTAGGTGGTCGATGATAGACCGTGATAATTTCGCTCCCAGCTGCCTCCTCGTCGCCGCTGATCACCACGGTGGCCGACATGTTGCATGAGATGTTCATGTTAGAGTTTGCTGGCGTCGAGGCAAAAGTGCAGTGTTTGCACCGAATCGCTGCTTCTTGTGGCCAACGAGAGCTCGGACGAGCAGCTCGGATAGGGGCAAGCCCATCGTGAAAACAAGGCCGAATCTGACAAGATCCTGATCAGGGTCCGATCCTACGCGGCATCGTACCTGAAAGTTCTACGCCGTAAATCAGGTTATTCCCTTGCGATCCTGGGCAATGCAACCGCGGCCAAGCATTGCATTGCCCCGGGACCCCACATTAACAGGCATTGCCTCGCTTTGCTCGGCAGGTGAGCATTACGAGACCCCAAATTACCATTGAACTATTGACGGGAGCGTAAAGCGGTATATGTGGTGGCAGCTATACTGGCCGGGGATTCTCCGACACTGCGTGAAACTGGCAGCCAACAGACTGGAAAATTCTTGATTTCAGGGTCTTGATCAAACGGACCGAGTACCAGTCCGACACCGAGAGGGCTGCAATTCAAACCAGCCAACTTTTCATCGATACTTAACCGCTTGTTTCATACCAGTTAGCTTCCCGGTTCAAAGAAACAGCTAACCGCATGATGGAATCTAGAGCGTAGTAGTTCGGTGTCATACGTACATAGCTTTTGAGGCTCAAAAGCCGAAGGGACCCACCTACCTGGTGGTGATCTTTGTTTGCAGTGAGGAAAAGATTGGGGACCCTCGCCTCGCGCGGGATGACATCAATAAGGTTTCGCAAATCCATGAAAGGCTAAATTTGGGGGCCCAACAAACCGGAAACTCTGACACCAACAGACAGAAAATATTGCCACGCAGACACCGAGGATTTTACCCGGGAGCCAAGATCCGGGGCATCTCACGATCCCGACTCTGCGATCGTACATCGAAACAGATTTGTGGATTCGCTTATGCATTGCATATGGGGAGGGACCCTTCCGCCGTCGAAATGGGGTGATGGTTCTGGGTTGTAAGTGGTCCGTCCTGCTTGGATTGTGTTGCGGCTTGCCCTTGTTGGGAACGCGCGGCACGAACCAACTGCATCTCATCCAAACAATTCAACTCCAAGCACTCCTTTTGGTACGTTCAAACGCCCAATCTTGATTCTCTCCGAGCTGGTGAAAAGGATTCCAACCTGAAAATCCATCTTCTAGCTCATCCGACGATGATGTTAGTGAAAGTACCCAATATAAACTCACCTCGTGTTCTCGAACAGCATCTCTACCGCGCTCTTGGTGAAGCGTGTATTCTTCCTGGATCAGGCACTGATTAGTCCGAGCCTTTTATTCTCTTCAAGGAGAGCCATCGTCTTCTGCAAGCGGATCCAACTGGACTCGTTCATCATTGAGCGAGTGGAAAAGCGGTTGGCCAAGCCATTGTATGAATAGGCAACCGGGCTGCGTATTTCGCGAAATCGATTGTACATGAGCATGCAGAATTTCCAAAATACTAATCATATTTTCTTATGGACAAAATTAAATAGAAAGTCTTGGTTTGACTTGAACGATCTCTACTAAGCCATGCGATATCAATATTGAGGAATCGTGTATATGAGAGGAAAGTCACTGTCAAGTTCCCTGCTTGGGGAAACCTACTGTTTTCATCTTGAAAGATACATTGCCTTGCACTTCTAGGGAACTTACTGTTGTTCTAGCTTAATAGAGGAACTCAAAGAATACAAATAGTCTATGGAGTGGCTGAGCGGGCCCCTTGGTCATGACGGGTTCTTGAGGACTAAGGACTTGAATTAGAGCCAATGGACTCAACACCAACCATTGCTATGCCACAATGGCCATGCTCGTGTGGCTCTATGAGGTACGCGATATCATTTGGATCCAATCAAGTACCTAGGTATGCAGCCGTGGAAAATTGTCAAGTCTGGGCGATGTCACCACAACAGACCAGACATCTTTGTGCATCAAACTTCAACCATTTAGAAATGCAGGGTCCGGCTTTGATTGTCGGCTGAGACTCGGAATAGGTGAATACAAGGCAAGCTGATATTCGGATTTACCTGGCGAATATGTCGTCTTCATCGCAGACCCAGCCTCATGCTTCCGCACAACGAGCATCTAGGTCGCCAGGAATTCAGCCTCTCAAAAACATACATTTATTTCTTCCAGACCGTAGTGATAACTTTGTCTTGTCCCATGATTAAAGCCCCTTTTTGGGTCGCTGAAATCAAAGTATAACTTATACTGTTGGAATTGGAGCGAGAGACCACTCGATGCAAGCTCGCGGGAGGGGAATCCCTGAATTTAATTCTGAAACTCGAGCAATTTGTCGTCAAGATACTAGTAGCTTTAGCAGACAAAGTGTTCGTACGTCGACTGAGCTCATCTTCGGAGATATAGAGGGTAAATATCTAGGTGAATAGACATAGCCATGTTCGCGCCGTAATGCGTGCGGCCGGTGTGGCCGTGCCCGTTGCATGCTTCTACAGTCACATAGACTTTCGAAGCTGAGATCCTGGCCGAGCAATCGCTCGGGGCTTCATTGATGGTGCAATCTGGCTAGCAAAGGAAGCGCATGGATTTAGATAGAGCAACAGGGCCGGCAACTCACACTTTAATCGGTCCGAGGGCGGGCAGTGCCAGGCAGTGAGTGGCTGTGGCGTACGGTGAGAGAATCAGTACTCGAGCGGAGACAGTCCCACAAGCAATGTCGGTAAATGCTCGATTTAGCTTCGAACGGGATAGCCCTGCTACAATCAATGGGGGAAACTAGTGCAGACTTGTTCAACTTGCAGCCATATCAACGACAGGTTGCGGTCCGAGTCAGATTCAATCCGCTCACGCCAAATTCGTGAACAAATGCCCACTCACTGAGGGTCGAGGCCTCCAATTACCGCCGTATGCATCAATGTGAGAAGCAGAAGGGTTTTCTGATTGTGATTCATTAACATTGCGACATTAAGCGAAACTGCTAGAAGCCTTTATTCTCGAGATACTCCTCACACTCTCCTTCCGTGTGTGCCTGACACCGTGAGACGTGCTGTTATCGTTGATCTCGGCTCTGGATCCGAACTCCTCGGGTTCCTTGAAGGGGTTCACCTGCTGCGCAACATATGGGTCCTCGTAGTACCCCTTGCTAGTCTGCGCCTGCAGCCCACTCTTGCTCCTCTGAAGCTCGATCCCATCGTCATCAGGGTCGTTGTCCGTGCCGCCTGTGCTGAGGCGGCGGTGCTCAAGCGTCACTTTGACTTCGTGCGTCACCAGGATCTTTGACATGTCTATTTGCTGGAGCACGGGCCAAAATACTGGTAGTGAAGCGCAAATCACAGCTACGTCCACTTCGAGAGCGGCGAGGACGATTGGTGTTGGGCCGTACCAGGTCGGATCGAACGTTGGGGTGGTGGTGGCTCGCGTTTCGACAATCGACGCCAGCCGCCATATGGAAAAAATGCTGGCCCTGTGAAAGATTAGCTATACCGATAACATGCTGGATGATGAAGAACTTACAAGCTGCCGATGCTGAAGAGGCCGACCAGCGCCCATCTTGATTTCCTGTTTTGAGTCTTGTTGTAAAGCAGCAACGGTGCGGGAATAGCAAGGATGATCATGTCTAGGATCATGTTTGTTGCAGTTAGACTGGTGTAAGTCGCGACGAATTCGTCCACTTCGAGAGAACCGAAGGCATATCGTGTTGCAGGAATCGTTAAATTCCAGTAGGCCCGGACTGGTATTGTGGGCACCCAGCCCATGATTCCGTACGCTATAGACCACGCAGCGACAATAATGATGGTAACGACAGTGGTACACCACAAGCGTGATCCTCTCTCATATATTCGGAGGTACTGAAATAGCAACGCCAACTTGATACAGCCTGCAGAGGTTGGGTACGTGGCATTGGCAATGTAGAAGATCTGACGGCAGCTTCGTTTAGCTTGGAATCCAAGAGTTAATAGAAAAACAAGCGCATGCTTACTTTCAAGTATTGCGACATCCGCTGCTCTCCGAGGAGAATAAAGTGCTGCCCGAAGCCTGCAGTAGTCGAGTGGCATATCGATATGGAGCCGGCGCTTGTCGTGGCCTGTCGCGCACCGTTGGTTCATATTCCTTCTTTTCAGGTCTTCAGACCTCGTGGCACGGCGTAACACTTACAAGTGCTAAGACGAGAAAAAAGTCATCCCACCAGGGCGACTTGATAATAAAGAAACGGGTGTAGAGTCGCAGAAGGGCACATAGCCAATTCAAAACCTGTTCGTGGCAAGGAAGATCTGTCAGATTGATCTTCCGAAAGTGCGGCGTTTCGAGCGAGTACCAGTACGAGGTGATTTATCCATCACCCGAGTGCGCGTACCATAAAGCTTATTACGACCCCGAGGATATTCTGAGTGTGGTTGAGAAATTCCGGTTCCTCGTCGAGATTGTCTTTGGAACCGATCAAATCGGTCATGAGCGCCATTGTCGTATCATTACCCTTTCTTCTCGGTGAAGGTGTGCGTGCAGTTGGATGTCGATTGTTGAACGTGGATCGAGGATCGCCGGCAAGTAGTGAGTGACCTGTCAGACTGGAGCCGGCGGTGATCGGTAGTGATTCGCGTTGAGTCTAGACGCCAAGGCCAAACTGCCGTTGTCAAGTCCGGGGAGCGTGGCTTTTTGTGATGCGGCATGAGACATAGCTTCCGGGTCGGATTGTGGGACGGTGGATCACACTGGAGATTTCCACACGGGCCCCTGATGATCACAAGAAAAACTGGGCTTGGGGTGCCCTCAGCTCCGCCGCACACATCGATGGAGTGAAATGTGTCGTCGCAGGGTTTTGGTGAGACGAGAGGAGTTGCCCGAAAGATGCGCCCACGGAGTTGGATTTCCCTTTACGGAAACCCAAGGAACCGGGAGGGACGAGCTCGGGAGCGATCACCAGACGGCATCTCGAAACCTTGATCCTTCGGATATGGGATGGCAGGTGTGTATCTCTGAGCGGTCAAAGCTCATATGCATATCAAGCCGCCAAGCTTAGCCACGTTCCTAACCCTGTAAAACGGAATGTGTGACGGGTCCCGGTAAATGTCGTGGCCAATGAATGCGGTATTGAGTCAAGAATCAAGTTGTGCTCTGGCCCTTTTTTCAGCGGGACCTTCTATATAAGTGGGTGTTAAGTGCAGAAGTGGTGGGAGGGAGAACTTCTGCCGGGCCGTCGACTGCCTAAGCAGGGATCTGTGCCTGAAGGTGTGGATATGTTAGCTATGACCTCGCAAGGCACGACAGATCTGGATTCCGTCGCCGGTGACCCTCTTCTTTTACATGACTTGGTTTGAATGCCCCCATCTTAGTCATTCCGTCAAGCTATAGGCCACTGACCTAGACTGTTGGCCTCAGGGTCGAAGTCGCAGGTATTATCGCGCGTCGCCAGCCCCGAGGAGCGAAGCCCGCCTACCTTGGAGTTGTGCTGGTTTGATCCCTGCTTAAGGGGCTTCTTATTAGTCTTGCGACACGCCTGACGGACGTGAGCCTTGTAGATTCAGAAGCTCCTCCATAATCCAGGGTGAGACAACGGTATCTGCTCTGCAATGATCGCCCTTGCGAGGTTTTGCTGAGTTAAAATTTCTCTTTCGATGTGGCAACCCTCAGACGACGACGGGCGAGATATCAAAGCAATAGTTACAAGCCACATGAATCCTACATGTCCGAGTCCCCACAAGGCGATCGCCCCCGCCGCTCATCGAGCTATGGGGTTAACGTTTGAGGCTAGTACCGGCGATCAGCACGGCTTTTTATTTTCTTCTGTTTCTTGCGTGGTAGTATGCCTGGCCTGCCGTCATTTCGTCCAAAGGATCCCAGCACTGCCGGCCGGATACCAACCCGGCGACGAGCAAACACATGCGGTCCTGGCGGTCTGTCCTGGTCCTTGTCCACCATGGTTGCAGTTCAAATCTAGTCGACGAACTACACACAGCTTCCGGCTTGGGTCCGGTCCAATAATCAGCACTCGGCCGCCCAGGGCCCCGGTACGATCAACGTATTGCCAACCTTGGAATGCGGCGTTCGTGCTCAGTGAATCAATCAAAATGGCTTTTTTCCGTCACTCATACATCGGACGAATTCGTCCGTTGAGAAGAGCCTGTTGAGAAATGTAGAGAGCAACGCAAGTAAGCTTTTTCCTCCTGACAGCCTTGGAAGTTTTTGATGGACCCCCCTTGAAGCGCCCCGAATATCGCAACGTATTCACCCCTCCCGCAATTGTCCTACCAAACCGAACCGGTGCTGCCTTGCTATATGAGGCTGTAACAGTAGACGGAGTATGTCGCTGGTTGAAGAGACCGCCACTGATTAACTGCTCAAGTGCCGCATATATCAATTCAAGGCGAGTGTAATGCAGAAGGCGTCAGACGTGTGAAGGAGCATAGATGCGAAAGCTCAGACTGCACTGAAAGCTCATCTCCTGGAATGGGTGCAATTGCACACAGGCCACACGCTATTCAACCATTTTCTTACAACGGCAACCTTACTGTATCTTGCGATTAAGTCTACAGCGTGAAGGTTCCAACAAACCAAGTCTTAATACTTTAGGCAGGCGCAGAGCGAGCTACATTGGAGGCAGAGCTCAAATATCAGCGCAAAAAATTCGTTAGCAGCGCCGCGAACCTGTATCCTTGGAAGTGGTTGCTAAGTAGGTGATGCATCAATGCGTCATCAAGGCTTTGGAACATTCCTAGCTACCTAGGTAGGCTGGGGTGTACACTACGCTTGAGCTAACCTGGCGAGGGTCTTCTTGTGACGTGTGTGTGCGTGTGCGTGCGTGTGTGTGTGTTGGTGGTGGAGGGCTAAGTTTTTGGCTGGGATTTCCTTTATAGGATGGTGAGCTTATATAGGGACCACCATGAAAGACTATTCTCGCCCTGCTGTATGACTGCTTTGCTGTCAATAAGCTCTTAGGCTATATCTTGACGACTCTAGTTAACGGTGCTATTAGGAGTAGTTCTCCCTAGCTTTATCTTTATATTATAAGGTTAAGGCTATATACCTATCTATTATACTTAAAGTACTATATTTATATTATAGTATTATTTAAATACTAGGTCTTGGGTGTTAACGACTATATGAAGGAGCTGTGTATGGCCTCGGCTGTGGAATAGAAACGAAACTAGGCCTCCTGGATGAATGATATTTCCAAAGCGACGTGAGTGCAAACATAGTCGGCCACTGGAACGCGCGATTCGGAATTATTAGCGTGGACCTATACAAACGAAGTGATAATTACTCCATTTTTCACGGGCCTTGAGTGATTCCTTCTCTTGGTTTTCTCGGATAAAGTCTTACTGGGACCTTGGACTTTTGGGAGTTTAGCCGCAGCCTCAACAAGCCACGTTTCTTTCTTTCCAATGATCATGCTTAGGAGTGTAATGGTCCCCTCGCAACTGTGTCTGTTAATTTCTTCACTGCGTATGGCTACGGCTGTATACGGAGTAGAAAAGGAACCAGGCAGTTAATTTCTTCACCTCCGAAGAAAACCTGTGAGATATCTGCTTTGGTATGCCCGAACCACGCGGCTCACGATGTTGGCGATGCGGTTGTCTGTTGAGTCGTGCCGGGTCTCTTTGAAGAGCGCCAGCCCCAGTCACACATGTCAACATGGGCTAGTTGGCGTCTCCAACCTTTATGCGTCTTCCGGCCGCACGGTCGAATGCCTATCGCTTAATATTGTTTGATTCGTGTGCCTTCTATGGACATGCAGAAGGTATGTCTACCTGAGTCTTTATAAACGCTATGCACTACTGATAATGCGGCAACTTTGCAGTCGACCTTCAAGCGATTGGCGAGCCTCGATGCGCTTTTCAAATGGATGTTCTCGACCTCTACAAGTCTGAAGTTGGAGCCTCAAAGCCCCAAGAGTACTTTTATAATAGACACTACCTCTATGGAATGTGGGTTGATCCAATTGCATTCCGGAATATCATGCTCACTTTTCTAAGTCGGAACGATGTTGTGGTAGCCGCAATATGTCCGGAATCCCAGAATCTCATAGATATGTATATTTCGAGAATCAAGCCCAAATCGGCCAGAACACTACTTAGGTAACCCACAAATGCGTGTCCCAGAGCTAAGGATAAGATGCGGAAACTTCTGCAAAAAGTTTCCAGATGGGTTTGAGGGCCATGTTATTGCCTCATTTACTCATTGTTATAAAATTACCCGGGAGTATGGGTGGCTGTTGGAGATGTCATGTGGAGCTTTCAACACACACCTAGTTGCTCGCCAACAAATCGTCAAGGCCTGGGAATTTAGTTACATTCCACGCTCAATTCGACACCGATTGTAATTTTCACAAAAAAAAAAGTCTGTTAGGGAACCTGGAGTTGTAGGATACCGTTCATGCGGCAAAACTCGGCACTGCCTTTGCTTCTGTTGATGATAGAATTATCGGCGTATTAGTAGAAAAGTTAAGCCGAATCCGACGCAGGTAACAGTGATGCACAGAAATCCGCGGGCGTGGAAACAGGTCGGCACGGGACTCGGGGAAGAAGCCGTACCCGTTTTCCGTCACTCGATGTCACTCGCAGGTATTTCGGAGGAAATTGTCTGGCGTTGCGTAACTACGGCATTCATGATGTGTGGTTCAGCTTACCTGGATGACAGATCAAGTGAACTCTCAACTCCGGTCCCACCAGGTCTTAGGGCGAAGACTCCACTCATGGACCCCTGACACTAGAATACTACAAAAGTAGCTGCTTCATCCGCATTCGAGCGTCAGGTTGACTACACCTGGTTGTATTCACAGATGACCTCGGCATTGACTCTTTGCTGTTAACGACGTACGACATGACGGCTGACTCTCGAAAATCACAGCAAAATATTGCCTTCGGCGCAATGACTTTTGGCCAAAAGGGCAAGTGAGAAAGAATCTAGAGCCGTCTACCATAACGTCAACAGCTGATTATGATTGATCAACCAAGGTGCTGAGCAAGTGCGCGTGTACGATCTCGACGTTGCGGCCCATATTCTCAATGTTTTCCAAAATCATGGACACTCGGAAGTGGATACAGCCCGGATTTATGGAGGTGGGAGCTCTGAGACTTTGCTAGCTCAACTCGATTGCAAGTCTCGTGGCATTTCTCTCGCCACCAAGCTCCCACCTGTTGGCGTATATGTACCACCATTTCTGGATACGAGAGACAAAACCTTGCGCGATTTGATGCTTGAAAGCATGTGCGCTCTGAAGACGGACAAAGTGGATCTATTATACTTGCACGGACCAGACCGCAGAAGACCTTTCGAACAAACACTTGGCGAAATCAACGACCTTTACAACGAGGGCTTGTTCTCGCGATTCGGAATCAGCAACTTCGCAGCATGGGAAGTAGCACAGATGAGTGAGACAATCTTGCGGAAGGAATGGAAAAAGATCGATGTGTATCAAGGGGTTTATAACGCGCTGCACCGGGCTGTCGAGCCAGAGCTTTTCCCGGCACTTAGACACTATGGCATCGCCTTTTATGCCTACAACCCGCTGGCTGGAGGAATTCTCACCGATCGCTATCAGCGAGAAGCAACAGACTATGACGGCGGCCGCTTCGACCCTAATCATGTACAGGGTGTTCTGTACAGAAAGAAGTACTGGAACAATGCGCACTTTGATGCCCTGGATAAGATACGACCGCTCGCCAAGGAACTAGGGGTCACGACGGCGCAGGCAGCTCTGAGATGGATGAATCACCACAGTCAGTTAGCCGCGCAGTCGGACGATGCTATCATCATCTCGGCGAGCACGGCCGAGCAGCTCGAGGAGAATCTAGCTGCTTGTGAGATGGGCCCGCTTCCCGATAAGCTCCTGGAAGCTTTCGATGATAGCTACATGAGCTCGGTGAAAGCGGGAGTGGCGCCATACTTTTACTAGAATTTGAGACTAGAAAACAGGCAAATGTGTAGATGTGAGTTGGCGGGTACCTAGGTGCGGATGGTATGTTGCTTGGAAATGATGTCTCACGCCGACCAAGCCTATGTAACAAGCAATCAAGTCCCTCTCCTCATTTTTATCATGGGCATTTGGTATTGGATGTGTTGATAAGTTTATCTCAGGTAGATCTGGGATTTATGAGGCCTTTTCGTGGCGTTGAGTTCGGCTGGAACCCAAACGCGCTGCGAGAGAAATGGTCGGTCCGCTGTGCTGAGAATTCCCCGTTTCACAAAGCTGATGATAACAGTACCAAGTTATGTACTTTTCAGGCCAGCTCATAGTGCGCTTTGTCCAAGCACACTTGCTACGCATTTTCGTGTCTTCTGAAGGCCGAAAAAGTTCATTTCTGATCGATTTACGTATTTCCTGGTAGTACAGCCTCGGAGAAGTGACAGCGTTTCAAGGCGAAGCTTCTTGAAGCACACGCAGGGTCTCTGGTAGTTGTTCTTGAGTTCTATTCCTCAGTAACTCTGATGCCAGAACGATACATATGTATCTTCAGTTGGGCTGGATCGCGGCCGATCACGTGTGCACCAGCCGAAAATGGGCAAGTTTGGTTTATTAGCAATCCGCCGGTCTAAGCATCATTGGAATCGATTCCACGCACGCAAAACTGCCCTTGCCCCGACAACGATAGCAAATGTTAGTCGACTTGCTGGCCGAATAACCCCCTCAATTACCATCTCATCACTATCATAGGCACCAGTATGACCGCTGAATATGTTCAGAAAGACATCAACCCGTCAACAGACACGCGACAGATCGCTCCGGCATCTACCGAGGCATCCCCGGACACTCTCGAAGTCGATCATGGGCTTGCGCAATACAGTTGCCAGACATGTGCGAAACGCAAAGTCAAGTGCGACAAAACGAAACCGGTCTGTGTCAGCTGTGCTAGTCGTGGACTACAATGTGTATATCAGGCGCCTCCACCGCGACGGCGGAAGAGGCAATTAAGCGGCGGTGACGTCTATGAAAAGCTCGCTCAGTACGAGCGCATTTTGTCCGAACATGGATTGCTGCCACAGGACTCCCAAATATCACCTGCCACTGAAGGCTCGCCACGGGAGCCGCTTTCCCTGCGTTTTATTGAACCACATCCAGAAACTTCGAAAATGGGCAAAGTCGTGGTGGGGCACGGGAGGTCGAGATACGTGAACAGCGTTATCTGGCGTAGCCTAGAAGACGATGAGATTCAGCAGGCGTTTGTTGGAGGAGATAATGATCACGAAGAACCTGGAATGACTGCTCTTGGTTGCACAAGGGGTTTCCTGTCTGATCCTCTGACGGGAGCATTCATGGGCTTTGAAGAGAATTTACTCCACTGCCACCCAACGCAGGAGGAAGCATTGCTCCTATGGAACATACATATCGAGAGCGTGGAGCCCATCTGCCGAGTATTGCATATTCCCTCGTCGACCAAGATGGTGACAGAGGCCGCTCGGGAGCCTCAATCAGCATCAAGAGCACATGAGTGCGTATTGTTCGCGGTATATCATTTCGCCATCTTCTCCTTGACGAATGAAAAGTGCGTCAAGTTATTCGGTCGATCAAGATCTACCCTGATGCAAAGGTTTCATTTCGCGACTCGGCAAGCCCTCGTCAACGCGTCTTTTCTCACGACTGCGAATACTTCAATTCTGCAAGCTCTGACTCTCTTTTTGCTTGCTTGTCGCCACCATTATGACCCACAAACATATTGGATCCTGACTGGTGTTGCTGTCCGCATTGCGCAACACATGGGACTCCACCGCGACGGTGAGGCGCTCGGGTTGCCACCATTTGACGTACAAATGAGGAGGCGTTTGTTCTATCAACTAATTCCACTTGATGGTGTCGCAAGCCAGCTTTCGGGAACAGGTATCGCTGTTTCACCGGAGTCCTGGGATACTCAGGAGCCACTTAACATCAATGATGACCAAATGTGGCCGGAAATGACCTCAAAGCCAGAAGAGCAAGAGGGAGCAACCGAAATGATTTTCTGCCTGGCTCGAGCATGTATCGGGAAGTTCTTCGCAAGGTCGATGCGTGGCACAACCAAGGACCACACAACAGTTGAGACTCTCATCAGAAAGGCTGAGAGTGAGGTGGAGACAAGATTTATTCGCTATTGTGACGTTGTCAATCCGCTGCACTTCCTGACCGTCGGTATGGCGAGATCAGCCATAACGGCTATGCGAATCAGAACCAGTTTGCCAAGAGTCCGGAATAAGACCGCCACGGACGAGGACAGGAAAAGATTGTTCCACTTGGCGCACAAAATCATCGACACAGATGCAGCTGCCTACGCTCACACAGGCCTCCAAAGATACCACTGGCATGTGAGATCTTTTTGGGCATACGGATCGTGGGAGTCCTTGATTTATGTGTTGAGCAGCATGCGCATTCCTGGCCTACTCTCTACCGATGAGACTGATGATACCTGGACCAAGGTAGAGCAGATTTATGCGAACCATGGCGACTTGTTAATCTCTAAACAACCCCTGCATGTGGCATTCAGAGCCCTCACTCTGAAGGTTTGGGACTTCAATGCTGCCAGCCGCAGGGTGCCTGAACCAGAGTTCATCAGAACCCTTCGCACACGGCGGGAACACAAGCTTGCGATCACAGCAAAGATGGATGGCAGCGAAGCAACAGTTTCTAAACCGGATATGATGACAATATCGCGAAATGCCTCAGGAAGTGGGTTCGCTGGCGGCTCAGAATTCGGCGGCTTCTCTGGTGGGGTAGGTCTTGATCTGATCAGTGACTTCAGTCTCGAAACAGAAGACTGGGAACTGTGGGATCGATTGATCAGGGATGAAAACGCTCAAAGATCTAGTTGACATAATCTCAAATATTTTAATACTTCCGAGAACATTTCTATGGATGACACCAAATCTATTATCTAGTTCCATTTCTATTCCATATACAGCCTAAGCTATAAGAGTACCTTTATATAGTTATAAACACTAAATACCTAGTATTTTAAAAAACTTAATAATAATAGTTAAATATAATAAGATTATAAGTATATAGTTTTAACCTTATAATATATAAATAGAACTAAGGAGAAATTACTCTTTATAAAATAATAAATTAAAAATATAATAAATTAGTTATAGACTTTAGACTTTATATATTATTTTAGTTCCTCTCTTAAGCTAGAATCTATAATAAAAGAAAATAATAAAAGAAGATATAATAAAAGAAGATATAGTAAAAACATATAATAACTTTATAATTATCTATAACTTATTTATAGCTAGAAGTTACTATTCTATACTAATAGCTATAATATTAAACTATACCTAGTTTTAATTTATACTAGTATTATTAAAGTTAAAGTTATTATAAATTATAAATAACTTAGTTTAATACTATTAAGTATTATATAAAAGTACTATTACTATATAACTTAGAGCTTTAAGTTAACTAAAATAAGTAATAATATAAAAGCTACTATTACTCTAACTAAAATTCTAGCTCTACTCTATAAATATATACCTATTATAACCTTCTTATACTATATTATAAGACTATTTAAAAGTAATCTTTTAACTTACTAAAGCTAAAACTATAAATAAAATAACTATATTCTATTATTTAAATATATAAACCTAATAACCTTATTATAAATAGTTATAAAATAAAGATTAATCTATAAGTCTTTAATTTTATAAAGAAAGCCCTTAAGTAGATTCCTAAAAACAACCTCTCTATATTAAAAATCCTTAGTATCTTAATAAATTATTTAAAAAAATTTAATATAGATTCTAATATTATTAACTTCTTTATAAACCTTAAAGCTAAGTAGGAGAATAATATATTATTATTAAAGTAAAAGGAGAAGATAAGGACTATTATCTAGAAAAGGTTCTTTTTAAAATAAAACTAGTTTCTAACCTAGATACTAGATTAAGCTATAGTTTTAAAATAGTTAAATAGAATTAATTAAAAAAAATAATTATAGGTTTTTTAATTTTATACTTAGAAGGGGTATATAAACTAAAAGTATATAATATAAATTCTAATACTATTAAAACCTATATATTCTTTAGAGTAAAGCTATAAAGGGGTATAAAGTTATTATTAGTAGAAAAGAAGGTATTTAAAAACTTTAAAAAAAGGTTTAATTAAAGCTAGAGATTAAATTAGGCTATAAATTTAAAATAGTTAAATAAAGTTACTTAAAAATAAATAACTCTAAATCTTTTAACTTTATATTTAAGAGGGAATAAATTAGTTATATAATAAATTAAGAAAGTTAAGGTAATTTTTATTAACTATTTATATTTTTTAAGTTCCTCTATTAAGCTAGAATTAATAATAAAAGAAGATATAATAAAAGAAGATATAGTAAAAGAAGATATAGTAACTTTATAATTCTCTATAACCTGTCTATAGCTAGAAGTCGCTATTCTGTGCTAGTAGCTGTAGTATGTTGGGCCGCGCCTGTTCGCGCTGGTGCTGTTGAGGTTGAAGCTATCGCGAACTACGGGCTAGTCTAACGCTGTCAAGTACTATGTGAAAGTGCTATCGCCGTGTAACTCAGGGAAGTTGGCTAAAATAGGCAATGATAAAAAGCCGCTATTGCCCCAACTAAGGTTCTGGCTCTACTTAAATATACACCCATCACGACCTTCTTGCGCTGTGTTGCAAGACTACTCGAAAGCAATCTTCCAGCCAGGTAAGGCAACCACAATCCATTGCTGCGCACAGTTCTGGATGTGTGGAACTGACAGCCCACGAACAGCCACAGAATGGCGATCAACAACCAGGTGTATCTCCGCACGGAAGGAAAAGAATATTATATAGTTGAAGCTAAATAATCTAGAATAGGTTAAAGGAAAACATGTGAAGAATTCCGTAGTAAAACTCGTATAATAATTCTGAAGAACGTAAATAAATTTGTGGTTTGGTTGTGATGACAGTAGCTAGTCTATCGCTCTTAGAAGATCACGTTATAACTAAGCAGGTAGACTTAAAGTATCTTCTAGGCATGTATGGTCTCCGTTTTCCCTCCAAAGCATAGCCCGATCATGAAGAACGTCCACCAGCGCGTGTAAAAACCGAGACTGTGTCACGAATGATCCCTCTTGTCCTTAATATCCCATTCGTACTCGGGCAGTCCGAATTTGTCGCCACCAAATGAGCTGGAGAACAGCCCACTAGCCCAGGCAACAAGACCACCAAAAGCGCCCATTCCCCAACAAATGACAGAAAGGATTTGATTCCGAATCCATATCCCCCAGGCCGTCTGTGGCGCAAAAATCCAGGGAATCCCTGGTGGGATCTTCTGGAGATCGTCAATTATAGGCCTCATGCGCTCCTCATAGCCCCGGAGTCCAGCTTCCACATCACCCTTGTGCAAGCTGATCTCGCCAGCCAGTATATAAGCACCAGCCATGGCCAGGCTCGTGCCAGTACCGGTAGGGCCTGGCGCGTAGCCCGCATCACCGACCAGGACGCAGCGTCCCTTGAACAGGCTCGGCACCTTTACTTGCACAATCTCTGACGCGTAAAAGTCGTCGGAACCCTTCAATCCTTCGATTATCTCGCTTGTCTTCCAGCCGGCCCCGGCAAATTGCCCCGCTACGAATGTCTTCAGGGCATCTGTCCCCTGCTTCGCAGCCTCCCTGAATGGCAAAGTCGCATCCTTGCTATTGCGTGGATGGATTTTCTGGGCAATCACACGAGTTACCCCAGATGGATCTGGCCCGAGACCAAAGAACCGGCCACCTGGCGCTGTCCAGGCCTGCCCCGTCCTGCTACCATCTAGTAGGTCCTCGTCCACGGAGAAGTATGCAGACCAACATTCGAGTGATCTGATGTGGTCACGAACACCACCTCCAAGTCCCATGGCCCGGGTCCGCGACGTGGCGCCGTCGCAGGCCACGACGAGATCATACTGCGTCGTCGGCTGGCCGTTCGCGAACTCGACAGTCATGGGCCCGCCCTCTTTGGTCTGCTGCATGGACGAGATCTGCTCGCCAAAGATGTACTTTATCCTCTCGTTGTTCCTGGTCAGGTCGAAAAGGATACGTGCCAGGTCGCCGCGGAAGATCTCATACTCGGACACGAGCGACTGCTGGTTGGCATCGCCGGTGGCGGTGATGGTCGCGAACGGTCGGCCGTCATCGCTCACGAAGCTGATTCCATCCATTCCGGTGGTCTTGGCCTTCACGGCGTCTTCCATTCCGGGAATTTTGCGCATCACCGAGACGCCAACGTTGCGGATATCGACATTTTGCCCGCCGGTGCGCAGCTCTGGAAAGCGCTCGATTATGGTGACTTTGGCGCCGGCTTTAGCTAGCCAGTAGGCTGCTGTTGGCCCTGCGACGGACGCACCCACTATGAGGACTTTTAAGTCAGACATGTTTGCGAAGTATGATGTAAGTGTATAGGTAGATTGAAGATTGAAAATTGAAATCTGCTGTATTACAAGTCCATGTCTGTGATCGGTTTCGCTTTTGCCATCTACATATATATCATCACCGTCGGACCAATTCGGTGCTGGATCCAGACTTCGGCCGTTGGCTCCCACCAGGGCCGGGCCCGAGACAGCGGGCTTCAACGGCCGAAGAGACCCAAGAGCTGGTAGGAACCGGGCCCGCGCAGCGCTAATTTGCCCACAGCAAATATGACGTCCTCAATTGGCCAGACTTTGACTCTTCGTAAGTCGGAGTTTCGCATAGCTGTATGTAGTTAGGCCGGGGCTAGTCGCACGGCTGTCCATCTCGCATAAGACGTATCCGAACACCGACGCGTCGAACCGGTCTAACCTTGGTAGGGTATGTTGGTTATTAGCCTCATATTATCCACCTAGGGTGGCTTTTGCTTCAATGACCTAAGTTCAATACCGCCTTTCGGGTCGTTTCGTTCTTAAAACGTACACATCTCGAAGACGTATGCAGTCTCTTCGTACAGTGGTAAAGATGTACTAAGCCAGTGGTTGTAGGAGTTTCCTTTCTTCCTTTTTTCTTCCAAGCTTTCTAAAAAAAAGAAGAAGAAGAAGAAGACAAAACTCATAACCATAGCAGTGTTGCAACAATTATAAAAGAACTAGAGTTCTCAAGACATTCTAATGTTGTTCTCACATATTCTCCTAGGGTCACTTCTATCGAGGTTTCAAGAGATGGAATTACATAAGCATCAAACTACCGAGGAGTGACATCAACTTGCACGGCTGCCTGCATTCGTACTTGACGAATTCTTGCCTGCACCAACCCAGCTCTCACTTGTAGCCTCTCTTGGGACCCCCTAAGCTCAACTGTCCCCATTAAAAAAAAAGAAGAAGAAAAAAGTAAGGACTACATCACTGCCTAATGCTTTCGGGGTGACTCAGCACGGACAGCCCCACATTGTACTCGCTCCTACTGCTGTAGGCGCCGGTATGAAGGCAGCAGCGGTACACAGCCCCTCCCCACTGCTGAAAAGCTTCACACATTCATCTCACAGACTGCTGGCAAAATCTAGCACCAATTCTCGGCTGTTGTGGACGAGCATCACCTCTTGTCACGCAAAATCAGCCATGGCGCCGCGCACCTCCATCGAGGACTTCCAGGACCTCATCAAGTCCAGCAACCGCACCGTCGCCCTCTGCGGAGCCGGTCTCTCGGCAGCCTCGGGCCTGCCCACATTCAGAGGGGCAGGTGGTCTATGGCGGAACCACGAGCCCACCTCCCTCGCTACCCCTGAGGCCTTTGAGGAGGACCCTGCTTTGGTCTGGCTCTTCTACGCTTGGAGGCGACACATGTGTCTCAAGGCACAGCCCAATGACGGCCACCGCGCGCTGGCTAAACTGGCAAAGCAGAAAGACAATTTCATCTGCCTGACGCAGAACGTCGACGGTGAGCCCCTGCCCCCTTCCCTAACCTTTCTGGAGGCCAAAGCAGCGCGAAAAGTCACTGACATCTTGACCCCAGGCCTGTCGATCCGAGCGGGCCACCCCACGGATAGGTTGCGCCTCCTCCACGGGAGCATCTTGGACCTCAAGTGCTTTGACGAGTGTGGCTACGTCGAGAGGGACAACCTCTCCGACCCGCTCTGCCCGGCACTGGAGGCCGCGTCGGCGGTGAGCACGGCACCAGACAATGCCGGCAAGCTGCCCCTGCTAGACCCCAATGTGCCCGTACCCAAGATCGACGTCAAGGACCTGCCACACTGCCCAAATTGCAAGACCGGCCTGCTCCGCCCTGGGGTCGTCTGGTTTGGTGAGGCGCTGGACAACAAGATGCTGAACGACACGGATGACTGGATCGACTCCGGCCCGGTCGATGTCATGCTGGTGGTGGGCACCGCGGCCGTGGTTTATCCTGCTGCTGGCTACACGCAGAAGGCGAAGAGGAGGGGCGCTGTCGTCGCGGTGATTAACCCTGACAAGAGCTCATCTGCGGGGCTGGGGTCCAGGGACTTCTTTTTTGAGGGTGACGCTGCTGAGATCCTTCCTCAGCTGTTTGCTAAAGTTATCTGAGGTCTCGAAGCCCGATTCATCTCCTTGTGCACTAGGGACATCTGCAGTTTGATGGCAGGTGCTATTAGGATTATCATTGCTGGATTATCTAAGCGGGTATCAAAGTGTCTTTGTTCTTGTCTCATCTTGTTCTACAAATTAACCGCGATCTTGGCCCCGACCTCGGTCGAGTCGCCCAGCTCCTTGATGAGCTCCGACGCCCGCTCGGCGGCCACCATGACTCCGAACTGCGGGTTGACCGTCAGCGGCGCGAGAATGCTCGCGTCAACGACGTGCATGTTCTCGGTGCCGACCACCCTCGTCTGCGCGTCCACGCACTTTCCAATGCGGCAGCTGGAGCTCCAGTGGTTGACCATGCCCCTCGCGTAGGCCGACGACGTCGTGATGTAGGTCTTGATCTCCTCCTTGGTGGCCGCCTTGGGGATGTTGAGCGGCACCAGGCCCGAGTCGCTCTTGTCCAGCGCCGCGAACAGGTCCGCGATGAACTGCGCAATGTCGTCGGCGTCGCGGCCTGCCGGGTCGCTGTAGAAGTTTCCGTCGCCGCCTCCCGGGATGAACCTGCCCGTCTTGGAGTCCTGGGTGAGGACCACCTTGCCGGTGGACAAGAGGCCCGAGGTGCCGTAGATGTTCAGTGTGATGGTGCTGTCGTTGGTAAAGTCAGAGTATCCGGCCGTGCCGATGGTGCCCTGCAGGCCGGTCGGCGGCGTGCCGTCTGTGTGGTTGATATACGTCCAGAAAGCGGACGTCTGGCCTGCGTACGAGTATGGTCCGGAGCGATCCTTGAGGTACATCTCACGGTCGGTCTCGACGGGAGAGTCGTAGGAGTAAGTGTACGAGTCGATGGTCGGGCCGGTGAGCTCGATAAAGGTGTTTGGGTTGTCGAAGAGGCCGGCACCGACGTCGCTGTTGTTCAGCCACGACGAAGGAGTCAGGGATGGGTCGAGGGCCCCCGCTTCGGAGAGGGTCGTAAGAACGTCTTCTGGTCCGATTCCTGACTGCATCAGGAGAGCAGGGCTAAAGACGGCGCCACCACTGAAGACGACGCGGCCGGTGGGGCTCAGCTTGATGGTGGTCTCGACACCGTCGACCATGGCGGAGACACCGGTGGCCTTGGACCCGGTGCGCACAGCTCGGGAGACGGTCACGTTGCTCTGCAGCGAAAAGTTGGGACGCTGCAGGGCAGACTGCAGGTACGTGGTGGCTGGACCGCCGCGCTGGCCGTTTTTGTAGTTGTAGGACGTGTGCCCAAAGACGGCCTCCTTCTGGTCCGGCACGTCGTTGAAGACAACCTCAGAGTAGCCTGCTCCGTCAACAAGCCACTTCCTGGCCGCCTCGTAACCCGGCTGCACGTTGGATGGAGAGGTCACCTCCACGGACGGCTGTCTCTCGTACAGCCTCTGCGTGGCAGCGGCGACGTCGGAGCTCTTCCAACCGTCCGGGTGGAAGTTGTCCCAGTCTGAGGCTGGAGGCTGGAAGTAGAGGCCGGCGTTGATGGCGCTGGAACCCCCGATGGTGCAACCGCCATAGGCCGCCACTCGGTCACCGCAGGTGAGAGTCTCAGATCCCGTGAAGATTGTGTTGTCTGTATGAGATGGAAATGTGAGTCATGAGCTATCCAAGTGTTGTCCAAAGCAGACGCTCAAGTGTGCCTGCGTCGCTTGCAAGGTTGACTTACACAATCCTGGCACGTCAACACGGCTCATGTTTGTGCCCTCCAGCCAAGCAGGTCTCTCCATGCCACCCGTGATCCCGTAAGATGGGCCCCCTTGCTCCAAGAGCAGGGTCTTTGAGCCCGTCTCGCTCAGCCTGTCCGCAACAATTATGCCTGCTGGTCCAGCCCCAACGACAATGAAGTCGTAAGAGTCGGTGGTCCAGTCCCCTCCCCTACTGGCCAAAGGAGCAGCGTCCACGCATCGTAGCAGCAGCGCCGCCAACGCCGACGTCCTGAGTGACCCTCGCATTATTGATGGCGATGTGATGATCAACCTCGGCCTCGAGGAGTTTGGTTGGTTAATCTCGGTGGCGGGAGAGTGAGGTGAGGTCAACTTGAGATAACAAGGCCAGAACGGGGGCGGACGGCACTTTTTAAACTTTGATTTTAAGCTTCAACATATGGGATTGATGACTGCAGGTGCAGTTCAGCCCTCATGCGGGTCGCGGCAGATTGCTGTGGTGTAGAGCCTCAATCGTAACTCTGAAGGCAAAAAATGAAAATAGAACTGTAAGATGAGGTGCGGGTCTTGGCCGAAAGGGGTAGTGGGAATCTCGAAATAATGCTGCAGAGCAGCGCAGCATCTCACCGGGCCCATGCTTTCTTGTCCGCCTCTTGTGCTGAAAACCTAATAAATGCAATGACATAACCGAGCATTCCTCCTTTGTCTGCGCCTCTGTCGTATTGCCGTCAACGTTAGTATTGCATGACCATGCTAGCTTGGCCCTACCCGAACATGCCGTTGCCTCTATACTTTTCGGGGGCCTAGCACGCTCTGCAAATCTCTTGGCGAGTCGCGTCGTGAGACTACAGTAGCTAGCTGCACGTTGAGGCTGTCGGCCTAGTTCCATGGAGAGTCCCACGGAATACGAGCCTGAGACGAAAACTCCACTAAGCCGGGAACTCCGAATGCAGCTGTTCGCCGGTCAGCAACAATGCTTTCGAGCTGAGTTGCCACTACTAACTACGCCATGTGCACTGCAAATAGATTTGGCGTGGGACAGACTTGTAGATCTTGGAGCACAGACGTGCGAATGGTGCGGTTTTGTGCAGCTCGGGCTTTTCTCATGAATCTCTGCTCTGGATTCGGAGACTGTCCGAGCATTTGCGAGCTGACCTCTATCAACCCCGAGCATCCTCTGCTACCTTTACCGTTGTTCCCCAACGTGCGCCGACTCCAAAGAAAGACAGACTGGAACAGCTGCCTCAACTCCTGAACCCAAATGACCTTTGCGCCGCCCCTTTCCTCCAAGCCCCAAGCAACCCATGTCGTTAGGTATCGGCAGAATCCCGCAAGACAACACAAGAATAAAGTAAAAGCACCCTAGAAAACCAAACAAGACAGAACAAAGCACCAGGGCCAGACCTTCTCTTCTTCCCCGTGCCAGATAATCTCGTACACACGTATCATCAAGCGACATCGTCACTGTGATGCACACCTCGCGAATGCACTCCTTCAACAATTTTACCTAGCCCGAGCAGGAGGAGAGCCGGATGCATACGTCGCGTCCGGCAGCTTTGGAGTTGGGTACCCATCCACGACGTAGAGCCCATCCGTACCCTGACCACCGCTGCCCAGACCAACACTGCCGTAGGAATTATTGTAGATGCCCTGGTGGCCAGCACCGCCTTCCATTGCGCGCTGCTTCTCATGTGCAGCTACCCCCTGAAACTGTTGGCTGCCGCCGGTCCTGGGCCCGCCAAGCATAGTAGACACCCTTTGGTAGAGCCCGTTGCTGCTGTCCTGCGCGCTATAGGGTAAGTCACTGGTGGCCTCGCGCCTGGCCTTTCGCCGCTTTTGTATAATGGGTAGGACGATGGCGATGACGAACAACAACCCTACTATCACGACGATCGCGATCAGTGCCGGCTTTGGAAGGTTTCCTCCTTTTGTCTTTTTTTGTTTTGTGATTTTCCTTTGGATCAGAGCCACGAATGGCGACATTTGGTCGACTGGTATCGGTGCCATCTCTGATGGATTCGGTTGAGGTACTTGGGCTTCGTAGGGTATTCCGCTTCGGCAGGGAATGAGCTCGGTTTCAGTGAGAAGCGCGAATGATGGTTTTCTCGAGCATCAATTGTGTGAGTGAGCGAGGAAATCACGAAGAAGAATCAAACAAGAAGCCAGGTCAGGCGTAAGCGCGGTACAAGAAGGATCGTGTCGCTGTTATGTATAGCCTCTGATCTTCACAAAGACCGTTGCTGGGCCGGGTGCTGGCCTCAAAACGAAACTTACAGCCCTCAATATGACCCGGTGTTGAGGGTGCAAGCGAGCATCGACCCGGGCGCTGGACGTTCCCGAGATCTTTCACATTGAAGCAGGTCGATAAAACAAGCCCGGCCGCGGTCGAAACTAACATCAGATGTCGATCAGAACCGTTTCAAGGGATGCCGTCCTAATTGGCGGGCCGACAAGAGCGGCTGACTGTTTGGGGGCTGCGCCGCAGACTTACACCGGATGATTGGATTTTGGCATCGCGTTCCTGAAGCGGGTCGACTTAGTGGCCGACTTGAATTACTGTGCGATAAGTTGCAACACCAACAACGTGTGTGAAGACAGGCCGGATTCACGGCCCCAGATAGCCCCTATCTCAGACCTGCGCAAAGAATTGAACAGCAACCACAGGGAAATCGTGCCAGAATCACCTTCCAATGCCTAACCTATGGCCTTGGCCCGGCACGGGAGGAGATCATAAACAACATAATTAGAAACATAATGGCCGTGTCCATCGGGAGACCAGATGGCCAAGAAGTCTCAGAGCCATGTGGGCACTTAGATGAGCGGCAATAGCCACTGTCAGGCGGGACCAAGATGTTTTGAGATTGAGACTAAGAACTTTATGGTCCTGGCCTTGGTGAATTAGCAATTCAATACAACTAGGTCGTGTCCTCCTGGAGCCCACCTGCCCGCATTATTCGGGGTCCTCGTCGTGCTGCTTGGTAGGTATAACATCATCCCCGGAGCTCCCTTTCCTGAAATTCTGGTGTGCAATGGTCTCCAGCGATAATCCCTTTGTTTCTTTGAGGAAGAAGAAGGCCACCAGGGCAATGACAACATCGAAAACCCCCCACAAGAGAAATGTGCCCCAGCCCATATTTGTGATCATGTACGGCGTCGTCAAGGAGAAGACAAAGTTGAACAGCCACTGGGAACCAACACCAACGGCCACACCCGGCTCACGGATCCGAGCAGGGAAGATCTCGGCCACATACGGCCACGGCATCGGCCCCCAACTGAAGTTGTACGCGATGACGAACAGGTAGATCAACGCTACCGTCGCGATGCCAGCGCTGGTGACGTTTGCTTGGTCAGGCGGAGGGACCGCCTTGACGACGGCCGCGGTGGTGATCTGGCACGCCGCCATGAATGCAGCCCCCGCGATCAGCACGTTGCGCCGCCCGACCCGCTCCGAGACGAACAGGACGAATATGCCACAGGCGACGACCTTGATGGCGCCAAAGATGGCGGTGAGCAGCAGGCTCTTGTTGCCTGACCCGACAAGGAGATTGAAGTACTGTGGCCCAAAGTAGGCAAATGCCGTAGCGCCGGTGGCCTGCTGTGCTGCGAAGATGGCGAATGCGGTGAAGATCCGCTTGAAATTGTCGCCCTGGAGGAGCTCTCTCGGCCGGAAGCCCTCGGTGGCGCGGGCTTCCATCTCAACCCCGAGCCTGATGTCCTCCATCTCGTCAAGCACAGCTTGGGAGTCGTCCGCCCGGATCCACTTGAGACTCTCGAGCGCCTCGTCGTGGCGGCCCTTCTTGGTGAGCCATCTCGTGCTCTCCTTTAGCGTCAGCATCCCGAGCCCAAGGAGGGCCCCGGGGACAAGCTGCAGGCCGATTGGGATCTGCCACTGCCGCGAGTTGCTCGGGCCCAGGGCGACGCCGTAGTCAACCCAGTAGCTGACGAAGATGCCAAAAGTGAAGAACCACTGGAAGAAGCTGCCGATCTGGCCCCTGATCTCCTTGGGGGTCATCTCAGAACTGAACATGGGGACCACCACAGTCGCCGTCCCCAAGCCCAAACCGGCGATGACCCTTGCGATATAGAAGGCCGGCAGCGAGTGCGTGTTGATGGTCTGGATGAGCGCACCTGCGCAGAAGACGAGGCTGGATATCATCAGCGCCTTCTTTCGCCCGAGGTAGTCCGTCAGCGGCCATGCGAGGAAGCATGCTACGAACGCCCCAAGCTGCTGGAGACCGACAGACAGCGAGTTGGTCCGCGTTGCCCCGGCTTTTGCGTAGCCATAGTCGTTCTGGAACGAGGCGAGGGTCAGCACGCCGCCGACGATGCCTGAGTCGTATCCGAAGAGGAAGCCCCCTATGCAGACCACACTTCCAAGCCAGTAGGCGCGGATCTTCCCTAGCCGGGTGCCCTGCATCCTTCAGATGTGTTGGTGGTTTTCTCGCAGGACAAGCAGTCGTTGATCAGGGGCGGTAACCTCTTGGAGAGCAGGTCTACTTCAACTTCAGACGGGATCATCAAGAGATTGAAAGTCGAACTTGGTCGCCTGGAAATGTCCGAACAGTTTCAACAGCAGCGCGCGAACCCACAGGCTTACTCTTTTGCCAAATTTCCATTCAAATATTTCTGTATTTGAGCACTTACCTTCGGTCATGTGGGAGCTGACGCATACCTGGACACCTGAGCACTGTTCTCCAACCCAACCGAAAGCCTCCTCCCTCTCGAGTCCCTGTCTCACCTCCAAAATGCTACTTCGGGCCACCATTCGCTGACAGCCTTTTGAAATGAGCTGCCCGCCGCGACTTGGCTGCTCTAAAAGTGCATGAGCGGCATTGTGCATTTCCCTACTTGGTGAGTCCTCTCGATATGAGGAGCCAACGTGATTCACCCCGGCAATCATGCCATTTTCGACCAGTCAGAAAGAAATACAGGCTGTTCGGATCCCAGTAGAGCAAAGAGGGCTCGCACGTTCTCAACCGACGCCCTGCTCCCCCGCATCCCGGGTTCATCAACTCGTCACTGGTTCCCGGATCTGCAATGTGACCGACTTCCAGGGATCTGCAGGAAGTCGGCCTCTAAACATGCCACCCACACACGCGCATGTGTGCACTCGGTGACGAGGGGCCTGATGCGGGGTCCTTCACGTCTGGACAATATCAGAGCTCAGGAACTGCAGGAGGGAAGACACCAATTGCTGTGCGGGAGCGAATCATGGTTGAGTATCGTTCAACTTCCCCCTCCTGTAAACGGCCGATTATGCTAGGAACTGCTCGCAACGGACCTGTATGATAGACGAGCAGACCATGTGGATGTGATGTGCGTGACAACTCATTCCACACGACAAGACCGCATGTGGGGTATACTGGTTGCAGATGTAAATATCACATGGAGAAAAGAGGTTCTAAGGTTCTACGTTACGTGTGCAATCCTGCTTGCCATCTCATAGTATCCAGCTCAGTGCGCATCTCCCTTGTTGAAGAAGCATCAGAGTCGAGGGCAGAAACCATCATCATACCTCCCCTCAACCCTAAATACTTATATATACCCCCTGACCTCGTGATCACCGTTTTGTCCAAGACTCGAACCCAGAAACCACCATGGCTCCCGGCAAGCGCCCCAACTTCCTCGTCATCGTCGCCGACGACCTGGGGTTCAGCGACATAGCTCCCTTCGGCGGCGAGATCAACACCCCGCACCTCGACAAACTCGCCGCGAGCGGCCTCCGCTTCACAGACTTCCACGCCGCGGCGGCGTGCTCCCCGTCCCGGGCCATGATCCTCACGGGCACTGATCATCACATCGCGGGGCTCGGCAACCTGATCGAGTGGACCAACATCAGCGGGCAGAACGATCCCAGCGGCGGCATGTCCACAGCCCCGCAGCGCGGGATGCCAGGCTATGAGGGCTACCTGAACGAGCGCGTCGCGGCACTGCCAGAGGTCCTGCGTGATGCCGGCTATCTCACCCTCATGTCGGGCAAATGGCACCTGGGCCTGACTCCGGAACGATCCCCTCGCGCTCGCGGCTTTGAGAGATCTTTTGCCCACCTTCCGGCTTGTAGTAATCATTACGGTTACGAGCCGCAGCTCGAGGGTGCCGACAAGATCCCTGAGTTCATGACCATGAGCTACATTGCGCTGCACAGCGAGGACGGAGAGTACGTGAAGAAGTTGCCCGAAGGCTGGTATTCTAGCGACGGGTACGGGGACAAGATGCTATCGTACCTCAAGCAGTGGAAGCAGGAGGAGGGAGAGGGTGGCAAGTCTGAGGAGGATAGAAGGCCTTTCTTTGCGTACCTCCCGTTTACCGCGCCGCATTGGCCCCTGCAGGCACCACAAGAGCACATCAAGAAGTACAGGGGTGCATATGACGACGGCCCGGATGCACTGAGGCAGAAGCGGCTGCAGCGGCTCAAGGAGCTGGGCATGGTGGACCAGAATGTCGAGCCCCATCCCGTCGTGGCGGACGAGGTCAAGCAGTGGGCCGACATGAGCGATGAGGAGAGGGCCAACAGCTGCCGCGCAATGGAGGTGTTCGCAGGCATGGTCGAGTGCATAGATGCCAACGTCGGCAAGGTCGTCGACTACCTCGAGTCCGTGGGCGAACTGGACGACACGTTTGTGTGTTTCATGTCCGACAACGGTGCCGAGGGGGCCGCGTACGAGGCATATCCCATAGTCCAAGGGAGCATGATACAACACCTCAAGAAGTACTACAATAACCACATAGACAACCTTGGCAACGGCGACTCTTTCATCTGGTACGGCCCACGCTGGGCCCAGGCCGCAACCGCCCCTTCGAGGTTATACAAGGCATACACCACCGAAGGGGGCGTGCGCGTGCCCTTCATGATGAAGGTGCCGAAGCAGTGGGATGGAAGCCTAGACAAGGGCGGTGTCACGCATCAGTTCAGTACGGTCATGGACCTTGCGCCCACGATTTTAGAAATGGCTGGCGTCACACACCCGGCGCCGGTATATCAGGGAAGAGAGGTTGTCAGCATGCGGGGCAAGAGTATGATGCCTTACCTTCAGAACGAGGCCGGCAGGATCCACGAAAAAGATTTCGTGAACGGGTGGGAGACGTGCGGGCGTGCAGCCGTGCGGAAAGGGGACTGGAAGATCGTGTTTATTCCGAAGCCCAAAGGTCCGGAGAGGTGGCAACTGTACAACCTGATCAAGGACCCTGGTGAGATCCATGATCTGGCTGATCAAGAGCCACAGAGGCTGAAGGATCTCCTCAAGCTGTGGGATCAGTATGTGCTGGAGACCGGCGTGGTGCCGCTATCAAAGGACCTGGGCAACTGGATGGCCGCAATGGAGGAGCAGATGCCCGAGAATGCGTGGATCGAGTATGAGTATTGGAAAGAGGGGGCGAGGGATGATCCAGCCAAATTCACCAAAAGTATCCCACGATTTGTACGACAGGTCAAAGCGATTTAGAGTAATGCCAGGCAAAGGCCTGGATCTATGTTCCAGTGAGCATGAGAATCCTTCACATTCACTCATCACAGAATCGCCCGTGCCGTGCAATCCCGCTGAACACTGGAGAAAGGCTATAATCTCTGTGCAAAAAAGAAATGGTCGCTCTTGAGTGGTTTGGTATCAGGCTTTGGTCTTCTATCGCTAATCAGCGTTCAGGGACAGTGTTGAGTGATGAACTCCGCAGACGTCACGGTACTCCTGGTGGAATAAATTGGCTCGATCTGCTGAGGGCAAACCTTCTTTCGCTGTGAAATTGTTGCCCCCACTGCTGACTGTGGTGTTAGAAGGGTTGTATATACAGAAAGATTTCCCTGAGCGCCTTTCTGAGGAAACCGAACTTTCCCGTGGAGAACCTCAAGTGGCTCTCTTTAGAATAGCGCATTATCCAGCCATTTGGTGGTCCAAAACAAGACTTTGCGATACACGCCGCCTTAGAGGTCCAGAGCTCACAATGCATTTACCTGTAATGCAGAATATAGATGAACAGGTGACTTTGCGTTTACTCGGACTTGAAGTTCATGCTGTATCCTCCTGTCTTTGGGTCCTGTACCATCTGGAATTGGTCCGTAGACAGCCCGAACGGCTTCAGGATCCCGTTGCCGAGCTATAGCGCAAGGCGAGGTCAATCATCCAAAAGTCTCGTGGCCGATGAGGAGAAGGAATTGGAACCTAGGTCCCACTCACGTCTTTCAACTTGCCCCACATCTCGGCCGTCTCCTTCTCCCTGGCCTCGTTGACACGCGCGGGCAGTGCCTTCAGCTGCTGTTGGACGAGTTTCCTGTCGCCGGGACTGACGTTGTCCATCTTTGACAGAAGCTTGTAATCCTCCTCTGCGCCGGCCAGGTTGGTCCATCCGCCCTCCTCACTCCGGGCGCGGGCTCGCCTGATCAGGGCCTTGTATCGTATGCGCTTGATGTCCTCCCTCTTCTTGTCCCGCGCGACCTGGGCCGGGTCCTCCTTCTCGTCTGCTGGGATTGCAGGTCCGGCCTTCTCCGCACCGGCGCTGATGATCTCGTCCTCAACCTCCTCTTCCTCTTTCGCCTTGGCATCCGCGGCAGCCTTCTCCTCCCCTGTGAGCTGCGACTCGAGCTTGCTCAGCTTATCGAGGGCGGCGGTGGCGGCGGTGTTGGCGTTTTTCCACTCCTGCATTTTGAGATAGCAGGCGGAGACGTTGGACTTGAGGACGGCGAGCTCGAAGTCGAGGTAGTTGGGGCAGACGGCAACGGCCTCGTCGTACTTGGAGATAGCAGCGTCGTACTTGCCCGAGCTGAACAAGGTATTTGCTTCGGTCTTGTGTGTGTTGGACTCGCCCAGGAGCTCCTGTCGGGGGATGCTGTTGTCAGGCCGACCGCGTCATGTAGAAAGCAGACCTAGGGAGAGGTCTCAGCATTGTCATCTGCACTTACTGCCTCCTCCTCAGGCGAGAACCTCACGGGCTCGGCCTCTTCAGGGGCATCGCCGGTGTCTGCATCGTCCTTGGGTTCCGGCTTCTTGATATACTCGGCAGGATTCGCAGCTGAGGTTTTGCCAGACATTCTGATAGGCCTCCCCCTCCTAGTAGAGAAGACAAGGTTGCGCTCGGAAAAAAGCAACAGAAGCGAATGAGGATCGGGGTTGTTGTCCACGGCCAAATCAGAAAAGATGCATGGGGCAGGGCAAGCTATGACGCTGTTCCCGTCTTCCCGCTGGAACCCCACAGGCCAGGACCCCTGTCTCGGCCCCACCAGTTTGAGCTTGGGACCCTTGAACTTCAAATGCCCCTCCACACACCCCAAAGAGTCGGCCGATGATTCACAGTAGCATCGCGTAGGTTTCCTTGCGCCAACGACACAACACACCCCAAGACACGCCTGCCAGAACACGTATAGAATCGCCCAATTCGCTCGATCTCGAAGCATTCCCCTCTTCTTCCAACCACTGCATCTGTGAACCCAAAATATGGCCCCCAGGACAGAGTGAGTACCTCGCGTGTTCCGGCCCTGTTGTGTGGTCTCTCGCAGAGTCACGGACTGACTGGGTCACTTCACTCTGGTCTAGCTTCCCGCCCATACGGGCCTGCCTCTTTGACATGGACGGACTGCTGCTCGACACCGAAGACATCTACACCCAATGCATCAACATCCTGTTGTCCAAATACGGTCGACCCAACCTGCCATGGTCGATCAAAGCCAAACTCCAGGGCCGCCCCGGGCCCCAGGCCAACGAGCTCTTCCACAGCTGGGCCAAGCTGCCCATCTCGAACGACGAGTACATGGCCGAGTACTCAGCCCTCCAGCGCGAGCACTTCCCCAATGCCAAGGCCCTGCCCGGCGTGGAACAACTGCTCCAGGACCTCGGCCGGACGAGATACTGGGACGTCGCCGGCGGTGACGCGGAGCAGGAGAAGAAGGAGAATAAGGGCGCAAAGAGGGTTCACATAGCCCTGGCCACGTCGAGCCACAGCGGCAACTTCGCACTCAAGACGGCGCACCTCACAGACCTCTTCTCCGTCTTCCAGTCGCCTCACCGCGTCCTCGGCGACGACAAGAGGATACAGCCAGGCCGAGGGAAGCCACTTCCAGACATCTACTTGCTTGCATTGGAGACCGTTAACTCTACCCTGCCGCCAGGGGAGGCCCCAATTAAGCCGGAGGAGTGTCTCGTATTTGAGGACAGCGTGCCCGGTGTTGAGGCCGGGAGGAGAGCCGGGATGCGAGTTATCTGGTGCCCCCACCCGGGGCTCAAGGGGGAGTACGCCGGCCGGGAAGCCGAGGTGCTGGCTGGTAGGACCGGCGAAGCTGGCGTAGGAGTTGACGAGCACCAGCTCGGGGAGATCGACGACGGGTGGGCGCAGTACCTCGAAAGCCTCGTCGACTTCCCCTATAGCTACTACGGTATTGTCGTCCCTCCTAAAGACGTCGAGTCAGACCCCAGAATGAAGGACACAGCAGAAATCCAGACGGTGGCTGTTCAAGATGGAGCATAGAGGTAGGAAACACTGTGATTTGGGGGGGGGGTTACGCCGTACAAGACGTATCGGAAGATTTTCTGACGAGTGTTTGCTTCTGGTGTGCTGACAATGTCAATTCTATGTATGTAACATGGCCCTTCGAGATTCAGCAGATCACTATCGAGTGGGCTTTAGAACTGATAGGAAATTAGACAGGTGCGTAGATACATTTGGCGCAAGGACGATGCTTAGTTGAAGCTGTGCTCTTGAATTCCTAGCTTGCTGCGGATTCCATCCACCGCTGGCACACTGGTATTTTCGGCTGCACGACGTAGCAGGATGGCGAAGACAGCTCTCGACAGCAGGAGAAAAGAGTGCTTGCCTGGGCACAAGTATGAGCAGCAGAGCGCGGAGGAGCGTGACGCAAATGAAGCATTCATGACACCCAAGATTTGCTTAAGCTCACACGAACAGGCGTGAACTAGATTTCCGTCCGGATTTGATTATGCATCCGGGACAACCTGCTTCTATACTTTGTCGCTGTACTACCTGCTGATATGAATGGGTATCATGCACAACCTGCCTGTCCCTCTCACCAGTGAGGGGGCCGCACTTTGACCCACTTCCCTTGAACAAAACAAGAAAACCCGTCATAATACGCTTGCTCACGCCTTTCCATGCAAGATTGGTCCCCTAATTCCAGAAAAACGCCATGTTTATATATGAAAGATCCACCCAAAGCCACCGCTCGAAGCCATTCGGCCACACGTTGTGCAGAATCACATGGCAACCGAAGCATCCGTCCCGACACCTCCCTCACACGAAAGAATAGCTCCCTAGCTAGTAGGGCCACAGGCCCCCTCCACCCGAGCCAAATGAGTGGTGCGAGCCGCTGCCCTTCTCGGGAGGCTTGTACCACTCGCGGTAGGGGTGATTGGGCTGGTTGAAATCCGCCTGTGCCAGCAAGGGGTTGACCATCGGCCGCGACGGCGGTGTCGGCGCGTTCGCCGCCGTGCTCGACACCGAGGCGGGCGTGTGCGCCGTGCCGGCCGGGCTGGGGTGGTTGCTGCTGGCGATGCTGCTATGCCTCGCGCCACTCCCAGCCGCCCCCGCCGCCGCGCTGGCAGACCCTGCCGAGAACGCCGAGTACGATGGTAGGACGGGCGGCGTCGGGTTGCTGGTGAGGGACGCGTGCCGGTGTCGCTCTGCTGCCGCGGCGACCGCAGCGGGCGGCATGACCGGTGGCAATGGCGGCTGGGGCGGCTGAGATGTGCGCCGCGCTTCATCCTGTTGCTGCTGCATCTGGGGCTGCCCCGGCGGATCGCGTGGCCCGAAGAGCTGGTTCAGCACCGCCGCCGCGCCCAGGGTTCCGCCCTGTGCGGCAGGGGCGATGACAGAAGCAGGGGCATTGTGAGGTGGTAGGGCGGGGCCTGTGGAAGTCGCCGTACTGGGCGGCACATCTGGTGGGTCCCAGCCCCATGCCCTCCTCAGCTCTCCGACGATTCCCTTGAGGTTCCATCCAGTTATGCGGAAGACCCGATTTACCATTGCGAGGACTTCGTTCTGTTCCCTCGGGTCCCGCAGCACAGCCCCTGCGATGGCCAAGGACCGGATCGCGACAGATGAGACACCGGCGTCCTTGGTGTGAGCAATAATCCCGCAGACCTGGTGTGCGTGGTGGAGCTGCTGGATTCGTGACTCCTCGTCATCGTGATGTGGAGGCTTCAAGGGGTTGATCTGGGCGAGCAGGCACATGGCAGTGTGGTAGAATAGGCGGCCTACGATGGCGACTCGTTTGATAAGCCTGTCGCACAGAGTCAGTCTTAATTGCCACTGGGCCGGCAACCGGCGCATTTGTGCGTCTTGGTTGAGGGAGATTTCCGGTGGCGTAATGAGCGTAGGTTACGTACCAAACATTTGGAAATGCCGATTTCGTTGAGGCCGCAAAGAGATATCCATATGGCCTCAACGACCTCGGACAATTCGTATTCCACGTATCGCACCAATGCTTCAGTTGCTGCCATTCCTGGAACCGGCCCTGTAGTTTAACTTGTTCGTCATGCGGGTTCGGCTCCTGGAATTGTGGTATGCTCGCCCTGAAGTTGGCTACCTTGGCCACGATGTATAGTATCCTGTGAACCCAGATCTCCTCGTTCCCAACTCCTGCAATGCTGCTCAGCAGTAATGGCAACTCCTCGGCTGCAGTTCCGGTTGTGTGATGCCCGGCTTCGCTCGAATTCGAAGCTTTGCTCTCGCGGCTCGGCGAGTCAGCGGTCATATCCATCAACTCATTTGGATCAATGCCCCAGTGATCCGGATCCCATTCTATTGCCCAGTTGTGCGCCAAGCAGCTCAGGATCTCCATTCCGACGTTGAGCCAAAAGCATGCTGCCCCGATTCCTGTACTCTTCGCGTTCCATTTGCATTCGCGGATCAGAGCTCTTGCCCCAGCGATGTGGTTCATCCTCGCAGCCGGTCTCTCGCTCATGATTTCATAAACGTTCAGCACCACAGCAGTTGTGGCACACTCTTCCGTGTCACGCTCAGGGTTCTGTAGGCTTCTCAGCAGCTGGGTCGTTGCCGTGTCGTAGTAATATAACGCCTTGTCATCCTTGTAGCCGCCGCCACTAACCAGAGTCAGGTGTTTGACACCGCATGCGAAAAATGCATTGAGTAGCATCGGCGATTTCAGAGCGAGGTACGGGATTATGCGGCCGAAATGTTTCTGGTTGTCCAGGCTGTCCATCCACACCGCTACATCCTCAATAAAGACCTGCATATAATGAATCTCTTCCGGGGTGTTCAGGTAGTCCCGTTCTCCAGTCTTCTCGGATTGTGGTGTCATGAGTCCGTCATGCGGGTCAGGGGCGCCAGATCCGGTGGCGTGCCGGTACGATCCTGAGGAGGAAGCAGCAACTCCCTGAGGGACGAGGGACGATGCTACGCTGGAGCCATCACCCGATCTATATCCATAGCCCGTGTGATAAGCTTCCTCCCGCAGGGCGTATGGATCGTGCAGCGGGCCCACGCTGAACGACGGCGCTCTGCCCCCGCCACCAGAGTGAGATGATCCAGGAGTGGGCCCGGAGCTCAAGGCAAGGAAAGCGTCGCTACTTTTTCGTGAATGCGTGTGAGCAAGTTGGTCTTCGTAGCTGGAGAAAGGCTGGTCGTGCGTGGGCCGAGACAATCCCCCAGAGTAATATACTGCATGATTAGAGGCGAACGGAGCAGCCCTGTTGCTCTCCATGGCCCGGCTGGGCGCTAGGTCGACGGCTGGGCCTGGACGTGGAAGTCGAGCCCCCGCTCCCGTTGTCGCCCGCGACGGTGAGACTGGCCTCGACGCCAGTTTCGCATACTTCGCTGCACCTCCAACATACTCGGAAGCAATTTGTCGAGACTCGTCTTGAAATTTGACTGTAGCACATCCATTAGCGTTTTGCTTGGATCAACGCACTCCAAGCCGTGCTCGAGGCACCCGAAGCTGCCTCGATGCAACCTACCTTTCCAATCTACTGGCGGTAGCAAGACCGGCGGCTGCTCCACCTTGAGGTCTATAAAATTAAGCCGCACTCCACGCTCGCATTTCCGATTGCTTTTCTGGCAGTTTAGACAGGTCGGCAAGGCTTCGTCACATTTGAGATGTCGATTGCGGCACGTCAAGCATCCTGTCCGCACACGCTTCGGCTTGGCCACCGTCGGCGACGCTGATGACGGCACCAGTTCCCTACTCTCGCTTTCCCCTCGACTGACGGCCTTCTCGCGTCCTGTGGATACCTCTGTTGCCCTGGAGAAGGTTGGTGGAGTCTGCCCATCCATCACGTGCGAATTCCTGGGGCTGGCCGTCGCCGAATGGCTAGCAGTCTGGCTAGGTCGTCGTGAGATACCTGCGTCGGAAACCCTTTGTCGCTTGGCAGCCGGAATTTCGAAGTGGCCATGCGGCGCTGGACTCGTGGTGTAGTTCCCTCCACCGCTGCTGGCACTGGTGGTGTACGTTGGCGAGGCATTATCGATGCCGTAGGGGGAGTAAGGGTTCGGTTGAGGGCCGGCCAAGTGGTGGTGAGCTGGGTATGGCGATGGTGGGATTGAGGGGTGGTGTTGGCCACGGGAACGAGACTGATGCCGCTGACGTGCAGCCACCACAGTGCCTCCGTCAGGGCCGAAGCCCGACGAGACAGCACCAGGCGGTGCCCCGTAAGCCGCCACGGCTACTGATATCTCGGGGGGAAAGGAAGCAGGGCTGCGGCGCAAGGGCCGTGCCGTTCCGCACCGGCTTGGAGTGGACTGGTGGCACGAGAAGGCCGGTGTGGAAACGAAATTATTGAGAATACCAGGCAGGTGAGGTTTCGCGCACTGGCAAAAATGGGGAAACAGGCCAGGTTAATTGCTAATGTGGCCTCAAGAGGTGATAGTAGTGGCGGCGAATGAGGGTAGAGATGAGGTTGGTATGAATGTATCGGTGAGTCGGTGACCATAGGCAATGAGCGGTTTGACCGTTGTGCTAGTTGTTCAAGAAAATCTGCAAGAAGCCCGCGATTCGCTCCGTCGGGACCGGGGCCGGGCGGTCCCTGTGCGCGTCTTGTTCAAGCTAATGCTTTACTGGAGCGGGAAGTCTGATACTTGAGCAAGCCAAATGTTGTGTCCCGAAATCTGAGCTGTGGCATTCGTGCTCTGAGCGGTATATATCAACTTTCCGAAGGATTTGGCGACCTTAAAACATGGCAGAGAGCCGGGAGGTTGCAAGACCTTGAGCAGAGACGCACAGTGGGTGCGCCCCATGTGACCACAGATTTTCCCTCACTGCAGCGTGTCGAATTGCGTGCAGGGACGAGAAATTGTGACGGCTTGTGGCGTCCGTGATGGTTTCCCTCTGAGTGATGGACCGGGCCGGGTGCGAAAGTCGAAGGAGAATCACTGTCGTGGGGCTCCGGGCTAGCCGTCGACGTCTACTGAGAGCCCATTGCGAGGAAGATGTTTCTCTGATAACACGTGGTGCCCTTGGTCATTCCGCGCGTTCTGGACGGTTGAGAGAGCCCAGGATCGAATTTGAGGTGATATGGGTTTGGGGCCAGCTGAGAGTCTGTCGCACACGGTTGGCGCAATTTGAAATGCTCACCCAGTCTGAGAGACACCTGGGCGCTTGAGGTGGTGCTGGGGGATCAGTCTTGCACGGTGGTACAGACTGTGTCCCGGGAAATGAGGAGCTCTGCTTGGGACGACGACAGTGACCGAAAGGGCCCCGGAGACACAGCAAAAAGGCTTGATCAATGTCCTCGAAGTCGAGACTTTTGGAAAATCTAGGCCTCGGGATTTCCTCCCGAGGGATGGAGGTCGCTTGAGCGGCAGTAGCTCTGAATTTAGACCAGTCAAGGAGCCAACCAGCACAGGCCCTGTCCAGGAGCTCTCCCTGCTGGGTGGCTAGTGTCCGCCGCCCGGGTGGGGTCGCATGCGTTTCTCTGGAGAACAGGGTCCCGGGGTAGTGTGAAGATCAGTCCCCAGGTTGTGAGCTTCAGAAACCAGCCCCGACTGGCAGAGTCAAGGGTGGGCACCTGACTACCGGGAAAGCTGCCATGTCAAGCCAGGAGGAGAGACCTGGCATGTCGACGAGGGCAGTTGTCGGCTCCCAGAGCAACACCTTGCTTGTCAGGTCTTTCATGTGAGAAGGGCGCTTGCGGCCCTGCCGTGCAGCGAGCGAGACACGCCGAGGCGGGCGGCGGTGTGGGTGTTGTGCGCTTGGGCTGCCCAGCTTGGTCTTGCAGCATTCGCGGGACTGATCACACACCTGCCATGACCATGCACAGCTCTGCACGCGCAGAGGCCAGAAGGCTCAGGTGCTGCGACCGTGAGTCTTGTTTTGGCATGTCCGTGCAAGGATCTCTGCCCGTTTACAAGTGCGGAACGGTGTGGACGAAACATTCTTCGCAATGTTGTCAATGTTTGATCGTCCACTTTCACTCGGCCATCCAGTAGGGGCATTTGTGGGCCCCACTGGGCGAATTTCGTGTCGACTCCCGGAGAAGTAAAGATGCACGCATTACGACACATTGCTGAAGGAAGGCGTGGGACCTGGAACACGAGCTCCCAAGATATCATCAGTCACGTGTGGGCCCGGGCAGGCCCGGCGAGCCTCCATCGTGCTCATTCTGCTATAATATCATCGCCGCCGGCCGGCCTCACGGCGAAAGCGTGTCGGGAGCAGGCCAAATTGCCTGCGGTCTGCTCTGAAATCGGCAGTAGATCGTCCCGAAAGTGCATAGTGGAGCCTGGCCGGAGCCGTCGTGCTGTATCGGCCGATGTTTTGCAGTTGGCCAGATGAGACGGAGGGAAAGCCCTTCCGAGCTACCATGACACACAGCTCAGTCTTGGCGGAGGCCGGTCGGCGTGCGTGGCCTGTTTGGCTTCCAAATAGAAAGAGGGCCGAAGCTTCACGACTAAGCATATAACAAGGGGATGCTGTTGCGAGCCCCTACAAGAGAAACACCGTGTGAGGACCAAAGGTGGGTGGGTGCAATGCCTGTTCTGGTTCGTGCCGCATCTCGCCTATCTCCCTTGCACTATGGTGGGTGGGCATGGTGCGCGCACACTTAGACCGGGTTGGAAGTGTGGGGGAGGGATGTCACCACCACCCTCATGACGGATGACAGCCGCGCACGAGGCGTATCTGCATCCCCAGCTGCAAATCAGTGCAAAGCAGGAGGTTCAAGTTGTGTTGATGCGAACACTGCAGCGGAGTCTGAATAATCGGGAAAGGGGGTGGGGGGGTCGGGTATCTGTGGCCAAGCACACTCGATATATCGATGACGATGTGGCTGCCATGCTGCTTGGGCACAGTATACTGTACCTACTGCTTTCACTTGCGCTCCTTGTTGTTGAGGCATGTGAGAGTCACGATGTGTATGGCGAGGGCTGTGTTGGAGGGTGGCCGCCCTTGCCAGAGCGGGTGGTGCGGGCGTTGCAACACATTAATAGAATAAGGTTCCATTCTCCGGCTCGGGCTCGCCCGCTCAGCCCGCTTGTGGAGACCCCTGGCTGGGAGACAGACATCCAGTGATGGGATCGCACCCTCCCTTGCTCAAGGGCTGAAAGCCACCGCCTGGGAGGGCGGCCGTAGCTGTACCTAGGCAGCTGGGCAGGTAGTCTCTGGCCTGTCTGGCAGTCTGGCAGCGGGCAGGGGATTAGTGCCGTTTCCCGCCGCAAAATTCCCCGATGTGTTGTGCATTGCCAGGTTTCCCGCCAGGTTTCCCAAGCCTGTGGTGCAGACCAGGCGTTGCATTGCCTTGTCCGGCCCGATTGGCACCTTGACTTGGTAGGATATAATGGTTCTGGGATGACAGTCAGGACTGTGAAGCAGAGAGATGCACAACTGAGGGAGTAGTAGTAAGTGCCCCTCACACCAGATGACCACGCTCAATTTCAGACCGGCTGGCTGGCTGGCAAAACAATTGCAGCTCTGTGCAGCAGTATACAGGCAGGGGCGCAGGGGCCCATGGAGAAGAAGGAGATGGAGTTGCATGAATGGAGCTGCCAAGCAATGGCACTTCGTTTCACGATGCCGATTTGCAGAGTCGGGCCCGTATTGGCAGCCAGAGCCATGTCGGCAAGTGGGAGCAGCCAGTCGTCAGCAGGGAAGAAGCAAAAAGAAAATGCGAAAGCCAACAAGGATCGGCTGCAGCGCCTTCAGGTACGGGCCCCTACCAGACAACAACGTTTATCCTCAGGCGTGCTACGTTGGATTGTCTACATGTGTACCTAAGTAGAGTAAGAAAGTGGCTGTTGCCGCCAGGCCAGGTCGAATGCACTTAAGCAGGTACCGAGGTACTTACTTGGTTCCTGCCCGTGGAAGGGCCGGGCCTGTGGGGCTGGTGGGAAAAGGCTGCCTGACAGTTGGACATTGCCGCCTCGACTCGACCAAACAAGGACTTGCTGTGAATGGCCTCTCCATCTCATCTGAGCCCACCCTGTCCCACCTCATCAAGCATCAACTCTCGAGCCAGGCCGCCGCATCTTCAATCTCACATCTTCCCGTGCTCCAGCTGCATGGTACATCAAATTTATCGAGAGACCGCATCTGCACCTGCATCTCGCGGCTGCCTCTGCTTCTGCGACCTTCCGAAACATGGCAATCTCCTCCTGATCTCTGGCCAGAAAACTGTCATCACCAACGCCATGCCATGCGTCAAACTCCCTGAGTCGAGTTCTTGATCTTCATCAGCCATGTCCAACCAAGACCAACCCCAGGATCCCCGCCTGCCTCCACAGCCCAGGGCCATCCTCCGCGGCCACAAGGCCCAGGTTCACGCCGCAGCTTTCGTCAGGTCCAACCAGCGCCTTCTGACCGGCGATGCCGACGGCTTCGTGGTCGCCTGGGATCTGGCTATCATGAGACCCACGGTTGTGTGGCAGGCTCATATGGGTGCTATCCTGGGCATGGCCGGTTGGGCATCCGACAAGATCATTACCCACGGGAGGGACAACAAGCTCATCGTCTGGAAATTGACGGTGGAAGACGAGCCTGCTCTGAGTTCAACGCTGCCTCTGGATGTGGCGACGGAGCCCAGGCCCAAGCCTTGGATGCTACACCTGCTCCAAGTCAACACCATGAACTTCTGCTCATTCGCCTCCTGTCCCACCGCGCCATTCACCGTACCAACGGCATCAGCCACGCCAGCCGCTTCATCTGAGAAGACGCCAGATCCCGGCTCAGAGTTGTTCATTGCCGTCCCTAACACGCTGGCCTCCGAGGCTGTCGATATATACAGTCTTCCATCGCAGACGCGCATTCACACTGTCAGGCTAGGGCAAGAAAATGGCATGGCCATGGCTCTTGCTCTTGTTTGGCTAAACGATGTGCTCGCATTGGTTGTTGGCTATGAGAATGGGTTGGCAGTTGTCGCACAGCTTGATCCCGGTGGTGACGGCTCCTGGGCCCCCATATACCGCAACAAAAGCCACATACAGCCTATCCTCTCACTTGACGTCGCACCGAATCGAGAGTATTTCCTGACCACAGGCGCCGACGCCACCATCGCGAAACATCCTCTCCTTCCGCAAGCGCCACTCGTCCCAGACTCGGCGCAAGACGCGTCTGAGACCCTTCCCCCAGATGTCGGTTCCAAGGACCTGCCCCCTGAAGGAGACGAGGACGCAGAATTAGGCACAGAAAAGGAGCCGCCAAGGTCCGCCCTCTCCGCAGCCCTGAGCAGCCAAAAATCAGCCGCCCGCCCAATTCCTTCCAGTACACCTGAGATCAAGACTCGGCCTATCAAGGTCATCGATACCAAGCACTCTGGTCAACAGGGTATCAGGATCAGATCTGATGGGCGTGTCTTTGCCACTGCAGGCTGGGACTCCAAGACACGAGTCTACTCAACCCAGTCCATGCGCGAAGTCGCCGTCCTCAAATGGCACGCGGCTAGTTGTTTCACTGTAGCATTTGCAGACCTCACTGCCCACGACTCTGGTAGCGACGTCAACGCAAAGGACAAGCCAAATGATGAGGATGCTGCTTCGAACAGAGGGGTTGCCCCGCGGCTACTCAAGATGACGGTCAAGGAGAGGAGACTCAAACAAGCGACGAGTGCACATTGGCTCGCAAGCGGGAGCAAGGACGGCAAGGTGAGCTTGTGGGACGTGTTCTGACGCGCTTCAGTCGCCTCTCATCACACAATACGGGCCCGAGTAGTCATCGTCATACATTCTGGCCCCCAGGTCTTGCCCACGATTTTGAGCCACGATCCATTCTGGGCCAACAGGTAATTACTGCTTCCGTCGTCTCGTTTCGTCTCCTCCGCATCACCCCGGGGCTACTGGTTTTGGCACAAGAGGCCAGTTGAGGATTGAGCGATGAAGTTGTGGTCCGGGCCAGCCATCTTTTGCCCAGCATTTCCTTCCTGGTTCCCGCACGGCTGTCGGCACTGGGCCTTGAAAGACGGTAGTGCAGGCTAAGCTTTGCTGCATATGCTAGATCAACCAGATCTTGTATAGTGCCAACGTCATCTCGGCTTTCTTGGAATAGGCTCAAATTCAAGAGCGCTGGTAGGTGATGAGGGTGGTAGTTATGCCTTTCATATACGGACCTTCCGCCTCCATTATGCATAAAACTGGACTGAGAACAGCCGAAATGAATCGACCCTGTCCCTGTCTCAGAATAGCTTTCAGGGCAACGGTACTGCGGTCATGTCATGTCAACCCCGGACGCTAAGCTCACGGACCTGTCGATACCCCTGAGAAATCCCCCCACAAGTGGCCACAATGACTGGTTGACCTCATCAAGCTCGAACGCTAATCTATTACAGCCTGCGTGCTCTTTCAGGCTGTTTGCTAGGTTGGTTTCAGACCAGACTTTTTCCTTATGGGGACATCCACAAATCCGAGCCGCGCTCGAGGGCAGCAGGGTGCCACTCGGCGGATGAGCTCAAGACCTCCCAGGTGCAGACGTGGTTGGGGCCCACCCGCACCCACAACACTCTGCCCATGACATCCTTAGACGCATGTCTCCTCTTCGGGGGTTTTCGCGCCCTCATCAATTTGAATCCGTCACCGGCAGACGGCATGCCTACCATATGGAGAAAGAAAGAAGAGGCTGAACGGGGTAGCGGAATGTGACCCAAGCTCATCTGCCGGGGAGTGACTGGAGCTTGTTTCTCCACTATTTCGTGCCCCCTTTCCGAATTCTACAAGTCCTCGCCATCAAGAACAGGAGCTGCTGTACCTGCGTATAAAGTGCTTATCGCCTCGCTGTTTGCCTGGATGATCTGCAACTTTCAAACACTCCGAATAGAGCCATTGACTTCCAGCACCTTGTCCGTTCACTCCACACGTTCTTCCGTTCCACTTTCGTTACAATGAAGGCCAACACTATCGTCTTCGCAGCCACCCAGGCCTTCCTGGCCGCCGCCAATCCCGTTCCCGAGGTCCAAGAGCGCCAATCCTGCCCTGGTGTCCACGTTTTCGGCGCCCGCGAGACAACCGTGTCTCCCGGATTCGGCTCGTCTGGCACTGTTGTCAACCTGATCACACAAACCTATTCCGGCTCCACCTCTGAGGCCATTAGCTATCCAGCGTGTGGTGGTCAGGCCTCTTGTGGCAGTGTGAGCTATGCAGACTCGGTCAAGCAAGGCGTATCGGCCGTTGTCAGCGCCGTGAACGCTTTCAACAAGAAGTGCCCCAACACCTCGCTGGTGCTCGTGGGTTACTCCCAGGGAGGCCAGATCTTTGATGACGCTCTTTGCGGGTAAGTAAATATCGTGTGGCATCCGACGGAAAATACCTACTGTTCTTGCAGTTTCTCATCACTTGTCTTGGATGGCGGTTGCCTACGAAATGCTGCAAGCACATGGAGGTCCTTCATTTTCGCATTTGTCTTGTATATCTTCCTCAGTATTTCAATAACTAACTCGAAGTGCTACAGGGGTGGGGATACTGCTGAGGGTATCAGTAGCACTGCTGTCCCATTGTCATCAGCCGCTGTCTCGCAAATCAAGGCTGCTATCTTCATGGGCGACCCGCGCTTCGTCGCCGGTCTTCCCTACGAGGTCGGGACTTGCAAGGCTGGAGGGGTAAGCAACTTATTTCATTCCATGTCTCTTGATTTTGCTAACTTTCTTGTTCCCATAGTTCGATGCCCGTCCCTCTGGCTTTTCATGCCCTAGTGCCGCCAAGATCCAATCGTACTGCGATGCCGCTGACCCTTACTGCTGTAACGGGAACAATGCTGCTACGCACCAGGGCTATGGAAGTGAATACGGGCAGCAGGCTCTCACTTTCGTCAAGGGCAAGATCCCGGCTTAGACGCCACACTTCCCTTTGACGGCGTGCACCTGAGAGCATAGTAGCAACGACGCATTGACCCCTTTGGCTTCGTGTCGTCTTTCTATTGTACATACATGGAATCTACTTGTAACTACGTTACCCCCCAAGAACCGCGATCGCTATGCTTAATACCATGAATTGTTGATTTGTGGGCAATGGTAGGAGCTGAGATATCTGCTTGTGGCTGGCCACGCGGACGCATACTTTAGGTACGCCGCTGATGTCTTTCTCAGCCATTGCACCTCGAATAAGCACGAGCTATCCAAGAATGGTGTGTTTGAATGCGGTGCCAGTATGGCGGCACTTGCAAGCATTTCTTTCTGAATCGTGATGCGCCTGGCGATTTTTCTCAATCCTCGCCATCACTCTCAGCACCTGGGACGTCTACTATGCCTTGCCACTGCCACTGGAACGGGTTCGAGGAACTGGTCTCGTACTCATTTATCTTCCCATCGACCCTACCAATGGCAAACATCTTCATCGTCTGCGTCACCGCGACAGCTGAAAAGCCTTCTTCTACCACGTCGTCGGGGCTGCCGTCCAGCGAGGCCGCCTGCACGGCCCAGTCGCTCCCGCGGTAGACGGACGACTGCAGCGCGCCAGTGGTCTGATCGAGGGTCAAGACAATGTTATTTGTCCACCCATTGGTTCCAAATGTGAGGGAGGCGATCTCAGGGGATGGGTTGACGGCGAGGTTGGAGGTTATTTGGTTTCCTATTTGGAATGTCAGTCAGTCTGGGCCTTGGACTCGCGGCGAGATTTCAGGGGAAGTGCCATAGGAACGGGTTTTGGGCCTTACCGAAGTTCCCCGTCTCCAACCTAAAGTCTGTCAAGGGCCCCCTCAGCTTCTCGATGAGGTCGCCGCCGTCTGCGTAGTACATGCGCACGGCGTTCAGGTCTGTCTTGGTCGGTCCGGTGCCGCCGAGGTCAGTGAACGCCGAGATGCCGAGCCCCGTGCCGGGCGCGGCGCTCGTGCTGACGACGTCGCCCATGGCCCACACCAGCTTCGTCATGTTGGCCATCTGCACGTGGCCGGTCGCTGCATCCTGGTATAGCACCAGCAGGCTGTCGGTGCAGTTGTCGCAGTTTTGCCACAGGGCCGCGAGCCCGGAGCCTGGCGCTGCCTCCGGGTTGCCCAGGTTCGCGCCCATCCCGCCCTGCAGCCAGCCCGAGGGCGATTCCGGGTTTGTCGAGTACAATTCCGCGACCCTGCGGTCCGACGTCAGATAGTACAGGTTCCACAGGCCATTGTTACTCGCTGCCGCGAGGGGCGTGCCGTCCAGCACGTCCAGCCCGGCCGGGTTAGCGGACGCGCTCAAGTTGATTGACGTCCATGTGGCGACCGTCGAGGGCCGGATGGCGGCCATTATACTGCTCCCCGTGGCGTTGGAGCTCTGGTAGAAGACGCCCGTGTACGACGTGCCGGTGGAGTCGGTCCAGTTCGTGGCGGCCAGCCTCGACTCGGGCATGAGGATGCCCGCCTCGGAGGATTTCGAGTCCGCGTCGTCGTCCGAGGCAGAAGCCGAGGGTTTGCTCCACGGCGCCGTGACGGCGAGGATGGTCACGAGGAGGCCGATGATGAGCAAGGCGATGCCTGCTGACAGCGCGTAAAAGGTGCTCCTCCGCAGCCCGAACAGTGTCTTGCGCTCTGCGGGACCCCTCGCGCCGCCGAAGATTCCTGCGCCTCCTATTCCTCCAAGCGAACCGGCCGTGGACGCCCGGTCTTTTGTCGCGTCGTTGGTTGGCGCGGCATACAATGCTTGTGCTTGGCCCTTAGAGTCGACCAGGTAATATGCGGGCGGTCCTACTTGAGGGCTGTCAACTGGGGAGAATCCCAGGGCTTTGTCGTCTGAGAAAGGGTTGGCCTTGTTGTTTGTGCTGTTGTCATCGGAGACGGCGAATTTCTCGTTCCAGTATGACTGGCGGACTGGTGCCGGCGCGGCAGTGGTTGAGCTTGGGCTAGGTTCTGTAGTGGGCTCGTCGGGGATGATGATAGCCTCGAGGTCCGAGTAGGACTTCTTCCTTTCCCGGGCGTCCATAATTGGAATAAATGAATGTAGAAAAGTTGGTGATGGTGTACGGGTATTAGACAATTATCAGGATGAATAATTGGTCTTCGTTTCCAGGTCACCGTGCCCGGTGAGGTCGAAGCAGGTACACAAGGAATTGGGACAGAATTACACAATACTAGATCGGAAAAGAGCGACAGGCACGGAAAAGAGTGACGACGAACAGAACACGACCAGCGTATCAGAGGGGTTGTTACAACAATAGAAATGGGCCAAGCAGAAGTGGGAAAGCAGCAAGAGGTCGGAACGCTAGAGGGGGGCAGTGTGACCAGGGCTAATCTATAATTCAGACTTCAGCAGGTAGGAATTAGATGACGGGGCCTTGGTACGAGGCTACCCGAAAGTCAAAATCCCTAGCCATCGTAGGGCTGTGTCCGCACCCGGCCCCAAGTTGCCGGGTCCTCGGATCAAACGACGGCTGGGGGAGGGGAAGGGGTTGCCGAGGGGTTGAGCCATGGGCAAGGGAAAGCATGAGGCATCTCACGAGTCAAGCCCGGAGGAGCCAGCAGGTTTGCTGGTGTGTCAGATGTATCATATCGGCGTGGCGTGGCGAAGCGAAGTGGACAAGATTGGAAGGCGAGTATGATAGATCACTGCTTGAACTCTAGCTGAATAAGACGTACAGGCAGCTTGAACAATAGTCCGGGAGCCATGCGTCTTCAAAGCCAGGGTTGCAACAGCCTACGGCCTCACATGAACTCTGACGAGAGCCTCAATGGCGTCAGTGCGCCTAAGAAGGTGAGCCGGATCTCAGTGGCGGGTACCGATCTCGACACGGTCAGCTGGTGGTCCGCCCTTTCAGCCTCATGAAAGCGCCCCTGCAATCTCCACTTCGGTGTTTCGGAAGGCTCACCGAGACAGATTGGCGCACGCGTGAAGCTTAAGTCTTGGCCCACTAGGCCTGTACGCCTTCGAACACTGACTCGCTCTCGAGAGGGGAAAAAAGCCGCCATCTGGTGCTCTTTAACGTGGGCAATGGTCTACCGCCCAAGATTGCATTGTTAAGATCCACGAGGCGCTTAAGATCGCCAGCCGACATGCTAATGGCACGACTCTGCGAATATGGGAGGAACTGCTACATTTGTCAGCTTGGCTTAGGCCTGTGGGTGTAAATTATTAAAGATGTGCTCTCCCTTGCAAGTGTTGCCGAAAATGCTGCTTTGAGTCTCGCGGCAGTCCTTCCGTCTCTACATCGAGGATCGCAAAGGGACGTTGCAACCACACACAATGTCTTTGCCGGAGCCGTGAACGATGCGATTGAGAGATCACGTTTCATGTCACCCAGCTGAAAATTAGAAACCATTTTGCAGTATCTGATGGGTCCCGTAAAATGCGGTGAACGTTCTTCACACTACTCGCACCATTACACGATACAATCTATCAAAATGCTTGTCCGGGGGAAGTAACTCGGGTTCGCTTAATACTTTTGGGATTAGCACTCGACCCCGTCATGTGTCAGAAAGGCCAGAGACACCAATCCTTGCATGCGCCAGGAGTCACAATATTTCAGCGGCTGTGTTCGCATAACCACTTATGAAGTGCCCCAATGCACTCGCAGCAGGGATGCAGAGGACATCACTCGTACGTGTAAGAGACCTCAGATTACGGTGCATCGTGAGATGGACTGTTTATTCATTAGCCCAACACAACACTTGGTAGTTATATTCACGATACTGCCCTGATCGTGCCTATCAGCGACTACTTGCAACATCTACCTGATAAATTTCATGTGTAGAGATCCACTGACCGCTGCTGCCACGACCTGAGGATCTTAGACACGCATCGTTATCCTGGTCAGTGGCCGTTCTCGGCCAGAAGGAAGGGCCGACCATCGGCTAAGCTGTGGCCGAAGATTGGATTGGTGTTGCGCCACGGATGCTCCGAATATCGAAACCGGTCCGTGGTAGGACGGCGGTGTAGATGACCGTTTCGAAAACCTCCGCAAATGTGTCACGATGCTATCGTGGGGTCTCTCAGTGTGAGAATACGAGAATGACACTCCACTTGCTCTTCAGTGTGCAAGTATCTAGGAAGGCATCACTCTGACGATGATTTTGGCCAATAGCTGAATACAATTTGAAGAACAGCCAAGTTTATTCATGATAGACAGGGTTGACATGGTGAGCGAGTCAGCCTTCAAAATCCTCAGACGCGTCTTCCAAGATTTCTCGGCTGAGGTGAGGCACGTGGACAACGCGATCAGCTCGGTTGTTACATCCGATTTTCCTACAAGTGCAAGAAAACGTGCAAGTTCCCAAGTTGTTAAGTTGGGCGATCAGTGATGCCATACCTCCGCACCGCTGGGACCGAATAGGTTTTGATAGGTACAACCGCTTCAGAGCCACGCCATGACACGTGGAGAGCTCGGGCTCGGCTCTCAGAACCAAAATTAGAAGAGGGGAAAAGTTAGCCTAATCTAAGTACCTCGCGCTCAAGATGAGATTTTCAATCATTGTATCTAGTGACACCATTTCAGCCTTCTCGGACATTGGATCCAAGGTTGCGGCTCTGAACAATAACGTCGAAAGCATGAGTCTTCAAGTCTGTAACGAGCGCTGCTCTGGTATTCGCTACGCAACCACGGTATTTCCTCCCCAACTCCCTATGGGACAACTTCCTTGGGATACCCTCCTACGGGGTACCTCCCATGTGAGAGCTGACGACATCATTCCTGTCCTGTCAGAAAGCTCTTCCCATTACCATGATTCATACAGATGATCTTGACTGGCTGATAACATTTTCTAACAGTTACCCGGTCCAACACGACCTTGAATTAAACAATAGCCATGGGTCTTGGCTAGGAAAGAGAGTTACGCCGTGCAATTTGACGTGGTTAAAATGGAGAAGCTAGGTATATCGACATGATATGTACCCGGACCCCACAAATCAGCTCGACATAGCATATTTCATGCCTTTGTTTCAGCTGGTCATCAGCGTCCATGAAGCCATCGGCTCATAGAGCTGCATTGTAGGTTTCCCAGATGAAACGTACTTTCAAGTTCTGAAGAACCATGTCTTCATTCTCGGAGACAACAGAGGCAACAGCTTCGATAGTGGGGAATTTGGTCCCGTACCGTTCCAGCTGTGCGCGGCCACGCCGCAGCTTTCGCTATGGTGCCGAAACTAGGGTGGTGGTGGGATTGGGAGAAGATACTGAAGACAGAAATGGTGTGGTAGACGAATGGGGGACTGTGGATTAGTCAGCCACATCACATACTTAGACCTCGTCTACAGCCCTCTATAGCTTAATATACTATACAACTATACTACTACTTAACTATACCCTAGAGTAACTCCTATAAGTAGTAGCTATAATACTATACTATAAAGAGAGTATTATAATTAATATATAATTACTTTATAAGAATAATTTTAACTTAGCTAATATCCCTAAAGCTCTAGAAATATACTTTATTAGGAGAAGCTTTATTATAATATCTCTATTACTTTATAACTACTATACTAACTATCTATAATTATAATTAATAGTACCTAAATCTTTATATTATAAAGAAGATATACCTACTTAGAACTTCTCTAATAATAGCTTAACTAACTACTATATCTACCTAAAAAAGTATAATATTATAGTACTACTAACTATTATACCTACCTAAAAAGTTATAAAGTATAACTAACTATTACTACTCTATACTTTTAAGTTATTTAGCTAAATAGCCTTATAAATAATAAATAACTTTAAGCTAAGCTAAGTATAAATTTTTCTTTATAAATAAATAACTTTAATAGTTACTTCCTATAATATTACTTTAATTTTAAATAACTTATTATTATAAATACTATAAGTTTCCCTAGCTACTTTATACCTACCTAAAAAGTTAAAGCTAATTCCTCTTCTTACCTTATTTTATTCTATACTTATTAGCTATACTTTATAATTTATTTATTTAGTTTCCTTATATTACTATATATAGATTAGAAATATTATAGCCTTTATCTAGTTTATTAATAAGATCTACCTATAGATTAAGGGATAATATTAATACCTTTACTAAATCTCTAATAGGAAGTATTAGTTAACTAGTAAGTAATTTAACTAGTTAAAATCCTAAAAATATTCCTAGAAGCTTTAGTAATAATAATCCCTATTTACCTATCTTTAGTAATAAAAAATATACCTTTTAGTCTATCTATTTACCTAATAATAATATATTAGAGGTAGGCTTAATAAATCTATATATAAGTATAACTATAGAAGTTAAAGATAGTACTAAAATAGTAGAGTCTATTAGCTTCTCTAATAATAATTATTTTAAGAACTATATCTACTATATTAAAGCTACTACTAAGTAATTCTAAACTAATAGTATAGAAGTTTTATAAATAGTATAAGATACTAACTTAAAGGTAAATAATATTAAAAGTATAATAAATATACTAATCTCTAACCTAGGTATTAATAATAGTACTACTAAGAACTTAGTAGATCTATATTTCTAGATTAGTAAGACTAGGCTATATAATAAACTTTAGCTAAAATACCCTAAGGGATAGCCTTTAGGACTATCTACCTACCTACTAGGTAGCCTAAGTAATAATACTAGTTAGCTAAGCCTTTACTATTATAGCTTTAAGTTCTTAAATAATAGTAGTACCTCCTACTAACCTTTATATTACTCTTCTTATAAACCTAAGGATAATATTAACCCTATTAGTTATAAACCTCCTAAAGACCTAGTAACTAGCTACTATACTACTCCTTTCTCTACTAATATAAATATAACCTTCTTCTCTTAAACTAAGCTTTAGAGAGAGGAGGTAAGTATCTTTAACCTTAAGTATAATAACCTAAATAATATTAGTATAGTTATTATTAGTAAAGATCTTATCTTTATAGATATCTAGAGTTTCCTTAATTAACTAAATTCCTTTTAAGATAGAGATAATACTAATAATATTAAGGTTAATATTATAAGAATATTCCTAACCCTACTATAGAGAGTAGTAGTATATTAGTAAAATAGTAAGCTTATTAGCTAAGCTTACTATAATCTTTATATTAAGGATTATACTAAGGTTACTACTACTTTAACTAAATACTTTATAATAGAACTAAGCTATATTACTTATAAATTTAATAAGTCCTATCTTACCTTATATAATATTATAGAAGATAAATTTATTCTTTATAAGTTTATTTAGAAGAACCTTTAGTATACTTAAGTTATAGGTACTATTAACTATAAGAATATTAACTAAAAAGGAGTAATTAATAAGATCTAAAATAAGATAAATAAGTAAATTTAAACTTATTTTAAACTACTCTATAAGTATAAGTCTCTTAATAAATATATAGAAGATATAGAAGCTACTAAAAGTATTTTAGTTAATATTATTAATAAATACTATCCTAAGTACTTTTAGTAAGGTAATACTTAGTAGACTAATTATTCACTAGTATATAAGTATAATTTATAAAGCTCTACCTATAATAAGCTATTATACTACTATTATAATAATTAGAATAATTAAGGTTATTAGGATAATTACTATAACTAAGACTACTACTTTTCTTACTATAACTACTCTTAACCTTCTTATTATAACTCTTTTTAACCCTTCTACTACTCTAATAATTATAGTAGATCTTAAGATAACTATAATTATTATCCTAATAATTATAAGTATAATAACTAAGACTATTATTCCTATAAGCTATATTAGGATAATAAAAAGGAGGAATATAAGAGCCCTAAGTATAAGTAGAATTACCTACTAAACCCTAATAATAAAAAGTATACCTATTATATAACTTCTAATATTAAGATATCTAATATTAATAAGTACTATACTCCTTTATTACCTAAATCTCCTAAGTAAGTATTAACTATTTATATTTTTTAAGTTCCTCTATTAAGCTAGAATCAACAATAAAAGAAGATATAATAAAAGAAGATATAGTAAAAGAAGATATAGTAAAAGAAGATATAGTAACTTTATAATTCTACTCTATAATCTATCTATAGCTAGAAGTCGCTATTCTATACTAGCAGCTATAGTGTATTAGGCTATACCTGTTCGCACCAGTACTATTAAGGTTAAAGCTATCACGGACTATAGGTAACCTAGTCTAACACTATTAAGCACTATATAAAAGTACTATTGCTGTGTGACTTAGGGATAAACACAAGTTAGCTAAAATAGGTAATAATATAAAAAGCTACTATTACCTTAAAGGTTCTAGCTCTACTTAAATATACACCTATTATAACCTTCTTATATAAGACTACTTAAAAGTAATCTTTTAACCTACCACACTTACTACTAAAGCTAAGATAACTACTAGGTAAGGTAACTATAATCTATTACTATATATAGTTCTAGATATATAGAACTAATAGCCTATAAATAACTATAGAATAGCGATTAATAACTAAGTATACCTCTATATAGAAGAAGCCTTTAAATTTAAAGCTATAGAGACTATATCTATATTAATAAAGCTTAGTTTATTAATTAATAAACTAAGAGTATATAATATAGACTTTAATACTATTAAAACCTATATATCCCTTAGAGTAAAGCTATAGAGGGGTATAAAGTTATTACTAGTAGAGAAGAAGGTACTTAAAAACTTTAATAAAAGGTTTAGCTAAGGCTAGACTAGGCTATAGATTTAAAATAGTTAAATAAAATTATTTAAAAAAAAAAATAACTATAGGTCTTTTAACCTTATACCTAGGAGGGATCCTAAGTAAGTATACTAAATTAACTCTCCTACTAATTATTCTAAGTCCCCTTAATTATTATACTCTAATTCTAATAATAATTATATTTATATTATCTTTAATAAGCTTAATACTTAATATTATATCTATAAATATATATTTATATCCTATAATAAGCTATTTAGATACTTTAAGAGATATTTATACTACTATAAATATAAAATAGGTAGAAGCCTATACTATAACCTATAGTTATTTATTATATAATATCTATCCTAGTTAAGTACTCTAAGAATAGTATTATAAATAAAGCCTTATCTAAGAATATAGACTTTACTATTATAAAAGAATATACTTATTTATAGATTACTATATAAGCTACTAAGGATAGCTTAGATATAAAATTATATTTTAACTCTAAAGCTTTATAAAAGTTAATAAACTATAACTTTCTTAAAAACTTTAATAATATTACTATTACTAAGTTTAAGTTCTATACTATTAGAGATATTAGCCTAGACCCTATTATTATCTTAGAACTTACTAAGTAATCTTTTCTAGTCTATAGTAAGTAAGCTAATAAAACCTTAGAAATACTTTAGTAAACTACTAAAGTATAAGTAGTAAATAATCTCTCTACTAATATACTACTTAGTAATATATAGATTTATCCTTATTAAGCCTTAATTAACTATAATAACTATATAGTTACCTACTTAGTAAGCTATAACTTTAAAGTCCTTTTTATAGTTATTAAGAAGGTACTTAACCTAGTAGTATATAAGGTTATAATAGATTATAAATATATTTTAACTCTTAGTAAGACTATATATATTACTATATACTATATAAATCTACCTAAGGGTTATTTCTTTATATTTACCTCTATCTATCCTCTAGCTATAAATACCTTAGTAGACTCTAAGAGCTTATATATTATAGTTCTCTATAATACTACTAACTAGCCTATTAAGGTTAATTATTATCTTTATATTAGTACTATTTATAAATATAAGGATTATACCTACTTTACTACTTCCCTAAAGGGAGCTATAAAGGTACTAGGAATAGTAATAGTAATTAGTATAATAATACTTATAGCTCTACTAACTACTAACCTTACTACTAATAGTATAAAGCCTAACCTTACTTTATAGATAGCTTTACTTAAGGATTAAATAGTAATAAATACTAAATTTAAGCTTATATTAGATTTAGTTAAAGTCTCTAAGGGTAAGAACCTTAATACTTAACCTTTAAATAACTATTTTAATATAGAATCTTCTAATATACCCTTTATAGATATAGTTTACTATACTATTAATAGTAAGGTAATAATAATAGATCTTAACTTAGGTTAACTCCTATTTAAGTCTAATTAAGTTAATATAGGTTATATAATACCCCTTTATAAATTAATAAGACTTAAGATATCTAGTAATATCCTTAGTATTATTATAGAGAATAGTATTTATATTTATACTATTAACTTTAAGAAGGTATAGTACTTTTAGGAAGTTATATTTAAGTTTCCTAATATATAGGAATATAAAGCCCTTATTAATATACTTAAGGACTAGATAATAAAGGTTCCTTTACTAGATAGCTAGTAATATACTAAGCTAAATTATTTTTACTATTTAGTAGCTTAAAGGGATAAGAAATTTATTAATTAAATATATAATAACTTTTAGTAAAAGGGATAAATAAACTTTACTAATAATATATATTCCTTTTTAATACTAGTTTTTATAGTATAGTAAAATATCTATAAAGTAGAGAAAGAATATATAGTAGTAGATCTTTAGCTATTAAATAAGTAGGTAGTTCCTAATAACTATTTATTACTACTTTAGAAGGATATTATTAATTCTCTTTATAATAAGATATATATTATAGTTATTAATACTACTACTTTCTTCTTTTAGTTTCTAGTTTATCTTACTTATTAAGATTAATTTATAATTATAAGTTATTATAGTCTAGAGTAGTCTTAAATTACTTTAATAGGTTTTTAGAACTCCCTAGTATATATATAGTATTTTATAGATTACTTACTATATAAGTTTTATAACTTTTACTAAGCTTTTATTAATAACTTAGTTATCTTCTTTAATATCTTTAAAAAGTATATTAAGTATCTTAAGTAAATACTAGCTTTATTTAACTATTATAGAGTTTCCCTTTCCCTAACTAAGTTTTATATAAGGTACCCCTCTATAGAGCTACTTAGATTCTATATTAATACCTTTAGTTAAACTATAACTAAGGAGTATACTAAAGCCTTCTATAAGATAAAGTTTTCTACCTTACTTAAAAACTTTAAAACTTATCTTAATATTATAGGTTTTCTTTATATAATAATTCTATATTATATATAGCTATCTAAGGTACTTTAATACTATAAGGTTATACTACTAGTTAAAGGTTATAAAACTAGTTAACTTATTAATAGTAATAAGGGTAAGTATTAAGCTTATATATATTATATTTACTATAACCCTATATTAAAAGAGATTAAGAGCTTTAAGGATCTTTAAAAGTATATTTATAAGGAACTTTAGATTTATTATATAGATCTATATAAGTAATTATTCCTTTAAGTAGATAGCTACTTTTAATATAGATTTAGAGTAATAGTATTTTAACTTAAATCTAACTTTATATAGAAACTAGATAAATATATTCCTACTTATACTATCTTTCCTATTACTTTTCTAAGTTATTACTTAACTAAGGTTAAAGCTAACTATAGACCTTTAGAATAAAAGGTTATTTACCTTATCTAGGCTATAAAGTACTTATATATACTTATTTTCTCTAACTACTATAAGCTTATAGTTATTTTTACTAATTATAATACTACTTAGAGTATTATTAATAGTACTTATCTTAGTACTATATTTATAAATTATACTAATTAGTAGCTAATTAATATATTTATTTACCTTATAAAGTATTAGTTTAATATTTATTATCTTACTAGTTATCTTAACTTTATACTAAATACTTTATCTTAACTAGCTACTAAGAGTAATAAAGCTACTTATTAATAAAATAGCCTAGGTATCTTAGATATAACTTTAAATAATTTTTAAGAGTACCCTTATAATAATAATAATAATAATAATCTAGTCTTATATCTTTCTAAAGTAGTTATATTAAATACTATATATACCTACTTTACTTAAGGGTATTAAGATAATATTATTTATACTAGAATTATTAAAAGCTTAATTATACCTAACTTAGCTAGGTATAAACTAGCTACTTATTAGTATAATAGGAATATTATCTCTACTTTAAAGCCTAGCTACTATTTTATTTTATATAACTAGCTTCTATATAATATTAATTAGAAAAATACTAAGTAATTAGTTATACTATATCTACTAATAATAGAGTTTCTATATAATACCTATAATAATAAGTACTACTTTAGTAAAGACTAAATAATATATACTCTAGATAGAGTATACTAGTAAAGAAAGTATTACTTAGTAATTATCTATCTATACTATTACTATTAGTATAGTACTTAAAAGAAGAATAATTAGTAACTAATTAGTAACCTATAACTAATTTAAGCCCTATAAGAACTAATATATATAATATTACTAGACTTTATTATTAGACTCTCTAAGATTCTATTAATTAGTATACTATAGTAGTTAAAGGGATTTAAGACCTTTAATTTACTAATACTAGTTATATATAAGACTTCTAAGTATATATTACTAATTCCTAGTTATATAATCTATTTAGCTAAGTAATAAAGTATAATACTAGGTTAATAGCTACTACTAAGTAACTAGTTCTACTCTTAGTTTATTATCTTAGACTAAAATACTAAGTTTACTTCTTACTTCTAAATAAATATATAAAAGAGCTTTAAAACTTAATTACTTATAACTATAGCTTATTATCTATAATCTAATAATACTTCTAAATAAAAGAACTAAGATATAAAGATAGTAATCTACTATTATATTACTAAATACTCTAATAAACTATAGGTAGATATTTTACCACTTTATAATAAAACTTAAATAAAACTTATTAATACTTAATTAATACTAGTCCTTATAAGTTTCTATTTAAGTTTAAAATTCCTTCTCTATCTAAATATCTAATTAATATTATTTAAAAGCTATTAGATATTTAATTTATATAAGAATATATATAATAAGATATATAACTAGCTATAGATATTATAGCTTTAGAATCTAAAAGACTTTATAATACTAAATACTAATAAAAGAAATTTAAAGTTAGTAATAAAGTTTAGCTTTATATAGATAAAGCCTATAAATCTTTATTTTACTAGAATACTAAAACCTAACCTCTATATAAAAGACTATTTACTATAATATAAAAAGTCTTTATACTTACCTATAAGTTAGACTTTAAAACTAGTAATTATAATACTAATATATAAGTTTACTTTATAGTTAGTATTTAGTACTTAAATTAGTATACTACTTATAATAACCTATTTAAATAATCTTTATTTAAACCTAGTCTAATATATTATAAGGAGTTAGATAATTCTACTAAAGGGGACTTATATAAGGTAGAATATATCCTTAATAAGAAGATTAAGTATTATAATAGAAATAACTCTCTATAATACCTAGTCTACTAAAAAGGTTAGTCTACTTAGTATAACTACTAAAAGATATTAGCTAAACTAGCTAACTATATAGAATTAGTAAAGGTATATAAAGCTACTTATTCTAAGCCTACTATAAGAACTACTAATAAAGTAGTTCTAACTCTAAAGAAGTAAGGTAAACTAAGAAAGAATACTTAGCTTAAACTATTACTAACTAAACTATTACTAGGAACTTATTAATTATAATAACTTAGTAATTAGAAGTAATAAGGATATTATAATACTTTTCTATACCCTAGTACTTATAGTAGATAAATAGGGGACTATAGATTAGTTAGCTATATTATATACTTAGACCTTATCTATAGCCCTCTATAGCTTAATATACTATATAACTATACTACCACTTGACTGTACCCTAGAGTGACTCCTATAAATGGATGCGTTCACAGTGAAAGACCCTCGAGAACGGGAAGCGACCCGACACAAGTAAGAAGAGACATCCTAAGATAGTCTCCCTTGAAGGAAGAAATCAGCTCCGGGGCAGTTGGTATGTAAGCCAAAGCGTTACCCTCTAAAAGTCCATCAGATTCGAAAGAAGTGATGCGTGCACAATGCGCTGGGTCTCAGATTCGGAGCAAGTGTTTTTCAGATGTAGATATGAACTCTAGGACGTCTGACTTCAAAGACTATGAAAAGTGTAGACTTTTCATCTGACACTTTTTACATGACTCTGACTACGCCAGTGCTTTTTACTTGGCTTTTGACTTTAGTACCGAGCAATATCTCTTCCACCAAGCCACACAAATAGCCAACTGATCGATATCATTATCCTCCTTCGCCAGCTCCTTGTCCAACCCAGAGAGCCCGAGCGCCACGCGAGCCAGGCCGAAGCGCCGGTCCAGTCCTCTTTTCCTCCGATGATCCCGTCATGTTGTCCAAGATATGCCAAAAGTGCACGTTGCTTGTACTGAAATGGAGGTGCTTCTGCAGAGTCACCAGTACTGTGGTCATTGAATACCTTGGTCAGGTATTCGCCCTTCTGCAGTGCCACCTCAGCCAGAGTAGGCAGCGATTCTCCTTTGATGTCCGCGGCATCGCCCAGAGCGTACACGCTGTCCATGGGAGTTCCGTCCGGACGCAGAACACGAAGGTGCTTGTCCGTTAATATCCTCGGCAGTCCCTTCTCAGGAAGCTTGATGCGATCCGATAACGTGTCAACAAGCTTGCTGACCTTGTTTCCAGTGGCCCAAATCAGAACGCCGTAGGGTAGGCGCCCATCTTCTTTAGTGTAGATCGCGCCGGCATCGACTTTCTCGATGTGTGAGCCCGTCTTTATCTTCACGGTATTGTCCTTGCCCTTGGTTAAAGAATCAGTGGCATATTCGGCCAAGTGTTGGTCAAAAGTGGTCAGGATGGACGATGCCACATCGTGAATGGTTATAGTAAGCTTTCCATCAAGGTGAGGGAAGAGAAACCGCATATCCTCGTTCCATAGGTCGAAAAGCTCAGCGGCTGCCTCGATTCCAATAGCGCCACCGCCCACAATGCGAATGTTGAGAATGTCTCGTTGTTTCTGAAGATCCTGAAGAATGTGGGGCAGGGAGGCCTGGTCCAGCATTTCAAGGAGGCGCTGCTGGAGTAGCCGGGCATCATTTGTCGTCCTCAGAAATAGAGCATGTTCCTTAGCGCCTGGCGTGCCGAAATCTTGTATATCGCACCCAGGTGCAATGCAAATTTTATCATATTTGACTTCGAAGTCTTTCGGATCCTCTCCATCAACCTCTGCTGCTGTTTTGCATCGGACAACACGTTTGTCGAAGTCGATGTCAAGCGCGACTGCTTTGTAATACTCCACGTCGGTGCGGTGTTTCCTCCTGACAGGCTCCTCTGCCAGGCGGAAATTGAAGAGACCGCATGCTGCGCTGGCCAGTAGAGGTGTGTATTGTATCGTGCGTACTGGAGAAATGATTTTCAAATTGAATCGCTCGAGAGATACCTTTTGGGACAGCGTGAAGCCGCCCCATCCGGATCCAATGATAGCAAGCACGGGTTTACTCATCTTCAGAGCGATGTGATTGAAACTGGTACGCAACTTGAACTGAATGGAATTGGCTGCACCTCCCGGACTCTATATTTACCGTGTTCTCACATTCGGACACTAAGCCACGATCCAATTACTCCTGATTACCAGGGAGTGTAATGCGTCACTGCCTTAGCATCATGACTTCTGGTTTGGGGATTTGAATAACGTCATAGGACCACCAGCCACTAATACCATTCGGATTGCTCGGCGTTCGGTAACCGTCAATGCGCTGCATCCGTGAATTCTCCGACCAGACCCAGATTTCTTGCACATCTGCGACAGCCTCAGCAAGCCCCAGGCCTTTTTTGATGCAACATAACTGTCAGAACTGGGCAAGCGGCCATAGTCTGGGTGACCTGCGCCAAATACGAAGCCTAGACTGTGCCCCTGTCGGCATTTCATCAGGACGGGGCTACTCAACCCATGCATGCCCACGTTGAATGATTCCGGACCGGGCGTACTCAGGCAGGATATAGTGCGACGCAACTGCTTTGCTCACAACCAGGCCTCGTTCAAGAACGAAGGTGGAGTGGATGGCGCACAATGCTTCATCGTGGAAGCTCGGCTTCACTGTTCTCGATTTGATCCTGAGCAGAGCGTTTCTGAACCAGCTCTCCAATTGGAGGCAATGACGGAAGGCAACGACAAGTATGAGGAAGGGGAGGGGACACCAAGGAACTCAGGCAAATATAATCCAATTTCAGTACTCAAAATTCCAGTTCTTGGCCTATCAACATGCTTTCCACTACAAAAGGATAAAAGCAGGAGCAAATTATTCCAGATGCACTTGCACCAACTCGCTCTGTTCCAATATGCGTTGCTGTAGCAATCCGTCCTCAAACTTGGATCTAGAACCAGGGCCTTGAGCAGGTCCTACCTAGGTATTTTCAGGTACAGACGTGGCTGAATGATGTGTGTTATTACGTCTGGGGTACGCTGTTGCCGACGTGACTTGCCATTTGAGCCGGTGGCTGCGACGGTCTTGCTCAGGTGTCCGCGCGGGAGGCCTTGATAAATCTCCCCGGGCCAGCTTTTCCAAAGCCCTTTGGTTCCTACACTTGAAAGAAGGCCATAGAGGCTGCTGCTTCGATCTAGTGTTAGATGGTTCATTCCAAAGATGAGTGGTTTCGTTCTTAGTTGTTGAATGGCTTCATTCCTAATCCGTACAAATACGAAGCTGTATGCGGCCCTCTCGTACAATGGTAAGTGCTTCCAGACAGGGCGTTAGAGGAAATAACACCACCCCGGCCCCACCAACTTCGAAGATAAAACAACTTGGCAGAAGGAAACTCGCGTAGTACTAGCAACCCTGGGGAGGTCCTAGAAGCAGACAAGCAGCGGAATACCCAGACTCCAAAACCTTCGTGGTAGCAGATAGTGCTGGTCTAAAAGCCATGGTGTATCGAACTACTAGTATGGTGCCCAGTAAAGTTTACGAGACGCTGCTAGTCCTTAGCCCGAAGCTGCGGTGCGAAAAGCTTTCACCAACTAGCCCACGGTACGTGTAAAGTTGTCTCCTACAACATGGTGATCCTATTTAACAACAGAGGGATTGACCTCCTCAGTCGAGAGCTTTCCTCCTGTTCTGCAGCACCCAAGTGCAAGAAAACTCTAGATATCCGAAAATGCTGGGACGGCGTGTTTTACCATTGCTCGTGTCCAACAATGGGCAGGTCTCTCCGATTTCATCATGGAATGTGGCCCCACAGTCCATTTTCTCCGAAGTGAGTAGTCCCTGATTTTATTAAACCCTTTCAGAGAGTCTACCCCAACCCCCGAAGTTCAAGATGCCAAAATAATTCTTGTGTATCCCTGGGACCACGCCGCAAGGGATAATGTTTGGTTTCCTCTAGTAATCCGCAAGGCGCGTGGCATTACCGAGGCAGCATCATTCCGTTCTTCCTTACCCTCCTCACTCGTATGTCAGGACGATCTTTTCAGAGCGGACAATTCTGTGAAGACATGCTACTGGGTGCGGCTACCTTTAAAAAATTCGACAACGTGCTATGCAAACCACTTGATTATTTGCTATTCTCTCGCCCAATGCTTCCCTGCGCATACATGAATCATCTCCAACAAGGACTATGTTGACTTTGATATACGGTGTAGAACATCTCAACACTTTCAATACCTGGCAACTCGCAATCAGCCCACTGGCATCATGCCCCTGTCTCGAAATGTACATTGATAGGTTGTCTTCATGCTGCAGGAATAACCCCCTGGAATGATCTTGCTCAAATATTCACAATGGACAATATGGAAATGCACAGGTCCAACAAAACTTTTGCAGAACCCTGGCTGTATCGGCAAGAGTTCAATTTGAATCCCGGTCACGACAAGCATTTTCTTCTTGAGACGAACGGCATCACTTCAAAAGCGGACATTTATCTCAATAGATGGCAGATTGCCAGCAAGGACATCCAATCGGGTTCATATGGCGGTCATACCTACGATATTACAGCAATGGCGGCTGAAGCCAACGCGGTGTTGGTAAGGGTTTATCCGACTGACTACAAACATGACCTGGCCCAAGGGTTCAACGACTGGAACCCTGCTCCCCCAGACAACGGCTCAGGCGTTTGGAGAGACATCAACATCAGGCAGACGGGTCCAGTGACTTTGGGTCCTCTTAGTGTGACAACTGAGTTCAGGACATCCGCTTCCTCTGCCCGGGTGAAAATCAGGGCGCTTGCACGAAATCTGGAAAATCGCACGTTAGAGTTTTTCCCATCGACTAGTATTTTCAGATTTGGATCTGAGACCAGCCCATCAGGGAATCGCCCACAGTCTGCGACATCATCAGTACACACCAGTCAAGGACGCAGCCCAGTGGATGTTGTGAATTTGGCCCCATTTGCATCCAAAGAAATACAAATGCAAGTGGACATCACCTTTGCAGACTCAGACGTTTGGTGGCCGAGACAGTGGGGGAACCAGCCGCTATTCCAGGCGCACTTGACAGTTTCAGTCGATAATCGAACCTCTGATTTGCGGGAAAGCACATTCGGATTTCGCAAGGTAACCTCTCGACTGAACAAACATGGAGACAGAGTATTCGAGGTGAACGGGTTGCCTTTCCAAGTTCTCGGTGCAGGGTATGCACCTGACATTTTTCTTCGATGGGATCCCACACGTTTCACAAATATTGCCGAGTACATTCTTGATATTGGTTTGAACACGATTCGACTTGAAGGAAAGATGGAGCACCCGGAGTTCTATGATATATGCGATCGCTTCGGGATTATGGTCCTTCCGGGATGGGAGTGCTGTGATAAGTGGGAGGCCTGGAGCTATTCCGAGGAAGACGGATTGGAAGATGCCATTTGGGGCCCAAATGACTATATGACCGCCAATGCGAGTATGATACATGAGGCACACTCGATGCGGAATTCCCCCAGTGTGCTTGGATTTCTGATCGGCAGCGACTACAGGCCGGACGAGAAGGCCACATCAATTTACTTGAGCGCGTTGCATGACTCTCATTGGGAGACCCCCATCATCGCTGCTGCTTCAGATTCGGGACCTCCAAGAAACATGGAGCGCCCAGGACTCAAAATGGCCGGGCCCTATACTTGGGTTCCACCTAATTACTGGTATGAGGACCGTTTAGGCGCAGCTTTTGGTTTTGGCTCGGAACTGGGCTCCGGGGTGGGCACACCAGAGCTCCCAAGTCTTTCCAAGTTCCTCGACTGGTCTGGTATGAACGACCTATGGCAACAGCCGAAGAAGGTTCTGTACCATACGTCTCCTGGGGACGTATTTTCAACGAGAACTATCTACAATGAGGCACTCTGGAATAGATATGGTGCACCTGAGGGGCTATCAGATTATCTTTTGAGCGCTCAGATGATGGATTACGAGGCGACCCGGGCTCAATTTGAAGCATACTCGTTGAGTTGGTCTGCCAAACGACCAGCCACCGGTATGATCTACTGGCTTCTCAACAGTGCTTGGCCAAGTCTGCATTGGAGCCTGTTCGACTATTATCTCCACCCGGCTGGGTCGTACTTCGGAGCGAAGACAGGGAGCCGGCTGGAGCACGTGGCGTACGACTATGCGCACAAGAGAGTCTTCGTCATCAATCGAGCTCGCGATAGGCAAGGGCCTAGAACACTTGAACTTGACGTTATCGATTTGAATGGCAAGCAGATTTGGGACAAAACGGTACCATTTGTCACAAAGCCCAACTCCAGCAAATCACTCTTCAAGGTCAAGAAGTTGAAGAAGGCCAAAGATATGGCGCTTGTTCGTCTGATTTTAAAGAACACCGAATCAAACCAGACTCTGAGCCGCAACGTCTATTGGCTGTCGAAGCAGGCCGATGAGTTGAAATGGCGCGAATCGACTTGGTGAGTGGGCATCTATGATGCCATAGGCTCTGGCCTCCTAGCTACCAAGCTTTAACTTACATCCACAATATCAGGTTCTACACGCCGGTCAGAGAATACGCCGATCACACGTCTTTGAATCAAATTCAACCAGCCAATGTCTCAGTCTCTGCTGCAGCGGACGACGATAATAGGCGCAAAGTGATTGTCACTCTGAACAACCGCTCGCCCTTTCCTGCTGTGTTCATCCGCCTGGATTTGGCTCACCGGAACATAACGTCAACACCGGGGAAGTCCAAATGGGCATCTGTTAGCCCACTAAAATGGTCGGATAATTATATCACCTTATGGCCGCATGAGAAGATGGTCCTGCATGTGGATGTGATGCCGGGAGCAGAAAGCCCAGGTACGCTGCTGGTCCACGGTAAGAACACCCACGAGGTCGAGGTTCCCATCGTGTAAGGTGGTTTGACCTTTGTCAATATTTTTGGCTGTGTTCTTGAGCATTCTACCAGGCACACAGCTATATTGCGGAACCTTTCTCAGTATCAGCATCGCACAAGTAACAGGGCAGAGGTTCAGCTTGGTAGGACAATGTTCAATTCAGTCGGGTAATTTGGGGCCAAACCATACTTCAGAGGGGAGCGGATACATTGATTTTCCTCGGTAGTTCAAGTGTAAACGGTAGTTGCCGCCGAAACTTCGGACTTACCCTGTACAATCTGAAATGGCCAACTGTGCCATTGTTAGCTCACAACCCAGAGAAAATTATGCGCTCGCACGAAGATATGTTCCGAAGGCCCAGCTTGCCTGGAAGACCTGGAATCTGTTGCGTTCGAGGGCTTTGGCCGCCTACCTTCCCAGTCGTACCTAGGTATGTCTTCTACGTTTGATTTGGAATTACTAGGGGTTCAGGGGATTTGGAAAGTTGTCTAAGTGAGACAGCAAGTGGTTAGCTTATCAGAGGTGGTCGCTGGGATGATCAGGCCGTCTCATTGAGGTTACTTATCGTCTAGAAAATTCCTCAGCTAACCATATTGTAGGTTCACGACCAACAGTACCTCTAAGCGAGAGCCTACAGTTATATTATCGAAATAGCTTATTGATGTGAAAATAGCCGGCAGCACCATGTCCGCGCAATAGACTGCCCACGGAAGTCGTGGTAACATACTGTGTAAATGGCACATGCAATCCTAAGGTCGGAAGACACGCTACTGTGTTATTAGGATCGGGGGTCGCTTCCGAAGCTGGCGCTATGTCTAGCTGCAGCCGTTGAAAGTAGGGCCGTTCTCGATACACACCTGGGCACAGGAGAACATAGATTGACTAGCGCAAGACGAGCCGTTGATTCCGTACTGTGGTATCACACGCGAAAGACCCGCGTTTATGGGCTTTGCCTCTTCCCCTGGTGGTCTATCCTTGCAGTAGAGCAGGCTTCGCTCTTGCGGTGCACATTTTCCAGACCAGTATACCCACAATAGCAGTTTGATGTTACGTATGCCACATGTCCGGGTGTAAATACGAGGTGCGGAAAGGTAAGTAAAGGAAATATCGCCATATGCAAGGAGGATAACCCGGGCGTCAGGACCAATACAGGCGGAGATCGGGCGGAGGTGTTCCCAGATTGGTGCGAGATGCGAACACATTGCAACTCTTAAAGTCAGTCCCACGTGCTGTGCACGAGTCCCCGAAGGGTACAGGGAGCGCCGCATTGACTTTCTCAATCTTAACAGGGAGCTCAATGGTCGTCACCACTTTTTGAAAGGGGCGCCGACATGGACCCCGGACCCGGCTCGAGCCAGTCAAGGAAGACCCCTTCACTCAAAATTGAGGGACGAACGCCTCTCCCGTAGCGCCACAGCCGATCTCATGGATAGATCCTTTTTCAACCCCCACTAGGCTTCCTCGATCCGGGATATTGCACCCGGCACCCTAGGGTACTAGTAGATCTGGGCCCTAATGGTGATCAACAGGGACGAATCGGCTTGGTCTACCAGAAACTCGTCGAGGGTACTTTTGATTTCGATCACGGAAGGTGGAGGCTGATAAAGCTCCGGGCTGCCATCCTATGGTCTAGCCACGTCTGATCTCAGGCTCTTTATAGAGTTTGGAACGCTGTTATTCATAATTCTCCCTTTCACATGGTCGCGTGGTAACTAGTCTGTGTATTGTAGGTACCTTGATGCCGCGCTGAACTGTTTAGAGTCTGCTGACCGCCTGTCTCGCTTGTAGCTTCAATCCTAACTGTCTACGTGGTATTCTAGTCAAGAGGGTATCAGCATGGTGCTTTTCAGGCTGTGGTTGGCTGCCTTCTTGGCGGAGTCTGTGCAAGCACGACTGCTCGGCTCCTCGTTCGGAGTTCCAGGTGTGAACGCGACATTCGACTACGTGGTCGTCGGGGGCGGTACAGCTGGCCTCGCTATCGCGACCAGGTTAGTTGAACAAAGAGCAGGGACCGTAGCAGTGGTGGAAGCAGGAACATTCTATGAGCTTTCCAATGGAAATGCTTCTCAAGTTCCAGGCCCTGGCGTCAATTATGCCGGTAAGAGTGCGTTGGACTGGCAGCCGCTGATCGATTGGGGATACATGACAACACCTCAACCGGTGAGTTTCAGGTTTTCGAGAATCCGGTAGTCACTTTTGCTGACCATTTTCAGGGCGCAAATAATGCCTCCTTACACTACGCGCGAGGCAAGGCCCTGGGCGGCAGCTCGGCAAGAAATGCGATGATATACCAGCGCGGCACATCGGCATCTTACCAGCGATGGGCTGACCAAGTCGGAGACGCGAGTTACAACTTTGAGGAGTTCCTGCCGTACTTCGAAAAGAGTATCAACTTCAGCGCACCAGATATGGGTGTTCGGTTCGCGAATTCGACACCACAGTACGACGAGACAGTGATGGGAGACAGCACAGGTCCATTATCAGTGGCATTCCCCAATTCACCATCCGTGTATGGGACTTTCGCATTGGAGGGCATGAAGCAGATTAACTTGTCAGTCATCGACGGGTTTCAGAGTGGAAGTCTGCTTGGCTCGTCCTACAACATGTTCACGATTGACAGCGGTACGATGCTCAGGTCGTCCTCGGAAACTTCATTCATGCGACAGGCATTGCAATACGATGCCTACCACGTGTACCATCTCACTCTGGCCAAGAAAGTTCTGTTCGATTCCAACAAGAAGGCTACGGGTGTGTTGGTCGACACTCAGGGTTTTCAGTGTAAGCATCACTTTTGACCTGTTACGGGTTTCTATCTTTTATGTTTTGGAATGTTCTAGAATGCAACATTTTGGGACCCGTAGCAGGACTAACGTCACCATCAGACATTCTGAGCGCAAACCAAGAAGTCATAATTTCGGCGGGTGCATTTGCCTCTCCTCAGATCTTGCAGGCATCCGGGATTGGCGCTGCCGAGATCTTGTCTCCGTTGGGCATCGAGGTTATTGCCGATAGGCCAGGTGTCGGTCAGGGAATGCAAGACCACGTTTGGGTCACGGTTGCATACCCCATCAATGCTCAGACGAGCTCTTCATTGCGCTACCCTTCATTTCTGTACGGCCAGCAAGCCCTATTCAACGACTACCCCGCCACTGGAATCTACTCAAGCCCCAACTGCGATGTTCTAGGTTGGGAGAAAGTACCCCAGGATCTGAGAGCCAGTTGGAGCAACACGACCGGCGGCATTCTTCAAACCTTTCCAGAGGACTGGCCGGAGCTCGAATACATGACGGTCAACTCATACGTCAACGAACAAGAGATTTACAAGCTCATGGACCCATTCGACGGCACGAATTACGCGTCCGTGGGAGTAATCCTCGCCTCGCCCGTCTCGCGGGGAAGTGTCAAAATCACCTCTTCCGATACCAGCGTCCACCCATCCATAAATCCGGGGTGGCTGACCAGCCAGGCAGACATCGATGTGATGGTAGCTGGCGTCAAGCGGGCACGAGAGTTCTGGGCCACCTCAGCCTTACAGGGTCTTGTCATCGGCGGGGAGAAATTTCCGGGCGCCGAGATATCTACTGACTCTGAGATCGAAACCTTCATTCGCGGTGCGTTCAACACCATCTGGCACGCCGCCTGCACGTGTGCGATGGGCAAGATCGACGACCCCAACGCGGTTGTGGATTCGGAGGCAAGAGTGATTGGGGTCCGGGGCGTACGGGTGGTGGATGCGTCCGCCTTCCCGTTGCTACCACCAGGACATCCTCAGTCCACTGTCTGTAAGTCTCAATACCCACCCGGCCCTAAAGTGCTTGCCTCGTTCAATTACTGACAAACCATCTAGATGCTCTTGCTGAGAAGATAGCTTGTCACATCTCCGGAGCCTGCTGAAGTCGGCTGTAAATATACACGGATCTCGCGTGGGCCTGTATGCTTCGCAGAGTAACGTAGAATAATAACAAGTATATCAAACCCCAGAGCGTTGTTAATATCTGGACATTCTCAGAAAGATGTTCGCTTCCATAGGCAGAGATAGCTGTTGTATTACGACAGAAATGACTGCCCTGAAATGATCTTTTGGGACATTCGCCTGGTAGAAATGCTGTAATGATTGAGAAAGCCCAGGACTGAGGACTTGATGTTCCGTGGTCTACGGAAACTCAAGAAATCATTCTTCTGGTCAGACTTTGCGCCTCTGTACGTACATTGACATATTGCCATACCTGCTTAAAGTATGGGTTGAATATGGACAGCCGAAAGGCGGTGGACAATATCGCCAGAAGATGGCATGTTTGAGCAGACCGACACACCGGCTTCATAAGCACATTTAACAAGAAATTCCCTGTGGCACGTTCTGGCAGTTTGTTGCCTTCTTTCCGCCCGTTACCTTGACGCCCGTCCAGGTCCAGTCCGAGCAGCTGCCTTCGCCGCACTCGATGTAGACATTGACTGCGTCCTTGTAGACCGTTCCAGTGACGTTCTGGAGCACAAAGTTCTTGATCGACACGCCATTTGTCGGTTGGCCCTTGACGCCATTATATGACTGCGAAACGATAATACCGTAGTCAGCATTATCAGCGGTGCTGTCAATGACAATGTTGCGGTAGGTAATATCCGATACGCTCCCTGTTTCGTTGGCAATGGTTTTCTAAGACATCAATCAGTAAGATTGCATTTGTCTGGTGAGCGGAGAACATCCACTTACAATTCTTACAGATTGCTGCGAATTGATGAACTGGATATTCTCGAAGGTGATGTTATGGACCACGTTGTTGGTGCGGCCGCCGACAGAGCCGATTGAGCCCCCATGCCCGCCACTACAGAGCCCGTCCTTGATCAAGACGTTCTGGCCTGAGTTTACCGCGACACAGTCGTCTTGGTTGTAGACCTCGGCATTCAAGATCACCACGCCGTCTGCATTATTTATGTCAAATGCATCGGTGTTGTGGCCAAGCGTTTTGCCATCCTTCAGCTCATCGCCGGCAGTATTGTTGCAAATGATGTCCTTTACCAATAGGTTGTTGACATAGTTGATACTATAGAAGTTCTCTTTTGCGCGTTAGTCACCTGATACAGAGCCTGAAGTATGACATTCTGGGTCATTCCGAGCCATGGGAAACGCGATTCAGTACGGGGACAGGAGTTGGGCTTACTAGGTGCGTTCTGAATGTTAATGCCGTCGAGCACTGAATCGTTCAAGTTGTTCGCTTTGAAAAACTTTGGCTTCGTCACACCACCACCACCACCAAGTGTGTCCCACCAAAGATGGCCTTGTCCATCTAGAACGTGGCCTGGTGCACCCAAAACCGTGATGTTGTTGCCACTAATGGAGAAGAGGGACCCCTCCCACTCGGCGTAGGCCCAAGTAGTGCGGCCCTGGAAGGTAACCTGTGCCATTCGTCAGTATTGAGATTGTAGGACTTGCTATGGTCAGGTGGGACAAACAGTCGTGCCATCATTAAGCTTCTCAAGGTTCAGAGTCACTCCTCCAGGAACCTGGAGGCTGTCGAGAATGATATTCGAGCATGATTTCTTGTTCTGACTGGCCTGCAGGTACCCGTCTGAACCACTGAAAGTACAATCAGCGGCCAAGGCGCCTGAGGCAAGCCCGCACAAGGCGGCCGCGGCAACGATGAAAGATCTTGGCATCTTGGCGGTCAGAGGAATTGGATCTGATGGTAGGTGGACAAGATCATCCCTAGAATATTACCTAGGTAGATGGAGCCAAGATAGCAGAGGACCTCTTTTAAAGAGGCCCACACTCTCCAAATGCCCTCCCTCAATTCGGAAATGCAAATTTGTTTGGCCCGCATCCCCGGCAAGCTCGTGCAGTGGTAAAAGGGGCGTGCTGCGTGGTTCATGGTGGGGAGGCGACCCCTATCAAATTTCGTTATCCCGGATTCGTGGAATTTCTTGTCGAGGTTTCGGAAAGCAACTCCGCTGAACAAGCTTTCCCGACTCGAAGCGAAGTCGAGCCGCTGATCACAACGCCATAAATGCTGCCTCGCATCTCACGACTTACTGGATGTGGACAGGTTGAAATCAACAGTCTTGTGAGACCTAGGCGAATCTGGTTGCGATACTTGTTAGACATGCGACGAAATCGAATCAGGCAGAAATCTCCAAGGTCTGTGATGAAGGCTCTGCAGGTGTATACTCTTTACATCAGTTTGGGGGCGATTCCTTGAGCTCGAGCACGCAGAATGTGGGCAGTGATGTTCATTAGTTTCGTAGTTGGCATGGAATCAAGCTGGGGCCTAATGCTATGGCAGAAATACTAGTTTCCAGAAGCAAATTTGAAAGCAATTATTAAATTCCCTGCATAGGGATACCTACTGTTTTTATCTTAAAGATACATTGCCTTGCCCTTCTAGGGAACTTACTGTTGTTCCGGCTTAATAGAGGAACTCAAAGAATACAAGCTGGCGAAATCTTGCTATCAAATCTTGAAGGGAGTTCAGTACTCGTTGGTCACTATCGGCTACGTGGAGCCGCCGCAGTCGCGGCACATGCATGCTTTCACTCTTCTTGTCCATGACGAGTCCAGACTGAACAGAGGTTACACATACTTCTGGTGTAACCGTACCGCCGCCATACCGTCAAAGGAGTCCATTTAGCTAAACCACTCCCTATGTCTTTGTGTGAGTACCTTTTGTGGGAAGTTCCTCTGTAAATCGTGATTCTATCTGGTTTGGTTTCTATTCCGCATACAGCCGAAGCCATACGCAGCGCCTTCATACAGTCGTAAACACTCAAGACCCAACGTTTAAAACACATACGATGCCGAGAACAGTGGTTAAAATACAATAAGTAGGCACGTGGCCAAATCATGATTCTATGGGAGGGTATGCCATAGAAGGGTATCCCATAGGAGTTTGGGGGGCCGTGGCCACGTAGCGGACACCCAAGCAGAGCTCGCATGGAGTATCGTTGATCTGATTGATGAGTAGCCACCGCGCTCACAAGCTCAAGGCAAAAATCCCAGCATGATCGAGTTTGGCGAGACCTACAGTCAAATAGCCTTTACTGCTGTGTCAATAGCACAACAGACCCACGCACAACGACGATCTCAAGCTGCCAATATTGGCATGGGCCCGGAAGAGCCAGACGAGTTTTCCGTCCATGATCAGCCTCACCTGATGACAAATTTACATGCCACTTTCGAGAGGCAATTATTTCGCAAATGGGGTTTGAAAGCACCTGGGCAGCCCTCGCCGAGGACTGATGGGATAGATGTACCAGGAATCAAAGGAAGGTATGGCTCGCTTCCCTTGATCATGTATATTAGCGAGACCCCTAAACTCTACTTCATGACTTTAGCACAAGTACCAAGTCAAGAAAAACAATGATGATTTCAACTTCGTGGCACTGGGACGGGGTCAATTTGAGATAACGTTACGAAAAGTGCAAAACTGATGAGTATCGGTACAACTCTCACATAAGTCTAGTACTATATACATCTGGAGTCAGATCTATAGTGACTCGTCTTGTAAAATCGTGAAGCGTGTATGATGCTTGAACGATGTATTTCAACTTGATGACTACCTCGTTACCTAGACACATCTACTCAGGGGTGTTTACGTGAGAATAGAATAGAACTCAACCCTTACTCACAATTGGAGACCATTCTTCTGACGGGTGAGCGAATACTCCTGCCCAGAACGATACGACCAAAATGGCCAAAGTCGTATGCAAATTCACGACACCGGAAAATCTATTCTTTGCTGCGAGCATCTCTTTGGTTGTTCACCACGCACCCTGGACCCCAATCGGTAGCGAGCAACCTCCGTATTGACTCACGTAAGCCAAGCTCAACACACTCTGCCGCCATAGACGTCTGGCTGGAATCTGCCAGCTGTCAGGCTTCGCAAGACAGAGTGCGTGTGGTGTCCAGGTGCCACCTGCTATTCCTCTTGTAGTTGACGCTTTTCTCGACTACATTCCAGCGGAATATCATTGATCGGACTTGCAGCATTCTGCGATGAGATAAACTCCCATGAAATCGCTCCTCTTGGATCACTCGTGCTATACATGGTTGTTCTGAATGAATCCGGCTAGTCAGCACTGCTCAGGTAGTTTGAATACCATGTACATCTGTGGCAAAATGAATATGCGAACTAAATTGATTGTAAATGTGCCTCTGCATCCCGTGCTGGAGATAAGAGTCTTGGAACTCAGTCATGCAGCCAGCCAATGTGACAGCGCGTGCGCTCGGCGGTTGATCAAGAGGGTTTAATGTTGCGTCTCCGTTATCACTTGATTGACAGCATCCTAGTACTTTGAAACTTTCTATAGCATAGTCCGATATTCACAAGGCGCCGTCATCGACATCAACTGCCGTTCCATTTATAGAAGGTTTCCGATGTCGTTAATATCACAGGTGAATAATGTTTCTGGTGCCACTCTAGCTGTGCTGGGCATGGCCATCTGATGTTTGGAATATTGTACCCATGCTTCGGCCGAGCATGTGCAGGGAAACTTAGCCCTCTGACCTGTTGTGTTTCGAGGAAGCCGTTGGGGTAGCCTCTTTTCAGGACGCACCTTATAAGGAATTAGCGATCAGGACGAGTTTCATCCCATCAGACTGTCAAGCGGCCCAACCGAAGTGCCAATTGTGGATTGGCTTTACAGATTGGCTTCCTGCCCAGATTGTCCTAAAAAGCCGTTGGCACTTTAAAATCTCTGGACGATCCGGATGACTGCAGAGGAGTCCTATGCGTTTTTTGTTCCGTGCGCCAATCATCTGTGTGGCCTTGTAGTAGTTTTCATTTCAGGCCGAGGGCTTACAGATGCAACATGGCACCCAGACCGTTACGCTTGTTCCCCGGAGGCCCTCGCGATGACACGATCGAGCTCTTGACGCCAACAACCACACAGCCGCAGACCGTTGCCCCGATGACAGCACGATACCAGCCCGATCGAGCGCAGGGTGATGCTCAGCCAGAATGCCACTGCAAGCATAGCAGGTCAGACTACGAGGCACTCATGTCGCGCAAGCTCCAGAGGAGCCGCCAGACCAACACGTCGCAAGAAGGCATCTGGGACTGCCTATCAGACTTCTGGGAGAGCTGGTGCTTCTTTGACAGGATGTGCGATAGATGCTGCGATAGATGCTGTGATCGTTGTTGCGACAGGTGCTGCGACAGGTGTTGTGATAGGTGCTGCGATAGGTGCTGTGATAGGTGCTGCGATCGATGTTGTGATCGGTGTTGCGACAGATGGGCCAAGTAAGTCCAGCCGAAACCGGGACAACATTTAGAGACTTCGCTGACCACTACATTCTCCAGCGTATGCATTGAAGTATGCGGGAGGAGGGCGCCGGCTCATTGAGAGGCTGAGTGTCTGCCCAGCGCCACTGGCTTTCCATTTTCTTTCATGGCATGGCGTTTAGAGTTGGTTGCTATGTACATGCTTTCAGAGACAGTTGGTCGCTTTTGCTGGGACAACTACTTTCTTGGGAACATATTCGACTTGATGCATGTAATTGACATACATGTGGGTGATTTGAGACTGTCAAGCATGAGACACTCGGAAACACTGGAAGGGTTTCAATAGTCAAGTTCACAATCTTGTCAATGGCCCTGAAGCCACAAACATGCTTTTGTTCATTATGTATGCGGGGAAACCACGCTCGTGCAACGTCTCACTTGACTAACAGCTTCGTGGGGGTTGTCTTGGGCAAAATGAGGTGTCAGATAGAGCGCATGTCTGTGGTGGATCGGGTGGTTGGAATGCCAGGAAATCCCATTAACACGAGTACAGAAACGGTGACCTTGGTGGGTCTAGGCGCTGGAGAGAATTGGGGTCCTTCTGCTGAGTCACTCGGGCTGGCGGAGTAGGTGGGACCCTGGGAACTTGGAAGAGTCTTATCGCCTCAAGCGCATGCTTATCAATCCAAAATTGGCGGGGCGACTTGGAATTTTTGGAGGGGATGGCAGCGCATTCCACCCCAAATTGTCTGCCCTGCTTCTCTTCGCCGACACGCAGAGACTCGAACAGGCATCGCAGCCCACTCAACAACACACCACACTCCCACGAGGCCAGCCACCATGGACGTGGATATGGAAGGTGCCGTGCCCATTGGGGCCCCCGCGGGGACTGCCATGACCGGCGCAACCATCCTCTGCTGCAACTGCGGCGCTCCCATCGACGGAACCACCGCCGCCAACGCCCTCTGCTACGACTGCGTCAAGCTTACCAACGATATATCAAAAGGCATCCAGCGCGAGGCCGTCCTCAACTTCTGCAGAGACTGCGACCGTTGGCTCATGCCCCCAAATAGTTGGCTTGTCGCCGCCCCAGAATCGAGAGAACTGCTTGCCCTGTGTCTGAAAAAGCTGAGGGGCCTGGGAAAGACTCGTATCATTGATGCCAGCTTCATCTGGACAGAGCCGCATTCCAGGAGGATAAAGGTCAAGCTGACAGTGCAAGACTCGGTCTCCGATGGCGTCCTCATGCAGCAGAGTTTCGAGATCGTCTACGTCGTTGCCTACCAGCAGTGTCCGGACTGCGCAAAGTCATACACTGCCAACGTGTGGAGGGCGTGCGTGCAGGTTCGGCAAAAGGTCCTCCACAAGAGGACCTTTCTGTTCCTCGAACAACTCATCCTGAAACATGGCGCCCACCGCGAGACGATCAACATCAAGGAAGTGAAAGACGGCATAGACTTCTTCTTCGCCCAACGAAATCAAGCCGAGAAATTCGTCGAGTTCCTCAAGTCGGTCGTGCCAATCAATGTCACCAAGAGTCAAGAGCTCATCTCCGAAGACATACACACCTCCAAAAAGAGCTACAAATTCGCCTTCTCCGTCGAGTTGGTGCCAATCTGCAAAGACGATCTCGTCGCCCTCCCCATCCCCATGGCGAAGCAGCTCGGCAACATCTCCCCGCTCGTCCTCTGCCACAGGATCGGCACTTCCGTCAACTTCCTTGACCCAAACACGCTCCAGATGGCCGAACTGCGTCCCGACATCTACTGGCGTGTACCGTTCTTCTCGCTCTCAGAAGCGCCCGACCTCGTCGAGTTCATGGTACTAAACATCGAACCGACAGGCCCCCAGAAGGGCAAGTGGCTCGTCGCGGATGTCGAAGTCACGAGGGTGGATAACATGGAGACGACCTATAATGTGCGGACACACCTGGGCAACTTCCTTAACCCGGGAGACTCGGTCATGGGCTACATGCTCACGGGCACCAACTTCAACAACCCCCAGTTCGAGGCCATCGAGAACTCGCACACATACGGCTCGAGGATACCAGACGTGATGCTGGTCAAGAAGCACTACCCACGCAAGCGCAAGCACCGCAACAGGAAGTGGCGCCTCAAGCGCATGGACAAGGACGAGGGCGAGCTGCTTCCCAAGAAGGCCGACCAGGAGCGCCTGGACAACGAGTACGAGGCGTTCCTGCGGGATGTCGAGGAGGACGAGGAGCTGCGGGCCGCGCTGGCGTTGTACAAGAATACCAACAAGAACAACAAGAAGAAGGAGGAGGGCGAGATGGAGGTTGACGGTCAGAGCGTTGCGGAGACAGAGGCCACTGGCGAGAGTGAGGATGATGATGTCCCTAAGGTGAATATGGACGAGTTGTTGGACGAGTTTGAGGAGATGACCATGGAGGATCAACATTAGAGATATCATTGGGCTGGTTCGACCAAAATCATTCTAGCATACTGCGCCCGTTATTTGTGGCACACAACTGCGTCAAATGGCGCCTGAGATGAATATAACATGACTGCCAAACTGGACCTTTGTCCATTGGAATGGGGGTTCTTTGCTTTTGCCAGCATGTAGACGGTGCAGATTAAATAAACTGGCCCTCGGGCTGACCTCTTCAGCAAAAAAACATGATCCCCTCTCTTTGCCACGCCCTTCTCACATCTAACAATCAATCGGCCCTGGCTTGCCAAATGCCGCATGCAGATGCCACAGTTGTCATCTGAGCTGAGCCTAGGAACCAGTGAAGGTTGCCATGTTGAGCTCCTATCGGCTTGCTTGAGCTTATATCTAGTTGGGCTCATCCAACTGGCCAGCTTGCACCACGTTCGGCCGAAGATGTAGCCCTCGCCACAGAGAACTCCATCATCGCCTTTATATCCTGTGGCCAGAAACCCGGCCCGTGTTCCTTCCCCGCCGCCTTTCCCTCGGTTTTCCCTCACTCACTACTCAGCGACGCAACACCTCAACAACGCAGTGGCCGTCGCTCATGAGAGCCAGCGCAAAGTAGTGTGCGACAATGTAAGCGTACGGTGTGGTGTTCCATAGGTAGGACGTCTTCCCTTCAGCGGGCAGGCTTAGAAAACCTTGCTCAGGGCCTTGCTAGCCTTCTGCGGCTGAGCTGATTCCGTCGTCTTCTTCTTCTGCGCCAACGTTTTCTGTTGGAACTTCCTATGCCTCTCTGAACCAACCCCTTCGTCTGCGGGAGTGGGGCCGGCTGCATCCGCTCCCCCGTCGTGCGCGGTCGCCTTCTGGGCCTTCTTGCTCTGTATACCATCCAGCATCTTGGCCTTCTCGACCCGCTGCACGAAGTCCTTGTTCTCCTTCTTCTCCCTCTGCAGCTCCGCCATCATCCGGCTGCTCCTCTCCGCGCTCTCCGCGGCGATCTGCTCCGTCAGGTGGTGCCACTTGAATCCATTGAGGTATTTCAACGTCCATATATCATCCCGGTAGTAGCTCCCCTTCTTGCCGCCGATCGTCTGCGCGTTCAACATCGCACATACGTCCTTGGCGTCCTTCTTGTTCACAAACTCCACCCAGCCCTCGGTATACATCTTTTTCTTGTTGCCACCGTTGCGTACCCGCCGTTGATGTGCCATAGGATCTTCGGGAGCGAGAAAGATGCGGTTGATCGTGCCATAGTTTGACAGGAGCGAGCGCAGCTTGTGGGGCTTCATGAATGGTGGGATGCGCGAAACGTACACGACGCCAGACTTTTTTATGGCAGCTTCTGTGGCGACGGGATTCTTCTTCAACAAGGATTTGACTTGGAGGATATCGTCGGGCTGTGCGTCGCTATCATCCTTGCTCCGCCGTGTCTCTCCCCGATCCTTCTTGCCAGACGTTGGTTTTTGTGGCTTGGTGCTCTCCGCTTCTTCAGTATTGTTCTCCTCACCCTCGCCGTCTGAGCCCCCGTCGCTAGAAGCCCCGTCATCAAGGTCACTGTCGTCTTCCACCTTCCGCCTCTTGGCGGTGCGCCCACCCTTTCGCAGTTCTTCGTCAGAATTGTCCTGGACGGCATCGTCGTCGCTGTCCTCGGCATCGAGGAATTGATTCCGCTTCTCGGGCGCCATGATACGATTCTCGCGCAGGTGACTGTCGGGGGCGGCTGGTTGAATGAATCAGGGACGGTATCCGCGGCAGATATGGATTGTGCTGTGCTGATCTGATTCGGCCTGTCAAAGGAATTGGAAATCCTCTGGCGGCAATTCGAGGATGCCGCCTCAAAATTTCAGTGGGGCTCATGCAGCTGCCAGCCAGAAATTCAAGTTTCCAGCTGCAGCGCCCCACTGATCCTTATCTTATCGAGGGTGGCCGAGATCGGCTCCGTGGGGCGGCCCCCGTGGGACAGCGTCATCCAGGGCACAGGATGGAGGGGTCGGGCAGGCAATGGGTAGCGAGCAACTGGAGATCCAAGCAAACGCCACGAGAGCACATCAAAGCTATTTGTATTAGATTCTGCCAGCACCCTTGGCACGTTTCTCCTGTCTTTCTCCCATCCCATCATTGTAACGCTACCTTTTGGCCACGCCGTGAAACGTACCCAGGATGTCAGTCGAAGTCATCAAGACCGTCTCTCCCAACACCAACGAGGTTGTTATCACTCGCAATGGCCCGTCGGCTGGGGACATAGAGAGCCTGCCCAAGACTTCGGCAGAGGCTTTCAAAACATGGAGCAAGACGACTCTGGCAGAGAGACAAGACATTATCCGGAAGGCGCTCAAGAATCTCTCCGACGTTACAGATGAGCTGGCCCTCGAGCTGACTACCCAGATGGGTAGGCCCATCGCCTATGGAGCAAAGGAAGTCGCCACAGCCATCAGCCGGTCCGAGTATCTCGTCAACATCAGTGAGGAAGTGCTCAAGGATACCGATGGTGAGCCGGAGAAAGGCTTCAAGCGATTTATTCGCAAGGTCCCGGTTGGGCCTGTTCTTATCCTCTTTGCTTGGAACGTAAGTCATCCGCCACAAAGACTTTGCTCCCCGTGCACAACTGGCAAAGTTCAACATAAAATAATTCACAAGGCAGAAGCCCAATGCTAACTTTATCAGTACCCATATCTCATCCTCGTCAACTCACTCATCCCGGCACTTCTTGCTGGCAACACAGTCATCCTGAAGCCCTCGCCACAGACACCTACTATCGTAGAGCAGGTGTCGCATGCCTTCGCACAGGCTGGTCTTCCATCAGGCGTTCTTCAGTACTTCCACGCCGGCTCACCCACGACAGTTGAGTCTCTTGTTCGGAACCCTTTGGTGTCCCTCGTGTGCTTCACCGGCTCAGTCGCTGGTGGTTTGTCTGTGCAAAGGGCAGCCTCAGACCGCATTGTAAACGTCGGTCTGGAACTGGGCGGCAAGGACCCTGCCTATATCCGTGAGGATGTAGACATCGCTTGGGCCGCGGAGGAGATTGTCGATGGAGCTGTGTTCAACTCTGGCCAGAGCTGCTGCTCCCTCGAACGGATTTACGTCGACGAGAAGATCCACGACAAATTCGTCGAGGCCGTTCAAGTTGTCCTCAAGAGTTACAAGCTTGGCGACCCATTCGACAAGACCACAAACGTCGGACCTGTCATCTCGGAGAGGTCAAAGGCAACCATCGAGGCTCACATCAAAGATGCCCTCGACAAGGGCGCGAGAGACGTGACGCCCGACAACGAATCATTCAATAACCCTCCTCCCAAGGGAAACTTCGTCAAGCCGACACTGCTGGTTGATGTCACACATGACATGACTGTCATGACGGAAGAAACCTTCGGCCCGGTCATCCCGGTGATGAGGGTCAAGAATGACGAGGAGGCTGTCAAGCTCATGAACGACAGCGAGTTCGGCTTGACTGCCAGCATCTGGACCAAGGACACTGATAGGGCATATGAGCTGGCCGAAGACGTCGAAGCTGGTACCGTGTTTGTGAATCGCTGTGATTTCCCTAGTCGCGTAAGTTGTCCGAGACCCCTTCACAAAGTTGCACCCCGGCTGACCGAGACACCTGTAGGATCTGGCGTGGACTGGTTGGAAGAACTCAGGCAAGGGACAAACCTTGAGCAAGTTTGGTTTCGATCAGTTTGTGAAGCTGAAGAGTTTCCACCTGAAGGATTACCCCAAATAAGGTCAGATGATGAAGATGACAAGTCGGCAGAGGCAAGGGATGGACTCTGCGAGTAGCCTAGATCGAATTGCACCACATGCACCGCACTGTCCATTCAATTACTGTCACTTGCTCCCTCGTGATTCAACTGTGACGCGTTCAAGTCCAATTAAACGCACGCGTCTGCCTCGCGTCTTTCCTCTTAAAGTGCATGCATTCCACGGGATGGCCGCAGGCCGTCCCCGTATCAAACCCAACATTCCAATACTTTTTGCCGAGAAGGGCGACTCACCAGCCCTTTCCAGCTCCCATCTATTGCTCTCAGCATTGGATCACCCCTCAAACGAAATCACAGAATTTTCTTCTTTCTTTGACGGCAAGGTGTCAACCTCCGCAACAACCTGCACCTTGGCCCGGCCGTCCTGCTCGAGGGGTTCCTTTGTATTTTACGGAATAAAGGCAATCATTTCTAAATCTGGACATTCAAGCCTCCCAAATTAATCCTCACGGGCATGTATCACATCCTACTGGTCGTTCTTGGCCACTCCTTTGTTCGATATCATCGGGGTCGTTTGCCAGCACCCCTTTGGCGCCCGAGTCTTCCTTGCGTGTCTATCCCGCTGCTTTAAACCCTATCGTGTGCTACCAGTCCCACTTTGCCCTGTCCTTTTGACCTCCTTGGCATCCAAAATCTTCCTGTGCCTGTCAATCGTTTGCCCGATCCAGCTGCCTGGTCAGCCTTCTCTGCAACGCCATCTACGAGCTCGACCTTCCTTCCCTTCAAACCAACCTCCCAAAGCAGCAGAGAGGAAGCTTCCCTTTCGTCACTCCTTTCACAGACCATCACCAATCTCTTTTACCAACCGATTCGTTCCCTCCTTTCGGCTTTGATATCTCCTCCCAGCCAACTTTGCCCACACTCTGTCTTCCAACTCCCAACTTGCCACTCACTTAGCACTCGAGTCAACAATATCGATAACAACTCGCCAATTTGCCATAATTTCATTTCTAGTCAACTGAAGCGAATCCCCAAACTATTCGAAATGCAAGTCTGCAACTCTTTCAAGCTGCGCCTTGCGCGAGTCCAGAGTGTGGTGAAGAACGTGGTGAACCGCCGCCTGCGCAAGGAGAAGAAGAGGCGTTCAATCCAAATTGTAAGCGAGCCACCTGCCCTTTGGGTTGTATGTAGTTGATTCTTGCGTATACTGATAGCATAGTAGTCCGAGCCCTTCGGTTTCAGGCATGTCGCCACCAATATAAAAGGCCTCAGCGATGAAGAGTACGTGCCCCATCTTACTAATGTTGCATCCCCAGCTGTCAAGCATCGCCTCCCAAGGTCTCCTCCCAGGCAATCGCCGATTTCACGCAGAAAGTACGTCAACAAGCATACTGATAAAAGTTCGCAGGCTCCAAGTCCTCCGAGAGAAGGCCATCGCCAGCCGCTTCGCCACCATCGACGAGCAGCAGCACGAACCCCATCAGAAGCCATCACGACCCAACAAGACTCGCACGGGCTACCGCGGCCTCACATCAACCCCTCTGAGCGCCTCTCGGCCCTCCATCACCCAGTCATTTGCGGCCGAGGACAGCGGCTCGCACCTGACCCACACGTCGGCCTCCTCAGTCAGTGGCGCGAGCGACCACGGCAGCGACGGGAAGGAAGCTCTCATCTAGAGCACAGAAACCTTCATAATGATTCTTTCCCTTTCACGAAAAAAGCTGCGTTGGGGCCAGACCTCTGCCTATGACCACGAATGTTCATTAAGACAATGGAAGCAAGCCGATGGGAGCACCGGCTCATGTGCTCTTGGCTTGATCGATGTTGCAGATTTTGCAGCCTTCAACAACGACAACCGTTTTGCAGCCCTGAAAACCACTGTTGTAAGATTACGGATGGATTGACGGCAGTAGATGACATACTTACCTTTCTGAGTTTTGAAGCGATGACGACCTCCCCTTGAACGATGCGAGGCGGGGGCAGAATAAACAACCAAGACGCCCGGACCACAGAAATCAGAAACCAAACATGTTTTGTTCTCACCACTACGTTGGAATCTGACCCGACAACTGGCATTCCTGAGCCTGGCCCAGCAGAAAACAGTAGGCAAAGATGTGACTGGTTTGTAGAGCCCAGGAAGGGGAAAGCAGGAAGCCAACTATCTTCGTTCTTCCGCTCATTTTTTGGAGACTGGCAACGTCATTACAGCTGCCAAAGAGACAAAGTCTTTACCTTATTGGGGAGCAAACATTATTTCTGTGGTGGTGATGGGGCGCAAGGGAGTTGGATGTCCGGCCATGAGACACGATCTTTTGAAGAGACGAATTACTGTAGCATTACTCACATATCAGTTGGGGCTGATGTCAACCTCATAATGCAAAGCCACGCAAGAACCAAACAGAGCTTTGAATGAAATGGCTGACTGTGACACAAAAGACCGACCTTGAAAACAAAATCATTTGCTTTTCCCCCCATCCGCCCAACTGGGTCTGTGGTATATGTGGGCGTGTTTACACGCAGCCTCCCCACGGCTAAAGGCCAACGAGGTAATCAAGAGCAGAATATGCGCACGGCTTGCAACGCTGGAAAAAGCAGCAGCAATCAGGACAACCACCCATCAAACTCCCTCAGCTTCTCGACCCTCACACCATCCAGCTCTCCCTTGACCCCGAGCAGCTTGACCTTGCTGTCCTTCTTCTTTGCAGACCACTCCTCGAGGAAACGCTCCACCCGCACCACCGTCTCACCGTCGTCCCTGACCAGGATGGCCACGGCGTCGAACCCTCCCGCACCGGGGACAACGCCGCCGTAGACGCCCTCGACCTTCGACAGCGCGTCGATGAGCTCCGTCTGGGACTCAGGCTCGATGGGCACCCCTGACTTGGCGCCCATGGCCCGGACGAGCTCCCTGCTCGCGGCGAGGGCGCCCGGCAGCTCGTCCACCTTGCCCTCAGCCAGAACACGGGCCAGGGTCTCGTTCCGGCCCTGCAGCTCATCCCACAGCGCCTTGGACCCGGTCGGGTCGGAGGCACGCCACGCGTTGACGGCCTTGACCATGCCGACGGTCTGGGAGCCGCACTCGACGTCGACCATGCGCATGGCCACACCCTCGGGCAGGCTGACCTTGTCCTTGTGGATCTCGGTGTCCCAGTTCCCCTGGCCGCCGCCGCCGCCGCCGCCGATGGTCTCCTCCAGCCTCGTGCCGAAGCCCGGCTGGCCCGGCTGCGGGACGGCGTCCAGGACCGAGGGGGAGAACCGCCGGTACAGGCAGCTCCCGTGGACGGCGGCGGCGACGTCGAAGCCGGAGCCGATCTTGCCCTGGGCGCGGCAGTGGGCCGCCTGGGCGAGGTTGTGCAGCACGGTGCGGCCGTTGTCGGTGGTCAGGTCGAAGTGGGCTGGGTCCAGGTAGTGGGACAGCAGGGCGGCGGTCAGGCTGGTGACGAGGGCGGCGGAGGAGCCGAGGCCTGTCTTTTTGGCATCCTTCAGGGAGGTTTCAAAGGGGATGAATCTGTTACTGGATGGGTTGGTGGTGGGTGCTGTTGATGATGAGGCGGAGTAGTAATCGGTGTCGGCGAGAATGGTGAGCCTGGCTGACTGGATGCTGTGTGCGGGCCTCTGGTGGACTACACGGGAGATATATGTGAGCGCGTAGGTGAGAGTTGTCTCGATGAAGGGGTTGGGCTGGTACGATGAGCCGCTTTTATGGTGGTTAGTTGATATGAGCACAAGAACCAAGGATGAGCAGTAGATATGAGGTTATATAGACCTGTGGTGGTCCGAACCCGGCTAGGGGTTGTCTAGGGGCATATATCTCATGAAACACAGGCGAATACACAAGAAGACGGCCAGTTTGAGGCAGTGGGCAAACAGAACAAGGTTTGAGGCTGAAGCATGCGTGTACCGGGGATGTCCAGACGAGACGTCACTTACACCTGCAGCTGAGTGACGGTGATGCCGCCGTCTTCAGGGGCAAGATGATAGCCGTACCGCCAGGTGCCACCAACAAACTGGGGGCTCTCGACGACAATCTCGGTCAGCTGGACGCCCTGGGAGGTGGGAATGCCGCGGGCGACGACGTTGATGCGGGCATCGAGGCCGAAGACAAGCCCGGTGTAGTCCCGGTCGGTGACGAGGTAGCCGCCGGCCAGCAGCACCTTGCCCGGGGCTGACACGGCGGTCGTGGGGTTTGCGGACGGGACGGTCATGGTTTTGTTGGCAGGTCTGGTTTTGTGCAGGATTTTGTTCGGGAACAGGACTGACTGGCTGGCTGGCTGGCTGGCTGGCTGGCAGACTTTGCTCATGCGTGAAGCCGATTTTAGTTCTGGCGGGCAGCCGGTGCAGCAACAATATGGGTAGAGGGATACAACAAGTACGGACAAGACTCACGAGTCTCGATCGGGGCCAGCCTGGGCTAATTTGACAGTCGGACTGCGAGGCCCGGGGAATCTCAAATAAGCGAGGCGAGATCGGCAGAAATGCCCCGCCGGATCCAGGCCCTGGGAGTGTTTGCCTTGTGCGAGCAGCACGATGCCCTCAATGACGACAGCGGCGATGCTCAAGGTTTAATCCCAGGTTTTGGTGCGCCCAAGCGGCATGGGATCTTCAGGCACACATGGCAAAGGCGCGGTCATCTCAGACGGACAAAACCATGGGGTGGATGGAGGGGAGCTCCATTGGGGTAACGAGCTGCCCAGCCAAGACAGCTCCTGCAGCTATGGGGAGCATGGGTGGGGGAGGGGGTTGACTGCGGGGCAGACCTGCATATGAGCCTGGCCCCCTTTTCCCTCCCCATCAACCTAGGTACCTTGGGCTATCTAGTTACCTATACCTATACACGTGTACAAAGAACATACAGGAACCCCCTCGTTGGAAGAGCTCTCTCTCTCTTCTGCCTCTCAGCCCAGCCACAGCAGCCTAACCGTTTTAGCGCTGCCGATGAACTCAAATTCTCTGGTTTGATACACACCCACGACAGCCAGAGGAAGGTGAAGTCACCATGACGGGCCTGGACTGGTGCAGATGTAACCAGATGCATCTGTTCAGCAGGCCAGAGTCGTTTGGACTGTAACTACTGATACCCTTACTATTACTATCACTACTTCTATAATCTGAGCGGCGACTTCATGACGATGTAAATGGAAAGCTGCCACGACCTAACAGTAAGATAATGTTCAATCTACCTAGGTAGCAGTGAGGTCAGGTATATATACCTTCTAGACATCTAGTTTCTGGCTTTTGCCTTTCGTTAAGCACGAGCAGTGAGGCTGTCTGCGTTGCATGGTCTCGAGCACTGGGCACTGGGGAACGGCATGGGTTTGTGTGTGGCAATCGTACGCCTCTTGCCAATGATGTGGCAGAGAGCTGTGACTTACACATATCACCGATGTGTTTGGACGACATTCGCAGCCAGGTTACAGTCTTTGCCGATTTTCAAGAATTTTCTGTTCTACTTCGATCCACCGTTGTGTGCAATCGTCAGCGTCTCAATGCTGCCAACATGCAACTCTGAACTGCTTCAACCGGGGTTGAGCGCCCGAGGTGATGGATACTTCCTTTGGTGCAAATTCCCATGATCGTCGGCTTGGGGTTTGCATGTCGGACGAGAAACAGTTTAAGCCTCTATCTAATTCACCATCTCTCAATAAGAGACTCAGGTTGGAGATATGGGGTCTCATCTTGATAAACCAGGAACAGCACAAGCCATATCAACAACTAAGATTTACCTGCCTGGGTACCTAGGTACCTACCTACCTAGGTATGCAGTAAATACCTACCTACCTAGGTAGGTATTCATGGCCTCTCAATCACTTCAGGCCCTGCCTCGTAGCTGACCCAGCACTAGATTATCGGTTCAATTGCCGTTCAGGTGAAATGGAAGCTGCCGTCTACACCTAGCTCAAGTGCCGTTTGTGCTGCTGCCAGGTCAGCTATCAGTCTGCTATCAGTCTACCATCACGTGGTGTGCCTGCTTGACGTCATGCATGCACAACAATCACCACACCGAGAGGTGAGGTCCAGAGAGAGCGCTTGTAACTCACAATCAATTCCATGAGATCATCTTTTCATGATCCTAGAAATTGCTCTCACCTGTGCCTCTGAATTCAACCACCCATTCATTCGATCCGAGAAAATAAACATCTACGCAATCAGCATGCCTTCCTACGAAGACCCTCCCCCCTCGTACGAGGCCAGCACCTCCAACAACTCACAGCCCCAGTCAGCCCACACTGCCGGCATTCCTCCCCAAGACACAAGTCATCTCACCGTACCATTGAGATCTCGCAATGGAATCCCGCCCGAGGAACGAAGGAGCATGGAAGACTCGGCCCGAGCCCTGCCAGAGGGGTGGGTGAGGCAGTACGACCGAGAGACGCACCACCAGTTCTTCGTCGACACGAGAGCCAACCCACCCGGCTCCATCTGGCACCACCCGCACGACGACGAGCAGTACCTAGCCTCCCTGCCCGAGCACGAAAGGGAACACATAAAGGGCCGGCAGCGCGTACATAGCCTCGCTGATATCGAGGCGGAGAGCAGCGACGACGACACCGCCCGCAACAGCCACGGCCCTCAAGCATCCGCCCCGCAGCAGCAGCAGCAGCCCGGGCTCCTCGACACGGGTCCAGAGAGACTCTCCAGGTCCGAGAAGTTCGGCCGCAAGCTCAAGGACAAACTGACCAGCTCAACCCATCAAGAGCGCGCCGCCAAGCGCCAGCAGCGGGCCGAGGCCGAGAGGCAGGCCTACTACCAGCACCAACACATCCGGCGGCAGATCCAGCGCACCGTCGAGACGGGCGAGCCACAGCTGCTGGGTAAGGACGGCGGCGGGAGGGAGGTATGGATCGAGCCCCCTCAGGGCGCGCCCGGGCTCTATGGGCGGGGCAATGTGCGTATTGTCAACCCTTGGAACAGGGGGGGTTACTTTGGTGGTCCGCCCGGCATGGTGGCAGGTCCTTATGCACGGCCGGTTGGTCCTTATAGCAGGCCATACGGGCGCGGCGGGTACGGGTACGGCTATGGAGGTGGCATGGGCATGGCGCCTCTGCTTGGGTTAGGCGTTGGGCTGGGACTGGGCGGGCTGATGTTCTGATCCTTGCTTCTAGAAACGGCCTGGTCATCGAGGTTGTGAAGATACCCTAAAACAACGTAATAGTGAGAGCTTTCACTTAAAGCTCGGCCTGGGATGGGCAAGCCACGATTCATCTCCATCCAGACGGAGAAAGGTAAACTGAAAGCTTGACCTGGAAACCCTTTCTTGACGCCGAGAGGGTCGGTGCGTTGCTGTAAAATGTGCGAGAATCACCTCGTGATGCTGATTCAGGATTTCCATATCTGCTCTGCATTTTGCACAGTGGGAGGAACCGAATGCCATGTGTCTTGGATGCGAGGCCAATGTCATGCCTGAGCGGCAGGGTGGGCACCCACCAATCGATAAGGTGGGATATGGCCAAGACCCACTAAATTTTCACCCGCCCCCAAAGACTCGGGGGCCCTCTTGCATGGGAACAGAGACTTTCTGGTACCCGTCAACTTCGTCCTCACCACTGAGCCTTTCAACAACCACAGCGACAATGGCCGATGATTTGGTCCTCAACCTGGCCCCAATTGGGGACACCTCCGTCGCTGCGAAGAAGGTCAAATATGTTGGAGGGTCTTGGAGAGACCGTCGCAGGGCCCAGAAGAAGGACACCGCCCGCGAGCAAGGCAGGACAGGCTCGACGTCGAAACCTGCGACCGCCGACAGCAGCTCTGCTCAGCACTCCGCTGCGTTTCCTTCAGACAGACCGCCCAAGCGACAAAGGACCGACCATGGGCCCACCAGCCGTCCAGGTGGCGCCCACCACGACCCCTCCAAGCCGTTCCAAGTCGCCTCCAAGCTCTTCACCTACAACCCGACGGCCAAGACGGTCTTCGACGACGCTACACCGGCTGAAGAGCCTGAACCTGCAACGCCTTCAAATGCGCCTCTGTCCGAAGAGGCATCCAACTTCCATGCCCTGGGCCTGTCTCGGAGGATAGCCCAGCACCTGTCGACGAAGCTCGAGATGAAGGCGCCCACGTCGATCCAGAAAAATACCATACCACCGCTCATCAATGGCGACGACGACGCTTTTCTGCAGGCACAGACGGGTTCTGGAAAGACCCTGGCCTACCTGCTCCCGATAGTACAACGAATCATTGCCCTAAGCCGCAACGATGATGGGAGCAGCACGGGCGCGAACATAAACAGAAACTCGGGCTTATTTGCCATTATTCTCGCACCCACTCGAGAACTGTGCAAGCAGATCTCTGTCGTGCTGGAGAAGCTGTTGCGATGCTGCCCATGGATTGTTAGCACCACTGTCATGGGAGGCGAGAGTAAGCACTCGGAGAAGGCTCGCATCCGCAAGGGCTGCAATATTCTGGTTGCTACTCCTGGTCGTCTTACAGACCACCTGGAGAACACCAAGATTCTTGATGTTGGAACGGTCCGGTGGCTCATTCTCGACGAGGGAGACAGGATGATGGAGATGGGTTTCGAACAGGACCTTAAACAAATCGTCACGGCGATCCGCGAGGAGCCACTGAAGGAGAAAAACAAGGATGGCGTACTGCTCACAAAGGCCATGCCAAAGAGGAGGGTGACGGTCCTGTGTTCCGCGACGATGAAGTCAAATGTCAACAGGCTCGGTGAGATCAGTCTGCAGGACGCTGTCCTCATAACTGCCTCCACCTCCAAGGACGACGCAGAAGAGGATGCAAAGGCAGAGACGGTCTTTGCTGCACCAGCTCAGCTGAAGCAGACATATCTGGTCGTTCCAGCAAAGCTGCGTCTGGTCACACTAATGGCGTTCCTCAAGGATGCCTTCGCCCGAAAAGGCTCCGTCATGAAGGCAATCATCTTCATATCCTGTGCCGACTCGGTTGACTTCCACTTCGAGTTGCTCAAATCCCCCACTGCGCGAGCGCAGCACTCAGCGGAGACTTCGCAAGGCAAGCCAGACCACACGGCAAACACTGTACACCCCGCGGCCTACATCACCTCCCCAGCCAACCCTACCATCCTCCTCCACAAGCTCCACGGCTCTCTCACCCAGCAGACACGTACTGCGACGCTTCGCTCCTTCTCAACATGCAAAGACCCCGCCGTGCTCATCACCACCGACATCGCCTCACGTGGTCTTGACGTCCCTGCCGTGGAGCTGGTAATCGAGTACGACCCGGCCTTCGCCATCGCGGACCACGTCCACCGTATCGGACGTACAGCCCGTGCAGGCCGGCCCGGAAAGGCCGCCTTGTTCCTGCTGCCGGGCTGCGAGGAAGGCTACATCGACATGCTACCTACCACACCCCCAGCGGTCGCCCAGTCCTACGAGACCGTCCTACAAAAGGGCTTCGCCACTCCTGTGGCGCTGCCCCCGGTCCCAGGCAAGGATGACGACGAGGAGGAGCAGCAGAAACCACAGAAGCAGTCCCCCCACGCCAGGGCCGAAGCCCTGCAGCTGCACCTGGAGCAGCGCATCCTGGCCTCGGAGCCGCCCAAGCCGGCCCCAACCAAGGGCGGCGGCAGGAAGTCCGCGCCCGCGCCCGCGCCGAAGCTTCAGCACGGCTCCGGGCCCGCCCTCATCGACTCGGCCCGGCAGGGCTTCAGGGCGCACGTGCGCGCCTACGCCACCCACGTCAAGGAGGAGCGGTCCGTCTTCGACATCCAGCAGCTGCACCTGGGCCACATCGCCAAGAGCTACGGGCTGCGGGAGGCGCCCGGCGGCATAGGCGGGGGCGTGCAGAAGCGCACGCACAAGAAGGGCAGCGGCACTGGTGCCTCGGCGCCTGCCGGGTCTTTCTCGGCCGGCGGCAGCAAGAGGAAGTCGGACGTGTTGGAGGACGTGGACGGCGGTGACGTGGATGCTGCGGCGGCCAAGAAGAAGATGGAGGAGATGCTTCGGAAGATGAATGCTGCTAGCGAGTTCAATATTGCATAGATGGGTGGGATTTAGCACAATTAGCGATGACGTTTCTTCTGGCTCCTCAAAACAGACAATTCGCTCAGTGCATCGACATTCGACGTTGTTTTCATTATTTCAGAGCACCTAAATCAGCTTTCCCGCACTTGTCTACCGAAGACCATGCTCAGGGCGACGACCATCAGCCAGCCGTCTTGTGCTTCCCGCACTTGTATTCCAGGCCCTTGACATTTTTCTACATGATCTGCTCATCCAAGTTCTGTCCGAACTCGAGAGAATGTGAAACATGATCACGCAAGTGGAAGTCTTTCGAAAAGTCATGTAACTGGACAAGGTCCAACTTGCGGTTGGACATTTATCATTATCAGCGATGGTTCTATGTAATATACACAGGTGACATGACCTGTTCAGCATCTCAACATCATCTCTAGATGCCTGCTGCAAACAGTGCCTCCCAGCCATGATGACCGACCAACCGACTCAAGACCAGCCGCCATTGCTCAAAATCCCGTTCCGTTCGCCACCGCTTTGTAATATGTCCATGTCTTTTTCTTGCTGATATGCAGAGTGGAGATTTGTCTAGTATGTCGCCATTGGCGACAGATGCAAGCAGGAAGAACGTGCCTCAACTGCTTCGAAAAATAAAACCAAGTGTCCCGTGCCGGACTTGCCTTATATCCGGACACGATAATAACCTCGCCGGGTCGGGCAGCCAGCCCAACCAACCGACCAGCCAAACAGACCTTTTCATCCTGGGCCACCCATCAGCCAGCATGCCTCGTGAGCGCGGCCGTTTGAACCGATTTTCAACACAATACCAACGCCCGCTGTGATGACAGGACATAGGAAATACGAGAGTAAGGAAAATAGCCAACGCATGCCGGCCTCATGAACACAGACACCCCGTCGCTCTTGTACCTCCATCGGACATTGTTTCTCGTCCGTCATCATTCCCCATTGTTGTTCCACGCACCGTATCGAGGGGTATCAAACAAGACGGTAAATCAACGGCGCGACACAAAGGAAATAGAAAAACAAGAGCGATAAGCGTATGTTTTGGAGCAGGCAACTTAAACAGCCGCAACTGCAGCCTCCTGCTCACCGCCACCTACAAGCTCCACAACCTTTCCAACCACGGCGCTGGGGTAGCCCCGACCCATCATCTCTGACACGACGTACCTCGCCTTCTCCCTATCCTCAACGGAGAGATAGGCGCGGGTCATTGCTTCGTATGTGCTCGGCTCGCGGCGATCACGTCCAACCGCCCCATAGATGTCCTCAGCACGGGCGATGTTACCCTCGGAAGCCCATCCGTGGATCAGAGTGTTGGCAATGTAAGGGGTCAGCTCGACTTTCCGTCGACGCATCTCCATGAGAAGTGGTTCAGTGTCAGAGACACAGTGGTTGGCCACCATACTCTCGAACAATGCCTGGAATAGGGATGCCGTCGCAGTAATGCTGCGGTCGTTGATAACCTGATCGAAGGTCTTCCGAGCTGCAGCCATATCGTGCAAGACACAACCGCGGGCATGGATCAGAGAAGCAAAGTGCACAGCCTCCGGCTTGCCGCCACTGGCACGGATGCTATCCAGGACGGACTCTGCGGCCTGCATATCCACAGGCTCAAGGGTCGCGTGAGTGTCAACAAGCAGCTTGTAAGTGTGTGCAGTGGGCGAGATGCCCCGGGCCTTCATGCGTGCGTAATATGCCAGAACCTTGGACTTGTCGCGCTTGGTGGTCAAAAAGAATTGCATCATGCTGTTGTAGGGCGCAGGACGAGCCTTGTAATTTGGCATTGCCTCCATCTCATCGAAAAGCTCCTCGGCGAACTTGACATCAGACACGCGGCACAGGGCATTGACGATAGTGCCGTAAGTGACAGAGGTCGGCTTGATACCAAGAGCGCGCATCTCAGCGAAGAAGAAAAGACAGTCGTCAATGCGGCGAGCCTTGCCAAGCTTACCGATGAGGGCGTTGTAGAGGAACGAACTCGGCTCGACACCCTCGGCCTTGGCGCGGTGGAAGATCTTGACCGCCTCGGAAGCCTCGTCAAAGGTCTTGGTAGACTCCTTAAGCGTGGTGATGTACAGCCCGAAGGTGTTGGCAGACGGGGTTGCGCCCATATCCAGTAGCTCTTGGTGGTACTGCTCGGCCTGGCCTCTGTAGCCCAGGCTGAGGCAGGCACCCAGCATTGAGTCCAGGATCGACGACCACCCGTAACGAACAACGGCAAATTGGGGCAGCAGTGGCACATCAGTGCGAGCCATGTTCAGGATGTCGTTACAAGTCTCCATCTTGCCCTCCCGGGCAGCGGCTGAGATGAGCTTGGCGTACGTGATGTACCGGGGGTGTCGACCAGCTCGGCGCATGTTGCGGAACCGAGCAAGGGCATCGTTCAACTTAGGGCCCTTGCGACCATGAGCACCTTCGAGCTCATCGGATATGAGGGATGATCCTTTAAAGTCGGTGTTATGCGCGTATGGGTCGAAAGTGTCTTCGTAGCTCGACACGGATGGGGCAGACTGGTACGGTGAGGGGGCACTAGTCGGAGAGACGGTCGACTCCCGGGGATCGGTGATGCCTCGAGAAGTCATGTACCGTGAGACGAAATCCATGCCCTCCTCGACCTCTGCTGCTAGTTGAACGTCGTCCGGCTTGGATGAGCGTATCCGGTGGAACATGGCCTCAGCCTCGTTTAGGCCTTCGACAACTTGTCCGGAGCCAATCAATGCGACAGCGAACATGGCGGTTGGCTCAATGAACGAGGCGTTTGCAGAGGCCTCGGGGCTGCTGAGGATCTGCCAGTATCGCCCTGCTTCCATCACCTCACCACCACGAATGCAGAGTGCGAGGAGGGCACTTGCTGGAGTGGCAATGTCCTTGAAGTTGACGGGGATGTTCGCAAACGCAGCGACTGCCGTATGCTTGTCGCCGTTGTCCGCCGAAGACACTGTGAGCTCCGCCATAGACTGAGCCCGTGACTCATCGTCGATGGCCTGAGCCCACCGGAGAGCCTCAAAGTAGATGCCCCGATGAACCAGACCCTTGACAAAACCGAGACTGATGATAGCGTCTTTGATGCTTGCAGCACGCACGCCATACTCCTGCACAATCTTCTTGTAGAATTTCATGGCACCCTCAAGCTTGTCCGAGACGATATAGGCGTTAATGACCGAGGCATAGACCTGAGCATCGAGACGATCTTTCAGAGTGGCCTCGCCGTTGTCATTGGCGATGGCAAGAGTACGGTATTCGCTGTAGCACTCGACAGCGCTGACCAGGTCTCCACAATTGGCGAAAGCCGTGATCATTGCCGGGAATGTTGCAGCAAAAGGCGTGGCCTTGTTGGTCTCCATGTGCTCGTAGAGATGGAGCATGTCGGAGAGACGGCCAGATTGAGCGCAGGCTGAGATGAGCTGGTGGTAAGTCTCGGGGGAGAACACATCGCGCTGGCAAGCAACCGAGTTCTTGAAGAGCTTGATGGCCAGGTCGAGGCGGTCATCCTCGGAGAGAATGGCGTGTTCAAGCTCGGAGGACGCGAACATGAACTTCCCAGGCTCATCCATGCCGCCATAACGAGCACGCTTATCCTCGAGTCTCTTCTTCAAAGAAGAGACCTCGAGTGATCGGGCGGCCAACAGACCAACGAGGATGTTGTAAGTATCGCTGTCTGGGGCAACCTTTCGGCGCATCATGTCCGTGTAAACATCCAGCGCCTTGGAGACAATCTCAATCTTCTCGGCCGGGAGGTGAATAGCGGCCATGAGAAGCGCATTGTACGAGGTGGCCAAGGGCTGGATGCTGGCCACCAACATGGCCTCGAAAACAGCTGGGATCTCGGCATAGCGTCCAGTCTCCGAGAGCTTGGTCAGGTGGTCGGCGTAGCTCTGAGATTGCGGATCAACAGGTGGTGTGGCGGAACGGGAGAGGCCTGCCGGCGAGAGAGGCTCAGCGGCCTCTTCAGGGGCAGGTGTCGGTACCCTCGACACGCCGGTGTGCTCAGCGTCCCCATGCTGCCTAGCCTCGATCTCCTTGGAAAGGGCAGCATCGATGTGAGCGAGCGCGGCCTGCTCCTCCTCCGAGAAGGCGGACACGCTGATGCCATCCTCATCAGCCTCCTTTGCCTCGAGTGCCCTTGCCTCAGAACCAATCAGGATGGAAGCTGGTGAGGGCTTCCATTCGATCTTGTCCTGGAAGCGAAACTGCACCCACTCGTTCTCCTCGGGATCCTCGGTGGCCTCCTTCTTCTGGAGGTTCTCGAAGTAGGCATCTAGCCCCCCATGGTTGTTGGCGAGCTTCTCGTGCCGGTGTTCGGTGGGGAGGCTGGAGGAGTGGTTGGCGCTGGTGTGGAAGGCGCTCTGCAGCTGCTGGAGACGGCTGAGACGGGTTGTGGTCTGGCGTTTCCGGGCCGCAAAAGACGGCCGGTTCTGGGAGTTTAGAACATGAGGGTGGGTAGCAGCTACGACAGACTGTGCGTAGCCGTGGGTGAAAGATTTGGTGAACCCAGAACGGATAAAGTTCGTGTATAAGTTGTTGTAGATAGATCCAGGCATTTAGGTGAAGCCTTTAGAGTGGGGGGACTGTGGATATGGGCGACACCGGTCAGCAACGCGTACATTGGGCAAACAGTTGGGTTCTTGTGCCTCTGCTGGACCAGGAGAGGAATTGCATGTGGGTAAATGTGTTGGTTTCGCGTTGGGCTCGACGTTACAGGAGTCTCTGATCTGATCTGATCTGATCTGCACCAAAAGTTCGGGGTCTTGGCCGAGCGACAAAAAAAAACCATTCTCGAAGTACACACAGGCACAAGCAGCACAGAACGTCATGGACTCGGGTGGAACCGAGACAGACCAAGAGTGGGTTCGGGCTGGGGCTGGGGACTTACTCGGGGGAAGAAGTGAAAGCGCAACTGCAGGTTCATTTGATGCCAATGAAGACATCAAACAAACGCGCTATTCAGAAAGGGTGTATTGGCCTATTGGAAGGGCTGGGTTTTGAAGTGGTAGAAGGGAGTCGTAGGGGAAGGGGCCGGGAGGAGAGGCGCGAGAAATTCGGAGGGTGATATGCAAAATCGCATCGGGCCCTGCGACTTGGAATTCGGAGGCGACGAGTCACACTTGGTGCCTTGCCTGCAGCACGGGCAAGTAACCCCCAAACCTTGTTGTGGGGTCTGGCGGTGGGTGGGCCGACAGGGGAGGGGGCGTGGCCAGCAAGATGCTGATTGGGCGCATGAAAACATCCCGGGTACACTCGCAGGGAGGACTCGGAAGCTGGGGGCAGTGTGGCCCTGGAAGCTAAGACATCCAGCGCTGGACTTTACGGACTATGGCACTGAGGACCTGGCCATCTGGACCTACTGTTTAGGTAGAGGTAGGTACCTAGCATATCACCCTCGTCCAACAAGAAGCAACAAGAACACAAAAGACCGAAGACAGTAAAAAAAAAAGCCATCTCCGGGATTGGCTCCTCCCATAGATACGAGTGTGGATTCAGTATTTGAAATTCTCTGTGCCCCACGACCAGTTTTCCGTACCGGACGGGGGGCACGAATAGGTGAGTACTCGGTATGAGTACTCGGTATGAGTACTCGGTGCCTTGGCCTCCTCTCCTATCCGTGACCAACCTGTCAATCTGTCCTTACCGGTCAGGCTGCGCTGCCACAGTCTCCTCGATGATGACGACTGTCATCGCGCCCTGCTTGGCCTGAAGTTTGTGACAGACGGAAGCCTCGGACGCGCTGCGCCGCTGCCACCTTGAATCCCGCTCCTAGCGTGTTTCCTGCGTCTTGTAGCGAAGAAAAGAAGCCGGCACAACACTGCTGTGGCTGCAGGGGGGTTCCCGTCACGCCTGTCAGGACCATCCTCGGTGCGTGGACAGACGTCCGGCTGCCTTCCCATTGGCAGCTCGGGGTCTGCACCCAGGAAGAAGCCGGAGCCCAATCCACGGCACCAACCCAGCAGCCCAGCCGCCTGGGAATGAGGGTGTGCTCTAGCCTCCAGGATCCTGTCCCTGTGACTGTGAGAGTCGCCGTCGTCACACTGTCCACCACCACCAAAATTATGTCCTCAGGGCGACTTCGCAAGGCCATGATGGATCGATCTGTCTCAGACAATAAGTATGCTTCTTGGCCTCCGTTGTTGTGAAGCATGCACCAATCACATACAGACTTCTAGACTCAGCATCAAGATCATCCAAGGGGGTTTGGGGGTGAAGTATTTCTCGCCGATCTCAATAACTCAGCCCGTCTTGCTTGTGATCCAGTGAGCCTGCAAGGCCTTACGGCTTGACAGCCAGACAGCCTGACAGCCTGAAAGGCCTGGCAGCACGCACCCTCCAACTAACCAGCCTAGCCTCAGGGACCGGCTTGTCTGATCTGTCCGTCTGACGCGGCTCAACGGCCTTCGCGAAGCCCGTTTCCGAGCCCGACTCGGCCCAGCAAGCCTTTGCCTGCCAGCCCTGGTTCGCCATTTTGCGGGGAAAACGGGGTCCCACCCATCTGGCTGTTGTTGCTTTGATCTCTGACCCCGAGATCTTGGTGCCGAAAGGCACGTTTCGGTTCCGAGGTGTCGTATGATTCTGCTGCCCACGAATCTTATCAGATTGATCTTGTTCAACCTTCGCACTAGGTAGGACCTTGCACCATGACGCACAGCATAGAAGCACTGAACGGATTTTCGTATCTGGTCTCGGAAATAACAACACGTCCATCGAATTCACCGTGTCCGCGCGGATGTACCGGCCATTTTGAGATCCAAGCTACCATTGCTGCTCGTACCAGTTCAAAGCACGTGTGGGAGACAATGCCTCACAGTTCTCAAGTGATGCTACGGGTCATGATCCCTCATCACACGCAACCAACGAAATGCCATTCTTCAGCTTTGTCATCGCCCAAAATAGAACAGAATGTAATTAGTTGCAGATCACGTGGACTTGACAACATTCTCGCTGAATGTCGAAAAGTTGAATTGGACCACCAGACCAGATTACACTACCAAACGAGTCTTGTGCTTCTCCGACTTGTTTGTAGTCTTTGTAGAGCTTGGGCCGCAGTATTTTGGAACAACTCGCGGTCCACGGGTGCTGCCCTGCGGTCATTGCCCGCCCCCCCGCCTACGCATCACATAGCCCTGAGGCTCCGCACCATGCCACGACAACAAACTCATCAAGCAGCAGACAGTTGTGATTCCAGCAGATGCCATCTTTCCAGAAAAATATTACTGGAGCCAATTGACTTGATCAGGTAGTCTACATGGCCTCTATGGCCTAACTTTGCTTGCAGGCCGGCGGTTGAAGTACAGTGTGTAATAGATCGATATTGTCGCCTCGGTTGCATGAAGCTCCAATTGACAACATTGTTCAACCGCAGCCAGAATAACTGCACCAGACTCCCTCATTCCTCATATTTCAGACTGACCCAGGTTTAAAGATCAGGCGCCACTAGTTTTTGATGGTTGTAGCTTGACACCGTGACGTCAGCCTGATGGTCTCCCGTGGCATCAACACCTGTACACTGCGATCGCTCCTCTGCGCAGAGGCTCGCTGTTTTGAGCCTAACAACCCATACATTTGCACGGTAAATATTACATTGCTAGCCAATTCAGCCATTTTGCCTGCTGTGAGAATGCCTCTTCGAAAGAACCGTTCAGCTGCGGAGAAAGGCACGGCCAAGTCCCAGGAGACCACTACATCGACCAAGCGCAAAGTTGCCGATGAAAGTGATGAGAACAGTGGTCCCAAAACAGCAAAGCGCTCTCGAACCACCAAAGGCTCGGCAAAGGACAGCAATTCTCTCAAGCAGGCCAAAACATCGACGGCATTCGCTGAGGAGCTCGAGAAACCAATCATCATAAATCGTGCTCCAGTGCTTGAGCTTTGGGGCGCGTGTGTTGCTCACTTTCTACACCCGGAATTATCGTGGAATCTGTGCCTCAGTATCGGAAGCAGCATTTCAACCATCACAGCCATTGCCTCTTCTGTACCTTTTCCCCCTTCCGCCGTCGACCCAAGAGCTCGCGCACAAGCTCATCCATCGGCCTCAGCACGTCCGAGCCTCGCGCAATAGCCGCTCGCCGCGTGAAAGTATCCATCTTCAGCATATACACGAACGCGCGGTACCCCCTGGTAGAGGACGTATACCAGTTGTTGTCACCCAGAACCAATGGCTGGGCACCCATCGCCGGGTCGCCGCCTGCGACGAGCGGGTTAGTGTAGTACGCCGACAGGAACGCATTGACTGTTGCGTGGAAGTAATCCGGGCCGCGCTGGCCGAAGCGGAAAGGAAGGAATACGGTATATAACAGCGCCAGACCATCTGTGAACCACGCATTTTCTGTCCCGTCTTCATCTAGGGCGAGGCGGGCCCAGCAAGACACCATGGTGCGGTTGAGGAGTCTCACCAAGTCCCAGTCGTCCTCTTCCTCGACTGAGTTATCGTACTCGATGATGCTGCTACACTTGAAGGCGGTGCCCTTGAAACCCTTAGGGAAACGCCGGAAAAACACGCGGTATGAGCCGGATGGGTCGTTGAAGTGATCGGCCATGCGTGGAAAGATGTTGGTGGTGTATTCGCAGGTTTCGAGGAAGGTTGCCAAACCAATATGTGCCACAGGCACTATAATCTTGTGATTACCATGGCATTGGGTCCCCGGTGTTGCTTCTAAGGGGGCCGGCCCTGAACACGCAGTCGAGAAGATCGTCACAGCCACCTCTGTACTGGACGCATTTCGGACCTTCTCCGAAACTGGTCACGGCTCTTGTCTCTTGCGAGCAACTCGCCAAGTCCCATTCGGTTGCTATGAGCACTTTGTCACCCAGGCTAAATAGCGGGAGGAAGTACTTCCCACCCCCAGTAGGCCCCATTGATCGCGAAGGAGCACGCAGACGCAACCCGGCTCCAGTATACCGATGCCGCCGTCTTCGCAGACAGGAATCTTCCATGTACCGACGATATCACCTTTTGTCTTTCTCTCAACAAGGTATTTCTCAGTGCCTTCATCTGACACACGAAGACCTAGGGATCCAGTGTGATCTGAGAAAAGTGTCATAATATTGGGCGGTATGTAGTACGGGTACCAAGATGGGTGTTTTCTTGTCACGCCCTGTCGTCCGAAGGCGAAAAGTCTATCCCCGGGCTGATATGTCAGGCCGTGGACGGTGACAGTCAGACCAAGACTGACGAATTGGCCTGTTCCATCGGCCTCTGGCCTCAAGTGGAGGTGGATCAATGTGTCCGAATCCGCCATTCTGAGAACCGCGTGGGAGCACACTGCGTCTGATGGGACGTGAATTAAGGGTAGATGATCCAAGGTGGAAGTAAGGACACCGTGACCTGACCTATCAATATTGAGTATCTCTTACGAGAAATCAGGGCCCGTTTAGTCATGTCTTCGGTCTGAGACGCAGGGTACATATCTAAAGCAACAACATCTCATTGGATAGCGCGGTGTTCAAATTGAGGAATAGTGTGACACGCACACATGGTCCGCAATGCCATTCATACCATGTGCAGAGGACAAACTCGGCCATCCAAGGCCAAAGAAAGAACAAAATCCTGCGAATGCCTATACAGGTACCTAGGTAGCGTGTCAGTGGCGGTCTGTGGGGGTCTCGACCAATGCTTCGGAGCTGTCAGGCTGGAAGTCGAACTGTTGTTGGCATCATACCACAACAGCACTTAAGACTTAGAGACGGGCCTGTGACAAAGTGGTTGTACAAATTAGAACCAACAGATATCAAATGCGGCAAAGGGCCAGATCGCCATGTTTGCTTTGCGGCCCGCTTCGCGCCACGACGTCATCGATGATCATTCGGGTCACTGATGTTAGGCGCTGATCCACGTCACTATTTTGCTCTGAAAAGCTCAACATAACGCTCTGTGAGAGAAGTTGAAAATTTTCTCTCGTGACAATTTGCATGTGCTCCATTGGAAACTCCATGTATCTTGTCTCGGCACGAATTAGTCAAGCAGAATAGCAACCCATCCAAGACCATCAACCACCATGGCCAACCAACAACCATCCAACATCGAGCCCTACATCCAACCGGGCAACCCAATCACGAAGGAACCACTCGAAGACAAAGTAGCTGCCAACCGTGCCCATAGCAACTCCTCAGCCCAAGGAAACGTCAGTGTGCCATCGGAGCGCTCTCAAGAAGGCACCTTCAGTTCCCTAGGCAGCGGCGTCCAAGGCGGCAGCGGACCGGTGGACGCAGCAGAGGCGAGGAGCACAGGCAGTATCGGCGACGAGGCTGGCGAGCAGCTGCAGAACCCGAACGTAAACGCAGAACAGCTGGCCACGTTCAGCGAGGGCAAGGTCGCCGACGCAGTGCAGCGGAAGAGCGGCATCCAGAAGGCACCCGGTGACGGCGAGGTCAAATATGACGACTATGCGAGTGACCTGGATAGGTATGTGTAACGCCCGCCAGTAGTGATGGCTGGGGTGAACTTGACGACTGACATGACTGCGACTTCCAGGAAAAAGGCTGAGCAGGCGGCCGCGCGTGATGACATCAAGGCAGCAAGGGAAGCTGGAGTGGATGTCGATGGTGGATCTGCCGGTGGAAATGTGAGAGGTGGTGTCCAGGTCGACTAGCAGTACATCATGATATGTGGTGCTTCGCAGTACCTAGCTAGATATGTTTGTTGTTGAGCAATGCTCCCATAGACGAACCTACGATGTCTTGCAGCGTTGCTTGGCGTTCCTGTCACAATTGTGCAATCAAGTATGGTTACACAGATCCAAACCTAGTTCTGATTGCAATAATTGAGCCCCCGGTTTCATGGCCTGATCGTGTGTAATGCGAGTTCTCGGGTCACAGGTCCATCCGAACATGGGCCAATGTTCCGTTCTAGTTGATTTTTCGTATAATACCCTGTGGTGGAGCTCTATAGCCGGTTGCTGTTGATCAAGCCATGCAGGCTTGGAGCCATGAGTTTGGGTAGGATGCATATTAAAAGGAAAACCCTGCCGTCTGTTTGGCGCACGTTTCTCGTGTCCGTATCGTTGAAGTCTGAGTTCCCACAAACTTCCTGGCCAAAATATTCCCCCAGCCAAGATGGAAAGTCTGTTGACACTGATAATTTAGTGGTCGTCGTGCTGTGGCCATACCGGTTGACATTGCCTCTGCAGTGCCATGCAAGTGGTGCCAGACGGTGCTCAGATCAGAGATGCACCAGCACAACAACCCATCACTCAACATCAACATCAAATTACGTCGTCTTCGAGACGCGTCTATCCAATGCCTCCGCTCAATGGAGCGTTCCTGCTGCAATGTGAGAGACGCGGGACCACAAGCCCACGAGTCTACGAGTCTTCAGTAACAGCTAAAGATTTACTGATGGGAGGAAACCGTGTACGGGGCCCCTTGTTCTTGGGCCGGACCTTGTCCCGAGTCAGAGCTGGCTTACGGCTAGATCCACCGGCATCCCCACGCCAAGAGATGTCCTTGGTGGAATTATTGGGGGTTCAGCTTTGCATCCCTGTCAGGCACCGGAGATCAACACTGGTCACCAGGGTCGCCGCCATTAAAGTTGAGACCAAGCTTTTCCCACATTGATGTAGACCCACGGAGATGTGCCCGTCAGAAGGCGAAGACCCCTCAGAAGAGCACGCCCACAAGGTTTATGGCCCTCGTGATTGACCCCCTAATGTGTGTGTCGATGGGAAATGTGCAAATGAGTCCTCATAATTTCTCCGCCATTGATGCGCTGGCCTCGTTCCGCTAGCTTCTCCTTCGATATCCCATGATGCCCCTTTCCTGCCATTCATGTATATAAACACCATGCCAAGCCATCGATCGACACTTGTAGTCGGCATATTTGTACATATCGGACGACTTGGAAAACTGCTTTACCTAGTCCGGACGTTTAATACTCCCTTGTTCACTGTCAATTATGGCCCTTAAGAAATCCCTTGGTGTTGTGGCCGCACTGGTCCTCACTGTCCTTGCTGCCTCAAGAACCAGTCCTCCTAGCGGGAGCATCACAGTTTGCTCGTCCGGCTGCAATTATAACACGGTACGTCTGCTGATCGCCTGCGACTTGTTACATATGCGTAGCCTGACAACCTCCTACAGATCCAAAAAGCAGTCAGCTCCATCTCCACGTCCTCCAAGGATGAGCACAGTATTTTCATTTATTCCGGGACTTACACCGAGCAAGTCACCATCCCAGTACTGAGTGGGAAACTCAACATCTATGGGTATACCAAGGACACTTCCGACTATTCAGGAAATGTAGTCAACCTGGAATGGAAATCCGCGCTCGCCACCGGGGCCGCTGACGACGAACACACCGCGGCATTGATTAACACGTCTCCCAATGTGGCTATGTACAACATCAACATCAAAAACACTTATGGCAAGCCCTCCGGCAGTGGTGGTCAAGCCATAGCCCTCTCTGCTTACAACACTGAGCAGGGATACTACGGTGTCGGCCTGTGAGTTCACATGCAACACATTATCCTACAGCCTTTCCCTGTCCACACACCACTCGAAGTCTGCCATTCTGTGAACAGATTACAAACATCTGCTAATTTCGACGTACTCAATCCAGGTACGGATACCAAGACACGCTCCTCGCCCAGACTGGCAACCAAATCTACGCCAACAGCTACATCGAGGGCGCCGTAGACTTCATCTTCGGCCAGCACGCCCGCACATGGATCACCAACTCCAAGATCGTCTCCATCGGCGCCGGCGCCATCACCGCGAGTGGCCGGCCTTCCTCCTCCGACACGTCTTACTACGTCATTACGGACAGCACGATCGAGGCGGGGTCGCCTGCACCAGCCGCGGGGACCGTCTACCTGGGCCGGCCATGGGCTCAGTACGCCAGGGTGGCGTTCCAGCGATGCAGCCTTAGCAGTATTGTTAACTCTGCCGGGTGGGAGGTCTGGAGCACCAGTAGTCCCAACACGCAGGATGTTTCCCTGGCGGAGTATGGCAATACTGGTGCTGGGGCCAGTGGCACGCGAGCTAGCTTCTCGTCCAAGCTGAGCAGTGCCCTTAGTATCTCCACTATTTTGGGCAGTGACTACGCTGAGTGGGTTGACTCGGCCTACTTGTGAGCTAGGAAGGGAATGATGTCCACTCGTATAAATTTCTGTGTAAATAGTTCTCAGATCTGAGCAACATATTTCTGCTTGGTCTTGGTAATGTGCATGACCCACTTTCCCCTTTTACCTCCTGATAGCATTGTCAAAATCCAAAACTTCAGTGCCCATTAGTCTGCTTGGCAGCGCGAGCTTGGTCAATCCAGTCGTACTGATCCTTGAGGTACAATTGGCTTCTGAGGTCGCCTGACCGTGCGTGGCCCTCAAAGTTCTCTGCCCGGGCGCAGCGTCCACACAGTCTACCGAGCTCACCGCTCGCCTTCTCAGAGACGACTTCCTGGTATGTCTGCGTCTTGAGGTACTTGCCGACCCAGAGCCCGCCAGTATATCGACCAGCTTTACGAGTTGGCAACACATGATTTGTACCAATACACTGGGAAGAATGTGAGCGTAATTGGTTCAGCTAGGAGCCAGGAGGAGAGGAAAACCGCCAAGATCTGCTCACCTTGTCACCATAAGACACACAAGTCTTCTCACCCAAGAACAGTGCTCCATAATTCGTCATCTTCTCCAGAGCTTCCCTAGGCTTCTGGGTGAGGATCTGGACATGCTCGCTAGCGAAGTCGTCGGCCAGTGCGAAAGCCTCGTCCAGATCATCCACGACGACCACCTCCCCGTAGTCCCGCCACGACGTCGCCGCGAGCTCAGCTGTGGACAGCGTCTTGAGCTGCTCGCCTAGGAGTCTGATAGACTCCTTGCCAACGGTCTCGCTCGTAGTGATCAGCACGGCGGGTGTGTCAGGCCCGTGTTCGGCCTGAGAGAGCAGGTCAGTGGCCACGGTGAATGGGTCCGCGTGCTCGTCGGCCACGATCAGGGTCTCGGTCGGTCCCGCCAGGAGGTCGATGCCTATCTCGCCGAACAACTGGCGCTTTGCCTCGGCCACGAATGCGTTGCCCGGCCCGGCAAGGAACTCGACCTTACGAATTGTCTCCGTTCCGATTGCCATGGCTGCAACTGCCTGCGTCCCGCCCAGGATGAAGATCTCGTCCGCTCCGGCGAGGTGGGCGGCTGCGACCGTCGCGTTCGGGATCTGGCCATTGATTGGTGGTGTACATGCTATCACATGCTTTACACCGGCGACCTTGGCCGTGGTAATAGTCATATGGGCCGATGCGAGGAGAGGATAGCGGCCACCTGGGATGTAAGCCCCTGCGGTGCTGATGGGGTTGTTTCTATGCCCAAGGAAGACGCCAGGCTGAATCTCGATCTCGACATCTTGAATAGAGTCCCTCTGTGCCTGAGCAAAGGTCCGCACATTCTTCTGTGCCTCTTTGATGTCTTTGATTGTCTGCTCGGGCACCTTGGATATGATGTCCCGGATTTGGCTGTCTGATAACTTGAAGGACTCGGGAGCCCACTTGTCGAACTTCTCAGAGTATGTCCGGACGGCCTGGTCACCATTGGCACGGATGTCATCAACCACGGACTTGACGATCTCGGTAACCTTCTGAGAGGCGGCAAAGCTAGCTGTGGCTCCCACAAGGGGGGATTTGAGACGACGAGCGACCATGTTGGTGTACTGCTTGGTTGTTTTGAGAGAACCTTGACAAGGAAAATACTCTGGTGCTATAGGAAGAGTGAGGTTTAATGTAAATGCTCTTCGGCTCTAGAGATATCTCCAACGGCATTCCCCTCCATTCTTATACCGACCAGAACCGGACCGCCATCTTGTCGTGAGCCGATGCCGCAGGCAAACCCGAAACCACTGTCGGTACCTCTCCCGGCAACGAGGTCTTCATGTTCTTGACAGTGGAGGAAATCCAGCTGGGAATGCATATGTTACTCGGACGTGTCGGTCTCTGGCCCATAGAAATGAGACTGACCGGGGCAAAGCCGTCCCCAAGTTCCCGGTGGGGCCGGCCGAACCCCGTCATGGGACAACAGAACCGGTCCATCCCGTCCTTAGCATTCTGGGATTTTAGCTCTGTGTAGTTCGGGAAGACGGCCCCTGTTGAATAAGCATGGATGAAATTTTGTGTGGTTTTGTACTCCATCCTGCGTCCAAGTTGCTCGCAAGTCGGGCCTACACGCAGTCAGGTGGTGGATCAAGGATGGGCTGACAGTTCTCCATGATGCTGCCCATGTGCCCCACCTTGATGCACAAATCTCAGTTCGAACTTGGATGGATAGTCCACAACGTAGACTACGGGTTAGCTATAGACCTTCGACATATTCGACGTCTTGGGTCTTCAATGTCTCCGCCTCCGCATGTCGGCCCGGCACCGAGGCATCACGGCAGTCTTCCGGGTGTTCGCCCACATCCCGAGACTGTGCCTTGGGTAAGTTGACTTGGAGGTTGACCTGGCCTGTTGCACCAGTGGAAATGCAAGCATAACATACCTAAGTACACATGCCCTAGTGACCAGCCGTGCCCTCCCCTGACTGTCTGTGTGGGCTGTCAAATGACTGACAGTCCGAGGAGCCCCGCCCAGCGGGACGAAATGAGGAATATCATATGCTGATGTGGTACCAGCTCTCTGGCTCAAAGATGGGTACGAGAAAGTGGGTATCTGGGTAACCCCCGAGTCTAGGCAGGATGTGCGCGCACTGCTTGACCGTGTGCCGGACTCCGGTGCGGTGGAACGGAAGCTGGACAAGCACACGGCTCCCCCGTAGGACGCTGTTACATCATAGGTATGCAAAGTTATTAAACATGGACGTGAACATGGTGTTTCCTGCTGTCTCGCAATGTCTTGGACGGCACTTTGAATCTGCAAGCCACATGTTCAAGCTGCTCGCCAGCAGAGGCCCGCAAAGCCACACAGCCAGCGGATCAAATAGGATGCAGATGCGGGTCGACAGACCATGTGGATTAAAACCTTCTTGAGTCGTGCAGGCGGCGCCTTGTCCAGCTGCCGGCAGCGGCAAATTCGACAGGACGGGCGCCTGTCGTTGTTTTGCATGCGATCAGTCGCACAGCATTTGTCGGAATTTGCCAACGCGGTTGACGATCCTGGCTGATCCCAATCACCAACTCAGCCTAGCAGCTTAAGAAGGTGGAAATGATGAAATGCCAAAAAGCACAAAACCACCGGCATGTGCCATTTTCTTTCCCTCCCACAGAGAACCGTTATCCTGGCCCGTACCTGGCCTCAATGACTCGTCCGGGTTTACTGAACGAGTGACAAGTCTCTCACTCGTGCTGACGGATTTCGACCACGCGTCTAGACCGTCGAGCCGACTGCCCATCTTCCACAGAACCGAATCCTTCCTTCAGCCCAGCCAATTTGCAGATAAACGAGCCGCACAGGCGGCGAATCAAGCCGGCGCTTATTGTCTAGGGAGGGTTGCAGCGATCTCCAGGCCTGCAAGAGCTTTGCAACCAGCTCTTACGCTTACTCACACGCTAAAGCAAGCCCGACGTTCTCGCCAAGCCGACGACAGGGAATCAGAGGTGGCTGGACAGCTGGAGTGAGAGGGAGAAAGCACTAGCACGGCGTAGGGCAACGCATTACAGCTCAGCATGGCTGCGATTAAGACGGACCCTGAGGCCAACCCCGGTCCTAATCAGGCGCCAGCCAAGCAGCAGGATCGGGAGCAGCAGCAGCAGCAGCAGCAGCAGCAGGATGAGAGCCAGGACCAGGACCAGGACCCGGGACAGGGCTTGGATGTCCCGACGCCCACTGCAGACCCCCCCTCCGCAGGCCGCCGACTTAGTGCCGCCTCTGATATTTCCGTCTCCAACATCTCCACAACATCCTCGGGCAACGAGAAGTGGCTGTCTCCCTTGGACAGATTGTCACTGCAGCCAGCCGAGAATGCTGCCATAAACACCAGTGCAGGCCGGGCCCTGAAGACTATGGATGACGACGGCGTCGACCTGAGTTCCCTCAAGGCGGGGGCCACCGGCCGCCCGGGACAAGGTCCGGAACAAATCTATCACCAGCAGAATGCTTCCACAACTCGCATGCCCTTCCACGGCGACGAGTCCTTTCCCGGCACGCCACAGCTGTACACGCCCGAACCCTACAACGGCCAGTACGCAGGCGCACAGCGGGACTCCCAGGCAGACCTGCTCCTCGACTCCCAGCGGAACCGGCATTCGTCCCGCTCAGTCTCGTTCGGACCGTCGACGACTTTCATGTATCCCGGCGCGGGCAAACCGCCCCCAAGCCGCGGCAGCAGCCTGCGACCCCGATCATGCACGCCGAGATGGCAGAACTCGTTCGGCATGTACATTTGCTTCATCTTTGGCGTCCTCTGCGCCGTCGGCCACCACATCTTCTACGCCTCGCTTGACGGCGAGCCCGCCAAGAGCCAGACCGAGATGTTGCGGTACGGGACCTTCCTCGCCTTCGCAGCAAAGGCTGGCTTCAGCGCCGCTGCTATTTCGGCTTTCAAGCAGCGCATATGGGTCACAGTCCGCTCGAGGTTCATGAGCATCTCCGCACTCGACTCCATGTTCGCAGCGGCCGAGGACCTGACCGCCCTGTTCAACTGGGAGTTCATCAGGGACGCCAGGGCTGCTTTCGCTCTGGTCTTTTTTGCCTGGACAACACCCTTGGTGGTTATTCTGACTGCCAACACGCTGTTGGTAGAGCCACGGACGATAGTTAGCAACACGACGTGTCCCTCGGTACGTACCTTGAACTTCACCTTTGAGGATCTCAACGACTGGAGGAAACCCACACGGATAGATGGTTTATTTGAGATTCCAGTCTCAATATGGAACACTACGAAGCGAAGCGCGGACCAGGATGATGATGACTGGTTTGACTACTACACCGGCCCAAGCCCCAACTTCCAGCAGACAGCGACCCTGGGCGCCTTCCTTCAGGAAGTTGTTGCGCGGAAGAACGCATCCTTTGAGGTGTGCACCTCGGGGTGGAACTGCACCTTCGATGTCGAGTTCACTGCGCCCGGCTACGACTGCACCGAGGTGGCAAGCGGAGTAGGCTCCACGCCGGTCAACCTCACCCAGGAGACCGGCCAAGCTGAGCCGCCATTCGGCACCGACATTCTACTCCCCCAGGGTCAATACAGCTATTATGCGTATGCCACCGGCGGCGAGTACTCGACCACTCAACTCAAGAACGTTGGTGTGGCTGGGATTCCGAACATACCCAACTCTGTGTTACCACCACACTTCGGTGCTCTTAGAACAGAACCCGTCATCTGGATCGGATATGTTGTGCTCAACACACCGGGAGACATCCAGCCTAACCGATCTGATCCGGGATGGCAAGATGCTTTCACGCCCAAGATATTCGCCTGTGAGCACCGTGAAACGAACTACGTCGCCACGTTCAACTACACCGACGGGGCCCAGTCAGCCAGGATGAGCAGCCGCAAATTCGGTGCGCCCATCATCAACACCACTTTTATTCCCAGTATAGAGGCAAACGATGGAACTGATGACAACATCACCGCGATACCCGAGGAAAACTACATCTATCCCACCGATACGGCCCGATATCGACGGGTCGCCGCGTACCATTCAATCGGATACATGTTGCGAAAGTTTGTAAATGGCACGGTCGAAGTTGAAGATACGCTCATTAATCCGATCCAGAACACGGAGGCCATCCAGACAAAATTACTAGACCCACGCAACAACTACTTCCCCTACCCAGAACTCATGTCCATGGTACAAAACCTCTACGAAGACCTCATCCTGTCCATGTTCAGCAACCCACAATTCGTCGAGGTCGTGTGGGCCTCGCGGCCCTCTGAGCAGTCAGGGACCCTTTACAAAGGTGGAATCAAGACATCGTCCGGCGTACAGACCGGCACGGGCGACGAATCAGACTACAACTACAACTGCACGCGGACCCGCACCGGCAACGCATACGCCTACCACAAGCGGGACCTGTGGATAGTGTACAGCATTGCAGTCGCGCTCACGCTCATCTGTGTGGTGGTTGGCAGCCTGGCAGTCCGCGAGAACGGAGGCGTCACTAGGAACACTCACTTCTCGTCCGTCGTCGCGGCCACGAGAGGCCCCGCGCTCGAGAAGGTTGCATGGATGGGGCCGTTACAGGACCGGGGCGATGTCCCTAAGGACGTGAAGAAGCTCAGGCTCGGGTATGGTATCATGAATGATAGCAAGGTCGGGACCCTGAGCCCGGCGTCGCCGCCCCCGGAGATCGGGCCGGATCCTAATCTCATGGGCGTAGAGGGCGACGGCTATGGCGAACGTGTTGTTCCTGAGGAGCGATCGAGTCCAGGATACTTTCGGAGAAGGAGGGCCTACTCCACTGAGATGAGGTGTGGGTTTGGCCTCAAAGGCGACGTGGACCAGAGGCACCGGGAGGGTAGTTTGTTTCACCGTTAGACGGGATGGAAGGCATGTCTAGATGGTTCAAGGCGTACAGGGAGTCGTGGGCATGCGTGCTCTGGGATAGTTTAGCTTGGATAAGGGGAGTCATGGCTTTTTGAATGATACCATCAGCGCCAATCTAGTGTGATATATAAATCTCTGACGCAATTTACGCCGCATGATCACCATCAGGCTTTGCGCCCGGTGTAAGCACTCCACTGTCTTCCTGCCCAGAGTTCTCAGCCAACGCATCCCTCTCCTCAACCCTCAACTGGCTCTCTGCCTTGCCGGTATTAACGAAACAAAACAGCACCATAGAGGCGGCGGCACAGCCCGTGCTGAACCAAAACGCAGCCTTATAGCTGACCATGGTGCCCCTGTGCTCGTAGCTCGCGGCCACCACGTCCGAGATGCCCAGGAACAGGCTGATGGGTAGGAACAGGATGCTGTAGATGAGCGCACCCGCCGCGCCCTGGTCCTTGTGCGGCACGTTGGTTGTGATGAAGACGTTGCTGACGTTGAATATGATGTCCACCCCGATGGTGGCACCAATCATGGCCGGCAGCACCCAAGCCCAATAGGAACCATCCTCTGGGATCAACGCGAACAGTAGTACGCTGATGATGCTTCCTGCCCCTGCGATGATCAGGAGCACGCGGCCTGGGAGGAGGTGGAGTGTTAGGCCGCCCACTGTCGCAAGGATTATTCCTCCTACTGCCATTCTATGTTGTTTGAAGTCAGATACTGGTGGATATGAGGCTAGGAACCATGAAGGATACTTACGGGATGAAGGCCAAAGCCGTTGAAAGAACGCTGTAGTCCATGACTGTGTAGAGACTTGAGTTTGGTGGTTAGCGGGCTGACCAAGAGACAAAGGGACGGATCGAACTTACTAGAAACTGGCGTAGTACATAAAGATACCAAAATTTCCGTATCCGAAAGTGAGGCCGATGAGAATGGTCTTGAAGTATTTCGGATGGAACAGGCTCTTTGGAAGCAGAGGCTGTTCGGCAACCGAACCCTCAACGATAATGGCCACGATCAGCAACAAGATACCTGCGACGAAAGTCCCGATGACATAGTTTGTCCCCCACCCGTTTGGCGCATGGGCGCCGTCCGTAACCGCAAACACGATTAAGATGAGCGCAGGGACCGTGGTGAGGACGCCCCACCAGTCCATCTTGACACCGGGGGTCGAGAGGCCGCCCCGCGGGATGCTGAAGAACGCGGCGCCGGCGCAGAGGCTCGTGACAATCGCAGCGAGCCAGAAGTACCACCTCCAAGAGAGGTACTCACCCGATATGCCGCCTATGATGACGCCGAAGAAGAAGCCCAGCGGCGAGAAAGCGCCGTATAGGCTGAAGATGAGGTTCTTCCTTGGGCCAGGGCGGTAGATCTTGCCCATGATCATGATCCCCGTGGGCAGGAATGCGGCGGGGCCGAGGCCCTGGAGTGCCCGGGCTGCGATGAGCATTTCGTAGTTGACGCTGAAACCAGCGATGAGGGTCCAGACGACGAACCAGGCCAGCCCCGATGTGAACACAACAAAGCCGCCATAGATGTCAGCTATCCTTCCCAGGGGGAGGAGTAGTGCGCCCAGTATCAAGGTGAAGACGCTGGCTGGCCATATCTGAGCGCCGAGAGGAATGTCGAGTTCTTTTGAGACGGTCGGGAGGAGGATGTTGAAGCCGGAGACGAAGTATTCCTGCCATGGTATATAGTATTAGAATCACGACTTCAAGTCACAATCGGGTAGTCCAGATGTCGGGGTGGTGGCGCTGGTAATAAACTGACCGACATCAACATCGAAACTAGCATAGATGTGCAAAACGTGATTTCAGAGAAGGCTGTCTTGAAAGTCTCAGGCCGTTGGCGTCCCAGACGCTCCAAATCCGCCTTTTGCAACGTCATTGGGTCTTGCGTCGTGGGAGAGGCATCGCGCTCTGAGTCCTCGGGCAAGGTAGGCTTCCCGTGAAGAGTCATACTGTCAACTCGGATGAAGCTAGTATGGGTGATCCGTTGCACGTTCTACTGTGGTTGAAGTCTCGCCATTTTGCATCTGGTTCAGTCACCGGGAAGGCACCAGCAACTTATACATCAAGGCGGGTCACGCAAAATGACTAATGAGACGAGTACATAGACAGCTAATAAGTCTCGATCTCACATTTCTAATTATCTTTGAAATACACGGTGTAGTGGTCAAAGCCTTGGTAGTGACGGCTCATATGCAAGCGTTGCTCTTTTGCTACCAATTCTGGCAAAGGTCGACGGACATGGGGCGTCATTCCAGAGTCAGGGCCGTCACGGACCTTAAGGCTCGGGGGCATAGTCCACCGTCCGGTACGGTGGGTCCTCGATGGCGCTAATGCACGTCTTGTGTCTTGGCTACCTAATTCAGAATGGTGAGAAGCTTGTTACGTAGGGAAGTGCTGACAAAGAGAGGGAAGGCGTGGGCAATGACAAGTCGTGCTCAAACCTGAGATTCTTTGTGTCGACCAGCGGCTCAGCCTCGACTTTCTACCATACAATCACGAAGGAACTCCACAGTTTTCCCCCACACGCAAGCCTTTCTTCAGAAGCTTGGTCTGCTGCAGGGGAGAAGAATTGCACATACTATGTCTCGATCTTGTCTAATATCTACCCGAACATACCTAGCCTGCATGTGACCCAGTGTACACGGTAAGAGTGGTCTACGTTATGATAGACTCGGTCCCGATTCGGCTGAACGCATCCCCGCCTTCGAAACCGTGCCACAACTGCCGTCGGAAGCGATTGAGATGTGACCGGTCCATCCCGGAATGTCAAAAGTGTGTCAGCAAAGGGGAGAAATGTCTGGGCTACGGAAACTTGCTCCGGTGGACGAACTCTGTGGCCGTCAGGGGCAATCTTGCGCACCAGATATCACAACACCAACGCCAATGCCGGTCTAAAGATGCCATCCTTTCACATGGTGTTCTGCCAACGAGGCGGCAAAGGGTAGATGCAGAGATCCAGCCTCTCCAGCTTACCCTCATTGATCCTTTGCTGGTCAACCTCGGACAGCGACACCGGGAATACATCGGCCATTGTGAGTCGCACCAATCAGATATCTATTCAAAAATCAGCCTTGCAACTCCATTGTCTGACTCTCATCAAAAGTCGAGCGATCCGTCTGTAAAGACCTGGTCTCATTCGACCACCAGGATCACTACAATCCGTTCCGTCAGATACTTTCCTTAGTAGACAGCTTCGACTACATCCGGGAAATAACGCTGGCAACGTCTGCAGTCCACATGGTCGTCCTACGGCGAAGCCACGGGCTCACCTATCAAAAGCAGCTCGTGGATGCTCTCACCGCCAAGGGTCACGCATACCGCCTCCTACGCCGTGCCCTTGACAACCTGGCCGCGGTTGACAAGCCGATCGCTATGGTGGCCGTCGTGTTCTTTATCAACTTCGACCTCATCGAGTCGGGGCGGGGCTCTTGGAAGACGCACATCGAGGCGGCTGGGAACCTCTTGAAGTCAATCCACGCCATGGAGATCAGGAAGCAAATACCGCCCAGCATCGCCAAGCTGGCAGACATCGTCGTGGCAGACTGCATCACGTACTACGTGCTTGGCTCGGCTTTCACCGGCTCTGGGGACACTGCCCTGTCCGCGTTCGAGTCCATTGATATCATCTCCGTCTTGCAGAGGGCAGCGCCTTTCAGCTATGGGTGCTACCCGCCGATAATGCTCGAGATACTGTCGAAGGCCACGCATTTATCCCAGACAGATGCATGTATGGCTAGAGATCTGATAGATAAGCTCTGTGCGCTTGACTTCAGGGCTTGGGTGTATAGCATCCCGGATCTATCCCCCAAAGACGACCTCGAGGCGAGAGTGGAAATCGCGGAAGCTCACCGGGCGGCAACATGTCTGTACATTCTCCTCGCCGTACCGGACCTAGAACGCGATGCGATTTGTGGGCAGGGACTCACCGCGGAGGCCCAGACCCGCAAGGTGCTAAAGCACTTGGCGTCTGTGCCGAGTGAGCACGCCTTATCCAAGGGCCTGATATGGCCTACTTTCATGGTCGGCGCGCAGACGGACGACCCCGACGGACGGGAGTGGTGTTTAGGAAGGATGCAAAAGATATGGGTGGCCAGCCCCTTCATTTGTCCTTGGGGCTACATCGAGACCGCCATGACCATGATGCAGCGTGTGTGGGAGTCCAAAGACGCAAAGTCAAAACTCGACAGCGACACGGGCACAAACTGGCTCCAGGACCTGAAGGGGTTCCCTGACCATGCCTTGATTGTGTGAGACTGAACTGCCTGGTGTTTGGACGGCACGGAGATGGTGGGCCTCGGAGGTTTTGTACGATGTGGACTACTAGTATGGCAAAAGGCGGCTGGAATTGATCTGCCCAGCGGATCACTGCAGCTCGACAACCGATAGAGGGTAAATAGCACTTCACATGTTTTTGCCACTTCTATGGTCATCAATGTGCTCCTAGAATTTCTACGGCGGCAGTACAATATCAACGCTCCCTATGGCATCTCTCGAGGACGTACGAGCACACTCTCCATAATAGTATACATTGATAGTGACGGAGCCACTGTTTGAAAGTAATGCTCAATCATGATGACCTATAGAATACCTCACGGCCTCTCGGTTTTCTCATAATGGGTGAACTCAGGAGACTTGCTCAAAGGAGGCCTCCCCAGGTGAGGTTTCGTATTAGGACATCAATTTCATGTGAGTTCATTACAGTGAGAAATGCCTAGGTGTGCATTATACAGATGATGTGGCTGTGTAGCAGGCACCAGGCCAAAGCTACCTATCCCCGAAGAAGCATCTCGGTCACTCAAGCAGGAGGCCATAGAGGGCCAGCTCCATTAGGATGCTGATACTGGGTTCCTAGGTGCCAAGGGAGGGTATGTACATAGTGAAACCGGATCCAGGATTTCGAACGATGCGGTGAGCTTGTACGTCTCAAGCTACCATCACTCCAGTAAATTGCCATGCGGATGCGTGCAATACTCCGGACCCCACCCAGAGCAGTTGCCACCGCGGAAGTACTGGGCACCATGGCACTGTTCCAAAGCACATATCGGTGGGTCCGTGTAATCAAGCCGTTGGTAGACTCTCACTAGGTTAGCGTGTACTGTTCAATTCGGAGTCAGCCATCGAAGAAGTAAAGGAGTAGCTTTATACCAACACAGTAAAGAGTAGGCCACAAAGTAGCCACAGCATCTCTTGAGAGCTGAAGCCCCTGAAGTATTTGATCTATAGGCTAAGAATAGGGCATGCTTGGTCTTGAAGGGTTAAAATTTGGATCTAGAAGCTGCTTACGGTGTCTGCCCTCCGGGTCCACCCCACTCATCTCAGTCGAGTACAGACTGTCCCAGCTCGCGCTGTAGAAGAAACACAAAAAGTAGATGGGAATGTTGTCAGATATTTGTGATACCTCGAAAATATTGAACATGTTACACTTCGGGTAAGCGCCGTTGATATAGGGAGGCTCGTTGACTCTGTTCTTGCTGTTGTACTCGGTGAGGGCGTTACATTGATCTGCGCAGATGGCAGGATCATAACTGGGACCTGGCCCACTCGAGTTATACATCTCGCGGTAGACTGGTTCGAGGAAGGTGAGGTAGCCGTCAGTAGGCTCGATCATATCCACATGAGGAAAAGTAGACCCTGCTTTAGCGCTGTTGCCGAAAAATGTATCAGCAAGCGTCTCAAATGGGCCAAAACATCATCAGTGTGGGAGCAGGGACTTACTCGCCACGGGGGCCGAAAAAGCCGAGGTCGGTGAGGTTCTGACGCGCGGCGTGCTTTAGATAGTAATTGGATCCAGCGACGAGGACCTTGAAGTCACATCTGTTCTCTCCTTGGTTCAAGGAAAGGTCGGAATTGATTGACTGGCCCCAGAGGACACATTTGATCAGCGTGGTGGAAGGAGGGTTGGGGCATCCTTTGTCGTAACTCGGGTCGACAACAGGGTCTCGCTCAAAGTCTAGATACCCGACATCAGCCATCAACCGATGCTAGTTTGGGTACACTAAACGCAACAGCGACGTACAAATATTGAACGAACTGCAATCCTCATTTCCATTGCATTCGTTGGCGCAAAGATCAGGGTCGTAGGTGTCCAGGTATTCTGTTCCGTGATAAACCAGGCCAAACACGCTGCCGTTCAAGGCTTGTCCGACGAGTCGGTATCCGAGCGGCGTAGGGGCGATACGTGCTGCAGCGTACAGCGTCGTGAAATTTTCGAACTCTTTGGGAGTATCTGGCTCAGGCACAGGACCATGACCGATTATTAGCGGGTCGCAGTCACCTCGCTGGGCGATGTGGTCGTCAAGGGCTCGATCAGTCGATGCTCCCGCCAATTGCTTAGGATCGGTTAGGTGCTGTGAAACGTGCGCCTGTGCGAAGGCGAGCACGGAGAGGAAGGAATAGGCACAACGCATGATCTGCATCGTGATGTCGATGGAAGGTTCAGGCCCGAAGTCGAGCTGTTAAGGACTGACTAATATCTGATTGTATGATGCTGTTCTGGTGGAGAGCACTCGTTCTAGCATGTAGGTGGGTGGATGGATGCAGGTGACCACTCAAGATCTGAATTTTGGACAAGAAAGGAGATAGGAGACATGTTGTGTTATCAGCGGACGGGCAAGGAGAAGGTGCAACAGTCACATCCTGCAACCTCCTCAGGCTTGCCGCAACCCTTCCCGAATCGCTCCTGGAAACAGGCAAGAGCCACAACCACTTCCAGACCATCAACTTTCAGTCTGCCCTTCATAGGAGAGAGCGTCCACTAGCAGGGCTTTGAGGCAGCCACCGAACAAACTGAGATCACTGCTTGCTTTTGAGAACATTCTCTTCATAAATCCCGATTGTTTCACCCCTTACAGAAGCCTCCGCGTGATCATACCCAACCCCGCAGCATCTCCAAGGCAAATAACTCGATGAGTCTCGATATTGACAGAGATGCCAGAATTCTCTATGACTACCTCCACATGAACATGCCTATGCAATCACATGCAGAAGCCATATTCACCCTCTGCAGCTTCGACCTACGTGTGGCGCACCGCGCCGTGGACATCTTCGAAGGTGGGCATGGTGGGCAGCGGCAGTATCTCATATTCTCGGGACGACACGGCAAGCATACCGCAGACCTCTTCAAAAAGTCAGAAGCCGAAGTCTTCGCGGACGTTGCACTGGATAGGGGCGTCCCAAAAGAACAAATCATCCTGGAGACAGAGTCAACGAACACCGGTGAGAATGTGCGTTTCACATACAACCTGCTCAAGAGCATGGGGCTGAGCCTAAGGAGACTGATCCTGGTCCAATCACCGTACATGGAGAGGAGGACTTATGCAACTTTCAGAAAGCAGTGGCCTGATGCGGCTGTCGAATTCAGTGTCACCTCACCACAGCTGAGGTTCGACCAGTTTCCATGCGGTGCTGTTCCTAAGGACCTCTTTGTAACTATTACGGTTGAGACCCTGCTGCGTATCAGGGATTATCCGGCAAGGGGGTTCCAGATTCCACAAGATATTGCGGACAAAGTCTAGGAGGCAGGAAAGAGGTTGATTGTGGCAGGCTACAGCAGCAGCAGTGACACTTCTTGAAAAGCGAAGACACTCTTGTTCAACCGCTACTCGGACAGACCTCACTAGAAAGTACCATTATATTCCCGGTAGTGAAGCCAGCGTTGTGGAATGACAAATTAGATCTTCAGCTTTGTGCCAGCGAAGTTTTGGGGTCTACATAGGCTGAGACCCTTACATGTGCATCAGCAGATGTCCAATCTCAAACACATTTAGCTGCTCGTGGAGACGTCAACGAGACTCCAAAGGTATTTCGGCGTGTGTATGTAATGCCGCTCCGGCGTGGCAAATGCGGATTGCTGAGCCAACCTTTCGAGTCATTTACATATGGGAGAAATCAAATTACTTCTCCATATGCTCAAATCTGGTCATCTTAGCATCCCCATTGCTGGTAACCTGGCGCAGATCATCCTCTTTGAGTACGCCCGTCTTGGATATGTGTCTCAGTAGGCCCTCGTCACCCTCGCGATGTTGAGCATGGCCTTTGCCGATAGTAAGGAACGAGTCCCTCAAGAGAAGCTCATCTAATTCATATACCGCGTTAGCTTTGGATACACAATGACTCAGAGGTAAACTGAGGTGGCCGTTCAACTACTCATTCAGGTTTTGCGCGCAGCACACAGCAGGGACGAGGGAAGCTGGAAGTGATGTTTTACTTACAGAAGGCGGTAGCAAACAATGTCGCGGGTACGTTGACAAGAATAGCTATAGGAGCGTACCCCATGTATGTGAAAGCCTCTCGCCCATAGAAGATCAAGGCGACGAGCCTCGTTCCTAAATCTCGAGCCAAATTAGTCGAAATCGTGACATCCGCGAAACCCCACACCATGTTTCCGTATGCGAGGCCGATGATAAATGGTGCCGAATAAGGTGATACGAAAGGCTGTTAGTGGGTCAGCCGCTGTGCGAAGCGTGGGTTGAGAGAAGGTCGACACGCAGAAACCAATTCATAGTCATTGCCAACGTGAAGGGGCTGCGATGAAAGTGACTAACATTGGCTGGATCCAAGCAGCTCCATATTATTACGCCGATGAAGGAGTCAACAAAGAACTCAGTCATGAAAACCCATCTAGTGTGACGTTAGTCCTGCTACGGGTCCAAAAGTGTTGCATTCTAGAACATTTCAAAACGTGGAAGACGGGGATCCGCAAGAGAAGAATGTGGTACTGACCCTAGATTTGTCTGGTTCGGGTTTGGGAAAGAGCACAGGATTGACGCTGGTGCTCCATTAGCAACAAGAGGCTTTCCAGCTGCCAGGAATTGTTCGTTGGCCGCCTGGATTTCTGGCCAGTACATTCCCATCAGGACACAGCCTGCCACAAAAGCACCAAATATCTGGCTTAATATATAGTACGGGACCTTTTTCCACGGAAATCCTTGCCAGAGCGCCAACGCAATCGATATAGCTGGGTTGAAGTGCCCACCGCTCGTCGGGGCACAGGTGATGATCGCAAAGGCGATTCCAACGGCGAAAGCCCAGCCAATTTGGAATATACTCCCAAACGCCGTCACCCCGAGTGGGTTCTCGAGATTCAAGGTGAAAGACGCGATGGAGGCTATTCCGGGGAATACATAGAAAAATGTGCCCGTGGCTTCTGCCGCGCATTCTCTCAGCCAGCGTGGTCGTGCATGTTCCAGGTCGAGGGTGCGCTGCGAAACGGGCTTCCTCTGTACCACTTGCCGACTGATATGGCCGACGACAGCTTCTGTAACGCCAATTTCCAGATCGTTTGTTTGGAGACGGTTGATTTGCGACATCTTGGATCGACAGCTTCTCTCCACTGGCAATAGAGTTGTGACGAGAAATGTCAACGAGGCTGTGTGATTTCATACACGAGGTTAAGTTGAGTACAATACTCCATGAGCAAAGAAGGGGGCGAGTAGTTTAAGAGAGGGAATGGTGGCAACCCAGTATTGGAGGCATCGGAGGGGGAGGAATTCCAAGGATGGGCATGCCGTCCTCGAACATCCGCAACTCCGGCGTCATTGATCTGGAGCAGGGACATGCCCACGCCTTGGTGGCACCAAATCAGCACAAACTAGGAGATCTCACAGCGCGGCAATAAGATCCGGTATTCCCTGAGCGTATGGTGCAGCCCGGGAAGAGCGTGCCGAACTAGTGATGGCTGGGAACGCACTTGAAGATGCAACTCAATGCCGAGGTACCTTTGGACGCTACCACCACACCTCATTGGTCATGACGCAGTAGGCAAGGGTTCCAGGCTGGGGAAATATCCTGGGGAAAGGAGAGATGGTATGGGGCCAGAATCTGGGGTCGATGATGCTAGAGATGAAAAGGACCGAGAAGGGGTCGAATTTCCCCAGACTAAGTCTATAATTGAAGCAGTAACCCCAGGGATACAGCCGCGGCTAGAGCTTGAGATGGCGTACTGATCTTAGCTGGACCATTGTCTCCTGGTTGTTCACTCGTTTCGTGCTTGCATCTCTTGATGCTCAGACGTCTTGTGACTCCGCACCTGCAACAAGGGATCGTGAAGCAATCCTGGTGGGCGTTCAGTCACAACCCCCCCCCCCAAACAACAGCTAAAGCAACCGGACTTTATGGTTCCCACAGCCAAGGAAGCTTATAGTCTGCACCTCGGAAGTCGGCATAGCCTCCTGGCTTCCAGAAGGCCTAGGTCTTCTACTAGCTGGATTCCGTCCACGTTATTCAGTGACTAATAGGTCACAAACCAAGTCATGTGAGACCGAGTCCCTCGACAGCAGCTGCACCAAGATTACGTCCCTCGGCGGGACGGGTGGTTTGATTCTGGAAATTGCTAAGCTGCAACTCTTTCGCTATTATCGAACATGCTCTAATTGTGGTCCTGTTCTTAGTGGCACGGATAACGACATGAAGCGAACAGACGCCGGGTTTTACATTAAGTCCGATGCAAGAGCCTCCTACGACCGCGTAACCCCGCTTCGCCCTTGGGCCGGCTAAATAGCTGTGGCAATGAAATTTCCAAATCGTGCGAGTACATCATGTTGGGAAAATCTTCTTCGTGATCACCGTACTTGAATCTTTCGCTATAGATACAAGGTTTGCAATCATGGCGCAAATGCCGATACCTCCCAAGCTCAAAGAGAGTCTATCAAATTCGAAATGCGAATACCGATACCTCGGAAAAAGTGGCCTTCGTGTGTCAGTGCCAATCTTTGGTTGTATGAGCTTCGGCGACCCGAGGACTCTTCCATGGGCGATTGGCGAAGAAGAGGTGAGTTCGTGGACTAAAGGCTTCGCCTTGGGAAATGCCATTCACTGACTTGCTCAGGCACTGCCGCTGTTGAAGAAGGCCTATGATGAGGGCTTGAATACCTGGGACACTGCAAATGTCTACAGCAATGGCGTGAGCGAAGAAATTATCGCGAAGGCCATAAAGAAGTACAGCATCCCGCGGCACAAGATAGTTATCCTTAGCAAGTGTTACGGAGCCGTCGCTGAAGACCCCGAGGGCCGCTACGCCTTCCAGCGAGACCAGTTCCAAGCATCAAAAGACTACCAGAACCAATTTGGACTGGGCAGGTCGGCCATCTTCAATCAAGTGGAGGCTTCACTCAAGCGCCTCGACACGCCGTACCTCGATCTACTACAGATCCACCGCTTCGACGGCAGCGTGCCGATCGAGGAGACTATGAAAGCACTCCATGACCTCGTGCAGAGCGGAAAGGTTCGCTATATTGGTGCCTCGAGCATGTGGACGTACCAGTTCGCACAGCTTCAGTTCTGCGCCGAGAAGAATGGCTGGACGAAGTTCGTCAGCATGCAGGTAAAGGACCCGTCCGATCCTGTTGACTTACTACTTTAAATCCTTCAATGGCTGATTTTGCTTGACTTAGAACCACTACAATCTTCTATACAGAGAAGAAGAGCGTGAGATGAACCGCTTCTGTGACGAGACTGGTGTCGGCCTCATCCCCTGGGCGCCATTGTGTCGAGGTCATCTCGCGCGTCGACCCGATGAGTTTGGCTCAACGGAGCGGAGCAAAGGAGAGAAAGCCAACTCGGAGATTCCTGAGACGGACCTAGCCATCATAAAGCGGGTCATCGAGATAGCCGAGAAGAAAGACTGGCCTATGGCGCATGTATCGCTGGCCTGGATCAACGCGAAGGTTGCCAGCCCGATCATAGGCTTCAGCACGGCAGAGAGAATTGACCAGGCTGTCACTGCGAAGGGGAAGGTGCTTAGCGAGGAGGAGGTCAAGTACTTGGAAGAATTGTATGAGCCTAAGAAGGTCTCAGGCCACTCGTAGTTAGAGATACACTCTGGGACATTCTGACCCTAATCTCCATTGTATAGGAAGTGGTGGTTGCCTATTGGGCAACAGTACGTATGGCTCTATGATTAGAGCTTCTCTCTCTCTTAGAGGAATTAGGAGTTTAGACAAGCAAGTAAGCCTAAGAAGGCTGTCTCCTATTTGAGCTCGGAGGCAAAGCATACAGAAGTGATCATACAGACAGCTTATTAGGTCGTCTTACAACCAAAACCATCAGATTTTGTGGCTCTAAAGGGAACACTTGGGCAGCTCTTTTAAACATGTTTTCAGGATACTTTTCATTTCTCTGGCATTGTGCTTTTTTTTTTAAAACCCCCCCCCCCAACCCCCCGGTGAGTCTTGAGCATTTACCACTGTATTACCACTGTACGAAGGCACCACATACATGGTATATGTATGATCGATTAGAAATGAAACCACACCACTTCAAGTTTGATTGCTCTCGAACATGAACGAATATTTTCAGGACGAAATTTCTTGCCAAGTCGAAGATAGACCCGGAAAATCACGGTGTGAGTGCATTAATAGTGTCAATCCGTCCTTCGAAGCCTTCAGATGGTGAAAACAAATGTCACAAGCCGTAAAGCCCACCACGACTCCCTCGTGCAAAGGTGGGGGGATATTTCCTGGCAGACTCATAATGAGAACTTGTTGTTGCGCCAGAAAGATAACCAGAAGACGAAAAGCCGCAAAACATGCAGCTACGACGTCTACGAAGCGCGTATGTGGTGTTAAGGATGTTGGTCGTCGTCAGGTTGTACCAGTATCAAACAAAATGTGTATTGTAGTCGGCGACGCATTCCTGTCGTCTAGCAAGGGGACTTCAACAGCTGACCTCGTGACGCGAATATAATAGGAGCCTCGATGCACCAATGTCATCGACAACTTTGAAATACGCCAAGCGGCGGAGGGTGGTAGATGTTGCGTGAATGCCCCCAGTGAATTGGCATAGCGAGCGTCATTCGATTGCAGCTCTCGATTTTTGATCAATTGTTTGAATATGCTTGAGCAGGCAACAAAAGACCCTGTTAGCGTGGGGCTTCGGAGTTGGCTTCAGAAGTGAGGCGCAAGCGCACAGCTTCAGCAGAACTCTTGCGACTGCGGCAGTGTATCCCATGAAAATCTCGTCGTTCTCGAGTATCGATGCTCTTCATGTCTTCCAGAGCTGACGGTCACGAAATCCCGGTATCGCTGCATACCTAGGTATTCATCACAGATCGCAAGGATTCATCGACTTCTCTCGGCGAGCCCTCTTGCTCGAGCTTCGATCGAACTTTCCAAGTGAAACCCTTGGTCATTGTGCGCAACCCCCTCTGCTCAGGTCTCGTAACTGGTTCCGTTTCTATTCCGTATACAGCCGTAGCCAGTTAGGATTTGTAGGGATGCTTCGATACTTGTTTGAACCCACCCGGAGAAGTAGCGGTTGCGTTTCCAATCCCCCATACATATAAAATGTACGTGGTGCCTTCATACAGTGGTGAGCGCTCCCCGGAGAAGTACTCCCCCCGACACTGCGTTCGCACGCAGCGCTAGATAATCGATGCCGAGTCGATGCGTCCGTGGCACGGAAAAGCAAAACGCGTAGAACGAATCGTCTACGCACTTCATAACTTACCGCGGTCCGAACCAGTGTTCCCCGCAGTTGAGCACCTGCCTAAAGCAGACCGTTGCCAGTCTACTGTCGCTTTTCAGCGGGGATGAGACACCGGGCGGTGCTCAGCCATAGACCTCGGGAGGAATCCAAGCCCAAAACAAGGGGAGCCCGGGACAGTCTGGGCTCTGCGTGCTATCGAAACCTAAAGACGCGCCAATACCGAGCCGTCGTGCAGCTGCGGGTGGGGGAGTAGCATTCAGAGTCAGGATGAACAGGTACTGGCACCACATGCTGCAATGCAACGGTATGATCGCGAAGGGCAAGCCGGGAATACGCCCAGGAACCGTTGCACCGTAGTTGCCGATCCGCTGGATGAACATGACATTGCGCCGAGACTGACGCGGCGCAGGTGACCTGGTGCGTGCAAGCCCGCGACGGCAGCGATGATGTATACATACATATGTGGCGGTGATGGAGACTAGCGGTGATTGTAGGTACCTGTATATATCTAGACCTCTGCCGCAGGTCTTGGTCTCGTTCGACCATTTGCTTTTCACACCAGTCCCGGTTGCTTCACGTCGCCCGAGTATCCCGAGCTGCCGCAGAGACTCTCTCTGACTTCGCTTCTCAGCATGTTGTCTTCTCTTCTGACAATGCTGGCTACAGCATGCTTAATTGTGCAGACTCTGGCCTCTCCAACCTCTGGACAAGTATTGTCGCAGAGGCAAGACAGCGACACACCAGCTGCTCCTATCCCACCTCTCCAAGATCCCTGGTATTCTGCCCCAGATGGTTTTGAGTCTGCGAAACCAGGAGACGTCCTCCGAATCCGCAAGACACCCGGAAATCTCACTTCACTGGCCAGCAACTGTTCCTCTGCATATAATATTCTCTACCGGACTACGAACAGCCAATACAAACCTGACTGGGCGGTCACCACCGTCTTCGTCCCAGTATCCGCATCTCCTGCTCTTCTCTCATACCAGATTCCATACGACTCGGCATGGCTGGATGCAAGCCCAAGCTACGCTTTCTATACCAGCGACGGAGCCCGATATCTCGGTGATATCAGCACAGGCCTGTCATCCGGCTGGTTTGTCAATGTTCCGGATTATGAGGGTCCACTGGCTAGCTTCACAGCGGGGGTCATGTCTGGACATGCTACCATCGATTCGATCCGTGCTGCTTTCAATGCAAATGAAACGCTGGGACTGGATGTAGATGCTCGATATGCAATGTGGGGATATTCCGGTGGTGCTTTGGCGAGTGAGTGGGCGGCTGAATTACAAGTTCAGTATGCTCCAGAGGCAAGTCTTAAGAGCCCCAATATCCACGGCTTTTCTTCGTCAGAGGACGCAAGGTTGTCCCAGCTACGATATGCAGCTCGAAAGCCTCTCGTACAGGCACCCCTCCCCCCTGTTTCCAATGGCATTCCAGATCTTCGAAGATATTTTATAATCTGATTATTTTTCCTTTCAACAGATGAACTTCAGCGGTGCTGCGCTTGGAGGTTTGACACCTAATGTGACGAGCGTTCTATATTCCATCAACAAGGGTTTAGCGGTTGGACTGGCTCCGGTGAGTACACCTGCAAAATTGGATCTTTCGACTTGTAGGACCACAGATTCCCTGACACGGTGACATGAGCAGTCGTCAATATTGGGGTTGTCCAGCCAGTATCCCGAGGAAAGAGAGTACCTACTCTCGAGGCTGAAGACCGAAGGTCCATTCAACGCAACAGGATTTCTGGCAGCGCTCAATTGTGCGTACGAGATCATCTCAGCCCCGCTGCTTTTGTTTCATCGAAACAAGAGCTTTTAGGTTTGCACCATATTCAATATCGCTAACTCATCATTGATATCTAGTCACCGTAGTCCAGGCAGCCAGAGCATATGCTTTCCAAGATATGGGTGAATATTTCGTGGGTGGTATCGCCGACATCACAACGAATCTGGTGCTCAGGATCATCAACCGGGACGGCATAATGGGCTATCACGGTGTGCCTGAAATGCCCATTTTCGCTTATAAGGCTGTCGAAGACGAGATCAGTGTCGTGGAAGACACAGACGCGTTGGTGGAAAAGTACTGCAACAGTAAGGCTGATTCATTGCCAACTCTACTATCAATCCCACAAATGAATGCCATGAATCTTGCTAATGATTATTTGCGCAGTCGGAGCCAACATCCTATATCAGCGAAACACTGCCGGCGATCACGGCGATGAGGCCGTGAATGGCCGACCCTCGGCATTGGCTTGGCTCAGCAGCGTCTTGGGAGGCACGTATGCCGAAGACTATTCTGCTTCAGGGTGTACCACTACGACGGTGACCATAGATCTTACCAATACGACGGCTAGCAGGAGAAGTCTCCAGGACGAGCCGCTTTGGTTCTGGGTAGATTAAGCCACGTCAAATTGCAGACTTGGCTCGCAAGAAGTGTGATTCAATATTATCCAAGATATCATACTCTTTGCACACAATGTCTAGGCTCAACAGTGTGACAGATCGATCATGTGGAATTCTTCAGAAGACATTGATTGGTATATGGAACCCCAGATGGTCTCAACACAACTTGTGAATGCAGCTCAGTCCGTGGACATTGTAGCACAGGACCTACGAAGTGGCTAGCCCTTCGTCTGGCTGATTTCTCGTATTTGGAAACGAGGAGACTTTGACTGCACAATTCGGCGTCCATTTTTGGACAGGTTGCAGACTCAAGGAGCGCAGTCGTTGACTGACTCGAGCACACCTGGGCAGCGGCTGAAAACTCAACCCTGTCAGCGTGGCCTCTTTTGGCGACCACACAATCGAACGACATCAGTTATGCAGATGGGGAAAATAACATATCTGGGTGCACGAAAAATACACTTTCCTTCATGACTGATATGCGGAAAGTTGCGACAGGAGTAGCTTCGTCTCTTGCCAACAATGCCACAACATATCAGTCACAATGCTGCACGGATAGCGAGTTATGGTACGTACGTCTCAAAAAAGCACTTGAGATAGAGCTCCAAAGCGTGTCCGAGACCACAAGAATGAGAAATACCGACTGGGCGGGCGGGATTGATCGACGAAAGAGGCGTTCGTGCTCACCAATAGCCTAGAGATGAAACTGACCGTGTTTGTTCGGCTTGCAAAGCGAGATGTACGATCACAGGGGAACCGAGAGGAGAGCATGCGAAAACAATCCCAAAGATGCCGTCCAAAGAGGTGATTCCTGTTGCACAATAAGAAGGGAAGTATGCAAGAGCTGATTCAGTATATCCTTGTGCTTGTTGCGGGGCATGCTGCGTCAGGCAACTCGACACCGGCATGTCTGACTTATGATTGATACGTAAGTCCATGAGCTATCGAAAAGATCTCAAGCCTTCTGGCATTGGACGTGTGCTGATGCATGAGAGATATACACAGCAAAGACCAGGGCTCTGAAAACTCTGGCGACGGGCCCCACGGCCGATTCGCTGTCAACCTATGGCCACTTTTCATAGCCACAAGGATAGTCTGGGGGATCCGCTGCACTTACACGTCGATATCCTGCGGTGAGAGGGCGCCATTGTTACAGAGTTTCAGAGTCTCCCCTTTTTGGCCGCATACACGACCAGGCAGTCTAGCCCGGGGGCCCATATTATGTACCTAGGTACTGACACGTCAGAATGGCTGAGGACAGCCGCAGTCGAAATTTTGGTTCCGCATGAACCGTGCTCACCTTGCCAGCTCGCCCGCTCGCCAACGAACCTCAACTGCGATGTGGATCTGCAGTGGAGTCCAGAACGGACCCCTAAAATTCCGTTGCGGTGATCTTTTGAAAACACGTAAATAAACGCCAGGACGCGAGGGAGAGGATCGGGTTCTCTTGACATTATCCGAACTCATCGTCGGCAACCATGGCGTCAAATACCTTTGCCCTTGTCCGCAGTGACACCAGCCTCCCGGAGATACCCTCCATCAAGGATGATGATTCTTTCGCCGAGATCTCTAAGAAGCTAGCGCTGTAAGTTCCCAATATCCTCGTGTTTTTCTTGGGGTGGATTGCGGCAAGGAAGTAGCTGACGAAAGTGCCCTAGCTACATTATTGAGGCTGTCGACGCACCTCTGAGTTGGGAGGACCTGCGTAGCAGCAAGCACCTCCAGCCGCTTCAGCCTCTCATTGACTACCTGGCTACTGAGTGTCACCACAATGCTATAGTCGCCGCTCTGGTGGCACTGAAGGGCCACTTCAAGGCCCTAGAGTCAGATGACGACGCTGGTGTCAACGAGTCGCGTGGCTTTGCCAGCGAGCTGGTGGCATGGCAATTTGTCCTGACGCTGTCGAAGCAAGATGCTCTGGAGTATCTGCTCTTCGAGCTGCGCGATGACGATGACGAGGACGAGGATGATGACGAAGAGAATGCTCTTTTGACTCGCCGCAACCGGCCCGCGCACATCAACGGGCGCGTTGCTAACCTTGTCAACGGCCACGGCACCAACGGCAATGCAGATGGAGACGCCACCAAGCCCAACAACGGAGAGGGCTTCACTGAGCCGTTCATGAACCTCAACACCCTTGAGATCGCGGCGGTTTCCGGGGCCAAGAAGTTCCTCAGCCAGCGTGCCATCCAGGATATCGTGGATGGCATCTGGTACGGCAAGATCGTCTTCTGGAACAGGCTCAAGGTGAATGCGGTTAAGAAGCCGCGGTTCCACCACAAGAGGACCGAGGACTACTGGTGCCGCCTGCGAGTACCCCGCTACATGAAGATTTTCGAGATCGGCTTCTTCCTTTGCTTCCTAGGACTATTCTACATCGTGTGTTTAGAGCGAGTCAAGGACTACGTTACCGGATGGGAGGTTCTCTTCTACATATTCACCCTCGGATTTGTCTTCGATGAGCTTGATGACTTCATGGAGTCCGGTATTTACTTCTACGCCACGGATATCTGGTCCATGTGGGATATCGGCATCGCATTGATCGGCATCGCATTCTTTGTTTTGCGTATGATTGGCCTAAGCAATGGGAGCGACAAGATATTGGAGTGGGCATTCAACATCTTGGCACTTCACTCACTGCTTCTGATTCCGCGGATCTTCTCTCTGGTCAGCCTGAGTCCTTACTACGGCAGTCTCTTGCCGTGCTTGAAGGAGATGGGCAAGCAGTTCATCCGATTCCTGGGATTCACACTGATCATCTATCTCGGATTTTTCACCACCTTCATCATGCTGGCTATGGGTCATTATCCGCTGGACTCGCTTTCAATCACAATTCTCAAGTGCTTCTTCGGTGCCGGTGTGCAGGGTTTCGATATCGCTCAGAAGGTCTCGCCATACCTTGGTCTACCTGTTATGGTCATTTTCGTCGTCCTGACCAATCAGCTTCTGATCACCTCTATGATGGCACACATCAGCAACAGTCTGCGGCAAGTGCTCGACTCATCCCGCGAGGAGTACCTGTTCGTGTATTCAGTTTACGTCCTGGAGGCCGTGACTTCAGATAAGATGACTTACTTCCAAGCCCCTTTGGTGAGTGTCATTATCCCATAGAATTTTGGCGGACTCTTGGTGCTAATTTTCTTCAGAACCTGATTCCAGTAGTCTTGTTGAGGCCGCTGCTCTACATCGTTCCCGATACCACAGCCGATCAGATTCGCATCATGCTTCTCAAGGGAACCCACACCCCTTTTCTCGGCGCTATCTGGCTGTGGGAGCACTGGGAAGCCCTTGCTCTGAAGCGCGAGGAAGAGGAACGTGCGGCGATGGGTCTGGACCTCGATGTGACGGACAACAACACCGCATCTACCAGCAGCACCAACCAACCAAAGCCCATCAAGAGCAAGACGAACACCAATTCCTCTAGCAAGAAGCACAGCCTCACCAAGACCGGCAAGGTCAAGATCCCCGCAGCGCTGCTTGCCTCGGCTTCCAAGAGACCATCCAAGAAGACTGGTGTCTCACCAGATACCAATGGCCGTGTCAATGTGCCTTTGACCAACGGAAGTGCGCCGGCTCCACCGCCACCACCTGCTCCTGCACCTGCCCCTGCACCTGTTCCAGGGCCTGAGCCTACTGCAGGCCAAGCCGCGCCGGCAGGAGGCTCGGCCGAAGTTGCCGAGATGATGCGCATGTTGAAGGAGTTGAGTGTCCAGGTTGAGGAGGTCAGAGCAGCTCTGGTTAAGCACGACCAGGGTCCGGAGGTCCAGTAGAGCGCTGGTAGTTGAGGGCACCCAGTGAACTACTCGGTAACATATTTGGATATTGGCGTGCTTAAGTGCAAAGACGCCGAGTCTCGCCACCTCACCTATAGACCCTTCAAGACATTGCCATGTACTTCATACAGAACTACTGGCTCGGACGGCACAAAATAGCCGCACCAAAAAATGTCTTGCTCAAATTTATGACATACTCAAATACTATGAAACATGAACCAATAGTGTTGAAGAATCACTTGCATTTTATTTTCGGGACCAAGGACGCATAGTATCATAGTTGGTGTAGCCGCAAAGCTTCTGTTCTCTCTGGACTCCTTTATGTCACAGCACTTCTGCCTCGATCACGCTCTCCACGGCCCGAGGATGCCGCGAAATTCCAACAATTCGAAGACCAACGTCGCGCAAGAGTTTGTTCCAGTCCTCCTCCGTTCTTTCGAAGCCAGATGTACTACTCATGAGCTGCAGATCAAGCGTTGTCATCAGGCTCGTTGCACCCGTGCTTGGCACCACTACCTCATACACAAGCAACTTTAGGTAACCCTTCCGCAAAGCCGCCTTCACGTTCTGGAATATCAGCTTGCACTCCTCGTCTGGCCAATCATGCGGGACGGCATGGAAGAAGCAAGTCCTGGCGCCCTACAGTGGCTGCGGCTAGAAAAAGTCATGCTATTTTCTCGATCCTCGGGCTTAATTTTTCTTTGGCGTGCGTCGATACCACCTCTGGCAGATCTTGTACGACAATCTTGGCCGGCCCAGGCAGTTCTGGATGCTTCTGTAAGAAACGTGCACTATCGAGCCCGTGTACTCCGCCGATATCAACAAAGAGAGCTGATCCTGACCCCGACAGATCAGCGCCTTGAACAAGGACATGGATATCATAAACGTCCGTCCAGTCCATCTTGTGGCTAACAAGGGCAGTCATGAGTCCAATGAAGCTTCCACCAGCTGAAGGATTGCGTTGGCATATTTGAGAAAATTCGCTTCCGAAATGATCGGTGTAATTGTCGAACTTCGTCTTGTCCACGGGTTCTTGGCACTGATTCTTGGCGAGAAAACGTGCAAGGTTTAGTCCAGTTGGGATCGCGTGGTCCAGCCTGGTTAAACTGGATTAGCCCACATTATTGCTGAAACCGTGATGTGGTGCGAATCAAGGCAGAGTGCGTTCTGGGCAACTGCAAGCCAATGATGCCACGCGCTGCTAGCGGTAAATAGACATCGTTGCGGTTTGCCCAGGTGCCCTGGTCCGTCAATGGACACGGCGATACAGGCCAGCGTGTGGCCTTTCAACGTCCGGCCTCGAGGAGAATATACTGCGCAGAAACGAAAGTTTCAACTCACCCGGCTTGTACGGGAAGGTGGATGTTTGTTCTTTCTTGTCCCATGGCTTTTGTAAAAGCACTTAGTCGCCACATATTATCTCCTGCTTCCTCAATGGCGTTCAACGCCGCGAGATGTCTCAAGAAACGACCTAGAAGAAAGAAGCATCAGACATGATTGGCATGTTTGGAATGATTTCTCGAGCTTACGGAGAAAATTCGGCTGCACCGAAACATCGCACATCTTCAAGATACCTAGGTATTGTCCAAACTCTGGGCGCCTTCATCATCGCCTTGCGTTGAGGCCCATTTGGACCATGTGCCCAAATCCTGACCCAATTGTTACCCTGCTATAAACACCGGATTCTCAAATAAAAGGTCCCAACGAATGGTGTCTCTGGACGAGCTAGAAGTCGCTTTGCCGCCCCTTTGGCCTCTTATCGCTGAGCGTCTGTGGTGAAAGACTGTAATGAGAAGGAGTCGAGTAAATCGACCGTGATTTGAGGCCTAGCCGCCATTTTTACGAAGGGCGTGAACAGATGCCAGCAGTAAATTCGATTTCTTCAGACATGGAAAGACCATGTGCTTCGTTGCCACTCCATCCGAAAAAAAACTTCTGGTTTTCGGCAATAAAATGGATAGAACGAGTCTGGCTAAGCACTCGAGGAAAGTGGGTATGGGGAAACATTATTCTCTACAGTAGGCACTTCCAAGTGCTGACCAGAGTGGAGCCGATTCATCCCCAAAACCGAATAAAGTGTTGGCACTTGCAGTGGTGTCTTCAATCTCCGCTTTTCTATGCAGGTTCTCTTAATGCCAAGCATGTTCGCGAGTGTTGGGTCCTAGGGCATGGTTTTCCCGACTGGACAGTCTTCTGTGATATTCGTCATTGTAAATATCTCAGTGCGGCATGTGACTGAGAAGACATGCACGTTGACTCCGCGAAGACTCATCGGGATACATTCAGCATAGCAGGCTTCCACATATGTGGACTCAAGACAAATGATCCTGAAACCTGCATCCAAGTCCCACATAGGCGTAGTTTGTGCTGCGCCAGTCGGACCACTCAAAAACCTACAGGACGTTCTTAAGCTGTCTGAGTGTCAGACTCCATCCAAGTTTGGAAAGATCGCCCAACGGGTCAGCTTACGGGGATCCACGCCTACCCGTCGCGTGTAACATCGCGGTGAGGGGCATCCTGGCGCATGCAGGGCACGACGATAATTCGCTTCGACATGAGAGGCTGCACTCGCAACTGCCGTGGACCGTGGACGCGCATGATCGACAGGTCGGATACCACCTCGCTTAAATGCCACCGTGGGTGCGATTTTGCGAGCACTCTCGAGCATTAAATAAAGGTTTCAAACTGGTGCTGACCATCATAGTCGTCCGCGGTGGTTCTCCGCTACTGACCAGACTCCAAAGTCTACAAGCGCCGAGAGGAAGCCCTTAACTCTACTCAGGTACCAGCCGGGTTGGTCGCCAGGCACATTTCGCCATGAACCTATTCCAAGCAGCCATCGCGTTGACATCACTGTCAGTATTCTGGTATCTTACCACAGCTGTGCGCTCATGGTATCGCCTTCGGCACATTCCAGGCCCCTTCTTGGCCAAATTCTCATACCTCTTCCTGGCCTATGTCCAACAGAGCGGCCGTCAGTACTACATATTTCGCGATGAGTACACCAAGTACGGCCCACTCGTCCGTGTTGGGCCCAACGAGCTATCTACAAGTGATCCGAACGTCCTGCGCAAGATGACCTCGGCGAGGGCTCAGTACACAAGGGACGACTGGTACACTGGGGGTCGCTGGAATCCGTACGCGCACAACATGTTCACGACGACGGACACCAAGGCCCATGATGACATCAAGTCCAAAATGGCGATAGGTTACGGAGACAAAAACTCGGCGCTGGAGCCGGGGGTCGATGAGCAGGTCACGACACTCGTGCGGCTAATAAAGGACAAGTACCTAGATGGCGCGAAGCTGCTTGATTTCGGGACTCTGACATCCTATTTTACAATGGACGTTATCACGAAGGCCGGGTTCGGCCAGGCATTTGGGTACCTGGAGAAAGAGGAAGATCTGTTCGATTTCCTTGCTGGCGTCCGGGATAACTGGCAGTTCATGGGCATCACACTGGATGTGCCGTGGATACGTAACATCTTCTATTCTCCCTTTCTGCTGAAGCTCATTGGCCCGAAAACGACTGATGAGAAAGGCCTTGGCAGGCTCATGAAGTAAGTGCGTCCGCCTGTCTGTGACTTCTTGCCGCATTGACAGCTGGGTTCAGAGTTGGCCACGATGTCATTGAAAAGAGACTGGCAAAGGAGAAGGACACACAAGCCGACGACATGCTGGTATGCAAAAGCGCCAACAAATAAGTTGCGCACTCGGCCCCACGCCACCAATATGACCAGTGATATAGCTGACCACTCTGTGTAGGGCTCTTTTCTAGCTCACGGCTTGACCCCAGAACAATGCGAAAACGAGGCCCTTTTCATGATCGTCGCTGGCTCAGAGACCACAGCCTCTGTCATTCGCGTGACTGTGCTGCACGTCATGTCAGCGCCCAGAGTTTACAATCGGCTCAAGCAGGAGGTCAAGGAAGCACTCAAAGACGGCAGAGTCACCCACCAGCCTATCAGGATAGAAGAGTCAAAGCGCCTGCCTTTCCTCCAGGCCGTCATATACGAGGGGCTGCGCATGCGCCCACCAGCACCGGGGCTGTACGCCAAGGTCGTACCAGCTGGAGGTGACACCATCTGCGGCAAGTTCGTTCCCGAGGGAACGGCAATCGGAATGAACACATCTGCCATGCTGGCCGATACGAGCCTATTCGGGGAGGATGCCAACCTCTTCCGGCCGGAAAGATTCCTCGAGGTTGACGATGCCAGGAGGGCCGAGATGCAGCGCGACGTGGAGTTGATATTTGGCACAGGCCGTTGGATGTGTGCCGGAAAGCCGGTCGCGTTCATGGAGCTGAACAAGATCTTTTTCGAGGTAAGTTTTGCATACCGATGTACACGTACCGCTCGACGGGAACTCAGGGCAGGGTGCTCACTTGATGCAATGCTAACATCTTCGACAGCTCTTCCGCAACTTTGACTTGCAACTCGCCCACCCGATGAGGCCGTGGGATTCTTTGAGTTGGTCAGTCTGGGTTGACGAGAATATGCATTTGAAGGCCACAGAAGCCACCTAGCCACATCGCTCGTGATAGTGGCGGCACGCACGGATGTTGGCAGGATCGAACCTCGACCGCGGGTGGTCTGAGACCATGAGCATACGAAGGAGCATAGTTGACAATGGCGATGTCTAAGAATCATTCGAATCAGAGAGTAGCATGAGGGTTCCAAGCATAAAAGCCCGTCTGGCTGTTCAATATATATTGGATTCTTTCTCTGAGTTATCACAGCCGCGAGTCACAATTCAATTCGATTTCAAGTGTGTCATCGGGCCAGCTTTTCAGATGAGTAATTCAGAGCCATAGATGGTTGCCCAGATTGATGATCTTACTGAAGGATGATGAGGCCGGCGGCAATGGCTGGAGTCCCGAGGTCGCTTCGTAGGAGCGCAAACCAGTCCAAGACAGCTCGATGGTAGCTGAAGTGAACAAGTCTGCGGGTTAGGCCCGTCAAAAAATCCTGCGATGTTTGACCATCCTCGGCGAGGGAGACATGGTCGCCGACACATTCCGTTTTTGTGACGTCCCTATCCTGTCCCGTACGGTATCGTCTTCAGTATCGGCCGACTCATATCCACCCACGTCACTGCCGCTCTCGTCCCAATCCGACTGTGGGGTGTCATCCAACACCCTGCGCGAAATCTCAGCCATGAGGTCCCTATAGCCCCCATCCTCTTCGTCATCTTCCGGCTCGTTCTTAATTGCTGGTTCAGCGACCGCTGATGTACCGCCGCGTGCCCCAGGCCCAGTACGCGTCCAAACGGGGTTGTCGTCCGGGCCGGTAACCTCCCAACCAGCCTGTAACGGCACCGCGTATTGCGGTTTCCAAGAAGGATCCTTCATGTTTGGCGCCTCAGAGAATGTATTCGCATTAAGGTGTATGGTCGGCCCACTGCCTGGCGGCGAGAGGGCCACGACAGCCTGGGCCAGCTTGCTCGATGGGTCGAGTCCCGCCTCCAGGTCGTCGGCGACCTCCCACCAGGTACCCTCATCCTTTCGCAGCTGAGTCCTCATGCCGCGCGCTCTGGTCAGCTGTCGCAGCTCCTGTATTATGTACGGCAGCCGTCCGCGAGTTTGTAGTATGGCTGACAGGACCCGTGGGCGGGACTCGTGGAGACAGCGCACGTCGGGAAGCCCATGCCGGCTGATATATGCCGGCTTCACTCGGCGGAGGCGGGCTTCCAGGTCCTGGATCCGCAGCTTGACCGCGTTCAGCTGTTGAGCGGCCTCCGCGACGATGGTGACCTGCAAGTTCATCGGCATCCTCTTAAGAAATCTGATATTCTCAGTGAACGCATTTGAATCACCAGGCGGTGAGAAGTTGTGTTTCCGCTGCAGGTGTGTTGTCAGCTGGTTGTGGACGAGGTTGTCCTGGAGTTGACCACATCCGGGCCACCAGCACGGGCAGCTGTGAAGCGGGACACCGACAGCTGCCAGCTCGGCTGGATGATGCCTCCTCTTGTGTCTCAAGATCGAGTTCTGTGAGAGTTGAATGCCGCAGAACACGCAGGTGGCAACGGCGTTCCGATCACCCCTTTCGTCGGGAATCAACTGTGGCTGTCCACGACGCTTTCTGGGCAAGGTGTCCCTTTCGGAGGCTCTTGCTACAGCCTCAGGTACAGGCAACTGGTATCCTGCGAGAGACGAAGCCACAGCATCGGCAGCAGTAGGAGCCCTGGAGGACCTCGCTGGAGGGCTCGAATGGTTGGAAACTGAGCCTCTTCTGGGATGCTTCGGGAGATAGTGTGCTGGTGCGTCTGTTGTCGACGCACTCTCGGGCCTTGTGGTTCGCCAAGGCCCAGGAAACTCCGTTGTCTCCCCCAGAAGCTCCTCTAAGACCAGCCTGGCTCGGCCACCTTGTTCTCCCATCTTCTCCAGCCCAGCTCGAATCCGCGCTTTCTCGGCCTCCTGCCCTCTGGCGAAGGAAAAAGAGATCTCACTGTCCATCAGCCGGCGCTGGCCAGCGGCAAAACCCTGGGCATAAGCTGACTCCGTTTCTGCTGCGCTCGTCTGGCGCTTGGAAGCCTCTGCTCGGGCCCCCGCTTCGAAACCTGCTGAGAAGCCCGAGTCGTAGGCTCCGCCCAGGAGCTGCTGCCGCTTTGCAGTCTCCAACTCGTCGTCGCGATCCACCCTGTGATTTTCCTCACCCGCAGGCTGCGGACGCTTTTCTGAGCTGTAACTTATAAGTAAACGAGCCATACATGGAGATTGATTCACGGACCTCAGTTTTGTCTCTGGTGACGCACGCTTCACAAGGCAGAGCATCCTCCGGTAGAGCGTCAGAGGCGGAGGATCTTCGCGCCTGTGCTCAGAAATAAGAGTCAGGCAGGAAATTTTCACATGAGAATTGGGTGAAACGATCAGAATTACCTATCAGGGGTATCTGGACCGTATATGAGGACGCGGACGGCGGCCGACGCAGCAAGATCGACGAAATCTTCGTAGGCGCCGGGAGGCTCCTCCTTCCGGCGCCTCACATCTTTGGCAAAGGCTTGTATCAACTGATCGTCAGGAGTTATTTTACTGCTTCTTGTAAGTATCCACGTCATTCAACACAGGGTCTTATCTATGCGCTAGATACAACAGAGTCAAAGTGGGAGATTGGGATGAAGGTGGGCTTGAAGAAAGTCACGTTTAGGAACATACACCGTGGGAGTATCTTGACTAGACTCAGCCAGTAATTGCATGAATGAGTTGCCGACAGCATCTTCGATAGAACTATGCGGTTGATCCGTCAATAAGAGTGAGCGGGACATGGTCATTGTGTGGGAAGCGACCCATGTCCTGGCCTCGGTTTCCTTACATTGATTTTTGCCCGTTGCCGTTTGATGTCAGAGACGCGTCTCTGTCAGCCTGGCTCTGCATCGTGTGCACAGCTATTATTACGAAGATTCAGTGATTCATGGCAGAGGCAATAGCGCGGTGAGATCTCAGAGGCAGTCTAGCACATGCGGCTCTAACCGCATCGTTTCCTCTGGTGATGTTGAGATATCTGAAAAGAGCACGCGCGAAGCACAAAGCTGGGCGCCCCACCTCCTCCTGGACACGCTCCGGATTCCAGAGCTTGATCCCGGCTGCAGGTGGTCGCGCTAGTGGGTACTTGCCCTACCTACAGTACTTGAGTACCTAGGCACGCCAGGACTCGTCAGGTACCGTACCCCTATGGGATCGACGTAAGATCAATGGTCCTAGGTATCTATCTAGGTACTTTGGACAAGCTTTTGTTCCGATTCGTCCATTCTCATTCGCCAATGCACAGCACGCCTGTCGGCCAGGGCCTCGAGGCTGTGGCAAGGGCTATTAACATCACCGGTCATCTATCTATCTAGGTTACTCATACAGAACGTGGGTCACCCACTTCCGACCTCGTCCTCGCCCAAGAGAAACCCCCTAGACCATCATTTCGTACAGCAGACATGTGCAAGCCCCTCGGAACTCCTCGAAATTCCATCCAATTGCAGTAAGAACAGGGAAAACAACGGGACCCCGGCCGACTACTGCGGCCTGGAGTCCTTGACGTGCAGGTTCTTAGTCCACCGCGGCAGTTTCCTATCCCGCTCGTACATGAAGCCGCAGTTATTGCACAGAGTCTGTTGGCCAGCGTTAGCAGATATTCCAAGTAGCATTGCGCACGCCACGTTCTGGCCTGCGGTAAGTGGAGAACTCACCCTCGGTCCATGGGGCCCATCGCGGACAGCCCAGACACTGCTGCCCCATACCTTACAGTGATAGCACCTCCACGTGAACCTCTCCTGTTCCGTCAACGTGCCGCCGCCGCCATAGCCGCCGCCGCCGCCGCCAACGTCGGGTGTGAACCGGCCTCCTGGCGTGCTGGCCCTCCCCAGTGGCGACAGGCTCCTGAACCGCCTCTTCTTCTTGCTCCGCTCGCCCCGGCCCATCCGCTCCTCCTCCTGTTCGATCAGGCCCGTGAATCCAAAACCGGCGGGGACGCCACCCATCATGCCCGTGTTGCTCGAGAACCGCGCCGTCTCGCGCCGCAGCCGCCTGATCTGTCTTTGGCTGTCGCCCTCACGCTTCTCGATCTCCTCCTTGGACAGAGTCTCTATCTTGGGCTCCCATTCGTCCGCGAGATGCTCCGGGTCATATCGCCATCCGGCCCGCTCCCCTTGCGCTGTTATCGCTGCGTCGTTCGGGAAGTCGCCACCATTCAAGGCGCTCGCGCCCACCCAGCCCGATATCACGCCACCAGACTCGCATGCTTCTTTCTTCAGGCGCAGTGTGGCCTCGTAGATCGCATGTGTCATCGCTGGGACCCACTCGCCGGTCAGGCCGAGGTCGGCGCACGTCTGCTTCGAGAAGGCTTCGGCTGTGCCCGCGGGGTGAAGGAGCGACCATTCGAACTTGTCCGTGTAGAGCTGGTTCCCGAGGTTGATGCTCAGGTTGATGATACAGCGGTACGTGTCTTCGGGGTTGAGGTCGTCCGAGTCGGCTGTGACGTGTTCTGCAGTCGCGGTGACCTCGGCCGGGGTGTCCTGTACTGGTACTCCCGTAGCCCCGAGTATTGGTGTCGATGTTCCGAGGGCAGATGGGGTCGCGGGGAGGTGGGAAAGGCCGCTTCGAGCGGGCGTGTCGGAGCCCTTGAGGAGGGGAGTCGGGGGTATGCTCGTGCCATTCTGCCGGGGGGCCGATTCGCTACCATTTGCATGTGAGTGGAAGAGAGGGTGCAGCGCGACGCCGGCATATTCTTCAAGCTGGGTCCTGATCTGCTTGCTGATCTCGGCGATGGTCTGGTTCCTGTTGGGCAGGTCGAGGTCCTGGACGAGAGTCGCCGCAAACTGGTCGGTGGTGACCAATGTCTCGTGCAGGTTCCACAAGAACGTATCCCGGAGCTTATACGGTATGGTCGTCTCGCCCTGCTTGTACTGGGGCGCGGTGTAGTCGATGCCGGGCATGTTGGGGGCTGGTATTGGATGCGCGGGCAGAGGCGTGAAGGCTGGGATGTCGAGGTCGATGCGGATGGGAATGAGGGTGAGCGGCAGGCAGGATTGCGCATAGTTCTGCATATCGGAGAGGCCCTGCTTCGACTTGTTCATCCAGTCCCGGTATACGCCCTGCACCTCTACGGGCTCGAAGATCTCCTTGTCGAACTTGTCGCCCGGGTCGACTTGTGCGCCGCTGTCTTCGCGGCGCAGACTGCGCAACCCGGTCGGTCGCCGTCGCGAGTTGTCGTCGTCGGAAACATCATAGTCGTAGCCGTCTTCGGCGTAGTTGATGATCGTGGTGCCTCGTTTTGTAGTCCGGGATAGAGCGCCGGATGGCTGCGAGGATTGCAGAGCAGGTGTGAGCAGGGAGTTTCTGTAGGCTCGCAATCGAGGCGCGTAGGTGGAGTAGAAAGCCTGAGGCTCCTCTCTTGCCGAGCTTGAGGACATTGTAGCGACTTGTTGTGTAGACTATTATCGCATATGGGCTGCAACAAGCACAGGCGCCACAAAGGGAGGAGGTCGAGGACGAGGACGACGAGGTCCGGGAACTCGTGGGCTTCAGGGTCAGGCTGGGCCCGGCGGCGGGGCTGCAGCGCGACGCAGTGCAATCGAGCGGCACCAGATGTGGGGTTGGAAAGGCCGATTGGGACCAGCAGAGGCGTGGCAGGAGAGGTGGTGGCGGGCGACAATGACGAGGGGTGGAATGGATGCGAAATGATGGATTGTTTGCTTGCAGCAGTTTTTTTGCTATCGCGTCCTTGACAAGCTGAATCGCGCTCCAGCCAGCAGCACAAGCAGCTGCCGCTGCTCCTGCAACAGCCTCCCAAGCCTAGCCGCGGGGACTAGCAGACGCACGGGCCACTCGCTCCTGTTACTTGGTACATGCGTAAGTACCCAAGCGGAAGGGTACAGCTCTTAGACTCGCTCTCTCTGCAATCAGTCCAGCACTCACGCATCTACAGCATTCTTCAAGTGACAAAGCCGGCATCGGTTCGGTCTGAAACGATCATCTACTGAATCTTATTACGTTGACCAAGTATGCTGCGTATGCATATCCTGGCCCCTCTATTCTCAAGGAATGATTTGAACCTCCCCCCAGCTGCCGAGGCTCGTCAGCCCTCCAGATGCTTCGAGCCAACCGTTACAGCTCCACCTCAGCCTCGGGCACAGACTCGTGGGATACACCTGCTTCTTGGTTAGTAACACAGCTCACTGTGACAGGCTTTCTAGCCAGTTGTACCCTTGGCCTGCTTCCACTCCTCCACCCAGGCCTTTACGAATTCGACCTCCTGCGCCTGAGCCTCCTTGACAGGAGCCGGGGGCAGCTCGGCTGTCGTCTGGTTTGGGAACAGCCCGTTCTCATCCCAGTGGTGCACTCCATCTTCGATCAGGATGAATGGCTCGCTTATTGTGGACACCCTATCCGGGAGGCCGATGGCGTGGGGTGTAGCCTGTCGCCAGGGGTCCTTCTCGCCGTCGACGATGGCCAGCCTCGGGTATGAGATATTGAACCCGCCCCACTGGTTGATCCGCTCGACCTGCGAGGGTGTGGTGATGTTGAACGCCTCTTTGCAGATGACCGAAGAGTAGTCTAGATCGATCAGGCGGGAGATCAGGGGGAGCTGGTCTTCCGGAACTCCAGACCCGGTTTGGAGGTACCCCCACTCAAAACAGTACTGCCAGGGCCACGCCCGCCATGTCTGTCTTATGTCGTCTTGCTTGTAGAACTCGGAGTCATAGTTTGTCACGCACTCGTCTTGGGTTGACCCGCGAGATGCGCAGCTCGCAACCACAGTACGGTTGACGTAGCCAATGTAGTTCAGGAACCGGTTCGTAAGCGTGTCGACCTCGTCCTCATAGCCCCCGGCCTTTAGTATCTCGACGGCCTCGGCCTTCCTCACCACTGTGGCGTTATATATGATTACATCGCTGGACACGGTATCGCAATACACGCCAAAACCGGTGCTGTTGATGGCCGGGTCCCAATTGGTGCCTTGCAGACCGCCAATACCGCCTGAGATTGAGCCCGCAAAGTCATCGTCCCGGGTGACATTGCCCAGTCCGAAGACATCCTTGAGCCTCTGCACCCATTCGGTTCCGCTCTTACCGATAAGGATGTTGTCGACGACATTGGTCAGCTTTTGGGTCGTGGTCGCACAGTCACCCGGTGCGTATATCCTCGCGGCTTCGTAGTAGGCCCAGAAGTCGTAGATAGCCTCTGTGACACCGGAGCTGGAAATGGCTCCCCAGTAGACGTCTGGGTACAGCTTGCGAAGGAAGGCGACAAATGCTCCAGCGTATGAACCCCCATATGCGATGTATGGGGCGCTGGCTGATGTGAGGTCAACATCCTCGAGCCCTGGGAACTTGACATTCTGGGCAAAGTAGGCCATATCAGCGAGGGCTTGGTCGGTTGTGAGGAACCGCAGGCTTTCGATGCTTAGGTCGGAGACGGGGAAACTCGTTCCATAGTAACGGTGCTCCAGGATGACCCCAAGGCCACCAGTTGCCTGTGAAAGAATGGACACTATGCCCTTTTGGAGGAATGGTAGGCGGCCAACACCAGAGGTTTCTCCGCTCTGAAGGACGATGACGGGCCCGCCTGGTTGATAGTGGCTCGCATCGAACCAGTATCTCAGATTGAAAGTGTCATTTGTCTGTGGTGACCAAGGTTAGCAACTTGAAGAGCGGATATGCCCGGGTGGAGTGACTTGAGACTCACGTGAGGCTCATATAGACTGTCGTTGTGAAAGTGGTCGATGGGCACGGACAGATTGTGAGCCGGGTAGAGCAGGCTGGGGTTCGTATCGGCAGCAACGGCGGCCTGCCGAGCAGTGTGGACGCTGGAGTACTCCTCCTGCAGCGAAGCCTCGCGTGCCACGATGTCGCTAAGCTCGCTGACGGAGAAGGAAGTCCGGAGACAGCTGGCACCGGTTGCGAGGGCCAGTGTCCCGTAGAGCACGGCCTTGATATTGGTCTTGGCTACCATGTTGGCAAGTTCGAAGACGGAGAGGCAGACAGGCAGACAGACAAAGACTCCGGGCACGACGTCCACGGCCGTGTGGAAAAGACGTACGACGCACCAGGTATTGATATATAGCTCGATGGTGAGGGGAGCCAAGAAGGGGGGGTAGGAAGACTTACCGAGTCTCTGACGCTGCTGCAGGCATACGAGGCGAGGGGGATGAGTTCCGAGACCTGCAGTGTGCGGTGGTGAGTGTAGTGAGTGCAGGTCCAAGGCGTCAGCGGGCCAAGGTCAGTAGCGGTGGCTCCTGCTGCTACGTCGCGATGGCATTCAAGGCAACCAAGCAAAGCATATCACAGCACCGGCACGTCAAAAGAGGGCAGGATGTGCAGGCAGGCGGGTAAGCTGGGCCGGTGGTGGCCGCTCCTGGGCAGAAATTCAGAATCACTGACGTTGAGTCGGTGCTCCGCGTCGATATCGTGCTCGCGCCTATGCTCGATATGGCAGGTGAGTCCCCGACGCGGGCAGCTTCCCCCGACTTGCCCGGCCCACCTGCACGCCCGAGTAACGGTTGCCCGCTGACTACGGAGTCCCTAGGTACCTAGGTACCTGCAGTCACTGCAGTCCCGCACGGGCCGAGATGACTAACCATCCAGCGCCGGCACTTAATGAACACCCCCCCTGGCACATATACCTACTTACTCTTGCCCTGCCCTGCCCTGCCCACTGGGCGCTGTCTAAAAACAGACTTCAGCAGTGCATGAAAGGCGACGACGTGCAAGCCACATCCCAGCTGGCTAGATCAACGCACCGAAGATTCCGAAGGCGATTCCGAAGCTACAGTACATACGAGCATGGGCATGTTGGGCATGCATGGGATTGTCCAGTCCCAGCCGCCCGGTGGCATTCAGGGCTCACCCGAGCAGCATCTTCATGACATGACAGAGGAGGCGGGAAGCGCGAGGGTGGTGGGGGGGGGGGGGGGTTGGTCCTGGATCGTTACCGCCAGCCTACCCACAACGACCTGAAAACCCTCCCAGGCACGGAGCTGGTCAAGCTACAAGCTGGCCTGCGCGAGGTGCTCGGTGAGGACGGTGTTGGGCGGCTTGCTGAGTACCTCTTTCAAGAAGAGCAACCCAGGGCTGAAGCCAACAAGAGCCCGGCTCAGTATGGACCAGCCACGCAGGTTACAGTAGACGCCGTAGCCTCATCATTTCACCCACCGGGCTGGCCCAAACAGTGGCCTAGGCGTAAGCACAACCTTGGCCAGCCATGGCGATTTGTAGTGCTCCGCACTGCACTGTATGATGGCAGCGACGACGAGAACACATGGCAAGCGTTCCGACAGTGATTCGACGCAGACATCAATATGTCCTATGTGTACGTGTTGAAGGTAAACGGCAAGAGCCAACTGCCTTGAGACTCTGCCGCTCCGCTGATGACCTCCGCGCCGAGTACAGCACCATCGAGGCCGGCTTGCCACCCGGGCTGCCTCACCCGCTGTTTCTCTGTGCCTCGCCCGGAGCAGTCGGGTCGCTCCTGTCAGTGCCCGACGCTGAGCTTTCGAACCCAAGATCAAAGCGGCGGCGATCTGATGCCCCATTATTTCTCGCGGTAGCTGCGGATCCCGACCCGGGGCTTGACGATGGCCACGAGGAGCGTCAGTGGTTCAGGTCCATCTTTAAAGTCGCCGCAGAGACCCTAGTTCATGAGCTGTAGTAGCTTCTAGACGCTGACATCATGCCTGTTCGGAGACTCACGCGGTCCGTCAAATGCTTAGACGAGCTGAATGGGCTGCATGATGGTTCGACTTCGCAGGATGATCACGAGGACATTTGGGGGACTATGGCTCCATCTCCTGGCAGAATGGCAGAATGGCAGGGCGGCGGAGAATTGCCAGCTCGGATTGATGCGATTTGCTCTTTGGGTGATGAGGATCATGTGGATGATAGTGCACGGCTCAGCGTCGGCCCAGACCAACAATAGATACGAGAATAGAGTTGCCAGACACGCAGCATACACTCAGGAACAAACCCCGATCGCCAATCAGCGACTTCTCGGTGTCAAACAGGACACCGTGCAGCCACAGCCACCCCGTCAGTCTGTGCACACTCATTCAGCGCTCAGGCACCGCAATCTATTTAGCTGTCAAATGTTTATAGGGCACGAAAGCGACCCCTGCCAAGGATTTTGGCGCCGAGTTTCTGGACCTTCACTGTGGCAATGCGAGGTGGGCCAACCCAGGATGCCGTCGTGCTGGATGTCGAAACATATCCTTTTCCACATGGCTGACTGGGAATGGCCGCTCGCGTGAAGCTTCTGCCAAATAGTAAGGCGAAAATCTTTCATCGTGTCTTTGTTGGCAAACACAGACAACATGATGAGTTTGGCACAGCTCTACACTAACATCTCTTCTAAGGGTTTTTTTTTTTTTTTTTTCATCAGAGCCGCGGCTTCGCAATAGATTGTTTACGATTCCTCCCCTGAGCCTGATGTTGCAGTAGGGAGGCAAGTAAGTATTAGCATTCTCTCGCGCACTTCAATGTTGCTCTATCCTAGGTAATCCAATGGCAGATGGCAAGCATGGTTGCTACTAGTTCAGACGTCAGTCTAGGAGACACTTGATAAAGATCATTAAGTGGCACTCTCATATCGCGTATCCGCCCTTTCGATCCCAGTTGAGCTCTTTTGATGTCTCTTGATATAATACATCACTTTCTGCAGATCAGAAATGAATCTTGACGCAACTTCTTATGTGTAAATTTTGTACCGAGCGTTTGAATCACCGCTTGGATTCTCATCAATGCATTGCTCCGGCTCTCACGTGCTTTGTCGCTGGCATCAGGCCATTGCAATTAACCTTGGAAGCCTCTCTGCCAAGTGAGTTTGTCAACCTGGAATTTTTCTTTTCTGACGTCTAGTCCAATGCATACTGGCCAACACAATTTTGTCACCTGCGCTCAATACTGGCTGGTACTTCATTTCCCGAGCCCAAGTTCAGATCCAATCCCCCTTGAAACGTCGCTTCTGAACGTTCGGTGGCAATATCTCGACTGTAGCGTACCACATTTTGGAGAATGTCTTGGTGGCTGAAACGACAAGAGTCTGTCGCCAAAGTAGCTTTTCGGACCGTCGGGGAGGAGCTTGAAGAATTCTCCGAAATTGCATGAGAACTTCTCAGTCTCCTCGCCAGATGCATCCGTAGCAGCCCAAACCCAGTGTTTTATGCGTAGATCAAAAACGCCAAAGCAGGGGTGAAGTATAATCCGCGGTGCCGGCCGTCATACTAGTTGGCCTTGGTACGCTACCAGCGCTCAGACACCCGGTCCCAAGATGGCTGCACCATTTCTCATTGCAACGCTCAAGGAACGCATGTCAACGTTTCTAATCGTATCCACGGGACGAACAGGCCGGGGAGAAAGGCGATGGGCAGCGTTGAAGACATGCTTAAGATTCCATATTGGAGCTGCGATTAAGGTTTATGTCTAGTATTGCTCGAGTGACCTCTTGGTCTATAGAAGCTAGTATTATCAACCGCCAATATCGTCCCAAATCCCTGACTTGACCAGCCCTCCTTTCTCGTACTTCCAATTCCAAGTTGTACCTGTATCCCATTGGTTGCCATATCTTGCGGGCTTCATGAAGGGCCAATCGCGCTGCGGTTGAATCCCTCAGTACTAGTCAGATAGTACGAGAGCCCGGTACTCTCTGATCTATTCGGGACGTCATGATTCTCATGTCATTGATTAATACACCTACATCAGATTATGCTCGGAGGTTTATGGGACCGAATAACATGTTCGTCACCAAATGTAGGGGGAAACAGATTGGACAGCACTCAACAGCAGGCCCCATATCCTAATCTCAGTGAATCATTCCGGAAATCTTTACTGTATAGAGGACCACTAGGAAACAAGATTTCTCAATCCTGTGTTCCGTTCATTGGGGATTACTGAGCCATGAGGATATCGACAAACCCCTGGATGCTTGTCTCAGCAAGTTAAGCATCTTTCAGATCGACCTCATCGCCCCGGAGATAGTTTAACTCTGCCCGGTTGTATCGGTCCCGCTGTGGCCACTCGATCATTCGGGTCAATTGCCACCGTGAGTACGCGCTCATCAATTAGCGGTGGTCATGACTCTCGACCGTAATTGAAGACTTGCAACGCTGAAACCAGCTGAGCCGACCTCTGGAATTCCTGGCAACACGAAACTCGGCAATCAACATGGAACCCATCTGATCTTTGGATCTAGAGTTTCTGCCGGCAAACATTTTGCACATAGCCATTCCAGCCCCTCTTCGGTTGATCTGCCATCGATCGACCGGTCAATCCTGGTTGTGCTATATATTCCTCGTCAATAAAGAGGAAACTTCATCCAAAGCTTGGAGTTGTTGCTACCATTGGTCCAGGACACACAAGGATCTTGGCATGGGGCACTGGTCCACCCGACGGGGCTGAATGAGCCGCAAGCGGCTAAGGCTATTCCACGCGACAGACTTCATGCTATGTCGTGTAAGAGTCATGAACCTTGCATGCAAGGCTCAATTTAAAGCCCCTGCATCCTGCTTGTCCCTGTATCACCCCACCCTCAACGGCCTGAGGGCTGAGTCCCTTCGCTGCGTCGGCAAGCGGGTCCCCCGGTAGCTCTAGATCACCGCGCGCTTGATCTGAACAGTGAAGCGCCAGTGCCTCCTATTGAAGTTCGGCAGAGATGCACGCCTGCTGACCTTGGGACGGGAGGCCCGCAGACCTGGAGTGCAGAGACGTCACCACCGTCTCGACTCTTAGACGAAGTCCTGGGCTGGAAAATACCACATTATTTATTACAGCTGTTGCCAAGCGCGGCCTCGCCGCCTCCAGGCCCTATTCGGCAACCTATCTAGAACTCTTTAGGCTCAACGTCCCGCCGGCCTGTTCCGCGAGTCTGGTGCTCGGTGTCCGTCCTCGCTTGGAGATGAACTCCCCGTTGTGGAGAGTACCCTGTCACGTCAACACATAGCTGACTCGACACCTCCTACACTCCCCATTCCCCCATTCCCTGCCTACGAAACTCTCTTCCTTTCTTCCCGGGCCCAGACCCTTGCTTGCCTCTGTGGTGTCGATCTCTTTCCCAGGCTGGTCCAAAATCGCTATCACCTTTCGATCTTTCTTCTTCTCCGCTGGCCAACCCACGATCATTGCATTTGCGACTCTCACCACTGTCCAGCGGCGCGCGCTGGGTGCGCTTTAGTATCAAACCCACCCTCAGTCACTCCTTTCTCAAATCGGCCGCAACTTGCTGTTGCCCATGGCTTGAGGGACACGCCCTACAACTACGAATTATGAAAAATTGCAGCAACTTGGTTTGAACACGGACCAGGACGAACAATCATTCTCCTCCGACCGCGCCGTCTATCGACGAAAACCCACCGCGGTCATCGACGCAATGGAGGGTGATGCTGCCAGGTTTGGTTCCGACCCGAGGAACCAGGCCAAGAATCCGGAGATTTTAATAGTGGACGAGATCGCCGGAACAACGCACTGGGACCTGAACATGACCCCAACGGAGACCAATGCGCTGAATGGGCACAGTGCCGACACAAATATGGAAATGGAGACGAGGCGGGTGGAGGGAACCACAGTAATTCACGGCGCACAACCAACAGAGTCGACAATCGATATCGACCCTCCGAGACCCGCAGTCGTGACGGACAACAACTACAGCGACCTGCCCGAGGTTGTGGAAGCCATACCGCCGTCATGGGATCTCGCCGACGACAAGATGCCCGTCATCATTGATGAGGGCAGCGAGAAAATCGCCGCGATGGACGGGCAAATGCCAGCGTCAATGCTCTCACCGTCACTTGCGGATCCCGTCCCAGCTTATCCCCGCAGCCTCACGTTCCGGTCGTCGAATCTGAGCACGATGCCCCTCACCGGTGACCGCAGCATGCCAAGCTCGCCGTACTACGACCAGATGCAGATCCAAGATGAGGAGACGCGCGAAGTCAAGGTCTGCGGCATGGGGAGCCGGATGTTCATGTGTGTGGCGATTAGTCTTCTGTGCTTCGTCCTCGTACTGCTTGCCACCGTCCTTGGCGTAACTTTGACCATGAAAGGGCAGAGGTCGAGTAGTAGTTCCGCATCCAAAGACTATTTCGCGATCCTCAACACCACGCAACTGGCCGCGGTAAATTGGACAGATACGACTGGCGTCGCTCGGTCGGCCCTATTCTACCAAGACTCTGAAAGTTCCATTTTAGTATCACTCCGCGACTCGATTAGCAATGACTGGTACTACAGCAACGTCACGCAGGCAGTGTTGAATATGACCGGGGCAGACGAATTGGATGTTCTCGCAGGGACACCGTTGGCAGCCGTGACGAACTCATATCAAGTCAGCTTGTACTACCTGACAAATGACAATTTTGTTGCAGAGATATGGGCTTCCGACATTGTCGGCGAAGTCTGGTTTGCAGGAGAACTCGGCACGCGCCTGGCGCCCCAGGCTATGGAAGGCTCTAAACTTTCGGCCTACTGGCAGATCTGCGAAAACTGCACCAACTCATTATTCCTAACATATCAAGAGCCATCCGGCAGTATTCAGCTTTGCAACCTCACCAACAACACATGGTCATATGCCGGCCCAATCGGCACTGAATTGTCCACAAATGGAACTGGATTATCACTGCGCCCTTTCACTGACAATGACGGCGTTGGTCAGTACGGCACAATCGACAATGCGTTGAGGGTATACCACTTCGATGACTCAGGGAAGCTACTAGAGATCATGAACGGCCCGGAGACAAACTTCACCTGGGTGGACGGCGGCTCTGGTAGGTCCATCCCACAAGCGCAAATGTACACCGAGCCAGTGGCTAACAATGTCCCAGACGTCTCTATAAGCAGCACCGCAGCAATGGTCAACCCCAGTCCGGGCCTGGTATCAGTCTCATACGGCGACCACGGGTGGACGAACATGATGGTGACGTACCTCGCCTCGGACGGCACCCTGACGTCCAGCTTCTGGAACGAGAGCGCCTGGACGGCCGGCGCGCCCACCCTCAGCGGCGGCCCGGCTGGTTCGACCAACTTCACGGCGATGGCCACGGCACAGAACAGGATGATCTACGGGCTGTCGGACGGCGGCATCTTCGAATACCGCTTCGACGACAGCAACCCGCTTCATTGGATCTACACATCTGACGTGGCCACTAGCTGAGCTGAACTGAACTGTAACTGATGTTGTGTAAATCTCATATTGAGGCGAGGCGTTCATGGTCACGATTCCCAGGATTTGCGCTTTGGCATTGATTCAGTCTGTTGCATCAATATTCATACCTAGTACGAAACTTATTCAATTGATAAAACTCTTAAGCATCTTGATGAGCTGCTGTTCAATAGATGGCATCTATGGTGCTGGTGAATCATTTATAGTAGAGATCAGAGACTCGCACCCGTGAAAAAGGAGGGTACACCCATACAAGGCCAACAACCTAGGTAAGTATATACAGCTAATAAGAGCTAGAAAAGATATAAGATAACCTGGGTCGGGTCAACGCTAGACTAGTTATCCCATAGGAGTTTGTCCCATAAGAGGTTCTTATAGAACCTTAGAAAGCTGTCCTACAGGAGGTTATCCTACACAACTTGGGTATATCCCGTATTACTTTTTTTGAGTGCGAATCTCTGATCTCATTATTTAATGGTTTACTTTTACGTCAAGATTTTCCACACCCACGTGTGCTTTGACCCATCCTAATGTGCTCGAAATACTGTCCAAGGATGGTCAGGTTTTGCGAATATCTCTCATGTGACATCTTTACAAGCCGTCGGCTGGCTGGGATCAAATTGGCGCCGCATTATCTATTAATAAGTGTTTCCAGGCTGTGGAGACGTTCTGGATTTGTCAAATTTCAAATACCACAGCTTCTTTCGAGACCCCAAAGATCTTTTGTTTCAACCCCCCATATTTTATGCTCAAGAGACCCTCCGCCTAATATGTTGCAGTTTCAACCTTGCTATCCAGGTTCTTGATTAATCTGTTTGGTGATCGCGAGACGATCTCCACCATACTTACACACCGAGGCCCCTCCCTTGGCCATTTCTGAGTTATTTACCCTTGAAGTGATGTTTTCAATGCTTGTCTGAAAGGCCGCATCATGTAAGTCGGATCCATTGAACAGTTACCACCATATAACTCGCAACTCTCTGTCTCATCATCTTTAGTTGAAGAGCTACTGGACAGGCACCCATATTGGCAGACCTTATGTCGAAATGTGAAAGAATTTCCACAAACTACTAATTGGGCTTTGCGACTGAGATATCATCGATGCTCATAAATATTTTCCTACAAATGTGGCACTGCTTCGTTGTGCATTGGTATTACGAAAAGTCAAAAAACGAAGGGAAGGCAGTTGCTTGTGAATACATGTTGTGGGTTTCTAGAGACATTAAGCAATAGAATGAGTCCGGCACCGCCAGCAGAATCTATCGTTCTGTTACGCGTTCAATGCCTTGTAGTTGGCAGTATGCCTTGGTAGCCAGTCATGCACTGCATACGCAGTGGCATATCATCGGAGACCGCCGAACCGAAGCTGCTTATCAACGACTTCAATTGAGAGCTAGCCGTCGCGCTGTGTAACCCACACCCACCTTCTCCAAGTTATAAAGACTGCCTCTCCGCAGGTCCTCACATCGATTTCTTGTCAGATGTCAGCCCGTGCGGAGCAGGAACATTATCACGAAGTCCTGAAGTTGCCACCTATAAGAAACCGCCGTTGCAAGCACGATTCATCCAGAATCAACATGGGAACGAAATACGTTGATCGTCGAATACCCAAAGTGAGTTAGCTCTCTCTTTTGTGACCATACAGGTTACCTACTTTCTGCAACGGAAAGGTGGACTTGGATGCTGCACCCACCCACCGTTTTTTTTTTAATACTAGATTGGACTGACAATGTCAGATCTCGCTGCGAGATTTTGAGAACAGATTGGAAGAGATCACCTCAGAGCTGTGTGATGCTGCGGAGAATGTCGGCTTCTTCTCTATTGTGGACCATGGCATCACTCAGGCAGAGGTTGACAACGCCTTTGCCACCTCTCAGGCCTTCTTCTCCTTGCCAGATGATGTCAAAGCCTCTGTGGCGTGGAACCCTAACAATGTCGGCTGGGAGAAGAACTCTCAGATAAGACCATCCACGGGTGCAGCAGACAACAAGGAGTCGTACCAACTTCAATTCGGCGAAAATATGCTCACTGGGGGGGAGGGCGACAACGGCTACACCAGCATGTGGATGAGCGACGCTCACCTCCCCGGTTTCAAAGACAATTGCCTCCATTTCATGCATCACATCCACAATGTATCGGAAAAACTCATGGTCTGCCTTGCCAAGGGGCTAGGATTCCCCGACAACTACTTTCTTAAGTATCATGATCCATCCGACCCCAAGTGTCAGAACGTGCTTCGCCTGCTGCACTACTTTCCCACACCAGAGTCCAACGACGGGAAAGTCTGGCATAGGGCGGGCGCCCATGCCGACTGGGGCCTCGTCACGCTTCTTTTCCAGCGCGAGGGACAGACCGGCCTCGAGATCTGCCCCGGGCGCGAAGCGGTCACAGAGTTCGCGCAGGGCGACACCTGGACCAGAGTCAATTTCGAACCGGAGGCCATAATCTGCAACATTGGAGATATGCTGATGCGCTGGTCCGACGACCGCTTCAAGTCGACGTTTCACCGCGTCAAAGCACCCTCTGAATCGGGCGACTTCTACGGAGAGCGGTACTCCATCGCTTTTTTCACACAGCCGAGCAAGGACACGACTATCCAGGGGCCGAAGAAGAAGTATCCGGAGATTACGGGGCGACAGTTCATCGCAAACGCTATGGAAACGCATTTTGCGGCTCTGAAGAAGCAAGTGGAACATCGCGATGAAAAGACGGACAAGATGCCATCGTCAGAAGGAGCGCCGGTTGTGAAGGCTACTGCTTGAGATGACAAGGACAGTATACTTCGCTCAAGGATCTTTCTCACTAGTTCTTCGGTAATTTCAATTGATTTAAAGTTACTAAGGACCATTTTGGTGTACCTCCAATTAATTCACAAGTAGTTGTGCTGATGGTAGATCCACGTGGCTTCATCTCGCGACATTTATTTTAGCCAAGATCTCAAGTGCTCGATGTTGTTGTCTGCCAACTGTTCATGTTTTTTTTTTTTTTTTTGCATGCCAGAAGGAAAGACTGATCCTTACCAAAGGTAGTCCTCAAGGAACTCGAAGGCTCCAAAGGACAATTGGGCATCACAACCAACGGGTCTCGTCCCACTTTGAGAAATCCCATTTTGGAGGAGCTGACATCACTGGGACCGTCAGCGACCATAGATAGACTGGCACCTAGTTACACGTCATCTCTCACTGATGCCGAATGTTAGCTTACTCAATTGTCCTGTTGCGTACTACAGCTTACTTTCGTGGTATATACAGGTCCTAGAATCTTTTGGTCTCGCTTACTCGGACTCAACACTGCCGTCAGGCTAAGCAGGTGCGGATCCACAAGCCATTTGCACCCTTTCCTTACTTCAACCCTCAAAACCCTTGTTAACCACAGACGCTGAAGCGGAGATAACCAGATGAGTTTGTCCGAAACCCAACGAGACAGCGAATTAAATAATGATATGTCACAAACAGAGGCTTCCAAAGCCAAGACTCCAGATGACCAACAAGCAGAGTGCTTTCGCTCTTTATACCAACAATGCTCAGTGCATAACGGCAGCGCCTTTCGCCGTCCACCTACATCCCTCACATCGGTACACCCATGGCAGACTGAGCATCCCTGATCTTGGTCTCCTGCTTGACCAGCGTCTGCGACAGCTTGAAAAGCCGGTCCCTCTCGTCCCTGATGGCCGCCCTGACATGGGTCGCAGCATTATGCATGCCGTCCTGGATCTGTGTCTTGAGCACGGCCTCGAGGCTCTCGAGGCGCTTGGTTGACCTGGCCATGGCCGTACGAACCTTGTTCAGACTGTCCTGGCTGGCCTTCATCATGGCCGCGGAGGGCGCTGCGGCGGAGGATGACGACGCAGGGGCCGAAGGGGTGCCTATGACGGCGGCAGACGAGGAGGACGGCCCGCCGCCGCCGCCGCTGCTCGGAGGAGGTGGCATGCCCGGGGTGGCTGTCAGGTTTGGGTCATGTGCTGCGGTGTCGCCCCCGTTGGCTGGTTCGGGGATAGCGGAGGGACCCGGCATGCCGGCCATGGGCGTATCGGGGGCGATGGGGCCATCTAGGTCGAATGCGAAGGAGGGCTCGCTGCCGCTGCTGTTTAGGTAGGCCTCGCACTTGGTGAGGTGGTTCTTCATGCGCTGGATGTTGTCGGCGCAGGCATCTTTGTTGCAGTGCAGGCAGAAGGCCCGCTTCTGGGCGTGGGCCTCATCCTGAAGGCAACATTAGCTGACCGTTGTCATGGTGTGGAATGTTTGTTGCTTTATGGTAGTGGCGGAGGGTGTGTGTGGTTGGATGAGATGAGATGAAATGAGATGATCGCTGCGTTCTGAACGCGCTGTAGCTTTCGTCGCGCAGGGAATCAGACGCATCGGCTGAGTGCAGTCGTGCGGACCGATAAACTCACCTCATAAGTCCGAAAATGGACCCTTGTATCACTGTCCAGTTTTCGAGGCATGGCTGCTTTCTTTTTTGATCGCTCCCCTTCCCCTCTGCGGCCTCCTTTCTCGCAGTGCTGTTGCGCTTCGAGGCGGAGGACGAGGCGTGCAGGTGGCCGGTGGGAGCAGACTCGACGTTCAGAACGATGGCCGTATGCCTCCAAAATTTCTAAAGTTACGCGCCGTCAGCCGACCCCTAACCCTGTCAAAGCACTTGACCCTTCCCCCTTATCACCACACCGCGATCCGACATGGTTGAATTCCAGTGCAGACATTCAAGCGAGCACCTAGTTTTGAGAACCCCTGCTGCCTTGCTCTCAGACTGCAATGCGAATCATTATCCTAGCATATGCCTGTCGCCTGTAAATGCTGACGATATATCTCAAGATCTAGTATGCAAAACTAAATGACCACATATTGTCCTTGGGTATCATGAATGCCAAAATATGCAAGCCTCCCTTCATTACGCACGACGTTGTTCGAGTTCTTCATCCACGACAAACTCGCTCACCTCAAGCTCAAGCACGTCTTTGTTCGCGTCAAGAGCTCCATCTGCACTGTCCTCGCCCTGCAGTATACCTCTCAGCCTCTTCCTCACCAGTGGGTCCTTCTCCATCTCCTGCCATAGGCCAAGGTCCCAGTCCTCCAAGTTGCCCTCCATCCAGTCTTCCCTGCGGACTTTCTTCCAGCTCCTGAGCCTCTTCCACCATCCTCGGCCCCACCGCCACAGGCCCATAATGGTCAGCGTCCGCTTCGCCATCTTGAATCCCAGTTCCAGGACAAAGAGGACCATCAGCACGAGGATAAGGGTGATCCACCATCCTGGGTCTTTGCCAAATGTGCTGAAGAAGCCACCGCGGACGTTATAAGGCGACGGCTGAAGCGCATATACTCCTGCAAGGAAGGCTTGCCAGAGCCACCAACCGGCAACGGTGATAAGGAAGGAGCCAAGGACGAGGAATGATTTGAAATGTGTCTCGACAATTCTGCCACAGGTCAGTCGATCAGTGGTTGTTCGACCCTTGCGCAAGAAGGCGATGGTGCAGAGCGGGCAGTGGTACTCACAGCAATTTCCAATTCGTCCACACAATGCATACCGTGAACACCAGATCACCCAACGCGAACAAGCCCTGGTCCCTGAAGCCCCCAGCCTGGCCAAAGTAGCCATAGCCCGCCCAACAACCATAAAATGTAAGAATACCCTCGACCGCAGCACCGATCATCCAGCCGAGGTACCGGGAGAGATTGAGCGCTTCCCCCCGCTGGCCGTACACATAGAGTTCCGGCACAGCAAGGAGGGTCTCCTGGGTCAAGTCCTGCTCCCAAACCCCAGGCGTGATCGTAGCCAGACTGGTGAAGAGCACATTGAGCACCGTCAGGCTCCAGCTCTCATACAGCGACGTCCCAGTGAACCCAGTGTACCGCGTGAAGATCTCCTGGGGCATGTAGAAGAACATCTCCTTCCAGAACGTCCACAACACAAACTTGGCCGTCCGCACGTAGTTCCACCTACCGTGAACGAGAAGGAGGCGTTGCAGGAAGCGAAACTGGGCGATGGAGTAGTCTGCTACCCGGGCAGCCTGGAGACCTTCATGGCCCGAGATACCGATGCCCACGTGAGCCTCAGAAATCATAGCAAGATCATTTGCACCGTCTCCAATAGCGAGGGTCAGAGACGGTGATGTGACGGGGCGTTTAGACGATATGGTCTTCCGTGTTGCTCGCACAATGAACGCCTTTTGAGCCGGGGAGGCTCGGCAGCAAATGACACTGTCGATGTGCGGGATCAAAGCAAAGAGAAGATCTTTCAGCCTTGTATTGCTGGGGTCGGCTGGTGTTTCGATGCAGCCTAAGGTGTGGCCGTCAATCACCACGACAGTATGATGTCGTGTTGTGGCTGTGGGGATGTCGCTAGCGATACCGAGGTCCTCCATTATCTCCATCATCTGTGCCTCAAGATCTCCTTGTACTGCATCCAAGATGTATACCTCAGACTCTGGCAGACATATTCGTGCGGAATGTGCAATGTTGATGGCAGTCTCGCGTTTGTCACCAGTCAACATCCAGATCTTGATATTCGCACGCCGAAGCTTATCAATCGTCTCAGGAACGCCCTTTTGGAGTTTGTCTTCGATGGCAGACGCGCCGACAAGGTCCAGATTTTGCTCGATAAGGTCCCCGGCCTCTTCAATGCGGGCCTGTCTGTCGACCAGACTTGTCTCCGCCGCGTGAAATACCTCTTTCCAAGCTTTATAGTCCGCTTCGGTGATGTACTTGTGGGCGTAGAGGAGGGTCCGCAGGCCTTCAGCCGCGAAATCGTCAAGAAGCTTGAAAGACCGCGTAAAGACTGTCGCTTCGTCGCTCAGTGATGGGTCGTCCAGGAAGGCGAACTTGTCTTGTTGGCGCCCAGCGGCGGATCGGGAACGGACTGTCAAGGAAGATGAGACGTCCAAAGACGTGCCCCTGTTGAGGGATGGGCGAGCGCGGTCGGTCGAGCTTCGGTACACATTGCTGATCTCGAAAGACTTGCTCCTACCGTATAATGGCGGACGTAGACTGGATGAGCCTGGGTTGGCCTGCCGATTAACGCCGATACTCCGTCGAATGGTCAGGCTCGGGCGACCACCGAAAGAATTTCGTGGCTCTTGTTGTAGACTCTTCCTCTGCAGTGCGCGCTCCATTTCTGCACTTTGTCGAACCTCGTGGGCTTTTTGCAAAGCAATCTGGGCCGTCTTCAAACGTGGAAGAATCATCGAGTCAGCGCCTTTGGATACCAGCCAAATCCTGCCATCAGGGCACCTGAGAACAATAGACATTCTCTTCCTCTTGCTACTGAACTCGATAACATCGAGTATCTCGTATACCCGCGTGGTCTCTGAGCCGCTGCTGGACACCTTGAGAGTAATTTGCTGTGAGGAACGCTGTACAACTGTATATCCAAGTTGCTGAGCAGCTTGGACAAGCGCCAGCTCATCAGGGGAGGAGGCTTGGTACTCGATGCCGCCTTCCCTGAACTCAGGAAGACAGGTGTGGCAAAGAGCCATGGCAAGGATATACTGCGTGGCTTTTCTTGCAAATGCAGAGTTCGGCCTAGCGCGAATGAATTCGAGCAGTTCATCCGTTGTGACATCTGGCTGCACCACATCGTGGCGCGTAGACGACTGCCACTGCGATGATGAACGGGGACTGGTCGTCGGACACGCATCATCTTCTTCAACTTTGTCTGGCTCCGCAACAACCTGAGCAACGCCGAGGCGAATATCGACAGGATGTGTTTGCATGGACTTCCTGCCTTGACCATCGCCCGCAATGGGACCAACAGATCGCTCATCGCGAAGGTCCATCTGATGCAGCCAAGCCGTACCGGCGATTGTCATTTTCCTGAACTTCATCACGTTCTCGGTCAACGTGCCGGTCTTGTCGGAAAAAATGTACCCAACCTGACCCAAATTCTCCAAGATTGTGTTTGTGTTGCATCTTGCTGGGGTATCCGACGCGGCATCGTACATGCCCACATCGCCATTGAGCATGAGCATCTGTCCAATTTTGACAATCTCCAAAGAGACGTACAGCGCCAGGGGAATAACATTATTAAACATAATAGCGTATCCGATAATGATTTCCTCGGCGGCAACCCGCTGTCCATTGACATACCAGGCAGATCCCTCACTGCTCCGCTGCCATAGCAGATAGCCGATGGAACAGCCCATGGTGAGGCAGATGACGTAGAACACCAAGCTGAGGACGACGCGGTTGTATACGGCCTCGAGTGCAGGCTTTTTGGCCTTGGGGTGCCGATTGGCGTTCATTCGTATCTTCGATTCCTCGCCTGTGTTGATGACCAGGCCAAGTGCACATTGTGTGTTTCGAAGAACACTCCCACGATAGACAACCTCATTCAGGGTGAGGGGTACCGTCTTCCCGTTGATCTCGGCCCTGCCATTGAAATTGTAGAGGTCGGCGTTAGGGTCCTCAACGACAAGTCTGGCTTTGCATTCCAGGATACCGCGAATGGTTTCGCACGCTTCAAACTCAGGGAGGACGTCCTTAGATTTGAGATTGGTCTCACCATCCAATGCCATGGTCTCAACATATGCCAGCCCATTCTCGCCGTCAGCGTAGAGAAGAACAATATCAGCGGGGACCTCGTCGTCTCGGGAGAGCCTGACGACGTCACCCACCCTGAGGTGACTCCACGCGGTCTTGGTCCATCTGAATCCATCGACGGCTTCCGAGGCGCGAGAAGTGGGAAGGTCCGGCTGCTTAGCCCGCTTGAGCCAAGAGACTGTTCCTGCCCATGCCCAGGCCCCGTGCGCGTCGGCTACCGACTTCTCGTCTGCACTTCGCAGGGCAGTGGCGGGCTGCGCATTCTCAACATTGTCGAGCCGATGCCTTTTATAGTCATCGTATCCCTCTTTGGCGATGGTGAGCAGCACGAAAAAGAGGAGCGGTAGGATGGTGGTGACGTTTCCGGTGGTGCTTATTCCAGGGATGGTCTGGGGGATTCCCACACAGAGGAAGTAGAAATTGCCCAAGCGGCTGAACTGGAAGAAGAGTTGCTTGGGAAAGAAGTTGAAGATATTGTAGCGAGAGGTGCGGATGACATTCGAGATGAATGCATGGCCGCGGCGCTCGTCTACAAACTGGGTCGACCGGCTCGGATCAAGTGGGATCACGCGGCCATTTGCGGAGGGGGCCAGGGGTTTCTGGCGGAGAAGGGTCTCAACGATGAGGCTGTGGTAATGGCGGGTGACGAAGTGCTTCGCTCGCTGCGTGGGCGTGGGCTTGGGTGAGGTCCGCGGCTGGGGCTGTTGTGCAGCTGGATCCGTTGGCTGCACAGAGCGGTGTGAGAGCTGTGGCCCTTGGCTTGGGTCCTTGTCGCTGGTGCTGTGAGCGTCAGGTACGCCAGCGCCATCGACGACTACCATGGCGCGTTGGGAATGGCGGCGCGGGTCGAACTCATGTCTTCTTCAGTCTTCAGAATCAGGAGACAAGGCAGGGCAGGGCGGGTCAGATTCTGGACGTGCCAGGTTGGTATTGTCGTCGTGCAGCGCCTTGAATCGGGGCCCGGAACATCGGGGCGTCAGTCACGTCAGACCTGGCCAGTGCTGGTTGTCTAATGTCCGATGCGAGATTTCTCAGTACAGGCCGAGCAGTCCAAGTCTGGCCCGTGGGCAATCTCCGCTTCGCTGGGGTGTCTGACTCCCAATTCGGACTTGGCCAAAAGATGGAACAAAAACGAGTGGCAGCAAGATGCTTGCTGGTGAGGAAAGGGGGAGTGTGGGGGTGAGTGAGAGTGATAGTGAAAGAGATGGTCAATTTAATAAGGTCCAGACAGATCAAGACTCGGATGCCCAGTTCTACGGGCGAAAACAAGGTCAGTCAGTCAGTCAATGCAGACGCGACGGGCCGGCTCAACTCGACCGATCGTTCCTTGCTCCTTCGCTCTCTGGCCAAGTCCAATCATTATCTTGGAAAGAACCCACATGCCCGATTCCCGCCCCTGCCATTTCTCCCCTCGGGCATGCTCACACCAGCTCCCCTAACCCCGACAACGTCACCTCATGCCCCCAGGGGCACACCTACCGCCGTATCGCAACAGACAAGGTGGCATCTGACATCCAGCATGTCGCTTCTTCTGAGCTCCTGGGCCACATGTATCGCGCAACAGGGCAACCAGCCAGCTTGTGCTCACTCGGCCGCGAAAAGCACTCTGCACTGCACACTTGTCTTCACTCTTTTCCTCTTCACTCCTCTCCCTCCAGATATAGTCCTTTCAGCCCCGGTAATTAGTAAGGTGTACCGGCCTTATTAAGTCTGCTTGCAAGTCTACACATGAGCAAGGACAGAGAGAAAAAATCGGGCATGATTTCATATTTTTGCTGAACCCCTGATCCCCAACATTGGAGAGGGAGAGCGGTTCTTCGTTTGCACTTGGGTTTATTTAATGTCGTCAAAAACTCATGAAATCTTCAGCAGGAGCATCACACAACTTAGAATGCGCCAGGCCACTGGACTAATACCAAGACCTGAGTTTAGAACAGGCGCGGGCAATGCCGACGTTCATGCACAGTATCTCATTTGCACGATTCATCGGATGAAAGCACTAGCTCCCTTCAGTGATGCAGACCCACAAGAACTCCATCGGTACTCCACCGGACAGAATAGATACCGTGTGACTTAGAGTGCTGGGTTTCACCACCATGCGCACGAGTAATCCATCTCCCAATACATCCGTTCCCTGGTGCAGATCGCAACAGATCGGAGAGAATCAGTAAGCTTCCGGTGCAGTAAAAGGCAAGATGTGTCTTTGAACAAAATCAGGAGTGAGGAATCTCATCTACTCAGGCTTCTTCTGGGTGCAGTCAGTACCGTTGTGTCCTTTGCCATGACACAATCAGCTGCGTGGCTATTGAACAACGCCCCATCCTGGTTTCATTTCTTTTAAGCTTAATGATCACTTGCGACTGCCCTTGCCGTTGCCTTAGAGTGCATTCTGAGTCAGTCAATCATTCGTAGACTTCCTCCCGATTGGAAGAAGCAGTCAATAGTGGGTAAGTTTGCGGCTGGAGACTGACGAGGCATTCCTCATGGGACAGCCAAGACATACGTCGCGTCAGGACTCCAGGGTAATTCATTTACACCGGGTCAAGACATGATTGTAGCTTGCAACCGAACCACTACTTAAAGTCGATGATCGCTGCTCGTCACGTTTCATACACGAGATCTACTGATCTCATCCGCGTCTTTCAAACTAATACCCATAATAATATACCTACACTATAACCATCAATCAAAATGCGTTCTTTCATCACCCTCTCCGTCCTCGCTCTGGCGGCCGCAGCCTTCGCAAAGAGGGGATGCGCACCCGACCCCAACAACGCTGGTTCCGGGTGGTACCGAGTCGAGAGTGGCGACACTCTCAATGACAGTGAGTGATGCAGGTCTTCATTGATCACTAGCTAGTCCTCGTCCATGAAAAATGCGAGACTGACGGGAATGCTACAGTCGCCGCAGATTTTGGCTCTGATGCCGACAGCCTCGCGGCTGCAAGCGGCATCGCCAACAAGGACGTCATCTTTCCTGGTGATATCATCACTGTCCCTTGCGAATCATCGTAGGAGGTTGAATTCCGTCGACAAGTTATACATGCTCGGTTGAATACACAGAGTGCAGCTGAGGAAGATGTGGTAATAATATACAGAGATAATATACCTTGTTTACACTCTTGAGTATATTTGAGAAACGAAGGAACCTCTAGCGTTGCTGCAAACGGCTTTGTAAAGATCATCGAATGGGCCCATCTTGTCTTACTGTCCAGTCCAACAGAAGCAAAGACAATCTAAGGAGTGAAAGGGGTGGCCGACTCTGGCCAGCTGTAATTCTTGCCTAAGCTGCCTCGGATACTTTAATCCACATGTTGTCCTCGACGAAGACATTGTAACACTTCGAGTTCCAAGGTTTATCTGGGTATGCGATCATGAAATCGAAATGTCGGAACAACTGCCAAAGGGAGCACAAATTAGCGAACAAACCAGCGCAAAAGGCGAAGCTCAATAGATGAGAGGAGTCAACTGATACTCATCACTTACCTCGAAGAAAGTCTTGAACAGCTCCATGTACGCAATTGGTTTGCCAGCGCACATCCATCTGCCGGAACCAAACATCATTTCGACCTGGCGCTCCATCTCGGCTTGCTTCTCTTCCGATCCCTCAAGCCATCGCTCGGGCCGGAATAGGTGCGCGTCAGAGCCAAAAAGCTTCGTAGACCGGAGCATGGCAGGAACATTCATAGCGACGAGGGTACCGCCAGGTATAAAATTTCCTTGTACCACCTCGCCCTGGGGTGGGACCACCTTTGAGAACGCCCCCGTTGTACCTGGTCGCATGCGCATGCCCTCGTAAATCACGGCCTGTTGCATCTCGGTCAGAGGATTCCGGTGTCTGTGTTGAATCCACCAAGCATGGGAAGAAGGGGCTCACTCTCAGGTATGGTATCTCCCTTGCCGCATCGTAAGAAATTGGCTCGGTGACGTTGCCACTCTTGATTGCTTCTCTGATAGCTTCCTTAAACTTGTAGTATACTGGAGGACTTGATATCAGACATAGAAATGTGATCCGCATCACTGAGGCAGTGGTCTCCGAGCCGGCGATTAGAGCCTGCATTCCTTCAGCCTCACTCTCTTGCTGAGTAAGTCCATGGTGTATCCATGACCCCTATGGGAATTCTGTCAATTCGCATTCATATGCTTGGGTCCTTGTAGACTACTCACTAGCATGTCGTTTCGCAGCTGAGTCTCTGGCTTGGCGTACCGCTGGTGGACAATCCTCACCACACCACTGCAACATTGGACAAACCATCAGCACTTGTCAGGGTCTGTGGCCGGTTGCTGTACACTTACGACATGAGCTTTCCGATCCCGCCCGCGTCTGTAATGTTGGGCCCAAAGAGCCTGAGCCACGTTTTGGAGTAGAAGAGGCTGCGAAGGAATGGTGTTTCGTTCACCAGAGAGATCATGGCCCAGTGCTCTCTTAATTGGGTCAGGAATCCGGTGACATCGGAGTCGCTCCTCAGGTGTCCGAATTCCTCTCCAAAGGCCGCCCGAGTAATGACATCCATGGTCAGGAACGACGAAAAGTCGGAGAAGTCAAGTAGCGGCGGGATGGGTTTGTCGCGCTTTTGAACATATTTTGTTCGGATTGCGTTGAGCATTACCAAGATCTGCTCGTCGATGCTTGGCTCAATCAGGTCGACCTCCCGTCCGGTGATATTATAGGCGGTTGAAATTTGCGCTTTCCGCTTATCATGGCTAACGTAGTCTGCGAAGTTGAAGACACTGTCCACGTATGGTTGCCCTGGAATAGACATACTGTCAACCACTCTATAAGGACCGCATTCTGAACATAGACTGTCCTGATAGTTGACTTCGTGGCTGCCTCGGTGGTGCTGCAACTTCCTCGGCCAACCACTTGCTCATTCCGGAATATGCTACGGTTTGATCTATAACGATGTCCAGAGCTTTTTATGTGGGGTTTCCATATGTCAAAATGAAGAAATGAGATTTTTCTTACATCTGAAAGCAATATACCACTGGCTTCTGGTGTAAGCTCCTCTTACGGCCCCAGTTTTTCGCAAGAAGTCGGCATCAGACGTGAGGATCTGATTTGGTCCGATTCTCACGAGAGGTCCATAACTCCTTCCAACTTCTTCGAATGCTTCGTTCAATCGTTTACTTGTCGCGGCTCGGATAATCCACAGGTTGGACACAGATGCAAGCCATGGCCCCGGAATATGGCGCAGTCGGTACCAAGAAACTACAATTGAGACCACAATCCCCAAGAATATGGACGTGCCGAGGGCCAAAAGGGACCGGAATGCTAACGTCTCAAGATCAATGTGATCCATGGTCGGGTGGCTGTCTTGTTCGGCGAAGACAGGTTGTTCGAGGCTGAGGCTGATGCGGGAATAAGTGTTGTTGTTTTTTTTGTGGCTGCTGCGACTTCTGCACCACAAATGTTCAAACGATCTAATTGTGAACACGGAGGCACGAGCAACCCAGCGGGCTTCTCATCATATAAGAACACCCACTCACATTGTTATGCCACCAGGTGGTGTTATTCCTTGCATCCAAACCAGTGCCTGGGTGGTCACACAAATGCATAATGGACGTGGTGGTGTGTTGTCCGGATGCAATGTTACCCCGACGCTGCTCAGCCATATTAATCAGACCCTACCAAATGGGTATTCTGCTTGGTGATCAACTTGAAGTTTTCGACAATTCGCCCAAAAGGTAAGGCGAACACCCCGCTTTAATCTGTCAAAACATGCACCTCATGGTCATTTGATGTACCGAGGGTAGTACAACGCGCTTGCTCCTGTCAGGCATCCAAGTGCCGGTTCCACCGGCCAAGGAATTTAGATTCCATCCAGACAGGCAGTCAGATTACTTCCGGCGGCAAATAAGAACGACGATGTGCAGCGATTTGCGGGAAGAATTCCTGTTACACTCCGCGTTAACTCAGAACGTAAGCGAATGATTTCTCATTGGCAGTTAAGATTGACTTAATCCCGTGTGCACGATAACAGACCAAAATTTCTCTTCCAATCTGATCGGCACTTTCTACCTCACGTGTGCCTTCTAAGATGTGGGCAATGGGTTTCTGTTTAGACTTAGCAATATGCGTCTCTTCTTTCCCCTTTCTCAAGGAGTCCACAACTCGCCCAACCTGAATCCATCCCAAGCAAGGTTAATAGTTCCCAAAATGCAAGAAACCGAGCTCCAAAAATATATGCAACAGCATTGCTAGCATGTTCATCAGCTCTAGTTATCTTCGACTAGAAAGAAGCATGCCAGATGAGACGTCTGTCCTGAGTCCTAAACCATCTCCGGGGCGGCAACGGGCGCGGATTCTTTATTCATCTGCTTTATCAGGATTACTGTCATCAACTCCTATCGCCCAGACCACCCCAACCATCGTATTATTTTCTTCTGGCTTTTATCGCCTGTTGGATCGAGGTTATGACCGGTGGTGAAGGAGTCGTTGAGAGGATTCTACTTGTTGCTGCCGCTGATTTCCTGGAGGAAGACGACATCAGGCACGGTGGAGGGGGTTGCCGTGGCGTCCTTCGGCAGATTTCGAATCGCACGGTGAATTGGTAACACGAGGTCCCTGTAGATGTCGTATTCGGCAAGTAGATGATCAACTCCGTCGATGTACTGCAGCACCGTAGGTCAGCTCTCATATCATGGACTACGGGGGAACTGTCAACTCGTCATTCAAGAACGGTTTACCTGCTCATACGACGTCTCTGCGAATAGATTTCTTTTATTCGGTGGGCGGACATGCAAGTAGTGAGGAAGTATAGCAAAAAAAGACAATGAGTGGGCATCTTCTAACGCAAATACAGTTGTTAGGAGGCACTCACACGAATGACCTGATCGACACGTCGCGCAACTTTGCAAGCATTGTTGCGGGAGCTGGCCGAGCAGTCCAGGCGAGCTCGAAGAAGAGCGAAGAAAAGCTGCATAAGGATGTCAACGGAGCAGTTTGAAGCCCAGTCGACTCTCTTCTTGATGATGCTGAAGACATTGACCAAGTCATCGCCACCAGACTCCCAGTCCTTTAGGTTACGGCACTCGGGAAGGAACTGCAGAAGTGCCTCCTCCACTGTGTCTTTATCACGAATTCCATGCTTGTAGAACTCCCAAAGTAGGTGGTATTCGCTGCGAACGGTACGAAGGATGCGGAAACGGCCGTAAGCCATTCCTCGGTGGTCGAACAGCTGAAGCAAAGGCTTGGTTCGGCGACGAATGGCTGTAATCGGTAGGAAAGACATTTCATTCAGCTTTTTTGTCGATGATCATGGACTGTCAGACAGTTTGTCCGCTTCCAAGTCTGTTGCGGAGGCTAAGGACGGTTGTTCGAGTCTTTGGTGGCGGTACTTGTTTGACGCTGCTTCTTCATGCCCTTGTCAGTGCTGCCGGCCACTCTAGAGCTGTTGGAATTGGCAAGGTTGCATTCAGGGAGCAAGATGAGTTCGAGTTATGTTGGAGGAATGGAGAAGCTGGGGCCTGAAGAAGAAGTTTGTGAGCCACCAGACGAGGAGGAGCGGGAGAGAGGAAGAAAGAGTTCGATCGAAAATGAATGGGGGCCCTTTGCAGTACTCACATAGGATCAATCAAGTTATCTGACTGAATGCAGCCAGATAGAGGCAGTGCTACTCATGCGTCAATCACTCATCTTGCTGGGTAGGTGGACGGCAACCTCTTCTCAAGGCAACCCGGGTATCTAGACGCATCAGCCCGAGGACGGCTCCCGGGTACCGGACAATTAATGTGTATTTGAGTTTCTCAGTGTGTTGCAATCAATCTGATATGTGATGGTTGGCCATCATTGGAAGCAAAGCAGGGGGCTGTCCATGGTGGAGATTCAGAGGGTCCAGTGCTGTAAAGCACCAAGTTGCAACAGAAGACGACGGCACAAACAGATGGCTCGGATCTCAACTGGCTAGGAATGCAAGTGGCACGAAGCTGATTTTGATGAATGCTTCTTGTCCAAGTCCCACAGACATTCCTATGACGCTCAAGCAAGAGATATTAGTTCTGTGTGAAACACCATCAAATATTCGTAGCAGATTCCCTTGTCTTGACAAACTTTGTTCAAGAACTGTAAGACTCAAGTGCTTCAAGAACGCGATTGTAAGACTTTGATAATCCTTGACCTTTGTCTATTCCATCATGTCCTGAAGCTTTTAATCCATTCCGATTCAGGGTCTACGTATGTTTGTAGAAAGTGCTCTTCCATTGTCTGCCCAGGGGTGTTGTCGAGACCTTGCTATGGGTCAGCCCCTGAAGAAGGAAACCCTTGCAGCCTGGACTGAAAATGCTATTCATTCCATGCTGCAAGACCTTTTGGAACTCCCTTTTTTCCTTGGGGTAACTCTGCGTGATGATTTGGATCAACTCAACTAGAAGCGGACTGGACTACCTCGAGATGACCGGTTTTCAAGAGTAAGCAATGTCGTTCTTTGGATTATCTTTTGCAAAAACCTTGAGCTCAAGTCTACCCCTAATCCACGGATATTGTCTGCTGGCCTTGCCTGAAACATACCTAGGTAAATTTTACCTTTCAATTTAGCATATAGGAAACCAACAACGTTCTAATTATGATCGTGCATTTCGTTGATACAAAATTCTAAAGAAAGACACTAGAATATTCGGTAGAGGGAAACTCCATCTCTGCACTTGATACCGTTAAGGAACCCATTTCATGTGCCAATGTGCGCGTGCGGGAGTCTCGGAAAGTAGCCTAGTCGGCTGGTGTAAGTTTCTCGAAACATTCACCGGGGGCCTCCGTCATCTCGTCACAAGAGGAAGTTGCTTGGTAATGCTTGACAGGTTTCTTGGAGACCACAACACCTAGGATGGTGATCGGATGCAATCTGGGGGACGTCCGCCGCGGATGCTCGAGCTTTGACACGAAACAGAATATATCAGACGACTCGGTCCCGCGACACATCAGCCACACAGCCAGGCTCTCTCTCTCGGTTGTCCGATGGTCTAAAACTTCCAATCTGAGTAATAAACCGTCATATTTCATAGGGGTCACGTATCGGTTGCTCGATTCGTGACCTGATGCTGGCTTCGATGCTCGCGGCCACATCACATTGAGCAGGCTCGGTGCGCTGCGGGGAGGTGTGCGGCTAGAGTAAAGTATTTTCCATCGATTCCGACAGCTATTCCTGATGGAATCGAGGTTGACTCAGGTTCACCTAATGAATTTATTTATAATGTTCTTTGATGCACGTAACCCCTGCAAGGAGTCCAGCAACAGGTCCGAACTTGCCCGAATTGTATTTCACCACCTGGGCACGCAAGCGTCAGTGACTTCCATGAAACATCAGACAGCACGCCCAAGTGATTCTATATAAGTGTGTGGGTAACACCCTTAGTGCCCATTCCTTCCGGCGAGCAGTACCGTGTCGAAAATTAGCCCATCAGAGTGTCAATTGATTTGGTAGAAGCAAGCCAGTCTTCCACAGCAGCCATGTTGGCATACAGCTTCCTCAGCCTTGCGATCCTCGCCGCTCAGTCTGCAGCGGCCATATTACCGAGGCGTAAGTAATGCTTTTATGGCACCACAGACCTACATCGTGGCGATCATTCCATTGCTGACCTCCCACACAGAGGCGCCAACGCAGCCCAAGCTCATCCCCATCGCCGTCGGGTCTATGAGCGTAAACACCTCACTGATATTCACCCCGAATGATGTAAAGGCAAACCCTGGCGACGTGCTACAGTTCCAGTTCTTCCTCACGAACCACACCGTCACGCAGGCGGCCGGACCGGCGAGCCCCTGCTCCCCGTTGCAGGATACAGTCCCTGGAGCATTGCATTCGGGATTCATTCCAGCAGCGATGCTCAACGGGTCGGATACGGTCGGAGCTTTCGACGTTATGGTGCAGAACACGGAGCCAATGTTCCTCTACTGTGCGCAGGGGCCGCACTGTCAACTAGGACAGGTCATGGTTGTCAATGGGTGAGTAATGGAAAACAGCTGTGTTTGCATTGCCATTGTGAGAGAACTGTTATCTGACGTTGTCTGCCTGCCAGGAAACCCGGCGATCTCGATGCTTACAAAACAGCCGCGAAGACGGCGGCGGTCAGCACGCCGGGTAAGGAGGTTGCGGGTGGCACAGTCGGGCGGATACCGATGGCAAACGCTATTATCCCGCCTACTTAGGTATATGGCAGTTGATCACATTGGAAGGGCAGGTCCCGGACGCGGTGTAACAGTTGTACATAAACGAATGTTGTATGTTTACGCGCTAGGCAGCAAATACTAACTCATCTACCTATCCTGCCGGAGTAGGTCGCGGCATTCTTTCATGAGGTCTTTTCATATAATTCTCTATGGCCAGGGTGGTACAAATATGTGTGTCTGGCGCCGATATGTGGAAATAAAACCACTAGGAAAATGAAATGGTTGGCCACCAAATCTGTATCTCTTATGAAAGCGAAAGAAGGTGTAATAGCCTGGGCTGAGGAAAGTATTTAAGCCCCTTCATTTTCCAGCATACCCAAGATCGGTTTTAACCCCATCATAGCCGTACTGCCTCTCCGCCTTCCTCTTTCTCGATGCCTCCAACAAAGCCAGCACCGTCTGCGCAAGCTGCACAATGAAGAAGGGGATGAGATTATACTGCCAGCCCCTAGCGATCCTGTACACCCGCTGGATTTCATCCCTGTCCGTCTGGTTCGCGAGGTCCAGCTTCAGCAGCGCGTCAAACCAATTCTGCGGCGCCCAAGTTTCGGACGAGTAAGCCTTGCCGTTCAGCCCTTCTGCCACCGAGAGATCGACCTTCTGACCATCGTGAGCATTTGCTACGGCAAAGGTGAAGGCTAGAGCGCCCAGCGTCAACAAGAGCGCCGGGATGTTTAGCCCAAGCCAAAGTCTGTACCACCCGCGGCTGAAGATGCCAGCAAAGGATCTGGCGTGGTATCCCGGGCGGTCGCGCAGCCAGAGGGCGAGAAATCCGCAGCAGCCGATGATGATGAAGGCCGTTCCCGACGCACCGTTACTGGTGTGGCCCTGGTCGACGATGAGGTTTGCGGGCTCCCCTGAGATGGGGAATGTCGAGTCGCCTGAGACAATGTCGAACGTGCCCTGGGCACGTTGTGAGAGGAAGCCGACGGTGGCGGAGATGAGGGAGAGCTCGATTATGGAGACGACCATTAGGAGGCCAACGGAGACCTTGAGGCATATGGCGTTCACGGCCATGGTGAGGTTTGGTGGATTGTTTGACCGGTGCTAAGCATGTAGAGTTCAGAGGAGCGGAGAGGTCCTCGAAGCACAGTCACCCGGCCTTTTCTGAGGGAGAGACGTGAATCTGGAACCCATATCAAGAACAAACAAGCATGGCCGGAGCGACCGCAAACGCCTTTATAGGCAGGCCTAGTGAATCATGGCTCACATCGGGCAATGCAAGAGGCTGATCCAGAAATAGCCAACAGTCAGAAAGGCAAGCAGAGAGAGGTCAGAGGACCCAACGCTATGTGGTAGCGCTGACGGGAAGCACTGCACCACCACGCACACAGCTGTTGCTGCGCCGCAGCAAGCTGGACATTAGTCCACACAGTAGCCCGGCTGCTGCCCAGCTCGCGATGTCACCAAGCATTTCAAGTGCCGGGATTGTTCATGGTGGAGGGTGGCATGCCCGTAGAGGTAGGGCTGTTGGGTAGCCAACTGCTTGTGGAGATTCCGATCATTTCCTGGCCTCGACATTTTGTCCAATGCAGGAAGCCATTTTGGTCTGTTGGTGACATGTGGGCCTCTTGTTGGAGGCGGAAGTACGGCGCAGCGGTGGCAGGAATCACATGCGTGGAATTCACTTGCCTTTTTCACTCGAACTCGAATGCCTCAGTGGATCTCGGCCGGCGAGCTGACCGGCGAGTGGACCGAGCACTGCTTGGAGGATTGTGAATAGTGGGCGCTCACTTGTCAGCAAGCAGAACGGATTACAGGCTGCACCCTTTACGTTGCGGCGAAGTTCATCCGGGCATCAAGTGTGGAATATCAAAGCTGCTTCCAATTTGGATGCACAGACACATAAATAAAACCCGACAAGTTCTGAGCGATGCTGTGTACACAACATTACGACAGCCGAAGTAAGGCACGGAACAAGTCGGCTGGATCAAAACGCAAACAAGACAGCAACGCAATCTCGACAGAGCTGAAGTCTTTCTAATGGCTGGCTACAGCCATGAAAGAGGGCGGGTGGCGGCGTTTAGCCCTCTTCAGCATCCATGTCGTCGCGACGCCTCTTCCCACCCTTTCCGCCTGGGGCTGATCGGTGGCGGCCTTTCAACGTGGCGCCCTTCCTGCCACTGTCTCGGTCTGCGTGGAGGTTCTTCATCTCGTTCTTGGCATGGCGTTGTGCCTCCTCGACCCGGGCCTTGAAGACCATCACCTCCTCTCGCTCAGTCGGATACTCCTTCTGCTTTTCACTAAGAGCCCACTCGATCCTCTGGAATACTTCGACGTCGTACTGGAACTGTGTAAACAGTTATCCATCTCCCAAGGCATCATGTACGGCTGAAAGCAACTTACCTGCGTCACGATATTAAGAGCGCGGCCGCTTTTGCCCGCACGGGCCGTTCGGCCGACCCTGTGAACGTACGTCTTGCTATCACCGGGCAAGTCATAGTTCACCACGATATCCACATTTGGAATGTCCAGTCCACGTGCCGCAACATCCGTCGCCACAAGAATGTTTCTATTGCCCGTCTTGAACTTGTTCAAGGCACCCAGTCGATTTGACTGGCTGAGCTGGCCATGCAGGGGAATGGCCCCAAGTCCTAATGTACGGAGCAGGATAGCAAGTCGTTGTGTCTCGTTGACAGTGCGTGTGAAGATGACCGCCGATCGCCCCGGGAACTCAACTGCCATTAGGTAGATAAGATAGGTATCCTTGTGCTTGTGCGGAATGAAGATGTAGTTCGTGATCAGGGTCTTCACCGTCTGGTACTTGGTATCTTTGACGCTGATTCGGACCGGGTCGTGGAGAGACGCGCGCTGCAAGCTCTCGACCTTTGAGCTCATCGTCGCACTGAAGAGGAATGTGTTGCGTTCGCGGGGCAGGAATTTGAGGATTTTCTATTACGCATGTCAGCAAACTGCCCAGCGCTGAGACCATGACAATGCACTTACGTCGATTACGGGACCAAACTCGAGCTCGAGCAGCCTGTCCGCTTCGTCCAACACCAAATACTTGAGATTGCGCAGGCTGAAGCCCTTGGTCCGCTCCATGTGATCCAAGATTCGACCAGGAGTTGCGACGATGATGTGTGGTTTCTTCCCCAGGGCAATCTGCTGCGGTGTGAACTCCATGCCTCCAACAATCGTACAGACTCTTAACCGTATGACCGCGCCCAAAGCCTCGAATGTCTTGCCGATCTGGAACGCAAGCTCTCGCGTTGGGGCGAGAACGAGGGAGTAGAAGGGTTGCGGGTTGTCGAGCAGCTTCTGCAGGATCGGCAGGGCAAATGCAGCGGTCTTTCCGGAACCTGTCTCTGCGAGACCGACTATATCTCTGCCCTGAAGGGCTACAGGGATCGACTCGGCTTGGATTTGAGTGGGATGCTCGTATTTCAGCGTTGCGCATGCTTCGGCGAGGGTGTCGACGACGCCCAGATCCTTGAACGTCTTGGAAGTCTGGGCATCTTCAGCAGTGCCGATCTCCTCATTGTCATCATCCGAGGCTTCGGGGCCCTCAGAAGACCGCGAGGATGCGGCCGAAGGTGAAGCCGGACCAGGAGATCCGTGGGAGATCTTCTGTCGCTTCGCCGACTGGACGGCCGACATGATTGCAGTGCAGGGCCAATATGGCAACCTGTAGTTTTTCTGGGTAGCTTCTCGCAGGATCGGGGTGTCTTGTGCAGGAAGTTGGTGGCACTATTGTGCGAACAAGGTTGATTTGCCGGGTGGGATGTGTGGTGTGCAGGTGGTGATGGAGAGAATGGGAAGGTTACCGACAGATCTAGGCGTTCAATCTTTTTTGTGGGTCTGGCAGTGCTTCTTAGCTCGAGAGCATGTGCTTTGCAGGGCTTCGCTTGTCTTTTGGTGGACTAGGGGCCCGTCCTTTTTGGAGATCCCTTGTTCGCAGGGGTGCTTATCTGGCTTATCGTCGGGCCCCACCTGAAATTTTTCTGAGAGAGAGATGGAGAGAGAGAGCTACTGCAAGTTTCCCTCTGTGTGTTAGCAACCAGCAACTCTGGGCCATCGGACCTACGTGCTCTAATCTTTGCAACCACCAAACAACACCCACATCACGCAACGCAATGGCGAAAAAGAGGGTCAAGAAGAGAACCCATGCTGCGGCAAATCCCAATGCCAAAAATGGCGCCCCAGTCTCAGCAGGCAAGATAGACAAGAACGACCCGAAGAGCATGGTCATCCGGATCGGTGCAGGCGAGGTTGGCTCGAGCATCAGCCAATTGGCTACGGATGTGCGCAGGGTGATGGAGCCCGGCACGGCAAGTCGACTCAAGGAGAGGAAGGCCAACAAGCTGCGAGACTACGTGACAATGTGCGGTCCTCTGGGTGTCACGCACCTGATGCTCTTCTCGAGGTCATCTTCCGGGAACACCAACCTGCGTCTGGCCACCACGCCTCAAGGTCCAACACTCAACTTCCGAGTTGAGAAATACTCGCTAGCAAGAGACGTCAAGCGCGCACAAAAACATCCCCTAGGTGGCGGCAAGGAGTACATCACTCCACCGTTGGTACGTTGTGCTCCGTCAAATTAGCGACGGGGATGTGTTCTGACTATTGTATAGCTCGTCATGAACTCATTGACAAGCGAGCCGGGGAAAGGCTCCGAAAAGATACCGCGACACCTCGAAACACTTGTCACAAGCGTGTTCCACGGCCTCTTCCCACCAATCAACCCCCAAGTTGCGCCATTGAAGTCGATCCGCAGAGTGCTCCTTCTCAACCGCGAGCGATCCCCAGAAGACGACGGTTCTTACATAATAAACTTCCGACACTACGCCATCACCACCAAGGTCACTGGCGTCTCCAAAGCTGTCAAGAGGCTGAATGCGGCAGAAAGGTTAATGAACAGCAAGAGCCGGAAGGGCAAGCTCCCAAATCTGAGCAAGCTGCAAGACATCGCAGATTACATGATAGGGGGCGAGAATGGCGACGGCTACACCACCGATGCCACCAGTGGTAGTGAGGTCGACACAGACGCCGAGGTGGAGGTGCTTGAAGCCGACAAGCGGAAGAAGGTCGCCGCAAGACGGGCTGCTGCTGCGGCCGCGGCGGCCGAAGAGGATGAGGAAGAGGAGGATGCAGCCGAGTCCAATGACAGGGTAGAACGCCGGGCAGTCAAGCTTGTTGAATTGGGGCCGCGCATGAAGTTGCGATTGACCAAAGTCGAGGAGGGGCTCTGCGGCGGGAAGGTCCTGTGGCACGAGTATATCAACAAATCAAAGGAGGAGGTCAAAGAGCTCGAGAAGATATGGGAGAAGCGCAAACAAGAAAAGGAGGCTCGGAGGCAACAGCAGCGGGAGAACGTCGAAAAGAAACGCAAGGCGAAGCGGGGCCAGAAGGGCCAGAAGGATGGTGAGGCAGAGAGCGACGACGACGAGATGGACCACGATGATTTAGGAAGCGACGCGTACGACTACATGGATGAGGATGGTTTTGACAGCGAGGGACTCGAGGGCGACGCCGAGGCCAAGACAAATGAACAGGCTGAAGAGAATGGGGAATGGGAGGACGAAGAGGAAGAAATAGCAAACGGCCACCGATAGGCAAATTTGGAGCCAAGGCCTCCTTCTGGGCAGCATTCTACCATACGGACGAATCTAATTATACCCTTCCCGCGCAGATCTATGGAGAAACAGCAGCCCTCTTTTCCAGACTCTCTTCGCTTTGTTTGTCCACTTCTTGCTCTCTAGACTCGACCTCACCGCGGGAAGCATGTCCACGCTCGACCGCTCCCTGCGAGACAGATTCATCTGATTCACGGAGGCTTCCCTGGAATTCAACCAGTAGTGCGATGGCCGCACAAAGGAGAGACATCGACGAGGAAGCGAAGACGAAGCACCGGAAACCTTTGCCTAATCTTCTTGTCAGCGAATGCGCGGTCAGTTTGGCCAAGATCGGCGCCTCACCCTCCGCCGTGATTCCCAAAGCGAGTATGACAAAAATGAAGAGCGGTATCTTCATCAGCCCGTAGATGCCGGCGCGGCTCTTACTATCCACAACCAGCCCCCGCATATACGCCATACTGGGCACGTATATACCGTTCGCGACCTCGAATGTCAGGAAGGCGTAGTAGAGCGGAACCTCGACCTGGAGGACTGACAACAGCAACAAACTAAGACAGGCCAACGCGATGGCGCCCAATAGGAGCCACACTGGGGCAGCGGGAGTCTTGATTGACTTCAACGACGCGTTGAAAAGGAGTGCACCGATGATCATCGCGGCCATGAAAGACCCGAAGATGACACCATAGGGTATCTCGGCAGGGTCAGCATCGGCAGACGACGCTTCATGCGCGCCCTGCAAGACGCTCGGCCAAAGAAAGATGACAAGGTATGCCGTACCCTCGAAGCAGCACGTCACAAAGGTCAAGGCCCAGATACGGCCATCTGGATTCCAATATTAGCAGAGACGTGGAGAGAGCGGTTCCGTCGAATACTGACCCCCAAGCCGTCCAATTCGACTCTCGTCAGGCGCAACAAGCTGGTGGTCGTCTCCTTGGAGCTGCTGGCTCACACCAAAATTCTCGTTCTGTTCGTATCGTCAGTACCATTTTGTACATGTCCCAAGATCGCAGATACCTACCCATCGCCTCAGCATCAAGACCGCCGCGACACCTTCGCAAACCTAGAGACCTGTCAGTCTACTGCTATGCTCAACAGCTGATACCATGTCAAGGTCGCTGGGCGAGAAGGACTCACAATGCCCGCCCAAAATGGCCACATCTTCGACCCCATCGCCGAGACCATGCAATGTCCAAAGAGTCCACCGACGATGGCAGCCATGCAATTAGTTCTGGTCATCACACCAAACATCTCGCTGAGCCCTCCCTCTGCTCCGCTCCGGTCCAAGCCCCTTGCATTCCACTCCGTCACCATCCAACTCTCGAACACGGTCCACAGCAGCGTCAGCGCCGTACCCGCCAGCACCCTTCCGAGGAATAGCACAGGGAGGCAGTCGCCTCCGAACACGACCGTTAGACAGGCTATGGAATGGATCACACATTGTGCCAGGCACGCTTTACGCCGCCCGTATCGGTCTGCGAGGAAGCCCACTGCCAACGCCGAGACTGCGGCTGATGTATATGCGGTGGCGTAAAGCCCGATTACGACGGGCTCCGGAAGACCCCTGTCGTCGCGGAGGAGTGCGTATAAGTATGGACCGGAGAGCCATTCGGAGGACATGACGAGGAGATATATGCTCAGGAACCCCCTTCGAAATCTTTTGAGGTCATCGCCATTTTTGGTTTCTGGGTCCGCCTCGTCGTCCACCGGTGGCAGCGAGTCATACTCGGGTGGCTTCTCCTCGGTGTCGACCTTTTGCCACTTCGATCGAATCCGTGCAAATGGCCGAACTATTATATTGCGGCCTGTGAGGATAATTACGGTCGGGAGGATAACCAGGAGAGTCGTCCAGTAGATGTCGAGCTGCATCGTGGATGGACCCTGTTCTTCCGGCGATGGCTATTGACCTAGGATTAAGCAGAGTGTAGAAGAAAGTAATCAAGACCGAGGACGATGCGTCCATTTGATTACTTGCCAGCCTACTGTGTTGTTATTTCCGTTCTCAGGACATTGGCATGGTGGCGCTTCATTCCTGTCGCGCCCCTAGATGTCTCACTGTGCGCTGGTAGCCATGGCCACGAAACCACCTGGGCATGGTCTGGAACCCTTTGCAAACGAGTCCTCTGTAGATCGCTGCAGAAAGATTGAGCTATGAGGATATACGAAAATAAGTCTATCGCATCAGAGCTCAATGCTGCAGAAAAGCACAAATCATAGTCATGAGAATTGAAGCTAACCGATCATTGCTCACAGCTCATCCGGAATGAGTGGTGATTCAGCATTTTCAAAGGGGTGTCTTATTGGTCTTATGCGTGCTTAAATCGTCGAAAACAGGTGTCAACGCCATAAATTGACTCAAGTGCCGTGAGAATTACGTGCTCAGCATCACGTCGAACTCGACGGGTGAGGTGCAAACAGGCTCCTAGATATCCACGAGACACATTCCCATGGTCTAAATGCATGGTAGCATTTCTGTCTTTTTCCCCAGCCTTTCCCAGATCTTGGTACCATTCCAGTGACATTGGCCGCACCAGTAAGGAGGGAGGGGCCTGTCAGCCTCCCAGTTCCGCATGGTCAAACGGGGTGGAAGAAAAGAGACACTTTTAAAACCGAAGAAAAGAAGGACAAATCAGCATGGGAAACGTTTCAAGGGCCAATAGAAGTCATCTAGCGCTGGCAGGAGGGGAAATTCTATGAATCAGAGCTATTGCAAGATTACAAGTGCCTTTTCCTCATCGCCTGTAACATATGCTTTGCTTGAAAATTTGTTGTTGTAGCAAATAAGAAATGTAAGGACTTTCTGTGGCCAGTCCTCATAGCACTTGATGCGCCAGCCTGCTGCTTAATTCGAACTTAGTTCGTCTGAAGAAACTGTCTGCCTAACCGCACGCTTTTTTCTTCCCAGCGTCGCCCATAAATCTCGAATTTTCGAAGCTTGACGTCTCACTCTCCTAATGTCTTTTCACTTCAGGAACTATCATAGATCTGTTTCCTCTCTGCTGAACAACTGCTCTCTGGTGCCGAAGTCAAGTAAACTTGCCTTCGTTGCCAAAAGTGTACACTTTCTTTCGTCCAACCTGGAACTTACTTTCCGACACACACGCACTCCACCTCATGTTATCTACTTTTCTTCCTGCCTACGTATGTTTTCCGTTTCTTGAATCCTTTCGCCTTTGCGTCACCTTTGCACAAATTGTACTCCACACCACAACTTCTTCCTCCTCGGTTTCACGGGTGAATCAAGAGCTCAGTAGGCATGGTCGTTTGTCGCCCCAATCGACACCTGTGTGCCAACGACTCTTCAAAACTGGGCTTTCCAAGTTCTTTCACCAAGCTCAGCTTATCCTAGGCGGCAGCAGCAGGACGTTTCCTGCCCACGAAGCCTCTCGCACCAAGCATTCGCCTTGCCCATTTTACCTTGTACCAGCTTTCTCAGCGCTGTTTAATTATTTAGTCACGAGTTTTTCAGCTTCTCAAAACCAGTCACGATGAATCATATCCCTCATTCTCGGGGCGCAATACGGCCTCGAGGTTCCGCCAGACAACCAATTGCCTCGTCAAGAGGCACAGATGTTCGACAGCAAGCAGAAATGCGAGCTCAAGTGGAGACCGTATTCCACGTTCGGGAGGATACGGCCATCGACAGCGCTGACCAGCAGGATGTCGATGACCTCATCGACATCACTGAAGAAGTTACTTCGCAGCAAGCCCCGAGTAACTCCCACGGCCGTTATCGTTACAGACAAAGAAACGTTCCTCTCATTTACAGTCATCGAGAGACATCAGTGTACAAGGTCGGAGACATGGACCTCAAGGCAGGTACCTGCGTGGAGCTTCGTGGCCCATTCGGCAACTGGAAGGTAAAAAGCGCCCACCATTCTTGTAGCTCAAGTTTTTGGATATCGCTAATTGACCTGAAAAAGGCCCAATTTGTTGAGATCAGGTCCATCTGGGTTTCCAGATCTGATGGCAGTGTAACCATCCGTGGCCTTGGATACACGCGCAATCGCAACCTGCGCGGCATTGTGAAGAAAGAGCTAAATGAAGTCAGCCAAATGCTCGAGCTCGATACCGATGATCGACGTCCTGCTGAGATGCAAGGCCAGATTGAGTTCAGCCCTCAGGACATCTTGAAGCTCCGAACCCTTTTCAAGACAAACACAATGTGGCCGAATTATTCCCATCGCCGCAACTCACAGTGGAGCGGAAAGACGCGCGAGGAGCGGGAGAGCGAAGCACCTTTGGTTTGTCGCGGGAAGTTCTGCGTACAGTATCGCGACGCTCGCGCCCGAAGAGACAACAAGCCTGACCACGACAGAGCGTACATCAGATTGAGAGAGACGGAGGCTGATGAGAGAAAACGCGAGTCGGATAAAGCGCTGAGATTCAACTGGCGGGGCAAAACGTACCGCGGAGGCTCCTACAAGCCCTTCGCGTCCGGACAAGACCAGCAATTCACATGTGGTGACACTTTCTGTAGTGCGGGAGGTGTATCCCGTGGCGCAGTCATGGCTGGTTTCAAGGTGATTCCCCGCTTATTGAAGCTTTGGTCTCAGCTAACCTCCTGTCAGCTTGTATTTGGTGTGGACAACTGCCCTGTTGCCTGTGCAACATATCGACGCAACTTCCCAGGTGCTCAGATGTTTGAGCAACACATAACCGACTGGATTCAGAATGAAACTATCGACCGGAGGTCTCCCCCGATTGACATCCTCCATCTGTCTCCACCATGTCAACACGTCTCTCCACAGTCGTACTCGCATGCAAGTGCTGGGCGAATAAATGAGGCGGCCGAGGCCGCTCTCTGTGCCGGTGGCACGATCATCGAGAAAATCCGCTCAAGATTATTCACCCTCGAGGAGACATTTGGAATCACGCACGATTCGCATGAAGGGTTCCTGAACAACATGGTCGAAGGCTTCACAAGCCAAGGATACTCCGTGCGCTGGTAAGTCTTCAAAAAACAAAAACATTGACATTGCATGAAGACTCAAGCTAACGAGCCCCATTACTCATTTAAAGGAAAGTGTTCCCCCTTGTAGAATACGGGTTGCCACAGACTCGAAAGAGGCTCATCATGATCGGCTCTTGCCCCGGAGAGCCGTTGCCCCCCTGGCCCCCGGCAACCCATGCCCAGACGCCCACTGGTACCCAGAAACCTTTCGTGACGGAAGCCCAGGCCCTTCAAGGTCTCAGTCGCAGGGATCCATTGCACGATGTAGCACGCGCCATCGATCGCAACGACCAGCGACGAGATGGCAATGTACCCCTCCCAAAGACCATCACATGCGGAGGTGTTCAGGGCATCACACACTTCAGCGGACGACGGGATTACACGCTGCGCGAGATCGCCTGTCTACAGGGCTTTCCAGTTTCGCATCAATTTCAGGGCACGAAGACCCAGATACGGAGGCAAATTGGCAACGCGTTTCCTTCCTGCGTTGTAAAAGCGATCTACGACCACCTCCGAGTCTGGCTGGAGAAGGTTGATGGTGTCCGGAGGGCCCCTCCCGCCCAATCTGAGGCTCCTCGCCCCCCAGTGCCGCGGCGTGCCGGACCACCTGTTGTGCGCCCCCAAGACTTACCATGCGAGACGAATACTGACATCAATGGAGACTTCACGGAAGAGGAGGCCTTGGAGTTGGCCTTGCAAGAGAGCAGGTCGGATTCCGTCCCAGCTGCTGTCATCGTGCCCTCAGTTGAAGAGGACCGGCAGGACTCACCCGTGTCTGTGGTTGGCCCTCTGCTAGAGAGGATGAGCATCGCGCCGTCGACGCAGCGAGACGGGTCGCCCACTCGCAACAACTTCAGAACACGAAGCTACACCCTCGGCCGCAGTGCGAGTCCCCGCCCAAGCCACGGCCCAAGCCACCGCGCAGAATCTGCCTCGCAGAAGCGCAGCCTGGACTCAATGCACGACGGGGATGCCGACGAGGTCATGAAGGAGGAATCGCCCCCGAAGCGCGAGAGGGTTACTGGTACCGCAAGTTCAAACGAGAGCGGTGTTGACGACAGGAAGATCCCAAGCAGATTGCCTCGATACATGGGGCCTCAGAGACCATGTGATGCTGAAGTCGGCGACGTTGCTGTTGGTCAGTGGGGTTCGGATTTTGATGATTATGACGAGCTTGAGGAGGATGTTTGGACGTTCTGAGGTGTTCTGAATGGTGTATTCAATCTTGTCAGCTGAAGCCCTGTGGTCTTGAAGTAGGGAAGGCCGTCTTTAGGTCGGGCCGATTGTTCTCGTCCTTGTCTCTGAGCATGCCGAAGCAGGTGGTGCTCTACAGTTGGGCACATTTGACCAAGCTTCCCGGACAATGGGAGGTGACATTCGTCTGATTGTCATTCGTCCGGTTTGCAGCGTTGGTACAGCCCTACCACCCATCGATAGCACCATGCAGTTATTTCCTCTACGCGCTTTCGTCTCAGGCGCATGTCTGTCGCAGCTCACACTTCAGATTAGTTCTGTCTAGATGCAGAAATTCAAAATTTGTAAAATTACAAGACATACTTGCATCTCGAGGTCGTGTCCGTCCCTGGTCCCAAGATTATCAGGCGACAGTCTGCGCCGGCGCTTGTAGTATCCAAGATCACTCATTCATCAAGTTGACGCGTGCCATTTGTGCGGCATTTTTGTCAAAAGCCGTCCATCCTGGCCAGCCAGAGGACTCTGAGTCTGTCTTGGGGAGCTTGCAAACTCTAGAAGGCTTGGGAGGTGCTTGATGCCGAGCGCTTGTCCTCCTGCTCGGGACCGAGCGGCCATTGACTCGAGCGAAGATTCGGTGAACTGACGCTACTTGTCGATGCCTATTTTTATGGCCGGGGTGCACCAATTTTGGAGAATATGAAGCCGACGGCGGCGACGGCGACGACGAGGACGGAGTGCATGATTGATGCCTTGCACAAGACCTCACTAGGCAGCTCGCGAGAAAGGAAGCAGTGTTGGAAGGGCGGCTCGTGATCCCACAATAGACGGTCCAGACTGCGCTACCACGGCTTTGGGATGGTCGAGGAGGTAAAATTGGCAACGCATTGACCTGGACTTTTGTCTGGTGTTATGAACCAGGGTGCAGGTCTAATAACCCTCGTGGGGCCAGTTCTCGAAACGCAGGCCTGAGTCGCCATGACACAGATCTTCTCTCCAGCCAAGGTCGATTCCGCATCGGCAATGTGAGAAGCCTTTCTTGGAATTTGGCCCTCGCCAATAGCGGACAAGAGGATTCCAGCCACTTCTCCCGGGGTTCTGGGTTGTCCACCCAAGTACCTACTTACTATACTTACCTAAGTACTACTAGCAGTAGTGGTGGTGTTCGGGCCAGCGCGAGAAGGGGCCAGACATCTGAAGCGTGACTGGGCGAAACGCACCCAGCAGTTCCAGCCCTGCCTGGGTCGGGCTTAATAGATGAAAAAAAGCTTCGCATTTACAAGAAGTCCAAGCCTCGGCCTGTGGCTTGTTTGAGGGCCTGGAGGACTGACTGACTTGGCTCTGGCTAGCGACCGATCTCCCGGAATCTTGCTCGTGTGGGCGGGCGTGTAAGCGTCTGGTGTAAGCGTGTAAGCGCGGGCTGGGGCGGGATCTGGGGCGGGACCTCGGGAGCGACCTCGGCGATTGGGCCCGAGAAGGGCCTCGACCACCACCCAGACCACCCAGACCACCCAGACCACCCAGACCACCTGGGCGCGGGGCCTATTGCACACACTAGAACAATATCTGGGGTATATTCCACCCACCCAGCCAGACTAGACTTGAAAGACAGCGCCCGCACGAATTCTGAAAATAACCTCTCACACGCCTTACTGAAGCCCCTTGACTCAATGGTCAAGACGTAGCGGGAAGTCAAATTGATAGCCCCAACCAAGAGACTGGTATTACCTGAGCCGGCCAGCCAGACAGGAAGTCAGTCAGTCATGTTAGGCTTCGGGAGGCAAAAGCGTCGACAGCTTGTGTGCTTCAGGTTTGCGGAGGCGTGACTCGGCCCAAGGGACCCGAAGCAGAATGGTCTCCCGTCCGGGACCAAGATCAACACCATGCCCACGGGTGCAGGCTCTGTCTGATAAGAGTAGTCTGAATAGAGGCCACGGCCGGCCGGCCGGCCTTTGAAATATTGACCGCCGCGGCTGTTGACACAAGCTCGCTCGCGTGGGGTTCACGCTAATACAAGGGAGCGGAGCGATGGCACGGTGAGAGTCGGCGTGGGAGGGAACAGATGAAGCAGTACCGAGTACCCACCAATTACCCCGGGAATACGCAAGCCTTTTCGACAGATCTCTTGGTTAGCCTTGAAATATGGGCCCAGGCACTCGCTACCCTAGAGCTGCAGCGGCAGAGCAGAGCTTGGTACGGCCAGAGGGGGAGGCAGCATTGCAGGCGTGGGCATGTTTAGAAAGAGTCGCACAGAGCCTCTTGGCGGCGTCTCAGCCGGGGGAGAGCCACGACGACACACCAAGCAGGTCCGGCCAATACTAAGCTAGACAGGTCCCGGGAAAGCGAAGCGCACAAGGACGCACTGGACTCTTCCAGACAGCCCTCCCCACAAAAACACCCCCATCGTAGTGAGAGCCAAGTCCGTACAAACATGCAACGCGTCTCAGAAGCTTTTCTTGGCGACTTGGCCGTCAAAGACCAGACGCCAAGTCGTGAGCCAGCTATCATGCAACAACACCAACACCATATGCCCATGCCAGCCCATGCCAGCCCATGCCCGCCACCTTCTGGCTATTGCCACCATGCCGGTCCTGGCAGTCCTGGCCCTACGCTGCGTGCTGCCTGGGTATGCCCTCCTGCTCTTGGGTTCGTTTCGACCCGTTTCAACCTGTCGTTCTACCATCACCGACCTGTCACATCCCATCTTGCCCTAGGCCACCGTAGATCACCGCCAAGAGATCAAGAATAGGACCTGAGGGCGCACCATACACACCACCTCATACACGCTGCTTACTTGGCTGCCGGAGCGCACCCAAGCCGTGCGGTCCCATTCGAGGAACCCTCGCCCCGGCCTGGGAGCCCCGTGGTCCGTCGACAAGACCACCGATCCGAGTCAAGCCCTCTCTAGGTCCTCGGGGGATAAAACTCTATGTCGTCCCAACTTTGTTCTCACGAATGAACTTCTCACTCATCCACACGAGCAGCGCTCTCAGTACCATTCAGTCCTTCACTTCTTGACCAAAGATCTGGCATCTCCCTACTACTTTCTAAACAACTGAAGCTTTCTTTTTAATATCTCCCCACACCCCCATCTCCGGTTTCCCATCATCCTCTCGGGTTCCACCTCAAGCCAGTTTATATCCACACTCTCTCACTCTCCAGTCCGCAAGACTCAAGTCGTCGTGATACCCGCTATCCAGCTCCATCAAAAGAAAACAAAAAACACCGCCAAGATGAAGTACAGCCTCGTCGCCTCCCTCGCCGCCACCGCCACCGCGGCCCCTCTTAACATCAACCTGGGTGCTTACTCTCCTGCCCTGGTGGTCGGTGATGGTGAGATTTCATTCGCCGGCAACGGAGCCGCAGGGGCAGAGGGCCTCGTCAACACCCTCCAGGGTGCCGCCGCCGCCAGCAACGGAGCCGTTGCCCAGGGTCAGGCCGTTGCCCCCGCCGCCCCCGCCGGCGAGGGTCTCCAGCAGGCCTCGGTCATCAACGAGCCGGTAAGGTCCCGTTCTCTTGGTATGTCTGTCCCTTACAAGCGTTGGTTACTAATTGTATCTTGTTTCCCCCAACTAACAGGCCTCTCTCCCCATTCCAGGCGTAACTAAGGAGCTCGACCCCCGCCAGGCTGAGGAGGACGAGGACGAGGAGGAGGTTGCCGAGATCGAGGCCCGGCAAGAACCCGAGGGCGGCCTGCAGAAGCGCCAGACCGGCTTCGACCGCGCCCTGGTCTACGCCGAGGCCGCCCTCCAGAAGGGACCCAAGATCCAGCTCGGCACCCCCGCGGCCGGTGTTGGTATTATCGTCGATAACAACCAGCAGGCCGCCGGACAAGTCACCCCTGCCGAGTAAAGAAGCTGTAGTCTGCTATGACACAGAGCGCTTTGTTCAAAACGAAGATACCTTAATTTGCTTTCTCTTTTATTCACGTGCCACGATGGAATCTGGATGGATGGTTGGACCTACGGGTCACAACGCGCGGAGTGCTCATTTATTCTCTTCACACACAACAAGCACAAGACGGGAATCCTGCGCGGAGTGAGGTCGGCGGGCTGGGAGGGGCTGGTGTGGAGGTTGAAACTGGTCTTCACGATATAAACCTACTTGGGGTCTCGTGGTGTAAAGCATAAGCGGCAGCTTGGTTGTTAATCGCGACATGGAATTCCCCTATTGTCATTTAGACCCGCCTTAATTTGGCTGCAAAGTTACGATAGAGTCAATCGCATTAAATTGGTTAATCTACCAAAAAGTATTGTTGACCTATGACTTCATTGCAGACTAACTGCTATCCGGGGTAGGAAAAGTTTTCGGAAGCGATTACTAAGGCGGCGGACTCTTGTAAGTCTGCTTGTCCGCTCTGCGAGATGTTGTGTTAGATAGCCGTTTCACCTCCCTCGCCATCGGATGCTTCATATCAGCCTTGGCGAGCGGGAGGACAACAGAGGAAACGGTTCGCACCAAGTGTGGCGTTTCAATTGCAAGCGAGCACGCCACATCTGGAATCCTTCAACCCACTCGCCTGAATCACTTGAGTGAGTAGAAGTGCGAACAACACTGCTACAAAGCTGGAATGTAGTGGCGAAGATTTCACAGGATTATGCATCTCGTTTGTCCTGTTGGCATTGCCTAGATCATGGTTCAGATCAATTCTTCGTGGCCAGGTGAGCCTCGCCCTGTGCTCACTAGACACCAGCGCTGGCTCAGCCAGCTGACAATATTTGAGGCAGTTGCATCGCTGTTTTTGGCTGCATATCAGACTGCGGTTTCAGTGGGAGTCTTCTAGTTGTCGGTGTGGTAGTGTATCCCCCCAGCCAATGGTACGGATTTGCTCAAGTTCCAAGGTTTCCCGATACCGAGATCTTAGCCAGAGTAACATGCCGATACGCTGGCAGTGGCCGCAATGCCCTATAGCCCGCGATTGAGCAGGCTACCTGGGTAGTCAGGAGCTCCTCGCCCCTGATCTACCTCCTGTGTGCGGATTTTGTTCCTAGACCTCAGAACCCACCGTATTACGGTCAAATTTCCTCACCTTATCAGATTTATTTCTCACTAGCCTCATTTGTGCGGCTGTCACAAGGCCGCCTGGGGTTTCTGGACCAGGTGCCATGGTTGTAGTTTACGCTGCTGTCGTCGGAACTGTACGTTATCCTAGCGCTGTGTCTCTGAGATCACATCACTGTACGAAGGCGACCGTATACAGCTTCATATTTCTACGGATCACGAGCAAAATCATCTTGTCAGCTTAAGAGCTATTCATAGCTTTTTGGATCTGCGAAGTAAAAGGTCCAGAAATGTCCCGGACTTTTACCATGGCTTCCTGCGTTCAAGGAAAGATCATCACCAGGACCCGTGGACCTGCAACATTGAAATGTGTCAACGCAAGCTTAATCTTGGGAAGAAAATCATTAACTTTGGGCAAAGCTAAACTCGGATGATCGCCTGAGGCAGAATCCCAGTCCCTGTCGTCGAGCATCACAGACTGTTCTGTCTCCCAAGATCCGGGTCCCTTGGTCATTGGTCTCATTAGAATTCTAAGGTTGTTTCGTTCCTTCGATTCTGTGAGTTCATCTAGAAAGGGTGCTGAAGACAAGCTGAGATTATGTGTTGTCTTTTATTGAGCAGATGCACTGTCCCGAGTCATAACAACGTCTGAAGCTGCTGTCCGACCGCGAAGTCGCATATGTCTACGGTGCCCTCCAGCTCCCCGAGACCCCGTCTAGACCTCCGAGTGTTGTCAAATAACAACGGCAATGCACTCCTATTTCATCGTTGTAGTGTTTGACCAAGACTTCGCCTTGGCTTCTCTAGTACATGATTCAGTCTTGTACGTGCTGCCGCGAGGTCGAGCCCACTGAGATCACAAAATACATGAGCTGGCATGTCCTGAAAATCTTGTTATTCGGATTTATAGCATCTCGGAGGAGGGTGGGGCCATCATGATATTGTAACCCTTCGCGGCTCGTTATCAAAGTTGGTTGTCCCCACAGCTGGTCGGGCATCTGTTGACAACCGCATTAGCATCTACTAGTAGTTGCTCAAATAGTTCCGCTGAACGCATAGTCGTGGCTCCGGCTACGCTTCATTTGTCAGGTACTCATCTACCTAGCTACATCTCCGGAGGCATCGGGCAACACTTACATGCAAAGAGTCTACAATACTATGTCACTTGTATGCCGGATCTGTAAAGGTGCCCTCCACGATGGGTTGCAATGTCTTATTCATGTGGTCCCTCAAATTCGTGGTTTTGTAAGCATCTGGGTTGATTTACTAATGCTTGAGCACAATCACTGAGGTGGAGCGAGTCAATTGCCAACACGGCTCGGCGGTGTGAAGTCCACTTGGCTCTTATAGATTGCCTGCTCACGGTATGAGTGCTCAGACCACTGGTTATCTCGTTCATCACGAAATTAGGCGAGCGCACGTATACGCACATCTGGTTGTAGTAACGTCGCCCGCCGACAGTCCCAAACGCGATGGAGTCCCGACTGCGGTATCACTGAGACATGAATGGGTTACGCTCGGGGCTTTCGGGCAACGGTGATAAGCCGATCTGGCCGTTGTGCTTTGCCTGTTCCCTGGGTTCTAAGCATCAGGTGGACTCCTGAGTTCAGTTGGCTGTCAAAACCCAAGCCAGGAGTGGAGTAGGGGGGTATCCGCGGAGGCCCAGCGTATGCAACGCACAAGCTTTTCCATCCCACTCACCGTTTTCCATTGCCTGAGAACTTCAAATCACACGGCACAGGCAACCATGATAGAGCGTTGCCTCGCAGATCGACGCGTAAGCCAACAAACGGTCAGTCAAAGTCCTCGCGCAATCGACTTTGGTAGTTTGGCCCGTGACCTACCACTGTTGGGTCACTTCACAGATCCTCGAACGATGAGGTTGTGGAAATATAGGGGACCATGTGGCCAATGCAACCCTAACACATGCAAGCACATACTTTCTTCTATGCGGCTTGGCGCACCGGGGACTCCAGGTTTTCTTCTTGTAGGACACTCAATTGGTCCAGACGCAAAAGTTCCCCTTTTCTTAGCTTTCCGTGTCTTCCTTTCGGGCCCGAACCAAGGCAGGCCGATCCAACCGTGCTGACACGGTGCCGGCTGGTCACAGTAGCCTAGGATGCCACAAGAAAGGGTCTCAGCCACAATCAATTGTGACAGACGCCTCATGATGCCTATGTCGTATATCTAGACGTCAATCATAGAACACGCGTGTTTCAAAAATAACATATACGAGGCTGGCTGGTCTCTGGAAGTTGCTCCCCTAAGCCCTTGTTCCTTGTGCATAACGGGAGGTGAATATGCCGATATAGACAAGGGGACATCCCCGATCTGCGTGCACATTCGCCCGTCCGGTCTCCGAAGTCCTGGTTGGCCGAAGCGGAAGTAACCGCAGAAACTCAACTTTCGTTGATAGCTCTAACTCAAACCACCAACGCTCCCCAAGATCGAGAGCATGAGGAGACTTAGTGGTATTATTATTAGTATTCTAGTGATAATGCATCTTGTTGTGGGTGGGGGTCCTCTAGGCATCCCTCAGGCATGCCTCTACTATGTCCGAAAAGTACAGCCAGACAGTGATCATGGATCGGAATTATAGCTGCTTTTTACATGCATCAGTATCCACTATCCCGATATATGACCCTGGAAAGGAGCCTATATTACCTGCATGGCTGCAAGGGACATGTGATGGATCCAGGAGTCGAAGAGACATGTGTGGATAGTAATGCATGTCAATTCCGCTCAATGACACCTTCGGGCTGTGCACGTATCTACCATCTTTTCCTGACTGCCTACTCCAAGGCGACGGCGACAAGAAAAGCACCCTCTGGCATGATGACAGGTGCCTGACGTCTGGTCCGAAGATTTATGCTATCAGCATTGTTTCGTTGTTTCGAGGCTGAAGAGCTTAAGCGAGGCAGGCTCCCTCGCGTCAATGGTCGGACGACCTCGCCCGATCCAGCGGCTTCGGCCTTGAGCTTGATACAACTATAGAAGCGGATAGATCCAAACCTCCCTGGAGCCGATCATGCCGGGTCAAGGTTTCAAGAAAGTCGGTTTACCAGACCGAGAAGTTACATGGAGTGGGATAGAGCCGCAACCTATGGCTGGTGACCACGATAGGTAGCACTATCGAAAGTCTAATGCAAACGTGGAGGTCAGTCTCGTACTAAACCGGCCCACTTTGCTCACAGACTTCATCTTATGTCAAAGTCCGTTCGTCTGGACGAGGCCATGTAGTGTCGCATTGGACCGTATGACTCTTACTCATGGATAAGGGGCTCTTGACCGCGGCGGGCACAGGACAGGGCTTAGAACGACGCTGTAAGTTCACGAGCCGCATATGCAGGGTTGATCCACCCGCATCAATGAAGACCTCACATAGCCATCTTTTGGGCGTTCTCCTCCTACCCTCAGCCCCCGTCCGATCCGGGCTGCTGGCTCAGACTGCCTTGGCCACAAGGGCCAGAAGGGCAACACGAGGAACACTTTGACCACCTCTTCAACTCAACAATGGAGCATGCCAGGGTGCATATCAGGGCTTTCATGCAAGGCCATGTGCCTCCTTCATATTTAGCACACTTCGGATATAGAACACTCGCGTCTCCGAAGACCAGACAGATCTGAAATGTAGTGGACGGAGCGGAAGATGGTGTATACGCGCTTGGCATGGGACGCCGGTGAGCGCGTGGTGATACTCACCCGGTATCCCGAGAAAGGGGCATGGCATGGCAGTCACGAGCGCCGTTCCACGAAATGGTGGGTAAGCTCCCTCCCCTTCAGGCTCACTACCCTAGAGTATCCATTGTCGGCACTTATGAGATCGATCATGGCTGTCAACTCCGGTCTCAGGAGTACCAAATGCGGGACTATATAAGGGAGCACTTCCGCCGATGAGGTTTGTGTACAGACATTGGACTCCATCCGCTCCTTCACTTCTCCTGGCAACCCCAGACAACACACTCTCTCTACTCAACTCTCGTTTTGATCTTCATCAACATGAAGCTGTCAGGTGCATCGCTGTTGGCCATTGCCCCGAGCGCAATGGCCATGAGTCTGCCATCGCTTCATGACTTGACCTCCAATTTGATGCCCAGGCAGTCCTCCTGTCAGAACTCTGCTACTTCACGGGGTTGTTGGGGAAATTTCAGCATTGATACCAACTACTATGATGTTTTCCCTGACACAGGGGTCACTCGTGACATATGGCTTTCTATCCAAGAGGGTCCTTGTGCCCCAGACGGAGTCAACACGACGTGCCAGACCATTAATGGAACAATGCCTGGCCCCCTCATCATGGTGAGACATTAGAGAACCTCCGTGAACGACCTTTTGCTAACCACTTCACAGGCTGACTGGGGAGACCGTCTCAACATACACGTCACGAACAACTTGCCGGTCAACGGAACTGCTATCCACTGGCATGGCATTCGTCAGCTCAACTCGGTGGCCGCGGATGGTGTTCCCGGGGTTACTCAGTGCCCTATCGCTCCAGGAACTTCGCTCACATATAGTTTCCACCTGACACAGTACGGTACCACTTGGTATCACAGCCACCTAAGTCTGCAGTATGCCATGGGCGTCCTTGGGCCTATGATCATCAACGGACCAGCAACGGCAGACTACGACGAAGACCTCGGAGCGGTGCTGCTCCAAGACTGGTCCCACAAGACCGCATTCGCGCTCTGGGACACAGCCAAGCAAGGTGCCCCGCCGACTATGGAGAACGGCCTCATCAACGGGACCAACACTTATAACTGCACATCCTCGGACACTTGCACAGGCATAGTCGGTCAGAAGTTCGAGACCAGGTTCGAGGCTGGCAAGAAGTACCGCATCCGGCTCATCAACGGCGCCACCGATGGACATTTCCAGTTCAGCATCGACGGCCACTCTCTGACTGTCATAGCCAACGACCTCGTGCCCATCAAGCCGTACACCGCTGACTCGGTCCTGCTGACCATGGGCCAGCGTTACGACGTCATCGTCGAGGCGAACGCCACGCCCGGCGACTACTGGCTCCGTGGCGACTGGGTCGACGCGTGCATGACCAACGCCAATCCGAGGAACATAACGGGCATCGTCCGGTACGACAACAGCAGCACCGCGACGCCCACCACCACCTCGGCCGTCACCACGTCTGCGACTTGTAATGACGAACCTTTCACGAGTCTCGTGCCGCACATCGCCCTAGACGTCGGTACTGTGACTCAAACCGCTACGGAAAGTCTCAACTTCAAATTCGACACCTACTTCAAGTGGACGCTCAATGGCAGCAGCCTGCTCCTGGACTGGGCGACCCCTACACTCGACCGGGTCATTCTTGGCAACACTACTTTCCCTACCGACTACAACGTTGTCTCCATCAATGGCACTTCGTCTGACTGGGCAATGCGTAAGTCCTTGCTTCGCCGTTTACAGATTCTCACTATGCGTACTTTGAATAAGTGCATATGCCACGGGCTTATGCTCCTTAAGTGCTTCGATACTAACACACTTCCAGTCGTAATTCAGGACAGTACCGGCTTCGGTCTGTTCCATCCGATCCATCTGCACGGGCACGACTTTTGGGTCGTCGCCCAGGATGTTGGCACCTTCGACCCGACCACCACCAACATCACCACAACAAACCCACCTCGCCGTGATGTGGCGACGCTTCCTGGCAATGGGGTAGGTATTTCCCTGCTGCTGTTGAACCCGGAAAGCACTTGTATTGACGATTGGGGTCGCAGTATCTCGCAATTGCCTTCAAGGTGGATAACCCAGGCGTAAGTATTACTGTTCACCTGTTACGGATCCCCGTCTTTCATGTTTTGGAATGTTCTAGAATACAACACTTTAGGACCCGTAGCAGGACTAACATCACATCAGACCTGGTTGACCCACTGTCACATCGCATGGCACGCGTATGAGTCTCCCCTCCATAATATTCTGATAACCTTAGGACGCCTTTAGCTGACTTACACAGGTCCGGCGGCTTTGCCCTGGAGTTTGTAGAGAGAGCGGGTGAGATAGTTGGAGCCATGCCGACTGGGGACCAGACCGCCGTGCAAAACACATGTCAGTCTTGGGGATCATTCAACCAGCTCGTCCGACAGGATGATTCTGGGATTTGAGGGCTCAAGAGGCAATGGACAAGTTCGTTCTGCGTCAGCCATCTTGTATTTCGTGCCCGTCACACTCTTTTGACTGCTGTTCTTTCGTTTCATCAGCTTGCAAGCGGCACTGTACATCGAGTTATACTGTATTTTAGTTTTTCATTCTTCATCGACGAGACTTACTTTAATAGCTGCAACGATATGTCCCAACATTTCAAATGAACGGCTTCGGCCACACTGTATTCATCCTTTCAACTGTCTGTCTGTCTATTTAGTTACTTGTTTCTTCCCCCTAGAGCCTATATATAAACATTTCAACCTCTTTATATATATCCTAGTACTTCTCTTACAGATATATCTTGAAATTCTCCTTTATAATTAACTTTAGAAGGCCTTTATTATTTATAATAAGAGTATAGATATAGAGGAGTATAAGTTTATTCTAATCTTTCTCTGTTAGCTTATAAACTTCTCTTAGTACCTCTTTTAGGAGGTTAAAGAGTTTATTATAGAAGTCTTAAGGGTAGGCTATTTTAAATTATTTCTTTATCTTAACTTCTTTTAAAGTTAGTAGCTATATACTAAGATAGGGGTTATTATATAAGCTTACCTAGTAAGGGTCTTCTTTATATATATATATATATATATTAGTAGTAGAGGAATAAGTTTTTAGCTAGAATTTTCTTTATAGGACTATAAGCTTATATAGGGACTATCTTAAGAGACTATTCTTACCTTACTATATAACTACTTTACTATTAACTAGCTCTTAGGCTATATATTAATAATTAATAGTACTATTAGAAGTAGTTCTCTCTAGCTTTATCTATATATTATAAGGCTAAGGCTATATACCTACTTATTATATCTAACTACTATTATTAGTAATATATATTTTTTTAAGCGCTAGGTCTTAAGCGTTTATAACTATATAAAGGTGCTGTGTATAGCTACGGCTGTATACGGAATAGAAACGGAACTAGTTTAAATGAACATTGTTTCAAATGCAATGTGGCGAGCATCTTTTAGAAGTAAAAGTCGGGAACGGCGAGGATTAGACTAAAGACGTGTCTCTCGTCGAGAAGTTGTTGCCTTTGGAAGGTAGTGCGAGTAGTCCAAGGATGTGCGCCACGCCTTAACCGAGATATAAGGCCGCCTAAGGGTATGATTATAGAGGAAAGTTAGTATAGTGTGGTAATTAAACGGGTTGTATTCTAGTATACTTATAGTCTTAATAAGGCTATTATTTCTAAATTAATAGTAGTTTTTATTTATAGGTGGATTTACCTATTTATATATAGCTATACTAAGCCTTAGTAAGTACTACTTACCTTATAGTATACTATAACTACTTTAGGAGAAGATCTATATATATTTTACTATTCCTATTAGTATTATAGCTAGTAGGTATACTAACTAATAAAGGTTAGTATACTTACTAACTTTTATTAGTATAACTGGTATACTAACTAATAAAGGTTAGTATACTTACTAACTTTTATTAGTATAACTATAGCTATAATATTTAATAACTAGATCTAATAAGTATACTTCCTAATAGTTATTATTATAATAATTAATACTCTAAGACTTAAAGATTAATATATAGCTTAGCTATAGTTATCTTTTAATATTATTAATAATACTAAGAAGGATATTATTAGGCTAAAAGCTATAAATAAGTTAGTAAATATACTCTTATATAGTAATAAAATATATTTTTATAATATATTTTAAATATTAAAATAAGCTTTTAGAAGTCTTTTATAGCTAGAAGAAAATATACTCCTAAGTAATATAAGGTAGTTAACTATAATATTATAGTTAATAGTATTCCTCTAAGTATATATATATAATAAAGTATAATATAACTATACTTATTATTTTCTACTATACTAGTTAATTATTAGTAAGATTATATAGAACTACCTAGGATACTTTTATATTCTATATAAGGTAATTATATACTCTAAGCTAATAAAGTAGCTTAATAAATAGTATAAGCTTTAAAAGAAAAATATATACTTTAATAAGTATATTAATATAATTAATAGTATATATATTATAGTCTATATATTTATAAGTAAGTAAGTTAGGTAGTAGGACTAAAAGAGTATAATATTATAAAATATATTTACTATAGTTAGAAGTAATAAGTTATTTATATATATACTTACTAGTATTAAAGGTTTAATAAATAATTATATACTTCTTAACTTTACTATAAAGAATAGCTTTATAATCCCTCTAAGTAGGTTTTATCTTATAGATACTAGATTTAAGCTATAAAAAAGTATTTTAGTACTATTCTTATTAATATAGTACTATCTATAGGACTAGAGGGAGGGGGAAAGAAAGCTATATAATATAAAGGAGTTATATAACCTCTACTATACTTAGCTTTATATTATAGTAGAGTAGGTATTTAAGCTACTAAAGAAGAAATAGAAGATTATTAGAGTCTTTATACTTAAGTATAATATTAAGGTGTAAATTAGCTTTATTTATATCTATATAGTACTATAGAACTTTTTAATTAGGTTTAGGTAGGTAGAGAAGGAGGATATTTTTAAGGATATTAAAGAGAGCTTTTAGTAGGCTATTCTATATACTTATTATTATAAAGTAAGGTAAATAGTCTATATAATAGAATCTAAGGTATTAAGGAAGGTAATAGTTATAGAAATATAGTTAGATTATTATAGAAAGTATTATAGTAGCTATAGTTAAGGAAAGGAGGAAGAAGATAGTAGTATAGTCTATAGAAAATATTAGTAGTCTACTAGTTAGATATAGGTAGGTAGTTAGTTAGGGGCTTAGAGCTTAACCTTAGAGTACCTTATTAGTAGAGGTACTAATATTTAATATTTCTTAGCTAAACTTAAATCTTTTAACTCTAGAAAAGTTTTAAAATTATTTATTAAATCTTTTTATATATAGAAATTAAGTCTAAATTAAATTTTAGCTATTTATTAAAGAGATATAAGAGTTTTAGTACTTAAGGCTTAAATATATCTAGTAGTCTATAAAGCTCTACTAGTTATAGTAAAAAATACTAAAATTTATTATATACTAGATAATACTCCTATATTTCTTAATATAGGAAAGAGATAAGAATTAAATAATTATATATTAAGTAGAGTAGATTATAAGCTATAAAATATATATTTTAAAATCCTAATATAATATATTTTAGGTAAGATATATATAGATATTAAATATAACCCTTAAACTAGTAGGTAGCCTTTAACTATATCCCTTCTACTAGCTCTTTACTAGTCCTTCTACTATAGTTAATAATACTTATTTTCTTAACTACTACTAATAAGTTCCTATACTTATAATACTATTACCTTATCTTTTAAACCTTCTCCTATACTATTCTAGAATATAGCTTTAAAGGGATTCTTTATAAACTTCTATAAGTAAGTAATAACTACTTTATTACTATATAAACTTAGCTAACTATTCTTTCCTCTATAGTAGTAAAAATAGGTAACTAAAAGTATATATACTTCTAGTAAACGTTCTACTAGCCCTCCTTTAAAGGGCTCTAGTAAGGAGGTAGGTCTTAAGGAAAGGAGGAAGAGAGAGAGAGATAGAGGATAAAATTACCTAATAGAGGGTATTTCTTAAAAGTAATAAAAAAGGTTAAATTCCTTTCTAAGAAGACTAAAAATAATATAAAGAAGGCTTTACTTATAAAGCTCTACTAAAAATTTATATACCCTATTTCCCTATACCTAGCTATATACCCCTCTCTAAACTATTATAAACTAAGGTAATAGCTTACTAGATACCCTCTCTACCTCTAATTAGAATAGCCCTCTATCTTATTTCTATTAATTATATTTCTTTACTCTAGTAGCCCTAGTACTTAACTACTCTTTCTTACTCTTCTACTCCTATTTCTTTCTCTCTTTCTAAACTACCTTAACCTATATAGTATAGCTCTAGATAATTACTAATATAAAGACCTAATAGTATATAGAGATATAAGAAACCTACTAGTAATTATTCTTATTATATACTATAATCTTCCTTATTTAATCTTTATTTAACTACTTAAGCTTAATCTCCTTCTCTTTTAAGTCCTCCTTCTTAACCTTCTTCTCTCCCTAATTAAAAGGTAAAAACTAATTCCTATCTAATCTATAGACTATTAGCTTCTTTTTATAAAAACTAATACTCTTTACTTAAACTATATTTAATATATTATTTATAATAAAACCCTTAAACCCCTTTAGTAAAGACTTAACTTTACTTTAAGTCTATAATATTTAGTAGTCTATAAGCTAATATAGATTAACTTTAAAAAACTAGGTCTATAAGCCCTTAATAATTATTATTAAAGATAGCTAAATCCTTTAAGTCTTAGTTTTCTTAATATTATTAAGCTTTTATTAAAGGATTATTTATTAAGATAAAAGGCTATACTCTTTCTTTAACTCTCTTATTATATTAAGTATAATAGCTAAGTAATTATAAGACTATTAAACCTATTTTTTAGTACTATTTAATTCTAATTAGATTATAAATATCTAAACTATTATTAATATATTCTCCTTACTTATACTAGGTAGGTATTTAATATATAGGTTAGATATTATCTAGTCTATAAACTTCTATTTATCCCTTCTATAATTCTCTTAAAGAAAAATATAATATAGTTAGCTATATATTATTTATAGTTAATACTAGTACCTTATATAGTAATAGGAACTCTAATAATTTATAAGCCTTTTTAAGCTTCTTCTTTAAATAGAACTATCTAAAGATAAAATCTTACTATAGTAACTATATTATAGTAGTTTCTATTATATACTACTAAACTTAAGTATATATTAATAATAGTTAAACTATTTAACTATTAGTTATAAATAACTATAGCTTAGTAATTAGAATAGTAGAATAGAATAATAATAAATTAGTAATTATTTATAAATCCTCTCTACTTTATTAACCTATATATAAGCTTATTATACTTAGTAGGCTAAGAGTATAAATAGATTATATCTATAAAATTAAATAGCTACTACTAAAGTAAAGCTATAATATAATTACTTCTAAGCTTTTCCTTTATTACTATTAAGCCCTTAGTATTATATAAAGTAAGGAGAAGGTATCCTTAGTACTAACTAATAAAGTTAGTTATACTAGTAGATACTTATAGTTTTAGGTAAAATTTAATACTAGGAAAGTCTTTTTAGATAATTTCCTCTATCTTCCTAAGTATTACTATCTTATAGCTTCTATTAATATTATAATAAAGTAGCCTTTCTATCTCTTCTTTTATCTAGATATTAGAGATCTAGAAACTATTTATAAAAACCCTAGTCTTAAATAGATTATAAGAGAGATTAGTACTAAGTCTATACTTAAATATAATTTAGTTTTTAATATTTATAAAGTTTAGAAATTAAATACCTTAGTAATAATTAGGAAAGTTATTATAGAAGGGAAGGAGAGATAATTAGATATAAAGAATATCTTAATTAGAAGATCTATCTTCTTTAATAGAAGAAAGTAGTCTATTTAAGGACTACTAGCTCTCTTTAAATAAGTTAATAAATAAGGCTAGTAACTTAAATATAAATAAAGATAATTTTCTAAAGTAGTTATATATTAAGGTATTAGATCTAGCCCTTAAATAGCTTCCCTAGCTTAAACCTCTATAACTTCTATATTACTCTTTAAAACCTTTCTTTTTAAAACTACTTATAGTATAGGCTAATAATAGTATATATAGTAAGGTAATTAGTAATAAGGTAAATTAAATATCTAAGTAAGATTAGTAATATAAAGTATTTTATATTCTTAGAGTTTATTATATAAATAATTAAAAAGAAAAGATATAAAGATTAGAAACTTAATAGTAATTAATAAATTAGATTAATAAATAATACTAATATAATAGATTCTATTAAAGTTTTAAAGAGTATTTTAAAGATACTCTCTTAGTTCTAATTAGAAGCTTAAAGTATAAAAAGGAAAGTATTAAAGTATTATTAGCTTCTCTTAAGGTTAAAAGAGGAAACTAAACTACTAATAGAAATCTATCCCTTTTTAAAAGTATAAGCTTATTAATAGATCTCTAACTATCTATAAAATAAATTACTCTTACTCTTCCCTTATATATTTCTTCCCTTATAAATAATTATTTAGCTTCTAATTAGGAGTAAATTATAATATTATTATTATTAGAATTCCTCCTAACTACCTCTTCCTACTAATACTTAATACCCCTCTTATTTCTTTATATCTTTAACTATAATTCCTTCTTCTACTATTAACCTTTCTATTTCTAAAATAATATACCTCTAATTTAATATTATAGTAGAACTCCTTCTAGAGAATAAATAGCTCTTCCTTAAGTAGATAATTAGTAAAACTAACCTTAACTTTAAAAAATAAAAGAAAGCTAAGTATAAGTATTCTATATCCTAAGAGGTTAAGAAAGCTAGTAAACCTTAAAACCCTATCTTTACTAATAAGTCTATTACCTTCCTTAATAATTAGAGTATCTATACTACTTTTAGTTATAAAGGTATTTTATCTACTAGTTTTATTTTTAAAAATAACTACTACTTTATCTTTACTATAGGTATTAATATCTATAAACTAGAGAAGTATAGTTCCTAATAGTACTATACCTAGCTTCTAAATAAATAATCTAAACCTAAAGCTATTAAAGCTCTTTTCTAACCTCTACTTATTTCTAAGAACTTAGAGTTTCTCTACTATAATATTAAAAAACTTATATCTTCCCTAGTTAATAAGATCTTTATTAAAAAGACTAGAAGCCTACTATATAGTAAGTATATATCTCTTATATATAGTAATATAAATATATAATATACTACTTCCCTTCTAATTACTATCTTTAGCTAATAAAATATAGCCCTTTATAACTATTATCTTACTTAAATAGGCTATAACTTTATAGTTAATATCCTAGTAATATTTCTCTTTTTTAAGTATTAATCTATTTAGGGATTTAAGAAGAATATCTATATTAACTATATATTCTAGATTAAGAGGAATAAGTATAGTTTTAATAAGTTTTCTAACTTTAAATATATTACTAATACTATCTCTAACTAATAGAGTAATTTTAAAAAGATACCTAAACCTAAGCTATAGCTTAACCCCTATATTTAAATTACCTACTTATATAACTTTAATAAGGTTAGAGATTAGATACTAGGTAAGGTAATTAGGTTTAAGCCTTAGTCTTATTACCTAAAACTAAAGACTAGGTAAAAATAAAAGTAGGGAATAGCTTTACTAGTAATTAGAGTAATATAAGAGTAGAAAGGATATAACTAAAGAGAGAGTAGATTTTTTAGATAAAAATAGAGAATATTAGGGTTATAGCTTAATAAGTAATTAAAATATTAATCTCTCTTTCTATAATAAATAAATATATTACTTTTAACTATTTCTATAGTATTATAATTAAAGTAAAAAAAGAAATTCTAGTATAACTTATATATAGAGAGGTATAATAAAATAAATTACTTTCCCCCCTTCCTTTAAATAAATAATATAAGTAGTTAGGACCTTTATATAATTCTATTATACTAAGGAGGTACTATAAGATTAGTAATGCAAGTTATCTAATTATAAGACTAAGATATTAATATACTAATTATTATACTATACTTAGTGCTATAGTTTTACTTCTTTAGTCTATACCTAGGTATAGATTTAATTTATATTATTACCTAAGTCTAAAGATAAACTAAAATCTATATTAATCTTCTAAGAACTAATATCTTTATAGATATTATAAATATTAGTAAATAACTAATTCTAAAATATATCCTTATTTTAATTAAAATTATCTACTTATAAGTATATTAGAACTAAAGCTGGAAATTTATTTTTATTAGCTAGCTCTATATTTTCCTAAAGGTATAGAACTTCTAGTTTCTATATACTAAAATTATTAATAAACTTCTTTAACCTTCTTAGTAAGTATATTTCTTAAACCTTTAATTTATTAAATATTCTAAGCTTATAGATATTATTTAGAAGAATATCTAAAATAAAGTAAAAACTAAACTACTAGTATATTAACTTTTAGAATAATAAATAATTAGTTTTCCTCTACTTATTAATAACTAGAATAAGGTTATTTATTACTAATAGTTTTAGATAATAAAATCCTTTATATATATCCCTTAATACTACCTTCTTCTATAGCTCTATTACTAACTAGATTACTTTATCTATATTACTTAAGAGGTTAAATAAGAAGTATAATCTTAAATTAAAGACTTCTTATAGTATTATATTTAAGGTCTAAGTCTATACTCTCTAGGTTAGGAATTTAGTCTTAATAGGGATAACTAGGTTAAACTTATATAAGAGATAGAATAGGCTTCTTTTATAGAACCTTTATACTATAGTCTAATTAATAAAAAGGGTATATAATAGGATTTCTCTTTAATATAAGGAGGAGCTATCTATTATCTTTATAAAAGTAGTAATAATAGAGAAATACCTATCTTCTATAATATTATTTACCTTAAAGTTATATATAAATAATAATATTCTATATACTCTAATTAAATATAAGTAGTATATAAACTTACCTATATTCTCCCTCTCTTTATTAACTACTACTTTTATAGATAGCCTCTAATAAAGAAGAATTTTATTAATAAAGAATACTTTTACTCTCTTAGTATCTCTAATCTTTAGTAGCTTTACTTTAACCTAGCTTATAAGATTATAGTATACTTTTAGTAGCTTATTATACCTACTATTAAAGGGAAGATACTAAATATTAATATAAATCTTACTAAAAAGCTAGTTTAATATAGTTAATATAATTCTATTATTATAAATCTATATATCCTATCTATTATATTAAGGGTATTTAGTATAGTAAATAAATAGGGGACTATAGATTAGTTAGCTATATTATATACTTAGACTTTATCTATAACCCTCTATAGCTTAATATACTATATAACTATACTACTACTTAACTATACTCTAGAGTAACTTCTATAAATAGTAGCTATAACTCTATACTATAAAGAAAGTATTATAATTAATATATAATTACTTTATAAGGATAATTTTAACTTAGCTAATATCCCTAAAGCTCTAGAAATATACTTTATTAGAAGAAGCTTTATTATAATACCTCTATTACTTTATAACTATTATACTAACTATCTATAATTATAATTAATAATACCTAAACCTCTATACTATAAAGAAGATATACTTATCTAGGACTTCTCTAGTAATAGCTTAACTAACTACTATATTTACCTAAGAAAGTATAATATTATAATACTACTAATTATTATACTTACCTAGGAAGTTATAAAGTATAACTAACTATTACTATCCTATACTTCTAAGTTATTTAGTTAAATAGCTTTATAGATAATAAATAACTTTAAACTAAACTAAGTATAAATTTTTCTTTATAAATAAGTAACCTTAGTAGTTACTTTTTATAATACTACTTTAATTTTAGATAACTTATTATTATAGATACTATAAGTTTCCTTAACTACTTTATACCTACCTAGGAAGTTAAAGCTAATTCCTCTTCTTACCTTATTCTATTCTATATTTACTAGCTATACTTTATAGTTTATTTATTTAGTTTCCTTATATTACTATATATAGATTAGGAATATTATAGCTTTTATTTAGCCTATTAATAAGATCTACCTATAAATTAAGGGATAATATTAATACCCTTATTAAATCCCTAGTAGGAAGTATTAGTTAACTAGTAGGTAACCTAATTAGTTAGAATTCTAAGAATATTTCTAGAAGCTTTAGTAATAATAATCCCTATTTATCTATCTTTAATAATAAAGAATATACCTTTTAGTCTATCTATTTACCTAATAATAATATATTAGAGGTAGGCTTAATAGACTTATATATAAGTATAACTATAGAAGCTAAGGATAGTATTAAGATAGTAAAGCTTATTAGCTTCTCTAATAATAATTATTTTAAAAACTATATCTACTATATTAAGGCTACTATTAAGTAGTTCTAAACTAATAGTATAAAAGCCTTATAAATAGTATAAGATACTAACTTAAAGGTAGATAATATTAAAGGTATAATAAATATACTAATCTCTAGCCTAGGTATTAATAATAGTACTATTAAAAACCTAGTAGATTTATATTTCTAGATTAGTAAAACTAGGCTATATAATAAACTCTAGCTAAAATACTCTAAGGGATAGCCTTTAGAACTATCTATTTACCTACTAGATAGCTTAGATAATAGTATTAGTTAGCTAAGCCTTTACTACTATAGCTTTAAGTTCTTAGATAATAGTAGTATCTTTTACTAACCTTTATATTACTCTTCTTATAAACTTAAAGATAATATTAACCCTATTAGTTATAAACCTCCTAAAGACCTAGTAACTAGCTACTATACTACTCTCTTCTCTACTAATATAAATATAACTTCCTTCTCTTAAACTAAGCTTTAAAGAGAGGAGGTAGGTATCTTTAACTCTAAATATAATAACCTAAATAATATTAGTATAGTTACTATTAGTAAAGATCTTATTTTTATAGATATTTAGAGTTTCCTTAATTAACTAGATTCCTTCTAAGATAGAGATAATACTAGTAATATTAAGACTAATATCTTAAGAATATTCCTAACCCTATTATAAGGAGTAGTAGTATATTAGTAAAATAGTAAGCTTACTAGCTAAGCTTACTATAATCTTTATATTAAGGGCTATACTAAGGTTACTATTACTTTAACTAAGTACTTTATAATAGAACTAAACTATACTACTTATAAATTTAATAAGTCTTATCTTACCCTATATAATATTATAGAAGATAAATTTATTCTTTATAAGTTTATTTAGAAGAACCTTTAGTATACTTAAACTATAGGTACTATTAATTATAAGAATATTAACTAGAAGGGAGTAATTAATAAGATCTAGAATAAGATAGATAAGTAAATTTAAACTTATCTTAAACCTCCCTATAAGTATAAGTCTTTTAATAAATATATAGAAGATATAGAAGCTATTAAGAGTATTTTAGTTAATATTATTAATAGATATTATTCTAAGTACTTTTAGTAAAATAATACTTAGTAGACTAATTATTTACTAGTATATAAGTATAATTTATAAGGCTCTATCTATAATAAGCTATTATACTACTATTATAATAATTAGAATAATTAAGGTTATTAAGATAATTACTATAACTAAGACTACTACTTTTCTTACTATAACTACTCTTAACCTTCTTATTATAACTCTTCTTAACCCTCCTACTACTCTAATAATTATAGTAGATCTTAAGATAACTATAATTATTATCCTAATAATTATAAGTATAATAACTAAAACTATTATTCCTATAAGCTATATTAGGATAATAAAAAGGAGGAATATAAAGACCCTAAATATAAGTAGAATTACCTACTAAGCCCTAATAATAAGAAGTATACCTATTATATAACTTCTAATACTAAGGTATCTAATATTAATAAGTATTATACTTCTTTACTACCTAAATCTCCTAAGTAAGTATACTAGATTAACTCTCTTACTAATTATTCTAAGTCCTCTTAATTATTATACTCTAATTTTAATAATAATTATATCTATATTATCTTTAATAAGCTTAATACTTAATATTATATCTATAAGTATATATTTATATCCTATAATAAGTTATTTAGGTACTTTAAGGGATATTTATACTACTATAAATATAAGATAAAATAGAAGTTTATATTATAACCTAAAGCTATCTACTATATAATATCTATCCTAGTTAAATACTCTAAGAATAGTATTATAAATAAAGCCTTATCTAAGAATATAGACTCTACTATTATAAAAGGATATACTTATTTATAGATTACTATATAAGCTATTAAAGATAGCTTAAATATAAAGTTATACTTTAACTTTAGAGCTTTATAAAAGTTAGTAGACTATAACTTCTTTAAGAACTTTAATAATATTATTATTACTAAGTTTAAGTCTTATACTATTAGAGATATTAGCCTAGACCCTATTATTATCTTAGAACTTACTAAGTAGTCTTTTTTAGCTTATAGTAAGTAAGCTAATAGAACCTTAGGAATACTTTAGTAGATTATTAAAGTATAGGTAGTAGATAATCTCTCTACTAATATACTACTTAGTAATATATAGATTTATCCCTATTAAACTTTAATTAACTATAGTAACTATATAGTTACCTATTTAGTAAGTTATAACTTTAAAGTTCCTTTTATAGTTATTAAGAAGGTACTTAATCTAGTAGTATATAAGGTTATAATAGATTATAAATATACTTTAGCTTCTAGTAAGACTATATATATTACTATATACTATATAGATTTATTTAAGGGTTATTCCTTTATATTTATCTTTATCTATCCTCTAGCTATAAATACCTTAGTAGACTTTAAAAGCTTATATATTATAGTTCTCTATAATATTACTAACTAGCTTATTAAGGTTAATTATTATCTTTATATTAGTACTATTTATAAATATAAGGATTATACCTACTTTACTACTTCCTTAAAGGGAGCTATAAAGGTATTAGAAATAGTAATAATAATTAGTATAGTAATACTTATAGCTCTACTAACTACTAACTTTACTATTAGTAGTATAAAGCTTAACCTTACTTTATAGATAGCTTTATTTAAAGATTAAATAGTAATAAATATTAAATTTAAGCTTATACTAGATTTAGTTAAAGTCTCTAAAGGTAAAAACCTTAATACTTAATCTCTAGATAACTATTTTAATATAGAATTTTCTAATATACCCTTTATAGATATAGTTTACTATACTATTAATAATAAGATAATAGTAATAGATTTTAACTTAGGTTAGCTTTTATTTAAGTCTAATTAAGTTAATATAGGTTATATAATACCCTTTTATAAATTAATAGAACTTAAAGTATCTAGTAATATCTTTAGTATTATTATAGAGAATAGTATTTATATCTATACTATTAACCCTAAGAAGGTATAGTACTTTTAGGAAGTTATATCTAAGTTTTCTAATATATAGGAATATAAAGCCTTTATTAATATATCTAAAGACTAGATAATAAAGGTTTCTTTATTAGATAGCTAGTAATATATTAAGTTAAATTATTTTTACTATCTAGTAGTTTAAAGGATAAGAAATTTATTAATTAAGTTTATAATAGCCTTTAGTAAGGGGATAAATAAATTTTATTAATAATATATATCTCTTTTAATACTAGTCTTTATAGTATAGTAAAATATCTATAGAGTAGAGAAGGAATATATAATAGTAGATCTTTAGCTATTAAATAAATAGGTAATTTTTAATAACTATCTATTATTATTTTAAAAGGATATTATTAATTCTCTTTATAGTAAGATATATATTATAATTATTAATACTACTACTTTCTTCTTTTAGTTTCTAGTATACTTTACTTATTAAGATTAATTTATAATTATAAGTTATTATAGTCTAGAGTAGTCTTAAGTTACTTTAATAGGTTTTTAGAACTTTTTAGTATATATATAATATTTTATAGATTACTTACTATATAAGTTTTATAACTTTTACTAAGTTTTTATTAATAACTTAGTTATCTTCTCTAATACCTTTAAAGAGTATATTAAGTATTTTAAGTAGATATTAGCTTTATTTAATTATTATAGAGTTTCTTTTTCCCTAACTAAGTCTTATATAAGGTACCCCTCTATAGAGCTATTTAAATTTTATATTAATACTTTTAGTTAAACTATAACTAAAGAGTATATTAAAGCCTTCTATAAAATAAAGTTTTCTACTCTATTTAAGGACTTTAAGATCTATTTTAGTATTATAGGTTTTCTTTATATAATAATTTTATATTATATATAGCTATTTAAGATACTTTAATACTATAAGGTTATACTACTAGCTAAAGACTATAAGATTAGTTAACTTATTAATAGTAATAAGGGTAAGTATTAGGTTTATATATATTATACTTATTATAACTTTATATTAGAAGAGATTAAAAGCTTTAAGGATCTTTAGAAGTATATTTATAAGGAACTTTAAATCTATTATATAGACTTATATAAGTAGTTATTCCTTTAGATAGATAGCTATCTTTAGTATAGATTTAGAGTAATAGTATTTTAGCTTAAGCCTAACTTTATATAGAAATTAAGTAAATATATTTCTACTTATCGACTATTTATATTTTTTGAGTTCCTTTATTAAGCTGGAATTAATAATAAAAGAAGATATAATAAAAGAAGATATAGTAAAAGAAGATATAGTAAAAGAAGATATAGTAACTTTGTAATTCTCTGTAACCTGTCTGTAGCTAGAAGTCGCTATTCTATACTAGTAGCTGTAGTGTGTTGGGCTGCGTCTGTTCGCGCTGGTGCTGTTGATAAGCTGTTAGCCTGTCGAGGTTGAAGCTATCGCGGACCGCGGGTAACCTAGTCTGACGCCGTTAAGCACTACGTGAAAGTGCCATCGCTGTGTGACTCAGGGCTTTACAAGTTGGCTAAAATGGGCAATGATATAAAAAGCTGCTATTGCCCCGAAGGTTCTGGCTCTGCTTAAACATACACCCATCACGACCTTCTTGCGCAAGACCACTCGAAAGCAATCTTTCAGCCTGCCATGCTTGCCACTGAAGCCGAGACAACAGGTAAGGCAACCACAATCTATTGTCTGGATATATGGAACTGATAGCCCACGAATAGCTATAGAATGGTGATTAATAACTAGGTATACCTCTGTATAGAAGGAGCCCTTGAATTCGAAGCTATAGAGACTATATCTATGTTAATAAAGCTTAGTTTATTGATTAACGAACTAAGAGAGCATAACGTGGACCCTAATACTATTAAAACCTATATATCCCTTAGAGCGAAGCTGTAGAGGGGTATGAAGTTATCGCTGGCGGAGAAGAAGGCGCTCGAAAACTTCAACAAAAGGTTCGGCTAAGGCTAGAGACTAGACCAGGCTGCAGATTTAAAACAGTTAAATAAAATCATTTAAAAAAAAACAACCATAGGTCTTTTAACCTCATACCCAGGAGGGATATTTCTACTTATATTATTCTTTCTATTACTTTTTTAAGTTATTATTTAACTAAGGCTAAAGCTAACTATAGATCTTTAGAATAAGAGGTTACTTACCTTATTTAGGTTATAAAGTACTTATATATACTTATTCTCTCTAACTACTATAAGCTTATAGTTATTTTTACTAATTATAATATTACTTAAAGTATTATTAATAATACTTACCTTAGTACTATATTTATAGATTATACTAATTAGTAGTTAATTAATATATTTATTTACCTTATAGAGTATTAGTTTAATATTTATTATCTTACTAGTTATTTTAACTTTATATTAAATATTTTATCTTAATTAGCTACTAAGAGTAATAAAGTTACTTATTAATAGGATAGCCTAAGTACTTTAGATATAACTTTAAATAATCTTTAAGAGTACCCTTATAATAATAGTAATAATAATAATCTAGTTTTATACCTTTCTAAAGTAGTTATATTAAATACTATATATATTTACTTTACTTAGGGGTATTAAGATAATACTATTTATACTAGAATTATTAAGAGCTTAGTTATACCTAACTTAGCTAGGTATAAACTAGCTACTTACTAGTATAATAAGGATATTATCTCTACTTTAAAGCCTAATTACTATTTTATTTTATATAACTAGCTTCTATATAATATTAATTAGGAAAATACTAAGTAATTAGTTATACTATATCTACTAATAATAGAGTTTCTATATAATACTTATAATAATAAGTACTACTTTAGTAGAGACTAAATAATATATACTCTAAATAGAGTATATTAGTAAAGAAAGTATTATTTAGTAATTATCTATCTATACTATTATTATTAGTATAATATTTAAAAGAAGGATAATTAGTAACTAATTAGTAACCTATAACTAATTTAAGCTCTATAGAAACTAATATATATAATATTACTAGACTTTATTATTAGACTTCTTAAGATTCTATTAATTAGTATACTATAGTAGTTAAAGGGATTTAAAATCTTTAATTTACTAATACTAGTTATATATAAAACTTCTAAGTATATATTACTAATTCCTAGTTATATAACCTACTTAGCTAAGTAATAGGGTATAGTACTAGGTTAATAGCTATTATTAAATAACTAGTTCTACTTTTAATCTATTATCTTAGATTAAGATATTAAGTTTACTTCTTACTTCTAGATAAGTATATAGAAGAGCTTTAGAACTTAATTACTTATAACTATAGCTTATTACCTATAATCTAATAGTACTTCTAAATAAAAGAACTAAGATATAGAGATAGTAATTTATTACTATACTACTAAATACCTTAATAAACTATAGGTAGATATTTTACCTACTTTATAGTAGAACTTAAATAAAGCTTATTAATATTTAATTAATACTAGTCCTTATAAGTTTCTATTTAGGTTTAAGATTCCTTCCCTATCTAAGTATCTAATTAATATTACTTAAAAGCTATTAGATATTTAATTTATATAAGAATATATATAATAAGATATATAATTAGCTATAGATATTATAGCTTTAGAATCTAAGAGACTTTATAATACTAAATACTAATAGAAGGAATTTAAAGTTAATAATAAGGTTTAGCTTTATATAAGTAAAGCCTATAAGCTTTTATTCTACTAGAATACTAAGACCTAACCTCTATATAAAGGACTATTTACTATAGTATAGAAAATCTCTATACTTACCTATAAGTTAGACTTTAAGACTAGTAATTATAATACTAATATATAAGTTTACCCTATAGTTAATATCTAGTATTTAAGTTAGTATACTACTTATAATAACCTATTTAAGTAATCTTTACCTAAACCTAGTCTAATATATTATAAGGAGTTAGATAATTCTACTAAAGGGGACTTATATAAGGTAGAATATATCTTTAATAAGAAGATTAAGTACTATAATAAAAGTAACTCCCTATAATACCTAGTCTATTAAAAGGGTTAGTCTACTTAGTATAACTACTAGAGTTGTGACTGTATTTTGTATTTTGTATTTTATATTTGTATAATATATAAATACTGTATATATATTTATATTTGTATGTGGGTTTTTTCTGTGTATTTGTATTTGTATATGGGTTTTTTTTGTGTATTTATATTTATATTTATATTTATATTTTAGTTGTATTTTGTATATATATATAAATACAAATACAAAATACAAAAATAATTATATAATTAATATAATCTTTTTTATATTTATTTATTAAGACGAACTGCATAGTGCTGCGCACAGACGACCTGGCCAAAAGACTACAATTTGAAGACTGCCCAGGTCTTCGAATCCAGCACTTATAAGCCTATACCGTCACATTCCCCCCCTAAGGCCTTCTAGAGCGCAAACTGTAGACCTAGGGGCAAGGATGTAATTTCCTAGATAGTAGTATATCCAGTTATAATTAGCTGTAGGTAGCTCGAATCACTTATCGCTAAATCAGTATATAGCGAATAGGAGGCCTAAAAAGAACCTTAACAGGATAGGATACCGCTAACTTAATTAAGCTGCCTTTAGGTAAACGGTTTCTTCCCCGCAGCTAGCAGTAGCGCTTGCCTGAAAAAGGACTCTTTTTGAACTATAGGCGCTCGAACCTGTAACCCTTATTAGTCTTCGAATTAAGATGAACTATATAGTACTGCGTACAGACAACCTAGCTAAAAGACTATAATTTAAAGACTACCCAGGTCTTCAAATCTAACACTTATAAGCCTATACCGTTATATTTATTATATATTTAAGAGGTTATAAATACTAATAGTTTATCTTTTATTAGACTTATAATTAATAAATATAAAGAATTTAACTTCTTTTTAAAAAAACCCTACTTTTATTATATTTATATTTTAATATATAAAATACTTAAAAATATAAAAAAAATATAGTTTTAATCTACTCTTTTTAACGAATTTTAAAAGAATTTCTCTATTATATAGTATTATTTTTAGTTATATATATATACAAAATACATATATAAATACAAATACAAATACAAATACTATATTTATATATATATTTGTATGTGGGATTTGTATATGTATTTGTATTTTTATTTATATGTGGGATTTTTTTATATTTATATTTATATTTATATGTGTATATAAATTTTATATTTGTATTTGTATTTGTATTTGTATTTATGTATTTTTATATTTATCACAACTCTAATAACTACTAGAAGATATTAGCTAAACTAGTTAACTATATAGAATTAGTAAAGGTATATAAAGCTACTTATCCTAAGCCTACTATAAGAACTATTAATAAGGTAGTTTTAGCTCTAAAGAAGTAAGATAGACTAAGGAAGAATTCCTAGTTTAAACTATTACTAACTAAATTATTACTAGAAACTTATTAATTATAATAACTTAGTAATTAAAAGTAATAAGGATATTATAATACTTTTCTATACCCTAGTACTTATAATAGATAAATAGGGGACTATAGATTAGTTAGCTATATTATATACTTAGACCTTATCTATAGCTCTCTATAGCTTAATATACTATATAACTATACTACTACTTAACTATACCCTAGAGTAACTCTTATATTTAGATAGAGTATTCTTAATATTACTATATATTCCTTTCTAATAGTATATTACCTAGATATAGGTATATATAGTATTCTACCTATAGTAGCTAAAAGGTATATATACCTCTTAGATAATCTTTCTTCTTAGATTAGGGTTATCTACTACTCTTTAAATATTATAACCCTTATCTAATTACCTTTAAAGGATCTAATTATATAAAGTATACCTTACTACCTTCTTTCTAAGTACCTTCTACCTTTATAGTAAAAAACTATTAGGGAGATCTCTAATTACTAAGTACTAAGTAATATCTTTAGACTTATCTAACTATAAGTATTTAGTTATAAGTATAGGCTTCTAATTAGGTATATCTAGAGCTAATATCTAATTTAAAATAGTATTATACTAATCTTTAATATTACTTTTAATTTCTTAGTTAGTTTTATCTAATAAACCTAGAGGTCTATATAATAAAGTATTAGCTATTATATTCTTAAACCTCTTTATATATTAAATAGTAAAGTTATATATCCTAATTATAATAAGCTATTAGGTAATATATACTCCTAGGATATCTATAGCTAACCTCTTTAGCTACTAGATAAGAATATTTAAATTTATTTTAAAAATAAAGTATATACTATATATATAAAACTATAATTACCTAATTATATATAATACTATATAATACTCTCTCTTTATTATATTATAGGCTTTCTTAGCTATTATCTAGGTTTTACTCTTATAGTATACTATATATTAGACCTTATTATATTCTTATATTAAATAAGCCCTCTAGCTTATAAGACTAGTATTAACTATAAGGATTATATCTCCTTTATTATAGTTAATATTAATTAGATAGGGTTTATTTAAGAGTATAGCTTTTAAGGTATCTATTACTTCTTAATACTTAGTTATCTACTTAAATTTAACCCCTTTCTTTAAAAGGTTAAAGAGTAACCTTATAATAATTTTATAGAATAGTATCTATACTTAATAGTAGTTAAGAAGGCTAGTAAATTTTCTTACTTTTATTACTAAAGTATAGAGTAGCTACTTCTTAATCTTAATAATCTTCTCCTCTATAAATATATAGCTAAAAGTACTATAATAATATCCTACTAGATTAACCTATTTTTAGCACTACTAAGACTTTATAGTACTAATTATACCCCTAGTAAGCTTAGTATTATAAAGAATATTATTAAGGTTCTTAATATACTCTATAATAAACTTATAAACTTTAAGTAATAGTAGTACCTTAATACTATTATAGTTTATATTTAAACCTTTTACTATAATATTATTTAGATAAAGCTAATATACTAGTAGGATTAGGTTATAGAATAGGTAGATTATATATCTTATAAATTATACTACTAAATTTATTACTCTCTATAGTAGACTATAGTAGTAGAAGAGCCTAATAGGTATAGTAAATATAGTAATATCTCTACTTTTCTTATTAAGCTTAATCTAATTATAGTCTAAAAAGAAGTTAAATAGAGATAAAACCTTATATATTATAAATTTCTTTATAAACTTATCTATAGTAGGTAGTATAAAGGTATCTTAAATTATAACTATATTAGTATTCTTAATACTATTAATTAGGTAGTACTTCTTATTCTTTTTATCTACTAAGAACTATAGGTTCTAGTATAAGGTATAAAACTTCTTTATAATTTCCCTTACTTATTTCTCTCTAAGTATTTAGATAATAATATTTTATAATACTCTAGAAAGAGGGTAGGACTTTACTTAATAAGCTTTATATAGGATTATCTTAATAGTTTATAGTAGTACTATATTCTTACTAATTTAGATAATATATAACTAATTCTAAGCTAGAGTAGCCTCTTTATTATAGAGTATATACTAGAATATTTTCTTTTTCTCTTCTAAGAACCCTTTATAGTTATTTATTAGTAATTCTTTAAGCTAATTAAAAGTTAAATAACTTCCCCTCTTAGTATCTAAGAACTTAGGGTAGATCTAAGGATTATATTTACTCCCTCTATTCTTATCTATTACTTCCCTAACTCTAACCTTATAAGTAGGCTTCTAATTAATATTCTCTTTAGGAACTATTCTATTTAAGGAATAATTATTAATAAAGTAAACTTTCTACTCTACTTACTTATATAGAGTATTAAGCCTAAGCCTTTAAGCCTACTAGGTAGCCTTTATAGCTATTAAGGGTAATAGGCTATTACTAGCCTACTTCCTTATATATTACTATTACTTTTAAAGGTAAGCTCTATATATATACTAGAGGTCTAGTCTAATTAAACCCTCTTACTTATAGGTCTATCTAATATCCTTATATATATTCTTTATATAGACTATATATATCCTCCTAACTTCCTTATTAGTAAAGGGACTAATAACTTTATCTCCTTTCTCTAATTCTATTCTAACTTTAAAGGGTAAGGTCCCCTTTTTAACTTTAATTAAGCTCTAATTAGATATCTCCTAATTAATAGTAACTATCCTAATACTTAGAAGATATTTTTTAGTAGTAGTTAGATTTCTAGTAGTTACTATTTAAAAAAGCTTTTAGTTCTACTTTTCTAGACTATATTTTACCCTTATACCTATAAGTATAATATTAGTATAGAGATAGCCTTTAGAATACCTAAATATTAGGTTTATATCTAGGAAAAATAGTATTCCTAAAAAAGTATAATATATAACCCCTTTAACTTAATTATTAATAATAAAGAAGATAACTTATATCTAATTAAGCTTAATAAATACTTAATCCCTAGTTACCCTTATTAAAAGTATAGCTATACTATTATAAACTATAAAATTTATATTATCTAGTAGATTAAATAATAGCCTATTCTCCTTATAATAGGATAGTAATAAAAGATTTATCTTAGCCCTTATATCTAATAAAGCTAGTATAGATATATTCTTATAAGCCTTAATTTATATTATAAGGTAGGCTAACCTATAGAGCCCTTAATTAATAAAATCCCCTTTATTAGCCTTTATAGAATTAATTCTATACTAAGTAATTAATATAGAAGAATTCTATTATAAAGCTTTACTAGTATTAGTACCTAGTATACTTATAATACTTAAGCTAAAAGATAAGGTTCTTTAACTATTAAAGTTAAGTACTAGCTTAAATAGTAGATTATTTAGAACTTATATACTATCTAAAAAAGCTTATAGCCTTCTAATTAGTATAGTCCTTATTCCTCTAAAGCTTAATAAATCTTTAACTATTATTTTAATATTAGAGTTAAATATAGCCTATACTATCCTTTCTTTAAGTATTATTACCTTAAAGCTAACTTAAAACTTATCCTTACCTTTCTTTAATAAATTATAAAAACCTAAACTAGGCTATCCTCTCTAGTTCTAATTAAAAGCTATAATAATAAACTCTTATATTTAGAAGATATTCTATATATTCCTTATCTATACCTTCTTATAATAGACCTTAATAGGAATTAAGTTATATATTATCTTATTTTAATTAATATCTTTAATATAATACTTCTACTTTATAATATTAAAATATAGTAAGAGGTAAAAGTTATTAGAAGAGTATATAATATACTCCCCTATATATATCTCTTTCTTTAAAGATATTACCTTAGCTAGTACTAAATATATAGTACTCCCCTTATCCTAATATAATAGCTTTAAAGTCCCTAATAAAAAGTCTCCCTAAAAGTATAGCTTCTAAGTAATAATATTTTAATACTTTATTATATAAGGGAGGTTTATTCTCCCCTTTAAGGAGAGGAACTTAAAGATACTAAGTATATAGCCTATACTACTAATACTATTCTAATTATAATACTTTTTAACCTATTTAGAATCTAATATATAGCTAAAGCTATTCCTCCTATCTTCCTCTATACCTAGTAACTATAATAGGTACTTATATTTTAAGTAATAAAAAAGTCTATACTATTTAAGCTTTTTAAGCTTTTTATACTAGTATATATTATAACTAATCTTCCTATATATATAGTATTATAATACTATACTATCTTTATATAGCTTTATAGTAATAAGCTATCTTAAAACTTTATTTTTAATCCTATTATCTTCTTTATTATTATATCCCTCTAATACTTTTACTATATTTAAAGCCTTAAAGCTAGTTAAACCTAGACTCCCTCTAACTTAATTATAAGCTTTAGCTTTCTCTAACCTTCTAAATACTATCTATATCTAGTATAATACTATATTTAAATTAATCTACTTAATAGCCTTAATAATCTTAATCTAATTTAGATTTAGCCTTTCTAGCTACTTAGTAAGTTTATTAACTTTTCCTCCTAAGTCTTACCTTCCTTTATATAAGATAGTTAACTAAGACTATTTCTAATTAGACTCCTAAGAAGCTTAATCTACCTATAGCCTCTTTATAAATAAGTTAAAATTCTTATTTACCCTAACCTTAAAGATAATCCTACTAGTCTCTCTTAAAGCTTACTTATTATTATACCTTATATTTAGTATTTCTAAAGTCTAAATAGTAAAATACTAGTTTTACCTCTTATAAGTAATCTCTTAGTTAAAAACTTTAATTAACTTTTACTTAAAGGTCTTCTATTTAACTCCCTTTACTAACTCTAGGGTAATTAATATAGAAATTAGCTATTTCTTAATCCTTAATAAAAATATTTTATAGAATATCTAGGCTATAAAGCTATTCCTATTAATATTATCCTCTAAAGCTTAGTTATAGTCTATAATCTTCCTCTTCTATACCTCTTAGTCTAACTTAGAGTTTAACTAAAGAATATCTTTAATTATTTTAATAGAATTAGTTAAAAAAGTATAATTAGAGAACTTATAATAGTTTAGAAGCTTTTTCTTCTAAATATCCTAGCCTTATACCCTAGTAGTAATCTTCTTAACTTCTCTCCTAAAAGTAAAGCTATTATAATAGTATCTAACTAATATAAGCTTTTATTTATTAATATATCTATACTAATAAATAATATCTTTAAAGTTTTTAAGAAACTAAATAATATTAATTCTATTAAACTTTAAGAATATTACTAGAGACTATATCTATAGTCTTATATTAGAGTTAAAAGCTATTATATTAGTAGTTAAAAGGGAAATCCTTTAAGCTATTATTAAGATATATAAAGTCTAATTAGACCTATAGCCTTAGTTTAGAGGGGCTAATAATAAGATTAGGCTTATATATTACTTACCTTTTAGCTTATTCTTCTTTCTACTTCTCTTATAGTTAAAAGGTATTTACTTTAAATCTTAGTTAAAAGAGGAAGGCTCTTTAATAGAGTAGATATTCTATAATAGACTACTAGGTAGGTTAGCTATATTAGAAGGGTTTAAAATAGCTAGAGTTAGGTACTATAACTTAGTATACCTTAATACTATAAGGTTTTATATAAGACCTCTCTTAGATAATATATTTAAGTTTAATATAATAAAGGGATTAATAATTAGAATTTAGAAAGTAAAGAGATTTAATATATATATTAGTATATTATATTAAATATATAGGTAAATTATTATTATTAGTATTTAAAATAAGCTATATATTCTATCTAGCTTTTATACTAAAGTTAATATATACTTAAAGTATCTTTACTAGTATTAATACTCTACCTCTCTATAATTATTCTTATATATAATCCTTACTTCCTATAACTCTAATTAAAGTCTAAGATCTTATTAAATTATTATTATTATTAGGTTAGTACTAAATTACTACTAATTAGGTTTTCTATCTACTAATATTTTAAGAATAGTTTATAGACTATATTAATATAGCTCTATTATTTCCTCTTATCTTTTCCTTAATTAATTATAATAAACCCTTACTTATATTCTAATTATACTATATTTACTTTATTATACCTTTTCTTAACTATAAGTATAACTACTTATCTAGCTATTTTAATACTCTTACTAACTATATATACTATATTAGTATTTTAATATATATAACCTGGTTTTTTTAGTATTTAATTATAGAATAAACTACTAAGCTTTTCCTTTATTAAGCTATAGAGTAATTAAAATTAATAAAGAGATTTCCTATTCTACTACTATTAATAGTTACCCTTATAACTACTAATACTAGCTAAAACCTAAGCTAAAAGTAATTATACTACTCTCTACTTATTAAATAACTAATACCTTAGCTAAATAATACTCCCTTTACCTAAATAACTAAGTCTTTATAGGTTTAGGAGTAATTAAAGCTATAAGTAGATAATTTAGTAGATTAAGGTATTATTTTAGTTAAGAACCTCTACTTTACTTATTTTCTAGTATACTTTTATATACCTACTAAGTTATTATTCTTATATTCTCCTCTCTTTCCCTTCTTACTATTAACTCCCTAGCTACTTTAAATAAGCTTATACCTAAACTAGATTATTAGTAAAAACAGATAACTAAAAGTATATATACTTCTAATAAGTATTCTACTAGCCCTCCTTTAGAGAGCTCTAGTAAGAAGGTAGGTTCTAAGAAAAGAAGAAAGAGAGAGAGAGATAGAAGATAAAATTACCTAATAAAGGGTATTTCTTAAGAGTAATAAAGAGGGTTAAATTCCTTTCTAAGAAGACTAAAAATAGTATAAAGAAGGCCCTACTTATAGAGCTCTACTAAAAATTCACATACCCTATTTCCCCACACCTAGTCATAGTAGGCTTATAGGTCTTCTAATATTAACTTAATATTATCTACCCTTATAAGCTTTATTATCTAGGTAGCTATAGTTATTAAACTATTACTTAATATATTATTAGTATCTTCTTTTACTTATTATATTATTAGAAGAGGAATTATAGTTCTAATAGAAAATAATAAGATACTATTAGCCTTTAAGGTATAATCTAGGTTACCTAACTCTCTTAGTATAGTATAGTACTACCTAGCTACTAGTATACCCCTAAACTCCTCCTCCTTCTTATTAACTATACTAAAGTTATTAGTAGAAACTTCTCTCTATATTAGAGTATTAATTTCCTTATTTATTACTTATTCTTACTAGAAGATATCTATATATATATCTTTATTCTCTAATAGGATAGACTTAAGCTAAGCTATATTAGGCTAATATTTCTTTATTAAATTAAAGTTTTCCTTTAAACCTATAACTCTACTAGTTTCCTTATTAAATAATATATTAGAATATATTAGAAAGGTTAGAAATCTCTTATATTTCTTCTTCTTTATATTATATTTACTCTTAAGTAACCTAGCTAATTATAGTAGTAAAAGATACTCCTCTAATAAGACCTAGATAAGTTTATCTTAAATAGGTTATTACTACCTATAATTTAATAGATTTAGTAGTCCTTCTACCTTATACTCTTAAAGTAGCTCTATAAAATAATTAACTTATAGTCTTATAAGCTTTAATACTACTTTATATATTACTATAGAGGATAATAAGGTATATTTTTACTTTAATATAAGTCTTATAGTTAATAGTATCTTCTTCTTCCCTTATACTACCCCTACTAGTAGTATAATTAGTACTAATCTTAGCTAGTAGTAAGCTTAACTAATAGGTTTAGTAAGGATAGTAAGGATATTAAGGGTAGGGTTAAAGGAGTTATTAAGTATACTCTTATTATTAGATATAACTTATATAAATATACCTAGTAAAATAGTATCCTTAATACTCTTACTAGCTTAACTAGTAGTAGTTCTAGGTATTATTATAGTAGCTAGTAGGTATATATACTTATTTAGTAATAGTATAGTTAACTTAGAAGATAATAACTTACTAGCTATAGTAGTAATAGTATAAACTTCTCCTTATAGACTAGCTATACTAGAACGGGAAGGTGGTGATAGCTTCTAAGCTTAGTAAGTAACTTCTTCTTCTCTTCCTGAACGGGTATAGTTACATATACGGGTGGCTTAGCACGGAAGTCACCCACACTGACTTCTAGCCACACTAACTTTCCTCCGTGATCACACCCTGAAGGTCAGGACAACCCATTCTGAATCGCCGTAGCCAGACCCAGCTGTAGCGCTCTTCAGACACCTCGTAAACGGCGAAAGCAGCAAGGACTTTGTGGATTTTAAATCCTCCTAGACCAAAGTAGATTGACGGGTTGCCGAATTCCATCTTTTCCAAGGTTAGCGGCAGCAAAGAGGGCGCGGCGGCAGCATGATGACCATTGCACCGAGACATTGAGAATTGTGCGCATGTGCCAAAGTGACGTCTCTCCCGCCATTCTTGGGAAAGTCAGATTGGGCTCGGAAGACCAACTTACTACGAGGCTTGCCTAAAAAAGATCCTGTATACTCAACATTGGTTGAGCAAGTGAAAAATTAATTGGTATTTGACGGGATTGGATAGTAGTAAAAATGCATCTAAGACATTGCATAAGTATATATATTGGCTACAACGATATACAGAGCCCGCTAAATGCAGGCCGATTGCGCCAAACGCATCCACTATAAGCCGTTCCTCCTGCTGACGCTTTTGTCAGCGTGCCGGTTGGCTTCCACTTTTTCCCATTCCAAAGCTACTTTCTATCAAGCTACCCTCCGCAAATATGGACATTCCGAAGCTAGACGTCCTCTGCGCCACCGCTGCGGATTTGCGAAATTTATTGCAGACCGGACAAGCCAGTAGCGTCCAATTAGCAAGAGCGTACCAAAGCCAGATTGCCAGGCACGATGCAAATCTCAATGCGTTCATTTGTCTGGCTCCCGAGCAAGAGGTCATCGCGGCAGCTGCCTCGCTGGACAAAGAAAGGCTCGAAGGGCGCGTGCGCAGCCAGCTACACGGAATCCCTGTTGTGATAAAGGTGAGAAGCGTTTACATGTCACAGACTCGATTCAATGGCCAGATTATCATTCTGACCGTCGTTAAGGATTGTTTTATTACAACTTCAGATCTTGGGATGTCCACTACAGCTGGATCATGGGCGCTCGTTGGTGCTAAGAGCAGCAAAACTTCCGCCTTGGTACAGAAACTGCTCGATGCCGGACTGATTATCCTCGGCAAAACAAACATGACGGTAAGAGAACCTTGGGAAATGTGTTTTCGAAGCATTTCTGGCTTTGCTAAAAAGAACTCAAGGAATTTGCGGGCATGAAAATGACCATGATGATGCCTGGATGGTCGGCCTACGGTGGACAGACGATCTCTCCGTATGTCGGGCCAATTGAGGACGGCGAAACAATACTAGGCCACTCTGTAGGTCCCTAAATACGCCTCATGACGAGTTTTACCTGTGCTCACGCATTCCTAGGCACCTGGCGGCTCATCAACAGGGTCTGCTGTGTCAGTTGCTGCAGGCTTCTCTCCACTTGGCATCGGAGCAGAGACTATTGGCTCTATCATCACGCCAGCATCGAGGGCTGGCCTATATGCTCTGAAACCAACAGTTGGAGTGCAGGATATGGCCGGATCATACTCATTGACAGACTTCTTTGACAGCCCCGGACCGATGGCAAAATCCACTGCGGACGTTCAAGCATTACTAGAAGTCATGCTGAGCACCAAATTCCTTCCTGGGGGTGCAGGGGACTGTGAAGATATTTCTGTGGGATTCGCTGACCAAAAGCTGTGGAAAATGGCCGAGGCAATGTGTCGACAGCATGAAGGAACAGCGGAAGAGATGGTGAGTCTGGGATTGGTTATTATTGCACACGTTAGATGCTAACAAACTACTCGCAGGAAATGAAATACACCTCATGCATAGACATTTTGAAATCGTCTGCTTGCCAAGTGCAGTATCCGGTATCTATTCCAGATATCTCCGTTCTTACGGTGGATGGAGAAGAGGCAATCATGCCAATCGCCTGTACGAGATCACCCCGACGCAAGCCATTTTGGAGTGAAACTGACATCAACAAGTCTGGGAATTCAAGAATATTTGTATTCCCAAATTCCTTCGGGCTTTCGACGAGTGTCCAGTAAAGACGTTGGAAGACATAGTCCGGTTCAACCAGCAGAATAAGGACAAAGCGATGCCTGAGCGTTGGTGACTCCCATTCCGCCTCACAAATTGGGTCATACTAAAACACTCCCAGCCTTTACGGAACAGGGTGATATTGTCAAGGCGTTCGAGAACACAGATACGGAGGAGAATGTGGCGCGACTCAGAGATGGTCTTCGCAAACGAGCAAAAGCTGTACTTGAGCCAGTCTTCCGAGAGAATGGAATCAACATCATCGCGGCCCCTGCCGATTCTTCGCTATGCATTCACGCGGCAGCCGCTGGTAAGCCCAGATATACCCGCTGAATGCGAACACCGTGGTACTGCATAGCCCCTACTGACGATGTGTGCACGCTATTAGGGTATCCAATTGCAACCGTGCCATTGGGCCAACTGACCTACAACCAGCGTCCTTTCGGGTTGTGCCTCATGGCTCGCGATGGATGCGAGGAGGATCTGCTAAGGTTCATGCATCTCTACGAGTCGGTGACTCCTCCACGCCCGGTTCCGCAGCGGCTTGGTCGAGCTTGATGGGTCATGCGACGGTCTTGCATCGGCCCACATAGCCACGTTGACACCTTCATGCATTATCCTCGACGGGGAAGAACAGAGGATCTGGTCTGTATGGATGCAATGAAGTCCAGTCAGGATGGAACTGTGCGGGATGCTGTTGTGCCTGCTAGCTGCACCTGAGGCACCTGGACCGGGGTGGGGGCTTACGCATCCTGTCTTGATCCCCATTGCCTAGATAGGAAGCTGCGAAGTCAAATGTGAGATTAAAGCTTCGGTTCTTTGGAGACTAGTCTAGTGCTATGTGGTCGGTGATCCTTCAGTCCACTTAGGTGCTCCTGGGACCACTGTTAGCGGGAGTTCTTGCAGGAAGGCAATGCTTATGTTGGACTGTGTGCGTCTACTGCAGTATCATATGGGGCCTGACGCCTCCCGGGACAAGTGGCTGGAGGACTATCAACGTGATAGGACTGCACGTGGCAAAAATCTCTCCAAGCCTGTCAGACATGCATCCGGCAATGTCTCGGTGTCAGCCCACTGGCTGAGGTGGACCAACAGTGATAAGGGTTGGCCGGCATGTAGTGGTGCACGATAGGTATTGCATTATCGAGATAATTTGCAATAGCGAGGAGTATCATACGAATCAATTTCCTCATAGCAGTGCTTGTACTCGAACGACTTGACCAGTGTCGGTCTGTTTGGGTTTGGAGTAAGAACACAATTGTCGTGATCAAAGTGCGATCACATCGTCAGTGACCGGAAAATCCTGTCTAGTAGTCTGATCAATGAGCGGACGATCAATTTTTCTTTGTACATTAATTCGAATTAAGTGGTCGTCCGAAGACACGAATAAGCTGACGCTAAATGCTAATGCTTTCATCAACCTGTGATAAGAAATGTATCTCAACGCTCTTTATGACCCCTTCAACATTGGTTAGAGCTGTGGCCAGTCGGGCCCGACTCGGCGTAATCAGTAGTTACAAATGCCTATGTGAGTGTCAGTATGAGCATAAGAAGAAGCTGTGATCGCGACAGACTTACTCGGTCGACCTCGGGCAGGCCCTCGAGGCAGTACTGCAATGTCTCGGCTATATCATGCGACCTCATAAGCGGGGTGCGGCTGTCCAAAAGGATGTCGACCTCGACCCAGACGCCGTCACCGGCATGGTAAGCCTGTACATTTTTGAACCCCTCGACAATCGGAGCGAACCTCCACGCGAGGAAGATGAGCTTCCGGAAAAGCCTGTCGTCGACGGCGGATCCGCTCAGGCGTGTGACGTTCTCGAAGGCGGTACCAGCCCAGTCCCAGATGATGAACAGGGAAAGTATTGCGGCACCGGTGGGGTCAAGCCACCAGACATCGACTTGCTTCCCTATCAAAGGGAACAAGAGCGAAAGCACGTTGAAATAGACGTCCGTCTTGCAATCCTGTGCCAAGGCTTGGACCTGGGTTGTTTTTACCTTGATGCAACCAAACCAGATTATACCCTTGATGACAATGGTTGCAATCATGGCTGCCATGGCGAGGGTCCCGAGGTTGACGGTCGTGTGGTCGCCTGAGGGCATGAGCTTCTCGACCGACTCCTGCAAGATCTGTGCAAAGGACAGGATCATGAAGATGGAGAAGACCAGGATTCCGAGCGGCTCGAGCCTCCTGCGGCCGACGGGAAATCGACGCTGGAGTGCAGTGAGACGCCACTGCACCAGGCGGTTGGTGGTCCAGACGATGATGGTACAAAGCAAATCCAGCGCTGAGTCTACCGTAGAGGCGATGAGGGATAACGACGAGGAAAAGAAGCAGGCCGTGACTTTGGCAGCCAGGAGCAGGATGTTGGCGACTACGTTCACCTGGGATGGCCGTCAGCGGGACAGTGTGGTGGGTCTATGACAGGAAGACTCACGTTGATGGCCCTTCGGGCGTTCCTCTCGGCTTTCCTGCGATGGTCTATCTCCTGCTGCGGGAGGAATGCCTCGACGTCCTCATTTTGCAACTGTAGGTTTCCTGCGTGCTCCCGGTGACCATCGTGGTCTCTGTCCGGGTCGAAGGATTCCAGGATATCATCGGCGATGCTGCGGACAACCGAGTCGATCTCGAGCCAGTCGTCGAGGGTCTCGTTCTGGTCCTCGTAGAAGTGCCTGATCTTCTTGTCCTTGATGGACTTGAGCTCCTCGTCCGACTTGCGGAACTTCTCGAGCTCGTCGCCCTTGACCGAGTCTATGAGCTTGTGCTTGAGCTGGTTCCTCCTCTCGTCCTCCAGGGCGTGGTTGGCGCCGTCCTGGAAACGAAAGATGGCTGGCTTTGGCTTATATGGATTTCCTCCGCTGTGCCTGGTGGTGCTGGTGTTATATTTTGTGCTCACGCCAGAGCTTGCTGCGGCCCTGCCGCTCCCAAAGGCATTGAGGCCATTTCTCCCGACCATCTCGGTGCTCGATCAAATAGAGTTTGGAGCTAGCAAGGGCGGGACGAGGAAGATCGTGTGCGCAGAATGATACGTCTTGGCAGTGGGTGCAAGCTGGCAGGCTGTGCTGGGTGGGTGAGCCTGTCGTTGAAGATAAGCAGCAGGCTGGAACCAGGCTGATATAGCTGCCAGTGGCCCTCTGGGAGGGTGTAGTGCAGATCATGGAAAACAAGGAGAAATCATTTGCCTGCGGGAAGCCAGCAGACGATTGATGATGCGGCTGATGAGGTCATGCATGGCCTGCGCGTCTGGCAGCGCTGCTGCAGAGCTCGGCCCAAACGGCTCACACCCCTGCCAAGCCTGGATATTACGGTACGGCAAACAGCAGTCGACACGACAGTTGGTTTGATTTGGGAGCTCTTGCTCTGGAGCTTGGTACGTAGAGAGTCTAGCCTGTCAGGCTGCTGCAGCACACCAGCCCAAGAGCTGGCTCCCGGAAGCTTAATTTTCTGCGGGTTTCTCAAAGGCATTGCAGTGTGCCCGTCCCGACCCTCCCCTTGCGCTGATCAAGAGATGAGACGAATTCAATTCGACCTCTCTGCACACGTGTAGAAAACCTGCGTGGTGGGAGGTAAGCTTTGAAACTTTGAATCATGTGCAAACACAGACGATCTCTCTCCCACCTGTTCCGTGGGCCGTTGACCAAGGCAGCTGGTGACGTCAGCGTGGGTGACCCTCCAGAGCTGCATCAGTAAGCGGCAAACGGCACCGCTCAAGTGTGAGCTTCACTGCACATTGCCAGATTTGCCAGATGGAGCACTGAGTGTTGACCAATGCTGCCCCGATGGTGCCCACCGAGCGGGTAAATGGCCAGTTCGTTTGTGCTATACGTAGTGCAAGTCTGTCTTGGTCATATGAAAACTTAGAATCTGATGCAGCACAATTCAATTCAGCCGAGCTGAACCAACAGTAACCAACCACCTGGGCAGACATTTTATTATAACACACAAGTTCTTCTTCGGGACTCGTCATCTCCACCTTTTCTCGTCATCATCTTCTGAACAACCGTTCACAACAGAGATCTGTGCTGCTCCTCATGACTTTGGCAAAACTCATGTCCAACATCATCCGCTTCAGGACTGCTATTCTCGTCCGACCGAGCATGCCTGTCTGCCGCTGGTTAGCCCCTGAGATCAGGGTCCGCGCCCGCTGAGGGCTCGTCCGAACAGGGATCCTTCAGTGTGCGTGTTACTGCACTCCTACCGCATACCGCCTACAGCCTACCTGGCCGCCCGGGTACCGCGTAAGTGCTCTGCGCCCCATTGGAATGTCCACTTTTCCCATGGCGTCCTTTTACCAGCGGCGCGATAAGGAGAAATCAATCAACACTACTCGTTACCACCACGACCTCGACCTCCACCGCCAAACACCAAGCTAAACATCCGAGCCCGGCTAAGCAAGTTTGCCCTTGCAAACCTTTGCCTGCTTCCCCCCGACTCTGCCAGCTCACCCAAACCACGTCTGCAGGCCCTTCCTTTGTTTGCTTTCCGGTTTGCTCCTGGGCCTGCGACTGCACACTCGCTTTTGGCTTCCGTTCGCGTTGGCCTCCCGATCGCTACTTGCTCCACAACCAACAATGCAGACATAGCAGCAGTCAAGCCCCCAAGATGCGGCTGACCAGGAGATTGTTGGCCGTTGTTGCCTTCGTCGCCCTCATTGTCGTCCTGATCCGTTATCGCCGGAACGTCCAGTACACAATCGAGGAAGCCATCGAGGAAGTCTCGGCCGAGTGGAAGGCCGCAGAGGAAGAGGCCAAGGCCAAGAACAGAGAGCTGCCCCAGGTCATCTTGCCCTTCGACAAGCCCGACGACGAGAAGAAGGCCGCCGTCCCACAGGCCGTCGAGGACAAGGCCCATGGCGTCGACAGCCCTGCCGCCGCCGCCGACTCGAAACCAGACGCGAATAAGGGTGATGCGAAGACGGCGGTGCCCCAAAAGGAAGAGAGCAAAGGAGACAATGATATACAGAAACAGGCCGTCGGAGATACAAAAGAGATTGAGGCATTCTGGGAGAAGTGGAGTCGTGCTATATACGATTCACGTCCAAAAGTGCCAAAGATAGCCCTGGGCGGCAAGGCGCAGGCACACAAGCCCAAGGACGGACAGTTGACCCGGGAGCCATACCGAAATCACCTTCGCAACTCCGAGGAGGACATCGACATCCTGCGTCTGCTGCACAAGAAGTTTGTCAGCGGGCTGGAGAAGGAATTCTTGAACAACACGGTTGACGGCGAGCAGCAAGACAGGAAATGGGAGGGCCTGCCCATTTTCAAGGGAAAAGGGGTAGTCATGGTGGGCGGGGGGGAGTACTTTGGACCGGCCATCATTAGCATTCATATGCTGCGTCGAACTGGCTGCAACCTCCCAGTCGAGGTCTTCGTCCCTGACGATAGCGAGTACGAGGAGGTGGTCTGCAAGAACTATCTTAAGAAATTGGGCGCCAGGTGCGTGGTGCTCTCGGACATACTGGACAAGAGCAAGATCAAGGTCAGCCGGAAGGAGGACGCCGACCTCAAGATTTCGCACTACCAGCTTAAGTCTCTGGCACTGCTACTGTCCTCCTACTCCGACGTCCTGCTTCTCGACAGCGATAGCATCCCAGTCCTCGACCCTCTGCTCAACATCTTCGAGACCGAGCCGTACAAGTCAAAGGGCATGATCATATGGCCAGACTTCTGGCGCGCCACTGAAAGTCCCAAGTATTGGGACATAGCTGGCAAGGAATTCCCCTCTTTCCTTCCGGCCACGGCGAGTGAGGCGGGCCAGCTCGCTGTCAACAAGGCGACCCATCTGGCGCCTCTACTCCTAGCCACGTACTACAACATATTTGGCCCAGACTACTACTACCCGCTCTTGTCACAGGGCGCTCTCGGCGAAGGCGACAAGGAGACGTTCCTCGCAGCTGCAGTTGCCCTCAACGCCACATATTACAGGATCAAGACGCCTGCTGCATCCCTCGGCCGACACGATGGTGCAACGCAGAAGGGGACAGCCATGGTGCAACATCTCCCCTCGGACGATCTCAAGCACGAGTCTACGAGCCGCGAGTCCATCCGGCCGATGTTCCTGCACTCCAACACGCCCAAGATGAATGCGGGCCATTTGGTGGACGAAGGCGACTTGGTGTCAGTCGACGGGGAGACGAGACTACGACTACTCGGCTCGAAAGACGAGCTGGTGAAAAGGTTCGGCTTTGACGTGGAGCAGAGCATCTGGGACATCATGGTGCAGACGGGCTGCGAGCTTCAGGACATCATAGAGGAATGGAAGGGCAGGAAGAGGATGTGCGAGAGGCTTGCGGAGCATTATAAGAAGGTCTTCGGGCCACCATCTGGGGCTTCGGTACCAAAGGGTACATAGACACAGGCATTTTTATGTGGCTCATTGTACGACGGACGGCGTTTTTTTGGGAGGACCCTACCCACGGGGCGTTACTGGCTCCTCAGGAGAGAGAGTCGGTGAACGCAAATTTCTGATACTTGACTCGATCATCTTACCGGCTGTACAGTATCCAGCATGAAAGCACATATGAAATGAACAAACGAGATTCCGACCTGCAACTCCCAAGAAGAGAAAAACTGGCACAGTTTGCTCACTCATTGTCGACGGATGAGAACGAAGAATCGCGGCAGCCCAGGGGTCGCGAACTACTCTACTGTTGTAGTGCTACACCAGGTCAGGCACACCTCGCTCAGCCACGATCTTCCTTACCGCCTCACATCCCAGCTGGCGTGTGGGTAGTGGTGGTGGTGGTCAGAACCCAAAATAAAAAATGGAGGACGGAACTCTCTTTCAGCTGCTTACATCCGGCCAACACCGCGCCATTTTTTTCACACGACCAAGTGTCCCATCCCCGTCCCCACCCGGCCCCGTGTCACTTGTACGCCAGGGCCAATCAAACCTCCCGCAGCGCGCGAATCCTTCTGAGGGGACGAAAAAAAGAAGAGAAGCGATTCACGCGGGTGCCCTGTCGGTTCGTTCTAGAACCCCTGGAGTCGAGGCGGCCAGAGCACGTCCCCTATGTACCCTTCTCTTGTTGTGCCCCCGTGCCCCCACCCACCCCGTCCAGCCCGTGCCTCCATTCCCCCAAGCCCCTTTGGAAGTGCAACACAAAGAAGCGAGAAAATAAAGGTGCCCCGACGCTCCGGGGCCCAAAAAGCTTGGCACAGCCTTGGGAGGAACCGATCGACGGCCGGGGTCTCTGGGGCTATTACTACGCACCCACGATGAATTAAGTTAGCTACTGTTACTTTAGGTAGCCAGGCAATCAAAAACCAGGGTCCTCTCGGGCTGGCCCCATTGCTCAAAATAACTCTCTTATTGCGCCATGCTGTTCTAGCGCCGGCGAGTCACGAGTGAGGTGAGGAAAATGAGCCGAAGGAAGAAACGGGCAGTCCAGAAACCATTAGGGTCCAAAAAATACTATTAACATATTTGCAGTCGTATCTTTCCGGCGCTTCCAGCTCTATTCGAGTCCAGGGTATCCGTGGCATCTCTAATGAGAGGCAATAAAAAAGAGAGAGTAGTAGTAGAAACGTGACCTCGTCAAGCCAAGTTGGACACCTTCCCACGGCGAGTTTTCCACCTCTTGCCAGAACGCCGTCCATAGAAAACACAAAATGACTCCACCAATCCTCGGGGGTATTATAGAGTAGAACCACCCGACCAGACCGGAACGCCTCGCTTGTTTCAAGGTCAACCACAGACGAATGCAACGTGCGCGAAACGCACGAACCCGTTTCCCCCCTTCTCCCCGTCCCCATGTGAGCGGTTGCAGGCTTTTCCCCAACTCCCAAGCAGCAAAGCACTGCCCATCCACGCCCACCCTTCCCACGCTAGTCATGGTTCCCCAAGCCAAGCCCGGATGAGCTTCATCAAACAGAGTTAAATGAGCCACCTGTCGATCGAGTATCTTCACGCTGGCTTGGTTGATCTGCCTTGCATTGCCTTGTCTTGATTTGCTAAGCATCTCGATTGCTTGCTGGGTTGACTGCCTGGCTCACTTGGGCAGTGGAGCCGTGATCAGGCCCTTGGCGCTGGCCTCCTGCATCGCCACGTAGAAGCGGTTGGCCATCATGGCGTATCCGGTGTCTGTAGGATGGGTCTGGTCGAACATGGTGGTCATGTTGGGCCCGCCGGCGGCAGCGCTCATCTCGGCGAGGACGACCTTCTTGCCCTCAGCCTGCAGGTCCGCCGCCACGGCGCGGAACTGCTCGTTCGCGTCCAGCGTGCGGTCCTGCACCCGTTCGACCCGGTTGTTAATCAGTGTCGACATGATGACCGTCACGTTGGGGCTCCACTCGAGCAGGTGGTCGACCACCATCCGCATCCGCGTGCCCACGGTGAAGGTGGCATTGGCGGTCAGCTCGGGGTACGTCGGGCTGGTCTGCGTCGTGTTGTCGAGGTTGTAGTTCTGCACGCAGTCGTTGGTCCCCAGGTTGAGCAGAATCACGTTCGGCAGGTCCACGGGCACCGAGGCCTGAGCCTTGGGCAGGACCTGGTCTATCCGGAGGCCCGGCCAGCCCTCGACGGCGTTGTTGGCCATGCTGCCGCTGCGGCGGGAGCCAACATACTCGATGTTCGCCGTGCCACTCTTGATCAGCAGCTCTTGCAGCTTGTCCCTGTAGCCGTTCCCGTCCGAGGACTTGAGGCCAAAGGTGATGGAGGCGCCCAACGGCATGATCCTGAGGTCCACGTCGTCGGCGATAGGCGAGGTGGGCGGTGGGTTGACGAGGTCAGGCGTTTCCGCACTGCCCTTGTCGTCTGTTTGTCGCAGTGTGAGCGGCACCGCGATGGCTGGAAGACGGGGAAAGGACGACAATCAGCCTTTGGGGAGTCTTTTGAGGACAGTAGTGGGGTGATAATTACCTGGGACGAGGGCCACGACGGCCAGGACGAAGGCGATAATCGCGAAGAGTCTCATTTTGCGGGTCCAGTTGCGTGGATTCAGACTCGAGAGTAATGACGTCTTCGTCGGCTGTGAGAAATTCGGGGGCTTGCCGAAGTCCTGGCTATATGAGCTCCGTGATGGTGAACTAGATGAGCCGCCGTCGTCCAAGTGTGGTGGTAGTGGCGGTTGGTGTTGCTGGTCTTGGCCTTGGTGCATGTACTGGCGCTGCTGGCCTGGGGCTCCGGTGGTGGCCCCATCGCGGGAGCCCATGATTCCTGAAGGCATCGCGAGATGCGGTTTTGTATTCGAACGAGATCAAAAGTGAGGGTGGATCACCTTCACCTTTTGTGAAGGTGAGACGATGACGATGTGCCCAGATGTGTGAGCTTTGACAAGAGTAACAGAAGCAGGTGATCAGAAACAATACAAGCAAGAGGATGTGAATAGCATCTAATATCAAGTCGGTAGGGGAAGTGGGCAAGGTCTCATGAGAACGTCAAAGTCACCGAGAGCGAGATGCCAAGCAAAATGAGACCCTGAGGGTGGGAGGCGATCATGGTCTTTAAGGGCCAACACGACGGGACGGGACGGGGCAGAAAGGGTGCAGCAGTAGTTAATATGTGGAGGGGGGGTGGGCAGGTACTGTACGGTACGGTAAAGGTTGTGGTCTAGACGGTCAGGACGGTGTCATGTAGCAGTAGGAGTTACTCCGTACACAGGATGTTGTCCAGGCGGAGCTGACGGGAGCACGCCAGAAAAGAGCGAGATGCAGAACCAGGACGAGGGCCAGGACCGGGGCCAGCCAGGACCAGACCAGAAGAGGCTGTGGGTCAGGCCATGGCATGCTCATGGCCACAGAGTCTCAGTAAACGAAGAGCTATGCCCGGCGGCGGGCCGGCACCAAAGAAAGGGAGCAGCACGCAAAACGTGGTGGGTAATAAGCTCTCGTAGCTCGACGACGTGGGACGAACGCGCCGAGAATGAAGAGGACGAGGACTGGCAGGGGCCAGGGCAGCCGCAATGTCGAGTTGTCTCGTACTTGCATGTACTCCGTACCTAGGTACCTCGGTACCCGCCCAGGTACCTGGGCAGCAGTCTAGCATGCAGGCTAAGCTTGAAGCTAGGGTGGTGGTGCAGACAGACATACGGGGGGACAAATCAAATACGCGGGAGGGCAGTCAGTGGGCAGGGGCGCAATGGGAAGGGACCTGCATGGTAGCACTCGCCCAGCACTCGCTCTAGGCTGCTACATTGAAATTCCTCGTCTGTCGGCTCATCTTGGGCCCATCCGTGCCATCCTAACCCAGATCTGGCATCAAGATTCCTCGCATGCAGCAGAAACGTTTCTGAATGGACTCACACCCGCTGGACCCTGACCCCAGCGAACACGCTTGTTGCTGACTACAGCTCTCTTTATTTCTCCGTTCAGTGCTCGTATCCAGCCCGCCAGCACTGCCAGCACTGCCAGCACTGCCAGCTCGGTCCAGCCTCGTCCAGAGCCGTTGTTTCTCGGTGCCCAGCCAGATCCTCCTCCCACCAATGCAACGGTGGCCAGACGACAGGAGTCGTACGGGCTGACGCCCCGGGGGCCCGAGGACACCTAATGCATGACTATCGTGAGGCTGACAGGTTTCCAAGTCATGTGGTGTTTATGTTTGCCGCGGCTGTCGGAGGGTCATCGTAGCATTCGAGGGATGGAGCAGAATCCAGCATGGCGTCCTCACCGTCGTCAATCACCGGGTCAATTCCTACCGTTCCCGTCACCGCACCGCCGACGGCACGCCATTCTACCGTGGCACGTGCTGGTGAGAGCCTATCTGCAAGCCGCAGCATGAACAAGAACTCGATAAATGACTTCACCTCCGGACATACGCCCGTCGGCGGGGGCGATCTGCCCGCCAATGCCAGGTGCAAAGCATGGAGAGCCATAGGCCCGAAGCCAGAGCTAGACAAGGAAAACACGCAAGCTGGGCTGGGCTGGCGGTGTCACCGTCTCCACACGTATTGGCACAACGCTGTGTTGTCAGAATGATGACCTCAATAATCAGGGAGCAGAAAGGCTTGGGGGCTGTCATGATCTGCGGCGCACACTATGCGATGGAAGAAGCTTGTCCTGTTCCTGGTGCGACCGCCCTCAATCTGGTCGGGATCGTCGGCGGCTGCGCCCACTCAGCTTGGCGAATCAACATGGTGTGATGAGATGCATGTCTGGCAACTATTCGGCATCCTTCAATTGAGGCTTGCCCTCGCTGCAGTCGCAGTAGTCATCGCCCTCGTCGCCCTCGCTGCCCTCGCTCGCTTCAGCAATAAATGCTGTGAAACTTGTCTCGGTGGGCTGGCCCGGTCCGCGGATAGCTTTCGAGTGCAGCTCTGCAGCATGCTGCGTGTTTCTCCTTAGGAGCTTGGGTCCCTGCACGGTCTGACATCTGGGTCTCGCTCGACTGGACTCCACCGCACTCGCTCCACCCTCCTGCTGCCCTTCTCCTCTCTTCTGGGTCTCCTCTACCGCCGAGGTGTCGTAATTGGGGGCCACCAGCCCCCCAGCTGTTGTGTGTGCTCTCCCCCAGAGTCTGGCAGTCTGGCGGAGTCGAGCTGTCAGGACTGTCAAGGCGGTCCCTGCACGCCCGTCGTGTCTCGAAACCTGACTCTTGATTTCTAGCCTCTTGGGAGCCGTCATCGACCAAACGCCCCTCTGATTCTTAAACGCCGAGTCTGAAGATCCGAACAAGACACGGAAAGCTTAAGCTGCGCCCATGCCTGTCGCTTCCCTGCGTCTTGCTGCTGGGCTGCGTGCCTCCCTGCCGCCATGCCGCCATGCCGCCCTGCGCGCTCAACGTCCGTCGATTTAGGCTCGCCGTGTTTCGTTCCCTGCGGCCCACCTATGCCCGTTGATCCCCACCGGGGCTACGACTTGGCACAGATCTGACACGGCCCCCCTCCTGGACGAAACCACTCTGAGGGGGCAACATTTGCCGATTTCCAACCTCGAAGACAACCTCGCTATTGTTTTCTCTGTCAAAGCGGACCGCTGTTGACAGGCTCAATTTCTGTAGTTGCAGCCGACCCTCACCCGCCCGGCCGGACGGTTTGCGAGTTGCAACATCTCCGATCGGACGGATATCAAGCTTTCTTCAGAGGCAAACACCCGCCGGCCACCTGTCCATGTCACGTATCAACCATGCAGAATGTCTCTCCGGGTCACATCAAGCCACACGCGGCTGTCACATAGTCTCCGACGCATTGAATCCAATATGCCTGTGAATATAGGTCTGCTAATTGCCGAACTAATCACATTGTGCCATCTAGACAAGATCATCTTCCAAAAGCAGCGGGCAGGCCCAACCTTCGTGGTAAGAAACGCGCAAATGTGACCCTCTTCATCACTCTAGTCGTGTTGTGCACGAGTGGGGTCTTGTTAGCCGGGGATGTGCTGCAGGCATCGACTTACGCTTAGGAATGGGGCTCTGATCAGCAAGACTATTGTGAAAGAATGTGCATCATAGGCGCCTCAGACTGGTCATTGGCCCCCGAGCTGCAGAGCATGCACGCCGGTGCTGAGTCGGGTTCGTTGTGCTGGACGAGCCTGTGCCTATCATGGGATTGTCAACGAGGCTCTGATCAACACTTTCAACATGACATGAATATGTGACGACCAGACAGCCGGGAGCTTATCCCACGGTGGCTCGGGAGAATTGCGTCCGCGAACCGCTCGAGAAAGAGGATGGTCCAGGTACAACAGCGTTGATGCAGCGCTTCAGACTAGCGAAAGCGAAGCCAACGTGTGTACCTCGTAGGTATGTGTCTAAGTATCGCCAATCGACGTTTCCTTCTATTACGCCTCAATCCTGCTTAGCGGCTGAAACGGATCCTCGACGGCGTGTTCCCAAGGTCACACACTGAGCCATGTTCAGTAAAGCCGGCTCCCTGCCGTGTCCGTCTCCCGGACTGCCGGAGCAGCCGCGGCTAGCCACAGAACCAAAGCGGCTCAATCTCATTTACAGAAATAGACATCCACATAAGGCACGTGCTGCATACGAACTCTGAATGGCTACCTAGGTAACGTTAGCTTGCGGATGGGCTTCGGATGCGTAGACGGAGAGACAGATCTGGGCATCCGATGATTATAGGCATCCGTGCGTCATACTTCGGAGCTTCACCGAGCTTCAACAGGAGCGCGAGGCGAGTGCAGTTGTAATTGCACCTTGGTTTAAACTGGTCCATCCGACACTACTCAGATGGTTCTGATATCCATCCTGAGATGGCAGGCCTTCCATCACTCAGCTCGTATCTCCAACCCACGGACATCGCTCCATGACGACATACAGACCATGTGACACATTATCCGATAGAGGAACCGCAAACTGTTGGCAGACACGTCAAGTTACTACTATGAAGAAAACCTTGGAAACATGTCAGCCATCCAAACTCCTCGGCAGTGGACTGAGGTGTTGTGCAGAGTTGATTGCGCATATGTAGTTCGCCAATCCCCTCTCGATACTGCATTCTCTTCAGTCTGCGCGACCTTATCAACTACAGTCGACGAGGCAATTCCGGGCCACCGAGCAACTCGCATCCATGAACATTCGTGGTCACTTATTACGAAGCAATTTGCTTTCCGTACAACAAATGCGGAAACCAGACGCTGCGAAGCTGGTGACGTCGTGGATCGTCATTGTTGCTCCATCGCCGCCACTCCACATCCGCACTCAGGACTCTTCCATCTGATGTCTACGGTCCACGCCTTCAGTCCGGAGTCCCAAGGTGGCCACCGACACTGATAAATTCATGAGTCCCTGACGAGAACGCAAATTGCCTTTTGTCTTTGAACAAGCCATATCGAATTGTAGTGTTTGTCAGCCTAGTGAGCCCGATATTTGTTTTCAAACGAATCGATATTCTATTGGCCCCCACACAGTCGGAGCTTGACCAGTAAATCAACAAATGACGCAAACTCACGTCCGAATATTTCAGATATGTTCCTTATAGTACCGCACAGACTGTGATTGTTTGTCCAGCCGACGGTAGGGTGGTCGACTGAAGGAGTTCACACTCTTGTACACAGTACAATGATGCTACAAACCTGCCAAGGACTGGATTACATCTAGGGTTAGACAGGCTTATTTCCCGTGGGTGACGTCTGCCACCTCCTTTTCACGAGTGCGTGGGATCAGGAATCTCTATCCAAAACAATCCTGTCAAGCACTATCGCATACCTATGGACTCTATGGAATATTAATCTACGAAGGTGACGTTTTTAGATTATGATGATGCTGGCATTTGTGCCACCGGTGAGTATTTATCAGACAACCCGTGCGAGGACGTCTTGGGAGGGGTAGCCAGGGCGTTGCCCTTAGACGCAATCACAGTCACCTGGTGAACAGCAACGTGTTGTACTCACTGAGTATTGCTCGAACGTCAGTTGATTAGCAGAGAAGTGGCCACGAGGAACCTGTGTGTACGGTGTTTAACGTCTTTACAAATTGAGATATAGTACTTGTTGTCTATTCGCAAAATATATGGAATTGATAACGACTTACATTATTTGGGTTTCATCCATGATGTCTGCTTTGAGCGGGCAAAAAAGGATGCAATTGAACTAAGCCAGCACTTGAGCTAAAAGGAGTTGACGCAAATAGCTTTGTGCCGGTGTGTCTAGATTTGCTACTCGCCAGGAGGAAAACGTCTATCAAAGAATTGAGCTCGCACTGAAGACTAGCAGTATCAACGCATCCCTTTAGCACACCGTTGGCCTCTTACCAGCAGCTTGGTTGACTCTAGTGAGGAGCTCGGGACGTCCGGGCTGCATTAGTAACTGTTGTGGAATTGTACCGAAAGTTCCTGACGATTTGGGACAATAAATTCAGTCATGTGAGGGCGGAACAATAAGTAGCGTCCGGTAATAGACCGTAAAATATGCGACGGTGAAAGCGCCTAGCAAGCGGAGCGAGAGATGGACCCAAATGGCCGGCCGTTAGGTTCATCAAAAAGTAGGTTAGATACTTAAGTAGTTACGACTTCTAACGAAATTTGGAGCTTGAGAAATCTGAAATCCAGTCCTTCTTATCGTCCGTTATGCCAGTCATATCATTTGGATGGACTTATGTCGGTCTTACCTCTGAAATGACAATTACGTGCGATATGAATGTGCAATTCCAACCTCATTCAGTTCTCACACCGTAGTCGGATATGGTGTAATGGTTAACATCGGTGACTCTCACTCACCAGCTCGGGGTTCGATTCCCCGTATCCGAGAACTCGCTTTCCCTTTTGTCTCTTTTGACAGACATCCTATTCTTTTTTTCGCGCCTGAGATTCATCGTGCGACAATTTCAGAGCAGAATGTCCCTGCACATAGACATAATCGAACTGACCTCGGGAGTGAGATGTCTCAGCCACGTTTCTAGCCAGCAGTAAGCACCGGCCCAGCCCTGATAATTCGCACATGGCCACTTCTTGACACTCTTTTCACACTTGGAACTACATTTGCTCTGGATTTCAAATTGTGACTGCTAATTCAAGAGGAACCCAGAATGGGCTTTTTCAGGCTGCCGAAAAGCTGACACTGACCAAGGCCGTCACAAGGCATTAGATCGAATGGGAACTCTTTACTGAGGCATGCATGCTTGTCCATAACTAATTGCGCAACTACATTTTCTGCCTTGAGGTGTTGTGACAGAATCCGTGTTGACCAGCGTTGAAAAAGGCCCCACGAAAGAAGAGCATTCATGGGCTATTTGCGGGCCCGGAATGTGTTGGGATGCTACCTTGGTGACATAAATCGCCATATTGAGCAACTTGTGGCTTGAGACACTCTCAGTCATGGATCCTTGAAGTTAAATTGCACTCCGAGGCGCTCAATTTGACTCTGAAAAGTTCTGGGTGCATTCGTTCTGTTGCCCTGTGTGTGCTCGGTTTTTAACATTCATTACGGATAGAGAAGTCTCTACGGGCTGGTCTACGATGTGAACCAAAACTCACAGACTAGATCTTTCACCGGTGTGACGAAAGCGCCACTGGGTAATTCCACTGGGTAATTCCACTCGGTAGGTAGACTCGAGTATAATTGCACCGCTCTGGAAAGCATACCAAGCCGGGGCCTTTTGCCAAAGCCTTGCCTGACAACATTTCTGCCTCCTATTCCTCATCATTCTCTACGTCTCCCTGAGGGGTGTTCAGCGTCTGACGGGCCGTGATAATCGCTTTAGGCCTGCCCAGGTGGGCGATACTAGCATCCAGTAGGCTTATATTCTCGGCCTAGGGCGAAGAAAGAAGGCGTTGCTTTCAGGCTCTCCACTGCCGTCGCGTCTGATCTCGACATACCCCACCTTCCCGATCTGCTCCTCGACAGAAGAAGCAAGCTCCTGGAGCGTCCGTTGGTCGCCGTGATTAGCGACGAAGCGGTGGCCACTTTCTTCCAAGCGGCCAATGACGAAAGCCATCTCTGGGTTGCCGTCCCGATCGAACTGGACCGTGAACGTCTCGACAACAGCTGCTCCTTGCACGAACGGCTCGACCGCCGCCGGATCTCCTACAATATTGCCGGAGGACCCGCGGCTGTCCGGGTAGGAGGATCCCTCCCTTCGCGGGTCTGATGAGAGGCATAAGGCGTGCTGATATGAGAGAACTCCGCCGTTGGCAAGTATTAGCCCGGTCTTGGCCTTCTGAGCGCGCAGCTGCCGCGACATCTCGGTGATCGCATGCATGGAATAGTTATTGCCAGCCCCACCGAATGAGGTCAGCCCCCCAAGAAGGGTTAACGGCTTGCGGCTGTTAAGGATCGGTAGGCCTAGGTGGTGGCAGGCCAGTTTTGGGACGATGGGAAAGCATCTGCGCGGGACATCTTTTAGATGGGGCATGACCTTCCATTGGGACTCATAATACTCACGAGTATAGATCGAGGACGTCGATGTTTCTGAGTGACACTCCTGACAGCGACAGACACTCATCCAGAGCAATCGATATTGCGTCGCTGTGGTAGAAATTGGGCCGCTCCCAGAAATGGCCCCTCTCTTTCCTCCCTGCGCCGCCTAGAGGAAAAACCCACTTGGTCTCCGGAACACCAAGCTCCCTCGCGTTTTCGGCAGATGTCAGGAGCACTGCGGCAGCGAGGTTGACTGTGTTGAAGGCGTTCATGAGGAGAGGGTCTGAGCATGGTATCAGTATAGACTATCAAAAGATGCAGCCTGGGAAACGGACAAGGTGAGCAAATCATTCTGTTCTTTTCCGACACAACCCCTATCGACTCCTTCGTTGCGGGTGGTCTTCCATAATTCCAGGAATACTGGTTCGTCGCGGCCACCTGTGCGAAGTCTGCGTAAAGGGCGGCCGATTCGTCGTTGTTCTCCTTTGGTGTCTGCCCACGGTGTGCCCTAAAGCCGTTTTCGTATAGCGGGTATATCTGAATGGGTGTTCCAATAGAATGTATGCCGCCGATATCTGTGTGAAGTCAGAACGGCTCTATTGGTTTGGTGGGAAAGTGGAGCCGAGCCAGCACACCTTGACCGAGATCCATCGTTGATGGTGAGAAGACAGAGTCCACAGACGTGTCTGGCTTTGTCCAGCCTGGAGGCTCGGCCTGTCCAGATTTTGAGAATGCGGTCACTGGAAACAGGGAGACATATCAGTCACTTTGTGTCGCGGCGCATATCTTGCTGCAATCCAAGGTCCCATTTCTTAAACAGGCTCTCAAGACCATGAGTCTTAGTGACCATGAGCTTGTCACCAACAGCGCAAACTCACAAGAAGCCAGTGCCTCGCCCCCAGTGACAACAGCAACTTTTGTTTCGCCCCGCGCTATACGGCCTGCCGCCTCATCGACCAGCCTGGCTGGCTCGTTGCCCCCGTGCTCCGTGTACCGAGTCCAGGCGGGCCTTTCGTCGAGCCCCAGCCACTTCCCCAACAGGCCGGGGAGGTCAGCGTACGGCCATGTCCAGGTCCTGACGACATCGATGCTGTCGATCTGCGATATCACGGGCGCGAGAGAAGCGAGTCCTGTGTCGTGGATCGCGAGTGAGATAGCCTCGAACATCAGCGTCGCGGGCTCCTTGTGGACGTCGGATTTGTTTTTGACATCTGCGACGCCGATGATCACTGGTGTGAAGGCCATCACGACTTGAACTGCTATTTCATGAGAAGGTATGAGCAAGCCATTCGAACGTATGCTGCCAGTCTTACTGGCGTCTATCATCAAGGCCTCCGCATCGCTGTAAGGATGTCAGAAGTCACTTATTAGGAGTGCGTGCCGAGGCATGCGGGTTCGGACCAGGGCCCCGGCCTTGGCGTCGGTTTCCTCGAAGTACCTAGGTACCTAAAGCTACCGACATATCGGAGTAGTACACGAGTCATGCATGCATCACGTCTGAACAGTCCATTAGTAGACCCCAGAGCATTGGCACGAATGGCCCGACGGTCCTCCAAGAGCCTCTGCACTTGCTTTACCACTTTGTCTTATTTGCGAACGTGATTTGAGTACAAAGGCATGACCTCCCTGATGAATAGGAGGGAATGGTTCATAGCAGGGACAGCAGGGAGCCACACAACTCGCCTCCACTCCTGGCCCGTAAATGTTTGTAACTGTAACCCAGCGGAGGATTCCAATGCTCGATGCTTAGGTGGCTTCAATGATCGCTTCTGCCTGGTCAGCTTACGTAGGTGATGCATCTACTTGTGTTTATACTTCTATCTTGAAAACCTTCCCGCACAATAGGATTTCACATCGAGCCCGCTTCAAATGTTGTTTGTCTTAGACGTCGTACCACAATGGCGCAAGACTCAAGCAACATATGGTTGGAGTGCCTCGAATCACGCGACAAGACATCCCTATGTGAGCTTTGTCAAGGTCTCACCATAGCCAACCTTCGCCCTCCGAACTTCTATCGCCACGCAGAGAACAGAGCCGCCCTCCAATCTTCTGCTGAGAACTGCCGCCTGTGCGCCCTCATCGAGCGCGGAATCTGGCGTGATGGCTGCGGCAAAGAGCATGGACCGCAGCTTCAGTTCGAGGGCGCCGTTGACAAAGGCTGGTTCTTCAGTGAGGAAGAGAGGGCAGAAAAGGATTCCTGTGCCGTCAAACTGGCGCTTGTGCCTGATGACTGGGCTAAGGAATCCAAAGATAAGGCATCAAAGAAAGCGTCCGGATTTGCGTATGTCGGAGTGTGGCTGAAAAGCAAGTATATGGCGACAGATTTACACCTCGTCGTGGAAGAGGGCGACGCACTGGGGCGGCGCGGTTGTGCAGCGGAGGAATTCCACGTGTCTGGCCGCACAATCGTCAGTCCGGATGTACCTCACGAAGCTCTTTTTGACGTTGTACGCGCCTGGATGCGCAATTGCCACAAACGACACAAGGTCTGCTGCCCGGCTCATTGGGACGAAAGCCCGTTGCTTCCCAACAGGGTTATCGATGTCACACAAGATGGCTTGGATCCGCGTTTGGTTGTCTCTGAAGAGGGTCAACAGGGACATTATGCGGCACTGAGTCACTGCTGGGGTGGATTGCAACTCCTGCAGACCAAGGCTGCGACATTGGCGCAATACCAGGACAACATCCCGATGGAAGAGTTGCCCAAATCATTCAAGGACGCCATCACCATCGCGCGGAAGCTAAAAATCCCCTTCTTGTGGATTGACAGTTTGTGCATAGTCCAGGATTCAGAACAGGACTGGCACCACGAGTCTGCGCTGATGAGCTCGATCTATCGCAACAGCGTGCTCACCATCTCTGCTACCGGTGCTGTAGATGGCTCGCGCGGTTGCTTCATTCCCGAGGCGCATTCCGAGATTGTTCAGCTGCCTCAAGCATTCTCTGATACCGATGGCAAGGCATATGTAACAGGTAGCAGGCTCCCTGTCTACGGCCCGCCTTGGACTGACAAGGTAACGGGGGGACCATTGTTTCAGAGAGCTTGGGCATTACAAGAGAGGTGCCTTTCGAGAAGGATCCTACATTGCTGTAGCGGCCAGTGGGTATGGGAGTGTTGCGAAAAGTTAGAGGCACAGTTTGGCTACAGCGAAGACAGGAGTAATGCGTGGCACCCAGCATTCTTGAAAAGAATTGAGACGATGAAGAGAGCTTACGACGGCGTTTACGAATTCGAAAGTGACGACGATGACAAAGACGCTGACAAAGGTGCTGAAGAGAACGAAGACTACGAAACAGGATTGGAAGACGGCGAACAACACACAGCTCAAAACCAGCCGACTGATCAACTAGCACGTCAAGATACTGAAAACAATAATGACGCAAGTACCCTTAATGAGTCAGAAGAAACTGCTATCACAAGATTGGGTGATGTCGATATTGAGACAACCCCAGAAGATGAGCACAAAGACCAGGAACCAGCGAGTCAAAGCTTCGTCGTCTCTGTCATGCCACCTCCGAATGGGCGCTCAACATACATAGTCAATCTTAAGGGCAACGACTCAAGACCTGTCCGAAAGCTGACTCTGGCCGATCGCTCGACACTGGTAGGCAACGACCTGTGCGACTTCCTTGAAGTGGCGTCGCGGAAATGTCGTTACAGCTTATGGTACGATCTCGTTACCAGTTACACGGGCCGATACCTGACCAAGAGCAGCGACAAATTGTCTGCCATCGCCGGCCTCGCGACGGTGATCCACGAAATCGCCAAGGACTCATACCTCGCCGGGCACTGGCGTCTCGAGCTGGAGCGCAGCCTCTTCTGGCGCACCGACCAGGACGTTTGCAGCCCAGAGCCGGCCAGGTGCCGCGAGTACAGAGGTCCGTCGTGGGCATGGCCCAGCGTGGAAGGCAGGGTCTTGTGGAGGTGGCCCGATCTCAGCCCCGGCTTGGGTGAAGAAGCCCCTCTCAGGATTGTGGATGTGAAGGTTGATCGGATTGCGGGAGATGAAAATCTCTTCGGGTCGGTCGTGGGTGGAAGCTTGACCGTTGAAGGCAGCACATTTTGGATTAGGTGGGAAGAGGATGCGAACACCTATACTACTAGCGGCTTTGAAGACGATGCTATCGAAGCTATCAAGCCTTCGAGTACTGAAGGGACGGTGATTCCCAACAGGAGCGGCAAGTTTATTGGCGCTTGGGTATGTGACGACACGCTGAATACCGTGTTCCCTGCCACCAAGATCAAACCTGGCATTACCCTAGACGAACTCAAAGGGAGCAGAGTCCCTTTTGGAGGCTATGCGAGATGGGCCAAGAAGTCAGTTGATGACATTGACCCGGCAGAACGATTCACGGCGTTGCCCCCCGAGCTTCTCTGCCTTCGAGGGCCGACTAGCTACAGCCGAGAGAGGATATGGGCAGAGTCCGGTGGGGATGAGCAAGAGGCCAGGTACAAAATCGATTGCAGGATAGAAGCACTTCTCTTGGCCAGGACTGAAGACCCTTCTGGCAAGGTGTTCCGCAGAGTTGGAGCAGCAGAGTTTTCTTCTTGGGATTGCAGTCAAGAAGTGGTCGAGACGATCACAATTATCTAGTACTACCGGTAAATATCGACATTTTAGTGCCGGCTTTTGTTCTGTCAAAGGCAACGAAGCAGAGAGAAAGGCACGAGACTTCAGTTCTGTCAGACAAGACAATGTCTAATTACCATTGTCACTGGGGAGGGACGGAGAACCAAGTGCCGTTAATGACAGCATAATTCGCATCACCACCATCAGAGCCAGCATATCCAATGAGTGAAGCCAAGGCCCACAATGGCGCGCTCGACGCGTCTAGCCCAGGTGAAGTGCCAAGACCTGAGGCTGAAGCGGCTCCTTACCTAGTCTTGTGCGGACAACGGTCAATGACGCTTCCAAGGTCCGCTACCAGACCCCTTGCGCTTGCAGCTCACGTTGCACCATTGCAGATATGGATAGCACCTGAGAGCCATCAGTCTGGGAGGCTGGGACGATCCGATCGTAACAATATCCTAGGTTCGGCGCCGGACAAAGCGCTCCGGGGTTGCAGCCTGGGAACCAAATCGCAAATCGGTTCCTGGCCCGCGGAATCATCGATCAATCGGCCGATTCGATGCGCTTTTCGTCATGACTTTCTCATCTTAAAATGGGCTCTGTTGCAACAATGGTAATGATCGTCAGGAACCGAATTGTTTCAATGGGACTGCACGGCTCGTCTCCGCCAGTGTATCTCGACGAGGATTCCCTAGTGCGTGCCCAGCGGTTCGGGACAGATCCGGGACGTGCCATCAATTTCAGACGCCTTCTCTCGGCGGCTCGCGATGATGCAGTTGACTCGCCAGCGCTGGCCGCAGAAGTCGTCGTCGTCATGATCATGAAAGGTCCGTCCCACAGCGAATTGACCGATTGAGCGTGCAATGCGAACTGAAGCACCGCGGATGGTCATGTTCTGGATGTCGGACATATAAGGCGGGAGAAATCCCCGGAATGTCTGGCATCTGGAGTTGTGTGCCAGACCTGAATCAACGTCACATACCCACTTTCATAAGATCAACATTCCAAGAAACAAACCCCACGAGAACCGCATTTTCGGACCACAATTCCAATCAAAACCCACGTGCGCTCAGACACTAAACCTTAAGTCAACATCACCAGCAATAATGTCTTCCGACGACGCGACCTACAACGACTACAGCACCGAGGGTGGCCAGCAGATCCCCGTCCAGGACGACAACGCCCCGATTGAGGAGGGTGTTGATGCTGCCACCGCTGATTCTGACGCCCAGCTTGGTACGTTATTTGCTGATGATCATGCTCAAAACTATGACTAATGATGGTGGGATCTTAGAGCGCGACGATAATGAGGCTATTGACAAGTCCAACATTGTCGAGGGTCGCACCCGGGGCGCCAAGCCCGATGGCGGTTCCTACCGCGAGCCCGGCGACGATGAGGCTTTGCCATCCGAGTAAAAAACAGCCATTTTGAGCTTCGGGATCGCGGGCGATGTCTCTTAGGGAGACAACATCTGTATAATAGCGGCTATTTGATAGCAGGCGTTGAATGGAAATTTTGGATTGATCTTAATATCTCATTTGTACGCCCAGATCACATGGCATTTTCTTTGTGTGCTTCGAGACGGAAGCTTGCGAGCTGCTCCTCCACATGCGTACCCCGTTCCGCTGCGTAAACCACTAATGCATCTAACTCCTTCCGCACCCCCCGGAAGTTGGCCGAGCAGGATTGCGGCCGGCGCCACTCCCGCAGGCCACGGAGATGTTGACCACTCGAATACCTCCCGCAAGACATGGCCCGGAACTGACGTCACCAGCGACACAAAGTCTTAGCGGACTGGGCGATGCTTCTTTTGTCTGCCGCCGAGGTGTGCCGAGGTAACTACTCTGCGCTTGTTTTGGAATCATTGTGAAGGGATGTGGGTGAGAACGAGCCGGACGGGACTACTGTGTGTGTACTTGGGGGGTTCAACAGCGACGGAATAAGGTTCACCGCTTTCTATGTGCAACAATGGATTGAGCAAACCTTTTGCCAGTGGAGAATGTCAGGGCCGAAGTAGGCTGGGTGCAAAAGCAGGCTCCGTTCCGGTGCAGGAAAACCTGGGAAGCAGTTCATGTGCTAAAAGCTTGTTGACGGGTCAGAAGGCGGGCGCGAACGGGCACCAGGCCCACATGCAAAATTATGCCGGATTTTTACCTAAGTAGAAATGGATATGAAACCCGCCAGGCGGACGGGAGAAGCTGACGAGCTGAACGTTCATCCGGTTCTCGCTACAAATGTCACGTCGCAGCCCTGGAGAGGAGGCGACATGCCGCGTGCCCTGCTGCTGATGTGATGTTCAGCCGGGCTGCCGCTGCCGCTGGTTCAACAACAGCCGAGGATGTGTCAGGGCCTTGTAAGACGCAGCTCGATAACCTTGATAAAAGGAGGTTCCCTGTCGGCGGCGGGCCTGACAACCCAGATCTCGGAAAGATCTACATTGGCGGTCATGGTCAGGCCCGCGCGTCTGGCTGGCTTGTCACGGTGTCTTCTGATTCGAGCACGAACGGGACTCTGAGTGTTATCTGAGCAGTTGATGGGCCACGCTAGTAGAGTAGAGAGAGAAAGAGTACTGTGTATAGTCACGTACCCATAAAACTACCCACCGGTGCAGCGAGATGGAGGCATCTCCGGCGTCTGCGAATCTGAGATTTCCAGTCCCTTGGTGGTGATTGATCGGCGGCCATGCGGTTGGCTTTGCACGAGTCAACAAGGGACCAAAGCTACCCCATTCCCCACGACACCCACTGAACTGGCTCGCCCGTGTCCCACAAAATCCCCATGGCACAAGGAGGGCGCTAGGTCGTGCGCGTGCAGACCCGCAGTTCGACGTTGGGCTGGACCACAAGCCCGACGGCAGATGCCACGGAACTGAGGTCCACGAGTTCGCGCGTGCGTGGGTGTATGTACACAGCAGTGCACGGCATGTGTAGACAACCTCTGGGCCTGTACACGAACAGACAGCCAGGGTTATTTTACATATACACACACACACACACACACACACACAAGGTCCACCCCCGGATACCAGATTACCCTCATGTCTCACCACTTAGTCGAGGCAGGTCGTCTTGGAAAATTCTGTAAAGTTTCTGTCCTCCAATACCAAGGCCAGTGCCGACACCAGCAGACCAGGGAAGGTACAAGCGGCGGGAAGCACAAGTTTCAACGTCAGGCCAAAACAAGACAAAACCTCCGGCCCTGCAGTCGAGCCAGAGGGAGTGCCCAGGCTGGCTGGCTGGCTAGTCTTGTACAAAGCGGGGAACCCGAGCCGTGCCTTGGCTACCAGTCAGCCAGCCAGAATTGAAGGAAGAAGAAGTACCCAGGCTGATGGCTGATGACTGATGAGCGATTTGGCCGAGTACTGAACAAACCTTGACGGCGGCCACGCGATGACCTCATGCCGTCCAGATGCCACACACCCTCTTGCTCTCTCTTGTCGACCATGTTCCCCCAAGAGCCGGTGGAGCCCGGACGCCTCAACCGCAACTCTACCCATCCTTACCTCCCGCCTTGGCCTATCAGAGCCTCAACCTGGGCCCATCAAGTCCTCTCTCGTGTCGCACAAGGCCGACAGCGATATTGTGCGCAGCAGCAGCAGCAGCCGCAGCAGCAGTCAGCATGCACAACCACCACCTCTGCATGCACACATGTATGTACTGGACTGTATGCATGCATGAGTCGAGAAAGATGCTACGCTAGGGCCTGGCTGCTAGGCCCCACGGGACTGCAATAACACCGTTGCACTCGCCAGAGATTGTCGGTCAGATATTCAGGGACCTGTCTGTTACCTGCTCGCCTATCAGCACGGCCCAACCTCGAATAGAAGTGGATCGGCAACGCCCGCGTCGACCCTGGTCCAGCTCGATCAAATCCCAGCCTGCTCTTACTGCCCCTCGCTACTCGTGACCGACCATACCGAGGTTGGCATCCGTCAAGAGAGCCGGGGGGGGGGGACGAGGACCTGCCTCTGACGAGACGCAATGTACCTCCTTCTCGATGGCCGCTGGGGTCTCCGATGGGGAACCTGGCGGGACTGGACTGCCAGTGACTGATGGACGGGTGGATGGATGCATGCATGGCTCGATGGGATGGTACGTGTACATTGGCGACAGACGTTGCATTTGCCTGTGATGTACTTATAAAAGATGGCCCGGCCCTCGTGCTACCTTGAGCCGCGAGTGTGCCTGCCTCTGTTGACCCCTCATCGACGTGTGAACCTGGTCTGCCTCTTTCCTCGAGGTTTACCCGAGTCTGTCTGTCTGTTCTCCAACCTGCAGACCATCTTTTCTTCTTGGATACCACAGGTATCTGTGAAGAGATCTGCCAACCTCATCTTCGACATCATCACCACCATCCTGCGGCGAGGGTGAATAGACAACATGGCCCCTCCCAAGTTCTTGGGCCTGTCAGGGCGGCCGCTCTCCCTGCTCGTGTCGTGCGTCGCGACTACGGGTTTCCTCCTCTTCGGATATGATCAAGGGTTAGTATTCGGTCCAGAGACCACGGCGGCGCATCCTCTCCTGCCTTCTTCAGACCAGGCTGCTAACATGGGCCGTTGCGCAGTGTCATGAGCGGCATCATCACCGCAGTTCCCTTCAACAATATGTTCGAGACAACCAGGAACAACAGCACCATGCAAGGGTTCACGACGGCCATCTACGAGGTCGGATGTCTCTTTGGCGCCATGCTCATCCTCGGCGTTGGTGACCTGCTTGGAAGGCGGCGCGTCATCATCATGGGCGGCCTCGTCATGATCGTCGGCGTGATTATTCAGGTTACCACCGTGTACGGCTCGAACCCGTACGCGCAGTTCATCGTCGGCCGTGTGGTCATGGGCATCGGCAACGGTATGAACACGTCGACTATCCCGACCTACCAGGCCGAGTGCTCGCGCACGACGAACCGCGGGCTGCTGATCTGCATCGAGGGCGGCGTCATCGCCTTCGGCACCTGCATCGCCTACTGGATCGACTACGGCGCGAGCTTCGGGCCCGACGAGCTGACGTGGCGCTTCCCCATCGCCTTCCAGATCATCTTTGCGCTCATCATCTCCGTGCCCATGTGGTTCCTGCCCGAGTCGCCCCGTTGGCTGCTCACCCACGAGCGCTACGAGGAGGCCGACATCGTCATCGCCGCCCTCCGTGGCTACGAGCTCGAGAGCACCGAGACGGCCCTGGAGCGCGACGTCATCGTCGACTCGATCCGCGCCTCGGGCGGCTTCTCCAAGTCGACCCCCTACAGCGCCCTGTTCACCAACGGCAAGACGCAGCACTTCCGCCGCATGCTGCTGGGCGCGTCGTCACAGCTCATGCAGCAGGTTGGCGGCTGCAACGCCGTCATCTACTACTTCCCCATCCTGTTCGAGGAGTCCATCCTGCGGGGCCAGCGCAACCTGTCACTCATCCTGGGCGGCGTCAACATGATCGTCTACTCCATCTTCGCCACCGTGTCGTGGTTCATCATCGAGCGCGTCGGGCGCAGGAAGCTGTTCCTGTACGGCACCATCGGGCAGATGACCTCGATGATCCTCGTGTTCGCCTGCCTGATCCCCGGGTCCCAGGCGGCGGCCAAGGGCGCCGCCGTGGGCCTCTTCACGTACATCGCCAGCTTCGGCGCCTCCTGGCTGCCGCTGCCGTGGCTGTACCCTGCCGAGATCAACCCCATCAAGACGCGCGCCAAGGCCAACGCCGTGTCGACGTGCACCAACTGGCTCTTCAACTTCCTGATCGTCATGGTGACGCCCATCATGATCACCAACATCGGCTGGGGCACCTACGTCTTCTTCGCCGTCGTCAACGCCTGCTTCCTGCCGGTGATCTGGATCTTCTACCCGGAGACGGCCCGCCGCTCCCTCGAGGAGATCGACATCATCTTTGCCAAGGGCAGCGTCGAGAACATGTCGTACGTCCGCGCCGCCAAGGAGCTTCCCTACCTCTCCGACGAGGAGGTCGAGCGGGAGGCCATGCGGTACGGCCTCATCGAGACGGTCGAGAGGGTCCACCAGACCCACCACCATGCCGCCGACCCCGAGAAGACCGCCGCCGGCCGCAAGTCTTCCGACACGGAGAAGGCGTACGCCGTGCAGAACCGCAGCGGCAACAGCTCTGACGACGCTGACGCTGCTGCGAGCGGCCTCAGCACGCGTCAATAAGCGCGCACAGGTGACATACAGTTAGACTCAAACATATCTGCTTGCAGAGACTAAGTGAAAGAAAGGCACGAGCAAATGAGACCAGTTGGGACGCAGTGGGGACGGCCATTTTGGCGGCGATCTGCCTTGAGTAATGCTTTCATAGATACCCGGTCGCCACCCCACCAAAGGGGCGACCTTTTGGCATTAGAGAGATGCGAGACCGTGAATAGACGGATGCATACAAATGTGATCTCCTCCTCTTATTAGAGCCCACTAGGGCATGTATGTTGTGGTCGTGATATATATATATATATATGCTGTGCTGTGTCCAACCCAGGCCGCAGATGTCCTCCGTTCTCTCCCATGCTGTTGTTCATGTTCAGCCTCAGACCTGTGCCAGAACTCCATTTGACTCCGTGATCTCTTGGCTGGTGCAAAAGAGAAGAAGAAAAAAAGAGTAAGCAGTCATGCGTGCCCCACCATTAAAAATCAAAAGTCGACAAAAAACTCCACACCAACAATCATGCAGTAATTCCCCGAATTCGCTTATCGGTCACTCCCAGTCCCGGTACCGCGGCCGGCCCCTCAGCTCGTCCGGGTCAGGCCTGCGGCGGAACAGGCCGTTGGCGCGATGCCTGAGCCAGTGCAGCTTGGCGGCTAGGACGTCCTCCTCGACGAAGCTCTGGGAGGGGGAGAGATCCGCATGTTAGCTTTGGCAGTTCGGAACATTAAAAGAGAAAGGTGGGAAAAACAACATACCGAGGTGTAGTGATTTGAGTAGACGTGGTCAGAGGTGCCGAGGGGCAGCCTCTGTGCGGCACGGATGTTGTTGATGTAAAGCCTGCCGAGGTGCTGCACGCGGTTGTCCAGCACGACGGGCACGACTGCGGTGGAGCGCGGCATGGTTGGAGGTTTTTTTGGGTTCTTACTGTGTTGTTTTTTTCCCCTGGTCTGACTGTAAGAAGAGGAGGGGTAGATACTTAGGTAGGTAAGAAGAATCCTTCAAGATTTGGAAAAGAGGACGAAGCAGAGCAGCACGCGACAACACACGCACAGCACGACAAGAGGGAGGGACAGACTGGTGGACTCATATGGAATTTCTCTCTCTCTCTCTCTTCTGGTTGTTCATCATGCCATTCATTCATGCAGGTACACAGAATTTGTTGGGATGTCATTTGATGCCAATGTTATGGGTTAATTTCCCGTCACCGCTCCCCTCTTCACCTTGGGACCCCTCCCCCCTGGCCACACAACCGATAGACCGCCTGACGGATGCGCACGCCTCACACGATGCACCACCACTCACGGCTCCCGTGCGACACGGGGCTTGGGGGCTGGGCTTGCCCGTTACCACGAACAACCCAGCTCCCCTCCCCCAGCCAGCCAGGCAGCCAGGGGGGCATGGTAGGGCTGGGCTGTGTGTATCGCGGGGCAGATCAGATGCGGTCAGCAGGGAGGGCGTGTGGTAACAAGCAATGTTTGGTTTGGTTTGGTTTGTGTGTAGGTTGCTCTGGATTGAGTTTCCCCCATGGTGGCATTGTAGCATTGTGGCATTGTGTTCATCAGAAAAGTCCCCTGACCAAAACCCTCCCGATCCCACAGTAGCGCCGTCTCTCCCTCCCCTCCCCCTCAGCCCCTCCAGGCAGGGCCCTGAAGGTTGCAGCCAACGAGATCACGCCGGCCATTTTACAGGAGGCGCCACGGGCGGCTGACACCCTCCTCAAGGTATGAAGCGCAGAGAGAAAAAACAAAAAACTCGACAGACGTTCGTTTTACCCCGGAATCTTGAACAGCACTAACACCGGCCAGATGATGATGGGACCCCTAGCCCCCGCACACACGACCTCTGGTTATCATTGTCGCGTGCACACGTTTTTGTCCTTCGACCACGTGCAACTCCTTGTGTGAAACTCGACGCATGTGAGACTCAGCTGTGCTAAGGAGGTCCTTTCCCTGCCAGTGGGCTGAATCTAGAACGTGACGAGCCTGTGTCGCACAAGGCACGAGTAGACAGACCACAGTCCCAGGTGCCAGCTGTGTTTTGGCTGTTGCGCTTTTGTCGTCAGCTGTGTCCAGACCACCGTCTACAGTTTTCATGGGGGAAACAGACGCCACAGAGCTAGCTAGCGGCTGTCAGATGTCATTCACATGCATCGCGGTGTGTCGACAGGCAAAGTTGCAGTGAGCTACCTAGGCAGAGTATCATCAGTTGCAAGCCACGCTCTAGACTCCCTGGGAACGGCAATTTGCGTATGAATACAATCCATCAGACGTTGCACAAGAAGCCACCTGGGCAAGTTTAATTGTGACATCATGAAGTAGCACATTGAATCGCGTTCTTGAACTTCGCATCGCTATCTACCTCTGGTCTGGAGCCCCATTGCATAAAAGTTGCGTGTCTTTCTCCCTGCTGAAGCATCACCCAAGCAAAAGGGATTCCAAGTGAGAACGAGGCCACTTACTTTCGGCGGCTGACGCAACTTGTGTGCACATGTGAATAATATTCAAGTCTCTGAATGGCAGATCCGTTGCTATTGTCCAGCAGGGGACAATGCGTCGACGGAAACCGCATGCCTAACTAGAAATGAGAATGTAAACCGCCAGCATACCAATTCACTTTCTCAACAATGCTGGTGAGGTACTGTATTTAGCTAGGTAGCTGGGAAAGGGGCAACGTAGATGCGCATAAAATCAGCAATTCGAAGGACTTGGGTACATGGTGGCCCTGGAGAGTCTCTCAGCTTCAAGGGCTAACAACCAATGGAGCAAGGCGTCCCTAAGTCTTCACACACTGACGGAATCAATGGTGGTGACGGTTTTACTGAAGTGGTAGTTGAGTCATTCTAGGCTATGCAGAATAGTGAAGCGAAGATACGTAACAGGGGGGGTTGACACTTCGTAGTTGCAATTGTTCTCCTATTCACGGCGCAAGGTGAAGGAACGGTCCAGGAACCCCTGTGGCTTTCGCCCATTAACCGTATCTACTATCGATTCATTCACATGAGCGTCAGTGACAGGCTACTCCCCCAGGCACTTTGAGCTACTGACATGTTACCCCTTGGACCTTGTGTGTCTCCCTTCCATCCAATTCACTTTCGACACCACGCGCACCATTGAAGCTCTCTAGGTACGTCAACAATCACCTTCACTTTTCAAACTCACCCATTAGAGACACAATTCAAAGTAACTTTTCAATTCTTGGAATCAGCCGCGCACAGGCCACCTCTGGAAGAATATTTAAACCCAGAGACCTCACCCTCAACCTCGTCTTCCCTTCTTCCTTCTTCCAACCCAACCCAACCCAACCATCCTCAGTCAAACCGACCGCTCGAAGATCCAGGTACGCTTTCTCTCACGCAATTCTTCTCTCTTGCACACTCCTCCATCAACCTATCAACCTCTCCTCCATCCTCCTCTCCCCCATCCTCCTCTCCCCCATCCTCCTCTCCCCCATCCTCCTCTCCCCCATCCTCCTCTCCTCCATCCTACTATCCTCTGTCAACCCACCAACCTCTCCTCAATCAACTTTCCTCAAACAAAGCTCCTCTAAATCAACTTCTTCTCGCAAAAACTCGTCTTACGTAAGTCTCCCCTCCCAGACCTGTCTCACCCTCGCTTCCACCCGCAAGCACTCCACTCCGCAAACACCCAGCCTTATCACCCTTACCACACCTGGCCTTGACTCTAGCTGACCGTCTTGCCATCAATCGACCTCACTTTGACTCGTTTGTCTATGACTCACTCTCACACCCTCACTCCCACTCAAGCTTACTATGGTATTATCGCACTTCAATTCACTTGACTTCATTATCACACTTCAATTCACTTGCCTTCACTATCACACAACCCCGCTATTACTGACCATTTCTCTATCCTCCAACTTTACTATCACACTTTTCTTACCTCACTAGCACTCAACTCTTCCTCGCAAACCTTTCCCTAAGTATGTCTTGCTATCGTTCGACTCGACCTTCCCCAACCAACCTCTCACTACCTCTACCAGCCTCCCCTCGATCAATCTCCCATCATCAACCTGTCCCTCAATCAACATCGCCCTTAGTCAGCCCTGCCCTCGATCAGCCTTGCCTTGACTCATAGTCCTCGCATACCCATACAGCCTCAAGCTTCTCTCACATGAACCCATCCTCACACAGCATTACCTCCTTCCGTTACGACCTCGCTGCCCCACATCCGTGCCCGTAACACAACCTTGACCTCACCTCGCCTGTCCTTCATTGCCAACACACAACACGAATCCTGCCAAGATACCAAGCACACACCCCGCGAACCCTAACCATACTTCACACAGGAGCGAACCAGGACAGGCGGGATATCAATGCTACCAGCTTGCGGCTGCTGGGCAACGCAGGCGCCTGAGACCGGCAGGGAGGAAGCCGTCCGCCGTCTCGTCCGCGAGGGTAGGCCCCAGTACACGGCTCTGGCGCGCCTGGGAAGAAGCCGGGCTTCGGCCTCGGGTAGGGAAACTGACGTGAGCCCTGTCAGCAGCGGCGAGGCGACCATCCCATCCCTTTTCAGCGAACCGTGGACTCGTGGAGCCGGAGACAGGCAGGGAGGAAGCCTTTGCGACGTCTCTCGTGGGTGGGCCCAGTACGCGACTCTGGTGAGTCCGGGAAGAAGCCGGGCTACGGCCTTGGGTAGGGAAATTGAAGTGAGCCCTGTTAGCAGAGGCGAGGCGACCATCCCATCCCTTTTCAGCGAACCGTGGACTCGTGGACCTTAAGACAGGCAGGGGGGAAGCCTTTGCGACGTCTCCCGTGGGCAGGCCTGGGAAGAAGCCGGGCTACGGCCTCGGGTAGGGAAATTGAAGTGAGCCCTGTCAGCAGAGGCGAGGCGACCATTTGTTTTAGCGAACCGCGGAATTGTGTACCCGAGACAGGCAGGGAGGAAGCCTTTGCGACGTCTCCCGTGGGCAGGCCGGGGAAGAAGCCGGGCTACGGCCTCGGGTAGGGGAATTGACGAGAGCCCTGTGAGCAGTGGCGAGGCGATCGACCGACCGAGCGACCGACCGACCGACCGACCGACCGAGCGGACCGACGACAAAGGGCAGGCAGGGAGGAAGCCGCTCGACGCCCTTTCCGATGGGTTGGCCTGGGAAGAAGCCGGGCTACGGCCTCGGGTAGGGGAATTGACGAGAGCCCTGTCAGCAGAGGCGAGGCGACACTCGATCGATACGAACGAGCGCGCGAACCCGGGTCCGGCTCCGAGCCGAGGTACGACGACTGGATGGGCCGCGACTTTCGGCTCAAGAGCGACGCCCCCGAGGGCGATTTGGGTGGACAGCGGTGGAAACAGGTTACAGAGACTCTCACGGGAGTATAAACTGCAGTGATGTCTCCAGCTTGGTGTTGACGGTCTTTTTTCTACCTCCATCGGCAGGGGCAAAGGTGTCTCCAGCTTGGTGTTGACGGTCTTTTTTCTACCTCCACCGGCAGGGGCACAAGTTACAGAGACTCTCACGGGAGTATAAACCACATGTTCTTGTTGTTCCGGTGTCTTCAGCTTGATGTTGACGGTCTTTTTTCTACCTCCATCGGCGGGGCATCGAGTGGAAGCCAGGTTGGGTCCCGTCCCCTCCACGACGTTGCTTTGTTCAACAGATCATTTCAGACTTTTTCATTGCGGTTCATGAGTTCACTCGTGACGTGAGGAAGAAACATGAAACACACTGGACTCGTGTGAGGATCGTAGAATTGTCAGGGCATGCAAACATAAGATACGAACTGGCTGGCAGAGCGTCCACCTAGGTTTCAATCATAATGGGTGGTGTCGAACACTTTTATATTTCAAATTAGGTATAAGCACTTGAGTAGCGGTCGAGCGGGAACTGATTTTATTTTCTATTTTCCGTGCCTTTCAGCTACGAAACACTGGTGTTATGAATTGCAAACTCATCCCGTCCCAAAGCATGCTAGGGAGCGCCGTACCTGTGACAATCTAGTTACACATGCTCAAACCTGTAGTCGAAGAAAGAAAGAAGGCAAGCCTCGTGTGACAGGAAGCTCGCCCAACAATCCCTCTCGTTTCCTTATAGGTCACATGCAAGTCCCCACACTCGAGGTCCTTTACTCGGAGTTCTCGGGGCCTTCAGGGTTGTTAAAGTCCTCAGGATCCCTTGCCGCAGGGCAGCGACTCACGTCACGATAAGCTGAGCATGGGAATCCAGTTTCAAAATGCTGATGCGTCAGCCTGCGTGGGAGAAACAGTTCAATGAACTGGCGAGGCCTGTAGCGCATGGTCGAGGGTATGCTGCCAGCAGGTTCACTGTCAGCAGGCTCGTGTGCAAATGCAATGGCGGTCAGTCGCTCCATCAGGTCCTCGATTTCCCTCTCTCTCACGGCGTTTTGGAGTCTGAGTTGATCCAGTTCGGCTGTGGCATCCTCGGCTACCAGCAGGAGCTGTTTTGTTCGGTCTTTCTCGTCTTCGACAGCCTGTACGGACCTAGCCAAGGCAATCATCAATTCCTTGTCGCTGTTTCGCAATTTCTCACACTCAAGCAAGGCCTTCTGAAGCTTTTGCTCTTGATCCTTTCGCGCGTCCAGCTCATATTGGAGGTTGGTGCTTTCGGAGGCGGAAAGCCTCTCGTTAGGGGACTGTTGAGCGGTGCCCGTGTGCAAGCCCGCCTGTAGGTGGAGGTCAGGTTGAGAAACTGCGCTGTCCCGAGACGGAGAGGCGTCGTTGGTGTTGTTGCTGCTGTTCTGCTGGGACATGGTTGATGTGATGAGACTGCAGTGCCAAAAATGGTAGAATTGTGATCTCGCGGTGTGAGTTTAGATGTTGTGTAGTGATTCCTTTGCAATGCAATGTGTGAGTGATGATGAGGAGAAAGTTGAAATCGGCTGTTTTGATGTTGGCAATTATATAATCGAGGAGTGAGCGTGGCTACGACGACGAGGACAATGCCGTTGTTATACAATACTTGCAAGTCCTTATCCCTGTCTTGTAATGTGCCGAGCAATGGTGACAATCCATTGTGATTGATCATCATAAGAACGCTATTCCCTCTCAGCCGATCGGTAAGGTCGTCCGTCTTTGTTGATCAGTGAGTTGCCACCTCGCTGTCTTTGCGCAGGTTCCAATGACGAGAGATGACTAGCAGACGTGGCAGCTCAACGGTTGTCCTGTTTTATGGGATGTCTTGACCCCGATATTGAGTATGGGCTTTTTGAGCCTCAGCTATAGCTTCTGGTTTTACCCTGCCATCGTTGCCCTCTTGCAAAATACGAGCCTTTATCTTTTGCGCCCGTTGGTGCCAGACAGCAGGGTCATAGTTGTCTTGGGCAGCCACTAGAGGCATGTCTGTTACGCTTCCGACTTTCAATGCTTTCTTCTCACGACACCTCTCCTTACGATCCACAAATCTTCTCCCGTCGCGAGTGAGCTTTTGCTTCCACTGATCACCATACAGATCTTGCATGACCCTCTCAAAGGCGGTGATCCAGATGGCACCTGATGCGGACGGGTGTGGGGCCTTTGTGGAATTCAGGCGGCTCATGGGCGTTTTGAAAGGGCCCAGAAATAAGGCAGAGGTGAGGCCGTGCCAGCGGCTGATCGTGTTGAGAGCACGAGGGGATGCCATGGTCGGCTGACTGCCAGAGCTCCACGGCAGGAGTCTGCAAGAAGGACGGTGTCGACGGCTTTAAGGCTGCTCAAGAGTCAGGAATTTGCAGGACCTGGGACTTGCGATCTGGGACAAGGCATCTCACAGGCTCAGCGGCTTAGTCTCTCGTGTAAGACACCTCAACTAGGCCGCTGTAGGCCTCGTGTCGTGATTGAGTACGGTGTGCTCGTCCCTGTGGACGAGGTGACGTTGAAACTGGTTGGGGCTACAGAAGCTAACAGAACGTGTGCAGATTTTGCCGATACGATGCTAGTGTTGCGTGCAGGGGGCAAATGCATGCATGGTCTTAGTCAGCCATGGGACCGCCTGGCCTCGTGTGGGATGAGGACGGGCGCGGTTACGAACGATAACACGGGAAAATGAGTCTTTGCATCTCGCATCTGGTGACCAGGCGACACCCGAACCGTTCATTCAATTTTTCGCTCTTTCTCACTTTTTCCCGCGCCATTTCTCGTCCTGGCGTGGCGCGCTGCAAAGTACCCTGGGAAGACGGGATGCCAAGCGGAGGCTTGAGGCTTCTTTGAGCTTAGCCGCGCGAAGGATCCAGCATCCAGCCAACCACCTACTGCAGGCAACCACCGGCTCATTTTATTTTGGACACGCTGCCGCACGCGCAGAACTCGCCCATTCTGAACGCATACTGCGGTACCCGGTCCAGGCAGCCGAGCAGCAGGGTAGGCCATGGCACGACACGGCAGGAAGGAAGGCAGGAGGATCGGGAGCGAGGCATATGAAGACTGAAGTCATTCCCGCGTCTTTTCCTTTGTGGCTGACGACCTCTTCTTCCCCTCCCCTCCCCTGCCTCTCGTCTATGCTTCTAACTTTGACGTCCCTCGTTAAAGGTCTTAATCCGACCTCTGGTCGACCACGTTCGCTTTGCGTTTTTGTGTTGGGTTTGTGTGTTGGAACTGGTGCTCACAATTACATTACCTCACGACATCTTCACCATACGTAATAATTGTCAACCCCGCGCCCTCGTGGACATAATAACTTAATCACCATGGAGAACCCATCGACCACCCAGCCTGGCGGGCCGGAGAAGCCAGCTGCCGCACGCTTCAGCACCCCAGCCCAGCCCGCCCAGCAGCAGCAGTTCCAGCCGCTCGAGAGTCTCCCTACCAGGGCACCGACATTCCAGACCAGCAAGCCCTTCTCCGTCGCCAAGTTTGTGCTGGGCTCCTTCAACCTCGTCTTTGCCATAATCGCCGTGGGCCTGTCTCTCGGTCTGATTATGACGATGGTCTCGTTCAGCTCGTTGCTCGGCATCACGATATGCCTGGCCCTTGTACGCCCCCGTATAACATTTTCTTTGTGTGTACAAGAAGCTAACAAAAGCCCCCCACAGGCCGTCGTGTCGCTCATATGGCAGCTCGCCGAACACATCACCCTGGCGGTCCGAAGGGACTGGCGCCCCATCCACCCGGGCGCGCATGTAGGCGTGCACCTACTCCTATCGGTCCTGGCGCTGCTCGTGGCCATGTCGCTGTGCTGGGCCGTCGCGGACGAGCTGGCCGACTACAACATCGACCAGGACTGCGTCCACGACATGAACGCGCCCATCAACGACTACACGATGGACGGGCGGCCCACCTGCGACCGGTACACCTTCTCCTCGCAGGCCGAAGCCGAAAAGTACTTCCGCATGATCGAGGCCCTGGCCGTGTTCTCCGTGTTCATGCTCATCTCGCACGTCACGCTGTTCATCATGGCGTGCGTGGAGACCGACCGCAGGAGGAAGTATGGCAAGATGACCAAGGTGGTTTATCTCGTTGCCTCGCAAGGGCCCGCGGACGGCAGGACGTACTACGCGCCTGTCGGCACGCAGCTTTTCGATAACAGGACTTCTGTCCTGCAGCCCCAGGCTGCGTTCCATCACCAGCAGCAGCGCCAGCACCAGCAGGGCAATGCCGATCCTGGTATTCATGGGTATTATGCCCCCCCCGCGGGCGTAGCCCCCGGGACGGCGGCGTAGAGAGAGAGAAGATTACGGCATTGGCAGCAGACAGGCAGGGAGAAATGGGAAGGTCTAAAGGGGACGTGTCAGTGCCAGTGATGAGCGGTAGATTCAAAGCGACTTTGGGCGTGGATAGAGTAGAGGTATGGCCAGCGTTATGCCGGAAGCTACTAAATAATTTGTAATGATAGATGATACCCCTTTACCCTTCCTTTCGGAGGAACAGTATCTGGCGAATACCAAAAATCAAAAGATTTGACCACCATCATACACGTGCAACAACGACTGAACATTAACGTTTCCGTCGAGTGTTATCCGCTTCAACTCAAGTCGCAAGTATAGCCGCGCATCTATGCCTGCTCATCCTCTCGAGGGCTTGCCCAGTGTGCCGATCTTGAGGCAGGGATCTAGTCCCCTAGAAAACGGGGTTCCAGTAGGCGGTCCAAGGCTGCGCAAGATAAAAAACCATGTATCACATGTGCGAGTACGGAACATTGCTTGCCAGGGGCAGCTAGAGCAAAAGTCATAACAATTCACGTAATCACCTCTATTCGAGAGAACCAGGAAGTACAATAGTAGTAATTCAAGACCATGCCAAGTTTATCTGTCTATTATAGAATTTGGGTATCGATTCTGATGTGCAAGCCATGGTCCGCATAGATCGTCTACGCCGGATGACGTGCCCACATCATCTTAACCAAATAATCGCAAGGAAGAATACAACGCTCCTATCCAATTGAAAATGTTGACAACCACCTATATTTTTCTCCCGTCAAATCTTGTCACAACGCTCCATCTAGAGGAGAGCGAAGGCGGCAGCGATGAAAGCAATGGCGCCGAAGGCAGACGAGCCGAGCTTGGCAACGGAGGCGCCGCTGGCAGCGACGGCCGAGGATGAGGACGAGTCAGCAGAGTCCGAGCTCGAGGAGGAGCCGGAGCCGCTGCTGGAGCTGCCAGAGCTGGAGGATCCAGTGGAAGTGGCGCCGGCCTCGGTGGCAGTCGAGGTGCCGTTGGCGCTCGACAGGCCGGTAGCAGAGGCGGAGGCGGAGGAGCTGGTGGTGGTCTTGGCGGGGCAGGTCAGGTTGAAGAGGGCGTTGGTGTTGAGGTCCTTGGTGATAGCGAAGGACATCTCGTTGACCGTGGAGTCATCAACCAGGTTGTACCAGAAGGTGGGGACCTTGCCGAACAGCTGATCACAGCCAACCTCGTCCCAGAACTGCTTGGCGTTCTCGACGCTGGGGACGGCCTTGTCCCAGTCGGGGCCCTCGTAGGGCCAGCCGGTCTCGGTGACCCAGACGTCCTTGCCACCGGCAACCTTGACGACGTTGTCGTAGGCCTCCTTGAACAGCTTGGCGGCGTTGTCGATGGTGTTGTCGTCGCCGGTCTGGTAGTAGGGGTACTCGTCAACTCCGAGCCAGTCGACGGCGTCGATGACGGCGGAGTTGGAGCCGTTGGTCCAGGCGTCCCAGGTGTCGACGTGGCCGATGGAGAAGTCGTACTTGGAGAACTCGTTCTTGAACTCCTTGATGAACTTGACAATGACGTCAGGGCCAGCACCAATGCCGGCGTCGTTCTCGACGCCGGTGGCACCAGCACGGTAGAGATCCTCGGAGCCGATGGAGACACCGATGACGAGCTTGGCGAGGTCGTCACCGTACTTCTCCAGACCGGCCTTCAGGGCGTTCATCTCATTCTCGATGCTGTCGGTGCCAGAGGTCCAGATGCCGAGCAGCAGGGAGGTCTTGGTGGCAACGGCGGCGGGGAAGGCCGAGATGGGGTCGGAAGTGGTGGCGCCCTGGATGTTGGTGTAGAGACGGACGGCGTTGAAGTCGCCAGGGGCACCGACGAGGTCCTGGGCGGTCTTGAACTCCTTCTCGAAGTCGCTCTGGGTCTTGGCGGCACCGCTGCCGTGGACGGAGCCGGAGTTGAAGCCAAGGTAGTTGGAGGCGGCGGACACGCCTGCGACCAGGGCAGACGCGGTGAGGATCTTGGACTGCATGGTGAAGAGTCTTGAAGGGGGGCTGCTGAAGAGCGGTGGATTGTTTGTGGGTTCAAGGCGCAAAAGAGCGAATGAATGACTATTTATATATCGAACCAAGAGAGAGCGACGGACCGACAAGTCGAGCGAAGTAAAGGAATGGACTTCGACGGCTGTGGTGGTTGGTGATGGTGGTGTTGTGGTGGTGAGGGCGAAAGAGTAAAGTCGTGGAGCCAGTCACAGCTGGGAATGTATGGGACGAATTTGAGAGATGAGCTCAATCGAGAGGCCTCGCCCCCTGCACTCCAGGTTCCAGGGTTCCAGGGTTCCAATGTCCGCAGTGGGGCAGGGATGCTTATTGGCGAACCCCTGAGTTAGACGTAGGTGGACCTTGGCAGGGTTGGGATACGAAATGCACTGCTGAACTTCGTGCCTGGCACTGGCTGACTGTGAAATTGCGATTCGCGGGGGGGAACCAGAGAGACGGGCGCGACAGGCAGAGCAGGCTCCTCGGGCTCAACAACGCGACAAGCTTATATGGAACCTTGGGGTTATATACGCAGCGGATCACCTACGCAGATCCACGTGTGAGCGTGCCGACTTCCTTCCTCCTACTCTTTATTCTTTTTTTTTTTGCTTGCTGTTCCCCTTTCGTTGGCTGCCGTCGAATGCCGGCGTGGCGTGGGCGAAGGCTGCAGTCCAGCGTTTCGTTTCATCCATCCCGCCGCAAATCCCTTTTAGGGGGCGATCCCCTTGGGACGAACCGATCCCCCCCTGCGACCACCCAAGGCCACCACCACCTCGGCAGCCGACAAATAACAAAGACAAACAGCACAAAAGGCCTGACTCGTCCGGGTCGTCCGTTGACAGCTGACATGGCCTGAAACTGAATGGATTGTCCTGCTCCAAGGCTGCTTGTCGGGCTTGTCAGGCTTGTCTGCAGGCCTTGCCGGTCAATGTGGGCCTCTGGGGGAATTAAATAAGCTTGGCACCTAGCAATCTCGCCCCTTATATTGCGGGTCATACGTTAATAAGGCTGCGCCTCCCCCAGGTGCCGCCAACCGTGAGCACGGCCTGAAGCAGGCCTGTAAGCCTGCTATGCCGGCAGGTCATATCACCAAGGCCAGGTTTATTTTCCTCCCAAACAGCCATCTGATGCGGCCGGCCAGACGAAGGATTTAAACCTCGAGGTGGGATAATAGTCAAGGGCTGTCAAATGTGACACTGAACCGCTGCTTCCCGCATCTGGTGGCATATCCTGCTGGCTGAAGTCTCGCTCTTCCAGTCGCGAACTACGACAGCTGGTCAACACCTTTTCTTCCGTATTGTAGTCATGAACTACGCACCTAGGTTGCCAGACGTGTGTTGTCCCTTGTCCGATGGGCAGCATGCAGGTACCCCGTGATGTCACGCTATTCTCTGCAAGTTGGGTGCCTGAGAGATCGCTTCCTTACTCTATCTGCGGCCCCGTAAAAAAGCCGTCGTTCTCTTGTATGACACAGTTGCATTGCATTTTCATTGCACGCAGAGACGGCAGAATTTCATGGGGTTTTTGTGTAGCCACGATACTTTTGCTAAAGTTACAAACGCCTACTACTTGGGACTCGACCGGCTTGCTCGACGGTGTACACATGAGACTTGCGCTTGTCCAAGGCCGTCTCTTGTGAAGAATGACCAATCCATTACTTCTGTAGTAGTAGTCTCTCGCGTCATTTTCCTTCTCGATGTAGCACCGCTGGAGAAAAGATGTGATGTGGCTTCTAGTCCTCCCTCAAACAATCTAGGCAGCACAGTCTGGTCGACAACGAGGAAACCTCCATGTACTCAGGAAAAGAAGCCTAGACGCCAGCACAAATATCCTTATGGTCACAGGTGTCACATTGAACCCCTAGAGTGTGAAGTATCAGAAGAATCCACAAGACAGAGAAAAGAGGAAGAACAAAACCACACAGCCTTTACTGTGAAGTCATATCGCCATCAAATCCAGCCTCCTCGGTCGTTCTGCCCTCTTTGCAGCGCTTAGCCGCGCAACCCTCGCACAGTTGCGAATCATGCAGCGGGCCGCCCACCTTGGTGTACTTCTGCGGCTCGACATCCACGCCGCACCACTTCTTGATTCGGTACACGACTCTCTCCGTGTAGGAGCGGTGATCAAGGATCAGGTCGCCGAGGACCTTGCAGAACCGGCAGCGCTGCTTGTACACGCGCACGTTGTACTCTGCACCCGAGTACATCCTGATTGTGATCGAGATCTTGTAGCTGTGCCACTGTTTGCGAGTGCACTTGTTGTTGCGGCAGGCGAAGTTGCCTTCGATATTGGTATCGTAGTCTCTGACGCAGCCGGTGGCGTCGTCCTTGTCGTGAAATCCGAAAAAGAGATCGTCTGCCTCGAGGAGTGCCGAGACCTTTGCGTGCATGAAGGGAATAAGGCAGTGTGGCTTCTGGGGACGAGGACGGTTGGGGTTTCTTTTGGCTGGCATTGTCGACAACACGTGACAGGCTGTTGCTCGAGGTAGCTGCTCTGAAAGCGTCAGTGAAGATGGATTGAGGTGGGACTCGAATGGGACTTACGACTTCTTGAACGATCGAAGCCTGTTTGAGCAGGAAAGCAGGAAGGGAAGGAGGTCCAAACTATGATGTACTCATCACTTTTGGTACCTGAGGTACTGCTTGATGAGCCTGATTGGAACTTGCGAACGAAGATGAGTTTAAAGGGGAGTCGCGTGAAAGCAGCCAGCTTTCGATTGACCAAGAATTGCCGAGTACGTCAAATGTGAGTTCAAGCAGGCGAAACAATCCAGGCTTGTGGTCGGTGTCCTCCCTTTTGTTTTGCCTCGTGGGTGCGATGACCGCGCGTGGGTGTCTCACGTGTAGGAATTGCGATGTCAATGTTTTGCAGGCTTGCTGTACGGTCAAGGCCTAGATGGTACCTGCAACCTTTCGTCCAGACTTTGGCAGTACAGGCTTGCAAGGCTTTTTGGGAAGGCTGAGCAACCAACGCAGAGCTTTGTCGGACCGCATTGCCAGCAAGACCAGGGATCCGTAAGGGAATCTACAGCCGATTGCCCATCAGGTACATACTGCACCGACAGAGAGCCCTGAGTGATATTCCTCGAGCTTTGATAGTGTCCATAGTTGAGCAAATTCTGCGGTGCGTGAGATAGACATGAAGAACACAGGACATGGGCCCGTCTGTCCTGCTCCAAATTGAACACCACGCCACCAAAACTCTGCCTGGGCGGGCAGGCATAATCAGCGACCGACCGGCTTCTTAAAGGACCCGAAATTGGGTATGGGTGGAATACAGAAGCAAGCTGTCAAGCGTAGGTGGCACTTTAGGGCATCACGGTCCTCAAGTCGCCTCATAAGGCGTGTTCAAGATGGTAGGAAACTTGGAACTTTTGCGAGGGAAGTCAATGGTTCAATACTCAATGTTTCTGGCCAATGTGACTCAGATAGATGGATCGGAGCTTGGACGGCGAGGTACTGGGCGCCGGCTAGGTTACGGCTATTCTCGTTGTAACACGACCATCAGACCCATAATGCCCAACATCGCTGTCTTCATCCACGGGTTTTCGGATAACATGATCGTCACATATCCGACAAATGGTATGTAGCCCACTGCCTGGATGTCAGTCACTAGAACCCGTACGTACAGATAGGACTGTGTCCACAACTTACCAACGCTGCCAATAATGTCCTTCCTCTCCAGGTAGTCCTGGTCCTTCGCATCTGGTCTCGCATATTAGCTACATGTTTTGACTTAGGGTGGTAGGCAAGCACATACAAAGCTCCGTGTCGTCAGCCTGGTTGTTGTCGCCCTTCGTCAATAACCGGGCATGCTCTCTGCAGTCGACGGTGTTAGCTAGTGACTTCTCCAGTAATGAGCTGCAACTGTTGCCCGCCCCAAAGGCATTTCAAAAGTGGTCTATACCCTGTGCCGAACTTGCGCACGACGCGGTGGACGATTGGAATGTCCTTGTCCCTGACATTGTACACCACGACCTCGCCGACATCCGTCTCCGCGATCAAGTTACGATTCCCTATGCACACCGAGCAGTCAGCCTTGCACATCTCGTATAATTCCGGGGCGAGTCGGTTCGAGGGGACGTAGGAGAGCCCGGGAGGTCTCGTACAGAGGAACAGAAGGTCGCCGCGCTGGAACGCCGGTTCCATGGACCCGGACAGGACGACGACGATGGGGGAGGGCGAGTCGGTGACGACGGAGAGGCTGGGCGAGGTGTATGTCAGCTTGTGGTCGCAGACAAGAGGGGCCACATAAGTGTCCTACCCTTTCCACATCATGAAAGCCGTGGAGAGAATCAGGCCTGGTACCGGCGCATGTCAGTCTCGCGGCACGCGGCCGGGCTTGCAAGCGGCAGGGCCATACCGAAGTTGAGGACCTGGGCGGCGAGTTGCCGCGGGTTCCCGAGGACGGAAAGCATGACGGTGCTCTTATCTGCGGTGTTTTCGTTTCTGCTCGGGGTGCTATCGCATAATACTGGTGTGGCGGGTTGTTGGTCGTCGAAAACCGCAGGGCCTCGGGTGCTGATGATTGTATGTACATGCAGCCCAGGAAAGTTGAGAGGTGGCCTGTGGGGAGCTTCACAAGCTGTCCTCAAACCGGGTACGTACCTGGCAGCAGGGGGCCGGGGTTTGTGGGTATCTTGCTGTAGGTACCTAGGTACCGGTACATGCCGCAGGGGTGGGTTCTTAGCCGCAGTGGGGCCTTCCCCAGGCACAACACTTCTCAATCTCAACCTGCTCTCTCCCACTTGATGGGCTGCGATTAACATAGTCCACCTGCTATCGTAAGGATCATTGCGACAGGATAAATATACTGAGCCATTTGATTGCTGTTGGCGCACTCGTTGGCGTTGCCCGGAATTGAGAATGCCTCCGTTTTGCTACTGCACGTTCTGGCTGCCTCCTGCCGTTGTGGAATGATGCAGCGACGGCACGTGCTGGTCTTACTCGCCGCTGATGACTGCTCTCAGATAGACTGACAGACAGCTGAAATTCAGACACGAGAATGTACATTCTCTGGAAGCCACTCCCATCCTGAGACCTCGCCGGTCTGGCCAGGCGGGAGAGGTGATATTGTCAAGAACCGGGCAGGCGCAGTAGCTTCTGTCCGGATGGTCCACGGCTTGATACCCTGCTATGACAATGTTTTTACACCGGGGTATTTTGGACTGAAATATAGAGGCCTGGGGGCTATAATGTGGTACTTTCCTTTCTCTATTCTCTTGATGCCGAGTGGCCTCGGAGCCATAGATGTCTCAAGCATTCACAAAAAAGGAAGCTTTGACTTTGCGACTACGCCTCCTCACGTCTGGAACTTCCTCTCAGCGCCGTGTCTTTCCTTCCCGTGGTGCAGAAACAAGGCAGCATCCGTTGTTCCTTCCTACCTACGAGTCGGCCTTGAGTTTGTTGACATCCCCCTTCGAGCTGTTCTGAACTCTCGCAGGACTCTTCATCCTCTGCACTGCTCCCTTTGCTGACCTGCATCCGTCTCGCGACTATTCCTCCTACCGTGAATATTCAGTTTGCATGCAAGCATTGATTCGACCTCGGGTCAGCCTATAATCCTGGAAAGACAACGCGCCGACATTCAGTCGCCGGATATCCACCCGCCCTCCCGGTACTTTTCCTTCCCTGATTATCAACCAAGCAGCCGAACAATGGAGCGTCAACCTTTGCTTCAACAGGTCGGCAACCTTGTCGGTACCCATCAGCAGGACGAGGAAGGCCAGCGCTCTGGTGGCGACCACGTATGTCTCCTCCACAGCGCGTGATATTGGCCACCGGCACACTCTGCTGACCTTGTTCAGCCCATCTTCCTTCGCGCTGCCCATTCGCCATGGAGGCCCCTAAACCAAAATGCTCTGGGCTACATTCGGGCTGCCCTCGTAGCTTACCTCATCGCAACAGCTGGCATGCTGCTCGACTACGAGATCAAACATCGTCCGAGCGAGTACTCGAACTGGCGTATTCCTTTCCAGTTCTCCGCTGTCACCTGGTTCTTCCTCATCGTGTACCACGTCCTTGTCTTTGTAAGTGTGGCCATATTATCACTTCCCTCGGAGCATTATTGCTAACAGCTTGGACTAGTCCTGGACGATCACACACATGCACTGGCCCGATATTGACGCCGAAGACACTCGCTGGGAGTCTCGACTGCTTCGCTTCATGTCTCCCCCTGAGCAGACTGCGAATGGACGCGGCCGCATCTATTTCAGCTTGTTCCACGTCATCACTCACGTTTTTGCCCTCATGAATGTTATTGTGTACTGGACCATCCAGGCTCCAAGCGGCCATGCTCACCTTCCAGTACCCGGCGATGGCGGCGATGACGGAGGCGATGATGGCGATGGTGACGCCTTCATGTTCTTCGATGATGGTCCCAGCAAGAACCCTTTCAAATTGGTCAAAGGCTGGTTCCCGATGTTCATCCTGTTCAATCTCTACGTCTTCCCTGCTCTCGAGGTTGTGGCCGAGTCCGTGGTCCTGAACAGCATGAGAAGACCTGACGTAAGGGTGGTCCTCATTGTGCCTTTTCTGCTGGTGTGACTGACCTCTGCTGCAGCCTGTCCCGACCCACCTATTCGCCAGTATTGGGTCCGCTGCCTTATACCTAGGTTATGCGGCAATTGGAGCGAAGCTTACCGGCCAGAATGCCTTCTTCTGGCTGGACGAGTCCATCGTTGGCAGCAAAGAGAAGGTGACAGCATACTGCACTGGCTTTATCGCTCTAGCAGCTGCATGTGAGTTTCCTCGTCCATGGAACTTCTGGCCCATTTTGGGCATCATTCTGGGCACCTTTCTGATCTGCCATCAGCTTTTGCCACGCTCTACGGCCTGGTCGGCATGCGCGAGAGCATCTCTGACCGTGCCCATTCTCGATAATTCGCCAACAAGCATGTAATGCTGTGAAGGCACGCCGCGGTTGGGCTTGCAGCCCAATTTGCGCTCAGGGCATTTGTCTCTTATCAGACTGGATCGCCATGCATTACGTTTCTTCGTCATCGTAAGCAGACGAGAGGATGGTAATAATAGTGATGTGTGCGGAATTGGTTGTCGTTGATTGACCACAGGCCTACCTAAAGTATGCTTCATGTATCAAGACTTCGCGCAATAGAGATTGAGAATACGTGCGCCTCACCTATGGTGCACCTGGAAACATTGCCTGTCTCTGTTGCTTTCGTCGAAATGGAGCTGGACATTTGCCACAGAGCTGTTCACCGAACTTGTGGCACCCCTGAATTCCAGCCACCCAAATGTCTTGGGAGTAGGGTTCCTCTCTCGGCAGCTAGTGAACAGGGCAAGACACTCTCCACACCCACCCACTCGCCCCAGCAGGTGCCGTTCAGGGACTCCCGCCGACCCCACGGTGACAGCGTGGCACCCCAACGAGCTAGTCTAAGCGTCAATCCAGCCATTTGGAACCGAGACAAGGCTTCCCTTGTACCCTTAGCCCGAGCTTGTGAAAAGGCCATAACCGAATCAGGATTCACAGCCCTCATGCGAGGGTGACACGCTAAAGGGAGCATCATGCCTGTGTGAACTCGAGTGAACTCTTCAGGCACCGCCTGCATCCGCACGGGGGCGAATTTCATGGTTGCCCAATTGTCCGTGGATGACTTCTGCAGCAACGGACCAGGTCTCCCGAGTCCTACGAGCGCCTAGGGCGACGGCATGCTCAACGAGGTCCGAGAATATCGAAGGCTTCAGCGATCACGGACCAACGCTGGGCATCGAGCTTGCTCTGGAAGTCCTACGGGGCTGTGATCATGTCCAACCCGCATTCAGCTACGCACGAACTTGACACCCGAACTTATGCCCATCGGCCTGCGGAACGGGTTGGCGGCTATTCTGGAATGCACAACTCGCCCAACTCTGGCACGCGATTCGTCGCAATGCTGATGTGAGAAGCTTCTTGCGACTTCGATGCGCTTCCTTTCACCTCTTATTGTGCATTTCTGCAGTCATACAGCTCACATGCCCAGCGATAAGGCGCACAATACTCGACGCTGCATCCCTGGGGTAACGCGGTATCACTGCACGTGCCGTGAGCCCAATGCACGGCAACGCCAAGTTGATGTTACTGCTTCGCGTCATCTAGAGCGTTCACCAGCCAACGCGAGAGCGATGATGCCTGCTCGTCAGTCATCAAGAGTCGCCTCACCTCCATGTGCAAGTGTCTTACACGTCGTCTTTGGGTATTCTCGGGCTTCAACGTCGCAGGCCTCAAGTTGAGGCTGGGCCGTGACGGTGACGGCACGACCCCAGAGCCAACTCTATAAAAAGGATGGCAGGGTAGGCTGGGGACTCCACCCTGAGCTCTGATGACGGCACGCTCTCTGGCGATCCCACCTTGTTTTCCGGGGCACAGGTTAGCTCCTTGAGCTTTAACACCCACCCACACTACACTACTGCATATTGACCTTGGCACCACACCCGGTTCCTCAAACCCCCAGATCCCAATTGATTCGACGGCTGATCTGAGAGGCTGCAGGCAATTTGCAGGCAACCAAGCCGCGTTGCCGCATAAATATCCCAGTCAACCACCCATACCTTTCGGAACCTTTCTCCTCTTTCTTCTCCCTCCCCCCCACCACGAACACACAGGGCGCCAAGTGCTTATAGGATATTCACTGAGCTGGACGGTCGTTACGTACAACCCAGTGGTATTTCTTCACGGGCCCTCTTGTCAATCTTTTGTGTGTCAGCGTTTTTGTTTTTTCACGCTCTCGTTCCGTCGTTCTTTCGATCGCGGGAGTTTCTTATCTGGTTTTCGTTCGTCTCGTCACTCTCTTGGTACCAACACACCCCGAGGGTAAGGCAGCAACATCGTGAGATCCGCAAAAGTGGTTTCCTCGCTCTGTTCGTTTTTGTCTTTCCGTCGTCCCGTACGCCTCGAGTCCGCGTGCTCTTCACAAGTCGGCTTTCCGGAGAAGCCTGAACAGGCGAAGCAACAACACGAACGAAAGTTGGGGCTCCGCCGTCGAAGAGTCAAGGTCAAAACACCCGCCGACGACCGTTACTACGTCATCACATCCACATCCACGATGTTCAAGCGACTGAGGTCCAACTCCAACGCCCAGCAAGCTGGTGCGGCCATGGATTCCCAGCATCGTGTGGATAAGTCGGCGAGGCTGGCCAGGAAGGGCACGAATGCGGGTTCCGTGCGGGATCCTACCAAGTTGTCGAAACTGCAGCGATCGCTTACCGAACGCGAGGCCTCCGGGTCGGCTTCACGAATCAAGGCCGAGTCGGGCAAGACACAAGATGCCTCCAAGGCAAACCTCGCGCCATCGCCGATCGTCACCCTGACTGTCGGCATGGAGGGGCGACTATTTGCGGCTCACGAGGACGTCCTCCTTCAGAGCCCGTTCTTCGAACAGGCCCTGAGGGGTGGATACCTCGAGCAGTCGTACGCGCAGTCCAGGAGAATCGCGCTCCCGGATGAGGAGCCGGAGGTTTTCTCGGCGGTCCTCGAGTACCTCTACAAGGGCGACTACTACCCGCGGCTGCTGCACAACAAGCACCGCAACTCTTGGGAGCTCGAGGACAGCGTTCCCACGCGCCGAGGGGGCACGCCAAACGCATCCCCCCGAATCAATTCAGAAAACACCTACGGAGGTGGCCGCGCAGCATCGTCACCACGCCAACCTGCGGCTGTCGAGGCTACCGTCTTCCTGCCGTCAGTGGGCCACCACCTCCTCCGGGACACGGTGGTCTACTGCGCGGCCGAGCGGTACGGGCTGGAGGAGCTGAAGCGGCTGGCGCTGCGGAAGCAGGGCCTGCAGTCTGGCATCGACGTGGGCACGATCCTGCGCTCGGCCCAGTACTGCTACGCCCACACCCCGGACTCGGACAGCCGCCTGCGCGCCCACTACCTGGCACTGATCATCCGGTGCCGCAAGACCTTCAAGAGGTCGGGCACCATGCAGGCCGAGATGGAGAAGGGAGGAGAGGGCAGCAAACTGTACTTTGACCTGTTTGTCGCGCTGTGCAACCACCTCGACGACGTCATCGAGGCGGGGAACAAGGGCTCGCCGCGCACTATCTGAAGGGACTACCCCCACTCCTCTCGCGAGGAGCAGGAACGGGGTTCCTGAGGAGAAGTCTGTGAGGCTCGTCCGGGTCGACACCCGAAGACCGCGCGATGAGCAGGTGGATCCGCATCCCAATTTCTTCTTACGGGCGTTCCGTCGGCGTTTCCATCACTAAAGACAAGAGATTGATACACACACCCATGCCGAGGTTCCTCTAATCCGCAGCTATGGAGGGAGTCTGCTGTCGAGGGACGGATAGGCCGTACACGCTTGGGTACAACCTGGTTTTCTTTTCAGTTTGGGAACCCGCTCTGACTCTACTCCACGATTGTTGACCTGGTTTGGCATTTCCAGGGGCGTTCTCTGCTTTTCATCCTCCCCCATGGCCGGAAACTCACGTCGAAGTTTTGGTACACGCGGCCATTTGGGAGAATGCTAGATTTGTTTCTTGCTTCTTCACTTCTTTATGGAGGTTGGCCGAATCTCACCAGAATTTTTTGACTTTGGATTTTCGCCAAGGGGAGAGCATGGGGAAGGAGGACAGGGCTCGCTTCCGTTAATGCCTATCCTGCCCGGGAGAAGATCGGGACGACACATCTTCGGACCAAGACATTGCGGGATCCCACAAGAAGACCTACCCCGAGTGGGCCCGTCTAACCTTCTGCATTCACTCTCCCCCTGGTTCACGATTGTTGATGCCTTTGCGTGTGTTTTCATCAAGCGCTGTTATTTCTTTGGAACAATTGGATCTTGGGACCGGGTTCTGACTTTTCTCTCCTACGCATGGCGAGCCGGCGTTTAGAGGAAGTCCAAAGCGAGCGTTGTTTTGAATTTCGGTGAATTTTTTTTCCTTTACACGTGCAGTTTGCCGCTCTTCACACGGACCAAAAACAAATACCCTCTCCGATCCATCTTTTACACACCACCACACACACACCTGGAGTTTGTGTCATGCGCATTGTTTATCTCTCAGCTCAATGATTTTTCTTGGTTTTGCCATTTCATGTTCGGGAATGTTACTGCGGGTTCTGTTACTTCTTTCCTTTTCATGCGGACTCTTTAACTAGACTGTCAACGTGGAGAAAAGAGAGATCCCTGCTTCTTCCAGAACGGCGGCCGGAAAGGAGACGAAACACAACAAATCATCCAGAATGCTTTTACATCGGTACGAGCAGGCAGCACCAGCCCGGCCAGCCCGAGCTTGCTGTCTGTCGTCACCAGACTGTCTCTTCCGTCTGCCGACATCGCATCTCATAATTAAAGCGACCAACACCAAATTGTTTATCAACGACGACCTTCGACCAGGCCTTGAATACTTTTCCTTTGTCAGATGATCAGGGGAGGAAGCTGGAGGGCTAATTGATCGGGGAGGAGGAAGTCTTTGAAAGGGAGGGAGGGAAATGGGTTGTTATGCGAAAAGAGATGGACTTGATGGAGCAGCGAAATTCTTTTTCTTCGATTCTCAACACCCCTCGATCAACCGCCGTGTGTGGCCTGCATTTGGTGTTTAAACCCGTCTGCGCGTTGTCTCTTTTCATTTGTCAGAGCCTTGGGTTGCGTCACTCACCTTGTTTGAAACTCGGTTTTTTGAGCATGACTGACGAAGTTTTGATGATTTGATACCACACATTCCTTATCTGTACTGTATGATGTCTATGTTCTCTACTTCGAGCCTTTACTGCGCTCGCGCCTTTGGCTCTACTTGATAGCAACGCGCCCCTTTTGGGGCCTTGGTAATGGGAGATTCGGCCACCTCCAAACCTTGTCTCGTGACCCGTGACCTTGCTTCTACTGTCTGTGATATGTTTCGCGTTGACCTGTGTCAAGCCACGTGCCCTAACATCGCCCTGGAGCTGGTGATTATCCATGTCATCGAGCAAAACCATTACACTGGACAGTGAACTGCGCGTTTGTCTGGGAGAGAGATTTGTTTTGATGCGTAGCTGTTGGGGCGCATGGGTCTCTTGTGGCGATCTACTGATTAGCGCAGTGCCGAGTAGGACAGTTGCGGCAAGTGATTCTTTTCAGACCGGTATCCCTCTTTCAAGTGACTTTGCATTTTCATCTGGTCTTGGAGCTAAGAGCTGAAAAATTCTTAGGCAGGTCGCCCTGGCAAAGGCCGCTGGCATCGAACTGGCAGCCTTTCAACTTGTGCTCCAGCTCACCTGGTTTACACAGCTCCAGCTTTTGGCCGCTGGTCTCTCTAGGTATTCACCTTTCACAACAAACGAAGTGCGTTTGGCAGCCTCTAGGCAACCACCCACCGGCTTGAGGTTGGCTGTTAATCCGTGAGATCTTTCATCCAACAGACACCAGAAGTCAGTCCACCAAGCATGGAGCGTACATTGCGGTTCCTCCGCCACAAAACATGGCTTCGGCGTGCGCCCAAGATTCCGCCCAATAAGGAGCATCAGGAGAAGCGCAAATCCAACGAACGCCTCACGCTCGATGCACTTCCAAACGAGATCATGTCGTCGATCGCAGGCATATTGGCTGTTGGTTTCCACATACCGTACGAGGCGTTTTGGAGCGAGGGGGAACATGCATGGGTTCATTTGGACTGGAGAGATGCACATGCCGATGCCCGCCGAGACCTTACAAGCCTTTGCATGGTATCCAAACGAATGGCATCTAACGCCCAGAGAGCCCTCTACCAAAGGATTCTTGTCACCAATGCCAACACCTTGATTCTTCTATATCGGACTTTCCTTGAGAATCCCAGACTGGGCATCCTTGTACGGAGCATGAGTCTCAACATTAACCATGTAGGGTCCCCGTGGAGCTTTGAAAATTTATCGGTTCCCAGAGCTTTCCCTGATCCTGCCTCGAATGCACACCAGCGTTGCTTCAACGGCAAGCCGATCGACCTGAGTCCGCTCCTATCCTGTGCTCAGCACGGTTTGGGAGAGCTTTTCCCGAAAACGGTCAAAGAGAGCCGACGTGCGCGCGACAGGCTTCCCGTTCAGATATTCTTCACCATACAATTCAGACTCCTCAGCCATACCGGAAACCTCGAGTCATTGGACATCAACGTACAGCCTTTGCTGCCTTTGGTCAGAACATACAGAAAACAGGAAATAAAGAAGCAACACTGGGAAGAAGTCGGCGCAGTGCTCTGTTCGCTGTGGGACGAGATTTCTCCTGGTTTGCTGAGGGTCAACAAACTTCAGATGTTTGGGAACCACGAGCCTCCCGGCACAGAGGACGTCCCGACAGCTTGGCAACTATTCAGCGCACAGATCTGCAGATGTTTCCTTAAGCTGCCCAGCCTTGAGCAGATCGTCTGGGTCAATCGCTCCAAGCACTGGTTCAGTACAATTCCATTCCTGACGGTATCTGGTAAGCCCTGGATCTTCTATTTGGCATGACAGAAGCTTGACCTCTCCTTCGAAGATGTTGGCCGCTTTACTAATGACCCGGGCTGCACTCCACAGGTATTAACACTGATTCGCGGTTCGAGTCTGTAAGAGTTCTCAAACTGGAAGAGAGCCCCTGCCTTCCACAAGGACTCATAGCCATTTGTTCCGCTTTCCCGTACGTAGAAGAGACATCACGATGCTGGGGTTAGCTAGACTATACTGCCTTGCAAAGCTTTGATCCACCCGCTTCGTCATGATTTATTAACACGGCGCAGGAATCTCGAGTCACTGTCGATCAAGAACGGCGGTCGCTTCGGCGACCACGAATGGTCCCAACCGCGGAGACCGTACCGTCTCTGTGCGAATGGAGATTCAATCCCAGACGTAGGCGCTAGATCTTTGTCTGACAGCCTCAAAGCCCTTGAGAATTTGAGAACGCTCAGGCTCGATCTCCACTACCATCACGAAATCAGCGGATCACTCGGGCCCTCCGGGACATTAAGTTTAGCTGGCCTACCCAACCTCGAGACTCTTGAAATGCCGTTCCACTTCTTTGCCAGGAGTGTATTACCTGAAGGTTACCATCGAGTCGTCAGCCCGGAACGCATAATCCCACGAGCACTGAAGGATTTGAAAATTACGGCTTGCTACGAGTGCGATACGTTCAACCCGCCTTTCCACCCGAGCCTTCCTGGTGCAGCTTACCGATACTGGCCTCACCCCTTGGAGCATGGGGACGTCGTTATTGAGCTCCTTGAATCTCTCGCAAGTTTTCATGACGAGTACTTCCCCAGACTCAAGCGCATCTGGTACGCGGAAGCCTGCTTGGATTGGTTCGATTTTGGCCGGTGCAGCAATAGGTACTGTAGAGGCGCGGTTCACCTTCCTTCCGGCTGCGTTGATGCATCGTCTCTCTTAGCATTGAGGAGGCGCTTGAATCAGAAGGGAGTCGATTTTCGGAATGCACTCGAGGACTATGACTGTTGCTTGGCAGGATGAAAATGCACATGGCAACGTTTGGGCAGTGCACGAGGAGTGAACCTTCCACAAGAAGCATCAACGCTTGACGCATGGGCGCGTCGAGAAGAACAGGAGTGATGAAGTGGATGGGCTACCTCCCGATCAAATGAAATCCCAAATATACATCCCTGGGGATGATGGACCCTTTAATTCAAGCATTGGTAACCAAGGGGGGATGGGAGTGGCCGGGCCGCAAGCTCTGAGGGCTTCTCAGGGAATTGCAAGTCTGTAGACACAAACGTAATACTGACAACGAGATTACTAATCAAAGCCCTTCAATAGATCAACATCATACCATATTTTGCACAGGTAAGAATGATGGCATCTCAACCCGCTGAATGAAAGTCGTGGGGTCTAGCTGTGCTCCATCAACGTCTACATGGCCCAGGTGGACTATAGAGAAGCAGAGCAATGAGCTAACAGCTCACTGATAGACTAACGAGCGGACAATTCGTTCCTTAACTCGCGCTCCACGCACAAGTGCATTGAAAGTCTCATCTCTGCGGCTAACTTAACTTGGTTCGATGTAGCGACGCGTTATGGGTCTTCCCCCTTTGACATGCTTTGGACAAATTCTAGACCCATTGCACATCGAAATCCTTAAACTCAACCACAAGCTCCTCAGCATCCTTTGCCGGCCGACAAGCATAAGCCTCAACGCTGAGCTCCCATTTCTCCGGGTCGCCGTGGCCAAAAACCCAGCACACCTCCCTCATGGGGACCTTCTCCCCGCCGACGACCTGGTAGATCCAGAAGCTCTTCCCCAGGACGTCTGTCCCGTTCTCTACCTGCACCGTGACCCAGTCGCCCTCCTTGCCCTTGACGTCCGATAGACTCCAGTCAGCCCACGAGTCACAGGCAACGGTCGCGGCCTTGGGCACGCCGTTGTAGTACTCGACGCCCGTCTTGAGCCACTTGGGTGGTGAATCGGCGGGCAAGGGGCCAGCGGCGCCAGGCGACTTGAGGGAGAGCACCAGCCCTGCTTGGTCATACTGCTCCTTGGGGTGGAGGAGGAACGACACGCGGGCCGACTTGAAGGACGACAGCGGCGCTGTGGTCTTGGCGTCGGCGGACGCGCCTCGAGGGGCTGGACATATGTCAGTCGGGCTGTTTCGAGCAGCGCTGGTGAGAGCTCACAAGACTTACCGTTGAAGACATCTGTGGAAGGAGGCTTCCGCCAAATGTCTGTATTTTGCGATGCTGTGATTTTGAAAGACATTGTGTAGCTGACAAGAAGAATCGGTTACGTGAGCGGTTTGTGGCCTGCTTGTGCTGGCGCGACCAGGAATGCAAGGGTCGGGCTAGGGAGTAGGTGTCTTTTGTACTCGTGCCAATGACAGGCACCCTGAGTGTCATGATCGAAACGGCGGGGTAAGTGACTCGGGTGCTGCTGTGCTCACAACCAGCCTTGGTGCGGCACGATTGATGTGGCGGCATCAGTCATGCCAAGCTGTGGACCTCGACTGATCCTTTGCGCAGTGATCTACCCAGGGTCTTCTTCCCTCCAAAAAATAGCTTACACCTGAAAAATGTTTACGCCGCATCATATGCACGCTGCATGCAATCAATTCGGGTCAGGCCCACTACTAGATGCCCAGTATCCCAAATAGGAATAAGTCCCAGACTCTCAAACAGGAACTACTCCCCACCTTTGAATTAGGAACGGTGCCATCCAGACTCTTTCTAGCCTACCCTTGCCAAGAAATGCAAGTTTGGATAGATGTTGTTCAAGACTACTACCGAGTTGATATATGAGGAAAGCTCGTGGCACTCAGATCGAGCAAGTAGAAGCCCATCTGCGCCAGTTGCGATATCCCGAGACGGCCTCGGAAACGGAATACCTGCCATACTAGCAGTCGCTTGCAACGTCAACATAGCCCAAACCACAAAAGGCAACGAGCCAGGTTTTGCTCTGGCGTCTGCTAAGTGGCCAGAGTATCTGCATACCTACCTAGGTATCTGTGTACCTACTTAGCTAGCAAAGGGCATGAGCATTGCTCACTGCGTAGCCTCTTAGGATGGCTCGCTTGAGAATAACATCCTACAGGACAATCTCTTAACCTTCTCCTGCAGGAGAGCCTCCTGTGAGGGAGGCGCCTCTTGGCATCCCGCGAGGAGGTAAATAAGCTACAGGAGCTTTGAAATGACGCTCTGAATTTCCTTGACTATGTAATTGTGTTACCGTAACTGTGCATGCATTCTCTAAGATCTGACCAGGAAAAATACCCAATTTCTTGGCCCCAATTTCTATTTGCCACTCGAGGTGGCGCTCCGAATATCTCACAACGTGGCGAGTAGATTCGTCTGTAATTCGACTTCTGACAGGTACAGAACTCCAAAAGTGTGAGAAAGAGGAACGAGAAAAAAGAGTAGAACATCCCAAACTATTACATGTCTTTACTGCCGGAGCTCCTTATGATAGGCGAGTAAATTGATTTACTTGCTTCAAGACCAGCGACTGTCACTAGTTATTCAAGGGAAGTCATGTGTGACCTCCCTTTGCTTCACCATATCGTGAAGGAGCAGCTCCCTGTCCTCCGAGGCCCTTGGCTTGCGGTGCCAAGCGGGTGACGGATATACTGATCCCTGTGACGACGAAGCCACCACGCGGAAGTATTCAATGCCATCGCCGTCCTGGCCCGGATTGGCGGTCTGATATGCTAGGGCTTTGAGCAGGTGGCGGATACCTGCTGAAATCGCTGCGCCGAGGGTCGGACCAATGAAGTAGATCCAAAACTCTGGTACGTAGTTGTTGTTGACCACGGCGGGACCCAGACTGCGCGCTGGGTTGACCGAGGCGCCACTGACATTTATGCCTGTTTGTTTCGAAATTGTCAGTCTCGCCAAGTTTCCAGACGAAGTTCTCGGGGCGATCGTGAAAAACGTACCCACGAGGTGGATGATGGTGAGAGAAATGCCTATCGCAAGGGGCGCAAGAAAAGTTGTGCGGCTCTTTTCTACCGCAAGCATCAGGATCGTGACCATCAGCTCTGCGGTCAGAAACATCTCCATCAAGAAGCCTCCGCCTGTGCTCACACCCTCGCCTATAGAATTCTCAGCTTGAAGCCGACCAGGTAGGATTCCAGACACCAGGCCGGCAGCGGTGATTCCTCCCAGCAGCTGGGCGGGGATGACACAGATGAGGCGAACCCAGTTAAAGGCGCCTGATAACCAGAGGCCGAATGCGATCTACACCCTGCCATTAGAGACCAGAAGAAATCGCGACAGTTGCCCCAAGCACCGATGTACTAACCGAGGGATTGAACATGCCCCCGCTAACTCTATACCAAATCCAAACGTTGGCAGCGAGACTCAGCCCAAACACGGAGGATATGTACGATATCTGCAGCAGGCTGGGCCCGGCCGGCGCGCCAGCCGCACCGATGTTTGCACGGAGGGTGATGTCGTTCTTCTCATTCGCCGTCTGCGCGGCTATATATCCGAAGAAGAGAAACATGGTCGTCCCGAGATACTCCCCGATCATGGCAACGATATGACCCCTGCCAGCGTCGCTCAGCGCCGCAAAGACCTTGTTCGGCCTCTGGCCCCCCACGCGGAGCTCGGTCTGCTCGAGCATCACGGGCTGCTTGATTATGAGTGGGTTTCCATCGTCACCCGCCCGGTGCATCTCGATATGGGCTCTCGGAATGGACATTATGTTTGTGTAGTTGTTGCGCGGCTGGTTCTTTTCGAAAAGAATGGACCCGGATGATGAAAGACCTTGTATCCGGACTTTGGGCGACATAGTGATGCTGTCCCTTGGTTTATAAGACTTGCGTGTAGATCCTTTGAACACATTCCCACGCTCTTGAATGATTACCTAGATGAGGATCAAACGGTTGCCGGACTCCCCTAAAAAGCCAACTCAGCCAAGAAGACGTCTAGCTGCGGAGAATTTGACTTCGATGTCCCAAGGTTCCGAACTGGAAGGTTCGTTACACGCCAGCGCGTGTCTGTATCCTCTGGGAATCCGTCTGAGCTCTCGACGTGATCTGATCCTTTCATCATCCGATGCAGGAGGCGTAGCTTTCCTGCACGAAAGCCAGATTACGGGAAGGGATGAAACCACACACAAATTCCGCTCATCGATCAATCTGCGATTTCGCGTCGTCATGCGAGACGTCTGTGAGCTCAATGGAAGGTCGACCTGACCCTCCTTGGCTGCAGATACTTCGGGCCCAGACGTTGCAGTGCCCTGGTGTCAGTGTCGTGCACCACAGGTCGCTTCCAAGGTTGTCTGAGCTGAAGTTCAGCACGCGCACACACCCACACCGAAAAAATACCGTATCTGGAACGAAGCCTAAGATAGCCCTACTCCAGCCCCTGTTCAGCTTACCGGAGAAAATTTAAGCTTTCCGAACCGAAGATTGGCATCTTCAGTGGCCCAGTTCGTGCTAAATTCCCCGAGTGTAAGATCAACTGAGTCTGAAGAAGTCAAACCTTGCTATAGCTGACCCATGCTGGTCAGCTACACATGCCCATGAATGCTGCTTGGTACGTACGATAAGTGGTGTGATACTACAATAAGAAGGCTTGAGGCATAAAATCCATAGTCCAGACGATTATCATTATTGGTGTGGCCCAGTATTCGGTATGGCGATTCGGAGTACCATATCTCATACATGCCTTTCTATGTGAGCAACGGGTCCCCTGGGAGCATCATCTTGCCACGGATACTGATATAACATATCTATCTACAGGAATCATTGTGCTCTAGTCCACCGTTTGCACTAGTTTTGATGATCGGTTGTGGTTCATTCATTACAAGAACTAAGTCATTTGGCTCTCATCAGTTGTCACGCTTGCGTCCTCGAAGCAGCGATCAGGCTGCAAAGGTCTCAACGTGATCTAGACCCACTGTGCGAAACCCCTCCTGCCTCAGGTCAGCGAGGCTGTGAGTTCAATGTGACTCTGGTGTCCATTAGAGTTTGGCCGGCCTGAACTATCGCTAAGAATTAGAGTCCTCCAGCGATCTTCAAGCAAAGGCTTGGCTGACTGGAAAAGTGGGCCTCGAACATCGGCTCATGCCGAGCTGCCAAGTAGATCCGGAGGTGGAGGCGGGCGGGTGTGAACACCGGCCGACGGTGGTGACCCCCAGACTGGCTTTATCACTGCATTCATGCCCAAGTGTAACCAAGCGCCAAGCTAGATATGCGGCTGTTTCAAGGGTGAAAGGTGTTCGTCGGCGTGTAGATTGTGTTTTCACTCAAAAGCATCACGGCTTACGACCGCCGAAGCCCGGTATCTTCCGCATCCACGAAGCTTAGCTTTCAGTGTCACGAGGGTAGCCAATGTTCACGGAGTACGAACAATGCGAGGCCCCTCGATTAGTGAGTAATTCACTGTACTTTTATGCGAAAAACTGCTTTGAAACCAAGGCTTTTGAGTGCAGAGATGACCTTCCCAAAAAGAAACCTGGATATCGAGCAGATCTTTTATCTGAAGATGTACCACGAGTGATAAGTATTCGTGGATATGCTGTGACCTCGCCTCAAGTAGCACGAGAAGACGGTAGCATTCATCATTGCAACCATAGGTCAGGTACATGGCACACACCCATAAGCTTTGTGCTTCTAGCGACCATCACTGCACACTTCACCTTGGCCTTTTCTCTCAGTATCCAACACGCCCGAACCCAAGGAACATGGTTCAAGAGTCGCAAAAGTCCAAATATCATGCATACGCAATGACGGTAAGGTTCTTTGAGATCCCCCATCGCTCGCATTCATCTCCTAATGCCGATTTTCGATTAACGTTGCAAACAATTTAAAAAAGACACTGTTTCCGAGATGCACAGCTGGTATACGTGAGTATCATCACTCGTAAGCGGCCTGGCACTTACTCACATAACTTTGCTTGTAAACATTTCGTTTTCAAAGTTGGCCAGAAAGGCCACGGAACACCAAACTCAAAGCTTGGGGTCTGCTCAGTGTGGTAGTTCTCAACATTCAATAAATGTCCTCACACTGTTGTTCTGGCTTAATAGAGGAACTCAAAGAATACAAATATTCCATACATGTCATTATTACTGATTTGGTGGGGAGGAGGAGGCTTTGCTCTTAATCCGTATACATCCCGAAGGCGTACAGTCCCTTCACACAGTAGTAAACGCTCAAAGACCCAGTGTTAAAAAAAAAAAAAATATAATGTCAATAACAGTATAGATAAGACGGTTTAGTTTCTCTAACTGCTGTGTAGAGACTATCTTTAGTCTAGTAGTGCAGACTACTAGGCTAAAAGACTATAATTTCTAAGTCCCCTACCTTGGAAATCTAGTAGTTATAAGCCTATACTATTATATTCCCCCTCTAAGGCCTTCTTAAGCTTCTATTTATAAGGTAGTTAGGAGCTAGTTATATAAGCCTAGATAATACTATACTAAATTAGTAGGCAGCTTATAGATAGCCTAAAAAATCTTAATAGTATAAGTTACTATATAACTTAATTAAGCTATTTATCTTAAGTAAATAGTTTTAGCTCTATAGTTAGTAGTATTACCTAAAAACTAACTAGGCCTAAAGAGACTTTTTAAATATAGGGGCTTAAATTTATACCTTATAACTTAGAAATTAAGATAGTTTAGTCTCTCTAACTACTATATAAAGACTATCTTTAATCTAGTAATATAGACTACTAGGCTAAAAGACTATAATTTCTAAGTCCTCTACCTTAGAAATCTAGTAGTTATAAGCCTATACTATTATATTCCCCCCTTAAGGCCTTCTTAAGCTTCTATTTATAAGGTAGTTAAGAGCTAGTTATATAAGCCTAGATAGTACTATACTAAATTAGTAGGTAGCTTATAGATAATCTAAAAAATCTTAATAGTATAGATTACTATATAACTTAATTAAGCTATTTATTCTAAGTAAATAGTTTTAGCCCTATAGTTAGTAGTATTACTTAAAAACTAACTAGGTTTAAAGAGACTTTTTAAATATAAGGGCTTAAACTTATACCCTATAACTTAGAAATTAAGATAGTTTAGTCTCTCTAACTACTATATAGAGACTATCTTTAGTCTAGTAGTATAGACTACTAGGCTAAAAGACTATAATTTCTAAGTCCCCTACCTTAGAAATCCAGTAGTTATAAGCCTATACTATTATAATAGAAGTCTCTACCTAGGTATATAGCTTTAGCCTTATACTATATAGATAAGGCTAGGAAGTATCACTCCTAACAGCACTATAGACTAGATAGATAGTAAATTAGTTATATAGTAAGACTAGTAATAGTCTCTTAGAATAGTCCCTATATAAGTAGTCCTACAAAGGAAATTCCAGCTAAAAACACAATCCTCCACCACTAACACATATATATATATATATAAAGAAGACCCTCACTAGGTAAGCCTATATACTTACTAGAATACCTATCTAAGTACACAGCTAACTAAGAATAGAAGCTAAAATAGACTACTTTAAAGATAACTATATAGAAGTAATCTATAAGGATATTTATAATACCTTATAGGAAATAAAGAAGAAAATATATAAAGAAATACTAAAAAAGGAAGAATATAATAACTTTATACTATTCTATATCTATACCTTTATTATTAAAGATAAGAATCTCCTTAAAAGAATTATAAGATATTTAGGAAATAAAGGAAGGGGGAAATTCAAGGAGCCTATAGGAGATTAACACGAGTAGAAGTACCAAGAACTTAGAGAGTTTATATATAGGCTCTAGGCTAGGGAAGAGTCTGACAGCTGAGCAGATAGTAGACAGACAGATAGTTAAGAAGAAAATACAGTGTGGCTGAAGCCCTGATTTAGTGGATCTGCGAGTTTAATTCGACTGACAAGGATAGACATGACGTTCAAATGTTTGCAGAGTTGTGATAAGGCAAGGAATTGGTCAGTACTGAATCCCATACCCCTTCAATGTAGTCATGTCTATCAAGCTCTCTAGAATGACATGAGATGTTTGGCAGAGCGCAGAATGCCCCCCGTAGATAACTTGAAGTGTGAGCTTCGGACCGAGGAGGTATGCCGTGGAGGCTGAGTGCTTGCCCATCCATTCACTAAAACATTGCTACCTTCCAAAGTTTGAACCTTGGATGGCTTCGCCAGCTGTCAATGAGGTGCTGCCTCTTCTCCTTGCGTCAAGAGTACAGAATGATCCCTTATTCTGTGGTCGCCTGCTAGAAAGAACGAAGTGTGCGGAATATGTTTTCCCACAATACGTCATAAACCAATGCTTCGCCTCGACGAGGCTATCGCTAGGCGAAGAATGACATTATTTGTGACACAATCACTGAGCGGTTGCTGCGTGACGATTGGCAATGCTGTGCGACCCTTGTGCTGTAAAGTCAACCAATTTCGAATGGGAAAGCCACAGGCAGGTCAGCAAGTACCCGGTATTCTTCCAACATTTGAACGCAGCTTGGGACCATGACACACTACGGCCATGTGCGAAACCAGCCTTAGCACTTGAGACTACAGGAATGGTTGTTCGTTGCTGGGTACCGTGTGGCTCAAAAGGGACGTAAATTTAAAAGAACGATGGGAGATGACAATCGTGACGGCGTCTTCACCATGTTGGCACGAGCCGGGATAGGGAGGAAGACGTCGCAATTTTGAGGCGCAATAAATGCCCTGATAATAGCAACTCAGGCTCACGTCACAATGCCTCTAGGGTCAAACAGAAGCGTTGAGGCAAAATGCTGCTGACCTGGGTATCTGATTCATGCGTGAGGCAGTTCAGCTACGGGCTGTGGAGATGCGGTGGCTGGCAGAGGAGGGAAAAAAAAAAAAGAAAACCACCACCCAGTTTCTTTTTTGAGCACCAAGCAGTGCTCGAACTCATCGCCTGTGGTGCGTGGGCAATGCTAGGCAGCAACAGAACTGACTGACTAAGCGGGTTCTCACCACAGAAACTGTTAGTGGCCCGTGCGCTCAGCCCCGCACTGGCTCACGCTGTCTTGCAATTTTCCGCATTGTGCACGCTGAAATTTTCCACTGGACCAGACGACAAAGTCCAAAACGCGCAACTCGCAATCTTCGCAGACGCAACCCAACTCGCGTCGGAAGCATCCCTCCACCATCAACACCCCTCGCCCAATGGCATCACACCCTTTCTGCAACCCCCTTCAATCATTATCATTTCTCTCTTTTCGCCGAACTGGTCTGGATAGCACGACAGAGTAGGCCGCTGTCGAACCAAAGCCCACCGACGTTCCTGAACGGGGTGTGACTCAGCTGTTCGCCTCGCCTCGCCGCGTCTCGCCTCGCATTCATTACGCACATTCCTTCTCAGCGTCTGTTCCTCTCACATGCGTTCAACAGGGCAGCCGGGGTAATCATCTGTATTCAAGGGGCTCACAGAGCACCGTCTACCGGCCATGTCGTCCATGGTAAAGAACCCACGTAAGGCGCCGGCGGCAAAACCCAAGGCCTCGCGTCCCAACCCTGCCCGAGCAATCAACGACCGAGATCACCGTCGCAAGCAGATTGCCGAGTACAATGCCAGTAGGGCCTCTTCTTCGGCCGGATCCCCGCCTCCCGTCAACGCCCGCTCCCAGTGTCCCAACCCAAAGTGTTCGGCCCCCAACCTCGTCGACGGAACCTGTCAGTCTTGCGGTGCTGTCGTTGACGACAGCAACATCGTCGCCGATGTCCAGTTCGGTGAGGCTTCCAACGGCCAAGCAATTGCTTTCGGTGTCACCGTCGGCCATGATCAGGCAGGCCCTCGCCTGGGTGGCCCCGGCTTTGGGCCTCGCCGTGCCGCAGGTGGTGGTGACGGCGAGAATCGCATCAAATCAATCCTCGAGGGAAAGGAACAGATAAGTGGTCTGCTCCACCGCCTTGAGCTGGGCCAGGTTGAAGGCCACCTGCACCACCTTGCCTTTAACAAATTCAAGGAAGTGCTCGGTCGAAACTTCTGCCAGGGACGCAGCGTCACTAGGGTAGCATGTGTCTGTGTGTATTGGGCTATTCGCAAAGAACGCAATACTCCGGTCATGCTCATCGACATCGCCGATGTCGTCAAACAGGACGTATTTCTCCTCGGCCGCACATTCAAGAAGATGCTTAGTATGCTCTACGGCGGCGACGAGGCCAATTACCCCTTTGAGCCCATGGTTCCCGAGGACATCATCCGGCGACTTGCCAGCCGCCTCGAGTTCTACAACGACACCGACAAGATTCAGACAGCTGCTGTGCGTATCATCCAGCGAATGGACCGCGACTGGATGATGCTTGGCCGTAAGCCTGCGGGTATTTGTGGCTCCGCCCTCATCCTCGCTGCCAGGATGCACAACTATCGTCGCACCCCGCTCGAGGTATCCTTCGTCGCCAAGGTCACCACAGCTACCCTGAAGCTCCGTCTGGACGAGTTCGCCCGGCTCGAGGCCGCGCAGATGCGTATCAGTGACTTCATGAAGGGAGAGTTCCCCGGCGAGCAGAAGTCACACGATCCTCCCGCCTTCTACCGTCAGTCCAAGGAATACCAGGAGGAGATGGAGAAGAAGAGGAATAAACCTGGCCGGAAGAGGAAGCGGCCCGTCATCGACCCGGAGACCGGCGAGCCCATCCAGCCCGAGAAGAGAACCCGCGAAGACGGCCAGCCAGATTCCGGTACCACTTCCCAGGGCGACACCACCCCATCGGAACAGCCAAGGACTGATGCAGATGGATTTGCAATCCCTGCACTACCTCAGCGACGACCTGGCAGCCCCTCTGCTGGTGAGGGCACACAGCGCGTCACTGAGGATGACATTAGCGAGGCCGTGCCTACCGACGAGCAGGATGAAGTGGAGGCACTTGCATCCAAGTATGGCGATGTGCCTCTGCCAGGAATGAGCACTGGAGATGGCGACCCAGGCTCCTCAGCGACGCAAGACACAGCCGTGGCTCCGGGCGCGAAGAGTCATCGAAACCGCTTGCAAGGAAGCTCTCTGCGTAATCCTGCCCTATTCGACGAGAATGAGGAGTGGACCGAGGACGAGAACAGAATGGCCGAAGAAATGCTCAGCAACATCAGGGATACCACCTCCAAGGTCTGGGCAGCTGCGCTCAGCGACGCTGGGATGCGCACTCAAGCGCTCATGGACGAGCTTCAAAGCCTGCGGCCAGCCAACTACCAACAAAACCAGCTGATCGACGCACCCCAAGTCACAGAGGACGAGTTTGCTGACGACCCGGAAGTGCTCAACTGCTTGCTGAATGAGGAGGAGCGCAAGATCAAGGAGCAGCTGTGGCTCAACGAGAACAAGGACTGGCTGCGCCTCCAGCAGGAGAAGGAGTTCAAGAAGAAGATGGCGCCAGTCAAGAAGCCGCGTAAGCCCACCACGCGCAAGCCACGTATCGGAGAGGGCCAAGCCACACCGGCGAGCTCGGCTGAGGAGGCTGCCCAGGAGACGGCCAACCGGCGCGGGATCTCGACCAAAATCAACTATGCTGCCCTCACCAACATGGACCGAAAGGGCCCAGGATCACTCATTGGCAGCGAGATCGCGAGTCAGCCGACCAGTCGCACTGGCAGTGCCGAGCTCTCTGACATGGACAGCGACGAGGATGACTATGACCTTGGCGACGACCAGGGCAACGAGAACGAAGAGGGGGAGCAGACTTCGGGGATGATGACTAGTGATCATCGAACTCGCGGGGAACTGGCGGATGCTGTCCACAGAGGCGTTCACGCACCACGCGATGACGCACGGGAATCAAGCGCAGCTTTTTGTTCGAGAATTCCTATCAGTCAGCACGACACCATTAGAAGGTTGCCACCGCACACCGCGCGTGATTAGAATTGATAGAAATAGGAAATAATGTACGATTCGACAGCAGACTCAAAGCGAAGTTGGCGAAAACGAAGCTCAACAAATGTTGATCTCGTGCCCGTGTCCGCCCTGCTATCTCGTAATGGTTGGGTAAACAATGGATGCTCACGGCCGCTCGGTCCGGGCATTGAACTCGGATGAGGAAAGTGGGCGGGCCCTGCCGACGGTTTTAATCTACCCCATGGGGACTACGGGTCCATTCGATGAGTTGGACCCCAAGGTTTCGGCTAGGCACGAGGCCTCGTGCTGCCTGGATACCAAATGGACCCAAGCACGCCAAAGCTGAGGGATGATCGAACAGCAGCATCCATGGATCGGGGTCACGATGCTGCGGGTGTGTTGACTACACAGTAACAAGGTGGGATGCTGCGGATGGAGTGCTTATTCAGCGTTGATCCATGCCAGTGGCTGCAGTGGTGATCAGCACCGCTAAGACCCGCCTGTCGCCCCAAGGTACACAAGCACGACAAGCTCTCAGCCACTCAGCCGGTGAAAAGCTTGGGCGAGACGCAGGCTGCACGCCATTGGAGAGCGAAGAGGGTGTTCCTTGCCGGCGGGCGTGAACCGTGGTATATATCATTTCGGTGACCACATATGGAAGGAATAACCACGAAATTTCGGACAGAGTTCGAGCTATCTCAGCCTACATACGATGTGACCGTGTCTTACTGCATTGACGTGCCGAACTGGCGCCGACGCGATGGTTGAGCACACTCGGATTGCCCGGTGGCCCCATCCCTGGACTCGCAGAGGCGACTGACACTCTGGTCTGCTCTGGTTGGACGACGGCCCCGCGTCTTATCTGTGGAACAAACCCAGAATATGGAAAATGAAATCCGGTCGAGTCAGGGCCAGATATCTTCATGTAGATAGGAAAGGGATTCAGGAACCGTCTCGCCGTCGCCAGTTCGGACGAATACGGGACCAGTTCTTGGGCTGTCTCGTTGAATATGGGAAATCAGCCAGAAGATCATGAGAGAAAGGGGAGTCGGATGGGTGGGTCGGTACTTCAGGAACAAGCCTCGCTCGCAGGGGTTCTGCGGGTAGGGTCAGGCCAAGGGTGGATTCTATTACGGGAGGCTTTCATCTCCAAAATGGCGCCGATTTTATTTCCGGGTTGCCATTACACACCAAATGACTCGTGGTGCCAAGTTTCTCACCGCAGAGCCGCATGAGCGCGCGACGTCACACTGACTCCCTGTACCCGTCAGCTAACTCTTTCATAAAAGTTTTGCTTCCGGCCCACCGTGTTACGAGCGAATATCCACCGCAGGCCCCGAAAATTGACCTGCTGGTACCTGACTGAATTACCAGCTTCTGGCCGTTGCATTGCGGGAGACACCGGCGCACAACTGGCACACCAACCCGTCGAGCCCGGCGCACAACCTGCTCCCTTGCACAACTCTGCACGGCCGATGCGACTCTCACAATGCGACTGGCTCGTGCCCTTGCATTATTCAAAAGCCAAGTTGCTCTGACAAGATCTTAGATCTAAAGTTTTCGTACCAAATCCGTGCTTATCTCCCCCACGCGGGGCTGTTCCTGGTCCTTGTCCTCTGCTCTGGGACGTCCTCCACCCTCCTATAGGACACCCTTGGACACCCTCCTACAGGACACTGTTGTGGGTTTCAAGGGTCCAGAATGGCCAGAATGGCGAGACCACGCGCCCCAGCAGTGACCTTTTCTCACCAGAACCACCGGCCGAGGGGCGCGATCGTCTCTCGCCATGTGCGTCATGCATGCCTGCTGACCCCATCTGGGCCGCAATTGGGCTAGGACCGCTCGTTCGCCCTAGCAGCACGAGTCGGTTGCGCCTCGGCGTCTCTTCGCTTGTCGGCTTTTTTGTCCCAAAACACGCTACGCGCTACTTTGAAGTATTGCCGGCCTGTCAAAGTGGTAGCGCCAGCACACACGGTGGCACGGTACGGATCTTGCTGCAAGGTCAGGTGGTTGACTCTGATGACCCTGCCCTCGGATATATCCATGGATACTGTACATAGATTGCTGTTCCTGGAGGACCGGTCCAGTCCGGCCCAGCCACGCCCTGTCGAGCCAGCCAGCAAGCGCGACCGGGACATGGCATGGCAGGCCAGGCCAGGCCCGGATAGGACACGACAGGACCAGGGCAAGAGAGGCGGATCAACGCTGACGAGTTCGTTGTACGTTGATATTCCATACTCGGGTCCTAACCGTTGATCGGTCGAGTCGGTCCCCTCTCATGAGAGATAAGGCTTGACCCTCACTTCATATTTAGTCCTGCTTGATCCCGCGAGTGCTTTTGCCACCGCTTTTCTCCCTTTCCCTTCCATCTCTGTCACTTTGGCAAGACTCACCCACAAGGCCAGTCCTTACCGCCTTCAAAGTCCGGTCCGGAGCTTCAACGCCGACAAGAGGACGTCATCGCAGTCCTTCCCCGTGGCCACTTTAAAAATCAACCTCGGTGGTTCGATTTTACACGACCAAGGCCTGGCCTGATCCGCGAAGTTTTACTTTCGTCAACCAGGTCTCGTGCGTCTTATTCTTCTTACCGACTAACCCAGCTGTGCATCAACTACACAAGCTGTAAAAGTCCCTACCACCACCCATATCCGGCCACCCGCCCCACAAGTAGTCGACGACCATTCCCGAAGACTCCACCCCACATTTTTTACCAAAATGGCCGACTACAACATCACGGCCGCCCACGAAGCGGGCTCCACTGACAAGAAGGCCGAGAAGACCATCAGTGCCAGTGCGAGCCAACAAGGCTCAGGCTCAGGCATGTTCGGGCAGACAGAGGTCGGCGAGGTGACGGACTGGAATGACCTTGAGAAGCGCAAGGCCGCCGAGGGCCACGCAAAATTCAACCGGCTGGGCTGGAAACGCCTGACCATTGTGCTCATCGTCGAGGCCATCGCTCTTGGTTCCCTGTCTATCCCCAACGCCTTCGCCACCCTCGGTATGGTCGCCGGTGTCATCCTCTGTGTCGGTCTCGGTTTCGTCGCCATCTACACCTCCTACGTCGTCGGTCAGGTTAAGCTCGCATTCCCTCACGTCACGCACTACGCCGACGCCGGCCAGCTGCTCATGGGCAAGTTTGGCTATGAGCTTGTCGGTGTCATGTTCGCGCTGCAGCTTATCTTCCTGGTCGGTTCGCACAGTTTGACGGGTGCCATTGCCTTTGGTAACATCAGCGAGAACGGCGCGTGCTCTCTGGTCTTCGGTATCGTGTCTGCTATCATCCTGTTCCTCCTGGCCCTGCCCCCGTCGTTCGCCGAGGTCGCCATCCTGGGATATATCGACTTCGTATCGATCATCCTGGCCATCGGAATCACGATCATCGGCACCGGTGTCCAGCAGAGTCAGGGCCTGATCCCCGCGTCCGACTGGTCCGCGTGGCCCAAGGAGGGGCTGACCTTCGTCGAGGCCTTCATCGCACTGGGCAACATCATCTTTGCCTACTCTTTCGCCGTCTGCCAGTTCTCCTTCATGGACGAGATGCATACCCCCAAAGACTTCGTCAAGTCGATCTGGTGGCTGGGCATGATCGAGATCGTCATCTACACCGTCACGGGCGCCCTGATCTACGTCTTTGTCGGCCAGGACGTCAAGTCCCCTGCCCTGCTGTCCGCCGGTGATCTGCTTTCCAAAGTCGCATTCGGCGTCGCGCTGCCCGTCATCTTCATCTCGGGCTCGATCAACGGCACCACGGCCGGACGGTACATCCACGCACGCATGTACAAGGACTCTGTCATTCGCTTCATCAACACCAAGATGGGCTGGATCACGTGGTCGGTCCTTATTGCTGTGATCACCCTGATCGCATGGGTCATCGCCGAGGCCATCCCCTTCTTCAGCGATCTGCTCTCCATCTGCTCGTGCCTGTTCATCAGCGGTTTCACCTTCTACTTCCCCGCCTGGATGTGGTTCAAGCTCATCAAGAAGGGCAAGTGGTACAGCAAGGAGAACCTGCTGCTGGCTGTGACCAACGGTATCATTTTCATCATCGGTATGGTCATTCTGGTTGCTGGTACCTACGCCAGTGTTCAGGATATTGTAAGTTTTCTCCCTTCAATGGCCGTACGCCCTGATTTTGAGGACCCAGATGCTAACTTTCCGACCTCTAGATCGACCAATACCACGAGGGAACTGTACGAGGCGCTTTCACATGTAGCCCTCTGTCATAGACGGGGATGGGAGGAAAGCTATAAAATGTGTACGAGGTTCAGGCCTAGGTACTTCACCAGGCTTTGCTTCTGTCACTATCAAAACCCCCATTTTATGGCATGTTGGAGATGCCATCTGGGGATATTAAATGTATATACAATGAGATGAATGAATTACACGAACATCAAAATACTTGGAGACTTTGCTTGTGCATGTGATCACCGTGGAGGGTTTTGGCCCTGATCGGTCTGAGCCACGGTGCGTTTATTCGTTCTCATTGCAAGCCTCAGTGATCGGCTGATGCCCGTAGTCTTCGGCAGCCGGCCCGAGACGAAATTGATAGGCCATACCCTCCCAGTCTAGAGCTATTCGAACTTCTCGTCAAGAGGCGCCGGGCTGGACGGCAAAATGGCGCGATGCACTTTGCGGAAAGGGCTGCCAGCAGTCTTGGTGTTGCAACGGCAGGTGGCCGTGTACATGATCATGGCAGCTGTCACTAAGGGACGAGACCACACTGCGACTTGCCCCAATCTGCCATGCTCTTGACCTTGCTCTCAATTACAATCGAAAAGCTCAGACAGCAGACATTTTATAGGAGAGGAAAATTGTTCTTGGGTCATTGAGTACAACGTCAGGCGGTTGGCCTGTTCTGGTACCTCGCCATGTTCGTAATGTTTCTCCTGAGCTTCATAAACACACACTGCGGTTCCCTTCACAGCAATGGAAGCCAATCCAAACATCCATGCCATTGTTTGATCCAGTAAAACTTGTAGCATCGGATTGAATTGTGACGTGGAAGAAGTTGACAATTAGCCAGATTAGACGACAGGCTGAAAATGCAAACAGAGTTGCAATACCCAAAGCAGTAGTGGAAGCACCTCAACATGCTCGAGACTGCTGCGAATGCTAAAGATCAAAGTCAACTTCAGACAACCTTGGAAAGCTACCAAGAGAATCCTGGGTCTGATTGTTAGGGCTTCCATTTGATTCCTCCGGCACAGACCGTCATCACCCCAGAGCAGGTCCCGTTTGGTACGTTCCTTCGACTTTGGTGACTACGGTCCGTCACTGGCTACCTCATTGCGCAGCTCACCTCCAATGCCCCAAAGTTACCAGCAAACACCACCAGATCCACTGGCCAAGCTCTGTTCATGTTTGAGCCCTTCATTCACATCTCCACAACTTTCAACCAGAATCTCCAGCTTGCCAGAACCATTACCCACTCTTCGTCAACAGGTCCAAACCTGACCATACTTCCACATCAAAAGTCTCCTTTCACAACTTGACAAACGGCACCCTGCGACAAATGTCACCCTGAGATCATCATGGACGTGGCTTCAGTTCCTCAGAATCATCTCAATCGTATACCAGACGAGATCCTCCTCGAAATTATTGGACAGCCGTGCCTCTCTGATCTCGACCTCATCTCGCTGGCATGTACCAATCGTCGCCACTACAGAGTTGTCATTTCTCCTGCATACACAGCACACGTTGAGCAAAGCCACGGTTTAGCCAGTGAGTTTTGCGTACAAGAAGCAGTGACAAAGCATCAAAGCGAGCAGTAGTACCGGTCGCAGCTAACTTTGATAACACCAGTATACTGGGCCATCGAAAACGCGCGACACCCAACCCTGGAGCGGCTGGTTGAGAGTGGCGTCAATGTCAACATGAATACAACATCTAGTGGTGACTATCTAGACAGCGGAACTCTCCAGATGGCAATGGACAGATTCCAGTCCACCAAGGCACATATGAGAGCGGCTGTGGACTTTGACCAGAGAGTCCTAGCCACCCCTCTCGCGTGGGCCGCAAGTCACGGACTGGATTCTATAGTGGAGTTCCTGCTTGACAATGGTGCAGACATCGAACTGGTGTCATATGGACTGTGTGATTGTTGCTCTGAATTGCTACGCTGCTGCTCTTACCGCGACTTTCCCTTTCCCCCACGTCTCAAATTTCTGGAAGACGACGTCGACGACCACGACGACGACCAAATCGACTCCTATCATGACCAAGACGATGACAACGACATAGATGATTGTTGGAGCCCTCTACACTACGCTATATGCAATGGAAATGCCTGGACTGCAAAACTACTGCTCGCGCGTGGGGCAGACGCTCACCATTTGGGTGGCGGGCTACCAGCCCTCCTTGTCGCCACTTACGCTGGGCTAAACGAAATTGTCGATTATCTTATGGAGAACTACGCTGCTGACATCAATGCCAAGTATGCCGACGGTTTCACAGCTCTGCACGTGGCCCATGCTGCCCGCAAGTATGATCTGGTGGCCAAGTACCTAGAGCGAGGCGCAGACATCAACGCCTCTTACTCAGACGGAAATGGGCCTTGGACTATCTTCTCGATGGCATGCGCAGAGGGCTCATTCGATCGAGCTCTCGAGTATTTGCGGAAGGGCGCCAATCCTCGGTTCGTGATCTCGAATAGACATCAGCGCAAAAGCGAGGACCAATACTACACAGCGATGAGACTCATCTGGCAGCGCCAAATGGATGACTACGACATAGACGACGGAAAGCTCGCTTCCGCTCTGGAATTAGAGCAGGAAATTTTGGCAGTGGGCAATACTGTGCTTCCCATCAACGAAGAACGATGTTGGAGAACATTTGCCGACTGACCGTCCGTTAATTCTGAGGCTCGGGATGCCAGAGCCCTGAACGATTCTAACTGACAGGCCGTGCGCATCTCCTTACCTAGTCGTTAGAGACGACACACATGACTGAAGCCCCGGGTGGTCTCCACCTGAGGACTGTTGGTATTCCCGCGAGCACAAGTAGCGGCTGACGATGACTTCCTCTATGGTTCCTGTCGATGCTCGGCAGGTCGGAGACACTATTGGGCACGAGTAGGCAGAGGATGGACATGCACACACTCTGAGGAGGGGAATTGTGGAGTGTTACAGATTCGATGGCACCTGGGCAGTAGATAGTCCCGAAGCGTGGGTTGCCTCGCTTTCATCGCCAGAAAGCGTGGCGAATCAAAAGCGGAGCCATCATGCTTGCCCTCCGCTAAAGTAAAGCATTACAGAATGTTATCGCAAGATCACACGCTCTCGCAGTGAAATCATGTTGCAGAGGAAAGACTTTTGAGGAGGATCAATACCGACCGCGGGGATGAGCCAAGCGCATGCAGATAAGCGCCGAGAGCGCGGTGACGCGCCGCACGCGTGGTTGCATTTGCTCAAGAAAGAGCAGCGCAGCTGTGCCGCATACGAGCGTCAGGCCGTCCTATCACAACCACCATTGCAATGGTGGGTTGGTTCTCTAGGAGCTCGTCTCCGCATCAGCGAGAGCCTTGGAGAACTTGAGTGTAGTCACGACGATACATTGACCATTCATCTCCTATACAATACAATCTGTCGTGCCAGACAGCTCAATTGAAGAAAAATGGACGCTGGCCGTCGAGTTCCCCGGACCCCGCAGGGGGAAGTCAACACTTTCTGGTCCAAGTTCTCTCGCAGGCGCCCAAGCAAAGTGACGTCCATCTTTCCCCGTCTACTGTACGCCAGCCTCCTCCCTATCCACCCGGACCCGCGCGGTGCATCGTCGGCCCGCAACGCGGCCGAGAGCTATGATATCGCGGCCAGGGAATGCCGCGACAAGGTCAGGCGGATCAAAGAGGAGTGCGAGCGCACCAACGAGAAGTTCACAGACCCGGACTTTGACATCGAGTTCGACTTTGTTGCGCAGAAATACAATTGCCTATATGGCATACGCGTCCCGCCCATGGCAATTGAGGGTCGCGGCCGCGGCCGCGGCTCTCCCTCGCCTTCGCCGTCGCCTGGCCCTGCGTCTCGCCGTGCATTCAGCGCAGCCGGCACCGAGGCACCAGGACCAGGGCTGCCCGGGTCAGTGCACCGTCTGGACTGGATCTTCAGGAACCCGCAGTTCACCGTCAACGGGTACTCGCACACGGACGTCCAGCAGGGCGTGGGCGGTGACTGCTGGTGGCTTGCCGCTATCGCCACAATCGCCCACCGCAAGGACCTCATGGACAGAATCTGTGTCGCGCGGGATGAGGAGTGTGGCGTGTACGGGTTCGTGTTCCAGCGCGATGGGGAGTGGATCTCCACCATTGTCGACGACAACCTGTACCTTCGGTCGAAAGATTTTCGAGAGAGGGCCCCAGATTTCTTCGACCCAGATGGGTCCGAGTCCGCGAAGTTCAGAGACATACAGCAGAAGGGGTCTGAAGCTCTCTTCTTCAGCCGTTGCTCTGAGCAGAATGAGACGTGGCTGCCGCTCATGGAAAAGGCGTATGCGAAGGCACATGGTGACTACGAGGCCATCGACGGTGGTTATGTTGGAGACGGCGTAGAAGACATGACCGGTGGGGTCACGACAACCATCGCTGCCAACAAGGTGTTGAGAAAGGACAGGCTATGGAAGGAGCTGAGCGCGTCGGACGGCCAGTTCGTTTTCGGCTTGAGCGCCAATCGCGTTGGCGGCGTGGAAGCGGATTCGGGTGTCACACTCGGCCATGCTTATACTATACTCCAGGCTGTCGAGGCGGAGACTGAAGATGGGAGGGGCTCGGTGCGACTAGTCAAGATCAGGTACAGAACACCGATTGACATCCCTGTGGTAACATACCGTGTGAATGATCGCTGACTGCCTCAGGAACCCTTGGGGGAAGAGAGATCCCAGGGGCAGGATGGGGGAGTGGAATGGGAGGTGGTCAGACGGTGCTGAAGAGTGGACACCATACTGGATGGAAAAGCTCGACCACCGTTTCAGAAATGACGGGATCTTCTGGATGGAGTATGGAGATATGCTTCAGACTTTCGGATACATCTATCGCACTCGCCTGTTCGACGAGCGCTGGACGGTCATCCAACAATGGGCGAGCAGCAGTGTGTCGTGGGTCACTGGATACTTGCGCACCAAGTTTATTATTGACGTCAAGAAAGCCGGCATGTTTGTACTTGTCATGGCACAGGTGAGTCTCCAGTCAATGCACGACATACGCAAATCCATTTACTCACCTCAATCCTAGTTGGACACGCGCTACTTCAGAGGTCTGGAGGGTCAATACCGGTTCAGCCTTCACTTCGTCCTGCGTAAGCAGGGCAGTCAGTTCGGGGACTACATCTGCGCGGCCCGCCCAACCCGCGGGAAGACGGATCGGTCGGTCAGCTCTGAAATACATCTTGAAGTTGGCCAGTACGAGGTAGTCCCGCAGATCACTGCGGAACGCCTTAAAAAGGACCCTGTCGAGTATTTGGTCCCGGAGTATGCGGACTTCAACCCACAGAAACTCAGGCAGGTGGGACTACAATATGACCTTGCGCACGCGAAGGGAGGAATGTGAGTTTGTTCCCAATTTAAGCATTTTGATATGCGATACACTCCAGCTGTTGGGAGGGTAAATGTTCTGCCAGATTGTTCATTCTTGCCCTTATGGAACGCCCAGCTAACAAAGCCGATCTCAGTCCAGACGAGGACATGAACATTGAGCTGGAAAAGTCCAAGAGGAAGCCCAAACCCCACAAAAGCCGTCATTCCCACATTCGTGGGAAAGGTGTTCAATTCAACTTCGACGTCATGTCGCCAAAGGAGCCGGCGCCAAGCGACGTAGATGGGAGCATATCCGAAGATCCAGCCGAGCTTGATGAGTTCCAGGATGCTGCCGAGGGTCCAGACACCAACGGTGATGTGACCCGTAAGCCCGGGGCCATGCCCACGGAGACGGTGCCGGCAGTGTCCAACCACACGGAGGTAGGAGATGGCGAATCACCACAGGGGAAAGAGCTGCACCAACCTGAGAGAGCAGGACAAGACCTCCCATTGAGAGCCAAGCGATCTGAAGGAGAGGCGGAAGCGGAACATAAGAGGCACCTGCAGATCGATGTACACGCGGAGCCGCCCCTGGATGAGCCTTCCGACTCGGACGACAGCGAGGACGATTACGACCAGTGGAACGCTGTCTGTGTCGCCTGCCTCCGAGTCTACTCTAGAGACCCAGACCTGACCATCACCCTGGTGGAGGGCAGCCAAGGAGCCTCAAACTTGATAAGGGGCCAGGAGCCTGCAGGAGCAACAATGTGAAGAGGGCGCGAGCGAGCTGGGAGTTATAATTACATATATGGTCCTTTGGCTCGGATTTCGACTCACGCCCCCCATTAAGCGGGTGCTGTATTCTAATATAAAGCTTATATACGTTTGAATACATGAATCTGAAACCTCATATTCTCCAGACTTACTGGGTACTCTAAGTCTTCTTCCAACCGGTACCACACGCTATCCTCAGAAATGACCTTTTCCCAGGCAGGAGCCGGCTCCACCTCCCCGCCTTTGTCGTCCGCAGCCTTCTTTTTCGGTTTTGGCACAAGGGCGTAGTCCATCAGCCAACTCATGGGGTATTTCTTCTTCTCTTCTCCGTCTTTGGCACTGCCAACTGCGGTCTCAGAGTAGGATCCAGGACTGTCTACCACAAGCAGCAAGCTACCCTTTGGAGCGGCTTCTGTTAGCCTCAGCAGGAAAGAGGTAGTCCGTGGCATCGAAGCCGTGTAAAGCTCATTGAGGGTGAAGAGGAGTGTGAGGAGTGCGGGATCCGGGCCAATAGCCGCTCGGAGGTCTTCCGTACTGAAGCCCAGTGCATCGGAGCGCGTGAAGGTATGCTTAACAGCCCCGGGCGACAGGAACGAAGCATTTGTGGCTCGCGCTGCTGCGCTGGCATATTTGGAAAGAGTTGGAGGGGTCTCGAGGCATTCATGTAGTTTCGAGAGCACCGAGGACCAGTCCGCCGTGTCGATAAGGTGAAGGTCGAGAACTGTCGACAAAGAGCCAGTATCTGATATCGACAAGTCTTGTAGGTCCTTCGCAGCGTCCTCTGAGGGTGAATTTGGTCTCCCGGCCGCATCTCCCGGCCGCAGATGCCGCAAAAGACCCGAGAAAGCCATGATCTCTGCCGCACCACCTCCGAAACAAACCACCTTGGCTGCCCTCTGCTCCTCTTCACCGTCAACACCAAGCAGACGCTGGATGCATTCATCCTCAGCCCTCTCCTCACAGATCCAGGCCATCAGCTGCGCATACCCCAGCGCCCGACTAGGACTCCACCGGATCGCATACGCCTCCAAGAACTCGTCCTTTCCAAAGGCCATGTCAAAGTCCCTCCGAAATAGCGCATCCTTGATCTCCTGCAGCGTCGGCTTCAGCGCCTCGAAGTCGTTGCAGGCGGGGAAGGTGGTGCGGAAGACATTGATCATCAGCTGCTCCAGCTCGACCGGGAGGACGTGCTCCAGCTTTGGGGGCTCTGCCGACCCCGAGGCCGTCGAAGATGGCTGCTGTGGCTTCTTCTTCTTCTTGTGGATGTAAGTAGGCCCGCTCCAGCCTGGGTAGCCGCGGGTCAGCGGTGGTGGCGCCTTTGATGCGCCGCTGCTCGAGGGCTTTCCATGTTTCGGCTGTGACTTTTCCTTGCGGTCGTATTTTCCCATCTTTGGAAATTCCCTAGGTAGAGTCTTTCCAGCAGGCCAGTGGTGTACGAGTCCTTGCCTGTGATGGGTTGTAGGGCTGAATTCACAACACGTGCGTTGCCTTTGATGAGGTTGGTTGTAGTGCTGTTAGGTGAATTTTTCCCGAAAGGCTTATCTCACTGGATCAAACCGCTCTGCTGAGTCAGCGAGTATGTTGCCCAGCGTTTACTACACTCTCATCCGTGAGTTTTAAATTCCAATGCAGCCTCTTCTAGTCTTTATCGAAAATGTTGGACTGAATTTTTTTTTTTTTAAAAAAAACACAGATGTTTCTTTCTTTCAGACTCATATTTGGCGTTAGATGATCGCAAGGAATCACTGTGGTTGTACCAAGTGAGCATAACAAAACTCCCGGTGACATCGATTGTCCTGCGTATCGCTCGTTCTTTGCAGTCAGGAGCACAAGCAAGGGAAATAGGGTGCAAAGACTGGCGAATGCTTATACAATCGTCATAATATTGCACAAGTAAGATGCAGAGCCCACAAGACTGCGCTGGTAGTCCGACACGGTCAAACACTTCTCGTAATGTCCCGAGATCTTCAACCAAACCGGTACCTTTGTTTCCCAGACAATGCTAACAATGAGGACCTTGGGACCAGAAACCACAGCCTGTCTCAGTAAGAAAGGAGTGAAATATTTTTGAGTCTGGAAGTCATACTCTGCTGTCAGTCATAACAGTGCTGCATTACAGCCGAAGTTGGGCGAGTCACAAAGCCTGGACTGAGCAAGATTGTGCGTCGTTCTAATATAAATATGTATCGGTTCTGGACAAAATGTCTACTCGCTCAAGGATACCTTCATCGAAAGTTACAGATTTGCATGTTATCGATATCTAAAAAATACCAACATAACCTAAAAATGCCGTCAGAGGAAAATCTGAGGAGTGACAAGCATCTCGGCGACGTCAGGCTGAGTAACAAACATTACTGGAGTAAGTTTTGCAAGTCCTTTACGTCCTCAGATCTTTAAACGACACGTAATAACAGAAATGATTCAATTTTAGACAACAAGACCATCATGGAGTGGGTTGAGGCTGTCCCTACACCATTGGATCAACAAGTGCCGAAAGGCGATGAGGCGCCGCCGAATACAACAGATGCCACTGGGTCCCAACGTACCAACCCTACTAGTACAGATCGTAATCTTGAACGTCCTAATCTTATAGATAGCAAACATGAACAAGGCCATTCATTGAAGAAGCACAAATCCAGGACTGACTTGAGAGAAGAGTACCAGCTTAGTAAAACCAGCTCTAGGGGCTGCACTCCCTGTTAACCTTATCCGTCTAGGAGCTCTTGTCAACCGTTGAAGGGGATATGCAGAAAATTTCCGAATGGAGTTTGCTTGCATGGATCTGAGAATGTTTTCCCACCGACAGTCCTCCGTATATTTGCCTTCGGGATGTATACGGATTAAGAGCGCAACCACCCCCCGTATATTTGCTTATCTACCTAGATATTATCAATGAATTAGTCAACAATGATTAAGCGACCCTTGCGGTACATCCTCTTTGTGTGTTCTATGTGATTGATCTCCTCTCGGTACTCATACCTCTAGCAACCATCCAGACCGACAAAGATATTGTGATGGGATTTCAGTGGCTGTCAACTGTATGTTTTCACTGGGTCCGGTGTTAACTTCCATATTTAAGACTGTTACATGCCGCCAACTATTGCGCCACCGAGGAATGCTAGTTTCGCAGTGCAAAGTCAAGATGGAAGCAAAGAATCAAAAAGAGGAACACGCAACATGATAAGCGCATTTAGGACAGATGCGGTTTATGTGCCCGTCCTTGGCATTTGGATTTAACTCGGATAAGCTTTTGGGCGTGGGAGAAACTTGCTCTTTGGAGTGTGAACGATTCCACATTGCCGTTTCGTACTGGCATATATCCAGCAGGGGTCTTGCTGCACGGACTATGCGCCCAAGCCCAATCGAGGCCAAGGATAGAACAAGCTAGGGGCAAACTATGAGGAATCTTTATGGCGAGTTAGGGGGGAGTTAAGGGCGAGCTAGGGAATATGCTTCGTGGTTACACTCGGATCACGGCATGTTCGCGTAGCAAGTTGGGGTACCCAGGGGCTGGGCCTGAGGATAAAGCTGCCTCATGTCCGTGCTGAAGGTCGGCACTGCATCTCTCACACCGACCAGCTGCGTCGCCTGCAAGGTTCTCGTACTGTGTACCGATAACTAGACCAACAGGAACTCGGTTCATCACCAAAACAAGCCTGGCAATGAAGGCAGTCGTCATATCTTCGGTGCTGCAAGGCAACGAAAAGCACACGAGCCTCTCTCTCGAAGAAAGACCGCAACCCACCCCGCAGCCCGGCCAGCTCGTCGTCCGGGTGGCAGTATCGCCGCTGCAACCATCGGATCTTCTCAACACGCAAGGAAACTTCTCGCTCACAACTTTTCCTCGCATACCTGGTCGAGACTTCGCCGGTACAGTCATCGCTCCTGCCGATTCCAAATGGCATGGAAAGACAGTGGCCGGCACATCCGGGCCTGTTCTTGGATTCACAAGGGACGGCACGCATGCTGAGTTCGTTGTTGTTGATGAGGAAGGAGTCGTCGAGGTGCCGGCTGTTCTAGATGTCAAACGAGTGGGCCTATCGGGCACACCGTGGACAACAGCATACCTGGCATTGTCTCGAGCGACTCCTATGCAGAACGATACTGTGCTAGTACTCGGTGCTTCTGGCCAAGTTGGCAATGCTGTTTCGCAGCTTGTGAAAAGCTCTCTGTTCAATTGTCGCCTTTTGACAGCTGGACGCGGCGACAAGTACGATGTGGACTCGGCTGCTGATCCAAGTTTGGCCGCTGTCCTCAAGTTGACGGACGGCAGAGGACCTGATATCGTTGTTGACACTACCGGGGACATAACATTGCAGGCAGCTGGAATTCGAAATCTAAGTGTTGGAGGGAGACTGTCTAGTAAGTGGTGCTCAAACCTTTCAAATCTTTGCATTTACTGACGCACGTCGCAAGTTATCTCGACAGGGTCTCCCAACAATCGAGGCACTTCGGCTGAGGTTGATTTCAAACAACTTTATCGCAAGGAGCAAATTATCATTGGCACAAATAGCGTCTCGCATGATGTAAAAAGTATGGCCGGCGTTTTGAGGAAATTGCTACCCCTCTTCGAATCTGGAGAGCTTCAGTTGCCTGACATCAGCCGATATTCTGAAATCCAGCTCGACGGTGCTGTGGGAGCTTATGAGGAGATGGCAGGGGGGTCACGGAAGAAGTTTGTTATTGTGAACTCTTCACCTGCAACTTGAACGGCCAAAGGAGTGGTCCAATCTGAGAGACAGGGTAAACATATAGAAAACGACTGGCTAGAAGTCGACTATTCGCAGCAATTACCACTTTTATTGGCATGGTATGCCTTTTAAATGTTGGGTTTTGAGCGTTTACCACTGTATTAAGGGACCGTACGCCTTCGGGATGTATACGGACTAAGAACGAAACCGCTTGTATGCTCATCCTTGCTGGGTCGGCGAGGTGGACTGTCAGCGTAGCAGTGCACCCCTGCCCTACTGTCGTTGTTCACCTCCTCATGACCTGGCGTCTCCTGGTTTTGGACCCGACAGAAACACAATTCTCACGGCGGAACAGCTACCTCTCGTTCCCGTTGCAAACTCAAGAGAAGTTACAAGAACCATGTAGCAACGTGACAAAGACAGGGGCAATGTCGTGGTCGGCCAACTTGAAGTGGGTGAAACATGTCTAGCATGAATTATTCGCCTGGTCCCCGAGACACGGTTTTGACCTGCACGCATGGAAACATTGTGCTTAAAAAGTTGATACATGCGACCAACTATACATTTCTGCCAATTGCCTCCAGATCAATGGCTGTAAAATTACGCGCAGACTTATTTAGACGATCTCAGCAAGTCGGCGTTTTGCTTAGGAGTATCGTCTTATAAAGTCGCCGATAGCCGGACAACTCCCCGAGAAGCCCGCGCAAGGGAGTCATCGAGTCTGGCATGCAGTGGGGCTTGGTGACCCGCAGCCTCTGAAATCGGCAGATGCGTTCTTCTGCACTGCTAAGGTGGACCGTCTAGGCGGAAAGCATTTCAAATTCAAAGCAGCGAAAGAGGGTGTACATTGAAACAAGCAGAACGAGCAGTCGGTCTTCATGAAAGCGCAAATGCTCGACTTTACTGATGCTCCAACATGGAATCAGAATCTTGAAAGGTCCAAGACCTGCGGCTCAGTATTGACTCGGACGGTTGTGAGATCTTACGGGACCGTATTCTTCCGTCTTACAACCTTTTCGTCTTGAGTACGGGATTCCATGTGGATCAAGCCTTCTACGGGTATAGCGAACATCGGGACACGAATCTGCGTTACATCAACTGACATACATGTCGTGTAAGTCTGCTTACATCGTGACTCTTCGCAGCCATTGCTGAGGTCGCCGACCACAGCTTACCCAGTCCTTTGAACTCCGCTGGGCAAAATCCAGAATGATTGACCCGGATGCGAGGTGAGTGTCGTGAGTACGCTGCCTTCACTAGATCCTAGCTGGCTTGAGATTTTCAGAAATCCGTATAAAAAGGGCGAGCTTGGCAGGACTCATCTTCCTCGAGAGCCACTGCATCTCTAGATCGATCATCCGATCATAGATTCTGGATTAAAACATGCCAGCAACTATGTCCTTCCTCTCCATGAAGTTGACAGCATTGGTGCTGTCGCTCATATCCTCTTCCTTCTCCGCCACACTTCCATTTGGCCACTATGGACCAGAAGGCGCTGTCTTGTTCCTGAACGGTTTTCACTTCGTCTCAGGACACACTGACTGGGAAATCTCTGCCAATCATTACTGTGTCATCATATCTGACGAAATGCTACAATGCGCTATCTACACTACGGGCACTTCACCTGCACGGCTGGCTGGAATCGAATACATAATCACGGGAGATGCTTTCGAGACTCTAGAATACGAGGGTACGCATAACACGTCGGTTGCATACAACCAAAAGTAATCTAATCAAAGTACAGAGCGCCAGCTGTGGCATAGTCACGTATACGAAGTCACGAGCGGCTTTCTCGTTGAACCTAACCTTCCAGCATCCGTGGACCATACTATAATGAAGGATGTGCTTGTTGGAACGTATGGCAAGACCTTCCATACGTGGCGCTACGACCAACAAAATTCCACCTACCCTATCGGCATCCCCGAGCTTGTGATGGGGTACACTGGAGACTCCCAAATCACCCCGGACTTTGTGGTACAGCGAGATGAGTTGTTTGGCGTCAACACCACGGAAATCAAGGATTCTAGGGCTGATATATCTCCTCCTGATGTCATCTCTGGTGCGGACAGTTGGAAGTACGGATTCACGTTGACGTTGGGTCTCGTCAACCAGACGGCCAACACGAGTTTTGCAGCCGCAGCCTGACGCAAGGTGGATGTTTCGAAGCGGACGAATGCTAAGCTGATCAGCATGGCCATGCATATTCTATGCAGACTGCGGAACACCGAGCTGACGCCTCCTGCACCACGATGTTGGTCCCGCTAGCAACGAGATTAGCCTTTATGTAGACTATTCTCTTAATAATACACTCCTCTCCTCATCTACGCTCATGTACTGGTGGTGCCGAGTCTGTCCATTCGTGAATACACGATGTAGACTGTGTTCGAATAGTACCAGAATAAAGAGATGCGATAGAATCTGCCTCGACCCTTCTGCAAAAAGTCTATCTGCCGTAGACAAGTCAAACGTTGGCTACGAAAAGAGGGTTGCTTGGAAAAAGAAAAGTGTGGGGGTTTCTCCCTTAACCTGTCAAATCGATTGAAGCATGAGCCGGCAAGAAAGAGGAGATGGCTTGGAATTCATGAGCGTGGGGATTTGCTCCTTAACTTGTTGAAATGAGCGGATTTTCGGGGCGGAAAGTTTGCCGACAGTTGACGCGTTGACTCGGCCAATTGGCGGGAGCTGTGGGGTTCCAGGCTCGGCTGCGTGGCCGTCAACCTGGACATGGACGAGGAGTGAAACTGTGTGGCTCGCAAAAGGGTAATCAAACATCCGTGTACCTCTGTCTGGGCTTTGTAGCATCGAGTTGGCTCAAGGTCAGGTTCGTCTTTAAAAGAGAGGATGTCTTGACCGTTGAAATCCAAATCAATCCCATCGTTCTCGGTATCAAACGTTTGCACACGAAGATCCTTACACGGCATTCCACATAAACACGTCGCCAAATATGTCTTTCCTGGCCCAGAAGCTTGTCATACAGGTCGTCCGCGCCTCTTCAGCCATTGCCATCGTCTTGCTCTTGGTATGAGTTACAATCGATATGAAGATGTCTTTCTATATAACCTACGTAACCTACTAACATGATTTTGTTTCTATTAGTATCTCACTTACTCTCTTGGGAGAGCGATATATAACCTGTTCTTCCACCCGCTGCGAAACTTCCCTGGGCCCAAAACCTGGGCGTGGAGTCGAATTCCCTACACAATCTCGGTATTAGGTGGAAAACCTCACGAAAGGCTCCTCGAACTGCACGAAAAACACGGGCCAATTGTTCGAATCGCACATAACGAGTTGTCAATCATCCATCCTCATGCGTGGAAAGACGTGTGTGGTCATCGAAGTGGAGGGAAGCTGGAAAATATCAAAGAGCCATTCGCCATCTTAGGGACTGAGCACAACATATTCGGAGCAAACCTTGAGGATCATAGTCGAATGCGCCGTGTTCTATCCAACGGATTTTCAATGCAGGCAATAGCTGACCAGCAGCCCCTGATTTCCACCCACGTCGACTTGCTGCTCCAAGAATTGCGCAACAATTGTAGACGGGGAGAACATCCCATGAATATGGTGACGTGGTACAACCGGGTCACATTCGATGTTATCAGCGACTTGGCCTGGGGCGAGCCGCTCGGAAGCCTTGCGAGCGCCCAAGATCACCCGTGGATTCGGGCCATGGAAAAAGCCACCAAAACCCTGAATCTTGTCGGCCAAGCCAGGCGATTTCCGCCATTCTCCGCGATATTCGAGGCAATGATTCCAAAAGAATTGAAGCGATTGACGGAGGAAAATTTTGCTTTGGCTGCGGCAAATGTGGAAAAGAGGATCGGATTGGGAGCGTCCCGCCCAGACTTCATGGAATCAATGATTCGACAAAAAGGGGACAGAGTAAGTCTCTTCAATCTGTGTCAAATGCAAAATATTCACTGAAAGGATTCCGTCTGGACAGGAAATAAGCAAGGAAGAAATGGTAGCAAACGCTTTCATCATTATGCTCGGCGGCTCAGAGACATCATCGACCGCCTTGGCAGCAGCTACATACTTCTTGACGCTGTATCCAGGGGCGTTATCCAAACTCACGGCCGAAATTTTCTCCGCTTTCGAAACCGAAGAAGATATCAACGTTCACAATATCCAGAATCTGCCGTATCTATCAGCGGTCATGGACGAGACTCTCCGTATACATCCCCCTCTTCCGCACTCGTCGCCACGAGTAGTACATCAAGGAGGAGATGTGATCTGTGAAGTCTTCATTCCAGAGGGCGTAAGTGCTGCCCTTTTTACGTCGATTATAGTGTCCCGGATATAGCTGACCTCTTCTCCCAGACCATTGTCTCGATCCCCCACTGGCCAATGTATCGGAGCTCGCAGAACTTCACGCTTCCGGACTCCTTTATTCCAGAGCGCTGGTTGGGCGAGCCTCGCTTCACCAATGACCGCAGAGAAGCCAGGAAGCCTTTCGCATTTGGTCCAAGGAACTGCATCGGGATGAAGTAAGTGTGCCCGCTATCTGCGCTTGTTGCCCCAAGTGTCGTGCTTTTGACTAATGCGAAATTTGCTCGCCCAGTCTTGCCACCACTGAAATAAGAATAATTCTGGCCAGGATGATCTGGAATTTTGACATGAAATTGGCCGAAGATAGTAGGGCCTGGGGCGAGTCGCAGAAGGCTTTTGTGCTTTGGGAAAAGCCGCCTCTAAATGTCTACCTGAGACCTCGTAATGTTCCTGGGACGGAGACCCAGAAAAGTGATTCCAAAGGCTAGCGAGAGGTGATTGTACCTGGTGGTGAGTCAAATCTACACTGGTCAGTCCAAGGTATTTAAATATCATTGATGGCACTGTGGACGGGCAGAACGTTTAGAATAAGGCACAAACTTTCCCTCGCACTTGATTCTGTACCTCTCGTACCTGACATCTGTGATATTCACTGTCTTTGGGTCTCAATGTCCTTAGGATATACTTAAGACGAGTTAAATGACATAGGTTTTTGAAATGAGCCTCCTGGCATCAACATCTATCATACAAAGGTAATTCAGGATCTCTGGGTCCGAAACAGAAATTTTTATCTGCGAAGCCGAGTCTGAGTCTGGAATCCCCCAAACGGGAGAGATCGGAGAAGGGACGTCTCGTGAGGTTTGTAGATGCCAGACTGCGCGCGGCCGGTAGATTGACATTTCCAGCAGGTGTCAAAAGGATTGTAGGCATCAAGCCCGTGAGCTGCAGGGTCGTTCATTGCTGGCTCGGGTCTTGGCCGTGATAAGGTACTTGGCATCCACAAGAAGAGCTTGTTTCGGCGTTTGACTTCTCACGAGATGGCTGCAAATTCGGCGGCTTCATGAGAGAAGACCAACACGGATGAATACAATTCCGGTGTGAGCCGCGAATTCTGGGCGATGAAAGCCAGTCACAGCTGCATGAGGCAGTCTCCTGATGGGCTTGGGGCTCCACGCCAACATCAATAGTAGATACTGACCACTGCAATGCTCACAGGCTCAGAAGAAAGTGTCGGTGAGGTCCGTCAGCTTTTTGATATCTCGAGCATCCGAATAGGGTCTAGGGGTACCACCCATCAACACACTGACAACGGAGCCGCTAAATTAAGCTTCTATTTTGGCCCAGCGGCATCCCGGCACTCGCTTTCTCCTTCCAGCCAAGCCCTTTCAGTGATTGGCAGCTCACTCCACCAAGCAGCGTCGATCTGCCGGGGCAGATTGCTCCAATCAAGGGCCCGGCACGCCCACGCCGCTCCGCCGAACGAACACGTCCAAACGCGCGGACAGGTCCTCGGTCTTCCTATTCGGATTCCCGCTACCGGGAGGGGGCTTGGCTGAGCTTGTATGGATCGAGAAGGTGGCATGCCCAAGGGACCACTTTGGCGGTTTGGCCTGGTTGACTCGCGCAGATAAGCAGCTATCTAGCTGCCACACACTCGCTCACGTGTGTGGAAAGGCGGCATGCCTTTGGCTCTTCGTCCTTCCCGTCTCGGTTATAGGACCCGGCCGGCTGCTACGCCTGCACAGGCGTACTATATCATTGGGCATCGCTATGCTTATGGGAAATGAGGGAGGACCACCAGCATCCGAACATACTTTCTCCCTTGGAGAGCCAAACAACATAAATAAAGGGAGATGTTCGTTCCGTCATGTCGATCATGTCCGGACAGGCGCGCCAGCTTCGCTCAACTGTCACTCCATCGCAACACAGGCAGGCATCTGCAGCATTAAGGCCAGCTTCCGACAACAGCATTTTGAGACGCTGATCCAAAGCTGTGACCATGGTTAGTACGACTCGAACACGGCGATGAACAAATAATTGATATAAATGCTAGCTCAAATCTCTGTTCCTCGCGGCTCTGTCCGCCTCCACCGCCTTGTCGGTGGCGATCCCCAACGTCGAGCCCGTGGTCGAGTCCGCCGTTGAGACCGTAGCCGCGCCGGAGGTCAAGGCCGACCTCGCAGCGCAAGATGCCTGCGTGTACACCTGTGGTTCCGTCTGCTATTGGGTAAGTTCGCGGAGACGAAACAATGATTGAACCCAGTATCACTGACATTTGGCCGCGCGTAGCAAGTGGACATTGACGAGGCCTTGGCAGCGGCTTATTCCAACTACAAGTCCGGCAGCGCACCAGGTATATTCCCAAATTATGGCAATCCCAGCTTCGAGCAGGTCCAAGTGCTGACAATAAATTCGCAGGTGGTTACCCTCACCAGTACAACAACTATGAGGGTTTCAGCTTCCCGACCGCGAAGCCGTGGTATGAGTTCCCGATCTTGTCGTCGTACAAGGTCTACACGGGCGGTTCTCCTGGTGCCGACAGGGTTATTTTCGACACCAAGGGCAACTTTGACGCGCTGATCACTCACACTGGGGCCTCGGGCAATAACTTTGTGGCCTGCAAAAAGGCTTAGATGCATTGATACCTCGTGAACGCTCTCGCTTCATATATGCCTACTACAGGCTTTCCCTCAACGTTTGGCTCTTGTGCTGTATCTGAATATGGATCCCCCCACGCGATGCACTCTTGTGCCGCTCCTTGTCCTGTGACTGTCCCCCGTGTAGTTTTCCTCCGAGCACCCCTCTATGGCCTTTTTCGTCTCGCGGATGCGCTTGTAGTTCTCGAGCCGATTCACCATGTCGTAGTATGCTTGGGTTCGGATGTGGAACCGCCGGCTCAACCAGGGGTTACATCTCAGCTGTTCCCAAACCAGCAGCTGGTCGATGAAGCCATCATTTGGAGATGTCGCGCTTCGCTTCTTCTTGATGTATTGAAGAGCCCGAGATGCGCGGACTCTCCATTTCCACATGATGTATGCCGCAACTATGGTGGCGGACCGGGAAATACCGAGGGTGCAGTGGACAAGAACACGGCCACTCTCCCTTCGCCCCACGGGAGCCAGCCTGTCAAGGCCCCCGGGGCCGATCTGATCCCTTCCGCCGGCCTTGCGCAACTTATAGTCGATGAACTCGCACGCGCCTTCGAAGTGACGGAAAATTTCGTCCGAACGAGTATCATCAACGAAGATGACGAGTCGGTCCTTCGCGTCGTACAATTTCTCCAGGGGGTGCAGGCGGCGTGTCCATGGACCATATTGAATGCTTGACTGAGGAAACGGTTTGCGATATTTTGAGACAACCGAGACAACGGCAGTGACTTCGAGCTTCTTTAGGGCGCTCTCGCTCTCGACGCAAGCCATGTTGCCAATGAAGAGACCAGGTGTGATCTCGTCAACAGAGACCCCCCTGGGAAGGTCTGCCATGATGTACTAGAGGGGACTATTAGGCGAGACGATCTTATTATCCGAAGAGGCGTCTCTGAACTACTCACTGATGTACATGTGGTGATTAGTTGCAGTGTATGTCTGGATGTCCGCACAGCAAGAAGGAATGAAAGGTGCTGGAGAGATGTCGGAGATTGCCTGTACAAACATTCCAATCTGCATATCAAGGACGGTTCAGACGCATCAAATTTGTACCAGTCACTGTTTGAAAAGGAGCAACGTGACACCTGGACGCTAATTGTTTTCACTCAAAGACCAAACGATGGCTGACTACAAGAGCTCTACATCAAGTAAATCCGGACCCTCCACACCACATATCACGCCTGGGCATGGAATGCGGAAATGATGAAGAAGCACGATGAGGTAATCGCTCAATTTCTCAGTACGTTCAATGTCGGCCAATGTCGGCCTGCAGGTGGCAGCTTCAAGAAATTTGGCGGGCTTGGGGATCGACATGTGTACATTGGTCACGGCCTTGATATTGACAAACAGCACTGATGAGCGAGAGAGATTTTGCAGTGACTCACTTTGTTATGATTATAGCGTATATCTATGGGCGTTGTAGTCAAATCATACCATATTTGAGCATAGGGCATATGCTAGGCTCGCTCAGAATCATCAATCGATATCAGTGGTCTTGATTGCTCTCAGTGACACTTCGAAGTGATATTGTAATAGGATTCTGTCGTAAGAGGCTGGTACACTGCAACCTAGCTGCATATGTACCTAGGTACTTAGTAGGCACCTACCAGTAGTATCACGTTTGAGCCGCGTAGCATGTACAGTTTGTTGACAGTAGCCCAGAAGCAACGAAGGCATAGTGTAATTTCCACTGCCTATTATAAGGTGTGGCCATACTTCTGATTAGGACATTGCTGACAACGATCCAGCCAGGAAGGTAGTGAACAGGCCCAAGAAAGCGACCAGCCATGGGCCTTCTAGAATTCCTATATCACAAGAACCTGCCCCGAAGTCCATTTCTAACTCCAGGCAACTACTGGAATGAACACCAGACAACAAAACTTGATCTGATGTCGCACAAGTTGTGACGCCGATGCTATTTCTGCCGTCTGATACAGCTCCCAGGCCCTGACCCTCGTCATCCGGACAGGTTGGGCAGATGCTGGGGATGGGTTCATGTCCAGAAGTCGCCAATTTCGTCGGAACCTTGAGATCATCATTACAGTCATGGCAGTTCCAGCAAATCTGCACAATGGTCATGAGGCTCAAAGACTCCTTTCCTTTGCCTTACTTATCAATGAGCGTTGCTCGAGTCTTTAGTGTCTCTTTCTTCGTCTCATAGTATTTGCTACAAGACCGGCTCACGGAGCTCGTGGCAACCACTTGTCAATGGATATGTTTTAGTTGTCGAGTGTAACCCAGCAAAGCTAAGCTGCCAAGCTGCGTGGAGGTGGGATGTGGCTGATTTGAGATGCATTGCGAGGCGGTGCAGAAGTCGCCACGGCAAGCTGATTGGGAGGTTGTCTGTGTCAGTCCGCGGTTCACAGTGCTAAGATATTTTCTAGCTTGAGCTGGGCCGACATGGTTAAAACGAACAGGCACCGAGGCGGCTGAATTGAAGATGAAATTAGTAGCTGATAGGGAGAAAAGAATGCCCCACTGTCCAGCCGCACCAATGACGGAGGGAGGATGCTGATGACGTCTGGGGCGGGACCTGGAAAGGATGCCCCACGGCGGGGTATAATCCCGCGTCGACCTTCCAGTCGCCTGGTTACTGGGGCAGTTGGGGCTTGCCAACGGTTGCTAGGGCGCCTTCTCATGGTGAGAGCTCGCCCGGCTTTGCAGATCACCGATCGGATAATGGCCTCACAGCCATGGATGTCGACGGATTCTTACCTAATTCTGTCTTGCCCGTGGTTTCGGTCCGATACCCGCGGCGGATCTGTTGTACTGTGATACTTGTTTGCTCTTATCGTCTTGTATGTAATCTAGCACTGGTGGCGGGGTGTAGGACACCATCATAAATAACTGTGCTGGCGCTCACCTCGTTTGCTCCTCCTTCTCCAGACCTTCCTCATCTCCCTTCCCTTCCCATCGCTGTACCTCCTAAACCTCGACACGTTTGCACCTTGATACTCATCAGACACGTCCATTGAATGTCAAGAATCATGGCTGCTGTTCAGAACACCACGTGAGCACTCACCTTTGCCCCTCAACAAGATTCAACGCCCACTCGCCAGCTCGATTCACTGACACAACAGCAGTAAGACCTACACCCTGAACACGGGCGCCAAGATCCCAGCTCTCGGCCTGGGAACATGGCAGTCCAAGCCTAACGAGGTCAAGAACGCCGTTGAGGCAGCCCTCAAGGCAGGCTACCGACACATCGACACAGCCTTCGCCTACGGCAACGAGAAGGAGGTCGGTGACGGCATCAAGGCCTCTGGCGTGCCCCGCTCCGAGATCTGGCTCACCACCAAGCTGGACAACCCATGGCACAAGCGCGTCACCGAGGGCTTCAACAAGTCGCTCGAGAACCTGCAGACCGACTACCTGGACCTGTACCTGATGCACTGGCCCAGCTCCACCGACCCTGACGACCTCAAGAAGCACTACCCCGACTGGAACTTTGTCGACACGTGGCGCGAGATGCAGAAGCTGCTCGACACGGGCAAGGTCAAGAACATCGGCGTCTCCAACTTCGACATCACCAACATGGAGAAGCTGCTCGCCGCAGAGACCACAAAGGTCACCCCCGCCGTCAACCAGATCGAGCTCCACCCTTGCAACCCCTCGCCCAAGCTCATCAAGTACCTCCAGGGCAAGAACATCCACCCCTCCGCCTACTCGCCCCTCGGCAGCACAGACTCCCCGCTCAGCAAGAACGAGGCCCTGCTGTCCATCGCCAAGAACAAGGGCAAGTCGCCACAGCAGGTCCTGCTGGTCTGGGGCCTGCAGAAGGGCTTCTCGGTCCTGCCCAAGAGTGTCACCGAGTCGCGCATCATCGCCAACAGGGAGCTGGACGGCTGGAGCCTTACCGACGAGGAGGTTGCCGCTCTGGACAGCATCCAGGAGAGGTTCAAGGTGTGTGGTGACGCCTGGCTGCCAATCCGGGTGTTCCACGGTGACGATGAGTAAATCTTTGTTGATGGATTCTATACAAGATAGATAACGAAGCATCTGCGAAGATTGGTGGGGAAGGTCTACTAGAAACAAAATAAAATGATCGATACCCAGCAATGTGCCAAGCGGTCCACATCTATGTGGCTGTTGCCTTGATTCTACTAGTATTCTGCATGTGCCACTCCTCACTAGATATATAGTCCGACTCTCATCTCATTTCCCATACATTCGGGTTTTCGGCAAAGCCCGATATTTGACGCAGTTGTCCTCTCTGTTGAATAGGGGCCAATCTTAACTTTGGCCCAGTGTTCATCCTTGCTGCCCGGAAGTTGAGCCAGTAGAGGGTGTCACGGCATGAGTCTTTGTCTACACATGCTTCTGTTGCCGAAATTGCTCAAAATGCGCACCCATCGGTGGGTGCCCGTGCTTGCGCTGAAGTGAGGAGGCTCTTGCACATCGGCAGAGGCAAACGACCTGAATCGAAGAGAAATCTTACAACTCTGGGTCGATTGGCTGATGGCGTAATTAGGGCCGGGAATACAATTGCATTCGCTGTTAAGTCCCCATCCACGCTGCTATTTGTTTGCCGGGTCTTGTCACAATGGTGGCGAGGCTTTGTTCAATCAGCAGGAAGCACTTGAATTTTAGGGAGTAGAGAGCCCAAGGCAATGCTCACCTCATCCTCGCCCACAGGGGCTCCAAAAGCCATGTCTGTTCGTTTCAGTGGCCAGGTGGCTGTACACCTCGCGCCTTAACAACTCACAGCTTGCCTCTGATCGGCTGCGCTGCCTCCTCCCGCAGTAAGCTAGCGATCTCAGCCCTGACACTGTCCGCGAGCTGCTCCCCATCCTCAGCATCAAGATCACTCCTCTGGCCCCTCCCAAACATGGTGAACTTCTCGCTCCACCTTCCCTGCGCCCGTATCTCCGGCCGCGGGATGACGTGGTAGTGCATATGCGGCACGACCTGCGCGGCGGCAGCCCCGTTGTTCTGCACGACGTTCCAGTCGTCCACGCCCGTCGCCCTGCTCAGCGCCGCCGACAGCACGCGCAGGTAGTAGCCCAGCTCGCGGGCCTCGTGGGGCGTGGTCCCCGTGAGCTTTGGGGAGTGCCTTCGGGGGCAGAGGAGGAGGTGGCCCCGCGAGAGGGGCATTATGTCGAGGAAGGCGATCACGTCCGGGGTGGAGAGGAGGACGTAGGTCTCTGGGTTCGGGTCCGCCTTGGTGGTCGAGAGGGCCGGGGAGTCGGTTGCTGGGGGCGAGGACGGGTCGTAGGGCTTGTAGAGGGCTGCTATTCGGCAGAAGGGGCATTTGGATTCGCTTTCGTCGGCTAATACTGGCGTGGAGGCTGGGTTTACTGGCTTTGGTTCGTCGAATGACGCGTCTGGCACGAGAGGCGCCATCGTGCCGGTCGTGTCACCGGCTTTGGTGTAAGTGTTTGTTGTCGGCCAGCCTGCGGGGACTATGTCGAACTTTTGTCATGAGGGAAGGGTTGGCAGGCCGAGCTCCCAGAGCCAAGTTAGGAGGTATATGTACATATGGCTTGAAGGTGAACAGAGAGTCTCACCATCGCAGCACGTCATGACCATTGAACCTTGGGGGTTCCCTGGATTTAAGCCTCGGCTCGGACCCGGGCCCCTGTCGCAACGGTCGGGTGCGCGGCAGGCAAAGCTCGGATTCTGCCGCCGCCGATCTCTACCGCCCAATTTTCTCAGCGCCTAGGCCTCAACTTCGACAACTGACTAACGGATCTATTGCCTCAGCGACATCTTTTCATCAGACCCTGAATTTCACAGCCTCAAGGACTCGCTCCCCGTTTCTGCACCGAGAGTCACGTTCGCTGCCCGCAAGTCGACTGCATCCTTCGAACCTGTCCTCCCGACCGTCGAAATGTCTCGCGAAGGCTACACCGTCCCAACCGGCTCCCCAGGCGGCAGCTTCGGCGGCGCTGCCCTGGCCGCTAAGCCCAGCGCCTTCAACCCAGACTTCCGCGACGACAATGCCCAGATGAAATACCTGTGTGGTGACTGCGGCTCCTCGACCCACCTGAGGAAGGCCGACCCTATCCGGTGCAAGGACTGCGGCTGTCGTGTGCTCTACAAAGAGAGGACAAAGAGGTGAGTCAGGTCGCGGACATTTGAGCGGTAGAAGGCGCAGTCGGCTGATATTGTCGAAATGCAGAATGATCCAGTTCGAGGCCCGGTAGACAGGATCCGAAGATCATGGGTGAAGGCATCCCCGAAGCGAGACGAGTCGCTACGGAGCGACAGATGGACGAGCTGCAGTCCGCGTATGAGCGAGGATTGAATGGCATCGGGCTGGCATTAGGTGGGGATAAGGATGGATCGAGGAAAAGCGCGTCGCTGAACTGTGTAAAGCATCGCTTCCAAGACATGCAGCCGTTGATACTGCTGATACGGGTGGAGCACTTGATCCTGGAGTTGAGGAGTAAATGACTTCCGAATGGATTTTCTAGACAATATCTGATGGTATCAAGACCCTATAAACCGAACGCCATAGATGCGCACCCTTCCTTCCCCCTGAGCAGACCCGCTCTTATATGCAATTTTGACGACCATATTCGCCCGAACGGGCACAAATACGTAAAGCACCTCCAAGGCTGCCCACGGCTGACCTTATTTCTGTTGCTGTTGCTGGGCGAGAAACTTTGCAAAGCTGGCCTCCTGGCTCAGAGTCTCATCGCCACCATCCATCGCCGCCTCGTATCTCGCCTGCAGACCATCGCCAGATCCTCCGACGTCGTCATCGTATTCTTCCGAGTCCTGGTCGCTGATAGCGTCGATATCGCCATCGCCGTCCTTTGGTGCGTCTTTGGCAAGGCCGGACATGGACATGCCCTTCATCATCTTGTCCAGCTCCTTCTCCCGCGTCGCCCGCTTCGCCTCGTCCCTCTCCTTCCTCTTCTTCTCCAACTCAGGCTGGTAGTCCCTCTTGAACTCCTCGGCCTTCACGGCAACCGCCTCGAAAAAGTCGTCCACACCGGCGCCCGTCATGCTGCTCACGCCGACGACGCTCAGGTGCGCGTAGAACTCCTCCAGCATCAGGCTCATGCTGTTCAACAGGCTCCCCATGTATCCACTGCCACCGCCATCACCGCCCTCTGCCCCGCCAAAGGCGTTGCTGTTCTCGTCGTCCTGGAGCGCAGCCTGGAAGGCCTCAAAGTCCGTCATCCACTCCTTAGCGAAGCTGGCGTCCTTGACGTCTGTCTTATTGAAGACCAGGATCATGGGCAGCTTGGTCTTGTAGAGGATGCTGCAGGCGTAGAGCATGTTGCTCATGAACGTCGACGTCGAGCTCGTCCGCGGCGTGTCGATGATGTATGCGATGACGGTCGGGAAACTCGAGGCCAGGGACTCAAGCAGGATCGTCCCCGAGGCGGACCACACGAACGCCTCAATCTGGCCCGGAGTGTCCACCAGGATGTTGTGGATCGGCTTCCTCGCCGGGTTGGCCGGGTCGGGCTGTGCACGCTTCTCGAGGAGGCCGAGGATCTGGTCGACCTTGGTCGCGAAGAGGTTGAGGGAGGTGAGGATGCCGCCGTTGGGGCCCAGGTTGTACTGCTTCATCACCTCCTTGTAGTTGACACTGTCTCGGATGTCGATATTGCTGTCGAAGGGGACGTTGAGGACCGCTGGGTCGAGGTTGATCACGTAGGGCGGGTCTCTCTTCCCGTGGAGGTGGGCGTTGATGCGCTGCATGAAGGTCGTCTTGCCCGACCCGGCCATGCCGACGCACACGACGGCGACAGGCTGCTGGCCATTCTCAGCGGCGGGCTGGCTGGTTGGTGCTGCTGAAGCAGATGCCATTGTGTTTTGCTTGCCTTGTAAGGGCAGTGCTCCAAAATTTGGCAGGTGGATAGTCAATTAAGCTGAGAGAAACAAACTCACATGAAAAGTTTCCTAGGTGTCTGCGGGGCAGCGATGTCACTGTGGGGAGCCTAGCTTCAGTTGCCTGCCGCTGACAGAATAACCTTGCAGCGACTTTAATTTTGGAGCTACCCCAAGCTGAGGCTCCGGGAGCATCACGTCACTCCTTCAATTCTTCGATTCCTCCTCTTTTCTCAGCGACGCCCCTCTGAAGCTCTCAACCATCCAGCTCAGAGCTTTCAGCGCGTCATCCGGACCTTTGGCCTGTTTTGGTCTCTGCAGTTCATCAACAATGGACGGGCTTGACGAATTCGAGAAGCAGCTTGCTGCTGAAAAGGCTGAAAGAGAGCGCGAGCAGGAACGTTCCGAGAGACGTGAGAAGAAGCATAGGCATCGCCACCATCATCGGAGCTCGAGGTCACCGGAGAGACGCGATCGCCGTCGCGAAGATAGGCATGACAGGGACAGGAGCCGGGATAGAGACGGCCACAGGAGCCGGCACCATCGCTCTCGGGAGCACGATTCTGACGATGATGGTCACCGCCACAAGCGGTCTCGGCACTCAAGAAGAGACGGCGAAGACGAATCCAAAAGGAGCAGGCACAGGAATAGGGACAGGGAACATGTCGGGGACGAAGAGCCAGGCTTCATTGCATCTACGGATTCGAAGGAGAAACTACCCGCGCCAGACGAAGAGACACCTCGAGATGAGGCGCCATTGGAGCGGGACTCCTGGATGACCGGCACCATAGATATCGACTACATCCACCGTGGCAAGAAGGAGAAGACGCCACCTCCAAAGCAGGCCCCGGAACGGGTCATTCACCACAGAGAACTGAACACAGGCTTGGGAGGTACCAGTGGTGCCGCAGCCAACCAGCTGGACGAGCTGAACAATGAAGTCGACTATACATTCGGCGATGAAGGCTCACAATGGCGTATGACGAAGCTAAATGCAGTCTACAGGACAGCGGAGCAGACGGGCCGTTCCGCGGACGAAATTGGCGAGGAGCGTTTCGGAAGCCTGAAAGACTTTGACAATGCGCGAGAGGAGAAAGTCGAAATGGACAGGCGCAAAGTCTATGGAGAGGGTTACAAAGGTGCAGAAAAGCCTACTGGGGATCTGTACCGGGAACGCATGGCCAAGACCCGTCCCCCACCGAGAGAAGAGTTCTACGACCATAATGATGAGCCGGAGCAAGGGGCTGTCATGGAGGATGCTGTTCCGCCTGTTGATCAGACTACCTTGAACCGCATGCGCGCGCAGGTAATGAAGGCGAAACTGCGGAAAGCTCCAGACGCTGCGAAACTCGAGGCGGAGTATAACGCCGCATTGGCGCGCTTCAACGGCACAGCGAGCGGAGACAAGGCCGTGGTTCTGGACGCCACGCACAGTCGAATGCTTGCAGGAACACGGAACGAGGTGAAGGCGGTAGACAACAAGCGCGGCCGAGAGCGTGGCACAGTCGAGGCGAATGAAGACATGAGCATCGAGGACATGGTCCGTGAGGAGAAGCGCACCAGGGGCCAAGCAGGCGGCGAGGGAGGTCGACTTGCAGAGCGCATTGCCAAAGATGCCAAGTTCGACGATGACTTGGAGTATCTGGACGAAAACGCCGAGAAGCTGGCCAAGCGCGTGCACAAGTCCGAGATCAATCTCAAGAATATGGCTGTGAACGAGTACCAGAAGATGAATAAGGTCCTGGACACCTGCCCACTATGCCATCACGAAGACCGGGAGCCACCCAAAGACCAGCCCATTGCGCCCATCCTTGCGCTTGGGACGCGAGTGTATCTGACTCTGGCCACAGAGCCAGAACTGAAGGGTGCGGAAGGCGGGGCCGTTGTCGTGCCCATCAGCCACCGAACGAATTTGCTCGAGTGCGATGACGATGAGTGGGAGGAGATACGCAATTTCATGAAGAGCCTCACGAGGCTGTACCATGAGCAAGGACGTGAGGTGCTCTTCTACGAGAACGCCGCCGCCCCTCACCGCAGACTTCACGCCGCACTAGTTGCGGTTCCCATCCCGTGGGACCTCGGGGACACAGCGCCAGCTTTCTTCCGCGAGGCTGTACTCGCGACCGAGGAGGAGTGGAGCCAGCATAAGAAGCTCATAGACACGGGTAAGAAGGCAAGGGAAGGGGCGGGTAAGCTCGCTTTCCGGAGGAGCATAGCCAAGGAGATGCCGTACTTCCACGTGTGGTTCACCATCGACGGTGGATTGGGCCACGTTGTTGACGATGCCTCGCGATGGCCGAAGGGTGATCTGTTTGCAAGGGAGATTATTGGCGGGATGCTGGACTGCGAGCCCGACAACATTAAGAAGCAGGGGAGATGGAGCAGAGGTGACCCTCGCGCTGAGACTTTCAAGAAGAGGTGGAGGAAGTTTGACTGGACGAGGGCTTTGACCGAGGGCCAATGAGCAGCGTTTGGCGCTCTGGGTCGTTATTCTGGGGAGCCAGTACTGGTTTCACATTTTGTTCCGCGCCGCTTGAAACATCACACTGCCTGCTTCGTAATTTTCTTGCAGCGACCGAAGCAAGCCTCACCTCACCTTCCCCAAATTACATCCTAAACACCCGGAATGCAACATCACGGATAGTGAACCCAATTTCAAGAGATGCTCGCGTGGTTCGTCAAGTACACAGATAATAGGAAACAGAATAGCAAAATCCCGCAGCCTGGCAAGATGAGAACATCAAATGGACACCCCATGCAATAGTCCGCGCGGAATTTCAAATAGTGAAGATAGCATGAGCGTTTCCGGTCCTCAAAATGACCGATTCCTCACTTCCAAAATGACCACCTCGTCAACGGGTAGAGCGAGAATTGATGCGAAGCAAGCTAAGAGATGGACAGCCTGGCGACAACACCTCTAGACTCGACGGAACTGCCTGATCCGGGATGGAACCAAATACACAATCCCGCGCCTTGCGGAGCGCCGTGGGGCCCCGGACCCAGTACGGGCCTGCATCCCCAGGCTTCTGGGATTTTCTTGATTTTTAGCTTCCTCGAAGTGGACCTCACCGCCTACGAAGCGGGACGGCATCGTGGCCGGGCTCGGCGGAGCGAGCCGGCAAGCAGTGGTAGCCGACGCGAGTCAGCGTCGACTGTATAAGACACCTCACATGGTCCGAACGTTCGAAGGCGAAAGGTGTACTCAAGGTTCATCGTTAGCAGGGAAGTTTTATCGGTAGCACAGATTCACCATGGAGGACGGCAAGTTCAAGCACGATGTCACAGGTGAGGAACTATCGCCATACCTCTTTTGCACTGCACCCGATTGCTGACTGAAATGTTCGTCTATGGTTAGCGGCGTCTACAAAGACGAAGGTGTTCGATCTCTTCTCCTTGAAAGGTCGCACGGCTATTGTCTCCGGTGCTGGTGCCGGTATTGGCCTGGGAGTTGCGCATGCATACGCTGAGGCTGGCGCCAACGTGATCATCTGGTACAATAGCAACGCAAAGGCGATAGAGCGGGCGCAGGAGATCGAGGCCGAATACGGCGTGAAGTGTCAGTAACCTTCATTTCACTTCATTCCTCGGCAATGAGCTCCTCGAAGAACTCATGTTTCTCGAGGTAGTCGAATAAGTATCCTAACTGACATCTTCCGCAGGCCGCGCATATAAAGTGAATGTGACCTCGGCCGAGGAGGTCGAGGCCGCCGTCAACGCCCAGATCAAGGAGTTCAACAACCGGCTCGACGTCTTCGTGGCCAACGCGGGCATCCCCTGGACCCAGGGCCCCGCCACGGACGGCGAGCTCGAGCACTACCACAAGGTCGTGGCCAACGACCTCGACAGCGTCTTCTACTGCGCGCGGACGTGCGGCAGGATATGGAGGCGCCAGAGGGAGACGGGCCAGGACGCCGCGGGCGGGAAGCTCGAGGGCTACGGTGGTGGCAGCTTTGTCGCTACTGCGTCGATGTCAGGTCACATCGTCAATGTGCCTCAGCTGCAGGCAGCTTACAATGCGGCCAAGGCTGGTGTGAGCCACATGTGTGAGTTGAGGTTTACTTTCCCACTGTCTTTGACGTCAAAACCACCAATGGATCATCTGACAGAGACCTGGGATTCTAGGCAAGTCGCTGGCTGTTGAGTGGGTGGGCTTTGCTCGCGCCAACGCGATCTCGCCGGGGTACATTGCCACGGAGATTTCAACCTTCGTCAATGAAGACACCAAGAAGATTTGGAAAGACAAGATTCCCATGGGGTAAGTTGCCCAAACATTTCCCGAATGATCTATGGCCGGAACCCGTAAGATGGCTAATACCTTCTTTCTAGCCGTGAGGGTGAAGTCCACGAGCTCAAGGGAGCGTACCTGTTCCTCGCCTCGGATGCGGCTTCTTACACCACTGGAACAGACATCATAGTGGATGGAGGTTACTGCTTGCCATAGATATCACGCATTGACTTATCTTCTCTGGTGAATAGTCGGGCCCATATTAGGGGTATCAGCACTCTACCGCACCTTTGGCCAGATCAGGAAATAGAGATCAGGGAAATAGAGCGGTCCTTATTTCAGAAATAAAATTGCAAGCTCCAAAATAGCGGAAGTTGAATATCGCAGTATATGCCCAAATCGGCAGATCAAAATCATTTTTTCAACTGCCGTGGTTTACAGATTCGTACCTAGGTAATGTCAACGACAACACGGAAGCGATGTGATACTCCCGACGGAAATAGTTGACCGTAGTCTTGTACGATGTGAAACGCGATTGGCTCTTTCAAAGCCACGCAAATGCTTAACAGAGAGTCACGGGGCCTCTCCGACATTGCACCTGCGAGTCCAAGTCACAGGGCCACACCCTCCTTGGCATACTATCCGTTTCTATTGCCTCGAAGCGAGCCCAGGCACAGTACGGACTTGTCTCGGTAGAATTTAATCAAGTCGTCAGGAGGTGTGACCCACTCCTCCTGCGCGTTTTTGAATGTTTTAACGAACGTCACACTCCTAGTCCAAACAAGTGAGAAAAACCAGACCGTGCGTTCTACCCGCACTGCCACCCCAACGCATCACGGCGTTTTGGTTCTTCCAGACTTTTGGCTTTTCAATTTCCTTCTCTAATTTTAGAATGGTCTAGAGTGCAGTACATTCTGCATGTGGCTTGCTGCATATCATGCAATCCAACGACCAATATATCTGGGCATAGTGCAAGCAGAGCACAGACACGTTCCAAGGTTTACTAAGCCTTATGGTTACGGCCCGATGCGGTGTATTAGTAAAGTTAAACTTACTCTATATTGAGTCAGGGAGGAGGATTTGGTGTTCAGGGCATATCCTCTGAATGCTTCTAGGAACGTCGATCTCAGCACCAATGAGGTGTTGTGGAGATGGACTTAGAATGGTTCCGTGCTCAGGTGCTGAGAATCCGGATCTGGCCCCCTTCCATTGCTTGGCTTGCAGACTATGAAACCCTGATTGGGAATTCATTCTCCCCGTAGAGGTTTGGTTTGCAAAGTTGTCCAGCCGCAATGAGGCTGTCCCTCGGCTAAGAGGTTTGACCAGAGGCTTCTCCTCGACGATATCGGATGACATCTGGGGGGTTTCGCCAACGTTACTGTCGCGCGCGCTCTGACGAAGCTGGCCACGAGTCGTGTGGATCGTAAGGCGAGCTGTCAATGAAACCTCGAGATTCGGATGGATCGCGCAACAAGACCAGGCCGGCAGATGTTTCCCCGTCAGGCCGGTACCAGCCAGATCTTGACGGGACAGCCCGATTGGCCACCCCAGATAAACTGCGAACCAGGCGTAGGTGCATTTCAGCCGCATGATCGAGGCCTCAACGGTGGGGTTGCCATGTCAGGTTGATGGTGGGGATGATCCCCTCTGGCTCGAGGAATCCGATTGGCAACGGTCAATCGAAACGCAAAATAAGCTTCCAGGTCCGTTGGTTGCCGTCTGGGATGGGCTAGCCAGCCCTAGGGCCAGGAACGGGCTGGAACGGCTCGGCAGGGGAGTTCGTCCACAATAGTTCGTTGGATCGGGGCGCAGCGCCACTTTCTCCTGCCAAACACCTCCTGGAGTTCGTCCGATCCGCAACGCACAAACGGCTCGCAGGGCTATGGCGTCCCCTCGAGACGGCCAAAGCGCAGCTTACATCGTGTCTTGTCATCAAAGTAGGCTTTGCGTGGCACCCTTGCGCATGACATGAACAGCAGAAGATCGTAGGACATCATGTCATGCGAATTGGGCTAGCTTTCCGGCTCTTGTTTGGAGGGAGATGCTCCGAACTTGTTCTGGCAACATCTGCTTCATCCCACCTTCACAGCCTACAGCACAGCCTGCGAAGCCTGCGATTGCTTCTAGCACCGGCGAAATTGCGGAAGACAAAGCGGAAAATCGCAGCGAGAACTGCAAAGGCTGCCTCCGTGCTGGAGAGGGTGTATGGAAACAGACATCGTCCCTTGACTCCGTCGAGGTCACGATGAATTCTATAAGAAGGGCCATGTCTTCCTCATGTTCGTTGTGTGGTTGGCATCATCACATCAAGCCTTACTCACTACAATCTTCAGACACTCCAGCCTCTTCAGCAACCATCTCCTCGTCTTTAAAAAGTCTTATTCACCAAACTCATTCACCATGAAGTTCACTCTCACCACTCTTGTCCAGCTGGCTCTCTGCGCCTCCGCCCTGGCAGCTCCCGCCCCCCAAGCCACCGCTCCTCCCAATGCCAACATCCCCCCTTCTACCACCACTGACCTGACGGGCCAGAAGGTAAACACACCCTCCCACCCGCACTCGTTCCTTTACACACCTGCTAACAACGCTACTACTCAGGGAGCCGACGGCAAGTTCACCGTCGCGCCCGCGCCCGAGGACCAGACCTCCGAGGCGCTCCAGAAGCGTATTGCCCCCGTCGTGGCAGTCGCCGGCATCGCCGCGGTCAAGGGCGTGGCCATCCTGACCAAGATCGCGGTCGAGATCGGCGCCGACACCATCAAGAACCTGGGCAAGTGGAACCAGGCCCGCGAGGAGTTCTCCAAGAAGACCACCGCCGAGATGTGGGCCCGCAACCCGGACTACCAGAAGTTCCCCGCCGCCATCTGCTACAACAAGGGCTACAAGCTGCAGAACCCCGCCGGCATCGACGGCCTGGTCTCGGCCAAGCTGGAGCTGGGCCAGCTCAACACCGAGTGAGTTATCATATCTGCAGGGCCGTCATTGGCGTGCTTCGGTGTTCGAGAGGCGAGGCTAACATGTTCTCTCCAGCTACGATTGCATGTATATGACTGCCAACAACCAGTTCTATACCCAGGGCGACGGTGGTTTCATTAACGTGAGTGGCCCATCTCGGCAACGAGACTTCAAAGAGCTAATCATGTGCGCCTATAGTTGAGCTACACCTACAGCAGCCGCTGCACATTCGATCAGGGCACCGGCGATCTGACCTGTGGTGCTTAAGTGTACTCCAGACCAAGACATTTACCCATCAGGGCACTGGGGTTCTAATTTGTGGCTGGGAACCACCCACGTGTAAGACGGAGCTGGGATCTGGCCCAGGCGGGCATTTGCATGCAAGCGGAAGAGGCTGTGCTGAGAGCATAATTGTATTTCTATAGAGCTGGATTAATCTTAATTCAAGTCGTTGCTTTATGTTTAAAAGATCAGGTCAAATGTTCTTAAGCAGATCGCAAGTGGGATGGATCTGTACGTAGTTGCTGTCGATCGCCGGCGACCTTGACGTGGGACGTAGAGTCTTGGTCGTGTCAAAAGTTTACAGAGGCCATTGTAGCAACGCAGCATCTGGCTTTGAAAACAACACCTAAACTGGTGATATAGACTCTCCAGGAGATGCTTACCTTCTGTCAAGCTACCCACGTACTTCAGTACCTAGGTACCCACAGGAGGGCATCCCACAGGAGCTTGTTCCTCAGAATATTATTCAACGAGAGGGTATCCTATAGAAGTGTTTCTGGTAGGAGGTTGTGTAGTGAGATGCTATCTAGGAGGAGGTTATTTAGTAGGAGGTTATCTAGTGGCAGGTAGTTTAGTAAAAGGTTATCTGGTAGGAAGTTGTTTGGTGGGAGGTTGTCTGGTGGAAGGCTGTCTGGTGGGATCAGAGAATCTTCCCCTTAACATACCTAGGCACGTACTCTTCCAACCTCGAAGGTCTCAAGAAGTGACTTTGGATTGTTGTTCCCAAGTCTGATTCACCTCAACATTCCCTACTCCCATCTCCCAAGTCCCTTCCCTCTCGCGCGACACGTCCCAGGCAACAGCGCCAACCATCGTCGTCCCTCACTGATACCAACGCCATACCGGTATTCTCCGATGAATTCGACCACCCTAAGCCGCCATGGCTGACATTGGGACCCCATTCGGTTTCGTCAACCCTGAACGCGACGGCAAGCCCCCGTTTGCGAGCTCATACTCCCTACGCGCTCGATTGTTACGGCGTCGAACGACCACATTCTTCCCTCGGTTCCAGCAGCTTCCCGCCGAGCTACGCTCAGAGATCATGAAACTTGCCATCCAAGGCACTCGCAAGCGTCGCAAGATATGGTTTGATAAACAAGGCGCTCCCCTCGTGGTGCAGTCAAGTCGTGGTATCCTGCATTCGCAGCTACAGGACAAACTGCCGCCCAGCCTGGCCCAGCTTGCTTGCGTCAGCATGGAGTGGCAGGTGGAGGTTGAGAAGCAGCTTTTCGAAACCCTCGACCTCTGGGTAATGCCTGATTCTGGGCCTGACGAGTACGCCGACATCATCACTTTTTCGGCCATTGTCACTGGACCACGACGCCGATACTTGAAGTTGTTACGTCTCGAATCGTACAGAGAGTACCCAACTTACCAGGGACTTGGCTCCAAGGATGGTAATTTCCATCGCACCGGAGGCAGTTATGGGTGCATTGTGAGGCTCTTGCGGACCTTGGGTACCTGGGAGCCGGGAGAAGTCGCAGATGATTTGCTCGTCGTGGAACTCGAAATCGAGCTACAGGACTTTCCCTTACAACACTTGCGAGAAGAAATCGAACAGCTACCGAAGATTACATCCATTGGATCCTTAGGTATCACTATGGAGACCGAAGCCTTCAGCAAACTGCCCCTAGCTCTGCTCTGCCTGCTCCGCAAACTACCGCGTCTGAGGTCAACTCATCTCCGTCTCAGCCCTTGGTGCTTCTCACGCGACGATGATAGGGACCACCATGTCATAGGACTTATGCGTGGCTTCCGGACAGAAACACCACAGCTTACCGAACTAGAAATGGCACAACCATTCCTCGGCAGTAAGTGACTTCCTTGTTACCTGTACCACATCTCACTCCATGGAGGCTTTAGAAGCACCCAAGTCTCAGCTAACTATTTCCAGGTCAAACGAAATGGTCGAAGGGAATACTTGTTGGCATGTTGACTGGGCCGCCTATTGCTGCTTTTCGTCAAACTAGCTACCATCTCAAGAAACTTGTATTGGGAGGCCCTCTCGACCTACCCCTGTTTTTTGAGACATTCCACGGCGACCCTCAACAAGGCGACCTCGTACCGGAAGCGCAAAATTCATGGCCACACCTCGAAGTCCTGATATTTCGCGGACCAATCGTCAAGGAAAGCAGCCCTCTAAACTGGCCTTTGAAGGATGAGTTCTTGAAACTTGTGGGCCGTGCCGCCAGGAAGATGCCAAGCCTCAATTGCGCCGTTATCATGGTTGATTCACAGTGGGAATACGGATTTGAAGGTGCTGGGATGTCTATTGGGTTCTTGGGAGCTAGGTTCTCCAAGAACAGGTCCAAAGTCAACTTGAAGCGCCGCGGCACTCCACGGCCAGTACTTACGGTCGCCATGCACACGCCATCTCGATCAGCTATCCGGGTATGGAAGGATTCGATTGAATATACGAATCATATGAGCTTGCTCATCGAGTTCAAACCCCTTCCGACTTTTGATGAAAATAACGATCTGGTCATTCATCAGTGGCAAGACTGGAAAGACTAGCGAAGGCGATGCACTGCAGAGTTCAGGAAGTCAAATTGGATGGGGACCCATGGATATCTGAAGGGCAAGAGAGCAGAGAGAGCGCATGGCTTCCCCCATGATATTTGAGCATCGTCTGTTTGTTAACGGGCCAAGCCGTTTTCCTAATGTAGAAAAGGAAAGAGAAGATAATGCGCCACCATGCAACAAATTGCTGTGTTCCACTTGCCGTCCGCCAAACTATCATATAGGAGGTCATCCTATAGGGTCTTGTCCCGTATACTATTACCGTAGCACCGCCACATTTTTGAAGGACTTAAAGGTCATTTGAGTCTCTGTGGCTGCAATAATTTCCTTGTGATTGCTTCATATATGAGTTTACCCTGGGGACGTTTCTTGACGGAGAATGCCCTATGAGGAGAATGTCCTCTAGGTTAGTATTTCATACAAGGTTTTCATATAGAATATAGTCTAATAAGATGTTATCCTATAAGATATTATCCTATACGATATTATCTAATAGGAGCTAAGAGGTTATCTGATAGGAGTTAGGAGGTTGTCTAAAAGGAGGTTGTCTCATTGGACCCGGGGGTTGTCTGATAGGAAGTGGGGGGTTGCCTGGGGGGAGGTTAAGGTAGAGATGCCATGGCCGCATAGCGGACACCAGAGCAAATCTCGTTATAGAATAATGCTACTTGAGATATTGTTGCATGGGAAGCTGTTGCTTGAGAGGTCGTCCTATACGGACGTAGGAGGTTGTCAGAGAGGAGGCGGGTTACAGCACCCGAAATTTGCCCAGGTGCTATGCGAGCTGTTCCTAAATTATCCTGAGATACCCTTCTGTAGGGAATTATCCTGCTAGACCATGATTGCTTGTACACTCCTCTATAGTATCTTAGTCTGCATGATTCCAATTCCCCAGAAGTCGGATTGTGCAACCTCGATTAATGCCTAATAGACCGTCATGCTTGTGTAGATAACACGTGTGTGTGTGCCTACCGGGTATGTGTGTGTACCTGTTCACACGCGTAACAGACTATAATGTAAATCCATCTGGTGTTTCGTCTTGATCATCACTGGCGATTAGGGCCGTAATTAATTTACCAAATGCTAGGTGCTAACCTCGAAGCTCGAGAAGTGTGGCTTTGGGTTGACATCTCAAGGCCCAGTGCTTTTTCCTTCGTCAAAAATGATAAACCTTTTTCCGACTCGATCACTTCTGTCGCATCAAGAGTATTGAGCGATAGCTAGAGGTTAAATCTCCGGCTATTCGTCATTTTCAAGTTCTGTGGTTTTCCAGCACCAAAAGTTGTTGAACAGAAAATGCGAGGCCATGTCTTCCGGCTAATACAAGCTGATCTTAGATCTTATCTCTATAGTTGGAACACAGCTTGCCAGCGATCCATGTTGCCCTCAAATCCATTGTGTGGTGAATATCATTCGTAGGATCACCCTCCACCAGTACCAAGTCGGCACGCATCCCCTCTCGAACCCATCCACGGTCCGTGAAATTGAGTCTTTTGGCCGGTAAGCTAGTTGCAGATCTCAGCGCTTCCAAGGGGGTGAATCCACATTCTTTAACCAACAGTTCAAGTTCTTGATGGAGTGAAAGCCCATAAGCAGTCCCGGCAGCGAGGCCAGTTGAGTCAGTACCACTACAGCGTTGGTAAGCTTTGATAAGTTGGTGGTTTTACCGTGTCAGGTGATTACTTACCAGAGAATATCGATTCCTACCTCATTTAGGCTCCTCACTGTGTCGATCGCATATCGAAGACTGCCGTCGCTTCGTTTTGTCATTGCCAGACATTGACACATTCTTTCTTCTCCCCCCTTTTCAAGCAAACCTTGAGTACGAGGATCATGCGCATATTTCTGCTGCATCTCTAAGCCTTCTTCGGTGTTACTTCCGATCACTGCCAATGTTGGGATGCAGAAAGCACCGCTTTTCTGAAACGCTTTGACAAGCTCGCCGGTTGGTGGCTTGTCAAGTACTGCATGGGCTGTTCCATCGACACCTTGGGAGAGAACCTCTAGGGTATCATCAAGAGTGAATGCGTGGGCCAAAACTGTAAGATTCGACCGATGCGCCTCCTCTATAATTGCTTTCTCCACGACTGTGGGGAGCTTGGGAAGTTCCATCTGGAACGCAGTACCGGACTCGTGGAGAATTTTGATATAATCAGCGCCAGCTTGAACCTGACCGCGCACAAATTTGGGACCGTCCTCTTCCGTCTTGAGAGGATTCTCATCAGGTGGAAGCTCGATACCTTGCCTCTATATCGTCAAAGTATGTCAGTATGCTATGCAAAAGTTTGGCGATTTGGCGCATTATCACCTTGAGCAATGGTGTTGGCCAGCCGCCCTCGGGCGTTGCTGATTGCATTGCAGCTTTGATATCAGAGCAGTCACCGTCTTGCACTAAGGCACGCAGCTTATCAATCTGAAAAGGAGCATTTCCCAAGTCACACTGCGTCGTGACTCCAAACCGTAGGCCTTGTGCTAACCCGGATTCATTGCCAAAATCTATGTGAACATGGGCATCGATAAAGCCGGGCAGCAGAGTGTGCCCGGGTTTTGATATGGTGGGTCCGTCAAATTCGATAGTCGTCGACGATATCTTCGAGATTTTACCACCACTGACTAGAACTGATCCGCGATCAATGACATCTTGACCGTCGAAAATCCGCACGTTTGCAATGACGAAATCAGACATGATGAGGCTTGTTTGTGACTGATAGACTCGAATGATTAGAGCGTAAGGTCACAGGTTTCTATATCATGGGCAGTCTGTACCGGGTTTGTTACTCCCCGAAAGTCATGTCCTACATATACGTGCCCAGCCAGGACTTTTGCTTTACTTGTTCAGCTCGCACGGGACAGTCAAACTAGAGCGGTCAGAACGATGACGTATACCACTCGTTAGCTTTGCCCGGATAGCGAATGTGGCTTGTACATAGCAAGGCCAGGTTGACGAGCCGTTAGTTGAAACACTCTGCGGAAAGATGGGTGCCAAGATGGTATATTCTCCAGGCGAGGGCCGGTGCAAATTAGTACTTGCGAGCGCAAACTCTCGGGTACCGTGCTTAGCCTCAGTCAGTTGACCGCGATTCTGAAGATCTCAGCGACTTGGTCTGGCCTAGTTATGGAAGTACCGATTACCGTTAAAACGGTGCTGAAATTTCAGCACGGATGTTACAACGTTGATTCGACAAAGTCTTGTCCATGCTCAAAGGCGCCTAGCCTCAACTCTAGAATTAGTAGGTCCCAACCCTTTCCAGAATCCGAACAATCCTTCTCAGATGACTCTTAGCTAAGTTGCTATCAATTTCATTGTTTATAGATCTTCAGCTTTTGAAATACACATTTAAGTTGCCAGGCTGACATACATGTCACAGCCCATTTTCAGCCATTATCTTGTACACTGGGAGTTGCATTCATGACCATGTAACTACCTCGGATCCTACACATCCTAAGAAGGCCGAGTATGTATAGAGAATCCCGATAACTGACAAGCCACCTCCACCTCTGGGTTCAAGATCAAAGACGGGACCTCATACTCTCCCCCATTTTGGGGACGAAAAGGAATAGGCCGTGTGCTGGAGAGTTCTCGCAACCTTTTGCGAAACTCTTCGGCTGTTGCATTGAAAGCAGCCTCGTCAGCTCGGTCAGACTGGTACATGATGAAAGAAGGCAGCACTTCGAAGCCGGTGTAGTAGAGCATCCCATGGGTTATAGGGAACAGAAGATCGTGGATGGGCCCACATATCCCTCGAGGCGAGTAGTGCTCCTTCCAACCCCCAACCGTCACCACGACCATGGCGCGCTTCCCAAACATCTTGCCCTCTCCGTATCTGTCCCCCCACCGCTTGTTGTTGTGCTCGCCGTTTCCGTACGCGAAGCCCGCCGAGTAGACCCTATCCACCCAGCCCTTCATGATCGCAGGCATGGAGTACCACCACAGCGGGAACTGTAGAATGACAATGTCGGCCCATTTCAGCTTCTCCTGCTCGCTCTTTACGTCACCTGTGAGCGTATCTGATAATGTTGCCTCGCGCGAAGCGTAGGCCACCTTCAAGCGGGTCTCTGGTGGGAGCTTTGGGAAGTCGGAACGGTCGACCTGGCTTTTCCAGTGCATGGCGTACAAGTCAGAGATCTGAACCTCGTGACCCAGAGCTTCTAGTTCCTCGACTGCGGTTTGGAGGAGGGAGCCGCCAAGTGACTGCGGCTCTGGATGAGCGAAAACAATGAAGACTTTCATCTTGGTGGCTCAGCAAGTACTTTGAGTATAGAGAGCTGTTGGCAAAGATTAGGAATTGAACTGTCTTCGAGTAATCCGACAGATCTTTCGAGTTTTATCCCGACATGCTGTGGTGTGATGTTCGGTCATGTGTTATGTCCGGCGACTTCACATCAGGTCATCATAACATTCGATGTATGCTGTCAGACGTGTGTTAATTATGCATTGTATTTAACTCAGATATACAAGTAGCCTAATTTGGTGAAATTCGCTACAAAGTACTGGAAAACCCTTTTATGATTCATATAATGAGTTGTCGCTTTGCGGAACCACCTTCCGCAAAGGACTCAGTGCTGATGCAATCCTTCTTGCCCAGATTTTACATTACACAATACTACACATTTAGGGCCAGATACTCGATAATTCCCAGTATAGTCTAAACCCCTACCTAGTAACTTTCTTACTAAGCTGCTTATATATATAACTATACCTGTTTAGGTATTAATAGGGAAGTTACTTACTAGGCTTAAAAGCTATTACTATCTTCTCTATTAGATATAACTAGTTAGGGAGAAAAAGTTTTATATTATTACTATTATAAACTATAAGTTATTAAATTATATTATAAGTAAGCTAACTATAATATTACTAACTATTTATAAGCTACTATAATAAAGCTTAGATCCCTTATTAGCTATACTAATAATAGTATAAAAAAGAACTTTTCTCTTTCTAATAATCTTATAAAAGCTAAATATTTAATATATATTATATTTTTAGAGAATAAAAGAGTACCCTTTAAACTATATAATAGTAACTCTTTTAAACTAACCTTTAATTTCTTTATAGAGATAATTAGTTAAGCTCTAAGTTAGTTAAAAGATATACTTATTATACTATTAACCTAGATAGTTTATAGAAAGTAAAAGCTATATTATTAATATTAAAGACTTTTATATATAAGTAATAATATAATAGTAGCTAACTATTATCTTCTTTTTCTCTTTAAATAATTTAGATAACTCTTATTAAATATACTTAACTATAAATATAATAGTTTATAGAGCTATTATTAAAGAGTATAAGAAGGAAGGTCTATTTAATCTAATAAATATTTACTAATAGAAACTTATATAGAATAAAATTATCTATATTTTAAAGGAGAAAACTCTATATAGAACTATTTTATATTAATACTTAAAAATAAGTATAATACTAAAAGAAAAAGTATAGAAGATAGTTTATATTTCTTAACTATTTTAATATTATATATAATAAAGAAACTAATATAATAAAGAGCTTAGAAAAGAACTTTTTAGTAATAGAGTACTAGTATAAGGGTTTAATATAGCTTTAATTTATACTACTTAGAGACTTAAAGCTTTATTAAGATATCTTCTAATAAGAATTAGTACTTAATAAGAAGATTAATAGTCTAATACTACTATTATAAGAAGAAGCTTTTAGTAATAAAGAGAATAGAGCTATATAAATATATCTATAAAAGGATTCTAGTAATTTAAATTAAGTTCTTAAAACTAGTAATTTATTATTATTTTCTAGTATAGCTTAGGTTTCTCCTTTTCTAGTAAGATAATAAGCTTATAATACTATTAAAGATAAAATAAATAAAAAACTATTAATTATTCTTAATAGACTTATTTAGTAATTAGAGTAAAAAGAAAACCCTTCTTAGCTTAATATAATAGTAGTTATCTTAATAGATATATAAGCTTATTATTTTAAAAAGAATAGTTAGCCTAGCTAATATAAGTTAGGGGCAGTGGCCTAGGGGTGGCTGGGGGTCCCTGTAGGGGTCCCTATAGGGCCCCTTATTAATAAGGAAGCCACCCACCTACACCTTCTACCCAAGGGCTAAGGGCCCTTCCTTCCTTCCTTCTTTTCTTCCTTAGGCAGACCTACTTGTAAAATCCATATAATTTAGTATAAACTTTAAGCCCTTGTGCTGTAAAGCCTAAGTAATATCTTAATATAGTAATAAAGTAGTAATATTTTATATATATAAAATAAAAGAGGTCTTTATAAGTATAGAAATATAAAATTATATATTTAATTTAGCTAAGAATATTAAAATAGTATTATAGGTAAGAATATATAGTATTTAAGAGAGGAAAAAAGTAATATTAACTATAGTAGAAAGGCTAGTAAAAGGGATATAGTTAAGGGCTATCTACTAGTTTAAGGGTTATATTTAATATTTATATATATCTTACCTAAAATATATTATATTAGAATTTTAAAATATATATTTTATAGCTTATAATTTACTTTATCTAATATATAATTATTTTATTTTTATCTCTCTTCTCTATTAAGAAATATAGAAGTATTACCTAGTATATAATAAATTTTAGTATTTTTTATTATAACTAGTAGAGCTTTATAAACTACTAAATATATTTAAACCTTAAGTACTAAAATTCTTATATCTCTTTAATAAATAGCTAAAATTTAATTTTAACTTTATTTCTATATATAAAAAGACTTAATTAATAGTTTTAAAACTTTTTTAAAGTTAAAAAACCTTAATTTAGCTAAAAAATATTAAGTATTAATATCTCTACTAATAAAGTACTTTAAGATTAAGCTTTAAACCTCTAACTAACTACCTACCTATACCTAACTAGTAGACTACTAATATTTTTTATAAATAATACTACTATACTTTTCCTTTTTCTTTAACTATAACTATAATAATTCTTTTTATAATAATCTAACTATATCTCTATTACTATTATCTTTCTTAGTACTTTTAATTTTATTTAATAGACTATTAGCCTAGCTTTATAATAATAAGTATATAAAATAACCTACTTAAAGCTCTACTAGTTATTTTCTTCTTTTTTTATATTATCTAAGCTAAGTAAAAAGTTTTAAAGTACTATATAAATATAAATAAACCTAATCTACTCTTTAATATTATATTTAAATATAAAAACCTATACTATCTTTTATCTCCTCTTTAGTAACCTAAATATCTACTCTACTATAATATAAAGCTAAGTATAATAGAGATTATATAACTTCTTTATATTAAATAGCTTTCTATCCCCTTCTCTCTAATCCTATAAATAATACTATACTAATAGAAATAATACTAGAATACTCTTTTATAAACTAAATTTAGTATCTATTAAATAAAATCTACTTAAAGGGATTATAAAGTCCTTTTTAAAAGCTTTATTTAGAAGTATTATATTATTTATTAAGCCCTTAATACTAGCTAAAATATATATAAATAATTTATTATTTTTAACTATAATAAAGATATTTTATAATACCTACCCTTTCTAATCCTCTACTTTACCTACTTAATTATAAGTATATAAGTTATAATATATATACTATTAATAGTACTAATATACTTATTAAAGTATATATTCTTCTTCTATAGCTTATATTATCTATTAAGCTAGTTTTAAGGCTTTAATTATATTACTATTTTTATTAGAATTTTAAAGTACCTTAAATATCTCTATATAATCCTACTAATAATTATTTAATATAGAAAAAATAATAAGTATAGTTTTATTAAATCTTATTATATATATAAATAAAGATAAATACTATTAACTAGTATACTACTATTAACTACCTTATATTTATAAAGAGTATATATTCTATTAGCTAGATAAGAAAGCTTCTAAAAGTATTTTTAAATATTTAAAATATATTATAAAACTATATCTTACTTCTATATAGAAAGCTATTTACTAACCTATTTATAGCTCTAAACTAAATATCTCTCCCTCTTATAATAATAATATCTATAAAAAACTATATCTAGCTTAGATATTAGTCCCTATATATATAGTAATATATTACTATATATAAAGCTACTAATATATATATCTATTAGACTTATAGTTATACTATCTTAGCTATAAACTATAAAAGCTAGTAAACTAAACTAGGTTTACTAAACTAATAAATAAAGCTTAGTTATAAAATACTAATCTAGTAATAGAATATATAATAATCTTCTCCTAAAGTAGTTATAGCTAGTAGAGAGATTATAGTAGAGTAAGAGGTACCTACTAAGACCTAGTTTAGTAGTATATAAGTAGAGAATTCTACTTATAGGTAAAAACTACTATTAAAAGAGGAATAGAGGGCTTACTAAGATAATAACTATACTAGAATATAACCTATTTAATTACCTAACTATACTGGGAATTGTCGAGTATCTGGCCCTTATGGACCCACCTCTTGGGTAAAGATTAACAGGAGCCCGGCAATTTAAGTGTCGACAAACTTATTCCCCAAACCATCAGCTGCGCACGAACCGAGTAGGAAGAAAGACCGAAGAGCATTCAGGCTAGTTCTGATGCAGAAGCATGTGCATCAGAGGGGTGAGTAGTCAGGCCATTACCGTACCGCCTGATCTAGTTTGCTCTTACCCACTGCCTAAGCAACCCCGACAGCCGTGATCCGGCTGCAATGCCCAGGCCGGGCATATACACCTAGGCAAGTTTTGGCACCCTGTGTCAGCACATACCTCGAGATGGATGATCTTCAATGCGCTAATGTTTTCAAACCTCTTTGATAATACTGCATGTCAGGTTATGGATATGGGGAACAGTATGCTAGCTATCTTGTTAGCCTAGCTCGGATATTGCGTTGTTTATTTTGGAAAAAGTGATATCAAATATTTGGAAGTCAAGGCATGCAAGACAGATTCAGCAAAATGTTCTAGCAAGCGCTCAATCAAACTGTGATTATGGATTCGTCTGGGAGCTTTCCATATATGGGGAAAGTATTACTGCCCGTACAGAGACAATGGGCGTTCTCTGTTCCTCTGCTACCAGCTATTCAAAGTTCCGTCTATTAAAAGACAATGCTGGATCATTCTTAGTTATGTCCGAAGGTCATTTTGAGGCATTGTTGTAAGATCTCCGCCCACCACCTTCATAGTTTTGTGCTCTCAGACTGATAGGATTAAATCTCAGAATGGGATGGAATCCTGTAGACTTTTTTTTTTTGGCGCCAGTAAGTCTAGTCAACCCTGCTTTTGCAATCTAGATGGTGCTCAATGCCCAAGGTTTGTGAGTCAGACTCATAATGGCAATTGTACCAGTCACGATGAGTGAAGATGGGTAGCTACAAGTTTCTCATGAGAAGCGTCAGACAGCAGATCCCATGAGCTGGGTTTGTGTAAGTTGAGGCGAACAGGTTGGGGACATTTGTGTTCTAAAACATCCGTGAATAATACGGCTCAGCACAAATCTACGTCACTTTTATCAAAGACCCTCGTTTGAGTTCTCAATGGTATATTTCCGAGTGATCACTGCTCAAGATCACTCCGAAAGCCTAGGTATAGATAATAATTACAACATGTGGCCATGTCATTCCGAGTCATCCGGAAAATTCGTGAGCTCGCTCTCATCTACTTAAGCCTCACGCACATACTGCAGGCGACCAGCAATGCTCCCAACAGACCTCTTCTTTGTGCAGCTGGTCGAGCCGTTGCCCGGGGCAGCGGTGGCATTGGTAGCAGCACCGCCCTGGGGCGACAGGGTGATAGTGCTGGCGGAGCTGTCCTCCTGGAAGATGCCGCCATAGATGATGCCCTCGTTGATACCGGCGGGCTGCTGGCCGTCCTTGGTAATGTCGGCGCCGCCGTTGACACCCTTCTTGAGCACGCCGAAGTGGTACTGGCCCTGACCGCTGATGTCGTTGGGGAGGGCTTCGGTGACCTGAGCGAGGGGCTCATTACCCGTGGAGTAGAACACCTGGGTGGTGCTAGACGGGGGAGAGAGTCAGCACGTGTGAGAGTTTCTTGGAAGTGGAGTGGTTGGCTTACTTTGCGTTGAAATCGAGGGTCAGACCAAAGTTGTGGAAGACACCCTCGGTGAAGGGGGTGCTGAAGAGCTGTTGGCTCTGCTTGACGTTTCCAAAGAGGATGAGGCTGTCTGGGTCAACTCCACCCTGGGTGGCAGTGTCCAGCATGGTACCAGTCTTGAGGACGAACTGATTGGTGCTGAAGTCGTTGCTCTCAACGAAAGCGAGCTGGTACTCGTGCGAGAGGTTGAGGGGGCGAGCAGCATCCTTCATCAAGCTGAAGTGCAGGCTCTTCACGCCCTGGGTGGACGGGTCGGTGCCATTGTTGCTGGCAGGAAGAAGCTCAGCACGACGGAAGCCGAGCTGAACGTTGTCTGCACTGGGAGCAAAAATGGACTCGTCGCTGCGAGACTGTTAGTCGGTCTTTGTCGATATCAGCTTTAACCGGGACTTACTTGATTGTGACCTCCAGAGGAACGGTGCCGACGTCAAAGAGAGATGGGGCGACATCGGGAAGCTGCAGGAGCTGGCTGAAGGTCACGTTCTTTCCGAAGACATTGCTCGGGTTGAACAGGCCGTTGTCGGAATCAAAAGCAGAGAGCTGGGTGCCAGCAGGGACGCGACCGTCGAACTGGATAGCAGACTGCGAGGCCGCCAGCGACGCAAGTGAGAACAGGGAAGTGTGGGTGAGAAGGCGTTGAGAGAACATCTTGAAGTAATTCTGTTATTCTAGCGAACGAAAGGAACGTGGGGCCTAGGACTAGCAAGGCAACGAATGACTGTGGGTTTAGAATACAAAGTAGCGCTGTCAAGAAAGGATGAGACGATCCCACGTCTTGTCTCGGGTGGCAGGGCCAGCGGGATTGTTATAGGGGAGGGATGTCGGGGCGCGCGTTCTAACGGACTGCTGGAGCCCCCGAATAACCTTATTGCAGCCATGTTTGAAGTTGACGCTGCCCCTTGATGCGGCTCTGGGCAGCGGAAAGTCACGAAGATCTCCCCCATGGATGGAGTCGACAGGACTCCCTGGTTGAGATCGGTAGATGTGCCGACGGGACGTGGAGCAGCTATGTCCCGGGCCACCGTAATTGTTAGGAGGGAGACATTGCACAATATGAGTAGAAGAGGGCGGCTTATTTCACGCACGAATCATGTCTCCGTCTGATGCACCCTGATCGACCGACAACCACGGTAGCCCATGTGCCTAACTTGCGCTCCTAGTGTCTCAGCAGTCCGCATCTGGTTACGCGGACGAGTCAATTCCTGCACTCTTCATTCTGGCCCCCGAAGCCGTCTAGCCTCTGCGGCTGTGCCCGACGTTCGTGCAGACTTCGCAACTGGGATGAAATAGGAGTTAGCTACATGCTAAGTAGTGCTTGAACAAGCAATTCAGGAGAATGCAATGCGCACTGAGAGATCTCCAAGCAGAAAGCCATATAGTGAGGTAGAAATGAACGCTGAATGAATGGTTGCGTGTCAAGATGTGTTTCATAATCGTTTGTCAGGCGATTCCTCGCTATCCGACAAATCCAGTAATTGCAAATGAAGGTGGGTAATAAGGTTTCCAGCCAAGACCACCCACCAATTTTGCAGCACCGGCCCCAATGATAGTTTCTAGCGGTTCAATCACTCAGGTTTCGTCTTTATGGGCATGCACTCTTGGGCTACAAGCCAGATTCGACCTCGATTGCGGCGGTTATTACCGAATCTCTGGGCAGGACTGTTTGTTTACTACCCTTGCGATGAATAAGCTTTGGCTACGTTCAACACCAGGGTGCCTTAGCAAAATGAGTTCGAGTTGGGTCACTACAAAGTGCACAAGTAGGCTTTTGTGATCGACCTTACTCGAAGATCTTCCGTTGCACCTTATGCTTAAGCTAATTACTTCTACTCCGGATGAGTCTGGACGATGGCCCAAGTAGCACTTATTATTAGAGCCATCCATATTCACATCGACACATCCACTGCCCACGCACAGCGGCGCGAACGTGCACGCCGCAGCCTCATCGCGCTGCTAATATTTGATATTGTCATCAAATGTCTATTAAAACCATGAATGGCGTCAAGGCACCTCGGAGATTGTCTTGATTCTAGCCAGAGCTGGCATGCCAAGAGTTGGCAGCAGACTCACATGTCCACACTCTGGCTTGGCTTACAGATTCAACGACGAAGAAAGAGCTCCACTCGGCGAGAAATCTTGAAGAGGTTAGAAGAAGGAACTCCATGAGGATCTATCGGGCTCAATTCGAGCTCACTTTTGGCGGCCGCTGCCCTCGGCGAACGATGCTTTTCGAGCCTGTGCAGCCCGCCGAGGGGCTCGTAATCGTGGGCACTACTGAGTCGTCACCAGACCCTGTAATCTAACTCAGGCTGAAAGTCATCCATTTTCCTTCCAGAATCCCCGAGGGCCGGTATATGACGAAAGATATCTCTTTCAAAATCCTAGAATAGTTTCCACACCGTTCCAAGGACTCCCATTCGGTGTGGTGTTTTCTAGTGTTGATGAGCTCCGGTATTAATTCCAATCATGATCGATCGGCAGCCCTGACAGATAAGGTTGTAGCCAGGAGACACCATGCACCGCAATGACGAACCCACATGTACTAATCTATGTTGCTACTTTTGGGTCATATCGTCACCGCATCAAATTATCATGAACTGGGGACTTTCATCGAGAGTTTTGTTGGTAGGTAAGCAGTACCAGAACCCATCTTGCCTGTTGGATATTCAATTTGGATCGTGGGAAGTGCTTTGCCTGTGCTTGAATAGCAGACTTCCTCTGGACGACGTGGCTATGTCTTGAATATCTTGGTACCGATTGTAGGCCACAGCGCAGCGAGGCCTTAGCAAAGACGAAATTTGTCAAGTTCCAAAGTGCTAGTGCTCGTGATTGTCACTGCGCAGGCCCAGACTCATCCTCCGTAGGAAATGCCAATGTCCAAGCCAGACAAAGATTAACATACGCCCAAGTCTTCGTTTAAGAATGAAACAACTCAGTGCTCGCAGAAATTATAATCCTCCGCCGCACTTTCCATGTCTTTCCCCTTTTTCGTTCTCTCCGCCATGAGCTCCAGCCTCAACTCCTTTGCCTCCTCCAGTGACATTAGACCTTCGGGGATCTTTTCACCCGAGGATGTTGTCCCCGGAGCATCAGGGCCACTTTGTGACTTGGTTCCGACCCCATTCCACCATGACTCCTGCTGTGGCGGCACATTTCGCGTCGAACAGATGCGGTAATGCGGATCCACCAGCCATAGAACAAGAAATCGCCGATGGCCGGGTCTCGTCTTGTCGGCCAGCTCGAAAGGCTCGACCTTGTGCTGGAGCGTGTTGGGAAAAACCAGCAAGCGACCCTGTGGTGTGGATACGGAGCCGAGGTTTTGGTATGGGGGCTCTTGTCGGAGACTGCCTGAAGCGACGCCGAATATCTCGGCCAAAGGGGCATGGTCATCTTGGGGAGCAATGCTGTTAGCTCGTCTCCCCTCCAACCGCTCAAATCACAGGAGTCAGGTGTTGGTATCGACTCTCATCACTTACCCTGCTCATATATCATGTCCGCGTCATCAAAATTCGCTTCAGTGCGGAATGATATCCTCGACTCCGTTACGTTGTCGACGTCATAGTAATAGAGAGCCGTAGCTACGATATGCTCGTTCAACAGGCCCTCAATATGCCAATTGCCTCCGTCGTATTTTGGCTTTTCCGGTGTCAGCTCGATGCTCGAGAGTTTGATGATTAACTGAAGCCCTTCGTCACGGAAGTCGTCCTGTATACGAAGCGAGTAGTAGTCATGATCGTGAACTAAAGGTTCACCGTCATCGAAGCCGAACAATGTTGCCTGAGGCCGTCTCCTCTCGACAACCGCTTTTCCAGTAAGCCCCGCCTTCCATTTATCGTAGGAGAAGGAAAGCCCTGGCTCAGGGTGGACGACCTTTCGGAGATTCGTTTTGTGGAATCGTCTCACTGCGGACCCGAGCCCCCATTCATCCACATACTTATCTGGCTCAACGTTGGAATCCCGTGTCAAATCTCCTTCCCTCGCGGTTTCATCAGCGCTGACAGGCTGGCCGATGTAGTCCAAAACTTTTTCTCGGGCCAGTGCGTAGGCCTCCGGGTTAGACTCGCGATTGAAATCAACTTCATACAGACCTGGAAACCATTCGGGTAAATCCGGTGTGAATTGGGCGCCGTACGTCCGTATGCGCGGTGGTGTTCGTCCATGATATCCGTGAACAAGCACTTCGTTCCAAGGCGCAACTGTGACCTGGTTAGAAAGCCGTTCCATGTCTCGAAAATGAAGGGCAACATAATGTTAGATTGCAGAAATGCCTCGTGGAAGCACCATGCGGCTCGCACATTAAGACGTCAGAGGGTATGTTCCAAGGTTCCTGAAGTCCACATACTTGCAAGCGGAATTATTTTCTCAATGGCTGCATACACTGCAGCATGGTGTGTGGGATGGAGATTGTTGATGTACGACGTGATCTGAACGTCGGTTCCGGTGCTTTCGGTGAACTCAATTTCGCAGGGAAGCCATTGGAATTTCCTGGACCACATTTCGCGGACCGGAGGAGACCAGCCAGGATTCCGAATCGGCGGTGGCTGTTGAATGTGTGGGGCGGTTTCTGCCTCTTCATATGGGCCGGCACTGGAGAAGTCGAGAGGTACTATACCCCCGTTGACCAGAACCTTTGTCCTCCCATAAACCAAAGGGAAAAGAGACGGGTGTACGAGATTCAGCACCTTCTCATCGGAGTTTGGATGCCAGTCTCTTTCGGAATCAGGTCGTTCAAGCAGTGGTCTAACGGCTTCCTTCAATTCTTGCCTGAGAGCTTCCGTGACTCGTCGGTCAGACTTGGAGATTCTTGAGCCAGCATCGAAGACAAGCACTCGACCGGTGCACTCAAACCGCCGTGCCTTGTCCCGAAGCTCAGTCAGACACCAGTCCCACGCCATGTCGCTGATGAGGGGGACGGCTTCAGCCTCCTTCTTCCATCTGGCAACAATCTCATCGTCGAAGACTTTCTCGTGCCAGTCTTTCTTGTCCGTCAGGGCGTTCATGACTCCCATCATGGCCACTTCTCTAGCGGTCAGGCGAGGCCACTGGTGGAAGTCATTGGCACCATGGCGAAATCTATCCTGATTCTTAGGGAACCTGTCGTCCAATTCGAAACGATAATCATAACCGAATCCAGGGACCTTGAGCTGATCATCTCCAGTGTTGTCAAAGTCCTCTTCGAGGCCGAGTTCCAATCGCCGCATGTTGGCAGTTCGTAGCAGCCGGTGGTTCAATGACACGGAGAGGGACTAATAAAAGGTTTGGAAGACTTCTGTGGCCAGAACAGTATCATCTATGAGTGCTTCTGGGACGGAATTGGCCTTTTGAAGTCTCTGGCGATGACAGGAGGTCGAGCCTTACGATATTTCCCAATGGGTGATAGCGCAAGGCTCCCACACGCTGCCTTGCTAGCGCTGCAGGCATTTTAGGCAGCGGAGCGCTTCACTGCTATGCTCATTCTCAAAGTGGAAACTCATTTGGATTGAACCAACATTCTTCGTTGTGATATCTCGCCTGCAGCATAGCTCATACAAGCCAACAAGTACTATTGCATCAACTCACCGCCTGAGGTCTGATTTCCCGATCCGCATTCACACAATTGGACCCACGGCAGACAATGCAGTGGTAGTAACTTAAGTACCTGTGATATGTGCACCTTGAGTCACCATCTGGGCTTATAATGCACGTAATTTAGTACATAAATCGAGCGCTGTAATATGGCAATGGCTTCAACCATATCAGCTGTGCCATTCATCCCAGTGATAAAGTGTTCGTCCTGGTGGATCGAATACGCTCCAACGTGTGGTGAGGAGTTTTGTCTTTCGCAATTAGCACCACATTGGTCTCCCCCTTGGACACAGTCATCTGACGTTAAGAATCAGTATTATGGATCCCGAGGATACACGGAATCCCGCAGAGCTGTGCACTCTTAGCAGAAGCGGGCAGACGGATGTTCAAGCGGCTAAGTCTCGAAGCGGACGAGGATTCACAGGGTGTCGATATCTGCTATTATATCGCTGCATTCATCCAGTGAATCAGTAAGCAGTGTTGTTTATCAGAATTTCTATGAACTAGTCTCTTATGGAATAATTGCTGAGAGGGAAGCCCCGAGAGTCTTGAGTGCTAGCCCGGCACCTTTAACGTAGAAGCTCAAGACTCCCAACACTCCTCCTGAGCAGACCAAGGTTAGACAAGTCCATCATGCCCCATAAAGAACTCTTTGAGTTGTTGTGTCACTTTCAATGTAATGAGCTGCTTATCGTGGCACCTGAGAGCTGGGGATAACATCTAACCAACTGGGCAAGGTTATTTTTGCTGCAGTGTATTGTGCTGGATTTAGCAACTGAAACAAATGCAGGCCAGCGCCGCGGCTGCATCTCACGTGTGCGGCCTGAGAGGCGGCCGCAAGAGTGGTGTATTGGAGCCCAGGTTGTGGGGTCGGCGAAGCTCCATCTCCAGCTTGAGTTGATGTGGCTAGCTCTGGACCGCCCCAAGCGTACATCTGATGCAGAGGGGCATTACTTGGGGTTGCAGCGCCTCAGGCGGGTTCCCTGATTTTGGCATAGATTGTCTTGGCTGGAGACCGCGCTTAACAGGCCAGCGGTAGGCCAGTGGTGCTTGGGTGTTAGCACCTCCCCTGTCGGGCCCACGTCATTCCACCAGGCCAAAAACGAGGCCCTTTGGGAAGAAAGCTTGCGTCCTTTCGACCTCGATCTCGTCGTCCAAAAAGAAGAGATTGCCAGAACAGAGAAGTTGGGCATTGCAACAAGGTGCTTCAGGACTCAATTGGCTTTTTGGAAACTGCCGTCTGGCCCAAATTGCCCGTTCACCTCGTCCTCACCAGCCCTGGGCTCCATTGCCCTCGCCATCCAGCAACCGTGACGCGTCCAAGCTCCCTTTCATATTGAGCTTGCGCTCGCGGCAGCTTCAAGCGATCATCCTAACCCCAACGGAGAGCAAAGGAGACCACCCAGTCTCCTCTGTCTTCTACCATGGCTCCCAGACGCTGGTTCGACCTGCGAAGACTGCTTGGCTTTGACAACCCGCGCTCTCATTCGGGAAGAGACTGGTGGCACGAGTCCCACCAGCGACTCCTCCCCAGCTATGTGGACGAGGCACTGCAGTCCGCCATCCCCGCCCCTGAAGTCACCAAGATCGCCCTGCGCCTGCGCCATCTCGTCGAGGAGGCCGTGCCCGTCGAGATAGACGAGGAGCAGATCACGAGGCCCCACTCCAAGGTTATCACCAAGAAAGTCATCCAGGCTGCCAAGGAGGCTGGTGGCTCACAGAACGGCGCCTGTGTCGTCTACTGCCTGCTCGTGTGCAAGCGCTGGTTCAAGCAGCAGTCTCTGGCCGAGCTCTGGGACTGTGACCTGCACGCTCTGAGGGCCACAGCCTGCGAGGTGATCTCTAAGCAAATCATCGAGACAGAGGAGGACCAGGAGTACCTGCTGCACTCGGTGCTCCTCAAGCGCTACTCCATCGTGGTCGACAATGAGTCCACACCGCCGAGCAATGTCATCGAGAAGGCCGTCGATCTGCACGCCTTGCGCGTCATCGGCTCCTCGGGCTACCAGAAGTGCGTGAGCTATCTCTGGAAGGGGTGGCTGGTGCAGGACGAGAACGATCCCGCCAGCTTCGTCGACTTCAAGGACAAGGACGATACAAGGTTCCACGTCCACCTCGACCCGGACCGCATGCGCGCCCCAATGTACCAGAACGCCGCCCAGCTTCTCATCTCGCTCATCTACCTTGGCCTGTACACGGGCGCTATCAACTCCATCAACAGGGATGCTGACGTGGATTTCGTCGAAATCCTGCTCTACGTCTTCACCCTGGGTTTTGTCTTTGACGAGTTTACCAAGTTTTGGAAAGCCGGCTACCACATCTGGGGCTTTTGGACCGCCTTCAACGCTATCCTCTACGCCCTGCTCACGACCAGTCTCGCCATCCGCTTTGCTGCTCTCAGCCACGACGAGTCCCTCCCGCCCAATGAACCGGGTCCCCGTGAGAGGCTGAACGTGCTATCCTACAACTTCCTCGCCTGCTGTGCGCCGATGTTCTGGATGCGTCTCCTGCTGTACCTCGACAGCTTCCGCTTCTTTGGTGCCATGCTGGTCGTGCTCAAGGTCATGATGAAGGAATCCATCATCTTCTTCGCACTATTGGCCGTCATCGTCATTGGTTTCATGCAGGCTTTCGTGGGATTGGACAAGGCCGACGATAACATCACCGACATCAAGTTCATCTCGCAAGCTATGGCCAATGCGTTGATGCAGTCACCCGACTTTGACGGTTTCGACAGGTTTGGTGCGCCGTTTGGTCTCATCCTGTACTACCTGTTCACATTCGTCGTCATGGTTGTACTCCTCAACATCCTGATTGCGCTGTACAACTCCGCGTACGAGGACATCTACACCAACGCAAACGACGAGTACCTTGCGCTCTTCGCCCAGAAAACAATGCAGTTCGTCCGCGCACCTGATGAGAACGTCTTCATCGCACCATTCAACCTCATAGAGGTATTCTGCCTCGCTGCCCCGCTCGAGTGGTGGATGCCCAAGAAACAGTACGAGAAGCTCAACGACGTGGTGATGGCCGTCATATACTCCCCGCTGCTGGTGGTGGCCGCGTACTTTGAGACCAAGAGTGCGAAGGAGATCCGCGCCAACCGCGCCCGCGGCGATGACGATGATGACACAATCGAGGAATGGGAGCAGATGGCCGACCAGATCGACTTTGAGAGCGACGGCTGGAACAAGACTGTCAACCAGGCCAGGACCAACCTCGAGGTCGACGCTACTGTTGTTGAGGTGCAGAAGCTGCGATCCGAGGTCGAGAAGCTTCAGGAACTGGTCCTCCAGCTGACGAAGTCCATGGGCAAGGGAGCCGGCGGTGGCAATGGCGAGAAGTCAACTTCTGGTCTTAGTCGGACCAGCACCGTAAGTGGTGCTCATGAATCTCTCGAAACCGAATGAGGCGGAAACTTTGCTGACCGTTGCCTACAGGCCGTCGCAGACAGTCAGCTCATAGACACGTCCGGTGATGACGAAGGGCATCTTGAAACAGACCCCATGGACTAATTTCTGAGGGTTCTGAGTTGGCAGGACTTTTGGTAAAGGTATTCCCCATCGGACTCGAAGTCCAGAGGAAACGGGGTTCATCGTGGCAAGGCATTGGGGTTTTGGTGAAAGTGGTGCAACAGATTGGTGGGTATACCAGAGGCACTGGTTGCTTTTACTGTGTTGGCTCGGCAGGAGTTTCGAGTTTGCTCTCGGGTTCGTGGTTGGCTTTTACTTGCGCAGGCGTCTGTAGCGAAGTGACTTTGACAAGTACCTCTGTTCTTGCGGTATGACTGACTTAATGCTGCAATGCAACAAGCAATTCTCACCGTCCAACCGCTCGAGACTGGTGAACATCGTGATTCCATGTACTGAGCTATACTTTCGACGAAGTCACTGTGCGCGTGTAACCCATGAGCACCAATATCAGGTTACTGAAGCCAAAGTCTTAGTCAACGGTGTGCTATGGTCTTGACAGATGGAGAGTTGGCGCACCGGTGCTGTTTAATTACGAGTGTGCCGGCTACACTGAAACCAGTTGACGCGATTTCCTAATCGTGGGATGGAAAGCTCTTGATAGCATGCGTGCGTGCTCGAAGGAGCTAGCAGGCAACCTCCAGAGGTCGACTTCACAACATGCATCTTATATTTGAGAGACTCTATGCTGAAACCCGTATGGTGGAGAACCGGCTCAAAGACTCACATTCTCATAATCTCTGTAATGCATGAAGTCTGTCACTCCGAGAAGAGTTGCTCGGGGTGTTCGCCGTGTGGCTGTGGCATTTGGGTACCTAAGTAGTTCTCACTTTCCACTCCACCCTCTTGTGGGGAACCACTCCTCAAGCATCTTACAGCGGAGCCCTCCCATAGCGTGGACTAAATAGACGAGTGAGAAACAAAACACAAGGGGTCGAAGTGAGGCTTTGTGTTCCTCGAAAGTGCATATTGTTACGGTGGTGCAATTGAGGCCCGCCCTTTACAGCCAAATGTAAGATCGATTCCTTTTCCCCTCTTGTGTGAAATCGGTAGCTCCACCTAGTTACTCACCTTGCAGTTGAAATCATAAATTCCGCCTTTGCGATGGCCGAAATTCCTAGGATCCGCAAAAATACCCCCTAGGGCGCGCAGAGCCTACCTAGGTACTTCGCTTCAAGAGCAGCGAGTGCGGTCGACGCCTTAATCTATTTTGCAATTGGCTCGAGGGTCTTCAAGGAATGTGGCAACCCTATATGCACGAGTTTGTCGGCTATTATCTTGAGGAATCTGGGTTTGGGGCCGCTTAGGGCTTAACTTCTGGATCTCGTTTAGTGAAACGTTCAATCAGAGTTCTCGCTTTAAGATTTACCTCGTTCTTGATATATTTGAGGCTCAACACAACGAGGCGCAGTCCCCAGCTGTAATCTGTCCCACAAGCAGTTTGACTCTCCAAGAGTAGCTTCTTCCAGCACGACCTTAATAAGGCGACACGACTGCGGTTTATATCTAGTTGGATGACCTACGATAGGATCAAATCCTTCAGAGGTTGCGAACATAATGGGCCAAGTCTGCTCTCTACTCAGGTGGCGTAGGCTGTAGGCTGGATGGTTGCTATGTCTCTAGCCACTCAAGGTCAATGAAGTAGCCTTAATGGCCTTGAAAAAATTTGTACATGCCAGGTTGGCCTCGTGAAATGGCCCGAAATATGTGCGGAATCCCATCGCTTGACTACCTAAGTAGCTAGTCTGACGCCGTCAAGCACTACGTAAAAGTGCCATCTCCGGCCACGTAGGGTACGAGCACGAACTGCCCGATATGGACAATGACAAAAGTCGTCATGCTCCCGACTGAGGTAATAGCACCATGAAGTCAAAGCTATTGTATCGCGCGAAATTTGACATATCTAGCCGTAACCCACCGGGCTGCCTGTCCAAACTTCGCGCTCACACCCATGAACCCTCTCCTAATCTAAATTTTGACCGACTCACAAAATGGCCAAGCAACCACGAAGAGCTACAGCTGAACAAGCACTCTTGTTACTTGAGCACCGGTCTGGAATCTATCGGCAACTTCAGCTGGACTACTCTACGCCTCTCTTCCACAAAGAGCTACTATATGCAACCAAGCTGCACCAGGAAATGCTTCAACACCCAGACCCCTCGATACTTGAACAGCCGCACCAACTCGAACATCTCAACAGCATACATGCGAAGCTTGAGAAACACTGGAAGGACCTAAACACAAATCTTGACATCAGGGCAACCCTTGTTTACCTTATCCATGACTGTCAAGAGCTTCTAGCAAAGTCGATTCTCCTGGACTATGAAGGGGTCTCCGCACAAGTTAAAGGAGCCGAATTCGTTGTATCCAGCGTGGTGGGGACTCTCAACGAGCACTCCAACACCAGAGAGCGTAGCGACGGGGACCGACAATTCCCTAAGGAATTGGTTGTAATGTCCATCAAGGAAATGATGCTGAACCAAGGCCACGTGGAGAAACGGCTCAAGCTTGCTGCAGAACAGCAACGCTCAAGCAGCGAGATCTACCGCCTGATCAACGAGTGCGACTGGCCGAACCTGGCCACCATGCTGATCGAGGATCGCAAGCTTGTGGTCACCATCCGAGACCAGAAAGTACCCGGCGAAGATTGGAACATACGTTCCATTTGCGGGATGGCCTTGCTGGTAATGGACAAGATAAGGGACAGGTACTTCACGGACCTGACGAGCGTGTCCACGTACACAATAAGCAAGCACGCTCGGGGCAGATCGGCCAGGAAGGCAGCTGGGCTACCACTTTCTCCAGAGGAGGCAGGTTGGCACTCGAGGCTGGGATGGGCGGCTTCGTTGGCCGCTAAGAGTGTCTGCGATACGATCATCGGCACTCTTGGGCGGTTGAAAATCACTGGAGGCCCCAGGATCTCTGCCAGTCCTGGGTTCTCAAAGTTGTCCTCTCCCAGATCGAGCATGGACGAGAAAGCTTCAATGTTTACTTCGAGAAAGGCGTGACTGCCGGTTGAGCTTTGAACCGAACCCAGGTGGTATTTGTGTTCTTTTTCTCCAGACGAGAGTGCAACGGACCGGGATCTGATGATCGAGACAGCCGTGGCTATAGCCTAGGGCAGTTTCATTTGAAGTATTCTGGTCTGCGAAAACCCACGTTTGCGTTTGACCGTTCAGAAGGTCACGATAACGCGAGGCAGATGCGGGAGTCGAAAGAGGGAATTCGAGACGGCGGATTCTGTGATTTGCAATTTCTTCCATGGCTACAAGTCTGAATTTGTCAGCCACTTGAGTGGACAGGGTAAAATAATAACATAATAATAAATACGCCTGATTCAAAGCGCAATCAACAGACTTGGCCGTGTTCAGAAATTCGGACCGCAACGACCCATTCACATTCCGACAGCAATCATCTACTTTCCCGTGGTCAGCGTGCTATTGAGGCGATCGATACTGTTGAGTTTCAGGCATTTCAAGTAATGCCAACTTCATCCTCGATGCATCCTAGCCGCCCAGATGCCCATTGTCCATCCTGACAAGAGGGGAGGGAAACGCGCACGCCGTGCTCCGCGGCTCACAGAAGCCCGCTGGCTGGCTATGTCCGGACACGACCCAGTACCCACGCTCTCTGTCCGCCAGGGCGAAGTTCTCATGTCGTCGTCGAGCAGCTGCGACTCCTGTCCCGAAGGCCGCCCAGGCTGTAGTTGCCTAGAAATAAGCTAGTCAGAAACCTCTGGAGATGACGAGCGAGCACGATGTGCATGGGCCTCAGCAACCACAAGCGAAGAGAACTATCTCTTCGTCCCAAGCTTATGCAAGCCTTGGCAGTAGACATGGTGAACAGTATAGAGGGCTACAAAGCCCACCGCTAGGATATTTGGTTTGTAGAACCTGCATTGGCTGGTGTGAGTCGGTCCCGGTAAAGATTGGGGAATACAGTGTCAATTCCGGGCGACCCGGCCATAGTGTATCTCGGACAAGTGCCTGACCTCTCGAGATGTCGAGATTTAATGGCACTCCAGAAGCCTGTCATGCAGCTTCCGTTCAAGAGGGGCGGGCCAGTTGACGTGGCACTGCAGGGCTATTAGGACGAGTCTCCGCTCTCAATTATCTGCAAGACGGCAAGAATCTGAATCTTCCCAGCGACCTCGACCAGTTGAAGGTGTTCAAGGCAGGACTGGTCTTCCAATGAAGTAATAACAATAATCAGGCTAGACTGGATCAGGTAATTTAAACAACTAATTAACCAAGAGGCACCGTGTATTTATGGCCGGGAGAGCTACAAGACAGGACCATCCAAGACGAATGGCGCGAAGAGAAAATGTTCCCGAACAGAATGTCCGTCCCGACCCGATTCTACGCGTAAGCAAACCCACGAGAGCAAAAGACAAACGAGAGAGAGCGCAATGTATCGTCGGTAGCGAGAGGTTCGCTGTCAAGATTCACCTTTACTCTTCGTCACCCTCGCCTGCGACAGCCTTCTCCTCTTCCTCCCCAGCGGCCTCAGGAGCGTCCGCGACGTCGGCCTTTGCCTTCTCGGTGCCGTTGCCGACGACCTCGGCGTCGTCCTCATCTTCGGCACCACCGGCGTCCTCGTCGGCGTCCTCTTCGGGCTCTTCTTGGTCTTCCTCGCCCTCCTCCTCCTCGGGCTCCTCCTGTTCCTCGGCAGGGGCGGTCTTCGCTTTCTTCGCGGGAGGCGCTTTGTCTGCGGGAAGATGCCGTGTCAGCAGTGTGGAGTGAGTGCATCCCTTGCGAGACCTTGGACTGGGGGCGCTCTACCTTCAGCGGGAGCCTCGTCGTCGTCTTCTTCCTGCTCCTCATCATCTTCGTAATCATCCTCGTCCTCTTCGTCGCTTACATATCTATCGAGGAATCAGGTCAGCGCCAGGGTCTGCCGAGAGGTAGCTGCGAAGTCGCAACATGTGTAAAGTGATACGTCGCACAAGGCACGCCTGGCTGATACACCGCGCCCACGGGGGCAACCTCCGCACGATACCGAAGAGCCCAGGGCCGCGATTTGGCGACAACGTGCCCGCCGTTGACGCCGTCTCGCAGGTTGATGCGCAAAGGAACGACTCGAAGTAGCGGACCCGCCTTGGTACAGCACTTTGCGCAAGCTCTCCCGAGGGTCTCGTGCAAGACCGGGTTGGTGGGGGCCCGGGGGCGAGGACGGCGCATCGCATCGAGCTATGCGCTTCCACGGCGCATATCTCTTGAGCGGCGTCACTGCAGCGTCACTCCCTGTGCACCGGCTGCGATGGAGGCGCAAAGCGTACAAGAGCTCTGATGACGGACACAGTCACTTACTCTTCTTCGGATTCCTCATCGCCGGACGGAAGGCTGACGAGCTCTTCCTCTTCGCCAGCCTTTCTCTTGCGGGACGACATTGTCTAAGGTTGGGTATACAAAGTTCCAATTGGATAAAACTGGGGTACAAGAAGGTCACAAGGCGTTGGATTTGGTGATAGAAAGATGGGACAGCAGTGCAAGGAGAAAAAGAGGAAAGGAAAGGGGACGGACGGCTGAGAGGAAGGGGGCAGCTCGGGGGGGTGGTCGCGGTCAGTTGGTGTGGAGAGCTTGGAGCTACTGTGGTGCCCGCGCGGGAGGCCAGGACCAGAGCTATGCGTGAGGAGAGAGCCTGGGTTGGTGTGGGAGCGCATGCGCTCCGGGCCAGGCGCGGGCGCCAGAGAGCTCTAACAGCAAGTAGGCTGAAGGGGAGGGGGGTCAGGAGGAGCAAGCAACCTGGGGGTGCTTGGGTGGGAGGGGGTTGGCCATGGCTCTATGGCTGGCTGGCGGGCATGAAGGCAGGAGACGAGCCAGAGCTTGGCCGGGACGGCTAGCCTGGGGCTGGACGGCCTGGGAGAGAGGAACGGGCTGGGAACTGGCTGGGAAGGGAGCGGGGGAGCTTGAAGCCAGCCGCCAGGAGAGTGAGTGAGTGAGAGAGAGACTTCTCCGAGGTTCCAAGGGCCCAGGTTCAGCTCCCACGGCTTCACCAAGCAAATGCAGCAAGCTGCAGGTGATGGATGTGGTGCAGCAAGCACTTGCTTGTTTGCTGTTGCCCACTCGCTCCCTCCCCCCTCCCCTCCCCTCCTCTCACCACCTGCCTACCTCGAAACGAAGCACTGCACTCTGTGCTGCAGCATCTGGCATGATGCGACCTGAGGAGCGGATTGGGCGGCCATGAGAGGAGTACTCTGTACTTCCACGGACGAGGTCAGTGCGCCTCAGCTGCTCGAACCTGCGACCTCTGGGGAAGTCGGCTGCAAGGGGAACTGCAGTCCCCGGCTTTCGTTGGTTGGGCGGGGTGGCTGGCACGAGGAAGCAGCGATCGCCGGCACCGTACAGTGGCCGGTGCGCCTGTAAGGAGGGCGATAAGCGATAAGGTGTGGAGCTCGGACCTCCTCACATCGCCAGCCATCCCATCTCTCTCCCCTCAGCTCCCCTTCCCCCAGCTTCCCCACAGGCACTCGAGGCCCAGAGGTCGTCTGCGGTGGTTTTGAGGATGCACGTGTTTGCTTGCTTCGACAAAGCCCGGGCCGGCGCAAAAGCCCCCCCTCGCACCCCTTGCAAACGATCAAGTGTGTCTGGCCCCCTTGGACGTGCTTCGAATCCTCCCATCGCCCCTCGCCACTGACAGGAGGCAGTGGGCAGGAGGCAGGAAGCAGGGGCCAGGAGGCAGTAAGCGGCTCGTCCCCAAGGTTGATCCACTGGGCAGCGCCTCTCTGGCCCCCAACTTGCCATCCTCAATCCTGACGGAACAGCCCAGCTGGTCTGCACCTGCATGCGGCTGTTCTTGAATAAGAGAATAAGAGACGGTCAACGCGGAGACTCAGTTCCTCCTACTGTCGGTCTCATGAGAAAGGCGGGGATGTCCGCGCTTCCAAGGAACAAATGAAGGTGCTTGGAGACGAGACACTGACACCCGGGAGGGCCCAAGGCCAGCGACCAGTGCAGTGCAAAAGGTAGCATCCGGGAACAAGAATGAAACGGGCCGAGCCCTGTAGATCAGGCGGTCCAGAGCAGACTGATCATCTGCCGCGCTGCGGAAATCGTGAACCTGATGAAAAGAGTAAAGAGCAGAGCAAAAGAAGAGAGGTGCGACGATCGAGAAAAACCAAGTCTTTTGCTTTTGCCGGCCTGCAAAAAAGCACCACGATAGGCACGGTCCGCCGGGTCGCTTCGACTTCGACGCGGCGCCCTCGCGGCAGCCTCCCGTGTCCGTGCCACTAAATGCCCGCTGGTTGCACAGCCATGGGGGACCCATTCAGCATTCCCGCGCGCCAGTGAGCACAAACGAGAAAAAGCAAATAAAACCTGCGATCAGCACAGACAGCAGCGCCAAAGGTGGAAGAGCGTATGAATAAGGGCGGAATTGAGGCGAGCTGGTGATTCTGGCAGACTGGACGTCAGCCCCTCCAAATGGCTGTCGGCAGGGTGGTGGCTAGGAACCCGCTTCAGGACAACCAAGGTGGCGGCCGAATTTTATGACCTGTCTGGTCGAGGTCCGAAAAAGAGTTAGTAGCGCTGTCTCATATGCTTCAGGCTCGACATCGGTGGTATATGGGCCGATCAGAAGAGCACGATGGAGGTGACAAGTGAATCAAATAAGATGGCTGTGCTAGGTCAAAGACAATCGACCTGCAGCTCGACAGAATTGTCCTCGAAAAAATAAATTGACTGCATACAGACCACCCACTCGCTGGCGCTGAGATTGCCGAGACGAGGCAGAACCAGAATGGAAGCATTGGAAGCCTTCTCTGGCAGTCTGGTCAGAGCCAGACCAAAGTTTAGGGGGGCCATGGCCGGACCCGACTGTTGGCGTAGCTGAGTGTGAGGGGCCGCCTTGGCTGGATGAGGAAAGGTTCAGGCACAAGAGATGCTGGCTGTCCTGAACCGGCATGGTGGCGTGGGAGGCCGCATGGGGGTTCCTTGCAGGCGGGTGCCGGCCGTTTGCAAAAGGCCTGGTCGCGAAGACTTAGCAGCCGATCCGGTGATGGGCGATGATGACATGTGGATTAGTGTCCCGTATTGGCAGACAGAATATGAGAGGAGATATAGGAGAAGCGATAATGATGGCTATGGTAGGCAGCCAGGCAGCTGGGACTTGTGCTGAAGGGGGGAAATGACCACGATCGTCCTGGGCGTCCTGTTCCCCTGTGTGCCCGTTTGCTGCTCGGCTCGACTCGCCCTCTCGAGACGGTAGCTCGCGTCGTCTCTCGGTGGTTCACCAGATTTGTTGAACCACGGTCGCCCATCATGAGATTATGCGTGCCGTGCCTGCCTACAGGGAACCCGCGGGCCGGCGGGACTCGGGGTCAGACTCAGGCTCAGGCTCACTGAGTCTTCTCACTCTCAAATTGAAACGTCGCTGATGATGTGGGGACGGGCCAGGGTGAAGTGGGCACCGCGGGAGTGAGGTCATAACAACACAATCGTGTTGCAGGCGTTGCAAGGCTGCTGAGGCATGCTGTCATGTCAGTCAGTCAACTCGTCAGATCAAATGAACGCTCAGGGCTTTCCAAGCATCCAGGCATCATCCCCTGCTGTATGCTCGGCGCGACGCGCGTGAGGCCAGGAAGTCAGGAAGTCAGGAAGGGCAATGTTTGCAGGAAACCCGCCGGTCGAACATCGCAATCTCTGGGCCCCTTCATCACACCGAAGCCATCACTCATCTGCCGTCAGTCGCACCCCGGGAGGATATCCTTTAAGACGCTGTCCCATAGGAGCCTGTACCATACACAGTAGGAGGCTATCCTATAGGAGGTTGTCCCGCCCTGGGCACCGAGCTCATAAGCCAAAGCCACGAGCCACGAGCCACGGAACGGAACGGCCTGGACGGACAACGGGCAAGTTGTTCTGTGCGAGGCTGCGAGCGTGCGTGCATTGGCGTGTGTCACCTGCTCAGGATCAATGAACCGAAGCCAATTCGACGCTGGGCACAATTTGGCCGGGGCGTTTTGGCTTCCGGCAAGGTCTGAGCGAGGTGTGCAATTATACGACGGTACGTGGGCGACGGACGCGGCGATGAGGAGACGGAAGCAGAAACGCCAATTTGCTTTTTTCGCTAGCGGTGGACGAAGAGAGCTTGGGGTGTGGAACCAGGGGGGACCCTCGTCCAACGGCCGAGCCATGGTCAGCTAGCCTGGGAGGTGTTGGGTGGAGGCGGGTGTGCCTGGGGGCCGCCTTGAAAAAAAAGAGAGAGGTCGAATGTACCAAACAGCCCGGTATTGGACCCAGTTGAATTGAATGTGACGGTGACAAGAATCTGCTCCTTTTCCCACCGTTGGCGCCTCCTCCTCCCCCTCCTCCCGCCTCCCGCCTCCCTCCTCCTGCGTTGCGGGCTGATTGTGGCTGCTCAAGTTTAGAACCTTGGAAGCTGGCTGGCGTGGGAGCATGGGGGAAGTGTGCAAGAGAGCAAGCCAACAAGCCTGGCAAAGCAAGCTGCTTGGCTGTCCCACATGCTGCTAAAAAACCAGAACTGCAATTGCTATTTGCCAATGCCAATTTGATGGATGCCAGTCAGACTCGGACATGGGCTTCGCCATACGTACATGTGCATCCAAGGGTGCCCCGTTACATTTGGCACTGACATTCAATCATAGCACAGCGTTGCCTGCACATCCCCACTCCGATCCTGATCCTGATTCCTGTTGACCCTGCAGTGGCGCCGTCCTGTGCAGTGCATCAGCTGCAGGCCCAGAGTATATGCATGTTATGTGCAGTTAGAAACAGTCAGACAGTATACTGCTGAAGTCGATGTATCATTAGATCAGCGACGGGGTCTTGTCTCCCTATTTGGTGTCTCTCTCTCTCTCTCTCTCTTTTTTTGTTCGTTCTGCCGTCCTGCAGAAGGTGGGTAGGTACGTACCTCGTACATGTACAATACCTGACCTACCTCCCTCCCACGCCTTCGCCCAATATCGAAGGAGGAGCCGGGTCTAATTAAAACCACCTCCCCCGCCAAGTACAAGGCGGCCCCGACACAAAAGGTGATAGACGTTCTTAGTCTCCGTCCTCGCATCACCTCACCTCGCCTCGAGATCGTCTCGCCTCCTTCTCGACACTCGTCCTCATCCGCCATGCCCAGACCTCGCCGGCAGCTCAACTCTGGAGGCTCAACCACGCGGGACGACTGAGGAGAGAACGGGCAGCGGCAGCCAACAATGGCCAGCCCAGGAGGTGCAGGACCGGGGGGGACAGGGTCTCTGATTAACAAGATGGCTGTGGATCTCGGCAGTCTCAACCGAGAGAAGACGAGCACCTGGTCCCGACCACGCGAGAGTGCTGCGGAAATCGCAGTACCGCCTGAAGATTTTCACCTCAACCCGCCTCGAGACAGGGGCGCCGCCGAAACCCACGATCAGGCTGAGGGACGAGGGCGGGCCTTGGAAGCCTTCCAGAAGATTCAGAATTCTCCTGCCCTGGCCGATCACCACCATGCGCGATCAGACCCGGGCCGCGTAGCTCTGCCAATGCCAATGCCAGATTATCATACGCAGGTGCAGAGGCCTTCGCCGAGGGACCTGCGTCTCGACTCGGCGCTGCCACCGCTGCCACTGCTGCCGCACCAACAACAACAAGAACAACAGCCACAACACCACCACCACCACCACCACCCCTACCAACAACAGCCTCGGCTGCAGCAGCGGCAGCGACAGGGTTCGCTTCCCGCCTCAGTTTCGCAGTACTCGCCTCTGCATCATCACCACCAGCACAACCAGAACCAGGCTCACCTTGAACATCGGCCGAGTCACTCGCAACCACAATCTCTGCCCGCACTGTCCCCGCGACAAGACCAATTCACCTTGTCGCCGCCCAACCCACTCCCGCATCCGCACCCGCACCCACACCAGCATTGGGTCCCAGCTTCACCACGGCAGCGCCGGGTCCTCCCTCACACGGACCCTCATTTTATTTCCCACGACCCAAAACACACGACGACGCCAGCACATGCGCAGCCCGACCTGTCCTTCTCGTCATTCTCTCCAGCGAGGGCTCAACTCCCGCATTTACAAACACGATACCCTTCCGACTCTCACGCGCCGTTCACCCCCCTCCGAGGTCATCCCATCTACGGTCGCGTCGAACCGGACGGCTCCTCCCCTAGTCGAGACACCATCGAGGCTCCGTGCATCCCAAGCCACCCGCCGGAACAGGTCCCCGTCAACGTGGTCACCACTCGCCGCCAACGGTCGCTTCCAAACACCCACATCACCCCCATCTCTCCAGGCTACCCGGGTCCTCGATGGGATTCCTTGCCCGTGCGGCGTCAGAATAGCCTCGGGCAACACACGAGTGCAGGTCTTGCGAGGACTGTAGATGCGCCTGTAGCCTCCGACTCTGGCATCCCTCCTTCTCCCATTCGCTCACCTCAGTCGGCGACCTTTCAGGCGAGCCTGTACTCACATCCTCAGATCCCTGAGGACCAAGCCCTGGACTTGAACTTGGACCGGACCGAGACAAATCGACATGAGCACGCAGCCGCGGTGACGCCCGGCTCACCTACGAAAATGTATAGGCCGGACAGCAGGCAGTCTGGCGAGACGGCCTACAGCGTTGCAACCGACAGTTATAACTTCTCACGGCCGAGAAAGCCTAGTCTGGGGAGCCTGAACCGTCCCGAGTTCTCTACACCCCTGTACCTCCGACCTGGAACAGCCAATACCTCAAACTCGGACTCCGCCCGTCTCGAGTCAAGGCCCATGGCTTCCAACTACATACCCTACAGTGCAGGGCCAAGGCCTGTTCGACAACCCTCGGTCGCTTCCAACATGTCTGCAAGCACCTTTGCATCCGCCGCGCCAAGTCTTTACAATAAACCTTCCTATGACCGCTTTGGTGCTGCACCTCGCAACGTGTCTCAGAATTCCGCCACAGGTAATTATATGGGCCTCCCCCACGCGGTCCGGCCGCCGTCTCCACCACGAAACGGTTCAGGCCCCTGGGCCCAGCACCCGTATCTAGACGAGGATGAGATGCGTTCCAGCATGCGGAGTCAGCTTACGACGTCCACAGCCCAGGATACCCTGTTCACGGAAGCCGAAAGGTCCAGTGTCCAAACCAAAACAAGTTCCATCTTCAGCACTGGCAACAGAAATAGGAACTCTCCCTTCTTCGGTCCCCATTCACCAAGCATCGAAATTCGGGAAAGCCTCAGTGTGGATGATGTGATGGGAATGTATGAGCAGGGCTTCTACGACAGTGACATGGACGTCTTTCAGCGAAAGTCTAGCGTCGACCCCGACGTACCAGTCGTGCGGCTCGCCCCGGGAGGAATGGACGAGGACGAATCGAGGCCGGGATCGGCAATTTCCCACAACAGCGAGGCCGCGAGCCGCCTGATTGAGGCCATGAACCGCCCTGGCTCAATCGCAATCCCTGGCCGCAGCTTCCCTTTGAACGCCGATGGTGCTGTTCGTCTCCGGGACACCAACGCCTTCTTCCGCAAGAGTCTCGCCTCGTCCTTGCCCAAAGACATGAGGCTGAGTTATATCAACGCGGAGCAGAAGGAAACCGGCATTGTGGACTTCGAGAAGCAAGACGATGACACGGAAACATTCGAGGCGGACAGCGTACGGCACAGCAGACATGATTCGGGCAAAGAGGTTGGGCCCCACGACGAATACCCATCAATTGATGCGCTCGAGAAAGCAGATTCGACTCTTCCGACTACAGACAGCACGCCGACACTTCCTGACAAGGAGACGCTCTCCCCTCTGTCGCCGACTTTGACCGAGCCAAAGATCGACATCATGCCTGCTCCACCACAGCCTGTGCAGGGAGCAATGCAGCCAGAAGACCTGGACCCAGATGCTAATGATCGCTACGGCTTCCGGAAGTCAAACCAGTACGTCACGCGCGAGCAGTACGATGACTGGAATGGGCAATACTCTGAGTACCTCGCGAGGAGGAGGAGGAAGTGGGAGGCTTTCCTCAAGGAGAACGGATTGATGACCGATCACCCAAATCGTTTCCCCCAGCACTCCGCCAAAGCAAAGAGGTTCATCAGAAAGGGCATACCACCGGAATGGAGGGGTGCCGCATGGTTCTACTACGCCGGCGGCCCCAAGATTCTGGCAAACAACCGAGGCGTTTACGATAACTTGGTCAAGAAGGCACAGAACGGGGAGTTAAAGGACGTATGCCGGGACGACATCGAGCGGGATCTGTACCGAACATTCCCAGACAATGTGCGATTCCGGCGTTCGGCGCCGTCGACCGGTCTTACACCGGGTCAGGCGTCTCAGTCACCATCGCCAGGTAACACTCCAGTACACAGTCGCAACAACTCGACGCAGTCTGCGAATCCCACACCCAAGGCCCCAGGCTCTGAGCCCGCGATCATCGAGAGCCTTCGCCGCGTCCTATCAGCCTTTGCCATCTTCAATCCTAGCATCGGATACTGCCAGTCCTTGAACTTCCTCGGTGGTATGCTGCTACTGTTTGTGGAGTCGGAGGAACAAGCTTTCTGGTTGCTCAACATCATCACTAGGGTCTACCTCCCAGGAACGCACGAGATGAACCTGGAGGGCTCCAAAGTTGACTTGAGCGTGCTTATGAATGAGCTGGAAGCCGTGCTGCCCAACGTCTGGTCCAAGATCTCTGACGACGGCTCTGGAACTACCAAGAAGAAGTCGAGGCGCGCTCGGTACCACAAGCATAATGTCTCAGTCAGCGGCGACAACCTCCCACCTGTCACCCTCGCGTTGACGGCATGGTTCATGTCGTGCTTCATTGGTACCCTTCCAATTGAGACGACACTGCGCGTCTGGGATGTATTTTTCTACGAGGGATCCAAGACGCTGTTCCGGGTTGCGCTCGCCATTTTCAAGGCCGGAGAGAATGAGATCAAGTCTATCAGTGACCCTATGGAGGTCTTCGCTGTGGTCCAGAGTCTTCCGCGCAAGATGGTAGACGCAAACCACTTCATGGACATCTGCTTCAAGAAGCGGTCGGGGCTGAACCACCTCACCAGCGATGCCATCGACCAGCAGCGGACGGAACGAAAGGAGAAGCTGCAGATTCAGCGCAAGGAGGCCGTGGCTGCTGCGGAGGCAACCCCCGGAATCGCGACCGCCGCAACAATAGCGGTGTCCAGGACACGCAATGCAGACATGCTGAGCGTCACATCGGGTGACAGTAGCAGCGTGCGGAGGAAACACACCCTCTTCGGACGCAGGCACAAGGAGCGCAGTCTCGAGGTCTAGGAGCCCGGATTCTGGCGACGTCCTTCGATGCCTTCGCTCCGAGACCCACCCAACGGTGGTGGTGTCATGACTTAGTGGGCGCGAGGGCGCGCCCTCTTCGATTCATTGTATTAATTTTAATGGTGTCGACTGATCTCCGGGTTGAGATCTATCCTCCTGGATACTTCGGGAAGGGAGACCGCGTCGGCACGGTTAGGGAACGACGAACTTCACCTGGCGGTGAACATGAACGATAGCGTTGGAGGCAACATTTGCAAAAGGAAATGAAGGAAACAGAATTCTTTTGCCGGGCCAACTCTGTGGCCGGCCAAGCACGCATCAGCAGGCGGCGAACAAAAAATCTCTGGCAACGCATTGGGCTGGTTGGTAAAGCATCGGCGTTAATTACTCTCAATGTTCCATCACTTTCTTGATTTTTCTTTTTTTGTTTCTGGCTGAACTGGACAAACGCAACTGGTCATTTTCTTTTCTAACGACATTATTATATTTGTTTCTCTTCTGTTTTCCCAGCAATACCTGTGCTTGTTTCCGATGTTGTACAGATAGATATCTCGAAGACGTTTTCCTTCGTTTGCATTGATCGGCATATGGGCGCAAAGACAGACCCCGGGGTTCTGAAGACTGGGTGGGAAAAGAAGAATTCTGAAGAGAGCACGGAGCGGTTACCCGCGTCTTGGCAGAGAAAGAGGAATCAGAAGACATGCGTCTGCTGCGCATTCCACCAGAAACCGATGTGCCTTCTACAATCTCAGCTATGGTGATCATGTGTCTTGTTGAAGTGGGCGCATTCTGGACACTGTGCTCTGGCACTCTTTCTGACGTGTCATGTGCCGTTGGAAGGGACGTTTTACCCTGTCCCCTGGGAACAGGATGAGGTGAAAACCTGTAGTTCGTCATTAATTCATTACAAACACGAGCCTATGGTATGGTAACAGAGATAGATGCCAGGGGACTCCACGGCCATGCCAAAACCACAACCGGAACGCCGTCGGTCACCTGTGAACCCCCGAAATGCAAATGAGCGTAACTGCCATGAAGCACCAGCGTTTCGCTAGGTTCTGCTCGTGCCCGCGCCGCATGGTATGTCAATGATGTAAGGCTGCTTGCTTGCCCCTCAACCTCTCCGGACAGTCTCCGCACAAAACACCGCTGTGGCCTTCAGTTGAGACCGTGTTAAACCTGGAGGGATCCGGGCATGCAGCCCCACCTCCACCGCCGTGGTGATCCCTCAAATGCCCGCCCCTCCGTACAAATGCGCCCCCATACCTCAAGCCACTACGAGTGCATCGCGGCTAGGGCGCACCAGAGGGGGGCGCACCAGCAGCAGCACCACCAGTCGGGGCAGCATCGAACTTGGGGGTCCCCTTGGCATAGCGGCCGACGTACTCCCTCGCGGTCTTGTCGAACTGGGCGCGCTGGGTCCTGTACTCGTCGGCGATGCGGGGCTCGAGGGGGTCGTCCGGGTTGGGCTCGACCAGCAGGTTGCGGACGGACTCGAGGACGGCGGCCAGCTTGGAGGCGGGCTTCCAGTTCTCGGGCTTCAGGAGGGCGATGCAGATGTTGCCGGCGTCGTCGTTGGTCACGTTGGGGTGGTAGATGCGCGTGGCGAAGGTCACGACGGGCGCCTTGAAGGGGTACTCCTGGGGCAGCTGGACGATCAGGCCGAACTGGCCGGAGCTGTAGACGGTGTTGGGCGGGCCTTGCAGGGTGACGTGCCACCGGTGGATGTTGGACTCGGAGGGGAGGGTGATTGTCATGCCGGCCGGGGGGTTCTGGGTGCACTCGCCGAGCTCCTGGTGGGTTGGGACGAGGGTGGTTAGTCGGTTGGTTCTGGGCTGTAGCTATGGGATTGTATGTGGGTGTGGGTGTGGGTGTGGGTGTGGGTGTGGGTTTCGGGAGGGCATGCGAACCTTGGCAACGCGTTTGTTGGACATGTTGACAGTCGTGTGTGAAATGTACGGTAAGGAGTCGGTTCAGTATTCGGTATCAGTGCTCAAGTGTGTTGCTTCTGGGACACTCTCGGGAAGTGGTTGGTAAGTGGCTTGTCGATGACAGAACTGAAGGAATGGAAAGAAGTGTGAGCTGGATATGGTGTGCCGTTTTCTTGGTGGTCAGCCCAGGGTTAAATAAGAAGTCGGAAGTTTTTGCTGCTGCTGCTGTTGTTGTTGTTGGAAGGTGAATCAGGCTGCAGGAGAGACAGGAAGGCAGCAGTGACGGCGGAGGACCGAGACAGTGACGATCCAGAGCTGTGACCAAACCAGGTGGGGCTCCCAGCTGCTGCTTGCTTGTATGGAGGAGGGGCAACTGACCCCGGCCCAACGAGCTACAAAGTGGGGCAGCTCCAAAGAGGTTCACGCTGAGGTTCCAAGGTACCTTTGTACTCCTGTACTCTATTACCTACACACTGTTCTATCTTACGCCTCACTATCGTCGAGCTGGCATATATCCAACCTGACAACGCCTATGGGCCACCCAAACTGTCACGGTTTTCCCAGATACTAACATACGGATATTCACAGCGACGGCAGGATGTACCTGTCATGATATGTCGTCGGAAACTCGCCCTGGTGAGTGGCACCGCCAGGCAGGTACAGCGACCCGTTGATATAGGCCGGGATAAACCCGTGTCGAGGCACCTTCATCGGCGACAGCCTGGTCCAGGTCTCGTCAGAAGTATTGAACACCTCGACCTGGTCAAAGATCCCCGTCGGGCTGCTGACGTTCCTCTCCCCGCCCAGCGTCCACAGCAGCCCGTCCACCATGGCGAACATGGCGCCGCCCCTTGGCGTCGGCATGTCGCTGTCGTGCGTCGTCCACCCAGCCTCCAGGTCCGCCAGGTCAAGCGAGTACACCGTCCCGCGCATGTTGACCTGCCCGTTGATGCGCCCGCCCGCCAGCCACAGCCGCCCCCCCGCGATCCCGCCCGTCGCGTGGTCCCGCGGCTCGGGCAGGTTCGCCGCCCCCGCCGGCAGGTCCACCCACGCCCGGCTCGTCAGGTTGAACGCCGACACGTTGGCCACCGTGTGGTGCGGGTTCCCCGGCCCCGGGATCAGCGACACCACGCCGCCCACCACCCAGATGATGTCCTCATATGCGACCGTCAGCGCCGCCCCGCGCTCCGTCCCCGCGGGGAGGGTCGTCAGGTTCGCCCAGGTGTTGGTCTGCGGGTCCCACTCGTACGAGGCCCCGTCGCCCGCCCAGTAGCTGTTGTTGAGCGCCTGCAGCGCCCCGACGATGTAGGCCCTGTTCTTATACCCCACCGCGTTGACGTGGTTTCGCGGTAAGGGGATGTCCGGCCCTTGTGTCCATGTGTTGGACGGGACGTCGTAGAACTGCATGATGTTTGTTGTGTTTCCCACTGTCAGGTTCTGCGGCGAGTATGGGATTACTCCGCCAAGGATGGCGAAAGTCGTCTCGTTGAGGACTACACCCGTGTCTTCCTGGCGTGGGTATAAGGGGATCTCAGCTAGCTCTTCCCATGTGCCGTCCGTAATGACAGCCGAGGCGGTCGAGACTGCGCCCAGCAGGGCTATGAAATGTGAGTACTGCATTGTGCGGAATTCTTAAGACCCGAGAAAGAAGGAATTCAGAAGGAGGCTGCCGGGACAAAGGAGATGATCCTACAACAGCACAACGCTAGGTTCCTGAAGACACAGATTCTGCCTTATAGTGAACTATGTGGCAAAGGCCTCACGTTCTTGGCTCCGTATTTATTGTACAGCATGCTGACAGAATCGTCGCTCTGCTTCAATGGCTCCTAGAACGCGTTGTGCTGGTATTCTGCATCCGGGTATAACGGCCAGCCCTGACTCGACGGCAGCTATTGTCTTTGAGTCTGCTTGAGATGGTATTGATCAGACTGTATGAACCACTGACTAGTTTCGGAAGGCTCATCGGCGGTATATCTTTGGTGTGGGTCGCTCGCGAGTAGTAACAAGCCTACAAAAAGCTTGTACTGACGGTAACTCTGCGCACGGGAGAATCGTTCGTCCCCAGGGAAAGAGTGAATGCGTAATGCAGAACTTAATTGTAGTCGCGTATGCGCGAGACTGCAGGACCTGCACGAACTCAGCACGAGTATCGCTGCTGCAATCTGCTTGTCGGCCGTTCGGCAACGACTCTTCACGGTTGCGTCGTTGCTTTGTAGTCATCATGTTTGTGAGTCCACTTGTGATAGGCTTAGAACTCCCTGCCTACTCGTGTTTACAAAGACACTGACGCGGTAGTTGACCAACGTGATATGGCAGTACATTTTCCGATGCAGTTTGGTATATCATTGATCCAAACATGAGTTCTATCAGGACTCGGAAACCAAGGTCTCATCCGTCCATTTTCATTACAATCGCGTAAGAGTGAGACTCTTTCTAGGAATTGAAGTCTGTTTCTATAATCTGGAAAAAGAAGAAAGATATTACACGTAGTCTAGTCTCATCTTCGTACCATTATTGGGTAGCTTGGCCCTCAACACAGCACCCGGGAGCTGCCTCAAGTCCTTCCCACCGTTCCACCTCGGGCTCCAGTAGCTCTGCACGATATTCACATACATATACCCATCCTCGGCTATATAAATCGGGTCAGGCCACAGCATTCTCGGGTCGCGGATGAATGTGTGCACCTTGAGGTCCCTAGGGTCGTAGTAATAAATGGCGTTGTGCTCCGGCATGATCATGTAGATCAAACCATTTGAGTCCCCCTCGGATCCGTTGGAATTGCCGCCCTTCTGCCCCACGCTCGTGACATTGTTCTTGGCCGCCTGCTCAGCCCACGGCACATCGTCGCGAGCCCGGAGGTTGCGCGTGGGCACGGCGTAGAGCGTGTTCCCCGTCAGAGTGGTGAAGTACATGGTCTCCAGGTCCGGAGACAGCGACACTCCGTTATTGCCCTCCTTATTGTGCGCGAAGGACCCGCCGCCCTGAGGGATCTGGTAGAAAGCCTGTCCGTTGTATGACGCGACATCGCCATCCTCCCGCAGGACGTGCCTGTCGCCGTCCAGCCGACGCCACGACTCGCCCGTGCCTAGGTCCAGCACCACGAAGCCCGGCCTGCCCTCGGCGCTTGAGTCGACCAGATACGCGACACCTTTGCCGCCCGGCACGGCGTGGCGGCGCAGGTCGAGGCGGACGTCGTTCAGGTAGCTGTCTGGATAGACGACGCCCGCCGGGAAGGTGTAGGTCGCGTAGATGGTGTCGTTGGTGAGGCTTATGGCCACGAGCTTGGGTCCGCCTGGCTGGCCGTAGACCATATTCAGCCTGCCGTTTTCCCCAACGATGGTGGGCCGCCCGGTGTCGAGTACCCAGAGCGTCTCGGGTCGGTCGTCCGTCTCGGAAGTGATGTACAGGGCCTGGACGCTGATCAAACCGGTGGAATTGGATGAACCGAATTGCATGCCGTTGATCGTGGTGTTGGTCTGGGCAGTTGGGATGGAGTAGTCCGCAGACGGGTATGCCACCTCAGCCGTCTTGTTGACGGCTACCCCCAGGGTGAAGGGGGAGGATCCGCCTCCTCGCGTGTAGCAGACGAAGAGACGGCCATCTGACGAGACTGCATGGCCGGTTGGCCACTGGCCAAAGTAGTAGTGGAATTCCTCGATCTCTGGCCCATATGTCCCATTATCGCGTCGAAGGATGCTGTCGGCCGAGACCAAGCTAGCCACTAGGGAGATAGCCTCGAGCAGTATGGTGACCCTCATTCTGACCGGCTGCTGATAGACCTCGATCGTATATCTGAGAGGATACGCTAGAAGATTTAGATGAATTTAAAGTCATTATATGACGCGCATCTTCGTAATCGAGTATGCTGCTGAGTGCTCGTGTCGCAGCGGCTCAAGGCTGCGCATGATGAGTCGAACTGACGGTGCGAGGGTTTGAATGATGAATCGAACAGATGGGATTAGAGTTTGAATAAAAGACATCTTGCTTGTGGGTTAGGGAGATAGCCTAGTGAGAGGTAAAGCCAATTTCCCAGGCACATGTGGCAGTGAGCAGAACGTAAATACTCTCACTTCAGCATACCAAATTCTGACGAGTCGTTCCTGCTATGGCTGCGCATTGATGCCCCCAGAAATAATGACTCGAAATTTTGAAATAGGATGATCGGGATAGATTTTGAATCGAAATGAAATGGCCGCCTCTTATTTGCGTACAAGTTCTCGTAAATGAGGGAGAGGCTGAGATATATCACGTGCAACTGAGTTCTTCGAAACGTTCCTGGTCCGGTAATAGGTGATTAGGCAATAATCTTCCAACACACCATTAATCCACATTCAACATTCAGGCAAGTGCCTTTTCCTTGCATGAAAACACAGATACTTCGGCTTCCTGCCAGTTTAGGGAACCGGTCGAATGGGTTCAGCCGCCTGTGTGGCAGTGACATGGGGTCAGTATTTCATGACTATCAAATACTCACCAGATCCGAGTCAATGAAGAAGGCGGACAAAGAGCCCTTGAGGGCATTAGTGGGTGATTCCACCGGCTCTCTTCATCTCGTGGGACTACCTGCGGGTTCGATTTTACTCGATTCTAGTTTGGTACAGAAAAGAAAACAGCTGCTTCGCCTAGAACTGTGTTGTAGAGTGTCATGCTGTTCACAAACATGGTCTAACTCCACACATACAGTTCTTCACATTACTCAAGTAATTGGTTTGGGCTTACCGCCAGTTCTGTAGAAGATCCTGGAATAAAACGGCACGCCTGGTCTTAAAGAAGCCGGGTGTAAACTTATTCAGGCACCGAACTATATCGGCGCGCTTGTCCTTTGTTGAACAGGTCCGGGCCCGCTTACTTGGGTTCGTCTGTTCGAGCCTCAAAAGCTTCTCTAGAGTCAGCTCAGAACCCGGATCTCTGGACAAACCTTATCAACCCACACTGTTCCCTGAATCATCTCGAAGCTTATTGCTACAAGCCGAGTCGCTCGTAGGGAATTAGAGGATGGCAGACATATCCTAGACCACGGAGGCATTCATCATGTCTAGTTCAACGTAGGAGATGCGTATTGAGTCAGCAACCTTTTCCGCAGCAAAGTCAGGACACAGCTTAATCTGACCACAAAGCATTTGTGTAGCAAGGCCCCTCCGGTTCTCTAGAGAGGCCACACATCAAAATGGCTGCCCACAAAATATTGGTAGTACGGATGCAACCACACGAATGTTAATTCCATAGACCGTTTTGCCCAACTCTCGTAATGGTTCATGCGTAAATGGGTGTATTGCTGTGAACCTTGCTTACTTCAAGATGCAATTGGCACTCTAGCGATGCCGCTGGTTCTGCGAAGTACCATTACTAGAAAGTTCTAGATCATGTTAAATACTGCTCTTTGGAAACACTGACACGACTGTTATCCATAGCAGGAAAATGAGTGCAAATGTCCCATATTGTCTGAGTGCCAAATGTGGGCCCTCCCACCCTGTTCGAGGGTGCCATGTAGGGCATACTCACTGACTTATGTCCACCTACACAAGAAGGGAATAGGATACGTGTGAACCCTTACATCAGAATCCGGCTAGACCGCTTTGATGCAGTCAGGAAAACTCACTTATAAAGCTGCCGTCTTGCGAAGCTTCACTACTCAGCGCGATACCCTCACCGCACTCGCCTTCCTCCTTTCCGGCTGCTCGTCATGAAGTCTATTAGTTTTCTTGTCTTGGCGGCTCTGGCTACCGTCGAGTCTGTCTTAGCAGCTCCACTGCAGGCAAGACTGACCAACATCACCAGCCCCAGGTTCTACAATGGTTCATGTACTGCTGAAACCATAAGTATCCGAAAAGAGTGGCGCAATTTCAGCGACGAGGAGAAGGCCACATATATCGAGGCTCAAAAATGCCTCAGCAGTCTCCCTGCCCAGTCCGGTCTTCGAGGAGTTGTAGGTGGCATTTCACTCGCCCAATAATGTGAGCATGGCGTGGCTAATGTAATATCTGACAGACTTCACGCTTCAGCGACCTTCAAGGATCCCACAGATCCTATACTGACACGGAATTTGGAGATATCATCCACAACGTCGGCCAATTCCTCCCATGGCACCGCATGTTCATGCATGCATTCGAAACGCTGATGCGTAATGACTGCAATTACACTGGCAGCATGCCCTGGTGGGATGAGCAGATGGACGCCGACTCTGGGAACTTCTTCGGCTCCAACATGTGGGACGCAGACACTGGCTTTGGTGGCAATGGAACCGGTCCTGACGGCTGCCTTACCGATGGGCCCTTCGCGAACACGACCGAGTACATCGGGCCTATGCTTAACTACACAGCATACTGTCAGAGGCGTGCCTGGGATAATGAGGAGGGTATCACCACCGGCAATAGCACCCTCATCAACCTGTGCAACAGCTATACTACATACGACGACTTCTGGCATTGTGTTGTACGTAGAGATCCCTTTTGAGATTTTCCAATTCTTTCCTCAGAATTCATGCTGATAATCTTACAAATAGGCTTTCTGGCCTCACCACGGAGCTCATACAGCAATCGGAGGTGTCATGGCAGACATCGATGCCTCGCCCGGCGACCAGGTCTTTTTCCTTCACCACAATTACATCGATCGACTCTGGTGGAAGTGGCAAGCCGCCGACGGCGACACAAGGTTGATGCAAATGAGCGGCAACACTGTCAACGAGACTCTGTACCCGCAACAGGCGGGTATCAAGGCCTCGCTGGAGACCAGCATACAGCAGCAGGATATCATTCCTGATATCACGATTCGAGACGTCATGAATGCGCAAGGAGGATATCTTTGCTATGACTACGACTATTGATCATCAGGTGCAGTGAATGATGATATAGCTGCGGTGCGCCAGTTGCTGGGTCTGGGAATGTGAATGCAGATACCTAGGTAGAAGCGATACGTGCAATGAGTGTTGAAAGGCATCTAATAAGTAGCAGATTTTTGATAGACAGACGAAACCATGTCATTCGTACGTTATCATGCAAGCCTTTAGAGCTCTAACACTGTTGATACTGAGGTCTTCGACCAGCTTGCACCAACCATCATCACCTAATGACTTCCATGCCTGCTGAACAACACAACCCACAAGATATGTGCCAAAAGACGTCACATGGCTCGATTGACGGAGCGTCAAAGAAATGGCAAAGACATAACATGAACAGGCGCCCAAATACAGGGTCACAGTGCACTCACGTCATACCACTCCGTACTCACCGGTCTGCTTTGATCAGAGGTGCCTGTGGTATCTACGTAGGTAGAAACTGTACGTAAACATAAGACATCGCTGGAGATGGTCTCGTCAACGTGCAAGGATAGTCACACATTTTCTGATTGAGTTCCATGCGAGTCATTAAAGCCAATCTCTCGATGCGACGGGCCGACATAGTTGATAATTAGTTGCTTTTTTGCGTTGCGGGAGCAGAGTCAAGTTATGGCAAGCATTCTGCATGAATCTAAAATAGAGTTGATCTTCTCTGCAATGGCGAGGCAACAAACAGCATGATGAGTCTCTCATATGTGTTCTCCACCTTCCATCCAGGGTTTTGCCGCTTTGCCGTATGCTTGACTAATCTACAAAGCTTAAAAGTCTCGGTACAAATGTCCAGGCGCTTGTGTTCTTGAATTCGTGGTACCGTTCTCGCATTGCGATCAGTCAGAACAGGCCAGTCTTAGTCGTAATTTCGTTGAGCCTGACCAGATTTTTATTAAGTTGAGTAGCCCACATCCCGACCGCCCCCTAATTCCGACCACCCCAAATCACCCTCCCGCACCACCTACCCACCTACTTCATCATCATCTTCCACATTAGATTCAGCTATAATAATATAATTATTTAGTATTTCTAATATATTAGAGTCTTCTTTATTTACTAACTTAGCCTTAATTACTTCTACCTTAATTTATACCTTATAGATATACTTAATCTATATAAATCTTAAGTTAAGACTTATTTTAACCCTTTTCTATCTAATAGGTACTAATACTTCTAATCTTACTTTAAGTAATTTAACTTTATAAAAGATAATATTTAGTTTCTAGTTTTTCTTATTATATACTTTTTTAACCTTCTAGAAGAGTAGTTACTAAGTTATAGTTAAATATTTACTAACCTTAAAAAATAAGTATAAGTATTATACCTTTTAGGACTACTTTAGTATTAATAATACTACTTTCTTAATACTTATAGGTACTAGAGTAATTAATTTATTTCTTCTTTTTCTTATAGTATTATTAGATTTAGCTAATTTAGCCTTTTTTTACTTCTTTTTAAGAAGTTATATACTAAGAAGTAGCTTAACTATATTAACTAGCTATAAACTAGTTATATATTACCTACTTAGTATATTTAACTCCCTTAGAGCCTTATTTCTTCCTATATAATAGTAATATAGAAATAACTACTTACTAGATACTATATTTTTTATATAAAAGTTAAGTAAGTTAGCTTCTACCTTATATATTACCTTAAGGGACCTAAATATATCTAAATTAAATAGCTATAAGATATATAAAGTATATACTAGTAAATAAAGTATATATACTTTATTTAAGAAGTATTCCTATATAAAATTATTAATATAATAGCTTTTATACTTATTAATAATAAGTAACTACTACTTTTTTAAATTAGCTAGCTTAGTTTATAGAATAAATATTCTTTATAGCTATTTAAGTACTATAGTATTATTAGTCTAGCTATTATTAGTTACTATAAATTCCTAGTCTTTATAACCTATAAGAGTCTTAAACTACTACTATTATATACTTTTCCCCTTAAAAATAATTAGTAAAGGGGTTATCTTACCTATAGTAGAGATATACTCTATAAATAAGGTCTATATCTATCCTCTATTACTTTTTTATATAATAACTTATTATATCTTTAGTTTAAGGATAATTCTATTACTTCTAGTACTCTTAGTAATACCCTCTTTATCTATATTATATTTATTTTATTACCTAATTTTAAGAATTACTAGAAGATAAAGAAGGTTAAACTATAGCTTAATTATCTCTATTTTAGTACTATTTATATAACTATAGTATATTTAGTAACTTAAGTAATTATAAATACCTAGATTTCTTACTAAAAAATCTTTAAGCTACTTCTTCCTAAGAGGTAGTAGTTATACTAGAGGAGAGGTTATCTAGGCTATAAAGACCTATATCTCTATATATATTAATAGTATCTCTAGATTAAACTATATAAGTATAAATAACTCTAAACTTATTTTCTAGTTTAATAATAATATTATCTATTAATTTACTACTTTAAAATAGCTCTAAGTATTTTTAATCTAATTAGAGAAAGTAGTCCTTAAAATACCCTAATATTAAGATACCTTATATATTCTAATACTACTAGTAATAGCTTTAAGTATTATACTAATATTATCTTTAGTATATTACTTTATTAATAGGTAGGGATAATATATATAAAGTTTAAAGAGAAGAGAAAATTCTTCTATAAAGAAAATATAGGTTAAGTATAGAAGTAGACCTGATGTGAACGTGGGTGTGGGGTGGTCGGAATTAGGGGGCGGTCGGGATGTGGGCCACTCAACTTAGTAAGCGTTGATTGTGGCCATTCGCGAAGAGTGTATAATACTGCAGCGAGGTTTTTTAACGCCCAAATAATCAATAAACTCTCCTTCTCAGCCTTGAACTCTGTCTAGCTAGTATGCATCATGTGGTTGCAGCGATCGTTGACTCGTAACATAAAGTGAGCCGCCATTCGAGGCTTGATGACGATGGTTGAGCTGGAAGCGATCTGAAATGCTGTCCTCACCAGGATCAAACAAGTTCATCTGTCAACCCGGAACGTCAGGAGTTGGAACCGTGTAAGTCACTGCATAATTCCATCCTAAGTGGGTCTATTCACAATTATGTACAACCGGACTTTCCATCAAGAGGTGGCGCCAGCACAAAATTCCGCCAAGCGCATATAAGGCCTAGCCAACAGATACCAATGAATTGTTCGCTGCCACTTTCCCGTCTTTTTCTTTATTACCACGGACTCTATTCCTCACTGAGAAGCCAAGCTAGTTGAAACCACCTTCTCGAAAATGTATACTGCCAATTTCTTCGCCTTCCTGGGACTCGTTGCTAGTGGCCTGTCCGAGATAGTCGATGGCACGTGGAAGACCCTTGCCGCGATACCGTACAATGTACGGCAGGAGCACTTTGTTGTCGCTCTGAATAATGAAACAATCTACATCATGGGCGGGATCATTCCCACGGACCCAACGGAGCCCAACGTCACCACCACCATCAACATCGTACAGTCATACGACATCGCCAGCGACACATGGTCCAACAAAAGCAGTGCTCCGCTTCCCCTAAACCATATGAATGTGGCAGTAGTTAATGGGAAGATCTATTCCCTTGGTGGTCTCCACGTTCTTCCGGACGCGTGGCATGGCATCGGCAACATGGCTGTCTACGATCCGCAGACAGACGTCTGGACCAACCTCACCGCGACGCTGCCGGACAACACCTACCGTGGTGCCTCAGTCACTGCCGTAAAGGACGACGTTATCTGGATGGCCGGCGGCGTCAGGCTTCTTGTGCCAGGAGTAGGCGGCTACCATGTGTCGACCTACAACGTGACCGCCTACAACGTCACTTCGGAATCCTTCTTGGACCTTCCTCCAGCAGCCGCTAGCCTGCCCGAGGCTCGTGACCATGGGGTTGGTGGGATTGTCGGGAACAGGCTGTTCTATGCAGGCGGCCGCATCAATGGCCAGCCTAACATGAGAAATACCACCTTTTTCTTGGACCTCGACGATCTTGAGACTGGATGGGTGACCACGGAATCTCAGATGCCCACCGCTCGTGCAGGCTCGTTCTTTGCGATCCAGGACGACACTCTCTGGACCTTTGGGGGCGAGGTCAAGTACAATAGCACTGATGGACTGGGTGTCTGGCATGAGGTCGAGGTCCTTAACACCACCTCGCTTGAGTGGACGTCGCTCACTCCTATGAAGGTCCCGCGGCATGGGTGTAACGGGGTGGTCGTCGATGGTGTCATTTACTTCCCTGGTGGTGGTCTTCGCAACAACGCCTGGCCTACCAACTACACTGATGCTTACATCCTGCCGAGCCTCTGAACGCAATATGAGTTCCTCTGAGATGTACAGATGATGAAGCATTTCAGAGGAAGTAATCGACAGAAGTATTCTCACATAAGAACTCTGGCTTCTTGTGAAGTTAAACAATGATTATAACATCGCCTTATCTTCAAAAGATAATATGATACCATGACAAAATCCTTGTAGCGAGCCTGCCTACCTCTTACATGTTACCTCATAATAAGTCCTCACATAGGAGGGGACGAGGTTGTGTCATAAGAGGCTATCCTAAGGGATATTTGCCTTTGGGAGTTACCCTACCTACCTAGGCAGGTATGTAGGGTCGTCCCATGAGTTGCGAGGATAGTTGCCGTGGGCGCATAGCGGATACCCGAGCAAAGCTTGTTGTGTAGTAATCGCTCCGAGCTGCGAGAAATAGCGAGATCAAGTACGTCTAAATATTGTTGTGGTGAGGCTCCAGATGTCATCAACTTGTCTTCCAGAGTCAAATCCCACTGGCCGCTTCGGGCCGGAGATAGGTCGTCGCACTAAGAGCTGCAGAGGCGCACCTTTCTTCGGCGAGCGTAATAGGGCTAGCCTGCCCAGGGGCGTAAGCACACCCTCCCATTGACTACATATGCCAGATGCTCGTTGCTTCATTATAAAAGTCCATACCATTTCATTCTCAACACAACAAACGTGTGACTCACCTCAATCTCTTTTCAATCTTCTTTAGGGTCAACATGTCGCTTCCCACCGACACGACGTCGTTCTCACTCAAACCGGTCGTCCCAGCCGACTTCCCCGCCATGGCAGAAATGTGTGGCCTCGCTTTCGAGGACGATAGACACACAATGCTCAAGGCTGCCCACCCAACAAAGCCCTACAACCACGCTGCGGGAATGGGTGGAGCTTTTGAATACTGGACCAGCCGTCCAGCCGGAAGCCTAGAGTTGACCAAGGCAGTCGACGATGCAACAGGGGTTATTTTGGGGTTCGTGTGCTGGGGCATGAGCCTTGACAAGGTTGTCCCCAACATAGACTCAGGGAAGCCAAAACAAACCATTGCGACAGAGCAAATTCAAAGAGGTCCAGAGGCCAATGTCGAAAAACAGAAACTAGTTGTATCTGCAGACGATATTCTGAAGCCAGACTCCAGTCTTGACCCTCTGGAACAGCTCGAGGAGTTCACATCGTCCCACCTCGCTGCCTTCCAGGAGCGTTTCAAGGGCATGAGGTGCATGTACGTGATAACTATCACCGTGCACCCCAAATATCAGGGCCGCGGCGTCGGTCCCGCTCTGATCAAGCAAGGCACGGGCCACGCTGACTCCGAGGGTGTGCTATGCTGGGTTCACTCAAGCGAGGCTGGGGTTCATACATATCAGAAGTGCGGGTTCAAGGAGGACAGCACACTGGAGGTTGACTTGGACAGCTGGGCGGGGAAAATGGATATCAAGGCACCGGTGGGAGAGGACAAATGGGGCACGTACACTTTTAAGTATATGGTCAGGCAGCCAAAGGTCAATTAAAGGCAGCAGACAGCTCGTTGAACTAGCATCTTCATTTTGATGTTATCTACAACCGCTAAACTTAACGAACCGCCCTATTAAATTCAAATGATCTTGCGAGATGTTACACCATCTGTGTATCCCTGCGTTCGTCACCACTAACCACAGCTTGCGTATCAGTTTGAGACATGGCCCCACCAGCCCCATCACGAGACCTCCTCTCCTTCTCCAGTGTCTTCCTGGTGAGAGTACTCCAAAAGTATGCACCGTTGACCACTTCGTGATCTCCTTCTTTTCTCACCCAGACGTTTCCAAGAAAGGTTGTCAAAATCGCGCAGAGCCACACAAACGGAATGACAGAAACGAATGCCCATGTAACGCCGTCTTTCGGGTTCACCTCATTCCTATTGTTGAACACGGTGCTCATCGTCGTCAAGGCAATCATGCCGCCGAACGGTACAGCGAATGAAAACAGAGAGGTGATGGCTGCCGTGCTCGCAGGGAAATACGCCAACCCATGCATCGAGGCCGGACTAAGACGGATACCAACACCATACCCGGTGAGTGCCATCATACCATAGATGGTGTTGGTCTGTCCAACCGAAATAGCCCAGGCCAGGACCGTGATGCCAACAGAGGATGAAATGGCGCCCAGGAGGAGTGGGTGAAGAGTTTGACGGGGCCAGACGTTTACGCAAAACATTGCCGAGTATGCGCCGGCTGTCAGGAGAGAGTTGTCAGTAAAGATGCTGTGGATATAGGACTAAAGAAGAGAGTGTGCTCACATCCAAGTCCAGGAAGAAAGTACAGCAAGGCGAGCCCTGCCTCACTGGAGGTGTGACCCTCCACGAGCGCGAAGTACAAGTCCATGAAGTACATGACAGCAAACATGGCCACCCCGATGTCGAAGTTCACGAAGAACAGTAGGCATATGTCCCGCTTGGCAAGCAGCTCCCATGGCATCATCGCTCTCTGCTTGGGGAACACCCGGGACATGAGGTGCGGCGGAGCCATAGAGTACTCGTACAAGACCCACGCAACACTGAGCACGGCACCGACGACAAGCGGCGCAACGACGGCCGCCGATCCCCAGCCATACGTACCCCCAGCCCAGGTGAACGCCAGGATGAGCAATCCGAGTCCGAAGAGAAAGAGCAGTTGGCCGACGTAGTCGAGAGTCATCAGCCTGGCGCCGAGTCTCGTCCGCCAGCTCATCACCGCATGGTCTTGCCCGCCCTCACCCTCCAGCTCAGGGATAGGCTGCGGGCCCAGTAACTCGCGGCGCAGGACCACGACGACCAGCACGACCGCGAGGACGCCGACGGGGAGGTTGATGGCGAAGCACCATCTCCAGCTCGCGCGCGTGAGGTAACCCCCTATAACGGGGCCGATGCTGAAACCAAGGCCGGAGAAGAGGGCGAACAGCGTCCAGTTGACGGCGTAGTCGGCTAGCGAGACCTTGTCGGCCAGGATGACGCGCACGCTGATGTTGACGCCTGCAGCACCGACACCCTGAATTGCGCGTCCAAGGAGAAGGACACCGAAGGCATCTGTTGGCGCCCCTGTGCATATTGCTGAACCTATCATCATGAGGACGATAGTCGTCTGGATCGTTGCGTGCCGGCCAAATATGTCGGCTATTTGGGCCCAGAAGGGCAGGAAGGCGGCCGAGGTGAGGTTGAATACGGATATGATCCAATTAAGCTGGGAGAGCTGGTCTATAGGGGTAGTGGTGAGTTAATGTCAGTCTGCTGATCGTTGGTTTATAGTAATAACACGCATTTTCAGGCCGGTAGATGTGCTTACTGAAGTCAGACGCTATGAACGGCAGCGCAGAAGCGATGATGGTTGTATCCAGGCTCTGCAGAGTGAAGGGTGCGAAGAGGCCGATAACTATTTTCCATCGGTATGCCCTCTTGCGGCGCTGTTCCGCCTTCTCCTCCGGAGTGGCCTCCGGTTTCCCCGTCTTGGCCACGGCCTTCGCACTTGGCATGGCCACCGGGGTGCCGTCTTGAACGGCTGCATTTGCCGACGGCTCGAGACTCTGAGATGATTCTTTGCTTGAGACATGCTGTTCTGCTGCTCCCGCATGTGTTTGCACGGGGAGTTCTACCGTGTTGGTCGGGGGCGATCCCAGTGGCTCGTCATCACGTGCTTGTTGGCGTTGCTGGTGCTTCTTGCGGGCCCAACGATATGCAAGGATCATGTTGCTTGATGGAGGATTGTATACGACCGTCGCCACAGTAACAAGGCAGAAGAAGAATACGGGCGTTTGATCAATAGATCTGATTGAGTTCCCGGGAACTGAGCACTGTGTCTAACCGCTGATATCAAGAAGGCTGCGTTCGGTCTTCTGGTGTGTGGCTCGACACTGGATGGGACGCACTGGGCGTCTTTAAATAACAAACTATTCTCACATTTTCTACTCGACCAGAACGCCATATTGAAACGAGGCAGCCTCGAATAGGTCACGGCTTAGGCATGGAATGAGGCGCATTCGCAAAGGAGCAAATGATACACCTGAGCCACGAGATAACCAGTGGCCTCTCGTGGTATAAATCCCATTTGGGATAAGCGCGCTTCCTTGCCAGTGGGCCATTGTCGTTCCCGTCAGCTTTGGGCAGCTCACGGTGCGTAGTTTGCCCGACGGCTTGCAGTGAGACAGTCAGCCGCAGTCGCACTTGTACGCTTTTGGCTTGATGCCGCGAGACCGTCTGGCCCGCCCCAGGCACGCTGGCTCCATAAATGCTGAGTAAATCCGAATGCGCGACTTGATATTCGAGTCAGAGTGGCGCAGCGAATGGCCAACAGACGCGTAGGACTCTAGTACCAGTAATGAATGTTTACTCGCTGTATAACACTTCATTGAGTAGTAGTATCTGGGGCTCCGAGAAATACTGCTGGGCTTTACTGGTACTATGCACAGGGAAGAGTACATAAGCCGTAGAGAAGGGCCGCCATCTTCCGAGACCCGAGATTGCCGAGGTCGACATGCCACTGCCTGTTTGGTGCTGACATCATTGAAGGGCAGTGCTTTTAGCAATGTGGGTGAAAAGGAGTCTATTCAAACAGGCAGCGTGGGTAGTTACACACTCACTTTACTGTAGCGTGTAGCGCATTTTTGCTGCAGATTTTGGAGGGCCGAGTGCAACCCGGGTGAAGCCAGGGGGCCATCACCTCGCTTGTCAAGACAGCAGCACTCGCTCCACTTGGACCCCCTCTTCTCGTCGGATGTCCGTTGCCATTCCTCTACATGCAGCAACAGAACAACCAACCTCCTTATCAAACCTTAAACAAACGTCAACAAGGCTCCCTGTCACGAATCACCCAATTGACCACACACCAGACTCAACAAGATGGCATCATACCTAGGCCTCCCAACCCCCCTTGTCCGGCCCGTCGCTGCCCTTGCCGGATGGACCTTCGTCATGGAAGCTTGGATGTACGCCACTCGCCTCCCGGCGATGAACAAGTACGGCGTTTCTACAGACCCTGACAAGTGTGGAGAGGACATGAAAACAAAAATTCCAATCCACATTCGTCAGATAGCGGATAACTACAACCACCTGCACGAGCAGCCGACCACCTTTTACGCCGTGGCATTGGCACTTACCATCATTGGTGACAACCACAAGTACACCAAATGGGCTGCCTGGGGCTACGTCGGCACCAGGATCGTCCACTCCCTGTTCCAGTCCCTCGTGAACAAGGTCCTGGTCCGCTTCTCCATCTTCCTCACGAGCTCGGCTGTGCTGGCTGGCTTGACTGGACGTCTTGCACAGCTGGTCTTCTAGGTGTGCAGGAGTGGCTACTCGGGGACGAGATCGCAATTGGGCCAGGTTGAGAGACGTGTGGCTCTTATTTTAATGTATGCAGACGCTGCTATCATGTCAACTGGTACTACCTTCGGCATCTGCTACTGGTATCAAAAGGGGCAATCATGCTGATGGCACGATCTTATGCTTTCCGGAACACGGGCTTATGGGACCATGGGGCTAATGGCCCGCACTGGTCGAGTCTAAAGCAAACAAGCTTATTTGAACAACCATGCAATGCCGTCGCGCAGAAATATACAGCCATCGTGAACTGCTGCTGTGAAACTTAACGACCGTCCAATGTTTCTCGGATCTTGATGAACCGTAGAGCCCGTGGAACGAGATTCGATGCGTCGAAGATCTCGGGCTCTCACAACGTCTGCCTGCCGCAGAGGTGGACACCGCCGGTATTTGCACTCCACGTAACTCAATCCCAGCCCACTCATTATATTTGCCCGCGTATGTGGTGGTATTTGGCGGTGCGCCACTCTCCCAGCCGCACGAGGCGAGATGCGCACGACATATTGGCGACGTAGGAGTCCACGTGGGTTGTGTCCTCGTCGCACGCGTCACACATGGATTTGAGCAGCAGGGCTCGACGCCACCAACCTGGGCCGCGGGGTGCCTGTGATGTCGTCGATGTAACGGCCGGGTCTGTGTTGTTCCTCGCCTCGGTCGAGGTGCGTCTTTGGCGTCCGTGGCGCTGCGTAGCCCCGGCGTTAGGGTGCTCCGGCTCGACGCGCCGATGGTGCGTATCTACACTGACGATGAGCTATCCACAATCAATGTGTCAGTGCGTGCCTGGATCCTGCCTCACAACATGTACATTCCAGAAAAAGGGGACCCCCGGGTGCCTTGCCCCCTCCCGTCCTTACTCTGCCAAAGGATCGTCGCGCGCGCACTTGGCAAACTACTAATTGACAAGGTCAAGCAGGTATGTCACCCCTTGACCGAAGCCTATATCAAATGCACGGACGCTCATGCCACCTGTATGGATGTTTCAAGTTCCCCAATGATGAGATAGCCTCAGTGCACTAATTGGCGAGTACCCGTGGCCGGTTCGGCGAGCATGGCAGCTTTCCCGCACCAGATTCGACCGTTTTGGCCGATGTTACCCTATTAAGTTTCATGTTCCTGATATCGTCTGATGTCTTGTACTGTGGCTGGCATCGATTCGATTCTGGATTGCTACCTCGGATCGCCATTTTGAATCCCGGATGCGACAAGCGCACACTGGGGGCATGATCAGGTACTGTTCAAGTTGGCCACCCGCTACAGAAGTACGGTGTAGAGATCATAGTTTGGCTAGGCGCCCTGGAAAACCAGTTATGCCCTGGTCAAGGCTCGACATTAATCCCCAGTTTCTTCCCCGGATTTGATATATCTTTTGCCACACTGTCTTGGTCTGAAGACAATAATTGCTTTTCTCTATGCAGACAAGACATTTCTCGGCGAAAGTTCCAGGCCTCCAACGGCATTTATCGGCAGTTGAATAAGGTTCCACGAGAAAATGTGGATATGCGAACAATCTGTTGCCGTGGCTCCGTGTCAGGCCACGAAGCGTTCCAGCCGGCGACAGTATGGGATCATCATCAGCTGCCTCTGCAAAGAAAGATCCAGTTTCAAGCATTAGCAATGCTTCTCGATAATGTGCAGGTAATGTGGTACCCTAGACCATGTCGTAACATGGCCCTCCTCTAAGTTCGAGACGTTGTCTGGTACTGAGAGATCCACAGTAGCATGCAGCCGCACGGACGAAGTTCGTCGCCCGTGTGACATCGGCCCGGTGTGGGCGGTCAAAGTTGTATCATAAGTCAGATCTTACAGAGAAACCTTATCTAATTTGGTAGGCGCATCCTCGAAAATCTTTTTTCCCCTTGATTCTTTTACGCGGGTTTCCGAGCAGGATGAGGAGTTCATGGATTCCTGAACTATTCCATTCAGGGGGGAGTTCGGCGCCACTGGCTTCCGTAGTTGTTTATTCCAGACTCCAGAGCATATAAGCAAGCTTGAGCATGTGGCGCGCACGGACTATTATCGATTCCGGGTGACCACCTGCATCGGGGCCAGAAGAGGGGAGCCGGCGATCCCCTTTCGGCAATGACCTGAGGAGGCGATAGGAGCTCCAAGTGGCTGCGTATTCGGATTCTAAGTCGAACATGTGGGGGAATAATGAAGATTGCTCATAACTGCACAGACACTGTATGATGGGTCTGACAGTTCCATGAGCAACAATTGAAACGAGATCTTGCAGCACCTGAAGGGTTTCGAAGGTGTCGAATCTTGGGAGGCAGAAACCTTGCGGCTCCCTAGATGTCAAGCATGACTCCCAAGGTAGCTTTCCGTCTTGGCCGCCCTGGCAACAGGACCCCAGTTTAGAGGACACCTTACCTGGTACTCGGCCTTTGTTCGCATCGAGTCTGTTATGTTGAAGTCAAAGCCATCGATCCCTACAGGCATTTACTCCACTCCCATGCATCGCGAGTATGCCTGACAAGGGGAGCCTCACTCAAGGGCAGGTACTAGCTTCTTGGCCCTTGTGTTTCGGCCGGCGGTAAGCTCAGTCCCTGGATGGCCTTTCCCCTTTAATCAAGCCACTAGGGGAACGTGCCGAGCTCGCCGTTGAGGTACAGAAGCGGCCACGGTCATTTGGCATCTTGATCTTCCGACTTGACAGCATTGACGGCCCCGGGATGGAGTGGGTCAAGACAGCCTTGCTTGCTGACTCCACCCGGGAGCAGGGGAAAAACGATCTCGAGTAGCAGACCTTGACCGTCTCACATAACGACAGATGGCCATAGCTCAGGGAATCGTTTGGCGAGACCCCCCTAGGCCGCCTAGAAAGTCAAGGGGCGGGGGGCGAGGTGTGCGTTGTCCAGTCAGGATGGCTCACAAGCAAGTGATACTCGGAAAATATCTCTTAGTCTCACAAGTCCTGTGATCTGCACTTCATCGTTAGCCACCTGGGCACTTGCATGCTAAACCGAACCATGGGATAACATGATCGTATCGGATGCCTCCCCTCCTTAACGGGATCGACCCCAGCTTATATGCTGCAGACGTTCGTAACATTTGCTGGATTCGGACGACTGCTAGTCATTTGGGTGGCAGTTCAGAAAACCGGTCGCTTTCCCACAGCAGGCAGGCTGGGTATGCAAAAATACCGTATTCTGATTCTTTCCGACTTGATGCTGTCCGATGAAATCGTAAATATTCTTCAGCACCTGTGCGAACCCTGCCGCAGCTCTTCCTCTTGCACATGTCTCCAATCGCCCGGATCAGGCTCACCGGCATCAACCCCAGATGTCTTTTAATCTGACTGGAGTTCCACAGTGTGGTGTATGTCCGGTCCCATTCACCTTAGGATCATCGAATGGGATGAGTACTGACACCAACTCCAGGTTTCTTGCCTTGTTTCCTCCCTTTCCACATCCAGTTGCGCTCTGACAGACTACACCTGCCTGTGCCTCGACAAGGTCTATAATAATGCGGTGACAAACTGCGTCATTTTGGGTTGCGCTGTCAAAGAACAGTTGGGTGCGTTCATCATCGACCCTCGTAGACCTTGGAAGGCAATCATGGTTTGCTTTTGAAGAGGACTATGCTAACAGTTGCGCAGTCGTCAAGCGTATCACAGCCACTAATTGCAACCTTCCTGTCGTCGACCGCGGACCAATCGTCACTTTACTTCAAATAGTGGTTACCATCATCCAGGATGTCTTCTTCTTTATCAGGATATTATCCAGAATCCTCAAACTCGCGCCGTGGGGACCAGATGACACAACCATTGTCATTGCCTTTGTGAGAATACAAAATGATCCAAGAGGCTAGTGCTGTGAACTAACAGCGCAGCAGGTACTACAAAATGTTTTTCTTGCTGGCGGCATCATTGGTAAGAACTCGCCTTCGAAAACACCTTCAGAAATTTCTGACAAGCAACCTATAGCCAACCAGAACGGATTGGGTATGGACATCTGGTTCGTCCCTTTCAACCAAATCACAAATTTCCTTCAGATATTCTTCGTCTTCGAGGTGCTGTACACGATCACGATCGGGATTATCAAAATATCGATCACTTTTCTTTACCTACGATTATTTCCTGAGAGGAAGATTCGACGGTTCCTCTGGGCGACCCAGATTTTCAACGTGACCCTAGTTGGGGTTTTCGTGATCGTCGACCTGGCGCAGTGTCAACCTATGAGCTATTTCTGGGACATGTGGGAGTACGTCGAGCAGCCCGATCTGAGACACAAATCGGCAAGACTATTAGGTCTGAGCTATCAGCATATATAATTGGGAGTTTGCTGACAACAAAATTGCATAGTGGTGAGCACGTTGGTCGGTGTATCAACATTTATGCCATGGCCTGGGCGCACGCCATTATCAACATTGCCCTGGACGTCTGGATGTTGGCACTCCCGGCTAGCCAAGTATGGGGTCTAAAGATGCCATTCAGAAGGAAACTCGGTGTGATGGTCATGTTTGGGCTGGGTATATTGTGAGTCCTCGCGACAAATTATTACATCTGCCGGATTCCTGAACAGTTCGCGGGCTAATGTCGCCTCCATACAGCATCACCATAGTGAGCTGCATCCGCCTGAGAAGCTTGATTGGTTTCGCACAGGCCTATCCACAAAATCCAACGAGTACGTACAGCCGCATCTCTTGGCCAACCTCTGACACCTGCATCTACATCAACTGACAACACCATCAAACAGTGGACTTCTTCGGCGTGGCGCTTTGGTCCGCTCTCGAGCTGACCACAGGCGTGACGGTCGCCTGCCTACCAGCAACAAGACAGGTAGTCGTCAAGTACGTCCCGATCCTGCCAGAGATGATCTCACGATTCTCTTCTCGGCTCAGCAGCGGGCTGTCGTACATTGCCACGGGTGGCAGCAAGTCAGCAGGTGGGAAGAGCGAATTCGGCAAGTCCGCCATCACTACTGGAAAGTCCACGGACATCATGTCAAGGGACAGGACGCTGCAACGGATACCGACCGAGGACCCGACCGATGATAAGAGCATCATGATGAAGGCACTGCCGCCGGCGCCACCGCGACCAAACCCACCACGCACGCTGCGCAGCCCGGAGCCGGAGGGCGGACGTGCGACGCGGCCTTATTCCGTCGCTACAACGCCTTCGTCGCTGGGGGACGGTTTCTCACTGAGTGTTTTTGATGGGCCGGCTGGGGACTCGGCGAGCGAGGATGTCTCGGACGTGGGCAATGATCCGGAACGGGGACAGCCGGCGGTAAGCCCGGGGGGACCTTTGGGACCTAGTGGGACTCGGCCGTGGAGACCGATGTCCTACCCTCAGCCTCGGACAGATCGGACACGCTGGCAGTGAAGGTTGGTGATCGGCCACATATGTATTTATACAAGTTAATAGGCGTGTAATCGGCACGCTCACGATAATTTGACATGACTAATACGGATGCGGAGAGGATAATATGGCTGGGTATCAATGTCTATTTCTCCTTAGTAACCTGTGCCCACCTAGCCATTCTAAGGGAAGTAGTGGACTGACTGGGTTGCCAGAGAGCCTTAACAAACAAGGAGAACCTATCTAAGTAGAGCTATGAAAATCAAAGGAAACGCCTCCACTACCTCCCGGCCATCAGAGATCTTGCCCCGTGTTCCTCTACATGCCGTGAGTGGAGTTTGGCACGCCACTTCTATCTACACTTTAGACACGTTGAGTCCCGGGACGCCCTTCAGTCCCATCTGGCCAACGGTCTTCTTCTTCAGGGCAGGCACTCCAGCTGCACCAAGACCCTGAATGGCGAACGTGTTGGCCTGTTGGACCAGCTCGGCGACAGACATCTTCATCTTGGCGTTCTTGTAGTATCCCAGCCATGCCTGGTAGACCTTGCCCTGCATATCAGGGTCCATCTTCTTAGTGAAAGCGGACACCTCAGCCTGGGCGCTCAGGTCGGCCGGGGTCTCGTTCAGTTTCAAGTCCTTGAGGGCGGTCCTTGGGAAGAAGGCTTCGTGGGAGGCGAGAACCAAAGTACCGTGGCCGTCGGCGCCAGCACGAGCAGTTCTGCCCAGTCGATGGATGTAAGACTCCCTGTTCATGGGCAGGCCCACCTGGAAGACGTTGGAAACCGCGGGGAAGTCTATGCCCCGGGCAACCACATCAGTAGCACACAGGATGCCGTTGGATGCGTTCCGATAGTCGTCTGTGATGCGGGTTCGCTTGCTCTGCGACATGCGCGAGTGGAGGGTGCAAACGGGCGGCAGGTCTTTGAACGCCGCCAGGACGTCCGCATAGAAGTCGGCCAGCGCCGCTGTTGGGGCGAAAACGATGGCCTTGAAATTAGCCTTGCCCACTCTTGCCATCTCCTGGCGTACGGCTCCGACTGTGCCAGCTGCCAAATCGGAGAACTCAGGAACAATGGTGACGTGTTGCGGAACGCGCTCATGGGTCTGCGCCTCGCCCTCGGGAATGGTAGAGATAAACTGATACCCATCGGCGAGAACCAGGCTGGCGAACTGTTGCACGTGAGAGGCGATGGTGGCGGAGAACAACATGCCCTGGCGTTGGGTGGATTTCTTGTCCGGGAGAAGGCCAATAATCTTCTTGAGATCCCTGAGGAAGCCCATGTCCAGGAGACGATCGCACTCGTCCAAGACCAGGGCCTGGAGAGACTGCATCATCGATAGGACGAACCCGTCCGGTTGTGTCAGATGGTCTTGCAGTCGCCCTGGAGTTGCAACGAGGATGTCACAGCCCCTGAGGATACTGGCGCTCTCCGAGCGCATGTTGGTGCCACCGATAGCAGTGCAGACCCTGAACTTTGGGAATCGTTGCAGAAGCTCCTTCGCCTCGGCTGCTATCTGCTGTGCAAGCTCTCTCGTTGGGGAGATGACGAGCAGGCTTGTATGTTTGGGTGGTTCTGCATTTTGGACAAGCTTCTGAATGACGGGCAGGAGGAATGCCACCGTCTTTCCCGTTCCGGTCTTGGCCTGGGCGAGGACGTCGCGGCCGGAGAGCAGCAGGGGCAGGGTCTCAGCCTGGACTGGTGTCATGTACTCGAACTTCATGTCTTGGGCAATGGTCTGGAGCAGCGTGGGGTGGATGTTGTATTGTGAAAGCGCGTCAAATCTCGTGAGTCCTGTCGTGTCGGCGGGGGGACGAGGGGAGGTAGAGCGAACGCGAGTAGTCGAGGACGCGGGGGCAGCAGGTGGGACGTTTGACTTCTTGTTCTGAACCGGTGGGCGCCGTGCTTGCGAGGCATGTTGCGAGGACGACGCTGGGCCGGAGGAGAATTTGGCATTGTCGTTTGGACGGTATGGATGCCTTCTGTTCTGCCTCTTGCGCCCTCCCCTGGCAACAGGTGAGTTGTTGTCAGGCCTTGTACTCGGGACGCGATCGCCGTTGGAGGCCATGATTGTCGAGAGCGTGCGTAGTCCCTGAAAAGGACTGCGCTGAATGAGTGATAAATGAGGACTCGATGATCGAAGACTGGGAAGAGAGGTGACAGACAGGAGGCGTCGAGACATGAGGGAAGAGGAGGGACGAGGGACGAGGGACGAGGGACGAGCTTTGTCCGTTTCAAAGGGGGACTCGAGATGATGGCTTTGTTTTCCACTGTGGGAAGAGACTGGGATTACTGGCTGACAGAATGCGATTTTAGGCCAAGGGGAAAATGCTTATCGATAAGATAGCTTATCTGCTGTCAGGGTCCAAATCCCTGCATTTTGCCTTTTCGCCTCCCGAGTCCACCTTGTCTTCAGAGCTCTTCGAACAGGGCCATACAAAACAGTGCACTCCCAAGCATTGAGCCCCATCAACCACCCTTCATCTGAAATCCCCATTATCGCAAACGCTCAAGTGCTTGCTAGCATATCTTGTTTTTTTTTTCTCAACTACACTAGATAAATCTTTATTTGCATACCCTCTACGATTTCATTTAGTTTTTCAAACGAGCTTTGCTCGGGTATCCGATCCGCTACGCGGGCACTGTATCTCTCCCCCTACCTCCAGGACAACCTCCTATGGGATACCCTCCTATGATATATACTTCTAAAAATAACGTCTTATTAAAGGATCATACAAGTTCAGCTACAAAACTCCGCTATAACGTTTTCATATATTCGAAGTTGTGGCGGTGGTACGGTAATAAGAGAACGGATATTCGCACCCGAAAAAACGGATAGTACACCCGTATAAGCTGGGTCCCCTCCGCTACAGCCAATCAGAGCGCCCTATTTAACGCTATCTTATACACGCACCACCTACACCAAGTGCTTTTTATACTAATCCCCCTTCACCCACTAAACAACCTCCCTCGCCAACCACCTACAATATATAATATATACAAAATCCTTCTTATAATTAATTATTTTGCTATTAGAAGGATATCTTTAGTAGCTAGAAATAAACTTTCTAGTGTTATAGTAATATTACTAGTCCCTAAGTAACGTTCTGTAGAGACAGCCTTACCAGTAACGATAGCCTTAACACCTACGCCAGTAGCTAAGAAGCCCTAGTAAAACACTAGGGTAGAAGAAACGATAGATATAAGTAGAAGTCATAATAGTAGTATATATATATTGATAGATATATGTAGTTAATAACTGTGTATTGTTGTTTTATATGGCGAATGGGTGGTGTAAAAAAACGTTGGCGTACTAGGGGTACATAAGCGGGTGTACTATCCGTTTTTTCGGGTGCGAATATCCGTTCTCGGTAATAATATGGAGAACGAGGATTCGCAGGGTAGAAATCGGGGGGTATAGGGCAACAAGTACCCACAGACCAATCAGAGCGCCCCATTCATCGTTACCTCACCCACGCACCACCCACACCAAGTGCTTTTTATACCCCTGACCTGCAGACCTGCCAATCCCCCTTCGCCCACCAAACAAATTCTCCTTGCAATCAATCGCAATCAATCGTTCTGCTATCAGAAGGATATCTTTAGCAGTCAGAATTAAACTTTCTAGTATCAGTAATATCGCTACTCGCCGCAGCCAAGCAGCCCTATCAGACAAGGTAAGAAGTAGCAAAACACCAGAGTAGAAGAAACAATAGGGGTAAGCAGAAGCGAAGATAGTAGCATATATACAGCGATAGATATGTGTAGTCAATGACTGTGTATTGTTGTTTTATATGGCGAATGGGTGGTGCAAAAAAACGTTGGCGCACAGGGGGTATATATTGCCCTGTACCCCCCGATTTCTGCCCTGCGAATCCTCGTTCTCATAATATGTGACATCTGGAACGTGATTCACTCGACAACCCAAACCCTGCAGCGATTGACAGAAACAAGTGATCAGTGCTGGAACCTGAAATCCAGTCTCTTGTTACCTTCGTCCGTCGTATTTTCCAAGTAATCCAGCCGTTCTTCTTCTGTCAAGGCGTTCCATTTCTTGTCTCTCTGCTTGTTCCGGAAAACGTAATACGCCTTGGTCAGGAAGTACAGGACAATGTTCATGCAGCAGACAGCCAAGAGTTGTTTATTGCCTCGAGTATACAATGGCTTATCATCTGGTTTCAGAAGTCAGCTCGCAGCTCCTGTTACCCTGTGTGGATTGCACTTGGAATCAGACATACCTGCACGGTATACATTGCTGCTGATTATCCCTCCAGCCTGGACGAACATGTTGTAACAGGCAGCAGATACTGTTCTGGAACGAACAGCATTGGAGTTCCGGCTGTTCCACCCAACTTGGATCGGGTGGGCGTTAGGATATATCAGCAAGAGAACCAACACAGAGTAGAGGGCCCATCTGTTGATAGTCGCCAGGTTGAGAGCAACCAGGCAGATGAGCAGCGGAAGAGCCCAGATCTGGCCGATCATAGCCGTAAAGGTAAGCTCGTTCCATATCTCGCCCAGATATGTTAGGATGAGCATCGTGATAACTGTTTCTGGATTAGACACCCATACAATATTCCAACCTCAGGAACAACTTACTGTGTCCAGCATAGTACGGTATGGTGAGCAGATTGGTCTGAAATGTATTGAACCCCAGACCCTTGAGAGTCAACGTCAAGTATTGCGTCTGGGGTGTCATTGGGATCTGGAAGGCCAAGCCCAGAATGTACAGCGGCCTGAAAATATATCAGCTTGATCAAGCAAAAGCATGTCAGATAACATGAAAAGTTTATCTTACCAAAGGTCGAAGTCTTTCAGACTCTGCCACAGCAGTTTCGGTGTTACTGGTTGTCGGTTATGCATATTGCTTTTCGATGGGTCTTCGCGCAGAACTCTGTTGACGATAATCGTTTGCTCCCTTACAAAATAGAGTGTCAGAAGCTGTGGGGAAGCGTCTCAGCCCAGAATACATACCTCTCATCAAACCAGCCTGCGTTTCCTCGGAACCAGCTGGCAGTCTGACACGGTCCTGCGGGCATGAGGCCGAAAGCAAGCACACCGACTATGAGTGTAAAAAGGCCCTAGCGCGATGTCAGTCACCAAAATATACCACATCAGGGTCGCCATATCAGGGCTTAACGTCGTACCTCGATCAGGAAGAGCCACCTCCATCCAGCCTGGCCAGCCACGCCTCGCATATGAAGAAGTCCATAAGCAAACAGAGCAGAGAGGATATCTGCGATGCTCATGCCGGTCCAAAACCAGCCCAATCTAATCGAAAGCTCGTGATGTTTATAGAAATAAGAGAGATATAGAATGACCTGGCTTATCGTCAGTTACACAGTCGATGTCACATCGATGCGCCTTGATATCTTACATCGGGAATGAATCCACCTTGGAGCACACCAAGTAGTGCCCTGCAGACCAGGAATGACTCTCGGCCGCTGAGCCAGAATTGGGCTGCCGCTACAAAGCTCCAGAGAGTCAGTTGCATCGGGATCCACCTATCAGGCCCCATCCATTTGGAAACAAGCTGAGACGGGAGCTCAGAGCACAGAAATGCGAGCTTGAACACAGTATTTCCAAGGTTGTAATCTGGCCGGATATCAGTTGTCTGCGCTGAATCTCCGGCATACACTACGTACCGTTTGTGGTGAGGTTCAAGTCATCAAGAAAATTGTCCGTCAAAGCTTGCGAAAGGTTGGCCCGGTCGATCTCCAAAGCCATGAACATGACAATAGCCCAGAGCATGATCCGCAGATCAATCTTTCGGATCAAGCTATTTTCTTCAGCCCATGTCCACCTCGCTGCAGGATCGAAACGGTGGTAATTCTCCCTTTAGACAATCAGCTCCCCGTAGACAATTGAATATGACATCCGCGTTTAACCCACCAGTCTGACCGAGGATGATATTTCTCTGCGGTTTCAGGATCATCAAAAACACTCGGCAGCGTAGCGATAGCGTTGGGATCGTAGGATTTCGTTCTCTGCCAAAAGAACCTCTTCGTCTGAACGGGGACTCCCAATGCCAAATCGGCAGGTAGAGACGTACTCGACGTCAAAGGCTCATCTTTGCCGCTCCCATCACTGGTCGTCCCCTTTTGTGTAGCCAGATGACTTCTCGTGAGGACTGTGGCCATATTGGTTTGGTCGCGATCAATGATACAATCTCGGTTCTTTGAACTTGAAGCCCGTCGCCTAAGAGAACAACACGGCCCTACCGTGGTCTTTATGCCAATTAGATGCTCAGCAGATGAGGCATCCCAATGTCGTGGACTGAGCTCTGCGAAGTTCCCGGAGATAGAGGGCCCCCACGTAGGAGTTAACCTTAGCTCGACACAATGCATGTTAGCTGAGGTTTATCGATGGCGAAGGAAAGCCGCATAATCACGAACAACAGGACAGTCGGGCCACGGCACAAATTGCCACACTCGTGACGCCGATGTCGCCTCCCAGATTCCTGGATTGACCGAGGGCCTGGATCTGGTGTGCATACTTTCCTGTAGGATGGTATGCCACAATGTTGCGTGATGCAGCCATATAGCTTCCTATTGGGTCAAGCGAGCCATATATCCCCGCCGCATTCGAGCACTTGAGTGCAGGTTAAATTTGGGAGAGGGCCATATCGAGGACGCACAAAAACCATCTGCATCATCGCGCTAAACGGCACTTTCGTGCAGAACCAATATACCAACGGCGTGATAAGAGGACCCTGGTCATCTCACATCGCATTGCCACTTTTATCAGATATATTTGTGTTTCTCTGACGGCCCTCGGCTGGGCAATATACTACCCAAGTAACATGATCAAATCATGCAGTGCGGAGCATATCTTCACAATTTTCAATCAAATCTTTCGAGTTCGTTCGAAACCATGTTCGTGGCTTATCTGTTAAACCCCCTTGATAATTGGTATATTCGGTCGTGCGTGGCATGTGAGTTGATGCTTGGCGGGATAGCGTGATGGCGTGATGACCTCCACGAATGTCGACCTCACCACCCCATCAAGAACGCCGGACACCAAATGAGTACGGACAAGTTGGTACAGAAGCAGATGGAGAGGCGCTCGCGTGTCACTAGTTGAACAATATTCATGCGGGGAGGTTGGCCTCTTGCGCCACGAGCCCTCCTCCCGGAGTAAATCCCACTCTGGCTCGAAGTGCACACCCAGATATGTAGATGTTCTCCTCAGCCTTATTACTTACAAATACAGAGTAGATGCTGTATTCGAAAACAAAATCAAAAGCAGCACATAGATTACCTACCAATTTCACCAAAGCGGACTCGCTCCACAACCTGAAATCCCGTCCTTTTTAATAGTAAAATAGTAACCATCCTGGTGATGAAATCAACCCGAGCCCTGGCGTCGTCGTGCTTTACCCCAGTAACACGGCATCGACCCCGCCCGCGGGATGCGATTGCTCGTGATTGGCTTGACGACCTGGGATGGTTGCATGAACAAGACGACGACTTACATTTTCCAATGATGTAGAACAACTCAAAGCACGAAATCGTTAGACTGCCTTCCACCATCGTACGCCTCCATGCAGATTGAGTATTCTCGAGGCTTAGCCTGAGCTGATTCGAGCTCAGACATCTGGGCATCTACATCGACTGCCGGACTGGAGCGACATCCGGCGTTTGTCATCTGTGAAATGTGTATTTATTTCCGAGTGCCTGTTGCAGCTCCCCAGATGGAATTTGTGCGTAGCCCCTTCGCATGTAGACATCACTATAAACAAAAGAGTCCTGTATAGGTGTCACGCTGTCTACAAAGTTCTGATCTCTTTGAAACAGATTCTACATTTGAAGAAATATGGCGCCTTCCGCCATCGAGGTTGACACGCCTATTCGGTCCAAGGCGGAGCATAGACAGCCGCTGAAGCTGTCTGGAGCCCTAGGTTCTTTTGAGTCTTTCGATGTCACGCCCGTCATTGGTCGAGAGTTCCCAAAGGCCAACCTCGTAGACTGGCTGGATGCCGAAAACTCCGATGAGCTGCTCAAAGATCTCGCAATCACCAGTAGGCCGCCTGCTATCATGGGACAACCACGGGGATCGCTAACATCAAGCCTGCAGTCTCGCAACGTGGAGTAGTCTTCTTTCGTGCACAGGATGGGCTCACCAATGACCTCCAGAAGAAGCTCATCCTGCGTCTCGGAGAGCTGACCGGACGTCCCAAGACCTCTGGGCTTCACATCCACCCAATCCTCAACGACTCGCGGGAACTTGGTGGCAACGACAAGGAAATCTCCACCATCAGCTCCGTCCAGCACGGCAAGCTATACAAACGGGAGACGGCGGATCAGCTCAGCGCCAAGAAGCAGAATAGTTCCCAGTGGCACTCGGACATAGCTTTCGAGCCTGTGCCAGCTGACTACACCTCGCTACGCCTAGTCGAGCTTCCCGAGACAGGTGGTGGTGAGTGTAACCATGTCTTGGCTGACCTTGGCTTCTGGCTCATTTCAGCGTTCTCGGCAGCTGAAGAGGCTGACGTAGAACAGACACCCTCTGGGCTTCCGGTTATGAAATCTATGATCGGATCAGCGAGCCATACCAGAAATTCCTCGAGAGCCTGACCGGGACATTCGCCCAGCCATTCTTCAAGGAAGTCGCCGACAAGGGCGGGTTCGAGCTGTACAGCGAGCCTCGTGGTGCGCCCGAGAACGTTGGCCTGGATCTCAAGGCCATCCACCCGGTCGTTCGCACCAACCCGGTGACAGGCTGGAAAAGTGTATTTCCGGTCGGAGGTCATGTGCGTCATATCAATGGAGTCACTCAGGAGGAGAGTGATCATCTCTTGAAGTGGTTCCTAGACTTGGTCCACAAGAATCATGACCTACAGGTCCGCTTGAAGTGGCAGAACAAGAATGACATTGGTGTGTTGTCCTCCATTTATGCCTCCGACTACTACTTGAGCTGACTTGGTGGTAGCGATCTGGGACAATCGTAGTGTTTTCCACACTGCAACCTTCGACTACAATGGCCTAGGTGATAGATTCGGCAATCGAGCGGTTGGACTCGGAGAGTACGTTTCGTTCTATTTCAGCCTCTCACATCATTCATCATTCATTAAAAACCGTATAAATTCTGCAACAGTTGCGACAACGAAGAGTCGTCTGAAATACTGACGAAAGACAACAGGAGACCTTACCTTGATCCAGAGAGCTCTTCTAGGCGCGTAGCCTTAGGTGTACCATTTGTGCAGTAGAAAGCATACTAGCACGCCTTATTTATTGCTCCTATTCAGTCTCGTTCCGTTATATTTGTGAATTTGACTTCTTTACGAGCTCTCCTGACCACTCAAGATTGTTCGGACCACTCAAGCTATCTTCTGAACTCAGCAGCAGGACGTGCAGTAGTACGCATATGGTTTCACTGCTGAGGATTGAAATTATCACATTTTCGCAATTTTAGAAGCTTGAAGATGGTATGTTTATTGGAATTTGGAGACACGAATAGCATACAGAGGGCACTTACTGTCACACGGATGCTACAGGGTCCTCACTATGCGCGGCTTGGATGCGGCTCTGGTTGTAACTGTGATGTGGAACCAAGATGAATCTTACTTCATGAATCACTACATAACAAAATGAAGACCGGCTGTAGGCTTGCTTGTGATCTGCGAGGATTAGGGGGGCGTGGAAAATGATCCGGAGAACAAGCCCAAAGTCGTGCTTTAGGTGACAGAAAAATCTCGAGAGTTGGAGCTGCGTCAAAAGCTACGTGTGCCCAGACACGATATTAGAGGCGGACGTAGTAAAATCCCCTAGCTGAAGATTCGTACTACATTAAGAGGTCGAGAAGCCTTCCAGGATCTCTTGAAAAAAGGTGAGAACACGCTAGGAGTAGAACTGAAGTGATATCCTGTGCATCACATCTTGGGGTCTTACAAAAATGCGCACCAGACGCGGAAAATGTGTGCATAGTCATATAAAGTATTCCCGCAATACCGCCACATGCCAAAAGTTTCAGAACTGCACGGTGTCGTACAAAAGGCTTTATTATAGGGCATTGATGAATAGATACCGTGATAGTAGTGTACAGATCCAACAGATGACCAGATTGATGGCGTGGAACTCTTCAAAGAGCATGTATGAGTTTTCACTGATATGGATTTGGGAGCGGCCAGTGACGAAAGCTTCGCAGGTTCGGTTATCTCGCACGACTGAAGTAAGTCAAAATTTGTATTGTTGATCACCAGTTAATTGTTTCTTCTGACTAAATTCCTCGGGGACGTGTAATGTTTACGTCCGTGCAGAAGGTAATAAAGCATGGCGAAAAGCATGGCGCCACAGAACATGACCGAATTCCAATTCATGGTTTCGGGTGTGACTTCTGGTGAAATTGGGAAGAAACAGAAGACCCACACGACAAGCAAAAACATCACTGCCCCAAGATTGATGAATAGACCCAGGGAACCAAGAGACCAACGGCGATCAGGAAGTGGTCCCTTGAAACGGCGGATCACCAGGCAGGTGAAACTAAGGATGTAAGTGCCCAGCAAAGCGCTGACTGAAAGTGATCCTATGGCGTTGAACGCGACTGTAGAGCCAATATTGATCAAAGAAAGTATTGCCGTGATTAAAAAGGTGACGAGGATGGCGTTGAGCGGTATGTTCCAGCCTGGGTTGACATGAGCAATGAACGGTGAGAATGGAAGGCCATTATCGCGTGCGAATGCCCACGTTTGACGCGACACTGTGGCAACGGTTGAAATACATGCGGAAGTTACGTTAACAACCAGAAGTGCGGTCATAATGGAAGTGCCCGAATAGCTCCCAGTCCTGTCAATATGGCTATGTCAGCTTCATGTAGTGATCTGCGGCAGAGATCAGGTCAAAGTTCCGGGAAGGAAATAGCCTGGGAAGAATTTAACGATTCCAGAGATTTCATATACTTCCACTTACACGTCATAAAATACCTGTATGAAAGGGAAACCTGTCTGGGAGTGTATGACTTTCTCGACGTCGCCTAGGGCGAAGCAGAATGTAATGATCATGACGAAGCCCATGCTTCCATTGATGCCCGCCGCCCACATTATCGCCTTGGGGAGAACCAAAGATGCGTTTCTTATTTCCTCAGACATATGGACAGCCGAATCAGCCCCAATTAGCATGTAAATTGGGGCCAGAAGACCCACAAAGAAGCTTAAACCTTTTGTGTCCCATCCGCCGAGGTTGAGGAATTCCGTGAAGACATGACTTGGGCTGTTCAGTGGTGCTAGTGCCCAAAGTGGTATCAGGACGCCAGCAAAACCCAAGATATGAATGCAGAGTACCAAACCCTCGACCATGGGGAGCCTTTTAGCCAGCACTGTGTTGAATACCATGCAGAATGCCGTTATGGCGATCACTAGAAGGGTGCCATGCCACCGCTCGAATGCATACCGCGGGTTCGTAAGGACAAGTAGACCTTGTACCATAGTCCCAGCAAGGAATACTAGCGAAGTCAGGCCAACCTGCCAACCCAACACAGAGATCCATCCTAGTTATGCGTGCTGATTAGCCATTCAGAAGCGGCAACACACTGCAAAGGACAACAACAAACCGGTGGTGTAACTCAGAAATTTCTGTGCCTTGGCAGGCGCAAACTCAGATACCCAATGATACTGTGGCCACATGCACAGTCAGCAAAATCGCTTCATGCCGAACGCAGCACGAGGACGTGTATTACCTGGCCTCCTGATGTTGGAGATATAGAGGCAACTTCGGCCACCGAGGCAAACACTAGTAAGTATCCGACCCACGTTATTAAATAACCCCATACCAGACCAGCAGGTCCTCCATTCAGCAGCCCATAGAAGCTTGTCCTGCTACAAAGTCAGCACTATGTATCATATGATATCAGGTTTTCGGCCGGGAAACTGACATTAGAGAAATCTCCCAGGTGCTCATTAAAGTGCATGCGAATCCCAGTGTCGAAATGAACCGGAAGTTACGCTATTCGGCGTAGACTCAGCCTTGGACTTCGGTCGACAGATGCGGTGTTTGTACTGACGTTTAGCTCCTGAGCGCGTCCTAGCACAGCCATCTCATATGCATCCTGCGAGTTCCTCTCCTCGCGGGAGAGACTCCGCAGCTCCACGCTGGTCAGAGGCTTGCAAGAAGCTTCTGCCACAAGAGTGTTTCCGTCCATTGCCTTGGTGGAATATGTAGTACATCTCAAGGCTAAGATGAGTAGAAAAGCTCGGTGTGGATAGCACGTAGGGAAAGGACAAAGGATGCAACGTGAGGTGTTCCAAGCGAGACTTTTCTACCAGAGACTGCGAACATGTGAAATAGAAGCTACCAAAAGCATCCGAGATGTTCAGGTACCAGGAGTGGCATTGGCTGCACTGTCCTTGAGCTAGGCTGAAGACGACGTGAGACATGATATCAGTGGTGGACTCTGGGTGCCGGACTAATAGCCAAAAAAATGGCTTCGAGGCCCAATTTTCGGTGTTGTCCGAGCCCATAGCTAAGTCCTGTGGAGACCAGAGGGTCTCCGCCGGGGTCTTTGCCCTTGGTGTCTCATGTCGTGGAACCGCCACTAGTACTGTATTGGTAGGCTCAAAGCGCCTGGCTCGGAGCTCAGACAGAAGACGGGCCGGCGTTAAACCTCAGCTGAACACAAAGGATCTTCACCATTCCGATGGCCTGAACTGAACTCGAGACCCGTAGTCTCTTATCTGGTGCTGACCTGGGTGTACAAAACTGGGCAACCCCAATCCTTAGTGGGTTGGGTGGCTTTCTCTGTGCACCTCGCCTCAGTCACACACGTAACAGCATTTTCGCCTCAGCTAAGCTGTGGTCACCAGCGGAGGCTATCCGGTGGGAGCGCGAATCGAGACATTTCTCGTGGAACGAGACTCGCTTACTTACTGGAGCATGTAATTGCATCCGATCTTCAGTTCCAAAATTTTCTGTGGCAGGTTTCCGATATCTTGGGCTCCTCAGCTTTGAATCATTGGGCACTGACGCGGCCACAATGAGTAAAGACGAAACAGAAATAATAGGATTGGTCCTTGGATGCTCGACTTGAAATCTTGGCGGCGTCGACAAGGTGCATCAATCCTGGGGTCTTGTTGCAACCAATACGGAATCCTTTCGAGACTAGGCGAGCTTTCGCCCTGCAAGCCGATGGCATGGCTTCCCCTACAGCAACCACGGAGTCATCATCGACTCAGCTGTTACCAGGGCAATCGCCTCCTCTGGCAAGTTTGACGCACACCGATCAATCGGCTATTGTTGTCATTGCTGCAGCTTTATGTCTGGTATTCAGCGTCTTTTCGATGGCAATAAGGGCTTTCGTACGGCAGTACTTTCGCCGAGCTGACTTGGGATGGGATGACATGATGTCCATCACTTCAATGGTGACCATGGCAGTCCAATCCGCATTTGTCTTCGTCCAGGTCAGAAACGGACTCGGGAACACGATACATGATCTTTCAACCGAAGATGTCGTGTCGTGGCAGCAGGTATGGTACTTGCCTTAAGCCTTTGATTCCATGGCAAGGTGAAGAAAGATTGCGATAAGAAAAAGACTGACCATTATTTCAGACTGCCTTCGTATGCGACCTTCTCTACATTTTCATCTTGTGGCTGACCAAGTGCTCGGTGGCCTTTCTCTTCATCCGCTTGACTCCTGACTCAAAGCATGTCACTGCCTCTTACGTTGTGCTGGGTTTATCGACTATCCTGATGTTGATTTCGGAGCTACTTGTAGCTATTCGTTGCGATGAACCACAGCCATGGATAATCATTGGCGTCAAATGCGGAGACTTGGTCAGTTGCTCAGCAGAACCCCACGGGAACAAATACTGATTTAAGCTCAGTTTATCCGATGGCAAGCGATCACAGCATTCGACTTGGTTATTGAGCTCCTCCTATTCGGGATCTCATTGTATATGCTCCACGGCCTCACCTTTAAAATCACAAAGAAGCTCATCGTGCTGTCTGCCTTTGCACTTCGCTTACCGTCAGTCGTCTGCAGCCCAGCGCATAGTACTATCGAGTTGCTGAAAGTGTTTCTAGGGTCATCATTCCAGCCGTGCTCCGCCTTCACTGGTTGGAAGTTCAATACAACAGCCTCAATCCTACTCTAGACGGTGTACTAGCCTCAGTCTTCACCCAGATACAACTTTCTTTCGCCATATTTGCGACCACTTCGCCCATCCTGAGAACTTTCATGAAGGCACTGAACACTCATTATGGAGGGCCTAATAATATGCGAACAGCGGCCTCTGACCCATCAGAGCACCTGGGCAAATCGCCTGGGCATTCTATTTCCTTGAACTCCCCACTGAGCTCAAACAGCCCAGCACAACGAGGATCTGTAACCAAGTGGGCCGTGCCTCAGACAAGATGGGACAACATTGAGTACAGTGTCAATATAACCGCCTCCGAAAGAGAGAGCAAAAGCCCTCCGAGAAAGAACAACGAGCAGAAAAGTATCTCAAAAGACATGTCGTGGGCGGTGGATCGTACGTTTTCTGCTGCCACCCGTGGAGGCAGAGCCGTATAACATCGAGGTTTCGGAATAAAACAATGAATGCATGGTTTAGAGTTGTTGTTCGGGGCCCAGACACTCTATCGAGCTACAATATAACCGATCATGGTGCTTCATGGCCGGTAGCAGGCCCCTCTTTCGTCCTCCTTTCGCTGCCCCTGTCCTCAACCTTAACAAGATTCAGCTCTAATTTAGCATGAGCTTGGTTACCATTTGCTTCAGCCTCTGGCTTCATGAGAACGCGGTTACTTTCGTTCCCCGAGCCCACTGGTACCTTCGCGAACAGCTTCGCAGATGACCGAATGGTGTTGTAGCTGAGCCATATAATCGCTGCGATCACCGCCGAAGGGACCAGTAACGGGGTTAGGACTATGATTACGAGGCAAGCGAATAGTGACCAGACGCACACTGTGGCGAAAACTCCGATAGTTACTGCTGTGAGGATTGGTGAGAAAATCAAACCCAGGCCAAGTACGGTGAGTGACTACGCATATGAAATACCTCTTGTCAGCATCCACGCAATAGACGCAAAATGTGCCATTCTCAGCGATGGAGTGCTTACAAAAGTGAACGGTCGACCGTGAGCAAATCTAGTAATTTTCTGATAGGCTTCGCTGCGCACCTCCTCGCTTGCCACATGGTCGGCTTGGCGAGAAGTGAAGTTCACCATACTCGCGAAAGCGTTTTCCCCGGCCATTGAGTCGAATTATAATTGTCAAGGTGTAGAGGAGAACTTTCGGTGAACACACGAGTGTGAGACGATGGAAGAAAATTGACAGTGTCAATGCAGGAATTCAAAGAACAACAATTTCGTTCTGTGGAAGTGTTTCATCTGATGAAGCGTGATGAAATGACGTCTTTTAACTGTAGTGGTGGTCTTCAGGAAGGAGTCAGCGGCCTGCCTGGATGAACCTTGAAACATTTCGAGGACGTCAGTCCAATCAAGGATGCGAAATATGGCAATACTGCAAGCACATTTGGAGCTACGACATAGTAACTTGAAGGTCAGGTACACCAATTAGTGTGTGGAAAGGTATACTCGCAAACTTGGAAGGTTTAAATTTCCTCCGGATTCTGACCGAAGATCATAAAATTGTGCCATATAATGTGCAGCCGCTAACTATTGGTCAAACACTCGCACCGAAGTTGGGCGATGACTGCTGACTTCCCGGCTTCCAACACGTCAATACTTGCGCCACAAAGCCCGGTACGCAGGCAGTGCCCTCAACCTTATGGCACAGCACATTTGTTCGAGGACAAATATGGCCTTGGATGATATTGGCGATGATAGGCTGGATGTAGCAAACGAGTCACGCTAGCGCCTCGATTCACGATGAATTCCACGGGGGCTATGAATACCATGAACCGCGAGCAGAGCATTTGGGGGATCAGAGTGACTTCAGAGGCGGCCGCTATGGCCATGGAAGGAACAATCGGAATCGTACACGTGAGAGTAGAGTACCTAGGTAGATTAAATATAAGTAATCCTGATTCAGGAATGTACTGCTGCCCACTGTCTCCGTCGAAGAGGACACGGCATTCGAACATCTGACTCGATGTAAAAACAGACGCTTCGACGTACACGGAATTCACTCAAGATATGCAAGTCTGCATGAGACTGCACAATCAAAGGCGTAAAAAGGGCAGACATCCTGTTGGTAGCTGATCTGAAGCCAAAAGATCTGGCTAGCTAGGTAGTACCTGTCAGATGAGACATTCAACTGCACTACCTGGTTTCACGAATACGACCAAAGCATATGAAATTGTGTGACTCGCTAGTTATCTCCCAAGCTTGTCCATCTGTACTCAGCCAGCAAATTGTTGTTGTACCGTGAAGCAGTGTATAATATATCTTCAGCGAATTCCCTCCGAAGAGATTCCATCAATCTCTCGCCCTCCGCTATATCACTAGAAAGATCATCAGCAGCCAAGACAGCAGCACCAGGTTTTCCACATTGGCTAATAGCAGCCAGGTAGTAGCTATATGAAAGGAAGACTGACAGCCTCAACCAGTCATACCCAACAATACTCTCAATACAATACTCTTCGATCCAGTTAGTACACTCTTCAAGGTCACAAGGCTTATAATTAACTCTCAACCAAGGTCCCTCTCTAAGCCAATATTCTGGCTCAATATACTGATAAGACAACCGAGAAGGAGGCACAAGGGGAACAATATCGTTATAATAGGTAATTCGGTAATTTCTATCGCCTTACCCGAATACGAATCTTGCAAATACCTCATTTCCAACTCGTAGAGATCCGTACATGTATATGGTAACGTTCAATTCTAAGTCCATCCGCAGATGAGCCGCAAGGATAATGGCGAGAGCACCGCCACGAGAGTGCCCTACGACCTAGGTGATATTAGCCAAAATACACTGCATGCTCGCCATCTCATTTGGTGCGAGTTTCAACCACACCGCCCATGCACACCCCTTCCTCCATGATCCTTGGTAGGTGGTCTTTAAGGCTAGGGGACGTCGGGTATGCTCAATTAAGATCACGATGCGTTGTTCCGGGTGAGATAGTAATTCCAAGCACACTTGACACATTTAACCCGATCATTACCGATGGAGAAAAGAGGTTCGTGACGTACCGTGATATTGTACTTGGGGTATCCATGGAGGAGTCTCTGGATCTCTTCCGTTATTATTTTCTTCACTCCAGCTTCTGTGTCTTGCCAGTCAGAATGAACCCTGCAATCACCGGGACATCTTGTTGCTTCCCAAAGCCTCGGACGCGAGCGGAGGATATTGCCCAGCCACTCCCACCTTAGCACAGTTCCACGAAAGGAGACGATTATCTCTTCAAGCGTGTGGTCGACGGCAATGAAACCCAGGTCTTCTCGAATGTTTCTATGCAGGTCGTTATATTGTCAAGAAAGCGACGGGGCTAAATTTGTGCATGGAAGCCGCAAGCACTTGCGAGGTACTGTGATCACTTAACGTCCCCTGCCCGGGTCTCGCCACCCCCCCGTTCTCGCCACACCTTTCCCATACAAACTTCAACTTTTCTACCCCCCTCTATTAAATCTAAATAAAATCCGATAAACCTATATTTAGTATAAATATATAGTTTATTAATTATATTTTATTATATAAATATTATAAAATTCTTTTTTTCAGTCTAATATTTTTAAAAGAATATTTAAAAGTAAAGATTTTAAAATATTAAGAATTCTTAGTATTAAGTACTATAGTACTAACATTTTTTTAAACACTTTAAAAACTTAATATTTAATTAAATAAATTAGTTAGAATTTTATTTTCTTTTAAAAAACTATTATTATTATTATTATTATTTAATTTTATTAGATTTCTATATATAGTAATTTTTCTATTTATAGAAATAAGATTTTAAGTTTTCCTTATATAAGCTTTATATAGAGAAACTATAAAAATATTATTTATTTAATAGAAAAATAAAAATAATAAAATAAACTTAAATTAAGATTATTTATTATTTATTATAAATAAATATATTTTATCTAAATTTATATTACTAATAGTTACTTAATAAAAGCTATATATAGTACTATTATAAGCTACTAGTATTTTACTAGTTAACCTTAATATTTTAATACTTTTATTTTTAAATATTCTTTTTAAAATATTATACTTATAAATAGTATTTTTTAATATTTTTATAATAAAATATAACTAATAAGCTAAATACTTGTACTAAATATAGGTTTATTGGATTTTATTTGGATTTAATAGAGGGGGGTAAAAAGGTGGGTGTCTTTTGGTGCGTTTGCACCAAAAAGTGGTCTGGCGAGAACGGGGGGGTGGCGAGACCCGGGCAGGGGACGTTACTCTGAGTATGTTGCGTCCATTGAAGGACAAATGTCGCCATTGCAAAAGACATCACCTCCTTCAGTGAAAGGGTGGCAATAGGCAGCACCAGTGTACTGTGTGTAAATTCTGAATCGATCGGGCTTCAGCCACACTGTATTTTCTTCTCAACTGTCTATCTGTCTACTATCTGCTCAGCTGTTAGACTCTTCCCTAGTAGCCTAGAGCCTATATATGAACTCTCTGAGTTCTTAGTACTTCTGCTTGTGTTAATCTCCTATAGGCTCCTTAAATTTCCCCCTTCCTTTATTTCCTAAGTATCTTATAATTCTTTTAAGGAGATTCTTGTTTTTAATAATAAAGGTATAGATATAGAATAGTATAAAGTTATTATATTCTTTCTTTTTTAGTATTTCTTTATATATTCTCTCCCTTATTTTCTATAAGGTATTTTAAATATTCTTATAAATTACTTCTATATAGTTATCTTTAAAGTAGTCTATTTTAGCTTCTATTCTTAGTTAGTAGCTATATACTTAGATAAGTATTCTAATATAAGCTTACCTAGTAAGGGTCTTCTTATAATATATATATATATATATATATATTAGTAGTAAAGGATTATATTTTTAGTTAAAATTTCCTTTATAGAACTATTTATATAGGGACTATTCTAAGACTATTCCTAGTCTTACTATATAACTAATTTATTATTTATTAGCTACTAGGCTATATATTAATAAGTAAATCTAGTTTATAATACTATTAAAAGTAATACTTTCTAGCTTTATTTATATAGTATAAGGCTAAGGCTATATACCTAGACTTCTATACTATTATTAATATTATATTTTTTTTTAACACTGGGTCTTTAAGCGTTTACTACTGTGTGAAGGGACTGTACGCCTTCGGGATGTATACGGATTAAGAGTAAAGCCTCCTGAATCGATCGAGCTCAGCGGAGGTGACATTCTCTGATCCAGCCGCATATCACTTAGCCATGATCAAATTCAAGCCGCGGCCGAGGAGAACTCGGGAAGCATTGCTAAGAGAGATATTGTGAGACCGCTGGAAAAAGAGTACTTACCGTGCCGACCTTCAGCTAAATGTGCGGCATGATGAGCCACAATTTCAGGAGGGAGATGTTTCAAACTTGCCAAAGCGGCTGAGCATGCGGTAATAAACTGGAGGAACATTGCTAAAGCGACCATTTTGACTGAAAAAAATTGGGGGATAAGTAATAATCTATTTCTTGGATCAAATCGTAAGGTCGCGGGCACAGGGTTGTCGTGGACAGCACCTCGACTCAGGGCGTATCGCCTGCCTTTTATCTCGTGAGTTAGGAACCCACGCATGATATTGCAAACCATGTGGAATGTTACTCAGTGCACAAATAGACCCCGAATGTACTGTGAGGAGTGCAAGGTTGGCATTATACAATTAATGTGTCGGCAGCGTGTGGCCTTGGTGCCGGTGTTCTGGTGGCATCTGGTGACATTGTTCATCGCTTCATGTTGTACAAATCATATACACTACTGACATAACGACACAATATTATAATATCAAGTCAAAGAAAGGGTTTGTAGCTTTCCAACATCTAGTATGCTCACCAATACGGCGTTGTTCCAGAGGCGGTTAGGAGGAGGTTTAGGGGAATAGCTGCCTCAGCCGCGTAGTGGACATCCGAGCAGAGCTCATCGTTTTATGAGAGATTAGAAGCCATGTATAGGATTACGGAAATTTCGGGAATAGTAAGGATTGGAACACATTCGTGACTCAAGTAGGTGTGGCAATGGATGACCATGGATGCCTGTCACGAGGACTGCGTTGACACAGGCACGGAACCTGACAGTTTCATTCTGTATATCAGCCACAGAGTACGCGTTGTACTTGTGCGTCAACTTTTGACCCTTGGACCAACTCAGATGCGAGCGCCTCAGGTGCAAGAACTCATTCCATGATGGCCAGCCTCGGACCTTGGATCGCCAAACCCTGAGACTTAGTCTTGCTCATTCAAGATCCACAGAACTTTCTCGCTCCACTATTCCCTCTATTGACCTGGTTCTAAAATGCGAGAACAAGAGCACTTGAGTGGTCTGACAAGGTTTCACCCGTCGCTGAATGAGGGAATGAAATCGCTGGTAAGCACATAGTGGTGCACAGTGACAACAGAACACAATACTTGGTTCACTAAAGTAGGCTACAGCTTCTGGATATATACCTAGATATGTTGACGGAAGGATTGATTTTACAAATCTGATCCACGCATGATCCTCGCTGCCTACATTCACCCAGTTATTCGCAGAAGGATTGCCGAGGATGGACATGGAAACACTGGTCCAAGTTCTGAAGTCCTTCCAGGTTAACAGTGATGGGAAATATACGTCATATAACGCTGGACTTTTCAGTATTTACTACTATGTGAAGAGGTAGAAGGTGTATACGCCTAAGTACCGGGTACCATGCCGGTTACATACGAACGGAGAACGGCGTTGCACTGGAAGTCACTGGAGCAAGTTCGTGAGACGAGACACGCAGCGTACACGACGACGAAAGCATTGAATGCCCAACAAGCTTGTGCGAGTTGATAGCTGCCTGTAATTCGCTGCTTGAGTACCTCACAGAGCTCAATCTCGTTCAGCAACTCCAAGCACGGAAGTGGGTCGTGCATGGCTGTTTCTGCGGAGCCCTCCCGTCCTAATACGCATCAATCTTCAGATGACATGGATGATGTGTCGCAGGTTCATGTAATAGACACCAACAGCGTGTGACTCGGTTTGAAAAGGAAATGGGGAAGTACCCTAGGGTACCTAGGCATCTACCGTTTCCCAGCAGAAGGGCAAACGGGACAAAAAAAAAGTCAAAACATACAGCACCGGGTATTCGCTGGTCGTCACCGACCCAACTACTAATCCAGCGATTACAGGCCTGACTATGGGAGAGCGGACGGGATCCCGTATTTTCCTGTATCTATGGCCGTATGTGACAGTATTGTGGATCTCAAACTTTATAAAGTTGGTTACATGCCGTGACCGATCACAAGAACCAACTCCCGAGGTCAACACCAAATCAGCTTGACAACCAGCACAACCACACTTGAAATGGAAAATTCCCCATCGATGGTAGATAACTATGTAATTCTCATCTCGTTAAAAAAAACCTGAACCAAACGCAATACTGTCATCCGAATAAGACGAGCAGGTGGCCCTACATCAACAAGCGAACCTGCACAAAGCTCATAGAGAAACACTACACCCGCAACCACTTCGACTTTTAAAGGTATAATATTTTCATTAAGGCTGCTTCTTGTCGTCAAAACAAGATTCCGTAAGTACATGAATCCCAGAGAAAACTCGCTCGAGGGTCTGTCTTTGATATTGCCTTTAGCCCTAAATAAACAGCTGCAGTCTGTCCAGCTACTCCTGGGGCGAGTTCCTCTGTCGGGAGTTACCCAGGAACTCTAAAAATGACTGCATCATGTGTAGCCAGTACCCCCGGACTATAGCTCGCTAACATAATGCTTCCGTTTCCATTCATCCACAATATCGACGTAGTCCTGTGGTCCGTATGGATCCCACATTTCCTTGAGCATGCCACCTTTACGGTGCTTCCGCAAGCCCAAGTCGCCCACCAACAAATCAACGTATGGCTGCGCATCGAACACGTGGTCTGGGAGTTGACTTCCGTGTCCGGCGGTGTATCGCCACTTTCCGAACCTGCTATGTAAAATAGTATCGTACTGCATCTTGTTCCTCTCCACGTCGTCCTCGACATTCGGCAGGGAAATTCCACGGCCGAGGAAGTAAGCGTTGATCCATAGAGACTGCAAGTGTGCGTTGGTCGGGATGTTAAAGTTCATCATCATACCTGCGAATGCGATGTCGCGACGTCGGACCAGGGATGGCGACGATGGGATGATGAAGCGATAGAGTCTCCACGGCGTGAGCTTTGAAGTCTTTCGATCACCTTCCGAAGTGGCGATGACACCCTTTTGCTTTTCGAAAGGAACGAAATTCTTGTTCTGAACGGGCGGATCACGCAGACGCGGCCACCGTGACAGGATCTCTTTGTCCGCTCGGACAACTAGATCGTTGGGCTCAGACGGTGAAGGTACATGAGGCACACCTAAATCGGCCTCGACACCCTCAGGTAGGAACTTTATCGGACACGCCGATTTCCAGCCTGTTGCGCATATCATAGCATCAGTCTTCACCTCGGTGTCGTTTGATAGTCTCACGACGCCTTCAGGTCCTAGGGATGTGATGTCGGCGATGTGTACTTTGACCATGCCGTTCCTCAGCAGCTCGTAGAAGTCGGTTTCGTAGTTGTAGATTGAGAAGCTGGAGGCGACGAACATTGGGTGACTCCATGGCTGGAGCTTTGCTGTTTCGGGGTGAGACTTGAAGTTGTTCAGAGTTGTTACGTCGTTACCTAGGATGTACCAGAAGGCATTGGTGATGAGTCGTCCGATGGCAGTGCCGTGAAGGAAACCACGGATACGTGAGTAACCATCTGCGTCGCCCCTATTATCACAGCACGGTCAGCTCTAAAGTTCGCTCTACGACGGTCATATACTAGTACACGCAGAATAGTCGGACGACAAGCTCCTTGAAAGTACGCACCAGGAGCAAGGGCTGAACCAAGTCAAGGCCCTTGTCATAACCAGTTTCTCTAGCCATTTTTTCAAAGGCGTGACAAAAGGAGGCGACATCCAAGCAGGACCGTGACCAGACTCCCTCATTATCCAGTCCACATGCACGCCCTTGATGGCGTGAGCATAGACCGCGTCCCATCCAGTCTTGCCGCCTCCAAGGACCGTCACCTTCTTGGTCGTCTCGACGGTATTCGCGTGCTGAGCGAAGTCCTTCCCGTGGAAGATTGGCTTGCCAAACAATGACTGCCCTTCAAAAAATGGCAGGAAGGGCTCCGAAGTAAGTCCAGATGCAACAACGAGCTTCCGGGCTAGAATAGTTGACTCGACGCCTTCTGAATACTCATTTGCGCCCTTGACACTCTTCACGATCCAGCCACTGGAAGGGTTGTTCTGCTCCGCGGAGATGACTGTGGTCGAGTAACGAATCTTATCGGCGATGTCGAACTTCTCGGCAACCTTCTCCAGATAGTTGTGGACCACCTGGCCAGGAATGTGCTGCCGGGGCTTTACTCCAAAATCGTCTGTACTCATGGGAAAATCGGGGTACTCGTAGGTCCCCAGCTGGTTATTGGTCTTAAGGCCTGGATAGAGACGCTCCGCTGCCCAGGTTCCACCTAAGGACTTATTTGAGTCGAGGATGACCAGAGTTTTCGATGGCTGAAGCTGGTGAAAGGTTTTGGCTGCAGCTATACCTGCCCAACCTAGAATTTCACTTTATCAATTAAACTGAATTTCTGTTTGGGGGTGAGAAATTCACGAGCTTGCCAATTGGTGACTCGTGCTTGGCTGCAAGGCAGACAGACGGCGGATAATTGTGTACACATACCCGCACCTATGACCACGAGATCTGCTTCCTCCATTCTGTAAAACGGGCCAGAAAGCTTCGATGTAATGACGATCAGTGTGTGGGATACACAACCGGTGTGCCTCTAAACAAACCTCAATTGGGATGAGACAGGTCAATCGGACCCATGCGACCCGATGCTGTGTAAGTTGGATTCTGAAGTAGAGCCAAATTGGGGTGGACGTGATTTTAAGGGCTTACATTGACGCTTGGACCAAATGTTCATTCGTCCACTCGGCGGATCCTACAGCTTTTTTTTCATGCCGGGGCGGATGCCTCTGGTATGGATGAGAATCCTTACACTATCCAAAGAGGGTAGATACCCCGCTCATTCTCCGTGGCCGGGGTGGATCGTTGTACCAACTGCATGTCACTTGGTCTGGCCTGACTGACAGGTTACCAACCGATTTCAGGGCCTTGGATTGCTCGAGGGATAGCTGAACCCATCAGAAATCATTGTAGATAGGGGCTAAATCCGTCTGCAGAGGGCGGGTGCAACCGTTTCCCACTGTAGGCTCAACCTGGATGGTGTATGAATGCGAGTAAGCAATAATGTCACGTAGTTCCATTTGCCGGTCAGTCAGACCTTTACTCCTATGAGGATCTCTACCTACCTAGGTACATACGCAGTGGTGGACCGGACCGCGCCGCCATTGGTGCAGGTCATGAAAATGCCGAGGGCGTACAGCCAACAGATCCGTGGGGTCCATAATGTGCTTGTCCGGATTCGCTGGCTTTGGCCCTCAACACCTGTATCCTTCTAGAGAAAATGCTTCACCAGAAGTGCTTTCCATCTGGTTCGTGTTACAGGTGAAGTAATTGCGCAGCAAGCCATATTTGCCGTATGACTCAGCTTACTTTCCGTCGATGGTGCGACCAGGCTGCGGTCATGGCAGCTGGAGCAATGCATTTTTGAACGAAATTTCCATCTTTCTCTCCTGCCCGATATTCAACAGTTCATGCCTTCAAGGAAGTAATACAGTTGTGTCATCGCACTGAGGCTGACTGTGGCAATGAATGACTCTTTCACTGTATGCTTTGTCCTGACACCCATCCAAACACTACTGGCATATCGCAGCTCCAGACTTCAGAATCATTCTACTACTGGGTAGCTGACAGAAGCATTCGTAGATCGAGGTGTTCACCCTGCTAGGGGTGGGACTCACAATTACGGGGATACGGACGTCACTGAGATACAAACAATGTTCTGGCTTTCGTGGATTTCAGGCAGATGACTACCTCATACTCATTGCAGCAGTATGCCACTTTCCACGTGGCTGTTGCGATTTGCCTATGTACTAAACTTGGCATAGGCAGTATACATTGTGGAAACAATCCTCGCATACAGCGTCGGAGCTTGGTGGCACGGACTTTCCAATAATGCCATGACAGAAGAGCAGCGGGAGAGGCTTCAGCCGAGCGACCCGGAATTTTCCTTGCGGTAAGTGTGTTGAAATGACCGCCATTGTTCATCGCTCGCTCCTTCGTATGGGGCTAACGCTACCCTACCACTAAGTGTCAATAGCTGCAAGACTCAGCTTGCCGGCTGGTCGGTCTATACTCTACTTCTTTGGTAAACGTCAAATCCAATGAATCATGGTCTTCGAGCTTACGAGTTGCCGCAGTTTTTGCTAATTTGAATTTTGCAGGCTTTTGAAAGCATGCATGTGCAGCTTCTATTTGAGATTGACCGCGGGTCTGGCTGGGTTCCGTACGAAGATATACACCGGCTTTGCCATCCTTGTCTCAACATGGCTGGCACTCTTTTTTGCTATCCTTTTTGGCTGTGGTCTCCCGTTCGAGAAGAACTGGCAGATTTACCCAGACCCCGGCATCTACTGTCAACCCGCATCCACGCGCGTGAGCAGCTTCTGGGTCCAATCTTTACCCCTCCAAAAACAAACCCACCCCATTCCTAGCCCAGAGGACGAAGGTTTCGGTGATTAAGGCTTCTTGGACAGGCTATAGCCACCTTGTGGACTGACATTTACTGTATTGACATAAGGCTATTCCTCTGGGACTTAAACTGCTGACTCTGAATGCCTCAGATAAACCTTTATATGACCTTGATCCTCAATGCTTTGACGGACTTCTATCTCATGAGCATTCCACTGCCCTTGTTGTGGAAATCAAGAGTCCCACGCATCAAAAAGGCTGCTTTGCTTTTCTGTTTCTCCGGCGGCATCTTCGTTACAGCGGCCGGTATCTTGAGATGCGTTTTAATCATCACAGTGAGTGCCTTCGGATTTTCCAACCTTTCATCGGATTCCGCGCGACTATATCTCAAGCACATTTGATCGATCACCTGACCACCTCATACCATCTGTAGGATAACGAAAATGGCGCAGAGCTAGGCGGCTCCTGGGCGGTGCGCGAGACATTTGTGGCCATAGTGACGACCAACATGCCGATGCTGAGTCCAGTCATCCAGGCGGCTTTTACACTATTTCCCACCAAAGTTCGGTCCTGGCTGGCTGAGTCGTCGTCATTGCGAAGATGGTTGAGCGGAAAGCAGCACAGCGAAGAGGGTGGGCCACGCACCATCGAGCTGGTCGGGCCACCTGGGCACAGTGGTGGAGTTTTGGAGGGGCAGAGGGCTCGTGAACCGCCATCCCTTTACCATATTACAGCTTTGACTGAGAGCGAGGAAAGAATATTGGGAGACACGGAGCAGAATATGCTGCCGGGTTCGGTAAAGTAAAATCAGCCACAACTTCGAGTTCTTTTGCGATATACGCAGTGGTATGCGCTTATGTTCATTCTGGGGGGGGGGGGGGCTTATGCACCGATAATAGTAGAGTAGTGATACAAATCGTTGTGACACTTCGATGTGGACTTGTGCCTTTTTTTTTTTAGGTTAGAGATTCTCACTGATCCGTGGAAACAGAGGGCCCACCGTACAATACTGACTGGTTCCGTTTCTACTCCGTATACAGCCGTAGCCATACGCAGCGCCTTCATACAGTCACAATACTGACTAAATATATCTGATTAGAGCTGGAGGGGACCTAGGACAACTCAGAAATCAAAGTAGTTCTGATAGCCCACTGGCAGCGAATTGTTCAGCCAGTATGAGATATTAGGTTGCTACTAAATCAGTTATCTTACAGGAGGTTATCTGATAGGATGCTATCTGATAGGAGGTCGTCTGCTAAGAGGTTATCCTACAGGGCTTGGATATAACCTCTGCTCTCGTGGTTGCGAACTAGTATTTCATTCTTCCTTTTTATAAACAAGAAGTCGGGATTTTGAGAGATCCACTACACAAAGGCACCGCCTACGCCTCCGGATGTAAGAGGATCCAGAACGAAACCATTTTGATGCCAACTTGAGCAGAGGTGCAAATTACCTGACTGCGAACCGCTGCATTGTCGACGACATGGTAAAGACTTGTTGCCCTAGCGAAGCATCTGTGATAGACAGGATCAACTGCCCTCTCCTGTGTCAAAACCCCACATACGCAAACACCAAGACACCCGCAGGAAGATTGAAATCTGCGCACAAGTGGTAGAGCGTTAACTTGCATTCCTTTGTTTCTTGACGATTACTTATTGCTCCTCCTTCTTCGCACTAGCATCTCCCTCCTTCACCATCCCCTCACAGCCAACCGCCTTTCCAGCGAGCTCCTCGGCCTTCCCGAGCCCCTGGCTGCTCGGGTCCCGCCCTTCGCTCGCAGCCTTCATGTCTGATACTGCGTGCGCCTTGGCCTGCTCCCCTGAAGCCTTCCATGCTTCCGAGCCTGTGATGTTTCCAATGGTGGCCTGTGGCTTGTGTCAGTGGTGAGGTTCTTTGGAAACTTGCTGAGTTGTGTTGGAGGGGACTGGGAGAACCGTGCGACAGTGCTGTTGTGCCTGAGATGGTACAAGGGGAGTCTCTGGGACAGTTTATAGATTCGCTGTGAGAGGGAGAAAGAGCTTTACTGACCTCCGCTGCGCCCTTGACATACTCAGCGTGCCCCCCAACGAGGCTGGGCTGCTGGTTCTCTGTGCCGGACATGTTTGATATTGTTCGGTGCTAGATGGCTTCTTGGTGTTGACTTTTGGTCTTGTTTCTTGCCAATGAGCTTTCCGGGAATTTGATTGCGATATAGTATAGATGATCTCGAAAATCTCCATCTCATCAGCAAAAAGGAAGACGTGTCTATCTATTATAATGTAAGCACGAGGACAGGAGCGCGTTCAACATGACGTACTCGACCGACTTGACGTCATCCGACACTCGCGCGCTTCAAACCGCAACATCGACCACACCCAGACCGCACCACGTTTCGACCAATTTGACCAGCGGGCCGGTCGATCTCCCGTTTGGCCCAGCCAGAAAATAGAAGGGATCTGGGGAAACCAGCGTATTCTTTGCAGAATATTCTTTGCAGAAGGAAGGGCATCACCCTCAGTACACATCAGCCGTCTGTGCCCAGTAACAGCCAGTTTGTGACCGACGTCGGGAAAAGAGACATCACGAGCCACCGGCCCTGCCACACCCCTGTGCGACCCCCAGCGGTGCGATATGAATATATTTCTCCTGATTTGAGCATGTTTCTCGCCACGTTCATCACGAGTTCAAGTCGGGTAGAATGGCAACCCTATTTGAGTTTGGTGACGTGTTCGCAACGATGCCACCAACTTGGGCTTGATCAGCCATCACATCCCAAACAACGGTCAGCACAAACATTCTTGACAGGCGATGGATGATAACATGATGGTTCAAGAAATTTTTCATATCTCGTCTATTGGCCCTTCTATTTCATCTACTGGTATCTGGTTCTACTGCGCACGCGTTGGACTTTCCCTTCCAGACAACTTCCTCAACAAACCACGCAGACCTGTTTGCCTCCTCCTCTAGGGCCTCCATTCCCCGAGTGAGAGACATTGTAGATCCTGTGTCTATCTCTATGACGGGATTAGAAAAGCTGCTTGCGTGTTGAACCTTCTGGGCCACATAATTCGTAGAATAGACAATGAATGCTCTAAGCCAGACCCAAATGAACGCCGAAGCCCCTCAATTCCCGGAACTTTTTTCTTTCTCAAATCAACTAATGACGCTCAAGGTGGTTTAGATGTCATCCTCGTCAGAGAAGACCTCCTCGCCCCTCTTGCGACGAGCCATACGCTCCTTCTTCTTCTTTCGTGCCTCGCTGTGAACATGGTTAGCTTATGCGTCAATTTGAATTGGGGAGAATGCTGGGTGAAACTAACCTGGAAGTCAGCTTGGCCTTCTTCTTGGTGGACACAATCTTGTTGCCCATGGCGTCGAACTTCTCCTCCTCGTCATCCTCCTTCTTGTCCAGCCTGGGGCCAGAGCCCTGACCCTGGACCCAGTTGTGACCGGAAGGAGTCATCTTGCCGTCCATGACAGCCCAGACTTCCTCAGTCAGGTCCTTGGTGAACTCGGAGTTGTGGGTAATGATGATGACACCACCCTCGAACTTCTTGATGGCCTTGGACAGGGCACCGAGAGAGTCACGGTCGAGATAGTTGGTAGGCTCGTCAAGGACGATCAGGTGAGGTCGCTGCCAAGAACAAGCAGCCAGGACGACCTTGACACGCTGACCACCGGACAGACCCTTCATACGAGAGTGGGAAACCAGCTCAGCGTCGAGACCGAAGTTCTCACAGTGAGCCTCAATCTCCTTTCGGACCAGAGGACGGAACTGACCGGAAGCGAGAGCCTCCTTCATGTCAACCTCAGCGACCAGCTTCTGGTGAGAAGCCAGCAGCTCGGTACGTGGCAGCCACTCGTTGTCAGCAGTCATCATGGGCACCTCACGCTCGTTCTTCTGGCCGGCGTTCTCAACCAGGGCGAAAGAGCACTCGTACTCGTAGGAGTTCTTGAGCTTTCTGCGGGAGTGGATGCCGATGATACGACGCTGGGTACCGTTGATACGGAAGATCTTCCTGGCGGCCTGCTCGTCATCCTCGGTGATGACCTTGTTGGCACGGTCCATGGTCTCACGATCCTCACCAGTCTGGAATCGCCACTGGATGTACTCGGAGGGGGTCTTCTCAAGGTGGTTGTCGATGTGGGCGAAAGCGTGCTGCTTAATGTAGGCAATACGGATGTTCTCGTGAGCCCAAATCTCACCAGAGGTGGGGATCAGTTCACCAGTAAGAACGTTGATGACGGTCGACTTGCCGGCACCGTTGGGACCGATGACAGCAATACGCGAGCCGAGAGAGCACTGGAAGGTGATGTCGGTAATCTGGGGCTTGCTTGTGCCAGGGTACTGGAAGGACATCTTGTTGGCACGCAGGATAGCCTTGGCCTTGGTCTTGACACCCTCGAGGAAACCAGGCTCGGGGAAGGTGAACTCCATCTCGGAAGCACCGAGCTCGAAGTAAGACTTGGCGGCGGGGTTCTTGCGGACGAACTCCTCCAGGTTGCCCTTGTAGGTCTTGAGCTTGAAGCGCTCGTAGTTGATGACGTACTGGCAGATGCGGTTGAGGAAGCCGGAGTCGTGGGACACGATGATGGAAGTGCAGGGAGAGTTCTCCAGGTACTCCTCGAGCCACTTGACGTTCTTCACGTCCAAGTGGTTGGTAGGCTCGTCGAGCAGCAGGATATCGGGGTTCTCGAAGACAGCACGGCACAGGGCGAGCTTCATCTTCCAACCACCAGACAGGGAGGTGATGAGACCGTTGATCATGTAGTCGGTGAAGCCGAACTCGTTGAGACGGGCACGGACATCAGCCTCGGTGGCAGAGACCTTGGCCTCCTCTAGCTTCTTCATCGTCCACTCGATGGTGGTCATCTCAGTGTCAGCAGCATCAAGGTCGTGCTCAACGAACACAGTCTTGACCTCGCTCTGCTTGGGGAAACCCTCGACCTGCTCGTTGTTGATGGCACGCATGAGGGTGGACTTTCCGGCACCGTTGGGACCGCAAAGACCGTAACGACGGCCGCGCTTGAGGCGGATGCGGGTGTTGTTGAGCAGGATCTTGGCACCGTAGGCGAGCGAGAACTCACACTCGCAAAGGTCGGGGTTCTCGTCATCCTCGTCCTCGGGACGGTCACCACCGGCAGCGGCCTCGGGAGAAGCCTTCTGGCGGAGAGACTCGATAACGGCATCGGCGTTGTCATCGCCAACCAGAACAGCGACGTAGGTCTTGAGCTTGTCAACCCACGACCTGGAGTCGACGTCCTTCTCGTCGATCAGCTCGCCAGCAATGGCGGAGATGTGCTCGAGAACGGGGGCGAACTTGTCGTCAGTGACGTTCTTGTGCTTGGCAGAGAGAACGTTCTTGAGGTGACCCAGGACGATCTTGATCTCACTGTGGTGTGTAGGCTCGGGAATGACGCCGTTCTGGATGTTACCGACACGGGCAAGGGTGTCGAGAGCCTGCTTTGTCTTGCCACGAGCCTCGGGATCAGCCAGGTTGTCGTAGTTCTTGTTCAGGGCAGGCCACATCTTAGGCAAGAAGGGGTTGACGATGTTGGGGTCGTCGACAAGCTTGCACATGTTGTCAACGATGACAGCGGACTTTCGCTTGATGGCAGTCTCACGCTCGGCCAGACCACGGTCCAGAAGAGGAACCATGAGGGCAAGAGTGGGCTGCTCGACCTGGGTGACGAAAGTGGTGGCACCGAGCAGGTGAACGGTCTCGGGGACGTTCTCAGGCTTGGCGATACACTTGATGAGCTCAGGAATGAACTTCTCGATATCCTTGTTGGAGATGAGGGTGCAAAGCTTCTCCATGGCCTTGTAGGCACGCTCCTTGACCTCCTTCTTGGTGTCCCACATGGCCTCGGAAATGACGGGCAGCAGGTCGGGAACACGGAAGGTGGTCTGGACGGAAGCGGTCTCGACGAGCTTGTCGAGGATGTCAAGGTCGAGCATCTTCTCTTGCCACTTCTGGGCATTTCGGAGAGACTCGCCCAGGGGCTGGATCAGGTTCTTGATGGCGTTGGGGTTGATGGCCTCAGCGATGGCCAGACCGGCGGAGAAAGCAGCGGTCTTGACGGCGGTGATCTTGTCACCGGCGCTGGCCAGGACGCCGGGCAGGAGGGCGACGAGGAAAGGCTCGACATGTGCGGAGACCTCGGAGTGGCGGGCGATGGTCTCGATGGCGTTGAGAGCCTTCTCGCGAGCAGCGGCATCCTTCTTGTTGCCGAGCTGCTTCTTCAGGCTTTCGATGGTCCTGCAGGGATTCACATGTTAGCGGCTTTGTTCCACCCCGAAAATGATAAGACGCGGTTTGCCGGAAGCCAGGTGTCTTCAGCGGGTTGGGTGGACCAGTCAGCGCCCAAGGGTGCAGCCAGGCCACCCCAAACCAGCTCGCACAGCGGGGTTTTTTTTCGGGCGGGTACCTGACTGAGCCGGAGAGCAAGGTCGCAATGCCCGCCCAGGTCGCCACCCGAAACGCACATTCAAAAATTTTGCATCGGCAAAAGCCCATGCAACACCAAGTGCGCACCCCATCTGCATTTTGACTCCAGACAGGACCAAAGAAGCCCGCAGAGCAAATCATGCAAATGCGCCAAACCAGTGCGAAACCGAGTCGCATGGCTTCTGGCTTTGCTTCGTTGCAACCGCGCAAATGAGTGAGGGCTGGGAGGAATGTAACTCACTTGATAGGAACATCGAAGTCTTGGATGGGGCCGTTGATGAAAGAGGCCAGCTCGAGGGCGGAGCCCTTGATCTCAGCGGCATCCTTGGAGATGTTGAGCTTCGACATGAGCTCGTCGAGCACCTTGATGCTCTGGGCGTTTTCCTTGGAAGCCATTTTTGTGTGGTTTTTCCGGTGTATAATCTGCGGGAAAATGGTCTATTGTAGAGACTGCCGACAAGCCGTGAGGTGTGTCGGACCGGGAGCTTGTTCTATTCAAGATAGAAAGAAGATCGTGTGGGAAACCGCGCGCGATCTATGTGGAGGGAAGGTCGGAGGAAACTGAAAACCCACAGCAAGAGAGTCGATGGAGGTCGAATCCTGCTGCTCTATCGAGGTCTTCAGGTCGGGTCTAACCAAACGGTTCCGGACCTCGAGTCTAGATGTCAAAGACCGAGTGGGGGAAATGCTCGGGCTGCTGCTGTTGGTTGTCGTCGAGGAGACCACAACTGTCTGCAGGGTGAGCAGAATAAAAGGATGGGTATTAAGGGAAAGAAAAGACGGGAGGGTGGATATGTGTCGGGAGGAAGAGGGTGCGTGGGAAAATGGAAGAGGTGGCTTTTTATGAAAAGCGCAGAGGAGGGGGGGCGGAGGGAGCGCGGGCAGGCTGACTGACTAAGGGTGGGAATTTTGAAAATGGCTGGAAAACTTTTTTTCTGCCCAAAAAAATGTTCGCCGGTGGTGGTGGTGTCGCAGTGCTGCTGCCGGGGGGTTGCCTAGGCGTCCCAAGGGTCCAAAGGTGCCAGTCTAGCCTGTCTAGCCCAGCCCAGTCTTGTCCCCAAGTCACTGTTTCAATCCCTCGCCGCCTCTGCCAGAACAAGCCGTTGGGACCTGGAAGCATGCAGGCTGGCAGGCCAGAGGGATGGATGATGATGGGTGGGGGAGCAAATGGGGGGGTCGTGGCCACCCGATCCTGCTTGGGCCAGGATTACCCCACCATTGATTGGCTGTTTATCGCTTATCGACGAGTGGCGCTAGTCCCGATGAGGCACCAGGTCAAGGCGGTGAGGGCGGCAAATTTCATGCGGCAGCCCGGAGGGGCAGGAGGGCAGGAGGCACTTTTCCGCCCGTCTGGATTCGCATCAACCATCCGTCACCGTCGGCAGTGACTGGCCCCAGCCTGCCAGCCCGCCAGCCTGCATCTCGAGAGGCCCAGGCACAACCGAACATAACAGACTGTCAGACTGTCTCATCAACAACAGAGTTCGCCACTTGGCCTCGTCAACACATTTGACAAGACTCGAACACTGCGAGACTGTGTGCCGGGACGACGTCACAGTTCACTGTCTGGTTGAAGCCACCAACATTCGCTGCCAGAAATGCCAGAGCGAGCAACCAGACAACAAGCCCTGTTTCAAGTCTGAACCTCCTTTTTCTTCCTTCGCATTATCATCGGCGATAAGCTATTCTGTCGACTATGGAGCCCTGGCCCTTGACCGCACCCTCTGGATCCGCTCATGACACGCCCAACAACAGCCATCGCGAACCGTCGGCGTTCGGCTTATTTGCTGTGTGAAATGCACATCTTGGTATCTTTCAGACGGCCCAGAGAGCCGCAGGCCTGATGCTCTCCTCCGATGTCTGTTGCTCGAGCCAGTCGGGTGAGCCTAGTCCGCCACGGGTACTCCGAGCCCCAAATGTATGGTGTCCAGGATTAGAAGCACAGCCAGAAGTGTCGCAGCATGCAACATCCCAGTAATTTCAAACGTGGCCAGGCACGACCCCGAGTCTGCTGGCAATGCTGGCTCTGCTCACAGTCCAAACCTGAGCAGGGCAGTGCCACTTCCGACCACCATTTTATTCCTTTCTGTCTGGTTCGTCCCTTTCCATGCCCAGCACTACCCGCCCATCAAGAGCCAACGCAACCCTCTTGTCCATTGCGTTGCACGGGGCTATGTGCGGCGTAAGCCCATCCAGTCCTGCATCCAGTCCTGCAAGCCGTCAGCTTCTCAGCCCGTCTGCCCGTCAGCCCTTCTCTGCACACGAGTGGCACGAGAATCCCACCGACCTTATTATTATTATCAGCACAATGCGCACGGCACGCTGACCTGCATCCCTCGCTCTCCTGCTTACATGCTCGTTGACATGGGCCTGCCGCTAACCCCTGTCATGTCCCGGCTGCAATGCTATTTTCGCGGGGCCCCAGGTTTTGACTTACTAGCCTAGATTCCATCTACCCTGTGGTCTTTTATGCGCCGGGCAACGATAAGGATCATGTCCAGCTCAATGCCTAGTGCCCATTTTTAATAGTCCTTGCCTGATATCCATTCTTTTCATGTGTTTTACCAAAGAGGGTGTCGTCCAGTACTTGTGCACGCGGTTCATGAAGTTGAGCCCTTTGCCGAGGTACAATAGAGGACGACCTTGTCATCCCTTCAGTCTTCCTCTTATCGCCAACTTTTCGATACCGTCCTCAGATCTGACGCTGCCTTCGGCGACACGGACGGGGTCGGTGTTGGCTCCAGCGGCTGCCAACCTATCTAATGCCTGGTCGTACTGCAATACTCCGTCTGGCCTCCCAGTTTGGAGTAGAAGCCAATCGAGCACTTGCGTGCTCGCCAGAGCGGTCCGGCCTTCCAGTAGGACATCTAGAAATACGGCCCGCCCTCCAATGGTCGCAGAGGACTCGCCAGCGAGATGTCGAGCCCCAGCGTGTTGGGTTATCATGGCCGCCGCCTCCCGCGGTGTGTACCCTGTGCCTTGCAGGCCATGGTTGACGAGAAATTTGAAAACCGCCACGAATCGCGGATTGTTGAACGTCTTCAACCCCCAGCGCGCCAAGAGCATGTCGATGGGCACTGGAGGTTTAGTATGCTTGTACATGTCCAACATGCCCTCTGGCCTTCTTAGTTCAGGAAGCCGGAGCATCGCATCATGCTTGATGAAAAGGGTGAGCCCCTCAACCAAATCCGGCCCTGTGCCATCTTTCCACGACCGGATACTGTCTAGAAACACAAGCAGAGGCGACGTGAAATAAAAATCGGTCTTTAGGTAATAGCCCTGCCGAGGCCAATGAAGAACCTTGGTGCGGTGGTTAATGTCCGCCCCGTGCTGCAGGATAAGGCGCATCATGGCGATACCGTTGGATGACCTCGTCATCTCGTATGCTGCCGCGAAGACTGGTATGTGACAAGGCCAGCCCCTCGACCCGGACACGGATCTGGGCTTGTCACCCTCTCTGCCGCCGTGAATGTCGACGCCATGAGCAACGAGAAAGTCCACCACGTCCGGGAGGTTCGCCGCGATGGCGATCGAAATCAGCGAGCCGCTGTTAGGCCAGCTCAAGTCCAGCCTGACTCCTCCTCGACCCAGGAGCAGCTCAAGCCGGTCCAGCACGTCTGGCCCTCCATTCCCAATGATCCTATCCAGGGGCCACACAGCCTGCGCACATACACCCGCCTCACGCGCCTGCCTATCCAGCCCGGCCTCATAGAACCGCCTCAACATGCCCGAATTCTCCGGGCGGCACAGCGATTTCATAAGCTTCCATACCTGGTGCCGCAGTGTCCTGTCCTCTGTGGGCTCGACCTCGATGCGCGCCCCGTGATCAAGCATGAATCCAAACGCCTCGTCCTGACACTTCCTCGCCGCGTAGGAGAGCTTGAACACGTCGAACTGCCCGCCGTGCCGCACCGCTGCTCGCAGGCAGTCGATGTTGCCCGTCTTGGCGCCCCATTCGGCAGCACGGTGGAGGTGGTATGAGTCTTTGTAGAGCTCTGGTTCGAGGCGGCCACGGAGAAGTCGGCTGCATTGTGTCAGTGCGGCTATGTCGCTGACCTCGAGGTCGGCTAGGATAGGGTCTAGGAGCTCGTTTGGGAGCCACTCTAGCGTGCAGGTGGAGTCCATAGCCCTCTGAAATTTGGATCCTTCTCTAAGGGAACGGGACGTCCTTGGTGGGATAGGTGAAACAGGTTGTGAGAATATTAAGTGTGAAGAGTATGCTCTCTTACTTATGTGGAGCCCTGGCTTTGGTATTAGGCAGCGAATGCTCTGCCAAGACCCGTGGACGTGAATAACCCACACCGAGACGCAATGTAATCGGACGTGAACGTCTTCCAACCGGACTTGTGGACGACTATTCCCAGCCCCCAGAGCCTTGATTGCTCCAACTTTGCATAGATCGAGTCCAGGAGGTGACAAAACTAGCATTCCGGAGTCCCTCGGTATGAGTTGGCGGCCTATTGGGCCCGAGGGATTGGAATACAAATGTTGTCAAGGGCTAGCACAAATCGGGCAGGTGTCAGCTTACCATGAATCCATGCGTCTAGCTGGGCTACCTTGAGTGAACCATAGCTGACACTGAATAGGATGTTGTCTACGAAAAGTACCTAGGTACTGCATCATTGGATCTTGTCTCAGGGATCGTTTCCCTGAAATCAGAAAAGTAGACTTCGGTTCCACTCAACCCATTCTTATTCTCAACTATATCATCCATCTGGGCAATCCCCAGAGTCACGAGTGAGACAGTCCAATTGACATTGACCACACGATGTTGTCAACCGACATTCCCGTGACAAGGCATCCACAATTAGCTTTTACAGCCATGGTGCAGTAGAGTAGTCCTTCAGCCTGACTTCTTCCTGAGAAAAGTCTTTAAAGCCTCTCGAAGTACATATATGGTTTATTCTGATGTTGTCTTCTGGCATGTGTGGGTATCTGGACTCATAATGGGCTTCCCAGGCTGCGCCCACCGATGTCGGCGCCTGCCCAAGAACAAACTGGCCCAATGAGGAATTGCCATCTGCCGGCAGGATTAGTCCTTATAGAATTCTTTAGATAGATGATTCAATCAAGGAATGCGTCATTATATCTATGCAAGTTCTGGAAGCGTCGGGGGAAAGAACTTTGAAAACCCAGAGAAACTCAGAACGAGCTTTGTCCAGTGCCTCCAAACCGGAATAATGTGCCTGGTGAAGCGGACGTACTTGACGAAGGTTGCACAGAGCGATCGAATGGGTTTGCTACAGGTACGTTGTTTCCCTTGCGCCCAGAAGATGTGCCGTTGGTTTGAGCGCCAGAGGTGTCTCCAAAAAGCGGCTTTGTTGTACCACTCGACGAAGTAGATGCTGTTGACGTGTCCCCAAACTTGGATGCCGGAGGCGTACCGGTAGTGGCAAGGTGCGCAAAAGGGTTTTCCAGAGGGGCTGGTGAAGTAGCCGTACCAAAGAGTCCACTGGGTTGTCCAACGGCTGACGGGGAGCCAGCCGCAGGGGCAGACTGAGTGTTCGTTCCAATTCCTAAATTCGAGAAGCTATTCACAAATAGTGAACTACTATGACCAGACCGGCCGGAACCTGACGGGGTGTTTGAAGCAGTGGGTGGGGTGTTTTGGGTCCTAGGGCTGGATGCCATGGGGGTTCCGAAAAATGGATGCGTTGTGCTCGAACTGCCAGTGCTAGGGCGTGCATTTCCGTTGGTGTGATTCTTCGCAGGGCTTGAAAAAGCAACTCCCGGAGAAGACGCAACACCATCACTCCGAGGCTGACCTGCCCTACTGGATGCACCTGACATGTTGAACGAACATTTAGTGATACTTCCCAAGCCTCGGTCTATGTAGGAAGTCAAAACTGATAGCTTACTAGCACGTCCTGGATCCCCATTTGTAGGGACGTTCCGTCGCGGCGTCGGCGGTGCTGGTTGCGCGGAAGAAGAAGGAACTGCCAACGTTTCAGCACTTTTCAGAGGCGCTTTAATTCGATTTATCAGCAGTGCTTGCATATCAGACTCACCTCTAGCTGTTTCTCTTGGCCTGTACCGGCGACATTGTTCGAGCCCTTGCTTGAGAAGCGTGATATCACCCCGTAGCTGAGATCGGTAGTTGCGCACCTCTTCGGACTCCGCAGCAAGCTTATCCAGCTGTTCGTTATTCATGTCATTCACAAGCCTTGGGGTAAAAAGGTTGGGAAGATCCTGGATGAGGCAACTCTCGACGCCCAGATTGATCAAGTTGTCTGTGAACGTTCGTAGTGCCATCTGGACAGAGGGGTCAGTCCATCTACCTACTTGCACTTTCAGAAGATCGAGGCTTACATCGTAGAAAGTTTGCATCGCATGAATCATAGTCTCAGTTCCAAACCCGTTCTTTGACTGAGGTAAGATTGCGACCTGCAATTGCTCTTTCGCGACTTCACTCCCGGATTCGATCGACTCCGTGGCACGCTCAGCTGCTGCTCTTTCCATGGCCTCCTGGAAATCAGCATCTAGGGGTCGCGCGAATCCCTTGTCGAATGGCCGGAATAGTTCCTCCAGTTTGGTTGAGAGCTGCTCCTCTTTTTCAACGAAGAAACTCATCACGATAGTGTTCAGGATCGCATCTGTCGTGCTGTTTGAGTTGGACGATCCCACGATGTGCTCAAATGCTTCATTGACGAAAATTCTGGTAATCCTGGCGATCTCCTCATTATGCAGCGCAGCAATGCGCTTCCATGGTTTTGCCTGACTCTGGAAGAGTTGGATCACCATTTCCATGTTGACATATCCTGGGAGCTCTGTCCCCTGGTTCGATGCCGCCTGGCGCTCCAGCTGAGCCGAAAGCTCTGCCCACGTAATGAGCTCGGGCGTATGGAGAGATGGGTTGCTGGTGTAGACCTTGAGGAATTCTTGAAGATACTCAGGTTCCAATAGGTGATGCGATGTACTGTAGGAACCATCAATCACCTGCTGAGCGGACCCATGAGAAACTAGGATGTGCCGGATCGCTCTGTTGAAATTCCGGAGATTGGATCTCAGCTTGCGGTGTGCCCCATTACAACCGCCAAAGAATGGGTCAATGTAGTGTCCCCGGATGCCATCCTGGGCCAATCTTTGAAAGTGACTGGCAATGTCAATGAGGTACGCTTTCATGTCTTCTGGTGAGTTTCTAGGCTGCCCTAACCGGTCAAGCTCGAGCTCAAGGTGAAACAACTTCTCTTGAATATCTTGAATCACCACCGGCAGGCTCTTTCGAATATGGTTATGAAGAATGCGGCTCAAATTCGTCCGAAGAGCTCCAACTCCACGATTAGCATTTGGGATGGAACCCCAAGCCTGCGACCTGAAGAATTGCTCTTCGGCCGTATCGCGGGGACCAAGATGCTTTTCATAGTCCGCCAGATTCCGAAGTACATGCCAGCCGAGCCCCAGATTGTGGACAGAATCGCTACCTCGGACAATCTGCAGATATTCATGTTCACTGGATGATCCTGGATGTAGGAGATCTGGCTTAGTGATGACCCCAAGTGTCCGTGCCTTAGATGGATCATGCTTTGCGGCTTCTTGCAAGACAGCCTGGTTAGCTATCTGGTTGTTCGCGCAGATAATTGCAAGAATAATGCTGTTTGGCTTCTTCATGTAGCTTTCGACCAGCTCCCTGACAGTCGCCATGCCTTCAGTCGATTGTTTCGCTGTTGCGGCATGAAATATTCCCGGGACGTCAACCAGCGTCAGAGGGTACATGTCGGGAGCCTGGATTTCCAGGCGCAGCACATCCTTAGAGAAACTGCGATCGGTGTCCGTCAGTCCCATCTTATCTTTTGCACTGCGGACGATGCTGTCGATATCTTCTTGGTTGAAATCCGAAACCTGCAGCGAATGAGACGGCTTGGTACTGTCGGCGAGCTGAATACTTGCGGTCACGCATCGAAGGCTACCTGGGCGGAGGACCAGCTCAGTGGCGAATCGGGTGCATACTCCCCCTTGAACGGGGAAGTGGACATGTGAGATTGCCTCCAGTACTGACGACTTTCCGGCTGACTGGTCCCCAACCACGATGATCTGCGGAAGGTTGACGATTCTGCCCACGCCCAAGGAGGATAATTTGTCGGCGGTATCGAACAGTGTCCTGGTCTCAACGCTATTCAACTCATCAAGAGCAGAAGAATCGAGGGTAATTTGCGCCATTGTCACGTAGTGCTAGAAGAGTGTGATGTTTGAGAAAATACTTGTGGGGTATATGCGGCATTCGTAATGTGACGGTCGTTGTTGCTCTTTAAAGGCTTCAAAATGATTTATTCCAAATGCATTGATAGAATTGACCGTTGGTTGCTCAATAAAGTGGCGCAGACGAATGGTATTACTGGATCTGACACAGCTGAGACGCAGGAGGCCGAGTGAGCCCCTGGCCTGCTACCCAGGCCTCGGGCGGCAAGACAACGACACAATTGGATTGAAGACGAGAGTGTACCTCGATGCTTAGCGCTGCATCTCTTGGCGAATTGAATGGCTCGGCCTTTAGGAAGTAACTCAACAATCGACAGTCACAACCTGATCATAACGCTTAGCTTCCACTCCAGGAGCTAGTGACTGACATGCATAGAAGGATTCCTACGAAACACAAGTCATTGTAGAAAAGGCGCCAAAGTTTTGATTGTTAGCTGTGACATGTGGGAGCAGACACGCCTGCAATGTGCCCAGATCGGCTTCCAAGGCTGGCCATGCCGTGCCCCTGAGTCACACCTGTCGTCTGCGGCCTGGACATATGCCTGGACACCTTCCGATTGACTGAGCAAGTTTGAGTAAAGCTTAGTCATTTGTTGCTTCGTACCAGCTCTCCAAAGCCTTCACGGAACTTGATTTGTTTCACCGTTTGGCGCTCAGCGAAAGGAGGAGCTCCTGTGAACTGTTTTCTTGTAGAATCTGTCGCTGTACGAAGCTGTGATCTTTATAAAACCGTGTGAAATTCAGAGACCCGTATATCGTGATCTGGCAACTCCGTTAGGTTGGTAAGTCGTACCGAAATCACATATCTTCCTTTCAAACGAAGGATAGAACAATATAGCTATTTCCCCATCCTAGTGTGGATCTATCCGAAACAGTTCGATTTTGCTCTTGCCACGATGTCGGGAGATCCTTGGCTCACGTGGGTAAGTACACTCCAAAATATCAGTATCTGCTTGCGGTAGCTCCTTGGATGCACATGTGCTGTCCATCTCGGTACCCCACACAGCCGACGACCAGGCTTTAGCCTTCCCCGGAGCTATACAATGAAACCATCGGGGCGTGGGGTAAGCTGTTGTATCCCGTTTTGTGGATGACTAATTTGGAAGCACACATGGGGAAGAAAATATCATGTCCCTTCGACGCCACTGGCAGGTTCTAGCTGATCTGGACGTAGTGGAAGAAAGCCGGGCGACAGAAGAGCAAGATACACGATGGCCAACGATACATCAGACAGATCTGGCGAACTTGCTCTCAAGGCACTTGAGAGCTACCTCCGTGAGTTTGGCGTTACGCTGCCTGCAGCTGCGGTATCGTTTGTTGGCAGCATTCCTCCTCCCGAACAGACCCGCAGTGAGAGACTCAATCTTTCTCTTATCGGAACTATCCCCCCTGCAGCAAATGCAGCAACAGCAGCGCAGATATTCGAGGCCCGCGGAGGCGCGTCCCAAACCGTTGAAGCAGACTTGCGCCGTGGACACAATTACATAGACCCGGATATCGGGATGACGGCCTCACTGAACGGCCAAGAAATCACGCGCGACCTGCTCGCAGGGAACCCATTCACCACAAACATATTCGAAACCAGAGACAACAATTTCGTGATTTTGAGTGCCGTGTATGTAGATCTGGCATACCAGTGGACGGCCTTCCTAGGGTCCTCAATGGCCCACAGTGATGTGCGTTCCAAAGTCAAGAAATGGAATGCATCAGGTGCGTACCACTTTCAAAACGGGTTATCTGGAGGGACTCTTTCTCCTGACACCATATTGAAGACTTAGAGGCTGCTGCTGAAGAGGCTGGCCTACCTATGGCTATCTGTCGTACAGAGGAGTCTTGGGCTACTCATCCTCAAGGGGCGGTCATGGCAAGGCTCCCCTGGGTGCCCATGGAACGTCTTAAATACCACTTCACCGACGATTCCGCAAAGAATGTCGATCACTGTTTGGCATACCCCTCCGTTCAGTGGTGCCGCCAGCAGCCAACGCCGCCTCGCCCGCTCTCTGGATTGAGGGTGTTGTGCGTGACCCACGCAATAGCAGGCCCTTCTACTGGGCGTACACTTGCTGAACACGGTGCCTCAGTTTTGCAAGTCATGTTCACCCACGGCTTTGAGCACTCCTTTGTATACACCTACGCGAATCTTGGAACAGCCTCGACCCGTCTCAATCTACACAAGGCTTCTGATTGCAAGCGGCTGCAAAATCTGGTACAAAACGCCCACGTGTGGGTCGATTCTTATAGGCCCGAGGCGATTTCTAAATTTGGATTTGGGGATGAGGAACTGCAAAAATTGAACCGCGGCCTCATAATTTGCCGAGTGAGATGCTATGGCACCAGCGGTCCGTGGGCAAACAAGCCAGGGTTTGATATGCAGGGCTCGGCATCAAGCGGCATGATGTGGTTAATGGACAAGGGAGACGGCATACCACGATGGCCGCCTGGGATGGTCATTAATGACTATACCACTGGCTACTCGGCTGCTCTTGCCATACAGAGTATACTTTTGAAGCGCCTTCGCGGGGATATCGACGCTCACGATGGCTGGCTTGTCAGCCCCAGTCTGACAGGCACAGCAATGGGAATCATGAGACATTTCAAGACGGATGACCGTGTCGTGGATGGACGAGATGACGCCCGTGGAGTCACATCACAGTCTTTGGTGGCGCTTCCCCCAGAGACATTAGAGGGCCACACAACTCTAGGCTACTTGAAGACGCTGGCGCCACTCCCTAAGATGTCACTAACGCCTATCCGTTATGACGAAGACCTGCTGGTGCCAATTGGCTCCAGCAGGCCAGTCTTTCCAAGCTTTGATGACGGCTATAGCTTTGATGACCTGAAACCGCTTGAGACGAGCGAAGTGATGGGAAATATTGGAGTCCGTGCTGCACGGCATCTCGAAGCGTTGGCCAGCTTGGGGAATACATGGAGAAGCAAATTAGGCGTTTAATTTGAATATATCCAAGGGTGACGGAAATGATAACTATGTGGTATCTCCCAGGCCTCTCCTGCAGATACATTCATGATTTTCTCTACCCGTTGCAAGCTGGGGAACAGTCTGACAGTGTGCCTTCTGTACAAACTCAGCAGTGGCAGAAGGGCAGGGACCGAGAAAGTGACTGGACATGCCGCCAGGATACAAATCATGAGTCCGTAAGCAAGTAAGGTGAATTGGTCGTTTGAAGTTCAATGGAGGTTAATGTCAGAGCCGTCGCCTTCAGTGTGTCGCAAAACATCACAGCACGAGCTCTGCTTGGGTGTCCGGCCATGGTAGGTATCTACCTAACCTTCCCTCCAATTTCCTGTAGGGCGACCTCTTATAAGATCATCATATAGAGAATAGCGTACTAGGAGGTACACTCTTTGACTTCTCAGGTGAAGCCCAAAATAGACATCATAGAGTACAACTTCCATACAACCAGACATCAGTGGGCCATGGGAGCTCCGGTGTCATACTACGGTACGCTTCAAACGTGTAGTGGTACTATGGAAATATCAACTTGCCACAACGGCTATCAAGACTCCAAATATCTTTAGAGGTGTTGCTCGGAGATTTGAGTTTAACTTGCCTGGCCATGCTACACCACGACGCACGGACAAAGCTGTCGGATATGCGGAGGCGTAATGTAGCCGTATTTCCGACGGAATTGGGCAACCCTGCGTAATAGCGTATTAATCGAAACTGATCTCCGCCGGCCTTTGAAGGTCGTGTACTTCTCACCGGAGACCGGTCAATCAGCTGTGCGCACACCCAAAGCGTGGGGATTGTACTGGCATACGATGGACATGTGTGACGATGGAGGTCACTGATAGTCCCACAGAGTCAGTACCGTTGCTTGGCCTTGATCCAAGACAGGAGGCAGCAAGCACAGTGCAGGAAGACACGATTGACGACACCTCCATTTTAGTTGCTCCATCCAGGGCTAAGGATCAGCCAACCTGTCCCACATGTCACCAGTCTTTCAAACGCAATGAGCACTTAGAGCGCCACGTGCGACTGCATACAATGGAACGACCGTTTATTTGCGTGGTTTGTGAGATGAGGTTTTCAAGAAAGTCTGGCAAACGACATACAAACCTCCAACGTCTTGAGCGGTGGCTGATTGGACAGCATTATACAGAGACTCGCTTCAACGACATCTTCCCATCCATGCTGACCACGGTGTAAACTCTATGGTCCGCAAGCCACCACCACGCATAAGAAGCGCATGCAACGCGTGCGCCAGGTCACGTACCAAATGCGACGGGGAGCAACCGTGTGGGCGGTGTCACAAGAGGTCGACCCAGTGCGACTATCGCGGTCGATCCACCAAAAAGACAAAGACACGAGATTCTTCGCAACAATTCTCAAGCGGCAATGACATTACAGCGAACCCGAAAGATACCGAGCAAAAAGTTATGTTCAGTCCAGTGAAAAGCCAACATGAATCTGCATATTCTGTAAATGACATCAACCTAGCCTCCTTCGTGAGTGAGCTCCCAGGACCTGGCGACAACGGAGAAGACAGGACTCCACGACAGTGTCTCAGTGAGCAAGGCTCCAACGATTCTCAGAGTTCCTCAAATGGCCCATTATACGTTGGACGGCCCGATCAGGCTCCAACGATTGAGAGCATTCCACCGGCACCTGACCTCGCGAACCCTGAACTTGATGCAACCAGCCACAACTTGAACTTCATGCTCACACTGAATGGGGCTGTGCCGGACCTGCAATACCCTATGGGGCAATCAGGGCCGGGTGCACTGGATGACATAGCTGATCTGCAATATGATGTTGACATGGAGATACCAAGCCAGGCGTTTGATGGCTTCTGGTGCTGGTTAGATGATTTCGGCAGTGACGGGTGGGCTTATGGTTCCTCTGATAACCATTTCCCGGGTCTACATCAGCCAGGTACTGAAGCCTCGAACATAACATCTACCTATGCGTCCGAAAGAAGCGACGAAAGCCCCGAGGCACCAAGTCCCTGGCCGCTTTCGTGGACTCCCAAGCAGATGGATGCCGGCCTACCAGCGACCGAGGAAGCGGGCGTGCCAGACTGTGTGTTAGAATTGGAGAACTTCGCTCATGTTGCACGCTTGAGTTGCGAGAAATACGACGAAATAGTCGAAAACCTGCAGAACCACGCCAATCAGCCGGTCTACCGTTCATTTGGGAACCCTGTACTACCGACCGCCGAAGTCATGAACTGTTTCATTCAACTTTACTTTGAACACTTCCACGATTCGATGCCCTTTATACACAAATCGTCGTTTGATCCATCAAGGGAGCACTGGGTTCTGGTGCTGGCCGTTGCAGCGACTGGCTGCCGTTTCTCGCAAGTCCCACGAGCCGATCTATACGCGCTCAAATTGACAGAATTGGTTCGCAGAAGCATCATGGTAATAGTATGTCAAAGCGATCTGCTCTGAGTTGACACTGGATGCATTTATTCATCGCTAACAATTTCTTTTCCTTCAGCTCGAAATGAATAATTCAATGGTGAGAAAGTTGTGGCTACTTCAAGCCTCTCTCCTCAGCATCGTCTGCATGCAATACAGCGGAAACAGCCGGTTTTGGGAGCTCGCACAGACTCTCAAGGGACAGCCGATCGCTAGATGTCGATGGTATGGACTCTTTAAACCAGCAAGTCGAACAACATTTACGCTCCCGAAGCTAGAAGAAATCCATGATGCTGCAAATATCGCGAGGATCTGGTCCGCCTGGCGGACAGAGGAAACCCTCCGCCGATTGGGCTTTAGTTCTTGGGTACGCCGCAAACTCAGCTCTCATGAAAAGATTTACCCGCATCACTAACAGAATGCCATACTGACAGTGGTACGATATGACTACCTCCATACACCTCGGGATTAACCCAGGAGTTACGGTGAGCGAACTTCAGCATCCACTTCCATGCGCGGATACGATCTGGGATGCATCGACACCTCAACAGTGGAAGGATAGAGTAAGACAATTTCAAGGTAACTTAAATTCCTTCGCCTAATTAAATGAACCACTCCCAGAAAATATTGAAACATTTGCAAACCCTGGGAGGCCTTTCAAAACGCCTTTTGCTAACAGCCCACGACAGGGTTTGACGGCCCGACAGCCTTTCAGGCTGCCTTGGACGACCTAGTAAACCTCAAATTCGTTATGCATTCTGATTATGGGTTTTCTCGGCTTGTTCTATTGCGTGCTCTTCACTCAATCACAGAAAATTGTAACGACCAGCTCATGGTAGATCTCACCGACAATCCACAGCCCTCACACAACGCTAATGGGAGAGTTCCGTACCATTTTCGAACTTGGGCTTGCCTTTCGGGATCCTCTCATGGCCTATTGGACATCGCGACAGATCTTCTCAGCAGCATGACTGCGAAGAGCTCGATATGGAGCTCTCCAGTTGATATGCCACGAATCCTGTTAATCGACTGCCACATGGTCCTCCTGGCTGCCTGTTGCCCCTTAGCAATCGTCCGCACCTTCGCTGGATGGCATGCCAGTCATTCCGAAATTGAAAAAGCTAGAAAGCAATTGTCAACATGGATAGAAAAGGACGCGGCTCGGGCACGCCAGGCGGTGCTTCATTCTGCCATCATCTATTGCAAAGTTAGGGAGAAACCGAGCCAGGTATTCTATGAATCCAGCACATTCTTACTGGCAGTCCTGACGTTATGGGCCTACGGCCGACTCTTTTCACCACCCAGAGGCGCAAGAACAAGGTATAGCATCGACAACGTCGTTGTGGATACAACCAATTTTCCCACGGCACGTCTGGGACATGCTTTCAACTCGGAACAAGCAAAACAATGGATTGATGAGGGACAGTATATGCGAGGTTATCTTGAAGGGGTAGGGAACATTTGGTCTGATGAAGGCCCTCGGCTTATTTTGCACCGGGCCATTCAAACTCTGAACTCCATGAATCCTTGGGGAATCAGTCAGCGATACTCCCAAGCACTCGATCGCTTGGACTGTTCGAGGATCATGGTGGAGACTCGTATCATTTGACTCGTCATGAATATATTCCCACCGAGCTCTCTCGCTGTAACATAACAGTCACATAACAATCTTCAACGACTTTTACTCGGGTGTCCGCTACGCGGCCACAGGATCTCTTGTTCTTCTGGTCGTATCTCCTATAGGACAAATTCTTGCAGACCAACTTCCTAACTACGTGCGGGACAACCTCCCAGAGAACAATCACCTATGGGATAACCTCTTATAGTATGGACTCCTATAAACATACCAGATATAGACAAGCCATATAACATCATACTATTTTTGCTTTCTTCCACAGGGGCTGTGTTGTGATAATAGTGTATGTGATGCATGTGAAATCAATCCAGGAAGACTGCGGGAACTTCTGGGCCCCATGATCCACCTACGGCTTCCTCCTCTGCCGGTGTTATGGACACGGGAGTCTCATTGTTGACAAGATCTCCATCGGTGTAGTGCTTGAGAATCGCATTAGTGGAGGCCTCGGCTCGCGCGATCTCCCCTTGTGTCGAGCAACTGCCAGTGGACTTACCTCTATCATGAACCCAGATGTGTCCCACCAATAGTCAAATATCTGAGATCCCAGCAAGTGGCGGCCGACTCCCCAAACTAATTTGTACTTCTTTTTCTCAAGCCATCTACACAGGATCACAAGATAGACAAAGGTCAGCCCAAAATTGACTCGTCTGCACGGGTAGTAGAGGGTCGAGCTTGGCGTGATAGAACATCACATACTCGTGTCCGACCATTTGGGTCTCAAAGTCGTGGACCTCAAAAGAGCAGTGATGTACATGATGCTCATTTTTGCCCTGTGTCATGAAAAAGGTATGATGATCCGTGTAGTACGCGTCACGGTCGATGTGGATGAAGCTTCCAACGGCAACGTCCTGTTGGCCAGCACCCGGAATGACTAACACATCAGAGGGAACGAGGTTGAAATTCCGGACATAGAAGTCAAATGATTTTTGGAAATCCGTGCATACCAAGCCGAAATGTCCTAGCTGTTCTCAGGACCCAGGATGCTGTTAGTCCGATGCCCTGAAGTCGATATGATTTGTGTAGGGAAGCGGGGACTAACCCTGTGAAAATGTGTATAATGCACTAGTGTTTTACCTCTATTATTAGACGATGGATTATTAGGGATTCCCTTATTATATAAGGATCTGCTAGTTATAGTTAAATAAAGATAAATAGAGCTCTTTCTTTCTTATCTTTAACTAGGTAGGAAGACCTATAATATATTAACTATTTATCTCTACTTTTTTATAGGTTATAAGCCTAAAAGCTCTTAGCTAATTAGATTACCTAATTTACCTTATATAACTAATTAAATACTAAGAATACTTAGTTTAATACTATTATTAACCTTATTATTACTAATATTACTAATAATTCCCTTTATTACCCTTATTATTATTAACTTTCTAAAAGAAAAAGTAAATAATAGTACTATATCTAATTAGATAGACTATACTACCTTTATATACTAGCTATACCTAATTAGACTAACTATCCTAACTATACCTTTCTAATTAGGAATTACCCTTTTTAAATAATAATAATATCTCCTTAACCCCCCTTATTAACTACCTATATAAATACTTCTTAATTACTTAATTAATACCTATTCTCCCTACTTATACTATATACTATTTAATAGCTTTTAATAAGACCTTTCTAATAATACTAGTCTTAACTATCTATTCTTTAAATTCTACTATCTAGACTTTAATCTATTAATTTCTCCTTAATTTTCCTACTAAATATTAAAAAACTCTCTAAATACCTTATCTTCTACTTATACTAACTTCCTTAAAACTTAATAAATAAATCTAATAAAAATACTATTTAATATCTCTTTTTCTACTCTATATAACTCTACCTTATATATAAGTAATCTTAAACTTTTACTTAAAAATATATATAACTTTCTTAAAACTTCTCTTTTATCCTTTAATATATTAACTATATCTTTACTAAAGAACTTCTCTTTCTAGATACTATATATATATATAAAAGACTAGTATTCTCTATATTAGAAAGAAATATTAAATTATAATCTATAAAAGAAAGAATCTTTAAAGGAATTCTTTATATATCTCTCTACTATAAATATAACTTATATATAGAAGAAATTATCCTAAATAATTTATATACTAAATTTAATCTTTAAATCTTCTCTATTTTATAATAGATTATATATAATTATAAGAAATATTTCTATTTTTCTCCTAGAAATAAGACTCTTCTAGAGTAAATATAAAATATATAAAAGAATATCTATTATTTTACTATATTAGAGATTTATAAATCTCTTATATATTTATATACTTTAAATATATACCTTTTAATATAAGTAACCTTAAAAAATTAGTATACTTTAACTTAAAGGCTTAAAGAATTATAATTTCTAGAGTATAAAAATCCTTACTTATATAGAAAAGAAAAACTATATAAAAAATAATCTCTTTAAAGGTATATCTAATACTTAAAATAAAAAAGCTATAATAATTCTAAAGATAGCTTATAAACCTAGTCCCTTACTATTTATAAAAGAGTTAAATTTAACTAAAAAAGTTTAAAATATACTTAAAAAATACTATAAAGCTAGTAGGTTTAATAGTTAGTTTTTACTTTATAAAGAGTTTTTTAATACCTATCTATAAAACTTTAAGTCTATAAAAGAATATATATATAAAATAAAACTACTACTTAAAGAACTAGTCTCTAATAAGATTACTTTTTTAAAATAAGTAGTAATAAGCTTTATTTTTAATAACTTAAATAAAGAATATACTAGATTTATCTAAAATATAACTTAAACCCTTAGGAAAAATATAGAAGAATATACTATAAATTCTCTATTTTCTAACCTATTAAATAAAAGTTAAGAAAGAGAAATAAAGCTTCTAGAAAGACTTTTATATACTAAGTCTAAAACTAAGGGAAAAGAGAAAGAAAAATCTTTTAAATATAAAAAATACTCTAATTATAATATAAAAAAGTATAAAAAGAAAGATTATTATTTCTTATACCCTAATAAGGCTCTAAAAGCTTAGAAAGTTAAGAAGAGAGGAAAAGAGAGAGAAAAACGAGGAATTTCCTTAGAAAATCTCTTAAGAAGAAAAAGAGAAAAATTATAAGAAAAACTCTTAGCTATAGAAGTAAAAAATAAGAAATATTCTTCTTTATCTTCCTCCTCCTTAGACTTTAAGGACTTTAATTTATTAGAATAGGATTAAGTCTTAATAACTTATAAAGGAAAAGAAAAAAAGAATAAAGATCTAATAGATCTAAACCTTAAAGATATAGAAATTAAGGTAAATAAAAATATTCTTAATATTTCCTCTACTATATTAACTATAGCTAATAGTAATAATATTTTAAGGAAAGAATAATATATAAACCCTTATTATATAGAAGTAACTATAAATTTAAGAGTAAATATAATAAGTTTTATAGATAAAAGATTTTTAATAATATTAAATATATAAATAAAAGTATTAAGTAGGAAAAAATAAGCTTTTTAAAGTTAATATAATAAAAGTAATATAATACTCTTTTTATAAAGTAATTATAAAAGAAAACTTAAGAATATATACTATATACCTAGATTAGATATTAATATAATAAATTATTCTATTATTACTAGTTTTATATAACTTAAATTAAATAGTAAAAATATCTATTTATATTTTAAGAAGAATAATAAGTTAATAACTAAGGATATTATAAAAATAGTCTATATTATATTAAAATAAAAATAAATAAAATAAATAGTATTAAAAATATTTATAATATTTAAGATACTATATTATTAGATAAAGTATATAAGTAGTACTACTATCTAGGTTATATAAATCCTAAGTTTTTAAGATACTTCTTTATAAAGACTAAAATAAATATTAAAATAAATAAACTAATAATAAACTATATTTCTAAGTATAATAGCTATTTAATAGCTAAATATATAACTAAAGTTAATAAGAAAAGTATAAATAATAAAGTCTATAATATACTTAATAAAGTATATAGTAATATAAAAGGATTTTTAAAGCTTACCTATAATAAATATAAATATTATATATTATTTTTAGATAAATCTTCTAGATATTTAGAAGTTAATTTACTTTATACTAAAGAGAAAGTATTAAAATCCTTTAAAAATTATAAAAATAAAATAGAAAATAAAATAAATAAAAGAATAAAAAAGTCTTTATTAATAATAGTACTAAATATATTAATAAAAGATTTAAATATATATTTAGAAAATATAGTATAAAATACTCTACTATATCTCCTTATACTAAAGAATTTAATAGTTTAATAGAGAGATTAAATTTAACTATAATAAATAAAGTTAGAAGCCTACTATATATAGCTAAGCTACCTATATATCTATAGGGTAAAGCTATTAAATATACTATATATATATATAATATAACCCTATATAAAGCTTTATTATATAAAATACTATATAAGCTACTAAATAAATCTAATAACCCTTATATTAATAATATAAAAATATAGGGTTTATAGTCTATTATTATAATAAATACTATAAGATTAAGTTAGAACCTAGAAATAAAAAGGTATCTTACTAAATATAATTCTAGAATTTAATATATACTAAATATAGGATATTTAAGAGAAAAAGCCTCTTTTAGTATATAATATATATATTCTTAAAGGTAAATATATAAACCTTAAAAGGAAATAAATAATAAAAATAATATTAAGCTTTATATACTTATAGACTATAACTTAAATAAAAGTCTAATAATAATAATAATAATAATAATATAGAAAAAATCCTAGAAAACTCTTCTCTTATACTAAATAAAATAGTAGTATATCTAAAGGATTATATATATAATATAAAGGATATACTTCTAGATAGAATAATAAATATACTAGAAGATAAAGATAAAATAAATAATAATTATATATATTCTATTATAGTATCTAATATAGATAAACTTACTAGTTTAAGAGATATATTAAACTCTATAAAAACCTTATAAATAAGAGCTATAAGAAATAAAGATAATAGCTTAATAGATTAAGGTTTCTATATAATAGTAGAATTACTACTTAGATATAAAGCTCTAAAGGATAAATAGGTATATAAAAGAAATATATAAATAATCTAAATATTATAAAGAAAAATTAGATAGTAAATAATAAGAAAAATACCTATTTTAAAGCTAGATAGGTAGTATAAGGTTTTAACTAATAAATAGAAATAGATTATTTAGAAACCTTTAGTACTATATACTACCTAAAGACTTATATTATACTATTAATAATAGTAGTAAATAAAGGATATTTTATATATAGTTATAATATTAAAAATATATTTATATACTCTAATATAGACTTTATAATATATATAAAATTACTATCTTATTTATATAATAAGCTAAAATATAAAAATAAAGTAGTACTTTTAAAAAGGCTATATATAGCTTAAAACAAGCTCCTAAATTATAATATAATTACCTATATAAAATCCTAATAAATCTAGAATTTATTACTTATATATTAAATAAAGGTATATTTATATATAATATATTATAAATAACTTTTATATACTATATAAATAATATAATAGTTACTAGCTCTAATAATTAAGATATAAAGGATATAACTACTAAAATAAATAAATAAATAAAGCTTAAATTTTAGGGAGAGCTAGATAGTTTCTTAAGAAATAATATAAAAATAGATAATAAAAATAAATAAATTAAAATCTACTAAAATAGATATATAGATAAACTATTAAATAAATTTAAGATTAAAGAAAAGGTTAAGAATAAAGAAATAAGACCTTAACTTATACTATATATACCTAATAGGAAATTAGAGAAAATTTTAACTAGGTTATAGAAGAAGAAATAGATCTATACTAATAATAAATAGGGTCTATACTATATATTAGTTTAAAAACTAGGATAGATTTAGCTTATTTAGTTAATAAATTTACTAGATATATAGCTAATCTAAGTCTAAAATATATAAAAGAACTAAATAAAATATAGAAATATATTTATAAAATTCTATATATAACTAAGATATTTAACTATAAAGGAGATAACCTATAAATAGTAGGATATACTAATTCCTTATAAGTAGATAATTTAAATAGTAGAAGAAGTACTTTATCTTATATATTTAGCCTATAAAATAATAAGGAAAAAATTCTTATAAATTCTATTAGTTAGAATTTATAACTATAAAAAACTTAAGCTTTATCCTCTATAAAAGCTAAATATATAGCTCTTAGAGAAGCTATTAAAGAAGCTAAATATTTATATAATTTATTTAAGTATTTTAATAATAATATAAAGCTTAGCTATAAGCTATATACCCTTATTATTTATATAGATAACTAAGGGGTTAAAATATTAGCTAAAAATAATACTTTCTATAAGAGAATAAAGTATATATACTTTTCCTATTATTATATAAGGGATTTAGTTAAAAATAATAAAGTTATTTTAAAATATATTAACTCTAAAGATAATATAATAGACTAGCTAATAAAACCTCTAAATAGACTAATATTTAAAGAGTCTAAAAAAAAATATAGTTTAAAAGAGAAATAAAAGTTAGAATTATAATAGGAGGTTTTTATACTGAATAATAAAAAGTATATACTAAAACTTAAAAAAAAAGTATTTCCTATCTAAATAACTAGTATTAAATTTTCCTCTAAATACTATATATAATAAAGACTTGAAAAGAATTTTCTAGGTTTTTATACTAGTAAATAATAATAGTTTTACTTAAAATAAATATTAGCCTATAGGGTATATATAGTTTAAAGTAGTTAACTTATATATAGTATATATATATATATTATATACCTATATATACTACTAGGGTATATTTGAATAAGCTTTTTAAAGGGGCTAAATCTCTATATAAATATGAATTTATAGTGTTTATAGCTTAACTAGTAGAATATATAACTTAATATATATAAAATACCTGTTAAATATATAATAATTGTAGTCCTGTATAATTGTAATATATAAAGCCTATATAAATAAAATAACTTCTAATAACTAAGCTATTAGAGTTTAAGAGGGTATGAGTTTAACTTGCCCTTTAGGGGAATTTTTATGTTTTTACCTCTTTTTATCTTTTTAAGGTTTTAACTAAATAATAGGCTACTACCTATATAACTAGTTATTTTCCCTTATAAATAAAGGGTTTTTATACTAGTAAATAAGAATATGCTTTATTTTAGTATTTTTTTTTTTTAAAAATAAAGGGTTTTTTATTATAATAGAGGTATTCTAAGCTAATATATATATATATTTATTAGTTTAAGGGGGTATGTGAAAATGTGTATAATGTACTAGTGTTTTACCTCTATTATTAGATGATGGATTATCAGGGATTCCCTTATTATATGAGGATCTGCTAGTTATAGTTGAATGAAGATAAATAGAGCTCTTCCTTCCTCGTCTTCGACCAGGCAGGAAGACCTATAATATATCAACTATTCGTCTCTACTTTCTTACAAACCCGATATACGGTAGCGGGGCCTTTGGTGAAGCGTTGGTATGCGCCCCACCGCGCCTTTTCTTTGGCGTTGTTGTATAGGAGTTTCGAGGTGAATGGCGATTTGTTACCCTGCAACTCGCCATTATCAATTGAGCTGCCGTCTTGGCCATACATCAGGTTCACTGGGAAGCCTTCCGGATCAAATACGGTGACCTGGTGACCGCCACCTGGTGCATCATGCAGTTCCTCGATGGCGCTGGATCCCGGCAGCAGTGCCGCTCTGTAATGACATGTTATCACGCTTCAGCCTCTGGACGTCACAACGGTCACAAACGCACCTTTGGAGGTCAGCAAAGCTTTCAACGATAAAGGTTCCTCCCAAGAATTTTGGTTCGGCACCCTTTTGAACGACATAGACATATTGGTCAGGACCGTAGCCTTTGAACCAAAGCTTGTCTTTTGTTTTCTTGGCGATCCGCATACCAAAATCTAGTTCAATCAGCGTTCGCTTTCTGGTACCACTGTTATCGTTCCACGCCTCGTCTCTGGACATGAGCAGGACCAACAGGAGATCGCTGACTCACCGTGTAGGAAACTCACGATAGAGTCAATATCGTGATGCTGATACACCATGTGACTTATTCTAACAAGCCGGATCTGAGTCGCAGGGTTAATGCCTAGTCTCTTTCTGAATGCTTCTTGGGACTCGCTCCGTTGCATTGTCTGCGCTGCTTCGATCGATTGGGCATCATTGGGCTTAGGGGGCTCAGTCGCCATGTTGATACAGGTGCCGGGAGTAAGTTCAAGAAATTATATTGATAGAGAAGTCTTTGGAAAGTGAGATCACCCAAAGGTGGCAGCTCTTCAGTTTGAGGTTGTGTAGTTGTCGGGCTCGACATCGCCTAGCCCAAACTCATTGGCATTTCCCTTCTCTAGTCAGTCGAATTTATACGACTTCACACTGCATAGTTAGTATCTTATGGCCCTCAACCTCCTTTGAGTCACAGTATCCGGGACCTGAGGTGTCGGCTTCCCCACCGGATGGGTTTTGGACAGCTGGGTCTAACGGCCTCGGCACCGTCGGCCTAGCAGACCCGAAATCTTAAACGTGGGTCATGCGGACCTCATACTTGGGCGCTGGTGGTCCGCAGTGTGGATGAAAACTCCTTGAAAGACTGGTGTAAGGGATATCAAGAGACGAATTCACGTCTGCTTTCGCTAGTCGGGAATGACATGCGCGGATTCGCAGCTCAAGTGTTACAATGGAGCCCTACTTCGTCGAACTTGCAGGAGATGGACCACGCTCGGTTCAGGGTTGCTTGAAAGGTGTCACATTCCTGAGGGGTGCTGGATGCCAGGCGAAATGCCACCGTCTCACTGGAATTCCTTATGGCCTCTCGCCGGTAGGCGACTTGAGATGGAGAAGGCCACTGCCCCTGCCCCGAGGTCACCAATATGGTGAAAACGATCAACCGCTGGATTGCACCCACTTTCCGCCTGCCTGTGCTCAGTTGCGGTGCCCTGAGTTCTTAGCTCCTTTGGTTTCTGGCGACACTACTAACGGGTTCAGTGAGGAGTGTCTGAAGTTGAACATGTGGATTCCGGCTGGCGACCCCCCTCCTGAGGGTTGGCCTGTTTACTTCTACATTCGTGAGTCTGTAGCCACTGTCGTCAATATCCTGCAGATGGCTAAGACTCTTTCGAAGATGGTGGTTTCCTGCAGTTTGGAGATGCCAACCTGGAGCCCAATCGGGATCCGTCCGAATTGTTATCCGATACCGACGTTCGCTGCATAATCGTCATGCCTCTGTATCGACTTGGCGTCTTTGGTTTCCTCGCTTCCTCTGAGCTTGAGCTAGAAGCACAGACCGCGGGCGTCAAAAGCGGCAACTTCGGGCTGTGGGATCAGCGGCTTGCTCTTGAGTGGACTTATGACAATGTTTCCGCTTTCGGTGGGTCTCCTCGGAACATCACAGTAGGAGGTTACTCGGGCGGTTCCTACGCAGCATTTCTCCAACTTCAGTACGATCTTACACGACCAACTAAGGATCAGATCATCCGCCGTGTAGTTCTTCAATCCAATGGCCCAGGTGTGCAGCCGGTGAGCTTGGAAAGTGCCCAAGAACAATTCGACCGTGTGCTGAGGCTCTGTGGGATCAATATGAATTTGTCGCCTCAGGAGAAGATCGAGAAACTTCGAGGATTGGAATACAGCACAATTTTGGCCAAACTGTTTAAAGAAGACAACATGGATCTCACCTTCCGACCTATTCTGGATGACGACTTCGCGGAGAGCACTCTCTGCACAATTCACAACGGCTCATTAGCCACCCTGGTCGCGGAGCGTGACATCAGGTTCTTGATGGGGGCAACGCAGAGCGAAGAGAACTTCTACGGTATCGCAAGGGTGGTCTCGTGCGAAGATATGCTTTTTCGACTCTCCCGAAGCTTCCCTCTGAGGGCTATCAAGGCAATCTTGCCGCACTATGGTGTCTCAGAAACTTCCAGTAACACCACTAATTGGACGGAAATGCATGGCCGGATATTTTCTGATTTGCAAGTCCATGTTCCCACTCGTGGTCTTCTTTCGTCACTACGGGAAGCAGGAGTATCTCTGTCCTCGGTTTCGCGGTATGAAATACGCTGGCGCGTTGAAAGCACAGCCTTGATTCTTGCGGAATCGCTTGGAGTAACTCATGGCACGGATATGTTTTTCATTTGGTTCTATAATGCAAACCGTGGCTTGTCTACCAAAGAGAGGAACGTCATCCGGAATTGGCTCAAACCATTTGCTGCTTTCTTGCGGGGAGACATGGAAATTGATTGGGGAACTCAGGTAATAACAGATGTCCGCGTTCTTGATAACGATGGGATTATTCGGATTCATTCTGATAAAAAATGGGGCCAAGCACTTTCTGTATGGGATACACTTGGCGGAGAACTCGAGGAAAGCTGAAAGCTCTGACTTGAATTACGTTTGACTTTGTTCCTGCACCAGACTGACAACATTTCAATAAATCTTTTCCATTCTCACCTCAATGACATATTACAGAGGCGCCAATTCTTGTCATGACTTTGTTATTCAAACTGACGTGGCTTTGGCAGAGGGCTGCATAGTCTGTTTCGTGCTCGTCTGTGCGGCACGAGGCTGAGGCCACGTGCCCAGACTTCTGCACTGTTATCGACATCGTGTTTTTTTTTAACGCTGGGTCTTTGAGCGTTTAACACTGTGTGAAGGGACCGTACGCCTTCGGGACGTATACGGATTAAGAGCAAAGCCTCCTCCTGTTTCGTGCTCGCCTGTTACTTTCGGAACCCCACAGATTACATGGTGGCCCCGATCGGGAATGGATTTCAGGCGGAAGCCGACGGTTTCTTGGAGAAGTCGCAAGCTCCACACTCCGCTGGCGGATGAAACCACGTTGGTTGAACGGTTCACTACCTGGTTTCTTTCCCAACATGCTCAACGAGACATTGTTTTCATTTGCACCGGAGATAATCGCCCAACATTTCTTTCATCCTCCCAAAGGTGCTCCCTGGCATCACGTTGCCAAGATCTCCAGCGAGCATCTTCCTATACGATTTGACTGTGTTCTATTCCACATCCTATGTGGAAGCTACTAAGAATGGAGATTTCCGCGAGCATTCGTTCTTTGCCCGTGACAGCCGCAGCTGTTGTAGTGGCTGTCCTGGCATGCACAGCCCTATTCGCTAGACCCTGGTCGACACCACGCTTCAAAACTATTCCCGGACCTCGAGGCTGGCCAATCGTTGGCAGTGCATTGCTGTTAGATCGATACCCTCAAAGAAGTCTGAAAAGATGGAGCACAGAATATGGCGAGATATACAAAGTAAAACTTTTTGCTTTCGAATGGATCTTCCTCAACTCGCCGGAGGCCGTGAAGGCTGTTCTGGACAAGCAGTCAGCGAGTACCTCGGACCGAATGCCATTTCCAGTGTCAACAGAAGCCATATGCAAAGGCCTGAGGTTGGTCTTGATGCGATATGGTCCCCTTTGGCGCAAGCTACGGGGTAAAGTTCATCAGGTTCTGACGCCTAAAATGTCCAATTCATTTCGGCCTGTACAGGAGTTCGAAGCCAAACAAGCTCTGTACGACATTCTTACAAATAACCGCAACAATGAGCTGTTCAGGGAGCATATTCGACGCTATGTGAGCTCGGTAATGATGACCTTTATCTATGGCCAGCGCGTGCAGACACCAGTGAGTCCTGATAGCAGAACTCCCAGCGACTTAAACAACGAGGCATATTTTAATCACTTGCAGGACAGTGAAGTTATACGAGAGGTTTATGGAATCATGACGGACTTTGCTGAAACTACTGTGCCATATCAATACTTGGCGGACCTCTTACCCTTCATTGCAAAACTTCCTGAAGTTCTGCATTGGTGGAAGGCGAAGGCTCGGTATTATTATGAGCGCCAAGCCGAACTATGGCTGAAACTATGGAACGAGCTCTCCGCCGACATCGCGGACGACCGGGCACCAAATTGCTTCGTGGCGAAATGGCAGCGGACAGACAAGGAAAGATCCGGAATTACAGACCTCGAAGGCGCTTTCACGGCTGGCAGTGAGTAACTATCAACGACAGCTCACCAGTGAGCTATTTCCTACTCGAATGACTACCCACTGACAAGAGCAACACTTGTCCAGCCATGATCGAGGCAGGTTCTGACACCACTAGCTCTGCATTGTACTCTTGTATCAAATATCTAGCCATGTCACCCCGGGTACAGGAACGTGCGAATGAGGAGTTGAGCCGGGCTGTAGGTGACCAAAGATCCCCGTCGTTCAGCGATTATGATCAGCTTCCTTATATCCGGGCGATCGCCAAAGAAGTCCTGCGACTCCGACCCATCGCACCCGTGTCTCCTCCGCACTACACAACGGCCGATGTCATCTACAAGGATTACCTGATACCGAAGGGCAGCTGCATCAGTATCGGGACATATGCTATTCACTACGATGAGAAGTTGCATCACGACCCGGACACATTCCTTCCTGAACGATACCTCGGCCATCCCTTGACAGCAGCGGAGTATGCTGTCGTGTCTAATCCCTACGATCGAGACCACTTCACCTTTGGAGCTGGTCGACGGATATGCGCAGGGTCGTACGTCGCAGAAAATAGCATGTTCATACTTCTGGCTAAGCTGTTGTGGGCATTCGAGGTGCGGCCGTGCCCCGGTCCGGACGGAATCGAAGAAGAGCTAGACACGTCGGATGAAGGCTTTGTTGCCGAATCGGCCCTTACTGTATCAAAAGCATACCGGGCACATTTCTTGCCGCGTAATGATGCTCGGAAGACAGCCCTAGTAGAGGAGTGGAAATCGGCCGAAGCCAGGGAGGAATATGATCAGATGTACAAGTAGAAGGTTGTGTAGGAGCTTTGCGCGACACGTTCGGCGGTGTCGCCGGGTGAAACTGCCTGACAGCACGCGTTGCTATGGGAGAAACGAGTGTATTCTGTGTCTACTCTGAAGGAGGAAGAAGGGACTAACGATTCAAGCATAGCTCAAAATACTAGATAACTACTATTTCAAGTTACCTCACTTTCTACTATGTACACCGAAATTTCTTATCACTGAATAAAGAATGTCTTACTTTATTATAATTTTTTTTAAATGCTAGGTCTTTCAGTGTTCTCTATTGTGTGACGAGACTATATGTATTTGGGATATGTATCAATTACCCTAGGGTAAGAACGGAACTTGTAATTAGAAATTTCTGAAACCATTTTATAGGTGGTGGGAATCAAGCCGCGCAACTTCTTTCTGACACATAATCATGAGGTGCTTTGAACATGTGTTTAGTATCCAGTTATTCATCAGCTGGTGATAGGCCTTTTTCACCCTCTGCAGTGGGGAAATGCACACCGGAGCTGTTGTGCTCCGGGACCTTGTACCCCGGCGAGTCAGTCGGCGCCGAACTAATTAAACTTCCAAATATCGCCCTTCACAATTCTGATTTATCAGCGCTCAGCTTTAGGAGCCGGCCTCATCTCTGAGCCTCAAATTATTCTTTAGTGAGACAGCCTCCACTGTGTAAATGTCCTCAATCGCTTCTTTCTGCCGCTAAGGTGGATGCTTTCAGACCGCCTTTAAACCTTTTTATAGCTTGAGCAAGACACCCTCTCGCGTTCTCTCCCCCCTACCATAACACCCACTAATGAATCTCATTTATTGTTCACACACCCACGCCTATTGAGCACCAAGATCCACAATGTCCGGTGTCGACTACTTTCAGAGGCTGACGGAAGTCATCACCCTCGAAAACAAACAGCTCCTACTGGCCGCGGTTATCAGTAAAGCCGTCGGCTTTCTCCAGTACATCTATGTCGTCCGACTCACCCTGCGCGAGGGAAAGAACCCAATGCCCTTCTGGATGCATTCATTCTACCTAGCCCATGACTCGACATGGTCTTACATCCTCAGAAAGACAGCCCCGCTATATGATGACCACTGGTTTATGACCAGCACATCGACGTCGCTTCTTGTGTGGTCGATGCTGGAGGCTTGGACTATTTACAAAGCTGTGTTCACTGAGAGGGAGGCCAACTTCGCGACGATCCTCGGAAAGAACCCGACTGTTTCAGCGGCAATAAAATACACCGTGGCGCACCTCATGTCCATGTACGCCGTCGTGCTACTCCTCATCGAACTCTTCCCGAAGGGCGGCATCCTGCAATGGTTCTGCCTCACCAACGTCCTCATCGCTCTCGGCCCGCTGCACTATTACCTGAGAGCGGGGTCGAGGCAGGGGCTCTCGCTGGGGTACTGTCTCGTATGCATCTTCGGGACCTGCTTCACATTTGCGCCGTTCGGCCTCTTTGTCCAGGCGCTGCCCGATGTCTTTGATACCACAGTGTTCTACGCCGTCGGCGCCATCCTCTCCGTCTACTGCGTCGGATGCTTTTACGTGGTTGCGCAATATCCGCCAAAGACAAGGGCCATGACTAAGGATGGAAGGGCACCCATCTGGTGATGTTTCTATCAACAAGGATTGAAAGCAAGGGCGCCTGCGGGATTGCAGGATTGAAGCTTGGGGTCTTCAAATTTGAGTATGAATGGCGAATACAGCAAAGATTCTGCCTACGACCAGTTCGAGAAGAATACGATCCTGTTGTATAAATAAGGCCGGGAGGGGAAGTGTGTAGAGATTGGAAATCAGGGCCTTTAACTAAGAGATCAGATATTCGCACCCGCAAAAACGGAGGCCACACCCAAGCCCTATAGGATAACTTCCTATGACAATCTCCCTAACCCTATATAATAACCTCCTACTACCACCTACAAGACCACCTCCTACAAGACCACCTCCTACAGGACTACCTCCTACAGGATAACCTTTTATAGGGTAAACCCTTTATAGCCCTCCTATAGGATACCCAGTCTGGGTGTACCCTCTGCTTTTGCGGGTGCGAATATCTGATCTCTTAACTAAAATGTGCTCTCCCTATCGGCATCGGTAGGCAGATTGTCCTTCGAGACCGAGTATGCTTGCTTTTCGGGCTGAGTAATGGGAATTTGTTGGAGAAGGGCTTATAAAAGATATATGTAGATCAGGGCTTAGTAGACTGCCTAGGGTCTAGCCTAGACCGGTCCTGGCCGCCCTAGTGCCTCTCTGCTGGTGATGATCCAGGGATAGGTCAACAGCTCGAGGATCGAGCCAAGGCAGCCGGGGCGCGCCCAATTGACCAGCATGCTGTCACTATGGTCACTATGGCAAGGAAAGAGCACATTTAGTCCGCGCTTGTCACCTCGTCTGAGCGGAGAAAAAGCACTGTTGTAATTTCGGTGAGCCAGTGAGCCTCATGCGCCGATCATCAACGGCACAGTGCACTGAATCTCAAGGTACTAAGGCACTCATTCGGGATGGCCGCGAGACATTGGTGTTGGGTTCCAGTTTTGTCCAAGCTGCCAAGCAGAAAAATAAACATCGGAATTGACTGGAAGGAATGAACGCTGGAGGCTGTTGCACAACGGCCAGGGGGCGGAATTCGATAAGCTGTTCCGGGATGAATCTGCTCTGGTGCCGAAATGGTTCCCACGTGGCAGAATCCCCCACCCTTTTCAACGCGAACCAGAGAAAAGTCTTTACAGGGATAATTTATGGTTGACGGAAATTTCGACGGAGGAGGACAGCACGGGGGCGGGCTCGGGAGCAACATGGGTAAGAATTTGTTGGGAACTGTGCCGCAATCTGCTGGTACGTAGATGCGGCTATGGACGCTCGAGCTTGTCTGACCAACTAGGTGCACTTTGGAAATTTAAGGTTGCCTTGTAGGCAAATGGGGCGTGATTGCCAAGCCATGGGTTATTTGCTCCCTGTCTCATTGAAACACCGCAGGTCGTGCTCGTGAGGCAGCCCCGGGGTGTTGAATACGTCCGCATTCAGGGTTGGAAACGCTGGCTCAAATACCAATCCCAAGACAAAGAGCCAGTGGATACATCCATTTTTCTCTACAGATCACTCTGAGGCAACTGCAAAAGTCACTAGTCGGAGTACTTTGGAATGCCGCGCTTCCCTTATCTGAGCATGCCGTTTTCCTCGAAGGTGTTCGCCCCTCGGGCAGTTTGACACACAGAGAAGGCCGTGTCCTAGCGTTAGACACGAATTCAAGCACTCTAGACATCTACCTAGACACCATATTTGTCCTTTTGGACAATCCACTCCGATACCTGGAACTCAGGTCACGTATAATATCGGCACTATGGAATCAACTGGTTCAGTAGTACCGGTACAGACACGGCTGGGCCTGGACTAGCCTCCCCCCCCCGTCCCCAGGTCTGGGGCGCACGATATTCAGATGTCACTCTCCCAGGTGTCCCCTTCAATTTGTACACCCGTGCATATCCGCACTCGGCGTATTGGGTATGCCAACTCTACAAGCAACAGGCTCGTTCGTCACGACGTATAGGGCATAGGGCTGACTAGTTCACAGGGATAAATGAAACTGAGTCGCTCGGACGCAGCCCCTAACTTCCCGGGCACCCATCCTGTGCATATGCTAGCTGAAGACCGTGTGCACCATACCAGGGTATGCCTCCTTTTGCACGCAGCGAGCGAATTTGGTTAAGAGGAAGGGGACCGCGACCCACATGATCGACAGTGTGGACAGGGAAGACAACGTACAAAGGGGTTTGTTTTTTCTTTCCCCGTCCAGGTGCAAGACCCAGAGGCAGCCAAGAGCCAATGGGGTATGTCTTTGGCGTGCGTGGATGTGACAGGCTTCCTTTTGCCCCGGCCATCATGCCAAAGTACCACGAGAATGTACGCTACCTACTCCACAAGCCACATCCAACGGCTATCAATGCACATGAAATACGACCAAAGCAGGGCCTGGGGCATGATTCCGTCCAAACCGATGGAAATCTAGAAGCCTGGCACACAAGCCCTAGGGTTGTAGACAAAATGCTATCGACCTTGTTAGGAAGCGCGCTCAGAATAGGCTATCCGTAGGGGGGTACTAGTCCTAGGTAGGTGGCTGTCAACTATATGGCGGGTTCTGCCGCGGCTCCGCGCGACCTCCTTAAGACATCTGGACACCCATCGGCACCCTTCTGGCAGCGATCCCTAGCCTCATACATTTCCAAGTCGAATCTCATCAAAGCGAATCCAACAAGTCTCGGACCCACTCGAACCAATAGGACATAGCTCACATGAAACTACAGCGCTTGCTAAGTACTTTCACCCCGGGCTCGTCTTCTCTGAGGGGCACTGCATTAGAACGGTCCTGCAAGTGAGAAATTTCGTAAGACCTTTTGTTTTTGGGCTAGATCGCCACGGACCAAGGTGACTCATGCTCTACTTGCTTCTACATCGCAAGCTCGATCTTTCCCTGTAGCTTCCTCAATGAAACTGTCTATCTGTAAATTCGAGCATAAATTACCTAGGCAACCAAAATTTTCAAGTAGTATTTGGCCTGGCTCGGGTTTTGGGCCTGGCAGAACCCTAAGTTGCCGCCCAGGTAGCTGCGGAGGCTGAACACACACGGCCACTGCGAATCTACGAGGCCGGAACTCGGGGCTCAGATGCCATGGCATATGCAACCAGTCATACGCGGATCGCCTCGTCTAATGTTGCGGAGCCGTTTCGTTGGTTCTCTATCTAGCCTAGATCCTGCAGCCCAACGCCATGTTACTCCAAGATGCACAATGCAAAGCCCCCTTTGCACCCGCTCGTTGCCGAACAAGACAATGTATCGCTGCAGGAACCCTGGGCCCATGTGTCAGATCTTCAGCAGGACAGGGAGATGGTTCGTTAGGCAGCTTTGTGCCTGGACGATGCCATGCATGATCCTCTACCCAGGTCCTCAGCCAACGGTCTAGGCCCGGCGCGCTACATGGTGTTCTCCGCTGCAATGCATCCGGGGCTCCGCGTTGTACATCCGGGACGCGAAACTGGTGATCTACAGCTCTTAGGGACATTGCAGGTATCGCGGAGTCCACAGGAGGCTCCGAAGTGATCCGTTTACAGTATCAAGCTTGCCTTGTACGATTCTGGCATATGGTATCCACCGAAGACGTTTCTAGACGTATAAAAGCTGCTGGAGAACTCTTCGGTCGAATGAAGAATTTCAGAAGATACCACAATTCATCAGAGGCCAACAAAGTCGCAAAGGCAATCCCATACGCATTCACATAGTCAATCCACAAACATCTTCGTTGGTACTTGGCATATAGTCCAAGCACAGCTTCGGAAAATGGCCACCGAAAAAAAGGAGACCGTCAGCATCTCCCCCACGACGAATAAGCCACCCAAGCCAAAGAGAAACCCAGGGGCAAGACCCAGGTCTGACCAGGTCGCATCCGTTTGAGGCAGAATGTAAGTGGAGGCATTGACCCCATCTCAGCCTGACTTTCGAGCAATTGAGGCTTTTGCAGTGAACAGAAGAAAAGCTAACTCCACGTCCTTAAGACTCTCCCGTACTACACTACTAGCTTTCTTACTTAGTAGTGCTTTGCGGTTGCTGTTGCTCAATGTCGTGGAGTGCGAGGCAATCTGGACTGGGACATGTGATGGAGGTTGCTCCTCGACAGCTTATTGGTGGAAGTGGCTTGGGTCAATTCAGGATTTGAGAGGTAAAGAGCTTGGGCGGGTTTTGGGGTTCAGAGTGTACTTGGATCTCTCGTACTACCAGTAGATAGATAACTAGACAATTGAGGACTATTGCCCCTCACCGCATATCTGCACTCCTTGACATCTATCCGGCTGAGAAGACCTCCAGATTTCGGCCCCAGGCGCTGTTCAAATGTTGTGCTTGCCGAAGACTCGGGATTCGCCACGGACGGCTCGGGTCGTCCTGCGCTAGGAAGCTGCTGGACACCATCACAGCTGCACATCGGCGGCGGCGCCCAATGAATCGTGAAGTCGGTGTCTCCCATCGCATGACTTTGGGGGCCGACAGTATAACGTGACCCGCCAACCGACATTAGAGTTTTGCGGAGATGACGCCCGACTGCTGCGAATGTTCACACATCCAGCCTTCCAAGCGGTGTGTGAACGCGCTTGTTTATGATCGTCGAGACTCTTGGTATGGGGGGCGGAGATATGCGATTCGCCGGGTAGCTGGCGCCCGACACCACCAGAGCGGCCCGATGGTCGCAGATCATAGAGTGGCAGTGTTTGCAGTGTGGTGGGAGCTCCAAAGAATTCCCTTCGGGCGCCCGACAACCTGTGACGGCTCTGTGCCCCGTTCAATATGTGATGTAGCCCGGCGAGGCGGGGTGAGTCCTTCGTATAAAGCGACCGTGCCCCGCCCTTGATGATGAGACAGTCGAGATAAGGCCCCTGAACATCACGCGCCTCTGCCTGCCCTGCGAATACGTGCTGAAATGTCGAGAGCATCTATCGACCTTGACGAATTGGAAAGGGGTACGGGCGCGAGCCGAGCGCCCTCGGTTGAACATGCGACAGGGACAGCGGAGGCCGTCCAGAACGGCGACGGCAGCAATTTGGAAGGAGGGGCCTCAGGGGTGACTTCGCATGCGGCTGTTGAGGATGAGGTAGATCCTGGTGAGTAATGTCAGCAGGAAAGAACAGCCGAGACGAAGCTGATGGCATCCTTCAGAACGTGACGTGGGGCAAATAGGCCTAGCTCGATTGAAGTCAAGAGACCATCAACTCAACTTCTATCCTGCCTTTGAGACCGAGAGGTCGATGGTCCTAGACCAATCTGCCGTGGAAATATACAACCTCTCAAAAAGGATGCACCGCCTAAGGAAGAGGATCAAGGCAAAGTATGGGGTCGAGCCACATAGCTTGAGCCGAAGGCAGCGAGGCCGCAGGAGATGGGAGAGGATGTCGAAGACACTAAGGGACAAGCTTAAAGAATTATGTATGCCAACAGGAATCGCACTCACCAATAGTCCGTCATTTTAAGTTGAGAAAACTGACGATAAGGTCCGCTCCCAGATACCGACTTCATCACATGGAAGGCTGTGGATGAATGCGCACGCCCACAGCCAGGAGCCCTGGTGATACTGCAGCGCTGGATCGCAAAGAACCCAGATCAACAATGGGAGATGTACAATGTCCAAGACGAAGATCTCTTTCGCCTGCTTAGTCCGGACAGAGGGCCGATAGCGCGGTTCGTTCACGAGTTCGTCCCGGCGATGAACCTGGCCAAACATATTCTTGTGAGTTGTCAAGCCTTGCAGAAAGGTGATGAGATTCTCCAATGGGCTTGGACTGACCGAACCAAAGCGACCGCTCCGGGCTCGCAGCTCGGCGGATGATATGTTCGAGTATAGTGCTTACGTCGACAGCAAGCTCGAGCGAGTCGGTACTGCGGTTGCGTTGCTCCTGATATTTGTCTTTCTCCTCATGCCCTTGGCTGTCTTGACCTTCTTCGCTGCGAATGTGGCCGTCAGTGTTTCCCTGGTGCTGGTGATGGCTGTGTTAGTCTTTTTCCTAGCTGAATCTATGGAAAGGAGTGAGGGGCGTCGGTTGCTGCTTGTCTGTGCATACCTTGCCGTCATGGGCATGTTTCTCCCGCGGGACTCCTGATGTCTCTCAGGCTGACCCTCATCGGGCTGCCTGATCAGACCCGTGGACCCAAGAGATGTTGTGACGCTGGTTCGGTCAAAAAAGAGTGATTTCGTGATTTCGTGATTTCGTAGTCAAATTGAAGAGACTTCAAGCCATGTTGGCTGTGGAAATGGATGCATAGTAGCTTGCCTGGTTGTCAAGAGAAGAAAGAGGTCGAGGCGTAAGGCCAGGCTGCCGAAAGGTGAAGAAATGAGAGGGGTGGCCCGGGCGGACTGTGAAGCACATCTACCTCTCCAGCACCGAATTTTCACCTTCCGCGCTGGTTGATACCAGGGTCTGCGGGCTTTGGGGGCCCTTTTCCAGCCCTGGAGGGGGCCCTTTTCCAGCCCTGGAGGGGGGCCATTGGCAGCCCTGGAGCGCCTTGCCGCGTCCTGCAGCCACAGTCGGTACTGTGTCCCATTAATTACATGGGTATTTCCGTCCAGGCTGTCTTAGTCGCGCCGTCAACAAAACACACTAATACAAAGCCATGGTACAGAAGCTTCTGGATGCCAAGAGGTCACTCCAAGTTAGAGACTTATTACACTTCGCTGTGCCTCATAAATATCGATGCAAGTTGGTGGACCCTCGATCACACATCAGGCGGTCCCGCACAGCTGTGAACGAGAGAATGTGCACCAAGTGACGGGCGAAGATATTACGCTAACAGAACACCGGAGCAAGCTGAGAAAAGGCCTAGGCAGCACCTGAAGTCTACCTTCAGGGACCATCTTTCGGCCACATTTGGACGTTAACAGAGCCAACCGGATCAAGTAATACTCGTCGAACAAAAGGAGTGCCGCTCCCGAATGAGTCACTCGCTTGGGGGACACAATGAAGTATTTTGGTCGTCGTTTCCTGGCCAACTTGACATGCGGTGGCTGCCTAATATCCCGGCTCTTGGGGGAGGGGGGTGCGCGAGGCTGTGCCGGGATGTTGAGAACATAATTGCGGTGAAGCACACAACGTGAATATTACCACATCACCGCCAAATCTTTGGAAGTTTCTATAACGTCGTAGGAAAACTCGAATGGATGCCTCTGGTATGTTCCTTCCAGAAGTTTGTCCTATAGGAGGCTAGGGGGTTGTGATATAGGAGGTTGCCCTACAAGGAGTCTTGGACAGGGGGGGGGGTAAGATTCTGTGGCTGCTCAGCGGACGCCAAAGCAAAGCTCGTGTTATTATGTTCGAACACCCCGTGGCAGGTCAAATTAACTTGGCGAGAAATATCGTTCTCCTTCACTGGTCACTAAGATATTTCGGGAACCCTGATTCAGGTACGGATATGGCTGGGCATATGGTTTTCCGTGGAGTCAGCGTCTTTGGCGTGTGCCCGGCCCGTCGTACCGGCCACCGGGCATCCCGTCATACCGACGACCCACCCTTTGGTATAGACATACCGAACCACACCCACTTTCACCACATCTGCCCCTCACTTCTAGGCAATGCGGTCCCATATTGAGCTGGTGCAAATGGTTGACTGGGACATGGTTGTGACTCGAGAAACTCTCGCGCTCTGGTTAAGCGCCGATATTCCGACCAAACGTCCCCATGACAATGGTGCTGTTCCTGAACATCTTTGGTTGATTAAGTAAGCTTTCAGATGGACTCACTTAAGTGATTATAGAATGCAAACCTTGGCATGAGGAGCACTTCGGACTTGGGCGTATAAGACCGAAGCCGAGCACGACCTGTTTGACGATGCCAAGGCTCTGTAATGGACATAAATCAATTGATGAACATGATATGCGTCGTGCGAAGATGTGCCTGATAGCTACTTTGTCGGTAGGACCAGTCCTTCTTTCAAAGTATCAATTGATACCTTGTTACACTCATCAGCGGCTGCATAGCCTTGAGTTAGCGTGATGGCAGACCACCTCGACTTCATAATCTGTAACGTATGTACTACACAGTACAATACGACAGATCCAGCAACATTGAACAACCGTTGCGAGATTTGCAATGTGAGTATGCCTAGACGAGAATTGGTCTTTTTGGAATATTCATAAATGTCTGCAGGACTTTCGCTCCCTTGTTGCAAGCCCAGGCCAGTCTTGGAGCTCTATGCGCAAGATCAGAGAGGCTGGGCACAAACTCAAGCACACAAAACTTGATGAGGGAGTAACGATGATCGAGATAACTCCAAAAGTGTGCAAAATGGCATTCCACGTGCGGTCTATAGCATGTTCTAACAAAGTTCGTAGTTCGGATTCGTGGGGCAGAGAGCAATACTCATACAGACGCCAGAAGGAAACGTTCTGTGGGACATGATTGCTTACTTGGACCAAGAAACAATTGACTGGGTAAGTCTTCCTTATTTTATCAACCTTTTGGATTTTCATGATCACCGTTTTGACCATTTGGCAGATAAAATCGATTGGTGGATTGAAAGCCATTATCATGTCTCATCCGCACTACTACACCTCGATGAATGAGTGGCGGACTGCATTCGATTGCCCGGTGTATACGGCCCCCGAAGACCGAGAGTGGCTGAGAAGTACCCCAGCCGAGGACAAAGTCACATTCCTTTATGATGAAGTAACAGAGATTCTACCGGGAGTGACAGCTCTCAAGGCCGGCGGCCATTTTCCTGGCAGCTTTCTCCTGCATTGGGACAAGCATCTCTTCCATGGTGACACTTTTGATACAAATTGGGTATGTTCCCGGGATGTGATTGGAATATGTAACCATCCGTGACGAGATGAAATGCTGGAAGAAGATGCATGGGCTGACAATTCAAACAGACAGCTCAGCATTCGGTCGGGGATAGGATGCCTGATCACACCGACTTCAGTTTCATCCTTTCTATGCCTGCTATGATGCCCCTGGGCCCAGAAGCTGTTCAAAAGATATGGAGGGTGGTCAAACCGTATGACTTCACTGCGACCCATGGCGCTATCCCTGGCTGGGACCTTTACGGAGAAAATCTGAAAGAGAGGCTACTCCACAGCGCGAAGGTTTGGATTAAACGGATGGGTCACCCAACACATCCTTTTTTGCAGGAAACATTGTAATCTGGAGTTGACTAGGTTAGCTACTCGGGCTGTTACTCCCCTCTCCATATGAAAATCGATCCCCACAAGCCAAGCATAGCAAGCTGGATAGGAAAGCTCATCCTGTGCAGAATGTGACTCGTAAGCTTTGATATACACAAAGGTGTGGGTCGCTGACTTGACTACCTTCCTTTCCTTTCGTTCTTGAGAGTTAACACAACTCCAGAAATCACTGGGTCAAATAAACGGTTGCATTGAACAGAGTGCTGTTCTATGTCACGGCATTCCTCCATGCCCTGGTCCTGCCGATGCCCTTCCTTTCCCAGATCTTTGCAAAATGCGCCGGTCCAGGCTGCCGACAACGCCGCATCAACCCTACCCATTACCAAGGCAGATAATATTGGAGACAGGAGCAACTACGTCCAATTCTGAAATTCCGCGCCCCGACCCCCAACTCCCCCAAAACGACCTGCGCGCCTGTAATAAAACTGAAAGAAACGGGGGTATCTCAAAGAATCTGAACTGCCTGCAGCACATAGATCAAACCAACGCCTACAAGGGCGAAGATGGCACCACCGCTCAGCCCAGACACGTCGGAATAATCATCCGACGAGGAAGAGTGCCCGCTCCCAGATGACGACGACGAAGATGATGACGAACCAGTCTGAGAAGCCGCGCCAGCCCCACTCGTAGCAGAGGCCCCAGCAGCGGCCGTCCCAGAAGCGGCAGCCGCGGTCTCGGTCAACGCAGCCCAGGTAGAGTACTCGCCGCTCTTGGCCTGCGCAACAGTGACCCCAAAAGCACCGTAGGGCTCCCCATTCGCCGTGTGGTCCGACAGTGTGGTATCCGGATTCGCCGGTTCCGCGACAGGGTCATATGCGTACGCGTAGGCAAAAGTGGCCGTCGTGTTTGCAGCGCCGAACGAGTCTGCATTCAGACATCCACCACAGACAAATGTGGCGGAGACGTGTGTGTCGTTGACGAAGGTGCCGTCCGGGATCTGGGTGATGGTGATGGGGTTCGCCTTGTATGCGTTGGCGCCATTGTCGATTTCGTAGCCCGTCGCAACGCGGGGCGAGATCATGACGGTGTTCTCCTTGGCTGTGTTGGGCCAGGCGACTACCATCAGGGGGCCTGTCATGGACGCGCCGAAGTCGATGCCGCCCCATCCGCCTCCGTTCTTTAGCGGAGAAACGAGCTGGACTATAACGTCGTCTTTTGGGTCCTGGGGCAGGGCCATGCCGAAGTGAAAGCCCTGGTTTGCATAGCCGAGGAATGTGATGTTCGAGTTGCTGTCGATGTACTTGCTCGCCTGAGGCAGGCCATCGCTGCCAGCCGCTGTTGTTGTGCCCACGATGGACAGAACGAGGGTTATGAGAGTTGCGGGAAGAGCGTGCATAGTCAGCGACTGGTTATGAGAATTGGCCTGCAATCTCCTTAGGATCTGTTGGTAAAGGAAATATTGTACAGAAAATAAGCTTGTTGGCCCCGCGGTCGGCCTTGAAGGTCATGGCGATGGGCGTCGTGGCCGAGCTTATGAGTGACCTTGGATCTCGCGGTCATGGTGGGCGGCTGGGAATGATTGGCCATGGGGCATTCTCGAGGAAACAAGTGCCCATTGTAGTGCGAGTCACCCCTGCAGGGGATGCGTGTTTCAAAGCCAAGCAAAGTACAACCCATTGAGCACTCGCAGCCAACCGCCGCGTGGCTTATTTGAGAGGGGAATTTATCTGGCAAAGCATAATGCCAGGTCCTGGGTTCGGTTTGTGTATTTTGAACAGAATGAGATGTGGTGGTACGTCACCGCAAGAGACCCTGGATCCTTGGCTCCACAAACCCTGAGAACAAGTCTGCATCCCTGGACCCCCCTCCCCCCGTGCGGCCTTAAAATGAGGCCAGGGTTTGGCCTCCAGCAAGTTGGTTCTTGCTACCAGAATTGCCAGTCTGTACGCTCGCGATAATAACTAGAGGAACTTCCGAGAGATGAGAGCGCCATCAAGAACAGAGGGATGCTCTACTTTTCAAATGCCCAGAAGGCATGTTCGTCATCGCGACATGCGAAATTCTTTTATTACGCTAGTGTCTCCGCCCTCAACCGGGTCGACCGACGGCAGTGGGCCCTTTGCTCTCCAAGTACAAGTTACGCAACACACGCAACTCGCCTGAGCTTAATTCAACGACGCCCACCTCCTCAACTCCCGCCTCGGTAGAACTCGCGCTATCATCGACCCATATCTCGACTCTGCAAAAATGCAACTAGGACTCCAGGGAAAAGTCGTGCTGGTGACAGGTACGCATAAAGACAATCAATCCCATGACAGGCACGACGTCCAGCCAGGGCGATTCTGACAATGACTAGGCGGCACAAAGAGTATCGGTCTTGCCATCGTCAAGTCCTTTCTTGAGGAGGGCGCAACAGTGCACTTCTGCTCGCGCACCAAGTCAGGTGTCGATGCCACTGAGAAGTCCCTGTCCTCATCTCACCGCGAGGGCAAAGTACACGGCCACACCGTCGACATCACCAAGTCTGAGGAGGTATCCGAGTGGGTCAGCCAGTGCGTGAAGCTCAGCAGCCGCATCGACGTCGTAGTGTCCAACGTCTCAGCCCTAGCCGTGGACAACAGCCGCGCAAGCTGGGACTCGGCATACCAGGCCGACATTGTCGGTACCTACAGCCTCATCGACGCCGCCCTACCCCACCTTAAGGAGTCTAAGGGTAATATCGTTACTATATCCTCCGTCTCCGGCCGCTACATCGACTTCACCGCGCCCTCGCCCTATGGCGCCTTCAAGGCCGCCCTGAACCACTATACCTCGCAGCTGGCCCACAGGCTCGCCCCCGACGGCGTCAGGGCCAACTCCGTCAGCCCAGGCAACATCTATGTTCAGGACGGCATCTGGGGCGACATTGAGAGGGAAAAGCCTGAGTTCTTTGCAGAGCAGGTCAAGGCCAACCCGATGGGGAGGATGGGGAAGCCAGAGGAGGTTGCTGATGCGGTGGTGTGGCTCGCCAGCGACAGGGCAAGCTTTGTAAGCGGGACCAACTTGCTGGTCGACGGTGCTGTCTCTCCCGGCGTGCAGTTCTGATTGTGTCGAAATGAATGTCGCCCTACGATTTCAAGACCATTTGCGACTTATAAGGGAACGGGAGGAGCGGCACCTGGGATTGTTCTGCAGTGTCGCCAAGCTGCTGGCAGGCTCCTGGGATTTAATTTATTTCAATCCACCATGTCAAATTCAATTAGACAACGGGCTCCAATTTGAAGGAACTTCATGCTTGAGCACAACGGTTCCAATGTTAAGCCAGGTGGTTCAGCCAGCTGCGTCAAGGATGGTTTTTTCTTTTCTTTTTTTTTGAACTCTTTGTATGCCGAGGATGAAGAGAAAGCCCACCGGAAGCGGTACCGACAGCTGACCTCCTTTCAATTTCAATACTGAGTCAGGAACCCAACGTACAGTCGCTTTGTTCATGTTACCAACCATCGTACTGACAGACAAAGTACGCGCCATGAAGAATTCTACGAGTATCTGATAGACTAACCAGACAAAAGTCTGCCATCAACTAAGTCCTCTAACGTTTCCAAGAATTTACGGACTGTCTCCCATTGCTGCTTCCATCTCAAATTTTGAAAAGATCAAGCGAATTGAGGCAATCCCGGGCATTCACAATGAGCAGGTTGTCATTTAGCCCCGACTCAAGTTGGGGCAGCAGCAGCAGTGGCGATCATGCTGACTCCCTGGTCTCTCCAGGCAGACTTCCATACGATGCCTCAGAACGCGACAATTACCCGCAAGGATTCCCTCTGAATACCGATATATATGACGTAGATCCCGACTCAGAGGATCAAGCCTTTCCGGACCTGCCAGATGACAATGTGGCCACGAGTGACGAGGAGTCACAAGCACTTAGACAGTTCATGTCCCACTATCCATATCAATTTTTGGATCGGGATGGTCGGTGGAACACCCCCGCAGAAGTGGCGCAACAGCCACTCGCGGGGCAGTTGCGGCAGGAGACTATCCAGAAGCTGGCGTTGACAGGCCATCATGTCGAGTTCGTGCCGCCCTGGACAGATCCGGGTTGGGACGCGCGTTTTGTGCACACGGGCCGAGAGCCAAGGCAGCCTGGAGACCCACCGGACGAGCGAAATCCAAACGATGACCCGATGTATCAAATGTATGCAAGGCGGGGCATCTTCCAGACGCTGCGGCCCGCTCTCCGGGAAGAGGATGCGATCAGGAACCCGACGGATGCCGCCAAAAGATTCGGCGTAGACCCCAACAATGTGGATAACCCAGCCTATGGTAAATCGGCATCGACTCCGACGCAGGTAAATTTCAACGTTCCCCTTACAAATCCCCGGGTGACGCCGAGCAACCAAGGAGTGAAGCCCGTGGTCGACCAAGCCGACTACGATGCCGTGTACCGACAGTACCAGAACGTCATGTCTGCTAGAGGTGGATACGCCACCGAGGATGACTTTCGCAGTGTGCTTCAAAGCATCGCTCCTGGGACTATAAATCAGGACTTGGGCGCAAGCTGTGACTCGCAGGTCGCCAACGCTTTAATGCAGTACATGGATCAGAAACACCAGTTTGCCCTGAGAGAAGATTACCAGCGGCTGCTTTTTGGCGGAAACTCGACCAACGAGGTATGGAATTTCTGTATCCGCTCGACTTTTCAAACGCCAGTGGTGGTGAAAAGGCTCGCTGATCAAGTATCATTAATCGCAGCTGGTGGAGGACGGTGTATGGACGATGGACAAGACCGCAAGCTATGAGCTCAATACTCCATTGCACGAGTAAGTCGGGTTAGAACCTATCATATCACCACGTTTACACCTCTTTAACCAATAAACTCTCAGCCTCCTCACGAGGGACAAATGGCAAGTGACTACCGACCGGGGCATAGGGCTCGATGGCCAGCCTCCCGAGATGTCCAGAAAGGTGTACAATTTCCCGACCCAAAAGGGCGAATACTGCGCTGTATGTGCTCCCCTGCTCTTCAACAGCTTCTCAGAATGGAGCGCAACACGATATACTAATAGTAGCTGTCCAAGGCAAACGATTTTCTCTGGATGGCCATCCAACCTGCCCTTCAGCTGGCTACAAAGGTTCTTGACAGTGACCATCCAGCAACATGGGCTTTTGCAGACATCTACAAGATGCGGGCATGCTTAGATTCAAGGAGAGCCGGTCGGACCCAACAGAGAATTGTATGGCGCCCTTCGTTGATTGATCCTTCCCTAACCGTCCGAATCCAGAGAGCCTTTCGTTCATAGTGCAAGGTTTTGTCTTGGAGGGCTTCTGCATAAGAGCAAGGTCTCAGACGAAACCAATTTGAAATAGGCAAACCTCTTCTAATGATTCATGCAACTGTTACAGACAAATAGACACGTCGCGGCGGGAATCACTCGGAAAGAATATTTTGCCGTATACCTAGATGAAGATCCGGACGAGTTCATGCCCGAGCAGCAGGCATTGAAGAATTCGGGGTTCAACTCGGTCTTTTGGGTCTGCGAGATCCTGAGGAAGTGCCTCGTCTGGGATCTCATGGCAAAGTACGATGGATTCGGACCTAGTGGACCCAACACGATGGCTGTTACGGAATTAGTGGATGATTTGATCAATCCTCCTCCAGATCAGCCTTTCCTTATAAAAATCAATATCTCTGTGGATTACATATGGCCGCTACTGATTGACGAATACACGCAAGCCGAGAAGGCGGTCTGCGCTTTTGCTCTCGCATCAACCATGTTGCATGAATTAACAGTGAGTGGAAACCGGTGCTCTCGACGAAGGGCCCTTGTTCGCCTTTGACGATTACTGACGCAGTCCCGTCAAACCAATAGCACGCTATCGCCTATGCACGGGATCAGTTGATGAATCCACTGGCGACGTGGTTGAGGTTCGACCCATCCGGCGAGTGGCGTCGGATGATAGGTCCGGAACGTCTGAGAGCTTTGATGGAGTTTGGATTTCGCCAAGTGTGGGACGACGATCGTTTTGACCGCAACCCCTTGGTCATCGTCCCAGCGGACGATGACCACAACTTTCTTGTAGATGAGCGGGAATCTGAAGAAGGCTGGGCAATTGAAAACCAGGTGAGTACGAATTCCTTTGGCTCTGACTAGGTAGTCGGATTATATTCTCCGCCACGGACAGCCCTCACGGGCAGCAAAAGGCTGAAGGCTGACAGCATCTCTTGCTCTGAATTAGTATTGGGGTGCCGCTCCAGTCATATTGAACAAAACAAGCTTCCTCCCAGAGACGCGTTTCATTGACGAGGTTATGACTATGTGTGCATTGCACACATGGCCGACGGAATCTAGACTAAATATTTTCAAAAGGATGCCCTTCCACCTGATCAGCAGACTATTCACGCAGCATTTCTGGCACTATGAACTGGAGAAGTGGGGCCACGAAGCAATGAAGATGTGGCCGTTGTCCCCCCCAAGGGCAACTGCCAGCTGGGACTATTTCACTTGGCCACAAGTCCAAATGCAATTTGGCTACGCAGTGAGGGCATGGTTACAAGATGTAGAAAGTCGAGTGCGATTCGACTACGACAACGCCGTGGTCTGGGTCTGGCTCAAACAATTGACCCGTCTCGCCGTCGAGCCGAGGAGTTCTAATTTGCGGTGGTACATGCAGAAGGCAACTTGGTCAGATACGGACAAGTCACTTTGGGCCCTGCGAAATGATTGCAGCGACAAGGCAAACAGAGTAATGAATTACATACAGCAGCTCCATGACGAAGCATATTCTGCACAACCCCTGCCGGACCCTGCGCCGCCAATCGAACATATTCATTTTAGAAAAGCATTTGCCGCCTTGTCAAGCATGCAGAGGGCTCTGAGCAATGAGGCATCGTACTATCAGCTAGCTTGTGCCGACTATCATAGACAGCCTGATCCTTCGACAAAAGCAGACATCTATAATTTCTACGCCGCGGATATGAGAACGCGCTTGGATGGACTTCACCTCCGAATCATCACCGACTGTATAGCATTCCTCGACATGTTCACAAGAATCGATCCAATAATCCTCCTGAGAATAGCACAAAGCGACACAGCTGTGGACTTGCTGGACAATGCACGGTTGCAGCTTAGGGAGAGATTTGTCGCAGTCCAGGACGCCTTCCGCCCAGTACGACAAACGTTTGATGAGAATCATCAGGCATATGAATTCCAAATCCAGGACTTCGCGAACATCCACCCCCATAACGCCCACGATAATGCGGCGCGGATCGAAAGGATGGCGAAGAAGCAGATCCGGAAAATGTCCGGGCCTTTATTGAGAGTAGTAGAAGGGTGGATATACATTCTTGGGAGCGGAGAGTTGCTCAGAAATGCCGAAGATGGCTCGCCGGAGTCTGAGGTGAATCGTAGACTCGCTGCAACGTCGGCTTTTATCGGGGAGGTCAAGAGGCTTCAAGGACAACAGGTCGACCAGCAACATCCTCCCTCGGCTCTAAACATGTTCGCTCGATTGAGTGACCCCAGTTTGGCCAATATAGTAACCCAGAACCAGAACGACCCTGACCCCACCTTGCGTCAGCAGCGCTTCAACACAGTGGCACCACAGCAAGGACAGATCAACTCCTGGCAGGCGGTATATGCCGAGGCTTCAGGGTTCGTGCCATACCAAGATTCCACGACAGGCTTCACCCGGTTCTACAGCGCAAACATCCCGACCGAGGCAGGCCCCTCCGTCAACGCGGCGGCGGCGGCTCAGGCCCAGGCCCAGGGCCAGAGCCTAGTTGGGACCTTCACGCCAGGAGCCAACGTGCAAGCATCCGGCGCGCAGCCCCAGGCCGGAGGTGACGCCGAGGCCAACTTCAGGGGCCTCCTACGAGGGCTGCAGCTAAGCCCGCCCAGGCCAGGCGCTCCACCGCCCCAGCCTGGTCAAGGTGCCAGCGCTCTCGACGCCATGTCCGCCCTGCTCGGCGAGAGAGGACGCCAGCATGATGCCAACCCTGCACTATCAGGCCACGTCGTCCCGGAGATATACAACCGGGCCCTGCAGACTGTTGCGGGGCCGAACGGGCAGGCCCTGATGAATGCCAACATGCCGGGCGCCAACAACCTCTTCGGAGCGTCGGCCGCGCAGAGCAGCGTGGCTCGGCAGCAGCTTGAGGGTCTGATCAGGCAGCACACACTGGGACCAAACCCACAGGCCACGCTGGGGAACTTGCCCGCACTGCGCCCGGGGGTGGGCGTCGCTCCGCAAAGTCAGACATATGAGCCCGTCGGAGGCAGTGCCGGTCCGGCAAACCCACCAGGAACACCTCCGAACCAGCAGGGCCCGTCCCAGCCTCAAGGAGGACCGCCAAGTGCCCCTCAACCGCCACGTTTTTCACGTCCATGAGGATGACCACCGCCCGATCAGAATACTTGAATCATCTGTGTGGCTTGAGGACAAATGAGAGGGCTTCACGTGATGTAAGCGGAAAGACAGTGTCGAAGGATCCGCGTCTGCAAGATGTATAATATTAGCAGACGGAGAGCTTCGCGAGCTCTCATTAATTCCATTACTGTCTCCTTTGTCATTTATCGGCCGAGGCGTGTAAAGATTACTCCGCTAGCCATGAACAGAGATCGAGGGGTATTTCAAGATGGCATTCCGTTATGCAATGCATCACTTCGCAAATCACGTGCCTGACCAAATGTTCCATCCCGTAACGCCTTAGCCGTGCCCGATTGATTGCCATAAACTCCATCCCATGCATCCAACTTGGGTCAAAATCACTGTTTCTGCTTCTTCTCGGGATGTTCGGATTCGCCGGGCTCAGAGGTGGGAACGTCGGGTAGCTTGCTGGCGATTTCCTTGGCTGCCTCGATGTCTTCGGGGTTGGCTTCAGCCTCCGCTTTTACTTCGGTCTTGGCAGCGTCCTCGACCGGAGGGAAGTACACCCTGGTAGATAATCAGTCCCATTGCTCTATTAAAGAAACTCATTTACCCAGATAGATTCACTTACGGCAAGAACTGGGCGTAAGACTCGACATCCTGCTTCACCCACGTGACGAAGACGACCTTCTCCAGCTTCTTCCCTTTCTCGCTCTCCAGGAACTTCTTCACAGTGGAGATGGCGACCGGAGCAGCTTCATGAGGAGGGTAGCCATAGATGCCGGTGCTGATTCCGCACAGGGCCAGTGTCTTGCAGTCGTTGTCGACCGCCAGGTTCAGCACCTTGTTGTAGACCGATGTCAACAACGTCTCGCTCTCCTTGGGCTCGAAGGCGTCGTAGATGGGGCCAACGGCGTGGATGATCTTTTTGGCGGGCAGATTGTGTCCGCCGGTAATCTTTGCGTCGCCAGTGTTGCAGCCTCCAAGAGTGCGGCACTCGGCTAGAAGGCCAGGCCCAGCCGCGGAGTGGATGGCACCGTCGATGCCGCCGCCGCCGAGGAGCCTTTTGTTGGCGGCGTTGGTGACGGCATCAACCTCAAGCTTCGTGATGTCGTGTCGCACAAGGCAGACGCGGTCGTTGAGGGCCTTGGAGGGGGGGATGGAGCCGGCGGGCTTGAAGGAGAGGGTGGTGGGGATCTTGATGCCTGATGGCGTGGACGGAAGCTTGCCCAGCTTGTAGAGCAAGGAGAGGGTCGGGATCTCATCTGCTGCGAGGAGCGACATTTTGGCTGGTTTGGTTGCAAAAGGGCGCGCTGCTGCAAAATATCGCATGAACATTTACCGTCGTGATGGTGCCGACGTGCGATGTGTAGAGTTGCAGTCGCCTGCTGGTGGTGGTGGTGGCGGTGATGTGGGGTTTGACAGTGCGGTGTTCAGGTCATGGAGGCCGACAAGAGAGCCAGCCAACAGAGCCAACAGATGTAGGGCAGGTAATGGGGATGACGACAGCGGGGAGGTAGCTACTATGTACAGCAGACGCGGCTCCACAGCCAGCAGGGGTGAGCTCCAACGGTCGCGTGGGCTTGGACCATGATCTGCACTGCTTATCTTATCAGCGAAAGGCACTGCCCCTCGTCCTCACAACTGCGTGTGTGATTTGCGCCTGGGAATTTTGACTCATCCCGGGGAGCGTCTCAACATTTCAACCACGACCGCCGGACGATCGAGCCCTCTGACCCCATTCTTCGAAGCGATCTTCCAGTCATACCCGCATACTGCAACCAAGAACGTTCGACAGAAAACCAATTGGTCCCAGAAATCATACGAATAGTCCCGATTGTACCTCTACCTCCCCGCCGAAACATCCCACCATGGCGGACAAGGTCGAGAATGCCAATGCCGCCATGGCAAAGCTTCAGCTCGACGAGGAGACCGGAGAGATGGTCTCGAAGGGAGAGCTGAAGAAGAGAATGCAGAAGAGAGCAAAGAAGGCTGCTAAGGAAGCTCAGGCCAAGGATGCACCGGCTAAGGGAGGCTTCGATGGGGCAGCAAAGAAGGCACCGCCAAAGCCCAAAGAGAAGCAGGAGGAAGTCATTGACACCGACGCCATGTTCAAGCAGGGCTTCCTTGCTGAGGTCTTCGACAAGAGGCCCATGAAGCCCGTCTTCACCCGATTCCCTCCCGAACCAAACGGATTCCTGCACATTGGCCACGCGAAAGCAATTGCAGTCAATTTTGGCTTCGCACGGTATCACGGCGGCGAATGCTACCTCAGGTGCGTTACAAGGCTTTTTTTATGTTGATTTTACGGTGCTGAGATTTATCACGCAGATACGACGACACCAATCCCGAGGCCGAAGACGAGATCTACTTTACTGCGATTCTTGAAACCATTCGGTGGCTTGGTTTCAAACCCTACAAGATTACGTACTCCAGCGACAACTTCCAGAAACTATACGACCTCGCGGAGAAATTGATAGGACTCGGCAAGGCATATGTATGCCACTGTGACGGTCAGTAAGGCCAGACCAAGAGAAGAGATTCTAGGGCTAACAGGGACTCAGACGCGGAACTCAAGCTGCAGCGTGGCGGCGAGAAGGGAGAGAGCCCTCGTTATCGATGCAAGCATGCGGAGCAGTCGGTAGAAGAGAACCTCCAGAAGTTCAGGGATATGAGGGATGGCAAATACAAGCCTAGGGAAGCTTTCCTCCGCATGAAGCAGGATATAACAGACGGCAACCCCCAGATGTGGGACCTTGCTGCCTATCGCGTTCTAGACAAGCCTCATCACCGCACAGGAGACACGTGGAAGATCTACCCAACGTACGACTTCACCCACTGTCTGTGCGATTCCTTCGAGGGCATCACCCACTCCCTTTGCACAACCGAGTTCATCCTCAGCAGAGTGAGCTACGAGTGGCTGAACAAGACCCTGGAGGTCTACGAGCCCCAGCAGCGCGAATACGGGCGACTCTCCCTAAGCGGTACCGTTCTTTCCAAGCGAAAGATTTTGAAGTTGGTTGAGGACAAGATTGTGCGCGGTTGGGACGACCCAAGGCTGTACACACTAATGGCGATCAAGCGACGGGGTGTCCCGCCAGGTGCCATCCTCGAGTTTGTGAACGAGCTGGGTGTCACGACGAACGCCACCGTCATCCAGATTGCCCGATTTGAGCAGTCCATCCGGAAATACTTGGAGCGAACAGTTCCCCGGCTGATGCTGGTTCTTGACCCCGTCCCGGTTGTCATCGAGGACATCGGAGATGAGGAAGGCAAGGAGCTCACGCTACCCTTTTCACCAAAGAACCCCGAAATGGGCAGCCATTCTGTCCATCTCACCAAGACCGTGTACATCGACCGCTCGGACTTCCGCGAGGTCGACGACCCCAGCTACTTCCGCCTTGCGCCTGGCAAGACCGTTGGCCTGCTTCAGGCCCCCTACCCCATCAAGGCGACCTCTTTTACCAAGGACGAAGCGACGGACAAGGTCACGGAGGTGCGTGCCGTCTTCGACCGCGAGACCAAGAAGCCCAAGACGTACATCCAGTGGGTCGGCACAGACGGCTCCCGTCGCTGCGAGGTGCGCGTGCACAACCAGCTTTTCAAGAGCGACAACCCGAGCGCCGTCGAGGGTGGCTTCCTTAACGACCTCAACCCTGAGAGCGAGGTGATCTACCCCGACGCAATCATCGAGTCCGGCATAGATGAGGTCAAGAAGCGGGCGCCCTGGCCTGAGGCGGCAGGCGAGAGTGAGCTGGGCAAGGGAGGGCCCGAGTCTGTCCGATTCCAGGGAATGAGAGTTGCTTATTTCGTAAGTCGCACACCTACCATTCTATTGGACCGGCATCATCACTAAACCCCACGTCTTATAGGCTATGGACGTCGACAGCACGGACGACAAGATTGTCCTGAACAGGATTGTATCGCTGAAGGAGGATGCCGGCAAGAAATAGATGTCAGCGAGTGCCGTGACTGGGTCTGGTATAGCGGGAATAAAATGCCATTCGTCCTCATACTCGATTGGGTATTTCAGTGAATGAATGATCGTCGCCGGGGATGCTCTCAACAGTCAGAGTGAACTCAAGCTTAGAGGCACGTTCGTGAGCATGAATATGTGTCTTCCCATATAAGCTGGCGAGATGCACACTAGAGTCTCCCTAGATCGAAGCGTCGGTACCGTGTCATGATAATAACCTGGGACACATTCCCACTGCATACAGCAAATCAACGCTGCCACGTCAAATTCCCAACACACAAGTCAACCGAGAAGGCCTTAGTAGTTCTGCTCATCATTCCAGTAAAGCGTCTCATGCTGGATCTCAGGCCCAGTAGCAAGCAGCTCCCAGCCCAGCTTCAACTTGATGAACTGCAACGCATGGCTCGCGACCTTGATGGCGCCGACGTCGGTAGGGTGATACTGCGGGCCGATGTCGTTGTGCTGCAGAATCCCGCTCGTGTTGAATAGGTGCAGGAAGGGCTCGCTCGTGCTGTTGAGCTTCCGGGTCCGGTTCGTCACGCCGTCGTAGACTGTCGGGTTTGCCAGGTACGCCGGCGAGTTGAAGTAGTCGTTCACAGCGCGGATCTGGGGCACGAAGCCCTCAGGCTCGTCGGAATAGTAGGTGTTTCCCTGCTGGGTGACGCCGAGCCAGAGGGTCTGCCAGGGTGAGCTTGTTAGCGAGGGTTTGGTTTGTAGGTAGTCATGCCTGGCTGTCTGTTTCGGCGAGCATGTTCAGGGTGGTTGGGGCTTGGCTGCTTACCATGAGGACGACCTGGGCCTTCGGCCAGACGCCGTGGACCCCTTGGATCAATCTGGTGAGGTTGTCCTGGTAGGTCTGCGCAGAGATGTTATTGTGGGGGTTCTGGTCATTCGTGCCGATGTTTATGACCACCAGGTCCGCAGGCGACTGTTTCGAGAAGTCCCAGGGCTCTGCGTTCTCGAGGTTTTCTGCGATACCGGTCCCGGTCAGTGCCTGGGTTCATATATACCTAGGTACGGTGTACTCATGATAGATCTCCCTTCTCAACACAGGAAAATCACAAATACAGGAGAGTTCAACTCACCTCCATACTGCTCGACCGCCCTGCCGCTCGTGTCACAGCTATAGAACCACTGCCGCGACTGGCCCCGCACATTTCCCCAGCAGTTCTGGTCGCTCGCGCAGATGCCAGGGAACGCGGTGACGCTGTACTCAGACTCGCCGAGTCCGGCGCCGATCCCGTACCCGAAACTCGACATGCCCTCGTATGTCGTGTACATGCCGCTCGTCAGGCTGTCGCCGATGAGCTCGACCCTGCGCCCGTAGTCGGGGATCTTCACAAGCTTCTCGCCCTCGGCGACGTGGACGGCGGCGATCTGGATGCCATAGGCCCAGTTTGTCACTCGCAACTCGACAAACATTGGAGAAATTGGGTAGGTCAGGTTCGAGCCTGGTGTGTCTTCTGTGACGAGGAGGTGCGTGCCGCCGGTGGTAATATTCGTAAACTGCCAGTCTAGCCCCGCGATACGGTATCCCACCAGCACGCCATCTGAGGTGAGGTTTCCGAAGCTCACGGCTACTGTCTGTCCGGTGTAACCGAATTTGATTCCAGGTGCGCTGCGAGTTGTGTTAGTATATTCTCTTCATATGCAGGCACTACATTTGTGACATAGCAAACTCACCTCCACCAGGACACATATTTCGAGTCCCATCTTCCCTTGTACGAGATCTCAGTGGCATTGGGAAGATATGTTTTGAAGTCATATTCTGCAGGGTCGATGCGAGTGTCAGGGTAGTCTGTGACGCGAACCTGACCGTTCTGCAGAATGGTCCGCTCCTGTAGGTCTTGAAGAAATCTCTTCTCGTGAGGCTTAGACAAGCCAGTGGCCGATACGCCCAAGAGGAGGAGACTCAGTGCCTGCAGGAGAAGGAGACGCATCGTGAAGAACAGTGGGGCGTTGCAAGGCTCTAGACCAAAGAGGGGAACCTCGAAGCCTGCATATTCTTCTGCGCAAGGCGAGCTTCATATTTATACACGTGTATATATGCGCATGCGGTGCAACGAGATGCAGACTTCGGGTGGCCATTGACCGACATGTCGGCCGGTCCATCGCGAGTGGAGGCATGGAGGACGGCCAGTTCGGACATAAGACACGGTAAGGCGCTCACTAAGAACCTGGCGAGCCTAGTGGATGCAGCGGCCCGGGGGCGCCTACCCCGTGGTTTCCTTCTTCGGCAGTCTTGACTGGTCCACAGGTCGCCGAACAGGGACGCCTTCGCGGGGCAAGTTGCCGGGGCGCGTCAATGACGACTGTGTGCAGTGGTAGCTCTTGCGCGGCCGGAGGGAGTGCGAGAGCTTCACAGCGACGCGTCTAATTTCCGGTCGTCCGGGTCGGGCGGCAGACCACGTTGGAGAATCGGTGGCCGCGTAATATATAGCTCAACGTCTCAATCGCGCTTGTCTCGCAGGGCGATTTAGTGCTGTGACTGTGAAAAGCGTGGCTAGGTATATTCCCAAGCCAGGGGTACCGTACGAGATCTCGGGCCGGCAGTCAGTTCATGCATGAGACCGGGCAGGTACTAGATACTGTGGCCGCGTCTCGGACAAAATGCGCAGATCTCTTAAGTATATATGAGCAGAGTTACGGTGTTGATTATCAACTGTATGACCTGGTCAGTGGAAATATCGGTGACTTTCCATGTTTGAGTTGATTATTCAGTGATCATGGAAGTATGCATTCTGACATAAATGTCGTATAGACTGACACACTGGATATTCCAACCCCCGAGGCAAACAGGGTTCTCAAATGCCAAAGGTCTTGTAGGATGGTCTTCTACATGTCAACTTCCTATTTATCAATCTCCCATATGATAATGCCCTATTTGCTCACTCTAATAAGTTCTTCTCGTATACAGCAGCCTCTCAAAGGACAGTCTACTGTAAAGTAACGCCCTTTGTAATAGACTGTTATGAGATATTCCCTCACAGGTTAATCTCCTATATGAGTTAATACTAGCCTCTTATTAGGTGGCGTCCTGTTGGACAAGCTATCTTCAGAGGATATGCAGGACCATGGTCCTCTATACAATGGTTTTCTGCAGAATATCTAAACGGGACATGACCAACGCATAATATAAAAGAAGACATTACCATCTTGGCTTGAACAACCGTATGACATCAGTACTCATGCGGAATCTCCCCTATCGAACTTGACTTGAGCCTGAAAGATCACTTGCCATCATCATCATCATCGATGTATCCTGCCTTGCGCGCTCACCTATCACACAGTGGGCACGTCCTACTCACCATCCGTGGCCATACGACTAGCAGAGATCATACTTTGACTTGGTCCTTCTCACAATTGAGACCACTGGCAGTGTAAGCGCCTGATTCCAAAGTAATTCTGTACTTGGCCATCCGATCATATCCAGGGATCGACTTGAAGTGGTAAACAACAGCACTGAACGAACTTGGCGCTTCCAAACAACTTCTTGGGCCTGCAGCCGAGAAGACAGTAGGAAACCACAGAAGATATCTACACACTAAGAAAGGCCCAATAGCTGCGTGTGTCTCCAACAGAATGAACTCTCAAGGTGTATGGGGCAGCCTCAGGCACCTGTCTACCCAGACATCCCCATCCCAAGCAACAGCAACCTTAACCAAAAATCATTTTTTTTTTTCAAATATGCCTCGGTCCGAGAGTCACCACACAGTATCGCGAAGTAATATGCATCAGAGCAGATCAATTCACAATTATTACACACCGTTACGCCCAAAAGACGGCGCCTCAGATTCTCTACCAAGGAGACTACTTCCTAAAGGGAAACGGAGCCCTGGCCTACAATCATCACCAGCACCACCAACGTTTGTCTGAGAAACTTTGCTCAGCCACAGGTACTCAAAAAGACCGGTGCAAGGAAGCTTGTTGTGCTTGGAGAGGCTCCGCTCTCAGCGGCCTGGCGTAGGCAGCTTCTCGGTGCTGGCCGGTCGATGCGCTAAACCAGAAAACTTGACCTTGTGTTGGACACCATTCAGACACTAGAAGACATAGTGCTTCACGGACTGCGAGTGAAGATTGATCACGAGATTAATCGCTTCTCTCGTGAGAACTCTCAATGGCTGACCAGCTTGACGCCTAAAACTAGGTATGGGGTAAGCTTTTGCATATACCTACCCGGTAGTACTTACTCCCTCACGACAACAACGAGACAATCATCAATATCAACCTTACCAACAACTCATCTGCGTGCTTTGTAATCCTACACGTCATATGGGTACATTTTTGTCTGTTCGAACAAGGAAAATGTGTATCGTCACCCAGTGGCTCCGAAAGCGGCGCGCACAGCGCCAACTTCTTGAGGAGAGGAAGGCCGAGACCGAGAAGCAGGCTCAGCATGAGCAAGAGGCTGAACGGGAGGAACAAGTTCAGCGGGAGAACCGGGACTATAAACACCGTCAAGCCTTGAAACTCATCCTTCAAGGACTTCAGGATGTCATGGATCCGCTCATTGCCTCACAAGTTTACAATGATCGCTTCTGCCCCCTGACGCGGCTACCTGAAGAGCTCCTCCTCAACGTGCTCGATTTTCTCCGCGGAGACGACGTGACGCTGTACTGTCTCCGTTGGACATCAAGGATTTTTCTCCGTCTTCTCCATCAGCAGTCAGGATTTTGGAGTATCCGTGCCCGTGTTTACTCCCCATGCTCTTTGGAATGCAATAAAATTCTACAACTCCGGCGGCTCGTGGAAAAGGATGGGCGGTGCGAGAACTGCAGACGCTGGAATGCCCGCCAAAGACATGGCATTGAACCCTGCAAATTTGAAGGCAGCTACTTACGCGAGAAGCCCATTTTCACTGGCTGCGAATACTGGTGGACTGACTATAAAAGGCCTTACTGCAGTGCCTGTGACACTGACCATGACGCTTGCCAGTTCCCGATGGCCTATCGGACGCTGCCTCAACATCAGGATACAGGCCCAAAAATTTGTCTGGGTCAGCTGGGATCCGTAAAGCTTTGTGAGCACGTTTCCATCGCGTGGGACACCGTCAAGGCCCATATCGACGCTTGGCGGCGACAGCTGGAAGGATCAGCATCCGCAAGAGATGACTGGAAAGCGTGCCTTGAAAGCTTCAGTAAGCCTCATTTTCTTCCTGTCACTGATTAACGTCTCCAGGTTTTGGAATTTCCTAGTATACAGCACTTGGTTCCGTAGCAGGACTGACCTCACACTCAGGTATCGAGTGCCACGACTCTGCTCATGACGTACGATGTGCAGACATAGAGGCGCCGAGCTGGCCCCGGGCCCGTCTTGGTACCGGCGGCTACCGTCGCGAAAATGACGTGGTTCTCTATCTGGAGTGGACACCACACGGCCGTGTCGACTCTCTGAAGCCCACTTCCGGAGGGCAGATACCCGCAGCAGAGCTGAGAGCCCTGTTTCGCAGATTTCGACGGCTTGGCCCGGCGGATTTGTTTTATCCTCCTGGCTTTCCGGAGACTTTGCCCGAGATGGCTTGTTTCAAGAATGACTTCCCCATCTATTACAGTATGGGAGAGGAGCAGCCTGCGCTTTCATCATCAGTGCCCTCGGCCCCCTTGGATCAGCGACAATTGGCATATCGTTGCCAAAGCTTGACAGGATGCTCCCCAGTTGGGTGTAACAGCCGGAATCTAGAGATCAGTCCTCATTATATAAGAGGCGCCAGTGGCTACGGGATCGCCTCTCAATGCCTCAAAGTGCGCTATCAAAAAGGCATCACGATTTGTCGGACCACTGATCTAACCGACTCTGCTGTGAAACTCGTCCCATCCGACCCCTGGCTCCACGCCATGGACACCCGAACATATCCTCATCAACAAGCAACGCAGTTCAGGCCCCAATGTAATGATACATCTTGCACTAATTACTACCAAAGGGCAAAATATCAACGGGCTTGCCCCTAGTCGAAGTGAATAATGCCAGAGTTTGGCCAAGGCCACACGTCTTTGAACCACGCATCAAGACGGCGCCTTGCCATGTAGAGGTTCGAAACGCTCAGAGGTGCGTGCGTTAAGGCAATCATGAATCATAGAGATCGGCTTGTGGAAGTAGTCCTCAAGACGTGACATCAACGCCGCTGGCAGCTTCAGTGCGTTTGTTTCATCAGGTGAACCTCTTCAGGAGATTGAGGACGGTAAAGGAAACTACATGTCGAAGTTTCCATATGCAAGGAACGAAGAGTATCCCAGGCCACGGCGTCGCTAGTTTGGTGATTGAATCGGCGCACGTTGATACATATCTTGCTTTGGGCAAGGACGCACCAAGCCCCAGATCTCTTTCGCGGACATGATGGTACAAACGGCTTTTGGTCCAGTGCTTACTGGCGCACTCCTGCGTTATCAAAATTCTGCTGTTGAGCGCTGGAATGCTTACAAGGCGCCGAGATGGGATGGGGTGGCTACAAAAGTCGCCGAAAGATAACGAAGCAGCTCGAAGCTTGGTTAAGCTTTTAGTTGCTTCGGCTTGAAATTTTCACAGATGGCAAGTCCGTGTTGAACTGCGCGGGGGGGGGGGGGGAATGAATGTACTCGCTCGGGCCATAGTGTGGAAGATGAGGGGACTATTCCACTAAAAAAGGTGTCTACTTACTGTCGCTTTGCAGCAACCACATATTTCTTCATCACTACCCAGAAAGAGGTCGTTGTGTCTCATACAAGACGGATCGACGTCAACAAGTTGACTGGTGTTCCTCAGGAGAGGAAGAACAAACTTCACGCGGCTTTCGAGTATAGGTCGATTCCCTAGAATGCCAGTGGTAAGAGCTCCCTCGATTTCAACTTGGCGATCTGGGCTCTGGCGTGCCTGGTAATGAACGACAATCATCGCGAAATGGAAGACCCGAATAACGCACTACTGAATAACGCACTACTGGATGGAATGGCGCGCCTCACGCTCTGGATCAAAGAAAAGGCCAATGGCCAGTACACGAATGTGCTTTCGAGACGAGTCATCAAGGAGGAAGATTGGGCTAATATAAACAGCGACTTTGTGAAGCTCCCGAGGTCACAAGAGCTGACGAATATAGCTGGACTGAAGACTTTTACCACACAGGTTGCAGTTCGTCAGCCTAGGCCGGGGTAGGATGCTGGATTCTGGTGCACCGAAACTCCAGATACCCCTTGAAGCACCGGGGTAAAAGTTCAATATGACTCTTTTGTCCAGCCAACAAAGACAGTAAAATACAAAGCAGTTTAAGTGCCCTCCAGGCGGCCTTGCAGGATCCACTGGAGTAAGAAACGCCGAGCCGTCATCCATAGTACAGTTTTGTTAGCTGAAATGTTGCTGTGGAAGCACGGCATATAATTACTGGCCTTGCGTGGTCCATTCATGTAGACTTCAAGGAGTGGGGACAGACACATTTATTGAATCTCCGGGACATATCACTAGATCACAGACACTATTTTCGCAACACCCCCTACAACTCCAAAATACTATACAGGATCACACCAAAACCCATATACTATGTGACTTATCTGCTTCTGGTTGATGATTAATCTATAAGTATGCCTAAAGAGGCGACTGTCTCGGAGGTTATCCTCTAGAAAGTTATCCTATAGGAGGTTAGGAGGTTATCCTCTAGGAGGTTATCCTATAGGAGGTTAGGAGGTTATCCTGTAGGAGGTTATCCTGTAGAAGGTTATCCTGTAGGAGGTTATCCTGTAGGAGGTTAGGAGTTTATCCTATAGGAGGTAAGGAGGTTATCCCCTAGGAGTTTATCCTATAGGAGGTAAGGAGGTTATCCCCTATAAGGTTATTCTATAGGAGGTTAGGAGGTTATCCTGTAGGAGGTAAGGAGGTTATCCTATAGGAGGTTAGGAGGTTATCCTATAGGAGGCTGTCCTATGGGAGGTTAAGAGGTTGTCCTATGGGTGGTTGTACCTAAGGGAATGTCCCACAGGAGGTTGTCTCACCGCAGTTGAGGGACGTTGCCCGCTGCCGCGTAGCGGACACCCGAGCGGAGCTCATACCTGACAATGCCGATGACGGTAGCTTTCCAATACACCTGGGTACTTGTGACGGTTAAGCCAGACACCAAAATTTAGAGCACATGCCTCAACCCGCTTCGCGCCCTTCACTCTTGTGGGTTTGAGAAAGTGTGCCGGGACGTTGGACAGCAAGAATGGCGTAATCGCATGGAATGTCTGCGGATGTTGCTCCCTATCGTAGGCTTTCTCAAACACAGATCAACATCGTTTTGCAGAACTGTCATGCTACCTTCCCATCGGGGCACGTAGGAGCTGGTTTAGCGGGGACGTGTTTCTCGTATTGGCCATCCGCCCAACCCCATTCGCTGTCTCGTATTCCACAGGCAGTTCCCCACAGCACCAACGCACATTGACGTCGGCTGAATATCCAAAATGAGGATCCGGAAACAGTTGTGTGGATGGCTCGCTAAGTCGACATCGGAGGACTGCGACATGACAGCTGAAAGTCGCCCCACTCGCACCCAAGCCTTGAATACATAAATTTAGGTTCAACGCCTGGTGGTTCAACGGCTTTAGGCCGAAGAATAAAACTTGCTATAAATAACACCGGGACCGTTTCGATGTCAGATAAGCTCCTGGAGCTGCCAGATAAGCTTCTCTTGACGTCTGTTGTATGGTTCGCCTCGAGCGAGTTTCGATCTAGAACTATTAGGCCTGCTGCACTGACTCGCCCTCCCGATGTTCTACCATCTCAGCTCTGGGCCACCCTTTCTTCGGAGGAATATACGCGATCTGTTCGACTTCGGGTCGATGGCGCGGGACAAAGAAAGCCAACACGGTTCTCCTCGATCAACCCCCGTGGTAACACCTACAGGCTTGTTCAGGACTTGTCGCCGCCGTCTCCATGACTCAAGGCCCTTTGAAGTTCGCGGTCCAGACTCACGTTCTCGTGCGGCTTACTCGTACTCGAAGAGATGGTATCTATAACAAGTCTGTGGACTCAAGTCCACAGGGTCCAGACAAGACATCAGGAATAGAGACACTCCTAGGTTGAATTTTGGATCGTAGTTTGGGAGTCAGCACTTTCAAAGTTGGCATCACGCCGCCGAAGAATTGCCATCGGCGTGAATTTCGGCCGCTGACATGTGTCCAATTTTACCCGCGAGCTCTCGAGCCCATGTCCCTACCGGCGGCAGCAGGATCAAACGTTTGCAAAGCCGACGACTCAGGCGGCGAATACGTGGAGGATTTCGTACCCGTCATGAGTTACGTGGCCTCAGGATGTTCTCAACATGCCCATTCTACGTGTAACGCGGTCCACGTACTGGGCATACTGGACACCAGGCCACCGTTCGACGCTTGATATTGTGATTCACATTCGTGCATATATGAACGGACACGAAGCTCCACCAGGAGCAGGAATCTTTGCTTACTGATACAATCCGGGATTAGACACGGAGTCAAGGAAGACATGCTCGGGGACGGCGGGACGCGGGACGCGGGAAGGGAGACGGGAGAGGTACGGTAATTTGTGAACATTGAATCCTTGGTATGTCCGATCAGTACTGAGACAGGCAGCTGAAAATTCGAAACGCGTCACTTAGATACAACCCGTCAGGATCCCAAGCCACACAGGCGAATGCGATTGCGATAATTCATGTGTATACGTACACGGGTAGATAGGGGGTCAAGAAGGAGGTCCACCTGGCGGTCCTGGCATTGATCCCAAAATATGTTACAGGTTTACTGTGTATATGTACAGTGAGATGGAGCAGGTGGTTCGGCGGGAAATTATTTCGAGGATGTGATCCCGGGAAAGTTTATTCTGCTAGAGGGGTATGCTTGCCAGAGGCGTATCTACCGATCTTGAGGATCCCTGCGGAGCTCTACGCCCAAGACACCAAGATGTATCATCCTGGGAGATATCGCCGAGTGCTATCGAGCACCAAGTTGATCATGTGCCGAATGAACGGCGATGATCTTGCAGACCTTGCATATTTATTATGTAGTAGAACTCGAGAATCCGGTAGATCGAATCTGCCGTCCGTCCATGAGGCTCCAGACCTCCACGGGGCCATGACGACAATCACTGGCAAAAAGATGCCGAGCAGCAGCCGGGCGGTGGCGGGAATTATGTGCCCACAGAATCAAGAAGTTTTGAAACAAACGCGGACAGCCCGATGGTCGAGCCAGAAGCCAGAAGCTGAGGAGGAACAAATGTGCCCCACCAGAGAGAAGATGATCGTCACATTCCGCTCGCACGCCTGCATGAACTGCGCTGCGTGGGGAGCCACGTGAAATAGGGCGAGAACAGAGCATTGGGAATGAAAAAAAGTTTCGCCATCGTGGACCCAGCAAAGCGGGACCTGGCGGAGCCCGTTGTAGCCCACGGTCTGTAGCCGGCCAGGCCCTCCCAGGGCTGGGGCTGGGTGGGCTGCCGGGGTGCCGGGGTGCCGCCTGGGCCAGCAGCATCCATCCACAGGGCCACAGGGCCACAGGGCCACAGACTTCGGGGAAATCTCGTCACAGCTGGAGCTGGAGCTGGAGCTGGAGCTGGGCTGGCCAGCCCGGGTGTGGTTCGAGCGGCCGGCATCACCAGATTCGGGCAACGGGTTTAAAATTTGCCCATCACCATTATTACTGGTATTAAGCCCAAACTGATATTGTATGCTCCTGGACTGTGTACTGGGTATTCCGAAAGCAAAGAAAGACCAAGTGGGTTCCCTCACTCTTAGCCCGCCCCTCTCATAGCACCTCAGCACCCAATGACGGCACCGGCTCTCGCTATTTGGGGAATGGCCCTAGTGTCTCGAGTAGAACGGTCAGAGTGTGCAGTGCAGGCCCAGACACACAAGACTTCTGCCTAAAGATAGAAAACAAGGCTGGGGCCTTTCTCTCTCTCTTTTTTTTTCTTTTGGGAGGGGTATCCACTTGGGCAGGCAGTCTCCACATCTGCTCCCTGATGGGCACGCAAGCAGAATGCGCAGCCAGTGGGAAAAAGAAAAGAAAAATTCAGATTCTCGGAAGGTATTGACGAGAGGCGGGTTGAAAGAAAAAGTACTCAATATCTGGTACCAAATATCGGGGACATAGCACGACAGCCCGGTGTAGCGCCAGACGCACAGTTGACAGGCCCGCGGGAAGGATGAGTATCCCCGCTCGGCTCGGCAAGACCACACCACACACCACTGTACATCAAACCGAACTGGCTGCTCCCCTAGGGCCCGAACCACCCGGGGTTCACGCCCCATCCCGTGCCGTGTCTTCGAGCCAGCCAGCCAGCCAGCCAGCCAGGCAAGCGAGCGCATAGTGGTCGGGCGGGCTGGGGGTGGGGGGGGATGGTTGCCGCAATTAATTAGCCAGACGTAGCTCCATCCATTGAGCGATTATGACTGATGGGGGGTGGCAGAGGGAGATGTGAGGGGCGGCCCAAGGGTCTCGTCTATCTTTGACGAACGAGTACGTCATATGGCATGTGCAAAAAGTGTCGAAACTTGGCAAAATGCGAGGCGAGCGACGGACATTTTCTTCTATTTGCCCTTTCTGAGATGGGGTTGAGAAACCCGGCCTGTCAGACGGGTGGATATTGTAATGAATTTCCCTTCCCACGTCTAACCCTCCCGGGGGGTCGGTCTGGCCTCCCTCCCACTGCACCGCGTTTTTGACATAAGATGGGCCGCAGTGCCCGCCCACCCTCTTGTGATGATCATCGCCCCGGCCACTCCTGGTGATCGACACTTTCCTTTTCTTACAAGTCATATCTTGAACTGCTGTCCCCATCTTGAAGACAATCCATCTTGAAGGGCATTCGACGACATCTCCTCCAACGCCTCACACAAATTTCCACCAACTTCTAGTCTCCCAAGACACATCAAGGCTTGGTCAAGAGCTAGCTCCCAAACGAAGACGGACCGCATAGCGCCCCCCAAAGGTCATCCACTAGTCAAGGTGAGATCTCGCCTGACGCGGAACAAGCCTCAGACCCCACGCCACTAACACGGCATCAGGATCGACCGTTTCCCAACCAAGCTACCCGCCCCCATACCCAAGAACTAAGAGGGAGGCTTCCGGGTTCCGGAAGACTGGTATGCAATCATGATAGCCACGCCGGCCACAGCACTGGTGAATGAAGCCGACTGGCGCTGCGGGTGTGGCCATCTCAACCCAGATTCAGAGAGCGTCTGCGGCGGCTGCGGAAGGAAGTAAACCGCCTCGAGGGCAGCGATATGTTTTGAGACCTCAGTGATACCACATTTTCGTTCGCAACGTTCATTTTTCTTTTTCTTTTTTTGGATGCGCGACGAACGGCAGGATACCAAGCCCTTGGAAGGGGGAACCAGACTCAGGAGCCTTTTTTTTTCTCTCTTGCAGATTGTGGGGAGCTGCAACGGTCGTTATCAGACATGCCGAGGTTCCCAAGAGAGGTCGCCGGGCGACGGGAGGCTCCGCTGATGGTCGACAGTCAAATCTCGATAACAGCAACATAAGAGACAAAAATAAATCTTCTGATGAGGACCCAGTTTTCATCGTGTTCTGCATACAATTACCTGTGCTCACGGGCCATCTCACGTTCTCATGGCCTGCTTGCTGAGGTTGACCTTCATCATGGACCGGTCCACCGGCTTCGCCGTCACCTGGATACTCTGTGCCAAGGGGGGTTAGCGACCGGCACATCAGGCCCGAAGGCCATATTACCGCAGGATTGGGGAATATCTCACATTGAAAAGCTCCGACCTCGTCCGGTAGTACCCCTTCTCGTCCAGGATGGGTTTGCCGTCACTATCCGAGTCCAGCTCTCCGATACCGACTTTTTGGAAGTCATACCGCCTCGCAGCGCATGCCAAGATCACCTTGGCCTCGATATTCGCCAGTTCTAGACCGATGCAGGCCCGTGGGCCCCTCTCGAAAGGCCTCCACGCGCTCGCCGGCAGACCTGACGCGTCATCGAGCCAACGCTCGGGGACGAAATCGTTGGCTGTCTCTCCATACACCTTCGGGTCCCGTTGGATAACGTTGCTGCAGAGGTACAAGATGCATCCATCAGGGCAGACCTGCTTGCCGTCGGGCAGGTTAAGCTGGAAATTCGTACCAGGCTGGCTCATCCGGACCGTCGCAGCTGGAGGATGAACGCGCAGGATCTCCTTGATTACAGCAGAAGTGTAGACCATCTGGCTCAGGATCTCAGCGCCGCCAGGGGCAAGCAGCTTTTCTCGGACGACATCGGGGTCGGCATCGGCCCCGAAGAGCTCGTCGAGCTCGGAGCGGAGCGCCCTCTGCTGCTGTGGCGACTTTGAAAGCTCATAGAAGGCCCACTGAAGCAGGATACTTGTTGTATCGTGGCCGGCGAAGAGAAATACGCGTAAGTTGTCGCTCGTCTGCTGCAAGAGCTCAGGTGTGAGCGTCTCCGTTCCTTGTAGACTCAATGCCAGGACGCTGCGTGACTTGGTGCCACCAGCACTGAGCTGATCGTACTCCTTACGGACCATATCCTTCAGGAGCCGGTCGAGCTTTCTAGCGTGTTGCCGGCGGACGCGCTCTCTCCAGAAGTTGGTACCGGGGATGCTGGGGCCTCGACGGCTAGTATATTGCTCCATGATCGCCCTGAAGGAGAGCAGTATGTCGCTCTGCTGCCCTGGTACCTGGGCTTTGAAGTCCTGGCCCATGGTCACTGCCCCGATGATATCGAAGGTAAGAGTGACGCAGAGCTCGTCGAGACAGAACTCCTCGCCCGTCCGGGAGAAGCGGTCGAGGTGGTCCAGGAAGAACCTAGTCTTGTCGAGGACGATAGGAAGGACGGTGAGGAGATGCTGAGGCGCGAAGCCAGGGTTGAGCTGCCTCCTCTGAGCCTTCCAGTGGTCGCCCTCGGAGGTGAGGATGGAGTTCTTTCCGGTCAGGTGCCATATATCACCGAGGGTTGGTGACTTGGGAGTGCTCGAAGCCCATCTTGTGGAGGGCTTGGTAATCTGGTCAGCAACGTCGTGGTCGCAGATGATGAGCATTGGGTAGTTGATAGGCCGGAGGTCGACGAAAAGAACTGGCGGGCTGCCCAGCTTGGGAAGGTAGTCTCGTATCACGTCGTCGAGATGGCGCCTCCGGTCTGGTGCATTCTTGAAAAGCTGGCCCATGAACCCCAAGTGGCCCCAGACGAAGGAAGTCTTGGGCTGAGGCAAGTCGGCATACTGCTGGAAACGCTGGTACTGCCACTTCCTGACGGTTCTGATGCTGAAGACGACGATGAGGGCGAGTGCTGTCCACAGGACAGGCCCGTACTTGTCTAGCATGTTGCGTTGGAGAGACGAACAGGGATTAACATATGCATTGGCGGGTTTTGGATATTACTACAGTCGAGGATGATGGTCTTGGTAGGGTGATGGGTCAGCGAGGAGAGGTTTCCAGCCAGACTCACTGAGTACTGGGGCTGAGCGGTGAGTGGTGGGTGGTGATTAAGAATAAGTGAGGTCAGAGCTTTCGCAGGTCGAAGGTCAAAGGTCAAGGGTCGAAGCCCGGATGTGCTGGGACCGAAGCTGAGACAGAGCTGGGCTGGTTCCTTTTGGGTAGCCATGAAGCGAGAAAGCTACATCCCTGCCAGACGGCCACATTGCTCTTTCCTCCTCCGAACCCAGATCGTAGCACTTAGATTCTGCAGACTCGTGCTTCACAAATATACCCTGAAAATCGGCCATGAACATGATTTCCCTGGCAGTGGCCTCCACCGAGAGCAGCCCAGTAGCTAGCTGTCTATGACGCGCTCGTGGGCACTCCAGCTTGGTGTCGTGGCCAAGCAGGGGCCCCCCCACCACTCCACAGCTCAGCGAATTGACAAGTGGGCCTTGGTTAGCACCTGCAGCCACTGCCAGCCAGACGAGATTCCCGGCTCACGTTGATGAGATGAGATGCTTATATTGGCATTGGTTGAAGACTGACCATGTTAATTAAAACGCCTGCCTGCATTACTTGCCAGCCATTCATGGACTGACTGTCTCCCCAGGAATAATAAATACAGTGTCCCCAACATCACAGGGAGCCAGTCTTGTACATCAGGTACAGCAGAGCGAGCCATGCGAGTATCAGCCAGATGCTGACGCCGTATATCGTGGGCGCTGCGCTTGTTTCCCTCCTCAGAAGCACCGTCCTCTTCTCCTCGCCCCCATCTTCCGACCTCTTCAGCTCCGGCTGCCAGTCCAGTGGCGTTCCCTCCGACCCCGGGACCCCACTCTCGCTTTGGGGCTCTTGTGTGAGAGTCGACTCGAACACTGTGACCACTGGAACTCCTCCCTCGGCGCTCTCGTTCTCGTCCGTCTTGTGGCTGGCTTGGTCGCCCTTCAAATCCCCAAGGGCCGCGGCGTCTTGTGACTGCTGCCAAAGCACGGGGCCGTCCGAGTTAAGGTTTTGCGGGCGTGATATGTCAGGGTCGGGGTGTGAGCTGCTGGTGGCCAGTGCAGGGCCCAGGAACAGGCTGGCTGCTGCTGCTGCTGCAGTGACGAGTGATGTGCTTGATGCTGTCATGCTTTCTCTGTTGGGCTTCAAGCACCTGGCTTTGTCGTTCTTTGGATGCAGTATGAAATGATGTTAAAGTGATTGAACTTGTTTATGTTGATATCGGTAACGGCGATGAGTGAGCGAGCTGCAGACATGTGCTCGTGGGGGTCAGATCAAGCGTTTGGCGCCAGCCACACCTGCGACACTTTGGAGCCCCTGAACCCCTGTTCCAAGATCCAACCCCCAAGAGTCCAGAGAGAGCAAGCCCCCCCCTCTCGACAAGATGAACCCTAACCCGTCTCTAGCAGCGAATCCAGTGCGGTTGGTTGCAGCACGACTTACAACACACCACCAGTGACAAGACTAGCCATCTGACTTGCAAGAGACACCAGTTAATTGATCTAGGCGTGGCACCCTGCATTCACAGTAAGCTACTGACTCTCTACGAACTGACAATGTGCCATGTTGTAGGTTATATAGCTGTGACTCGGTGCACATTCAACAATACTTAAATCCAATCCCCGGACAAATCTAAGAGTCAACGATTAATTCTGTTCTCTGCATGCTGTCCTACGATACGCTCAGTCCTGGATTTCTCACCGTGGTCACCACCCAGCGATAACAGCACTGACTAGACACCTCTAAATTGTCGCTCCTTGCTGTTCACGCGCTGCATCCACTGCCTCCACCCATCTGTTTGCAACCCTCAGAAACCACCGTCTCCGATATGTGCTTGAAGGTGCATTGGATCCGATCTTGCCAGGCATGTGGATACGACGATGTTTTCTCCGAGGAAGTCGTGCAGTGCCCAACCCTCAAAGAATTGGGGGTGCCCAACGATGGCATGATGGATTGCGAAGCTAAGAACGAAGTCGTCGAAGCCAACGCCGCTCCATACGTCTGTGAAGATTGTTGCGAGAGGAAGTGGACTTTTGAGACCAGTTGGGTGGAACGTTAGGGCTGCAATGAGGTGTCAGAGGAGAAATGAATGACAGGGTCAGTTCTCATATGTCGTCCTCGATAACATAGTTATTGACTTCTTTCCAGCCCCTCAAAGGACATTCGCGCCACTCGTCGATCCCAAGTCTGCAGGCTCGGATCTGAGCCAGACACCTCCAAATTAGCGAGAGCAGCCATATTTTGACAATCACATTGCTTCTGGTCAAGTGTGGTGTGTTCTAGCTGGCACTACATGTCACTTCGTGTATGCACTCAGTACGCAAAATGACGCTTGAAGCTGCTGATAGGAATGGCAAATTTACAAACTCTAAGACGACTAATATGTGGAGTAAAACGCATGAATACATCATCTGCCAGTCCCATGGCTACCTACTTCAAATTTGAATACTCCTCGTTCATCCCGGGATGATAACACGCGCAACTGTACGCATGCTCTCCGCTCTCTGGGTGCTGAGGCTGGAGCGGGTCATGATACAGCACATCAAAGTTCCACGGCTCCTCGCGGTAAAAGTACGCCCTCACCGCCCCGGGCCGCTGGCTCGCATCCCAAAACTTGGTCTGCCCGGGGACCAGGGGTATATGGTAGAGAACCAGACCCTCGCGCAAACTTACCTTGCTGAGTGGGAGACTGGAGGCATCGACGTATCGCGTTGTCTTTGGATAGTCGGACATTCGTTTCGCAAGCGACTTTTTCACCTGCCAGTATGCCTCGGACTCGAGAATCCAAGTCTGTCCACTATTATTCTTGAAATCTGATCTCACGCCATTGAATGAGTACTATGAATTAGTTAGCAGATCTGTAGCCGATGTATCATTCCAAGAAGAGTGTCAACACACATATGCAGGCTGCTGTTCCCCAGCGTCTTGTCCTGTCGACCCTGAAATATCAATGTCCAAAGTAGTCCACTTGGCTTTGCGGCCACGAACAACTTGCTTTTGACTGGTAGTCTTCGACATATTGGATTCGGCTCCTGATTGTACAGATTAGCACATCTGTTGGTAGTAGAGACCAACAGAAGCTGTTCTTCTCGTCAACTCGTGATGACAGTCATTATAAAGGAAGTCTTCGCAGCCACAATAGGCTTTTTCTTTTCAGAATCGAGGAGCCAGCTTCCATTGTGATGTAGCAAGGCAAGGTTGGCTTTGTTCCTTTGATCATAGTCCTACAACAAAGACAGCCAAGCAGGGAAGAAGAAAAGTTTAAAGCATGGGTTTGTTTTTTCTTCTCACAGAACAAAGCCATGTTTCAAACCTCGCCCAAGTACTGGGCAATCGAGGACGACACCTTCCACCAGTCTTGAAACCCGAAATTCAAAGGATTTCCCTCGTATTTGACGCGTGTCGGATATCCTACGAAACGATTTTCAATCTCATTATCAAAATACTATCTTCACTGCGTCCATCAAGATTGTTAAAGAAATTCCCTCGATCCACTGTAAAGCCTCAGTGGTGGGTTGAACGTCCAGAGCCCGAGAAATTGCCCCTGGGCGAGTAGAGCAGATACCAAATATCTGGAGACTTTTCTAAGCAGACCAAGCCACCAGATGTTTATATTTCCGGCGTCTTCAAGCTGTCTTCTTTGCTAGTTCTGTCTTTTTCGCTTCCTCAACGAACCAGTTGCTACATTCCTCAAGCCCTTCGTAAACACCCACCTTCGGCTTGTAGCCGAGAATTCGCTTGGCCTTGTCGCATTTCAGCGTGCGGGTAATCGTGCTCAAGTGGACGGCTTCCCTGGTGATCGGGGCTTGCTTCTGGCCCAAAGAAAAGATCCAAGTCGCCCACTCGCTCACTGTAGCAGCCAGCATGGCAACCCAGTAAGGAACAACCTTGATGTCCTCCGGCCGAACAGGCATGCCAACCGAGGCAGCAATGGCCCGGTTGAATTCCCAGAACAGAACCGGCTCGTCATTGGTAATAATAAAAGCCTCACCATCAACCCGTCTCTCAGGAGATGGGGCAGCCTTGCCATGGACGTTGATCAGGGCGTGTGCGGCGAGTAGGTGAGCATCCACCAGGTTGGAGATATATGTGACATCGTAATAGTTCTCTCCAGGCCCAATTTGGGCATTCGCTTTGCCGGCTCGAGCCTGGGCGATAACCTTGCCCATAAATCCGAAGTCACGCGACCCAAAGGCAGTCGCAGGACGAATGGACACCGTCAGCATAGAGGAGTCTCCATCCTGACGGTTTGCTGCGAGTATTTCATCTTCGGCCTCGACTTTGGTCAGAGTATATACTCGCTTCTGGACCGGGTAACGAAGGACCGGCAGCGACTCGTCGGCATCAACCAGTTCGCTGACATTGTCGTGAATAGCGGAGGAAGTTGAAGTGTAGACGAAAGCCTTCACAGATTTTGTCTTTTGAGCCGCACGCAGGAGATTTCTCGTGCCGTCAACGTTCACGCTGCGGAACCGAGCTGCGTTCAGAACTAGCGGGTCTGGAGACGCAACGTGGAAGACGACTTGGGGCTTGGTCTCAGCGAAAACGGTCTCGACCTCCGCAGAAGACGTGATATCGCAGCTGTGGTAATGGACACCCTGGACTTGGTTCCTCGCAGTGTTCACATCAATGACATGAACTTGGCAGTCGGGGTTTTCTGCGAGGATGCCTTCGGCCAAGTGAGACCCGACGAATCCACAACCGCCGGTGATGATAACAGGACCGATGTCCGAAGAGGTGGGTTGGCCCGGCATGGTGATAGCGGTTGCGTTTCCAATCCCCCATACATATGAGATATACGTAGTGCCTTTATATAGTGGTGAGCGCTCAAAACCCAGTGCTCAAAGAAAAATAATGCCAATTATAATAAAATGTCGATACAGTTCGCCTGTCTACGGGTACGTGGCCTCAGCCTTGTGCCACACAGACGAGGCTAAGAAGTATCGCTCCTGACGGCGCAGTTGACTGAATCGTCGACACCAGTAGCCCAAGGTTAACAGCCGGCGAAGCAGATGGTGATAATATGGAAAGTGAGCTGTCGAAGCTGGTGCTCTAAATTTGGTGCGGCTGGCGGCTTGCTAATGAGCTCGCACACGAACTAAAGATAGTCTAGTTCGTTGGTGGATGTCCTTCACGTTGGTCACTAGCGTTGAGACGTCAATTTATCAATTGATTACGTGTATCATGTACTAGATCCGACTCGGCTTCCAGGGTGCGAATGTCACGGTTCACGTCTAACTGGATTCCCCCTGGGAGAGAAAATAACGAGGAGGAGCTCTTTTTGTGCGCGATACGCTGTGCATATTTCACTACATGTAAGTACAGCGTCCGAGCGACTAGGCAGCTATGCAGAAACTGGTCTACTTCAATGTTGTTGCAAGCATTCGCCGATGTGGGCGCCAAGCACTTGAGCGGATCCCAGAACCAACAGGCCAGAAACCCACAAAGCATACGCCCCATCACCACTGACCAAATAAGTAAATTTTGCTGCAGCTTCCCATTGAGCTCAATTGACATGGATCCACCTTGATGCAACCGTTGGCGGCTTTCCTGTCCCTATTTTGGATGCGCGGGAACAAGACTTCCAAGCCAATGGGCGGTGCAGCAGATGGTCGGGAATTCAGTATAGAAATTGTCGATCTCGTGAAACCAATATACTGATAAAATATTTGGAAATTCATTGGTTAAGTCATTTGGGATAGCTTGAGACGAGGATGGCATGCTGTGCTCCTATCCTCAATTGGCTTTTCCCTTGCTTAAACAGCTAATCGAGGTCGATCTTTTGGGACCCTATCAGGCCATCTTTCTCCAACTTCAAAGCTACCCAAAGTCAAATCCCTAAGGAGACTTTGAGCTACCCTGGCATCGCTATGATGACAGCCAGGGATTGATCAGTAAACAGGCCGCTGGACATTGGGATGCATGCCAACACTGATCACAAAACAAGGCCCGCTGGACCCTCCCCGGGAGAGTCTATAGCCGTTGTAGCGCCTTAAATACAGCTCAACGACTGGACCTTGATGCACTACATTATTCTGTCTTAGCACAGGCGTTCAAAAATCGTAGTTGGAACTCAAACAATTTACTATTTATTTACCATCACATTGCTAATTGCTAAGATATCAATCCTGCATACAAGTCAAAATGGACAAGGCCAAGAACCTCCTCGCCAACATCCCCAAGTCCTTTCCCGAGGATCAGCCCGTGTTCATGCTTAACCTCTTGCAATGGAACGAACAAGCGAAGTATCCCGAGGGAAGCAAGCACACCCCCTGCAGTGGCCAGGAAGCATGGGTTGTGAGATACGTCAACGAATTCAAAAGGATAGCAACCGACGCTGGGGGCTTCGAACTGGTGTATCTGGGCATGCCAGCCTCAAAGATCGTCGGAGAAGAAAGTGAGAAATGGGATGCGGTCGCGTTGGTGAAGTACACAAACATTGAGACCTTCCGGAAGGCACTCGGCGGCGAAGACTACGCTGCGACTGCGTTGGAGCATCGCGATGCTGCGCTTAAAAATTGGAAGTTGATTGCCTCAACGCAAGTCATAATTCCGTGAATCCGTAAGTAGTTATGGGATGGATGTTAGATATTACAACAGATCTTGGCCGGGTGAGAATTGTGGATCTTGTGAGAGGATAAATAATTCATGTACTCGACAGTTTTGTAGAATCTTGAGGAATAGGTCCAAGTCTCAAAGCTGTGATATACTGAGAATTTCACCTTCGTATTCTTGATAGACTTTATAGCATTCAACGTGGAACGTGACCATCTTCGAACCGCTCCTTAAAGATTCTGGTGACGAAGAAGGTACCCCAGAACACGATAAAAATATTTCAAACTATTCCGAGTTGTGAATGGGCCGTAGGGGAAACAACGAGTCAACTACAAAGGCTCCATTCTCAGCTGTCGGAAGCATGGTCTTTCGATAATATCACAGTCAGTGGGCACTCAGGAAGCCAGGGCGGCAAATCAGGGTTGGGCCGAATATAGTACGTGCGTGCGTTCTAGGAGTCATCACAGTGTTTTGGCCTGCGACATTTCAAGGCTCATTAATAAAATTCCACAAATGAAGTCCAATTACAATAAGTCGCACTTCTGTTGAAGCAGAACCTGAATGACTGCCATCCAGCCTTTCATACATGGCTTGACCTTGAATCTTGCCTCAAAGCTTGCTCTCTCTGGCCTTGAACGACTCCTCGCAGCCAAAGGCCAAAATGAAATGATTCCATCTCTGAGGGTACAACTCAACCATTCTGTCATACAAATCCTGAGAGCTCTTGGCCTTAGTCAGCTCTCTCTCAAACGCGTAGATGTACTCCCTCGTCGACTGGATCAAGTACGGCCCATCAGCTTGAGTAGCTCGCTTGTGCCCAGCAATAACAATGTGCGGCGCCAAAGACTCAATTTGATCGATCGCGCCCAGCCACTCCTTGCGTTTTGCAGGAGTGTTGGCTTCCCCAAAGTGTTGGTGACAGTCGCCATAGATGATATCGCCTGAGACAATGAGACCGACCGAAGGCACGTGAAGGAAGGTAGAATACTCGTTGTCTGTGTGTCCAACGTCGATACCCTGGAGCTTCTCGCCGTCAAGGAAGAACTCCCCGGAGGGTGGAAGTGGCTTAGGAACAGGTTTGACCGAAGAGAGCTGGTCGGGGAAGAATCGTGGCCATACAAAATCATAGGAGGTCTCGTACAACTGCTTGATACCATTTGTGACGTTTGACGTGGCGACAAACTGTACACCAGGGAAATGCTTTTCTATTACAGGAACAGCGTGGAAATGATCAGGGTGCGCGTGGGTAGTGTAGATGTACTCCAACTTCTTCTTCCCTCGGAGAAGATCGGCGATCCATTTGGAGATGGCCTCTCCCTGCTCGACGGTGGTTGGGGCATCGATGAGAGCTGCCGAGTTCGGCCCATGAACGAGAACACAACTAATCGGTGACCAAACAGACTTATTTTCTTCGGCATAACCCGTCTTGGCAGGGATAGCCGGCGCAATATAGACATCAACGTGAAGTTTTGAGCCCATGTTGTTGGATAAATGTCTAGTGAGGAGTATTTAACTAGCAACTAAAACGAAAACGGGAGAATGCTTTCTGTTGTTCTGAACTTGACTACGTAAAACAAGGCGCACAAGAGTTGAATGACTTTTATAGAACTTGACTGAGCAGTGAACCTTGTTTGGAGAGCTCGGGGCGATTAATAATCGTGCCTTAACCCTTACATGATATGATCGTTCGGGTTCGCATTGGCACAGGTCTTGCAACTGCCGGTGGGCCTTTGACTGTTGGTTGAGTAATCCAGCATGTCGCATAAATGAGAGTTAGGTTTGTCCGGCTCTCTCAAGTATCATGACCACGCGTTAAAGGCTTCTTAAATCACAACTCTATTTCTGAATGTTGATGTATTCCAACCGAACTGCCCAATACCTAAAGTCGTAGCCCAGGGAGAACACTTACCCGCCAAGTGAACGTCGCGAGACAGCCGGAGTTGATTACAATTCGACTGACGGTCAAAAAAACACGATAAAGCCGTTGATTCGCACAGGGGGTCACTTGAATGTGTCTCAAAGCCTTGCCATTAACAAGAGACTGAGTGACCAGCTAAACCTTCATGATGAACCCTGAATCTGTTTCGTTTCAGACCAAGGACAAAGTCACATTGCGTGGCTTGTTCTACACTCCCTCCAATCCACCGGCCTCGAAGCTACCATGTGTAATCATATCTCATGGGTTCTCAGCCGTCATGGAGCAGGGCTTGACGGCTGTTGCAGAATATTTTACTACCCATCTTCCTATCGCCTGTCTTGTTTACGATAACCGTGGATTCGGCGGGAGTGACACAAGAGAAGACCAGCCTCGGCAGGAAGTCGACGGCATGGCTCAGAGCAGTGATATATCTGATGCAATTACGTACTGCCAGACTCGCCAGGAGGTGGATCCGGAGAAGATCGGGATCTGGGGGTCTTCCTTCAGTGGAGGCAACGTGCTTTGGGTAGCGGCTATCGACCGAAGGGCCAAGGCCGTCGTAGCACAAGCCCCGCTAATAGATGGATGGTCTGCCTTCGCCGGCTTATTGCGTGCGGATGAGATAGGGGATTGGGAGGCCGATTTTCAGAAAGGTCTGTATTCCAAAATGCCTCTGTAATCAAATCTAAACTAATCACTTTGGATACTCTAGATCGACTTGCTAGAGCAGCAGGTAGACCGCCAATGATGATCCCTGTTGTTGACCCCAATCCTCTGAACCGATCAGCCATGACAACAAAAGACAGTAACGCGGTAATGGGGGGCGCTGAAGGAATGTTCAAGAATTTCAAAAATGAAGTTACACTGCAGAGGTAAGCCCCATTGGTTAATAACAGCCAACTCTATGCTTGAACATTGAATAATTGTATCGATCAGCATGGCCAATTTGAGGGCACATCAAGCGGCTGCTTACATCGAACATATATCGCCGACGCCATTGCTATTGTCCTTAGCCACGAATGATGTTGTGGTCTCCACAGCCACTGCATTGGCTGCATACAATCGCGCGCTTGAGCCCAAGGAGCTTCATCTTTTTGATGGTGGCCATTACGAGGCATACTTCGGGCAACCTCATTTTGAGGACTGTGTGAAGGTTCAGGCTGACTTCTTCAAGAGGAAGCTTTGCAACCCTGCGTCTTGATTTTCCAGGGGCCCATCCTCTCGGGGCATACAACACCTAGGTGTAATTTGCAGTCTGTCGCTCTTTCGTCACACAGGGTGTAGACAATCATTTATTTCTTAACGTGGACCCGATTTTGTGTACTCTAGATACTCTCACTCCCTTTCTAATAGTAGGTTCGAATGAGCTCACCCATTTTGGGTAGACTATCTCAACTCTAAGTGGCTATGGATGGTTACGGCCAGAATTTGCCTACCACTCAGGCGCACCGGGGCCCGTAGCAAGCCCCGACCCGCCTAAGTTGCAGAGGAAACCAAGCTTTATATTATTTCCACATACACCACCACACTACCGTGATATCAACGGATCTTCAAAAGTTGTGTAATGTCATACCAAAGCTTTTACAGCTTATCCGTGTCTTTCTTTTGGAAATCATTCCGAGTTTCGATATAAACTTGCTCCTGTGGGGTTCTACTCTAGAAGTATATTAACTAACTTCTGGGGTGTCGTTTGAAGGGAGTCTAGGAGTCTAGCAGGTAGGAGATGATCCTGTAGGAGTTTCTCCCACAGGGACTTGGTCGGTTAAATGTAGTGGCCGCGTATCTAGGTAGCCAACACCCGAGCAGAGCTCATTAAAATAGAGATCGGATATTCGCACCCGCAAAAACAGAGAGTACACCCGAACTGGTTATCCCATAGGAAGTCATCCCATAGGAAGTCATCCCGTAGGAGGATATCCTGTAGTAGGTTATCCTATAAGAGGTTGTCCCATAGGAGGTTTTCCCATAGGAGGTTCTCCCATAGGAGGTTGTCCTATAGGAGGTTATCGCATAAGAGTTTGTCCCATAGGAGGTTGTGCTATAGGAGGCTGTCGTATAGGAGGTTGTCCTATAGGGGGTTATCCCTTGGGGCTCAGGTATACGCTCTGTTTTAGTGGGTGTGAATATCCGATCGCTTAAAATATACCGTCAGTGCAAGATTAGCATACCTAAATAACCGCAAGGCTTATGCACCAGCAATAGTTGGGCGGTTGTTTAGACAAGACCATAATGACTTTTGAAGGAGGAGACGTACTTTGTACCGCCTAGGAAAATCAGGTAGACATGAATAGGTTGCCAAAAAGTTAACACCTAAATTCGCTCAGGTCTCACAGAGGTACGGCCCTTCACATCAGCGCATATGCTACCATGAGCATGAGTCTTCAGATAGCTCCGGAACGCTTAGGTGTGGCCCAATTCCTGGTGCAGTGGTGTTCTGCACAGCTAGGATCATGTGGTCCAATAGGGAGCAGTCAGCCAGCCATCGCATTTCTATGAATAGCCATATGCATGCTATCGGCATGCGGCTTCGGGCTGTACAGATAATTGTTACACAAATATCCCCGCTTGGCGCACGTTTGCCGAATCTTTGCCACCTACGCGTTGACCACCATTTCTCACCAGTCTCATAATCATTTTTCAACGTGGGTCAACTTTCAGGCAGTCCCATCCAGGAAGCCGGACTCGCGTCTCTCTTATGAGACTATTGAAACCATGGGTGATTCAATTGTTTCGAAATTGATTGCCAGCACCATAAGCATTCCGAGCGAATTGTCCCTGGCCGCCGCGAACTTCAACTTGGACTTCACCCTCGTCAAGCTGGAGGCACCAATCGAGTTTGGCGGTGTACAAGACAGCCTGAGTCCATTTAGGCGAAAAGAAGCAGAAGGGGGTGGACTGCACAGAACAGCAAGGAAATTGGGCGCACTCTTCCACGGTATCATCTCGCCAGCGCCAGCTCTTCTCTCTGCCTACGGAACACGTGTTTCGCAGATCGCGGACAAGCAGAAACTCGAACCCAGCGAGCGAGCCAAACATGGAATATTTTCTTACATTTCCGGCACGGATGCATCAAGTATCTGGGCTGCTGCTACTTCGGGCGAGAATGCAATCGTGGTCCACCTATTAGCATGCATGATTGCATCCATATTCGACGCACCTCAAGCCGTTGCGCTGTGGATGGAATTGATTGATCGAAGGAAGACGGAACTTGAGAACACCAAAGACCCTGGCATCGACTACGGCAAGGCGATAGCCTCCGCCATGGCAGCGAAGCAGCAATTTTCGAGAGACGAACTCGCTACATGGGACAATGGCGCAAGGGCTTGGCTCCAATCGGCGAATGTCGTGATGAGAAGGCAACGCGAGACAGCTCTCGAATACACAGACACGGCCGCGACGATCGTCAACCCAATTAGCGACGTGTACCACAGTGTTATACGAGCTTGGGAGGATGCGACGATTTCTATGGACTCCCTTGTCCGGGGGGTGCCACAGAAGGTACGGAATGGAGCAGTTCTCCTTGCTATGAACTCTTGGCACCTCTATCCAGACCTTTGCGTTCTCAGCAGAGGCCCTGATGTTTTGTTCCAACATGATGACCTTATAATGGACTCCGGAATTCTAAGCATAGACTTGGAGCCAGCGACTGACACATCTGAGTCTCGAAGCGTGTCGTGGTCGCTGCCTCTATCTTACATGAGATACTACGGAGATCCAGTGGTCATCAAGAGCCAGATTAGTGTGAACACATCACGTGTCACCATGGAACAGTTCTCTTATGTTGTACTTGGCTGTGTGGTATCGGCATGGGCGGGTTCCAATAACTTGAATACAAGCAGCGAAGTCGTTGACACTTTATCCCTGCTGATGGATGCCATGCTTCAGACCAAAATCTTGGTAACTGAAGAACCGATAGAGGCAGATATCCAGCAGGTGAAAAAGGTACTCGATAAGGATTCATGGGTAGGACAGTTGTTCGGAGCCGTGGAACACTGGAAAAAGGCCACAAAAAGTGAAAGAACTGTTTTGGAAAAGTTAATCAACCACGGTCGTCGTCACGGGCAGTTTCTTTGTGACCTGTCTCAGCACCCCGCCCCTTTCTTCGGACTCAGCCACTTACCCTCACTCTTCAGCCTGTTGAATGGAACAGAGGCTCGCATTGCCTGTCTGCGGCAGTTTGCCAAAGAGAAAGGATTGACGAACGAGAGTTTTGTCATTTCTTATGTTGAAGGGTCCTACAGAAACCCAGTATTCGCATCAGTCGCTCCTATTGGTCAAGACTTCGGTATGGGTCAAGAGGCGGACTCGTCGGGCCGATATCTTCGGCGGCAATCATCAGTTCCCCAGGATACATCGAAGTACGCCCGTTGGCTGGTTGTATACACCAGTATTGCTAAACGATGTGCTTGCAAAGGCAGATGCACGCCCCAAGAGATCGACCCACGCAATGACAAGAAGGCACGATGGAAAGGTCTCATCAGGAGAGACAGCACCAGGCGTATCTCTACTGCAGTGCACAGTTGTCCTTGCACGCCCTCAGCGTTTAGTGCCAACCTTCCGTTACTCGAAAGGGGATGCTCGCTTGCTTGTCACCCATGGAGCCCTACTGCGCCTTGTACTTCTCACCTGCGGGCAGACTCGAGTCAGATGAGATCCAGGATCAGCCAAATCCAACAACAAGGCGAATACTGCCTGGCAGCTAATTGCATTACCGACGAACTCAGTCACGTTGGAAAGGAACGCGTAGATTTCGGAAATGGCGTGGATTTTGAGACGTCATTAATCGAGCTATCGCGTCTCCCGACTGGTATGTAAACCAATTACAATGTTTCTGCTCATGTCCGATACTCTTGCTATACGGAAATCACCTGGGCAATCATGGTATCAAAACAGAAACTGACAGGGCACAGACGAATATCCTGAGCTGGAATTCTATGCAGGAGATACTGCCACTGCGATGATCTACAGGGTCTCCAAAACGCCCCAGCATCATCAGAAAGACGCCGAGAATGTTGATACAGGTCAACTGGATCCTGACTCGAAGACAGAAAGTCGGCCAGTCGGACAATACATGAGTACGAAGGTATTGCGAGAGGCCCTTCGTCCTACTGACTTCAACTCCCGCCGTCTTGCTGAATGGTTCACCATAAGCCTTCGGAAAAGCCACCGCTCCTACGTCAAAAGCCTTCGAGCCTGTGCCGCAGCCTCTAACCTGTATCGGATGCTGCCGAATACCACGGTATCTCCTACAGTGGTTTCCAGCACAACTATTCCAACAGCACGATGGTGCCCCGCGACGGAACCTCCGAGGGCTTCTCCATTAACCATGACTCTATCACGACCGGAAGCATTTGCTTGCATTGCAATGTTTGAAGCCGGGAAGATACTGGAGCCCGACTATTTATCCGCGGTGTTCGCAATGACTTCGGGCGACTCCATCTACGTGGCCAGGCAGCTTCTAGAAGACCCATACGAACTTCATGCAGAAACTGAAATCCGCAGGATTCCAGGGAACCTGGGAAGGCCGGGCTTGTCCTTTCTGGTGCCGCCACCCAAGCCAAAATTTCGAACGCAGTCCCCAGACAGCTGGGACATCATTAACCATACAATGTTCACGGGAGACATCACGGATAGCTTCTGGCAGACCTCGATGCACCTGACTCTGACGCAGTATCAACCCGAACTTCGGGAGCTGGGAGCCAACGCGAACGAGAACTACATTGATCAGTCATCATTCCTAAGGGAGAGCCTGGTGCAAGTCCACGACGGGAAGAATTGGCTATGTGATCTAGATATTCTCGACACTCTGAGCAGTCAACTTTTGAGCCGCGTCACTTGCCAGTGCACTGAAAAGGTGAAGACGCTACCCAATGTCATCGGAGTTCAAGAAATGGCGACGGTGGATAATTGGGAAGAGCTTTTGACTCGGCCAGTGAGCTCTGTGCCGTTGGTAGTCCGAGCTGCAGGCAACTTCTTTGGCAGGCTTGCAGCAGCAGGTTTGAGCACGCGATTGGGGAGACATACAGTAATACTCCCAAGGGATATCTGCTGGCTATGCACCACGAGACATGTTGATCGAATTATCCATGGTGGTGTTGAGGCTGGGGATATCGTGCTAGTTTTGTAGGCAGTTGTAAACGTGTTCATACCTAGCAGCGTTGGCCGAATCAGAATAGTCAAAAAGGAGCATGCAATCCATTTCACGTTGATGATTCTTCTGGAACTAACGTTTTCAGGGCGCCTAAGGTCCTGGGTCGGTTTTCCAGCTAGACCCCTGGCACCACCAGCAATCTATGATGGATGCGGAGCGCTCCGTGTAGACGGAGCCCTCCTTTAGGCTTGGCCATATTATAATTGAGTTCCCCTCATGTTCCTTCTGGATCATCTCCTCGCCTCCAAAATGATCGTAGCGTAGCAGTCTCCATGTTGCTCCCCTGTTATGAGTTTGTTAGGAACCGAGGCAATTTCCCTTTCTGTACTGACGTCGCACTCAGAAGGGCCCCGCTAAGCTGGTATGCCGGCATGCTATAGATGGGGTAGGCAGGATTGTGGAATACTCCGTTGAAGACATGTTTCCTCTCGAGTAAATCCAAATGCTAGGATAACGTCCCTTGTATAAAAGAGAGTAATACTTGAGGTTTTGAAGCCCTTGTCCCGGAATCAAACTTTATCGGACGACAAGCAATCGCCAAGGGCTGTCAACATGAAAGCTGTAGCAGCAATTTATACGCCGATGGCGTTCTCTCTGGCACAGGCCTACTTGGCTGATCTTCCAGTGGCTTTTAATGAGTCGCCGGCGATTTGGGCGTACGTATCATACACGGAACAGTCCGCGGCTGTTCTTTCAGGATCGTTCAACCGTTCTGTCTTCCAAGCACCACACGAAAGTGAAGCGACAGACCCAGGTCTGCAAGAGGCGTAAGTGGCCACAGTATGTATTCAAAAACCATTCTACTTGTCTAATCAACTCCACAGAAATGCAGTTCTGAACACCACCAATTTCATTGCATATGATGACAAGTTCTTCGACATCCTCGGGCCGAAAGCCACTGTCGAGCATGTACAACAACTAGCACTCCAGTCACACGAATCACCTTGCTTCAACAAGGATAAAAAGGAGCTCTACTTTGTCGAATGGGGTCCTCCCGGGGGTGATAATGGCACCCATACATGGCAGTACTTGCTGAACACCAGGAATAACACACTGAGAAAGATCACCACAAGCCCACCAACTACAAACGCCCATGGCTGTGTCTATTACGATGGGTTTTATCATGTTGTGACGGACGGCAGTTTCAATGAGACAGCAGCTCTTGTGCGAGTCGATCCTAATACCCTAGAGAAGAAGGTGCTTCTCAACAATTATTACCAGCAACCGTTCATGGGATTTAACGACATTGAGATTGACCAAGATGGTAACTTCTGGTTGACTGACTCCAGATCAGGATGGGTAAGTCCATTTGATCGTGGGCTTTACTGGTTCGACTGAGCCACTGACGTTGGACACGTTCAGGGTCGTGATCTGACCGACTTCACACCACCAACAAATCCAACAGTCTACATGGTGAACGGTACGACAATGCGGCCCAGAGTGGTGCACATCACCACAGGCAACACCAACGGCGTCGCGGTCTCGCCCCTCAGGGGTGGGAAGCAGACCCTGTACCTTCCAGATACCGGTGCTTCGGAGCAGAAGCCGGTATCCAGAAAGAACCCTTACGGTGACCGCGCATTAGTTGCATATGATGTCGGAACAGGCGGGTACCTCACCAGCCCCCGTCTCTTGAACAATCCCATCTCTTACTTTTACGACGGCATCCGGGTCTCCAGGAATGGGTGGATCTTCGCCGGTGCCGGGGATGGTGTAGATGTCATCGATCCTGACACGGGGCTGACTCTGGGCACCATTCGTGTTGGCGGCGCGAGCGTTGCCGTTAACGTAGCTTTTGGAGAGCACGAGCTCTGGATAGTTGGGCAGGGAGGTGTCTGGCATGTTGGTGGCGTTGCTGAGCGCTTGGATAGGGATTGGTAGCCGATGATCACCGCCATTCAAGAGTACAATATGTACAACCGTCCTTGTTTGCAGGATCCACGCATGTAGGGCTCACAGAACTATGTGAGTCGAGACTAACTGTATTTTATGGATGCTTCAATATATGCAAAGCAATACATTCTAGCATCACAAAAACAACATGTTCTAGGCTTTTTGATGCCAACAAATATTCGTAGAAGTTACAATATGCTTATCTACGTAGCCCGCTCAATTTTCTAAGCAACAACCCTTGAATGTATACAACACTGCAACACGGCACCCTCTAAACTGTATACCTGAAGAAGGTCGCACTATCTCCGAGCTCCCTCTCCGCGTGCTTGTCGGCCTCAGTGTACTCGCTGAGCGGCTTGTGCACCCTGTCGCGGCGGGCATTCTCCCTGCGCAGATAGATGGTCATGAAGATGCTCAGGCAGGTAGCCATGGCCTGGAACCCGAGCAGCGTAGCGTGGCCGGGGCGGTAGGCCGGGCGGTCCTTGGCCAGGTAGATGTAGGCGGCAATGAGACCACCAAGGTTACCGAAGCCCACGTGCATGGCGATGCCGACGCCACGCTTCAGCGAGCCGCCGATGTTGTTGCCGTTCCAGGCGACACCCTGCGGCACGTTGGGGTAAATGCCTGACGCAAGGAAGAAGCAACCTGTGTACTTGACACCGCTGCTGGTTGAGGCAAGAAGCATGATGAGACCGATCATACTATGGAAAAGAGTCAGTAGGGAAATGCTGATTCAGACTTTGGACGGCTGCTTACGCGATGATCATGAAGCCAATCATGAATATTCCTCGTTGCTTCATCCTGTCTGCCAGGTAACCGGCCCCGATGCAGAAGATGCAAGCCACGAAGTAAGGAGGCACAGTCAAGAGTTGTGCTGTCGTGTTCTTGAAACCCAGGTCGGCAACAATCGTTGGCAGGAATAGGGCATAAGAGTACAGCGGTGTGTAGACTCCGATAGTGATGAACATGTGTACCCAGATTTTCCAATCCTTGAGAGCGGCCCAGAAGTACTTCATGTCGAACTCATCCGCGAGAGAGGATCTGTCGCGCTTGAGGCGCGCGGTGACCTCCTTTTGCTCCGGCTCGGTCAGGAAGGGTGCAGTCGAGGGGTAGTCATACATGAACTTGAAGGCCGAAATGGCTATACATGAGAGTTAGCAAAACGACTACTACTCAGGAGTTCCATCGTTGTTCGGCTCTGTGGCTGTAACCGTAGTATAGACTTACCAACGAAGAAGGTCAGGATACCCTCAAGGATGAAAATCCATTGCCATCCAGACAATCCTGCTACGCCTCGCATCTCCATGATACCACGCGCCAGCAGACCGCCAAAAGCACCCGCAGCTGTTGCAGCGGAGAAGAAGATGGCCATTCGGAGACCGCACTCGTGGCGGGGGTACCACATCGTGATGCTGGGGCGGAGTCAGCATAAAACTTTCAATCTTCAAGGCGAGAGAGAACTTACTAGTATGTGATTCCAGGGAAAAGACCGCCTTCAGCGAGACCCAGCGCGGCTCTCGCAGCCATGAGTCCGGCGTAGTTGTGGACGATTCCCATGAGTGTGGTGCAGATGCCCCAAGCAATCATGATGATAGGAATCCAAATACTCGGGCGGAACCTCTTCATAGCCATGTTGCTGGGAACTTCGGCTGCGACGTAGAAAGGGAAGAAGATGCCAAGCGCATTGTTGTATTGTAGACTGGTCTTGGGCATGCCAAGATCCGCCTCCAGAGTGTCGAGCCTGGCATTGCCAATGTTGGTTCTGTCGAGGAAGGAGAGCAGGTAGAGGAGGGCGAGGAAGGGGATGAGCCGGATGTCAATCTTGCGGATGAGCTTCTTCGTTGCGGACTCATCCCAACCCGCGGCCTCGACGGAATGTGAGTCAATGTCCTCGACAGTCTTTCCTACGGGCTTTTCTTCCATGCTTGTGCCGGAGCTGTCCACTTGGGCTTTGATGTCCGCCATGGCCACAGATGTTTTAAAATGATGGTCGGCAGTGTTGACTGAAGCCTGACTCGCAGCGAGAGGGGCGTTAAGACAAGCAGACGTCCACTGTTCCCCTGCGTATAAGCTCAGCTAGTGGCGGGTGTCAGAGCCTTCAGGCGGATCTAAGCAATGACTACGTGGGAATGGCTTTCACTTTATAGCTGCTGGGCCTTGATCTTACCCCCTCCGAAATATTATACCACTTTGGGCCCGCAGCCCGAAAGGCAATCTTGGAAGATGATGCGCAACAGTCTTGATTGGGCGTGCTAACACTGCAGAAGAGCCTTCATGGGTTGTGCCCCGGACCCCGAAGCAAAATGCCAATGCCTAGCCAAGACGAAGCCACCCGGGGTCTCACTTTTAGTCCACTTGACAAGGCTTAGGAACTAGGAGGTGGCCCTTCTGTCCGGGAGAACGACTTAGAATTCGTCACGAGTGTTGGCCAAGGCGCCAAAAAGGTTTATTGTTGTTCCTTCTCCTCAGCTCGCGTTTTGTTGAGGATAGTTGTTACTATCACGGCCGGTATGGTCGAGACTCCCGTCAGCGCGGCCGCTGCCTATTGATAGTACCTGAGACCTATGGATCAAACGGGCAAGTGGTGTAACCTGCCGGAATTTTCCTGCCTGCACGCTCAGCTTCTGCTGCAGTTACCTGGCCCGTGTCGGTGGTTGCAGTGAGGCTATTCGTTCGTGTGTAGCTGGCTTGATAACAGAGAGTTGGACAGGATTCCATGCCCAGACGGACTATCCCTGGCGTATAGACCCAACAGCCAATATCAGCCGCCTCTCCAAAGCCACAGGCTTGGGCCAAGACTTGGCAATACAAGTGCTCACTCCCCGCATTCTTCCCAATTATCCTGGAGCAGGGCCAGAACAGTGGCGCACAATGTGCTACCTGGTTAATATCGTAGTACGACAGGCATGCTGACTGCAACCCCCTGCACCCGAGGCGGTGGTAGACTTAATACTGGTCACATCGCATGCGAGATTGCTAGATTGCTCGTCTACTCGACCACTCGAGGTTGACACTGGACCCAGGCGGCCGGTCGAACCCCCATCAGGCGCGCAGAAAGGGGTTAGCGCCAGATAGGGCAGGGACATGGATCCGAGAGGTCGGACTCGCGGCGTGTCGTGTCGTGTACATCTTCTCTGTTCCGGCTCCTCCATTGCGTTAAGCCTCGACTGCCTACCGCGTGGCGTTTTCTGGGCACGGCGCGCCCAGCCGGTGGAATGGAGGAAATGACTAGGTTTCAGTAAAAGGGAAGCGAAATGAGACCCGGCGGCGGCACTAAAAGTGGAAGGGGGCCAGAAAGTCAAGAAGAAAAAAACGAGAAGTAGGATTCCCGCCCCTTGTTGGCGCTCGGCGGTTAGACTTGGTCCCTCGTGTGGGGAGCCGGCAGTCTGGAAGGTTTCTGCCCGCCAAGTCCTCTCCCCCACAGACTTCCCCGGATCTTGGGGGCTACAAGCTCGTGGCAGTGCTCGCGAAAGCGGGCTGGTCTCAGACGTCAGTCAAGAGAACCTCCCGCTTGGCGCCTGAACTCAGAATTGGTCCCGGGCATACGGAATCTATGATAAGGTCGATGAAGCCCGTGACACATTTCAGGTTGGTTGGCTGGCTTATGCCTTGACTTTTATGTTCTTTCAAGACGGCGTTGTGATCAGACCCCGGTCGCTAGCTCGCTTCCTCGAACCAAACTTCATCACGATCTGTTGGTGAGGCCAAGCAACAAATGCGCTTCGTCTAGCAAGTCGCCAAGTAAAGACTCCGACAAAGGTCGATTAACGCCCGCGTGACAGCGCCCATACCGAGTTTCCCGTCTGACCGGGTGTTCCAGAAAACCGGTGATGACTCTGATAAGTGATCTTGAGGCTACGGCGGAGTGGAAAAAAGTCTTGTCACTCATAAGCCACACCATCCGATTGATTTTATGGTAGAGATTTATTTGGGCAAACGCTAACCAATCAATTGCAGAGACTGGTGCATAATTTCCATTCTGCACCAACCTCAGGAGCCTCATTCTTTGTTTCTAGAGCTGAACAAGCAGAAAATCCGGGTTTCGAGGATGTAGTAACTCGAGGCAAAGTGTTACACCTCGATTGCTGCGAAGTAGATGAGTCCCTCCATTTTTCAAAGCAATATTCGCCATCGCCATCCGCTAAGTGTCTTCAAATCGGCTTGAGTGATTTCCTGATCGCCTCTTTCCACCTTGGCATGTAGCCTCTTCAGCCTTTTGGACATCGTTTTGGCCACGCGCAAAGACACCTCGTTTTGAAAGACATACAGCACCGCAAAAACGAAGAATGTTACAGACGCCAACCCACCAAAGCTGCTTCGGACAGCACTCAGAATGCGGGCAATGAGTGACTTGCTCTTCAAGAATGCATATTCCGTCTTGTTGGATGATTCGCTGTCATGCTGTGGTCGATTCCAGAGTGCCTTCACTGCCGGCATTATCACAGCACTTTGGCAAGGCTGGTCAGTGATTGGCGATCGTGCAAGTCAATAGGAAGAAGAGAAGGCAACTTTTGCTTACGCCAAACCCCCCAGCAGCCACTTCCGCCAACGATGCCGCTCTGTCGCCCTAATTATATCCGATACCTCCCCCCTCAGCGCCATCAGATCACCAAGAACATTAGCAGACTGTAATCTAAACTGCTCGAGGAAGGCTAACCCATCCGCCTGTGATCGTCGCTCCTGGAGACTAATCAGCTCCTTCAGGCCATGCTCGACGCTGAAGCGAGCCGTCTTTATGTTTTTCGGGATCTCTTGCGGAGAGAACACTCGGACTGGCCTGGCGAAAGGTTGCCCGGGCAGCCCTGTATCAGTGACTTTCGTAGGTTGCCAGCTGTCAGGCAAGGCACCCGACATGCTGGGTCCTGGGGGCGGGTACCCCGGGAGGTTGGATGCAGCTGATGTCCCTGCCGCATCAGGTTGCTGTTCATATCGGATGACCGTCTTTGGCGATGAGGCAGTGGCCATGCTTACTACTCCCGGAGGGGGCGGGTATGAGGACGCCTATGCCTGCTCAGACTGACACCTCTCAAAGCCCGTGACGTCTCGTTGATCGTAGTAAACACACAATTGGTCTTGTGAGCAATTGCTTGAAACGACCGTTGATAGGAATACTTTCAAGGACTTCCCATGTTGCAACTGCGTCTAGTCATTTGGGATGCGTAGCGAAAGGCGGGGAGGCTCGGGGCGGACAGGCAAAGCATTGGTCCCGAGCAGAATGCCAAGGGTGTTACGTCACAGTGCTTCACAGGTAGGGAGTACTGAACTAAATTGGGTAGAGCTATACCAAGCATCGAGAAGCATCTCCTCTTGTGTAATTGCTATCGGTAACCTGCTGCCGTGATATCGCCCACTTCAACCCTCGAGAGTCGAAGCCATGCCAAATGCCGCGGCTCGCTGAGCTACCTCGCTCCAGTTAGCCACCAAGCAAACCCCCGTAACATTTAGCACACGAAATTCGTTGTCCAACCAATCTCTGGTTCTTGACAACTCACGTGGCCGGAACGCAAGACCGAAAAATGGGCTTTCATCCTGACCGATAGGTAGGATACTCTGAGGACAAGCCTGCGCGCCCCAGTCCGCAGGCGGCCATACGGAATAGGTCCCACAAGGCGTTCTTGGGGTCTCCAATGCTACCATAAGAAGGAATACAACCATCACAAACGATATGAAGACTGTATAAATCTTGTACCACAGCATTGATACGCAAGGGATGATGGTTGTCGTGTTCATACCGCGGATGAAGTAGTAGAGAAGTATCAAGGATGAGAATCCGAAGATGACGAGGTAGAAAAGGACCATGGAGAAAGCTGAGACTGGCAAGATCCATGTAGCACGAGCCCATCTTCCCTGACTCCAGAAAGGCCAAGGAGCCGCGTAGATGACGCAGAAAGCTGTCAAAGCCAACAGTGGGAGGATCCAGACGATGCGTAGAATCCTGCTCGACAATTGAGACGTCGGAAAGAAACGTGAGGCTTGATGCTCGGATCTTGTTGGATGTTCCAGAAAACTATCTAGTGATAGTCTCCCAGTCACCTGGATCTGCGTGTCGGTTTCCGGTAGAGATGGCTTGTTTCCAGCACAGATATCCCGTCGCTCTGGCAAAACTCGACGATGGCCGACCGCGATCGACGTCGGGTCCAAAACATCGATAAAGGTGAAGTTCTCAGTGATCCAAAATGCGGCACAGAATCTGTAGAGGCCAAGACAGCCAATGGGGAGGAAAATGCTATCCAGGGCGAATCGATAAATGTAGTTCGAAGTCCCAGGCCCGAAGAGACTACCCCCGATGCTGTAGAAAGCCTGTGCCGCTTGAAGACCAACAACAATCGTCTTTATCATATCCCAAGAGAATAATTCGGTTCTAGCATGGGCTGGCAGGCGTGAACAGAAGGACAAGCTTTGTGCAGCTACCCTCTCAGAGCCGTCCCAGCCAGCGTCGGTCCAAAACAGCGCGTTAGCAGCTGCTATGTCAGCCACATCCCAATCTCTTGCCCGCAGTCGCCGGTCGGTGATTGCGAAATATCTCCAGATTATAGATGTCGGATTGTAGTGACAGATTAGATCGTGCCATTTTGGGGTGCGCGAATGTGTCAGATACGAAGGTTGAGGTGCGCCAGCAGCCACATGGGCTAACAGTGGAGCAAGACAAAGAGTGATCAGGGAAATCCAGTCGGAGAAGGGTATGCCGCTGCTTTGGTAATTGAAAGAATAAACAGACATCTTGAGCCTCGATTTCCTGGTTCACAAATCGAGTTCAGGTAGGAATCGATCAACGTTTTGTCCAGCATCAGAAGTAGGAGGGAACTGGGCCAGGCGGTTTGGTGTCCAAGCTGACGGTCTGGGGTCCGTTTCTGACCCGAATATTTTGGAGGATGCTTAGATCAGCTTACTCAAATATCGTTTCTCCCAATCATCAGAGTAATATATACTGAGGTCCACAGGTGTGGTTCCACAATCTCGAACGTTGGCTGGATACTGCCACCTTCAGCTGCACAATGCAAACTGGCGCGGCCCCCACGGCCTGAAGTGGCCGCGCCAATGAGCCTACCAGAAGTTCAGACACTGGAGATAAGATAGGTACGTATATTTGTGAATATAAACGACTCCTTTGGCAATGTATTCACTAAAATCGAGCAAACTAGATGCAAAACCTGACAGTACCTTGCCTGTCTTGACCTTGCACTATAAGGTGTCCCCCAGAAACTCCGCGTCATGCATGCGGCTCACTATAATTATGAGATCAGAGGTTCGCATCCACAAGAATGGAGGATACACCTAAGTCCCATGGGATAACCTCCCATAGGACACCCTCCTATAGCATAACCTCTTCCTTAGCAACTTCTCATAGGACAACCTCATATAGAATAACCTCCTATAGGATAACTAGTTTAGTCTCAACCTAACCTGATCTTTCCTATGTTTCCTCTAGCTCTTATTACCTATATCTACTTACCTGGTTGTTGGCCTTCTATGCGTGTACCTAGGCACCCTCTGTTTTCACGGGTGCGAGTCTCCAATCACATAATTATCTGCAAAGATTTTGTTTTTCCAATTTTTCAGCTTTGTTGGACAGTTGCAACATCTACACTTGCCCCCTTGCCACTCGCCACCCCCGGAGTAGGCCCCACGCTGCTCCCTCGGTCGCTGTCGCTCTCAATATGAACAAGCTTTGCCTTCCTACTCTCCAATGTCAATTAACGAACTCTTGTTATGGAACGAGGGTGTCTTACTCTTTGCGCTTGATGTAAACGTCCAGAACGTGAGTCGCGATGATCAGAGACACAGCACAGCCGAGGCAGAAAGAAAAACCCTTGGGATAGTTCGGCGACTCCACAGTGGGAAACGTCAGCAGCGGCGTCCAAGCTGTCGAAGATTGAGCGATGATGGTAATTAAAACCAGTGTGAAGGACCGCTGCTCGGGAGAGTCTCGGAGGATGGTGTTAACCCAGCCATGCAAAACACTAGAAAGCGCATTGGACCAATACATGGTCGCGAATGCGAACCACTTCGCGCCTTCAGGGATATCCCAGACAACGAGCATGATCAGCCCAGTGACGTTCCAGAGTGAGGAAAACGTGATTGCCCAGGCCGGGCCTAGAACCAAGTCCGATAGAAAGCAAGCGACCAGGTTGTACAATATCCCCAGCGCAGGTGCGATGGTCCCCATCTCGTTGACCTGGGCCGGACTATACCGACCCAGGCTCTTGATCCACAGCAAGAAGCTGCCGGTGCTTTTGTGTATTCCAGCGTTCCAGAACAAAATGTCCACGAGGACAACAGTCCAGAATTGTGGGCTGAGGAAGATCTGTTTAAGGTGGCCGAGCTTGAACTTGCCGCGCGTGACGTGACCGCCGCGCTCGAGCCGGGCTTTGGCGATCTTGATATCGTGCTCGTTGAGGATCCAGCGGTTTGGTTGTTCGACGGTGCCGGGCAACAGGAAATAGCCGAGAATGCCAACGGGGATGGTGATGATTGCGCAAATGATGTACATCCAACCTTTTTGAGGTCGAAGTTAGCAAGGATTGATTGCTTTGATGGCGACCCTATAGCCGCCATGGTTATGGGGTTGGGGTGATACATACGCCATCCCGACATTCCCTGGACTCCCTCCAAGCGATGCGAAGCTCCGGCTGCGATGAGGCCGGCCGTCAGGGTTCCGAGGTTCAACCCAGTGTAAAAGATGCCGCCTCGTCGGGCGATCTCGTGCCCTCGGTACCAAGAGCCTGTGAGAGTGATCAGAATCCTCTGACACGCCTATAAAGTCAACTAGCTGTATAACTTACCAAAGACATAGTGCATTGCTGGAAAAAAAGCGGCCTAAGGTGACCAGTCAGTAGGTTTTCAGGGAAGAAGCGTAAGTAGGCCAGGACAAACCTCGAAGAACCCAATCAGGAAGCGGTAGGCAGCCATCTCTCCGAACGAGTGTGCACGGTACTGGAGAAGGGTGAATAAACCCCATAGTATGTCCATAGCTGGAATTGTCCAGTACATGGGGACGTATGTGAAGATGAACATAAACGGTATCATGCCCACAACGGCGCCAACAGTATACATTGTCTGGAGTTCCACGAGCTCATTCCCTCTGAAACCGAGCTCCTCTTTCATCCCTCCAACGTAGGCATTGTCTATAGGGGTCAGAGGCGATCTCGCATCGGATTGGTTGGATAAACATACTTAAGTTTGCCTGGTCTACGTAGTAGGATTGGTTAGCTACCGGCAAAACGCACAGGGAAAGGCTGGCATCGAACCTATGTATTTGACCCAGTACGCAAGCACAGCGTATGGGACCACGATCAGATCCAGCTTGATAATGAATTTGCGCTCCTCAGGCGTGTCATCTGTCTCAGACATCAGTATGATGTTTCTTGACCTTGTATCATGCTGGTATCAATAGTGCGCCAACTTGGAACGATGAGCTGGGATGGGAAACAGAGACGAAAAATCACGAGACACCTACCGTCGGAATACCACTGTATCTTCCACCATTTTTCTCTAGGAACCGTATCTGCTGCCATGTTCGGGCGCTCAGCGTGTATAAGCGACCTCGAGCAAACTGTATGTTTCTTTTAGAGAGTCCCAAAATGAACTCGAAAGTTGCAGAAATAGTCCAGGTATTTTCAACACATCATGATATTATTCTCGGGCGCAGAAAGTGATACCCGACCCCCATTGACCCCCCCTGCACGTCAAAATGTTCTCACCCGCCGATTGCGTGAGAGCGTGTCGGGCTTATGCCATAACGAAGCGACACTCGAATTGGGCCTCGAATCGACGGAAAGAGTCCCGCTTTCCGGAAGTGGGGAAAGCTGCACGAACCCGATAGCACGGCTCGCCTGCCACCAGGCGAACTCGTGAGGCTTGGCAGGAATGGTGAGCGAGCTACAGTACCGCAGCAAGGTGGTAACGAGAGATACAGGTGGGGCTTCTACCCAGGAGATGGTGCGCATTCGGCCTGGGCAGGACTGCGGATAAGGGATGCTGCGTAGAAGACTGTTCGGCAGGGGATTCTGCTATTAATGCTTGATGATGCAGCATGTCCATTCTTTTTAACTGAAAGGGGGTTGGTTCAGGGTGCGCGATTTCGAATAGTTATCATTAATAGAACACACAGAAAGGTAGAACAGCAGCACTAAGAGTGATCCAAAGACCAAATCGTCTGATCACTTTTCTTTCATAAATAGCATAACCACAAGTCATCTCAATTAGTTTTTAATAGCTAGTGACCACAGTTGGACTAGTAGCTGACTCTAGGGAAATGTTAGAAGAAAATGTCAGGACTATCTCGGGGCAATCTCAGAGAAATCTCAAGGAAATCTCAAGGAAAGGGTTTAGGGACCGTTCTTCTTTAAGCAACTATATTACTTTAATCTTTACATCCATCAATGATCATTGTTGTCCCATTTCCCATGTTCACTCAAAGCTTCGAAGGTTATCCTAGCGCCTATCTCTCTAATCTGCAGCTCCTGAGCTGGTCTGCGATCACTGCATCTGCCTCTGGGGTTGGAGAGGTCTGAGGGTCTAACCCTAATTGGTGGATTGTGCTTCGGCAGGCACAGTAAACAATGAGCTCTGTGGGTCGACGCGTGCCGAGCACTCCAGCGTGATCTTACGACCGAAGACAAACAGGAGTGGATTTAGCGTCGACAATCGATCAAGCGGCACACAACTCGCCCGGCATATTTCGTAATGCCAGGAACACAACCCAGAGCTATCAAGCGGAAGGCAAACAATAACCTCGCAGGTTCGAAGGCGAAAGGCCCGGTCAAGTTTCAGCGCACAACGCTGGATGCATTCTTCGCTCCGAGGCAGACGGCACCTGATGTCCACGCTGTATATAAGGAGAAAGACATTGTGGAAGGTCCCCTGCCCAACAGCTTGTCGGCACAGAAAACAAAATGGAGGTTCGATGTCGGTCTCAGCGCTGAGCAAGAAGCGGTGTTGCGGATGGTTGTAGATGATGGGAGGAACATTTTCTTCACGGGCTCGGCAGGTTAGTTGCTGTTATCTCTTAGTTAAAGACTGGGGAGACGGTTTTGATATCTCAATGCTGATGATCGTGCAGGCACGGGCAAATCATTGCTTCTGAGAGCCATCATTAAGGCTTTACGGGAGAAATACGCCAATAAGACAGACTCTCTGGCCATCTGCGCCAGCACTGGCATGGCCGCACAGAACATTGGTGGTTTGTAATTAACCTGTTACGTCTCATCGATGGCTAGTTTATACTAAATCCGTCGCTTCACAGGGACAACGCTACACGCTTGGGGTGCGATCACTCCAGGCATCTTTGATATAGAGAAGCAAATCAGCTACATCAAGACATGCAGGCCTGCCCATCGACGGTGGAAGATGGTCAAAGTCCTTGTCATCGACGAAGGTGTGTACAATCCGCGCTGATCATAGGCTTTCCTCGGGTTGCATTATTGACGCTCCGCTCCACAGTGTCCATGGTCGACGGCCAGCTTTTCAACCTCTTGGCCGCCCTCTCAACAATCCTGCGCAAGAAGACGGACAGGCCATTTGGAGGGATCCAAGTAAGCTATTCCAGGAGTCTGTGATCTTTCAATGCGCCCCTTCTGACTGCCACAAGATTGTTGTCACGGGTGACTTCTTCCAGCTGCCACCTGTCACTCAGGGCGGGAAGGATGTGTTCTTTGCATTCCAGAGTGATGCATGGAAAGAGAGCATCGAGAGAACCGTAACTCTCACTCAAGTCTTTCGTCAGAAGGATAGTGGTGCGTCTTCGAGCCCCCGGGCATATTCCCTCATCAATACTTACACACCATCTTCCAATTGCAGATTTCGTCAACCTACTCAACGAGCTTCGCCGCGGCGAGATCCCTCCGGCAACACAAAGAGTTCTAGCCAACCTGTCCAGGCCCCTCCCACAAGATGATGGCCTCCTTCCCACCCAGCTGTTTCCCCTGCGCACCGAGGTCGACCGCGCCAACGCATCCCGCCTCGCGGCCCTCGGCGGCCCCGTGCACACATTCGTGGCGCGAGACTCGGGATCCGCGGAACCAGGCAAGAGGCAGAGACTTCTCGATAACATGATGGCGGTCGGAGTGCTGGAGCTCAAGCGGGACGCGCAGGTGATGCTGGTCAAGAACGTCAACGAGACCCTCGTGAACGGCAGCGTGGGGAAGGTGCTCGGGTTCAGCGCGCCGGTTGATGGTAGCGGTGGTAAAAACAACAATAACAAGAAGTCCCACCAGGGCGGCGGTTCTAATGTTGAGTTGTTACCGCTGGTTGAGTTCAGCACGTTCCGCGGCAAGGAAAGGGTGCTCGTGGCTCGTGATGAATTTCGGGCTGAGGATAGTGAGGGGAAGCTGCTTGCGAGGCGGGTACAGGTATGCTTGCTTCCTACATCATCTGCTGAGCTTCTTGGTCTTGAGGGGCCGCTGATTCCGCACTCAGATCCCACTCGTCCTGGCATGGGCCGTATCAATCCACAAGGCACAAGGCCAGACAATCCAGCGAGTCAAGGTTGATCTGAGCAAGGTCTTTGAAAAGGGCAAGTGGCACACTGAACGACCGTGTTGAATTGCGAATTGTGCGGCTAATCTCACTTTCCGACGTGTAGGTCAAAGCTATGTGGCCCTGTCTCGAGCATCCAGCATGGCAGGGCTCCAGGTCATCGGCTTCGATGCGAGGAGGGTGAGGGCACATCCTCAGGTTGTAGAGTGGAGCAAGAGCTTAGAGCAGGCATCATGAGCCCAGTATTAGTGGCTTGTTTCTGTAAATCTGAGGGTTGAGCTGATTCAAGAGGTCCCTTAGAACAATGCATCTGTACAGTCTCTTGTTTTGAATTGCATCAACCATGTTGTGACTGGGCCAGCAGAGGATACTGGAATTCAGGGTTGCGACCTCCCCCCCCCCTTGGCCCCTCACCCTCACAGACACGGATAGGGGGACCCTCTCCTGCACAGCTTTGTCATCAAGTTTGTCATCAGGGTCAAGAACGAGCCAATAGCGTGTAACAGAAAATGCATGGCGCTGCTGCCTGGCGACCAAAGAGGCCGCCCCCAGCCATTTGGATGCCTTATTTCTCGCGAGCTGGATCATGATGCCGTCTGAGCCTCAGTTTTCTTTCTTTCACTGACAGTTTTACCGACAAAATCGTTTCTTCTGAGTCATCGAGGCCACGGAGGCTTTCAGGCAGGAACTTTTGTAGGGTTAGGCTGCAGCTCATTGGCTCGTTGCCCCGCCGCCAAACGAAGCACAACCGTGACGGTCTGCCGTCCCTTGGCCGTTGCTGACGACATCAGACCTGGGAGCAAACACTCAAACAGAGAGTTTCACTCGACCACTTCCGTTTCTGCCTCTTTTGGGAGCCTGCATCCCTACAAACGGTGGGTTGGGCAAGTATAAAGAATCTCGCTGTGTTCGTAGCTGCAGCCACTTGACCTGACCATCCTTCCTACCAACCACTCATCCACCACAACCTGGTGTCACAACTTCACCACTACCAACCTCATTGTATCACTTTCACCAGCATCACCTCATCTTGGCCTTCTGAGTACCAACCATCGCCTTCATACAGTCGACGCTCATTGACCACGGTCGTGCATCATGGACGCCGCTCACACCCAGGAGTATCGCGTTCGCGACCTGCCCACGCGGTCCATCACGCTTTTCCCCACCCGCGCCCAAGTCGTGCGGGACATCCGAAACGTCGTCCTCAAGGTATGTATCTACCCATCTCTACCCTCCATCCACCCATGTCTTCCAATGATTATCAAGAACTAACACTATTTCCAGCCCGGTCTGAATCAGATTACTGTCGTTGGTCTGACTCCAACAGTCGATGAGCACTCCATCAAGGTTGAAGGCACCGGCTCCGCAATCATCTCTGATATCTCAGTCCAGCTTCTGGACAACGCAGACATCTTCCAGGAGATCTACCCTGATCCCGACAAAGACGACTCCGACGAGTCGGATGATGATGATGCTTCGACCAAGGATTCCGACGATGAAGCTCTCACCCCGGCCAAGAAGGAGCTGAAGGAGCTGGAGGAGAAGCTTGTGGCCGTGCAAGATGACATCAAGCGAGAAGATGAGGTTGTATCGAACGCAGAGAAGCGTTTGACCCTGCTCGAGGAGTATGGAAGGAAGGTCGAGCTCAAGTCTGGAGCTGACGTTGGCGAGATCGTTGACGTTTACGATGCCCAGCGACGCAAGACCTTCCAGGATCACATGGATGCAACGGTTCGCCGGCGAAAGCTCAATGCCGAGGTCTCTGACCTTCAGAAGAAGAAGAACAAGCTTCAGCTCCAGATTCAGAAGGAGGACAAGAAGCGCAACAAGGCCGCTCTGAAGGAGGCTGAGGCCAAGCGCAAGAAGAATCAGCTCCTCGTTGCCCGCCTCGAGAAGAAGCAGAAAGAGGAGACACGCATTCACAACGAGAGGTGCAAGTTCTGGCCGCGCTCTTGCTACACTGTCCGCATCACTCTTGACGCAACTCAGTACACACCTATCTCATCCCGCCGGTCGTCGTTCGCCTCCGTGACCGATCTCGTGAAGCCCGTTGCCGACGAGCCTGCAGACTCTGCTTCTCAAGGTACCGAGGTTCCGTCTTCAACCTGCGATATCTCCCTCTCCTACGTCACATCTGCGGCGTTCTGGTCCCCATCCTACGACCTACAGCTCAACACCACGGCCAACACCGGCACCCTCTTCTTCGACGCCCAGCTCACCAACAATACCTCCGAGACGTGGAAGGACTGCAAGATCATCCTTTCTACCTCCCAGGCCATCTTCGCCGGCCTGCAAGACGACATCCCGAAGCTCGTGCCGTGGCGCATCAAGCTCGCTGGGAGGTCCGATGGCCACCGCGCTGGTGACATCACAAACAGCTCCGAGGAGGTGCAACAGCGGCGCAAAAATCAGAACACTTCTACCTCCACGTCCCAGGAACGCCATGGTGCTCATCTGATTGGTATCACCGGTCAGCCTTTGCAGAACAAAAATCTGCAGGATTACCAGTCGCAACTGGCATTGCTGGAACAGCAAAACAAGAGGCGAATGATGATGGCACGCCAAGAACAGCCGCAGCCGCAACAAATGCAAGCGCAGCAACAGCAACAACATATGCAAATGCAACAGCAAATGGCACCGCAGTCCCATGCGTTCGCGTCAACATCCAATCAAGCCATGTCTGGCGGATTGTTCGGTGCCCGGGGACCCAGCACCTCCGCGTTCGGCAGCAGCGCCCAACAAACTGGCAGCGGCTTGTTCGGTGGCGGGACCAACACGCACAACGATGCCATCCCACCTCCTCCCGCGGCTGCACCAGCCGCTGTCGCCTTCCGCAAGGTAGCTCCGCAAGAGTTTTCTCTCGAATATGCCAGCCAGGACGCCCCCAACGACGTACTCAACGACTTCGACTTCGACAGCTTCCTCCTCGACTTCCAGGAGTCGGCGGTCGAGGAGACGGGCATGACCACGACGTACGACCTGCCGGGCACCAAGACGCTCGCGCCCAGCAGCAACGCCTCCAAGCAGCGGGTGGCCAGGATCCTCTTCAGCAACGTCGGCTTCAGCCACACCGTCGTGGCCAAGTACCGCCCCGCGGCGTTCCTCAAGGCCAAGTTGCGCAACGCGAGCAAGCTGTCGCTGCTCCGCGGCCCCGTGGGCCTCACCCTCGACGGCACCTTCATGGGCCGGTCGACGCTGCCGCGTTGCTCGAGCGGCGACTCGTTCACCATGAGCCTGGGTGTCGACCCCACCATCAGGGTCATCTACCCCAAGCCGGACGTCAAGCGCGGCCAGACGGGTGTCTTCTCTAAGGAGGATAGCACCGGCTACAGGCGGTCCGTCACCATCACCAACACCCGCGGCGCCACCTCCCACACCAGCGCCGACGGCACAACCACCACCAACGGCAAGCCCGTCCGCCTCATCGTCCTGGACCAGGTCCCCGTCAGCGAGGACGACAAGCTGCGCGTCGACATCGCACACCCGCGCGGCCTTTCCGAGGGCGGCAGCGGCGTCAGCACCGGATACCAGCACCAGGGGGCCGGCCCGAAGGACGGCGGCAAGGGTGGCTGGGGCTCGGCCGTCGCGACGCTCAAGAAGAGCGGCGAGGTCAGCTGGGACGTCGAGCTGCACGCCGGCAAGGGCGTCAGGCTGGACCTCGAGTACGAGGTCTCGCTGCCTTCTGGGGACAGGGCGGTTCAGTCGTCTGATGCGAACTAAATCGAAGCGCGGGCAGCAGAAGTAGCGCTCCTGTTGGTGTCCGCAGGTTTGAGGCGCATCGGGAAATGATTATTGGTGTTTATCAGGGCAAGGCGATGGGTTGGTTGGGTTTATTCGAGTTGGGCAAATCGTGGATACGAAAAGGGAACATCAGGCATTAGCCCCTCATGACTTGGGACTTCTGTTCTCGTAACTGAGTGTTTTGGATTTAGATAGTTAGGTAGTCTGGCACTGATGTGTCGCATAAATTGTGAGACGATGAGCCACATGTGCAGATGGATCTTCCATCGTGTCCCAAATTGCCTACATCCTCGTGTTCTGTATATCCTATGATGATGGTAGATACCATGTATAGGCTGGCACCACAGCTGTGCACGCACGGCGCTGTTTCTCCCGTCGCTGCAGTGCAATAGTACGTAACTCTTGAAATCTGGAAGGAAGGAACTGTGGGATGTGTGAGCTGATCAATTGGTCTCACTGAAATCAGCCCACCGACCCTGTTGCCTCAATTTCCCTTATTGACATCATGCAACCTCTCTTTATCCATTTCGCCGAGGACGGTAAGTATAGTGTGATATTCATCATTCAATTAGATAATCATAAAACTCATGACTTTTGACAGTCATGTGTGTTGTAATATATGAGAAGAACGTCAACATGAAACCCAGAAAAGGGTACAAGCGCTCAAACCAATTCTGCCAGTGTGCGTGTGATGATTTCGTGATGATCTGGCGACGACGCGTACCATTCAGAGTACACAAGGCAAGGCAACTTGTTAGAAACCGATATGCATTGCGTTTTGACGATCAATGTGTACAGGGCAGTAGGGCAGTAATGCTGTTCTGTATACTGCGGAGCACAAATCGATCAACAAGGCCCACAGTGGACCGCCTCGCGTTCTTAATCTTCTGCCCTGCAAAGATGAAATCGCCGAATCTGATCTCCTTTATGCATTGGCCAAGTGGAACTTCAGGAGCAGACGCGTACACAACGAGGAAAACGAGCGACAGCATGAGCTGATTTGTAGGGTCGTTCAGAGTCGGGAGACGAGGCTCTGGGGGACAGTATTGACGAGACAAGGCGACCGAACGTTATCTGTCATGCTGCATCTTCTTGGCCCTCGTACACCATTTCATAAAGTTCTTGTCTGCTTCGGGAGCATCCGAAATGTTCAAAGGGCACTCGAGCGCAAATATCCCACCGACAATGTCTACGTAGCGACTCGTCAAGGTTAGGATCTCAACCAATGCTCCACTCTGGTCTCTTCTGAAGCTCATCCTGCTAGAAAATAGTATCCCATTTGCACCTCTCTGACAATCCAGAGTGTTTTGGTCACTCTAGGTGGTGAACAAGCGAGACATGGGATTATATTAGTATGCCGTGTCGAGGGGCACGGGAAAGTTGGACTCCGGTTAGCAATCTCAGGTAATGTGCCAGGTACTAGCTAGAGGTTATTTTAGCCTCGACCGTTGTCTCTAAGCACCCCGACCCTGGTCGGAGTGGGTCGTTCAGCCAGCATACCCACGCTACTGGCCTTGTTGTCCCATTCATCCCCTTAAGTGGAACCGATGCATGTGAGCAGACGAAGGTCGTGGCCCCTTAGAGGGCCTGTATATCACAGTAGTCAACCAACCCTTGGGGGCTTAGCTAGGCTGCCAGGCCCGAATACCACCTCCTAGGCCAGAGAGAGTCTGATAGCGATTTTAACTATTACGGCCCCGGCCAAGGGGATCTACCCGAGACTCCCCTGAAGATAGGTTCGGTTACACTGTGTAGGGAGGGAGATAAGGCAAGCTGTGTGTTATGTCGCATCGAGCCAGGGTAGCTGCTGCGGTTGGGCTTCGCGAAGCTTTCACTTTATGCGAGGCGCGGAGGAGCTGTCGATGCGCGCGGGATGATGGCCGGGGTTGTGCAGCGACAAAACCTTGGAATGCTTGCTCGCCGTGTCAGGTCGGTTGGGGTTCGCCAAGAAATATGATTGCATCGTGGGTGCAATAGTCCCAGTCGGTACGAGGAAAGGTTATTGTCCCGAGTCGCGGAAATCTTTGTGCTCAATCACAGCAAAAACCGGATCTCGTGAGGTCGCGTTCGCCCGATTTACCCTCGTCCACGGGAGTCGAGAGTGGGTGGCGGCTTTTTTTGTGCACATCCCACCGGAGAGCCTGCACTCTCTGATTCTTGGAATGCGGGTTGCAAATCAGGGATTCTGGGTGGGTCTGCGCGGTGGGAGAAAAAGGGGCGCCACTGCGGCCGACAGCCCCAACGCCTCTCAAACCTGCGTCCCTATCACAAGGGCAAAAGCACGGCTCCGGTAAAATGCGGTATATCTCGGACTGTCGGGTGAAGCAATGGCACGACCGCGCAGCTGTGCATTGGATAAGAGTAATAAATCCATTCGCTTCGCGGTCGAGAGGCGAGAGTATTAATAAATGGCAGGGCGGAAGCTGTTCGCTTATATAAGTGGCCTCCAGGTTTAGTGTAGTAAAGTGTGGCCGATAGTGAATTTTGACGACTCAGGGGCTCGGGAATTCCAACGCCACAGGACCCATTCTGTCCGTGTAACGAGGGCCCACTTGCGGTTCCTCGGTAGCCTTGGTCCACCGGCAATGGATATCCTGTAAAATTAATCGCCAATTAGCTGCTGCAACTGGCTGAGTTGGCCCGGAGGTGCGATTGGGGGCCCTTGCTATACACGGTATGGCCTGCTTCTGGAAGTGTGGGTTTTTTCCCTCTGTTCCCTTGCAAGGGCCATGGCTTAGATTGGGACATTTTCCCACGAGACCACGGAGCCTCCAAGACCTCCTAATCCGTGCCCCCCATCCCCCCCATCTGCGGACGTGGGAAGACACAACACCTCTGCCCCGTCCGGCGCAAGCATTCACCCCTGCGCATTGTAAATAAGGGCCAACACCAGAGCAGCCCAGAATCCGCGAGCTGAGCGGTCAAGGGGACAATGCGGAGTGCCCACCGAAAGATGCCCCCCGGCCACCATCCGAGATTAAAACCGGAGAGCGCGAGATCGTGACGTACCGTCGTGGCCGCTCCTTTTGACTTTTTATAAACTGCATCGCAGCCACAACACTCTCTTCACAGCTTGTTCGCGTCCGGTCTCCTCCCGTCCCAGCTCCCTCTGCACGCCAAAAAGTTCCCAGCCGACAATAAGTCAACAGTGAACCACAGAGGGCCCGCCTGCCAAGCCGCCAGACCAACATACAATCCACCTCGACAGACCAAGCAAAACAACACATCCCTCAAGATGATTATCGTTCCCCTGTTCATGGTCGAGGTCTTCGTGATCGTTCTTGGTATTCTCCTCGCCTTGATCATCACCTTGGGAAGGCTTGGGGATATAAGCTTCAGCAGGAATTAAGCTTCTGGGAGCCAAGTCGGAGACGCGCAGGCCCCAAAGCGCACATTTACACACAAAATCCGGCTCCGGGAATCCGGCTGCGGCCGTCGGAAACCCACTATGCGTCTATAACCCACGAGGGCTGGAATCGGCCGGCCGGGCGCAAAAATATGACTGATCAGGTTTGTCCAACGGCTCGATTTCTTTTTTTCTATATTCTGGACGACTTCGGTCCTGAAGCTGTCCGGCCCTGCCCGCTCGTATGCTCATTCTCCATGTTCCAGCATCCGAACCCGTCGAAGCCTGAATCATCCGACCATAAAAAAAAACTACAATACCTGGTCTCGAGGCCTTCGATGATGTGAAAAAGGGTGCACGCACGTGCCGGATGGCACGGCCATTACCGATCGGTATGCCCCGTGAGGCAGTGCAGTGATTAATTTGTGGAGTCACGGGCGTTTACCGGAGCATACAAGGGATGGATAGGAGTCAAGGAGTTTTGGCTTACTACTGCACGCATTTGGATCAATCGGATACGGGCGAAACAACCAGCATATAAACAAAGGTGGCAAAAGAAAGCTGCCGCATTATCCGGCACTGCCAGCCAGCCGGTCAGATGAGGACGCCGTCCTCCATCGATACAATAATTTTCAACATCGCGTTCCAGAATGGAGGCAACACTCCTCTGGCGCCCCCCGACTCACATCTGACCTTGTCTCTCTCTTTCTCTGACCACATCTTTCTCGTATCAGCGAGACCGTCTCGTCGCAACAATTGTTGTGAAATGGTGTTGCTGAGACTCCAATACCTATCCTTATGACAGTCGAAACCACGTGATTTCATTCCCTATGCTGAAACTTTATGTCCAGGACTACAGGATAACGCCACAACATTGGCGGTGTACGAGCTTTGCTCGGATCTCCGTCACGCGACTCCCGATCTGGGGAGTGCGAAACGCCCAACCCCACGTCGGGAGTCGCGCTACATATTCACAAAAGCGACACATACCAATACAACAAAACAGCCACAATTTCAAAGTTGCAAAAAAGTGATGACAGGAAGTGAGATGCTTCTTAGACACTGCCCGAGCCGTTCAAAATCCGGGAGGTTGTTTTCGGTCGCCGAATGGGCACCCGGGTCTCCGATCTGAAGCGACATTCCAACGAAAGCATTCAGTACTTCAAGACGCGCGCCACCGACGTGTCGTGCCAGTTCTCGATGAGCAGGTAGGGAAACTCAAACACCGCGCGTACGCACACCTTAATAAGCCTGGAAAGCACAAAGACCTCAGAGTCGACAGTCCCGACCAGAGGAAATTTGTGCCGAGGACAACTCCATTGGAGTTTATCCCCCAGGCGTGTGGCTAATCCAGAGAAGACTAGGCTACATGAAAAAAAGGTCAGATAGACAGCCCGACTCTTTCCAACTATTTTCGACATACGCAGCGTGACTAGAACCATTGTCGAGCAGGAACTCCATTCAGTCCTCAAGTCTGTCTAGGCGGCCGCCTTCAAAAGTTTCCTCTCATCAGGATGGATGAAACGGGCTAAGCAAGATAGATAACCGTAGCATGGCCGGCCATCGGCTCCGGTATTTAGACGGCAGTGGTAAGATGGGCCGGAGCTAGTGGGGCCGTTGCACCTCCGACGTTTGTCGGGATGCCCAGACAGCCAGTCTAGGTGCTGCCTCCAACAAGCCATTTGCCCGCCAGGCGTTAGCGCCGTCAAATCAAGTTTTATGCTACACGCTTAGGCTGTCATCCTTGACAGCCGTTTCTCCAAAACCCAATAGAATGGTTTGTGGCGGGTTCAGCCGTTCACATGCAAGTCGCATAGTGTCTGTTTAGCTTTTGGGGGCGGCCACGCTGCCGGTGACGTCGTGGGTGACGTTGTGGCTCGTCACGCCACACTCTTGGTCACCCTCCTACTGTTTCGAGTGTAAAAGATAGGAAGGTGTGGCTGACATTTAGATCTTATCCCTAGGAGAAAATGAGAAAAATAAACACTGCAAGGACACTGCGCATACTGTCGAGCTCGTTGCGTGCTTGTTCCCTCGTATTTGCAGCATTATCATCTAGTTGAGAATATCATTTTACAACGAACCTAGAACACACAGTGTGGCATCAACTTGAACCACGTACACAACCGATAGCCATGTCACGAACTTTGCTCTTGTGCCATATCCATGGCTTCAAGGTGAGTTTTCGAAGCGGTCAGGCTTGAAGCATCAACCCATAGAAACAACAGTGATGCTAACATTGCACCTTCAGGGCAGCGATGACAGTTTCGGTACTTTCCCTGAGGTATGTAGACCGTCTTTAGCAGGGTCATCATTCCGGTAAACTAACTAAATCTGCTCGTCAGGACCTCAAAAGGCATCTGAGCAGTCAGCTCCCCGACCATAATGTCGAGTCTGTCGTATACCCCAAATATGCTACCAAAGGAGAGCTCACAGAAGCCAGCGTCAACTTCCTAGAATGGTAAGACTGTCCTTTCCTTAGCCTGGCCGAGACCTGCCTCTGAACTAACAGCACAACAGGCTCAAGGAACGAGTGATGGACGTTAGGAAGGCCAAGCTTGAGAAGCCCTGGCCACCAAACGACAAGAACGTCGGTGTCATCCTCATTGCCCACTCCATGGGCGGCTTCGTAGCCACCGAAGCCCTCTTCCACATCCTGGACGAGCGCGCCACCAGCGACGACCCGAAGGCCCCGCTGTTCCCTATGATCCAGGGTATCCTCGCTTTCGACACGCCCTTCAACGGCCTCGCCCGCTCCATGTTCGTCTACGGTGGCTTCTCCAACTACCAAAAAGTCAGCTCGGTCTTCAACGTCATGACGGCGCTGTCCGCCGCCCCTGCCAGCATCAGCACGGCTCTCAAGCGGGGTGCCGGCTCCGTCCCTGGTGCCAACAGGACCACGAGCCCAGCGGCGTGGAAGACGTGGCAGCTCGTCGCGGTGCGTACGGGAACGGTCGGCGCCATCGCTGCGGGTGGCGTGGCTGCCTATGTCCACCGACAGAAGATCATGGACGGCGTCCAGGGCATGAGGAATCTGAAGAAGCAGGATATTGTCGAGGGGTACCAGCAGGGAGTGGACCGCCTCGGTCAGGGTCTTGCTTATGTCAACAAGGGCAACGTCGGGCAGTCGTTTGCCTGGCTGAGTGACCACCTCACGTTTGTCGGCGTGCTCATGAAGCAGCAGGAGCTGAACAAGAGGCTCGAGCGGCTTGCGAACCTGAAGGGCATCGGCATCCACGATATCTACTGCTCGATGGGTGAGAATGGGTACTGGAGCGGCGGGTATTTTGTACCAGAGAGGACATTCTGCGCTGTTCCGGCGGACGATCAACCCGCCAGCAACTTATTCTCCAGGCATGTCGTCGAGAACGCCGAGGACGAGATCCAGGCGCACATGTCGTTGTTCAAGTCTGACAAGAACGAGGATTACAAACTCATGATCGACAAGGCGACCAAGCTGGCCATCACCTGGTTCAATGACGACTCCGAGATAGTCGACAACCCCGAGATCACAAAACCAAGCCCAGCCGACTCCGCCGAGAACGCCATCAAGGCCACAGACGAGGGCGTCGAGGTCGAGGGGGAAAAGGGCACGACGACAGAGAATGTCGGCGAAACCCAAGCTTCGGAGGACAGCGACGGAATGCCCGACGAGTCGCCCCTCGACATTGCCGCCGCCGCCTCCCTCGTGCCCCTTCCAACCGAAGGCGGCGAGGACGCAGCTACCGCCGAGGGCGGGGAGGCTTCCGTGGCCGAGGTCAAGGACAAGCAGAGCTACTATAGGTACCTGATGGGGATCGCCCAGTCTACCGGCACGGGCATCTCCCAGGCCAGCTCTGGCGTCAAGGGGTACATCCCCACGAAGCTGCCGAGCATGCCTACAATGCCGAGCATGAGCATGCCGAGCGTCAGTGTGCCCAATGTTAGCGTGCCGGGCGCCGGATTCTTTTCCAAGAAACAGGCGTCGAGTGCTTCTGAGGATAGTGCAGCTGCTGCCGCGACATCGACAGCTAACCAACCGGCGGAGAACGTTGAGAAGAAGGAGGAACCTAAGATTGCGGAGGATTCTGCTTTGCCCAAGGGTGAGGTCCAGGAAAAGGCTAGCACTACTACATGAGTTGATTGACGTGGTTTGCTTTGGGTACATCCTTGGATGACCTTGCTCATCTGGATTGTTATGACTTGAGTTTGTTTTGCGGACTGATGCCCCTAATACCAACTTCCTTTCAATTCAAGCCTAATTTGCTTTCTATTATCACGAGCTAAACTGAGCTGTGGTATTTTTGCGCAGCCTTTGAACATAGTTTGGCATGCGTTTGGTTTATAACTAGATAGTATTTGGAATCGACTTGCAGTCGCCCATTGAATTGTGACTTCCTTAGGTAAAGATTATCAATCTTAAAATGGCACCCTAGATCAGTTGTCGGATAAATCGTTAACTTGGCGGCTAATCCAGCAGATCAATAATCAGAAGTGGGCCCAAGGTAGTAAGCCGCGCGCATCAACTTCGCCACACGACGAGTATGCGATTTGGAATCATCCTGCCCATAGAAGCAAACAGACGACTAATGGTCCAGACGTTCAGCCTCACGATCAGACGATCACCGCGTGCCCGCCGAGGCTGAATCACTGTAGTACATATCAAATAGGTCTTAGCTGAGACCATAGATGGCTACGACTGCAGACGTTCGTATTGGCTACTGTTAGTCGGCCCTTCACGTCGACGCTCAACATTGGCAAAATCATGTGCTTACTGAGCTGATACGAGAAACTTCTCTTTGCAAACATCGTGTGCATCATGCCGACATAACCGCGGGTCTCGATTCTGCAGTATAAAGAGGCGCTGCGTCTCTCCATTACTTGTCTTGTCGAGTTCACCACCATCACAGAAATCATCAAGACACCATCCCTCAGCCATTCCACTCGCTTTGTTCAAGGTTGAACCTCCAGCCCAAGCCGCAATAATGAAGTACTTCCAGGCCATCTCCATCATCTCCGCCCTCGCCGGGCTCACCTCCGCCGCCCCGGCAGCCGAGTCCCGCCAGTTCAAGGCCGTCATCACCTTCAGCGGTGCCGCGGCCTCTTACACCCTTGACGTCCCAACCGACGCAACAGTCTTCTACACCAGTGAGTTCAGATAGAGAAAGAGAGACCACAGAATCCCTGCCCTAAACACCCCCCTCGCTCCCAACTGCGAGATCATTGTGTTCTGACCAAAAGAGTAGACAACGGTCTTGCTGTGGACACCATCAGCTCCCTGGGCGGTGCGACTTGCTCCTTCTCCGGCGTTGACGGAGCCACTGTCACCATTGTCGGCGCCCGCAGTGCTACTGTTGCGCCCCCTCAGGCTATCGTGAGCGGCAGCTGCTTGGCATTTTAAATCACGGGCTGAGTTGCACGGCGAAACTCAAATTTGCCGTCGGCATTTGACGTGGAAATAGATTCGTGGTCCATTTATGGAGGATTTAGATCTCAGTAATTAATAATCATCACGTCTATTTCTCACACCGAGGTGTATATCCACTGCCTCGAAGATGAGACTCAATCGGAATGAGTTTTGACAAGATGTATATAAACCTTCTGCCTCCAGATGGAAAGAATTCTATTATAGCGTGTAGGAGCTCCAAACATAATGAAGTTCGGCCGTCCGGAAAATGCGATTATATTGCGAGTGATACTGATCTCACTCACATCGAGAATATTTTCTCCTGGAACGATTCCTCCCAGTTAATTTGGACTCCGCTCGCGGTGGACTCTAAATCGGTGAGGCCATCCCAAGCGGCAACCCTCTCGCCAGGTCCAGTTTCATCATGTTGCCCTATAGATGACGCCTGCGTAAAACCACAAAAGGCCTCCCCGGCACCTCTTGCCAAACTTTAGTGTTACCCCGTGAAATCAGCAATGTCTTCCGACTCCCGACTGGTTGGAAAACGGTCGTTCGTTACTAGGTTGGAAGCTAATAGTATCATGTTATGTACTTCTCCCTCAAGGCATCCAACTCGGCCGCCATTTCCTTTTTGATGTCATCAGAAGCCCAACAGGTGCGGATAGCATTCTCCGCAAGCCTGATCATGTCCTCGTCGCCAAAGTTGCAGAACTTCCTCACGACTAACAGATTCTCATGTACCCATGTATCCTCCATGAACGCCGGATCATCACTATTGATCGAAATACGAACGCCCGCGTCAAATAGCGTGCGGATGCGCTCGAATACCTCATCCAGGGGCTGGTGCCGGATATAAGACCACGGGCAGATCGTCATGCCCATCCCCCTCGACCGTAACGATTCCACAAGCTCAGCGCTCTCGACGGCGTTCAGCCCGTGGTCGATGCGGTCTGCACCCGTCTTCCCCATGTCGTGGATTACCTGGCGGACATGCTCGACCGGATACGCCCTGCCGACGTCACAGTGCGCGGTGAGCCGGAAGCCGTCCCTCCTCGCGCGGTCAAAGACCTCCTCGAAGAGGCTTGGCGGCCGCTGGTCCTCGTTCGAGTCCAGGCCGACGCCCACGATCATATCGCGGTACCCAAGCGCGGCGGCGTAGTGCTCCACGGCCGACTGCACCGGCTCGTCGCGGAGGAAGCACATGATCCAGGCGCTCCTGACACCCAGGTCCTCCTCCGCCTTCTCCTGCGCGGACCTGAACCCCTCCATCATCGTCTCCCAGCTCACACCGGTGCGCGTGTGCCCCTGCGGGTCAAAGAACAACTCGCAATACCGCACGTTCATCCGCGCAACCCTCTCGAAATAATGCATCGCGAGGTCGTGGTAGTCCTGCCTCGTCTTGAGCACCTCGAACCCGCCGTAGTAAGCCTCGAAGAAAGAGAGCGTCTCTTCCTCGTTGTTCATCGGGCCCCCGGAGAGACTCTTGAAGCTGTCGTGCGAGTCCTGGTACTCGGCGAGCGAGGCGAAAGCCGCCCCCGTGCGAGGGTTCTGCAGCGTCAGCCCGTTGCGCTGGGCGAACTTCCATTTCAGCTCCGGGGTCAGCGTCCCCTCGATGTGCACGTGGAGCTCGACTTTTGGCAGCGCTTCGACCAGCGGGTCTTTGGTCTCTGCGACTGAGACGCGGAGGTCCCGGCGGGCTGCGAGTGGGAGGGCGCCTTCGACGTCGGCCATTATTTCAAGTAGTTTGGGGTGGTTGACGATTTGCAGGATATTTGTTGAGTCAATTGTCGGTCAATGGAATTGACCGATGAGGGCTCCATTCCTCATGGCATCCAAGACGGATTTATTAACATCAAAATTTCGAGTCCTTTCAGGCTTGTTTGGTGATTCTCGAGCAACACCACAAATGTGACTCATGCCGGTGATCTGACCGCATCTCGGTCCATCAGAAGCCGAGGAATGTGCTGCGCGGTAAGATCAAATATACGCCTATACGCCTAAACACTTTTCACCACAGCAATTGTCTTTGCGTACGCCCTGATGGTAATGGCTGTCGCCTGCATCGAGGGAGGTTGTCTTATGACGTCTTGTTGCGGGGATTGGTTTGCGGATCTGTCCGCATACCGTTCATTGGCTTCGGACGGACCCGTGCGTCTTACAGCACACTGATCATTCTGTTTAAACGAATAGCGGGCCATATGGAACTTCATGCCTAAACCAAGGCCAGTGTAAGGTGTTGAAGTAATCTACGGAGCAGCATTGTGTGCGCCGCGGTATGAAGCGATGAAGTGCACATAATTTAGTTAGACAAGGGTCGACTTGGTGCAGGATGCCTCGACAATGTTAACACCAATATTACTATTGCAGTCCCGTCAAGTGCTGTCACGAATTAGACCCACTATACCCACATATAAATAGCGTTCCGAGCAGCGTAGGGTACTTAGGAGGATTCTTTTCCCTAATTAACTTAATTCTACTAAGCTATACACTTAATTCTATATAATAGTTATAAGCCTAGTATACTCTTAGAAGCCCTTAAAGCTATTATAAATAATTAATTAGAATAAAGTACTTTAGCTAGTATTTTATATATTTATTTTTACTAATTTTCTTACTTTTATAATATCTACCCTACTTACTTCTTCTACTATTATTACTATTATAAGACTTTCTTATAACTAGAGAATATAGCTTTTATAGTATATATAGCTATAATTAAATTACCTATTTTATAGAATCTAGTAATATATTAATTTAAATATACTAGGTTACTTAATCCTTAATAAACTACCTACTATACTAATAACTCTTTAGCTTATTACTAAAAAAAATAAGTATTAAAGTATAGTATTTAAGTATTAAATTAGCTAATAAAAAGTACTATTAAAAGAAACCTATAATAAATAGTTTAGACTATTTAAACTAGCTATTAAGTATAATATTAACTCTAATACTCTTAAAAGCTTTAAAAAACTATATAATTAAGATTACTAAATAAATTACTTTATTTAAAAACTTTTAAGTATCTAGTAATAGGTTCTATATATTATAGATTATAATCTACTTAACCTTATCCTTAAAAAGTTATACTCTTAAATAAATTAGATCTTAAATTAATAATTTATTACCTAAAGTATAATTATACTTCTTTTAAATACTTACTTAATATAAGTATTTAAAATAAATATTAGTAAATACTTAAAAATACTATAAAATAAAACTCTTTATAATAATATAATATATAGTAGTAGATATTTATATATATCTAAGCTTAGAATATCTTAAATATCTAAGGTAAGCTTACTATATAAGATTTTCTTGTAGCTATTATTAAAGAATATACGTTAGATAAAATAATAACTTAAAATACTTACTAGAATATTAAAGTAAATAAAGTATAAACTCTAATACTTAAATAAACTACTTACTTATTTACTATATATATATAATAAAGTATTATAATTTACTACTTAGTATCTAAAATATTCTTATTTAGTAGGTTAAGATCTACCTTAAAAGAAAGCTTTATATATCTACTTAAAAAATCTATAGTTCTTTTACTTATATACTTTAATAGATTATTTTATACTTTATAGTAGACTTTAATTATAAAACCTTTAAATATAAAATAATCTTAAAGTAAGTAAATATATTAATTTATAGACTAAGCTTTAAAAGTATAAAATATATATCCTAGGTAATAATAAGAAGAAGCTATAATAGTAATTAAAAGAAGTATATTTAAGTAATATAAACTTATAAGAGAAATTAGGGAAAAATAAGTATATAAAATACTAAATTATTAATATACTTACTTACTTAAAAACCTAAATATTAAGTAGTAGCTATATAATAACTACTAGTTACTCTAATAGTTAAATAGGTCCTATAGGTTCTATAGCTTAATAGAAGACTAAAGCTTAAAAAGTAGGGCTAGTATACTTCTTTATATAACTATATAATAATTATTCCTTTTATCTATAAAGACTATATCTAAGGGGTACTCTAAGAAGTAGAGAAAATATAAAAGGTATAAAAATACTACTAGAATTAGTAGTAATAAGAGTAATAGTTTACTCCTTTATTATACTTAAAAATACTAAGAATTTAAATATAAAGGGGTATATTATAAATTAGACCTACTATATCTATATATAAATAGTGTTCTAAGCGGCATAGGGCGCTTAGGAGGATTCTTCTCCCTAATCAACTCGATTCCACTAAGCCGTATGCTTGATTCCGTGTGACAAGTGCATATAATTCCTGATTCTCGACCTGCGTTCACAGTGAGACACTAAACGACAGAGGCAAAGAGACAAAGTCCACATGTGTAGGTCAATAGAGAGCATTTGAGCCGGCAACACTCATATACCACTTGACGGCTTCAAGTCGACCTCACCCCCTCTCACATCTCCCCAGGGCAAATAGAAACATCAACAGAGTATTTCATTCCTCAATTTACCGCTACCTCTCACTTGTGTCTCGTAAAAAAAACGCCCATACCCAACCAGTACCTGACCAGCCGGATTATATGCCGTGGGAAAAAGATTACATAGACAGACATCCCACCCAATCAATCCCCTAACCCACCCCATCCACACCTCCCCTCCTTTCGCCTTCGTCGGCATGGAAGGGTGAGAGAAAGAGAGAGAGATAACAAGAAGAGATAAAAATGGGAAGCCAAGTAATCGTATCATATACGAAAGGCAACAACAATTTACCGCCAAGAAGAAGAAGAAGAAGAAGAAGCACAAAACAATGCGCTATGTATGCCCTCCTCGCCCTCCCTCCACACATATACCAACCAACCCTACCTACCATCCAGTACAAAAAAGATTATGAGAACACCACCACCCGCCGGGCGATTTCATTTTCCACCTCAGTTCATACGAGTCCCTCTAAGCCCTCTTACTCTCCGCCCTCTCCCTGAGCTTGTTCTTCCCCTTGCTCAACAGCCCCTTGCCCATCTTGCCAGCACTCTGCAGCAGCTCCTTGCCCTTGGCGCCAGCCTGCCCAGAGTGCATGACCAGGTTGCCCATGTTGATACTCGTGCTGGCCGTGCGGCCTACCCCGGGAGGCGCACCACTGCCATCCTCACCACCGCCAGGCCCCTCTGTGGGCGGGGCGTTCAGCGGGATCCGCGCACCGCCCTTGGTGCCCCACAGCTCCGCGTCGTCGCCGGAGAGCGCGTAGTTGTACGTGGGCATGGCGTTCTCGTGCGCCGGCTGCGCCGCCATCTCGGCCAGCCACGACGCGAGGCCCGTCTCCAGGGCCGCCATGTGCTCGCGCGTCTCGCGCATCTTCTGCACGCGGTCGGAGGGCGACGGGAGCTGCAGGATTTGCTTGAGTGTCATCATGTTGTAGGCCGTCTGGCTCTGCCGCTTTTCGTCGATGCCCCCGCTGCTGCTGCTTGGGCCCGGCTGCGTGGGCGATGGGCTCCGCGGGAGTGGAACACCCTCGGGTTGTTCTTGTGGTGGGGGTGATGTGGTGCGCTGTGGCTCCTCGTCGTCTGCCATGGCGATGGGCTCCAGTGGCGACATGGGCGACATTGGTGATTGGACCAGCATCTTGTCCTCATTGGGATAGAGGTGCTTGTTGGCGCTGTCTGGTGGCGGGGAGAAGGCGTCCTGATCGCCGGTGGTGTTAGATCGCGGGGATTGTGTGTCACTGGTGGTGGGGTTGTCCTGGTCCTGAGGAAGCGTGCTTACTGCTGATACCACCGTGGGGGAAATGTCGCTTTCACCAAAGTTCATGGTCGGAAGGGATAGGAGAGGCGAGCTGCGGCCGTCGCCGCTTGGGCTTGTGGGGTCCTCATGTCTCGCTGCAGATATCGGGCTTGTCAGGTTCTCGGTGGATCCTGCGTCTGGCTGCTTCGTTGGCGAAGCTTGAGTAGGGCTGGGGCCACCAGAAGTAGATCCTGCCTCCCATGAGAAGCGCTCTCGCCTCGGCTCTGGCCTTGCAGCTTCTGGCTCGGCAGCTGGGATGGCTGGTGGAGCTGCGCTCGTCGTCACAGGCTCGAAGGTTGAATGTGGAGGAGGTCTGGGCGTAGCATCTGCGGCCTCATCTTTGTCTCCTGGCGCAGCTTCGACTTCGCGGAGGCCACTTGGCTTGAGAGGGTTCTCGGCCTCGGCCTGTTTGTCATCGCCTGACCAGTAGTCACCGTAGACATCGTTCAGGTAAGCACTCTCACGGGCCGCGCTTTCATCTCGGGCAGGTTCGCTGGGTCCGTCAGACGGGCGGACCGGGCTAAGGCTCCGCATGATCTCGTCACGAAGGACATCACTCTCCTTAAGAGGCGATGCGTTGTCTGCCGTGCTGACGGTATCGACTCTCGTGATGGGATTGCTGGGCTGCGCCGGGGGCACGTCGTCCTCCACCACGAACGACTTCTTGCGGGGCTGCAATGGTGCGATCGGGGTCATGTCTCGGCGGGGACCGGTCTTATCCCCGGTGTCTCGCTCCGGATGGGAATCTGCAGACGGGCCTGCTGTAGCTTTGAGATACTGGTGATTAGCTGGCGAGGCACGTCCAGACCTGGTGGAGTGTTGTTGATCTTCGTGGGCGCTGAATGCACTTGCACTGCCTGGGGATGGCGTGCGCAATGGCGCTGGTTTCAGGTGGGCGTCCTCTGGGCTCTCACTAATGGAAGGAGGTTCATCGTCTGGGACGTCAGCTGTGTTGCCGACAATGCCAGGAGTGGCCATGTCCCCAGGTGTGGTGGCAGTCTCGCTGACCCAGGCTCCAGGAAACGAGGGGCGGAAGGGCTTTGCCGGGCTGGATCCAAGTGACTCTTGCTGCTGCTTACTGGATTGTCCCTCATTTGCTGTTGCATGCGAGGCATTGGCTGGTTCATCTCCTAGACGCGTTGGCGAGACGTTGGCGGGGGGGTCTGACGATTTGGGTGAATCACTCATGAAGTCTGTTCCTCCAGAAAAGAAGTCACCACCAAATCCACTCAATCGTGAGAGGAGGGGCAGCTTGGGGCTCGTAGAGTAACGCTTCACTGGTTCGGCCGGGGCGTCTGTCGCAGTCGTTGCCTGGGGGTGGTGCAGCTCTGGCGGCTGGGGCTGGGACTGGGCAGGAGGGATCGCAGGGTCGGGTTTGCGGTTGGCCTCTGGCACAGTGGCATTCCTAGATTCGTCCTGGGTCGGGATCTGGGTCGGCACCTGCGGGTTCGGGGGAGCTGGCTCTGCTGGGTTGATCATCAGCCCGTCAAATCCATACTCGCTCTTTCTCTCTGCGACCGATTCCAGGGGTCGCAAGCTGCGGTTGGCTTCTCCTTCATCGTTCCTGCCGAAACTCGGGCGCCGCCGGGCATTGGTTGTGTCGCCACCACCGTCTTCACTACTCCGACCCCCGATGCTGTCCAGGCTTGGTCTTCCTGTTGATTCCATGGACCTACGTTCTTTCTCCTTCTCCTCCTCCATTCGCTTGTAGATCTCAGACGGTCGGATGAACCTGGGCGGTCCTGTCGCAGAGGCTGGTGACCTCGCCGCGCTCGCTGGGGACTCTGGTCTCGAGCTCGTCCGTGGCAGTCGTGCGTCGGGGTTCGTCAGTTCCGGTCTGTCCTGGCTCGTCATGCTGCTCTTCCGCGGTGGGAATGGGGAGGCCGCAGCGCCCATCGTTCCGGGCGGCCCCGCGACCTGCGGTGGTGGTTGCGTCGTCGTCTTGGCCGGCGTCTGGATGTGCAGAGCTGGCGGTCCGCTGGCGCTCCTGTTTCCTGCCGCCTGCTTCTCCAGGGCTATGCGCTCGCTCGGCCTCAGGCTGGGCGACGAGCCAGCCGACCCCGAGCCCGGCGTCGGTGGCCCGCTGTTGGATATCGCGCGCAGTCCGGCCGTCAACCTGCCGGGCCTCTGGGCCTGCGGGGGCTGGTTGAAGTAATCTTGGCGCCCGCCTGCGCTGCCCGTGTCGTGGGCATCGTCGTCGTCGAACTCGTCGTCCATTCCTCCCCAGTCGTCGCCGTCATAGTTCTGCGTCTTGGCCTCGACCCATTTCCTCGTCTTCTGCCGGTTGACGTTGACCTTGTACTGGCTTGGCTGCCCGTACGGCGTGTTTGGGGTTCTGCACGATGACGCGGGACATTAGACTTTGGCGCTTGGGGCGACACGACACGCATGGAAGCTGCGAAACGCCCGCCGGGTCGCATCTGCATCTAGTGAACTTACGCTGGGGAACGGGCGTCCATCGTGGGCTTTGGGGTGGCTTTTGCACGAGGCGGATGTCGCTTCTGGCAGGCTGCGGGCGCAGGTCTACCGGTCTCTCCGCAGGGGTGTGGGCCGAGTCGCGGACGTGGTGTCACCAAAGTGGCATTGCGCGGGCGCCCTTGCCTCTAGTATGCTGCCACACGTGGGGTGGAGAGGTCGAGGGAGATGCTCGGGTCGAGGGCACTGGCCGCAGCAGGCAATGAGGTGAACAAGACGAACACGGACGGCGGCGGCGCAGTTGCGGAGGGCAGTTCGATCGCGCGGAAGCAGACCACCAGTGACGAGCAGTGACGAGTCGTGGAGCCAAGGCGAGCGGCTAATATGTGGGCAGGGGGGGATATAAATAAAGCCAAGCAGATGGGTTTGTTTCTTTGGCCGGATGGAGGCTCCACGCAACGAAACGGAACTTCGGACTCGAACTGGATGGTTGTCTCTTTCTTTTTGGGTTGACGATGACACAGGGTAGCAGAGCAGAAGATACGAGGACGTGGTGGATACGACAAGAGACACGCCAGCAGCATGCAAGTCACGAGAAAAGGGCAGATCCTACGAAGGTCAGTTTGGAACCCGGCTCGCATGGAATTGGGCAATCTGGCTGACGAGCAGCCGCTGCAATGTCCCGTCCCACCCTCGTGCCTCCTCGGTCCTTTGGTGCCGGCCAAGCCACAGAGCTCACAGAGTTGCATTAATTCGTCCTTCTGACTGCCGGGAGGCCCCCCTATAACCCTTTTATCACCTAGACGGGCATGACGACCCCACAATCGCCGCACCCATCCGGCCCATCCAAGCAGTTCAAGACGACACCATGCTGGTGGCGATCAACGGCGATTCCAATAATACATCGTCCGCCCCATGTGGCCCATGCGAACCCACAGGTTTGGTAGCGTAAATACATCTATTTATTTCACATCTATCCCCAAGAGCCGGTGCTCATCTGCCCAGCCGGCCCAGAGCTGTCAGGACGCCACGCACACCCGCAGCCCGGCAGCCCGGGAACACTGAAGATGGGATGACGTCCTATCCCTTAGCATGTCTCGAACTACCTTACCCCTGAAGAAACAAAACTTGACGTCGCGGGAAAAGCACCGTACCAGCCGCCAGGCCGTCTGAGCTCAGGCACAGGTCCAGCCCACCTGCCCACGGGCGCCCAGACAGTCCCGCTAGCGACCAACGACGATCATTCATGTCTGGTCTAGGACACCTGTATCGCCCGAGTAGTGGTGGAATCACGCTACAATAAACTTCGGCGCCGCAGCACCCAGCCGGACCATCGATTTCCTCATCGGTCTGCATGGCGCGCCGCTCGCTGCCGTTCGCACGCGTGCGTGGCTCGGCACATGGAGTGCAGCCGTTTTATTATGATACGAGGTCGCACCGAGGGCTGCATGGCCCCCGGCTTCTGACAGCCGATCTGCTGCAGCCGGGGGTGGGTGGTAGATATAACTGACACATAAATGCAGTGCACGTTTGGCGGACGTGCAGCTCCCCGGGGTTCCCACGCTTGTCTCTTTGACAGCTATGCCATGGCCCAGAAGCAGCTCGGGGACTGGTACGGCTCGTCCGGCTTCCTTGTAGCAGCAGCTTTGCCTGCTTGTTCCTTGAGAGCCCCCGGCGGGCCGGCGGCCTGCATCCGTACGGTTGGTTTAGTATTCGATTGTATGGCGCGTTTTAGAAGGCAAACTGCCCTATATAGGTATGTTGAACATCAAATATACCTGAACTGCGAGCTTCCACTTGAGGGCCACGGCCAATGAGGCGAGCGATTGTCACCTCAGTATTGGGTATTCTTATATTTTTGTATATATCCCACGATTTGGTTAAGCCCACCTTTCCAACGCCAAACAGGCTCAATGAGCCATCATCTTCCTATTCTATGGGCCTCCTCTAGATATGGTACAACCAAGGCTCCGGCTATATGCAGAATGAGCTGACACGAGGGTGGTTTGGGTAGGTGGGTGCAATGACATGGTGCGTTCGACCCGGACGAACCCAGAAATAAGGAGCCTCGGAGAGAGAAAGAATTGAGTGGTGAGTCGGCCCTGTTTGTGGCGAGGGCGGGGAAATTTTTCGCATGATGCATCCATCATGTCTTCGTAGATCTTACATTGTCCCCTCCTATATGGTTGTCGCCGTCTTTCCTTTTTGGTTGTGGCGTAGTTGTTGCGCTGTGTCTTGCGCGACGAGATTTGATGAATATGCGCTGAGGGCGTGGTATGGAAAGTCGTTGGATCTTCTCATGAAGGGGTCTCCAGAAGCCGGAGGATGACCTCGTACATGCCGAACATGATGGCCGCACTCGGCACCGTCCGCATGAGGTGCGGCGTCAGCCCGCCGTACAGGCCAACCAGACCCTCTTCCACCCACACGCGCTTGAAGCACTGGATCAAGCCAGTGTACTTCGGCCGTCCGTCTGCCATTGGCGCTTGTCGTAACCGCGTTCTCGCCACCTGTTTGCTATGTCAGCCGTAGATCCTCCCTCTTTCCTCGCATGCCATCTAGGGTAAAACGAACCTCGTGCGGATACGCCATCACGGCCGCGACGAGCTTTGCTCCGCCGGCCGCGCCCGCCTTGCCCGTATAGTCCACAACATGGTCCCACCAAGACCACTCGCGCCCGCTGGCGACGAGCCTCTCCTCGCGGTGCTTGAGCCCCTTCTTGAGGCGCTCGTACAGCACCCACTGCAGCGTCGACTCTGTGACGCCCAGGTAGCTGGCGCTCAGGCCCTTGAAGAACCCCCGCGGGCCCTCGGTGCGGAAGACCTGCCGTATGCAGTCCAGGCTGTTCTTGTACTGCCTCGTGGCGGCGCCGCCCGCCTGCTCGGCCACGTTCTTGTCCAGCTGCAGCCGCGTCTTGATCATCCAGATCGGGTTCGTCGCTGTCCCTGTGGCGATGCCCGCCGCGACGGCCGCGGTCAGGTGCACCCAGGGCGCCTCCTGCCCGTGGTTTAGGTACTCGGACAAAAGCCGCTTGCCGTTGCCGTACACGTAGAAGTTGATTGACCTGGCGGGGATCACGCCCACCAGGTTGGGGCCCAGGCCCTTGAACAGCGCCCGCCAGCCTTCTTGTTTTGGCACCGAGGCCAGGATCTGCATCGTCTCGGTCAGGTGGTACATGCCCGCGCGCATCGGGTTCATGTTCGCGTGGGCTTGCCGCGCGGCCCGGAGCTGAGCCTGGTAGAAGTCTGACTGGAGGCGGGTCTTGAGGACGTCGAGGGGCGCCGTTAGGGTGGCGGCTGTCATTCCACCGAGACTGTAGATTGAACATCGCTGTCAGCAGGGGCGCGGCTCTCGAGACCCTGCGATTCTTGATTCTCGGGCTCGAGGTCGGCTTTGGGATTTCTCTTACGCTCCTGCTACCATGTGGTGCCATGATTTTGCGAATGGTAAAGCCTTTACAGGCTGTGCTGAGCCGACCGGACGCGCCTCTGGTATCACCTCACCCGTTTCTCTCGACTGGATAAGCGGGGAGAGGCGGTCTGCCGCCCGCTGCTCGCGTCGGCCATCGTGACTGTCGGAGGCCATCGTGTAAGTCGCCGCCGGCGTCGCGTTTTGCGCCATTGCCACTCAGGGCTGCTGGAACCTGCGGAATCCCACCCACGGTAACGTAGTTTGTATTATTGCAGCCTGGAGCACATTTCGTTGCAGGCTCGTGTTGTTCCCTTCGCACGGTGGGTCGAAGTTTGCAGGACAAAAAAGAATAATCGACTGATGGGGAGGGAAGTGAACTCATCCATGACGAAAAATCGCCGATAAGATTGGCAAGGCCTCGTACCGCCCAAAATTTTGGGCAGGGGTGCGGTCTGCATGCTGATTACCTAAGCCCGGCATGATGTGCAAGTGAACCAACCTCAGGCTGCCAATAATAAGCAATCCAGGTCAGTTCAGCCATCAATGCGTCCCGGGAGGCCTCGAGGACATTCAATGTCAACAATCCCGGTGTTCTCTATGCAATGGGGTCCCTGCCCACCCTGATAGGAAATCATTTCTTCGATTCAATCACGGTCGATAATTGCTTGCGTCCTTTAGTCCTTGCCGTGAAGTGAGAGCCTAGAAGAACCGAAGATTCGAAAGGGGGAGTGGCTTTCCGACACCACTGCCGCATACAAAAATCACCACCGAGCATGTAGTATTCATCAATAAACCTTCCAATTTTTGTGTTGGTCTAACTAGCCATTTTTCGAGTCCATCAATATCCTCTATCACCGTTGCACCATGTGGCAAGGTATTAATCTAATCCTGGGGGGCACTGATTGAATGTGTTGAGACGGAGAGCACGCTCCGTCATCCATGCGTGTGTACTGAATCCCCTTCCAAGATCACCACCACAAATTGTGGGTGAACAACTCGTGCAGAAACGCCAAGCCGGCGGCGAGGGGGTGTCAAATGGGGGCGGGGGGAGAAACTAAAACGAAACGAATCAAGAAAAGGCAGATGCCACCAAACAACTCCGACCAATGTGTCTCATCATTCAAATCGGACAAGAGTCCTCCAGGTCTCAGCCTCAGCTGAGATAGGGAATGCTTTCCGAAGAAGAGATCCCATGCCATGAAACTCCAGCTGCCTTTTGCCACGGAAGCAATTAGAGCAGATGACGAGAGATCTATTGCAGATCAACAATCCGATTAGAACGAATTCAATAGGCGCCCATCCATGACAGGCATCTTCGATCCAAGGACATTCAACAAGGGATTGAACAACGAAGCCCTTCCATCTCGGTACATCTCTCAACAGGCACCTCCGCCAAAGGCACGCGTGAGGATGTTGGTCAGGCAACGGAACTCCAGTTCCGCCATGGTGGCCAGCGTCATGTTGTCAAAGTCCGGACCCTGGGGGAGGTTCAGCTCCTTGAAGTAGTAGCCCCAGTACAGTATGGTCTTCGTTCCCTCCGCGTGAATCTGAGCCTGAATGTTGGGCTGCAGGAGGCCGACGGTGCGCGTGGTCTCTTCGCGGATGATGGCGATGTACCACTGTGAACAGCTTGGTCAGCAACCCCTTTTCTGTGACAACACGGAGAGTGAGACGAGACGAATGACAACACACATACCTCAATCATATCCAGCGGAGTGCCAACCTTGGGGCATAGAGTGTAGGTGTGCCTCCAATAATCGGCATAGCGAGGCATGTTGAACTCACGCAAGCGGTGGTCGGGGATGCCAGCCACGTATGCAATATCGTCCTTCTGGAGGACGGTGAAGCCGTGACAGAGCATGGCTGAGGTCCAGAGGCGCTTCAGCAGCTGCGGCGTCAGGTTGTCCACGTTCTTCTTCTCGTTGATGGAGTGCTGAAGCAACTTGATCAGCTGAAGGCAAGCGTGGTACACCGCGTAGCGCTGCTTGATGGTGATGCAGTCGGTCTTGTACCACGGCAGCTTGCGGAGGGTGCTGATCATGCACTCAAAGGGGCGCTGTGGGCAATCACGGGAGAAGGGAGACTGAGGGAAAACATAATCAGCTGACTGGTCCAAGCAGGAGTCATCACGGATGGTTCACTTACACGCTGAGGGACCTCGACGTGCTTCACAAGCATTGCCTGTGCATGCATTGTCAGCTTGTTCATAAACCGCACACGAAACGAAGTCTCTTACCATCTCCTCATCAGTGACGAATCCCTTGAAGCAGTTCCAAGGCTCAGTGGGGTGGTCCTCAAGTATGATCGGCACAGCTCCCTCCCAGCGAACACCCTTGGCATGAGGGAAGAGGTCCTTCATCAGGGCGGCCTGGCTGGAAAGCTCCACCTCAATTGGGCGGTCGCCAAGGCGGCTAAGGCGACCGTTCGCGATGGTCCTGTGGTGCTTCTCGACGGCGTTGGACGCAGCCTGCATGCTCATGAACTCGACGTACGCATCATTGGTCTTGGTCGTAACGCGCTCCATAATGATGTGGACGGGTTCCTGGTTGTCGTTCAAGACCTTGGAGTTGCGTCCGAGGAAGGCGAGGATCTCGGACTTCTTGGTACCAAAAGGAATCTAACAAGTCTCGTCAGCGGAAAGTCCACTCGCTCCGGTCCATAACAAGAAAGACATGGGATTCGCAGACTCACGTTCTTCAATTTCACGACACCGCAGTGAGCGGTAGGCTGCGCGTTGCGAGCGCTCTCGACGAAGGGGAAGTTGGCAGCATCCAGAGCTGCGTCAAGACGGGGACGACCGTTCGCGCCGGTGTCCGTCAGCGCGTTCAACTGCTTCGAACGCATTCTGCGAATCTGCTCCACAGTGCCCTCGTGGAAGATCTTGGAAACAGACTGGAGCTCAAACGGCTGGATGGCGCTGGGCAAGGCAGGGCCGTTGAACGGGTCCACCACAGAGTTGCTGGAAGATGATGGTCCAGTCGAGGCCGTGGTGCCGCGAGGCGGGAGGGTGCCAGCGGCAGAGGCAGGCGACATTACATTGCTGTGGCCCTGCTGAGAGACAGGCCTGGTAGTGGGCAGATCAAATCGAGGAGGAGGCTCGTTCGAGATGTTTGGGCGGGCGTCCACGTTGCGAGGCTCGCTCCGTCCGCGACAGGAGGGAGACGCCATGTAACGAGCCTGGGTGACGGTGCCTCCAGGGCTGCTGTATATGGTGGACGGCGGTGCAGGAGTCGACTGGCCGTAGGTGGTACCGCCTCCAGAGTTTCCGGGGATGTTGGCCACCTGCTGCTGTTGCATGACAGTGTTGCTCTGCGGCCTGAATGATGTGGACTGGGTCGAGTACTGGGCAGGGTGAGCAACACCTTGTGGGAATGTGGGTGTCGCGTTGGTCTGCGGCTGCGCGTACTGGCCACCGTGATTCAGATGAGCCTGCAAAGTGGACATGGACATCTGCTCAAAAGCATTGGCGACAGTGGCCATGCCACCCGCGTCGTTGGCCATACCGTTATTGGGCGGAGCGGAGATCGAAGACATACCCTGGGCGACCTGGGCGTATTGGGCACCAGAGTCTTGTCCATCAAGCCCATTCATGTTGTTGAAAGGCTGAGGGCCGTTGCCGTGAGGGGCGCCGATCCCCATGTTGGCGGTGTTGGGGTGCTGCTGAGGCGCGTTGCTATCTCGGAGAACCAAGGCCTGGCTCGTGTTGTTCGCAGCGTACTGAAGACCGTTGCTGTTGGGTGGAGCAAAGGTCTTTCCGCTAGGGGTGATGTACGGTTGCTGCTGCTGTCGCTGCAAAAGTTGCTGCTGCGCCAAAGCTTGCTGGTGGTGCTGCTGCTGCAACACTGGCTGTCGCTGCAAAAACTGTTGTTGCTGCACAAGCTGCTGTTGCAGGTGGGCGTCGCCGTTGTGGCCGTTGTAAGTCACTCCACTGGCAGGGTTGAAAGCACTCTGGGCGAATTGAGGGGTCGATCCGTTGACAATGGTCATACCGTTTGTCTTGGGAAAGGTCGCCTGGGGCTGAAACTGAGCGCTGCCAACCTGGGGTGGGAACGTGCTGTACGCCTGGGGTGCGGCGTTTGCAGTCTGACTGGGAACACCACCAGTGAATAGAGCGGCGGTATTCGGTCCAGTGAGTGGAGCAAAGGTGTTCTGTCCAGTATAGGTGGTGAGGGCAGCACCGTCAAGCTGGTCACTTCCCTGAGGCTGGAATGTAGTCGCTCCCATGGCCATGTTACTCTGGCCCCGGGTGACACCCATGGCACTCTGCTGGGCATACATGGCAGGGGCCTGTTGGTAGCCAGCAGGTCGAAACTCGGCGGTGGACGGGTTCAGCGGGGGAGTGTTCCGCTGAGTCGGTGCCCCAAGCTGCTTGAGACCCATGTTGAACTTGGCACTACTCTGGAGGCTGGACTGAAGTCCCGCGGGCTCGCTGAGCTGAGATGCCGGGTTGATCAAGGAGGAGCGGTCCGACCAAGAAGACGGCGAGTTGGTCTCACTCTTACTCTGGGACCGAAGCCCAGCGAAAGCGGCAGCGGAACCAAGGATGTTGAGCGGAGCACCGCCGTCAGAGGAGTCGAGCGAATCGTTAGAGCCCTCTTGGACAGGAGGAAGCCGCTGGATGTGAGTCTGGCGACCGTGAGGCGTCTCCAACGTCTTCACCAAGCCGCCGGGTTTGGTCGGCGTGGTGTGGGAAGCGGACGACATTGCAATTCAGAGCTGTGGCTACTGACTTTTAGCACATCATGATCGTCCCTACCAACAATTCAGGTGACAATCGTTCGGGTGGAGTGAGTGGCAGACAGCTATGCTAAAGTGCAATATGACTGGCACATGAGAGGAAGGTGAAAGATGAGGCACGCTCTCGAAAGAAAGGGTCTCTGAGCTCCGTCTTACAGTCGGACTGCAAGAATGGAACGAACGGCAAGAGTTAGGGACCAGTGAGCTAGAGGTACTACCTCTGCCTCGACCGGAGGTGTGGGGCGTGATGAGGAAAAGGGTGGTGTTGAGGGGAAACGCTGCCAGCGGGACGGTGGCGGCGACGAGGAATGTGGGACGCTGGAACGGCAGGATCGTGAGGTTACGACGAGGGATGGAACTGGTATCATAGGGAAGGTAAAGAGGAGAAGAAAATGGTGCAAATACGTACTCGATCAAAGGCAATGGCCAGCTCGTCCACGACAGTGAGGATGGCAATGGTGGATTGGCAAGTACAGCTGTTCTTTCCGAGTTGCGGATTTGAGGAAGGCTTTTTCGGAAAATTAAAGAAGTTCAGCATTCAGCAAAGATTAGGGAAGCCCATGGCGAAGTCAAAAGTCAGCTCACCTTAAGCTGGTTGTGTCGACCTCGACGCGTCAGTACCTGGCAGGAGGTGCTGTACTGGGCCACAACTGATGCAACTTGGGACGGAAGCAGTCTATAGGCAGGTGCAGAATGAAAGCGCGTCATTAAAAAGAAACTTGCAAAGAGGGGATGTAGAAAGCTCACGGGAGCAAGTGAAAGAAATGGAAGTTGAAGAAAAGTCTGAGCTGGGTCCTGGACTTGGGATAAATAAGTGCAGTCAACTCACGATGGATGGGCCTGTGACTTGCTCAAAGCAAACAGAAAATCCTATATGGTTTCAAACAACACGCCAATTTCATCAACTCCAATATGTTTCCTGTGTCCATGATGTGCTCCAGATCTGCAATGATGCTGGCAAGTTCAATTTTCAAAATCACCCACAATGCGATGGCACGACTGAGCATCCTTTAGACATGGTGAACAAGGACATTTAACAGGAGAGCTATGTTATTCTATATACTTAAGCTAGGCTTGATGAAGGGGTCTAAAGGGCTTTTCAGTGTTATAGTACTCGTCCACGTTCTTGGTCCTCTTGTGTGAATGAACTCGGGGCGGCCATAACTAGCAGGCACTGGAATGGCACCCGCATCAGAACGACGCGAAGAGTGGTGTCAGTGAACCGGAAGTCAAAATGGAATACTCGGAATGATACAGAATGCCGAGGCTGCACGAGGCTGCATTGTACCCACTGACACGGCTGAACCCATCAGCAACTCAGCCCGCCCACTCAGCCGTGTCTAACTTAAGCTCATCATCACACTCAAAACCTGGTGAGCCAACCTCCTATAAGACAGCCAAAGGATTTCCTACAAGATCACCTGCTACCAGACGAACTCCTATAAGACAATCTGACATGAGAGTACCCATAAAATCCCCAGCATGGTCAGCCGTGCCAGTGGCCTTGCCTCGGACGTGGAAGAAACAGCATCTTGAGACACACCACCTCGTTTGTTCAGATTTCAGACGGCATGCCGTCTGATCCTTGACGGCAAACGACTTTTTGATATTTTATTGGCTCAACTCGCTTATGAGCTTGAATCTGTCACGTCTAATTTCAGTTGTCAGCCTTCGGACGGCAGCAACGAGTGTTGAGCCTGGGCCAAAGTGCTGCCAATATGCTAATTCACCAGCGCCTAGCGACCTCTCCCACGGTGTAGTCCCTTGTTGCAGCCCCCATTTCCGAGCCATATATTATGGCTTGGCGTCACTGCAAGGAAAGAGCCATGCTCACGAGTCGCTCCGTTTCTGAGCACTATCTACCAACCCCGACCCACCATGGCATGTCATACTGCCCCCATCCAAATCAAGGGCAAGTCAAGCCTTAGTCGAAAGGCGTCAAGAATGACTCCGCAACGAATCGTGCTCGTGCATTCAACTGCACCAGGTTAGTCGATGTGGCGAGGAGGCTGGGGCAGTCTGTCACTCACGAATAGCTTCATCTCCGAAATCTCCTTGTCAACCTCCTCCATGAACTGAATTATGAAGTCCACAAGTTTGTGCTTCAACATTTCCTCCGTGTGGAAGTTCGTAATCAGGAAGGAGATGTCATATCCCTACTCAGACGGTCAGTCTCCACCTTAGTCAGGGGTGTCCGCAGCCCAGCCCGAGGGGGCGGGCGGCGGGCAGAACAGCCGTCATGACCAACGCACCTTGATAGGTTTCCGCCTCAGAATGAAGAAGGACTCGGCACGCTGTTCCAAGAACCGGGTGAACTTGTGTACCAGGATGTGCTCGATCTCGTCAGCCTGCTTGATCTTGATGCTGATGCGCACGCTGTTGATGCTAGGCTCGATGAGGACGCGCTCGTTCTCGTTTCTCGCAATGGTCAGGGGCGTCAGGAGGACCTCGGGCGATGTCCTGGCCTCGACTTCGGGGACATTGTGTCGCTCGGCGGTCTGGGATGCGAAGTTGGAAAGGCAAAGGGCGGCCGTCAGGCTGCTGCGGACAGCCTGGAGGTACGGCCTAAGGGATTGAGACTAGGAGGCTCGTCAGTTGGGCAATGCAAACCCAAGGGCATTGGGATCATACGTACCATCTTGAAGGCGCGGGGACTCTGCCAGTTGTGTTCAAGATGCCGAGCTGGCGTGGTGAAGGTCGATGTGGTTGTCCAGAGGAGCTGTCCCCGAATGGAGCGACGTCAACCCAGCGCGGTGTGGGGCGTCAGGAGCGGCGGGACATGCCAGCGGAATCAGGGGAAGGCTTGGAGGTACGTACTCTATTTGCTGGAGCTCGGGTGTTGCCCCCCTCCTCCCCTGTCACACCTTCCCCTACACAGTTACGCACTAGGCTCTCGGTGTGCCCCGCCATGTCCATTGATGACACAAGCTCCCAGCTGCCTGCCCGCCTCCCGTGGTTTTGCCTCCCTGCAGCCCACGTCGACACACATCTACTTGATTCTTCCAGAAAGTTTATACGACTGCCACTTTTTTCCCGCCATCCATATTGCGCATCGAACCTGCGAATGAAAGTTGCAGCCCATCAGACTCCAGACAGCAACTGACAAGATGGCGGTCAATGGTAAGCCAAGGTCCCAAGCTCCTCCGAATCACCCAAGTCGCAGACGCTCAAATACCCCGATCACACCCCTTCTATGATCGGCCGCTGGGTGCTGACATTGCCTCTCGCAGTCATTATCAAACACCAGGGCACCAAATATGATGTCGAGGTGGACCCTACAGCAACAGGCGCAGAATTCAAGGAGATCGTCTACAGCCTGACAGCCGTCGAGCCCGAACGACAAAAGATCCTGATCAAGGGTGGTCAGTTGAAAGATGACGCGGACATGGGCAAGCTTGGCCTGAAGAATGGCCAACAGATCATGATGATGGGCACCCCGAGTGCCGGTGGAGGCGAACTGGCCCGGCCAAAGGAGAAGATCAAGTTCATGGAGGACATGACCGACGCCGAGAAGGCCCAGCAGGAGGGCGCTATCCCAAGCGGTCTCACCAATCTGGGCAACACCTGCTATCTCAACTCGACCCTGCAGACGCTCCGAGCGATACCCGAGCTCTCAGATTCTCTGGTCAAGTACGAGTACAAGAGCCAACCCGGTTCCAGCGCCCTCGGTGTCCTGCCGCAGTTTGACATCACAACACAATTGAAGAATCTTGTCAAGGCGATGGGTGAGACTCAGGAGTCCTTTGCGCCCTTTGCCTTCATTCAGGCCCTGCGTCAACAATACCCTCAGTTCGCCGAGAGGTCTCGCACAGGGCAGGGTTTCGCGCAGCAGGACGCCGAGGAGGCCTGGACAAACATCCTCACCCAGGTCCGTACGAACCTGCAAATCAAGGGCCCGAACGATTCTGCCCCCATCTCATGGGTCGACCGCTACATGTCTCTGCAGCTCGAGTCGAAGCTCGAGTGTGACGAACCAGAGGCCCGAGAGGCGGGCGAGCAGGCTGTCGAGACCAATGACAAGCACCTGAAACTCAACTGCCATATCGATGCCGAGACGAATCACCTGCGGGACGGAATCTTGGCCGGCCTGACAGAGAAGATCGAGAAGAGGTCCGAGGTACTGGGCAGGGACGCATCTTACACTAGGTCGTCTAAGATTTCGCGATTGCCCTTGTACCTGACCGTTCAATTCGTTCGCTTCTTCTGGAGGAGAGACACGCAGAAGAAGGCCAAGATCCTCCGCAAGGTCACCTTCCCCAAGGACCTCGACATCATGGAGTTCTGCACGGAGGACCTGAAGCAGAAGTTGATCCCAGTCAGGGACAGGCTTCGAGAGGTTCAAAAGGACGAGGAGGATATCACTCGCGCGCGCAAGAGGAGAAGGGCGCACCCCGCATCCGCGGACACGCCAGCCGAGCCAGCCGAGGCTGACAAGAAGGACAAGAAGGAAGGCAAGAAGCCTGCTACGGATTCCGACGGTGACACGTCGATGGAGACGTACAAGACGGACGCGGAGTGGGAGGAGGAGAAGGCGTCAGCGCTCCGCGAGGCCAAGAAGGAGCTCCTCTCGCTGGTCAACCAGGACCTGGCGAAGGACGAGGGCGCGAACCAGTCTGGCCTCTACGAACTCCGGGCCGTGATTACTCATCAAGGTTCCAGCGCCGACAGCGGTCACTACACGGCGTACGTCAAGAAGCCGGGCTCAAAGGACCCCAAGACGGGCAAGGTCGGCGAGGAGGATGGCAACTGGTACTGGTTCAACGACGACAGGGTCTCTGAAGTACCCGGCGACAAGATTGAGACGCTGGCCGGAGGTGGAGAGACGCACTCGGCCCTGATCCTGCTGTACAAGGCCGTCCCGTTGCCCGCTGCGGAGGAGACCCAGTAGAGGAACCGGGGAACTGACGAGACCGGCAGTGTGAGTCGCTTGGCATCGGTCTAGGTGATGTTTGGCGCGGAGGATCCGCCGCATGTGGGAGCACGGTTCATTCTGACTAGGACGGATGACAGTGGAGCATTCAACATGGGAGGATTTAGTCAAGGAGCGAGCGATGCAGTGCTTGCCACCAGGACACGAACTGGAGTCTGGAGACCGAGGAACATTGCCAGCGATAGAAACTAGAGTGGGTGCATCTCGAAGGATTAATACAAAAAAGCCGTTTCTCGCAGGATGCCATGACCCAACCCCCTGTCTCTTGGTTGTTGCTTTTTCGCTTTGTCGCAGTTAGTGGCGAAAATGTGATTGGCCGAGGCGGAAGTATGCAATGGCGGCGTCGTCAGTTTATGGTTAACATCAGCTTGCACGGTCGGGCACGGGAGGTGGCAGCCCCCAAGGCCGCGACAGGCGGGTGACGGGGTGACGGGGTGACGTGCCAGCCAAGTGCGACCAAGACGTAAGATGATGTGCCGGCTGAGCTGGGTGACCCGCTGGGCTCATGTGCCAGGAATCTTGGAAGTGTGGACGGGTTGCGTGGAGGTTGAGGCTGTGCAGCCGGTCAATCGAGGTCAGTCGGCGTTGATGACGGACCAAGCAACGGCGGCGTCGGCGGTAAGGGGAGTTAATAACAGGTGAAGAAGAGTCAGGAGCGACGACGACAGGAGCGACGACGACAGGAGCGACGACGACAGGAGCAGCAGCAGCAGCAGCAACAAGAGAGAAGGTGAACAGGGGCCGGGACAACCCTGGCGAGGGCTATAATAGCAACAAGACGACCCTACCGCCAAACCATCCGGTCTCATCCCGTCTTTGCAGCTCGTCAGAAGTGTATAGCTGATGATTATAATCCCCGCACCTACTGTTTCCGAGTGCTTGGTCTCCCCTGGCAAGACGTGTTGACCGAACTCAGGGCACACAAACACAAAGGCCCAATCTCCTCTGACCCCCTCCGATAGCCGTTCCTGCAGCTGTCAAAACACTGGCCTCAAACGGCCGGCCGTCAGGTTGAAACTACTGCCGTCTCTTGCTCTCGCAAACAGGAGTCCTGACCCTAAGCTGCTTTGGTAGCTGATAGGCGAAGTGGACCGAAAGACAGGCAGACATACAGACAGACAGACAGCGTGTACTACACTAGGCTAGCTGCCAGCACACCCAGACAGGCAGCCAGCCGGCCAACACAGCATATACGCGCATTAGCACAGCCCAGATCAAGCGTTGTGGGTACGTTGACCAGCGTTGACCAGCGTTGACCAGGTGGTACGTGGGTGGGTTCATCCCCCGTTGCCCGCCAAAAACCCCCCCTCTGCCCCTCAAGAGCTCTTCGAGGACCCTTGCTTGGCTTTGGTCACCCGAAAACCGAGCCAGATCCCCAATGCACCCCAGTCCAAGACCAAGACAACTGACGCGACTTCGCGGATCCCAGGCTGCCTTTTCTTTCCCACCTGCGCCTGCACGCTGCACGCTGCACGCCTATTATTACATCGGTCCATCGCCTAACAGCCCCCAGTCTCTGTCTATTATTATTACTGGCTGCCTGCCTGCCTGCCTGCTTGTTTGTACTGTATTATCGTGCACAACAAACCCCCTCCCCTTTTAATTCATTACGACGACTGCACAACAATCCAAACTGCGCCGCTTCTCGCCTCGTTCCTTCGCATCGATCCTTTTCTGTTTTCTTCTTTGTTGAGATACCCCTCTCCCAACCTCTCTTTCTTTGAGCAGCTTTCTCCCAGCTTTTCCGCCGCTGCTTCTTCCGCCACAACCACCGGGACGAGCCAACGACCTTCCACACCGAGGCGCGGGCATTCTGGCTGCTGCTTCAACTCGGAGCCTTGGCAGACCCCGAAACTCGACTCGAACCACAGCAGCCTTATCGCGACACTCTACCCTCTGGGCCCACCCACCCACCACCGCCGCCCTTCCTCTTTGCCCGACGTCATAACTTAGACCGCGCCCGCACAGAGTGCGCGCCCCTCCCACGCCCAAGATGAAGTCCATGAAGGGCTTGAGCAATAAGATGCTCGGCAGCATCAAGAAGAGGACCGACTCTTCCGGCGACACCGCGAGCGCAGCAGGCAGCGATTCCGCCGTCGACCTGCAGGGCGACTCGCCCGAGGCCGTTGGCGCCAGGAGCGTGGTACGATAGACACACCACCACCGGCCGCCCGGCCTTACAGGCTCCGGCCAAACGCCGTTCGCTAGGGAATCTTGCGTGCTGACGCTGCTGTATAGAAAGCTTTCTGCGAGTCGAGTGGTAATTCGGTATGTTGCATATGATTGGGGCGCACTCTTGGAATTTCGGACTAGGGCAGCTTGGGTGGCCGCGCAAGTGTCGCACGACATGGCTGATGGGAGATCTGCGGTGTCTTCCCCGGGCGGAGGGTCTTAGTGGGCCGTGTGCAAGTCGCCATCATTGTTTGGTTCACCGGGACGGACAGGCACAACACTTCTGCTTGCGTCCCTTTGGCCTGCCCCATCTGCCGTCGTCTCTCCGCCCGCTGTGCCCCTTGTCTGACACTGCTACTGGCGCAGAGTTGCTGACCGGGTGGGAATACAGGGCGACGATGTCATCTACCTGCCGTCCATAGTCGAGTCCGCCGAGTCATCGCCAACAGCAGCCGCCGAGTGCGCGCGGACGATACGAAAGTATCTCAAGAGGGATTACTGGACGAAGCCGTCCTATCAGTACAATGCGCTCATGCTCACGAGGATCCTTGCCGACAACCCCGGGCCGACGTTTACTCGGAACCTGGACGGGAAGTTCCTGGATGTGGTCAAGGAGCTGCTGCGGAACGGCAAAGACCTTTCTGTGCGCCACATGCTCATGGAGACGCTGGATACATTCGAGCATCAGAAGGGCTGGGACGAGAACCTCGGTCCGCTCATCGAGCTGTGGAAAAAGGAAAAGGAAAAGGCCTACAAGGCTTCCGGGGTATGCACCAGCACCACTGAGTTCATGTCGGTAAAGGAGAGATGCTAATGGTTTCCAGGGACAACCGCCACCACCACCACGTCCGCAAAACTTCGCTATGCCTCCTCAAGACATGCACTCGCAGAACTATTTCGCGAGGAGCCACAGCAACAAGCGTCTTCCCGACCCTGTTGAGCTAGCGAATCGTCTGGAGGAGGCGCGGACGTCGGCGAAGCTGCTCTCGCAGCTGGTAGCCAACACCCCGTCTACCGAGGTCCTGGATAACGACCTGGTCAAGGAGTTCGCCGACAGGTGTTTGAGCGCGTCCAGGAGCATACAGGGCTACATGACCGCCGAGAACCCCGGCCCGGACAACGAGACCATGGAGAGCCTGATAGACGTGAACGAGGAGCTGCAGCAGGCGCTCAACAACGAGAAGCGCGCCCGGCTGAGCGCCAGGAAGGAACTCGGCGTCGGCGACCGCTCCGAGAACGTCAGCCCCGCGCCCGAGGTGAACGGCTCGAACCGCCCTCCAATGCCCCAGGCGACGGGGTCTTACTCCGCCCAACAGGGGGGAGCATTCCCACCGGCCGGCATGGGGTACGCGAGCGAATCGGCGCCGCCGGTGCCAAGGAAGCCGCTCAACAACGGCAAGGGCAAGGGGAGACAGGAGCCCGACTCGGCAGACTACGTGGCCCCGCCGCCGGGCCCACCGCCGGGACACCCTGCGGCAGGGAACAACCACTACTCGACAACAGCCGGCCCTTCGCGCTCCGCAAACGCAACGCCGCTAGACGAGGGCCAGGATCCCTTCCGCGACCCGGAGCCCGCGGGGTACAACAGCAGCGGCAGGAGGCAGCAGGGAGGCGGGTCCTCTTCCTCGAACTCCGGGGCGCCGCAGCTGGACGAGCCGCGGCTGGCCGACGAGCCGTTCCACCCGGGCTTCGGCGAGCCGACGCGCAGCTACCTCGGGCGGCAGGACAGCGCCATGAACAAGGTGACCATGCACGGCGCGGGCTACGGGCCGCCGGACCAGGACGGTGATAAGGAGGTCGTGAGCCCGGTGGCTGGCGGGAGCGCGGGCGGGTACGGCGGGTCCTCGTCGTTGAGCAGGCCGCGTGCCGTATCGGACCTGAGCGATGATATCTACAACGCGCCGACCACCTCGGACTCGTACGGCGGGTCATCTTCGGGGAAGAGGCCGGTTTATCGGTACTGAGCGGAGCGAATTGTATTCGCTTTACTGAGTGACCGACTGCACATATGTTGTTGCATGGGGAGGAGGGATGGATGAATTGTGGTTTCCTCGCGATTGCCTACCTACCACCTAAATACCCAGCTTGCTCTTGTCTTTTTTTTCAAACCCACACATCTATTTATACCCACCTAGGTACTTACCTGGTGGGTAAACCAACAGCATTCTTGTTTATGAATTATTTTTCTTTGGGTGAGAATGAGGAGAGGAAGACGAGGATGTGTGAATGCGGCTGTGATATCATGGTGGATGAGAGGGTTGAACAAGAAGCATTGGGGTGCATGGATGCAAGAAACAGTAAAAACAATACATACAGACAGCAGTTGTTATCATAGGGCACGAGAAGAAATACCAACCAGAGAGAGTGAGCGAGCATACCTACATACCTACCTGCCGGTTATGGTCCTGTAACCGTGACTGTCTTCTGCTCGTCCATGTGTCTTCCTCGCTCATCCTTCGTCATAGTCCCAACCCCCCGAGTTCTCCCCAAGGGGCCGCCCCGTCTTCACGAACTCGGTGCCATCCCTATCAGGGGACCATATCGCCGTGTGATGCAAGGCCGAGGATGCTGTGCATCACATCCGATTAGAACGGCGACCCGTTTCTCTCTCTCTCTCTCTCTCTCTCTCTCTCTCTCTCTCTCTCTCTCCCCCCCTCTCTCTCTCCTCTGCAATGCCCTCCTCTTCCCCGAAGTCTCCGGCTACCTCTCATCTGTCTGTCTTCGATATATTGACCCCGAGGGCCTAGACCCGGTATCCCTCTGATCGGGCCGGCGTCCATCTGTTGAGCCGGCGGCTGCCCAACTGCCCAAGCCACCAGCCCCCCCCCCCCTTGACACTCGGCCGGGCTGTAGATGGGCTCGCAAGCTTTCCTGTGTGTGTTTGTGTAGAGAGTTCGTGTCGTGCGCCGCGACAGGGTGTGTGGTTCCATGTGGTTTCTGCTGCGCGTTGACGTGTACACTTGGGCATGTTGTGTAAGCGTTGATGCATAACGTGGGCAAAGAATAGCGGGCTGCCTCCAATGTCTCTTTGCTTCTTTTCTTGATAACTTTTTCTACTTCTTCTTTGGGGTCTCGCCCCCCCCCACCCCTTCCTACGATGTTGCTTCTTTCTCGCCTCCCCCCCCTCGCGCCCGCCTTGGCTTGCGTCGGGGGTTTATGTCCGCAGATCAGTGTCTCTCGCTTGCATCGCGGGACGAGGCGCCCTTTCCTCGCATTCGGACCTGGCTTTTTTTTTTGTCTGCGACCAGGATAGGGAAACGTTGCGGCTGATCGTCGGTTTTTCTAGAGTGTAAGTGAGTAGCGTTTTTTGAAACTGGGGGAATCTAGGAGGGGAGTCTGGAAAGGAGGTATCCGACATGGGTTTTTCCAAAAGGTGATAGATGTGCCTGTCTTGTGCTGACGCACATCACACCCCTTGCCCAGCTGAGGTCTATATTTTCCTTTTGAAGGTATACCTATCGCCTTCTTCTCCCCACTTCCCGTCATCGACTTCTTCCATACGCCTCCTGGTGGGCAAAGAGGTTCTTGGAAGCGGAAGTTCCCATGGCCATGAGATTGTGGGCAGGGTGGTGTTGGCGGGTTTGTGTGATCTGCCTGCCTTCCCCTCGATGCACGTTTCTCATGCACCTACCTCGTGTCGGGCCCTGTGGGCACGCCTCAAAAAAGAAGCAGAAGTAGAAAAAGCAAGAGGTTGCATGCGTGTCTGTGGGAGTGTGAGTGAAATCCTCGACATCAGCCGATCATCTCGTAACTCACTCCCTATCGAGGGCGATTCTCACGGCACCGAGACGAGTGGCTGGGCAGACGGGTCGGCCTCTAACCGCGGCAGGAGTTGCGAGTAGAGGGTTGAGTGACGATCCTAAAATGACCTCAGTCCGGATCTGGCCCAGTGTACAGGTTCGGGGGTCATCGCTGTTGGGTTCAGGGTTCGTGGTGCAGAGGTGTCAGGGTGTTCCTTCTGGAATATAAACGAGTGTGTTGGTTTTACTATCCTGTGAAGCTGTGTCTACTAAGGTATCTATGGAAGTGGCTTTGGGGGACCTGACGAATCTCGCACTCGTTCCCGCCCCTGGTAGCAAGTGTGGTGTTTTTCAAGGAATGTAACATAGATCCTGTACAGGCAACTCCACCATATTTATTCATCATCCCCATGCATCCCGGCACTGAAAGCTGTCATTGCACCGCCAGCATTCCCCATCGCACCAGCTATCATCACGACAGTCTTTTGGTGCAGAGATTAGTATGTGGACAAAGAATTAACAAGTAAAGATGGTGGCATTCTTGGAGAGGAGGGGGTTAAAGGAAAGGAGTAGACAGGAACGAAAAGCAGAGTTGCTCGCTGAACGTTTTGCGGCTATAGGTGCACAAACACAACGAGGACAAATACGTACAACTACCACATCTCGCGTGGTGTATGCCGGCAATATTCAAAGTGATGCCCAGGTGAGCATCCTCAGCAGATTTCGGACTCTTGTGGCCGGGCTCACTGTTGTGGCCCATAGTGAACTGGAGGACTTCATGGTCCTCATGGCCAGCATGACGAGAGGGTAGAGCAGCCGTGAAGGAGGCTAGGATAAAGATGAGAGTCGACTTCATGATGACGGGATAAGGAGGAACTTGAGGCTTGATCAAAGACCAAAGTGTGATATCGGAATGCTCGTTGGTTTTGTATTTGCGTGTTTCTTGACAATAAGGTTGTTTGCAAGTGTACTGGATATTTTTCATCTGTTCGTGTGGGGCTACTGGTTCATTTTATATCCGCAAATCCCTTAGCATCTTCAGTTCCTCAGTTGTCTGGCTGTGATAATGAGCAAATTCTAGATGTCTGAACAACCACGAGTCCTAACACGGATACTACTCAAAGATGGCACAGATGTTTCAGGGGACGGCTGTTAGTTTGCATGGAGCACCAAATGAGGGCTCGTTCGTTTACTGGGAGAAACAAGAAGGTACTGTGAGACCTGGGAACATCTCTGTGTGTCTGTAATACTAGATCAATGAGTGACTCAAGGATGTCGGTGAGGGACTGTGGTTCCCTAGGCACACTCTCACACGTGACATATAAATGCGACGGTAAATTCTTGTGTATGTGTTAGTTCTGCTTTGGACCGTGCAACGGCAATGGAAAGGCTTCAATGCTTATCGACTCACCACCCAAAACTTGTACCACAAGGCACAGCACCCTCATAGTACACCACATGCACATTCCAACCCAACCCTCACTCTGACTGTCCTCTTCACTTGAAATTGCCATTGTACCACTCTCGGTATCCTACCACAAGAATACAAAGATCCTCTTACATTGGTGTTTAGAATTTGTCTAATTCATACAAGCTACTCACCGAGGTCCTTAAAGCTATGTAGTATCTTGGTAGCCAATCCAGCATATTTTTGGCGCGGCGGGTACCGTCAGGCAAAGTAACATTTGAACCCGTCTTACATGGCAATACAAATCGAGTCGAATAACACACTTCACAATACCACTGGGGCTCATATTACTCGTTCACTGGCTTGCTTTAATGGGGCAAGTGCGGCATCTCGGAGTTACCAACCGCCGTCAGCTTCCTGTGGTCTTGTCTTGCTGTGGGCTCGGTTTCTTTCGAAGACCTTGAGAGGGCCATGCCCGGAGGCTCGTAGGTCGCCATATCCCTTCCGGCCTATCCAAAGACCTATTCGATCATCAGAGATCGTTTCGATCCGTTTCTCGTGTTTCAGACGCACAAACAGCCATGAAGGCGGCCCGCAACACGGTGGACTCGGCAGACGCCAAGTGGATTGACGGACTTCGCGTGAGGTAAACTGGAGAAACGTTCTGCGTTCGGGGAAGCCTCACTGACATCCCAATGGCTCCGTGGAAACGAATTACAAGGTCAGATTGTCCTACCTGCCCCAGAATTCGTACCTAGGTAGCCGTTGCTGTTGATGAAATGCCAATGGTTGCTAGGCAATGCCAAAGAATCGGATATCGGGTTGGTCATACTCGAAGATTCCGGTCGTCGGCGAGCTAGCGCACCAAAGGATGGAAATACTAACCTTGAAACGAGGTTTGAAATGTATTTCATGCACTGGGACCACAAAAAGACGCAGGCCAGCTTCTTTTGCTATTCTGACCGTGTTGAGGCGGCTGAGCTTGCGCTCACACTGAACGCAGAGAAATTGATGATAGTGATGCTAGGCAAGTTAAAAGCCGGCCGATCTCCCACAATTCCACACACTTGAAGAATTTGGATATATCCGACCTTCGCGGCGATGTGCTTCATGTCGAGCTGGGGGGAACTCAGGCACATGTACGCCCAAATGTTGCACGGCCTCTGCTCATCACAATTACAGCCGTGTGCGCCGTGGGGACGCTCGAGGACGGACCCGACCTGTCGTGGGAGGACAGGCACCTGATTCACACGAGCATGCTGGACACCGCTTTCAAACCATCCCGTCCCTTGTTCAGTGCTCCTTAGTAGATGACCAGCTGTGATGTATGTCTGGGCCCCGCAGTATCAAGCGCATCACCATCAATCCTCATCTCACCCATCACCTCGTTGGGGAGCAAGGAACCAACCTGTGGGAAGGCGTATCCAACGGCGACGCTAAGTACCGATTTACTTTTGTTTAGATGGAGATCTTGAGCTGAAACTTCTCGCGTCCCGCCTTGAGGACAGAATGCCGATGCTGGTCACCAAGCCGACCGGTCTAGTTGTGCTCTGGCCGCACCAATTGACTAAGAGGGTACAGAGGAGCACTCTTCAAACTCACCGGTCGACGGGGGAGTAACCTTCTTCTTCATCCGCCGTTCGGTCTAGGGCACCGGCCCCGGTGAGTGGGGACCTTGTCTCCACATTACCGTCATCGCATGGAACGGGTGACTTATTTCGTCTGAGTCGTCAAGTTGAATAGAAAGTCTGCCGTTTCTGTGTTCTATCAGTCTGACACCCAAAGGAGACACCCGAAGAGGAGACGACGGGCGCAGAACGGCTGTCGCATTGATGCGAGAGGCCCGCCAGGAGAGCTGTCCGCGCATATGCAGACATGGGTTGGAAACCAACGAGGAAGGTGGACGGACGGCAGGCAGTTTGTTTTTGTGGCTTCCACTTCCCCCCTTCTCCCATCGTGGGGACATGAGTCTCTGTGGCTTGCCTCAGAATTCCCCAACAGCCCTGCAAGAGATGCATGGACTTATCTATCGGGGACGAGTTATGGTTGTCTTTTCCCCATCCGCTCACTTCAGAGGGCTGGAGGCCCTGCCTGGGGCACAGTGTTTGTTTTCTCCCCCCTCCAGAAACCTTCAGATATCCACAAAGGTGGACCGCATGTGCAATCCTTCACGATGGTGTGCGTCGTTGCGGTTGATTGTCTATCTTATTCCCGGGGGGCTGAGAAATTTGTGCTCTCACCTGGTGGGGGAAGAGGGGGTTGGAAGCCAGGCCTGGTCCCCCGATGCCGCGGGCTCGATGCCCTCGTCACAGATCGCCCCATATCGGAACATGTTGGTGAGGCCGGTAGAAGGGGGGCGGTGAGTACACGGGCAGCAGACACGTCAGCACCAGCCGCCCTCCTCCCTAGGTATCCGGCAAAGGAGCATACACGAGATGAGTGAATCTTGACTTGTTCGACGGCGTGCCTGTCCTTCAGCTCTCACACGGACTCACTCAATATCGGGCGCCATTTCTGTTGTCCTTCCCCCGCTGGGCCGCTGGCGAGCCCCACTCCCGTGGACGTGAGGCTCCGTACACACACTCCTCCATCGCAAGCTACATCCGAATCAAGTAAGCCCGTCGTTGGCGGGTTGCGGGCGGGTAGTGTAGTGTAGGTCGGCCGCGCCGGCGCGTTCGGCGCTTTCACGAACATGTGTTCGTCTCTCCTTCCTCTCAGCCGCGCGCGAATCGAAAGGCACACATTGGCGTTCGACAGGTCTTCGTCGTCTTGGCCCGGCTTTGGCCCGTATGGCCCGGTGTGGTTGGGGCCAAGGTACAAGTCGTATGGCGTGTTACCAATACAACAAAGGACTCTGCAGCGTGGCGTCAGCCCAGCTGGAGCCCCGGCCCCTAGAGCGGGCTTGGTATGATAGATCGGTTAGTGTTGGCGGCGCTTGAGTGGCCCGCAATGTTCATTCAATGTTTCGAATCACTGCACCTATACGGTGCTCCAGGCAGAGGCACATGGCGTGACAGGATGCAGTCTACAGGATGAGCTAGGGACATCGGAATCGCAGGGGCTGAGGCCAAGGAAGAGCACAAAGCATGTCTCGATTTACCCGTCGCCTGTGAATCGGCTTGAAGCTTGGAGATGTGCAAGCAAGTAACTGCATGAGGGCATGTTGCCCGGCCTCTCCCCCCCGATCCGGTAGAACAGTTGAAGTCTGCGGGAATCTGAGACATAGGGTGAAGATTGGGCCCCAGGAGTAGAATAGAAGAAGGAGCTGCCCAAAACTTTAAATTTAGTTCCGGCGGGGATTGGGCGGAGGGGCCGGAGAGGTGAGTTCGGATTTCCCAGGGGCGGACGTAATCCTTAGCATCTTGACCAGTTGTGTCCAAGATCGTGGACAGACTTTGTGACGAGGTTGACGGAGTGAGCACTTGAGTTCCACTAGGAGGAGCGCGCGCGACGGCGTGGCCTCAAGATTCAAAAGTGATGTGCTCCAGGAGCCAGCTCAACACGTTTGTGGGCATACAAGACTGCCACAGATGCAGCCAATATACACGCTCTCTGCAAGTTGGCCTATGTAACCGTATGCGAGTCAAGAAGGTTCCGCTCCTCCCGACCCAGGAACTTGAGGACGAGGACCATCCCACTTGGCTTCTCAGGATATTCGTGTAGCCGGAGGATACTTAGCTAGGTAGCGCCTACTACCACAGTAATTAACGTCAGGGGGCTCCGCTGGAAGTTCCAAAGGGCAGGCCAAGGCCTGCTGGAACCCCAGAGTCAGTTAATCAATTATACTCGCACTATCTCGCGGGTGCGCGAGTGCAACCTCGATCCAGGGCTCCACCGAGATCTGCCCCCTTGCGACTCCACACCTTCGTCCGCTCGTTCTTTTCCCGTTCTGTGGGGTTGCTTTCCTTCCCATCGGCTCGGGAGAAGGTCACAGTCCAAAAGCGAACGCAGGGGATGTTCTGCGAACTGTACTCCGAGGACAAGTACGTGCGTAGCCGAGCGACAATTCCGGACTGGTCTCTCCGGAGGGGCAGCGCAGGACGTGTCGCTGCACCGACACATCATCATCTGCGAAACAGATTTTATGCAGGCGCCGCCTCCCGCAGTTGTTGGTGCGGTTGCCCTTGTTGCAAAGAAAGGGATGCGACTGGACCGGTCAGCACAGGATTCCTGTATGCAAGTCTTTGGCTGATCGACACCGAGTTCGAACATGGACGCCAGCATGCAAGGCCGAAAGGAAAAGGGAAAAGAAACATAAAAACCAGAAAATTCCGTCTCATGTCTGTACCCCGGGGCGGTCCAGCCCTGCAGCCCTGCAGCCCGGGTGTCCTTGCCGAGCCGTGTCTGGCTGACCGAACTGCCCCAAGGTGGCTGGCTGGCTGGCAATTGGGCTGGCGTTGCTGTGCTGTTCTTGGAAGAGCTTGCGGCAACACCTGCGAAACTGTGATCACCATGGCTTTTGTCTGAGGGTGCCCACCCCCCGCCCCCTCACATATCCATCAGGAGTGAGGAATGCCATGGATGCAATGCTGGTAGCAGTGCGGCGATCTTCAGCATGGACCTGGGTCTTCTTCCAACATGGTGAACCGAGCCTTCGTGTTGACGCCATCTTCATCCCGTATGTGTTTCTATAGGTAGTTGTGCCCGTCGCGTGTCGTCCCAGGTGATCGACAGCCGAGATGTCACCCACCCACCCATCATATTCCACTACTATTCCCCGACCACCCCTCAGATGCAAGCAATTAATATCGCGGCAGTCTGGCAGTTTGATATAGAGTGAACTGCTACTGTATTACAGACGGGACGAAAGCTGGCCCTACTTTTCAGAGAGCCAGCCAAATTCAAGGCCGTTGCGACTTGGCCCCCCCTTGTCCCTGGCTCACTCTCCGGCTGGCCAGAGCCGACGGATAGTTGCATTGCTCCCAGCTGCAGCTTTGCGAAGAAGCAAGGTTTGCGTAGTAGCGAGCCGGTTCCCAACCTGGACGACTGATTCTAGGCAAGACCTCCCCCTGCATCCTTGGGATCCTTTTTTGGTACACCTACACGCAGGCTGCACAATGTTCTATACGAGAGGCGCCCCAATGAAGACTCAACGGCTAAAGCTGGTTGGACCAACGCCGAGGCTGCACACTTCCCTGGCGGTTGCATTGACTGGTAGACGTGGAACACTCATTGTTATCCCACGCTGCTAGAGGCAGGGGCAGTGTTCAACAGCAGAATAAGGAAGAGTTCCTGCAATGCCAGTGGTGTCCACGCGGCACAAGACATCGGATGATGTCTTGGGGCCTCCCCAACGACATGTCTGCCCAGGTGGGTTTCCGAGAAAGTGGCGGCAAGTGGATGGATGGGTAAGTGGTGGGGGTTTGGTCTGTTGGTTTCGTAAGAGATGCCCGTCGGCGGCACCGGCGGCGGCGGCACCTTTTCTTGGGACGGAAACAAAATCGGGCCACTATATCTGGGTGCTACGGTATACCCGATCGCATTTATTATGATAATTACCCGCCTGATCGTGGGTTTCAACGTTCTGGCTTCCATGGTCTGCAACCCGTGTTGATGGGCCCGAAGAGCCCACTCCGACGATGGCGTGCATGATGGCGCCGGAGCGACTGGCCAGTACCGCGGTAGACGGCGACCCGGCTCGTCCTTGTCCCCTGTCGTGCCTTGGCCCGGCCCAGTAGAGAGCAGATATGCCTTGTTAGCCTCCTCGTGTCTGTGAACGCATCAAGGCAGCCATCGACGAAGGATGGCTTGGTAAGTAATAGTAAGCAGCTTTCCGTATGGGTATGGTTTACTAGCACATCGGGCGAGGGCAGCATGCCAGCAGGTTGTTGTTGTTCAAGTTATGCAGGGGTGGCACGCAAAAGTTTGACAGGTTTCTCGGATAAGATAGATGCCGTGCGTGCAGCACAATAGTGGCGCCAGTACTTTTGCTTCTTTGTCTGATGGGGTCATTGACATGACGCATGTCGACTGACTGACTGACTGCATCTTAAAAGTCCCTGCCGTATGGTACGGGTGATCCAAAGTCTGGTTGTCATATATCAGAAGTTGTCTGTGTGGCCCGTCCCCGGTCCGCATGTTTCTATTGAGCAGCTTGCCGAGTTATTGGTGTCGTCGAGAGACTGATTTGCGTGTCGTCGGTGTGCAATATGGCGCCCATGGTCTCATGTGGCCAAGCAATACTTTTGGGCTGGATTCAGCTCCAGGATGCAGTGGAATGTGCTGCAATTGGCCCAGTAACTGCATAGAGGCCCGCAGATTGATTGTCTGCAGCATGTCATGGCCTTTGTTCAAATGCGGCGAAGATGGCGAAGGGGTAGACCGCATACGTGAGGTGGTCTGAGTGGTACGCATGTGCGTGGCATGTAAGATGATGGTGACCAGCAGGAGCAGCAGCAGCAGCAGCAGCAGCAGCAGCTTGTCGGATGCCGTTGAGCTTCCAGGGGCGGGTACCGCGTGGTGAGCTGCTGCAGTATCGCTGGTGTAAGCGAGATGTATCCTCGGTACTCTGTGATGTGGGCAGGTACAAAGGGTACCTGGTGTGGTAGATGCGTTTCGTTCGGATCCACACGGCAATCTGCAGGCCAGGGACGGCCAGCCCCCCACAAGATTCCCAGAGCCAATGCAGCTAGGACCCCTGATTGGACATGCGTTACCACTGCAGCGGAATCGCATGTGCCAGCGTCGCCTCTTTGCGGCGTGGCCACCTGGGGCGAGGTGGTATCAGGCGCCCAAAACGGTCAAGCTCCCACTGTGGGGCGGGCCCCGGCTGCACGACGGTGGAGCGGGAGCCAAAAACGCCTCTTGCTTCTTTGGGCGGACCTTGCGAAACGTCCACTTTGGCAACGCTCGTTCGACGCCTCGACAAACTTTCCCACACTGCCGACTGCCCATCACCATTTACCCATCCGCCCGCCATCGGCAGCCGCGAGCCAGTGGACCAGTGAGAAAGAGAGAGATACACCAACCATGCTTTACACGACATGCTCTCACACGCACCGGCAGGGCCAGGTGGAGAGACTGACAGCAGAGCCCAGCTGTGCCGCGAAATTAACGTGACATGATACGACATGACACGACACGAAACACCTCACTGAGCACAACACCGACCCCCAGGGCATCAGCCCAACAGAGCACGGCAGCAATCAAACAAAATGCAGATCGCCCGCGTTGGGACTGGACGAGTCGTCGCGAATGGGATGAAAATACTCCTTGCTGCTGCTGCTGCTGCTGCTGCGCTGTCGAGTCGGGTCGAGTCAACCCAACTAGACCGTGGCATTACATGACATGGCGTGGCATGCCATGTCACGGAAGAACAGCAATATTTAGAATGTTCCCCAGACGGGCCAAGCTACCATGCATGCAACCACAGTAAGCGAGCATGCAGCCGGCCGCGCGGGCTGCAGCAGGGCAGGCCAGGACAGGGCAGGCCATCGCAGAGCAGAGCAAAGCAAAGCAAGGCAAAGCACGCCCGCAACAATCATTCTCTCGTCTCGACCACAACCATCGGACGACGTATAAGCTTCTCTGTTGGGTCTAACTCGACCGTCGGCGGCGGGACAAGCATTGGCCGACCCATCTGATGTTGCCTGCTGTCCACCACCCTGTGCTGCTCCGCGATTGGGTCGTTATCCGCACCAGACCATCCGCCCCGTGTCTCCTCGCGGCCGCCCTACGGCTGCTTTGGCGGCGTTTCTCGTGTGCGCGCTGCTTCACCTCATCCCATCTTTTCCCTGGCCCCTGCCGTGCTGCTGTGGCCCATCACCCACGAACAGACTGTCCTGTCCAACCCTGCGACTGCACTGGGGCTGGGCTGGCTGGACTGGACTGAGACTCGGCGGGCAGGCAAAACAGAGACAGGCAGACAGGAACTGGCCTCGCCTGGACTGGACTGGAACGGAATAGACTGGGCTTGGAAACCTGAACAGCTCCTACTGAGCAGCATAACCCTTCTTCTTCTTGGGCATGAGTTCGAGCTGACGCTACCGCCGTCTATTCTCAAACAACCGCTCCTTCTTCCTCTTCTACGAATCGCTTCTCTTCCCGTCCAACGTCAATGTTCTAGCTTCCAAACCTTGGGCTTCTAGCTTCTTTTTCCTCTTCGCCGCGGGCCCTGTCTGGTCCACAACCCACAATCCAGAATCCGTGCGTGCCACGTTTCTCCATTCCAAGACGGGCTGGTAGTCTAGTGTAGCATCCACGCTCTTTATAGCCTTACCGCCACTTACTCACGTACTTTTGTCTCGCATCCTCTCTGGTCCACCATCCACTCCCTCGCTCGTTCTTTTGACGGCCACCCCCTCCTTCGACGCATGCACCTTCTCGGTGGAAGCCACCTCGCCTGCGTCGACGCCCGCATACCCACCTACCGGCACACGGCAGAATATCATTCGACCGTGGCTGTCTCTCCTTCGGTTCGTCTCAGTCTTGTGCTTTACCCGGGCTGGGTCCCAGTCCAGCTCCCCCAGGTCGAGGTACGGAAACACGCACAGTACAGCGCGGGACAGGACATGGTGCGTCGATCTTAGTCTACAAGCCGAGCCAGCAATCCTACCGGCGTCTCGTCCCCGCCGCCCGCCGCACGCAACAAGGCACAGTCCCAGCGCGAGGGACCCATCAGAGGGCCCCAGCTTCGTGAGATCGTCGACCCGGGCCTCGCTGTGCCCGCGCCCCCCTCTCTGATCTCGGTCGTCTTCCTCGCGTGCATTGCGGCCGTGTCACGCTACTCGCAGATTAGCACTGCAGGTCTCTGCCGCAACCGGTGGTTCGTTTACATCGACCATCGCCGGTCCTTGATGTCACCTCCGCTCCCATTCCCCAGTCGCCCCATCTTCGTTACTTTCTCCAAAAGGAGGATAGCCTCCTTTTCCCACCTCGACCCTCAACACCCAACCCGGGCCAAGATCTGACCCTTCCTCCCCTGCAGCCCATCCATCCTTTGCTGTTACCAACCGGAAATACCCACATATCCACCCAACCTCACTTCTGGGTCACCCACCCCTGTCCGTATCAATTGTTGGATCCCATGGAAACATCTTCTAGAATTAAAATTTTCCATCCCGCCTGCTTCGTGTGAGATCCTCTCCACGAGGCACCTCTACCTCATGTCCATGCCTTCTACACTCCTTTCTTTCCCCAGAGACCTGGCTGAATGTGCTCGCCAGCGGAGGAAGCGAATGGCCTCATATGCCCACGGCGCATGCCAGACATGTTACCACTCGCAACAGCAGCAGCAGCATCAACATCAGCCTAGGTGGTCTCTAAACGACCTCAGCACTGAGCTCCTCGCCTTGATATTTGAACAGGTCAGTGACGATCTATTCTGGCAAGCCGGCGCCTTTTCAAGTGATACCTTCGTGGTGACGGCCTATTCGCTGGTCACCAATATACTGACTTGGATCTGGCAGCTCCGGGATATCGACACCCAATATGTCTCGACCGCTCGGCTTCTCTGCCAACGGTTCAACCAGATAGCCATTCCTATCGCCTACAAGACGTTGGTCTTAACGGAGCGGATAGTGGCCCAGGATGCAGGGCTACATTTTCCCCAAGCTCTCGAGCACATTAGTGCTCACACGAACCACGTCATTGCCAGGAGCGACCTGGACCCAGCGGGTATAAAACGAATCCTGGAAAGGATACGGAGACTCTGTTCCGTAAGGTAAGTGTGCTCTCGCAAGCAGTTGGCAACTCTGTGTATCCAGATCATAGACCCGGGCGTATTAACCAACCTACTCATATTAGATGGCGTTATGTAGACAGAGAGGTCCGCTCGGGCCGGTTCTGGCTGCCATCCGATATACTCAACGCAGAGCAGACCCGTTATAACCGCACAAAGCTCTACGTCGAAGAGCTGCCGCTCCGGGACTTCGAGGGCGAGATGCGCAACACCTACCTCCGCGCCATCCCCATCAACCTCCTGGTTTCCCTGAAGATGGCGCACCCGGCGCCGCCGCTCGTCACCCGGCTCAACTCGCTCAAGCACCTCCTTCTCTCCGCGCGGCAGCTGGAGACGCTCCACTTCGAGGACCGGGGCCAGGGCACGCAGTTCGACTTCGCCCCCCACGAGCGGCTGCCCCCCTTGCGCGAGCTGACCCTCCGCTCCTACGACTGGCGGCACAGCGCGGACGAGGTCGCCCGGCACTGGGACTTCTCGCGCATCACCTCGCTGGAGCTCATCTCGGTGCCCGTGTTCAACTTCCTCAACTCGGTCAGCTTCCACGAGCTGGCCAACCTGCAGACGCTGCACTGCGAGGACTTCAGCGCGCACCTGCCCGATCTGCGCATCGAGGCGACCCGGCGGCTCAACCTTCTGGTCAGGTCCTACATCCGCGCACTGTCGACCCTGCAGATCACGGTGCACACGTACCACTTCCCCGTGGACGCGCTGCTCTCGCACGCCCGCACGCTGACGACACTCCGCCTCCGGGACCACACGGGCTTCGGCGAGGAGGACCGCCGCTGCCCGACCGTCTACCACGAGGACCTGGCCATGCTCGCGGCGCACATGCGCCAGGTGCAGGTGCTCGAGCTCGACATGGACGTGGTGCACACGGACCCGCCGCAGTTCCTGCGCGCCGTGTGCGCGTTTCCGGCGCTGCACACCCTCACCCTGCACGTGCAGACGGTCCTGCACCCCTTCGAGGTCGTGCACCCGGGCGCCGACCGCGACCGCGACGCGAGCATGCGCACGCTGCACTTCCTCGTGCGGCACAAGATGGGAGGCGTGCCGTGGCGCTCCATTACTATTAATGTCGGGGGGTGGAAGAAGGTCATGGTGCGCCGGCTCAGCGAGCCCTGGCGGAGGCAGAACGAGCGGGGCGTCTTTGCCGAGCGGTGCTTTGTGCTTGAGCGCAATGCTGGGACGGGCGAGATGAGTGTCCGCGAGGAGGTTGCTGTTGAGGCTAGTCGGCAGGCCACGCCTGAGGAGGAGGACGAGGAGGAGGAAGAGGAGGATGAGGATGAGGAGATGTCCTCTGACGATGATTGAAGAATAATTTTACTTAACAAATAAAGGGGGGAGAAAGAACAGGACTCCATCTATGGTTACAGACTGTCCATGGGAGGCTACATTGCATTGCTGGCTAGCATGACCGAATCGGATTCAAAAAAGATGAGGGGATCAGAAGCATATTGGACCAGATTTACACCACTATTTCGAGGAGGGACGTGGAGGGACGTGAATTAGTCAAGTGGAGGAACATCATTCTTACGGTGCGCGCAACGGGATAAGCGCACACATCACCATATTATCATAGTCAACATTGAGCATGGGCGTTCCCCAGCGAGGGCGGTTTCCTTTACTGGGTTCATTATTATCATCTGGTCGCTCGTACATGGGCATATGGTAGCAAATAGAAGATACAACTGGCATTTCTACCTACACCAGACTCCATTCTGCCTTGACATCCTTTCCAGTCTCTTAGTTCACCATAGGGCCCGTCTCTCCGCAGCCGTCATATTCCTCCGTGCTCGTCGGCTCATTGCTATTGTTCATGCCTCCTATCCTTCTCCATCCATAACATCTGATGCCCTTTTCCCGAAGGTGATTCGTCTGTTGTGCCGTTCCAGAGCCTTTCAAAAAGGAGCCGGAGACTTGTAATAACGAGTAACAGCCAATTGTTGCCGTGTGATCTGTGGCATTGTTTGTATGTGACATAGCTTGCACCTGCGGAAATCCTAGAGCCATAAGCTCCGTCAACGGGCATCCTGGAATCCATGAATGCGGATTGAGAAGCCGTAGTATGGAGATTTCCATCGTTGGAGGACCGGTCATATCTCGGGCCCTCGTGAAAGGGGACTTGTCGTACTTGTGGTGAGTTACGGTCATTTTCGCCCAGGTGAAGGGCCAATCAGGAGAAGGGGCACATCAGAGAGGAGAATTTTGGGAGGGAGATATATACGATAAACCTCTGTACTCAACTTCGGCACGGGCTGTCTGCTCTTCGGGAGCAATAGGAATAACTGTTGCGGTTAGAAGGCCACCGCCCAACCGGTCTGGACGCGCGTTGCTGGCAAGACCCGTACGAGCAGCTGGGTGCTACAACTGTCGTGGACGCCTGGCAGGAGACACGTGCGCAGCAACCCAGTTCATAGGTTGGTGAGAGTATCAACACACTGTCCCTGTATTCTCGGACCCGTGTGCCCGGGCGCATCATGGGTACATGCCGGGCTTTTAACCTCAGATTCTGCGATGAACCCATGTGGCATGGACTAGGAGCGTTCGTTCCCTTCAATCCGACGTGTCCACTTCATTCGCCGTTGGAGCTTTCGGGGCGGGCACCTTGACGGATCCACACGGGCTGGGAAGTCACGAAGCATTGCGTCCGTGGGGGAATCAGGTGGAATAATGTGCTTTACGACTATGCAGATGCATGCGTGTGGGCGAAGAAGCTCCGCCCATGGTCACGACGCGGGAGTTATGAGCATATCAGTCTGAACCCACACCATAGGACATCTCACAGGCCCTTCCAGCATTGACTTGGTCAAACTCCCTCCGTAGTATTTCTATTAACTTCGTCTCAGAGAGAAACCTAGTAAAGGTGATCAACAGCAGGGAAACAAGAAATCTCCGCCAGCGAGGGAGCCAAGGAGGGAATGAAGCCCAATTTGGCATGGGCATCATATATGAATCAGCTGGAACATTGCTCCGCAGTACCGGTGCCATCCTACATCGGCCTCGCGATCTCGGAGTACCAGCTTTTGAGGTCCACCGGCCGAGCAGTAAGACATCTTCTTCCGGCTTGGGACAGTTATTCATGGTCAAAGCTGGTGTTCGCACATTAGATATTACTAACCGGATATTAACGCTGACATTAGATGATAACAATGGTGGGAAACGGGATTTGAAACCACATCCGAGGGTAGAACAACCTTTCCACAGTCCTCGGGAGAAACACATACCTCAACCGCCCAACATTGGCGTTGTTACTCAATCCACAGTCACGGGTTGACGAAACCTGAACTTTGATTCTGCTTCAGTTATAAGTCATGCGTGGCTGAGAAGAGAATTCGATTCTTACTCAGCTCGACTATATCTCACCTGCTGTTGTCTCATATCTCAGAGTCCGGCAGAGCACTGGCAAAACAGTGCCCATCCGTAGCTTACCACGTTACCACCGAGCGGTCGATGTACTCCTTGCGACGCCATACCTAACCTTCCGAAGAGTAATCCCCAGGTCAGAGACACTTCTACTACGCAAGGGGGAGAAAGAGCCAAAATGCAATCGCAGTCGCCCTCTAGACATCACCGGGGCACAACGAACGAAACGCGACCCCTTACACAGAGGGCCCACATTCCCATGTTACACATCCGATTTGCTGCCCAGATGTAGCATGGGCGACATCACCTCATGCAGGAGGTGCTCCATTTCCCCAACCGCGCGCCCCCATATATCCTAATCCGTCGGGCTCGCGGGACGGAGTATCTCGCGAGCGCCTATGTGGGCGCCTAAGGGACCACCAGCAAGCAGTAGGGTTTCGGAAGTAGTGACGAGGGCCAATATCCGTCCAGGCTAACGAATGCAAGCACATGAAAACTAAGTTCGTCACGCTACGCGTGTTTCCAAACGAGGCTCATCCAGTTCGTCTTCATTCTCGTAACAGTTACACCGCTCGGACTGGCACGGCGGGTAGTTAAGAAGTTACCGTCCCGGATCCACGGTACATAAGCCACTGCTGTGCGAGAATTTTGGCAAAGGTTCCGCGGTAATTGCTACATTCCGGCTCTTAGATCACTTAAACAACCCGTTCTAGCAATATTTGAGCACGGATGGGTTGCGGGAACAGCACAGGCATCGCTGTCTTTGAAAAGTATCTGTGAGGTTGTTTGTGCGCATGAGCAGCGAGACGGAAGAGTCTGACACCTAAGTACAGAAGCAGGGAGGTTGGCGAAGGATTGATGTTGTAATGTCCGACATGGGCACAGATTGCCGACAAATATCCATCAAATAGACCTGCCTCGGTCATGTTCCGTCTGCCAGCAGGCCCGTCGTGTGTGTATGCCGTGAATTTGGTGCTTCGCTCTCTCCTATGCGCAGTCTCTAGACCACAGCCACTCTCACATTCACACAGGCGGTCATCCATATTCGGGGTCAGTGACATAGTCGCATACAGTACTACCATAAAAGCACCACACCTTCAAAATCTGTCCAATGTGATACACTAGATCATGTCTAGCTCATTGCTCACCAACTTCTGTTCTATCATTCTGGAGGAAGCTTCTCTAGTATCTTCTATCCAAAAGTCTTCTTGATTAGGCTGTCCCTGGGAAGTGAATTTCATAAGAGCTAGCCCTGAAGGAAGTTTTGTTATGAGAAATTGACCATTGTTCCTTACGATGTTGTTCCTTGGGAAATTATAACTTAGCACGGTGTCCTATATGAAGCTTCGAGGACAGATAGATACTATAGCCGAATATAAGACGCCCAAGCAAATTTCTTCTATCGTCATGTGACAGGTGCAGTCAAACTTCCAAGAAACGAGTCCTCCAAACCAGGAGCAACATCCCGCTGCCGAGAACAGAAACATAAAACCACATGGCCGCACAAGATTTGAAGGCTGTTGGAGATATGCTCTTCCGTTTTAGATTTGCACTTTTCTGTTGATCAAATACGTCCTTCATGAGATCGCCCAGTTAATGGCCGACACATAAAGGGTCCTCGAAAGTCATGTGCAGATCAGATAGGGTAGAAGTGACTGAAACTCCCGATATCTTGACAATGGACAATCAGCAGAATTCCATATTGTTGAATCTAACGAGCAAGCACCACAGCTTGAGTGAGAAGGTACAAGCTGCGAAATCATGCATAAAGTACCTCGAGGCTTAGGTACACAATACTCTCTCGATCCCAGACCCTACGCGGTGCAGTGCCGAAGCTCGCACATGCGATGTCACAAGGGAATCAAAAAGCAAATCCACAGTACACCGAGTGGATTCATCAGGTTTCCCAAGGCTATAGAAGCTGCTCTGTATAGCCTTGATCGCCCCGGCGGCGCAATCGTCGCCCAAACCTAGAATTAACCTTACCCGCGATAGCCGCATTCAAACATGATACGGACACGGACACACAAAAACGCCCAGCATACGTAGAAGGGACCGTAAATCACAATGATCAGTCCTCACGGACCGTGGCCGTCATCGACATAACAGCAGGAGGGAAGAAAAAAATATTTCAAACTCACCGCCATCTGACCGACCCTCCAGGCAGAGACACCCGGGGCGTGTATCTCCTCGCAGTGGCTCTCTTCTCACCAGTGAGCCTGCATCGCTTGCCGCCGCGGCCGTCCAGCGTTCACCGTACATACACACACACACATACGCGCACACATGTATACCCCGTACTCCGTGCTAACCGAGCGCCGTCGGCGTTTAAAAGTGCATTTAAGGTACCTATCCACAGTGACACCCTCGCAGCCGAGACACTGTGCGGGCCATATGCCTGCCAGCCTGCCCTCCCAGCAAGAATGTGTGAACAAGGGTTTGCCCACGCCCCACATCCGCATGGTGCTTGCATCATCGGCCCGGTGCGAATCTATCACGCGAGACGACGAAAGGGCCAAAAAGGAAAGTAGGTAGGAAAATTAAGAAAAATGAAAGAAAAAAAAGAGGGCGGGCTCAACAGGAGTGTCGCAGGGGGGCGTGGGGGTGGGTTAGCATGGCGAGGGAGGGAGGGCCAGGCCCGCACCGCCCACGTGAGGACGGGCAGATCTACCGCACGCACATTCTCCCAAACCCGCAACAAACCCAGCCTGCCCTGCACAGTACATGTGCGCGCATCCCACGCCCCCAGGCCCAGGTCAAGGTCGAGATCCGAGAAAGACATACACACACGGGGCAGCAGCAGGGCAGAGAGAGGGGGAGAAGGTGAAATTTCTTTCTGACTCGTCACTCCGATCGGTCAGTCGGTCCTCCCAGCCCCTCTGGCCCGCCTCTCCCCACCTCTTGTTCAACGTGGCTCCTTCGTCTTCTTCCTCGTCGTGCCTCGTGCGCCCAGCCGCTTCCCACCTCCCTCCATCCCAAAAAGCCCACCCTTGTCCCGAGACAAGCGACGATACGGCTTGCCCGACACCCCCGACCTTGCGGGACCCAGGCGAGCGGGACGGGAATTTGGAGGGGGTGGCCAGAAGGGGTGGTTGGAGGGGGGAGAGGGAAGGAAAGGGCATGCCTTCCTCAAGATATTATTTGTCCCTGCGTTGCATATTATTATGAGCCCAGTGCATGGGAGACGGGATGCGCGGGATCTCCCATGAGGGGTGGGCATGGGCATGGACGCATGGATTCCAGCAGCCGGCAAAACCCCTGTTGCGTGACGAACCGCCAACTTGCTTTTTTTCTCTCGTGCCCACCCCTCGCTTCTGTGCGCGTGTTCTTTTTGCTTCTCGAATTTCCCACTGTTCCCGCGCGCTGCGTGCCGTTCCGCTGAACCAGTCACGGCAAATTGTCGTCATTTAAACTTCGCACTCGCTTCTCCGCACAGGCCAGATGGGGGTACTTGTCCACAAGCTCCAGCTCCGTTCCCCCAAGACAACGGATTGAGCTTTCGGAGGAGACCTCTTGCTGAGTCCCAACAGATTCAGTACTGTGTAGTGTAGACGAGCAGGATAATGGAACTGGTTGATGAGCTGTGCTGGTCCGCCACTGCAGGGAGGCCGAGTCAGGAGCTGACACGGTGAGGCTCCTGAGGCGCCGTGCAGGAGAAGCTGCCTCCAATGAGAGCTATAGCTGCCAGTATATCAGATTCACAGTCAGAGTACAAGCAGGCACGGAAAGAAATGTACTTCCTTGATTCAGTACCAGATAGACATGGCTTGCCGAGAACAGTGGGTCACCATGCATTCAGCATGAACCAGCGCCTGGTCGCGCAGCTTGCGCCCCCGGAGTTCTCAGCTCTGCCCGGGCGAGGCATTTTGAAGCTCCAGGATGAAATACGCTTCCGCTGCTGATTGGCCTCGAAACGTTTCACGATGCTGCGCGGTGGATAGCCAAAGTGCAGGGGAGAAGAAAGGTGTGGTGGTCAGCTTAGCTCTCCAACTCGGCAGATTTTCAGGAGCCACACCACAGCCCAAGTAAACACACTATTTGGTCCCACAAAAACTAGGTTTGAGACTCAACAACTTGATCGAATCTCTCTGGTCCGTGGTAACCTCGCTTCTTTCACAGGGCCCAGTCTAAGCAAGCGCGAGAGGCGTACTTCGGCCCCTCGCTTGAGGGCTGGGGCTTCGGATGAATCTTGGTGTAGACCCGCAGTGCTGTTGCGCAGGTAAGCTTTTCGACCATGCGAACTAGTGAAGAGGGATTATAGTCCAAGCCCGAGACTATTCAGTCCCTTTCCATAGTCTCTGCAAGTAGCAAGGGCCACAGTGCGGTGTAGCCAAAAGCTCTTTGCAACCCAGGGTGCCAGAGTCTCCACCCGGTCGCATAGACGAGACCTGACCGGTTTCTGACTATATTGCTTTCAATTTAGACTTAAAAGTCAATCGCAATATTGTCTTAGACTGTCCTTGAGTCTTCGCAACTCTTCAAACACTGGCAGACGGGTTGCAGTCCTCCGATATACGAGGACAGGACGGATCACCTCGATTGCCTGTCTGGCAACTTCAGTATTGGCGTCCAAGCTTGTACTCCGAAGTGGGCCATCAGTCTCGTGTGGTTCCCTTGCGAAAGAAGTAATAGAAGCCTGAGCTTATAGTTACTGTCTCTGACCAGAACACGCTTGGGCGTCGTTTGCCTGCCCGGCGTGACCAGCGTCAACGCATCTTGGGCCTCCACGGTCCACTCGGAGCAGCTGCCTCTGGAGCGTCCAACGTCTGCCACTTTCTCATGGGGAACCTGAGCTGGCCGTGAGCATTTCGATTGACTGTTTTCGTGTAGGTCTCTTGGTCACCGCAGCATCGCATACATCTTGGGCTTCGCATGTGGATCTCGCAAGGGATAGGCTCGGTCGCGTGGTTTCGGAGGCATCTGCGGCTTTGGACTATGTTAGAACACATCTTTCTGGAAGGTTTTTGGCATACCAAGTCATCCAAGGCATTTCCACTCGTGTTGTAAGGTACCTGATGCATCCCTCGCGTCAACGAGTGCCACCAGCTTCCCTAAATGGAGCCACGGGGTCCACAGGAGTAATTTGCGCCTCTATGACGATTCCATAGATAGCCTTGTGAGACGATTAGCGATTTCTCCAGTATTTTCTCCTGTCGAGACCTCAAACCTGCGTTTAGGACCCACCACTTGGCCAGCTGCACCTGCAGGTCACCCTAGGGGTTTGCAACCCCCCTAATTAGCGACAGAGCGTGGAGCGAGATTCCACCGCGAAGCTAACCAAGTCAACTACCGCTTTTCCAGGCGCGCCTTTCCCTCGCGCTCGAGCACAACCAAATGCGGTCTGCGCCATGAGGAGCCCCGGACTTCCGGACTCGTGCACACGGTAGTTGCCAAACTCGCTGCGCAAAATATTGGGTGTATAACAGGGCAATGGTTTCGGCGCGAAGATGCGGTGTCTGCTTGATTTTTTTCGCTTCTGAACCATTTCGTATCCCCAGAGCCCGCGGGCCCCGAAACAGATGTAAACAAGGCTGAGTCCTGCGAATGGACGAGGCTGCGGAGTACCATCCTCGCGCCGTCCCTCCCATCCGCGAGAAAGGAATGACAGGGCGTGATTTTATCAAGCTCGGACGCTCGGGATGCTGTCGTACGATTTCGAAAGGCAAGGCCAATGTCTCTTTCGGTCTTAGAAGCCTGCAGCATCGTGGGCGACTGTTCTTTGCGTCAACATCCAACCAATACAAGAGGTGCCGAGTGCGTAGCTTGCAGGAGCTCTGCATGCATGCGGCTATTTGCAGCGCAATGGCAAGCACATGACCCGCGTGCAGCTGCTCCGAAAGCAAGCCATCCCCCCAGGTCTAGGCGGCGCAAGCCAGAGCGGGACGCTTCGCGGCCCCATGAACGCAGACCGTCAGTCTGAGAGCGACGTAGGGTAGTCAGTCAGTTGCGCCGTGAGGCACAGGTGACCAGAGGATGCAGTGTTGGTGTCGAAATTCCGGAACCAGCCCTTCGGTACAGGCCAGTCGAATCCAGCACAGGAACCCGAACTCCTGTCGCGAGTGGTCAGTGCTGGCCTCTGTGCAACTCTCCAGAGCATCGCGCACTAGAGCGCTCAGCAAGCCCCTCTGCCTGTTTTAATGCGCAGTCACTGGCTAACTGGCCGGGAAGAGGGGCCTGCAGCCTTCCATGGGTATCGCGGCAGCAGGTCATGGGTGTCTTGGTCGGGTTCGCACGTTAGGCCAGAGACAAGGAGTACCAAGACTGGAAAGGTTATTCTCTTGGATGTAGCGCGCATGTTAGACTGTACCTACCTTCCACAGGACCAGGCAAGCCAGGCCAGCTATGGCTGGCTCGGCCTCGCGCAGTGTATCTGGTCTCCTGGCGCTAGGCCGATGGTCTGAAGAGCACTTCTGACTTGTGGCCTCGCGTATGGGCAGCGACCAGGCTCGAGTTTTTTCTCTCCGAACCTTCCTGAGCCACCGCCATCGTCTTGGGCCAACCACAAGATGGCGCACCGTGGGAGTTTGGAGTGCTGGTTCGCTGGTACAGCTCCGGGCAAATCTCCCTGAGCGGCTGGTAGCTTGGTAGCTCCAAGGCCGGGCCGTGTCGCAAGCGCAAAGCTGGGATATCCCGCCTGTACAACGGCACAGTCCCTTGGTGCATGTGACGTGTGGCGTGATTCAGCGTGGTAGACGAACGGAGACTCCGAGTTAGTGCCTGCCTCTTCACAATGCGCGAGTGGTCGACCCAGTGCTGCCCGATCGTGCCGAATCACCTGGGTTCGGTCCGCTAGTCGGACGACGATAGGCGCTGCCCAGCTCGAGGGGGAATAGGGGCTTCTCAACGCTCAGACTGGTAACGGGATGAAGCGTGGTGACCAACTCTGCGCCAGAGACCTAGTCAAGGCAGCCCGGCTTGTTTCTAGCGGCGGCGTTGCCTACCAAAGTTTGGTCAGTGACTTGGCCCGCTGCCGGGCTTTGTCGAGCAGCATCACCCCTCTCTCGATGTCACCAGAAGCTGTTGCCAGCTTGGATGTGGACTGTGACAACGGAAATGACCGTACCAGACTTCACGACTCTAGGACAGCCTCCACTGGGACAGCCTCCTGTGGGAAGACTCCTCTGGGAAGACTTCTCTCGGGCAGCGTCCTCTAGGATATCCTCTACTGGGAAACCCTGCTCTGGGATGACCGCCTCTAGGACAGCCTCCTCTGGAAAAGCCTCCTCTAGGATGAGTTCCTGTTGAGAATACTCTCTTGGGATCATCTCCCATGAAGGCGTGGCGGATGGCTACTTTGATGCTTTGACGAGAGTGATGGACTTTGCAACCCAACGTCTCGTGCTGCAGCAGATCATTTCTGAATGCAGGCTGGTATACCGATCAGGCCTGGGCAGCCTCAAATAAATTGTGTAAAAAATGTGGATTGTGCATCTTGATGCCAACGAACTCGTGTTGTCTAAACAAATAATGGCCAGAACCGTTGGTGTTTTAGGCGCTGACTGCGCTAGAAAGCGCAACGGTCCTGCGTATTTTGATGATCACTTGCAAGTACGGTCGGCATCTGTCCGTCTGTCCGTCTGGCCGTCTGCCTGTGCAGACGGGGAAGCCTTGACGGTCAGGGACAAGGAAGGTCAGGTGTGCAGCAGCTGCAGCCGTATCCGCGCCCCCAGAAACGGAAGGGAGCCTTGGAGCTGAGGCAGATCAATCAGCCTGAGAGGGCCCGAGGCCAACCAACGGGGCAGGAACAATGCACCCATGGCTGCTCCCGCCGTCAACTCAATAATCCTGCAGTAGCTTCCGCCTACGAGAGCAGCGAGAGTTGGCAGCTACTGCTGGTCAGAGGCCATGTCCCGTTGGCACTTGCCCAGCCCTTGGAAGAAAGGAGAAGGCTCTGCAGATGCTACGTGCCTACGATCCTATACCTAAATAAATGTACATCGTGGGGGTTCTTCTAGCTCGTGGTGACATTGAAAAGTGTATGCATATCTAGCTGCAGAAAGACGCAGAGGAACAGAAGACAACACAACGAGAGAGGAAGGTTGACTACTGTAAGGTGTGTGCGTGCGTGGGTGACATTCATTTCTGGAAGGAGGCCGAATGCCACTTACTCTCCCACTCGCCTCCCTGACACCGCGACTGCCTCAGACTAACGAATTGATGTTGCTCTCGACGGAGAATTCCCCCCGCGGAAGTTGGACCAGCCATCCCGTCTGCAGTCTGCATCTCTCTCCCACCCCAAGCGACTTCGTATCAGTACAACATGACACGACATCAGGGGCGTATGCTCGTCCAAGGGGAACACCGTGATCGGTCCCCTCTCCGATCAAGATCCATCATCTCGCAGCAATTGCCCACCCGATCCACCGTGCGACTCCCCCTGGCCACTGCAGCAATGAGTTACGTGTGTGGTTTTTTGCGACCCCACGAGATCCCAGGCCGAAAGAACTGTCTTTCTTGTCTCTCTATCTGGGTGCTTCGGTGCGCCCAGCTGTGTTCCCACAATTCTGCCGGCGCCAAAGAATCCAATGTAAGTCATTCGTTGGCCCTGCCCGGGCCCGTTACTCACGCTCCTGCTTTGCCGAGCAAGGATGCCGCCTGCTGCGAGGCCCTCTCCCGAGCAAGCTCTACGCGATGGTCTCCAACGGGGGGACTCAGGCCCTCTGGCTCCAGCTGGGAGGGGCAGACGGAACCAGACACTTTGATGAACAGAGGGGCCGTCGCTGATGGTGATGGTCATCACCTTCTCGGGAACTGAGCGAGCAGAGTACCATCCACGACAACCTTGGACGTGAACGTTACAACTGGGCTGTGAACGAAAACGAACGAACACGTCCATCCTGCCACCGGTCCATCCATTCCCACTTAACCACCTGCGCATGCGGTTCACAAACCCACTCGTTCAGTGAACCACGGTGCCTGAACGACCTGCAGATACGGTTCGACACCGGAGATTATCCCCAAGATCCAGTTCTTCAGGAGCAACAAACGCCTCCTCAAGACCCCAAACCCCAGCACCAACCTGAAGAGACCTCGTGGCTGACAGCAAAGCCCGTCAATGCCATACCCATGCCCGGGCCAGCCCACTACAAGGGCAGTCCCGCAACCAGCCAATGCGCGCACGCACGTTGGGGGCGGCCGAACACTCCTTGCTACTGCGTACTCCGTGCTCTGGGTCTCCCCCCGGACCTTCCCTGCCCTGCCAGGCCCAGCGGAGGCCTAGCCGTGCCTACCTACCAGCACAGTGTGCGCCCAGACTTGCAGCCAACACCCCAGCAGCAGGCAGAAAAAAGCCTTGAGGGATGAGTAACCGGACCCCTCATCGACGAGCCTATCTCGCCGCGGTGCGCAGCTCCACAGAAATCAACCCCTCTGGACCGCCTGGGCGCATCGGAGGGACCCAGAGGAGGAGGGGTGATTGGAAGCCCGGAAAGGAGGGATCGCGGAACACGCACCCAGCATCCTAGGAGGGGAGGCTACTGCAGTCTGCAGCCCACACGCGCGACCATGTCGAGACCATGTCGAGACCATGCCGTCGTTTTCTTTGACTTTCTGCTGCCCGTCCGTTCTATCGATTCAGCCTGTGCCCTGTCAGGCCACTTCCAGCCATGGAGGGGAGGGGGAGCGCAGGCTGCCCGCCCCGCCACTGTAACATTACCCAGGTAGGCAACCCTTGGTAGGAGGACGGGTCTCTCAAGGTTTGGGAGGCGCCTGCAGGACCTTGGCTGTCCAGGTGTCCAGGCGTTTCGTCCTTCCTGGAACGAAATCCACGGCACAGTGATAGATGATGGCATATCACACGAACATCTTTCCCGCCTAGTGCCCTTTGATAGTCTAAACTATGTTTTATTTATCCCGCCTGGTCCTTCCGTCAAGGCAGTGTCAGGGCATTCTTGAAACAAAGTCACATCGGTTGGCTGGGGGCCACAGCTGGGCGCCCTCGGGTCTCGGGTCGTGGGCGAGGTGGGATAAGTTCGACGACGGGACGGAACACCAATTACATGGCACGGGAGAGTAGACATATAGCGGAGAAGGATGGGACGGCAGAGTCTTGAGTGTTTTGGCTGTCAATGGTCTTGATGATCGGACCAAAGCAATATCATGTATATTTGTCATTGTGTGTGTGTTTTTGGTTTGTCGTTCCTTGCAGAACATCTTTCCGGCGTGACATCTTCTTAGGTTTGCCCGAACCTCTCCCCCTCCTCCCCTCCCACTTTTTTCCCCGCCAGAACAGGCTTGCAGGTAGGTAGACAATGATAAGATGCCGCAGTGGGAAGAAGAAGGGGATAATTTGTACAAAGAGGGCAACGAAGAATCAACATTTTTGCATGAACATGAAAGGACATGACCAAAAAAAAAAAGGGTAAACACAGAAGGAGCAGGAGGGAGACTAGCATGCATAATCATCAAGAGAACTCAAGAGAGAGCAAAATAAGAAAAAAGCATGACTTTGATTGCAGCCTTCTCTTCTGCCGTGAGGCAATCCTTCTTTCAACCCCTCCAAATTTGCTGTTTGGTGCATCTCGGCCTCTGTACATGAGGCAAGGAAGAAACAAAAATGCCAAGACAGATGCATGAGTAAAAGCAGAAAAAGAAGAAAAAAAAAAAAGAGGTATCCCCCCGGCATTACCATGTTTCCTCTGCTGCAGGAAGGAAAGAGGAAGAGATAAAAAGCAGAAGGGCTAAGCTGTTGGGAAGGTGGTGTTTGTCGCCAAACCGAGGAGATCATCTAATTGCTGAAATGCCCGCCCGCCCACACACCAGAGAGGTTTGCCAAGGTCGTTGCGAGATCTCCTCCGCCCCGCCGCCGCCTCTTGTACCGTCGCTGGCAATAAATATCGCTTTTTTTTTTTTGTTTGGTGACAGTTTTGCTCTTTCAAGACATGCAATAGTGGGCCTGTGTTTGAACCCCCGAATTTCCTGTAATCCCTTTCGTCTTTCCCTCTCCCTCACTCGCCCCGTCCCAACGAGTAAAACGCGGCAATCCCGTCCAACTTCCAAAATTACCCATCCATGCCCGAGTAGCCACGTTAATCCCATGGCAGACAATCTTCCAAACAATCGGGGGGTATCATAGTAGTTCGAGAAAAGCAAACCGAGTTGTCGATGAGTGAGGATGCTGGAAAGTCGAAAGATTAAGAAAACGCGTGCTTCACAAACGGATGGATCAAGACTGTCCAGCAGAGATCTATCGATGCCGTCCATAGGCCGGACCACTGTCACGCGGGCCGCTGTGAACCAGCTCGTCGTCGCGCCAAGGCGAATACTTCCGTTATTCGTCACGGGGCGAGTCCTGATTCCCGTGTCACCTGTGAATGACTTTCGGGCGATTCCACGCCATGGCCGATCGTCTTCAGGCCTCCCAATCCTCCTAGGTCCGTCGGTTCAGGCGTCCGAGCATGTTCTGATCGATATCGCGGCTCGAGTCAGAGCTCGGCGGGGGCCGTGGAGGTGGGTGGTCCATCAAGCTGCTCAGCGCCATGACACTGCCCCCCTGCTGCCCAGACTGCGCCGCGTTGGGACTCTCTCTGCGCTGGCTAGGAGTCGAGGTCCTGTCTGGCGGTGGATACTCGTACTGCGGCGGAGTGCCACCGGGTGCAGAGGATGCGGGAGAGCGCCTTCGCGGGTCAGGTTCACCGTAGACGTGCGGAGGGGGCAGGCGCTGCCCATGCTCTTCTTCGTGCAACCGTCGCTGTGGGACCCCGCTTCTGTCTTCTGGAGGCGGAGGGTAGTAAGAGCCAGTGGGCGAGGGCAAGGCGTAATTTTCCGAAGGAGGATACGACTGCTGCGAGCCACCAGCGGGTGGCTGAGGCGCCCCTCCAGGCTGTCCTGGTGGTGCTCCTCCCTGCGGTAGAGGCTGTCCAAAAGCGCCGAACAAAGGTGTTCCGGGGGGCACACCGCCGGGCACAGCCGACACAGGGACAAAAGCAGTCGTCGATGATGAGGAAACAGGCTGGAAAATGCACTCATTGCCCGTTTTCCTGCAATTTGTGCATTTCCCATCAGGCGTCTGGCTGTAACCACTGCAACGGATCTAGATGCGCCTAAGGTCAGTGTACAACGCACGCTAAGTTTTTTGGTGCCGCAAGAGGAATTTTCTACTGACTTTACGTTTGCGGCAGTAACGACACGCTATCGAAGTCCTCTGGCGCGGCGCTGCCTGTTGCGGTGGGCCACCTGGACCGCGCGCATACTCGGGAGGGTAGGCACCGTAAGGAGGCCCGGAAGGCGGTCGGTATCCGCCATAGTTGTAGGGCTCGGGCTGCGGATGCGGTGGGAAGGATCCACCGCGCGAGTAGTAGTCGCGTGGCTCAACCCCGTAGTGTCGCTGATCCGGCGGCGCCTGAACAGGAGGCAAGTTGTACATACTGCCCGGCGGAGCGGGATAGCCGTTTGGCCCACCGGTAGGTGAGGCAGAGTAGGTCCCTCGCGTCCTGGGGTCTGGAGGTGGTGGGTAGCGACTCCCACCGTAAGCCGGGTGGGCGTCATGAATTGGCGGAAGAGTCACGCTCGCCTGAGGAGGAGGAGGCAGATGGTGGTAAGATGGCCTTGAGCGGTCGTCTTCTTCGCCAGGAGGCGGTGGATACGCGGACTCTTGGGCTTCTCGGGCGGGATGGCCCCTGCCGCCATCCTGATCTGACATCCTAAACTGGCGGACTGTGCTCGGCGCCAGCCTGACCACGGCTCGAACAAGTCGAACGAGAAGTCTGGAGGAGGCTCGTCACGGGTCTATTCTTCTTGTTTCTTTTCCCTTTCCCTTTTTTTTTTTGGTCTCCCAAAAATTGGTTCTAGAAGCAGCTGCTTTGCGGCAGTAGCGTAACCGCCGAGGCTGTGTCAATCAAACGACCTGGCTTGCGGAGGTGGTCGCAACGGCAGTAGTAAAAGTTATACTAGTCCGTGCCGAGTGGTGTTTGAATACCACACTTAGTCGCACAGCTCAGAGGGATGCTGCATGCACCAGAGTTGAGTTGGGCGTGATCCAGAGAGGTTGGGAATTCCGGTCAATTGAAGGCTGTGGATGGAATGCTGTTGCGCTGGGGGGTGTGCGTGTGTGAGAGTGTCTATGTGCGCGAGTATGTGGTGGGGTGTTGTGTGTGCGCTGTGCGGTGTGCGCTGTGCGCTGTGCGGTGTCGTGTCGAGGATGAGGTTGCGCAGAGGAAAGAAAACAGAGGGTACTCTCTTTATCACCTTGCTTGGGGTTGCTGCAGGCAATGTAATTTGGCAAAATTTGGGAGGCCAAAGTGTGGAGAAGTTTCCCTTGGGCGGATTCGGGGCGGGAACACCCTTCCTTATAGTCGGAAACTCCCTCGCCAGGCCTCGTAGTCGCAGTCGAAAGTAGCAGCAGTAGCAAGCAGTCGCGGTTGGCGGGACTGCCAGTCTGCAGTGCAGGCACGGTACGGTGCGGTACGGTGCGGGCGCGGTACGGTACGGCACAGCACAGTACAGCCCAGCCCAGCCCAGTGTACCCCCCTTGGCCTGCCTGCCCGGGTGGGTGGTTTTGGTACGGTAAGTACTTAGCGGGACAGCCCGGAAGGTTACTACCTAGATCAGGTCCTGATCTGGCGGGCAGGGCTCGTCAATCTCAAAAGGAAAAAAAGCCCCAAGACACACCAAGGCACCATGGGCGGGACGGCTGGTCGCCCTTTAGGGTGTGCACCGTTTCTGGCCGTGCTCCGTTGGTCGTTTCGCCTTGCTCCAACTCGAGTTCGCCAACCTTCATCAAGGCCTCGCCGCGAATGAGCTGAGCCGAGCCGAAAGCAAGTTTCCGTTCGTTCCAAGGCCCAATTCCGGACCGTACTCGCCAATCTTCTAGATCTTCTGCCGCCCCTCGAGGAATGTCAGCCTACAAGCCCAGTGTGTGCCCTCTTTCCTGAACTCGTTGCGGGCGCGCCACGGCCACGGATGATATCATGGTACAAGAACAAAACGGGCAAACGGAAGAGGCTAGAAAGGAAGAGGAGGAGGGTGAAGAAAATCAAAGGAGAGGCGAGTCTGGCAGGGGGCAAAGGGGCAGCAAGCAAGTAACGTTTGCAGCCAACAACTGTCAGCAAAGAGAACCGGGTGCAGCAGTGTGGACCGCCCTCTTCGTCGGTTGGTTGGGGTGGCGGACGAGTAGGCAAGGAGGAGGTTGGGCGAGGAGTGGCAAGGAATGGCAGGCGAACAAAGACGACGAGAGACTCTGAAGTCCCCGTGTCACGTCGTCATCAAATAGACAAGTGAACATGGTATGTGATGGAGATCGAGTCAAGCTCGAGTCCAGCCGAGCAAAATGTGGCGGGCAACGTCGGCGAGTAGGCATGCATGCACACACTGGCTCTCTCTCACTCAAGTCACAAACACACTCAGTTGCGCGCACACCAAGATAGATCAGATCGTACCTTATTCTGGGAGCCTTGCTGCTGCTGCTGCTACTGCAGTGGCGGGGTGGGGGTTATCGGGTCGGGTCCGACGGCGGAATTGGAATGGGAAAATGAGACGAGGAGCGCCGACAGGCAAGACAGGGCAGAGTTCGAGACAAAAGACCAAGGTAGAAAAGGGAAAGGGATGGTCGACGGTGACGCGGAGCGCAGAGAGGTGCGGGAAGGATGGTAATGTATTCCAGAGCAGAGCTCCCCCCCGTTAACTTACGTACGAGGTGTCTGGTGCCGGGCGGGAGATGGGAGATGGTAGGTTGGAGAGTGTGGGAGAGGCCAGAGGTGCCCAGGTGGAGAGAGAGAGAGGTATGTGTGTTCCTGGGCCGTCAGGTCAAGTCAGGCAGGCTGCACGGGTCGGAATCAGAATCAGATTCAGGTTAGGCCAGGTAGGTACGGTTCATGGTAGGTCATGGCATGTGTGGTGGAATGGGGAAGGAATGGAAGCAAGCCCTCTCTCCAACTTGGCAACAGACAGACGGAAGGGTTCCACGGCCCACGGCGGCGGGGGGGCCTAGAGGAGGAAAAGAGTGGCACGCTGCCAGACCTGGGTACTTGGATACCTGGATGTACTGTGCTGTAAGCTGCTAAGGGTAGGGATGCATCAGGTCCCATGGGTCGGTCCATGGATGATGGTGTTGGGTGGATGGGTGGGTGGATGGATGCATGGGCAGGATGCGTGAATGAGCGGATGGGAGAGGGATACTATCTAGGCAGGGCAGAAGGCAGGGCCGGGCAGGGGACCGAGCAGAAGGGCGGGCGGGAAAGGCCCATGTGCCTTCCCAGGTTGTTCTGTTCCCAGGCCCAGGGGCGGTCCCAACTTACCCATGCATCCCTGCCTTGGCCCCGGGTACGTACTGCCCACGAAAAGATACTTTCTCCAAGTACCTGCATGACCAGGTACTTGTTCACTTGTAGCTGGCCTCGACTAGGCGTCCCGTAAAACCGTCACCCGCCCTCCCTCGTAAGCCTCGCATGTATCTCCCGTCGTCCCTGGGATCCGCGGCACGAGAACGGCCATGGCGCAGACAATAAGATGACTGACTTCCCACAGGCTTGATCTTACCTGATCTGACTTGACCTGACCTGCCTTCCCTCGGCCTGCCTGTGCTTGAACCAGATACTGGCAGGGCCCTGCTCCCCGAGTCTAAATGAGTCTCAACCGGGGCGGAATCTCGTAAGTGTAGGTTTCATCCTCATCAAAGCCCGTGTATGGGGCTACTGTTTTCACTTCTCTCCCAGAAGCCGCAACGTATACATGCTCAAGAGGGCCGGGGAGAGCCGCATCACCGCTCCCAGGAGAGCTCGAGCTGGGCAGGGGGCGTGGGCAGCTGGGTTGGTGTCGGCGAGTGCGCCATGTTCGCGGACGTTGATAATGGAGTTTGCTTCATCAGCTGACTGTCATCGCGGTGATTTGCCTCTTTTCTGGACAGTCGAACCCAGACCGGGCAAGTGGAGTTTTGGTGTCAAGGGCGAGGACTCTGTCTGATCTTTCTCTACCACAGTTCACTACCGGGTGGGCGGAGGGAACCATCGGCCATACCGTGCTCTCTGTAAGCTGGCAACCCTGGACGTTGAGCCATCAAACCGCCTGCGCGCGGCTGAGAAACGCCGTAACTAGCCTTTCCCGTCTCGTTACTCTCGCAGGAAGCAACAAGATAAGGCGAAGTTCTGGGCCACTGCTCGGTCCATCGTCGCCGCGAATCAGATCTCGAGGGCCCGGGACATCCACGGATGGCTCGGGTCTTCCCTTGTGGCCCTGGCGACCTCGTGGTATATCTGTCGCCAGCTGTCGCCGCTCACAGATTAAGATTTATCCGTGGCAGGCGCTGGGAAAGGGGTAATGAGCACATGGCCGCCAGAGTCTGCAGGGGAGCCGCAGGTAAAATGACTTGAGCTGTCAACGAGGGCGCCGATTCCCAGGCGGCAGGAGGAAGAAAAATACGGCTGAAGAACTCCACTTCTGCAGCGCCATGGGTCAGCGTTTGCAGCTGCCAAACCCCAGCATGCGATCCTGGCCCCAGCAGCACAGGGGGGTCGCGCTGGGCCGGGCCACTGGTGCCATCGACGCATCCTGCACCCCGCTGGGATGTCTGCAATACCGTGCGGGCGACACTGTATGGATTGCCTGACAGGTATCTCAGATGTCACACTGTGTCAACGCCGGGTTGCCAGCCACGAGGCCTACATCACTGCACACCCCGAGGGTGTGGATTGGGTCCCGATGCAGTAAGGCCACCAGCTAGGAAGTCGAGATTCCGGGACGCAGTGAGCAGCTGATGATGCAAATCCCGCCAATATCGCCCTCGGCTTTGTTTGCAGAATCTCGGATGGCGCACGGGGAACTCGCGTGTCGAGTGAACAGCGACCCCGGGTACATCCTCCATGTCGCTGATAGGCAGGGTTGCAGGCGGGCCGCTTCGGCACAGTCCTTTCTCTAAAACAGGACGGACGGGAGGGAAAAAGCAAACGACCAGCAGGTAGCGCTCCGTAGTGTGCCTTGGTCTCGTCCATTGGTCGCACCTGATAGAACCGTGGTGAAACGCACTTTGCCGGGCACACACGTACATGCGAGGCGGGCTGGCGGGAGACGAGCAAGAGGGCTACTACTCTAATTCTTTGTGACTCCGCCTCCTTGGCCTGGCTTGCTTCGGCTGGCCGTGAACCAGATTGTCGGTATCAACCCCTGTCTTCTTTTGGTTTTAGTCGGCCTCTAAAACGTTGCCACTCGACGCCATCCGCGACGAGTCTTGCTTGATCCGGCATGTCTTCCGTCGGCATCATCCCACACGTTTACTGTATGGGTGTGCGAGCGCGTCCTGGAGCCCGCGGTGCGTGGGGACTGAGGGGCAGGGTGGCTGGCTGTCAGATGCCATGTCTCGATCAGACGTCGTGATACCGAGTTCTGGGTGGCCTCGGAACACCGCAGACTGCTCCGGCATCTTAGTGGTGGCTGTCGTGCAAGACATTCTCCTTCCTCTCCGACTGACGGTACGTACTGTAGTGGAGGTAGCCTAGGGGGCGCGGCATGGCGCTTGTTTGTTGGCTCCTTGCATCGGGTCCTGTGTGGCCTTGGGGTGTGTTACGCACCATGGTGGCACATGCGAGTTTGGTGTGCGCCTTTCAACCGGTCAAGTAAACGTGAAGTGTTGGGGGTCATCAGACCGTCGAGCGCCTCGGCGTCAAAGCGACTGATTGGAGAGCCGCACCTGTTGGATGCCGAAGGCAATTTTACAGGCTCAATTTTCCAATCAGGTGGTGATTCGAGGTCGATGTGGCCCGCGTCTAATGGGCCGTTTCATCCCACCATACCGGGTCCTCTGTATCTAGGCCGCATCCTCGGCCGCAGCGTCAAGTTTGTGTTTGAACCCTATTTGTTCCCCAGTCAGGATTCTGCCAACCGTGCCAACCATGGTTGGTGTCTTTTGCCGCAGGTCAAGCAACAGGGCTGCACATAGCAGGATGGTCCAGGACTACTGGACACTATCTTGACTATGTCTGATAGGTCTCACCTTGACCTCTTCAAACCGCAGCCGCTGCGTCTTGTCGGAGTTTTGGTTCATGATCGCGGCAGAGGCCGTTGTCAGTACAGCCCACGTTGCTCGTTGTAGCTGAAAGGCCATTCGCGGCCTGCTTTGAGCGCTCTACGGGCGAAACACGGGCTCCGACGTGCGGCAGTGTGCTGCTAATGCTTGGTGGATTCGCAACAGAGGAGTGCTCGTCAACCTGCTCTTCTTTGAGGCTCGGCGTCCAAAGATCAATTCGTGAGCCACGAGGGGCCTTCTGATCATTCACCGCTGGTTGCTCTGTTGGGTCATCGCTGCAACTCTGCGGATCCTAATGGCAACCCGCGCCAAGTCCGGCAACAGTGAAAGGATAGAAACCGCCTGTGGAGCCGAAGAGGCTGACGCAGTACCCGTGCAAGTCAAGGTACCCCGTACCGTAGGGTCGGTCTGCCGACTTCTGGGACGATCCCAAATCCCCCAAGAACAGTGCGAATGCAACGTGGTGCTGACAATAACGGGGAGGCCCTGCTCCATGCCAATCTGGGGATTGGGCTCGGCACCTGGGCGTGTGCGAATTCGTAGCGCAAGTGTACCGTGCTGTGATACCGTATGAAGTCCAACTCCAGTTTCGATTCCCGCACCACCAGCTTCTAACGGGCCCAAGACCATGGTAGTTCGGAATTTTCACGTATCGTGGTCAGGTCCTGGAGTGGGCGGCACTAGATCGATCGGGTTCAAGATGGGCAGGGGGTGGACGGCTCGACACGAGATGCTCGTAGGTCATTGGATTCCTCGGCTCTTTGACTGTGGAGACGACCAGAGAGGCTTCACCAAGTTCGTGTTCGGGACACCAGCACACAGCAAATCATGTTGCCGAGTGGCAGAATAGCCTGCCCAGTAGCCTTCGGCTTCCTCCTTTTATTCCAAAAAGTTTTCTGGCGCCACGTGAGCGGCGGCAGCACTGCGAGCGAATCAGGGGGCTCTGCCAACTGGTTTGCATTTTCTAGAATGCACCGAGCGTGAAACTGCGCACAGCAGGGGCGGGAGAAGGCAAGAAAAAACCAGGACGGTGTCGGTCGCAGTCCGGCCCTTTGGTCCTTGGCCTCCTCGCCTGTCACTGCGGGCAGAGGGCAAATGATGGGAGGGAACCTCGTGGCCAACAGGGGTTCGCACAACCTGCAGGATTCGCGGCACAGCCCGTGAACCTTCTGTGTCATCGCCGCCGCCGTGCCCACTTCCAGGGGTGACACCAGCTTAGCCCAAACTCGTCATCCCGCTTGTGGGGAACTGTCCTTGTACCGCGGCCGTTGGTGGACGGGCGGAAAACTACCAGGCTGGGCTTCGGACCGTTCGATGCAAGGTTCGAGGCGCAGATAAGACAATCATACGACCGGATGGTTTGCGAATCACAGCACGGCAATGATGACTGCGCGGTGATGTCGATGGTGATGACGATGATGATGAATATGAACATGACCATGACTGCGCTGCTGTTGTTAGTTGTTCCTTGAGTCGTGAGGGAGGCCCGTTTGGGCTCGATCCGCGCGGCATTCCGCCCAGGACAGGCTCAGGCTGCCGGCTCTGTCGCAACGAGGCGGGGTCAGGAAATGATCAGGTCACAGAACCATGCCTAGAGGCCCATCAGGAGACAGCACTAGGCTGTCGAGGCTTCCAGTCCATCAAACAGCCCGGCGGCATGTGGTGTAATGCTCAGAAATGCGGCATGTTCTGACGCAGGTCTCTCGCCGTCAGCCACCGTTGGCTGGAGTTTCGAGATGGTGGCACAAACAGTAGCTAGCGCCTGGGGGCGGCAGATGGGGTTGGCAAAGGGGCTGCAGGAGCCTGGGCGAGGAAGAGGGGTGCCCATCGATGGATCGTGTTGCACATGCATTAGGCGCATAGCATAGGTGGGCAAGCAAACGTGAAGCTGCGCTGCGATTGCAGTTGATCTATGGGAGTCAGTAGAGGGGTCATCCGAGGTTGTCCCATATGGAGGCTACCCGGGTAGTTCTCCTCGCACCTGCCAATTCCTGCTGCTGAGGCTGGCTGCCATTTCAGGAAAGTCACTCGCAGCAACCTTGGGGAGCCAGGCCCAGCCAGCCCTTTCTAATAGCTCAAAACAGGTAGACTGGTAGACTATAATGAAGCAATGCCCGCCAACATGTGCATCAACTTTTTCGAGCTGCGTCTTGCTGCACCACCACCGCCGCCCCCTCCCCTCCCAACACATACAAATGGTCCGTTGGCCTGCCTCGAATGCCAGTGCCCACCATCATCGAGCGCCCGTTTCAAGTGGTTGATGCATCTTTCTGCAAGATGCATGTCATTGAATCGAGGCCCCATGCCGGCCTGAGGCATCAGGGCTGGGCAATCCGCCTGTCCGCCTCCCACACAATCAATCCGCGGCGGCCGCTCCAGGTTCCCTAATGCGCGTTTCGTACATGCACACCACGTCGCAGTGCAGGAGATCGATACCAAGGTACCAACTCGTCTCTGGCTGTATCGCGAGCCTGCTTTCCGCCACTGTGCAGGCCAGACAGTTGCACAGGTCGGCACCAACACCACGTCTATGCTGCTTCCGGGCGTCACTTGGCAGTTAAGAAGCTGCCCGTTGCAGACCAGCGGCTTGTCAAAATTCCTCCTCGATCGCCCCTGTGTGCCCGCGGCCCCTTCGGCGAGGGTCTAGAACTGCCGACGTCAGCGACCAAGACGCAGTGCCCTCAATCCTTCCGTCGGCCCGTCAGGGATCTAGGTTGCACGACGCCCAGCTGCCCCGAAGCGTCGTTGGCAGGCTGTCTCCAAGGGAAGGATTCGAGACGCCCAGGCAGAGAGAGGGTGTCATTGGACCCAGTCCCCTGGGAAAGTTCAGGCGGTTCGAATGCAGGAAAACACAGACGGGGAAGCGGGAGAGCGGTACAGATCGTACCACCCTTTAGGGCCCTTGTCCAACAAGCACCGGGCAGCAGTACCTTGGCTGCATCTCCCGCAGCACCCCGCCCAATGACAGCCGCCCTTAGGCTTCCCTTCCAAGCGTCCGTTCACGACGAGAGCACGCCTAGGTTGTCAGTCAGGGACATGGGCAAATGCACCTGGCAATGGGCTGCTGACAGGGATCTTGTCTCTTATTGTCCTCGCCCCCGGCTTCAACTCCACACGCCCACGCGATCTCTACCCCTGCTCAGCCCACTTGGACCGCTTGCCCGATTCCGGCCACAAAACTCGAGCGTCCCACGCATACTCTCGACTCGGACATACTGTGGTGTCTGAAGCTATGCCGCCTGCCCTACAAGCACTGCACGGTCATCACTTGCTCCAGCCTCGGTATCCTCAGCCTTAACATTGCACGCAATGACGAGCCAGGCAGAAGTTTGGGGGGAGAGAAAGAGGGGCGCTCATCACCAGAATGAGCTGGGAACTGCTCCAGCCAACGTCGCCGAATCCAAATTTCAGACCCATCATGTCCTCAGGAAGCAGCCTATTCTGTGCGCGGTGGGCACCGATAGACCTGCGATCGTCATCCCCACAACCCCACTGTGCAGTCAGCTTGGCCCCGAAGGGTTTTCTGCTCCTTTCACCCACCCACGTGCTGCGCCGCCGCGGTATGCGCCGGGAAAATGGCGCTTCTCAACCCCCTTACTCCGACCAGGAGATCTTAGCCATCAGGTCTGTGCTGTGAATTGGAAGAGATAGCACCGAAAACATATTAACGTTCTCATGAAACGGTCCCGGCTCTGGCAATTGGTCTTGCTCGCAGCCGAACCCGTTATTCTCCTGCAGTATCTTGTTCCGCTGCCAGTCTATAACCTGTCCTCCGTTCAACTTGTTACATCCTCTTCCTCAGCTGCAGCATCTCCCGGGCGCGTCGGTCGCTACTGTCGTGCAACCTACAACCGAGAATGGAGCGGTCTCACGGCCGGCGCTGACAGACCGTGCACGAAATCCTACGGCGGGGATTTCTACTGAATAGGCAAGGCATTGCGCCTCAGTCATTATGACGGACATTTGTGCGGCAGTTATGTCCCTCGCACGCGGGTGGTCAACAACGTCGGCGGTGGTCCACAACTAGCTACCGATCCTTCAATCGATCTTCGTCATTGATCGGACCCCATCCGTCGTCGTTGCCGGCAGGGCCAGCTGGTGTCAGCGGGCTTGACACAGTGAAGTCTTGAAGACATCAATAGGGCAGCTGACCATGATAGCTAGATCCGTCAAGCGTCCGAACCCACTAACGCAGTTGTGTTTTGACGTGGCCGGGTTGTAACACAAAAAAATCGCGGAAAGCTCAAAACCTGGTAGCTCACTGGACCCTTCTACTAAGCTTTGCGGTCCGCCCGGGTTATGCCGCTGTGTTTGGGGGTCGCACTAGAAAACTACCTACAGACCAGGGGCCGCACCGTTTCCCTCACCAACAACGCCGCCGCCTACCGCTATTGACACTAGCCACCGGCACATGTGATCCTGTGTGAGAGCTTTCGGTGCCATCGTCGTCAAACACAGCACCATATTTGCTCTCTGAAGCCATCCGCCGCCAATGGGACAAAGAGCGGAACATTGAACTTACGCTTTGCGATCTAGACCGATGATGGAATCGCGATTCCTCGACTTCATTATCAAAGTTGAGCATCAATCGGATCGCGCCAGCAATATGGAGCAGGTACCGATGTGCCTTGTGGAGAATTGAAGTTGCACTGATCGCTCTGCACAATCTGACGGGCGACGACTGCGCTACTCGCACCAGCACCGCACTGGCCACCCAAGAAGCCCTAGGACCTCGTCTCTTTCGCCGGCAAAGGCTGTGGGACCAGCATGCCGCGTATAGACTCACTTCGCAAAGCAGACGGGATGCCTTGCAGAAGTCTGTGCCACTAGCCTCACTCGGCAGCCTTGTCCTCGATCAGGGGGTGTTGAGTGTCAGCAATCATCGCGTTCCGCTATCTTGTTGCCACCATCGTTGTTTTTGAACACAAGCGCTGGGCTCCTACGGGGAGTGGGCAGCCTCCAAGAAGATGCAGAGTAACAAGATGACGGAGATTCGGTCAAATTTTGTGAGACCGGCTGAGCAGCATGGTCAATCAGTCAATTTGGATATCCACCATCTAGCGTGCGTAGCCAGAGGTGGTACTTCTAATCACAAGAAGAGAGGCCGGCCAATCCATCCTGATTATTTCGATATGAAGACCCCAACAGAAGCATTCGTGTTTGAGGATCTAGGACAGGGCGCACCTTTTTCAGACTAGCAAAGCTGCGTGTTGTTGAGTTGCCAGCTTGTTGGTGACCATGTCTGGCTTCGGGGCAAGCATCTGGTGTTATCACCCGGACTCGGCACCGCATCTAGGACCCTAATATCCACCCAGCGAGTCAGCGGTCCCTCAAACTTCCCCTACTCAATTAGCAAGAGACGCATATCTTGGGGTTCGACCGCCATAGATACACGTTGAGATGATAGTCACATTGTATCTTGCTGACAATCGCGACGTTGCTGTGATTTGGACAGTCAAAAGCGGCAGCTGGTGATGACCAGCACACTGGGCCCACTGGCCTGGTGAATTCACGAAGAGACAGAGGCAAAGGCACCAGAGCTCAGCGCCTTGACCATATTAGCTGGCGTCGTCGGTCACACTTCTCGATGCCATTGAGCTAGCATGCATCATACATTGGTCCCGCCGCAACGGAAAGGAAGGTCATCACTTGAACCGCGTTTCACAGGGTCGAAATCGCTGGGCCTAGGCCTGGCTGTCTCGGTCTTTGGCCCCAGCAAAGGTATACTAACCCTGCCGTTCACTACCCGGTCTCCTTTTTTCGTTGATACAGCGGCTCGCCGGAAACCAACCCCGCAACTTTTGCTTTTGGCTTCACTTCTCATTGATGCCATGCGTTCGAAATGGACTGCCAGACCTAATCTGCTTGAACAGGAATGGTGGTACATGGCTCAGCCACAACATCGCCATCGCGATCGATCACATCAAATGCCGACTTGACAAGACGAGCGGCAGATCGCCGGTTTTGTTTTCCTCTCATGCGGCGCGGTCTGTGCTTGCGCTTGTGGCCGCCCTGTCGAGGCAGACTGAGACGCTGTGCCGTTTTTGCACACGCCTATGCCACACTGTTACCTAGATCCCAGGCACAATCATGATTTACTCGAGAATCTGAAATTCCGCCGTCGTTCCTGCGCGGTTCCCTGTTTGCCGGCAATATTGATGCGGGCAAACAGCGGCTATTGAAGTCGCCTGACCAAGAGGTCGGTTTCCTATGCTGGTCACAGCACGGGTCTCGAGTATGAAGGTCAATTGTGAGCTTTGTAATCGGAGTCCCCGGTGCGACTGGCCAAAGTCGGCTTAGGAATTGGACTGCCGCTCGGCAGGCTCATCGGACACACCCAACTCACGAAAATGGAGGGTGCGTACACCACAGCACGTAGCAACAGCTTCGTAACCATGTAGGAGGCACCATCTACTGGGCACAAAATACCCAAGACACACTTGGAGCTGTGTGAAAGGACGTCATGATCAGTGAAATCCGTAAAGCCCCGCTCACATGGATGAGGGGCTGGACTTCACTTTATTTTGCGATGTACTCGCTCAATCAAGATTCCCCTGATGGAACAAGAGTAAGATCCAAAGTGGCAGCAGGGACTACTGAACCACGCGCGCGGAGGCTCATTCAGGCGACAGTGGCGCTGAAGTCTAATTGGGTCTAGGCACGAACGCGGACTCCAAGACCTCATATGGTGATGGCCGGGTCCTTTCCCGAAGAGCTGTATTCAAGCTCGATGGCAAATACCCTCTTCGACCCAGAGGTTGCTATCATGCTGAATGATCGGCCCGAGCTGGCCAGGTCAAACTGTGGCTGTGAACACTCCGGAGAAGGAGTCTTACACCCACTGCAGCTAGCGCCGTGCCGTCAGGCTGGTAGACTATCCGGCCAGGTTCCCCGGGTAATTAACTTGGAACATGGCATCAAGGCTGGAAGCGACTGTGCAATCTTTTGAAGCACAAAACTTCAGCAGGGATGAGAAGTCGTTCATTTCGCGGGACACATGTCTTACAGTGGCGCAGATGCCTGCCTCATATCTGCGTGGACTTTGGGGGCCTTCCGAGACTGACATAAGATGGCATGGCTGGCACGGCGGCCGATGCATCGGCAATACGCGGCAATGGTGATACACGTGTTGCCATTGAGCCCCATCATCTGATGCCACGTCGAAAGAACTCTGCATCTGACCAGCAGCCATGGGACTGCCTGCGATGTCAAAGCGGTGGTGGTCAGCGTGCAGACGCAAAATGCCCAATGGCCGTGGGAGGACGACACTTGGTTAGGCGGCAAACAAGCCAATCATCCGACCAACCGGACGAGGATGCGCTCAATTCGTGTCACCCTCTTGCCCTGCAGTCGACACGGCCTCCTCCTTGGCTCGCAAGTACCCAGGTGACATAGTACTCGAGGACGGCCGTGAACTACAAGGATTATCCTCTCGGGACGGTCACGTGCGCGCTGGCAGCTGCGGTGGCCCGCACCTCCCGTCACCGCCCCGATTTTCCCTGGCTTGGTCTGTGTTCCGGTTGGCAGTTGCTGCTGGAACTGCTCCTCTGAGAAGGGACTATCCATGACGCAGCGGGGACCAGCCTCCAACAATCGACAGACAATTGAGCAGCCCACAACCAACCCAACAAGACACCGAAAGGGGGACCAGGTCCTAGATAGTGCCCAACGCACGATCCTAACCCTAGCCGAAGCAACGGTCGGAGGGGACGAGTTCCAGTGGCCGTGCATGTACAGTATACCTCCACGGCACAGGTGCTGTCTCCTCGCCCAGGCAGCCGACAGGTATTCATGCATGACAGCCTGCCTGGATTAGGTGCATCTCGTCATGCAGATCGCCTACGCCTCGACGAACGCTGACGAGATCGTTGTCCAGATTGCGGCCAAGCTACATTGTGATGCGTTGGCGGGCTATTGTACTGTACGATGGGGTACGCACGTACGTCGAGCATGAATTGCGAGCGCTGTCATGCTTTATGCCGTTTGCGTCTGCACCCTGTCCTGTTCTACACTCCATAACGCCTGGCTGACGGACACGGACGGGGACGGCAGGGTCTGCTGGAGGTGTGAACCGTCGGCCACAAAACAGCGGTGGACCGTCCGCCCACCGCTGTTGATGGGAGCAAAGTACCTTCCCGTTTCCGCTTGTGGCCGAGGCGGCCCTCTGCATGTCATTGAGCCAAGGTTGCACTGCGGAGTACCGCACGGTACTCTTCTGAAGTACAACGGATACGAGTGCGAATCCATCATCACACACTGTGAGAAATGGCAAAATGCACTACCCCCCATCTATTATCAACACCTGTCTTGATCCACCGACCCACGTTGACATTTCGAGTCGCCCAGTCATTACTATCCGGTGGGCAGCAAGGCAACGATACGAAACAACTGTTCTTGGGAACGTACCGCCCCAACAAATATATATATGTCGGCGAAGCTCATCATGGCAAGCAGGGCCTGCATCTTCGCCGCCGAATCATGATCCTAGTTTCTGCCCTGAGCCTTACCGGCTACATGAATGCAGCGCTGCTGAGGAACGCTCGCAGCACATTGCTTGGAGCTATCTAACCTTGGTCCCCCGGCTGCGCTCTTTCACGGTCCTCCTCTACTGGGCCCTGGACCATTTATCACAACGGTGCGAGCCCAGCCTGCGGTTCGTTTCTATCGATTCTGTGTACCCTGTCTTAGTCCCATGAGGCAAACATGAGCATGATTCTAGCCGAGACATACATAACTTGTGCTACCCAAAAAAGGGCGATTACGCACAGGAGAGGCACAAGGCAGCTTGTGTCGCCCCTCCTTTCAAGCCGAGTTCAGTGGCACGTACACTCCAGCACGGAGCCACTGCGCCGCGTTATAACGTACACCACAATGCATATTGCACGGTCTTGCCATTCCTGTACCGGAGACGGATCTTCAGCTTTCCCTCCCCCAACACAGTCTCCGTTATAGGTGGGTGTAGCTGTTGCGGCGGAAGCGATTGCGACTCCGCGCGGCATTGGATGAGGCACACTTGCTCGCTCTCTTGCACAGTCGCATGCAGTAACTCTCAGATGGATGGGGGCCGGGCCATGCCGTTTTATGCCGGGTGCATCGTTTCGCAAAATGGAAGGAAGCCAGTCAACGCTCAGCGCTGCATCACACAATGTCGCTTCGATCGGCCTGTTGGCGTCACCCACACGAAGGCGCAGCAGTGTCAAGGCATTGCGCCAGGTCGCGGGACCCTGACCTCCTTCACGCGACATGGGTTATACCAGACGAACAGGGCGGCAACTCCCGCAGCCGTGTGAGTACCGCCCAATCCATCGCTGCACGCTCGTCCGCAGTCCTTCCCAGCGTTGCCTGGCCTGGCCTATTAGCGCATCGCACAAACGCGTACTGGGAGGCTTTCGGGGATCGCAGGTATCCACTCACCACACCCTCCTGCGCAGGAAAAAGCAGCATGCCTCCCCGACAGTCGACATGCTAATCCACAAGCCTCTGTCTGAGACCGTATCCTCGGGCCTGGCAACGGACCGCCTGATAGCGTGCGGGTTGGTCCACTTGGCTTAAAGCCAGCTTGGCCGAATGCTGACTCGGTCTACCACAGCTACTGCGAACTAATCGGTGCTTACTTTTGCTGTACTGTAGTAGTCGCCTGGCAGTTTCGTTGTGAGCCGATGCTGTTGTACTCGGCGATACCACGCTGCTAGTCGACGGCGACGCCATGATACGCCACGGCCCAGCTTAATGCTATAGGTATGTCAATAAATGCATGGTGCACTCGCAGGACATCAGGAACAAGGAGCTGGTGTTGGTTGGGCATATGTTGGCTGGCCCTTCTCACCCACCCACCTTCCTGGAAACACTACATCCCGCAGCGGTCCCCTCCGTCAGATCCGCCAACTGCGACGCACCAGGCCCCGTTTCAGTGGATTAACGCAATCCCATGAATCCTGCGGACCAAGTATGTGCAGGCGTCTTACTGTGTACACGCTGGATATGGAAAGCTTCCCGGGGGCAAGGCTCTTCACAGGTTAAGGGGTTAGCAACAGCTCTTTCTGTGCAACCCCATGCCTCGTTTGGTCATGCGAGATCAGCCACGCGCGCCGTCCCATGCCTCGGATACCACAACCCTAGCCCCATAGGTTTGGATCAAATTCGGCTCATGGCCCATTTGTGAACCCCGAAAACTGACGGCGAACACGGCGCACTGAATCGAAACCTGTTTGCGGTGCCACGGCAATCGTGCCTCTTCGGCAAAGCAGCGGTGTGGGCAGGAATGAGGAATCGTCAGGATTCGCTTCTTGTTGGCCTTATGCCTCATACGGCGTGCAGCCACGAGACCAGTAGCGCACGTCTTACTCTTTCTATCCCGGCTGTCGCCAGCACGTCGAAGCCGACAAGCGCGTAGGCGCCAACGGCGAATGTGTGCCTCGAGTTGGGGGATGACAGATCTCAGGAGGGAAGACCCGCCTCAGACATTTTGGGCCCTAATGGCCAGCTGCCGTCGCCCAGCGCTGCACACTATCCTCATCTCACTTGATGCCATGTCTCACAGAGACTGATCCAATTCGGCCATGGCTGCGCCGGACTCATCCGCGATGCAGGATCCCAAATCACCACGACCAACCTGGGACCTCTCTTGCCAGTAACCGCCGGTTGGGGGCCTTGCAGCATCTGCTCCCAAAGTACTCGCTGGTCGTGACCCGTATTACGGTACCACGACCTGGCAAGAAGTGTGGCTGGCGTTTATACAAGGAATAGCTATATCGACCGGGCACTCCGCATATATATTATATATATGGGGGTCTAGCCACCTCGAGACGGATAACAAAAATGTGATATATGACCGACTCCAGACGCCAGTCGCATCACCCGACTTTGCCATCCCTGGACATTTCCTCCGCGGAAGGTTGGTTCATATGCTGCGATCAGTCACTTGGTCGATCGCCTGCAGGACTTGCAGCGAGACAAGAGGGCCAAGCTGAGGGAGCAAGGGGTGGTGGAGCCAGCCTGCTCATTTGTCGGGCACCACGTACAATGGCTTGTCGTGAGTGGCCTGCGGGCTGGTTTACCTGCCTGTCGGTTCCCCATTCTCTGATCCCTCGAGCTCCGTAGCAACCAATACACAGGGCGGCCGAGACGGGGGCCGTCGACAGACCGATGCAACGCGACCGGGACTCCACTTTTTCGGGACCCAGCCCGTCCGTCACCAGCTGGCGGTGGGCCCGTTGTGCTGCCTCGCAGTGCACGCGTGCCGTCGCAACGCTATCATGCATTAGGCAAGCGGACGGGGGGCCCAACTGACATCTCGGCTGCAGCGATGGTTCCGTTTGTTGCCCTCGCTTGCCACCATCCTGTTTGTCCACGAAGCTGCAGGGCGGAAAGGAGGGGGGAGGACTGTGTCATTGACAGGTCCAGGACCGGGTACCAGGGGGTGGTAAGGGAGGCGGCACTCGCCCAAAGGGGCGATGTGCATGCCAGGCGTGGAGATAGCAGAGTCAAAGGAAAACCAAAAAAGACCCAGTCGAATGGGAGTAGGAGCCGGACCCCAGCCCGCCCGCAGCAGGCCAGCGGTACGGCCCTGCTGCTTCCCGTGGAGCGTACCACAGGGCCGCGCCACGCACCGCTGCAACTGCGCACCAGCTTGCTGCTAGCCGCCTGGGCCGCATTGTGGATTTCGACTTGTGATCGCGGACCGATGCGAGGGCCTGCAGCACCTCCTGGGATCGTCGCTCGACCGGATCGCTCTCGCTCCTCCCTTCTCCCCCCTTGCCCCTGCCCGCCAGCCCGCCTTGCCCGCCTTGGTGCTATCTCACCACGGCCCCTGCCTGCCTGTTTTTCCCTCTCACTCACTCTCTCCTCAGGTAGCACCTTAGCAGAGGGTGACTCCTCACTCAGGCTCCTCCTCTCCTGCACCCGAGTCGTTCTTGTCCCGTTTTGTGTCACCGCCACCCCTCCTTTCTCCTGCGGCTAAGAAACTCTGCTACTGTACGGGACGTCAGCACCAACGGGGATCGGCTAGTAGCCTCGCCTCATTCCCTGAGCATCCTCTCATTTTTGTTTTTTGTTCTGTCTGGGGGCTCCATCGTATAGGTCCTCATTCGCGGTCACTCCGCACTACGCAACCCGTGTGGAGCACACACCCTGCTGCCTACGGGTCTACTGTGAGCCTTGTTTTTGCTCTTGGATTGGAATCCTCCCGTTCTTCCCCCTCCTCGTCTCTGCTGTGTGTGCACATCGGTACATTGGATACTTTGAACCCCTGTCGCTACCCAAACACCCGGGGTGGTGTCTGCGCAATTCTCACCAGCCGGGCGGTTTCCTGATTGGGAAATGGCGATGCCTGCGAGGCGAGGCTGAGCGACCAGCATGTTTTGTCATTCGAGGCGTCGAAGGCTCACTAGGAGACATATCTCGTGCTTTGTCATTATTTCGCCGCAGCGCCATCCTTTTGTGCCCAAGAATTCGGCGATGGCGGCTTCGAAAAAGTGTCCGAGGTGTGGGCTGAGGGTGCGTCAGACTGGTTCAAAAGTCGCCGGCAGATGGCCTATATAGATGTCGCTCAAAGGCTTCGAGAGAAGTGAACTGAAATGCATCAGACTCATGAAAGAATATTCTTTGCATTCCAACACGACACCACAAACTGATCAAATTCCGCGCGCTAGGCTTCCGGACTTAGACGAGGCTGAACAATACGCCAACATGGACGGCAAGACGAAGCTCAACCAAGACTTCTTCGAGTAAGCCCATTTGAGAACCCCTCCTTAAAAATCATTCTTCTTCATACAGATTTGGCTTGGACAAGGTCACAGAACATCAGCATTGCCTGCGTTTGATGTCCTAAACATATATGCACCAATGCACGGTGATCGGGGGCCGCTTTCGTGAGCAAAAGCTGACCGTGGTATCCCCCTTAGCGACGAAGCAGCAAATTACGATGCGAAGCACGAGAGGACAATCACCGAGATCGCCCGGCGGATCGAGGCGCGGATGGACCTGATCGGCGTTCAATGGGTCGAGGACGACCAAGACGACTCGAATGAAGAGGGACGGGCCGTTAGGGTGCTTGATTATGCCTGTGGCACCGGTTCGATGTCTAGAGTCAGTTCTGGCCCTTTCCTTCCTTGCGATGACTTGGATGGGGAGTATACCGATTGACTCTTCACGTGGCCGCTCGGTCTCTTTTTCTTTGTTTGTTTTCTGCTCCGTCGACACGCAAACTAACCAATATCGGTGTGGCAGGCTTTTGCACCGTACACCACGCAATGCGTGGGCATTGACCTCTCTGACAAGATGGTGGGTGTGTACAACACGCGGGCTCGTAATCAGGTACGCTATTGCGACTCCGTGATACTTGCCTTTATGGCTTTCACTTCCCGTGCAGGCGGTCGATTTACATTTGCCTACAGGGCCTTTCCGAAGATGAGATGGTTGCATTCCAAGGCAACCTCTGCGTGCCTGGACACGAAGACCCAGAAGCCTTCCGCGACCCCAAGTTCTTCGGGTTCGACCTCGCCGTCGTCGGGCTGGGCTTCCACCACTTTGACGACCCGGACCTGGCGGCGAAGAGGCTCGCGGCGCGGTTAAAGTCGGGCGGGGTCCTTATGATTATTGACTTTTTGCCGCACGCGCCGCATGGTGGTCATGATGACGACCACCAGCATCATCACCACCATAATCATGATCACGGCGATGGCCACGGACACCAGGGCGGGTCCGACATGGAAGTGGCTGCTGACGAAAAAGCGCTGAAGACCGTGACGCACCATGGTTTCTCGGAGGAGCGCATCAGGGAGGTGTTTGTCGGTGCTGGGGTGGGCAAGGATTTCCTGCTTGAGGGGCTGGGACAGGTGAAGTTCGGTGAGAAGCATGGGAAGAGGACTCTGTTTTTGGCGAGGGGAACGAAGGAGTAAAGGTTCATTTGTTGACTGACCTTTTGCGGTCACTGTGACGAATCAAGATAGAAACAAAAAGAACAACAAGGTTTTATTCATTATTGCCTTCATAAATGCGGTCAATTGGTGATCGAAAACACGGCCAAGGCGAACGTCAGCCGCAGCCCGGATATCTTCTACCAGATGAAGTCATTCCCCACGCTCAACGAGATTGCTGGCTTTGATCTTTGTCCAACACAAAGGGGATATAAGTCCTTGCAGTGGCCTTGCATGGCTAATGACTCGATCGGCGCGCTCTACATGTCGGCGACAATTCCTTCGAATGCCGTTGGCCTGAACGAATGTTCATCTTTCGTACGAGGCAGTTATCAACGAGGGCAAGTCAGTTAGCTACGTCTCCTGAAGTACAGGTGCAACACATCTATTTCCCGCCGCAGGCACATGAGAATCGCGCAAATAAACCTCCAAAAGGACACAAATCATGGGATACGATGATCTCCACGAAGACACGCAAGTTTTCGACAATCCCATCGTCGATGAGTATTGGTATCAGATGTTTTCCAGCCCGGAGGCCCGAGCCGTGAATCGATGGTCCCGCGAAGCGTGCTCGAGCGCAGGGCCCGTTCCAGCGCGGGTACGTCCTACTACAGCCCCCAAAAAAGATTCGCCTTCTTCCCGCGTGGTGTCTCTCCCCCCTCTGGGGCGGCCCGTAACGCACGCCAGCAAGTCTAAACTCTCGGGTGGGCAAACGGACCTGCCGGGCCACAAAAAAGCAACAGCACACCACCACCTGGGGTAAGCCGGAAGGGGGATCCCGCCATGTATGTCTCAGATGCTGTGTGTGTGGTGTCTTGACTTGGAAGAAGCATCGAGCTCGCCGGGAAAACTTCTGTTGAACCATGTCTGTCTTTGTTTCATTTTTCTTCTGTTTTTTCACCCGCCGTGTTCTTTGATTCTATTATCATCTCCGTGCTCCCAGAGATGCGGCTGCTCTTGAGGGAAACGCAAAACACTCACCTAGACCTCTGAAGGACCCGTCTTCTCAAGAAGGGGGGGAAGACCCTGAAGCACGACGGTAACAGCCTCGGGACCAGGCCGCTTTGGAGCCATTGGACCCTACCTAAGTTAGGCTGTCTTGGAGGGAAGTGGGAGGAGACAGACGGTCCAGTGCGGTTAGTCGATCACCCGCGGTGCCCCGTGTCCCCCAGGAGCGTTGCGCTCGTTCAACAGAAGGAGAGACCCGAGCCGTCCGTCCGTCCGTCCCACGTCTGATGGCCCACGGGAAGGCGGGCGGGTGCCCAGCCTGCCAGCGCGAGCCTCGCTACTGTTAGCTAGTTAGGCCCCAGTGAAGACCCAGAGTGTCAACGAGCCAACGGGCCACTGAGCCGGGCGTGCGCCAACGGAGCTGGGCCCTGAGAAGTTCAAGCGACTAGGCTGGTGTGCACCGCACATACACACACACTCTCACACACACACACACAGTCTGGCCTTCGCACCGTGGGCACAGGTACCGCAATTGTACCGTATCACACGCCACTGGCACACTATGCAGAGGGCCAGTGCCAGCGGCTGCGGCAGTGTGCAAGTACCGCACCCTGCCTGCTTCCTGGGTGATAGCCCGAATACCGGACACCACGTCAGTTGGAAGTTTCGAGATTTGGGTGGGAAGGAGGGGCGGGGGGCTCCCCAGCTTCTCATCCGAAAAGGAGGGGGCCAGGGGGAGGCATGCAATGGACGAGGCATGGACGGGATGGGCTTAGTCGACAGTACGTACAAGTACTTCTGGTACCTTTGGCTATTGTACTGAGTTCCACTGACCGACTCCTCTGTCCCCAGATCCATGCCACGCCCTACCGCCCAGGGCCAGGTTATTTGGCATTAGAAAGGGGTGCGGAATGGGAGAGAGGGACGGACGGCACAGGGTCGAGGGAACATGTCACCTGTGCACGAACGGGGTGGATCTGTTCTGGGGGGTTGCGTGATGTGACATGAAACTTTACTAAGTGCCTAAATCTCTGGATGATAGTGGGTTCACCCCTGGATGTATTTTTCTCCAAGCACACAGTGGTGAACGCCTGTGAACGGGAAGGGAGCCACTCGTGAACAGGATTGGCTGTAGAGCGGAAATAGACAGAGAGTTTATGTTGGTCGAGAGGCACGAGACTAGACGGGAGAGGAACCGAAGGAGGCGAGGCGCTCTGCCTGTTATGGTGAAGTTCGAGTCTTGGAATTGTAATATCACGAGTCGGGGGCGCGATCCGGGTCAGGATGAGGCGGTGTGCGAACACAAAGTAAGCTGGCGCCGTCGCTGCCTACACGTGTGCTGCGTGAGGAGAAAGAGAGAGGAAGAGGGCGTGTGTCTGTATGGACAGCAGCCGCAGCCATCCCCCTCTCGAGCCCGTCACGAACGTAAGGTATGGGACTTTACCAACCAGTGGCTTTACTCGCGAGGATGGATTGGATCCGCCTAGCTGCCTGCGTTCGTGTTCCGTCTTGTCCTAGCTCCGCGCAAGATTATGGAGAGAGAGAGAGCGCGCGCGAGGAGGACTGAATTTCCAAGGTTGACAGTCCTTCAGTCGCCCAGTCAGAGAGAGTTCAGGAGGCGCCCCCTTCGTCCTCCTCGACTCCTCCAGCGTTTCTCGATCCCGTCTGACGTGTTCAAGATGATGCGCAAAAGAAGGCCGGCGGGCCGGCAGAAACACGGCTCGGTCTCAGCGAGAGCATGGAAACCCCCTTCTCCTCTGCTTTGGCACTACACTGCAACCAAACTACCAACATCCCGTCCCGTCGCACCGTCTGCCTAGCCCTCGAGAGGGATGAGGCCTGTGAGCACCCGTCACGAGGGCGCGGAGGCGAGACGGCTTGGGAACGGGGTTAGTTAGAACTGGGACGACCGGTCCCCTCAGGCGGGAGCTTCGGGAGCTCCCAGCGTGACGAAGCCCACGGTCCGATCGATCGCTGGGCCGGGGCTGGCGTCTGGTAATCTCTTGCCTGTTGGCCCCTCACTCCCTAGGGGTCCTGGGGATGTCCTGGACGGATCACCGCTGCGACGGCCTTGCGTTGCGGTTTTCGTGCCGTCCCTGGCGCTGTTTCTTTGCTTTCCACGCTCGAGCCGTTGTCTTTGTCCCCACGGCCCGAATCGAAACACGCCGCGGCGACACCGCACGTTCAAGCGCCGGCTGGCCATGAGACGAGCGGGGCATGGACTGGAAACTAGAGGAGAAAATGGCGATGATGCGGATACTCTGGGGGCGGCCTTGGTACGATGACCTTGTGGTGTTCAGGTTTGTTGGTAGTTTGCGTGGGAACAGAATGGCACGGCGGGATCGCATTCTCTTGCCTGAGCCACCAAAGCTGGACATGATTTGCTCTATTTGAAGAAATGTTGAATTTCTTCCAGACTGCAAGAATTTAATGTTCTGGCTGAGCCTTAACCATTGCGGCAATGAAGCTGTTGCAATTGGGTCTGTTCCGGTGAGACTGCTGGCCGCATCTTGCTTCACAATCTTCATTTCGTTGCTGTTGGGCGGCACCATCGCTACTCAATCCATATCAGAGTTTGAAAATATTGCTTCTGGTCATCAATTGATCGAGTAATTTAAGCTGCCGTGTAGTCTTTTCAACTCGGTGAGCGAATCGAAAGTGGAAGCAGCGAGTTCAGAAGAGGCCGCCTTTGTCTGCTTCGAGCTTGGGAACAACGGGCGCGGGAACTCCCTCCACCATTCTCTTTCCGGGAACCAACGAGGGCATGAGCCATTGCGGAGAGGCCATGGAATCACGCTTGGTCATGAGGCACGTTGCAATCACAGGAGCCTCCAATGCTGATCGGTTCCATCTTTGAGCTTGGGATAGTGAAAGCAGTCACATTGGCAGCGACAACCATCCCGCCGGGCCTCGAGCACAACCCACCCATTCCCTGTGCCTTCTCCCGAAAAGCCTGGAAGACACGGGAAAGATCTCTAGTTCCCGGCGGTTTAGGGCATGTTGGTAGCCTCCGTCCCCTGAATATCGGCCAGTGTGTCCTCGCTCGCCTGTGCTGATCTCCTGGAGCATTTGTGGAGTTTCTGGCGCGGCAGACTTCATGACTCCCATTCAGACGCGTGTATACCAATCAATAGGACCGCAAAGATGCACTATCCAACAATATTGACTGCTAGGTCCTCAAGTTCTTGTGGAACTTCTTTCAGACACTCGCGCTCCCGGGACGGCACGGGCGGGCTCCTGATCAAATCTCTCTCCCGCATCTCTGGATCTGAGGACTTCAGACGATGACTAGGCTGCTTGGCTTGCTTCAGGGAATCCGTAGTGGCCCTGAAAAGCCCGAGATCTTGACATTTTTGTTTTCGAACAAATATACTCGGCCTGAATATTTGTGGGGCTGTTGTATATACAGGCAGGCCAGCTAGGGCCCACGGTTGTGATGGAGCTGCCGCTCGCCCCCTCCGCGCGTAAATGTTGGGACCATATTCTGCTATCATCTCATTGTAATATCGGGGTTTAAATCCCATTCTTACAATTCTGTCAAGTCGTGGCACACATATGTCGTTGATGGCGATGCCTGGCTCGGGTTGCACGCAGCGTGGCCTAAAACCAGCGACGGACCATCTTCTATTTGGTGGTTGAATGACGCTATTGAATGTAAACACTTGATGAGACAGCCTACAATGAGCAGTGCATTGCCTTGTTTTGTGTCTTGATGTGGAGCTGTTCGATCGTGGGTGAGCAAGCAGGGACAAATTGGGACTTGCTCTATATCATTCGGGCAGTGGTCTCGGACGACGAGCTTGTTTCGGTAGGGTGACAATATTTATGCTAGTCCCTGTGACGAGCTGATTGCGCGTAGCTCTCGTCGAAAATCATAATTGGGAAAGAGACCGGGCTTTCTGTTCTTGGGACTCGGGTGACTGATGTTGACGTCGAAGATGGATGAACAGAATGAGCATGGAGTCGACGTTGGCGCTGAAAAGGGAATACAGTTGCACAAATGGCTGTATATGATGTAGAATCTAATCAAAGATCTATCCCAAAGCTATCTCATAACCAAGCACACAGCAATACATACACGTATACATCTATATGTTCACGTCTCCAAGGACACGTGTGTTATGTACAAAGGTAAAATGCGCTGACCATCGTCAGTCGAGCCATGCTGTCATGCGCAAATGTGTATAAAGGATCGACAAGGAGCCACTGGAGGATGACGTAGGAGCATGGTCGTGTCCTTCGGTGGAAAACTTCAGAGCCATAGGTGAATAGGTACTCGGAAGAGGGATGCTCAGCATCAAGACTCGACAACCCCAAACCGCAACCCATCAAGCGCATCCTCATACTTGGCAGGGCTATGGTCAGTGAGCATCGTAGCCCCGAACCGGACCTCCCTGAACCGCGTCTCCACGTCCCGCACGTACTTGAGGACGATCCTCCTCGCGGGCCGGCCGACGTACTTGAACGACTTCTGTTGCTGTTGCTGCTGCTGCTGCTGCTGCTGCCCTGGCCCTTGGCCACCGCCCTCGCTTCCCACGAACGCGTCCCTCCGGAGCACCTTCTCCGTCTCTACGACGAACACCTCCCCGGGAGGGAGGAGCTTCTCGCTCATCATGCTGGCGCGGAGCGTCTTGAACGCGGCGAACGCCCACTCCTCGTCCTCGTCGGTGACGGGATCCCTGCCCGGGGCGGCGGCGGCGCCGCTGCTGCTACTTGCGCCGCTTCCTCGCCACTTGTCCATCAGCCCGCCCTGCAGCGCCTCCCACACCCGCTGCTTGATCTCCTGCTTCGCGTCGGCGTTGTCCGTCTTGAACGCGAGCGCCACGGCCTGGAAGTCGTGCAGGACCCCGAGCGACAGGTACGGCACGAGGTCCTGCCCGTGCACGGTCGAGGTGATCAGCCCGCGCGTCGCGGTGCGCAGCGAAGGTGACATGGTTGCTGGCGGGCCGTAGGCGTAGACGTGGATCGGGCGACCGGCAGGCAGGCAGACGTGTGGCTTGACTTGCTGCTGCTTCGTCGTGGCATCGGCCGAGGAGGAGCTCGGGTACGTCAGCAGGCGGCTGTGGGGCTCGTCGGATGTTACGAAGGAGGTGCCGCCGTCGATCGGCTCGCTGAGCATGACCCCGAGGAGGGCGGTTACAGCACCGCCGAGCGAGTGGCCGCAGAGGACAAGTCCGTAGTCTGGGTTCATTTCCAGCGCAGCCTTGATCGTGACCAGAACCCGTCCGTCGCCACCATAGAGCAGTCTTTTCGCAGAGGCGTGGATTCCCTTGTGGACCTTGTAACTCTTGCCGCGCCATACGAGGTCGTCGTAGTCGCATGTCATGTCGGCGAGCACATCCTCGAACCCCAGTGTTCCGCGGCAGGCCAATACAACTGCTTTCGACTCGTCGTCCAGTGAGACATAGTGCACAAGCGGCACGCCGGTCTCGGTTGCCCCAGAGGAGTCACTGCCGCCCTGTGGATCAACAAAAGACGACAACAGAATGGATTGAGGCTGCGATTGGGTATGGTGTGCGAACATGCGGAGTTCGTGGTGGGTGTCGTCGAGGGCTTTGAGCATGGGCGGCATTGTCTTGGATATGCCGAGGACCTTCAGAAAGCTTGAGCCGTACGAGGCAGAGGAGAATCGCATGTAGCGAGTAATATTTCGAAGTAGGTGGAAGCGCGGGAACGTCGTGTCGATGCTACCCGTGCGGCGGAGCGTGTGTAGGGCTTCGGCATCGCTAAAGGGGCTTCGGTGGTGGAAGGGTATCAAGGACATCTGTGAATCTGCTGTTTTTAACGTGTAAATGCTTGGCGAGTAGGTCTGAGAGTTGACTCGTCTGTGATGCCGCGAGGGCGACGGCGGAGGGAGCTGCCTGTCTACCATGTCTCTCTCGGATTTGGATTTCGCTATGGGACTGCGGCTGTAGGTGGGTGATACGGGTCGAAGGTGGTGCTCCACGGAATGTATGGAGAAGGTGTCCGTCTGGGAGATAAGTGAGTCCCGCCTACGCTCATGGATGGATATGTAACTTGCTCGGGACGGGCTGCGTGGCACTGCTCCGCTGGCTTCGTATTCCGCGAGCGCTCGCGACGTGAGTGGGTTTCTGGCCTGCCCTCCCTGAGGTGGCCGAGGAGCATCTCGTCGTGGAACCAGAGAGGAGTCGCGATTTGGAACAGATAGTTGCTTCTTTGCAGCAGACGATGACGGCTTTTGGTTGGTCTGCGCCGGCCCGCGACGCAAGTCCCGCACAGGCTGCTGCTTCCCTTTCGAGGCTACCGATGGATTTGACGTTACTGAGTCTTTCCCGTCTCTAGTGGTAGGGTTGCTCAGGTTTGTTCCTGAGCCTCTCTTCAAGACGTTGCGCAGACCCCCCTTCTTCTCACTTGGTGGCTTGGCTGAGTTGGGCGGTGTCACGTCGCCTTTTGGCCGTTTCGATAGCAATTTGGACATGGACTGTTGCTTCTTGCGTGGGGCCTCGATGCTGCTTGTCGAACCTGGAGGTGATACGGGCATCCTCGGCCTCTTCTGATTTGCAGAGGTCTCTGGGCTCTGCATCGGCTGGGGTATTTGTGAAGTCTTGTCTACGCTGGATTTGCGGCTAATGGCTGGGGACATCCGGCCTTTCTTTGAACGTGAGCGAACGAGCGGTGCCTCGACAACAGGGGGAAATGGTTCAGTCTGAATCTCATGGCGAGGGGACTTCGGAGGAGGTGGAGGCGGAGTGGTTGGCGAGGTCGGCGAGGTCGGCGATGGTGGTAGGACTTCCTTCTCGTCATCGGAAATCGTGTGTTGGTCAACGGCTTGTTCAGTGTCTGAGTCGATCTGTTCCACGAACCGAGGCACCTCGACTTCCTCAGGGCCCCCTTGCATCTCAGTACTTCTAAGTGTGTTCTTATTGACCCTGTAAACCACCCGATAAGTGGAATCCAGAGGACTGGAGCCCTGCAAGAGGTCTGACGACATCGATAAACGGCGGTTACCTTGCGACGAGACAGGCCGCAAACGGGTCTCCTCGATGAGCTCCACACCTGCGGGTGGCGAGAGGGCGCTTGGCTGCGTGCCGGATACGTCGACAGTGATGGTCTTGGTTGTCTTGGTCTCTGTCATGATGGATACCTTGGCACCAGCCGGCAGCGTGCGCATGATCTGCTGTTTGAGCCGTATCTCGGGGAGATCGCCCTCACCCTCGCTGCTATCAGCAGTATCGTGCTGCTGGATAGTCTGTATGACCATCTCGTTGGGGCCTGGTTCCATGCCACGGCCAGGGGCCTGCCTTCCATTGTCGACCCTGCTATAGTCCAGCCTCTCCTCGTCATTGATAATCACGACGTCCCACAATATCTCGTCGACCTGTAGGCGCTGACTCTCCTGCATGATGAGTCTCCAGGACCACCTCTGAAAGTATGCCAGCCCAACCATACCAACAATAAGATCGAAGACGCCGACGTGCTCGCCCGGCTGGCCGGTGGCAGGGTTGTTGAACTCACGCCGTATCAGGGTGATGATACTGGCGATAGCCCTGGAGGACTCAGTGGAGCCCAGAATGGAGTCAAGGTAGGAGAGTGTCAGCTGCGAGACCTCCGAGATAGCGGATAAAGTCGTACTGGTCAGGTTAAAGCCGGCAGTGGTCCAGAAGACCACCTGAGACATCGCGATGTGTAGGCTTTCGAGACTCCGCTCCATGATAGTTTCGGCATCTGCCCTTCCTAGATCTGAGTTCGACCGGGAAAAGGACTCGGAGCCGGCACGGTGCAGGATGCCCTCGATGATGCCGCGGCCGAGCTCAAGGCTGGACAGGGTGGTCGCCTTCGCGGCGCCGAAGCCATAGCCGCCAATGACAGTGCCAACCCGGAGGGCGAGGCTGGTGGATCGTGTCCACAGGCTGATAGCGGTGGCGACGGGGGCTGGCAGTAGGGTTCGCCCTGGCGGAGGAGAAGGGATCACGTCTCGCGGCTCGACTGGGAGGCCGAGGGGGTCAGTTGCGGCAGCGGAGGGGCCACCGGCCGAGCCGTTCTGTATCCGATCCTCCATCTTGGACGAGGTGCGAGCAGAGGCTCGAGAACTCGTCTAAGATGGGTGTTCGGGCTCAGGTTGGAGCTTTTGCAGTAGGAGCGAGGACTGAAGCAGTTGTAAAGCACGTGAGCGTGGCTAGGATTTGGCGCATATTGTTGTTGTTGAGAAAGTTGTCCGGCAGGCCGAGGGTGGCGAACTGATGATGATGAGTTAAGGCAGGTCCTTGCGGTTAATGATCATGCGGATAGAAGTGGAGAGGTCGGAATGTGAGCAGATTCGGGGTCGAAAGTAAACATTGCATGATAGCATCGAGGGTTGGAATGGGCAGTTTTAGTCCCAACAAATCCTCGATGTCGATCAAGAGAAGGCAAGTGGGTGCAGCGTCTGGGCAGCAATGACAGTAGGTCGAGCTGGTGCTGGCAGTGACATGTGACAGGCGAGCAAAGGCGCGGGACGACTGGATGAGGAGTCACTAAACCTCGAGTCGCCCTTTTTTTGACGTGGACAAAGCGGAGTTTGTCTGTCTCCCCCTCAGGGACGGAGGCTCGAGGCTGGAGTTTAGGTGCAGTGGATTAGGAGCTGATGTGGCTTCTGACCTGTTCCTATGTATTAGAACACCAGATATCATAAGGATTCTGCTGTCTAAAGGTATAGGTATATAGGTTATTATTATTAGGTTTAGAGGTCTACTATAGGTCTATAGGTATAGTATTTAGTACCTATAGAGGGTTATTTAAGTTAATAGACCCCCTAAATCTATATTATCCCCTTTCTTAAATAAACTATCTATAGTTTATCTATATAAATTATATCTACTAGTAATCCTAGCTTAGATATACTAAAATTATATTCCTTTCCTAATAATTTTTTAAAATTATACTATTTATAACTAAGCTAAAATAGTATAATTAGTTAGTATATCTTAGGGTTTAAGTTTTAATTTATCTAGTATTAGCTAGATTAAGTAGATAGTTAAAGAGAAAAGGAGAGATAAAAGGTTTAAATTTATTATAACTAGTAAGGAGGTTTAAATTTAAATTTTAATTTAAATATCTTTATTTTTAGCTTTTTATAAAGTATTTTAATATTAGTATTATATTAGTATTATTTTTACTATTTTAGGTATTAAATAGTAGAATTACTTAAATTACCTAAAAGTAGTTAAAATATTTAAAAGGGGCTAAATTACTTAAATTATTTAAATTAGCTTAAATTACTTAAATTTAAAGAGTTTTATTTAATTATTAAAATATTAGTAAATAGCTAATAATAGCTAGCTAAACCTACTAGATAAAATAATTATTTAACTATTACTTAGCTAAACTAATTCTATTATTTATTAATAATCTCTCTTAAATATTATTTTACTAGTATATTATAGACTTTTAATAGAGTATTTATTAGTAATATATACTAAGAAAAGGTTTATATTATTATACTTATTTTAAAGTATAATACTATTAAAGCTATATAATTTATAAATATTATTAATATAATAGGAATTAATTACTTATAGCTTATTATAGTAAAGCTTATATTTATAGGCTTACTAGTATACTTATAGTATTTAGTTATTTAGAGTAAATACTTATAGTAGTACCTTATCTTCTTATAGAAATATATATATTTAATCTTATAATACTTTAAGACTAATAATATAGTTTTATATAATAAGTACTTTATAGTTAGCTACTAGATATCTTACTTAATTATTCTCCTCTTACTTTATAAGTTTTTAAATATATATAATATAGAGCTTATAGTTATAGGAGGGAGAAGGAGTTATTCTAAATAGTAGGAAGTAAAGGTTATAGCTATAAGATTTTAGTATATAATTATAAAGTATTACTACTTACTAAACTAAAGCTTAGATATTATAATCTAGATTAGCTAGCTATTCTTATAAAATTACTTACTTTAAGTTATTATTTACTTTCTTAACTTTATTATTTTCTTATAGTCTACTTAGTATAACTAGGTATAAATAAAACCTATTATAGTAGTACTAGCTTATAATAGCTTTATTTATAAAGTAGCTAGTATTATTAGATATTTACTCTTTTAAGGCTTTAAAAATATTAATAATTTATTCTATTAATAAAAGTATAGCTTTATAAGTTATATTAGGTATAACTTCTACTTTTATCTATTTTATAATATATTTAATTACTATTAGAATAGGGATTTTATTAATTAATATAAAGTTTATTACTTAATATATTAAAGGTATTAGTAATATAATAGGGTTAAGATTAGAGAGTATTAGGTATAGAGGTTTTATAAGTTAATACTCCTTATATTTTATAATTACTTACTAAATAGCTAGAGTTATCTCTAGGTATTAATATTCCTATAATACTTCTTATAGTATACTTCTAACTATAGTATAGCTATAGTTTAGATAGAGTCTCTTAACTTTAATAAGTAAGTTATTAAACTTAGAAACTAGTAGAAATAATATTACTATTAGGGTAGTTCTTACTTTATATAAGGGGTTACTTAAGAATTACTAATATTTTTAAACTTTATATAGATAATTATTAAGTAAGATAAAGTATTTTTTAATCTATTTTAGTTTAATAGCTTATAGAAGATTTACTCTATTATAGAGGTACTTATAGACTACTTATAAATCTACTTAATTTAGTTAGTATAGCTTATAGATCTACTTTAGTAGATCTCTCCCCTCTTATTATTTAAAAGTAGGTAAGGTAGTTTTAAAAATAATATTATTAGAAGGTTAGAATAAGTAGTTTATAAGAATATTAGTTTTCTTAATATAGTATAGGATATAGATTTTATAGTACTTAATAGTATTAAGGAAATATATAATTTAAAGAGGTTATTCTACTTTTATATTAATTATTTTTAAAGACTTATAGTTAGTTAAAACTATAATATTAATACTCTAAATCTAATAGGATTAGTATTATAGGGAAAGTAAGATTCTAAGTAGTTTTTATTTCTAAGTAGAATATTAGATTTATATATTAGTAAGCTTTCTTAAAAAGTATAAGACTAAGTATAAAATAGACTTCTAAGTATAGAGTTAAAGCTATAGAAAAGCTACTCTAATATAATATTTACTAGTATTTAACTTAATTATAGAAGGTAAATACTAGTTAAAGGTCTTAATAATTAGAAGATTTATAATAGTATTTTTAATATTATACTATTACTTCTATATCTCTTTTAAAAGTATAATAAGCTAACCTTTAAGGCTATTAGTATAGTTAGTTAGTATACTAACTTATTTAGAGTACCTACTAATTAGGTTATATAGATATTTTATTATATTAATAAAGCTATAAACTTTAGTTATAGTTATAAGTATAGAGTAGTTCTAGATAGCTATAACTTTAAAGGGATTAGTAGTAATTCTATTTTTAAAGATAAGGAAACTAAGAAAGATTCCTTATAGAATAAAAAGAATAATCTTAAGTATATTAAGTATAAAATTATAGATAATAAGGTAAGTAAATAGAATCTTTAGATATTTATATAATTACTCTTTAGTATTTACCTAAATAATAATATTATTTATTAAACTATATATAAAATTATAAAAGTTATATAGAGCTTCTTTAATTAATATTTAAATATAGTATTATAGAGTTTAAATAGTATTACTATCTATTTATATAGACTAAATAAGGTAATAAATATAGTTTTCTCTATTATAATAGGGTTTAATCTAATATACTAGAAACTATTTTTTAGGTTAATAAAGGTATACTATTTATAGCTTATAGTATATTAGATTTAGTCTATTATATTAGATATAGGGTAGGTATACTTCTTAATATAAATATTTAGATAGTAATAGTTATAATAGAAATACTAGATAGTTTAATTAGGTTTAACCTCTTTCTTATATACTACTATTAGCTTCTTAGGTATAAGATAGGAAGGTAAGGATTATAAACTTTTACTTTTATAGATAAGTATTCCTATATAAACCTTAATAAAGTTATATATAGTTTATTCTTATAATAGACTATATTATCTAGGTAGAAGATAGAAAGGTTTATAATTACTAGTATTAATATAATAGGTAGTTTTTAATAGTATATCTATATAGTATTATTTTTTATTAAATAGACTAGGAAACTTATATAGATATTCCTAAATATAGGTAGTAACTTTAGGGTTATTTATAGGGGTATTTAGATATTATTTTAGTAGTAGGAAAGAGTATTTTATTATTAGAAAGGCTATTTCCTCTATAGGAAAGTAAGAACTAGTATATTCTAATAGTACTAATTCTAGCTAGTCTATAAATATAAATAAATAGAGAGTACTATCTTAAGTATAGTATATAGTCTACTAATAAAAGATAGTTTTCTTAAAGGTTAGTTTACCTAAAAAGGTTTTATTAAGTATAACCTTATAAGAGACTATAAAGTATCTTATTAGGTTATTAGATATACTAAATTTTACTATAATAAGAATATCTTCTACTATTAATAAGCTTAATCTACTAATTTTATTTATTATTACTAGGTTAGTAGTAAAATAGGGTTTTAGCTTAGCTACTAGTAATTCTAAATAGTAGTAAGTTAAAGATTTATAGTTAAAAAAGATACTAAATTTATAACTATCTTCTAGTTAGGTAGGGAAAAAATTATAAGGTATTTATATTTCTTTATAAGTTAATTTATTATAAAGAGGAGGTAGGGAATTACTAGTACCTACTCTTATATAGTAAGTATCTTAGTAATCCTAATCCTTAGTATAGAGTTTATTAAAGATTCCTACTAGGAGATTATTAATATTATTATTATTCTTTATATAAGAGGCTAGGTTATAATACTTCTTTTCTTTATTAAGGTTATCCTTTATAAGGTAAACTCTTAGGTTTTTACTTATAGGAGTTACTCTAAAATAGTTTTAGGTAGTAGTCTTATTATATTAGTTAGAGATTATATTATATAAATAATTAGATAGACTAGGTTACTTATTATTATAAAGAACTCCCTTTAAAGTAATATTTTAATCTATTAAGGTACTTAGCTTATTACTTAGCTAAGTAGGCTTAATATAGTAATCTTTTACTTAGTAGCTTTATTTATTATAGTTAAAGTACTTATTATCCTTTTTATTAATAGTAGTAATAAATTCCTTAAAACCTTACTATAATAAGTTATATACTAGGTTTTTTAAAGTAGGATAGACTATATAGTTATTAGTATATAAATCTAAGATTATAGATTAGGTTAAGGTTATATTAATAGGTTTAATTTATATAATTCTAGGTTTTTTAGTAGTATTTTAGTTAACCTTTATATAATAAAAAGAGGCTATTATATTATAAAGTTATATAGTTATCTTAGAGTTATTATAAATCTTTATTTTTATAGTCTTAGTTATATAAATCTTAGTATAATATACTAACTCTTTAATAATTTATATATTAGTAAAAGTTAGTAGTTTATTAAGTATCTTAGTATAAATACTTACTTAGTTAGTTAAGATCTTCTTTATAAGAATAGAGTAAATAATAGATACCTTTTATTAAGTAATTAATAGTTTATAGAAAGTATTTTAAAGGTACTAAGTAAAGTTAGTATATACCTTATCTTTATAAGGTAATATAGTTAAAAACTAGGTAATTTAGCTATAAAGAGTATTATACTTACTTAGAGTCTAAATAATAGCTTTAATAAAGACTAATTAAGGAGAATTAGTTACTAGAGTTTATTTATAGACTTAAATAAAGTTACTAAATAGCTTAAGTAAGATTTTTAATATCTAGACTTTATATAAAATTATAATAATATAAAGTAAAATCTATATTTTTTTAAGTTTATTTAAAATAGTTACTTCTATAGTAATAAGTTATAGCTCTCTTAGAAATATAACTTTATTATAATAGAATATATTATAGAGGTTAAACTCTTTTAGAAGAATAATAGAAGAAAAGGTTTCTTATAAATATTATTTTATTAGGGTAAGTTTTTACTTAAAGTAGTCTAATAATTAAAAATTAAGGTTAATACTATTATCTAGCTTTTTTATTATTAGAACTTTATTATCTTAAAAACTATTATTATTAAAGTAGGAATTTAAGGGGAGAATAAAGGGATTCTTCTTACTTAGTTCCCCTTAAAAGCTTTCTATATATAAAATAATATTACTATAAAGGTTATATAAGCTATTAAAGTATTTATTTAGCTTATTATTATACTATTTCTACTACTTTACTATCTATTACTAAGTTTTTATATAGTAAGTATTTATCTAGTATAGTTCCTCCTAAAAGGCTTTATATTATTCTTAAAAGCTAGTTTTAATTTTAAAGATACTACTATTTATTACCTTATTCTAGTTAGTAGTATACTAGGTAAATAGCTCTAAATAGATATATATTTAAGTAACTTAAGTACCTCTACTTTATAATAAGCTCTTAACTTAGATCTCTAGTTTTAAAGATATAATATTAAAAATATAAGACTTATAGGAAAATAGGAGGAAAATTAATTAAAATAGAGTAAAAGTAGTATAGAGAGAGTAGAACTTATATTTACTTTAATATTATTTAGCTTATTTCTAGGTATATTAGTTATTAAATAGTATTATAGGTAAGAAATTATAATATTTATTATTATAGCTTATAACTAGTTTAAGAACTATTTATTTATAAATAGTAGTCTTTAGTAAATAGACTTAATTACTATATAGTTTAATAGATAGAGTTTTCTTATTATAATTATTATTATTATTAGAGAGATAGTAGTTATATAATAGTAGTATATTACTAATTAAGTACTTATTTTTTAAATAGTTTTTAGAAGGTTACTTAGAAGTATTCTTAGTTACTATACTATATATAATTACTTATTTATTAGAAAAATTAGTTAGATAAGGTTCTCTTAATAAAAATAATTATTTTTATAGCTTTTAACCTATTCTTATATATTAGAATACTAGATATTATAAGGATTCTGCTATCTGAAGGTATAGGTATATAGGTTATTGTTATTAGGTTTAGAGGTCTGCTATAGGTCTGTAGGCGTGGTGTTTAGTGCCTGTAGAGGGTTGCTTAGGTTAGCAGACCCCCTGGATCCACACTGATTTGCTATTTGCTGCTTTGTTGGACCCGAGGTATGGGCTGGCCCGGCTGCCCGGCTGGGTGTTTATGCGATGCGATGCGAGGTGATGTGTGCATCTTCTGCCTTTGGAAAAGCTTGGGTGTGCTCTTCTGGACGGGATGATCTGGAGTGCCTGCAGGAAGCGATGTGCCATTGCATCTGTCAGGCGGGAGGTACCTGCCTAGGAGGTCCGTATCTGTCACATCTTGTACCGAGGTATCGCGGGTTGGCATACAAAACTTCAGGGTTGACGGTTACTCTTCTGGAAGGACCACAAGAATGACGACATGTCGGCCAGGGGCTGGAGTTGATGGGTGGTTGGGAGGGAGGTTTCTTGCCTGGCTGACTCGACTCGTATTGATCTGGACTGCAGCACAAGTACGGAAGATGAGCATCCATCCAGCATTAGATCACACTAGATAATAACCACAGGCCGTATTCTATCGTGCAGACAGCCTAGAGTGTGGACAGAAGCATCGTAGCTGCGCCTAGAGGTGCCTCGCCCTCGCCGGGCCCGCAGCTTGTGGCCAACAGTCGGGCAGTACGGGACCAAGATCCCGACGCAGGGGTCCAGTCCAGGTCCAGGTCAGGTCCAGGTCCCGAGTTGCAGCTCGCCTAAAATAGCTCAGGGGAAGAAGAGGACGAGGGCAGAGGATCGGCTGTGCTCCGTAGGGCCTGGACACTGCCCTGGGCCTTGGAAGCTGGCCAGGGCTGAGGGCGGACAGCGTAGCAGCAGCAGCATGTAGCAGCAGCACGTCACGTCGAGGCATGGCTGAATGCCATTTGTTCCCGTCCAACACCACAACACCAGCAATAAATTCGACACTTGTCCCCCTGGATCTTGTAATCCAACATCTTGTCCTTGTTTCATTTCTTCCTCCTGCGCCCACCTTAATCCAACGTCACTCGTTCCGTCGACTCCAGCATAACCTGCGCAATCGCCCATCTATCCTCCCCCACGACCAGTCCTAGTCCGTCTTGCTGTCGGTGAAGCTATCCGCACTGACCTAGCTTCTTTGTTCCCCAACAGCTGCTATAACCTCACGACCACCCATTGCCTGCTCCCGCGACCCTCGTTCCAACCCCGACTCGAGATGAACGGAACCACAGAGCCCGCAACAGCAGCTTCTGCCGCCACCCAGACAACAGAGACCGTCAAGATGAACGGCACATCCACAACAACAACCACTACCGCCACAGACGCAGGCCTCTTCGGCGACGAGCTCATCTCTCCTGAGGTCGCAAAGGCCCTGCCCGAGGGTTACAAGATCCGCGCCCTGCGACAGTCTGACTTCAAGGCCGGCTTCCTCGACTGCCTGCGAGTTCTGACAACCGTTGGTGACATCACAGAGGAGGCCTTTGCCGAGCGCTTCGCCTGGCTCTCCAGGCAGGATGGCGGATACTATATCCTGGTCATTGAGGACGGCGGCAGGGTCGTCGGAACCGGCGCCCTCATTGTGGAGCGCAAGTTGTACGTTGCTTCTCCCCTTTCCCAGAGTCGTCGTGGCTACGGCCCAATGGCGCACTCTGAGCGGGCGTTGGGGATCAGACAAGCCAGATCAATCTGGCTCTATTTCCTTCCCCAGCTACCAAGATCCATCACGCGTGCTAACATGTGTCGCCGCTCAACAGCATTCACAACCTCGGCCTGGTAGGCCACATCGAGGATATTGCCGTCGCAAAGGACCAGCAGGGCAAGAAGCTGGGCCTGCGCCTGATCCAGGCCCTCGACTTCATCGCCGAGAAGGTCGGCGCCTACAAGACAATCCTCGACTGCAGCGAGGCCAACGAGGGCTTCTACATCAAGTGCGGCTTTAAGAGGGCAGGGCTGGAGATGGCCCACTACTACAAGAAATAAGTCGCCCCATCCCAGTTTCAGCTGTCCGACGGCGAATGAGCCATGTACAAGTGTTTGCGCTCGTGCGTGTCATGGAGACAGAATCAGAGGGAGGGCATTCCGAGCTGATGGTTGGCCAGCGCCACAGACTCGAGGCTGTGATCGATCTCGCATGCTGTGCTTGAATTTTGGAGTAAGCAGCTGCCCGGAAGAGCCGAGTAGGTCGGTCCATTGGCTTCATGCTATTGAGACGATGGGAATGTACGGGCCCCATTTACCACCGTCCAGCGATGCAGTCCAAGGTGGAGACTTGACTTGGAAATCCATCACATAACCACGGCCAACGTCGAGGGCATTTTGCAATGTGGAAAACACAGAAAGGATGCGTTTAGTGTATACTGAGGTTAGAATGGCGTTTTGATGTTCAAGTAGTGGACATTTCTTGGGTAGCACACCGGCAGTCGGCCAACCCGATGTCTTTGGGCCTGCCGGCCATTGTTGTTAGAGAATAAACAAGCAGAGAGAGCAAGCCTGATAATAGAAATGGGGCAGCGTTTTTAGCGCCAGGAAATAGCCGAAGACACCAAGCACGGGATAGTCCAAGTGCCGTCCACTCGGTCCCCGAAAAGCAAACCAAAAACCTGGGGGAGTGGTGCCACCGGGCGGGCGCCGTGGGGATGGATCCCCCTGCACCCTGCTCCCGCCCTCTCACATGCCAAAAGGCTGGCAGAACTGGCAGACTGGCAGACAGCAGAGTAGTAGATGTACGGACAAACCTTCTTACTGGGGCCGACTTGCATTCGATGGAAAGCTTGGCTGCATCGACATCAGCTCGTCTGGGTGGCCAGACGGCCACATTCCCGACTGCTTACCTGCTCTGTTCATGTCACCGACACATGCCAGACCAGACAGACACACGCCGCACACGTTTCTTTTGCATAATACATGTAACCATCATCACGAGGTCGGAGGCGCCGGCTCGTGGGACAGCGCCTGGCAAGCAAGCCGTTTGGCCCTGTCCCGACGTGGGCAGGCAAGAGGCACCAAGCACGGCTTGTTCTCCGTCTTTTCCCTTCTCATCTCCTCTCCTATTGTCTATATTAGTTAAAAGCTCAAAGCGCACGAGAAGTCACGAGCCTCTTTGGAGGCCACTGGGGCTCGGGCAGGAGGGGGAACAAGCGTTTCCCTCTGTCTGTGTCGAACTCTTCGCCCATGGAACAAAGCACACGTGAGCTTGACCGAGACTCTGTCTGATCCGATCTCATCTGGTCTGGTCCAGACTGGACTGTCTGGCCTGCCACGGACAGAGCACTCTTTAGGATCGTGTGCTGAATGAACGCCTTGCGGACATATAAGATGGTGTTCATAAGTCTCCTTCCCCCCCTCCTCCCCCTCTTCGGCATCCCAATGCACACACCCGCAGTGTCTGTCTTCTCTGCCTTCTTCTTCTCTGTCATCCCTCCCTCTCACGTCAGGAAGTGGGTGTGTTCGGACGTCCTCTCTCGTCTGAACCAGTTTTTGCCTCCTGGTTGCAAAGACCGCCCGAACAACCAGTCCGTGGTTATTTCGAAACATTTCAGCCCCGTGCCGTCCAGAATCCTGGGTCGTCTCTGCCGGGCTCTTTCTTTTGCGCCGAGACTAGCAGCGTTCGTCTGTCACACGCCCACCCCTTCCCCGGCCCCGATCCTCTCGGAGATCCCCAGCCCGTAAGCCGTACCACCACAGCAGTGACGGCAGTGAACGCCCTCGGGCTTGTGCTTTTGGCTTGGCTTGGTGCTCACTTACTCAGGCGGCCTTGTATCACCGGTGTTGTCGATCGTCTCACCTCTGGTACCAATTTTACTTGTCTCATAATATAGGGTGTTGCCCCATATTTCCATCCCAACTTGGGCCGATTGGTTGCCCATCTCTTGCTGTCCACCGAACAAAGTCAAATAAGTAGGCACCATGCCTCACAGACGCCCCCAGCCGGTCGACGTCGAGGATGACGAGGGTTATGTCAAGGACCTGTATCTCAGGTTGGACAAGATCCGCATTGCATCCCTGCGTGCAGAGTAAGTTTCGTTCACTTTCTTCCCCTGTCAATCACTCTTGATTAGCGTGCTTTTGTGCTTTGTGTGCTTGCTTCCTACTTGTTTGATCTGTGGCAACTGGTTGTTGATCCACCGTTTCCACTGTTCGGGGAAAAACATGGGAGAAAAAAAAATACTGTCTGTTTTGCCATACTATATCCACAATCCCCATTGATAATTTGCTATATCGTCATCTTTTCCCCCTTCGGCGACTTTTTGTTTGGCTGGCTGGCCTCCGGACTCTTGTGCCTTAAACCCGAAGCGCATTCCCACTCATTCCCCGGCCAGCAGAGATACCCCGGAGCCAAGCCAAACAAAAACTCCACTCAAGTGTGCATATGACCCAAATTATAAATCCACGATTTCGGGTCCCGGGCGCCTCTCAGCCGCATAGGCCCTCAACACTTTCGTGGTGCTCATCATTTTCTGCTGCTGCTGCTGGCGAACTTGCATCTTTTCTTCCTTCTCTCTTACTCACACTTACTCACATCTTCTGGAAGACTGTGCTGACACGATACTTGTTGCGCCCCCGCCAAACAGAGCCCGCCGAACGCTGAGTGAACAGATCGCATCCCGGCCACACATCCGGATAAGGCGGTGCACAGTTGTTTATCAGAAGCCCTCGGGTGAATTTTGCAAGTACTACATCAACAAGATCGTGTCATTCAACACGACCTAAAACAACCTCGGCATATTATCCACCCTCGGGCGAATATCCCGGCAGGAGAAATCGGGGGTCGTTTTCGATTCGGGGCTTACTGTAGCCGCGGTGGGAAAAGAGGAAGAGTGAGAGTGAGAGTGAGAGAGGAGCACGGGAAGGAAGGAAGCACGCCAACGCACCACCCACCCAATAAAAAAATGGCCCACATGAGGATGCTCACCCCGGAGGCATCACCGGAACCCGAAACCCGGCCCTCGGGACTTTGGCAGCCAAAGCCAGCAACAGCCGGCAACACCACCAGCAACACAGCAGCCACACAACAACAACAGCAGCCACAACAATTGCCATCACTCCAGAAACGAAAGCGCTCATGGCCCTTCACAACAACACGCCCAGTCAGCCCCCCCTCATCCACCTCCCCCATGAGGGACCAAGATGAGCGGCCCAGCATCAGGGCCATGTGGGAGCAGACCAACACCGTCAGTGGCGCCCTGTCGAGGACCGCCGCAATGAGGGGCCAGGCCCCCTTCCAGGACACCCACTTCTCGGACGACGTGCAGCCCATCTTCGAGGCCCTGATCGCAAGCGCCATCGACGACGCCGCCTCGCCCGAGTATGCCCTGGCCTTCTACCCGCGCGCCCACGAGCTGGCCCTGCACGCCGAGAACGCCCTGCTGCACCACGGCGACAGGGCCCTGGCCGCGGCGCTGTACCTGCGCGCGTGTGCGCTCCTGCGCGTCGGGCGGTGGAACTCACCTTCTTCATCGTCACCTTCTTCTTCCTCCTCGGCACCATCATCAGCAGGGGGTGAGACGGCAGAGGCCTGCGAATCATCATCACCACACTGTCCCATCCGCGCCCGCGCGTGGCACCTCCAGAAGTCCTACCACACCAAGGCGGGCCGGCTCAGCAGCGAGTCCCCCATGGACGAGGTGCTCATCCCGCACACGCACGACGCCGCGACCAAGCCCGACGAGGCCAGCGCGGCGGCGGGCGTGCGCGACCGCGGTTCCATCATCGCCGCCGCGACGAAAGCGAAGACCGGGCCCGCACGGCCCCAGATCCCGGCGGTCGTCCGCCTGCCCCAGCGGACCCTCCGCACGGGGACAGCCTGCCCGGCCGTCCTGGTGGTGACGGACGACCGCACGGCGCACACGGCCCTGTGCGGGGACCTGCTCGCGCGCGGGTGGGGGTGCGTCGTCGTCGAGGCGCCTGGGTGTGGGGACTGTCCCGTCCCTGCTGCTGCTGCTTCTGCAGCATCGGCGGCGCCGGCGTTGTGGGCCTCCGTCCTCGACTGGATGGCCGCCATCCGCGTGTTCGACATGGCCCGCGTGGTCGTCTGGGCCGCTGCTGGTGCTGGGGGGTCATCACGGGCGCTGGTCGGCCAGTTCGCGGCTGCGGTGGGCGGGTCGCGGGTGCGCGGGTGCGTTGCTGTCGTCTCGGGCGGGGAGGAGCCAGCAGCTGTGACGATGGCTGCGGGTGATGATGATGGATGGGGCTCGACAGACGGGCGGGTGCTGGTCGTTGCTGATAACCACAACGACGGCGCGGGCGCTGCTGGTGCGGAGGCCGGGCTGCGGGCTGCGGACGGTGGGCTCTGGGCGCCTGCTGCTGCTGCGGCTGGGGCGTATGATGCCGAGGACGACGGGCTTGTGCTTTTTGAGTATGGGTCTGTGGGCGGCGGGGTTGCTGGGCGGGCGGCGGTGCGGTCGCTTGCTGCGGGTTCTGCGGCTGTTTATGACTGGGTCGAGGACCTGTTGAGCCTGGACTTGGTTGTCTGAGGGTCTTCAGTGGGTGGGTGTGTGTATCAATATATATATGTATGATTTTACGGTTTGGATGGGCTTGTCATCATGGCACGGCGTCACCAGCGGAAGGATGTTTTGGGATTTCATTTTGATTCATTTGTTTTCCTCGCATATGAGATATCACCGATGCAACATGCATTTCAAATGACAACGAATTCGAACAATAAAAAAAAAGAGATCTTAAAAAATTTTTTACCCAACCCGCTCGCTATATAATATCTACATCTACATGTTCACCATAACCTTGAGAACCAGGTTCTCCTTGTCGTCCTTCACCTTGCCCGCCATGCCAAACGCCTCGGGGATGCTGTCGAGGCCGTTGTAGCGGTGTGTGATGAGCTCCGCGACGGGGGGCAGCTTGGGGTTGCCGCCGGACAGCAGCTCGATGACGCGCGGGTACGTGTTTGCGTAGCGGAAGACGCCGACCAGGTCGACCTCCTTGAGGGAGGCGGCCGAGATGGGCAGGGTCTGGATGGGGTTGCCCATGCCGATGATGAGGATCTTGCCGCCGGGTTGTGTTGACTGTGACAAAGTCCAATAGAGTCAGTTCAATACGCTCATCAGAAGCAAATGAGAAAGGAAAAAACGAAAAAAGAAACGGAGAACACCCACGTAAATGGCAGCCTGCAGACAGCTCTCCACACCGGTGCACTCGAACGTGGCATCCACATCGCCCACCGCCTCGCCGGCCCTGGTCTTGGCCTCGCCCACCAGCGCCGCCACCTCGCGCGCAAACTCGAGCTTGGCCTCGATCGTGTCGGGCCTCTTCATGGGGACCACGACGCTGGCATCCGCGAACCCGCGGTCCACGGCCCAGCGCACCCGGTCGGCGTTGATGTCGGCGACAACGACATTCTTGGCGCCCAGGACCTTGCTGACAGCGCAGCACAGGAGGCCCACGGCCCCGGCGCCCAGGACGAGCACCGTGGCACCGGGGTCGAGGCGGGCGCGGTCGCCGGCGTGCAGGGCGACGGACAGGGGCTCGGCGAGGGCGCCGAGCTCGAGGGGCACGCCGTCGGGCAGCTTGTGGCAGTAGGCGGCCGGGTGTGCGATCTGCTCCTGGAGGGTGCCCTGGGCGTGGGGGAAGCTTTTTGCCGAGGAGCGGAAGGACATTTGCCTGCAGATGTTGTAGCGGCCCTGCTGGCACAGCTTGCACTCGCCGCAGGGCAGGCCGACCTCGAGGGCCACGTTGTCGCCGGCCTTGAGGTGTGTCACGCCCGAGCCGACGGCGGTCACGGTCCCCGCCGACTCGTGGCCCAGGGTCATGGGCTGGCGCACCTGGATGTCGCCGTTGCGGTAGTGGCTGTAGTAGTGCAAGTCGGAGCCGCAGAGGCCGGTGGACTTGACGGCCACCAGGACTTCGGTGGGCTGGAGGTCTGGGAGGGTGCGCTCTTCCTGGTTGTGGTTGTTAGGTTGGTGTGCCATTGCCATTGGCATTGCTATTGCCCGTGGTCAGGGAGGGAGGCTGGCGCATTGACTTACCACGCGGAGGTCCTTTGCGGCGTGGAGGACCGAGGCCCTGACTGTTTGTGTGGCCATTTTGTGAGAGTGGGTGGTGGTGGCTGTGGTCGGGGGTTTGAGGCTATCACTTGATACAGTATTCACAAAAGCAAGAAGCAAGATGAGGTTCACGATAGTAAGGTAGGGTGTGTCGCGTGGGTATGAACAGACAGGGAGACAAGACAGAGACAGAGACAGAGACAGAAACAGAGACAGAGACGAATAGCTTCAAGCTGTAGATGCGGGAAGGGTGGATCTCTTAGGTACAGTATTGAACAATTGGATCAATGGCAGGCAAGATGATTGCTCCGATATCGATCCTCGTGTCTCTCTCAAATCCAGCTCATTTGCCCGAGCGAAAAAGGGACAAACCTTGAACCGACTCCATCATCCCGCGGGGGTCGATGGCGCCGGTGGACTGTCGACTTACACGATAGTGCCCTCGCTCGATTCCCCATGCGGATTTGTCTCGGCGAGTTTCCGCGACAGTGGCTGTAGCAGCGACTGTTTTTAGAGCCATCGCCCTCGCCGAGATGCAGATAAACTTGCTAACGAGGGCCTCAGATGCCCCAAACGGTCCTGTGAGGCAGACAATTCCCGATAGTCGTGTCAGTCTCATCCGCGTGGAGAGACAAAAAAAGATCGGGTCGGAAAAGGGACCAGCGAACCCTCAGACGGATTTCTCCAAAATTCGATTGGCATTCCCCAGACCCAGCGACGTCAGCGGGGTTGTGCCTTGGGGCTATTTCCCCCTGGAGGAGCCCCTCTCCCCCGCATCCACACCCAATTGTCCTCCCGTCCCTTACCAAAGAGGACGGATATTCGCGCACCCATTTTTGGATCCCGCGCACCCATTGCTGACTAAGCCTTATTTCAACCAATCAGAGTACTTAAAATTCACTAAAAGCACTACCTTACCCCTAGTACTTTTAATAAAGAGTTCTTAAAAAGTTTTATAATTAAAAGAATATTTTATTTAATATTTTATTTAATATTTTATTTAATATTTTATTTAATATTTTATTTAATATTTTATTTAAAATATATAAAATAATTAAAATAAATAAGAATAATATTATAAGTAGAGTTATAATTTTATAACTATATATATATATAAAAAAAAAATTTTTTATATATATCTATATATATATATATATACCTATATATATATAGTTATAAAATAATATTATATAATTAAAAATATATATAAATCTAGGAAAAAGTAGATTAAAACTATATTTTTTTCTTTTAATTACTTTATTATATAATAAGATATAAGTATTTATAAACTAAGGTTTAAAAGTTTATTTAATTATAAAAATATTACTTATATATTCTAAATATTTTAAAAATATTAATTCTAATTATCTTTTAATTTTAAATAATTATTATTAATAGCTTTTCTTTTAAAATAATTATTTAATTTTATAATATATATATATATACTATATATATATACTATATATATATATATATAAGAGTTTTATATATATATATATAGTTATAACTCTAATTATAAGCTTATATATATAAAATAAAATATTATTAAAATAAAATAATTATTATAAAACTTTTATTAATAGATTTTTAGATTTTATTTAGTTAATTAACTTAAATAATAAGATAGTTTTAAAGAATTATTAATTTAAAATTATAATTATTTAAAAATTATATAAAAAGTAATAAAGTTATAATTATATATTATAAGTTATATAAATATTTATTTTATTTATTTTATTTATTTTCTTTATTTTCTTTATTTTATTTATTTTATTTATTTTATTTATTTTATTTATTTTATTTATTTTATTTATTTTATTTATTTTATTTATTTTATTTATTTTATTTATTTTATTTATTTTATTTATTTTATTTATTTTATTTATTTTATTTATTTTATTTATTTTATTTATTTTATTTATTTTATTTATTTTATTTATTTTATTTATTTTATTTATTTTATTTATTTTATTTATTTTATTTATTTTATTTATTTTATTTAAGTATAGAATATAATAAAAGGAATAATATAATAATTTTAAAAAAGGTTTTAGTACCTTATTTACACTAGGCTAGTGTGCTTAGTCAGCAATGGGTGCGCGGGATCCAAAAATGGGTGCGCGAATATCCGTCCTCTTACCAAAACTCGCACCACTGCCAGCCGATGGGCGAGGGGGGGAAAAAAAGTGGGCAATTCTCGCCGATGGTTGCCGCCCTCGTTTTGGACGCGCCTGGATCGGAGCAGGCCAGGGACACTGGGGTGAACTTATTTTTGTTCCACCGCCCCGTTGAATCATGAGATCCGCTGGGTTGGATAAATCGACTAATAAACTGGAGGCTTGACTTGACTTGACTTGACTTGGCCGAGCAAGCTCATGACCCTTGCCTGACTCTCCCCTCTTCCTCGTGCCGTGTGTGATGTCAGAAGCTGTCACGAGAGTGTCGAAGCCGAATTGAGAGGAACAGAAGAAACAATAGACAGAGAGAGAGATAGACCTCTCACCCACTCACTCACTTACAAGCTCCAATCTCACGATCGCTTCACTGCCATAACCACAGCCAAAGCCACAACCACAACCACAGCCATGGCTCACAACGCTCTCTTCTCCCTCGAGGGCCAGACTGCCCTCATCACAGGCGGCACGCGAGGCATCGGCCAGGCCATCGCCATCGCACTCGCCGAGGCAGGCGCAGACATCCTTCTCGTCCAGGTAAGCCACGATACCCTCTCTCTCATAAGCTGGGCCAGAAGCTGACAGACACTCCCTCCCACCGCACAGAGAGACACCTCCAACCAGTCCACCCTCCAGTCCGTCCAAGCCCTAGGCCGCAAGGTCCAGATCTACACCGCCGACCTGTCCTCAGCCCAGGACGTGGCCGGGCTCGTGCCGCGGATCCTCGCCGACGGCCACCAGGTGCGCATCCTGGTCAACTGCGCCGGCATCCAGCGCCGGCACCCCTCAGAAAAGTTCCCCGACAGCGACTTCGCCGAGGTCCTGCAGGTGAACCTGAACACGCCCTTCGCCATGTGCCGCGACGTCGCCGCCCACATGCTCGAGCTGCCCGAGCACAGCACCACCGGCCGCAAGGGCAGCATCATCAACTTCGGCTCCCTGCTCAGCTTCCAGGGCGGCATCACGGTGCCCGCCTATGCCGCGTCCAAGGGCGGCGTCGCGCAGATGACCAAGACTTTTGCCAACGAGTGGACCTCCCGGGGCATCACCGTGAACTGCATCGCCCCTGGGTACATCGCTACTGATATGAACGAGGCGCTGCTGAACAACCCCGAGAGGCTCAAGAGTATCAGCGAGAGGATACCCGCGGGCCGGTGGGGCACGCCTGATGACTTTAAGGGCCCGACTGTGTTTCTTGCGAGCAAGGCTGGGGCGTATATGAGCGGGCACACTTTGACCGTTGATGGCGGGTGGATGGGAAGGTGATCTTATGTAGAGTACGGCGCGTGTTCGGACTTAGATTTGTGTCAATACCAATCAATTCCTTTCCAACTTAGGTTGAGTCAAGTCACAGTGCTGTCACAAAATTGCCAGTCGATCATCACATGCAAGCAAATCGATCGCTGTCACATTTCAGGTTACACACAAGATTCAGATCTCTATTTTCTATTCTGCTTGCGACATCCCCAACTCACCCATCCAATCATGACTTGTCTGGGAATCCAAAGTCAACGCCGAAAGGCGGGTAGACAAACCGCTGCACCTTGCCGTTCTTCTCCAGGTCCTCGCCGTACGCGTTCAGCTGCTTCACGTCCTCGTCGTCCAGCTTGATGAGCTTCAGGTTCGACTCGATGCGCGACGGCGTGACGGACTTGGGCAGCGCGGTGCTGCCGCGGGGCACTGTGTTCACGGGACAAGTGGTTAGCACACAGGGCAATGAGAATAGTTTATGAGGGGACCCGTAGACAGTGACAAGAACTTACCATGCCAGCTGAGCAGCACGGTCGCAGGCTCAACGCCGTGCTTCTGCGCGATCTTGGTGACGACCTCCTCCTTGAACAGCGGGCCGCCCGTCGAGCCGAGCGGGCTGTACGCCATGATGTGGATGCCCTTCTCCTTGGCGAGGCTGACAATATCATTCTGCGGCAGGGCAGGGTGGTTCTCGATCTGGTTGACGGCGGGGACGACCTTTGCGACCTTGAGCAGCTCCTCGAGGTACCGGCGCGAGTAGTTGCACACGCCGATGGCGCGCACCTGCTTGGCGGCGCCCTGCGCCGGGTCGACCAGCGCCTCCATCTGCTTCCACGTGTCGGTGTGGTGGTACCCCTCGCGGATGATGTCCCTGCTGCCGTCGGGCAGCTTGGGGAACTTGTCGTCGTTGCCCTCCGGGTTCATGAGCAGGGGCCAGTGCACCAGGAACAGGTCGACGTAGTCGAGCCCCAGGTTCTTGAGCGACTTCTCCAGGCCCAGCTGCACGCGCGTGTTGTACGTCGCCCACACCTTGGTCACGACGAAGACGTCGGACCGCGCCACGATCCCCTCCGAGATGGCCCGCGCCAGGCCCTGGCCCACCTCGGCCTCGTTGCCGTAGCAGTACGCGCAGTCCAGCAGGCGGTACCCGGACTTGAGCGCGTGGTACACGCCCTCGGCCACCACGCCCGGCGCCGCCTGCCAGGTGCCGTAGCCGACGGCCGGCATCTTGTGGCCGCTGTTGAGGGGGAAGGTGATGTCGGCCATTTTGTGTGTGTGTGAGTGTCTTGGTGTCTATGTAGCTTGGGTGTAACACGCTGAGAGCTTGTACAGGAATATAGAGCGGTCAATTGAGTGAGGAAGAGGATGGACTTTTGCCAGAAGAAGAAAAGTCAAAGAGACAAAATGGGACGCAAGTGTCTATCTCATCTGGAAAATACATTCCGGGAGGGACACCGAGACTTCGCCCGGATAAATGCCCCTCCAAAGCTCCCCCTCCAAGGAAGGGGATTGTGTAATTCAGGTCCCCTCGGGTGCCCCTCCCCCGCGGGCTGCCAAGGCCTGGGGTGACAGCACTGCTGGTGAGAGCCCACCAGGGTTCCAGGGACCCGCCGAGGACGACCCAAACAGGCTCGTTTCGGCGAAGCTGCAGGCGAGGCGGAAAAAGGAAAGACTTGGCGCGGTTTGCCCTTCGGTGGTTTATTGAGCCGACCTTTTTTTTGGTAGTAGTCTCTGTTGTCCCTGCGGTTTACTCACTCAACATCTCTTCGAGCTGCAAGGGGATACGTGGGGACGTCCCGAGCATGTGATTGCTGACCCTGGTTTCGGTTGTGGTCGCTGCATCTGTAGGATACACACACCTACGTCACGCATCGAAGGAGGAAGCTCGAAGTGAAGGGTAAGAAACGGACGGGCTATCTGCCGCCGCCATGCGTTCTATTCATGGTCTTTTTGAGCATTATATCAAGTACGCCGTAAAGTCTTTCTATGCCTGGAGTGCTGAAGAGAAAAATGCTGCTGTGCGCCGCGACCCAGGACAGTGAGGTGTTGGTACTGTTACAACAAAGAAAAGTAGGTATCATAACTCGCAAACCGGTGGGGAACTATCCAGCGATCAAGACCCAGAGCCTGTATATCTCGTCAGCAGGATCTTCACCGCAGAATGCCGCAGATGGGCAATATGGAGGACGAGGGAATGGGCAAACTCACAGGAAAAATATCATCATAACGCCGAACATCTTGGCAAGGAGCCATCGGTTTGACGAGACGCTGCTCCAGTACTTCAGCAGTTCCCTCTGTGCACCTCCGACATTATCGACCACGTCTTCCGTATTGGCGTCGATCCGCTCAATCATCTCTGTCTGCTCCGATACCATCGTCGCCAGTTGCCCAAAGATGCTGCCCAGCTCGGTGATGGTCTTCTCTATGGCCTCGATGGCCTCCCCTCGCTGTTGAATATAGGTGTTCTGGGGCTGCGCCTCCTCCATCATCAGCAGCTGCTGGTCGCCCACGGGGTTCAGCGAGAGCGTGTCCCCGCCAGGCACGGGCGTGCCCGTCTTGGGCGTGCCGTACAGCGGGCTCGCCGACTGCTGCAGCGGGACCTGCGCCTGCGTCGACACCGACGAGAGGAAGTTCTCCTGCCTCGACCTGCTCGCCTGTATCGTCTTGGTGCGCATCTCGAGCGTCTCGCGGAAGCTGGCCGACACGTCCGTCAGCTTGCCCTGCAGGAGCAGCACCACGTTCTTGTTGTGCTCCGACTCCTGCGTCTTGCCCCCGCCCTGCTGCGACGACCGGACCACGTCCTGCAGGCCCGCGATCTGCTGGTTCAGCCCCGAGAGGTCCTGCTTGATGACGAAGGTGAGCTCGTTGATCTCGACGGGGTTGTCGAAGAGCGTCTTCCGCCGCGCCAGCTGTGCCAGCTTCTCCAGCTTGCCCATTGTGCCGCTGATGCCCCGGCCGATGTCTGCGGCCTTGCGCGCGAAGTCGGACCGGCGGGGTTTTCGGCCATCTGCTTCTGCCTTCTGGGCGTCTGTGAGGAGGGATCGTCGTTGGGAGCCGACCTTGGCCTGTGCTTGTCGTCGTTGTGCCTGTGTGAGGATGGATTTGAACTGGGAACGTTTGTTAGAATGCGCTCGGGCGGCTGGTCCATTACGAGGCGGCATACCTCTGAGGTTCTGTCCTGTATGTTTGCGACAGCCATGACTGCGGTTGTGGTGTATTAATTTGTGGTGTAGGTCGTGGGGTATGGACAGCTAGGAAAACAGTCTCGAGAGAGCGTGTGGTATCTCGTCGGGTATACAAGGTCGTAGCGATCCGGGTCGAGGTGATGCGATCTGCACAGCAGTCCGTCTCGATGGAAAAGCGATGGGGGAGGGTGAGTTCTTTCGGCTGTTGGAGGGGGGTTGGCCGTGAGTTGCTGGCCTCGATGACGAGATCAGGCTTCCAAGTTTATCAGGGTATCTAGGCGATAGGAGATTTGAGGGTCTAGGCGGGCCGTGGACGAGTAGAATTGATTGTGATAAGCCGCCGGGGCGGGCGAGTTGTCGAGTGGCTGGTCAGTTGTCGCGGGTCGCGGTGCGCAGCGTGAGGTCTGTGGGTCGCAAAAGAACGGATCTCGTATTAAAAAAAGGCTGTGACGTTCCCAAGTTCTAGTTCCGTGGGGAAGAGGCCTGTCTGTGGTATTACAATGTCGTTGTGGAGACGACTGGGTTTGAGAATTGGCCGTCGGTGTCAAGAGTGGGAGTGGTAGAATTGAAGGAAATGGGGACCCGGAATTTGTTGGTGGTCTGGCAGATTAGATGAACGCACGTTTGCCTCACTCAAATGCTAGGAGAAACGTGGTGTTTGCCTTGGTTCTCAGCAGAACGGGAAAGGGACCTGGCTTGGACTCGGGCTGGGCGGCTGGCAGCTGGGGAGGCCAGTTTCATGGATGCCTCAGGCAGGAACTCGGGGTCCGTAGGTACTATCTCAAGGCGCAGTGCAGCCAGCGTGGGCCTTACGCAAACCCCCGTCAGCCACACTCTCGGTTCCATCAAGTCGTCCGACCAATTCGCCCCTTGCTGCCTCGGCTCTGCCCTCCCCGTGATCAGCAGGACACCCTTTTGACACCAGAATTACATTCAATCCCTGCGGCACGTGTTGCTTGGTTCCAAATTCGGACAGAAGTCCTTCTCCCGACACGGACAATAGCATCTTCACAAGGGCACCGAGCCCTGGGATCGCCAGGGATGACTTGACAGGGGCCTCTATTCCGGCTGCCGCCCAGAAACACGGAACATGTCGATCTCCCTTGTGCAATCTAGTCTACAACCAACCGCATCTGGACAAAATCCTGGAACACCTTGAGCTCCCAAGGCTATTGCCGAGGGCTGCTAGCATTAGAAACACCAGTCCGATGCCAACTATGATACACGCCAATCATGTGACTGTTCGGTTGATCAATTGCAGAGGGACCTCATCCGGAGTGGTCGCTCACGGAGACGTATAGACTCCGCCTTCTCCGGGCACTGCCTTAGGGTGGCCAAGATCTCTGTTCATCACCGGGAGGCCCGGAACTTGAATTGAGGCATTTCAGGCTTGTACTCAATCGTCCTGCCCTGTCGATAGGTACCTAAGTACTATGCATGGGGGGCCCACGTCAACCGAGAGCGCAATGGCCTCATGATTCAACGTCGACAAAGACAGCAGGTGATTTGGGAGTGCCGTACAGTAATTCTCCAGTCGTGACTGGTCAGATGAGAGAGTGAGCCTTGAACTTTTGAGTCAGTAGAACACCACGTGTTGAATACGCCTAATTTCAACCTGAACAGCGAGCACTATGGCATGACTGTAAGAGGCTGGAGTAGATCAGTGGCCAAGCCCCACGGTGATACGCCAACACCATCCATATCATATGGGACGAATATGCACTTTAGCCAGCCAAGTCTAGGATCAGTCCACTTAGATCTCCCAACAGGTTCGAAACCCCTACACTTACGCGCACTGCTCGGGTGTCAGCTGCCCGGCCACAATATCTCCTCCCTAGCCTCCTACGAGACACTCTCTTATCCTCCTATAGGATACCCTCCGCCACCCCCCTAGAGGAAAGCCTCCCATAGAGGAGTCTCCTACAGGGATCGCATAGACAGGAAGTAGTCCAGCCACAGATTCCACTATAATATAGTATCATCCTAAAGGTGCGGTGTTGGTTTGGTAAAAAAATATACATTAGTAGTATTCTTTGAGTTCCTCTTTTAAGCAGGAACAATAGTAAGTTTCCCAGAAGGGTAAGGCAATATATCTTTAAGATAAAAACAGTAGGTTTCCCTATACAGTGAATTTGATAGTAACTTTCTAATTTGCTTCTATAAACTAGTATTCTAGCTAGAGTGTTAGGCTATGCCTACTCTCTAGCGAATAGTAGCCGGTGCTGCCGTCGAGGTTCAAGCCATCGCGGGCCACGAGCAACCTAGTCTGACGCCGTCTTGGTAAAAGTATATATGATGTGCTAGTGCCACAAGGCCTGAGAAGTGATGAGTGATGTACCGCATGTGAACGAATGGACGAAACAGGTGTCAATAAGTGGTCCGCCTCCCGGGGATGTACACGAGAGCATACATGCGTTGTGTACCCAGTGAGAGGTGTGATAATTCGAGCCTATATTCGGCAGTTCTGTAGACATCGGGACTTTTCTTGCAGTCGAATTTATGCTGCATACTTCTTGACACCCACCATGTGCATCATGCCCACGCTGTACCCAGCCAACCCACAGGAAATACACTGAAAATAGCCACTACCGTGGAATTCGATTTTGAAGGTATCCTATTGGAGGTTATCCTATGAGAGGCTATCCTGTTGGAGGCTGTCCCGCTGGAGGCTGTCTTATAGGAGTTTGCCCGGTAGGAGGTTGTCCCATAGGGCTTGGGTGTAGCCTCTATTTTTGGGGGGCTGTGAATATCCGATCTCTTTTGAATTGGCATGTTGTGGGCGGTCTGGCAGTCCGGTCCTCACCAACAGACATAGTCGAAGACTAGCACATTTTAATTGAAGGAATTGAGAAGAGTTGCACTCTTTTCCAACTGATGATTACTTTAATTCCAGAGACGAATCGGCAGTTCCTGATTTACTCTTCCTACAAACCTGCACAAGATCAATCAAGCTGAATCTGCTATGCAGCCAACATGACATTGACAGCGATAAAACACAGGCTCCGGGGATCAGCTCTTGCTGTCCTCTACCTGTGCTGTTATGCAATAACCTACGGACCCGCAGGAACAGGATTGATTGAGCGCTTCGCCAGCCACGTCCACCAGGCCTTCTGGTGCGCCGCCCTCGACCTTGCGGTCCTTTGGCCCATACACACATTCGCATCTGGACGTGAACAACTAGGAAGTCTCAAGTCTGTTCTCCGGTGTCTTGTTTATTACAGCACTTCAGAGTTGACCTGGGCGAGGTACAGGCATTGGGTTCAGCTCTTCGTGGTCCAAGGCTCACTCTCCCACTTTCCGACCGGCACGCCATCTCTACTCGGGGACCTGAGCACCTACGCCGCTATTGCCCAGGGCATCTCGTACTACTGTATCATTCAGATCGCGTGCGATATAAGTTCCGTTTTGGAGTCACTCCAGGAGGCGGTGGAAGCCGGGGCGGCCTCCATCTTGGCGGACTTGATAGGGGGTGGGACGCTGTTCGAGACTACTAAATATAAAGACCTCGCGCGTGCCTTGGAAGAGATGCTGCAAGTCATGTGCTTCTTTGGCCTGGGTATGCTGTGCAGATTACTGGCCGCCGTGTTCGACATCATGGGCATGTACCTGGAGCGTATGGCGACCGGGGCACTGGTGACGGGATGCGTGAACGCGTATAATAACACAGACCCTTTCTGGCGGTCCTGCATTTTCACAGTGGCGGCCATTGTTATTCTCACCACCATGTGCGTGTACTTGTTGGGACACGTTCAGGGGAAGTGGGACGAGGAGGATGTCCGCCTGCGCTTGCAGCAGATCAAGGAAACAATATTAGCGCGCATGCAGACCAGGTTTCATCAAGAAGGCCATCAAGACACCCTAATGTTGGGCGAAAAGTACTGGGAGCACTGGCGCCGCCGGGTGGCCGATGAACTCCTGCAAAGACGGCTGATGGACGCGAACACAGACTTCAACGCGGCTGTCAACCGCGGAGAAATCGACTTCCAGCGGCTCAGAAGGATCAGGATGGCAGCTCGATATAGGGCCCTTGACGAGTGGGAGCAGGGCGAGGCCGCGGGAAACGTATTCATGCACAGACGACCCCTCGCCCAAAGGCTGCTGTTAAGACTGCCTCGGATCGGGCACTGGCTACCAGAGCTGCCAGATCGCGAAGATGTCTTCGAGATGTTCGCGTGGGCGTTTAAAAGCACGTGGCTGATGCGGTGGGCCTGGATCATCGTCGAACTCGCCCACCTGAAGTTGCCTCCCTGGCGCTGGCTGGCTCGCAGGCGCTGGCTCTGCCCGGAGCTCGCTGCGATGTGGTCCGGCGAGACGCGCCGCGACTTCTTAGCCTCCGTCCTAGCTGGGGATCAGGTGACCGCGGGTGTAAGTGCCTTCTTGGTGAGGAAAGGGGCGTTCCGACAACACGACTACGAAGACCTACTACGAAGACCTATGGCGGAAGGCTGGGCTTACTACAGACTTTGTGCTTGATGGCGTTGAGGCTCCTCCTGCTGCTGCTTCTGCTGCTGCTGGCATTTTTGCGAGTTGGGTTACGAATATCTTGAATCTGTCCACGTTGGTCTCCAGTTCCCTAGTTTGCATACTGGAACTGTGTTTTGGTGTATGTATATTGGTTAGTGCGATGTTTACATTTTATTGGGACGGGTTAGAGTCAGAAATGTCAGCAGAAGAAGAGACGTAGTGCGAAAAGCCTGGCCGAGCTGGCAATGCTTACACAGATTCCAACCTAATCCGGAGACGTAAATACGTACGGCCATTGCAGTTGTTGAGAATCACAGTCGAAGTTCTAATTTGGCTTGGGTCATCCTGGAGGAATTCGTTAAGCACACTTTATCTCAAGAGATCGGATATTCGCACCCACAAAAGCAGAGGGTAAACCTAGACTAGGTATCTTATGGGAGGGCATCCAATAAGGGGTTATCCCATCGGAGGTTATACCATAAGAGTTATTATATAGGAGGTTGCCTTATAGGAGGTTGTCTTGTAGGGTTAAGGAGGTTGTCCCATAGGAGGCTGTCCCACAGGGCTTGGGTGTGGCCTCCGTGTATGCGGGTGTGAACATCTGATCTCATACAAAAATCCCAACTTTCTAAGGTTGAGAGGAGCCCTCGCAATCACGCCCAACAGACAGCCGCCTCTTGTGTCCAAACTCTCTGGCCGTAGGACCTTCACCTGTGATAACCCCACGCTCTGTCTCGGGCGTATGGGCGTTTGTCAATTTTGGTAATATGTTGTTGGCGCCTTCTGAGCCTCACGGGTCGCGTAACCGCGTTTCACTATCGCTTTCCCGGACGGCCTCCAGGCTCCAACGAAGGTGTTCGAATAAGGCATACTGAGTGTGTCCCACTTCAGCGACCTGACGGTCCAAGCTGTAGGCAAAAGCAGAAATTGGAAAGGAGCAGGGTGCTTCTCATACTGCACTCTCTGCTTGTATGCTGGACTCGACGCGTTGGGATGACCATACTTCGGGCAACGAGGCGCGGATCCGGCAAGTCAAGACAAGCATGCTCAATACCACCGGGAATGATATCATTTCCTGCACAAATGCTCGTTTAGAGGGTAGTCTAGCCAACTCATGCGACGTTATGCCAGGATGCTAGTCCCTTTGGCAGTTGAGAATCAGCTCGCCACAGGCACATGCATCCATCATGGCCGCGATAGTGTCGCGCCGCACAAGAGCCAGCAGAGGGGCCCTCAATTCCAATGCTGGACGACAATCGAACTAGCATCAACAGCCTGAATCCATGTTCATGCTCCACTTGGAGCACCGCGATGACGGCTTGTCCTTCTGCAAGCCTCTCATGAGCATGTCCAATGCCCCAGCCAGAACGCTGATATGACCATGAAAACAGCCCGCGCTTGCAAGGCCGCGGAGTTTGAGGTCTGCTCGTCGCAGTTTTTGTTTCCCACAGTCCAGCCGTTAACCTATTAGCATATATAGGATTCAGAGCCAAGAAACGCCGTCGATTTTGTCAAGCCTGCCGAATTTCTCTCGGGACGGGGGTCGGTAATCGCTTAATAGTATGGAGTAGAGAGCGAAGGCCGCCCCCTGAAAAGTGACGAACGCGTTACGTGTGCATCCTCATCTCCATCGTGATTCTTCCAGAAAGCTCGGTGTCGCTTTTTCGAACACTGTGCATAGATGTCCAGGTGTCAGAAATATTTCATCAGCAGGCATGCACGTCGAGCGCGAAAAAGAAATAAAAAGGGGCATGAATCCGATGCTTCTGAAGATCGATTGAGGTTTGGCCGGGAGCAGGGTAGCTCGAACCGAGCGAAGGGGCCCGTGTTCTTGGCGCCTGCCGCATTTTGTCCGACGTCAGAAAAATAGCTGACCAGAAACAGGAGAAGCAAAACAAGCCCCCCCCCCTCCACAGCAGCTCTCTCTCGCTTCTCGCTTGTCTCGCCTATGCACCCTGTCACGACATTTGATGGCTGATTTTAGTAGACAATCGCCCCCTTCCCCCCGCGTGGCGCATATGAACACACAAGGGTTGTGTGGGAAATAGCCCGGGAACCGAACGGGCGTTCTTAAAACCCATGAGAGTAAAATTGTGGTGACACCCGCTTTTATTCATATTAAGCAGCGCTCAGCTCTTACCAGCTGCGTGGCGCCGCCCACTGTCGTGGTGGGCACCTCTGCTCAAATGGAGAAATTGACCCGGTTTTGATCAGTCATGCAGGCAAGCGGGAGCAGCCCGTCTGAGATGAGACAAGGGCAGCTCTGCAGCTCTCCTGCGCTCTCCTGTCTGGGTTATGCCGACAGCCGGCAGGTATAATCCCGACCTTTGTACGAACCCGTCAGCCTGTAGCTTCGAGGGAACATCCCGTCCCCTTGTTTTAGTGGTATCGGCGTTGGGCGTCAATGGGGCTCTCGGGACGCGGGGGGATTACCACTGGCGGTTGGCTGCGGTGTCGCCGGCCCAAGTAGGCAAAATGGTTGTTCCACGACAGTCTAAACCTACATAATAAGCAGGTTTTGGCTTTGGGCACCGACAGAAACTGAATTGCTGAAGGGGGCGAATCAAGCCAGGAGCCTCGAGTCAGCTCCTCCTCCCCATTTGAGATATGATGCCCGGGAGTCGATAAGATGGCGTACGGATCCGTAGTCTCCGGGGGAAAAGCCTGACGGGTTCGTCTTGATGCTGGAGTAACATCGAAGTGCCGTCATAGCACACGGGATTAAGATAGATAGACGCTACGAGTTAGCTGATGGTGGGCCGTGGGGAGAGCACGGGTGATCGCCAACGTGACAACTGTAGCGAGGCCACCACGAATCATAGCATGATACCTCGCTGGCTGCAGACATGGTGACCTAGGTTTGTGGTTACGCCGGCGGATCTAATCTGGTTAACTGGCAGCACTGGGTGCAAGCCAAGTGCAGGGCGGTGCGGGTGCAGCGCAGGACTGAGACTGCAGGACCGCAGATGACCAGGCTGTAGATCGCATCACCTTCCTCTGGGGATTGTGTGGGCGGATCAGCATGGCCGAGATTGGTTGCATGACAGACCGTCATGCCAGTGCCAGTGTGCCAATGCCCAATGCCTAATGCCATAGGCCGTGACTACGTGCCGCCCGCATCCGGGAACCCGGCCGCCTTGCTTACCACAAGTTGACGTGGGATGGAAAGCGGCATGGCCTGGCCTGCGTTACGGTGCGTGCCGGCAACTTACCTCTCTTTGTCACCAACAGTCAAAGGTTAAATATAGTATAAACGAGCCTGTGCACCTTTTCAACCAACACCGCCCAACCACGCGCCGCCGAGACGCCCGGGCAAGCGAGGCACACAACCGTCCGATGATGGCGGGCCGTTAACAACTAGAGAGCCCCAAGGGCGGTGGTGATACGGCCGATCAAAAGGTCCAGAGTTGGCGAGACCTCCAGGATAAGCGCTGATCGGGGGATGGGCGGCTTCGGACGAGGCTGTGATAGGCTGTCCAGAGGGGGACAAGGCGGTCTGGTTGCCCACCTTGGTCTGGGTGTTGGAGCTCTGGCTGGCTGGCTGGCTCGCTGGCAGCTGGCTGGCTGGCCCAGTCTGGAGGGTTGACCCGATGTGCTGGTTTGGCCGGCAGGCAGGGAACCTTGGGGGAGAAGGCGAGCTGTTCCGGCTATACTGTGGTAGGAGAACTGAGAGCGAGGCAGCGAGAAGTGGAGAAGGCCCCTGCAGGAGTGAGGCACGGTAGCATTGGTGATGAGCTGAATCTTGATGCAAATAGCACAGCAAGCAGCCCATGCCGGAACAGGGACGGCGAATATTGCGAAATGGTCTGCCCACAGTTGAGAAGGCCCGGACGGGGCACCGACCGGAAACAAGGGCGGACGCTGTTGCCGTGAAGCGAGAGATGGGCCCAATGCCAGCCGGAAATGAGCCAAATGTCAAGCAAGCTGTCGGGAGCTGTGACGGAGTGTGACAGGAGACGGATCCGTCAGTTCATGTCTGGATTTTGGCCCAGGTCATGGACTGAGAATGGCATTGCCCGCGTGCCCGCCCATGGCCCGTTGTCATGCCCACGCCACGCCGCACCACGCCATGCATTGCTGTGCCGCAGAGACTGGCAAGTGGAAAGGAGAAAGCCGTGGCAGAGTGGAATAGGACCGAGGCTCTTGATGCTCGGACTCGGAGGTCAGCAGGACCTTACCTGATTGCCCCGCGGATTCACCGACTATCGCGCCTAGAATGCATTCAGGCGGACACCTGGGAGACCCGTCTGCCAGGCAGATAGCTAGGCAATCCAGATAGATCTGCTGTCCTTGTTGTGCGCAGCAGTCCAACGAGAATGCAGCATCGTGGAGTAGCCGGTGTCTGCCTGGTCGGCCGTGCTGGCCACTCCGACACGAGCCCCAGCCATCCTTCCTGGGCCGGCAGGTCGCCTAAGCGGCCGTTGCCTCGTCCTGTTCCCGGTCCTGAATTTCCTTTCTCTCTCTCTCGCCATGGAAGCGGCTGCCGGGCCGGTCTGGGCAACCTGGCAGGCCGTCGGCCGAGGAGGAAGGAAGCTTGGTCGGTGGAGGTTGACGACGACGGGCTTGAGTTCCTGCGGGCATTCGACGACAGATATTGTACTCCTCACTGCGTGTATTCTCGCCACTGGACTGGCCAGCTGAACAAGGATGCGGGGTGGGAGGAGGAGGCCGGACAGTGCAGGAAAGAGAACCGCAGGCGACCATGCGAACCAGGGCAAAGTAGACGGCAGCGGCAGGCTGGTGTGGAAGGTACGAGGCAGGAGTCTAACCGCAACGGCCCGTACAGTGCCAAGACGGTGCAGCAGTCCTGACAACCTTAGCTCATTCCAGGGATATTAGGCTCATGCTCATCATGCTCAGGCTCTGGGCTCATGCTCAGGCTCAGGCTCAGCAGATCTCCAAACCTGGCCTTAGCTGACCTAGGGATCTGGGATCTGGGACCTGGGGCCCTCAACCCCTGGCAGGTGCTGGCTGCCCGACAGGAACCCAGTGCCAGCAGGGCCAGCAGGGCCAGCAGGGCCCGAACGCACACGCCCTATTCGGGCCTGCCATGTCCAGAAGCCCACAGGTGGCCAGTGCCCCCTTTCCGTCTCCAGGATGCCTGAGCCTGAGGTTTCCCAGGTTGCCAGCATTGCAACGCCCGCCAACAAACCCGCAAGCCAGCCAGCCAGCCAGCCTGCCTGCCTGCCAGTCAGAGGAACCCAGGAACTAGCAGGTCCTACTGCATCCAGCCCGCACAGCCCACAGCCCACACAAGCCCACACAAGCCCACCCAGGCACTGTCGGTCCGTGTCGCTGTGGTCTGGTCTCTGGTGGAGGGCTCCGCTTAAAACCGAATCCTTTTCTCAGCCAGCCCGCCCCCCTTCCTCCTGCATCTCCCTTTTGTAACTCCCTCTTCCCGTTTCCCTTTTCTCAACCACTCCGACTAACCAACTCTCCCCCCTTCCCTCAACTCGTCGTCTTGCATCCAAAGACGGTGGAGATTTGAGTAGGAAATAACCTGATTGAGGTTTTTCCTTTCTTCTTGTTTCGCAGCGTTGTCAACATCCTGCATTGAGGCATTCCGACGCCCGCCGCATTTGCGTTTCCGCCTCCCGTCTCGTCTCCAGCTCGCTCTCGGTTTTGAGCCTGATCCTCTCTCGACCACCGATCGATCGCCTCTCCTCGTCATCCACCGCTCTCCCCCACCGAGCCATTCACCTTCACCTTCACTCCCTCCCGAGTGTCACCATCTGCCTCGAAGCAGTTGATTCATTCGGTCTGAAAGTCATTACGTGAGTCTCAATATCATTCCTCTCAGCTGCACCCTCAGTGCAAGCGTTGCACAGCGTTGCACAGCCCAGTTCACTCGAGTTCGGCATTCCACCAGCTGCACCAAGCAAAGCAAGGGCGTCTGTCCTCACGGCTCTCCTTGCTTGGGGTGTTTTGGCTCGCTTGGTTGCCTGTTCACTTGCCTTGTCTGTACTGGCAACCGTCAGGTCCGGCTCTTCCTACCTCATAGCCATCTGCCCCTCAGGCCAGCTTCCCAAATGGCTCGTGTGCTGCATCCAAACAACCTTGGCTTCTCCCCCTCCTAACCCAATTCCACCTCACTTCCTGCAGTGCAACGCCTGCATAGCCTGATCTGTACTCCACCACCAACCTTCGCTTCCTTGCACCTACTTATGATTGCATCACACCGCCTCCACCTCAAAGACAACCATCATCCTAAGCTGCACATCATGCGAACATTCTACTAACCTGCTTGACCTGGAGATAGTCTTTCAGCAACCAAACCTGAGTCCGTCAGACTCTTTTTACTACCACAATTATCAAGTAGCTCCCTTCCTCTTCGCGGGACGGAAGCTCTTTGTCAATATCCGACAAGATGACCACAATGGTATGTTCATTCTACATTGGTCTCTCCATCAACTACGGGATCAAGGCTTTCAGAAGGCCAATTGTGGGTGTCTGGTTGTGACGTCGTCCGTCTTGGCAAGCTCGTGCCCGACGCACCACAGCAGGCACGCAGTGTTGCCTCCGAAGCCTTTCCCGTGTTTGGTTTCATACACTGGCCTATCGACATAACCCGTGACTAACCTGATATATCACAGGATCTCAGAGTCGGTAACAAGTACCGCATCGGCCGCAAGATCGGTTCCGGATCGTTCGGTGACATTTACCTGGGCACCAACATCATCTCCGGAGAAGAGATTGCCATCAAGCTCGAGAGCGTCAAGGCCAAGCACCCCCAGCTCGAATACGAGGCTCGTGTCTACAAGTCCCTCGCCGGTGGTGTTGGTATCCCTTTCGTCCGTTGGTTCGGAACAGAGTGTGACTACAATGCCATGGTCCTGGACCTTCTCGGACCCAGTTTGGAGGATCTCTTCAACTTCTGCAACCGGAAGTTCTCGCTCAAGACCGTCCTTTTGCTGGCGGACCAGCTCATCTCCCGCATCGAGTACATCCACGCCAAGTCGTTCATTCACCGCGACATCAAGCCCGACAACTTCCTGATGGGCATCGGCAAGCGTGGCAACCAGGTCAACGTGATCGACTTTGGTCTCGCCAAGAAGTACCGTGACCCCAAGACGCACTTCCACATTCCTTACAGAGAGAACAAGAACTTGACCGGAACTGCCCGTTATGCCTCAATCAACACTCACCTGGGAGTCGGTAAGTGTCTCCGTCTTGCACGTCGTTGTCTTGGCCATAACCCGCTGACTCTGCCACAGAGCAATCCCGTCGTGATGACATGGAGTCCCTCGGATACGTCATGCTGTACTTTTGCCGTGGCTCTCTGCCGTGGCAGGGTCTTAAGGCCGCCACCAAGAAGCAGAAGTATGACCGTATCATGGAGAAGAAGATGACCACCCCGACCGAGGTCCTCTGCCGTGGCTTCCCCAACGAGTTCGCCATCTACCTGAACTACACCCGATCCCTGCGCTTCGACGACAAGCCCGACTACAGCTACCTGCGCAAGATCTTCCGTGACCTCTTTGTCCGCGAGGGCTTCCAGTACGACTACGTTTTCGACTGGACTGTGTACAAGTACCAGAAGAACGCTGCTCAGATCAAGCGGGACGAGCAGCAGGCGGAGGACAAGGCCGGTGCTGCTTCTGGCCAGGCCAACACTGCCGCGGCTACCAAGGCCACTCCTGCCATCCAGAGCAACCGCGCTCGCAAGATGATCGCTGAGAACCCCGACGCCTCACGTGGTGTTGGCACGAGCGACAGGATGTGAGTGCAAAATTAAGCCCAGGCCCACTACATTCCTTGTAAGGAATCCTCCTTCGAGTTTGGTGTGCTTCATAACGCTGGCCGAGGGAACATGCTGACAAGAGTGCTGACCATCAGTCTGCGATAACAGGCTGCGCTCGGCTTCCAGAGGCCAAGGCGCTGCTGGCTCGGGTTACGCTTCCGGCTCTTACCAACGACCCAAGTGATTGCAACACACGGCCTTCCGATACTCAGATTGTTTTATTGTGGAAAAAGATTGTTCATCCCTGAGCGACACTGGTAGACGGCACGCCGTGATGTCACGGGTCCTTCTACCGGCGTTTCCTCACTAATGGCAACATGTCTTCGCTCAGGGATTGCATTCACGAACATCTCCACTCCACAGCCTCCCCACGCCATCCTGGGGAACCATTTTTCGTTCTTCGACGTATTTCGGTTATCACTCATGGCTCGGTCAATTCTTGAAAGGCGAGTTGGTTTCTGCGGCATTGGGCCGTTAGATCCAGCATACAACGCCCATCTCGAAGCGGCTGAACGGCACGCCCGGTGTACCAATTGCTGGGGCACCGGCATGCTAGGAAGAAGAGTTTCGTTTTTGAGATAGCAGAAGCCACCCGGCTTCGCCACTCGACGAACCGAACAGAGGCCCAAGTCAACCGGAGGTGGTCGTTGGCACGCCCATGACCACTCTGGCTGTGACCAGCCCCGTCGTTGCGACAATTATGGCTACCAACCGTGGTAGTCTGCCTGCCGAATCTTTTTCATCAAGATTGCTCTTGTTTTCTTTGCTCGTCCTGGTTATCATTTTCGACTTGACTCGGGGACACACTTCTGGGGAGGTAATATTAGGGGATGTGTTTATTCGTGGGATCCGAACTTCGAGTACGCTACAAGGGACTGGAACTGGGCATCAGGTCTCCACCGATCTTTCGCGTAGCCGTCATTATCAACCAATGCCGCCGCTCAACAACGCGCCAGCTGCTCTAGGGCAGCTGGCATGGACTGGTACGCAACTGGCGGCAGCAGCGTGGAGGACAAACTCGTGTCCAGAACCTCGGTCCGATCTCATTCATTTCACTACCAGCCGCTCCCTATTGACATTCGTTCTGCGCTTGACCCTTACCCATGACCGGACTTCCTACCTCTCACCCGCCCGCGAATCAACCACGTCTGGATGGTAATATAGACGTGAAGGAGAGGTCATCAGGAATGCCCTTAGGGCATGGGACGGGTCTTCAGGCACGGTCAACGCGCACCTTTTGATTTGCTAGTCTAACACCGAATCTAAATTGCTTTCACAAACTTTGTTCTCCTGCTCGCGAAGTGATGTCATCCCGTCCCCACATACTTTTGCCATTAGACTCTTGTATGACTGATGTTGACCCACAACGTGACCTGAATGTGGATGCCTTTGGAACTGCACATTCAAGCAGAGGGACCTCACAAGAGAGGGGCCCATGAAAATGTGTCGGTGAAGTAGCAACCATGATTTTCGGGATCACGTAAGATCTCACGGTCACGTCGCCACGTCTTGGAAAAATTGCAGCATGCCATTGCGAAGCGCTCAGTGGCCTGGTTACCAACAACCTGTCCGGTTACCCCCGTGTCCTGCACAATATCATACAGGGCATTATTCGAGATAACAGTCTAGAGGAGGATATCCCAGAGGAGGGGGTCTAGGAGGAGAGTATTTCGGAGGATAGTGTCTAATCGAGGTCGCCTGATAGGAGGTTGACCTGTATGAGTTTGTCTAATAGGACGTCGTCTAGTAGGAGGCTATTAATAAGAGGCTGTCTTGCAGTAGACTATCTTCTGAAACAATATCCTTGGGCAGGTTGTCCTTTTTGACCTTTAGGATATCCTCTCATAGTAGACTGTCCCACGGACAGGTCGGACACATAGACAACAAAACACTGCCCAGGCGGTAGTAGAACTAGGTGATATGACTGCGTAGCGGATATCCCAGCAAATCTCGTAGACAACAACAATCCTGGGCTGAGACAAGCCCCACCGAGTGTACCTGACCGTCGACTGCCCTCTGTCGTGGTGGTCTCGGGTAGATACTTAGTTCAAGCCCCGCGGCAGCGGCTTGATTGCTGTTTCAGTGGCGGGTTGGCACTGGTCGAGGTGAGACTTGGGCCATTGCGTCGGGTGTTCGCAGTCTATCCGGGGTACTCTGGGGTGTGTTCAGGTGGAAGAGCGGGAAAAGATGATTAATTCAAGGCGTGGAAGACGGAGAACTGGGTTCTGCTATATACTTAGGGACTCTTCAGTAGGAATAGGTCATCTATCTCCCTGGGCCCTCAACCTCAAGTACACACACACCTACGTCCATGCCATGCCCAATGACCTCTGTACCAACCAACCTTGGAAGTGATGACCCCTTCTGCTGCTACCTAGGTAGTTACAATGTGCTGCATGGGACCTTCCCGAGCCTCAAGATGCGTGCAGTCAGTGCAGTCAGTGGTCGCGTGACGCAGTTGGTACTGGACGTCACAAACAGAGAAGGTGCAACTGGGTTGGCTACCTAGATGACTGTGTTCAGACGTCTCGTGTCAACAAACCCCATCTCTTCTTTGTTCTCTACGCATCTTCAAACCATCGCTAAGAGCATCGTTCCAAAGATCGAGCACACAGAAACACAGAACCACAGATCGATCTCTCGGTTACATCCGAGCACCCCACTGTCAGTCCGGCCTCGGCCTGCCGATCGCAGCACCCCAAGAGGACCCTGACCCTTGACGACATGTTCCCCCAGCCCCATTCACGTTTCCCGACACCCCTCCAATACCTTCGCGGACTCACAAGGCCTGCCACCATGAACCCAGCCGCCTCCCTGGACTTGTTCGTCCTGACCTTCAACTGCGCAAAGAACATCATAGACGTTGACGTCTTTGCGCGACACCTGCAGAATGCCCTGCTGCAGCATGGCCAGAGGACCAAAGGCGATGATGGGTCGCCCGCCCAAGACCCCCTCGAGCTGCCAGACCTGGTCGTCTTCTCCCTGCAAGAGATATCGCCTCTGGCACAGAGCTTCGTCGGCGGATACTTGTTGAACCCCTACCTCATGCCCTTCAAGGAGGCACTGAACCTTGCCGCCAGCCGGGTTGAGGAACAACAGCAGCCACAACCACAACCGCTGCCAGGTGCTTCGAGGCGGTCCTCCAGGCCTCAGCCGAGCCTACAACGAGCCTCAACATCCACGCTCTCGGCCCTCTGGCGCCGGCAACAGGACTACCCCTACAAGCTGGTGGCATCGCGCAATGTCGGTATGACCGCAATAATGATGTTCGCCCGCAAGCCCGATGCCATACACCACATAGAGTTCGCCGAATGCGCTTTCGGTGTAGCCGATATGGGGAACAAGGGCGCCATCGCCCTGAGGGTCACCTATTCGGGCGCGGAGCAGAGGACCACCGAGATCACCTTCGTTGCTACACATCTCGCCGCCATGGAGTACAACCTGAGGCGCAGGAATGCTAACTGGGCAAGCATCGTGGTATGTGCTTCCTTCACAACCGTATACTACTCGACTGCTAACGGTGTCAGTCTTCCTGCACGTTCGGGAACCCCAAAGAGATCGTGTCGCCGATGTATCATGATGACGAAATCTGCACTAAGAATCAAATCGAAGCATCGACAGGAAGCGGTGGCGGTAAACAGACAGATGGAGGCCAGGACATTGACGAGCCTTCCCCGGACGAGCTTCAACGCCTACTTAAACGCCGCCAGACATTTAAGAGCATGCCCAAAGACGAAGCAAGCCGTTTGCACGACGCAACCATCTTCAAACCGGGATCTCACCTCTTCGTGGCCGGGGACTTGAACTACCGTGTCGCCACCACATCGCCTCATACGGCCGCTCCGTTTCCGACATTGGACGACTACATGTACTTCTTCGAGAATGACCAGCTCACGGAAGAAAGACTTGCATATCGTACGCTGCATGGACTTTCCGAGGCAGCGGTTAAGTTCCCGCCGACATACAAGATCAAGCACCTGAGCAAGAGCAAGCTTGACGAGGCCGCCAACAAGGATGAGGTCCGGGCTGGCGGGCAAGACGTCGTGCCCTGGAAGTGGGCTCCACACCGCTGGCCTGGATGGTGCGACCGCATCCTCTACCTTGACATCCCCCAGTCGGCGAAACGACGACCTGGAGCAGCCGGCGCCGAGATCGTCGTGCACAAGTACAACTCGATGCCAACCATGCTGAGCTCGGATCACCAGCCAGTATTCCTCCGCGTCTCGGTCCCCCTCCTGACCCCGGAAGAACTGTCGCCTGATGCCGACCTCACACACGACACGGACGATTCACACGCCGAGGGCTCCTCGGCAGTCAAGCGCAAGGACCCAAGGCTGCACCTGCCTATTCCCGTGGACATGAACGCGTCAGCCCGAAGGGCAAGCGCTAGGAAGAAGGAGCTGATGACAGGGATGACAACGCTGTTCTTTTCTACTAGAGAAGGAGCGGTGGTACTCAGTACGCTGGCGATTGTCTCCCTCATGACGTGGTGGCTGCTCCGTGGCGGCCTGTAGGGCAGTCTACGCACGACGCGGCGGCCGGCCGGTTGGATGGGCGTTGCGGCTTGGGCGGGCACGGTGCGGTGGTTTAGCGACATGTTGGAGTGCCGCAGGTAGACGAAGATGTTTGCATCAGTGAGGGAAGAGGAGAAGAGTGGGATTGGTCAACAGGCATACGATACCCGAGAATACGCTAGCGAGTAGAATACAGCGATTTTCAGCATGGGCTGCTATCCCATGAGACAAGCAATACTTCCCCTAAGGCAGTTGTCCTACCACGCATGTAGGATGTAGGATGTCATTCTACAGAGATGCTTCCCATAGGACGTTATCTATCCCTGGGAAGGGTATTCCGTAGGAGGTTGTTCTGTATGAAGGTGAGAGGTTGTTGCATAGGAGGATATCATATAGGCGGATGTCATATGGGAGCATATTCTATGGAAGGATATCGTATAAGAAGGCATCGTGTAGGAAGTTATAGTATAGGACGTTGTTGTCTAGTAGGTTGTCCTATATGAGGCTAAAAGGTAATTCTATAGGGTTTTGTTCTGTAAGAGGGTGTTTTATTCTGTGGGATGTTATCATATATGAGGTTATCGTATGTGAGGTCATTGTACATGAGGTTGTCGAACGTGAGGCTGTCTTCTGGGAGGTGCCCTATAGGAATTTGTCCTACGAGAGGATTTGTGTAGGGGGGGTACCCTATGAGAGGATATCCTTTGAGACTTCACTCTGTATGAGGCTGTCATGTAACCCTGCAAGAAGATGATCTATGGGAAGCTGCTGTATAGGAGGCTGTCAGACCATCTTGCAAGAGTTTGTACTACAGGAGATAGGAGGGCAAGCATGCCATTGTCTCCCGTACCATGTATGGCTCATGGTGACTCCCAGTCAGTAAGTGGGCGGATTGAACATGGTGAATACTCGGCGGACGCTCTCAACTCCTCCATACAGCGAGTGGATCGGCATGAGACTTTCTGCATTGACCCAGATTCTCTTTCCTTTTGCGGGCCCCACTTGATGAAGACTATACCACCGATAAATGGGAAACCTCAATGAGTAACGCTGACTGTTACTACCTAGGTACTTACTATTCAGCACCGGAATTATGTTCGAGAGTCGTAAGTGCTCCTTTTGAGCACATAATACCCTGTAAGAATACCGGTTCGGGGATAAGGGGGCCCTTGGGATAAGTATTTCGACACGTTGGAGCTTATGACGATGATATTTATGTCGATGAGCTGCACGAAATAGGCTGCTGCCCATTTTCTGATTCTCCAGAGTCTTTTGAGTAGGAGGCTCTAGAGTAGCTCGAGTGGTGGCATCTCAAGTCTTATTTACTCTGGCTACCATGAAAGAGTTTTTCTTGTCTTTCTTCGTTCACCAGTACCTAGGTAGTAATCACGACGTGACCACGGGCTGTGTTACCAATATGGGGAACGCAGTCGAGGATCAGGTGGCCCGGCGGAGATAGCTCTGCGGAGGTTGTTAGTTGTGCTGCTGTGGTCGGACCAGGCGCATAGAAGACAAGGCCCGGACCGAGCCACTCTGTGGAAGAGGTGCTGCAGGACGAAGTATCACGTAGGTGTACACATGTGCACAGAGTGTGACGGACGAGCTGACGCGACAAGTGGTGAGGAGCGGTAGGGCTGGCTGAAGACGGCTGCAATCCCCGTCTTTGCAATTCAGTGCTTTGCTCATCTTTGCTTGCTTCTGTATCGTGGTACATGAGGATAACGGTGATGATGTAAACAATATCATCTTTCTCGTGCGGTTGGTTATTTCGTGGCTTTCATGCGCTTCGCCTCTGTCCTCTAAGTCTCTCATGCTTCAATGCTCACGGCGCTCACGGCGCTCTCTCCAAGGGTGTTGATGTGAGGGTGATAACCCTCAACCTAATGAATCCAACCCAACCGGAAAAAACCAAAAAAAGGATGTAGGCGTGTGGAGGGGGAATCCATACCCGCTCGCAAAACCCGCCACGCCGATGTCTTCTCCAATTGCCTTGCTTCGCTTCTTCCTCCTCTTCTGCCTGGCGCTTGCTCCATGAGGACGCACAAATCAAATCAAAAAAGCTCCCATCCTTGCCTCTGCTGCTGAAGGATCCCGTCGTCATGCCAACTCCAGTTGACCCGCCCGGATTAGAAATCCTGGAAATACCCATCGTACTTCTCTCTCAGGTCGTCGGTGTATTTGTCCCGCGTGGCGTCCTCCTCCGGGTATATGTCGAAGCACTGCGCGTCGCCGGGGAACCTGATGGGCGGGATGATGGGGCCCCTGTGCCGCCGGTTGAAGACGTCGTCCCAGTTGACGCCCCGGAAGAAGGGGTGCTCCTTCACGCGCTTGGCGCCCCCGCTCACGTTGCCCAGCCTGCGCGACCGGTCCGCATTGCAGAAGGACCGGATTATGTCCTGCGCCTCTGGGGAGATTGGGGGTTCTTGTGGGAAGATGACGGGTTTCTCGACGATTCTGTGAGACAGTAGTGGGTCAGCAACTACGGAAAAAATACCACGAGTATTCGGGTGTCCCATACTGCTTGTATATCTCGATTGGGTTCTGATGCCAAAATGGCGGGTAGCCCGTCAGGAACTCGTATATCAGGATCCCCAGGGCCCACCAGTCGACGGCCGTGGTGTGCCCCTTGTTGTGGATGACCTCCGGGGCCAGGTACTCGGGCGTGCCGCATAACGTATAGGTTTCCGACGCACCATCCCTCCCGCCGAGCCTCTTTGCGAAGCCAAAGTCCACGAGCTTGATGTGCCCGTCCTCGTCCAGCAGCAGGTTCTCGGGCTTCAGGTCCCGGTAGGCGACACCGCCCTGCTGCTCGTGCAGGTACTCGAGCACCAGGACGATCTCGGCGGCGTAGAAGCGCGCCATCTTCTCGTCGAAGCGGCGGAACTTGCGGAGGTAGGAGAAGAGCTCGCCGCCGGGCACGTAGTCGAGGAGGAGGTAGAGCGACTCGCGGTCGGAGAAGGAGGCTAGGAGGTTCGTTATGAACGGGTGGCCGCTCACCTCACCCAGGATCGCCCGCTCATGACGGACGTGGTCGATCTGTTTGAGTTTGATCACTGCGTTCGATCGTCAGTGACGCACGAGAGGTTGCGGCGCCTCGCCAGAGTCGCTGCCAAGACAAGTGGTCTCGTTGCACGAACCTTCTGTTTTCCGTAGGATTTTGAGCGCAAATACCCTTGTCCGCTCTGCCTCGTTCTTGGGGTTCGCCAATCGCACAAGGCATACGCGAGCGAATGTGCCTTTTCAAATAGACCAGTCAGCTTGTCGAGAGTCTCCCCCAGGGTGCATTGATACTCCACATACCCGTGCCTAGAGTTCGCACTTTTGCGAAGTCATCCAGCTGCAGTTTCCTCGACGTCTTTGATGCATCGTTGGGCGCCCCAGGGACCATTACGCCGCTCATGGACTGCGCCTTGTCTAGATTCCGATTTGCACCTGTGTGACCTACTGTCGCCGGCACCTGGGCCACTGTCGCGGCCATTTTTTGTGTCGTGGATGGAACCACTGGTGTGGCGAGTCCCTGTGAGACCTCGCGTGCGCCGCTGCTACTTGAAGAGTCGCAACGGAGCAGATGGCTGCTCTACGACGTCCGTCAGGGGCGACCACACCCGACGGGACCAATGCCTGCTAAAAAGGGGGGCTGAGCGCGAGGGCGTCTCTGCAGCCTCGTATACAATTCCGTTCCGGGTCCGGATTGCGCGCTCGGCGCCTTGGTATAATTAGTAGGGGCCGGGCGCCGTTGGTAACACCGGTCTGTGTGTTGGGTTGGTCGCCGGGACCGTTTTAACGGCGCTGGATTGTGAGACGTCGGATCGAGAGACCAGGCGCTGTCCTGTCTCCTTGAGTCGTCGACAAGGCGGTATGCACGTTGGGAGACCTTGGGCGGCAAGTGTTTGTGTTGATCAATGCGGGGGCTGGAGGATCAACAGCATTTAATTGGCATTGTCTGCCTAGTCATCGCTTAGTTTGCTTGTTGTTGGGCCAGGAGCCAGCTCGTTCGAACAGGAGCGGTAGGAAGTGACGAAAGCTGACAATAGGGTTTGGTCGGTCGAGAGGCGGACAAGAAGGGCAGGGCCAAGCAAGCAGGGCTGTGTCTGTAAAAGGAATTATGTAGGTGGGATGGGAGGCGAGCAGAAGTCAAATGCTACCCTCGGTGACACAAGGCCTAGCCGGGGCAGAGTGGGTGTCCCGGCGTAGGATGCGTTTCGTAACTGGATCTGCGGTAGTCCTGCAAAATTGTGGATTGGATATTGGCGCAGAGGGATTGCGAGAGCAGCTGGATCTCGCTGGCCAGGCCGGTTGCGAGAGCCCAGGAGCCTAGGGAACCGCTGCTTATTTCTGCGCTGGTGCCAGGGAATCGAGTGGCTGTTCGCTGCGCTTATCGTGCAAGAGAAGGGCCGGAACAGCGAGAGATTTGACGTCACGGCTGCAGATCGATCGCAAACCTAATTCTGAACTTCCCTCTTGAGCGGCGCGGATGAGCGAGGCAGAGCCAGGACGTGGGGGGAGCCGATATGAGATCACTCTCGCACACCATCTCCCATCCCTCTTTTTTGGTCCTGTCTTCCCGCTTGGAGGCGTTGCTGGCCGGGATGCTCGACCTGGAATAGCGGGACCGACGCTTCGGATGACTCTGGGGCACAGGATGACATACGAGACAGCTATATAGATGAAGGAGGGACCAGCGTGCTGCTCAATGAAAAAAGGGGCCCACAACGATCATAGCTGGATAGTCCCGGCCTGCCGCGAGTCTGCCCACGAGGCCGTCATGCTCAGCCTCGGTCCTTTTGCGGTTTAGAGACAGACGAGGCGTCCTCCCCTGGAGTATTGCGTGGTTGTCTTGTGACATGAGCTAGCAGCGTCAAATTGATCAATGGTGCTCTCGCCCTCCCCACGTCGAGTCTGTGTTACACGACGCGGCGGCGCGAAGCGACGTAGGATCATATTCCCAGCCTGGACAGAGAGCCAGGCACAGTGCCCAGAGTGCTTGACGAAGGCAATTCAATCACGAGAACGTAGCATTACGTCTGTGCCGGCCCCGGGCAGTGCGGCCGGGATGCAAAGCATATCATTCTCGTCCTGGGGAGAGATGATGGACGTTGTATGCGGCAACAGGGTACAACATCAGGTGGTCTTGCAGGCTGGGCGTTTTTTCAGACGCGCATCGGGCGAGGGCCCAGTGTCGCAGATCCAATTGACTGGATGGATACCTGAGGGACATTGAAGCGCGGGTTGGAGCGTGGGGAGAGAGGCGAGTTGTGGGAACTGGCAGCCTCGGCACTTGGGCAGATTACTGCGCATCTTCTGTGGTACGTACGACAATGACAATAATGCAGGCAGCAAGTCGTATCGAGGGCCCACGGCAAGAATGGAGCAGATCTGAGTCCGATGGGAGATCGGCCGTGGACGTCGGCCACAAGCCGCTTCAAGGTGATTCAGCATAGCGGGGCCTTTCGATGGTCGGCTCGGGAGAGTGCACTTGATCTGTGCTCTCAGGCGGCGGCGACTGACGATGCTGAAACGACTCGAGCTGCGGCCAGCCAGGCTTGCCAGGCAGCCAGGCAGAGAGGGCAGCGCATGCAGGCTCCCTGGATAGAGAACAGAACACGGTTGAGGTCTCGAAAGATGGGCAGGCAGACCATCATCAACCTCGCTGCTCATGCGTCAGGAATGGCCATAGCTAGAGCAGCAGTCGAACAGGGAGGACAGTACAGTATGGGGTATGGAGTAATGAAGGGCCCAGCCAATGTGAACACAAGGTGAGTGAGTCTGAGGTTTCGAGGTGTGGGCAGGTCAGTCAGTCGATGGCTCCCCTGGGGTTGGGCTGCCCTGGCTGCGTATGAGGATCCACACGAGACAGTGGCCCCCTGGCTCCCAAGGTTCCATGGTTTGTTTTGGTTGCATTTTTGGTTGCATTGGGAGACGGTACTGCGGCAGTCTGGCAGACTGGTTAACTGGCTAAGGTGTCAGACTGGGGAGGGGCTCTCAGATGGGTATTCTTACATCCTCTACCGCTCAGAACCCCTGATCTCACCAGGTCCCCCTACCTTCTAAGTAACCACACTATACTAAACAGGTATAGTATAAGCTTAACAGTAAGGTAGACCTATTAGTACTATTATTATTATTAAGTTAAGCAGCTATATAATATTATTAGGTATTTTTATTTACTTTCTAAGTATTATTTATTTTATTACTTAGTATACTAATATATTATTATCTAAAGAAGTAGTTAGTAGGCTATTTATATAGTAGAATAAAAGGTATTACCCTTAAAACTTCTTTTTCTTTTAAATAATATTCTTATCTTCTTATTATTTTTTATCTATTTATAAATAATTATTAGAATATTATCCTTATTACTTTAGGTACCTTAACTATCTAATTTTAAGCCCTAATAATATAGGTTTTATATCTTTTAGGACTTTAAATTAGTCTCTAATATTAAGGGATATTATTATTATCTTAGAGAGTATTCTAATATATAGAATCTTATTATTTCTAGTATAAAATATAAGCTCCTATTTTTATATATTAGTAATATTTAGTATATTAATTATTAAAGTAAAGCTCTTATAGTAGAAAGTCCTTCCTATATACTCTAGTTTAGGTACTATTTCTATACCTATTATAAGGTAAAGAGGAATAATAGCTATAATTATTATATTATTAATATTAACCTATATAATTATATACTCTTAATTTATAAGAATTATATTATAAAAGAGATTAATAATAAAAGAGGAATTCTCTATTAGTAAGTAACTAAGGAGCTTAATTAAGTTAGTTAGTTAGGTCTTAAGTAGCTAAAAATAGATATACTAATAAGTATAATTAATAGGTCTACTTATAATTCTATAGTAAGTATAGTATTAATTATAATATTAACTTTTATAACTCCCTAACCTTTAATAATAGTATATAAAAAGCTAGCTTCTAATATCTTAAGCTAGTATATAACCTAGATAAGAAGAAGGCTAATAAGAACTTTAAGGTAGATAAGGAATTAAGGTATTTCCTCTAATAGTTTAGTATCCTTAATATATACTTTATTAGTAGTTAGGACTAGCTTAACTAAGAAACTACTATCTAGAAGTACTATAAGAGTATTAACTAATTAGTAGAACTTCTTATAATATAATAAGCTCTCTAAGAAGAATAGTATATATTCCTATACTATTAAAAGTATAAATCTAACCTATAAATAGAGTTTAAGATACTTAGAATCTTCTAATAAAGCTTAGCTTATATAGTAAGCTTATTTCCTTATAAAAGTAAGGTTTAAAGTACTAGTTATTTATATTCCTCCCTAAAGAAAGTATTAGCTTACCTAAGTATACTCTAAAGTAATATAATAACCTTATTATAATTAATATAACTTACTAAACTAATAAGCTTTCCTAGTACTTATTTACTTTCCTTATAATTAATAATAGTAGAAGATAGTACTCTAAAGTATTTTTCCTCTTATAAAACTAGTAAGTATATATAATTAAAGCCTTACTAAATACTATTTAAAAGCTAGTACCTAGCTAGTAGTTATAGTAGATAATTATAGATAATTTAATAGCTAAGTAGAAAATAATTTAATATTTATTATATACTTTTTTAGATATTAGTATCTTTCTTTACTAAAAGTACTAAAAGTCTTTAACTTATTATTATTTAGTATTACTAGAGCTTACTAGAAGTTACTAGTATATTAAGAAAACACTATATATAAATATAAATAAAGTAGACTACCTAAAAGAGTACTAAAAAGCTATAAAAGTAATTCTATAGTAAGTATAATTTAACTATATAAGAAAATAACTTAAAAATAAACTATCTAATAACTATAGTTAGTAGGCTTTATAGGCTAGGTTAATACCCTATTCCTACTTCTAAATTAGTAGCTAATTAAGCTTAGATTTATAATTCCTCTATTTATTTATATACTAATAACTTCCCCTCTAAAAGGCTTCTATAAGTATCTAAAAAGCTAGGGATTTAAGGTAATATTTTATTATTATACTCTCTCTAAATTAATTTAGTAATATCTATATATAGTATATATCTAATAAGAAAAGGCTAATTAGTACTAGTAGCTTAAATATTACTCTAAACTATATATTATTACTAGTTATTTTAAGGAGCTTAGATAGCTTCCCCTAAACCTATAATAGTAGATTACTTAGTAGATTAGTAAGGTAAAATAATAAGAAGATTTAGGTAAGCTTACCTTCTATAAAGCTAATATTTAAATACTTTAATACCCTTATAAAGAGTAATACTTAATAAGGACTATCTATATAGACCTTTAGTAGAAGTATAATTTTAAAGGTAAGATAATTTTTTATAAAATAATTTAGTTACTTATTAGAATCTTTAAGTAGGAAGGCTAAGTAGTACTTTAGTAGCCCTAGGAAGACCCTCTAACTAATAAAGACCTTATAGTAGAGGAATACTTATAGTAAGAGAATTAGTATATAAATAAATAGTCTACTTACTCTAATTCTAATAATATCTTTAAATAAGTAAGCTCTATAAGAGTATTTTATTTATAAAATCTAATAAACTACCCTAAAAAATAATTAATTTAACTATCTTAAGTAGCTTTAAGAGTATTTTTATAATACTATATAGATATTAGAATTATATAGTAATAAAAGCCTATTTATATAGAACCTTCTAGTAAAGCTAATAGAAATAAAGATTAGTAAAACTATAGTAATTAATATACTTTTAGTAAGCCTTATTATTAAATTAGGTATAGTTATATATATATAATAGCCTTACTTATAGCTTTATATACCTAAATTCTTACTATAAGTACTAATAAGAGTAATATTATTAATTCCCTCTACCCTAATACCCTTAAAGTAATAAGAAGACTAATAGATAGTACTACTAATATCTAAAAAATAAGCTATATAGGTAATACCTATAATACCCTCTAAAATACTATTAGATACCCTATATTATAACAAATTACTCTAAAGTAATATATAAGTCTATATATAAGAAGTTCTTAATAATATAACTATATTAGTAGTATTAATTACCTAGATAGTTAACTATCTAGGGAAGAAAATAATAATAATAATATTATTATTATATTTTTTAGCACTATTACTAATAAAAGAAGATATAGTATATAGGCTTAATAGTATACTTAAAATTATATTTAAGATAACTTTATTATAGCTCTAATTCCTCCTAGTAACTGTTACTAGGGGAATATTAGAAATAAATTTCTTAGTAGTAAGTACTACTGTATTTTTTCTAGGGGGGTATAGCTAACAGGGGACCCCTAAAGGGGTTACAGTGAGAGTAGGGAGTAGAGGATATAAGAAAAGCCCTCTCAGATAGTGGAGGGACAGATGGGTGTGTTAGCTCGCTAGTGGGGAATGTGGCAGTTGCTTAGCGGATCTTAGCCGCAGCCTCCCTGGTGTGCCCCTGGTCTGCTGGGCGCCTGTCCCCAATGCACCCAATGCACTGCTTGCTTGCTTTGCTTGTGGAGGGGGAGAGCTTGTGCCGGCTGGCCGACCCGCGCAGCGACCCCTGGGCGAACAGAGTCCCGTCCCGTCTCAGCAGAGAAACAGTACGGCTGTCCGTGTCTCCCCTCTTGCATTGTTCAGCCCACGTACTGTACTGCATTGTGCAAGAAGTCCAAGATACCCAGTCGCCATCACCAAGACTACCCTTCGCGATCCCACCCTCCACGACCACCTCTCGCCCAGGGATCGCACCAGCTCTGACAACAGCAGCAGTGCCTCTCCAGGCCATGCTCTGACCCTCCCTTCGTCTGCCTGGAACCCCTGGCAAGCGAGCTCCCGCGACCGCGACCGCGACAGTGACGGCATCGAGGGCACCCTCTGCCCTCGCAAGCAGCCATGTTCAACCTCTCGAGCTTCGTCACTAAGGCCCAGCAGCTGCTGGATCCTATGCAGGGCCTGAACCTCACCGACTCCGACAGGAACCCCTCCAAAGCCACCCTGTTCCAGAACCAGTTCCGACTCCCCTCCACCCAGCATCCCTTGTACGAGATAAATGCCGAGCTCACCATCCCGCCTTCCAATGCCACCCAGGGCGGTAAGAACGACAACGGCTTCCACTATGCCGGCAAGATACACCTGTCCGAGGCCTACATGTGCTTCTCGACAACCCCCTCGAGCTTCCTGTCCTCGGCCACAACCTCCACCTCGCTGGCCTTCACTGGTCAGACCCACGGTGGTGGTCCAAGCGGCAATGGCTTCACATTTCCCCTGTCGTCTATCCGGAGGGTCGAGAGACTACACAGCCAGAACTACCAGGTGCGCAGTTCACGGTGGACGCAGCACGAGGCTTATGATCGCTGACGATTAATGTAGTTTGCCCTGGCCATCACCACATGGAACGGTCTAGCACAAAACTCGGGCAAGGACAAAGATAAAGAGGCCAACAAGGATAACAAGGAGGTACGAGAGCAGCGGATAACCATCACACTCGCTGGCAGCAGGCCGGCATGCGAGAGGTTCTGCGACGGCCTGAAAAAGGGACTGCGCGCCGGTGTGGGGAACGTTGGGAAGCTCAAGAAGGTCGTCGCCGAGTGCTACTCCGAGTACCTGCTCCGCCCAGAAGACAAGAAGGCCGCCAGCCCACCAGATGCAGGCCTGGGTATGCTGTTCCGGTACCCTGGTGACCCTAAAAAGCTGCGAGATCGAGCCAAGATGCGACTCTGGGCCGAGTACCTGCGTGACAATGGCCGTAACGCCAATCTCATCCGACAGCCCACCTTCCACAAGCTCATCCGAGTCGGTCTGCCAAATAGGCTGAGGGGAGAGATCTGGGAGCTGACGTCCGGCTCCTTGTACTTGCGCCTCGAGAACCCGACGCTCTACGCCGATACCCTAAATAAATTCCAGGGACAGGACTCTCTCGCAATCGATGAGATCGAGAAGGATCTGAATCGCAGTCTGCCCGAGTACCCCGGTTTCCAAAGCGAAGAAGGCATCGGCCGGCTACGTCGGGTGCTTACTGCGTACAGTTGGGTCAATGCCGATGTTGGATATTGCCAAGCCATGAACATCGTCGTAGCTGCGCTGCTGATTTATATGTCAGAGGCTCAGGCTTTCTTCCTATTATCAGCCCTTTGCGATCGTCTTGTACCCGGCTACTACTCCACGACCATGTACGGCACCCTGCTCGACCAGAAGGTGTTTGAGAGCTTGGTCGAGAAGACGATGCCAGTGCTCTGGGACCACCTCGTGAAGAGCGATGTACAGCTGTCGGTGGTGTCTCTGCCATGGTTCTTGTCACTTTACATAAATTCCATGCCCTTGGTCTTCGCATTCAGGGTTCTAGATGTCTTCTTCGTTGAAGGGCCCAAAGTTCTATTCCAGGTTGGACTGGCAATTTTGAGGATAAACGGGGAAGACCTGCTGGACTCAACAGACGACGGCGCTTTTATATCGGTTCTGAAGTCATACTTTTCGCGCTTGGATGAGTCGGCCCATCCCAAGTCGGAAAACCCAAAGCTGCGCGCTGTGACGCGGTTCCAAGAGCTGATGGTGGTGGCATTCAAGGAATTCTCGCAGGTCACGCACAGCACCATCACGGATTTGAGGTTAAAGAACAAGGACGCTGTTCTCAATAATATCGAGAACTTCGCCAAGAGGACGGCCATCAGGAACTTAGGGCCAGATGCCAAGATCATGAGCACAGACGAGTTGGGTGCGCTTTATGACAGGTTCTTTGGCGTGCTTTACGAGCGCCAGCAGCGCAGCAACCTTCTTCAGCAGGAGCTGCAGCGTAAGGCCAAGACAGGCCGGCCTAAGCTGGGCGATGTACACCATCAGGAGGCGGTAGAAAAGGGGAGAGTCGGCGTGGGCGCCCCGAGCACATCGGAGATGGACTACGACGCCTTCCGCGAGTTCCTTGCGGCCATGTGCAAGTGGGCGATCTCGGACTCACCAACAACGCCTCGCCGAGACACCTTCCAGGAAAACAACAAAAGCCCTTACTTCGGCAGCATGCGCAAAGCAGATGTCTACGTCGGGCCATGGGGCACAGGACCTGAGCCAGCAGACCATGAATTCCTCCAACGTCTCTTCAGACTGTGGGACAAGGGGTCGAAAGGTCAGGTAACCTTACAGGATGTCGTCTCTGGGATGGCGCGAATCAAGGGCAAGACAGACATCATGGGCACTATCACCTACTTCTTCGAGCTCTACGACGACGACGGAGATGGCAGAGTAGACCGAGAAGGCATATTGCGCATCTCTGAAGCATTGCTTTTCCTTTCGCGCAGAGGCTTGGAGGGAAGCCTCAGCCCTTCGGCCTCCCAGGTGGGTCTGAATGGACTCCAGGATTCTGGCGTCAATCCAAACAGCCCAAATAGCTCGATGCCCGAAGCGACTGTGAACGAGAGATTCCTCGGTAGTGTCAGCGCTTTCATTCGACGCTGCTTTGAGTACGCAGATCCCGACCACCCCAACAACCAAGCACCCGCCGCCAAGAGCAGCAGCGCTGAAGGTGGCGATGACATCGCTGATCCCAGCGCATTCGCAATTGGGGACGACGATGACGAAGAAGAGGAAGAAGATCTCCTAGACTTAGAAGACACACCAAAGGAGGGCAAGAAGATGCCCAAGAAATCAAACATCCCTCCAGCAATCAATATCGTCGACAGCAACAAGAACGTTACACCGGGAGAGCCAGACGACCACCGGCGTGTGTCCAAGGCGCAGTCTGAGAAGGCAAATGTTGCTCTCGATCCCTCAAACCCCCTGTACATGACTCTGCCCACGTTCAGAATGGTCATCCTCGCAGACGAGCTCCTAGAGCAGTTCTTCGAGTCCAGCTTCCCGTCCTCGTTCCACATAATCGAGGGTCTCCCAACCAGCTCCGGAGCAAGCTCCTCCAACCTCACCACCTTCTCCAGCCTGGGCCAGTCAGCCGGTCGGGCGGCAGCAGCAGCCATGGGCGGCGCACCTGGTGCCGGAGCAGGCGGCAACCGCGGCCTCCGAGGCGTGCTGGACGGCATAGTCACGGACGGCATGCGGGTGGCGGCGGAGGTGAGGAGGAGGATGGACGAGGCACAGAAGGAGCTGGAGAAGAACGCCACCGCGGGTCAGCACAACAAGGCCGCGCAGGGCGAGGAGGACGACGAGGAGGACGAAGACGCGGACATCGACGTGCACTCGCTCCGGACGCCGACGGGCCGCGGGGACGCCGAGGGGAGGAGTATCAGGAGCGTCAGGAACGAGGACCGCATGCTGCTGGAAGGTGCGGACGCCGAGGCCGGGGGTGGCAACGGGAAGGGGGACGGCGCTGGCCCGGCCGGGAAAGCAAACGAGACGGAGCCGAAGGCGCGCCCGCAGAGCGTCATCGAGGATGCCAATACGACCAAGACAGTCGAGTTTGAGGGCTGATGCGGTGATCGTTACTGTGCGTGGTCTCCGATGCGGGGAGGATTCTACTTGTTGTGTGAATGGATTCATGGTCATGGCGTGAGCGGCGGTGAGCTGTTTCTTCCTCCCCTTCCCCCCTCGCTCACCGTGTTGTATTCCTACTCTTTTTCCCTCATCGGATGGCATGTGTGGGTTACAAGGTTTCAGATGTGGGAGCATAGACTACTACTACTACAACAAACTACATCATCGATGGCATTGTGATCGAAGCCGAAAGAAAGCGGCGGTCTGCTGTTTACTTCACCTTCCCGCGTCCAGATGGCTTGTGTGTGGCGTTCGGCTGGATCCCGGCCAACCAGCATGCATTTGTGACATGCGTTTTTCCACGCCGTGGCTTGCTCAGTGGGTGGCTTTCTGTACGTGATGGTGCCTTATGTAATGGTGGTTGCGAATTCCAACCTCAGCCCCTTGTTGCTAGGTGATGCCATTGTCAGGATTCACTACGACGACTAGGGGATGGCGGTGTACGGACGATTCTCACAAGCATTCCACCGGTTATGTCTCTTGTATCCATGAAGTGGCCGGGGTGCTTTCCTCCATGCTCAGCTGGCTGGCGTCGAGGAAATTGTTTTCTATTCTTCGCCCCGGTCCGTCAGCCATGTGTCTGGATTCTCCCAGCAACATATGTGCTAGGCTCTGACGAAATCAATGCGTGGTTGGCCACGTCCGAGTTGCCGGGTTGAAGCCACATTTTGCAGCAGCCAAGGTATCTGAGAGGCTGTTGTCTTGCACTTACTCACTATTCCTTCATGCCTCTCGACACTGTCTTCTCGTGCTTCACCACTCTTGCTGGCGAAAGGCTCCAGGGCCAGCCTATTGCCTCCCCGTCGGTTTAGCAGCACTTGAAAGGCCCATCGAGTTCTGCTCCTCATCTTCCAGCCCCAGCCCAACTGTGTTCTGAGAGAACAACAAACTCGTATTCCCCTCATTCACGATGATCTGGACCCAGGTCAAGGCCGTGGCTGTCCTGGCAGCGGTCGGCACAAGCGCCCAAGGCTTTCTCGCCAGGCTGAGCGAGCAAGTGGCCGCGTGGGTCCCGGCTCCCACGACGACAACAACCATCGGAGGCACCCCACCACAGCTCGGATCGCCTCCCATCGGCGAGCCGTCCGGCACGATCATCATCTCGTGGAGCACGCAGCACTTCACGGTGACGACTGGAATCCCCGACGGCTCTCTCGGGTATGGTGGTACCATCACCGACGGTGGGAGCGTGATTGTGCCCTTCCCAACTGGGGACCGGGGCTCGTCGCAACAGCCGGGAGCTGGGGGTCCCGCCGGCGGTGGGGGAACAGCCGGGATTTCCGGGGACGACAACTCGCAGACTGGGATTGTCAACACTAATTTTGGTGGTAATATACCCCCCATCCTGACTGAAAGTCCGAATCCTCTGGCGTCGGTATCAGGGGCTGTTGCAGGTGGCACAGCCGCAGACGGGCTCTCCGGTGGAGGGTATCCTCAGCCTGGAGGTACCGCCGATGAAGATGGGGTCATGGCCTCTATCTTGGGCGGAGGCCTGGGCATTTCACAACAAGCCCCGGTATTAGGAGCCACCGAAGGCGGCGCAGGCGGGACAATCACGGACGGGCTCTCTGGTGGAGGTTCTCAGCCTTCACCTGTCACCGATGGTGGCGACATGGCTTCCATCTTAGCTGGAAGCCCGGAAAATCCACAACTAGCCTCAGGATCAAGGGATGCTGCAGGCGGCACAGTCACAAATGGGCTCTCCGGTGGAGATTCTCAGCCCGGATCTGCTATCGCCGACGGTGGAGATATGGCGTCTACCTATGCCGGGAGCCCGGATGTTCCACAAGCCTCGGTATTTGGAGCCACTGCAGGCGGTACAGATCCAGATGCGCTCTCCGGTGGAGATTCTCAGCCTTCATCCGCCGCCGATAGTGAGGTTGTGGCTTCTATCCTGGCCGGAGGCCTGGGAATCCCACAAACCTCAGGACCCGGACTTATATCCGACGGCGGCATAGTGGCACCTGGAATCCCTAGAAGCTCTCAGAATGAGCCTGAGCCCATCACCGACGGCGGCGACAGTGGTAGCGCACCTCCTACCGTCCCGACCGGCGGCAGCCCGGCCTCTCCAGAAGCCCCAATATCCGGCACACCCCCAAGCTCATCCGCCCTGCCGCCCTCCGATTCCTTCGTCATCCAGCTCGGCCCAGCAGGCGCAGTCGCGGCCGTATCATCCGCGCCGGCGAATTTGGGCGCCGCGGGGCTCCTGGGTCGCCGGCAGGATAACAGCGGCGAAGACCAGTTCCTCATGAACGCCGGCAAAGAGAAGTCGGGCGACTGCTCCCAGGCCACGCAGTTCGAGATCGTCGACGGCGAGCTCATGAGGGGCGACCAGAAGGTGTCGACGAGCCCCGGCGCGAGATCCGCACGTCGTCTCGCCGTTGATCCCTTCGTGGGCTCGATCACCAGATCGTGGGAGATTGTGAACGGGGAGTTACTCTGGGTCAATGATTCCTTTGTCGGTGGCCGGGCTGAGTTCTGTGAGGACGAGGACACCCGCACGATGTTCTTTACAACCCGGGGGGATGGCAGTGAGCCTGCTGGGTGCACGCCTATGCACTTGACGCCGATGTTTGGTGAGTAAAGTCCTCATTTGACTCTTCTGTTCGATAAAGCTGACCATAAATCCCTCGTAGTGGCTGATTGTCCTGGTCTCAACCCCGATGATGGGAGCAGGGGGAATCTCCTCCCTGCCGAGGAGACGTTGATACTACCTCCAGGTATCTACTTTCCGGGAGCAGAGCCGAAAGATCAGGCTTGTAGGGTCACCACGGAGTACTGGACAGTGGGCCAGTTCACTCTGGCTGCTGCGCCAACTGTCATGAGCCGCCGGCTGTGATCAAATGGGTCCCGGGGGTGGGAGGAGGAGAAGTGGACCAACGCGAGGTGTTGGATCGGTTCCGCAAGAAGCCGTTTCTTACTCGAGCGAATGGTTTCCTGTAATCCGTCTAATATTCAGTGTTGCTTCAAATTGTATCCGGATCGTATCATCGAGCACAGATCGGGGAGGTTTAGGTTGAATTTGCTTGATTATCGGGGGTGTTTTGATGTTTTCGAGCCTATATTTTACGCTATCCGCATGGCACAAGATATGGGCAATGCAGGGTGAGAAAGCCAGGGACAAGCCAAGCAAGTATCATCGTAGTATCACATATTCCTCAGAGGAGCAACATGCCTATCTCCATTTGTCATGACTAGAACGCAAGCCCAAAGGCGTGTAATGCAAGCTGCCTCCCGATATTAGTGACATGGGTACAACTTGCATCATACATAAGCCGAATGCCTCGAAAGAAATTACAAGACTTTTCCTTGTTCCCAGATGCCTCAGAATGACCTCGAGAACCAAGAGTAGAAATCGAACATCATGCGAGGCTCGTCTCTGCTAAATGTGGTTCGGCTTAGACCATCTCTATCGCCGTCACGGGTGGGTTGTCTGCAGGCGTAGCTGTCAAAGAATGATAGGCAGGTTAGCATGGCCATGTCGTTTACTTGGCACAACTGGGAAGAGGATGTCACTCACCACGACCATTTGATTTCTTTCCTCCTCCCCAGCCAAACAACCCTTTCTTCTTCCCACCAACCACAGCCGTGGGCACCCATGAGCTGTTGGCACCAGCCCCGTGACGGGAATCGTTCGCTTCCCCAGCAACAACAGTGACCGAGGACGGCCGGCGTTCGTCAGGCCTGGGCTTTGCCTCCCCGGGCTTCTCAAGCCGACGGCGATGATCCTGGCGGCTTCCACGTCCATCATCCTCCTCACCATCGAGCATCTCAACCCCCTCATCCTCATCAGGAGGAGGAGGTGGTGGCCGCGATATAGGCCGTGGCGGTTGTGTCTGTGTATGCTGTGGTGGACGGAAGTCACCACCACCCGCATTCTCGACCGCGAGGTTGTCGTCCGCCTCGGCGGCCTTGAGGCTGCGGCGGGCCTTGTCGTTCTCGAGCTTGGCGCAGTAGAAGAGGGCGCAAAGGACGAGGACGAAGACGGCGACGGTGCCTGCTATGATGCCGACCACCATGGGCGTCACGGCGCCCTCGTGGGTGCCGCCGCCGAGGGAGTCGTTGTCATTGGGCTGGTTGTTGCAGCTGACGCACTGGGACATGTCTGCGGTTGGATGTTTGCGTTGGTGGTGGGGTCGTTGGTTCCTGCGCAAGGGGCGTCTCTGATGTCTGACTTGTTGGAGACTTGCGGCTGCTTCGATCTGTTTGGCTTTGTCAATCTTGAGAACTCTCAAGGACGGCTCGGGAGGCTTACCAAAGAGGTATTTGATGGCTCGAAGTCTGCAAGAACCACTTCGGTCGAAATGGAAGACTGCAACGAAAGTTTGGGCAGTGCGATGTTCCACAGAGAGATGATTGGTATCCAAGTATGGCAACCCGCGACAGATGGTGGTGCTGGCTTGTTCCTTCCTTGTGCCGCTTCAAAAAGTGACAGAAGCTCGACCCAGCAGCAAATATCCCGAGCAGACAGACCCGTCCGTTTGGATGAGAACAATGTGATTAAAAGAGAGAAGAGTCACCTCAAAGCCCTGCCTCCATTTACCAAACACAGCCCTCAACCCCGTCCACCATTCTATTTGCAGCGATTGCTTGCGTCACGTTCCAATTGACACTCCGGCAGAGCACCAAGTTTCTGTGCGACGACGACAACGAAAATAGAGAGAGGGTTTTGGGGGGGGGGGGCAGGATGGTGTTTTGCTCAGCCTTTCGAGAGCAACCAAGAACAATAACGGCTGCCTCGTCGAGGGACAATGGGATGATGGGATGGCGGGAGCACCAAGCCGTTACATATTCCCAGCTGGGCGGAGCTGGGTTGCGCGCCTATGTCTTGTGTCTTGCCCGTCATCTTCCTCCTCGTCAAGGGACTGTCGACTCTGGGGTTTCCGGCGCCGGCCCCCATCCTCGCCAAGAGAAGTAAACCCATACAGATCTACTTTGCAGTCGAGCCCCAAAGCTGAAGCAGCAGGCACAGACAAGGGGAGACAGGAGAGACATGGCTGACGCACATCACGGTATCTTGCATCCTTCGCTCCCGCCGGCGCAGCGCCACTTTCGGCCACCAAACAACGCAGGGTCCTCCAAGAAGAACCCTCGAGCCTCCTACCTACCTAGGTACCAACGCCAAACCAAGCCATTCAAAAAAAACCCTTTTGAGGTACCCTGAACATCGCACCACGACATACGTACATATATGCAGACGCACTGCACCGTATCTGCGAACAATTGGACTCCGCCAAGAGGCGTGTGAAGACAATGAATGGAGGGAGGGGACTGAGGAGGCGGGCCACGTCACACAAGCCGTTGGAAGATCTGTCTGTACGCCCTGAACCGTCCCTCCCAGCTGCCTGCTGCTGTGCCATCGTTGGGGTCCGTAAGAGAAATCCGTCGTGTCTCGCCCTGTGCCTCGCAACCTGCCTCCAGATGAAACCCCCAATTACTTTCTCTCACTTGAGAGCTGAAAGTTGGGGAGGACTCGGGGGGAAGACGAGGCGACAGATATCTCGGCCCACGTTGACACCGACATGATCTGTTTCGTTTCGGCTCGCTCGCTCGCTTGCTGACATGATAGACAGCCGGAAGCACGCCTCACACTTTCAAGAGTTAACGGGTGCAATAAAAGCTATATAGATCTGTTTGATCTCCCACCAGGCGTAATGGCCCAATTCCCTGAAATGATACCCCAGAGACACAACCATCCGCACCATCATTCTACCTGGAACCCGTATACGCTTGCACTCGAGACAACTTCAGATCGCAACGTCACACAAGATCTCGGTGTGTGCTGCTCGCGTATCGTATCAACCCGTGTCATGAGGCCAGGCGGGTCAAAGTGTGTGTGTGTGTGTGTGTGTGTGGTTCAGGGCGACCGCCGTCTCGGGGGCACATACAGCATTAATATTCCTTGTGCACGCACGAAGTTACGTGATGGTCATTCCATTTTTGTTTTGTTACGAGAAGAGATGCTCCATCCAGCATGCGCGAAACTAAGACCTGCTCCCTGCGGCTCACTATAATAACATGATAGAGTGACAGGTTCCCAATTAATACCAGCAGCCCCGTTGACACTGCCCAGCAAAAGTTCCAAAAAGGTCCAAGAAAGTAGTGGGTTAGACCAACGTCCCCTAAAGCTTCCTATCCGCTGCCCCCTGACCCATCGTCTTACTGCCCAGACCGGGCCTGCCCGGCAGAGGCTTTCGCTACAGCCTCAGATTCTTCTCAGTCAGAGTGCGTCCGGAGTTGATATCGCTCCAGCGCTTGATTCTCCCGGCCGCGTCCGATGGGTTGATAGTCGCGGGGGGATCCAAGGGCACATCTTCCATCGGTGACTCAAGGATGCCGAACCCAGCACCGTTTCCACGGCTGGGGTCAAAGGCACCGGCATAGTCTCCTGGACGAGCTGCTCTCCTCCACGGTTGCTCGTTTGGGTAGTCGTCTCTTTGTGACAGTGTGAGCGAGGGCCTCACTCCTTCGCTGCCGTAGAAGGAGACGGAGTACACCAGCGACGACTTCTTCTCAGCTTCAGGCCTCGGAGCAGTAGTAGATGGACCGTCCAGGTTCAGGTTAACATCCTCGAAGCCGTCATCTCTGTTTTGCTGTCCGTCACTCGTCGGCATCTTCTCCCCGGCAGACCTCAAGTTGCCTCCGGCTTTCAAGTCACCCTGCAGAGTCTTCCATCTCTCCGCAATCGTCCTGCCCTCCTCCTCATCATGGAACATAAATGTCATACCTCCCAGGAGTGACAACAACACCAAGACCGTGAGGAAGTAAGCTCCGGCCCCATCCGCCTTTGATATCGGCCTTATCAATTCGAGTGTCGAGAGGGTGTCCATCTGGTTGGCACCAGGCTGTCCCGAGCCCGCATTTCCAGGGCTCGTGCCACCTGATGAGTTCGTCACAGGTGCGCCCGTGTTCTGGATCATCGTCCCCAGGACAATCTCCATCGCGGCCATCTGCTGTCCCACGCCCGTGGTCCCGTCCCACTTCCCGCTGTTGTTGGCCCACCTGAGCCCGCACATTCGGCCGTTACCTCCGCCCGTACACTGGGCGGCCGCAGCCGCAGCTGATGCCTCCAGCAACGGTTTGATAGCACTGTACGTCCATGGCGCCCACTTGGTTGTTGCAGCCATCCAACGGGCAAGGTATGCCTTGAAGCTCTGCTCGTCGTTGTCGCAGAGCTGAACGCCCTCGCAGGCAACCTCGGTCATAATATCGTAGTCTTGGCCGATGAAGAAGACCTTGAGCCCAGTCACCAGGCCGTTGACCCTCATACGCCAAATCTCTCCCGAGACCGGGTCTGTGCCAGCCGTATAGTTGTACATGGCCGCGGCGCCGTGCAGGAACGCTCCCGCATTATATGTCCACTGGTACGGTACGACCTCGGTACAATTGGTCTGAACCGCTGCGCCGTCGTAGATGTAGTACGAGTCTTCGTGCAGGAACTTGACGTCGACCATCCAGTCCCAGATGCGGTTCGCCCACACGGCGTAGGTGTGATTACCCGTGTACAGGGCCAAGCGGCTTGCCATGTTGAAGAAGCAGGCCTGGGAGATGCTGTTCTTGTACAGGTAGCCGTTGTTCCACACGAAGATCTGCCACCGCAGCCCGCCGCCGCACTGGTCGGTATTCCACCGCGCAGCTTGGGAGTTGAACACATTCTGTGCCAGAGCCAGCCACTGGGGACTGGAGGCCGGCGGGTTGGGGAAGTTGTACTCGGCAGCGGAGAGGACGGCCATGCCCCAGAATCCCTCCCCGTCGGCACGTCGTTAGCAGCGTGACGAGGGATAATTGAGGATAATCGGTGGGGCCCTCACTTGATCATCATTGCCCTCGGTCATCGTCTGATTAGGCGGCATGTAGTCGTCATCGGGACCGACCTGGAAAAGCAGGCCCTGCTGGGTGATCTGGTTCCACCTGGTGTCGCCGGTGTAATACCAGTAGTCGATGAGTGCGCCCATGAGAGCTCCGCCCTCCCACCCTGTGTCCAAGCCTGTCAGCCATCAAACCGCACGGCTGGGTGGTTCTTAAACCATTGACTCACAGTAGTACGGTTTTGGAAGCAGGCCTGGAGTTTGGCCCGGCTCATTGCTATTGTAGAAGGACATCATATCCTCAGCCATGCTTGATGCAACGGACTTGATTGATGCTGTCCGCGACAAGATCAGCCGGGATCAGGACCAAAGAGAGAATTGAATAGGTCATGGGTCACCTTGAGAAGCCAGATCAAGGTTGTAGTAGCCTTCGGCTGGCCACACCGCGATGAGTAGAGGGGTCATGGAGAGCGGGATCCGTTGAAGTATTCCATGACGGTTGGTTTGAAGTAGAAATGCGAAAATCAAAAGAAGTGACAATAGTCTGATAGAAAATATGATGTCTGGGAACATCGCAACAAGCGAGCAGAGTGATAGTAAGGAGACCGTGAGGGAGAAGATCATTGAAGAGCGACAAGGAAGGTTCGCAAAGCTGTATCAAATCGGGACCCAAAGCCCAATCAACCAAAGAACGAGAGATAGCCACGAAGCAAGGGCAGAGCAGCAAGTTGAACAAGAAACGGAGCCAAAACACCAAAGCTGACGAGTGTGATTGTGATGATGGACGGAGCTGACGGCAATATGGTGGAAACTACCATGAAGGTAGTACCGCCGCTGATAAAGGAAGTCACCTCCATACTTAGCTCCTATCCGGGAGCTTCGATGCAGTGTAGGGGATGTACTTGCTTGGATTGACTGCGACCTGCCGTGGGTCAGGAAGGAACCTTCTTGGCACCTAAGCGGGTACGTCTGTGGAAGAACACCCAGGAAATCAGGCATTTCGTGAGTTGAGGTTGAAATGACGGACGGACATGCTCGAAGGAAAAGTTTCATCGAAAGCCGAACTGTAATTTGCGAGGGTATGCTTTGATAAGACTCATAGACTCATTTAAGCCGTCACCTGCGAGCTTAAGCAAGCAACACTGAACCCACAATATAAGAGCAAATTTATCATCCAAGGTCCTCAATCTCGTAAAATTCCCCCATAACAGTGACCATGGAGCAGTACCCGAATTAATTCGAGCCCAAGAGTTTCTATTCCTTTGATACTCTTTCACCTCCATGATCCCCCTTTGACAGTAAATAACACCCACATGCAAATGAGTCCCTCGACAAGCATAGCTACCTAGGTACTACAGAATGATCGAATGCCCCCAATTCTTCTCCTATGCCGCAAATTCATGAAAACCAGTGTAGATCCATGACAACTCAAATCTTTGGTAGCTTGAAACCACCCGGTACCTGCTTCTGGAAAACCTCACCTGGGTCGTACCTCTTTGCTGTAGCCCATAGCTCCTCCAGTGTACCAGCAGAGCGGCGCTCCAGTGGATTTTGCCAGCTGTCAGCATAAGTCCCCTGCAGGTAACTCCTGTGCACCCCCAAACTCTTCGCCTTCTTATCAGCGTCTTCGACAAACTTCTGCACAGTTTCCTCAACCAGATCGTCACTGCCCTTTTCTTCATCATCCGTCGCCACCGCAAGATGCACATAGACCAGGTTCCCCTGGGTCTGGATCGGCCCGAGCGAGTCCACGGCGCGGTGCCGCTCGGACATGACGGCCGGGATGGGCTGGTATGCCATGCTGACGGTGAAGCCGGCGAGGTCCAGCAGGCGGTCGACGTTGAAAGCCTTGTCCGCCAGCTGGTAGAACGCCTCCATCATCTCCGCCGACGGCGCGAAGCTGATGGTGGCGAAGAGCCTGCGCTTCGGGTACGTGGCCAAGGCCGCGTACTCGCGCGTGAAGCCAGTGATGTTGTCGACGCGGATGGTGTTGGACGGCCCACCCGGGAACAATGCTTTCTGCTGGATGTCGAGGAACGGCTTGAGTACGGCCGGCTCAGGCTCCGGCGGATCACTCTTGGTGTACTGGAGGCTGCTGCCGATGAACCATCTGCGGGTCGCGTTGCTCAGCACCAGGTTGTTGATGTAATGGGCGTATGGATCGTACGGGTGGGCCGAGGCGAACTTGGCGTGGGCCTCAAAGTGCTGCTTCCTGGTGGAAATATCATGGAATGTCTGCCCGCCCCAGAAAGAGCCTTGTGGGAATGTCTTCAGCGTGATGGATGTCACCACCCCGAAGTTGTTCCCTCCGCCACGGAGTGCCTTCCAGAGATCTTGGTTCTTATCCGCGTTGGCGTCTACAATGTCGCCGTTGGCCAGCACGACTTGGAAGCTTTCTGCCACGTCGCAGATGAAGCCGTACCGGGTCGAGAAGAAGGAAGTGCCGCAGGCGAGGACGGCGCCCCCAACTCCCACACCTGCAACCCGGGCCCCAAGGGTGCTGAGGTTGTACGGGTCCAGTTGCTCGGTCACTTGATCCCACGTCTGCCCGGGGCTGACAACTATGGACTTGTGATCGGGCGACAGCCCTGCAGCAGGCAGATGCCCTAGATCAAGCACGATTCCATCATCCAGGCTCGCTGCGCCCGGGAAAGTTGTGTGTCCTCCTCCACGAATAGCGAACTTGCACTGCTCGCCCCACTCGACGAATCCGCGAGTGAGTGTCTGCACTGCGGCGGAGACTTGCTCCGCCGATTTAGGAAGAGCGATGCAAGCGGGATGCAGATCAGCATTCTTGAGGCTGAAATACGATCCCGAAGACTCCTTGTAGGCAGGATTACTTGGAAACACCACTATCTTGTCGCCTAGCACCTTTTCTAGTGCCTCGCACTGTCACAGAATGTCAGCGGGTTTGTTATTTGCTCCAAGCAACTAGGGTTCACACAACGACGAGTAGCAGCGGTTACTCACACACGATATCGATGACTGCACAGCCGCTTGAATGTGCGCTATGCTCGAGATGTCCTGTACGGCAGGGAAGCTTAAGGGTTTCTGCTGAGCATCACTATAGCCGCCGAGCGTGGCCAAGCTAAGTAGCCAGTTGGGACTGAAGGGGAGCATTGTTGAAGGGCCCACGTGACTATACCTAAACGAATTGCAGTCTTGCGAGAGTGTATCTCTCAAACAAGGCAGGGGTCTGGAATCAAAAGTCTGCTGCCTTCGTTTAAGTTGCTGTGCCGGCAATTTGGTGGTTGCCGAGCTCTCTCTGTCAGTCCCCGAGGCACTCGGGGAACGCCACTGTGGACAATGCAATGCAAACCAGGGGGCGGCATCACCGGAACAATCCGTGAGAGGAACTCGTGATTAATTTACATCGCATTGGCCAAGAAATCTCTGTTGTGATATCCTTCGGACAACGCATGGCTGGTTGATTCACATTGATTATCATTTTGCTATTCACGAGTGTGCTATAACGTTCACAAGATCCTGCCCCGGCTTCGCATTCAGCACTCCAACTTAATGCATTGACACTAACAGAGGCTTCGATCCTAAACATCAAGATGATTCGAAAAGTTGCGCTAGCTGGAGTGAGTATAAGAATGAGCTGACCCATGGAGCGTACGAGTGAAGCTAGCAGCGAGGCAAGTCTAACCGACCGAATATCACAGAAAGGATACGTCGGTGGCAAGATCTACGATGCATTGGTCAACGCCGGATTTGAAGTCACTGTTCTTACTCGTGCCTCCGGGCCCGCCACCGCCGGCCAAGAGAACGGCAGCCCCCGAACCAGAGCCGTTGACTATTCCTCGACCGAGAGCCTCGTCGAGGCTCTCTTGGGTCAGGATGCCGTCGTCTCTGCGCTCGCGCCGGCGGCGTGGGAGCACCACTTCAAGCTACTGGATGCTGCAATCGACGCCAAGGTCAAGCACTTCATCCCTAGCGACTACACCTCTCTGTCAACCTTCCCCGAGGTAGCCGACTTCCCCTACTGGAAGGACCTAGCCACAGTCCAGCAGTACCTGAGGGACAAGGCCGGCAGCGCCGGCTTGAAGTGGACCGTCCTGGCCACGGGGCCGCTGCTGGACTGTGTCTTGAATGGGTACTACATGTACAACTTTGGAGAGCAGACGGCTCTCGTGACAAGCGACGGGGACCTTGAGGTCAGCATGACAACGGGGCCATACTTGGGCAAGGCGGTAGCAACGGTCTTGGGCAAGTCGGATGAGCTCAAAAGCGGGCCTATCTATATTCACGAAGCCGTCACGACCCAAAATGAGCTTCTGAAGATGGCGGAGAAGCTTTCCGGCAAGGAATGGCCGGTGCAGCACGTGGAGGCAGATGACACATTGCAGAAAGGCCTGGGCATGGTCAAGGCCTCACAGGGTGGAAAGCCAAACATGTTTTCTTGGTTCCTAATTATACAGGGCACCATATTTAGTGGCAAGTACAAGGTTGCGTGGGACGGGTCGGGGAACAAGTTGTTGGATCTTCCTACAATGTCCAAGGATAAGCTCGAAGGCCTCATAGAGACTAGGGTCAAAGGTGATGTTCTTTATGGAGGTCTGCCGTGGAATTCTGCACCTAAGCCGAGGGCTAAGTAGAGAGGATTCAGCGAATTCAACTTCATCCATTGCAATTTCGAAAGTATGTTGCATTATAAACCAATCTGAGTGCCGATGCAAGAAATTTGGTAGTAGCGACCTGACATCCAATGCCAATTTGATTCATTCAAACCACTACCCTTGGAGGCAGAAACCCGTTCCACTCACGATACTCAATCGGAACCTGAGGAAATGCATCAACACCATCCATAATAACTATGCCCATGCCCCCAGCCAGATGCGTTTGAACGTGACAGTGGACAAGCCATGCACCAGGTACTTCCACCTTGTAACGAATAACAGTCCACACAGCGGGAGATTCACCAACAATGTCCGGCGTGGTAAATGTATCCTGGTAGGACGGGTTCTCCAGATTGAACGACCCAGGCGGCAGGTGGCGTGCCGCCTCATCCACTGAGCTCCAGGGGAACCTCCCAAGTCCCGAGCCGAGATAAAAGATTTTGTTCCCGTGTTTGTGTACAGGGTGGCTTTGCGCAAAGGGCCCCTCAGTTTCCAAAATGATGTCAATCCACTCACCAAGCTTCGTCTGGATGATCAGCTCTCCGTCTGGGAAACCCGAGGGCTGTCGGAACAGAAGCGGGGGATCTGTCTCCTCCGCCGTCATGTTGTAGACATCATGTCCGGATAAGCTCCACTCGTAGGCTCCGTAAGGGCGGCCCGGCTTCCTGAGAAGTAGCTTGAAGGTGTGATCAGGATTGCTCGCAGGCTTTTGGGCTGGATACGGATGACTTTCCTCGGGCTTGAATGAGCGGATGCTCTCGGTGAGAGGCTGGCCGGCGTAGTTCATTTTTGGCTTTGGGTAGCGGGGTGGTGCTGTGGCGCCTGCGTATGTCATCTCGGCAAACCCACCCAGGATCTGATTCAGAAGGTCGTTGGCGGCGCGCAAGGTATACCGAGCCGGCTCCTGATCGAGCTTGACCAAGACGGAGATGCGATTTCCGTTGCCGACGTAGACACGGTCTGTGACTATAGGATGGATGTATTGTCCGTCCACAGCAAAGACGTGTAGGTCGTGGTTGTCTATAGATATCTGCAAAGGGTACAGCCCACCGACATTCATGAACGTGAGAGCTGCCCAACCGGATTCAGGGTCGACATTGAAGGTGTAGTTCGCAGCGTCCATGGGACTAGAACTGCATCCTCTCACTGAGTTGAATGGTAGTCTTGAAAGGTCCACGTCGAAATCTCCCTGCAGTGCCGATATGGGTGGTACACAGCCCTTTGGCGTCATGTGATCCTCTCCAAGATCCTTCAACATCTGCAAGATGATAGGGTTGGTCATTTGGTCGAGTAAATCTTGGTCAAGGCAGTATTGCGATCCCATCCCGTTGACGATGATGGAATCAGTGCAGGCGAGATCGAAGTTGGCGGCTGCTTCGATGTGGTAGAACTCGTCGAATTTGTATTGACTCCAGTCGGAAATAAGCAGTGGTTGCATGTTTGATTCTGCTGAAACCATCGCTTGTTGTTCCGCTTCATCTTCAGATATCAGATGGAATGGTGTCCTAGACCCTGGCGACTGGCCAACGATAATTGCGCCATAGAGACCGTCCATGAGCTGGCCCTTTGAGTGTGCATGGTAGAAATAAGCCCCAGATTCCGCAGCGACCCATTTGTATGAGTATGAGGCGCCAGGTCGTATAGGGGCTTGTGTCAATCCCGGTACTCCATCGCTCCAAGGGGTGCCCCGCTGGTCGATTCCGTGGAAATGCATTGTTGTGTCCTCCGACAAATAGTTATGGACCAAGAATTCCACTAGATCTCCCCGGCTGAGATGTAGAGTCGGACCGACGAAGCTTCCATTTACTAAGATAGCTTCCCTCGCACCGGTGCCGAGAACATCTACCAATCCGCTGCTGATATCGACCTCAAATCGGACTGGGTCACGTGTTGTATATGACTGTGTGTGTGGACTAACTGGGTTCAGTAAAGGAAATGGTGACTGGTAGTTGCCGGAAACCAGTCCGCAAAAGAAGCGGGACAAAATGCTTAGAGCATGCATGTTCGATACTACTTGATGTTGAAAGTATCATCAAATCGATATAATGTGGGATGGACCTCGATTAAATTTCAGTGTCCTGCCAAGTGGTACACAAGATTCAGTATCTGTCCATCTGACGCCCTTTCCCTTATAACGGCGCGGATTAGCCACTAGTGATGTTTGGATGGCCCCGTGGGATTGGTCGACCTCTGCAGAGCTCGGGTTGCATTTGCCGCTGGTAGATATGATCAGGACAATACCCTGACAGTGGTCCACAAGCAGCACGAGTTGCCTTATAACTTTCCATTCGAGAAAGGATTTGGAAAAGAACTCAATTCGTGGTACTTTTGGCCCTGCAGAAAAATCGATTTACCTTCGCAATGGTTGGATCACTTCGGTTGGCCCTTTTCGCCGCCATCAGCATCTCGACTGCCCTACAGTTGACTTCGGCAACCTCCTTAGGACAAACATTGAGACGCCATGGATCTCTTTCATTATTGCACGAAGTTCTTGTCAAACTTGACCTTCTGTCCGGATACGAACAAGTCGACCAAGTTACTTTCCTGGCTATGAACAATGAAGCCATAACATACCTCGCCGACTGGGGGTTGAACTTGACACAAATCGACCCGGAAATCGCTCGCGTCATCCTCAATTATCACATCGTTGAGGGTATTCATCTTTCAGGAGAGCTTCTCAATCAGGGCCACGAACACCAAATTGCACATTCCATCCTACGGCCTCCAGTCTTTACAAATGTCAGCGATGGGCCAGCAGTCAAGCTCATGTCACGCGGGCCGCACGATGCCACCAAGCCTGCCACTCTTATCGCACAGTCGGGGCTACAGAGTATCTCCAATGCTGTCGACATCGACCTTCGCTATGACTCAGGAGTTGTGCATGTCATTGACAGGAATTTGGTTCTTCCACATAACATATCCGAGACGACCAACCTGGTCAACAAGCTCCACGATTTCTGGCGGCTGGTCAACAAATCTCAATCCCGGGAATTACTCGAAGAGCTTGCCGACACAACGATCTTTCTGCCTCATGATGCCGCAGTGCAGGAAGTGCTACCGGCACTGGACTCATTGACCCCTAAGCAGTTAGCTGCCGTCATTGCGAACCACGTCGTACCAAACCATGTCTTATACCACACACAGTTTACTTCGTGCGCCAGAAGATACTCCACATTGAGCGGGAAGACAATCAGCGTCACTCGAAAATCTGCAGACAATGTTCTGGTGGATAAAGCTAATATTCTGGAAGAAGACATTCTGATCTATGGTGGAGTTGCGCATGTGATAGACAAGGTATTGTTTCCTGAGCAAGGTACGTAGCTGGAGCCTCATGAGACCAAGCACGTGGTATGGCTAATTCTACATGGCAGACTCATCGAGATATTCTTCTTTGCTTGAGCATCTCAGCTTTTACGTCTACTCTAAGGCTACAGCTCACTTCGGCGTGGTAGCCGCCGTGTGTGCCATTGGTCTTGCCACGCTGAAGGTTTGGCAGTGGTCCTTGCAAAAATCGCAGAGATTGAGTATGCGAGGCCACATCAAGGGTTATTTTGGTGTGTGAGCGTGTTGGAGTCTTGGTCTTGGCTCGGTGAACTGCTGCTGGTTAGGGTTGCACTCCAGGGCTGTTTGGCGGGAAGTTCGGGTCTCGGGTGATCCCCGAAGATAGTTTGGGCAGCTTTCACACGCCTAGATGGTTTATGGCGGAATTGTCGGTGAATCCAATACGGGATTCAGTAATCGCGACGAATTTGATCCCGAAAGTCGATATGGTAGCTAGCGTATCCTCACTCTGGATAGTGGGTGGCAAGACCGCATTGTTGAATTCGATCTCAAGATCTGCAATTCCCGGTCCCCGTGGCCCCCCCCCCAGACGCATCTCAGGCTGTTTGCCTCGGCATGATGGGAGGTTTATCGGCTTGCCTCTTTAGAAGAAGATCCTATCTGTGTTATTAGACTGTGTGGTATAGTTCTACCTCTGCCGAAATTCTCGCATGAGGGTCTATCTACACACGAAGCCAAATTTCCTGCAACTACCAAACACAATGGCGACCACCGCTCCGCTGGAAGCTTCGAAAAGCGCCACGACAGTCATATCTGTGGAATCAGAGAACCCGGATATGGATGAAATCGTTACGTTACTACAGAGAGACGAGTTTCTCATTGAATGGCAGGGGCCGGCCGATAAGGGTAATCCGCAAAGTTTGCCCATTTGGCGGAAATGGCTCATCACTATGACTTTGGCATTGCTGGTCTTGACCACAACATTTTCATCTGCTGTATTCAGCGTTGCAGCCAACGCAATCTCACAAGAGTACGGCGTGGCCATCGAGACCGCGGTCTTTGGTGGTACATCGCTCTTCATGCTTGGGTTTGCAGTTGGCCCCATAATATTTGGGTAAGTAGATGCTGTGTAGCACAACAAGAAGACGCGAATACTCTAGAAGCTAACAGTGTTTTGAAGGCCACTTTCTGAGCGATACGGCAGAGTAAGACCACTTTTGGTGGCTTACGGACTTTTCGGGCTATTTCAGGCTTTTGCAGCCGGCTTGCAGTCCCTCAGCCTCGTCTTTCTCTGTCGGTTTCTCCAAGGAGTTTTCGGTGCGGCGCCGTCGGCGATCTTGAGTGGAACCCTGGCCGACATCTGGACTCCGAAGCAGCGTGGTTTCGCCATGCCTTGCACTGGGACGTTTCTAATGATTGGCCCTATCCTGGGACCAATAATTGGCTCAGTCATTGTTCATTCTTTAGGATGGCGCTGGATATTCAACATAACCGCGCTGGTGACTTTCTCAATCACTTTGGTGCTCATCCCAGTTGCGACCGAGACATACGCACCGGTCCTCCTGGCCAGAAGAGCGAGCCATATGCGGCTTTTGACTCGAAATTGGGCCTTACGAGCAAAATCAGAAGAGACAGCAAGCAACCTAGGAAATATCGTGGAAACATGCCTGGCTCGACCAGCCAAGATGCTCGTGCTTGAGCCTATCCTGTTGTCTCTCTCAACGTACATTTCCGTGGTCTTTGGTAGGCGATCTCCAATAAGACCGTCGACACAGAATATTTTCCAACAGTTTGGCTGACCACCCTGTTGTCAGGACTGATGTACATTTTCTTCCTTGCCTACCCCATGTCTTTTATCCGCGAGCGCAACTGGGAGCCCACACTGGCCGGGCTCCCACTACTCTCCATCCTGACTGGCACGATCCTCGGCGGTGCACTCATCATCTTCACGACCAACACACGCCTCTCACCGGACCCGAGCGCCGGCCGTCCTAGGGAGAACAGGCTCATACTAATGATGCTCGGGGCCATCCTTTTGCCCGTAGGAATGTTCTGCTTCGCTGCAACAAGCTCCCCGTCTACAAGCCCATGGCCGCAAATAGTTGCAGGTGTTCCCATCGGTGCAGGAATCATCCTCATCAACATGCAAGGATTGAATTTCATCGTCGACTGCTATGGAATCAACTCAAACTCGGCAGTTGCCGCTAACACATTCATGCGCTCTTTGTTCGCATCGGGATTCCCTGTCTTTGCGTGAGTGATCCCCAAAGTTATTCCCTTGGTATCCCTTCAAGGGCCCACAGCCGGCTGATCTACTGCGTCTCCACGTGATAGCACGCCAATGTATGACTCGATAGGAGTAGCTCGGGCTACGTCGTATTTGGCAATGTTTGGTGTGGTTTTGGTGCCAATTCCTTTCCTTCTTTATCGGTTTGGCGAGAGCATCCGTGCCCGCAGCAGATGGGCTCCTTCTTAATTTCCCTTTTCGCTATGACCACAACAGTTGCGACAACAATGGTGTGGATGAACTGAGTTATCACGCAAACAGGAGCTTACAAGGGTGCCCAAGAGGCCCAGATGGCGATCACTGGCTGGAAAGCATCTTTTACAGGTACAATATGGTCATTAGAGTGGATTCGAGTACATATATGGGGGGACTATATCTTTTCTGTCGCAAATTAATGAGTATTATATTTGACTGTCTGCAATTCGAGCCCAGCTTGCAGAAGAACCTCATCCACATTGTGTGGTGAAGACACAACCCACTTCAACATGATTCGATGTCTGTCAAGTGATATGATAACGCTTTCCTCTCCCTTTAGAATCTATACCTGTCAATCGCCCCATTTTACACAGGCGCTGTGAAAATTGAAACTCGGGACTTTTCACGCAGTCTTTTTAGCCGAATACACTTAGCCCGCTAATGTAGGATAGCATCCATGAAGAATGATTCGAGAGTGAAGGCAGTGGAGTGGGTTTATTGTTTGCTGATGTGCCCCACCAACAAACCGACGATGAGCACCAACCTAGGGTCAAACAACGCGATATGAAGCAACAGAGAATAATATGAATCCGAGTCAATATAGAAAAACCATGTAATCCGTGATCCCGCACAATTACCAACGTTTTCTGTTGGACTAAAGTACTCTAAGCTTCCAGACCAACCATCTTCATCGAGTCGGCCCACAGCTTCTCTTCGCCCTCCTTGTCGAATGCCCAAGACTTGAAGCCATCTCCTGCCCACACCACGTCGTCAGGAACAGGGTGGCTGACGCCACAATTCTCCATGTAGAACCCGCCAAGTCCGTCATAATCTTTACCCACAGCTGCGATGACGTTCGTGGCTGCGCCTTGTCCCACGGTCATCCATTTCTTCTGTATATGCGGCATCTGGATCATCTTCTCCAGATATTCTCTAGTCTTTGGTTCGACGGTGGCCATGAGCCCACTCGTGAAACCACCGGGGTGGAGGCTGATGGCGTGTACGCCCTTGTCCCCGTATAGACGCTCGATTTCGTTGCAAAGCCAGATCTTGGCTGTGTGGGTATGCCCGTAGGTCTGCCCGGCGTCTGGGTAACCTCGGCTCTGAGGGTTGTGGGAGTCATAGTTGTTCTCGGGCAGGACGGTAGAGGCCGTATGTGCGGTGCTGGATGTGGCGATAACGCGTACATTGACCTTGTGGATTGAGGCGGTTTCCAGGAGCAAGTCTTTCACCAGATTGAAAAGATAGAAGTGCGAGAGGTAATTGATGGCGAACTGCGACTCAAATCCATCCTCAGTGAAGGCTCGAGGAACCGCACCGACACCTGTGACAAAATAATAGAGGTTTGTTAGTTACAACGCCGGGTCGAGACTGATGCGGTCGGCATCGAGCTTGATGAGACTACGCCATGGAAAAGAAAGGCGAGAGACTGACCTCCGTTGAGCATTAGAACGTCCAGTCTGTGAGCCCTGCCAAGGAAGTCCTCGGCGGCTGTCTTGACGCTCTTCAAGCTGCCCAGCTCAATCTGTAGAACCTCCAGTTGGTAAGTGGGGTCCTCGCCCAATAGCTGTTTCTTGACATTCTGCCCCTTGGCAATATCTCGGGTGGTGTAAAAAACCGTCATGCCGGTCTTGGCCAAGGCACGGACGATTTCAAGCCCTATCCCACTGGTTCCGCCGGTGACCAAAGCCACCTTGTCATTGAGCTTACCAATTAGTCCTTCATCCTCAATGATGTCAAGAGCGGCTGGTCGAGCATCGCCTTCGCCCTTAGGGTCAGCATATGCAGCTGCGTAGCGGTTGTTGACCTCGGGAAGATTCGGGGAGTAAGGCATGGCGTGGTTTGATGAATGTCAGGAGCAGTTCAAGTTCCAAAGGGATGTATTATTCGCTCTACTGTGATACTGATGCATTAAAATCCTGAGAGAGCCGTATCGTGATTCTTATCACAAATCCCCCATCACGGGGGCCTGACTCCATCGGCAACTCCGCCAAGTAATAGAGACTATATTAACGGCTTCACTATCATGAAAGCTGGTCATTTCCGGGTCATTGGTATCGGTAAAACAAGGAGTTCGTGTATGTCAACAATCGGACTGTTACGCCCGGCGCCCTATAGCTCCCCGGGAACCAAATAAACGGAGTTTGATTTCCTCGGCGATAGACTCTATTTCGGGGACATGCATCCTTGATTGGACACGGCCAATTTTTCGCATGACCGAGCTACGATTATTGGATCTTGGCTCGGGAGACACTCTCGAGAAAGCTTGTCTCCTGGAGTTGTGTGTGTTTCCTCGGGACGTACATAAGGATACCAGATTCCGTGAACGAGGATCGTTGGAGCAACGAAATATCCAGCAAACCCTACCAATTGCGACCAAAAGAAAACTCCAAACCGAACCTGACGCTACAGGATTTACAACGCAAAACATGCCTCACTCAACCGAAGATCGTGGCCCCTCAGTCGAGGCATTTGTGAATTACCATCAACCGCCGCCGGAAGGCGAGGTGTTCCCTGTCCAGTATGTGACAACGGTCGGGTTTCAACGGCAGAAATACGACAGACAACTTGTCAAAGTGACAGATATTCGGCAATGCGACGAAACATTCAGCCTCGATAAGCAGGGCTTTGAAGTTGTACAGAGCACGATTCAAGAGAAGACCTGGGACGGTGACTACAGATTTGGCCTCCCTCCGCAGTTGAACAAAGATGTGCAGGAAATGGTCATGAGGCAGTGAGTATGATCTGGCAAGGGATAATGGTTCGGTAGTGCACGAATCACTTAACCTGCCTCAAGCTGACGTGGCGACTTTGGCAGTTCGGGGGCAAGTTATGTGCACCCTTTCGCTCCCCACGTCATACGGAGTGACCCCATCCAAAAGGTCCTAGATATTCCGAAGGATATCTCAGATAAAGAGAGCCTGGGAATGACTCCACCGGCTACTTTTATCCACGTCGGTAAGGAACCCTTCAGCGACATCTTTCGGATCACAACATTAAATCAAATGATCAATACCAGACCAGTCCTACGATGGGGCCGAAGTCGTGCTCAACAGACTGCCAGAGGCGGATAAGCTCCGACCTCTCACTAGGTCGAGATGGGGTATCATCAACGTGTGGCAACCTCTGAAATCAGTCAAACGTGAGCCCTTGGCGATGTGCGATGCACGAAGCGTGGAGGAACACGAGCTCCGGCCAGTCACGACCCGGATTGTTATCGGCCAGCCTCCTAACACCATCAACAAGGATAATGAGCAGTGGCATTTGACTTCTAGTCCACAGCATAGATGGTATTATGCTAGTGGCATGACATCGGATGAGGCGCTCTTGATCAAGAATTTTGATTCGAAGCTCGATGGGCGTGCGAGGCGGGTGCCGCACACCGCTATTCAAACCCCGTATGATGAGGGACCTCCACGGCAAAGCATTGAGATCAGATGCTTAGTCTTCTGGGAGAATGAGGAGAAAGAGTAGACGAGAAGAGTGTAGAATGATGCTTTTCTCAAGCGCTATTGACATTCAGTTGTCGAGAATGTATACATTGAATATAACAGGCAGATACTGATTTGCCAAGGACATGGGTGAAAGCAATGCTCCTGCGTCCATCTATCAAATAGGTAATCTTTCACAAAATGCGAAATATCAACAGGTTTCTTCAAGAAGTTGCTTGAACTTGCACCCAACCATGGTCCAGGGGGTTTCGACAGCGTCACATGTGCTGTTGATCGTGATGGAAGCTTGTTGGGCACTACTCGCATATACTGCCTGGCATCATAGTGTAATGTCGGCTAGTTGACCTGAAAACCGTACATGAATGTGAAAAGAAGGCGATAACGATCACACCATGTTCTTCCTGCAGTGCTAAGTGGACAGCGGGCCCTAGCTTGTGGGATGACAGCAGGTCCATGGGTGGCTATCAGTAATCCAAGGTTTTCAGGTCAGATTGCAGTATCTGATCAAGAGCACCGGCAAATCGTTTTACAGGGCACCAGTTGTAGTCGTGCGCACGGCAAACCGCAACCTTAATGCCCGGACGCATCGGACTTCGCACATCCGACGTTCTCCGAAAGGCCAAGCCCACCACCAACACAAAGTCACATCTGCGGCATGACGGTGAGAGGGCGCTGTTCGCAGCTTTGCGTCAGCCGCGTAGAAGAGAAGATGATATACAAATAGGGAGCAGGTATATGAGTTCAAGCTACGAGTGGAATTTGTAAAGCTAGGCCCTCAGAACTACGAATGTGAACAGCACAATATTACCATGGATGGGCCATCAGAAAGTTCGCCGAGATCAACCCGCTTGTTCTCGTACAATATTTATGTGTACAAGAAACCAGACATGGACGAGGCTAGCCATCACGACCATATACAAAAGGTCAATACTCCGATCATCAAGGCACTGCTGGAGAAATACGGTGCCGTGGCGTACACTGTGGTATGGCTCCCATTCACCTGGCTGAGAATCTGCTTGAGGAAGTCGGAGCACAGAACTGACATTCTGGTCAAGACCCACAATGACGCCAGTGCAAGGGCAGACTTTGATCGACTCTTTCCCGAGGCCCCTCAAGGAATGCTTGTAAGTGATGGGTTCCCAGAAATCAGCCTTCCGCAGCCTTGTAACTCAGATCTCCTGATGTCCCGTGATTCGTCGCGTTGCTCTGACTGGGAATGCTCGAGCAGTTAGATTACGATACTGTCATTTCAATGATTACGCCCAATATTGAGTGCATCGAGAAAATGCGCCAGGACCCAGACTTTCTGGTCAAATTTATTCCGGATCACTTTAACTTTGCGGATATGACCCAAAGCCGGTGAGCTTCATCGCGTCGACCTGCAACCAATTTTCTGCCACGATTCTGACGATGCTGTGTGAAATAGCTGCATTGTTGGTTGGGCAGAATACTATAACTTCAAATGATGTGAAGGAAGTAGTTCAGATGAATTCCGCCAATTTTTTTAAAAGCAGCTTATCGTGGAAATCTTTATCTGTTGTGCTTGATGGTGTTTGCAGCGCATGAATCGAGCATGTTTTGGCAGCCCGGAGATTGATCAATGAGTCGGCCGAATTCAGTTCGAACGCTTACCTCGTGTATTTACATTCGAGTTCAGCACACATCGTGACCCAATTGAGTGTGAAAACCAGCTATCCGCCTACCCAGGCATATTTTGAACCAAAAAGTCGCTTCTAGTACGTAAATTGAACAGATCAGAACGAATCTGGCCGCAGCACTAACTGAGCATTTCAATCGTACCAAGTCTCGAGGGGAGCACTGGCAAGAACGAGACGGCACAGCATTTGAGTGATTTTCGGTACCCGGCTCGCGGAGAAGGCCGCAGTGCAACCTTAATGTGCCACATCCCCCTGTCGTGCGGTTGGATCTCTGATGCTGGTTACAAAAGACCGATCTAAATCATTCTATTCTAATACGGCCATCCCAAACAGTACAGACAGAGGCTTTCCACAGCCTGTTAAATACAATAAAAGTCGTCCCCTCCACATCACCATCAATCTACTACACATCTTATTTCTCAAAAAATCATAACACAGCATTCGCTATCTGATAATTCTACTTGCGAACACTCCGACCAGTGGCTGAATCAACCAAGGAGGACGTGCTCGGGATCTGCCACCATGGACGTCGAACAGCAGCAGCAGCGTGCTGGACAGAGCACGGATGATGTAAAAGATGAGGTCGAGCCCGAATATCCGCAGGGTTTGCGCATGGCAGCTATTGTGGCATCACTGTTCGCCTCAATATTCATCGTGGCCGTCAGCCAGACGGTCCTGGCTGCTGCAATTCCCGTAAGGAACAGTCATTGGCCACTTGTTCCATCAGAAAAAGCCTTTCCACTTTGATCTTTGCTGACATACAACACATGCACTACACAGACCATCACGAGCAACTTCAAAACCAACGACGATGTCGCATGGTACAGCACCGGCGAGCAGATCTCTGCGGTGGCGCTGCTCCTCCCTTTCGGCCGAATGTATGCGCTCTTGAATAACAAATGGGTCTACCTCTCTTCTGTGGTGGTTTACCTCGTCGGCAGCGCGGTCTGCGGGGCTGCTCCCATATCGACAGTATTCATCATCGGACGAACGATACAAGGTGCCGGACTGGCTGGTGTCTTTGGAGGCACATTTATATTGATCGCGCGGATCACACCTCTGAGGACAAGGAGTCTCTACGCAGGCTTGTGCGGTGCCGCCTATGCTATTGCTGCTGTCGTCGGGCCGGTCATTGGTCAGTAAACACTGAGCTGGATTCATTGACCCCCCCCCCCCGCTGGAGATGGAGGAATAACTGACACGTCTGCGTGTGATAGGTGGCGCATTTACCACAAGAGTCTCATGGAGATGGTGCTTCTACTGTGAGTCATCGTAAAATATATGAAAGAGCCTGAAGAACCCAGCAAGTAGCTAATCTGAGCAGTTAACCTACCTATTGGAGCCTTGTTCCTCGTCATCATCTTCGCATTCCTACCAAACTCCCTTGCTATGGATTCTCCCGAGTTGAAGAATAAGCCAATCCTCGGAAAGATCATGAAGTTTGATCCACTTGGATCTCTCATCTTGCTCAGCTGCTTGGTTTGCCTGGTGCTCGCACTACAATGGGGAGGGGCCCAATACGCTTGGAACAGCGGGCAGGTGATCGCTGTTCTGGTGGTTTTCGGGTGTACATTGATTCCGTGGTTGTGGCTACAGTACAAGCAGGGTGACGAAGCCACAGTGCCATTCAGTCTTGTGTCGCAGCGAACTGTGGCCGCATCGACTTTGTATCTGCTTTTCCTGAACGGTGCTTTCGGCATCTTCATTTTCTATCTGCCGATTTGGTAGGTACCTGCCTGGCCCACAAGCCCCTTCTAATACTGTGCCTAAAGCCCCTTTCGCGCATCGCAACTGATCATGTGGTAGGTTCCAGTCTATCGATGGAGACAGTGCCGAAGGGTCCGGCATTAAACAGCTGGCACTCTCAATTAGCACGGCCATCAGCTCAATCATTGCCGGGGGATTGGTCGCAGCCATTGGGTGGTATAACCCATTTCTGATTCTCGGCCCCATCTGTTCAACAGCCGGGGCGGCAATGCTCATCAAGATCCAGCCAGGCACATCTACGGCTTACACGTATGTACCGAGTTTCATGTCACGGGTTACATCAGACTCTTGAAGATTTCCCACTAACGCTAAGCCTTATCACACAGCCTTGGAGCCCAAATTCTGGGTGGTGTGGGAGTCGGAATTGGAGCCGAGCAGGCGAATGTCGCTGTCCAGGCCGTTCTGCCACGAGAGAAAATATCCATGGGGACGAGTCTGACACTCTTTGCCCGACTTCTTGGCTTCGCCTTGGCAGTTCCCATCGGCCAGAATGTACTGCAACAGGCACTTTCGGACCGCCTGGGGGTGGCCGTCGCTGGGCAAGTATTTGGTGGCGGAGGTGTCACAGATATACGGGGCAATCTAGAAAGGATCTTTGGATCCGGCACACCAGAGCTACAAGACGCGCTTGAGGATGTCAACTTCGCCTTGGTACAGACTTTCTTGGTCGGGTTGGTGATGGCGGCAGCGTCGTTCCCGTTTTCTCTTTTTGTGGAGTGGAAAAGTGTCAAGAAAGGACCGAAGGACGGCGTACAAGAGCAAGGCACAGACAAAACACGAGAGGTTATAGATGAGAACATGGAGATGGACGACATGTCAAGCAAGAAGTGAGGGAGCACTTGGGACGCTGCAACAGAGGCACCATTCCGCCCTTGCGTAGACTACACCCAAATCCCCCCGACAATGGCATGGACAGAATTCAAACAATAAGAGGAAATGTCACCTCCAAAGCAACTTGGCCGATGTACATTGTCGGAACTCCCAATCAGTCCTGCGCGCGTCCAAACATTCTCTCTAGACATGGTCCTCTAATTACACCATAGTTCTATTCAATAGCACTGGTAGTTGAATCAGAAAGCCACACGGACCAAAAGATAGCTTCAGAGTTTCAAAAGTAGCTACACAATATTTACGGAACCTACCTAGCAAAGACATCACGAGATAAACATACCGAGATACGACCGTGACTCTCAGAGCTTTCCGATGCCCCTGGAATGCCTCCCATGACTGCCTCCGCCACCTTGGTATTCGAGTGCCGGTCGTCAGTGCCGCTGAAAAAAAATCACATCCGCTGCAGATATGGCTGGCCACGGACATCGCCTCGGAAGAAGGCAACCGGTGAGAGCCCCCCGCGCCTGGGCGGTTGGGGCCTGCAACAATGATACCTGCCATGTCGGTCTAGGCGCCCACTTTGGATGGAATCTCCGTGAGGCTACCCCACACACGACTAGGAAATCCTGGTACGGCGGCAAGATCCGGATAGTGTGTTGACACCTCCACGCTAAGATGATTCGCCCGAGGGTGGAACCCGATGATGGACAGTATTCCCGTGTGCAAGGTCGTATCCAGTCGCCGATGCTCAATTGTGGCCGGGCCCTCGAGAGTTAACGATCGTGTTCGCTTTCGTGAAACTGCTTTCCCCGATTCAAGGTTGGGATCAATGATGGCAAACTCTGCGTCGGCGAACGATTCCCGGCTTGTCGAAATTCAACCCTACAATCCATAGATCATACCGTGACATCCAAAGTCTGCAGTTGACTGATCACCAACAGACCAAGGAATATATGGTTGGTATGAGGCGAGCCAAGAGCTGCCTGTTGGCTCCAAAATGGCGTTCCAAGTCGTGGTAAATGCTACCATCCAATACAGCCCCCAAATATGCCGGCTTCTGGCTAGGAAAATCTCCCCGTTGTAGGCGCCCGTTGAGACGCCACAGATGCAAGATCTGTCTCCTGATGAGGATGGATAACTTGGGTCGCACCGGGTAAATTATCGTGTGATTGTTCAATATTCGGTGCAGCTTGCTCTGCCAAGGGTGGGGCCGGTTGTTACCCATCCTGATGAGTCAGCAGGAGGCCTAATTTTGACGACATGCCTTCAATGCCCAATGACTGGGCAAGAAAGAGATCTATGACGCTTATGCATGCATGAGATCTATGAAGGCTGCATGCCAAGCAGTTGGATTTCCAAAATGTTGCCCAGGCGGAAATTCCGAGTCTCTGCAGATTCAAAATCATTGTTGCAGTGCTTGCGCGGCTTGCTTGTTTATTGGAGTTGTGCAAGTTGCTCATAATGTCTGAAATTTGCCCCCGACCTGGACTTGGCAGCATTTCACCAGCGACTGGTGATACTCGTGATGGTCTCAAAATCCTTCGAGTGATGAGTTGGCTCAAGTAGCGCGAATTGCCAAACAGGAGACTCTATTTTCATTTGTGCAAAATCCTACATCAAACAGATGCCAGCAGCTGCCAGTATATCAATCTGAAGCGAAGAACAAACGCGTCGCACCTTGGCATTTGCTAATTGTACTAAAGTAGTTGACATGGGAGTCCTCCGTATCCCCGAGGGCAACCTGCAAAGAAGGAAGTAAGGAGCTACTCGGAAGTATCGTCCTCCCAGAATAGGAAAAAGCGCGTCTCAAGGCTCCTCCTTGCCGGTCCAAAACAGTCAGAAGTGGTGGCAGCGCAGTGTGGGGCACGTCTGGCCCTACCATCCTTCTTGGAGTCAAAGATCTTGATGAGGATCACGTCGTCCCTGGTCATGCCGCCCCGGAACCACCACTTATGCTGCTCCAGGGACTCCGGCGCCGTGACTAGCCACATGTGGTTCTCCGTGGGCGGCTTAGGCCAGTGGAACGGCACGCAGTGCATCGTGTCGTGCAGCTCATCATCCCGGACCGACCGGGCGTCGCACAGGGTCAGGGGCTCCCTCCGGATCGGCTCCAGGGGCCGCCACATGTTGACGATGGCCCAGCGGTGCTTGTCCTTGTGGTCGACCCATTCCCCGGGGGGCAGGTCGTCCTGCAGCCTCCGGATGGCGCCGTCGTAGGACTGATCGACGTGGACGTAGTGCGCGGATAGGAGCCCCCCGTCAGTCATGGCCATGTCTGGCCTCTTGGCGTCCTCTTCAGGGTCACTGCGCCAGTCCCGCTGGCGGACAAGGTGGGAAATCAGCCGCACATCAGTCGCTCCGGTGCTTTTAGCCGCCGTGAGTCAGCTGTCTTAGTTTCACGGAACGTACTCACGGTAAGTGGGGCCAGTTGGTACAGGATGTGGTCTTTGAAGCTAGGGGATAGACTCACAGTTTCCTCATGAATTCCTCCGCCTCAGGGTTGTATTCTCTCACCAGCTCCTCGTCCAGGGGAATCCAAGGCATCCCCTTGTAGGAGGACGGGAAATGCTCGAATTGGAAACCAGTAGTGTCGAGGCTGAATTCCTTCTCCCTTCCACGAGCATTGTGGGTTCTGACGGTGGTGGTCTTCCACTTGCGGCGCATCAAGTGCATGGTGCCACCCCACAGGACCTCAGTGCCACCCTCGGCAGGGTCCAGGCGGTAGTTGAGGTCTACGTCATAGTAAGGTGCTGGGTGTGGCTTCTGCTCGTCGATGGTGTTTTGTTCGTAGTTGTGGATTTCCTTGGTAGTTGTGGAAGGAGTGTTCACAAGTTTGTCTCCAACCTTGATAGCCTTAGGCTTTGATATGTCGAGGAACGATAGCTCATCCTCCGTGCCGTGATATATGTCGAGAGTAGGCATACTGGGCGAAAATGGTTGTTTAGTGTAAATGGAACGAAAATATCAGTGCCCGCATCCAAAGGAATCAATCCTGCATCACAATAACCTTATTGAGGCCATCTTTATATGCTCTCGATAGACACATTTCCGGCATCGAAGTGGCCGCTTACATCCCCGTGGTCATCCACGTTCTCTTCTCGGTCACTCGGCCATCTGCTGTCGTACCGTTCCCCTTTTCCTTTTTTCGGGGAATGGTACTCCTGCACCCGGGCCGCCGAGTGCGAACTTGGGCCTTACGTCTCGCAGGGTTACGTCCGGGGTTTATCGTGGTTTTTAACCCCGCCGTACCAATTTCTTGGCCACCCTTTCCAACCAGTTTCTACAACAGAGCTCTTTGTTTTGGGCGGGGACAAAATGTCCGTCCTTCTAGCCGATATGGAGAGCTGGAGCAGACTGAAACTAGATGAGGTGAGCTGCCAGCTACTGGGAAGGTGTTCAGTGATTGCTTCTCACTCAAGTTGATGCCCATCTGGTGAATACACAGATCTTGGTGAACTTGTAATGCTTGGTGAGCTTACAGCCCTTGGAGAAGCAACCCACCTCTGCTCAAAGTTGACACCAGCGTCATCAATAAGCGCTATTGGATGAGGCGCAGCACCTGAACGTGCAATGAGCTGCTGGTCATCCTGATAAGCGGTCTTGGGCCTCATGCCAATGACGACGATATTATAGTAGCGTCACGCACGTATGTGAGGTGGTGGACGTAGAATCATCAATTAGTTCATTGTGGCCATCAGTGGGTGAGATGAAAAGTTTCTTGAAATTCAGACCTGGGCACACTATCAGGGTATTTTAAACGGCCGGAACGCCATGCTATGAATTATCGATATCCAAAATGATTCCATTACCAGGTGCACCCAGTCTGCTTACTTTTGCTTGATGCTATTAGCTCGAGCAATAACACGATCGATCTCCTCCTGCAATGTCTGGCGGTGCTGCTCTATCAAACTCGATTCAATGTCCGTGCTGCATGTTGGTGTTGACCTGGGAGAAGACGCGGAAGACGATGCCGATTGTAAGTTGCTCAGCTTTCTCATAAATGGCTCGATGTGTTCTTCTAGCTGGGTCAAAACCAAGTGTGCACTTAAAAGCTTCTGTGCCTTGCTGTCCAACCGGTAGCTGCCCATAAATGAGGGGGCTTTTGCGATCCGTCCAAAGAGAAGTGATTGCCGGGCCGGGTTATCCTGTGGGCCGCTGTCATCTCCCAGTATTTCAGCATACCAGCCGATGGCCTTGTGCAGACCGATGCAGATAAGCACAGCCACATCTTGCCTCAAAGAGCAACGACAGTCGAGAAGATTTCCAAGTCTCCTTAATGCCTTGCCGTTCTGAGACAGGACCATACCGACTTCCCGAGGGGTATCATCAAGAGAGTCCTGCAGCTGCATCGAATATGTGGCGTCGTGTGTTGATGTGATGCACCCCCTCGCGGGGACATGTAAATCTGTCAGGATATGGATAGCCTCCGTCAAACAGTCGTCAGGTTTCTTCAGAGGCAAGGACCGCAGACCGGTATCCGAAAGGGAGCCAAAGTCTGACTTGGGCACAGTGGGGTCGCTTTGTTGGGACTTGGGATGTCCGGATGCCTGGGGCTCGCGAGTCTGGTCGACGATATATTCGAAGTTGTAATCGTATGTCGGCGACTTGTACTCCTGAGGAACGCCATGCACTACGTCAAGATCGTTGCCTCGCTCCATTGATGGCGTCAAATCCGCCGTCAGATCCATATCGACGGGCAGTGTTATATTCTCCGGCGATACGCTCAACATCCAACCCATGTGTTCCTCGTCGTTGACTGAGAAGGGATCCGCGATGTCCTCCAACGATTGATCGATGGCATTCTCTGAAGGGGGGCGAGGACGAGCTGGAACGATTGCGGTGATTGTGGAGGGTGCCTTCTCCCCGTTTGTGGACCCCCGATGCTGTCGTGGAGGCGAGTCGGCGACGCGAGCTCGTTCTCCAGTCCTCCTCGACATGCTATATTCACACTCGAGGCCTCTGTCGACGCAACGACGGCATTGCGGTCGTTCTTTGCTGCAGCGGATCTTCTGGGAACTGCAGGCGTTGCAAGAGTTGCGCACTTGTCGTTCTTTGCGTTGGGCTCCCACGTGGACTACTGGGCTGATAGAAGGGTGCATCGACATCATGTTGAGAGAGTGTGTCGAAAGGCATTGGCTGTAGTCGACATGATGCGTCTCATTATTGAGTTGGGAGGTTGCGGTTGCAGCCACTTCGTTTAGGAACCTCTTCAAGAATGGACAGCTTCTTCCATGAAGAGGTGTTTGACTTTACTGGCCAATTTAGACCGTTTCGGATGCTACTGTAGATAAATCCTATTCCATTGAGCCGGTCGCAAAGCTCCCCTATCGTGGGAGGACATTCCATTCACGACAGCCCGGTACCCGGTACTGGTTAACGGCTCCTGTAGATCTGGGCCGTACCATGTTTCGCTACTCGGGAGCAAGATCTTGACCCGAATTTCTCTTTACAAACTCGCTGCGGTTGGGAGTACCTGCATGTCGCCATATTGCATTGATAGATCTGTCCAACACAGACATGAAAAAGAGGGTGTGTACGTCTAGCTCCAGTTGGCAAAGGCCGCTAGTGAGGTGCATCAAGTAATAGGCTGATCATGGAACAATGCCGCGGCCAAGACACCTCGACTTCCCCCCGCGTGTTCCAACCCCAGAATTTTGAAGATTAGTTGGTTGGCTACTGATTATTCAGCCCTCACAAACATAGTCTACCCCGCGATAGCCGCTAAATGTAGATTAAGCCAAGACCTCGGCAGCCCATTCTTTGACAACACACAAGACGGATTACCGATTTCTTAGACCTATATGTGACTTCTATTGAGACATTGTCGTCCGGACTGTGGACGGTGATAAGGGTGTTGAACCTGGCCTAACCTGAAAAGAAGGCCTGGCGTTTACCTGCTCGAGTAGGAAACAGAAGGCCGACCAGCGTCGCGTCGCTTGCTTTCAAAGCTACCCAAAGCCTACTTGATGGATTTGATAACCAGTGACCACCTCACCGGAACATCCGGGTTGCAGTTGTCTTCCTTTTTTGTTCAGCCATCCTATTTACCCTGTGCGAGAAGTCTATGACACCTATGCCACAAAATCTACGACGACGTGCACACTATTGTTCGAACACAGCGCACATAGTATTGAACAGAGATGATTCCGGAGGCAGCCGGGCCGCTCCTGGTCCAGAGGGAAAGTTTACAGCAAGCGCCCATATTCTCGGTTGTTTGATCAGATGGAAAATGCTTGACTGCTAGTCTACTTGGCAGTGCTCCCAAATCAACGAGACTTGTCTGCCCGTATCTTGTGGACCCCCACGCCTGTATCTGACATGTCGCTCGCTGAGTTTCCGCATTAGTATGAAGCCCGCCTGCATGGAAAAATGTCGGAATGCCCAGGCGTACCCTCCATAATTATGGTGATTCTTCGATGGGATTTTTGCGCCCGAAAAGCGATAACAATATCCATTGCTAGAAGTTCTGGATCGTGGCTGGGAAGACCCAGCGGTGCCGTGCTATCCAGGACCCATGCCTGGCCTCTACATTTATCATCCGAGGATGCCAATTCCGCTCAGGAGTCTAGATTCGATCTCCGCTTCCATGGGAGTTTCATGTGTTTGGCCGTTCATCGGACACAAGGAGTAAACCTTCAGCAAGTTCTCTCATCACTCATTGTTCGAGCACGATGACACAAAATTAGCATATCTCGGGCTGAGATGTCGCATTGTGGGATGGCAGACGCGTGCATCCACTACGGTACATGTCAATGTGCCTCGTACAAAGTTTCCCAATGTGGTTATCTCCGAGGACGCGTAGGGACTCATAGATTGATGATCTTTGCAAGCTTGCTCAACCCCCACTGCCTTCGACATGCAAGCAACGCAACTTCTGCTCATGATATTCCATTTTAACCCCGTCGGTAGGAAATCATTTGTGGAAGGCGGTGGCGAACGGGCCGGTGAGGTGTGGAGCCACTGGGGGCCGAATGCCATTCCTGCTCAATCAGCACCTTTAACGCAAGGATTCCAAGGCGAGTGCTATGAGGCGGCGGCTTATCACGACACAAGTTTTGCTTTTGTTACTGTGAGGGTGCGCCAAAAGTCTCGTTCGGGACATTGGAAGCTATCCAATTCGCCACACTTACTTAGGTGGTCCTTGCTGTATGGTACTTTTATCATGTCTTCCAACGACAGTGGTCACAGAATACCGAGCCCATGGGGCCCGGATGCAACGGAGATGGCCGCGCACTACTACCTGCCGTAAACATCCTCTTGGCGGCTATTTGACTGGGAGTCCCTATCGCGTGTTGTGTTAGTCACACTGCTCTGCTTGCTTTCGCGACTATATCGGCGTCAGTGAGGTGTTCGAAACGCGCCAAGGGTGAGTAAGCTTAACTTTATACTTTCTCTTACGCACGAGATAAGCGAAACCATCCAAACTTTCTCTCGGCCGGTAGATCACGTAGCTAATCAGACGCCCAAGCACGCAAGCTTTATGTCAAATCATGCAAGTGAGAGAGACACGTGCATCTTGCCTTCCAATTGCACCTTTAAGACAAATGGCAGCTGTCAATTATCTCGAATGCCGGTGCGACAGATTGCCAGATCCCGGTAAACGGTAACATAGTAGTTGAAGGTAGTTAGGTAAGCAAGTCGTATTGCTAATGTGTTGCCAATAGAGTTCAGATGTTATTTAATCCTTAGTAAGAAATGAATTACGAATGTGAGAGCTACTCTGAGAGGTCATCCCCGCATACTATGAATGATTGTGTCCGTTTGTTTGAGCCTCCCAGTGGACATCCATGCGTGTGATTTCCATGAGCGATAATTCGCCTTGCTCCGGCCGATGAACCTTCTGTACCTTGAGCTGAGGTGTGACGGACCTGCACAAGCCCTCAAACGCCGTGAGGGTACGCTCACGGCCGTTCAAATTCATCAACATCAACAGATCCCGATCACTGAGTTGAAGAAATTGCTTAGCCTTAGTTCAGAAGTATGACTGATTAAAGATACTGGGATGGTAATGGAAACTCACTGCATGCGACGCTCTCTCTCACGAGATTCTTGGCCTGGCTCGGGAACCACCACATCATTAATTATGATCCGATCCTGTGGCCTCAGAGCTGTGGCTAACTGTTGGAGGATTATCTGAGCATATTTATCGCTCCAGTCATGGAGGATAAATCGACAGAAATATGCAATTGACTCTCCTTCGCCTACTGAGTGCTCGGGCTGAACTGTCATGAAATCATGCGGGCGAAATTTGATTCGTGATTTCAGATCCTCCGGGCAGCTCTTCTCACCCACGGCCACAGTTTCGGGGAGATCCTGGACCTCGAAACGGAGCGATGGATACTTCTTAGCCAACGCCATGGCCACGTGGCCAGGACCACCGCCAACATCCACGAGCAAGTGGCCCCCTTCCTTTTCCAGGAGATGCCAGGGGTATCCGCCGTCCACGGCATGGCGCACATCGTACGCACCGCCCACTGAGATGCCACGCATGGCGCGAGCAAACATCTCGTGTAGCTGGTGTCCATCCTCCTCGCGGAAGCGCTGGAATTGAGAAATCTTCCTCCCGATCGAGGCGCCATACGCAGATTCATCGGCTTCCATACTGTAGCCGTAGGATGCCAGGGCTTTTGGAATCGATGCGCCAGCTGGGTATGCGATGGTGGCGCTTAGGTCCATCCAAGCCTCAAGGTCGGGATCTGTCACGAGCAACGCGGACGTGCTATTGTGGCCAATATGGCCGTTCGGGAGGGCCCTGAAAAGTCCAAAGGAGGATGCATGCTGGAGGATACGTTCCACCAGGGCTGTGGTAACTTCAGGCTTGCCCACAGACGCTGAGATGGCGTCGTAAGTAGTCGTGCCCTTCAGTGGGATGTGGCTGGCGAACTTGTGCTTTAGGGCAACCTGCAAGGTGGCTGATGCGCAGTGATCGAAGCTGAGCGTGACAAGTGTATCGCGAGGCCCACGCACGAGTCGAATGATCTGCTCGGCTGCATCGACAAGCGTGGACCTGGCCGAGAAATAGGTGGCATTGGCTGAGTTGAGCTCCACGTTTGCTGTCTCAGCCTCAAGAGAAGGCTCAGAAAAGCCACGCTTCGACAAAAATTGGCGGTATTGATCAGAAGCTGATGTCAAGATTGAGACAAGCTCGGAGAGCTCTGTGGCTTCCACGCGACTGGGCATGATGAGTGTACGATGCGATGGCTGTCAAGTCTTTGCAACCTTGAAAGTGAAATTCTGTTAGTGACCAGAGAGTAAGTTCTCACTTGTAGTCAAGCATTTCGAGGTTGACAATAGCGTTGTACAAGTACGCCTACACGGTAAATCGAAATGACATGTCGCGGAATCGCGACCTGAAGCAGGCAGTTGGTCTAGCTTCTTCGCCTGTATCATGGCAAGAGAATTGTCTACGGCAAGCTGGTGACATGTTTGAGCCTCGGCATACCCAGGAGCACAGCGTATCGATCGCCCCACGAGAATCGCGAATACGCTACCTCAGACATGGCCTTTACTGAATTCCCGTGTTCGGTGAATGCAAATGTTGGCCCTGATCAAATTTCCGACTGGCAGTAAATAGCGTAAACTTAGCGGATAGTACATATCTTACCTAAGTAGATAAATTTGGATGGTGTGTCGAACCCGGGAATCATTTGGACCGAACTTTATTCGCCGGAACATGGCCCGACAGAGTTACCGGCTAGTCAGTCTGGGACAGTCCCAGGAAAATTCTCCGCTAATGGGATCCCAGGGCCTGTGAAATTGGTCTCTCCCTATTCCAACGTGCAGAAAACTGCTATGCTAGTTTCGGGGTTCTCAAATATTTGAACGAAGTCGTGGCAATCAAAGTTCCCGAGAAGCCCAGAAACAGGATTGAGCTATACGATCCTGGCCTGGGCACACAGATGACTGCTTCTCAGATTGAAAATCTTTGTCTCCGTCCTGATAAGCCACTGACAGGCACTTGACTTGTGCGAGTATTGGGCAAGCCAAAGTGCCTTTAGAAGGCTGAGATTGAGGATTACACAGGGCACCTTGGCATATCAGGATCACGCTGTAAGCTTGGACGAAAGTCACCGCTTTTGAAAGGCGATGTAGGGATCAGCGATCCCAAGATAGTAATTTCACCTGAAGCCTATTGTCAGCTTGTCAGGTAGACAGAATATGTGCCAAAGACCTTGAGGTCTACCCTCAATGAACGAGAATGAATGAAATTCAGTCAGAAGAATGTTCAACGGATTGTTGTCAATTTCATATCGATTGAATCTGTGTGCTTCCAGGTATGGTGGTGATAGCCAAATATTGTACACTGGCCTTGTTTCTTTTAATCATACCTAGGTGCACGAGGTCATAACATTTCAGACGCGGATCTCGGTAGAGGTGATTATTGAATGGAAACTCAGTTATGGAAGTACTTAGATAAGGACAGACAGTATGTTGTGTAATGAAGAGAAGGAAGAAAATACTCCAATATCACAATCCTGCCCAAGTTTGGCACTCAGCCAACGATTTCAATCCAAACATCTTTTTTGAACCAATCTCGCTACGCACAATGCTAATATGTGCACGCTTCCTCATGTCCGCCTCAAAGACTCCTACACTGTCTTCCACTGGTGATCCGTTCCATGAAATAAGTACCTTTGCCAGGTTGGCTGCATCGCAGATTGCGGTGTTTGCGCCGACACCACCACAGGGGCTCATCGGATGGATCGCATCACCGAGCAACGTCACCCACGCTGAGGGCTCCCAGACGGGGACATCGGCGACCTGGGACGCTACGCGAATAAGTGTAGCCTGAGAAGTATCCTGTAGCTCCAGCACCGAGCGTAGCGAGGGGTGCCATTCTGTTGTGACCCGCAGTGCCAGGCTAGATGCTTGGGAATTCAAGTTATTGCCATTGGCAGCTTCTCGCTGGAGCAGGGCAGATTTAGGAGAGGTGTGCACACCGTTAACCCCAGTTTGTCCGCTGTCACCTAGTGGAAATCGCTTCTCGGGCCCGATGAGAGCCCAATACACGTAGTCTGCCGGAAGCTGCTGTGCGTGGGCCTGGCGGCTGTGCTCACTGAAACGGATTGGCTCAAGAAGTAATGTGACGGGCGTCTCGCCTATGATGCAGGACTGTAACATGGGGGCGCTGTCTGACACGACCGTCATCCAACGCAAGCCCTTCTCAGGGAAGCGATCGAGCAGGTCTGGAGTCATTTGTGTCTTTCCGTAGATACATATTGCCCCTGTATCTTTGAAAGAATGTGATGGTAGGTGTTGCCGTCGAACTGCTGAATGCAGTCCATCAGCGCCAACTATGAATCGTCCCTGGACCACTTCGCCGTCTTTGAACGTTACTGAAACTTTGTTTGAGTGCTCGTCAATTGTAAAAGTGTCAAGGTCCTTGTGGAAAAAGATACGATCCGAGATTCCCTTTGTCAGGGTCCTTCGGAATGTCGCACGGTCGACCGTGTAGGTCGGAGATAGACCAAGGGTTCCACTCAAGCCGCCCCCGGAGCGGCTGTGCGTAATTTTGCCGCTAAAGGGACTGAAGTTTGTTTCTCCCACGCTGAGAATGGCGCATGAAGTTTGGAATTCTTTATAGATGGCCTCTGGGAGGATATCCGCGAGTGCCTTAGACGCGTCGGCCTGAAGTTTGAGACGATAGCCCTGAGGGCGCGAATCCAGGGCAGCATCGCGCTCGAAGACACGGAAAGGGATCCGGGCCTTGTTAAGCGCTTGAGCAAGACATAGACCGCTGATACCAGCCCCGACGATGAGCACTGGCTGATCATGGAGCTCTTCAGTGGCCTTCGGGGTAAGTCGTGTTGGGTCTGTCATTCCGGCCGATGGCTCGGCGTCCTTCAGACGCGCTGTCAACACGCCCATTACGCTGTCGTCAGGCATTGTAACATTGGAGAGTACCAACCCAGCCTGTTCAAGTAGCGCCTTCCATTCTTCCATTTCTCGTTCCCGGGAATTGAAGACTTGTCGCATCATCAGGTCTCTGACTCGAAGTCGCTGTTCATGCCGGGCAGTTGTGGTTCCTGTCTGAGGCAGAACCGTGTCCATCACGACGATGCGTGCGGCCGGGTTCCGCTCAAGGACATGACGCAGATGCTTGAGGATGATAAGTGCTTCCTTGTCTGGCCAATCATGAATGATCATCCGTAAGAAGTATACATGTGCGTCAACCACTGGCTGCGGTTGGAAAAAGTCATGCGACATAAAGTTTATGCGGGACTTAATGGTAGGATCGATACTGGTGTCTGTGTCGAAAGACTGACGCGCTGTCTCAACCGCCTCTGGCAGATCCTGAACAATGAACTCCAAGCCGTGGAACTCTTTAGCGATCTCAACACAGAGCTGGCCGTGTGAGCCGCCGATGTCGACGACCTTGGAACCCTGTGGAAGACTACCCCAGTCGAAGCTCCGGACAGCATGGTGAAGGCTCCAAGGTCGTGACGCAGTGATACTGCGCATGTAGCCCGAGAATAGGGCAGTCATGTCAGGTGTCTTCTTGAGATAGTCGAAAAAATTGTCCGTGGTGTCCATAGCTAGGCTGAAAGCCACCTCGTTCTTAGCCTCTGCTTTGGGCCAGGTGCGAGTTGCATCAGCAAACTTGTATGCCACAGGCATTGAGTAGTCGAGCATCCAGCGTGCCCAAGCCACAAAACTCTCATCTTGGACCAGCTGGGCCGAGGCATGAGTGTGTGCGATGCCAGGCGAGGATGATTTGGATTCTTCCAAGAAGCCATTGACGGCCGCCATTCGTGACACACTTTTGAGATGGCCTTCGGGGACACCAGCCTTGGACGCCAGGCTGGAGTAATCGATGGGTTTTCCATCGAGAGGAAGGTGCTTCAATACATCGAGATCAAGGAGCCACCGCACACAAGTCAGCTCTTGGTACTACAAAAGACGAGGGCGATTAGCTGCGCGAGTTCTGTAAGATAGAAATATGTCAGGTTTCTTTGTGAGAACTAACGCTATTCGCCAGGTGATCTAGATACTCCTCAGGCCCGGTGAGAAGCTGAATTAGTCTGGTGGCAGCATCAATGAGCTTCTTGCGCGGCTCATGGGACAGTTGAGCGTGCTTCTTGTGTGAACCATTTTCTCCATTAGCGGATGCAACGTGGTCACTGTTCAGCTCGCGGAAATATTCTGGTCCACTTGATAAGAGTGCGTCCAGGCACCGCTCGATAGCCTGCTTGTTTGCGATCATGCTGAACAAAAGTCGTACTAGAAGGAACGGGGGTAAGTTTTGCACGGTATCCTGGGAATGAGCGGAGGATGTGGCGAGATCCAACTATAGGCACGGTAAGGGGAGGCTCACATTGGCGGGGAGGGTGCGAATTTGAGCCGAGCAACTCAAGGTACCTAGGTATGCGGTTGCCGATATGTTCTTCGGCGACTCTGACAATTAGTAGCAATCGCACTACAGCCAAGCTTGGACACTGGTGAGCGAGTCACCCCTGAAAGAACAATCTGCGCGCCGGGCGCAGTGTACCTCACAACCTAGACGGGATTAATTGGGGGCGCGAAGGGGCTGCCATGTAGCTCTTTCTCCTATCTTAACGATTGCCGCAGCCTCATCATTTAGAAGACAGCTGCAGGTTACAGCCGAGTTCTCGTTCCCCGAGTTCGAGATGCAAGGCTAAGACATATATCCAGTACAAACTTCAAGCTTCCATTGAGCTCGATGCCCTTCAACTCGGCTGGGGACGTGAATCGGACAATTGTCCTTGCATCTCAACATGCCTACTTCTTTTCCAGATGACCGATTGTCCGTCTATGTTTTTGGCGATCAGACATACGATGTTGCAGACACGCTTCTAAGCCTTACGCAGACTCGTGATGACATCCTGCTCCTTGACTTCTTGTCGCGCAGCTGTAACGTGCTCAAGTACGAGGTATCCCAACTGCCAGCACATCAGAGGGAGAGATCCCCGCCTTTCGCCAGCCTCGCCGACTTGGTGCCACTATATCGGCGTGGAGCTCTCAATACAGCCTTTGTGCAAGCCTTAACATGCATTGCACAACTCGGGCTATTTCTTGGCCGGGTGTCCAGTGGGTGCCAAGAGTATCCCTCGGAACGGAACTCGGTCTCCGTCGGCATCTGTACGGGCGCTCTCGCTGCTGCGGCCGTGAGCAGTGCCCACAGTGCAACCAGTCTGGTTTCACCGGTACGTACTCAACACTCACATCATTTACTGAATATCCTTGTTGACTTCGTATTCTCAGGCGCTTGAGGCTATTTCTGTAGCGGTCCGTCTCGGAGCCTTAGCCTGGGATGCTGCAGATCGTATCTCACATGGCCAGCTGGAAAAGAAGGACGATGATGCCTTTCCCACGTGGTCTTGGGTCACCACAGGCTCAACTGTGGACGCCATGGAGAAAGCCTTGGAGCAGTTTGCTTCTCAAACGGGGCTGCCCTTGACTGCAGTTCCCTATGTTGCTGCTACAGGGGGGACAACCCAGTCGGTAATCTCTGGCCCACCCAGCATTGTGCCTCAATTCCTGGCATCAACTCTTGGGAAGTCCGTCGCCAAAACTTCAATGCCTATACGAATCACAGCGCCATACCATTCTGGTACGCTCTATAGCAAAGAAGATTTGTCACGCGTTCTTCTCTCGAAATTTTCCAAGGATGCATCCATCCCCTTGCGACTACCTGTCCTCTCTGCTTGCTCAGAAGGACAATACCCAGATGGGCGCAAGACTTTCACAGACGCCCTACAGATGGCAATCCAGGACTGTATGACGCGCCGTCTCGCCCTCGACAGTTTGCCGGCCCGAATCGCCCAACACGTGAAAGTAATCAGAGAAAAGCTTGCCCATCAAAAAGATTACAAACAGTCGATGGCTGTCGAGATTCAGCCTGTGTCCTTCCAAGGTGCAGATAGACTAGGCATTTTTGTTTCACAGTCAGTCGACTCGGATGCCGACTCAGATCCCTCCACTTCCGTCAAATGCTCTGTGACCGTTCGTGAGCGGTGGCCGCTGTCTGTCGACAACTTCAAGTCAGACCCACAGCGTCGTTTAAACTCGACTGCCAATTCCCGCCTTGCGATATTGTCAGCTTCGGGCCGCTTTCCTGGGCATGCCGATACCATGGATGAGTTCTGGAATATTCTGTTGAGCGGAATCGACACTCATGAGATGGTTCCTCCTGAGAGGTGGAACGCGTCTGCTCACGTCGGCAACACTTCAGCCAAGAATGTCTCTGGCACCGGATTTGGGTGCTGGTTGCATCAGGCTGCTCAATTTGATGCGGCCTACTTCAACATGTCGCCTCGCGAGGCTGCCCAGGTCGACCCTGCTCAGCGTCTAGCTCTTCTGGCGGCCACTGAGGCATTGGAACAAGCAGGCATCGTCCCCAACCGTACACCATCGACGCATAAGAAGCGCGTGGGCGTCTGGTTCGGATGTACCAGCAACGACTGGATGGAGACGAACAGTGCCCAGAATATCGACACCTATTTTATACCGGGAGGAAACCGTGCCTTTATCCCTGGCCGTATCAACTACCACTTCAAATTCAGCGGGCCAAGTTTCACCATCGACACCGCCTGTAGTTCTAGTCTCGCGGCCCTTCACATGGCCTGCAACGCGCTGTGGCGAGGTGAAGTCGACACGGCTATTGTGGGTGGCACCAATGTCCTCACAAACCCCGACATGACCGCTGGCCTGGACCGCGGCCATTTCCTCTCGCGCACCGGAAATTGCAAAACCTTTGACGATGGAGCTGACGGGTATTGCCGCGGAGAGGCGGTGGTCACCATCATTCTGAAGCGTCTTGACGATGCAGTCGCAGATAAAGACCCTGTCCAGGCCTGCATCCCTCCTCGAGGTATTGCCACGAATCACAATGCCGAGGCGGAGTCCATCACCAGACCTCATGCGGCTGCTCAGAAGGAACTCTTTGAGCATGTTCTGAACGCCACGGGCGTTCGCGCCTCGGATATCAGTTACGTTGAGATGCATGGCACAGGGACCCAGGCCGGTGATTTCGGAGAGACAACATCAGTAGTCACAACGTTATCACCGATCGACTCTCTTGGATACTGCCTGAGGCCTGATGATCAGCCTCTCCATATCGGAGCAGTTAAATCCAACGTCGGCCACGGCGAGGCTGCTGCTGGCGTCACCTCCCTGGCTAAGGTGCTGTTGATGTTCAAGCACAATACCATCCCGCCACACATTGGAGTCAAGACAAAGTTAAACCATCGGCTTCCGAACTTGCAATCGCACAACACACGAATTGCCACGGCGGCCACTACCTGGGAAAGGCCGGAGCATGGCATGCGGCGTGTTCTCTTGAACAATTTCTCCGCCGCAGGAGGCAACACTGCCATCATTCTCGAAGACCCCGGTCACCATGGTATTCCGAGGCGTGTCTCTGGCCCGGATCCAAGACGATTCCACGTTATCACTATCTCCGGCAAGACTTCGGAGGCATTGCTAGCGAACCTTCGAAACACGGTTGCATGGATTGACAGAACAGCATCAACCTCTAGCGACGTCAACATCCTGGCCAAGCTCTCATACACAACCACCGCGCGTCGTATGCATCACCGCTACCGCGTGGCCGTCACGGGAACGGACCTGGGCCATGCCAAGACCCTCCTGCAGAAGCAGATTGACAGGCGCTCAAATGGCGAGAAGAGCAATCCGATGCCGGCAAAGACTCCACGTTTCGTCTTCTGCTTCACTGGCCAGGGCTCTCCTTACGCTGGGATGGGCGCAGACCTCTTTGCGCGGTTCGCATCCTTCCGCGCAGACGTTCGGCGGTACGACCATACGTGCGTGCAGTTGGGCCTGCCGTCGATCTTGTCATTCTTCACGACGGATAGGGAAACAGGCTCTCTGGACGGCATTTCTCCAGTGGTGCTACAGCTATCGCATGTATGCTTCCAGATGGCTCTCTTCCGTCTCTGGAAGTCTCTTGGTGTTGAGCCAACGTCCGTGGTTGGCCACAGCCTCGGCGAATATGCCGCCCTATACGCGGCTGGGGCTTTGACACAAACGAGTGTGATCCATTTGGTGGGACGCCGTGCCGAACTTATGGACAAGTATCTCGACGCTGGTGCTCACACCATGCTGGTAGTCATGGTTGGTGAGCACAAGATCGCGTCGACTTTGGCTGGCCATACTGTCACGTACGAGATTTCTTGCCGCAATGGCAAGAACAATACTGTCATCGGCGGCACAGCGGCGCAGATCAGCGCGGCAAAGACGATACTTGAGGCCAGCGGCATCATGTGCCACGCTCTTGATTCCCCTTTTGCTTTCCACACTTCTCAAGCGGATCCAATCCTCGATCAGCTGTCACGTGTCTCAGAGGCCTGTCCAATTCAACAACCCACCGTTCCGGTCATCTCGCCAACTCAGGGGAAGGTCCTACACTCTGCTGAAGATTTTGGCCAAGGCTACTTCGTCAAGCACTGCCGTCACCCAGTCAACATGCTTCAGGCCTTGACAAATGCCAGCTCCGAAGGTTTGATTGACGCAAAAACCGTGGGCATCGAGATCGGGCCGGCGCCAGTCGTCACGCGCATGGCCAAAGAAGTCATTGGTCCATCAATGCAGACCTTTGCCTCGGTGCACAAGGCCATGGATACATGGCAAGTCCTCTGTGAAGCTCTCGCCGGCATATACACCTTGGGACATTCAGTTCTTTGGGATCAGTACCACAACGACTTTGCAATGTGCCACGAGGTTCTGCAGCTTCCGGCGTATGGATGGACGCTGAAGAAATACTGGCTGCAGTATGTCCATGACTGGAGCCTCAGGAAGGGCGATGCGCCTTTTGTTGTCAATTCGAACCTGGCCTTTTCTGAAATATACAAGGTCCAAAAGAATACAATTTCTGCGTCGGCAGGTGGGGAGGTCATCGTTGACCTTGACCTCAACCATATTGGCGTGCACGATATGGCACAAGGACATAAGGTTTACGGTGTTCCCTTATGCACTCCGGTAAGATCACCTCCGAAGCTCAGGTGTACGTCAACGAGCGATGTATTGCCGGAGACTAATCTATGCTTCTACCGACTCTATAGTCCGTCTACGCAGACATTTCTATGATGATTGGTAATTACACAAAACAGATACTTGGCCTCGATCGAGACAAAATGGCCACGGAAATAGCAGACATGCACATAATGGCCGCACTTGTTGCAAACGATGCTGGCAATGAGCAGACCCTTCGCACCTCGGCCAAGTTAGATCGGGAGACGAAGTCCCTTCTGTGCTCTTTCCTCAGTGTCGACGTAAGTCCAAGACATAAGAGCGGTGCTGACATACCCGTATTGAATTGCACGGAGTTACTGACACTTTGATCAATCTTCACCTGCAGAGCAATGGAAAAGAAACACAGCTTCATGCAACTTGTATTGTACGGTTTGCTGAGCTGAAGGCAATCAAGATGCAGTTTGAAGAGGCCGCATTCACCGCCCGAGAGCGTATTCAGACTCTGGCAGATAAATCGAGGGAGCCTGGCGGCAACACTTACCGCTTTAGCACGGCCATGATATACAAGATGGTTGGCCAATTGGCTGACTTCGCGCCGAAGTACCGCGGACTCAGCGCAATCACACTCGACAACGACGCCCTCGAGGCCGCGGGTACGATCTCATTCCGCGGCACTGTCTCGGATGGTGATTCCCTGTGGTTCATGAACCCAGCATACTTGGATGCCTTCTCGCAGCTGGGTGGCTTCGTCATGAATGCTAATGAGGATGTTGATCTCGACAAGGAGCTATTCGTCAACCACGGGTGGGCATCCATGAGGTTGTTCAGGTCGCAGCTTGACCCCAAGGCAACCTACCACTCTTACGTAAAGATGAACGAGGGCAAAGACAACTTGTGGTCTGGAGATGTCTTGATCTTTGACGAACAGTATGAGCTTATAGGTGTTATTGGTGGCGTCGCGGTAAGATCTTCAATTTACTCCTGGTTACATGGATTCCGATGCTGACTGTCGTGATGTCGATAGCTCCAAGGAGTACAGAAACGGTTGATGGAGTACATCATCAAGTCTGCCAACAAGAAAGTCTCAGGCGCTATTCCCCCTTCTCGGGCGTCGGACTCGACTCCGGTCACAGTGGAAATGAAGAAGTCGTCTACGAAGCCAGTGGTCAAGGTTGAAATACAGCCCGACCCTGCTGTCGTCATCATTAAGCCACAGGAGGCTCCAGGGACGCCTGGCTGCGACCCATGGCACACAGTCCTTGAAATCCTGTCCGAAGAAAGCGGAGTAGACAAATGTGATCTGGGTGACGACGTCAGCCTGGCGGATATCGGCATCGACTCTCTACTGTCCTTGGTGGTCTGCGGTAGGCTTCGTGATGATCTCGATGTGGACCTTCCTGATGGGGCATTGTTCCAAGAATGCCTCTCTATTGGCGACATCAAGAAACGCGTTCCTGGAGCGGGGACAGCAGCCATGTCCGGAAACCTGACGCCACCATCGTCTGAGCAAGACTCTTTGGATGGTCAAGATATCAGCCTGGAAGACACCAATTACATTTCCAGCGATTCGGAGACTACCGAGTCAGACTTTGCTGCATCGCCCTCTGGTTTCATCTCAGACGAGACCCCTCTGACGCCTTCGGTTTTCTTCAAGAACGACAAGTTTATGCCTGTAGTCACCACCGTTGAGCTGAGCCCCGACGAGGAGCCGATCAAGCCGGCCTGGTCGCTCTATCTCCAAGGCTCGCGGAAGCGGTCAAGTTCAACACTTTTCCTCTTTCCAGACGGCTGCGGCGCAGCAACATCCTACATGGACCTGCCGCCCGTGTCCCCCTCACTGGCCCTGGTCGGCTTCAACAGCCCCTTCATGAAAACGCCGCATCTCATGTACGAGCATACCCTCGCCCAGGTCCTGCACTCGTACATGGCGGGTATCCGCGCCCGTCAGCCCCACGGACCCTACCACCTGGGCGGCTGGTCCGCAGGAGGCATCCTCGCCTACGCGATCGCCGCGCAGCTCCTGGCCGCGGGCGAGGCTGTCGCCTCGCTGACACTCATCGACTCGCCGCCGCCGGACCGCGGCCTCGACCACCTGCCCGAGCGCTTCTTTGCGCACTGCACGCGCGTCGGCGTCTTCGGTACCGAGATGGCAAGAGGCCAGAGCGAGGGCGGCGGGAATGACAACCACAAGACTGTGACGCCCCCCGAGTGGCTACTCCCGCACTTCCGCGCCACCATCGACTTGCTGCATGACTACCACGCGCCCCCGTTGTCTGCGCGGAACACTGCTGTGCTGGACATGAAGGTGTCTATCATATGGGCTCAGGAGTGCGCGCTTGATGGTGTGCGGTATCCCAAACTACCGCCGAGAGAAACCGGGCAAGCCGAGGATGAGGAGGGAGTTAAGTTCCTCTCTGAACCGCGTGTTGACTTTGGCCCCGGCCGATGGGCTGGACTGTTCCCTCCCGGTGTGAGTATTAGCACTCATACTGTGGAAGGTGAACATCATTTCAGCATGATGCGCGGCGCTGGTGCAGAGAGGTTGGCCCAGCTCATAGAGGAAGCCACGGGTTGTAGGGCTTGAGCTACAGCCCCCATGACACCTGTATTCCTTTGTCCGACCACATTCTGAAACCTGTAGGTTCCGGGCTTGTTGGAATTGTCGTTTCACTTTTCCTTTTGTCTTCAGCTGAGAGCTTTCTGCAATCTAAGTCTTTTCAAGCAAGCACAGACCAATACTAGTAGTCGAGCTTTGTGAAAGTACATACTGTATATAGCTATCAACGGTACTTCACAGTCCAATCGCTTGAGTGCCACGCCTGGGAGGCTCTGGGAATATTATTCGATGACAAAACTACCGGCCAAGTCCCTCAATCTCGAAGACTTCGCCCATATCGTGAAGATAAAATAGGTGACGAATCTTGGCGCTTACTTCATCGCCTCTCGTTTCACCAAAGCCCCCTTCACGACTTGGTGATTTTTTAAGTACTATTGCAAGTGTCTTGGCAGTGACTCCTTTTTTACGGTAATTTAACAAGAGCTTTAGACCAGTCTGGTCATCCTGTTCGTGCTCGAGCACCGCGAAGAGGAAATTGTCCGTGACATCGAACCCTTCGTCTTGGCTCTCAAGGTACTCCTGTATGGTCTTCAGACCAAAGACCCGACCGAGGCGCATTATTTCCCCAAGAAGCTCCGTGTAGAAATTGCCCCGGTTCCATTCTCTTTTGAGCAGTATTGATAGAGTGGATCTCGCCAGGATGCCGTTCTTGGCAGCCTCCACCATTTCACGACTGATAACGAAGTCGTTGCCTGCCCTCTCAAGCAGGAGCTGAACAGTGTCCGTCAGTTCCTCAGCACACAGCCCGGTTTGCGGCGACGCCCGTAGAATTCTCAGTATCATCTGCCCTGTGACTTTGTCCTTTGGTTCAAGGTGATTTAACAGACGCTCGACTCTGCCCCTCAAACTGCAGGTTTCGCGGACTTCCAGGGAGAACGTGTCACTTGTTCCTCTTTGGTCAATCTTGCCAACCCATATCTCGTGATGATATGGTATCTCAAGAATTCTTAGCAATGTGGATGCTGTCGCCGGGCCCACCGCACCTTCATCGGTCAGTTCGTATATTGTGACTGCTGGTTGTTGCATCGATATGTGAGGTTCCCCCTGGTCAAAGGGACCCCGGCGAGATATGGTGCGCTGTGCGGACATGGTGGGATCCGAAGGCATGTACAGGATTCTGACCAAGGACGTTTCTAAATCATTGCACTTTTGGTTCATAAGATTGAGAAGAAATTCTCCACATGACCAGTGGCCGTTCGAAAATGCCCATTTCCAGGCTTCTTCTCCGTCAATGTTGATGTTCCATGTGGCACCCCCTTCAAGCAGTTGGGTCGCTGCTGCTTCGTGGTGATTGACTAGTGCAACGATCAGGGGTGTGCGACCGGAGCTGTCGGCGGCATCGATGTCAAATTGCTTGGCCATAAGCATCTTGATGGAGTTCTGCGCCCCGCACTGTGCTGCCCAGTGCAATGGCGTCCATCCGAAGTCATCACTGGCGTCCGCGGTCACCGGCCGGTAGTTCATCAGGTTTTCCAGTATACTGATGTTGCCTCTTTGCGACGCGTACGAGAGTGGTGTCCTTCGTTTCGAGTCAAAAGCGAGAGGTTGAGCATTGTGCTGCAGTAAAATTCGAACCACATCAGCATGGTCATTCTCTGCAGCATAACTCAGTGGCGTCCGCTTCGATTCGTCTTCTGAGTCGACATAAGAACCGATTGCTAAGGATGACTGCACGATCTCTGGGCAGCCTCTCTCAGCCGCCCAAGAAAGCACTGTGCGGCCCTTTTCGTCTGCAAACTTGGAGTCTTCGGCGATAAGTGCAAGGCACAGAGATAGGCGATTTGTAAACAAGTACCGCACCACCTCGGAGGCCGGGGCTTCAGATTGGATGATTTGAATGTCCCATTCTTTGGAAAGCTTGGTATATTGACCCACCATCTCTCTTATCTCGTCTGGGCATGGCTGGGATGCCTTCGCGTGTGTAATGTCTTTGAGCCATGACGCACCTCGGCGACCAGCATCTCGGATGTTTCTTCTTTTCTCACAGTCTCTCTCCAGAAGGCATCTTCGCCAAGTGCAGCGATAGAACTCTGCCAGCTCTAGAGTAGCCGTCCTCAAGCTCGAGTCCTGTTGTTGCTGAGCATGCGCTTGGAGACTGACTTGCCGTGCCCACTTCAGATTTTTTTCGGCCTCATCGAATCGTCCCGATAGCATACTCTCTTTGGCGATGTTGTAAACTTTGGGCAGTATCGCCGTGGGTACGGGGAGCTTTGATCGTCGGCTTAATATTGGGATCAGAATTGAGTACGCGTCCTGCTGTGATCCGAGGCCGCTTGAAACCACAGAATCCGCAAGTCGAGATATTACATCGTTGGTCAGGTAAATTCTGGTACTGTCTTCCACTCGAGGCTTAGTGATCCCGCCGAGCGATTCCAGTGTGGTCGCCATTGCCCCTATAAAGTGTTGATAGACTTCCTGAGCACAAAGAATAGGGGTTGAAAGCTTCGAGCCAACTGTCAATGCTGACATTTCATTCGAAAGACGGGTCGCTGGCCAGCCAAATAGACGAATGAGCTGTTTTGTCGAGTTACACCGACCAAGTTGAGGCTCAAGACTTTTGTTGTCACCGCTCTTTTTCCAGACCGTGGTTGCGCCCAATGGGTTCTTATTCTGCTTTAACTCCCACGTCTGGTTGGTCGTGAATGCAAACAGATCATTTGACCAAGTATCTAACTCATTTCGAGCCGATACGAGTTCCTTTTCTGAAGCTCCCACGGCAATGACCCTCGCCTTCCGCACTTCTGATGCAAAAGATGTCTTGAGGCCAGCGTCGTCTTCTTGTTCAAGCTTGTGATCCGAGACTATTGACCAATTCCAGAGGCTTAGAACTGCTTCAAGGGCATTCCGATCAACTTCCCATACCGCTGAATGGATGTCACTATTGAAATCTGGCTGGCGTATGAAAATGTGAATTTGAGATTCCAGAGAGCCCCGAAGCGAGGGGGCCATGACGTTCAGACTGACTGCCAGTGATCTTGCTTTCCTCCATTTTGGATGGATTCTGCAGTGGGCGAAAATAATTGAAGTACTGGACTCGATGGCCATCTTGAGCTGCTGGGCTTGTCGTCTTGATGGAATGAGTCGTTCACCCCAGTCCGCAGGGCCTCTGGACTTGTTGACAGTTGAGTGGCTTGTCACTTCAGCAAGCCTGGAGCGGTAATGAAACAATCTTTCCGCAGCGCATGGCTGAATCCGCTGAGGTGAGAATAGTCCATACTCAAGCTTCGAAAGACAACCAGATCTAGATTGCCAATGTGCTTCGGCCAGCCTCAAGTCTTTCTCCCGCTCTTTGTCGTGAGGTCGTTCATCGGTGTTTGAATCTTGAAAGGAGCACAGAAGAGCGTTGCCGTTCTCTTTCTGTTCTATCACCTCTACAAACGCCAGAGGATCAAGGCATGGCAAAGTGCTGACGGATTGACGGGGGCTCACGGATGCCAAAGAACTGGCATCTTTGGTAGGACCGGCGCCGTCTTCCCCATCGTTGATTGAACTGCAAGCCTTAGAGTCATCCTGCGGCGAGGGGCCGCTGACAAGAAACCACGGACCACCATCCTTGTGACTCGAACCATAGGTCATCTCAATCGCTAACCAGTCTAACTCGTGGCCTTCGACCTCATCGGGCCGATCTCGTAGCAGGTTCTGTTCCTTTTTCAATCTCCCTGTGCGCAGAACTGAGCGCATGATGCTCATAATCAGTATCGCGACTAGCAGAACCATTGACACAGATGAATGCATCGCCCTGAGGCCGACAAATTGCAGACTGAATCCAAGGATGGTTGATCCAATCGCAAACCAGACTAACCATTGCTCGCCAGGTTTGGACGAACCTTTTCGCTTCCAAGATGTGGTGTACTCTGTCAAAGGCTTTGATGCATCCGAGAAGGCAAATGCGTCGTAATTTTGGTCGCTGATAGACTGATTTCCGGGTTGTACGATGTAGATGGTCGATTGAGTCCTCTCGGCACATTCCGTGCGCTCTGCACATTTGTGATCTTTGCGTCTCTTGCGGAATACGCGTTCGGCCGTGCTTCGATCTATGAGAAGAGCGCAAGAGAACATCCCACAAGACAAACTAATCGTGCCAGTAATTGTTACAGGGAAGGCCCACGTTGGCGGGGAGACCCCGTTCTTCTGCCATTGCCAAACATATGTAGCGAGGCCGCCATAGAGAATGACAAACGCCTGGGTGACTATTCCAAGTCCCGCCGCTAGCAAGTAGACCCAGGGAGGTCGCCTCGTCGTCCCAATATTGAAAGACAGGTTCGGATTTGGTGCAAAGTTGACAGTCCCGTGCGTGGGTCTTTCGATATCATGCCGCTCGCCGACTTCTTCCCACATCGAGGTCTCGATCGTTTTCCCCTCCAAATATTCCTGGGAGAGGTAGATGCCTTGTCGAGGTCTTTTCAGACGGCCTTGCCTATCACACCGATAATAAAAGTCGTCTGCTGCAGGATCATGCACCACTTCGAGAATCTTTGGTCGGCCGAATACTCGGACAATGGCGCCTCTGTGATACAGTTCACAGACGTCTCGGCTCGTCGACGAGCAGAGCTCCGCCTCGGCAACTCCTCCACCCTCCTGCGCCCGGCCGATGAAGGCACGTAGGGAGGGACCGCCACACACGCGAATAACGGATACTACAGCAGTGACGATACCGAGTGGTGCCATGGAAAAGATCAAGTTATCCCAGATCGAGGTCGATTCGCTGAGAAATTGCTGAGTAACTTGTTCTCCGAAGAGAGCCAGCAACGGTGACAGGTCGGTTGCGAGGTTGTTCGAGAAGTCGTCCCACCAATCAGCTGCCGTCACAGGCAATAGAAGACAAGAGGCCACGAATAAGTGAGCATGGACGGATTTCATAGGTAAGACCATTGTGCAGACGGTCCATGAAAGCGAATCTCATTGTCATTGATGTATACAACTCGTAACATGGTACAATTTGGGATGCGTAAGGTCAGAAATGTCATTGCTGCTCCGACGCGGTAGAAGTTGAGGGAAGGGAGACGGAAGTGGAAAAGCGGTGGATCTGTGCGTAGGACCAAGTGCAACCTTATAGAACAATTTAACACCCCTTTACCATCACCTTTCTCAAATGATTGATACATTCACCCCTCAGCGGCTCAGATAAGTGACATTAGCCCCAGGCAGAACACTCAATTTCCCAGCCGGCTGTCGCAATCGTTGAAGATGGGTATGATCTTGTTCCGAATAGGAGGCCACGGAGAGAGCAGGCGAGGTGGCAGTTGAAGTGCACCAGCTAATTCATTTTTCATCATGCCGCTACTTGAGATCTTTCCAGAGCACACTGACACGGATGATTATGATAGATCTGCAGCGAGCTACACCTGTTTTCTTTGTTGTCGGTGTATTTGAACTAGCCTCATATGACTAAATAGTTTCCAACTTCTGTTCTCAATCTTAGTCAATCTTCGAGCTTTTATCATTTCGTATGTTACTCCAATATCGAGGACCACACCACTGTCATCGACATTTTGCAGTGTTGGGATTTCCAATTTTGTTTCTTACGATGGATCTGTGAGCGTTTCTGGACCGCGTACATCCTGTGGATGTAGGTACCACACCACCCACAGCTGTACGGTCTGCATCTGATGTTTTGGATGCACCTACTTTGAGGCGTATGACTCTCTCTGGCTGGCCGGTATGGCACAGGCTGGGCTCTGGAGCCTCGGAATCTTGTCCAACTTGTTATGTTCGACAACGAAATGAATCACTATGAATGAGCTCAGTCAAGCTACTAATCGGAATATTTTGGGATCACCTCGCTGATAATATATTTCCGTGCCGAACAGCCGCAAAGACCAAGAATCTTTTATGCAACACGAGAACATGTGCTCAGAGCCTGCATGGGTAGTATGTTCTAGACCCATATGTCGCTGCAAGCCAGATCCTTCAGTCAAATGTTATCTTTACCGAGGCTGACCTGGCTGCCTGGACTGTTCATGGTGCGCTGTCATGGGGCATATCTGGAATTGAGCCTTGGCGTAAGACCCTCCATGCCGAAATCGTCAAGCTAAGCCTCAGCTTGACTGGTGGAACCGGAGAACATGTCATTTTCCTGCGAAACAAAAGAACCTCCCTACATATGTCAAGGGTAATTGATAGGTCATCAGACGATATTGCTGTTGGAGGATTGGGCGGCAAACAACTAGTAATTCTGAATTAGGGTTGTACAAGAGCATGTTGTGTATAAGTCAAGGTGCGCCTGCCCTTTTGTATTCAGATCTTTGGCGGAATTTCGTCTGACTCCGTCAAAGACTTCTGATTTCTCAAATTTAGGGCTGCTGATTTACTCTGGGCTGCTCAGAACCATGTTTCACACTCGAGGCTCTTCTGGTATAGGGCTATTAGCCGTTGTCCTGGTCCTCACTATAATTATTCTTGCCAACCTCGACGACAATGACAAGCCCATCAACTACCGTAGCGAAGCATTTATTCCTCGTCGGGACACCATTCACAACCATCGTCCAGGCCCTCGTGGTCTCAGATACCCCGCAGGAGAGGGTCGCCGCCCATCACACGGGAGCCACACTCGCAGTGTCTCAATCTCTGCCACGCGGACCTCGTACCCACAGCCAACGCCAACCTGCTACATCCCCGGCCTTTCGGTCCCCTGGTATGAGGTCGACGCGGACGCGCTGTGCCAGTGTGACCATTACGGGTCGGATGACGGCAGCGCAACGGCAAATGCGGGTTGGTACGGCGGCAAGGCCATCTGCGGGGCGCAATGCGTGCCGCAGATCGCGAATCAGACTAGGCAGGTGAATGAGGCGAGTGGAAGCTTTACAGAGTGTATGATGGCTTGTGGGGGGTCTTTTGAAAAGACCAGGGTGAAGAACAAGAGGCAAGATGAGTACTGGTTCTGCCATGGGGTCAACTTCAAGAAGGGAGAGCTGTGTGAGTTCATTGGTGCCATTGCGTATCCCAGTTTCACAGGAGAAAAGTCCAAGGGACAGTGTTGGGACAACGGACTTACTCCGAGGGGATGATGTGACGTACCTAGGTATTTACTCGGTGGCGAGCAAAGTAGGAGAAGGAAGTGGGGATTCTGGCCGTCTTAGTTGAGAACCGTGTCAATGAAACAAGTATCTGCAGCAACACTAATCGTGGTGTTATACTTATATGGCTTCCTCGGCGTCATGATGTGGAACTTGAATGGTACGGTCTTTGGCTGAGGCGACTTAGTCAGCATGTAGCTTGTGAAGCCCCCATATTTGCCGGTGCTAAACCTCCGTCTCCCTCGTTATCAGAGCACCCAGGTCATGATCGATCCAGCCCAGCCACAATGCCGGGGTGACTTGTCCGTAAAGAGATGCCAACCAACATTTCAGCCACACAGAGGCCACCGAGAACCTGTACCAATTGTACGAAACGTAAAGTCAGGTGCGACAAGAGACTGCCATGCCAGCAATGCGTTGATCGAGGACAAGCGCACGAGTGCAAACGGGAGCTTGTTCGGGTGAGGGGTAATCTGGTCAAGAATGGACCCTCAGATCAGCCCGGCTACCGTAATTATGCCGAGATTCTGCAGGAGAATGCAATTCTTCGAGCTCTACTCGCCGGGCAGAATGCGCAGAGAATTGTTCGCTCCTCCGAGACCAACACAGAAGAGACTCTGGGGCCACACGGACACGCAAGAAGCCGTACTGAAGATGTAGTACGGCGTCTGTTCGACGAGATTGGGACCTCCTCAAGGCCGCGGACTGTGCGTGAATTGAAAGATGTCATCTTGCCTTCTCGGGACTTCAGTCAAACCATGATCGAAAATGCCATTCAGTGGACATTCTGGATTCACTTCGCATTGTTCACACCCCAGTTCCGACGCGAACACGAGGACTTTTGGGTCAGGTTACGAGGAGCGAATCAGTCCGAGTCTCTTGCGCAGATGGACCCAGCATGGACGGCAATCTACTTCAGCGTCTTGGCTTCGACACTGATGTTTATGGATGAAGATCAGACCAACGACAAACGACCACCTGGCGTTGATTTCACGAGCCTTCTTCAAAATTGGTACGAATCGGCGCTGTTGTTTCTCGACAGGGCCAACTACATGAAGAAGCCGGACTTGCGCACGCCTCAAGCCATTGCCATCCTGCACATTGTCTTCAATAACGTGGGTGACGTACACCTCCATCAGAATATGTGGACAGTCGCAATCCGTCAGGCCCAGCAGCTGAATCTTGGCTCCGACGAAGACAATGCAGACGAGACATATTGCCAACAGCAGATGAGACGCAGACTCTGGTGGACGTTGGCCATCTGCGAATGGCTACCCGTACCCTATAGACATCCCTGTTTGCATGAGGTTGACTTCTCGTGTGGGTCTTTGAGCGTTTACCACTGTGTGAAGGGACCGTACGCCTTCGGGATGTATACGGATTAAGAGCAAAGCCTCCTGACTTCTCGTGTAAGTTGCCTGATGAGGTCGACGACGATGAGCTGCAGACCATATCCGGAGGTTCAAGACTTGCTAGATCCAAGCCACGAGCGGTAAGATACCACATCGCAATGGCGGAGGTAGCGAAAGTTTACTATCAGCTTCGGTTTACGCTCAGACTACGTCAGTGGGATACTGAGGATGTTGCTCGGTTCGTATTTGGTGCAGATGAGCAACTCGCAAATCTGATATTCGACCTTCCTTCATATCTTCAATCCGACGAGAAGCCCACACTCGCCACACAAGCACGCGACGCACAGTACCCATTCATACCGTGGCAGAAGAAGAGCCTGGCTAAGGTTCTACTTTACTACCGGATGGCAATTAGTAGCAAGCTGCAGGAACACTGGCTGGATGGATCGACTGATGGTGCGAGAACGAGGGCCATCTGCATGTCTTCAGCCCGGGGTCTCATCCAGTCAACTCTGTCGGAGACTGCGGATGCATCCAAGCTTCGCCCTTGGTAAGTATCTGGTACGCAAGGATGTCAAGGGGAGTACTGATAATTCCAGGGCAATCACAATGAATACATTCACAGCCTCTGCTGTTCTTGCACTGGAATCTATGCACACAGAAGAGGATTTTACTGCTGAGATACAACAGGGACTGGAATTCCTCAAAGGTGTTCAGGCTCAAAATCTCGTTGCTGAGCAAGCGGTGAAATTCTTGGAGGGTATCATCAATAGTAGGTAGATGTTGAACAGCCATCACCTTACCTACCACCTTCATGACAAGTTTTGTTATTGAGATCGGGAATTCACACCCACAAAAGCCGAGTGTGCACCCAGGCCCTGCGAAACACCTAGGCGACTTCTTATAAGAAAGCCTCTCATAAGACAACCTCCTACAGGACAACCTCCTACAGGACAACCTCCTACAGGACAACCTCCTACATGATAACCTCCCGGAGGATGACGTCCCATAAAAGGTTGTACCACGGAAGGTTTCCCCATAGGAGCTATGCCCTATAGTATGACTTCCTATATGATAACTAGTTTGGATGTACCCTCTAATTTTGCGGGTGTGGATCCCTGCTCTGTTTTCATTCCAGGCGTCTTCCATGCCGCGAGTATGAAGTCGAAAGATCCATGAGTCCTTCTAAATTAGCTTTCACATATGAGACTACGTTAGGGAGCAAATAGATGTTTCCATTGATGAAGCTGAATGGTTGCATTATAAGTTGACCCGCCCACATTCGGACCGCCCCCCGATTCGGACCACTTTTCTCACCAAAAAACCACCAAAACTCACATTTTTATCTCCACCACACATAAAGGTATAAGAATAAAAAAAATATTATTAAATACCTTAAAATTATTATATTTAAATTAAAAATTTAAAAAAAATATAATAAGGCTATAATATTATTAAAAGATTTCTTAAAAATAATAAAAATAATTATTTTTAAATAGAATTAAAAGAGTATTTTTTTTAGATTCCTTATAATATTATTATATAGAAAGTACTCTCCTTTATTTTATAAATATTAAATTAAAATAAAAAAGAAACTTAAAGTTTTCTTTAATAAGGAAAGAAATTTAAAATTAAAACTTAAAATATCTTATTAAATAAATATAATATAATATATATCTTTTTATATAGTATTTTAAGTATAGTAATATATCTTTAAAAATTTTTATTTAAATTTTATTAATTAAACTAAAGGAGAAATCTAAAATTTTAGGATATTAAAGAATACTCTATAAATAGGTAATATCCTTAACACTTAATTTTCTCTAACTTTAAAAATACTTCTAATAATATTCTATCTTATATAGAATTCTTTAATATTTTTTTAATTAATATAGAAATCTTAAGGTATTTAATAGTATTATTTTTATTATTCTAATAAATTATATGGTGGAGATAAAAATGGGATTTTAGTGGATTTTATGTGTGAAAATTAGTCCGAATCAGGGGGTAGTCCGTATATAGGCGGGTCAACTTATGTACGGGCCTAGTGCGGCTCAAATTCCCCTCCCCGCCGTGATGAAGATCGGTATTCCATTGCGTTGAAGAGAATCAACCCACACAGCGCAGCCATAATACTCACTGACCACATGCAGTTTACATTCAACCGTGAATATAGCAGCAGGTACTTCCATACGTTCTTACGACCCATAAGGCACTACTCCTGCAAGCTTTAGCAATTCATCAGTCTCAACTGGCTCCTTGACCGGTCTGTCTCTGGCGTATGTTTCCTCCTGTCCAAGTCGAATAACTTTGCGCTCATCGCGGTAGATGTTGGCATGGGGCCAATGGGTCTAGGTCAAAATTGTGTCAGATGCGCTCCGTTGCCTGGGGAGGGTCTGCTTTTCTGGATAAGGGTGGGGGGATCGTATAGTTTACTCACCGTGTTCTTCCGATCTTCGAACAGTGCTGCTTTCTTCTGCAGGTCGTCTGGGCTTGCGTATGAGGCAGGAGAGTAGCACATATCTGTCAAAGAAGGAGAGGCGCTGTTAATCACAGGATTTCACCTTAGGAAATAGGCTTTGCCTCCTTACATAGCACTGAGCGAACCGCGTCGGTCTCTGGCAAGCAGTTGTAGTGAACAGTTCTCGAATCCCACAAGATGAGATCTCCCGGATCAGCGCAGACTTTGACCGCGGTGCAGCCTCTCTCCTTGAACCACTCGACTTCCTCTGGGGTGAATCCGAACCAGTCGGCTGGGCCCCAAGTCTCTCGCTCTGTGTCATGAGTCTTAAAAAATGCCTCGTTGAGTTGACTCGAGCCCTTCAAAACGATGAGACCTCCGTCGTTGGGACCGTTAGTGGTAAGATTAAGTATCCCTTGAACGCACTGCAGTCCTCGACGAAGAGGACTCTGGTCGACGTGTGGCCATGCCTTGACGGGCTCTCGATCTTTCACGGGAAGGGTCAAGTTGACACCATCGAAGGAGACAAGGAGGTCTTTGGTTTGCCAGAGCTTGGCGAAGGCATCGATAATTTCGGGTTCCCTGCAGTGCAAAGTTAGTGATGGTCAATGGTTTCGTGGGCTTTTGCCCAGGTGGAGTTGGTGTACATTCGAGCTTCCCAGAAGAATCTCTCATGAGCCACAGAGTATGCGTGGTACATCCCGCCCCTTTATTCTAATTAGCATCAATAAGCAGTCACTAAAACCTCTGGAAACGAACTTGATGTGTGCCGGCAGATTCTCCGGCCCCCAAGTAGTGGGATCATCCTTGTGGAAACCATAGGGGAACGTTTCAAGCCAGTCGAAGAGACTATCGAGATAATAGCCTGCTCTTTCTGGTGAGATAATACCCTTCAGCACAACATAGCCGTCCTTGATCAGCTGATCCCTCCAGTCTCCGTGCTTGATGGAAGCGTCGATCTGAGGCTCGGAGTCGTAACTGATGCTGCCCATTGTGTGGAACTGCGGGCGAAGTCAAAGATAGAGCAAGTGACTGCTTTGCGGAGTTGTAATGCGTGGCCACGATGACAGCGGCAGCTGTCTTATGTATCCTCGACAAGTTAATCGCATATCGCCATCCGAGTTCATCAATTGGAGTGGCGGCATTCTTCGGTCCGTGACTCGGCCGGAACCCCAAAGTCATGCCGCCTTATCGCGCTGCCCGGGCGAGTCACGGGCGAGCTTTTGACACCCGCGACGATATTGAGCAATAGGAGGTTCCCAAATAATAAATTGCCAACAACAATTGCCCAAACTTCGCAACCACCTATAAAGATGGCTTTCTTGAGCCACCTGCCAAACGGATTCTTGGTATTATCACGCCACATCGGACCCTTCCCGTCCAATGCCCGCAGCCATGGCAAATCCTCCAACGACCACAGCAGATCCCGGGCTGCTAGATCTCACAGGCAAATCCAGTTTGCCCTGGTGGAAAGACGGCGGTCTGAGGAAACTCATATTCTGGCAGACATGTATCTCGGCTGCTCAGATCACCGTGGGATTCGACGAAGTCATTATTGGTTCTTTCCAGGCGCTACAACCCTGGCAGGAAGGTAAGCATACCGGCCCACTCGTTACATGTGTCTGCGACACTAATATCATCCAGCCATGGGCAATCCTTCTCCAGAGATCCTGGGTCTCATCACTTGCATGGTCTTTGTGGGTGGTTTTATCGGCGCAATCTTTGCAGCGGCACCAGCTGACCGCTACGGACGGCGCTTTGCGATTCAAATCGGGTCATTTTTGGGGCTTTTTGGGTCAATTATGCAAGCAGCGGCTCCTAGCCGTGGAATTCTTATCGGGGGGCGTGTCATTATTGGTGTGGGCCTGTCCTTCACCACGACCGCCGGACCCAGCTTGCTGATTGAGCTGGCTCATCCTCGACTGCGTGAAAAGGTGTCTTCGATGGTGAGAGATTATTGTTTTCATGCCTTTGGGATTCATAGAAGATACTAATAAATGCGTGTCGACAGTTTAATGTGCTTTGGTATGTCGGCTCGATCATCGCCTCGTGGTTGACATTTGGAACTGGTCATTTGTCGAGTTCGTGGTCTTGGCGTATCCCATCCATTGTACAGGCCACCTTTCCATTGCTCCTCATGATTGCTACTGTCTTTATCCCCGAGTCACCTCGATGGCTCTGTTACAAGGGACGTCAAGGGGAAGCAAGAGCTTTCCTTGCCAAATACCATGCCAACGGCGATCAAAACGACCCCATAATCGAGCTGGAAATGCACGAAATAACCACGGCTCTGGCCCTAGAGGAACGGGGCAAGATGAACTCTTGGTCGATAATTCTCAAGTCGAAAGCTAACCGACGACGCATTGGTATCGTTCTTTCTGTGTCTGTCCTCACACTGTGGAGCGGACAGGGTGTCATATCATACTACTTCTCGCCCATCCTGGACTCTGTGGGAATCACAGACACAACCCAACAGACCGGCATCAACGGCGGTATGGCAATATGGAACCTCATCTGCGCAGCCACCGGAGCTTTCTTGGCAGACAGAATCGGCCGGCGGAGGCTATGGCTTGCTTCGTTTATAGGAATGATCTTGGCCAACATTGCTGTGACTATCACAAGCGCCATGTACGCGAAACACGGCTCTCAGGCAGCAGCTTACGGGACGGTCATCTTCCTTTTTCTGTACAATGCTGCTTTCAATGTTGCTTGCAACCCGTTGCTGTATTGCTACACGCCGGAGATACTGCCGTACAGCATGCGCACCAAGGGGCTGTCGCTGCAAGTACTGTCCGGCCAGATTATGCTGACGGTGAATCAATACGTTAACCCTATCGCGCTGGAAATAATTGGGTATTACTACTTCATTTTCTACCTTGGCATGTTGTTTCTTGGCTTGGCAATTATATACTTTACGTTTCCCGAGACCAAAGGATATTCGTTAGAAGAGTTAGGCATGCTTTTCGATGATGATTTTGACGTTCGGCCGCCTGTTCTGCACGGGAAGGATGTTGAGGACGCCGGACGGGTAGCTGAAGCCGGCGCAAAGAAAGAAGCCAAAGTGGTTGTTCTCGATTAAGATGGGAGGACACTCTGATTAGGAGTCATCGTTTGATACTCTCAAGGCATAGACTCCGTCAATTTGCAGGTCCTGAAAGTGTTCATTTGCATTACTCCCAGTCTAAGGTACTATGTGTGTACATCTCTAGTAGAGCTCTCGCGAGAGACAGTCAAGCAGATCCAGATTTCATAGCAGTTAATGCGTGGTCTCGCAGATAACATGCGCACATGAGCGACCAAATCAGATCGTTGATCTTCTGGTTGCGCCCAGGCAATGCGTGCTACCCACAGCGTCTAGTGGCATCTGTATAAACCATCTCCTACGAATCGGATTGGGCCTACCTAGACAGAGCCTTGGCGCTTTGTAAATGTTTAAATACTTACGTACGCTGATGGGTATAGAACTTAGCACTCGCCCTCACGTCTAACTACTCTCAAACTTAAGTGTGGTGTCACAATAGCGCTATCATATATCGTGAAGAATACACAGGATTTGGCTACTGGCCAGATATATAGAGTACACATGAAGAGAAGGTCCAGCCTGAATGGCATTGACTCAAGAAACAGTGGTAGTAACATCACCGCCAGCGCCGGACGCAGTGCCGCGGATCGTGCCACCAGTAATGACATCAGGACCAGGAGTCAGGTCATACGAGGTCGCTGAGCCCCAGACGCTGAAGTTGACGGCCTCATCGGTTGATTGGTAGACGCCGGGGATGCTGACCGGGGCACCGGGCATGCTGGTCGCCGAGTTGCCGGTGACCTCCAGCTGGGCCGCTGCGTAGTAGAACTCGGCCTCCCCGTTGTGGGCACCGTGCAGGGCCATGTGCTCGGCACGAACGAGATACTGGCCATTTGGGATGGTGGAGGGGATTTCAAATGAGATTCGGTCTTCCCCGTACGAGCACCACGCCGTCGACCGGAGAGACATGGCGTCTCCGACGGTGCACAAGAGAGACTGGTGAATCTTATACCACTCTCCATTGTACTGTTCGCCGGTAACGGTGGCGTCCTCGACGGGACTGACGTACACCTGGGTCGGCCCGGGGTGCTGCATTCCGGTTCCTCCGTAAGCTTGCTTCATGCCGATCTTGTCTCCCGCCTTCACGCTGTACACCTCGCTAGAGGCTACGGCCTCCTTATTGGCTGAGAAGTCTTTGTCGAGAGGGGTGATGGATCCTTCGGGGACATTCTTGAACTTAGTTGGCATGTAGGAATTTTGGTGCTTTCGGATGTAGGTATTGGACGAGCCCTGCAACTCATCGTTGACCACGAGCTGATCAAAGGTGTAGTGAGCTGAGGCAAGCCCAAGGATGGCGGAGAATAGGACAGCGGTCTTCATCATCGCGAGTCAAATCTTTTTTGAAGATGTTCAAGGAACAGATCGAATCCAGTCGACGTAGTAGAAAGCAAACACAGTTGTTGAATGACCGTTTGGAAAAGAATGAATGCAGAATACAGCTTCTTCATCGCGGACTCTCTATTCGTCCTGCAAGCTTTAAAATTCTTTGCCTTGATGTCAATAAAGGGGGAGTCACCCGAGTGACTTATCATCACACAACGCTAGACCAACCTTGCCCTGTTGCATTCACACCTGGGCAGTTGGCATGGCGGTATTTCTCCAACAGCACGCCCGCGTAGCCAGCCTCTGCTGTTCAGCATATCAATGGCCCGTGTCGGCCAACGACGCGTGGCTAACCCTGCAATTCACATAAAAAAAAGCATCACCCTAAAGGGGAGTTTTGTTTTGATTGTGCCAAGACATGCCACATGCGGCTGTCAAGACTCCACAGAGCCAGATACGAGGTCGCCCTTCCATTTTCTTGGCCTTGGTTTCAGAGCCTCCTGGCACCTAATATGACTGGGCCACATGGGGTAGAATGTTTTGCGGACCATTACTGCAATTGACATAGAGGGGCGAGCCCCGCTTAAAGGAGTCGAATCTGTCTGAATCCACGGACGGATTCGGCTGTTCCACAGATTGCAACACGGCTTTTTACGCTTGCTCCCTACATTAAGATCATCAAGATCTTACCGCACCTCTCGCATCAACCGCAGCCTCTGCAGCACCTGCCACGAAATGTTTGAAACATCAGCCAGGGTCCGAGGCGTAGGAACAAGGCCATACGTCTTTGCGGGCTGGGTCGACCCATTACCAGCAAACAAATTGAAATATATGTACGCTGCGAGACAATGCTCTTGGTATTGCAGAGCTCTTTCGGGAAAGCTCCCTCGGAAGCTTGTCTTGCAACAAGCCACAAGTATATCTTCAGCACAGCGACCTGATCGGCTACCCTTTGTAGGGTCTCTTCAAAGTTCCTAGCAGTGGCGTCTACGGGATCGGTTACGCAGAGTCTGTCACATGGGCAGTCGATGTTGGAACCCGTCCAAGTGTTATGTAACGCTCTCACGAGCGAGTACCGGTTGGCATAGCGCTGCTGTAGACGCAACGGATGAAGAAGAGGCAGCAACCTAATGTTATCTTAGTGTACAGCATCATCAACCAATGCCAAACCTCGCTGTGGATCGTCTGGTAGGATGTACATTACCTGCGGGATATTTGCAGACAGAGATCGTTAAGAAGGCCTATAGAGGTTTACCTGTATCTGGTTCCGTTTCTATTCCGTATACAGCCGTAGCCATACGCGGCGCCTTCATACAGTCGTAAACACTCAAGACCCGGGTTACCTGTATCATTACGTAGGCGGCTATCACCAAGGACGTTATCTTCTCAAATGCTTCAAGAGGCAGATAATTCATATGAAGGTTTTCCAACATACGAATACTGAAAGAGGTTACCCTATACCTTGAAAGAAGTTTACTTATCTAGTGGGACTTTATCCCCAAGAAACATTTCGCGGAAGTCGTCGTTTCATAGAAGTTTCTTTTACATACCATCACCCCTAAAGCCATAGTGTCGCGAGCTCCAAGACGACAATTTCATTGATGATTATAGATACGGATCAGGGTACTCTGTAGATCAGCGGAGCTTTTGTTTAGCCCGGAGTTCCTTGCTTCGGGATGTATACGGATTAAGAACGAAACCGGTAGTTCTTTGCTACGAGTATCATCCCCTCCCGACTGGAAGATCAAACATCCACTCGAAGCCGCAGGCCATTCGCTAATTCCGAAGGCCAATCTCAACGTCAGTATCCGCAGCCACCTCATTAGTCTCTCATTTGCATCTTTGAATCCCACCGTCGCCATCATTATGGGTGGCCCTCCGACCTCGATTCTGCTGGCGCAGCTTCTTATTCGCAGCTCTAGCATGATTTTGGTGGTTGCGCTCTCAATCCGTATACATCCCGAAGGCGTACGGTCCCTTCACACAGTGGTAAACGCTCAAAGACCCGGCGTTGAAAAAAGATACAATTCCAATAGCAGTGCAGAGAAAATACAGTACACCTACCATCACGTCGCCTCAGCCTTATGCCGCATGTCATATTCACAACACTTTGATTCCTGATCAGACTCGAATCCACTGCAAATACCGTCAATGGCTTAAAATTAATCGAGAGCAAAGCTTGAAGACACCATTGCCGTTACATATTTTCCATTGTTTTGAGATACATCTGAGTATGCTACTTGATATTACGAGCGATTATGTTCTAGGTAAATAGCCGGATAGGCTTCCCAGGAAGATATACGCCAGGATCGTTGAAGTGGAGTCCAAGATCTAGATCCGCAATGGCCTCCAACTCGTGTTGCTCGAGGTCAAACCCGATCACGTCCAAGTTCTCTGCCATTCTATCCGTGCGATTACTCTTTGGAATGACGCAAATTCCTCGCTGTGTTGCCCAGCGCAGCAGGATCTGCCCCGCAGATCTCTTGTACTTGCGGGCGAGCTCGGCAATAACAGGTTGTTCGAACAGTGAGGGGGTTTGAGCTGCCTTCGTCGGAAAGGACGGCGGAAGCTCAAGAAAAGACTGAGGTCCAAAAGATGAGTATCCTGTGACAAGCATTCCTTGATCTTTACAGAAGTCGATCAGATTGCGTTGGACGAGGTAGGGATGGTGTTCTGTACATAGAGTGTCAGTGCCAAGCGCTTCGGAAGAAGGTTGAATTGATCATACCAATTTGGAGCATGCACGGATTCACCTTGGCGTATGTGAATATGTCAAGAATTGCTTGAGAGTTGAAATTTGAGACCCCAATGTTTTTGATGAGACCCATCTGGTGGACCAACTCCAAAGCTTCCCACGTGTCACGAATCGGCGTGCGCTCGAGTCGCACTTGAGAATGCCCGTCATAGTACCAACCCTAGGATTTGGGTGTCAGGGGAAGGCCAAGACATCGCGGGTGGGAGACTTACCCTAGTACATTCCGGATTGTACTCTAATGCCACCGGGAAATGGATCAGATACAGGTCGATGTATCCGAGACCCCACTCTTCAACCTGCTGTTTCGCGACATCGATAGCTCGCTGTCTTGGAAAAAGTTAAAATCAGAATGGCAATAAGAATAAGGAAGATGATAGGAGATAGTGGCCGGCGATACTTGCTTTTGGTGGCAGGTGTTCCACAGCTTAGTTGTCACGAAAATATCCTTCCGTTCGACCAGACCTTCATCAATGGCTCGGCGAATGCCTTGCCCTGCTTCTTTCTCGTTTCCGTAATCGTATGCCCCATCAAAGAGTCTATATCCCGCCTTTATTGCCTAGAATCAAACGTTAACGGCAGAATGAAACTTGAGAATTCTATGGGGCCAAATACATTATAGACTAATTCCGCGGCAGATTCCGGGGAGACTTTCCATAATCCGAAACCCACTTGGGGGATCTTCTGGCCAGATCCGGATAGTGTCAGGTATTTAGTGTTAGGAGCCATTTTGTGTGAAATTTGACCAATCAAATTTAATACTGATATTTGTAGTTAAGGGGGATCAATTTGGCACTGCGGAGGTCGAGAGAGATGGTCTGTCGCGGCCACAAGAAGCTGAGCCTGTTGAGTACGCCTCAGCTTGATTAAGTACCCGGTGCTTGTGTTCAATGTCATCCGCCGGGAGTTTGCTACTCGATAGCTATGCCTGAGGTGTGACAGAGGTGCGTCGCTTGCCGCTGCCCCATGAAGTTAAGGTCCGAGGTTTGCATCAGCCCAGCGTCATCTAGTTCCACCCTAAAGCCAATCAGTCAACACGCGCGCTTCTGGATTCCTGTTTGATCTTTCGAGTCAAATCGAAATTCTCCACTGGAATGCCGATGTCTGGACAACGCAGCTAAAAATCGCAGCAGTTTCCTCTTTGTACGTCTACAGAAAGCTGACCAAATCTTTGCTACTGATCTTCCCACAACAGTTGAACCATCTTCCCTCTTCGCTCGCGCGGCTCCTGGATTCATACGTGTTCTCAGTCAAATAAGGGGAAAATATGGAATGCATCAAAGGGCAGACTGCGCTGATCGTATGAAGGCCCCTTTCTTCCCCACAGGTATTTCTAACAACACCTTAAAGCTAACAAGTATGCAACAGACAGGCGCGTCAATGGGGATCGGTGAGGCAATCGCCCTGAAACTCGCGGAACAGGGCGTGAACCTTGCCCTTGTGTCAAGAAGCAAGGTCGGCAGATCTAACCTTGGAATGAATTGCTTTTGGATTCGACTCACATCCTACTATACAGGACAAGCTCGAATCTGTGCGAAAGACCATCCTTGACAAGGGCTTTGGCGTTAAAATCTCAGTTCACGCAGTGGATATCCAAAACTACAATGACGTCGACAGGGCTGTGGAGTTAGCGATCGCAGAGCTCGGAGAGATCGACATACTGATCAATAATGTGAGTTTTTGATCCTGTGTGGTAGAATCATACCATAGCTAACGCATCTGTCCTTCTCAATGCAGGCTGGACTCGCGCTCGGAGCGCCGGCGAGGCTCTGGGAGCTACCTATCGAGCAAATACAGCAGATGGCAGGCACCAACATCAATGGAGTCATGTACATGTGCCACTCGGTCATACGTCGCAGTATGTGGCCGCGCAAGAAGGGCGTCATTATCAACGTGTCCTCCGTCACCGGTCTGGAGTGTCCCCCTTTCGATGGGGAGGCAGTCTATCATGCGAGCAAGGCGTTCCTGGAGGGTTTCAGCAACAGCCTACGGATGGAGACATCTGGGTCTGATATCAAGGTCTTGGTACTGCGGCCTGGATGTGTTACCACAAATTTCCATCTTCAGAGGGTCAAATTTGACCAGGCTGCAATGGACGAATTCCTCGAAGGGTATGAGCCGCTGGTCGCTGAGGACCTTGCTGATTCTGTCGTGTACATGCTCAGACTACCCGGCCGGATCTCGATCAAGGCCTTGGACTGTGTGCCCACAGCCCAGAGGGCTTTGACTCGTTTCGATCGGGAATGGAATTCACGCCGTGCCACCAAGGAGTAGGCGATGGCTAGGCTCATTGGCGATGCGTCCATACTCTGATCACCACCGTCTTTTCTTCGGCGAAAGCACACGAGGGACGAGTAAATAGGCCTGGGTAACAGGAAGTTAATAAGACACTTTCATTCAAAGAATTAATCTTTCAGAGTGTCTGAAGTAGGCAATTAAAAGCCGTAGCCCAAGCATGACTGAGCCTCAGCCTGATCATGCACGTAGCGATGCCAACATTGAGAGAGTTTGTGTCACTTTCCAATCTGAAGAATATGCATGTTCACCAAGAGTACGAGGCATGAGGACTCGCATTAAATCTATGGACGGACCGTACGCCTTCGGGATGTATACGGATCAAGAATGAAACCAGCCAGATTCACGTCATCACGTCGCAGACTAAGGCTTGTCATGACCGTGCAGGGAGGGGTAAATATGACAACAGAAACAGCTGCCGTGTGATGTTGGCAGAGGTCGGCATTCTGTCTGTGGGGCAAGATGGCGCTCCCATGGTTCAATCCCTCTGCTTGCCTGGGTACACCAACCAACTTCGAGTCATGCGACGCTGATATTCACACAGAACCCTCAGCCAACAATGCGTCGAGCGTTTAAAACTTCCTTCGAGATGGCTAGAACGCATGATCAAAACTTGGCTCCTCTTTCTACAGGGTGCCCAAGTATCTGTGAATCATCCTTGGCTCAGCAGCAGCGCTTAGGATTGCCTACATCGGACAGTCTTGACTCTTAGTGCGTGGAAACTTGCCCCTTTCAATCTACTCGGTAATCCAGCCCGGCCGCTTTTCTCCAGGCTAAGATGGTTTGCCAATGCTGTGAAGCTCGTGGCCCATGGGGTAGCTACCCCAGGCTGGAGAAGCTGCGGGGAATCCGGGGGCTTGTCGCACTACTTACCTAGTAGGTACCTAAGTACTTAAGTAGGTACCTCGGAGGAGGAAGACCTTTCCATCAGGGGAACCGGACGAACAACACTTGGGAAGGCTTGGGTTATGACTGGCTCAAGGATTAAATACTGCATCGTTTTCCTGGAAATCTACGGTCGACACATTCAACACTCGACCAGTTCCTTTCTTGACTTGTCGTTTAAGCGGAGACTCCTTTTCACGATCATCGTCTTAATCCGATACTGCCATAATGAGACTTTTACGAACCCGTCGACATACTTTCATCCGACCAGGGCAGTTTGTTGTCAACTGCGTTGCGGTTGCTGCAGGCTTCGGCATGTTGGTAAGTCTGAACGACCAGATTGGAACGTGAACTCCTTGCCTCCTTTGACCAAAACTGCTGACACCAGTCTCTTAGCTTCTCGGATACGATCAGGGCGTCATGGCAGGTCTCATTGGCTCTGAGGGAACGCCTTTCAGCCTCACCTTTGATAACCCTGACGCGACGAGTCTGGGGTTGATGGTGGGTAAGTGCGGTCTCCCTGCTGGCAGTCAACACACCGACAGAAGCTTACATTTATCCCTAAAGCTATTTATGAAATCGGTTGCTTTGTAGGTGCAGTCTTCTCGTTTGTCTGGGGCGAGGCAATGAGTCGACGCACCTGCATTTTCATCGGTGTGCTCGTCATGTGCATTGGCGCAACGCTGCAGACAGTGTCGCATACTATGGGCCAACTGATTGCCGGTCGAGTCGTTGCCGGACTGGTATGTAAAGTCACTACGCTGTCTTGCGCAGGACTCACACAGCTGACGTTTGATACTAGGGAAACGGCCTCAACTTCTCTGCAATCCCGACCTGGGCATCGGAAATATCTGGCCACGACGATAGAGGAAGAATTGCAGCATTTAACGGCTGGTTGATTATCTGGGGTGTGGTAATCGCATATTGGTAAACCATAACACTTTCCAGGAACAGTGTTCGAAAACTACCAATTAACATCTAAGTAGGCTGGACTATGGTTGTTCCACATACACTACTGACATGCAATTCCGGTTCCCGATAGGTGAGGATAGAAAGAGTCTGTCTTAGCGAGCATTGGCGAAGTACTGATATATTCACTCTCCAGCTATGCAAATGCTGTTCGGGTTGATCATGGTAGCAATGGTGATTTGTGAGTCAGAATTTGATTGGCCGCCAGTTTTGAAGTCAGAACTAACTGTGTCCTGATACGACAGTTCTACCCGAGTCCCCAAGATGGTTGATCTCGAAAGGATATGACGCAGAAGCCAGGGAAGTCCTGGAGTGGATAAGCCCAAGATCTAAAGGTAGGACCGAAACAGACATTTCCGCGACGGTGGAGGCACAGTACCAGAATATCATCAGCACGCGCGAGTCCGAGAAAGCAGCCGAGGGAGAATTCTCGTACGCAGAGCTGCTACATGGAGGAAAGGTACAGAATTGGAGACGCATGGCGCTTTGCGCCGGAGTAATGGCCTGCCAACAATTGAGCGGGTAAGTAGGGTCCTTGAGAAATTGAGTTGCCCAGACGTCTGGCTGATTCATTATGTCCAACAGTATCAATCTCTTGACTTACTACATCTCGTATGTTCTAGAAAACTCAGTGGGGCTGGACAGGCATACCTCGCTCCTTGTGGGTGGCTTCAACGGTCTTGAATATCTTGTTGCATCTGCCATCCCCATCTGGACAATTGAGAGATTCGGTCGCCGCCGACTTCTCTTGTTCAGCGCGGCTGGTCAAACAATCTCGATGGCTGTGCTCGCGGGAGCCATATGGTATGTCACATCTAAGCCGGACGGGAGCGCCAATTACGCTATGGGAGTCCTGGCCGTAGCCTGTTTCTTCCTCTTCAACACATGCTACGCCCAGGGGTTCCTGGCTATCCCTTTCTTCTACCCCGCAGAAATAACCACTCTACGGACTCGAAGCAAGGGCGTCTCGATCTCAGTGATGAGCAACTGGCTCTTTACTTTCCTGGTGGTCATGATCACGCCGATTTGCACATCTAGCATTGGATGGAGGTATGTTTCAATTCCCAAAAGCTCATACCAGAGCCACCGACTGACAGAGAATGCCCAGGACATACATTATATTCGCCGTTCTGAACGTATCCTTCATTCCATTCATCTACTTCTTCTTCCCGGAAACCGCAGGCTTGTCGCTCGAGGCGCTTGACTCCATGTTCGACCATCCAAACCCGGTCACCCGAGGCGTTCTTGACAAGAACCACCGGAAGGAAATGTTGGCAATGTCTTCAACAGAAGCTGTCGAGGCAAGGGCTAGGGAGTTCCAAGACCTCAAGCTGACCGCGAGTGCCGAAGTGGAGTGCAGGGAGACCACTGTGTAGATACAAAGCTCAGGGAATACTTGCCCAGGTGGACACAGGGGCTAATCCTGTTCACGGCTTGCGTCTAGGTCGATTGAGAGGCAGGAGGATGGTGAACCGAGTTGGAACTGCAGTACTCATTTGCAAAGAGTAGCACGTTGTGCGACGTGGTTGATGAGGCAGCTCGATAGGTCGAGAAAATAGCTAGTAGTATTATGTCGTATTTACTTCAAATTATATCGCTAAAGTTCAGAACTCGGCTAGCTTCAACTTGTGAGATTTCATTGCACCTGAGCTGGCTGCTTCTGACCCTTTGGTAGACGCTGTTTGTGGTCTACCTATACGACAAATTTGAATCGAACTGCTCTTCTAGGTCGTAGGCAGAAGAAATATGTTTTCCGCGTTTGCACTCTTTCTATGATTCCATGAACGATCGTGCGAGAACTCCTATGGGATTCATATTCATGGTCGGGTACATATGTAGTCTGACCGATTTAGCCAGTGGAGCAGCTCCTGGGTTATCCTGCAAATCCGCGTCCACCCACGGCAGCATGAGCCTGGGCGAATGCTGCTCGATGATCGAGTACGCTACAATGAAGGGGCCTCAATCGGGCAACTACTGTGATTCTGCATCTTGGCATCAATGTCTAGACCTGGGCATCCTAGGATTGCCGATGACTCAGTGATCCATTCCGATACCTTCTAGTACATATCGTTAGACGGGTACACATGAAATAGGCACGTACCGGAGATTCGTTCAAAATTAGAAGCTTGTCAACAGGCGAGTTGTTTCCCATTGCTGGCTCGAATTGCCCGGCTCGTAGATTGGGCAATCTTTGCCGCCCGTAGCATGTTACGGCGCAGGGCGCACGTGCCTGATGACCCGCCTTGAGAGTGGGCAGGTCTAAGCGCCTTACCGACGTGGGCCAGACACGCTCCAGTTGAGTTCGTCCAGAAAGCACACTACTTTTCGCTGCCATCATCTCCGTTGCGACATCACTTTACGAAAATACAGAACACTGGTTGGCACACACACGTCTTGACAACGAGCTATCACCGCCGTCATTGTCTTACCCGCTATTGCAGGAGTCAAGATGACTGATATTGTCCCCTTCCGGGTAAGGTTTCGCCGACGGCCAGTTCTCATTTTGCGATTGCGTGTCATGGTGGCTAATGAACCTCTGCGACCCTCAGGTCCATGTCCCTGACGAGCTTCTCGAGGAGACCAAGATCAAGTTGAAGTATGCAAGATTGGACCGTGGCATGGGACAAGTGGATTGGAACGATCTGGAGATTGGGCACGAAGAATTCATGAGGGTCGTCCAATACTGGCGTGATGAATACGACTGGCGAAAATTCGAAGAATATGTCAACACCTTTTCACACTTCAAAACCCCGATCCAGCTCGAAGGCTTTGAATCGCTAGACATCCATTTTCTCCATCATCGGTCATCACGCCCAGACGCCATACCCTTACTCTTTGTACACGGCTGGTAGGAAGCACAACCTCCTCCCTCGATGCTGCCCAGATAACGGGGTGCTGACGGTACAACAAGGCCAGGATCATTCTTGGAGTCACTGAAGTTGATCCCACTCTTGACCGAACCTTCGGAAGGTCGGCAAGCTTTCCACGTTGTTGCTCCCTCCATTCCAGGCTATGGATTCAGCCAATATTCAAAGAAACACGGCTTCGGGCTCGAGCAGCATGCAGAAACATTTGCAAAGCTCATGAAGAAGCTGTCTTATGAGAAATACGTCTGCCAGGTCTGTCAACTCCCCAAACATGGGCTGTAAGCCTAGTACCAGGTCACTAACGTGGGGTTCTTGGACAGGGCGGAGACTGGGGATCGTCAATAGTTCGGTATATGGCGCTTAACCATCCCGACGCAGTTCAAGCGATCCACATCAACATGTTCCTTGCCTTGCCGCCAAGCCGAGAGAAGTCTCCAGAGAAATTTGAACGCCACCAAAACAACGATTACAGTGCGCAGGAAAAAGAGAACCTGAAGAGAACGCACTGGTTCGCTACCCAAGAGGTGAGGAGTGTCGAATACCCCAACAACAATGAAGTCGGCTAACCATATCTTCCAGCGTGGCTACCAGCGCATCCAAGAAACCAAATGCGTTACGCTCGGCTACGCCCTTCACGACTCACCAGTGGGCATGCTAGCTTGGTTCGTCGGAAAGCTCAAGGCCTGGACCGATGGGTATCCTTGGACGCCAGAGGAGATGATACATTGGGCTTTCATACACTACCAAGGAAGTCCAAGTGCCGCTATGCAGATCTATGAGGAGGCCGAGGCGGTCTTGAATGAAAACCCTTCCAGTATGCTGGGTCGCTATATCTCCCAGCCAGTGGGCGGTTCCCTTTTCCCCAAGGAGGCGAGTAGACCCCACCACCCCCCTTACTACAAGGGCACGACGCTGACCCAACTCGTAGTTGTGGCTTTACCCTCGGGAATGGATGGAGGAGACTTGCAATATCCAGTTCTGGAGGCAACACCACAAAGGAGGGCATTTTATTGCCTGGGAGCGGCCTGATGCTCTAGCGGCCGACGTTGCAGAATTTTACGGGAGGTCAGGCCCTGTTTTCGGCAAAACGAGCGAATAGTGTTTGGAACCATCTGCTGCTCACTCCCTCATTCGCTCGTCAGTGTGGCCAGCTACACTGCCCAGGTGCCCAACGTTCTGGTGCAGCGATCGCGAATACTTCATTCATAGGGCACATATACCATGCACAATGCCTCCCTGCAAGCATAATATATCCAGTGCCAAGGTCAGGAAAAATAGTTCTCTCAAATCGCTGGTGTGGATTTTCGATCATTTTTAAACGTACAGATTTGCATCTATTTATCTGACCATTACATTCTATAAATACTACTCCAGGACCATCGTCTTCTGGGTCTCTCGTCAGTGATAGTGAATCCCTTCTAGTACTGCTGTGCTCTTGTTGGCCGATGAATCCATTCCGATCTTCCTCTCGGATCTCCTCAGGAGTCATGCAACTGCGAAGACGCTCGCATCATTTTGGTCTACCTAGGTAGAGAACCTCGAGGGAGTCATCTACTGGGAAATGGCAATCTGGAACCCAGACCGTATTTTCAATTTGTATCTTTGAAATCGAAGCCTTCCCGGTCATCTGTGTTGGGAACCGTGGAAACCCTAGCTTGGTCTGCCAACCAGATAAGTTACCAAATCCGTGCCTTGAGGTGTGGGTCTATGCATTTTCTCTTGGCTTAACTAACCGTGGCTAAATTCGCTAGAATCCTTGTGGGATCGCACTGCCCTGCAAGCATCAAAAAATGTAGTTCGGGGGGTGAAATACCATTAACCGGCCTGGCTGGAAGAGTAAAACTACTGCTATGGAGTACGCGTATAAATCACAGACAAACCGAGTCATGGCCGCTACGAGACCACGTCAGTACCCTAGGGTACCAATTGATGATGCTTGTCGATGACATTAGACCAGAGCTGCTCAAGCGCCGAGCTAGTGCTCGAAGTTTAGAGGATGTGGCCATTGAAACATGACCGTCAACGTAACATCCGGCGTTTTTGGCGACGCCTAGAATGGCGATGCCGGGGCCTGGAACTCTCTCCTCCGTCGTCATCACTAATTTGTTGAACAGGTTGTTGTCCATCTTCCCCGAGCAAGTTAAGGCTGTCACCTAAATCAGGAAAGACTTGAATGTATTTGGAGATATCTATGGCCTTCATCTCTCCATATTACTACCCATGGCGCGCTTCTCAAGTTCGACACAAATCAAGAGACACGTGGGTTCCTGGGTTCCGCGGTGGATTCCGCAACCTCTTCCTGTCAATGCTTTAAGGTTCGCCGAGCAGACTATTGAAAGCGCTTTCCCTTTCTGTACAGCTATAGCGCCAATGGCTCCTTAATGAGTGAATTAGGCAATCCTAAGAACTCCAATCGTCTTTGAAAATGACAGTCCTGTGATAGATCATTGGGGAAGCCGGAACAGTATTTGCGAGGTTTTGCCCTGAGATTTGATGCCTGCGCTCCACCCCCGCCGTCAAGACTGAATCAGGCAGCCGTAAGCGTTGGGGTGACTGGCGTCTGCACATAGCACGAACGGCATGTGCCAAACTTTCAGGAAATGTAGTCTTAGCCATCACCTATCGCTTCGGGTGATTGGTATTCTTTTGAAATCGGGTGACCTGGAATTTGGGAGAATGGCCTTGTCTCAAATGACCTTGGGAGACTGTCCAACAGAACATTGGACGATTCTCAGAATGGCAATTTTAACCATGACTTCCCAGGGAGCAGAGCCAAATGCTCTCGCGTAGGATTCGCGGTTGTGTTCATTCATTTGCGCGCACTATTAAGCACAACGAAGGTCGTTCCCTACGGACATACTCCTCGTACAGAGCTGTAAGCATCAGATTGATCCAAGACTGCGGTCGGGCGTGATTCTTCGAGTCTGACAACTGATTTGGAGTATGGCTAAAGGTATCGCGAGAAATACTCTTGCTCTTGTTTGGGCAGAACCACAGGCTTACTTTTGGCTCGCACCCAGGCAAGCATTTCATCAACGACACCGACGACCTCGTCGTCCGGCTACTCCGAAGTCTGCTCGTCAGCAACGATACCCTACGATTGATACCAGAAAAGAAAGGTAGAAAAGGAAACCCCGTCTGTACACAGCTCCTCGCATGTCGAGTAGGTGGACTGACTGGCTGCTTTTCTAGTCTTGTACCGACAAACACGTGATGATGAGGGAAAAGTCATAGTTGTTTCGGGCGGTGGCTCAGGTCACGAGCCGGCACATGCTGGCTTCGTTGGGGAAGGCATGCTCGACGTCGCAGTCGCTGGCAACATATTCGCCTCGCCTTCGGCTCCGCAGATCTTGGCTGGCATTCGGGCACTCAAGTCTCCCCGAGGGTAAGCTCAAACTCATTTTCCAACATGGAGCTCAGACATTGCAAATCAACTGACCCCCCCCCCCCAACTTAAATAGAGTGCTCCTTATAACCAAGAACTACACTGGCGACAAGCTGAATTTCGGCCTGGCCGCCGAACAAGCTAAGGCTGAGGGACGGGACGTCCGCATTGTTTTTGTCGGGGACGACGTATCTATCAAGGGCAACGAGCTCGTTGGTCGACGTGGTCTGGCTGGAACTGTCTTCGTGCACAAGACTGCGGGTGCAGCGGCTGCTAAAGGGTAAGATTATGAATTGTACTCCCCGCTTTGAATAATATATTCTGACAATCTTTCCGTTTCATTAGAATGCCTCTCGCCGAAGTTACTCGCATCGCCCAGAAGACTGCAGACTCCCTCGCGACAGTGGCCATGAGCCTTGATCGGTGTAGTGTTCCGCAACGCGAGGAGCAGGACGGCCTCGGCCCTGGAATAGTTGAGTATGGCATGGGTATAACTCCCATAGAAGCTTCTCACTCTTTCGTCTTTCCTCATCTTTGTTTTCGGCTGCCAGGTAGCTAGCTAATGCTGCGATTGATGCAGGAATACATAATGAGCCAGGAGCCGAGCGTGCGAAGATCGCCCCGTTGCAGGATACTGTGGCAAAACTGTTGAACATGCTGTTGGGAGGCAGAAATGACTACGCGGACTGTGGTTTAGCTGTCATGATCAACAATCTGGGTGGCTTGAGTGTCCTTGAGCTGCACGTTGTAGCCGATGAGATCCTGCGCCAACTCAGCCCAGCCGCGACCCAGATCCGACGAGTCTTCATCGGCAGCTATGTCACCGCTCTTGACGGACCTGGCGTCTCCCTAACCATCCTCAAGCTTGACTCTGAGCTTGAGGCGCTGATTGACGCTCCAACAGCCGTCAATGCATGGTCCAAGTCTGTATCCAGCTACTCCAAGGAAGGGGTAGACCAGCAAATCGTGCCAGATCAAGGTGTCTTTGCTACGCACCCAAGTGGGCTTCCCAAGCTCCCGCGTAAGTCACATGGCTTTTAGTGCACCTTTTCCATGACCGAATTTAGGGGCTAATCATTTGCAGTGTCTCGCAAATTTCTAAATAATATTTTATTGGGGGTGGCTCTTCAAGTCAAAGCTGACGAGCCCCTGATTACCAAATATGACACTATTGCCGGCGATGGAGACTGCGGCGAAACCCTCATGGCTGGCGCAAATGGTAAGCAAGCGGGATTCGGAATCCAATAGCCTGTGCTAACACAAATGACTAGCACTACTTGCCCATGAACAACGCAGACTATCTGATAACGTCGACTTGGTGGTCACGTTCAGAGAGATCGCATGTGTCATCCAAGAGACAATGGGCGGTACGTCAGGTGCAATCTACGCGATCTTCCTCAACGCGGTGTCCACAGCTCTAGAAAAGTCATCTTGCGCTGTGAAAGGGCTGCCTTACTCCAGAGTACTTGCCGACGCACTTGCGCAGGGCCTTGGCGAACTGTGTACATACACCAGCGCAAGGCAAGGGTCAAGAACGATCATGGATGCTCTGATTCCGTTCGTCAAGGCTTTGCACCAGAATCCACACGACTTCCCAGCTGCGATTTCAGCCGCTCGAACGGGCGCGGAGAATACCAGACGGATGGATGCTAAGCTAGGACGGGCGAGCTACGTAACGAAGGAGCAGTTCGATTGTGTGAAGGATGGGGTTCCTGATCCTGGTGCGATGGGAGTTGTAAGCGTGCTAGAAGGCATTGAGGCTGGGCTGTTGGTAAAATAATTCAAAGTAGTTCGACTACAAGAAACCTGTACATCGGCCGCTTTACAGTAATGCAGCCTTCGGGCAGCTCTAGAAGCTCTTCTACTTTCTATCTCCGAGTCAGGTTACGCCTCCCGCCACCTGGGCAGGGTGTGAACCCAACTGCTTGGCTTTCTGAGATACCTAAGTACCCCATTATCTACATGCAACCACATTGGGTACATACATATTAACTATGAGGTCCTTTGTACCTTTGGTCAGTTCCCATTGAGTGATTGGGAAAGTGTCTCCAGGCTATATGGGTCTGTGGCGCGTCCCATCTGTACCAAGTTCGGCACAAGGACCTTGCTTTCTACTAACAGGAATGGTAACGCGAAGCTAAGGTGCATCATGATGAACGTTGATTTTCTCTGAGGGCGTTTATGCCTCCTTTACCCTTTCTTCTTTTTCTTCTAAACACCACAGCGGAAGGGCATCGTAAACATCATAGCCAAGAATGGCTCTTTCATCAATCGTCCAAATCACCATCAAAGAGAACAAAAAGAAATAATTGAGTACAAGCAGACTAGTGAAAAAAAAAAAAAGAAATGCAACCTTCAGCGCCGGAAGTGATTTATCCATCGAAACTGTCCAGGCCAAACCCGTAAAAAGTCCCCATGAAACTGTTCTCCGGAGCTATCATCTGGAAGCCTTCGTCGGCTGAGCCTGTGGTGACCGAGGCGGCGCCCAGGTTGAAGAAACCTATATCTCCATACGGGAGCGTTGTGGGGTAGCCAACAGAACCAGGGGCATAATTTGCGCGCAGCACTTCAGGCTGCGCAGCGACCTGGGTTCCTGCCGGGTAAGCAGGTCGAGAAGCGGCGAGCTCCTGATCCTGGGCCGTTAGAATCTGATGCTCGAGGCCCTGGGCGGCGGCCGGGAGCACCGCCAGGGCCGATGGTGAGAACTGGCCGGGCCAAGAAGCACCAGCCTGCTGGGCGACTGGGGTTGCCGTGGTAGAGACGCCCAACATCACGTTCCCAGACCTGCCGGGATTAGCCTCCACCGCGCAGCCTGAATGGTCAAAACCAGCCGGAACGCCGATCCTAAGCGCCACCGCAGCGGCGGTGCTCGCCGGCCCTGAAAACTCGCGACGCAGCTGCAGTTTCTGCGCGGCGCGGAGGCCTTTGATCTCATCGGGAGACATGTGGTGGCAGCGACGCAGGTGCTGCTCCGCGTGGCCTATCCTCTTGGACTTTTGCCTGCAGATAGGGATAGGGCACTCATACTTCGGGTCATCAATGCTCTCTTTGATGTGGCGCTTTAGGTCAGACAGGCGGCTGAATTTTTTCCCACAGATGCACGCGTGAAGGGGCTTGCCATCGCCTCCGATCTCCTGAGCAGGTTCCTCCGCATGTTCAGCGGCAGAGTATCCGCTGCTGGGATGCTTCTCAGCGCGGGCGTGGTCTAGTCGCAGGCCTGGGCCAGCCCTGTGAGATCCAAAGGAATGCTCCAACTGGGCCGTCGTCCTCTCACTCACTGGCACAGCCATGTCCAGCCGCCGTTGTCCGTCCGCCTCAGCAATTGCTGTTAGTGGCGCTATGAAAGGCAGAGAAGCACTGTAGCTCCACACAGTGCTACAACATTTGACGCAGCGTGAGGCTTCGACTAGCTATATGACTAATATCTCTGCTAGTTCAAAAAGGCTGCTTGATAAATTCAATCTCTCTAGTTAAAAATTAGCTAAACTGATTAGTGTTTTTACTTGTTATACTATGAAACATCTATATTTTACCTTTATAAGCTTACATATACCTAAACGAGATAAGATTAAGAGTAAAACCTAGTTCATTACATAATATTAATACTAAAGTTCTTCAACTATATAGTGCTTTCTCCTTAAAGCTTACCTAGTAGAACATCTAACGTTTGAAGTGGCCTTTAGCACCTATTTTTGAATTCGATATCCGCTTTTGAAGTGATCGAATGAATGAGCGATGTGTTGAACTGAAGTAAGAGAAAGCGGGTTGATCGCTCGCATTCTTAATTAAGACTTAAAAAGAATATCTTCGCGAGTTTGAAATTCTGTGGGGATAACAAATGATGATAATAACTGGTTCTGTTTCTATTCTATATACAGCCGTAGCTATACACAGCGCCTTTATACAGTTATAAACGCTTAAGACCTAGCGCTTAAAAAAACATATATTACTGATAATAGTGGTTAGATATAATAAGTCTATAGGTATATAGCCTTAGCCTTATAATATATAGATAAGGCTAGGGAGAACTACTCCTAATAGTACTATTAATTATTAATATATAGCCTAAGGGCTAGTTAATAGTAAAGTAGTTATATAGTAAGGCGAGAATAGTCTTAAGATAGTCCCTATATAAGCTTATAGTCCTATAAAGGAAATTCTAGCTAAAAACTTATTCCTCTACTACTAATATATATATATATATATAATCCTAAGAACCTCTAATAAAAATATAGCTTAAAGAAAGAAGACTCTTACTAGGTAAACCTATATAATAATAACCCCTATCTTAGTATATAGCTACTAACTTTAAAAGAAGTTAAGATAAAGAAATAATTTAAAATAGCCTACCCCTAAGACTTCTATAATAAACTCTTTAACCTCCTAGAAGAGGTACTAAGAGAAGTTTATAAGCTAATAGAGAGAGATTAGAATAAACTTATACTTCTTTATATCTATACTCTTATTATAAATAATAAAGGCCTTCTAAAGTTGATTATAAAGGAGAATTTTAAGGTATATCTATAAGAGAAGTACTGGGATATATATGAAGAGGTTGAAATATTTATGTGTAGGCTCTGGGCTGGGGACAGAGTTGTGACTGTATTTTGTATTTTGTATTTTGTATTTGTATAATATACAAATACTGTATATGTATTTGTATTTGTATGTGGGTTTTTTCTGTGTATTTGTATTTGTATGTGGGTTTTTTTTGTGTATTTGTATTTGTATTTGTATTTGTATTTTATATATATATACAAATACAAATACAAAATACAAAAATAATTATATAATTAATACAATTTTTTTTATATTTATTTATTATATATTTAAGAGGTTATAAATACTAATAGTTTATCTTTTATTAGACTTATAATTAATAAATTTAAAGAATTTAACTTCTTTTTAAAAAAACCCTACTTTTATTATATTTATATCTTAATATATAATATACTTAAAAATATAAAAAAAATATAGTTTTAATTTACTCTTTTTAACGAATTTTAAAAGAATTTCTCTATTATATAGTATTATTTTTAGTTGTATATATATACAAAATACATATACAAATACAAATACAAATACAAATACTGTATTTGTATATGTATTTGTATGTGGGATTTGTATGTGTATTTGTATTTGTATTTGTATGTGGGATTTTTTTGTATTTGTATTTGTATTTGTATGTGTATACAAATTTTGTATTTGTATTTGTATTTGTATTTGTATTTGTGTATTTTTGTATTTGTCACAACTCTGGCTGGGGAAGAAACGAGCGACTGAGTAGATAGATAGATAGTTGAAAGGATGAATATAGTGTGGCTGAAGCTGATGATAATAACGTTGAAGACTTCTAAGGCTGTAATAGCGTTCTAAAAAAATATAGTGAGTATCTGAGTAATTGAACAATCGCGACTAGTAATAAGGCGAGGGATTGTAAGTTAGAGAACTCCGTCTGCACCGAATGTATCTCTTGTCGAAGGGGGGAGGAGAGACCTCCTTATATAATCTCTTTTCGCTACACGTAGAAGCTTGTGCTAGAGGATAGTGGCACAACATGAATAATAACATGGGACATAAAGCCGTCATAGTTGGCATTTTTGAATCCAGGTTCAAATTTTCCTTCAAAGTCGCAAAACAGAAGGACCTAAAAAAATCGAAGAGAATGGGCCGGGGGAGGGGAAAAGACGCGTCGGACGCCCTTGGGTCGCGTCGACCCCTGGCTGCTGACAGCCTGCTGTGCAGTTTTACACAGTACGGCTGGGGCTGTGGTGTGGTTCGTTGGGTGGCTGTCAAGCAATTCTGGCAATCTAACAAATCACCGAGCCCGGTGGGAACCCCGCTGTGAGCAGTTCGTCTTGGCGAGACCCTTGCAACCAACTCATGGCTCTGCCAATGTCCTATGAGCAGCCGGGCCAATGATGATGGACCTCCATGCCGGGCCGGAATAATACTGTTTCAGTGTTAACACGCCAGCAACCTTGTGCCTGATGCATTCACCGTCAGAATAGTGGATTCCAACACTGTTAATCGGCACAATCGGCTCTGAGTCGATCCAGATGACTCGGTTTCCTCAGAACGGGCGGGCGGCAGCTTGGTGGTTGGCTGGGGATGGAGAGCGAGAAAGGGTGTCCTGCATCGAAAGGGTGCAGATCATGCAAGCCCCCCTCCCCCCTGACAAGACGAATTTGTTCATACCAACAACAAAACAACCCCGGGGTTCTGGCCAGACAGCAATGGGACGTAGGTCAGGCGACAGAAGGGGGCACGATGATGCGAATTAACGCTGTACTTTTAGTTTACGCTTTCGTCCCGGGGAATATGTGAAATTGCTTGTAAACTCACTCTTATTGGAAAACAGCCACGAGAGGACAATTCGAACCAAATTGCACAGTAACACACGAAAACTCCCCTGCAGCTTGTGACGGCCCCCCGAAGAAATCGGTAGCCGTGCTTGATGGCCCTCCTCTGTGGCAGAAGCGGCAGTAGGGTGGTCTGTAGCCTGGGCAGAACTGTCAGCCGAAGCTGGTCATGAGGCTGTGGCCAATGGGATGGCAGCCCGCCCGACGACGAGAGTGAGCACCAGCCTGCGGAATTGGCCAATGCGAATCAGAAAAGGACTGCAGACCACTGTCCGTAATCATGTGGCAGTGGTGGACCTGGTCCCCGAGCGTGTCCTCTCGCAAAAGTAGCGCACATGGTGTGGCTTTAGGTCTTGGGTGTGCCGATGGCAGTGACATAGCGATTGAGAGCCGATCGATTATTGAATTCCGTGCTGTACTCACACTTGCATGCTTCGCAGCTAGCCTGCAATTACTTTGTGCGGTTGTCGAGGGCCTGGACGGTCTGGCAGACTACGTGGCGAGGCAGACAGCCCAGCCTAGCCTAGCCGTGCTTGGTCCCCCAGTCGACGTTGGGTGCTTCACCGGTCCAGCAAATGCGAAGCAAAACTCGAGAGGAAAAAAGAAAAACATAACTACTCGCACAGTGGATCTCGCAGCCTCGAAGGGTGCAAGACCCACCCTGCAGTGCCGCTGGCCACCCTCCATCGGCCTGGACGAGGCGCAGGGAGCAGTATTCCATTCCTTGACTAGTCTATAGGAGGTGTAGGCTCGGTGCTGATGAAGCCCGGGATATCAGACCCTCCAAGGAGGTCCAACTACCCCAGAGCATGCTTTGTTCGGCAGGAACTGAGCTCCTTATCCCTTGAATGATGATGTTGTGCTAGGATATCTCTGTCCAAATCCAAACTGCTAGCATCAAGGTTGTTCAATTTGGTTGCCGAATCATGAGCTGTATTGCAACAAATCCCTCCACCTTTTCGCCCCGGATCGCGCGCGAGTGCTACATGAGCTCAAGATGCGATAGGCTGCATTCGCCTTTTCTCACGACAGGGTCTCCTAGCCTCGCAGCATCAAGTTCCAACTTATGCTCTTAGTGTTGGTGAAAGACAACATCTCATCGAGACACTCCTCCTTGCCAATACCCGATTCTTTGAAACCCCCGAAAGGCACGTTTAGGAAGTGCTTAGAAACGTCATTTACCCAGACGTAACCCGCCTCGATCCGGCTTGTGGCCCTTTGTGCAGTGAGTATATCATTTGTGAAGATGGAAGCGGTCAGCCCGTAGGGAGTCGAGTTGGCGATCTCGAAGACGTCATCCTCGTCCTTCCAGCGGAATACAGACATGACAGGTCCGAAAATCTCCTCCCGAGCGATGCGCATGCTAGGTGTCACGTCGGCGAAGATTGTTGGCTCCACGAAGAACCCCTTTGCCAGACGCGCATCCTTGATAGTCTTCGGTACGCCGCCTCCGCATAGTACGTTCGCTCCTTCGGCTTTACCCGATTCTATGTACCCCAGCACACGATCTTGAGCCGCCTTGCTGATCATGCAGCCCATGGTAGTGTTGATGTCAGTGGGGTCTCCCGGTTGGCACTTCTCGCGAACCAGCTCGACAACCCGCGGGAGGACTTTGTCGTGAAGGCTTTCATGCAGAAAAACACGAGACATGGAGCCGCAGCTCTGTCCTGCCCATGTGAAGTTCATACCGCGCATCATGGCCTGCGCGACCTTCTCGGCGTCGGCGTCAGGGTATGCTATGAGGCAGTTCTTTCCCCCGAGCTCGAGAAGAGTCGGCTTGAGCTGGCCCGCAGCGTCGCGCTGGATAGCCTTGCCAGTAGGCACGCTGCCAATGAGCGTAACCTTCTTCACAAGAGGATGTGTCGCCAGTGCCTTCCCGCACTCAATACTCCCCGGTAGGACGCTGATGACTCCCGGCGGAAAGACATCAGCCAGCAACTCTGCCATCCTTAGCACCGCAAGAGGAGCTTGGTCTGGCGGCTTGATGACGACCGTGTTCCCCGCCGCCAGTGGCGCCCCCATCTTGGCGCCGGCGAACATGAGCGGATGGTTGGACGCGACGATACGACCCACGACACCAAGCGGCTCGCGGACAGTGTAATGCAGATACTCGTCCGGCCGGAAGGTCCCCGGGAGTGTCTCGCCGCGGATCATGGGAATCAGCCCGGCAAAGTACTCAAGGCTGTTACCTGCAGTGTGCGCATCCATGATCATCTCGGCTACAGGGTTGCCCGTGTTGTACGCGTCGACTAGGGCCAGCTCCTCGGCGTGCTGGTGTAGCACTGTGGCCGCGCGGCGCAGATAGGATGCGCGCTCCTGGACTGTTGTGTTCTTCCAAGAGAGGAAGGCCTTGTGGGCCGCCTGCACCGCGGCATCAACATCGTATGCCTCTGCCTGGGCTATTGTGGTGATGGCTTCACCGGTGCCAGGGCTGATAGTCTCTTGGCGGGAGCCATCTTTGGGTTTGTGCCACTCTCCATTGTAAAAGAGGTCAAAGTGAGTAGGAAGAGCTTCCTTGAGAGGAGGCAGCTGTGGTGTCATAGTCAAAGGGCAGTGTGAATTGAATGACGTGGTTTGCTTTGTCACAGAATTTGCCGTTGTCTCTTATCATTGCAACTCAGAACTCATGAGGGCACTGCCACGCGAACAATACTGCGACGACTTTAGTGGACTTTGAGGCACTTAGGCTGGTCAACGTGCTGCCAAAGTTGCTAAGGGAAGAGGCGGTCCACATACATGACGACCGAAATATATTCCCAAGAAAGGGACCCGTGAGGAGCTGTCATGCCAGTGTTGACAGATCATGAGCCGTGTTGACGTCTTTTGCGGAGAACAACTGCTGTGGCCGACATCCCCGCAGGTGAGCCACGAATAGAATCCGAACCTATCGGATGTGATTCCAAATTGTACTACCCAACTAGCATCCGTCCCCGCGTGGCTCGGCATTTCCGAACATCTGAGAATCAGCTTCAGACTTTCGAACGGTTGTGAAATTTCCTTTGGGGAGCTTTGTATGTGCGTCAATACACTAGATCTATGTGATAAACACAATAGCCGTCTAGACTTGTTTCAAGGTTAGAACAGTTCAAGTGAGTATCATTTTCAGCAGGATCAAGCAAGACCGGGTTAACTGCAGCCTGTATTAGAAGAAATCAGAGATTCGCGCCCGCAAAAAAATATCGCACACCCATGCAACTATAAACTCATGTAGACTAATTCATATGGACTCGTTGCTGTTGCCCTGGTGGTTTACCAGTAGTACTTGCCTCGTTGTCGATGAGTCCCTTGGGATTACCTCCTGTAGGCCTCTGGGTATGCTCTCCCGGTTTGCGGGTGTGATTCTCTGATTTCTATCGTACGGGTCGTATCTCGTATTGAGTAATCCTACAAACAGACTTTTCGTGACATTTTGACTTCGACGTCCTACAAGTCTCTCGACTAAAAATAGATTGGATGGTAAAGCCTTCTCGGGGAGAATTCACAGGGTCACCATCTCATCAAGCCAGGACTAAACAAGAGCTCTCGTTCGGGGTTGTCAAGTGGTTCAAGTAGTCTGCGTGAGTAGCATATGAGGGCTGAGCTCGCCGCATTAAGTTCGTTACTTCCGACACGATCTTGGTCTACACAGGATTAACACACGATACAATTATTGCTCCAACTTTCATCACAGCTGTTACTCCTTCTCACGACCTCATCACTTCGTCATGTGAAACTGGTCCCTCGGCTGTCCATCATGTACAAAAAGATCCCATAAAGACCCTATCAAGCTTACGCCGAAGGACTCTAGAAGTGCTGACGTAGCTTATTCGGCAACCCATCACGTCCTGACTTGTCCCCTTTGTCCAAATATCCACATATTCTTCCTTCTGGATCCCACTTCTTTCGAATGGTCATGAGCTTCTTCCCCGCCCCATCGGACCAGTACTTCGTCTCTCTCATCTGAATGTCATGGTCTCCGAGGTACGTGCCCACCGAGTGCGGCACCAAGCTAGCCATATGGTTCTTCAGCCACGTTTTGTTATCCGAATCATCCTTGCTATCCTGATAGATGGCGTACAATGCAATATAGTAGTCGGTAGTGATACTGAGGGCCATCTCCTTTGGGGGAGGACTCCTCCTGCTTATGGGGTTCATGGGTTCCCAGAAAGCTACGCCGCAGTCCGGAATGTCCGTGAAGGCTTGCTTACAGATGCCGACTATATCTGAGTCCTGACTGAGCCAGACCGTGTCGGCTATGTAACGGTGGCCTTCCGCCCAGACAGCCTTTTCTGCCTCTTCATATTCTTGTTGGAAGGTTGTGTCGCCACAGTCTTCGCTGAAGACCGTCCCCGCGGGATGTGTGTCGATAAGAGGAGCGAGTTTCGTTCGTGCGTCCCCTTCAGAGTCTGCCCACACGGTGCTTTGTACAAGGAGGATGCGTCTGTTTTGGCCCCGCGGTATGACTGAAGTGGCAGCTATCTCGATGTCCTGACTGATGGTAGGTATTATCTGGACATTGATGGTCAGATCACATGCTCGAAACGAGAACAAGAAGAATGACTCACGCTAACCATCCATCTCATGACCTCTTCGTAGTGGCTGATGGGATAAATGTATAAATTCCTTTTGTAAACCTTGGGTGCTGGTCGAGTCTTGAAGTAGAACCTTAAGATTACTCCAGGAAACCCTGAGAGTCATCAGTAACTTGAGTATTCACATGGGGTTTCTTCAGGGTATACCTGGACCACAGCCACGAGCAGCCCAAAACAGATCTGAATTCTCATACTCGTCGCAATGCTTGATCTCCCCTTTCGCAGTAGCAAAATCGAAACCAATGAGGTACTCGCACATGTAACCGTAAGACTAAGATATCATCTACATTTTAGCAAGACTCTTAGACTCCACTAGATTTTCGGAGCATCTCACCCTGCTGTTATGACCCATGCCCCCTTGAAGCATGAACCCTCCGAGGCCTACCCCAGCACAATGGCCAGTAGGAATAAATCTGCCTCTTTCTGTCACAAACGCCGTCATCTCCGAGCTCGTCACGCTGGTGGTGGTTGTGATGATATTGGTCGCCTCGTCATACTTGATATGCTTGTAGTCTACCAGATCAATCAACACCGAATCCTGGCGAATGCTCCAAAACGCCCAGCTATGGCCACCAGATCGTATGGCTACCCGGACGCCTAGCTGTTCCGCGAGCTTGATGCTGTCGATGACGTGTCCATCTGTCTTGGGCCTCACCACGGCGATGGGATAACGGTCCGGGATCTTGGTGCTAAAGACTCTGGTGCGCGCTGCTTCGTAGTCGGCTTTGTTGCCTTGATCTCTCCATAATATTGGGAAGTCGTCATTGTGGTTGGCCATGACGGTCATTTTCAGGAAGTATTCTGTGCATTCATGTACAGTCATGTTATCCCATAGTCAAGTTGACTTCTTAAATGATGCAATTTAATGCTTTTGGTTGCAGCTAAGACCTTGGGAAAGATCCATTGTCGGATCCTGTTAGTGGCCTAGGTAGTCTGAGTCCTGACCCATGCACTACTGCACATTTCCAGTGGCGACCGGGTTGGAAATAACATCATTCCGCCGGTCAACCACCAAAGATTCCGTATCTGCAACCGCCAGGCGAACATGGTCGGGATTTCCGGCACATGTAATCGCGCTCGGAATTATTCCAAGTGGCTGAAATCGCTCCTGTCTGGTGATAGAATTATTTGACTGAAGAAAGCTCGCCTTCGGAGCTGTTCCGAGAGCCCGAGCGTGCGCAGACGGGGCTCCGGCGGGCATGCGCAACTAACTACGTTGCCATGACTCCGTTCCCTATAGTATGATTCCAAAAGCGGTCTTCCACCAAGTGTGACGACGAACTGGGTTTCTCATGAGCTATGTTCCTTGATACCGAGACCCCTTTGGCAAGCTCGAGTCCGACATTCTGAGTCAAGACGCCAGTACCGTCGACAATGGATAGCCAGGTCTTCGCCCTTACGAATGGTGTCCCTGTCCCCTTTATAGTGATTGTACTATCTGCCACACTCATGCACGGCAGCCTCTTGACCAATACACCAATTCTCAACTTTTAGGACCGCACTTCATTTACCATCCTACAAACCATCAGCCCATATCCCACACATACCTTCAACTCCCAAATCGCTGGAGCGAAAATGCCTGAAATCCCCCATCAGATCGGGAATACTGCCTCCGAGCCGGATGAACGTGCGCCTTTGATATCCAGAGCGCCAACGCCCGAAGATCTACCTTTGCCAAGCTCCACCGAGGGCGGCCGGCAGGGCTGGCTCACCGTCCTGGGTGCCTTCGGTGTACAATTTTCCACCTTCGGTTACGCGACGTCCTACGGCGTCTACGAGACGTACTACTCCGAGACCTTACTCGAGGATCATAGCCTCTCGACAATTGCCTGGATAGGCTCAATCCAGACCTGGGCCTTGCTGTCCACAAGCATAATCAGCGGCCCGCTCGCCGACAGGTTTGGCCTGCAAGTGGTCTTGTGGCCAGGCACAGCCGTGTACGTTCTTTCTGTGCTTCTGGTTAGCTACTGCACCGAATATTGGCACTTTCTTCTCTGCCAGGGCTTCCTGCTGGGTATTTCCGCGGGCATGATCTTCGTCCCTTGTGTCTCGGCCGTGGCGCACCATTTCCACCAGAAGCGTGGTCTGGCTATGGCGTTGGCCTCGGTGGGGTCCCCATTAGGCGGGATCGTTTTCCCTTTGCTTCTGGGGAAACTGTTCCATGGCACGGAGATTGGATTCCGCTGGTCGCAGCGCATAGTGGCGGCGCTGGTTCTGGCCGTCCTTCTGGGCTGTACTTGCTTCAACTCCAAGACTACCGCTGGCAGTCGCACTGGCCCGTTGATCTTGCTGTCGGCCTTCAGGATTCCAGTGTACACGCTGCAGGTGCTAGCCATGGTATTTCTGTTCTTCGGCGTGTTCACACCATACGTCTTCGTGGCTGAGTATGGTGTCCGGCATGGCGTGCCTGAGGAGCTGGCCACGTACATGTTCGCCATCATGAATGCGGGTTCCTTCTTCGGTCGAACATTGGGAGGGGCAGCGTCTGTAGCTCTTGGGCCATTCAACATAATGGTTCTTTCAGCATTTTTAGCTGCCATATGTCTCTTTTCATGGCTCAGTATCACGTCTACCGCGGCCCTTGTCGTATTTGCCGCCACCTACGGAGCCGTGTCAGGAGTGCTGATAGGAATAATGATTGCTACTCTGGGTCATGCTGCTCCCCATCCAAGTCAGGTATGCACTCAGGTCCTCCTTCGTCTCTGGTCTTACTAGTCTTGATCTAACTCATTTCAAAGATCGCAACCTTTGTTGGCATGGCCTCGGCAATCATGGGTACTGCCGCGTTGGCTGGAACACCCATTGCTGGTGCTCTCATAACGCCAAACGGCGACTATAGTCATGCCATCCTATACAGCGCCACGGTGATGACGATTGGAGCCGTCTTCTTCCTCGCCGCACGCCTAGCTCAAAGCAGAAAGCATTTCATAGTCTAGTAAACATCATTTGCTCGGCAGGGGGTGATAGCGTAATTATTGCGATTCTTCCGCTGTCAGACAGAAATAAATAGTTACATCGTGCTTGAGAATCTTGGCCCACCATTGTATCGAAAGACTGACTTAACGTAATGCGGAATTTAAGTGGTAGATAGACATATATACATTGGTCTGAGAGCTCTTCTAGTTTTCGGACTGAAAAGGAGCCACGAAAGCTCTGATGTAAACTAAACCTCGTGTGACCCAACGGGGCTCCCGAGGTCATGCATTCCACAAATCCGTGCAGTGCCCATGCAAGTGCACCTACTGTCCTCAAGAATGACAGTCGAATTCAGCTACATCGGAAGAATTCCTTGACACTGATAATATCAAATACCACAATCTATATACTATGAACACGAATGCGACCATTCTCGTCGAAGTTGACTTTTAGCTCAGTTCCACCGGTCTTCGCAAGCCCAATTCTTAGGAGAATTCACGTCGGCTGGAGTTTTTCTGAGACCGCCGCGGTTCTGAAACTTGGCCACTTGTGGGTACATGCATACCGGTCGCTGGCTGGTGATTGTAGTACGAGGATCATCATCAGCCCATTTTGTGGCGATGATCTCCGTTGGCGCGTGACCCTTCTCAACCCACTCGACCAGGGCCAGAATGGCATCGTGTTTGGCATCGGCAAAGCCTGGTACAGAGTGTGGCATGGGACCTTTCAGAGCTGCTTGCTGGTTGGCCCCAGCGAAGTACCAAGGGGCATCGTTGGCAGCTGGAGTGCCTTGACAATGTCTAGTAAAGATTTGGTGGTCAATGGGGGCTTGGTAGAAGGTTCCCAGTTGGGTCATGCGACTTACAGCAATCCGGGAATGAAAAACACACGGGAATGGTCGCTCAATTTAATTCCTCGAGGCACAAGTGTTTGCATGACCTGGTTGTAAAAGTACAAAGTACTACCAGGGGGAATGCCTGGATCCGCAAGACCGTGGTACAGCAGTAATTTGCCACCTCGTTGAAAGAAAGGAGATAAGTCGTAATTGTCAGCCGTCGCATTTCCCGGATCCATGTCCTCGGCAACTCGAAGAAGCTCCGGACTGTAGTCCTGTTGCCAATCCCAAGCTGAACCAAAATTGAGAAAGTACTTGACATAGTCGACACCGAGCGAGTTCGGCGTGTCCGAACCACTTAGTTTCGACCACTGCCACTCGCTACCCGGCAGCAAATGAGGAAAGATGAAGGTCGAATTGGCCTCCGTCCAGTCGTTATACAGCTTATGCAGCGTCTCTAGCTGTGCTGCCTCCAGGCATTTCCTTGCATCGGGCCCCGGGCCACACAGCAGGGTCTCGAGCTGCAGCAAACAAGTCTCGGGCGATGAGATGATGTTGTCCCTCACACCGTCTTGGGGGTCACACTGCCTCAAGGTTTCTTCAGCAATTATAAGGAACATATCAGGCGGAATATGATGCGGAGCCTCGACCGGCAGGTTGAAAATTCCCGCCACGAGGTTGAAAAGATGCAGGCGTTTCGACCACCACGCCGGCGCACCGGCAAGGATCCCGTCGAAGTCGTTGGGGTACTCCTGCGCCTCTTTCAAGCCCTGGCGCCCGCCTGTAGAACATCCGCTGTAGTAGCTTGACTTGATGCGTGCTTTCTTGTCGCCATTTCTGTAAAAGGTTTCGACGATGCTCTTGGCGGTCTGGACGGAACCGTGCATGGCTTTGTGACCCCAGTTTTCTACTGCATCAGGGTTCTGCCAGGCCCACGAACCATCTTGAAATCCGGAATGGTGGCCAGTGTCTGTGGACATGCTGGCGAAGCCGTACTGAGCTCCTGCGGCCTTCCCTCTTGAGTCAGCATTTGTTGTAGACAAAACTTCGACTCAAGGCGGCCGAATGAACAACGTATCAGCCTCTGGCTCGGACAACTTACCATATCTGCCCAATTTACACCTCCAGCAAATGCACCATTTCCGACTCCACTGAACTCATCCATAAATTAATGCTCACAGCCGAATACAAGTAGGATCGAAGACATATTCCATAACTTACAGAAATCTGCCATTCCATTTGTTCGGTAAAAACAAGCCGAAGCTGTACTTGGAACCGTTGTCTCCAGTCACCTCTACCTGAAGGGCACACAAGGCCTTCAGACCCGAAGACGATTGTTTATAGGCGATTTCGGACTCGGGCACCTGAAATGTCGAGTTTTCTTCCAACTGTTGAGACAACAGTAGCCTAGTGCCGTCTGGCAGCAGGCTGCTCAGAGAAGCTCCGGTACAGGCGACGGGAGATTGAATCTCTACAGTGGAGCTGTCATAAAAGAGAATCATGTCATGAAAACAGCCTCGAAGTAATTGCATGCCATAAGCAATGGCCCATTGGAGTTGCTGTCTGCTGAACCACATGGTGGAATATGCATGTGTGTGCTGAGGGGAATGCGATCCCGGGTTCCCATACGGCCATGTACTACCTATTCATTTAGGACATTTTTGACAGAGACTTTGAGGGTCTGTAATGATTCTGCTTTGAATCATACTTGGTTCTCCCCAACAACTCATACAATAAGGTAACCCCGGCTACTCGGTCGGTGACAGTTGTGCGCCGGGCTCGGGATATCCGAGCTACTTCCGAGCTCTTTCAACTCGACCTGATTCACTCACTATCGATTGATATGTTCGGTAAGTCCGAGACAGGCCATTGGCTCTAGAAAGACGAACAGTACTGGTGATTTGGGCTTCGATAAAATCACACCCCTCAGACGTAGCTGCGACTTCAACCTGGAGGCTGTAGCTTCGGAAGGCATGCGACTGGAGATAATGGCGCTTCCGAGCGAAGAATGCATTTCTGAATGGCGGCCGGTTGCGTTGCTCCGATGCTAGAGTGTAGCATTCTCTTCATCGTAGTAATCAATTTTGTGGAAACTCGGTTCACCGCATTAAGCCTTGTCTCACGTCGAATGGACCTTAAGGTTCCAAGAGACTCATTGTCTGAAGTCTCCAGGAACACCTCAACGTGTGGACTTATTTTTGGACGAATCTGTGTGAAGCATTCTCTCATCCACCGTCATTCTCAAATTTCGTTTGCTATGATGATTCCACAACAGCTCCTCTCCCCCCTGATCTTTTTGTCCTCATGTCTTCTTGGAAACATTTGTTGGCATCAAGAGGATGACCCCAAGCCCCTTACTTCCTCCGCACCCACCCAGTCTGTTGATCTCCTCGACCTGGAACTCGCGACGCCTCCAGAATACCCAAGGCCTTACTTCATTCGCAGCAGCTCACCAGCTCACTCCATAGCCACAGGCAACCAAATCTTCCGCTTCCCCGTCACGGGCAACTCTTCCGGGGGCGAATTCACCATTGTCGGAACAAACGCTCCTCCCTCCAGAAACCTAGTCGTCCGCCCTCATTTGCACAAGAAACACTACGAAAACTTCTTTACCATCAAGGGAAGAATTCATCTGTGGACCCAGAGTGACGGCGATGCCGAGCAGCAGGCTCGGGTAATGACGCAGCACGATTTCGGTTCGTGTCCGCCCAATACAAATCACACACTGCAGGTGATTGACCACGACACGGAGCTGTTTGGAACCGTGTTCCCTGGCGGCTTTGAGAAGATGTTCTACTTCATCGGGGACAGATATGAATCCCCAAATTTTGCTCCATATGACCCGTCGCTGGGAGAGGATTCCAACAGGGGAATCAACGACACCGTCCTAGAGGGCCTCAAAGCCTTTGACGTGTGGGCACAGCCGGACTTCGTGCCCAGGAGAGACTTCGTCAATGATAGACGACCCGCTGGCGAGGTCTGGCATGACGGCTTCAACGGCGTAGGCAACGACAGCGAGACAAGTTATTTCGTCGCCAATGGGCATGGTCCCAAGTATCTCAACAAAGATACCACGGATTTCTACCAGGTTGTCCAGCCTTTGATATCCCCTGCCGCATCAGGCGATTTCAACTTCACCGAGTCGCTGATCTCTATCAACGGCGGGCTTGGAGCGAAGCAGCCCGAGGATGTGTCGTATAAATTTGATTTTGGAAATTCTTTCACTGTCCTCGAGGGCCGGCTTAGTATTTCTGTCGAAGGGTACAAGTCCGCTGAGCTGTACACTGGTGATACGGTTTATGTACCGAGGCATTCACGTTTCAGCTACCACAGTGCTGCGCACTTCACAAAGGTGATTTATGTGGCGGCATCTCATGATGGAATCGACACAATCCTGATTGGGAACGGGACGTATGTTGGCAGTCCCATGTTTCCTGCGGACCAAGCTTGAGGAGAGGTCTCAGCGGCATCTTGGCAAGGATGAAATTTTAAGAATGTGCAACACCAGAGTGTGTGCCTGAGAGAATTCATATAAGTAGGAAATCACGAGTGGTAGTGATTAGAGCCAATCTTGTGCCTGAAGTGCATGAATGTAATGTTGGCGTGACATCAAATACGTGTTGGCTCTAGTCACTGGCGCTTGTTGGTCATCGCACCTGACTTTCTTAAGGTACCTTAGGTAGGTAGCGTTTGATTTCACTCACCTGCTGAAAACATGAAACGCTTTCGCATTGCCTCGTGCAGAAATTTGACAATCTTCACACTTGGCATTCGAACTATTCAACAAAATGGCATCCGACGACGCTGCTACTCCTCCGACCTGTGTCAGCCAGCTGACACCTCCACTCCGTGATGGAGTCGTATTTGAGCTTGGCAGCGCACGCTATGTGGTTTGCGATGGAACGCCAGTGAGTAATTCATGAAATATACCAAAGCACAGGGCTTGACTAATAAACATGGAATCGCAGTACGAGCCGCCCGTGCCTCGTGACCAGCCTCTGCTGGTGACCGCCTTGGCGCTGGCGACTGCGGCAAACCGCCCCACTATGGAACAGCTCGACCTGGTGTTGCACAGCGCAAAGGAGAATGACGATGTCTTTCGCGAAGAGTTTCTCCAGGGCGTCATTCTGCTTTCCATGGGGGACCACGACGAAGCGCTTGCTAAAGATGCACGGGCACTCTTGCGTAATCGCGGCAATGTTTGGGTGGATGTCCGGTTACAATCGGAGCCTTGCTTGTCCCCCGGAACATATGCCGTCGACAAGTCCGTTCTCTGGCGTGTGTGTCGGCTATATGATGATCACCAGAAGGCGTTCTTAACGGCACTGAAACCAACAAATCCGCGAGGGTAGGCGTTTTACCATCCATGCCCATCCTTACCACGCCGGAACGAATGTGGGCTTGAGAGAACCCGAGGATTGCTAATTTCAAACAGGTCACCGAAAGCCTACGAGCAGCTGCATATTTCAGGAAAGGAGTACACGACTCTAAGTGTTGCGGTGCCGTCACGCTTGCAGTCCCAGGGGCTCAGAATCGCAGTCAAGGATCTCTTTCGTGTACACGGAATGAAGTCGTCGCTGTGTAATTCCTCCTACTACCAATTATCTGACCCAGCCGAAGAGTCAGCTGATGCAGTACAAATGCTGGTCGATAAAGAACACCATATATTGGGCCTGACGAAGCTCAGTTCCATGATTGCCAGGGAAGAGCCATCCGACGCAGTCGACTTCCAGACTGCTTTAAATCCACGAGGAGACGGGTACCAGTCACCAGCGGGCAGTAGTAGTGGAAGCGCAGCTGCTGTCGCGTCTTACGGGTGGCTTGACTGCGCGACAGGGAGCGACACGTCTGGCAGTGGCCGCAGGCCTGCATTAGTCAACGGTGTCTTCCAGTTTCGCCCCTCGCATGATGCTGCACCCCTGTGCGGAATGGTCAAGACGTTCTTGCAATTTGACACACCTTGCATATTTGCAAGAGACCTCGATGTGCTGGAAGATGTCCTGTCTGCGTGGCTGCCAAAGGATTACCATGAGCTGGGACAGTCGAGCTCCAATCTTGAGATTATCTACCCGCTTGATTACTTGCCGACACGCATCCCTGCACAAATGGAAATTGTCAACTCCTTCGTCGACGATATGGCAACACATCTGAACGCCACTGTCAAAAGGGTCTCGATTTGCCAGTCTTGGAAAGCAGCACCACTGCGCAGTGCTTCTTCTGACATAGAAGACTTTCTCAAGGACGTCATAACTCATACGTATTATTACAGCTTCTACCACTCATCTGACACATTCAGGACTGAGTACTTCCAGAGGTTCGGGCGCAGACCTTACGTGATTCCCTTTGTGGAACAGCGGTGGGCGTCCGGTGCTGCCGTGTCAGCTGAACAGCACAAGGAAGGGCTGCGGAGGCTTGAGATCTACAGAGCCTGGCTGTTGAGGCAATTCTTCAGATGTAAGAAGACCCTGATGGTGCTTCCAATATCTCCCGTTGAGCCACACTACCGGGACGAGAGAACACAGTCACCGACATACCAGACTGCCACCGACGAGCTGTTTGTCTCTCCGATTCTCCGGGCACCGGATATTGTCATACCGATAGGAGAGACTCCTTACCGGTCCAGAATCACGGGAAATCAGGAACAGCTTCCCGTTGCTATCAATGTGGTGGGTGCCCCAGGAATGGATTACTGGGTCCTGGACAGCATGAGGACGGTGTTGCAAAAGAGTGGAAGACGCTCCCAGGTCAAACCAGGGAGCAGGTTGTTTTAACACAGTTGGAGTCAAAGCTCAAGCACATGATGTTCTCTTGAGCGCGGGCACCATACGGCACAAACAGTAGAGATGCAATAACAACATCGTTGTCCCTCTGGTATCATGCGAGATCTACCGCGTTCAAAGTCCATTATAACCGTTCTCACATCGCGGCGGGTATGTACACATAGCCGCTCATTATTTCTGTTCTTTCTCTATTGGTCGAAAGCTTTGGTGCTCAATGGACGCTCTATTTCTTTCTCGAAGTCTTTGCAAGTTCGTCGTCATCGTCATTATCTCCCTCTTCTTGTTTCCCAACCGCGACTGCGCGAGCACCCCCTCTATCTCGGCGTCTGCCTCATCCTCCCATTACTTATCAACGGCCACCCTTCTTTCCCAAGCCCTCTCCCTGTATCTCAAATAGTCCTCGCCACTTGTGTAATCTACAGTATTGAACGCGCAGCAGTGTGACCGTCGCCAAGAGGCTTGCCATCCAAATGTCTCGATAGATACATGTTTCAGAGATCGGCTCTTCCGAAACAATTCTTGTCAGATTTTTGATTGGGGAGAATAGGCAAGGGAAAATCTATGTCATAATTTCTGTTTGGATGGAGATCTGAGCTGGAGCCGTCGAAGTCAGACCCTGTCAAGTCGACGGCTGAACTCCAGGCAGCAATTGCATCGCAAGTACAGAGGCCAACACGCGCATAAAGGTTGCCTGAAAGCAGGTCCGGTGGGGCAAAGACTGGTTCCGTTTCTATTCCGTATACAGCCGTAGCCATACGCAGCGCCTTCATACAGTTGTGAACGCAAAGACCCACCGCTCTGAGAATCCACAAGCTCACGATGAACGGCACGATCTTGTAACTGGAGGCGGACCTCCTGTCTTACTAGGCAAGATCATGGCTATATTTAATGACACTAGGTCCAGCGTATTTAAGTAGAAGGTCGAGCCCTCTTTAGAAAATATTTACACACAAAACTGAATCCTCACAGCAGGCCAAATGATCCCTGTGTCACTTAATGCCTGTGCCTCATCACCCTGCTGTTCCACCAGCCACCGCCGAACCAGGAGGGAGTCGAGGAGGCGGAAGCATCCGATGCTGTGCCCGTAGCAGATCCAGATCCAAACCCACCGAAGCCTTGTTCAAAGTTAGCATGACTATCAACAACACTTGGCACATGCAAGGAACTCGCTTACCTCCGCTTGGTCGAGGACCCCAGCTTCCCCACGATCCAGTCGGCCGCGAGCCCCAAGATCCGGACCCGGAGCCGCCGAACCCGCCGCTTGTGGGGGTAGCTCCGCCGGATGAGCCTCCGAACGAGCCTCCACCGGAGACATTGCTAGGTTGGGAAGCAGGAGCGTCGTCAGAGCCCGAGCCAGAAGCTCCGCCGGAGATTCCAGATGGGGAGGACCCCACGGCTCCATACGAAGGGCTTCCTGAAGGAGTGCTGTACGAGGCAGTAGTCGATGCAGCAGGAGACGAAGCAGATGAGTCCGAAGACGATTCGACCACGGATTCGGAGGTGAAGGACCACCCGGGGATGTTGATGGTCCCAATGGTCCAAGTGATTCCATCTTCGCTGGTCATAGACCCCTCAACGTCGGTGCCGAGGGCGAGAGTGTCCGAGTAGGCCATATCAGCGCTGTCGAGGATGATGCTACAGTTGAGCCAGGTGTGCGCAGGCACGGTACCGCAGTCCTCGGCGCCGCACTCGACTGCTGAGCCCCAACCCTGCGCCTTGCCGTCGCTGGTGGAGAGCGTGGAGACGACCTCGCCGTTGACGAGAACCGTCTGGGTATAGTTGCCGCTGTTGTCATCATACTCGTCTATGAACCATGTCAGCGTCTTTACGCACGGCTTCGTGACTGTGTAGTAGATTCTGGGATTTCTTTACAGTGGAAGGTGACGTGGGCATCGACTTCAGCGGTTGAGCCATCATCTTGAACCGGCATTTGTGAATTGGCTGGTAAGGACAAAATTGTCAGCTATCGATTCACTCTGTCGTCATCAAAACAGCAATGAATTTGCTGGGTAGTGGCACCCACCGCCAGTCGACATGAGAGTGTATGCGTAGACACTCCACTTATCACTGTCCCAGTTGTCCGCAATACTCTGGACGAGATCCCCGTTCGAAGTTCCCATTCCGACCCAGAGTGAGAGAACTCCGTTGTTATCGCTTGGGGCGCTGGGTAGGACCAGCGTGGCCCAAGACTCGCGAATGAAGGTATCATCGGCCACAGGACCAGTACTGAAAGCTGGTCCCATGGCAGCATTGGCCTTGGACACGACGGCCGCGGCCGCAAGGGCAGAAAGGAATTGGCGAGAAGACATATTGGACTTTGGCCTGTTGCAGTGCGAAGAAAAAGAACTTATTGAGCGACACAGTCGTACTGCCAGCAGCAAGTGAATGGAACAGCTGGCGTAGGAAAAGAATGGAAGAAGATGAATGGAAGATTGTGCCTATCTGGTCTGGGCAAAGCTTGTTTTTCAGTTCAAAGAGCCTTCTCTACTTATATGATATTTCGGCTGAATCTGGCGATCGGAACATGCCATCCTGTACGCACTACTTTCGGGGATTATGGCAAGATCTCGACTAGCCCATGTGGAGCCTTCAGAGCGACTGCCCATCGGCGAAGGCAAACTAGCGCCAACATGAGCATCACGCATGCTGACGAATGTTTTCCTTCCGAAAGTGATGCCCCATCTCCGTGACCTTTCCTTATTGGTGACCCTGTCTTGCTGTAAACGCCGCTGAGAGGCCTGATGGATGAGTACTTGAAACGAAATGCGCGTGTTTTGCTCCTCCCTGTAATTTCGCTTTGTTTGCACCACGGAATCGCGCCAACATGAAACATAAAGTGGGCCTCGGACAGTAAAGCTTGATTCTCCGAGGAGGGAATTTCGACCCCACAAATTCGATCAAGAGAAGAGATGAACATTTAAGAACCTTGGAATTGCGTCATGCGAAGCGAAGACAAAAGCAATTACTCGTGGGTGCATCGGCAAGGCCTTCTTCTACCTCTGATTTCTGAAATTGAGACAGATAGATCCCATCCGCCTTGTCTGCGGCCTCTGGCGAGATGACCATTTCTCACCAGCTAGCACGCGCTTTTTCACAAGCCTCCAAGTCAGGAACGTGCCGCTGTGGCTGAATGCTCTCCCATGCCGCCATGAACTTGACCAACTTGCCTTCCTCGTTAGCCTGCGCGATAGCTTGCAAGCCATAGGGCCGACCGCTGCTTGAGACGAAGCTTAAAGGCATAGTTGACATGGGATATCCTAAGAAAACAAGATAGGTCAGTACAATGAAGCTGATTGAGTGAAATTTGGGGAGACCCACTCGCTGCAACAGAGATAGCCGCAAAGAAACTGTCGGAAGAACAGATCACCACATCTACATCGTGCTGATTCACGGCTTTGTCGATGCCCTCCGTTGCTGCCCATTTCCTGCAGGTTTCTAATCGTACGGTTTGATCCTCTTCCGGCCTGGATTTCTCGATCAAGCTGAGCAGCTTATCTTGGTTGGGGCAGTAGTCTGGCCGTACGACGACATTGTTAGCGAAGTCATATGTAAGTCATCATCGAGGACAGACCTTTGTCAAACTCAACATTCGCATGCTCATCATTGAACTTCACAATATCGTTCAAATTCCGCACTTTAGAATACTCAAAGAACTGCAAGAACCGGTCAATGCCAGTCGTCGCCTCCTGGTCTTGTAGTCGTTAGCGAGGTTGGAAAAATCAATTTGAGGTCATGAAGCATGAACTGGAGCAACCCACTGATGATGTTGTACATCAATTCACCAATGTCCATGTCACCGACTGTGACATTTCCCGGCTGCTCAATATGTATCTCGACGATGCTTGCACCATTTCTCTTCAGGCACTGCTTGGCCAGCCGGTATTCTTTCGCCTTGGGTAGCCAGTCAGCAATAAAAGCCCTATCAAGGCAGACATCGATAATGTACACACCGCCTCTGTGTAATATACTGGTTCAGGATCTTGAGCCTCGTCAGGCAGACGCCACTTTTCAATGTCAAGAAAGCCGATCGTCATTTCGCTCAAATCTGCGGATGCCACCTGGGACGTCAAGCTTGGAAGTTCCTTCGAAGCCGAGAGAGCGTCGCATGCAAGCGCAACATCAATGGCGGACTTGCCCATAGCACCAACGGTATCGAATTGAGAGGTGAGCGTCAGCACCCCGCGCAGCGAGACTGATCCAGGCGTCAGCTTCAAGGCATACAGACCGGCCACTGCCGATGGCGACACCAAGGAGCCAGTGGTCTCGTGGCCAAGGCCCAGAGGAGCAAATCCGCAAGCCACCCTAACCGCGGAGCCGGTTGAAGAGCCCTGAGGGGTCTGACTGTTGATCAATGCGTGTGGTCATTAATGTACAGAAGATGATACCTACCGTCTCGCCTTTACGTTTGTCTGCGAGGTTGTATCCGGTAGGAATGTATGCTGGCTGGCACATGCCGCCAACTGCTGACCATCCAGCGCGGCCTCTGTCGAGACTTCAGGTTTAGCCTTTTTGTTAAATGGCCACTTTGATCAGCCGTCATCTTCAACTCACTTGTTGCCGAGAAGCTCCTAACCGTCGTCAACATTTGAGACGACACTGATCAAGCATGAACTAGAACTCACTGTCATATTCGTCTTACCAATGATGATAAGACCTGAGTTGATTAACTGGATCGTTAGAATACTTCTATGCGGTATTTGTTACAACTAACATTGTCAACAACGTCACAGTTTCCCGAAGGACAAGCATCAAGAAGAGCATATGAGCCCGCAGTAGTCGGCATGCCAAGGGATACATCAGTAGCGAAGTTATCCTGCCAAAAATGGATTTAGTCATCAATCCTAGAGATTATCACTAGTGCTTCTTGTGCATCACCTTAAGCAGGATTGGAATCCCGTGGAGTGGACCTCGGGATGATCCTTGTCGTCTCTCCTGGTCGAGTTTCGCGGCCCACGAGATCAGCTGGATCCTTGGTGGTGTGGAAATCACAGCCCTGCACTTTGCACCTTGCGTGTTGTGTCTCTGGATTTGGTCCAGATACACTTCCACGATTTGCACACTGGTGATGGAGCCTTGGTTCAATCGCTTGCGTAGTTGATCGGCAGTAGTCCTTAGGACATCGAACATCGGCTCTGGTCGTAAAGACGACATCTTCACTGAGAGATAAGGGCACGTAGGATCAGGCGCGTCGTCTCAAAATGAGTCACAGCGCTGCTAAGAGCCTCAATCTCACGGCAAGAAATGGAAAGAAGATTTGGGGAGCACTGGAGGGAGAGAAGAGCAAAGCGAAATGGCGGAGAAATATGGCACCCGTTCCCGGCTATTACACCCTGTGGCATTCAACTTTGAGACAGTGACTGGCTGCAATAACCAACTCACCAAGAGAAGCTGGTCACGAAATCTACCAAAGTACCCACATTATGAATTCGGAAGTTGCATTACGCCTTCAAGCCCAACCAAGAAGACCAGTGACTAATTTTTTCTGTGCACTGAGCTCTTCCTTTGTCGCCTTGAGCTCATCAACGTCCCAATTTACCCATAGATATTTGCCCTTCAAAAACTCGCCTTCAGGGCTCGCCAGCCATGTCAAAAAGTGCCCGGCCAGATTAGCTGCAGAAGTGGTCAGTGATTATGAGGACACATCAGCGTCAAGGAACCCCATTGAAAAGGTACAAAGACTCACGCTCATCATAAGGAATCTCCTGCGCCGACTTTTCCAGCCCAGACTTGGTCAACATGTCCGAGGCCACAACCCCCGGGTGCACATTATAAAATCGAAAGTCAGGGTGTTCAAGCTGCATCGTCTCGACCACGCGTGCCGCCCCGATTTTGCTCCCCGAATAGGCAGAGAAGCGTGCCATCGGGGGGTTGTTGTGCGCAGCCATGGCGGAGATGTTGACGAAGACAGCGCCCGGGCCCCGCGCGGAGGCGAGGAATTGGCGCGCCAGCAGGAATAGGCCCTTGACGTTGACCTCCCATGCCTTCCACCAGTCGTTCGTGTGCTCGCTGCCACCTTCCCCTGCGGCGGCGGCGATGGGGCCCGGGGCGGGGAGGTAGCCTGCGTTGGCGACGACGATGTCTACGCCGCCTGTGTCTGCTGCCGGGAGGAAGGCACGCGCGACATCGGCCTCGAGGGAGACATCGCCTGATACGGTCGTGATTCTGGTGGATGGGTGTGCGGGCCTGAGGCGCTCCGCTACCTCGTTTAGGGTCGCGGCATTTCGGCCCAGGACGATGATGTGGGCCGCCCCAGCTGCTGCGAAGGCCTCGACGATGCCGACGCCTAGGCCACGACCGCCGCCGCTGACGAGAACTGTCTTGCCGGCAGCTGACAACTCGGGCCGGGTAGGTAAAATTGAAGGGTATGAATTTTGGTGATAAGTAGAAGTGAAGTCGGTTTCCCAGTGTCGCTTCGACATGGTGGATGGGTGCAGTGGTTTTGTTTGATGGCGTGGAACGAAAGGCGGGACTCGAGGGTGCGAGGCTGCAAAATGGATTCGTAATTTTGTCACCACTACTAGGTCGATCAATTTGAAGGGAACATCGTGAACCTGTATTAAACCAAATTCATCGGTAGTAGGTGATAGGACTTAAGACGAGGAGACATGGATTTAAGGGATGGAGTTAAGGCCGACCTGTCGTTGGCCGCGTGCATGCTGCGTCGTCATACTGTTTCTTTACATACCTAGGTACCCCAATTTTGTCGGAAACCAGTTGACGGAATTCTCTTACGATGATCTCAAATGCTTGTCACGCCTGCATGTCAGCAAAATATATGGGCGTAGGACGGTCAATGCAACTGGACGCAACTAAGGTCAGATGGCTGTTCTAGCTTCCAGCCTGATCAATTGGGTCAACGTGGCGTCTCAGCTAGACTGAGGTTGACCATGCAGGTCCGGAATCAAGTCATGAGCTTTAGCAGATACTCCATCTCGGACATATGCTATTGCACCATGCAGGCATGGTCTATTGCGGTGTTAGGTTATAGGTGATAGGCTATAAGACATCCAGTGTCGTCGTTTACATTCCTTTTCTACACACACGCCTGAGCCCATCCAGCTAGAACATGACATTTAGACAGAAGTACAACATCACCAGGACAAGTTCTTTCCCTCATTGTCCCAGAACCTTCCCCCGTGTGACTCCTTCGTGGCAGCATCGATGACCTTCACAACCCCGTCGCAGGACTCATCGATCCCTATGGATGCCTTCTCCATACCAAGAATTGTGCGAGCGCCGTAGTTTCCCATGTCTGTCTGGACGAAACTGTTGAAATGGAAGTTCAGTTTCCATCATCTCTTCATCTCTGAATTTCGGAAGTATTCTGGGAATACTCACCCGGGATGTATGACAAAGGCGGTCAGAGCCTCCTCCTCCCCATCAATCCTAATTGTGAGCCAGTGAACTGCCGATTTGGACGGCCCATATGCCGCGTTCGGAATCGGTAACTGCCCCTACAATGCCAGGTTTCATCAGTCATCGTATTCAAAAGTATCAACCTCAAGGCCCGGGACAAGACTTGGTCAGGTGAATATGCCTTACCGATAAATGTCCCGCGGAAGAGCCCATCGTGACCCATTTCGGCGAGTCCGATGCCCGCAGCAGCGGCAGCGTGGCCTGGTACAGCCAGACCACGCCGAACACGTTGGGCCCGAGATGGGCTTGCAGATCCGCGACCTTGAGCTCCGAGACCTTCGGGTACGACATGGCTACGCCCGCGTTGGCGATGACTAGGTCCAGGCGGTCGATGCCCTGCGTCCGGAGCTCTTCCACGGCCTTAAGCGCGTCAGTCTCGACGTTCGAATCGACCTTGACGACTACCAGCCGGCTGTTCCTGCCCGCAGGCAGATCTGCAAGGGCTTTTGATGTTGGATCTGGTATGTGTTAATGTCCTGCTATTCAACCTTCCCAAACAGGTCAAGAGGCTGGGGAATTGTTTAGGAACGACAGTCATGCTCACGGTCTGGATCACGGACGGCGGCCACGACGGTGTGGTCGTCACGAACGAGAAAGCGTTCCACAAGACCTTTACCCAAGCCTCTGTTCGCACCGCTGATTAAGACTGTTGTTGAGGACATAATGATATATGGGATTTCTCTGGTGAAATGTTTGAACGATGAGGTCGTGCTTCGTGGCAGTACTTTTTACCACAATCCACTTTTTTTCAAGTGCTCGTGATTGAAGCCCTTTTATAATTTGTGAAAACACTGTACCAGACATTATGCGTGCTGAGAAATCAAATTGGTTGTCTTCATGTCTTTCTGGCTCAAGAAACGTTCTGTGCGTTGGCCGCGGCGGGATCCAAACCAAAGATGATGACCTGCTCCCGCACACGGAATCCATACGACAGCAGTTGCTAGCGTTTCCGCATGGCGGGGATGTCGTCAGCCGGCACTGCTGTGCGACTTTCTGCATTGCGGACGCTTTAGTTGCGAAGGCTTAGCTCCCGCTTCCTGCTTAGATCGCCCCAAAATGTCGAATTATTAATCATGAATGCCTCCCGGAGTCCGCTACAGCGTCCGCTGAATGCATGCCATAGTATCCCTGCCCTGCATGGCATTTCTGGCGGCCGTAATGAGATACAAAGGAGCTTTGCTATGATATTCGATACGCCGACACAGCATCTCAGTACATACCTAGTTATCTCTCAGGTAGTATTCGCTATATGGCCGTCAGGTAACCTTTTATTATGGAGACCAGGGATCCGCACCCGCAAAAGCAGAGGGTACACCCACTGGTTTTCCTATAGGAGGTCATCTTATAGGGCCTCATCTTTCAAGACATTATCCCGCAGGAGGTTGTCCTGTAGGAGGTTGTCCTATAGGAGGCTATCTTATGAGACAATATCTTAGAAGAAGCTGTTCCGCATGGCTCGGGTGTACTCTCTGTTTCTGTGGGTGCAAATCCCCGATCTCTGATTAGGCAATCCTCTGCCTGAATGACTTTTCATGAGATTGACCCGCAGAAAGTAGACAAGCAATAAGAGCTTCACAGTGACTCTTAGAATCATCTTAGGCATATATGGCTGCAATATTGTCATATTGTCTGTGGTGATTCAAAGTGGTGGCTGGGGCCAGGTGAGACGGTCATATCAGCTGTGGCTGCAGTGATGTTCTGTAATGCCGCAGGATTCTGGCTGCACTCGTGCAATCTAGGTGTAAACCGAACTCTATACTTTATCGAAAACCATTGTACTAGCACACCAACACTCATCAGTATTTCATATGGGGGCTTCTGTGCGTGATTATTATGGTAGAGGTTCTAGAATCCGTTTCTAGGTCGGAGCTGAGACGCTACATTAGCCGTCATCCGGGAGCTGACACGTGATAGTCTGGGGAGATAAGCGGCACGGGACGGACGGAATGCCCGGTGCAAAGGACGGTGGAAAGGTTCAGTGGCCTTGGCCAACTGAAAATGATGGGCCGAACTGTCATTTCTCTTGGCCTATGATCGCATTGTGGCACATCCTTCCTTGGTAGAAGCGAGATGGTATCTGCTTGTTCAGAAACATACTATTGCTTATCTGGGTATTATTGCGGGAAACCGAGACGTGCATAAATTGTTGTTCCGCGGTTGAGACCGGCAAGCGCAGTCGTGGCGTCGTCGTCGAAGCAGTTGGGGTCGTGCCAAGGCCAAGGCCATCCTCGCAGCTGGAATGGGCATCGGCACTAGATGCGTGTTGTGCATACGGTGGTTGCTAACCAGACGGTTTATGTCTTTGTTCTAAAGTTCGCTAGCTCGAGCACCGTATAAGCTTTCCTGTATGCGGGCCTCGTGCCTGGCGGGCTCTGTGCTCAAGCGCCCTTATCTCGGCGTGGGCTGAGAAGGAAGATGTCGTTGCAACATGGAACATATCCTGGGCGATATCACGTATATGCTTTATATCCTTCCAACTTCAGTGATACAGGGGGCGACCAGGGCAGTATGGTGTATGGGGTATGGTAGCGCTGAGTCTGGAGACAGATTACCTTCCGCGTGGGTGGCGCGTGTTTTGTAGGATGCAGTGTAGCAGTCCATGGAATTTCTTGAGAAACCGGTGTGGTTGTGAACGACTCAGTGAAACCAAACTTAAAATGCCATGTGTTGTTTGCGTTTATTTTCAGCCCTGGCAGAGCAAAATCTGAACTTGGCAACCATCTCTTGCTCGTGGTTATAGTTGCCGTATTATGTTGCTCGTGGGACTGTTGCTCGTGCATAGAAAACACTTAGCCGCACCAGGTTGTGTCTTATAAGGGCTCCACCACGGGCATATGTCAGTCAACTTGGCAAAGAATTGGTGATCTCCGGCCAAGTATTACCACAGTATACGGTGTAACGCAGATGGGGCCCGGGGACACGGAACTTAAGACGCACATGCCCAAATGTGCAAAATGCTTAGACTACAAATGTCGGATATTAATCCGCTAATAACGTTGAAGGGGAGTGCTCACTGCCGAAACGAGAGTTAGTGCCGATGGGCGTCGACGTGCATGAGCACACGAGGGCCCCCTGCAGGCCATGGACATGCCCGCCCTCTGCGGGACAAGTCCAGTATTCTACCGGACCTTCTCGATCAAATGCAGCAGTGCTATTCCCTGTGGGTTGTGCCTTGCCTGTGCCTGTCGTTCATCTGCTGGCAGGGCCCCCAAACTCAAGCCAGGAATACACACAACCCCATGAATTACCACCACCAACCACCTCCACCCGCTGACTGACTGACTCGTATCCGAGCGGCCCTGGCCCCTTGTCCCCCGCACTCCAGCCCGTCCCAAGCCCCAGGCCCCATGCCCCAAGCCCGTTGAGGCCAAGAAGCTGGAGTTAGCCTGAGTAGTGCACGCGGGTATTGTCTGCTTGGGCGTGAGAGGGAAGCCAGAGACAGTGTGGCGGGCAGAGAAAGGAGATCGACCTTGAACCTCGACATTACCCGACGACGTCGTGCACCACACCGGCATCTCATCTTTTTTCTTCTCCGATCTGAATTCTCTTCACCACTCGAGCCTAACCTGACCTAAGCTCACTGCACTGCCCAATTCATTCCGAGTTCACATATACTCACTCATCAGGGCGACACGACATGGCTGACACGGGCACCGCTGCCCAATCCTAAGCTCTGCGGCTCCTCTTAGGTGACCTTGGACTGCAACGCCTCTGCCCGCTCTTCCCCGGTAGTCGATGGATCTGGATCTGGCGCGAGCTTGTTCGTGGTTGGACCGTTGCGCATCCTAGTGGGCATATACGCATACGCATTCACATATACCTCAGCTACACATTCATTCACCCATTCACTCCCTCGCGAACATCGACTGGACTGCTCATTTCTCACTCGGCGGTCAACATGATGGACACAGAGACGAGCCCGGAGCGCATGGAGGTCGAAGCAGAGGCCGATGGCGACGCCGACAAGAGGTCGCTCAGAGACTTCTCCGCCATGGCTGCTGACGGCGACGAATCGAGGGAGCATGCCCGCCCCAGGAAGAGGACGCGCCGGGCCTGCGACAAGTGCTCTTCGTCGAGGACCCGATGCGATGGTGAATACCCCTGGTGAGTCCAGCCCATCCAGCCCATCCAGCCCACCCTCGCTTCGGCTCTTCGTATATACAACACAATAGTCGCACACCGCGCGTCTGGACCACACCCTACTAATACTGCATGCCTCTCCCCAGTCGCCGCTGCGAAGGTATGCGTTGGATATCTCTGTTCTCGTCTGGTCCTGTCGTATCCTATCCTCTCCTATCGCAGTACCCGCTTCCTTCTCTTCTCCTGTTCTAGACTGCTCTTGACTCAGTCTCCCCTTCGATCCTTGCTCCACATGCACCTCCGGTAAAGCCGTCCTGCCATGCCAGTGCTTGGCGATGGCTCTCCTCTGGGGGTAAACCTTCGTTCAGCCTTCCGTCCCGCGTTCTCCCCACCGTCCCGTCCCCCGGCTGCTCGTGGACCAGCGTGTTGATTGAAGCTTTGTGTCTTGCGCCCGGCATTTACAGACTACGGCTATACCTGCCGCTACAACCGCGAGATTAAGAAGCGAGGCCGTGCTCCTACCACTTCCTTGGGAAACCATGCTGGAAACCATGCGGCTCGCTCGGATTCAACCGGCTCGACCACTCCCAGTGCCAAGGTGAAGCGCCAATCCTTGGGCGCAATATCGCCCTCGCCCCCGGTGGCATCGCCGGACACCAGCCTGCCACCGCTGCACTTCCCCCAGTCCCACGAACGTTATAGGGACGGCATCAGCCTGGCCTCTGCCAACCCGGCCCGTCCTTCCCCTTACGAAGATGGGCGCCCGTCCATCTCACACATGGTGATCCAGCCGTCCCCTGCCCCCGTGCAGTCGCCGTCCTACCTGTCGTCGCCAGCCTACAGCAACACGCACACCCAGATACAGCTATCCTCACTCCTGGAGCCCAGCGCCGAGTCGCCCATCCTTAAGAAGACCCATGAAAGCCCGCCCCAGATGTCTGCTCATGCTGGCCGCACCAGCGACCCGGAGCCCCTGGTGTCCGGTGCCAGCGTGGGCTATCCATCCCCGGCCAACGCTGGCTCACCTCCACAGCGTGCGCCCAGCAGCCGCAGCAGGCAGTCCTTCAGCAACAACTGCCCGCCGCCTCTCCCACACGGCCGGGAGTCTGTCAGCAGTACCACCAACGGCCGCGAGGGGTCCATCCCAGAGGGCCAGAAGCTGCACAACTCGTTGTACAAGGCACCTTCGGGCGACTGTCGATATAGGTGCCTTGACCCTGTTCTTCCCTACTTGAGGGAAATAATCCCGGCGTCGGTGGCATGCGACCTCCTCGACGTCTACCTCACAGAGCCTGGCAGCTCCCTCTTCCGCTGTGCCTCGCCTTATATACTCACCCGTATCTTCCGCAAGAGCTCTCTATTACATCCCACTCACCCACGACAGACGACCCCGGCCCTCCTGGCAACCATGCTCTGGTGTGCCGCCCAGACGGCCGATATAGTGCTGCTTCATGTCCCGGGTTCCCGGGCTAAGATCTGCAATGCCCTGTATGACCTAGCAACCGCTCTAATATCGGATAGAGACCCGGACAGGTGGCGGAGGATACACGGTAGGTAGCCTTGCGGGGAGTGAGACCAGGACTGTCTGGGCTAACACTGTGCAGGCGGCCTGCGCGTCGAGACCGATCAGCCACAAACTGGCTACGAGTTTTCCTCAAGTCACCCGCTACTGACCGCCAAGAACGAGCCCGCCGGCGTCATCGATGATGTACTGACGTTCATCCTCTTGTCGATTGCCGTCTCTGGGGGTGACTTCAAGAGCGACTGCTTCAAGTGGTGGAGCAAGGCGGTCCGCCTGGCCTCCTCGTTGGAGCTTAACCGTGAGGATGAGCGGTGTTCGGCTACCGTGTCTCCTTGTGCAAACCCTTTGTGCTCCTGCAAGCGCGAGCAGGAAGCATTCTCGTTGCCCGGCATGGAAGCGAGGGAGGAACGGAGGAGGGTATTCTGGTTACTTTACTGCCTCGACCGGCATTTGGCCCTTTCATTCAACCGCGTCCTTGACATACCGGACTCATACTGCGAGGTTTACGGTGAGTGAATTCCCATGCAGTCTTCCACATTGGTCTTGGCACAAAGAAGGTCTAACAAATAATAGCCCCTCTACCGGAGAGCGTGTGGGAGAACCTGGACACTATAGCACCCAAGGACATTCCACCCCGAGTAATCGGTGCCTCGTCCATCATCACCGGCACCGGCTTTTTCGAGTATTTCCTCCCACTGATGAGCATCCTCGGCGATATAATCGAAGTGCACCACCGAAGGTTCCACCCCCGGCTGGGCATGGTCGACGACACGCACGCGGTGGCCATCATCGGCGAGCTCCTCGCCAACTGCGAGGCCAGCATCGACAAGCTTCGGCAGGAGATCGAGATCGTCGAGTACGCCGCGCCGATGCCCACGCCGGGCGCCGCGGGGCCCAGCATCAAGGACCTCATCTCGGGCTACACCAACGTGCCACCCCAGCCGCCGCCACCACCACCCCCAACGACGACGACAACCGCAGCAGCCACGCGCGCCAAGGACCGCTCCCGGCTGCAGCTCGTGACGGCGTACTCGACGCACATCCTGCACGTGCTGCACGTGCTGCTCCACGGCAAGTGGGACGCCATCTCGATGCTGGACGACGACGACGACTGGATCACGAGCGCAAGGTTCAACAGCTGCGCGTCGCACGCCATCGCGGCGTCGCAGGCCGTCAGCCAGATCCTCAAGTTCGACCCGGAGCTGACCTTCATGCCGTACCTGTTCGGCATTTATCTGCTGCACGGAAGTTTTATCCTGTTGTTGTTCGCGGACCGCATGCCGCGCGTGGGTCCGAACCAGAGCGTCGAGCTGGCGTGTGAGACTATTGTGAGGGCACACGAGGTGTGCGTTGTTACGTTGAGCACTGAGTTTCAGGTGAGTCCGGCCGCCCCTTGGAACATTTTGGTCGGTATGAATATGCTGACACCCAGGGCTAGAAAAACTTCCGCAAGGTTCTACGATCGACACTGTACAGCGTGCGAGGCTCGAGTCCCACGGAGTGGGAGGAGCACAAGGCCAGGCGCAGGGCTCTCTCGTTGTATCGCTGGACGAAAGGTGCGAAAGGGCTGGCGCTTTAATACATTCGCCGGGAGCTGTGTATACACCAGGGGATATATCACATATGGTGTAGATGGACGGGAGTTATACTGAAAAGTCGTACATACATCTTCTATATAGGAACACATTGGGTGGGATCATAATACTATGGCTTCTAACCCGTTCCTATATATCAGAACACTAGATATTACAAGAATTCTACTATCTAAAGGTATAGGTATATAGGTTATTATTATTAGGTCTAGAGGTCTACTATAGGTTTATAGGTATAGTGTTTAGTACCTATAGAGGGTTACTTAGATTAGTAGACCTTTTAAATCTATATTATCCTCTTCCTTAGATAGACTATCTATAGTCTATCTATATAAATTATATCTACTAGTAGTCCTAGCTTAAATATACTAAAATTATATTCCTTCTCTAATAATCTTCTAAAACTATACTATTTATAACTAAGCTAAAATAGTATAATTAGTTAGTATACCCTAGGGTTTAAGTTCTAATTTATCTAGTACTAGCTAGATTAAGTAGGTAGTTAAGGAGAAGAGAAAAGATAAAAAATCTAAATTTATTATAACTAGTAAGAAGATTTAAGTTTAAGTCCTAATTTAAGTATCTTTATTTTTAGCTTTTTATAAAGTATTTTAGTATTAATATTATTTTTACTATTTTAGATATTAAGTAGTAGAATTACTTAAATTACCTAAAAGTAGTTAAAATACTTAAAAGAAGCTAAATTATTTAAATTACCTAAATTAGCCTAAATTACTTAAATCTAAAGAGTTTTACTTAATTATTAAAATATTAGTAAATAGCTAGTAATAGCTAGCTAGACTTACTAAATAGAATAATTACTTAACTATTATCTAACTAAACTAATTCTACTATTTATTAATAATCTCTCTTAAGTATTATTTTACTAGTATACTATAAACTTTTAATAAAATACCTATTAGTAATATATATTAGAAAAGGTTTATACTATTATACTTATTCTAAAGTATAATACTACTAAGGCTATATAACTTATAAGTATTACTAATATAATAGAAATTAATTATCTATAGCCTATTATAGTAGGGCTTATATTTATAAGCTTATTAGTATACCTATAGTATCTAGTTACCTAGAATAAATACTTATAATAGTACTTTATCTTCTTATAAAAATATATATATTTAATCTTATAATACTTTAAGACTAATAGTATAGTTCTATATAATAGATACTTTATAGTTAGCTACTAAATATCTTACCTAATTATCCTTCTCTTACTCTATAGGTTCTTAAATATATATAATATAGGGCTTATAGTTATAGAAGGGAGAAAAAGCTATTTTAAATAGTAGAAAGTAGAGGCTATAGTTATAAGACTTTAGTATATAATTATAAAGTATTATTACTTATTAAACTAAAGCCTAAATATTATAATTTAAGTTAGCTAGCTATTTCTATAAAATTACTTACTTTAAGTTACTATTTATCTTCTTAACCTTACTATTTCTTTATAGTCTACTTAATATAACTAAATATAGATAAAACCTATTATAGTAGTACTAGCCTATAATAGCTTTACTTATAAAGTAGCTAGTATTATTAGATATCTACTCTTTTAGAGTTCTAAAAATATTAATAATTTATTCTATTAGTAGAAATATAGCCTTATAGATTATACTAAATATAACCTCTACTTCTACCTATCTTATAATATATTTAATTACTACTAAAATAAAAACTCTATTAATTAATATAAAGTTTATTACCTAGTATATTAAAGGTACTAGTAATATAATAAAGTTAAGATTAAAGAGTACTAAATATAGAGGTTTTATAAATTAATATTCTTTATACTCTATAATTACTTATTAAATAGTTAGAGTTATCTCTAAGTACTAGTATTCTTATAATACTTCTTATAATATACTTTTAACTATAATATAATTATAGTTTAAATAGAGTTTCTTAACTTTAATAAGTAAGTTATTAAACTTAGAAACTAGTAGTAGTATTACTATTAAGGTAGTTCTTACTTTATATAAAAGGTTACCTAGGAATTACTAATACTCTTAAATTTTATATAGATAATTACTAAGTAAGATAAAATACTTCTTAATCTATTCTAATTTAATAGCTTATAGAAGATCTATTCTATTATATAAATACTTATAGACTATTTATAGATCTACTTAATTTAGTTAGTATAGCTTATAGATCTACTCTAATAAATCCCTCCTCTCTTATTATTTAAAAGTAAGTAAGATAGTTTTAAAAATAATATTATTAAGAGATTAAAATAGATAGTTTATAAGAATATTAGTCTTTTAATATAGTATAGGATATAGATTCTATAGTATTTAATAGTATTAAGAAAATATATAATTTAAAGAGGCTATTCTACTTTTATATTAATTATCTTTAAGGACTTATAGTTAGTTAAGACTATAATATCTATACTTTAAATCTAATAGAACTAGTATTATAGAGAAAGTAAGATCTTAAGTAGTTCCTATTCCTAAATAAAATACTAAACTTATATATTAGTAAGTTTCTTTAAAAAGTATAAAACTAAGTATAAAATAGACTCTTAAATATAAAGCTAAGGCTATAAAAGAGCTACTCTAATATAGTATTTACTAATATCTAACTTAATTATAAAAGATAAATACTAGTTAAAAGTTCTAATAATTAGAAGACTTATAATAGTATCTCTAATATTATACTATTACTTCTATACCTCTTCTAAGAGTATAATAGGCTAACCTTTAAAGCTACTAGTATAGTTAGTTAGTATATTAACTTATTTAGAGTATCTACTAATTAGGTTATATAGATATTCTACTATATTAATAAAGCTATAGATCTTAGTTATAATTATAGGTATAAAGTAGTCCTAGATAGCTATAACTTTAGAGGGATTAGTAGTAATTCTATCTTTAGAGATAAGGAAACTAAAAAAGATTCCTTATAAGATAAAAAGAATAGTCTTAAATATATTAAGTATAAAACTATAGATAATAAGGTAAGTAAATAGAATCTTTAGATACTTATATAATTACTCCTTAGTATTTATTTAGATAGTAATATTATCTATTAGACTATATATATAGTTATAAAGGTTATATAAAGCTTTTTTAATTAGTATCTAAAATATAGTAAAAGTATTATAGAGTCTAAATAGTATTACTATCTACTTATATAAGCTAAATAGGGTAATAAATATAGTCTTCTCTACTATAGTAAAGTCTAGTCTAATATACTAGAAACTATTCTTTAGGTTAATAAAGATATACTATTTATAGCCTATAGTATATTAGATTTAGTTTATTATATTAAGTATAAGATAGATATACTTCTTAATATAAGTATTTAAATAATAATAGTTATAATAGAAGTACTAGATAGTCTAATTAAGCTTAACTTCTCTTTTATATACTACTATTAGCTTCTTAGGTATAAAATAAGAAAGTAAGAACTATAAACTCTTACTTTTATAAATAAATATTCCTATATAAGCTTTAATAAAGTTATATATAGTTTATTCTTATAATAAATTATATTATCTAGATAGAAAGTAGAAGGGTTTATAATTACTAGTATTAATATAATAGGTAGTTTTTAATAGTATATCTATATAGTATTATTTCTTATTAAATAAACTAGGAAACTTATATAGATATTCCTAAATATAGGTAGTAACTTTAGAATTATCTATAGAAGTATCTAGGTACTATTTTAATAATAAGAAAGAGTATTCTATTATTAAAAAAGCTATTTCCTTTATAAGGAAGTAAGAACTAGTATACTCTAATAATACTAATTCTAACTAGTCTATAAATATAAATAAATAAAGAGTACTATCTTAAATATAGTATATAGTCTACTAATAAAAGATAGTCTTCTTAAGAGTTAGTTTACCTAGAAAGATTCTATTAAGTATAACCTTATAAAAGACTATAGAATATCTTATTAAGCTATTAGATATACTAAATCTTATTATAATAAGAATATCTTCTACTATTAGTAAACCTAACTTACTAATTTTATTTATTATTACTAGATTAGTAGTAGAATAGAGTTTTAGCTTAGCTACTAGTAATTCTAAATAGTAATAAGTTAAAAATCTATAGTTAAAGAAAGTACTAAACTTATAACTATCTTTTAGTTAGATAAAAAAAAGATTATAAGGTACTTATACCTTTTTATAAGTTAGTTTATTATAAAGAGGGGGTAGAGAATTACTAGTACCTATTTTTATATAGTAGGTACCTTAATAATCCTAGTTTTTAGTATAAAGTTTATTAAAGATTTTTACTAGGAGATTATTAATATTATTATTATCCTCTATATAGAAGGCTAGATTATAATATTCCTTTTCCCTATTAGGGTTATCCTTTATAAGGTAAACTCTTAGGTTTTTACTTATAAGAGTTACTTTAAGATAGCCTTAAATAGTAGTTTTATTATACTAGTTAAAGACTATATTATATAAATAATTAGATAGACTAGGTTACTTATTATTATAAAGAACTCCTTTTAAAGTAATATTCTAACCTACTAGGATACTTAATTTATTACTTAGCTAAGTAGGTTTAATATAGTAATTCTTTACTTAGTAGCCCTATTTACTATAGTTAAAGTACTTATTATCCTTTTTATTAGCTATAGTAATAAATCCCTTAAAACCTTATTATAATAAGTTATATACTAGGTTCTCTAAAGTAGAATAAATAATATAGTTATTAGTATATAAATTTAAAATTATAAACTAGGTTAAGGTTATATTAATAAGCTTAATTTATATAATTCTAGGTTTCTTAGTAGTACTCTAATTAACCTTTATATAATAAAAGAGGGCTATTATACTATAAAGTTATATAATTATCTTAGAGTTACTATAAATCTTTATTTTTATAGCCTTAGTTATATAAACTTTAGTATAATATACTAACTTTTTAATAATCTATATATTAGTAAGAGTTAGTAGTTTATTAAGTATCTTAGTATAAATACTTACTTAGTTAGTTAAGATCTTCTCTATTAAAATAAAGTAAATAATAAGTACCTTCTATTAAGTAATTAATAGCTTATAGAAAGTATTTTAAAGGTACTAAGTAAAGTTAGTATATACCTTATCCTTATAGGGTAATATAGTTAAAAACTAGGTAATTTAGCTATAGAAAGTATTATACTTACTTAAAGTCTAAATAATAGCTTTAATAAAAACTAGCTAAGAAGGATTAGTTACTAAAGTTTATTTATAGACTTAAATAAAATTACTAAATAGCTTAAGTAAGACTTTTAATATCTAGACTTTATATAGAATTATAATAATATAAAGTAGAATCTATATTTTTTTAAGTTTATTTAAAATAGTTACTTTTATAGTAATAAGTTATAACTCTTTTAGGAATATAACTTTACTATAATAAAATATATTATAAGGGTTAAATTCTCTTAAAAGAATAATAGAAGGAAAAGCTTTTTATAAATATTATTCTATTAGGGTAAGTTTTTACTTAAAGTAGTCTAATAATTAAAAATTAAGATTAATACTACTATTTAGCTTCCTTACTATTAGGACTTTATTATTTTAAAGACTACTATTATTAAAGTAAAGATTTAGAGGGAGAATAAAGGGATTCTTCTTATTTAGTTTCCTTTAAAAGCTCTCTATATATAAAATAATATTATTATAAAGGTTATATAAGCTACTAAGATACTTATTTAGCTTATTATTATACTATTTTTACTACTTTATTATTTACTACTAAATCTCTATATAGTAGATATTTATTTAATATAGTTCTTTTTAAAAGACTTTATACTATTCTTAAAAGCTAGTCTTAATCTTAAAGATACTACTATTTATTACTTTATTCTAGTTAGTAGTATATTAGATAAATAGCTTTAAATAAATATATACTTAAATAACTTAAGTACCTCTACCTTATAGTAACCCTTTAACTTAAATCTCTAATTTTAAAGATATAATATTAGAAATATAAGACTATAAAGAAATAAAAGGAAAATTAACTAAAATAAAGTAAAAATAGTATAAAGAAAGTAAAACTTATACTTACTTTAATATTATTTAACTTATTTCTAAGTATATTAGTTATTAAATAGTATTATAAGTAAGAGATTATAATACTTACTATTATAGCTTATAACTAACTTAAAAACTATTTACCTATAAATAATAGTCTTTAATAAATAGATTTAATTACTATATAGTTAATAAGTAGAGTTTTCTTATTATAATTATTATTATTATTAGGGAGATAATAGTTATATAGTAGTAGTATATTACTAGTTAGGTACTTATTTTAAGTAATACTCTATAGGTTACTTAGAAGTATTTTTAGTTACTATATTATATATAATTACTTATTTATTAGGAAAATTAGTTAAATAAGGTTCTCTTAATAAAAATAATTATTTTTATAGCTTCTAACCTATTCCTATATATTAGAATACTAGATATTATAAGGATTCTACTGTCTGAAGATATAGGTATATAGGTTGTTATTATTAGGTCTAGAGGTCTACTATAGGTCTGTAGGCATGGTATTTAGTGCCTGCAGAGGGTTGCTTAGGTCAGCAGACCCCCTGGATCCACAATACCAGGCTCGAGAACGGTTGTAATTGCAATATCATTCATAACGTTCTCGCCAATTTAAAGCACGGAAACCTAACTAGACCACGGCATGAACGGGTCAACGTTACTGTATCATAGAACAGGGAGCATGAGGAGACGGACACATGAGAAAGGAAAAAAGAAAAAGAACATGCAACACCGGGCATTCGCTGGTCGTCACCGACCCAACTACTACTCCGGCGGTCAGTGGCTTGATTAGGGGAGAGCGGACGGGATCCCATATTTTCCACTGCCTGTGGTCGCATGTGCTGGACACAGTCGAGTGGCAGCTTTTGAAGGCAGGACGCGGGTAAGCTCACGATGCCTGGGTGCTTGGGGCAGAATTGGAGACGCTGTGCCTGGTCCGTGCGCGACTGCAACCCCAGTCTGTCTGCTGGGGCATGTGGAGGAAGCTCTGCAGCTTGCAACGTCAAAGCTTCAGCTGCCTGTACTGCTTTATCGAGCTCCCACTGCACGTATCTATCTCGTGGCGGCCTCTTGCGATTCCCATCCAAGGCAATCAATCACTTTAATCGATTGCTTTGCCCAAGACGTCAGCAGTCCCATCAGACAATCGGTCCACATGGAGTAAATACACACCACCACTCATCTCCCCGCCGAACAGCAACAAACCAGGCGCCGGTCCGCGCAAACCGGCACGATGCTCCTCCCATCCTCCCTCACGACCGTCACCGCCCTCCTCGCCCTCCCCGCCGCCGTCCGCGCCGTCTTCAAGGACGAGGTCGGCGACGTTGACTTCCACTACGAGCTCCTAGGCCTGCCACAGCGCGAAACCACATTCTTCCACCGCCCACGACCTGAAGATAAGGCCAGTTTGTTATACACGCTCAGTGATGTTGGTGTCCTCGGCGCTGTGAACCCCAGCAGCGGCGGCGTGGTGTGGAGGCAGCTGGTGGGTGACAGCAATGCGACTACAAATGGTGGTGGACACCTCAGGGCTGGCGATGGAGAGAGCTGGGTCGCCGGCGCATTCGGCAGCGCCGTGCATGCGTGGGAGGCCGTCAGCGGCCGGAACGTCTGGTGGAGGGAGTTTACTGGGGAGGTCAAGGACCTCGAGGTCATGGAGGTGACCGAGAAGGGCCGCAAAGATGTCCTGGCACTATACAACGAGGATGGGTCCACGACCCTGAGGAGGCTCAACAGCGCTGACGGAAGCGTGGTCTGGGAGTTCAAGGAGACGAGCAAGGACCTTCCCCTGCAGGTTAGCACCAACGTCGAGAAGGTCTTTGTTATCAGCCTGCACGGGAACCTCTTGTCGTACAGCCTCAAGGTCACCATCCTCGACACCCTGACGGGCAAGCGTCTGGACGAGATCAGCATCGGCACCAAGGGCGACGTAAACGGCGAGAAGGACGTCATGTTTGTGGGCGCTAACTCCGCCGCGCCAATCGTCGCCTGGGCCGACGAGTCTCTGACAAAGCTCCGGGTCAACGTCCTCGGCACCCGCAACACCCAGGAGTTCCCCCTCGTCGCCGACACCACATCGGTGGAGATCCACGCGCCCCACCTGGCGCAGTCGCAGCCGCACTTCCTCGTCCTCAGCCGCACAAAGGTCGGCACCAAGGCCGAGATCTTCCACGTTGACCTGAAGAGCAATGCCATCAAGCGGGCGCACGAGCTGCCTCACCTCGCTGGCGCGGGTGCCGTCTCCACCAGCTCCGACGGCGCCAACGTCTACTTCACCCGCATCACCGAGAATGAGATGACTCTGGTGTCCTCGGGCTCTCACGGCGTACTCGCCCGCTGGGACGTCAAGACTGGCAACTACAAGGCAGGCGCGGTTCACGCCGTTTCTGAGGTCATTAAGAAGGCAGGAGACGAGTTTGCCGTCCGGTCGGCGCTCGTGACTGACGCGGATGACTGGGTACTGCTGCAGAACGGCAACCTGGGTTGGTCCCGCCCCGAGGGTCTCAGTGCCGGTGTCGCTGCCGCCTGGGCCGAGATCCCCGAGTCCGAGGACCTGGTCAAGACCCTCGAGGCAGAGGCCCATGATAACCCCCTTTCTGCTTACATTCACCGTGTAACCAGGCATTTTGACGATCTGCAGTACCTGCCCGGCTTCCTTTCCTCGATTCCTGAGCGCCTGTTGGGTAGCATCATCGGCACCGAAGGTTCAAAGAAGAACACGCTGTCTCGGGACACCTTTGGCTTCAACAAGATCATCATCCTCGCCACTAGGAGGGGTAGGCTGTATGGGCTCAACGCTGGTGACCACGGGAAGATGATCTGGACGCATAAGGCATACGACCTCGCTCCTGGAGAGACATGGGATGTCAAGGGCATTGATGTTGATGATGTCAAGGGCTCTGTCATTGTCCGTGGCTCAACAGGTGACTATGTCGTTGCCAAGACGGACACCGGCAAGATCACCGAGACCACACTGCGTGGTTCTCGGCCGCCTGTACACAGCACGGTCAAGGTCGACACGCCTTCCGGAAAGTTCCTGCTCTCTGTTGGCGCTGACGGCAACGTTGGTGATATTCCCGCCGCTCTGGCACCGAAGCAAACCGTTGTCGTCCAGGCTGCCGGTGGTGAACTCAAGGGGTTGAGATTTGTCGTTGATGGCACGGAAGCCCACGAGGAGACTGCATGGACGTTCACGGCTCCCGGGTCTCAGCGAATTGTCGACATTGCGACCCGGTCACCACACGACCCCGTCGCGTCGATTGGCCGTGTCCTCGGAGACCGAACAGTCAAATACAAGTACCTAAACCCAAATACGGCAGTTGTCGCCACCGTCGACGACGCTGCTTCAACTTTCACGACCTACCTGCTGGACACTGTTTCTGGCGAGATCCTCTATTCCGCAACTCAAGAAGGCGTTGACACGAGCAAGCCCGCCGACTGCGCCATCTCCGAGAACTGGTTCGTCTGCTCCTTCTTCGGCCAGTACGAGCTCCGAGACATCACCGGCCAGAGCCTGAAGGGCTACCAGCTAGTCGTCTCCGACCTCTACGAGTCCGACCTGGCAAACAACAGAGGTCCTCTCGGAGAGTCCGCCAACTTCTCCTCCCTGAAACCCATCGACACCCCTACCGGTGGCCCAGCGCTGCCCTCCGTCGTCTCACAGACCTTCATCGTCGCGGCGCCCGTCAGCGCACTGACCGTCACGGAGACGAGGCAGGGCATAGCCACCCGGCAGCTGCTAGCCTACCTGCCCGAGACGCACGGCATCTACGGTATTCCGCGCCACGTCCTCGAGCCCAGGCGCGTGGTTGGCCGCGACCCCACGCCCCAGGAGGCGGAGGAAGGCCTCATGAAGTACCACCCTGCCGTCGAGATCGACCCCAAGTTCGTCATCACGCACGAACGCGATGTGTTGGGTGTCCGGCGCATTGTTGCTGCCCCCGCTGTCGTGGAGAGCACGAGCCTTGTGCTCGCGTACGGCATCGATGTGTTCGGCACGCGCGTCGCGCCTAGTTTTGTGTTTGATATCCTCGGCAGGGGGTTCAACAAGGTCTCTCTGCTCAGCACGGTGGTGGCCCTGACAGTTGGTGTTATGGTTTTGGGTCCGATTGTGAGTATTTAAACCTATCTGCTATATACTTTCCTCAACAAAGAGGCACGTTTACTGATTATTTCCACGCGCACAGGTCCGGAGAAAGCAGATCAACATGCGTTGGAAGCCGACGCAATAAGGATTAGAGTATAGAGGTCTCGGGCGCACTGTAAAACTCATGGGTGGGAACATTTAGCGTGCCATGAATGAATAAGCAATGTATTTGAAGTTTACAAGAACATGCGTCTTTCCCCTCGCACAATGCTGTGCTCAGTCCGCAGAAGTCGACGGCGATCCAGCTCTCCTCATCGTCCGGCCTCTCCTTACGCCTCTCCCACCACCTACCAATGAAGGCCTGCTTGTCTCGTCCGTGTCGGTCTCGAGTTGATCGTTCTCTTTCCCACGGCGACTGAAGGTGATCTTCCCGCCCACGACTCCGCCCTTCTTCCCGCCGGATGGCCCACCGCTTTCGTTACGGCTGGCAGTCGAAGCGGAGTCCGACTCACCCTCGTTGAACTTGACCCTCGGCGCCACCTTCTGCTTCATCTTTCTCCCCGACGCAGCAGCGACCGTCCCCTTCTTCCGGTCCGAAAGCACCATCTCATCCACCCGCCGGCTAAGCGCATCTAACGCACCCTTCAGCCCATCGTCACGGCTAGACTCCTTCCCACCGCCCTCCTCAGCAACATCCCCACGCCGTCCTTCTTCACGCCGATCCTTCCTCTCAGCCACACCATCCAGCAACAACCCCAGGAGATCCCGAGCATCCAGACCCCCTGGGTCACCACCGCCTCGATCCCTGTCCCGGTCCCTATATCCCTCCCTCTCGCCCGTCCTCGCCCTCTCCATCAACTCCATCATCATAGCCTCACGCCGGTGACTCGCGTCCGCATCCGCCATCTGCCTCTCACTATCTCGCCGCCGTTCTCTTTCCACAAGTCCCAAAATCCCGCTATTGTCGACATCGTCCCTGTAGTGGCGGTGCCTGTGCGTGTGCCTGCTCCCCCTCCTCCCCCGCCTTCTCCTGTCGCCGTCGTCGTTGAGGTGGTAGTGGTGTGTGTGCTTCGGCTGCTGCTGGTCGTACGGGTCGATGGCAGTGGGTGTGGTGGCTACGGGGACGGGGAGCACCGCCGTAGGCTGGAGCGTTGTTGTCGTCGTTGTCGCCGCCGGCAGCGGCTGGACGGGAGCGGTCCCGCCCTCCTCGACTTCCTCGATGGTCCCGCCTGGGCCGACTGCGTCCCCTGGCCCGTTGGTCGAGTTGCCGTTGGGCCCGCCGTAGCGCCAGGGGGAGTTCTGGGTGCCGGTGGCCCAGTTTGGGATGTTGCTGGGGTGCTGTTTGGTTTGTTTCTCTGTCAGTGCGATGGCCTCGATGCATAGCTCTCGGCTCAGGTGCGTGAAATGAAACTGAAGGGGCGAGAAAGGGGTGGGATGGGAAGTAGAAAGGGATATGGAGGGAAATGGCTTGGCAATAGGTAGAAACAGCCGGTCATTCAACGCACCCCAGGACCCCAATATTCATCCTCATGATGCACAGTCGGCGTCACCGTAGTCGTTGTCACCCCCACACCACAGCCATCATCACAGCAACCGCCACCGCAACCATCCTCGCACCGTCGCACCCGCCGGACCCGGTCGGGCGGATCCCCGACCAACCACCGACCGAACCGCGGGAGTATACACCGCCGAGGTGACCGCGCGCTCGTGCCGTTATGATCATGATGGTGGTGATGCCCGTGCCCGTGCCCGTGCCTGTGCCCATGGCCATGCCCACATCCCGTGCTCCGCACCCTCTCGCCGCCCTGATAATGGAACCGGCGATATCCATACCTCCGCGGCTGCTGCTGCTGCTGCTGTTGAGCCTGCGTATGTTGCAGCTGTATCTGCGGCACCACAGTCCCCGCCGCAGTGGCGACGAGGCCCGCCGGCGCCGTAGGTACTGCGAGACCAGCCGCACCTACGACCCCCAGCCCAGAAGTGGTGGCCCAAGGCGAGGCGTAGTAGGACTCCGGATACGCGAGCACGGGGCCTCCTGCCCGTGGCCAGCCGCCGCCCCACCACTCCCGCCTCCTCCTCCTCGCGCGGTGCCGCGGCCGGAACGAGACGCGGTGGTTGTGGTAGTATGGCACGTCATCGTCACTATCGCTGTCGGTGGAGGAGGATGAGCAAGAGGACAACGTGGAGAGCGTGGTGGTGTCTGTGTCTGAGTCTGGGGGGTAGTTGTGGTAGTAGCGGCTGCGATGGCGGTGGTGGTGTCTATGTCGCCGGTTGCTGGGCGGGTGGAAGACGAACGCGCCGGCCGGGTTTGGCGCTGCGACTTCCATTTCAGGGGTATCTTGAGTGCGGTGGAAGACCACGGCGGGGTGTGGCCGGTTTACTGTTGCAACTTCCATGCGAGAGGTGCTTTTTTACGATATGATAGATCATAGAGGGAACTGTTGGGGCGGAATTCCACGCCAGACTTACAGTCTCCGTATAGCCTGAACATTGAAGCCTTTCCGGCGCGCATTCAACTGGAAAGGAGGCCTTGTGATGAGCGGTGTCCGTGGTGTCCAATACTGGAATGACAGGGTGTGGCAATGCCTATCCATCAATGCCAGCTGCTTAGCCAGTCCGATGACGACGGGCATGTGTGGTGGACAAACAGTGCCGCCTAGCTGGGCACTCCTGATTGTGGAGTGACATCTGGAGCTGCGCCCGGCCTCCTGGCTCGAGGACCATCTCATATGCCCAGCCTTGTCCATTTGACATGTTGGCGAGGGAGCGGCCTTGGTCCTTCATGGGATTGGTATGGGGCCCCAACTATACGTCCACTCGTTTCTTTGTTTGTTGTTTGTTTCGTCCGGACGAGTATGAGTCTTCGGCCTAGACGGGTCGACTCGACCGCCCCCTCGGCTGGTTTTCAACTCCAGCGGGTGAGGCAAGCACATAGGTAGTTACCTGCACTCCAATGTCATACTAATGCATTGGTTGGAGCAGCAAAGTTAAAGATGAGACGGGAAAATGGCAGACTGAGAGACCCGTCAAGTCGTGTGTTCTTCGGTTTGGACTTGAAGATATTTGAGGTCATGTAATTCGGTGTTCAATCTTGTACCCATCCTTCCTTACCCTCAGCTCCGCCGAACTTTGAATGGAAGAATGGGGGCAATGTTTATATCTGGCATGTGGAGCTGGGCCTTCACTACTCTCACCGCGGCTAACAAGGCGCTTGTGGTCGCACGAGACATCTACCGGGAGGACGAGGGGTGACGAAGACGGATAGAGGAAGGACACACACTAGCCGGGCAAACACTCATGGTTTGGCTGTTTGAGTTAGGGACGGGGTACAATGCGACGAGTCAGCAAGAGGAAACGAGCCAATCTCCCACTTGCGTTTTATTCTAGAGTCTCGAGAACCATAACAAGTTCGACGACCACTTGGCTGGTGTTTCCAGAAGCAGCGCTGCGGGCACCACACCGCGCTCAGTTCGCAATCTCGTGGACCATGCCACGCCGATGATGTTCACAGTTCTCTCCTATCGTCTCCAAGAATACCCGGGTACGTGCTCGTCTAGGGCGTAGGCGGTTCCTTCATGAGGTGGTAGACGCCGAAAGACCCAGTGTTAAATCAACACATCATGCTAGTAATGATGAACACGTGAACATCATTGTAAACCTTGGGAGCCTCGTAATGCTGTATACCTAGACGAGGCTAGTTAAGACCGGCGGCAGACTATATCTGTTAATACGGATAGCCCATAACTAGCATAGGCCAACTTTAGGTAAGAGTTATATAATAGAGATCGGATATTCGCAGGGCAGAAAACGGATGGTACAGGGCAACAAGTACCCACCGACCAATCAGAGCGCCCTATTTACCCTCTCCGCACCCACGCACCACCCACACCAGGTGCGTTTTATACCCTATACTTGCAGACCTGCCAATCCTCCTTCACCCTACAGACAACACTCCCTCGCCAACCACCCACTATATCCTATACCAACTGAATATTCTCACGATCGACTGTTTTACTATCGAAAATATATCTTTATTAGTTAGAATTGAATTTTCTGGTGTTACAGCGATAGTATAGGTCCCTAACTATACCTACCTTAAGGCGAAGTGGCAGACAGATCGGTTAAGGAACAAACACCCTAGTAGACGAGGAAAAAAGTAGTAAAACACCAGGGTAAAAGAAGCGATAGGGGCAAGTAGTAAAAGCGATAATAGTGGCATATGCGTAGTCAATGACTGTGCATTGTTGCTTTGTATAGCGAATGGGTGGTGTAAAAAAGCGTTGGCGCACAGGGGGTACACGTTGCCCTGTACCATCCGTTTTTTGCCCTGCGAATATCCGATCTCTATAATAAGTTATCTAGTGTTCTGAAGTGTAGTGTAGCACGTTCGCTCGGCGTACAGCCCAGCTATAAAAGGGTACCCTATTACATTATATTTGAAAATTTCTAGCTAGAACAACTATCCACTCTTTCCCTTTTATATTTCCTGACTGATCACAACCGTCTATTGTGAAATATTCTCTTCGAACACACCTCCGTCACCTCGTTTGCTAATCCTCTCTTCCGCGTCGGAGGCTTCTCTTCTTTTTAGAGAGCTCTGGCAGAACCGGCCGTCCCACTCGAAAAAGCTCATCTGAAGAAATCGCAGATCACACAAGCAATCTCCCGAATAAGCCCTCACCACAGTCCGCCTAAAGAGACCACTGCCACGATACAACTACAAACTTCTATGAAAATGGACAACCAATCTCTACCCCGACCACCATTAAGAAGCAGCAACATTCCTCCTAACTCAAAAACCCTATCTCTTACATACCGACCACAGACCCAAGCAACACAAACAACTTTCGACTTTATGATAGCTATTGTGGCTAAGAAATTGGGCGACGAGGAGTCGGTGTCTCGAGAGACTGTGTGGAATGCTGCTGATGGTGTATTGAAGATTTTAAAGGATGAGGATCCTCCTAAGGATGAGGATCCTCCAAAGGACTTTGAGAAGAAGGAGTCGATTGAAAAGATTCTTGGAGCCTGTTTGAGCTCAGAAGAGTTCAATGAGCTGGTTAATCTTGGTGAGAAAATCACGGATTATGAGTTACGCCTGAAGGATGAGGATCTTGATCAGCTTTCTTTTGCGAAATTTTACAAGAATTCGGATATTGAGGATATTATTAGAGCCGCCATGGCTGCCAAGGGTGCTTAAGCTCAAAAGAGTTCAATGAGCTGGTTAATCTTGGTAAGGAAAACACGGATTATGAGTTATGTGTAAAGGATGAGGATCTTGATAAGGATTTTGAGAAGGAGCGGAATCAGTGTATTGATGACATTCTTGGAGCCTCCAGGGCTGCCCCTCCAGGCACAAGCCTTTCGAATCGATCAACTTTACGCGACTGTCACCACGCTATATGTCAGGAATCGGGCCGCTGCCGCCAGAACAATGACCATTCGCGGGCGGTGTAAGAGGTCCGGTTCCTGGCAGCGTGATATGTCGTTATATGTCTTGTTCCGAGGTCGTGGCTTGACCTCCTCTTAAGGAAACTCAAGCATAATATAGCGCGACTTCTGCAATGCATAGCCGGGCTATATATGCGACTACTTCACTGACTTGAGCATTCCAAATACCTACGCGTTGGTTGCTTGGATGTTGATGGCCATGAGTGGGTGCTGTGACAATAGCCCGTCTAGGGAACTTACTGTTGTTCCGGCTTAACAGAGGAACTCAAAGAATACAAATAGTCCATGGGAGCGATAGGAAAAGTCCTACCAAAGAAAGCCACCGGTCGGCCTTCTATCAATATTCCCGTGTTCGTGGGCATCCAATAGATTGACCTTCCCTTCGTAGATGGTAGCGCCTGCATCAACTCTTTTATTATCGACATCTATCCTACGGGATATCCCCTCCAACTATTTCTAAGAGCAACACTTCTATACATACCAGGAATTTTTCTATTATAACACGCCTCTCTGGATACCGCTTTATGTCAGGCATAGCTGATCATTGAAACTTGCAGGGCCATACGATAATGGCCTCAGCCATTCCCGGCCCGTTGTTATACATGCAGTGGCCGCCGCATTGGCCGGGCATTAAGTGCTCCAATACGAAGGATGCCAAATGCCCCCTGGACGCCGGGACAACCGCGCCGAAGTTTCCTGTTGTTCTCGTAGCAGCACGCGATGCAGATTGAAATTGAGAGGGTGGTTTCGTTCTTGATCCGTATTCCTAGGTAGTAAGAACGACTGGGGGACAACACTGCAAACTCGGCTCGAGCCAAGCCAGCCTGGACTACTTCCACCCCGAACCCCTCTTTCGATACTAACTCATACGTTCGTAGAGTCTTCATGATCTTCACAGTATGGGTCCCTGGCTTTGCTGATGACACGATAAGGCTGTTGGGGGTGGGGGAGGGGCGTGGGATGGCCTACACGGTAGTACTGGGCACCATGTCAAAAATACGCGTAACGGGCGACCACGCTGCAGCTGAAACTTCAACTTGAAGCCGCTTCCAAACCGTTCAGATACGCGTCTGGCGCGACGGGCACCCTCCTCCAGCAGTTGCTACTGTCGAACCGTCCCATACCACCTCAATCGCGGTTCAAAGAAACTTCCGGATCACCACAGGCCTGTGACCCGGGAGGCTTAGCGTGCTCAGAGGGGACCCTATAGGTTGGCTGGTAGGCTTCGAGCTTCGACCCGATGTGGACATGGCCCGGGCTCGCGGGTTGTCCACAGCTGGGTGGAGATTGCTCGGCAAGTTGAGCTCAACGGGGCGACTTTTTTTTGGCTTTGCAATGCGGTGATAAGGCTGGAGGCAACCAGTGATGCCACTGGCGCGCATAGTGCGCACGCATGCTCGGCGCGACAGATCCAAGGGCCAATATGAATCAGGAAGACTTCGCTAAGGGTTGCTAAGAGGACGGAAACGTGACGGGAATGACGCCCACCATCCCTAGTAATGTTCGCGGCGTGTTTCTGTTGCAGTAAAGGTCTGTGGAATGATTGATATAACTCAAGGTGCATCCACCTCCTATAATAAGAGAAAATCAAGACGCGAAAGCATAAACTTCGTCACACACGACCGCGATGAGGTTTCAAGCCCCCATGGAATGGTCTGGACCGCGACATGGACTTGCTTGCAGTAGTGTCCTGCAACCGGGGCAGACAGTTGTATCCAGCCCATTGGGCTGGTGCTCGGCCTCGACAAGGTACGGAGGGTGTTAACACGCGGAGCCTGACGAAGTCAAATCAGGAAGCAGGACGACTCCACTGGAGGCCCTGTTCGGTCCGGCGCAGTCCAGAGTGGTGAGCAGGCTCGGTCACACTTCTCGGCTCGCTATCTGCCGGGCAAGGAAGCAGAGTCACAGCGATTGAGAGTCGGGCCAGGTTTTGCTGGGAAGGCATCGACTACCACCCCCGTCACCGGTCCAAGGTGCTGAGGTCGGGCGAAGGAGGGGTGTCCTTGGAGAACCCAAGACCCCTCGGACGGCTGGTCTACATTGGAGGTCGTCATAGGGAAGACCCCTGGGCGGCCCTGTCTGCAGCCACGGCCCTACCGTTAGATTGGCAAGCCGTGTTTGGAGCTATTCCGGCTGTCAAAACTTCCATGGCGACCCAATGTGAGCAAGTGCCAAGATGGTGACCTCGGACGGTCGTCAAACACGACTTGTAGAGGCTCCTGGCAGCCCGACTGCGCTGAGTCTGGCCCTGGGGGGAGAGGGTTGTAGCACGAGACACCTGGAGCGGTGTTTCGAAAGACCCGCGGAAATGACCGAATGGCGAGGGGTCGTTTCATCGAGCTCCGTGTGTGTCCGGGACTGGCAGAGGTGCCAGGCTACGGAATGGGGCCAGGCTATTGGACAACGAGCGCATGGTGGAGGCCTTAGTCCACGGCGTACCTGGGGATGTGGTCATTCTGACGGCCAGGTGGCCAGGATGAGATTGACGATCTGATATATATATGTGTGGCTGCATGGTTTTGGCAGATGTGTGGTGGACAGTACCGAACTGGCGGGTTCCGGATCGGCTAAGCACATTAGGTGGAAGCCATCCACGACCATTTATGAAGCTTGCCGAAACTGGGCTTCGGTGTTGCAGGTGTAGCAGTGCCTTGTGGGATGATTCTCTTGCTGTACTGTAGGACTGTGTGTATATGATGTGGTGGTGGTTGGCAGGCCAGTAACTCGTTGAACCGTGTGGTTTCGCATATTGAGCCCAACCGTTTTCAATGGAGCAGCTGTTGCATATTGAGTGCCTTCCCCTCGGGCTGCTTTTGTGAAGCTCGTCACAAGATGCCAAAAAGAGTTGTTTCCCGTGACCGTGGCCTTGGCTGCTCACGGGCCAGAATACGGCAGAGAACGCCCTGCTCACCTCACCTGCTCACCGTGGTGTCGTGCAACGGCGCACGAGTTCAGGCAGAAGCGAGGGGTTGTCTGCACTGGAGTCCTCGCCGAGGCTCGCGTGGGCAAGCTCACTCCGAACCCAAAGCTTGGGGAGGCAAGCATGCAGGTTACCCTCGGGCACAACTCCGAAGGCTGACTGTCTGAGTCTGAAATACCTCTGCACAAGTGTAGTGGCAGCAGCCGCAGGAAAGAAGAATTGGCTGAGAGAGACAGGCTGAAATGGACTGGACTTGGCTGGTACCTCAGGCAGGTACGTGAGTCTGTGCGTCATTCAGACGTTCCTTCTTTTTTTTTTATTCATTTATTTTTTTGGTTCCGGAACATGTACCCAGCCTACCAGCCTGCCAGCCCGACTGGTCTGTGCTTCTTGTCTTCTCTGCGCCCCGTGCTCTCATTGCTCCTCTGGGTTGATTTTGGACTTACCGGATCATCAGCCGAGCGAGCCTGGGGGGCACAGGCCACGTACTTGACAGACAAGCTCGACGCTACGCTGCAGGAAGGCCCACCTTCAACTCCCGCTACTCTTGCCCTGCGACAGGGCGAACATGGTCGCAGGGCGACAGAGGCCGTCAAGGGCAGGTGACCATTCAGGGACTGTCTGGCCGTCATCCTCCACGGGAAAGTCATCGAGTATGACCGCCAAACCCCCCATCTGTTCGGTCGTGACACATCGACTATCTATCTCGTATGTACAAGATACGAGTACCGCCCGGTGGACAATGTGGTACGTGCGCCGAAATCTTGGTCCCCTGGTGGGTTATTCCGTGTTGTGCCTAGGCTAACATGGTCTTGTGCAGCGGCCCCATACCTGACATTCCCGCGCCTGCGGGACAAGTCGACGGATCCACTTTTGTATTTAGCCATTCATTCTCTCGTCCGCTTGTTCCAATTCATCCATCTGCCAGCCATCACTGCCATCCTGCCTGCCACGGGATTGTGTCCCCAAGACAATTGAAAATGCCATGCTGACATGTGGGCCTCGGCTGTCTGGCAGAAACAAACAAGCAAAGAGCAAAAGAAAATAGAGGGGAGCAAGGCAAGGAAGGCCCCAAGAAAGTGGGATGATGCGATGCGGTGCGATGCGATGCATGGAAGGCCCAGGCATGCATTGTGCCTCGGTGAGATATGAGATGAATGTGTCTCTGATGGTGTGTGCAGCCTTTGCCCGCCATGCCCGCCATGCACCCCCTGTGCAACTCGTCCGTCGAACGGCGCAATCAGAGCGAGATACACTACACACTTCATGTCTCACCGGTCCCCTCCTCTACCAGACTTGCTAGCACCCGCCAGTCCGCTTGACCGGCGAATCACCGACGGGCCTGGAAAGCTTATCCCCGCCCTGTTCTGGACCAATTGCTCGACCTCGCCCAGGTGCAGACTTTTGGGCCTCTCAGTCTCCTCTCCACTGCTAACGGATTCCTGCCTTGTATGCTGAAGGCGAAGACATGTGGTCGAGTCTGAGGCGGGTGTGGGGAGAGACGGGGAATGGCCACGGTCTCGCGGTTCGCGCAATATACCTAGTACTCGCCCAGACAGGGCGGGCACGCGTGCTAATCATGCAGGCCTGTGTCGAATCGCGTCCAGCTCCAGCCAGTTTCCGCGTCGACGACGACCAACTGGACAGGGCAGTGGTGACCGCGTCGCAGTCTTGCAGCTGGCAGGTCGTTATTAACTCGGTTGTCAACGAAGGGCTGAAAAATTGCCGACCAACTGCAAGGGGTGCCTTGCAGTGTTTGGGGCCCAATCTCAATCTCAACGTGGGCGTGATTTGCCCTGTTTCGAGTCCGGATAGGGCAAGGCGCCATCGGGCTCCCATCTGAGACAGGACAGGGCTGCCCCCGAGTCTGAGCCAGTCCCCCTCCCCGAATTCATTACAACCCCAATAGACTGGCGTCGATGCGCACAGCTCCGGCAGGGCATGTATCAAACGAGTGGATGATCAAATGGATGATCGAGTTCCTGTTGCACAGCGTAATTTGTTGAGTCCATTCCAAGGTGGAGGGGCTTCTTCCCGTTGATATGTCTGGCAGGGGGACTGGCTGGCTTGGCTGACTGGACATCGATGAGAACCCCCCCGAAATGGGGCTGCTTCCCGTGGGCTGCTGCGGGTGGGTGGGAGAACAAAAAACGGCCACACACCGCGGCGATGGAGAAGAGCTAGGTTGCTAGCGGCTTCCCTCTGCAAGTGCACGGCAGTGGGAAAAGTACAGGCAGGGCCAGCCAGCCCCTCCCCGCTACTCCAGCCAGTCGTGGCAGGAACTGATAAGACCTTGTGATTGGTCCGATAGCGGACCGCATGGCTCCTCGATGAATGGGTACCCACTTCCAAAGTCCCAGGTCGAAACATGTCATTCCAACCTACTTTTCTGCTGCACACATGCTTTGGCGACGACCAAAGTTTCCTGAACAATTTCTGAGGTCGGCTATCTGGCATTGTTCCGAGAGGCCCAGGGAGCAGAAACATGCACAGACAGATAGACAAATGCAGGACCAGAGAGACAGGGGCCAGGTGAGCGAGCAGGAAAGGCATGTACACACGTATTTTGTCACATGCTACTCCTCCTGCTGCTGCTGCTGCTGTTGGCCCTGGCCGCTGCTGCTGCGAAAGCTTGAATGGCCCCCGACCGCTTACATAACGGACGAGGACGGTCTGGACCAAAGCATGCGACTGGGGCGTGATTGGACCGGTGCTTCATGGGGGACCCACATGGCGCTGAGGGCCTGCGCTAGCGCCGTACGCTAGGCATGCAAGAGCTGTCAATCGTGCCTGTCGTGTCCTGGCCCAAGCCTGGAACCTGTCCAGCCTGCATTGGGCCGGTCTTTATCGGGCTGATAATGAGGTGTGTAGGTACGAAAGTGCGCAGCTTACAGCTAGCAGGTACCGTAGTATGCAGCGAAAACCCCACGCGTTACGCCTTTCTCTTGGTGTGTCTGTCTCGCCTGCTCTTTCCAGTCCCGTCCACATCGTCACGGTCAATTCAATGGGTTGCCAACATCATCATTTACCTATCATCCACCATCAACGTCTTCCAAATAGTCCTGATCCAGTTGCCACGACCGCCCCCAAACCCCCTGGGTCACAAGCCTGACTGCCCTCACATGCTCATTCCCAACAGCAGCAGGCGAGCAGCGACCAAATGGGCATGGGCATGGGCATGAAGAAGCAATGCACACATGAATCCCCTGCATTATGTCTTGTCCCGGCCCAAGGTCAGCGGCACCAAGGCTGCAGGTTGCACTTCACCAACGGCGGGCTCCCTGAATCCAGTGCAAAGCCATGTCGACCGCCTTCGACTCGACCATGCCATCAACGGTTGTCGCTCACTCACACACCCACCAACCTACCTGCTGGCCGGCTGGCTGATCCCTCCAGCCGATCCTCATTGACAGCACCGTGTCACACAGCCGGGGACACCAGCCTATTTCCAGCCCGGGAGGTAGGAGGGCTGGGGGCACGGTACCTTGATCAGAGACAGCGCATCCTGGGGACGTCAAACAGCGTTTCCCCCCTGACCCTGATGACCACCAACCTCAACCCAACCCGAACACTCAAAATGCTCGATGGCACAGCACAGTAATCCGACATCCCGACTCGAGTCGCGCCTGTTTGGCCACCAGGTGATGGAGCGACGAGGTGACGAGCCCCCCCCCCCCAAGCTCGAGCCCATGAGACAGCTCCCGCCCGTCCGCAGGCGATAGCGTAGGGCCAGGACGGAAAGCCTTCCCCGGCTTATTAGCCCTCGTCACCTGGCGGGGCTAGCGGCCAGCCAGTCAGAGGAGCCGATTGCCTCGATATTCTCGATTGTCCAAGCCCAGCACCCATGTATCTACGCTCTGGCAGCAGTTCGGAGACAGACGCACACACTTCTGTCCCTCCCTCTCGCTTTCTGTCGGGATGATTTATCATCACGATCTGGTGGCTCTGTCCGGCCGCATTTATCCCATCGTGACCAGCCTGCCAGTCCGTTCCGCAGCCAAGAGAAGAGCAGGTCCTTGTCCGTTGCTGCCGGGCCCCCCCTAGAGGTGAGTGTATGTGCAGTATGTATGCACGTGTTGCGTGTGGGTGTACGCGTGTGGGGGCAATGGGGACGGACGATGGCTAGAGGAGTACTTTGGTGTGTGGTACGGGTTTGTCTGGCGTGGTGTAGAGATGGACGCAACCGGAGTGGGAGGTACAATCCACGTGAGTACGGATGGGTGGGTTGTCGTACGGGACCGCGTCCCTTGTGGTATGCCTATCAAGTACCCTCCCCCGGCTGTTCAAACGAAACAGGTCGTTAGGGCAGGTGGAAAGGGTCAGCACGGGCACTTGGGACACCTGGGCATTGGCACAGCCCACTGGCACTGGTTCTTGAGTGCCGAAGCGACCCAGAGCTAGTGAGGCACCGCACCCGATCGTGTGCTTGGCCAAACGTCGAAAGATTGACACCCAGCATCGCGGCGCTCGGCATGGTTAGTTTTGGCATCCTTTTGGTCTGTGAGACGGAATCGGAGCACGACAAGGCTCTTCCTTGGAGGCCCCTCGACTCGGCCAACCATCCACCCCATCGAACCCCGGGCCCCTCTAATCACCTAGGTAGGGACCACCCAGTAGTAATAAGTACCGACCGCTACCTTGGTCCAGTTGGGCGAGCTCCTGTTGCTTGCCTTGCCCTGCACTTGCGATAGACCGTCTTCGTCTTCGTCCTGTCGCATTCGACCCTGCCGGCCTGCCAGGACTGATCTTGCAGCACGTCCCATGGAGCTGTTTCTCGTCGTGCTGCTGCTGCTTGGGTTGCGACAGAAGGCAAAGAGAGACATTCTGCCAAGCCATCGACACATGTAACGAGCACAATACATAAAAGTGACTCCCATGTACTTCCACATGATCAACCTAGGCACATAGCCTGTGTCATAGGCTTGAGGCGGTAGTAGTAGTAGCTGGCAGCTGGCAGCCGGCAGCTGGAAAGTGGTAGTGTAATAAGCGACCGATTGCAGCGACGAGCAGTCTTGGAAGCTACCTGGGTACAATAGGTACAATGGTTCGAAAAAGGTACATTACCCTGAGTACCTCCCTCCTGCTGCTTCCTGCCTTCCTGCTGCCCTCCCACCACCCACCACCCACCTGGCGAAACCCCCGCGCTCACTCCCCCCCAGGTCCAGGTCCCATAGTGCTCCCTCCATCCCATCAGTCCAAGTCCCAAGTCCAGGTCCCGGTCGAGGCTAAGTCGCAGTTCAAGGCAGTCTGGCAGTCCAAGTGCCCCAGTCCGTCGAGGGTTCCAAGTCCAAGTCTCGCTCCTCATCCGCTCCTCCCTCCCTCCCTCCACACATACACACTCACACTCACACACACACACACACACCCCTCGCGCATGCTGTACTCTCTCTTTCTCCAGTCCACCACCCTCGCGCCCCAGCCCAGCCTGCAGCAACCCCCAATCCCATCCCATCCCCGTCCCACCAGATTCCTGCCCGTCCTCCGTCGAACACTACCCTCCCCCCCCTTTCGAGGCTCAACTCAAACACCACATTCTTTTCCTCCCGCTCCCTGAATTTCCTACACCCACCTCGACAGATTTGCATTTTGTTCCCGACTCTCAACCAATCTGTCAGTATCTTTTCTCTCTTCTTGTCTCTTGTTGCCCGCCGTCAGTCCCTCCCTCTCTTCTCCACCTCCACCGCCAACCTCGCTGTTTCCTTCCCTTCTCCATTCCTCCGCGCGACCACCCACCCACCGCCCACCCTCGTCCTTTGTCTCCACCACATCCGACAACAGGCCCAGCCCAGCCCAGCCCAGCGCAACGCAGCGAAGCACAGCGCAGCACAGCAGAACCCACCGGCCCAAACTCAACCAGCCCCAGTGTGTTTCTCACCCTCGCGACCGCGTCTTGGCCAAACCGGCGACCCAACCTCCCGGACAATCTCCCATCTCTCAACTACCCGCCCCTCCCTCTTTGTGGTGAACTCGACTCGGCCACCGCCCTCCCCAGCAGGCCCATAACCACTTGACACTTGACCACAAAACCAAACATTTCCATTCCCACCGCATCGCGATCTTCGCGACCACCTCAGCTTGAAGCTCAGGCACCGCGAGAGGGTCCACATTTTGACATCTAGCCAGTCTGATTCGATCAGCGCGATCGTCGTCCGCCGTCGTCGCCTCTCATAGGGTCCCGTAGGGCTGTGCTGCATGCATCGCGACTCATGTACGGGGATCCAAGCACTACCGTCGCCTCTTCTGGCGCGTCACTTGCTGGTCTGCAATCGCAATCGCATGCACTCTCCCAGCCCCCACGGTCGCAATCGCAGTCCCAGTCCAAGTCGCAGTCCAAGTCGCAACCTCAATCGACCTCCTCCTACCAGCCCTTGACCTCTTCGACTCGCACCAGTCCCTTCGCGCCCTCTACCCAGGCGCCAACAGCCATCTCCACATCCTACGCGAGCTCGAACGTGATCGCGCCTCCGGCCTCATCATCCATGGCGGCCGCATACTTCGCACCGCACCAGCCTATCGGCCCACCTTTCTCCTCGGCGACACCATCGCACCCATCGACCTTCGCGCAATCCTTCGACAGAGATGCGCCCAACCCCATCGGAACCCGCCAGCAGAGCGCTGTTGACCATGCCGTCCTCGTCCAACGCCTGCCTCCTGAGACCACTGAAGAGAACCTGCGGGTCATGTGCATATTTTCCGATGAGCTCCTCGACGTCAACATGCTGCCCGTATCGGCCGAGTCTGACGGCCACTACCGGTCTGCCGTCCTCCGGTTCAAGTCGTTTGACGGCGCCCGGGAAGCCCAGACTATACTCAACGGAAAGAAGGGAATGCGTGTTGACCACCTTGGGAAGGCCGTTTCTTCTGACAGGAGCAAGTCTGGCCCATCAAGCGGCTCATCTTCCACCACTTCTCCTGGAACCGCCGCGACACAGCCTCGGGGTTTCGACGGCACCTTCTCGCCGCTCGACAAGACCTCGCCCTCGAGCAACGGCAACTATGTGACCAGCGACTTCCCTACTGTGAAGCCCAGTTACAATTACAAGACCTTCTTCTCGCCACAATCCCCCATCGGAAACCATCTTAACGAGCAACCTCGCAATACCGGCAAGAGCCTGATCAACGATGCGACGGACGATGACGACACCGGAGATATACTCTCGCTTCCACGCGCCTTCGCAGAGAATGGCCCCGTGACGGCGCAGCGCCGGGCGACCGCACCTCAGATCCACATAACTGAGAGAATGGCCTCTTTGGCTCTCAACAACGGTCCGATGAACGGAGCGCCCGCGTCTCAGCGTGGGCCGGTGCAGCCCAACGCGTATCAACCGCATCCGGGGCACCCGAGCACCATGTCGCCAACGGCCATAAACGGTGCCAATGGTCATTATCAAGGCGCGCCAGCTCAATGGGGGATGCGACCGCACGCCCCGCCTCCAGCGAACCCTGCCGACATGAATCCCCCCTGCAACACGCTCTACGTCGGCAACCTGCCCATGGGCAGCAATGAGGACGAGCTCAAGAACATTTTTTCCAGGCAGCGCGGCTACAAGCGATTGTGTTTCCGTGCTAAGGCAAATGGACCCATGTGCTTTGTCGAGTTCGACGATATCTCTTGTGCGACGAGGGCGCTCAACGAACTGTACGGGGTTCCGCTCACCAATAGCGTCAAAGGTGGCATCCGGCTGAGCTTCTCCAAGAACCCACTCGGTGTTCGAACTGCTCAGGCTCCCGGACAGGGCCCGCCAGGACCTCTTGCTGGTCACAACGGTCTCATGAACCACCCGACGAACGGCTTTGCATCCGCTGGGCCTCCTCCCGGACTTGCCGCACCTCCAGGCCTCAACAACGGCCGGGCGACAGCGCCGTACCCGACGGCTCCCGTGCAGAACAGTTCAACCCCGAGCTCGTCTTATCCGCCCTCGACAATGCCCAACGGTTCAAACGCATCCGGCAACGGTGTAGGTGCACCTAGTTATGGAGCGAATCCATGGGGTTCCAGCAGCTACTTCGCAACCAACGGGTACACGTCTCCCCCGCCGATGGCCGGTGCCCAGAACGGAAATGGCAACTACAACGCGTACAGACGCGGCCAATTTTAAAGACCAGGAGGCCTGACTGCACCTTCATCTGCGGTCGCCTACATGCTCTTTTCGTCCTGTCTTACTGGTGTTTTCACATTGTATTTGCCGTCTTGGAATGTACGTTGGTTTTTTGTTTGCGGCTTTTGCATTGGCTCGGGCTGCACTTTGTTGGATTGCGCGTTCACCACCGCGCCGTTTCGTTGACGCACGTCTTCTCTCGCAACACATGACATGATTCCCCCCTGCAATTTAGCAAGCACGACATGGAAGGAGTTTACAGGGTTTCTTTTCTAAACATGCCACTCAGGACGAGTGCTGTGGGTTCCGACCGCAAGTTACACGAACGTGATGAACGACTAGAAGGGTCTTTGGCTCCTGGGCTTTCATCGAGACACTCGGTGTTGTGCGGTCTGGCGCATCTGGAGAAAGGGGAGGTGTTCACACGACACCATGACGCCCCAGCATCGTGTACCAGTGTCATGTATCACGTGGCCAGGGTCTCTTTGTGTCTCCGGAGACGATGCATTTTCATAGAGCAGGGTATGGAGTTTATTTTTCGGGTTCCGCATTATGGGATGGTTTGGTGCACAACACACCGTACGCATACGCTCACGCGCTTGCGTACGCGCAAGCACGAAGCTGCGGATTCGATTCGAATCCTTGAGGCATGGCGAATACCCCAGATGGGCGACAAGGCCTATCGGTATGAGAGACGCCACAAAGGAGGGGACACCTGCACGATAAAAGGAAGCGAAAAGCATTCTAAATACCATGGCATCATCATCATCACATCATCATTCGTTCGTTCATTGACCAAAAGCAAGGAAAAGAGCCGTGGGAGGTTGGGTCTCAACTCATCAAAATCTCTCAGGAAAGGTCTCATCATTGCTCGGCGCGGGGGAAAACGGCATCTTGCAACGAAGTAACAACTGCTGAACCATCTATCGCGGCGCCACCAGCCGCAAAGGCCAGGCCTCGCAAATACCGGGGCCATACCACACCGGATCATACCAACTTTTCACTATACCCCTTTTTCCTCTTCGATTCTTTCCGGCCAGTTCGGAGTCCTTCCAGATGGGGTCTTCGCTGTGTCGGTAGCCAATTCTCTGCACATCCGATATCTACACGCATTTCTCAGGCGCTATAATACAACGACGACTTGGTTCGAGAGTGGAGCCGTGGCGAGCCTTTGCAGGATGGAGGCAAGATTCGGTGGAAGGGCCCGGCAACGAAGGGCCACCGAAATCTCGTCGGGCTGACGACGAGAGCGGCGACGAGAGCGAATTGTTGGTTCTCTTCTTACTGCTTATTCCTTTCCTTTCGACTTCCCATGGCGTGGGTCTTTCTCTTCCCACCATTCGGATGGCTGGAAACCTTACCACACACCACCCTCCGAAACCTCGACAGAAAGCAGAGCCATCCGGGATCGATCACGTGTAGCGAAAAGGGCGTTTTTCTTTTTCTCTCTTTTTTTTCCAAACCTATCTTTCATCAAAGACGGGTCGGGGAGCATCGGAGGAGCTTCAGACGGTGAAGCCTTGCCAGCGTGGGACGTTCAACATTGGGTGGTTGGCCTTTTGTCTTCTGAGTGTTTTTACTTTGGGTGTTTGTCATGTAATCTGGTCGAGGGCGAGATGGAGGATGGATGACTGGCAGGCTTGGGTACCGGGGCGGCCTTACTGAGCAAAGGCAGGAAGGATGACCGCGTCAACAACAAACTCTTCCTTTCGCCGGAACGCCCTCGGTCCGGTACCTGTACTCGAACAGCTGTCAACCTTCAGAAAGCGAATCAACCCACCAGCAGCCCGGCTTTTTTGCCTTGCGCCTGTCTGTCTTCACACACACACACACAGACACCCTCCTCTACTCGTGTGGTTCGAAAAACTATAGCTTTATTCTTATTTCTTTACTTTTCTCCTTCTATAGACGGGGCGGGAGGGCTTTGTTTTCTTCTTTTCTTTTATATTCATGCTTCTGTTCTGGACTGTCCGTCTTGACCGCGAGTAAAGAATCGAATCGAATCGAAATGTTGCGCTTGGTTCCGTTTACATACGCAGACGAGAATTTTGTCTCTGGCTCCTCCTACCTGCTGTGCTTCGTGTGAAAGTGAATGAGCATGTATGAGGTGCCTACGGATGGATACCCATCGACTGACTGTGGAATATGAGGTCTTGCGATCAGACATGTAACCGAAAAGCTACCGGTGCTGAACCGCAGCCCTGTTCCGCTCGCAAAGAACATGCATATCTGTGTCCTGATGAACAGGGCAAGGAAAGCTGGCGGGGAGTGGTTCGAGGTCTAGTCTAGGTCCCAGTTCCGGGTCCCAAACCAGCCCACGCAGTCACGTGCTACTACTAGTATCTATCTATGGTCACGACATGTGGATCACGACTCGCAGGGGACATGTATAGCGGCAGCTGAAGGGCGGCTTGTCACTGGGGCAGGGTGGTTGAAAGATCAGGAGGTTTCATAGTGAGGACTGCCTAGGTACCCAGGTAGCTTGCAGTTGGTATACGTGAAGATGGTCCTGGGTAGTGTGCTATGTGGGGCCCTGCCTGCTGACGGTTGACACAACCACGGGACAGCAAACAGCTCGGCGGACGGCTGCTACATTGGGTTCGGTAGAGAGGGCTGACAAGGTGCTGTCTGATGTGGGCACTCCACCAGGCTACCTCCGAGGGATGGCACATCGTGACGGTAATAAATAGCAGGGCTCGCCAAGTTTCGAGGTATTAGTCCCCAAGAGGAAGGAGGTTTTGTCGTGGTTAGTCAGTGCCCCTGCTGCTCTACCGTGCCATCGTAGGCACTGTCGCGGAAGAATTAAAAAAAAAAAAAATGGTCCAGGCCAACCGGTACCCCAAAACCCGTGCACGTCCCGGTCCGCCGGGCTGGGAACCTGTCAGTCAGTCAATCACGGACACGCGACATCGTGGTCTTCCTTGCCTGCTTGACTCCCACGGCCCGGGCCATCGGTGCTTGCTTGCTTGCTGCTCGCGTGGTGCGTCACGCTATCCTTGCAGTTTGCCGACGGGGGTCGATCTCGATCAATAAGCCAGCCAGCCATTTGACGATGTTTCCACTGGCCTTCCTTCTCTATCTGTCACTTTTCTCGATTTTCTTTACCTCCTTCCTTCCTCATCCTCATCCTCCCACGAAAACAAAAAGACAGGGTCCCCACCTCGGCTGCTACCACACCACCTATACCCACCCATCGGAGGGAACAACACCCTTGGCGACGCACGCACGCACGCACGCACGGCAGCCGGCAGGACGGCCAGCCAGGCTGCCAGGGCGGGAAAAACGGCCTGCACCGCTGCACTGCAGGCCCCCCCTTCCCTCCTGATGGGGTTCGTCCCAGGGCTATTGTGGGTCGGTCCTTCCTTTCCCACGTGGGTGGGCCGCCCGCGGAAGCAGCGGCAGGCGGGGGGCCCTTGCACCAACCCCCCCTGGCTTCTCTCTGCAGCCCACCCGTGGTTCCTGCACCTCACTACATTAGTCTCGCCCGTTCGGCAGTAATGAGGCACGAACGCATTGGAGCTTCATCGTACGCACATGAATATTGCCTGAGCGGAGCCTGAGGGGTTTGTAAGGTGAGTGAGTGATCAATCGCACACCGATTACTTTATTTGTCTCGTTCTACGCGCTTGAACAAAGACACGTGTGAATGGCAGACACGCATACCTGGCCATGTCGTTGCGATACGATATGCACCACAGTTGCGGAGACAGGGACATTATCTATCTCATCCCAAATATCATTGTGACTGTTGACACGCTTCCCATCTATTCTCTTCCTTCCTTTCTTCTCATTTCCTCCTCACCGTGCAAATTGATCCCCGGGAATACGCAGGGCATATATCGGTGAAGGAATGGACACCCAGCAGACGCGCTAATTACCACACATCCCCATAGAAAATCGCATGCACGTCTTCGGGGCTGGTCTCCGGGTGGCTCCGGCTCCCCCTTCGCGTGCCACAGAGGTGCCGAGGAGGGATGGGGCCGGGTTCTTTGGTAGAAAAGTGGACCTCTTCTCCTCTTCCACGTTTTCTTGGTAACGCCTCGGCCGGGCCTTCTGCCTAGGTAGGTAGGCAGGTAGGGAAGTATCCTCGGCTCGGTGCGGCGGCCGAACGGGTAGGTGGCTTGTGTGTGTGTGTGTGTGTCGCGCGAGCTGAAGATCTCAAGTACTGGGTGTGTGTATTTTTGGTATGATTGACGTGGGTGGTGCAGGCGCGCTGACCGCGGATTGTCCTTGTGGTTGCGACACTTGCCTGCTACATCTCGCGTGTCCATGAGGGGCGACTGACACGTGTGAAGAATGAATACGGCATCGTAGAGTCATTGTTGTGGACATCAAGAATTATCATTATCGAGACCAGATTGAGTGAGGCTTGGTAGAATCATGAACCCCAATACGAAAACTAGCACACAAACATCATCCATACATATCCATGAGCGCCAGAACCATAAACCGTGCAATCCCGCTTTTCCTGTCAACGCCTTGCCAAATCCCATCGTTTTTTTTGCATGTACATCTTGACACTATCCCCGAGGGAAAGAAAAATCCGTCACACCTTTTAGAAATCAAACCTGAGGACTTGGCCGTTGTCCTTGAACGACGACGTAAACTGGGCCACAGTCATGGCCTTGGGTCCGAACCACTGTGAAAGATCATGTCAGCAGTCCGCCTTAGAAGACAAGTCGAGAGAAGAATGAGAGAGAATCAGAACTCACCGGCGGCGCAGTCTCCCTCGAGATCTCCCCCTTGACACCCATAAACTCCCACCACCTCACCTGGTCCCTCAGCCTCAGCTTGTCATGAAACGCAAGGACGTCCCGCGCGTCGTCAACGCCCCACTGGAACCGCGACCCGCTGGGCTTGAGGACGTTGGCCCTCTTGGTGTGCGCCACGGCCAGGCTGCCCACCGTGTCAAAGATGAGCTGGCCCTGCCCGAAGTAGTCCGCGAGCCCCCTGATGACCCCCTCCGCCTCCGACGGCGACAGGTACGGGAACAGGCCCTCCGCGACGACGAGGGTCGGCCGGTCCGCGGGTATGTCGCTGTACCACCGGCCCTCGGTGACGTTGAGCGTGCGCAGGGAGTAATCACCCACAGGGCGCAGGCTGGTCTCCTCCCCCCCGTCCAGCCCGTCATCATCCAGCAGCCCACCACCACCACCGTCCTCAGCCATCATGACCCTCTCCCTCAGGTGCGACACAAGCGGCCGGTCGACATCAACCCACCGCACCAGCTCGGGGTCCCTCTTCACCCGCCTGTCGCGCGAGTCAAGCCCGCACGCGAGGTGCAGCACCGTGACCTGGCGTCCGGGCCAGGCGGCCAGGAACTCCCCCGTCCACGCGTCGAGAAGCGCCGCCCGCCCCGCGACGTAGCTCACCCAGCGCGGGTCCGTCCCGTACGCCCCCTCGAGCCAGCCCACGTCCTCGAGGCGCGCGAGCACCTCGCCCGCGCGCCGGCACCCCAGGATCGGGCGCGCGGACTGCGCGTCGAGGGTCTTCCAGAAGAGCGTGATGAGGAGCAGCTGCTCTACTTCCTGCAGGTGGACTTTTTCCTGCCGCCTGGGCTTGTTGTTGCTGTTGTGAAGGTGCGAGAGCGAGGTCGTGCTCGAGGCCACTGAGCCGCTGCGGTCTGAGCCACGGGAGATCTCTGTTGATCTCGAGCCGCGGCGCGAGGAGGGGGTTCGCGACTCGGAGGGGGTGGTGATGGGGGTGTAACCCGGCATCTTTGTGCGACTCGTGTGTGTGTGTGGTCAGGATCGTTATGGTGGAGAACAAGGTGGCGAAAGAAGTATCGTCCGTGCGAGTGGTGGACGATCGGTCAAGGGCCTTTGGCTCTTCTCCCTCTACAACGAAATTTTTGAAAACGAGTGACTGGTAGATAGCGAGAGAATCTGAAGAACGAGAGGAAGGAGACCGAATCCGACCATCACCAGGTGATCGAGCCCGGCTGTTGGGTCGCCTTTATGTACGCACGCACACCAGGCCATCCAGACCCAACAGCCCATTGCCCCGGTGGGTCACCTCACCACGGCACTAGAAGTGAACTTTTCGCCTGTCCCTCGCCCGCCCCTCGAGAAACGCTCCGCCGACAGGCGACCGTCCGACGATCTGCATGGTGGTCCCCGCGGTCTAGAGCGCTCCAAGCTCGCGCGGCTGCCTTGACCGCGGCTCTGTCTTCGGCCCCCTTTGCACTGGGAAAGAGGAGTCCGGCCGGGCGGCTGCTGGGGTGGATGGAGGCACGTGGAGCCCGAGGCCCACTGGAATAAGTGGCCATGGTTGTTCGTATATATAACATGTCAGCTTTTCTCTTTGTTCCTCTCGTTTTCCTGCCGCGCTAGGAGAGGTTGACAAGGGAGGCGCGTGGTTTTTGTTTCCGATGGTTGTCGATTGGGATTTTTGCATTGCGATCGGATCGGGATGCACAATTCCCTCTGCGTTTCCTTTTTATATGTTGCTCATTTCGTACAAACACTGGGTACAGACGCTGGAAGAGACACAACCACCCCAGCGGGGAGACAGGATAGGCCCTCCCGTATATACATGTGAACGACAACGAGTTAAGCAAAACAAAAAGGACTATTACGCTCATGGCTGGATTAGATATGTGACGTCGAAAAATATAAAACCGTCACAAACTCAACAGCATTCCCACCCTCGCCATGCCTCTTCATCCCCCAGTCCCAAAACATACAAAACAGAAGATCCCATCAGTCACCCATAACACCCATCTGGCTTAGCAGCGTCGCAAGAAGCAAGAGAAAGACGTGGACAAAGTAAAATTCGCGCCGGGTCTGTTTACCCGATGATGATCCGAAACCCATGACTTTGAATACAGTGAAGACATCGCCAAATGAAACCGAGATAAGAAATGTGTGTATGTGTGTGTGGATAAGCAATGGTCTGACTGCCGGGTTTCGCTTGATATTGGACGCGTCCCAGCTTTTATATACCCAACTGTAGTCTGGACGCGTACTGGAGTTGAATGATGGCAGGGTTGTCGCAGGTAGAGAACAAGGCTTTTAAGACGCCTTCATCGTCAACGTAACCAGCATGTACTTAGTAAGGTGGCCTGCTGACGTTCCCGAGGCTGCCCTCGCCCACCCGCGAGTCAATGCCCTTGAGCAGCGACTGCAGGTCCATGGTCGGCAGCGCCTCATCTCGCGAGTGGATGCTACCCCACGTCGACGATCGGACCGTGTCCCCACCCCTGCTCTTGACACTCCGCTGCTTCGGGTTCTTCAGAGGTGGGATTGAGTGCGGTGAGCCAAACTCGAGCGACGTCGCGTAGTCCTTGGTGGCGGTCTGCGGCGCAGGATGCGGGGCCCCGGCAAAGTCAGAGGGCAGAGGAGGTACGGGAGGGACGCCCTCGCTATCGTCTTCCTCGTCTAGAATTGGCCCGGACTCGCTCGGGGGGTTGGAGTTGAGCGGGCCCAGGGAGGCGCCATCCGAGCCTTTACGCTCGCGACCCTGGGACATGGACCGCGTTCGCGTATGTGCAGGCGAGGAAGTGTCAGTTGGTGCGCCCGACGACTGTGCGGTGGCAGGTGGTGGGTTGAAAAACATCTCCGAGTTTGACATGTCGTAGCTAACGAGGCTGTCTTCGCTGCTGCTGACGTCGCGCGCACCGGCCGTCAGAGGCGGAGCAGGCATCTCACCAGAGAGAATCTTCTTCATCTGGCTGACGGATGTGGTGCCCTCCTCTGGGGTTGATATCCCGTCAGGGTTGCGCGACAGACCACTGCGGACACTACTCTTCCTAGCCCTCGTCTGCAACGGCGCAAGACGTCCCCCATCCGGTGCGGGCTGGGATCGTGGCCGGACGTCGTGGTTGCTACCGGCAGGCGTGTGCTGACCATAGTCCTTGTGCCCGTTCGCCAGCGCGCCATTAAGGCCGAGGCGGTTGCGGTGGGTCCCGCTGGTCCCGGCACGGGAGCCGTTGAGCGAGGCCGACTTGCTAGCGGCTTGCACGGTTGCTATGGCAGCTTCGCGGGACCAGTCAAACAGCATCGCCTCCTTAAAGCTCGCTGGAATCTCCCTTTCATTCTCAGTCGGCGAGATCATGCTTCCCGTGGCGCTGAGAATAGGCTGAGAGAACGTGCGTCCGGGTGAGCCCGCTGGGCTGGTCGGTGGTGAAAGTGTGGCCTCTTGGTAGCTCGTGCAGATGCAGTCGACGAGCGATAGGCGATCGTCAAACGGTAGTAGTGCCTCGGACTCTGCCTCTTGCTGCGATATCTTAGATTGCTGCGAGACCACGCCGGGCATCCCACACTTCTCCAAAGGTGGCGCTGGAACCTGCACGCCGTCAACCCACAGTTGCTTGGTCCTCCGTCGGATGATCTCGTTCTGAATTGCGCGCCCGACAAAAGAGGCGTCGAAGTCGAACTTCTCGGTCAACACCCAGAAGTAGCCATGACACAAGCTGCCCAGGCGCACCTTCTGTAGTGGCGTCTCGGCATCTTGTATGTCTTCCTGAAGTCGGAATACCATAGGCAGACCGAATCGGACCGCGTTGACTCCCAGGCGGTTCACGAGCTTTGTAAGCAGTACGTGAAGGAGAACGACGTCGGAGTCAAAGTCTAGATATTGCAGGGCATTGTCATAGATGGCAATGTGCAGAAGATGCAGAAATCTGCTCTTGAACTTCTTGGATGGTCGTTCGCGGTAAGAGGCAGCCGACCGGGCGCGTCGAGCGTCTATCGGGCTGGCAGGCTCAGGCTGCAGGCCAGCTCGCAGGTCGTCTTTCGCAATCAGGTCTGTCTTCCTCGTCTCTCGTTCCAGCCAGGTCAGCAGCGCGTCCACGTAGGCTTTTCGGACCTCCCCGTCCGCGTCCTTGAGCAACCACTGCGTGCCCTCCCACTTCTCAATGGGAACCGGGTATCTCGACAAGCTGATGCTGCCGCTCATTTTCACCTTCGGGTTAGCGATCTTCAGGATGCCCTTCACTGCCTTCAAAGCTGTCAGCTTTGCAATGGTGAGGAAGAAAGGCGACTCCGAGTGCTGGTCATCCGATGCCTTCGTGTCGGTGTCTGTTTGTTCGCCCTGGGCTGCCGAATTTGCCGTAGGCGCATTCTTGGACGGCTTCAAACGAAGCAACAGAGCCGAGACCATGTCGATGATCTGTTCGTTGTAGTAGACGTGGGTTGCCAGATCCCCCATCGTCTGCTGTATGCGTCCCAGAAGCTCCTTCTTTGCGCCGCTGGTCGGGTCGCCGGGCATCTGCACCAGCCGCCTCATGTGTTGTACAAGACCCAGCATAATATCCATCACACTCAATCCTATCAAGTTCACGTCCGACCGGAGCAGAGATCCGATCATGGCCGTCAGCACAATATGCTGCCGCAGCGTCTCCTCCTTGAGCTGTATCCGGATCATGGTGTCCATAGCAGTGACCAGGATCACATATCGCTCCTGCATGGGCGCCCACCGCGAGACAAGCCCAAATAGGTGGATTGCCCACCCGCTGTCCTGGCCACTGCTTGTCCTGACGACCGTCTCGTCCTGCTGAACCCGCTCCTCGATGAACTTCAGCAACGCCGTGGTGGCCGTATGCATCTGCTGTCGGTTGGGCACGACAAAGATCTGCTTCAGGCATTGGATGGCCAGGACGCCCGTCTCCTCCTCAGCCAACTTGTCGACATCGCCAGCCGTGCCTGAGAGGGCGATGGGGTTCGGATCCCCACCGGTCTCAGTCGTGTGCACCGTCGCGTTGCTATTCCTCCGCTTGAGCAGGTGATCCGTGTTCACCTTCTCCTCCATGTTGGCCCGCTGTAACAGCACATCCAGAAATTCCTCATTGCCGGTCCACAAGTTCTCCAGGATCATGGGCACTATGACCTCAAGCTGTCGGCCGGCCACAGAGGACAATGCGTCGGAAGAGGCGACGCTCTTGATGGCTTCGAGGCCCGCGTTCCGCCATCGCACGGCGACCGGCTTGCTCGGCTGGTTCTTGCCCTGTTGTTCTCGTGTCGAGGCCAGAGACGCGTACTGCTGGATGACAGACTCGTACTGGCGGAGGTAGGCTTGGTCGGCAAATAGGGAGGAGGCGTCGTGGTTGGCGCAGAAGGCGTCGAAGGTGGGGAGGGAGGACTCGACCAGGGTAATGTCGTTGGACCGCAGGATCAGGTCGAGGATCTTCAGGACAAATCTCGCGAACAGGGGCAGGTCCTTTGGGCTCTTCTCGATCAGGGCCTCGAGGATCTGGAGGGTGACCTGGACATTGCTGGGTGCAGGGCATGTGTCAGTGTTGTGCGTATGCAAGTGGGTGTGCATGTGCGCATCTGTGCCGTCTCCACGCTTGAAACATACCCAATGCGCTGGTGCCAGACGTCGCTGGCCGTCTTCTTCTCGAGGAATTCGCCGACCTTGTTGATCTTGGTCTTGCGGGAAATGAGGTAGAACAGCAGGTAGCTAAGCTCGCTCGAGTTGGGCTTGACGCCTATCGTGGTCTTATTGGTGCGCGGGTAGCACTTGAGTACGAGGACCTGGTGCTTTGGCCGGCACTTTTGCTGGATGGACTGCATTGCGCCGACGGCTGAGGCAGGCTGCAGAGCTCGAGAACTGGGGGAGGAGGAGTGTCCTCGCTACCTCTGACCAGCCACGGTGGCCTTGGAGTGCCTACCCGTCGCGTGGCTGCTCGCAGACAAAAAAACGTGGGCGTGGTCGCTGACGCTAGGCTGGGAGCTGAATGGGCGGAAGGCACGGCGCGGGAGGCAGGGATGGCTAGGGATGAAGAGAGGATGCAAATGAGAAAGGAGTGACAGAACACAGGCAGCACATGAAGGAAAGGTGGTAGGTGTGAGAGGGGAGGAAAAGAGGAAAAGGGACCGAGAAGACGGATTATCGTGGTGTGCACAGGCGGAGTTGTATCACCATGTGAAGGGAATTAGAGGGAAAATGGGCCTCCCCGTACCGCAATAGCAGGCAATCTTACTGCCACGGACGGGTTGGAGCTGGAATTGCGGATGGAGCAGCATCAAATCTGATTCCTGGGATCTGGGAGGCACACAGACCTCTGGCGAGGCTAGGCTCTCGGGCTGGCACGGGCCACGTCATTCCAGGAGGAACTGGCAGCTCCCAGCCAACCCTGCCAACCCGTCCTTGCTGTTTTTGGGGGAGCTGGACTGCCCAGGAGTGAGTGAGTGACTAATTCTCCGGGCTGAGCAAGCAAGCATGCTGCTGCAAAGCTGGCACGATAGGTTCTGGAAATAGACCCTTGGGTTTGAGGACTCGAGGACCCTTCCTCTCTCTCCATTCTCACATTGATTATTGTTCCAACCAACACTTGGCCCCTGCTCCATCCAATGCAGTGTCCCTCCTGTCAGATATACAAAAACAAAACAAAAAAGTTACTGCCGTGTCTCAAGAGTCGTCTGGGGTCGGCTGACTGCCTGACTGCCGCTTATTATTTTGTTATTTCAGGAGAAGGATTTAGTGGCACAGCAGACAGCAGACAGCGCAGCAACAGCAACACTACCGCAAACGACGTCACACACAAACACCAACCCGGATTTGTTGGGGATGTGGGAACGGCCATGTTACCTGGCTGCCTATCAGACTGACTGGCCACCAGCCAATGCAGCCATGTGGGCGGGAGAGAATTAGAGTCTGCAGTCTAGCGAACGATTAGGTCTACACTATAGCAAAGTAATCTCGTGGGTGGTGGCGTTTGCATGCGAAGCTTTTCCCCAATAGCTGCTTCCGTCATCCGGTCTGCCGGCCAGAACCAGGGCAGAGGTCAGGGCAGGGCCAGGATGAGCTCTTCCCGCCTGGGAAACAATCGTCATGAGCTAGCGACCATCCCCATCTTCCAGATGGAGCTCCAGCTCCCGATCTGCAACTCTGCTGTAGACCACTCACCTCCAGAATACACACTCTTGACACTTTAGTCCAGCCGTTGCAGCCCAAAACGGCGGTGCCCATCGCTGCCCACTGTGGCTCAACCCCACAGTCAGGTGACACCTGAGAGCATCATCGTCAAGTCCCATGGATGGCCCCAAGCAGCACTGGCCCCAGAACTGCTGCAAATCAGTGTGCATCTGTGGACCAGTCATCCCCGCTGCGGTACCGCACCTCGACTTACACACGCTCAGGCCCAGAGTGGAACGCTGTGCGATATCCTGCCCCATCCATCCTCTCTGACGCTGGAAAATGGACGCGGCCTAGAGGTATCACCGGGGTCTATCTCGCCGTCAAAAATAATAATACGTAACACGTAGATGAGCATAACTGTGCAAGGTACTACCTAGGTAGCTATCTAGGTATTCACTTGCTCAAGCTCAGCACGCCACTCCTCCAGCGTTTGGATAGATAAAAGCAGGCCCTCATGCTCCGGCCCCAGTCCTTGGCGGCGGAGTTGGACGAGATGGACGCACTCCCCCATCAAGTCGGTAGCCTCGCCCAAACGTCCTTGCGAGTGCCAGTAAACAGCCAGGTTATTCATACTCATAAGCGTGTCGGGATGATTAGGCCCTAGTTTCTGCTTTCTAGCCTCCAGTACTTCCACCTCGAGCTTCTCGGCCTCGCCGACCCTGTCCTGTTTCCAAAGGATTCGCGCCATCAGGGCGATGCTGTTGACCGTTCTGAGGTGGTCAGGCCCGAGTTCCTGCTTCCGCAATTCCACGACTTCCGCGCACAGCCTCTCGGCCTCTTCCAGTTGGCCCAGTCCCTCAAGTCTATATGCTAGTCTGTATGTGCTGCTGAGTGTTTCGGCATGAGAAGGCCCGAGTACCTTTTTGCGAGACTCCATCGCTTCTCTGTCCAGCTTCTCGGCTTCTTCTAAGCGGCCAAGTTTTGAAAGGACGGATGCCTGTTGGGACAGACTTAGGAGTGTGCCAGTATGAAATGGCCCGAGTACCTGTTGACGAGACTCCAGCGCTTCCCTTCCCAGCTTCTCGGCCTCTTCTAGACGGTTTAGGTTTTCAAGTACACTCGCCAGGTTGTATAAACTCCGGAGCGTATCCTCATGAGAAGGCCCGAGTACCTTCTTGCAAGACTCCACCGCTTCCCTTCCCAGCTTCTCGGCCTCCTCTAAGCTGCCGGAATTTAATAGCGCAACCACCAGGTTAGACAAGCCAAGGAGCGTGTTGGTATGTTCACGGCCGAGCTCCTTCTCCCACACTGCCAGTACTTCCCGGTGTATCTCCACAGCCTCTGCATACCTCTCCTGCTGCTGTAGTGTGTATCCCACGTTGTTCATCCAAGTCAGTACCTTGGGGTGCTTGCGGCCTAGAATCTTCTCTTTCAGCTCCAGTAATCTCCGACTTAAGTATTCAGCCTCCTTGAACTTCTCCTGGCCTCTGAGCAAATCGTATAAGTCGTTCATACAATCCAATGTGTCGGAATGGTCACTCCCCAGTCTAATCTCTGTTTGCTCCAGTTTCTCCCGAAGCTGCCGTTCGACCTTCTCGTATTTCTCAAAATCGGTGCACCACTCACCCACCTTCAGCCCATCAAAATTTCTCCCATCATCGGCAGGTTGCTCGACTGCACCCTGAGAATCGCCACTCTCACTGCTGGACTCATCGTCATCCTCAGAGGCTGGAGGGTCCTTGAGTATGTCTCCGGGGATCACTGACGCCTTTGGTGTACTTAAATCGCCGACCTCTGGAGCAAGTGCGGTGGATTGATCTTCGCTGTGACCCGTATGGCTTTGATTTTCGAAGGCCCCCTCAAAGTCATCATCGCGGGAGCCCTCCTCGTCCACTCTGTTCGCTTTCCCCGAATCCGCGTCCGAGCCGTCATCGTCGTCGCCGATGGACCTGGGTAGAGAAAAGCGGGCAAATCTTTCCAAGTGCAGCGCAATGTGACCGTCCATCGATCTGCCTGCGTCCAGCTCAGTCGTGCAAATGGGACAGGTCCGTTTCGCAATGTCCGCAACGGATTCGCTGGCTTGGCCGATGCGTGTTAAAGCTTCAAGGCTGATAGATCCCCCATGGTGCTCTTGAAGATGACGCTGATACGCCTCAAGGCTCTCAAAGACCTCGTTCGAGTGCTCTGGACACCTCCACACCCTGCGGTGCTCCGAGTTCTCGTGCTGCACCCAGTCCTTCCGGCTGTCATATAGCTGCGTTGGGTTCCTACAATCCTCGTACGTACATATATAAGGGCGCATGTCGTGGATCAGGTGAGCCTTCCAGGCTTTCTCGGCGAGCATGTCCTTGGGGCAGAGGAAGAAACAATATGGGCACTCGAAGGAGTTGTCTGTCTGAGCCTTGCGCTGCGGCTTTGGCGGCGGGGGAAAATCAACGGGGTTGTCTGAGGCTTGGTGGGTGGACGGGGAGTACTCCGAAAAGGTCCAGTTCGAGCGGGTGTCTGATGATATGTCGAGCTGTGCGATGTCGAGCCTGGTAGCACTTGAGATGGAGGGAAGAGGACCCGGTGCGGGTTCCAGTCCTAGCCGGCCTCTGTGCCGTTCCGCTATTGGAAGCTGACCCTTTTGAGCCTGATAAGCTTTCGTGTGCTTGTCGAGCTTTTCGCGGCGTTTGGCCCAGTAAGCAAACTGTTGTCGACGGCGAAAATTTGCCTGTGCGATCCGATCGATGAGGTATGAGTTGGCGCCGGTGTTTTCCCTCTCTCTTTCTCGGCTTAAGACAGTCTTGATCGGCTCCCATACTTCGTCGTCGTTTTCCCCTGGGATCCCTCCTTGTGGTTGCACAGAAGTACTCTCCCGAAGTGCCTTGGTCTTTCGGTATTGCAGAAACACCGACTTCACGTAGTCCAAATCAAATTGCTTCATAGCTTGTAGCAAGTCGACTCCCGTCTCTTCATCGACCTGTCGGTAGTTGGCAGCCCTTGAGGATCCAAGTCGGGTAGAAGGATTGCGTATCTTAGTGGATATCTTGAACAATCTGTTTATGGGATCTCGAACGCTATCCACCAAAAGTTCCATATCCAACGATTCTTCGTCCTCATTCTCGATGTCGTCCGCGGCCTCAGCATCCTGTGCTTGAGTTGCTGATTCCTCTCCGCTGGCTTTAGCCAGCCCGGATGCACTCTCCTCGCTTGCCTCGGAGCACATTTGAGCGACTGTTTTGTTTCTGTAAACGCCTATATTCACATCAAATCGGGAGAATCTTACCATCGTCTAACGAGCCAATAAGGTCTTGCATGAATTTTCGAAGTGTCTCCGCAAGCTTCTCCGCTTCTCGGACGCGGTAGTCCAGGGAGCCGTGGCCTGCAACGAAAAGTCCCATATTTGCAGCCCAAAGCTCAAATCGCTGATATTCAGCCGTAAACAAATCCTCGGGCCACGCGTCATCAGCGCGATCTTTGAGAGCCTCTTCGACTTTACGAAAGAGGTCTATAGCCTTGGAGCCCACGTCTGCCAGGGTCTTCATGCTAGACTCTGTGTCTATGGCCATCATTCCGGCCATTGGAAGCGGTGAAGTTCAAGTGGGTAGTAGTAGTGAGAGTAAGCGTCTCTTGTGCAAAGGTCAAAATGCGCTGCTTTGAGATACAGCCCCCGCGCGGATTGTACGAAAGTGCCGGGATTATTTTTGCCCATATGCAGGCTACCGAAGCTAGCAAATACCATTCCAGATCGAGCCCTCAGCCGCAGCAACATGTCAGCAAGACAGAAAGTGGAGTAGTGGCGGTAATCTTTCTCACGTGCGAAAGCCATTCTCGCATTTTCATTTCAGCTTGAGGCACGTTGATGCTATGAATCTTTCTGGCCGGGCCTGGATCCGCCTTGCGTGATACGGCAATGTCGGGTATTGAGATCGCGGGTCTCGTCCTGGGGGCCTTACCCCTCGTACTCAAGTCCGTGGATGCTTACCGAGACGGCTTCCGCAGGATTGCGACAACCTTCAACAAGCGCCAACATGTCGCCAAGCTGGCTCGGGCACTCCGTCTTCAACAGCATACTCTTGAAGAACTGATCAGGTCTATCCTTTTAGCTAGCGGTTTCGAGAGTGTCCTCGGTCTGGATGATGATCCGGTTACCTTTCTGGAAAACAGCGATGTCCAGGATCAGGTGGAGGATTATCTGGGCTCCAAAAACACCACCTTCCTGATCGAAGAACTTAGCGACACCAGAGGGGCCGTTGGGAAGGTGGCGAGGTGCATATCAAGCCTTGTACCGGGCCTTCAGGTAAGTATCACAACAAACTTTGCGATTGGAACCAAGCTTTAACGCTACGCATCGATTAGGGGCCGAGAGATGACCTCCTCGCCATCATAAACGCCAACCAAGACAAGCCAAGCCTGATGGCTGATCTCGGTCCAAGGCTCAAGCTGGTCCTCGGCATCACAGACATGAAGGACATGATCCAGGAGATTGACAATTGCAGCAACTCACTTGAACGGTTCTCAAGAATCGTCCTGTCCAACTGCCAGTCGACGAACGGCAACTCGTCCAGAAGATCTCAGAAGCTGGCAAAGGCATTCCGACAAATCCGAGGGCTGGCCGGCGGCCTTTACAGTGCTGTCCTAGACGGGTTTCGAGATGAGTGCCACGACAGTCATGAGGCGAGGCTGTACCTTGACGACCGTGTCGATACTGCTCAGCAGGTACTTCGCGGGCGGAGTCCGGCGGGACCAGCTGCGCCGCTGATGATGTTCGAATTGGTATTCCAGGCTGGGGGGCATAAGGAGGATACTGTTTACTACGAAACAGCTGTCAAAGTGCTGAACAGCCACCAGGATGACCTTGAAAATGTAAACACGGAGCCCGGCAACACCCCAGGGTCGGCGAAAACCAGCGTTACTTTTCGTGTGACGGAGGATCCATCGGACTCAAAGTTTGATGGAGCTGCCATCACTAATATCTGCACAACCATTCAGGAGGCCGCTGGGATGAAGTCTAGGCTCACGTTTGCATTGCTCGAACAACGGAAGATGGTTGTTTTCCCGGAAAATAACGATGCGCTCGCAGTCCAGTCGCGCAGTCAAGAGAACCACAGAAACTATGTTTCTCTGAGCCAAATATTAAACACAACATCAACAACCCTTCCCTGGAAACCTCGGTTGCAGCTCTCCCTACGGCTGGCATCGAGTCTCTTGCAGCTTCTCCAAACACCATGGCTCACGAAAGCTTGGCACAGAGACGCGGTGTTCTTCCTGGCATCCGACCCGCCAACCGCCCCCGCAAGCCGCGCAAAGCGACCAGCACCGGTTGATCTCAGCCGGCCCTTCGTCGTCTGTAATTTCAGCAGCGTGTCGTCCTCACAAGTCGGCCCGTCGGAGACAGAAACAAGAGCGGCATTGCTGGAGCTGGGGATTATACTGCTGGAGATATGGCACGGGACGACCCTGGAGGCACACTTTGGGCTGGACGAGTCTGAGTCTGACAAACAAGCACGGCAGCAGCCGACGAAATACTTTGAGCGCCTGGCCCAGGCGCTAGAGTGGGAGGCCGACTGGACTAATCCGATGCCAGGGCTTTTTGGGGAGACGGTATCGCAGTGCTTGAGGGGCAATAACGTGTCCCCCGGGAAGAAACTCGACTGGGAGGATCTGAGTGTCTGGAGCTCTATTTGTAGTGATATCATAGAGCCACTGTCGAAGTTGTACAAGAACTTCTGATTCAGTAGAAATACATTGCGTCGAGCGGCACGCGTGGGCGTTTTACAGGTCCATGTCGTTCATCGCCCTGCTCCGGGATGTCGAGCTTGAACATACCTAGGTACCGGAGCTCATTCCTGCTCTTATTGTCCAAACAGAATCGAAGTGATCCAACCCCAACTACTCTTCTAAGACTCTCCTCACTCTCTACGTACTTGGCACGGAGCTTGACCTGACCTGACCTCTGCTAATTCGGCTGGGGCGGTAGCGTGCACCTCATCTAGACCACCTCCTGTGGGGCAACCACCTCTAGATTAGAGATCGGAGATTCGCACCCGCAAAAACGGAGGGTACACCGGAACAAGGCCAACAACCCAGACAAGTATGCACAGCTAATAACATTTGAAGAGCTAGAGAAGATACGAGACAACTCAGGTCAGGTTGAACACTAAACTATTTATCCCATAGGAGGTTATCTCATATGAGATTGTCCTGTAAGAGGCTGTCCTGTAAGAGGCTGTCCTGTAAGAGGCTGTCCTAGACGAGGGTGTCTTATGAGAGGTTATCCTATGGGGCTCGGGTGTACCCTCCGTTTTTGCCGGTGCGAATCTCCAATCTCTTAGATTAACAGCAAGGATACAAGCAAACTAGAGGATCTCAATGAAGAAGCTTCTGAACTCTTCTTTGAGCATACATGGTAGGCATCAGATCTTCTTTGCAATGCCTTTTCCAGAGCGCTAATATGGCACTATCACGATACAGGTGGTGCTCCAAAATCGCAGTGCACAGGCCCGATTCGCCGTATATTGACATGGAAATACAATCGTTTTTTCAAAATTGACCGACGCATGGAAAGAGAAGAGCAACAAAGCTGCGCTCTCTGTCCCTCAAGGCCAAATGCTCAAGAAATTACTATGGAGAGTGACTATCAAGGTTGTTCGCGATATGGCTGTTTTGAAAACCATTGTCGACCGACTTACAACCCACGCTACTTCATTCCCGATCTCCGGGTTATCTGAAGCTCTCGGATATTGGAAATAGCTATCCTGGGGTTACCAGAGTGGAAGTAGACGAACCACAATTTTCGGCCCCACGTCGGCCCCACCGCGGCTCCTGGTTGTCGCGTCTGTGTACAACCACAACTAGCAAAGCTGGCCACGGAGGCTAGAATTGATTGACGGGGAAGGCAGCGAGGCAGGCGCAAACTTAATTCCTCAAATTTGAAAGTTTGTATTTCTCAACTGATTTTAATTCTGACAAAAGTACACTGCCCTTCCGCACTTGCTCGGACCTGATCGGGGTAGAGGGTTGCTTCTGCTTCACCATCACCCACCAACACCACCATGAATATCTCTGATAATAGACGCGCTCAGGGCCATCAGGTTTCCAGGAAGGCCAAGCGCCAGCGCGCCGCTCGTGCCTGCGACAGGTGCCGTGTTAAGAAGTATAGATGCGACGAGGAGCTGCCGTGCTGTCATTGTGCAAGTAAGTTATTGGCCTATTTTTCAGGAACTCGATGATTGTGGATGTCCGGTTATTCCGGCACAGATTCGACAGTAGCAGGGTGTCGGCAACAACAAGCAAAGGCCGAATAACTACAATGGCTAGTCAATGAGTGGCTAATCATGGTTCATGGATGTATTAGAAGCCTTCTTACAGTGCGTGTATGAGAATGGATCAGTCAAGCGGCATGGCGATATATCATTTGAGTGAGTGATGAGGTTGCCATCGACTAGCATCTCTTCAACTGCACACGACTAACTTGAGGGCTGTAACGCCGCCACCACTTTAATAGATGCATACGTGCCCTAGAATCACAGGTTCGGGATCTTACCGCTCAGTTGAATGCCGTGCAGGCCGCGTTACCTCTTCAGGAATCTCCTGCTCCTCCAAGTGTAAATGCCCTCATATATGCAGACACGGACTTCGTCGACTCCGAAAATTGCCTGGCAAACAGAGGAAATCCTGCCGTGATCCCACAGGGAGATGGTGCGAGCTCGAACCTTTCAGTGACGCATGTTGGCGAAAATGAACAGTACGAGGATCTTGTGTCTCCTGTTCAGGAGGAAGATACGGACGCCAACCGGCACACCAAGGCGATCGAATTTCACGGATCCACATCATCTATTGCCCTACTCCGAGACCTGCAGACCTCCCTGGCCCGATTGTTCAAGGATATTCAACAACGTCCTGCAATCGCCTTCCCTTCGCCAACCTTCCCGGGTCACCTCGACTCGAGAAAGCGCCTCAACCTCGTCTCGGAGCTGCGCAACACATCCTTCACCCCGCGCGCCGGCACAGAAGGCAATGCGACCATGCAGCAGAAGAATCTCTACATCAAGGAGGCGCAATACTTCATCGATGCCTATTTTCAGAACTTTCATTTTATCCACCCTGTCATCGATAAGGACATATTTCGCCGGCGCGTGGCTGATATGTGGGCTGCTGGCGATCCAGCCCATGACATGTGCTTCTTTTGCACATACTTGAGTCTGATGTCCCTCGGGGCTCTTGTCGGCGAGTGGGAGTGGGAAGAGGACCGTCTTGGGGGACTGAGTAGGTTCGAGTGGAGCCGCAAGCTGTTCGACGAGGCTTTGGCGAATCTGGCAGACCTTCATTTCCCTGCCAACCTCGACACGGTGCACTGCCTATATCTGTGCGCAAAGGTCTGCCAGAATGAACTCAACCACAACATGGCTTATCTCTACTCCGGATTTGCCGTACGCATCTGCCTCACAGCAGGGTTCAACCAGGACAACAGCGGCGGGCTCAATGATAGCAGCAAAAACAACCACCCGTCCTCTTTAGAAATCTCACGCACGTGGTGGGGTCTCTACTCCCTTGAGATGGAGCTCAGCTTCGCCTTAGGCCGTCCTGACACCCTAGGGCTAGATGAGTATCACGACCGGCCAGTACCACCTGTGGACGACTCAGAATTCGCCATAATCCCCTTGATGGTAGACTTCGCGCGCACAGTACGCCGCATTGCAATCGGCATCTACCACTCGCGCATGTCCTGGCAGCAGAAGATCTCGCAGGCGCAGAGCCTCGAGGGCGAGCTGGACGGGTGGGTCGCCGGCCTGCCGGAACGTATCAAGCCCATTTGTTCTTCTTCATCATCGCCTTCCGCCTCCAGAGGCCTTGCCGCTTTGCGCCAACCCAAGTGGTGTCGGCGCCAAAAGATCATCATGGAGATCCGCTATCACAATGTGAGGATGCTGCTGTTTCGGCCATTTCTGTCAATGCTAACGAGAGATTGTGTCACGTCGCCACCACCAGGTGTGACTGAGGCCGTGGATAAGTGCATCACCTCGGCGAAGCGGATCATAGAGGTCGTGCACGAGGCCATGATCGCCAACAGCTTCTTCCGCACTTGGTGGGACAATACGATGCACATCCTTTTCGCCACGGCGGTGCTGCTACTTCACACGAGCCGTTCTGGGCAGCAGTCCCGTGGGCCGACTATTGCGCCACAGGTGGATGTTGCTGTCGATATCCTCGAGGCTATGGACGAGTGCATGGTGGCGAGGAAATCAGCTAATATCATTCGGCATATGTTGGCTCAGGTAAAGGGAGAGTCCGCACTGGTTTCCGAAACGACAGATCTTGACTACAACATCGAAACTGCACAGCTAGCTATGGGAAATGATATTATGACAGCGGACATTGACGCATCCGGGGTCCAAGACTTTGTACGATGATCCTGTCCTTCGAGTTGAACTACCGATGCAAAAATTACTAGTAGAAGCCTCGCTGACAGCAAAATTCTACTAGAACATAGGGTCGAACTTTTTGTTTCCCAGCTATCTCTTTCCTGGCGATCTTTCTTTTGAAGGTCTCTGAGTTCGCTGCACGAAGTGAACAAAACTTGTATGACGGACCGGGAATCATGGCGCAGGGGTGCTGTGGGGGCGGGATCCGTTTTGAATCACGGCTTGGAATTGATGCCTCTGGAGTCTGAAACTTGATTCATAGAGCGAATTTGAATCTAGCGAAATAAGAAAAAAAGCCGATTGATTTGGTCTTGCCCTCAATGGGGGCTTTGAGTAGATATCAGGCAGATTCGGCTCAGCCACTGCGGCAGGCCCCCAAAGCTGCACATGCAGTGCATTGTACAACCGCAAAATGAAGCTGATCTGGGTTAGTGCTTACACATGTGCACCCAGCCGAAGCGCTTAAATGGTCCTTGTCCCTGGAAGTGGTATTTTCACCCGTCATCTTCAGCTTCTTCTTTTCCAACTAAAAGCAGAAATGGCCTGGGCACCGTGGACCTGTCCCGTCGAATGCAGCCTGCCGTCCAGCAGGTTGACTAGTGTGGTTTCTTACCCAGAGATATCAGGCCCAGGCGTAAGAATTAATCAAGCCTTTCTTTTTAATCAATATTCTGACACTGCAGTAGGTCGTCGCTGGTTTCGTTATTGCTGCCGGGGTCACTGTGCTGGCCGTTTCAGCCGCCTATCTTCATGGGTCAGATCCGCATGATGAAATCCATCACGCGCACGCGCCGGGGAACGTCGTTGATGAGACAGTGCTAGGATTTACGCGGAAGATGGGTAGATTGACCGCTTCCTGCGCCCAGACGCTGATCTCAAGTCGCATCTCATCCTGGCTAGCTAGAATGCTGTGTCATCATAGGATTCGCCGCGTGTTTTTGAGCGTGAGTCCTATGCAATATCCGAGATATAAACCCTTTGTGCTGACAAAAGCAGGCACTCCTAGTTTTGGGGGATATTCAAATCTTCGCAGGCCTGGCCATTCTCATCAGGGGATTCACCTCAGTCTGTCCATCACCGACTCAGCCGAACGGCGTTCCTGCATACCACTGGCAAATCCTAGTAAACCTCGCATGGTTTTCGACAATCACCTACATGGGAACTCTTTCGTTGAATCTCAAATACTTCCAGGAGCATCGTTGGCAAAGGAACGTTCGCCTTTCGCTCATGTGTACGCAGCTAGTGTTGCTCCTCGTTGCCCTGCTCCCCACAACGTATTTCAACTGGTACAGCGAACGCGCGTATGCGCAGCTTACAGGATCACCCGGTTACCGAGGCTACATTCCTTTCGAATGGAGAATCGCCTATCCCATGCTTGAAAAGTCGGCTGCTCAGCCCGTCTCACCTGCGTTGTGCTATTTCAATGTTTCCAGGGCGAACGACCTTTATCGCTCGGCCGATCCTTGCAGATGGGGTGATCTCACTCCGGTGGATCCCCCTGAGCTTAGTCTCACTGCTACCTCGATACTCAGGAATGTGATTTGGTACGAGAATGCAGACCTCAGGGAATTCGGCGACATACGAGAATTGTACCGTGTACCGAAGTACTTTTTAGACCAGTTCCCCCGGCTCGAGCAATACTGCGATCTTCATACTCCACTTCATGTGACAGATTCTTTCCAGGCTGCTGTGACTTCGGCGGCAAGTTTGGTCATACTGTTTGCGTTGACCGCTAGAAGGCTATTTGGATTTCCACCGGCAGTTTTCAAAAGACACGTCAGAAGCCCCATCACCCGCTCCAGCCGACGCGTGATCGACAAAATAGCCAGCATGGCGACACAAAGATTCCCAACGACTGGACATAAACCCGATCTTGTGGAAGGTGTAGTTACAACGCCGCTGCTTGCCTTGCACTTGACAGGTCGTCTGATGCTCGACATGCTCACCTCGAAGCTCGCAAAGGTAAGGCAACATGAGGGCCACAGTGTTTTCGGAGCCTGAAAGAAGAATGCTAATTGGCTTAGATACTTCTTCTCATTTTTGTGTTCGTTCAAGGTTGCATCACGCTCTACCCAGTCCACGACTCCCATTTCCACAGGATTCAAAGCGACGGTTGGACATCCGGCCAAATGTTGGCCGTTCTCCTTCCTCTCAGCCCTCTGGCTCTAGTTATGTTGGAGATCTTCAGTTGTGTCTGGCGTCGATCCAGCAACCAGCCTACAGACCAGACTCTTGACTTCCCAATCGCAAAGACGGACCATGTAGCCCACGACGAGAATTTGGAAAATATCGACACTGAGCTCGAAAAGAACCAGATACGAAATGCGAATCACCAAGAAGAAAACTGCACCATGAAAGATGGCGCCACCGCTATACTCGACAGCCTGGAATATCGGTCCAGCAAATGGATGTCCATCGCAGTGTGGCTCCTGGTTATATCAGTGACGCTGCTGGCTTCTGCCCATCTTATTTACACTTATGTGCGCTTGCCGCTTCTTTCGACGCTATCGACACTTCTCCCAATCGCTCTTGTAGCTCTACCAGTAGCATGTTATGCGTGGGCCCTTACAGGACTTCACATACGAAGCGAGGCTACCCACCGTGCTTCGGGCTATCGTCATGGCTCTCGCTTCATAAAATGGACAACCAAGCCTAGTGCAGCGCATTTCATGAAGTTTACCGCAGCTTTATGTCCCCTCGGCATCATCATACTTGCGGTGTTCGACGTTCTTGGTTCCCAGGGTCCATTGCCGCAAGCTCTATCAGGCCGACACTGGGTTTTGTATCTGTTTGAGGGATCATTTTGGTCAATCGTGGAATACTTCTTCGAGATAATTTATATTAACTTCTTCATGTGGTATTTCAATCGACGTGCGCCAGAAGGGACTTCGGGGCCGAATGTCGGACGATGATCTAGGCCATCTGAGAACCAGTACTGAGGCTAGTCTCAAGTTCAAAGGCAAGGAACAGTTGGCCCGCAAATGAGGGAGGGAGTCCATACGCTGGGTCATGTCCCCAGAAACCGCTCAAAAAGTGTAAGATATTTTGTGGCCGACAATGTGCACAACGGGCGGCAACGAGCTATGGAGCAAGACTGCGCAGTGGTGTCTTCCTTCGATTCAAGAGATCGGAGATTCGCACCCAGAGAATGGAAGGTGTAGGCGAGCCCATGGGATAGATTTCTTTAGAACAAGATCGTAGAGCACAAATCCCTATGGAACATTTGAATAGCCTCCCATAAGGCAACTGATTTGGTCGTAACCTGAACAATTTGATCTTCACGTTCCCATAGTATGGATGTACACTCTGCTTTTGCGGGCGTGAAAATCCCTTGTCCAATTCATTACCTAGCCAGGTTGACGAGATTTACCGGATTGAGTGTTCCCATCTAGACGCGAACTTCGAGTTGTATCAGGGAAAAAGTCGTTATTGCGACTTGAAATGGAAAGAGACAGGGAATCGAAGATGTCGAATGCTATTCGGCCTCGAGTTTCTATAGTGGTCTCTGTAATGAACGTATTTTCCAACTTCAGAGAGGATCTCAAGCCTACCTTAGACATCGTTTCCTCTTTTTGTATCGATGGGTGCATGCAATGGCATCAGATCCCCAATCTCCATCCACCTTTCTATCCGTCTAGCGACTCTAGCTTTCGTCTCTAATAAAGCGTGCTGCCATGTGAAAGTGTGCATCCCCCCATGACCCGTGCCAATCTCGTCGGCTTCTTTCCTGCTTTTCAGCCAACTCTCCTTCAGAGTCCCTGCACATTCTGCAGCCGCAAGGTCGCCCTCGCAGGCAATGTTTTGTGTCCAAAGATCCATCCGACGCTTTATGAATCCAGTCTCGGCATCCGTTTCATGACCGACCTCCGAGTTCTCAATCACTGTCCGATCGACTTCAGAGACAGGGAATGCGTATGAGTCATGTGAGGCGAAAAATGCCAGTGCCAGGCGGTCATGATCGGCAGACAAAAACTTCTGAATGTGATCTTCGTTTTCTGCGCAGGAATCCGTTGTGTGTGGTCTTGACTTGGTCTCAAAGCGTTGCATGTACTCTGTATGGCCACCATTAATGCTGTTTCCCATAATGGTGATGTGAGGAGTGATTGTGTCAGAATCTTGAATAAGATCTCCGAGTTCGATTTTCTTCAGGGACCATGACACTTGCACGCCGAGTGGATGCTTTTGGCAATGGTGGGCGTTGAAAGCTGGTGGATTCATGCTTGCAAGGAAGACGTTATAGTGGAATCCTAAGAAGATGATTCGAATTAGTAGTGTCTTCAAAGTAACAAAAATGTGGATAATGCCAACCTCCGCTTTGACAAAAATGCCTGTCAACCAAGAGGAGTGTGCAATTCATCGAAGCCCAGCTTTCTCGTAGTAGGAGGTAGCCGGGGTAGCAGGCCATGGACGTCAAGCCTTTTTCTGACGTTTGAACAGTGCTCACAATAAGCCTATATGTTCACTTGATTAGCTTTGACTAGTTTCGGCTCTCGAATTGTCATTGTGGGACTTACTGCTCCATGTCTACGATCTGATCTGAGCGTTGTGCCAATGACTTTTGCCAAGCGCAGCTCAATTCGGATAGCCAAGATTGTAAATCTCTCAGCTCCCTCAAGATCCTCTGTGGCCTTTCGGGGCCCTTCTTCTTTCTGGTGCAAGGCCCCAGGAAACTGCTTGACACGTTGGCTGCGACTTCGGGTGCAGTGCGGGCGCTGACTGTGTTGTTGGCAATGGAAAAAGCCTTGTACTTCGACAATACGTAGCAGTACACTACAAATCGAGTGAGTGTGACGAAGCTCAATGGGTCCCAGGTGCAAGTTATAGGGAAGGTATCTCCAAGGAGACACTTGGCCCTGGCGATTGACTTGGTGACCCTTGAGGTGGAAGCATTCTGGTGGATTGTCAATGGCTCGAGTTGGGATATCTCGAAATCTTCGGCACCACGCGAGCACGACTCAGAGCTAGAACTATCGGAGTCGTAATCAGTCGGAGTGCTGGATGTCCTGGTGCTGAAAGAAGCAGGACTGGACGGTGCCGAACAGTCTGAGGTTGCCGTGCTAGTGTCTGAGAGGGGGAGGAAATGATGCAGGAAGGAAATTCTAGAGGGCAACTGGTCCCGCTTTTGACACAGAGCTTGGCTCAAGAGACTCGAAAGCAGATTCGTCTCCTTTTCCGTGTCTGTGATGTCCCACCCAAGCACTTTGAGCGTAGCCGCAGTAGGTCCTCCGAATATCTTGGGATGGACTTTGTGGGTCATTACGTCCTTGCAAGCCTCCTTAGACTTCTCATGAACTTGACGAAGCTTCCAAGCATATCTATCGATCAAAACACTGATTCTTTCCCAATTTTTGGGAAAGTCAGTATAGATATATCGATATATGAGGAAAGTCTCCTGCATCATGCCGGCTCGCAGCTGGCACCCGGCACTTTGAAATAATCAGCACGTGGCCCTCAGATTCTTATAGACCCCTAGAGTATGACAATAGATTACAGTACGCCAGAAATGAATCCGTAGTCCCTTTCAACAGTACCTTCTTTAATACTGAAATTTGATGCCTGTATTGCTGGTCTAGGGCAAAGACGATAGGAATTTGGGAGTAAATATGTACTCTCCTCCATGGGCATCGAAAGCCATGAATCCGGGAGATTCAGGGCCGCCCCCATGGCCCTCGATCAAGTTTTTGAAGAGCACTAGGGCATCAAAAGAATCGGCCGTGGCACGGGAAATATCACTCAAAAATGGAGCGACGTCGTTCTTGGACCTGGCCCCTCCGACCAGGTCAATTATAGGGAATAGAAAAGAAGTCATGACTGACCAGGGAATATGAATGATGGATATAGCCGTGGATTGTGTTCTTTTCTGTGTTGAAGGGTTTGCTTTGCAATATTTCTGACCTTAGTCGGCTACAACGATCGCATTATATCTTCCGCAGCTGCCATCAAGCCTTCCGGGGCCAATGTTGACACTGAAGCCCGAGTGCCCCTGACACTGCCCAATTTTGCCTGTATTTCCAGCCCACCCTCGTCGGGGACCCCCTTCGAGATGCTTCTAACAAAATACATATTTTTGGTATTTTTACTCAGCTGAAAGACATTCTAGGCCAAAATGGCCCGGTGCTGAAATCCAGGGTGTTAGACATTCTTGGTTGAGGGATTCCTAGTCACTTACTAGCATTTTTATGTGTCTTCAAATAACGGGCCGTTATTCGCCCACAGCAAAAGGACTCAGTTGGGGTACCGCACTTCTGCCTATACGACAGACAGACGCAATGCATCGGGCATGAGATGCACGTGCCTCAAGCCACAAGCTTATTTACCTCTGAATTACCTCAGACTGAACGGTGAAAGCTGGTTTGCATGATTGGTCCTTTGAAACCGTGTAGGATCTGTTGTGGGCTGACGGCCAGCCGATCATGGACAAGTACGAAATTCCAGCTGGAGGGGCAGAATTCCTGACGGCACAGCCGAAACTGGAGGTGATGGGACTACTTATTAGACCGTTGTTCCAAGATACTATTTCGCAGGTGGTGGACCAGTACCGTACGAACTTTGTGCTATAGATACACTCTGAGGTCTACCGCGACTCCTCCTCACCCTCTAATCAAGGAACTATCCATTATCATGGCTCCAAACGCCTTCCATGGCCAAGGTGTCGAGAGAGTTTGGGATATTGGCCACATATCATGGGTTCTTCCCATAGCCATCGTGGGCTTGTTGCTTGTGATTTATGAAAATTATGTAAATCGCCTACTTCTGGAGTGCCTCCCTACAGTTTTGAAAGCACCTACTAACGGGACCCGCAGAATTGGGTTACATATCGACTTTCCCATCTCCTGGCTTTGCGTCTGGGTTACTTCAAGAACCAAGATGGGAGGCGCATGAAATCCCTGTCTCCCAACACGCGTTTTCTGCGTTTTAGCCATGGGTGAGCCTCCAATAAAGAGACCCAAATCTGCGTGCAAAAGATATCCAGAATACTCATGTAATTCAGACATGAGGTCTCAAAAATGGGTCTGGCTCTCACCGAGAACGAACCCTTGATTACCTGGAACGATGGAAAACCAGAAGTTGTCCTCTCTTGTCCAGGTCACATAAAGCAATTCTACGGGCGCGATACAAAAGGTATGCGATCCCGTTACCACTGTGTGATTTTGAAAACGCTGTTGACCATGAGCAGGGCATGCGAAGCCTCCTCACATGGGTTTTGGTCCTTTCTTCGACCGAATTCTCGGTTCAAGCGTGGTAAGCAGACAATGACCAATATTTTGTGTTCCGAAGTAATATTCACACCCACAGGGCGTGCTCAATGGCGATAGATGGAAGACGATGCGAAAGGTATTTGACCCAAAATTGTCTCACAGTGTGGCGATGGATCATCGCACACGCTTCGGCCAGGAAGTCGATTCATGGATTCAGTCTCTTCCCGCGCTCTCCACAAAGCAAGAACAAGTTGCCCATGGTGCTGGCCTCGTGGTGGACTCTTCCACCGCATGCAAGATCTTGCCGTTCAAGTTGGTTGCGTTGATTCTCTACGGTGAAGCACTGTCCGATTCCGCTTTCGATGAGCTTCTTGAGCTCAACAACCTCCACGAGAAAGTGATGTTCAAAACTTTCTTTGGAGCACAAGAGCGGTCAAGAGTGCTCAGCCACCTGCCAACTCAGTCAAATAGGCAAATGGATGAGTTCGGACAGAAGTGGCGGGCTTTCAATATGAAGATGATCAAGTCAGCTGGAGAGGTGAGCCTTCACTGTCACAAGGAGCGAGAACCGACGGAGTCTAACAGGTCCTAGAACAACCAGTCCTGCCCCGTGGCAGAAATGTACCCTTCTGTGGTCAATGGAACGATACCTGAATTGGAGGTCAGCATCCACGTGTGGGGGCGGCTGAGAGAACGAAGGTGGAGACTAACTGAAATGGCGTAGTTCCTCCACACCATTGACGAAATACTATTTGCAAACATCGATGTCACATCCTCAGTGTTGGCATTCCTCTTGGTCAACCTAGCACGCAACGCTGTTGCTCAGAGAGATCTGAGAGCTGAAATACTGGCGAACGCGGCGGCCCCGGAGGATTATGTGCAGAAGAAGGACACGCTACTGGAACATACTTGTATGGAATCCATCCGGCTGTGTCCTGCCGCATGTAAGCTTTCCCCTGTCTCTCGTAATCGGGTTGATTTCGACCTTATGAAAACTGACGGGTACGGCTAAACAGGGTTTTCTCTCCCCGAGTGTGCCACATCTGACATGATCATCGACGGCTACCGCATTCCAGCTGGTACCCCATGCATAATTGACTGGTGGCGGCTGAACAGCCTGTCAAAGGTATGGCAGCGCGACGGACATTCCGGGACATCCTTCCAGCCTGATCGTTTCCGTTCCCTTTCGCCGCAGGATTACCGGTGGAGCTTCTTGCGATTCGGACTAGGAAGCAGAACGTGCATTGGCAAGAACGTCTCCGGTATTCTCATGAAGACGTTCTTGGTTGGGGTCCTGCGAAAGTTCGACCTCCAAAGTGTGGGACCCAATGGCGAGGACATGTCGGAGACGAGAAAAGACCGCTTCACTGTTACTCCAGATAAACGGGTGAGGCTTGTGTCTCTGTGAAAGGTGTCTGCAATTTTCCCAGGGCATTATCTGCCGTCCTGTCGGTCTTTTCTCATCTAGTTAGGGTTAGAATATGTTAAGCAGTGGTATCGTATCAAAAGAAGATTTCATGTCTCAAATCTGATCTTCGAAATTTAAGGCACATGTGTGAAATAAGACCGATTTGCGAGGCCAAGCACCTACATGTGATGAGGTCTACATGGCGGCGCACTCGAAAAGAGAGCCTTCGAAAATGTGTACGCACTAACGAAAGAAGCGGTCCAGGTCGAGGAGAACGCAAACCTGGTGCCATGACGTTGTCCGTACAAGCTTTCTGGGCCACGGATTATCCGAGGGATTAAGAAAAATAAGCATCCTTGGCCACGGGTCCTGCCGATCAGGGGCACTGGCTGAGTGAGCCGTCATCTGCAAAGCCTCGCCCCCATGATCTGACATGTGTGCCTCTATTGGTCCTCGAGTCTGTTCCTCTGCCTTTCATTGGAAATCTGCAATTAGACATCCGAAGTATTGCAGGCGTTCGCGACCTGCAGGCGGAATATACCGCTGCATTCCCGCACCTGGCCAAAGTACCAAGGATAGGTCACACCGGACGTTAAAACAGGGTCCATGGCGCGTAGACATTGCGTGTTGTCTAAGACAGCTTGAACGTATCAGGTAATCGATCAACCATGCGGCTCATAAAACGTGGTTTGGCTAAGCTGAGGTGCAGATCTGTAAGCCTGTCAAATGAGTCAGCTCTGTGAACCCCGAGCAGTTGATGGAATGACGCCGTTTGCAATCCGCCTGAGGATCCTTTGTTTATCCTCCGCGGATGCTCCATGGAGGTCCGAGCACGCCTTCTACTTCCACTTCCTCAACCATTTCGGTCAAACACCAGAAGAAAGACATCGATTCGATATTTAAAGATCTTTCTGCACTCAATTGAGACCATGAGCGGGCCAAGAATTTATAAGACCACATACCTTAGGGGCTCCCAAAAATAAAAATGGCAACCGACCAGCACAGTTACGGCAACAAGGCCGACGTCCATGCCCCGGGAGACCATCAGCCTCGTTCCGAAATGTCAGCAAGTGACGATTCGAGATCCACGCCTCCACCTCCACCCTTCACCCCACCGGATGGAGGCAGAGCCGCCTGGCAGACAGTGGCCGCTGGCTGGTTGTGCCAGTTCTGCTCGTTTGGCTTCATCAATGCGTGAGTTGACTTTGATATCTCGTTCCAAAATGCCGGGCTCATCAGACGCACCTTCTGACGGCCAAATCCTCTTAGACTTGGCACCTTCCAGCTCGTTTACGAGACAGACATCCTAAAATCCGAATCCTCCTCGTCTATATCATGGATCCTCACCATGCAGCTTTTCCTCATGTTTTTCCTGTCGCAGCCGGTCGGCATGGTGGTCGACATGTTTGGGCCCCGGGCTGTCCTGGCCCCAACTTCCATCCTAGCAGTAGTTGGCCTGATCGGTCTCAGTTTCGCTCGGGAGTACTGGCAGATCTTCCTGGCACAGAGCTTGTGCTTTGGGCTGGGAGCGGCTGGCATCTTCGTGCCGGGTCTGGTTGCAGCAAGCCAATACTTCAAGACCAAGAGGGCGCTTGCCGTCGGTATTGTGGCTAGCGGATCTTCCGCTGGTGAGTACAATCTAGATGATGAGGTCTGTGAAAGAAAATGAAAAACAGATCGCTGACAATCTCCTTTAATCGCCACCAGGCGGTGTCATCTTTCCAATATTTCTTGCTCAACTCTTCGACAAGGTCGGCTTTGGCGCTACCATGCGATGGACTGCACTCATGGTTGGAGTTTTGCTCGTGATTGCCAATTTCTTGGTTGTACCGCCAATGAAGCCCAAGGGCTGGGCAGCACGCCGCAACATCCTAAGTGTTGCTGTTTTCAAGAAGCCATCGTATCTCTTCTTCGTCGGGGGCTCGTTCCTCTTCTTCTGGGGGCTCTTTGGGCCATTCAACTACCTCCCTCTATTCGCCGAACAATCTCAGAACACTTATTATATTGGTCCTTACGCAGTTTCTATACTCAAGTCGGTCTTCTCGTATCTCGTATGTAAACAACATGAGATTTTGATAGTTGCTGACAATGCCTCAATTTAGTGCTGCATCCATCTTCGGTCGTATTCTCCCGCCCCTCTACTCGGACCGTATCGGCTACATGCGCGTCATGGTCGTCTGCGCCTTTCTTTCGGGAGTCTCCGCCCTGGCAATCTGGTTACCCATCAACTACCACCGCTCAGTAGGCGGCCTCATCTTCTTCGCTCTGTTTTTCGGCTTCTTCTCCGGCGCCTTCGTCTCTCTGATAACGCCATGCCTAGTTGAGGTTGCAGGCGGACACACGCATGACCTCGGCGCTATGCTTGGGACCTACTTCGCCGTCGCGGCCATAGCGTCGCTCACTGGTCTCCCGATACAGGGCGCCATATCAACAGGTGTTGATCTAATGAAACTGATCGTATTTTCTGGAGTGACGATGTTGGCAGGGTCGGGTGCACTATCTGGTGCAATGATCCTCACGAATAGGATGAAGGCTTTACAGGCGCAGTCGAAGGCTTGAAACCCGAAGCTCATGACGGCGTGACTTCTAATTAATCAGCGTCAAATGCTATTATGATGGAGATCGGATATTCGCACCCACAAAAACGGAGGGTACACACAAGCCCCAGGGTACAACGTCTTATAGGATAACCTTCTATAGGATAACCTCCTGTGGAATAACTTCCTATAGGATAACCTCCTATAGGGTAACCTCCTATGGGATAACCTCCTAGAGGATAACCTCCTAGAGGATAACCTCCTAGAGGATGACCTCCTAGAGGATGACCTCCTAGAGGATAACCTCCTAGAGGATATAATTATATAGGATAATATCTTATAAGATAACTACCTAGGTATTTTAGTACTTAGCTAAGTACTTTGATCTCTAAGTTACCTAGAATGGATGTATCCGTTTTTTTCACATGCACTCACAAAAGGCCCCTTTGGCGGCCCTCATTTCCCCGACCACGGCGCCCGACCAGCCGCCATCGCCCCCGACACCTGGCAGCTACTTCTTAGGCTAGGACAAAATCTTTCAGGACGACGCCTCCGCCGCCGGCGGAAGCAGGCCTGCCTCTTCCTTCCAGGTGGACATTGCGTAGCTGTTCATCCGGAATCTTCCTTTTGAGCTCCTCTGCTGGTATTTCTTGGATGGATTCCTGGTACCTTGCCTTGGAAAGCGAAAGTGGCTTCCGATTGTCATCAGTAGCTGAGTGCGGATGCTCCTCATATTGCAAACGATGAGGGGCGAATACCCACAACGGAAGAAATACGTTTCCAGGTTCAAGCACCAACTCCTGAACAGTCTTCACACATACAACGAAAATTTGTTGGGTTTCCGAACACCAACTGAGTGGAAGATTGCGTGAGAATTCACAGCTGACATGAGAACAGTCTCGCCATCTTCTGCTCTGGCATTGACGTCTGCCCCTGCACGTAGTAGTCGCTTGATGATCTCAATGGCCTCTGGTGGTGGCGGTGTCCTAACAGCCGGCCTCCGCCCTTTCTTTGCTCGGTGTCGTTGACATCGGGAGGCAGGTTCCAACCCCACTCATGCAATGTTGACAATATCTGATCTCTTATTATGAGACAGGAAAAAATCTTGTCGGGTTGGAGTTCAGCAACGGGGTACTACACTGGGACTGGGAATCGTGGGCACAAGGGATGAGCATAACATCCCATGGGATATGTACCTAGAATTCCTGAACTGATTTATAAAATCTCTTCTCCTGTATTTATGTCTACTTTGAATTGAGAAATACCGGGAAAAGATGCTCCAAAGGTGGATATGTCTGTTGATGAACATTTTTGGCGTGGTCGAGCTGCCAAACTGCAGGGCCAACATGCGAAGGACAGAAGCTGGGGAAACGCGAAAGGGCATGGTGGAGAACATTGCCTTTTGAGACCTGGCTAGACTACAGGATGACTTCCATTCTCATAGAAAGCCCATAGCCCCAAGTAGGTATATAGAGATCAAGTCGTGAACAAAGTCGTGCCTTATGAAGCTTTAAATACTTTGAACGATGATCCAGGCATGGTGAGATGACCTGGCTGACTAAGCCGCTCTGCCCAGGGTTGTGGGACATCCCTGTCCAACCTTAGGACCGGCTAGCACCTGGGCATCCTCAGAAACCGGAAAGGTCGACAGCAAGACGCGTCTTACGGAGGAATGATGGTGGTAAAACTCTACCCATACCATTGTTGGAAACCAAGACCTTCTGTGCTCTCAGTACCAGCACCTCCAGATTAGGTGGACCCGCACAAGTTTCACCTGAACAACAAGATCAACAGTCCTGGGGTCCCACGCCGACGATGAGCACCGCGGTCAAGATACACACCCAGCCCTTCCGCGACCATGCAGGCAGCGCGGCGGTGATGGTCTTCTGGGCCTCGGTTAATCAGCCTCTCCCGCCATTGTACAGTTTCGCAGTCTACGTCACATCACCACGACCATCATCGACGACAACCACAGAGGGACAAGACGCGTCACTGCCCCCGCCAGAAACCTCCTTCGCAGCAGCTGATCTCCTCCAGGCCCTGAACGAGTCTCGCTACGCCCCAGAGACAATGGGCTACCGGCTCGACGTCTACTTCCAGCCAGGGGCGTCGGTGGAGGCCTGCCAGCGGCACTACGAGAGTGAGAAGGCCGCGCGGGGCACGTACGCGGACCAGGTCAGGCAGGTCAAGGATGGCACGCATCAACAGCAACAGCAGAAACTACCGGGCCTCGTGCCCTCGTACCTACGAACACCGTCGTTCTGCCACCACGACCTGCTCTTCATAGTCGACAGCGACGACTGCAATGCGTGGCGTGGCGGGGCAGACTTGCTTATGGTGGAGTTCCGCCCAGCTGCTGTCCCCGACGAGTTCGACCCCGACCCGGAGGAGCTCGAAGAGGACCCTAACATGCTGGCGCCTACGCGCACCCAGCGGTTTCCTGTCTGCCCTGACCCGGAGGCTTACGACGGTGCGGGGACTGTGCAGGGGAGGATGTATGGCATGTTCCTCATCAAAGAGGAGCAGCTTGGCGAGCCGTATGAGCGGGCGCTGGAGCTGGGTTGGACGTCTTGGTGATGGTTTAGAGAAGTGTTGGCTCGGGAAGCAGGTGGTGGGCTTTTCCCCTTCGTTCACTCGTTCTTGGAAGTTCTTCACTCCCCCGTCTGGCAACTCGTCACAGCTTCGAGCTCCATCAGAAAAATCGGAGTCGAAGAAGCTTCTACACAAGACATTCTTACTGGCACCACCTGTCTCACGTCACCTGCAACATGTGCACGCTGCATCTTCCTACCAAATTTGTCTTCTAAATTCGATTTTAAGATATCTACAAGAAGGGCCTAATGCGGAAGAAGCAGGTGCGCCCCGGCCACTGATCTCGGATGGATCTAATTATTGGCATCTAGTTTACTCCCTCAGTCGTACACTCACCACGGCCCAGCCTGGCCGGTCCAAAGACCCCTAAAGTCACTATTGAACGGCCCGCCCGTGAGCCCATGCTTGCCACCAGGCGACGCAGGGAACCGCAGGTTCGCGCTGCGGATGGCCCCCGTGTTGGCGTTGAACTCGGTGGCCAGCCAGTCGATGCCCCGCGGCTCGCTGCCGTACCGCGACTCGTACTTTGTCCGCGCCGACTGCACCCAGTTGTCGGCCTTGGCCTCGATCGAGTTGAGCTGCCGGTCCACCCAGTAGCAGTACAGGTCGCGCAGCCCCGCCGCGGGCTGGTTGGCCGCGCGGTTCGCGGGACGCCCGATCTCGCCGGCGACGGAGCCCCAGTTGTAGTTGTTGTCGAACTCGGTCAGCGACCCCTCGATCAGCTGCGAGCTGTCGGTGAACTTTTGCCAGATTATGTCTTGTCTCATGTATGAGAATACGGCGTATGTCTGGTTTGGTCATGGTGTTAGCAGTTGATACCGTTGACTGTGAGTGTTTGCGGGTCGCTGCACTTCAGACTTACATTACGGTGAAGCCGCCTGGAGGCAAGGTTGCTACTGCGGTCTTCCTGGTCCACGTCGTTAAGCTGCATAAATGCGCGCTTCTTGGAGTTGATGTCGCCGTACAGCAACGCCAGCCGGGACTTGCCGCCGCCGCCGTTGCCACCCAGGGCCCGGGTCATGTCGTAGAAGAGCGAGTCGGCGTTGTCGATCTGCACGACGTTGGCGGTAGTGGGCACGCCGATGAGCACCTCCGACACCCACTGCCGGGTGGCAGTCGTGTAGCCGGCGGGGAGGGGCCCGTTGATGAGGAATTCGAGGAAGGCCGTGATAAAGTTGGCCTCGTATACGTGGTCGGCTGGAAGGAAGCGGACAAGTTAGCATATTGCTGCCGAGTACATATGTGCGAGTGCTAAGGGTCAACACCGGAGGGTGTTCAGCCGGTACTCACTAGCATAGTCACCCTGGACGAAGCCCACGGAATTCCTCGTCAGACGCGATATCTCGACAGGGCAAGCCTGCGAGTTGTCAACCACATACCCCCACCACTTGGAGATCTGCCCGTCGCTCTTGGCGTCGTCACAGCTCGGATACGTGCCACACGACAATGTGTGCGTTGCGCCAAGGTGGTCGCGCCACTTCAGCGACTTGGTGGTTCGCTTGGCAAGAAAGTGGCCGTTGTCCTCGCCGTCCCGCTTGGCCGTGGCGCTGTCTGCCGAGCAGTGCGTCTCGACGTTGTCGCGCTCCAGCACACAAATATTCTCGCCCTCCGAGTCCTGTCGCCGGGTCAGACTACTGCTGCTGGTGGTGTCTTCCTCGTCGCCAGTACAGAGCGGGCACGGAGGTATGTCGCCCAGCTGGATCTCGCCCGGGCAGCGGAGGCCCGTTAGGTGCGGCACAAGCGGCCCATAGACTTGGGCACGCTTGTCCAGCGTACTGCGGCTGCTGAGGCTGCGCTCTGCAATCATGTCGCTCCGTCGGCGGCTGAAGTACTGTGGTGACGGTGTCCGGGCTTCGTAATAGCCGGTCCCGTTCTCAGAGGCATCGACGCCAACGCCGTCATACCCGTCATCAAGCTCCGGCAGGGCGCGCTTGGATGGAGACCAGCACTTCTCCCCACCCTCGGGTGGATAGATCTGCACCGTATCGATGGGAATGATGGGGAACGGCGATGACGGGAGCGCCCACGAGAAGGCCGACGGCGCGTCGATGGTGGCGTAGATATCAGCCCCGGCGTCAACGCCATAGCAGAAGGACGTGCCGCTGCTACCAGTCTCAAAGTCGGCGTGGAAACGTACCCAGCCGTCCGCAACCAGGTTCACGGCCACCGGATCTATGCTGATGAGGTCCTTGTTGAACTCGATGCCGAACGTTATGACGGGCTTGACGTGCGCCGTCACCTGGCCCTCGAGTCGCAGCCCGTACTCGAATGTCGGGTCCATTACGCTCTGCGTCCCGTCCTTCTTGGGGCTCTTGGACGCCTCGGGGTCCCAGTTGTCATTGGCAACTGGGTATGTCTGCCTCGTGTCCCACTCCGCCAGCACGACTTGGCTCTCGAGCTCGACCCCTAGTGTTGCCTCGGCCTCGAGACGCCCAAATACCTTGAAGTTGGGCCCGACGGTGACGATACCTGGTACGGTAAACGCGGCTCCGAACTTGTCGGCCGACAGGAGCAGCACATCTTCTGTGTCGAAGCGGACCGTGACGGCGGCGTCGACGATGAATTTGGCCTCGACCTTCCCTTTGTTCCGGAAGTAGAGGTATGAATTGCTGAAGTCGAGTTTCAGCTCGTCCAGAGTCGCGATGAGCGTGAAGCCATAGTTTGTGTCTACGTCGACAGAGGTCTCGGCTTTGATCTCGAGTTTGGCGGCGAGGTTGGGGCAGGTCAGGTGCTCGTCGACCAGCTTGACGACGATCTTCTCACTGTACGTGTGGCTGAGATCCAGGCCGCCACTCACGCCGTTGATGAGCCCACTTAACCAGCTGATGACATCTCTGCACAATGGGAGACAAAGCGTCAGCTACTAATGCCTCGAACCAATCGCAACGGGGACAAAAAGAAAAAGGCCTAAACCAGAAATTCGGAAGGATTGGACAAGACTTACTCTCCGAACCATCTCTTGTGCAAGTCCTCGTGCGACAAGCCGCCAAAGTGATAGTCATCCCGCCACTCCTCCTCAAGCCATCTCTTGTGAGACCCGCCCACATCCTCCAAGCTGCGCTTATTCTTCTTGCTGCCGGCGGCCTTATTGACAACATTATTCCAGTACTCAGGTTCATTACTGAAGTCAATGCGGATCTGGGTGCTCCCGAGATCTCTGGGCACGCGTCGGAAGTCATAATCAAAAGTGAGGTCATGCACTGGCGCAGCAGTCTCGTTGACAACGAGGCCCCGCTTGACGAGATGATGGGGCAGCCCTTGGTTCTGGCTGACGGTGAGCTCCTTGACAACAGCATACTTGCCCGGACCACAACCGCGCGGCATCTCGACGATGGTCCCTGGGGCGCCATGGCCGAGGTGGATCTTTCCGCAGTTGGAGTTGTCCGAGGTATCAGTACAGACCATGCGGACCGTATGCTGGCCTTCGGTGACGCCGTCGAAACAGTCAAAGACCTCCCAGTGTGAGCCGTCGCGCTTGTCCAGCGACACCTGCAGCTCCTCTGGGCTGGCCAGGACAACGAACCCGAATGGTGAGTTCTTGGGGTCTTCATTAAACGGCACGTCGTTGGAACCGCCGTATGTCGGGTCCACCTTGAGCTCGAAGTCGGTGTCGGCCGTGTCTGCGTTAGGCGGGTCTGGGAACAGGTATTCCAGCGGCACAGGGAGGAAGGGCGACTCTCCATCCTTGGGGTCGCAGCAGAAACTGCGCTTGCGCTTGAGGATGCCGCAGTCCTCACCCTCGCCCTCATCGACCACGGCGAGCGCCACCTGCCAACCCGTATCGCAGTGGTTGTCGAAGCAGTTGCCCGGCTTGCCATGCCACGCGCAGTTCTTCCACCCCTGGTCCTTGTCGCAGCAGAACTTCTTCTTCTCTTCTCCCGAGCAGCTCCCGTACATCCACGTCAGCTCGCTCTCGTCATCGTTGCAGCTCCCGTTGCAGTCAGTCCACCTGCAGTCCGGCTGCTGGGCCTCGGCAGGACAGCAGTAGAACTTCCTGCCGTCCCAGCACTTGTCGCCGTCGCCCCAGAGTGACGACTGCAGCGCCACCTCGCCGTCGTGGCACTGGCCGTTGCACCACTCGGGGTTCCCTCGCCATGCGCAGTCCTCGGCCTTGGGCGCCGAGGACATCGGGCAGCACAGCCCGCTGACGGCATACGAGCCGTCCCACCAGTCCGTGTTCTCGCATTGTTGCATGGTGACTTGGATCTCACCAGCGTTGCAAGCCGGGTAACCACAGTCCGTGACTCGGCAGTGGCCGCCATCTGCGTCCTCCCAGTTGTTGGCGGCCGTCGCCTGTTCGGCTCTAGCACCCAACTGGTCTGGGTAGATGACGGCTGATAGGGCATCTAGGTCTGGGGTGTCCAGGTCGACGGCCCAGATCAGCAGACCACCGAGACCGAGTCCGTTGGCGAACTCGATCTTTTGTTGGAACGTTTCGAAGTCGTCGTATGACACCCACTGGTCGGCGCCCCCTATGTTGTTCAAAGTAATATTGTCAGTTCCATGCTATCGCTGCATTTTGAGAATAGGGGAGAAGGTGGCCATCCTGCGAGATGGGTGTTGGCACTGGGGCCATAAGCAGTAATACTTACAGGTGATCCACTTGACGGCATTCACCTCGTCATAGTAGGGCGACAAAGAATTCTGTTCGATGATATCCATGATCTCCCGATAGCTCAGCGTGCCCGAATTATCTGTACAAGGGCCTTTCGATGCACCGCCCTTGAACAGGCACCCGGGCTGGTGGCAGGAAGGGTCTGCGAGCTGGAATGAGCGACCATAGAAGCCGAGCCCGAGATTGAGTTTGCCAGGGTCGACCTCGTTCCGCCAGAATAGGTCGAGCGCAAGACCTATCTCCGTCAGGTTCGTGTGTGCTAGCACCTGATTACCGATTGGATTGGTGGCGTCCCAGATGCCGTGAAGATCATAGGCCATGACGTTGACGAAATCCACAGCCTCAGAACTGGCCTTGATATCGAACCAGCGGAGGTACTATGGGGGGGATGTCAGTGATAGAACCAAATCAGGCCAGGGGTTTGGCCGAATGGAACGCCACGTCTGATTCTGACTTACCCAGTAACTTGTCGGGGCCGTGAAGGAGATCTCTTTATAATCAGTCATCTTGTTAAATTCAGTTCTCATCTCTTTGAGCAGCTTCGTGAAGTTGACTCCATCATCCGGGTGGCCGCCGCGGTCGGGAGCGCCGGGATATTCCCAGTCGATGTCAACACCGTCGAAACCAGCACTGGTGAGGAAGAACATAAGTTTGGTGATGAACCTGGACCTTTTCTCCTCGGTGGAGACAATATCCGAGAAGACGGGCTGCCAGATAGTATTGTTGTCGTTGAAGGTCCAGCCGCCGAGTGCCACGACAACCTTGAGCGCTGGGTTCTGCTTCTTGAGCTCCGTCAGCTCGGTAAATGTGCTCTCCGGCGGGCTTTGCCCTTTCTCGTCGACCATCGTGACGATGTCGTACGTATCGGGTTGAATGTAGCCGAATGAATAATACAAGTGGGTGATGCTGCCGACAGGGATGTCCTGGATTGGCATGCCGATGCATGTCTTCTTGTGGTTCCATGCCTCGTAGTAGCCGATGACACGCTTCTGCACGTCGCCTCCCGAGCTCCCGGACCCGGGCTGCTCACAGTTGCTCTGACAAGATGTCTTCTCGTCGTCTGTTATTTCGCAGAACTCGGATGTTGTTCCACAGAAGCCGTGCTGGCTGCAGCAGACATTCAATGGGCACTTCTTGCCCTCTTCTTCGGCATAGCGTCCACATCTTGCGTGGGGAGAAGACACTTGGTCAGCATGAGGCCTTACATATGGGGACAGGGTCGGACTCACTCGGCATGTGCATCACAGTTGCTCCAGCACTTGTCATTGGGAGACTGGCCGTTGGTTCCGCATGATTCCGGGCCGAAGCCACAGAAACCAGTCTTTGCGCAACAAGCCCCGTTCTTGCATGGCCTGTTCTCATCACACGAGTAGTCCTCTACAACTTGCCGTGCGACGAGACCGAGGCTTTCTGGAGAAGCAGAGTACTCATCTCGTGGGCAGGTACCGTGGACTTTGGCAACAAAGTCTTGCTGCGATGTCAAGACAGGAGGAAGTGGGACACATATTGGCTGAGAAGTCGAGTCCCTCGCCTGGACTAAATTGGGCGAAGAATATGTCTCAGGGTAGAGCCCCGGATGGCATGTAACGAGTGTCAAAAAGGAAATGGAAAGGAGAGACAGCAGTTTGAGAGAGTGCATCATGAGCTTGACATTGGCCCGTCCGGGCGTGGAAAAGAGCGAACAAGTGAGCGTATACTAAGGCAAGAGCAGGAGTGGCCGGAACACAGCGCCACCATACATATATCTCTTCTGGTGAGCATATCCACGATACCCGATGGATACAGCTGCAGTACTAGTCTAGACTCAATGAGAACGAACCCCTGATTTGGGATTTTCTGGCCACAATGTTTCTGCGGATAATTGGAAATGAGTTCCGAACTTCTCTCGGCATTTCTTCTTTGAGAATGATGCATAGGCCTTTCGCGCTACAAATGTATTCACGCGTACACCTTTGTGTAGCATGCATGTGAGCCCCATGAGCAGTTGTACTCCGAGTGCTGCCTGATATTCTTAGCACGCGAGTAAGTCAGCGCAGGGTCGCACCACACGTACGCAAACTAGGGTGCCATATAGTGTTTTTTTATCGATGGTGCGGCCCGAAGGATTCGCAATCTTATTATGCCACTGCACCAAACCAGGCTTACAATTGCACCTCCTCGGCGCTTCTTATGCCAAGGCTGAGCCGCCAAGGCTGACAATCCGAACCGCCCACTACCCGTCGCCGGAAAGTTCTGGAGATAAGCATAAACAGCACAGCTAGAGCGCCGAGAAACTGGAACCTACCCTAGGGAAGAGTCCGGCGCGAAAGGTCTGTAAGATCTCATTTCCGATCCACAGTGCTTGGCGGCACCGTCCCCTCTTGGCAGCTATCTATCGTCCACGAAGTGTGGGTGGCCTAGTGCACGCGTACCAAGATGGCTGCTTTCGAGCTCGTGGGAACGCCTCGGCTAGAACGCAGAATAGGGGTCCGTTGCATCGCGGCTGACTCTTGGATCGGTACCTGCATGTATCACGCGCAAAAAGTCCAATCCTTCGGAACATATTTTGCAATAACGAATTTCCGAGGATACAGAAGGTGTCCTCTACTCTTGGCAATGCCCAATATGGGCTCCCATGGGAAAGTCGTGCAGGCAGAAAGGGGTCCTAAGTATCGTCGTTGCCTCGGCCCTGATGTGCTATCCGCGTGGCAATGAGGTGAAGACTCTTCCACCGTCAGTCCCTCTTTTCGCAATATCCTCACGCTCGTTTCAATGCGCCTTGCGTCTCGACCATGGCTGCCTCTTTGAATTATTTTCTCGTCGCTCTTTCACTTACATGGCCTGGTGAGGCCTTTCAATATCTCACTGAGTCTACCTTGCCTGTGGTAGGACTCACGTCTGGCTGTGTTTCTGCCCTGACTTCAGACATCGCGTGCCCTCGGCAGGTCAAGACTTTCAGTTGGGGTGACTATTACCCAGTAGCGACGCTCGAGCAAGTCTGCACTGCAAACTGCGCTTCGGCCCTCGCTGGGTATGAGGCTACTGTAGCTGGCGCGTGTGCAACTGAGACGTACAACCTGACTGAACACAACGATGCTCCCGTTTCTTTGATCCCTCAGACACTTCACTACTACTACAATCGGTCTTGCATAACCGACGGTAGCAGATGGTGCAACAATGTCGCCGCGCAAGCAGCGGGAGTGACCAACCCTGGGGCCGCAAGTGAGTCTGAGCCAATCTTGGGGGCGAGAAGGTGCACAATTTTCATAGGACGTGAGATGGCTGACATTATATTTCTCTTGACAGAGCGACAAGTTGTGGACAAGTGCGATGACTGTCTCATCAAACAGATGCAGTTTGTGGCAGGCTCGCCAATGAACGGGGGTGTGGCTTTTCAGGACGAGTATTCGTCGCTCACGGCGAGCTGCTCAAAGACTGGTTTCCCTCTCGCGAGTTCTACAGCACCCTATCCTCAGTAAGAAAACTCACAACCGCGAAGGTCTTGGCTCTTAGAACCAGAGCAGGAAAAAAAGTGCTAACCCCCCTCCCCCATGATAGACCTCCTGTCACAACTTCCGATCCAGCAACCCCTGTCTGCACGGGAGCGACATATCAGATTCAGTCCGGAGACACTTGCCGGTCCATCTCGCAATCTCAGCAAGTAGGAACCGCATGGCTTCTTCTTGACAATGGGCTTCAATCTTTCTGTAGCAACTTTCCAACCAGCGGCTCCCTCTGCGTACAGAGCAGCTGCAAGGTGTATACGGTCCAAGCGAATGATACTTGTGCATCCATATCGGAAGCACAGGGAGTCTCTGAAGTAATGCTCGGACTATGTAAGTCACTAGGTTGCCCCCTAGCTTTCTTACCTACACTAACGCTGAACTCCAACACAGGGAATCCCGTCCTCGGCTCATCTTGTCGAACAATTGGCAAATCAGTGGGCGATTCTATCTGCATCTCGCCTCCAGGAGGTGGAAGCGATTGGACGGAGCCGACGACAACGGCACAGCCCACTGCAGGACCGTCAGATGTCCCGGCTCCAGTGCCTGCTAACATAGCAGCTGGCACGAACACCCGATGCTCTTTGTTCTATGAAGTTCAGCCAGATGAATACTGCAACCTCATCATTATGCGTTACAGTATCTCCATGGACGACTTCATGTTCCTGAACCAGGGTGTCAACTCCAAGTAAGCTATTGAGGCACTCCAATCCAGTAAACTTTGGCCACTTCTATCTAACGGAATTCGAGCTGCACAAACCTCTTTGCATATGAGAGTTACTGTATGCGGCCAGTGGGGGCCATAGACACTTACCCTTCCCACTCAGGCTACGTGCCGTCCGCATCAGCAACGCCCACGATCCCCTACGATAGCCTGCCCAAGGCGACCTACACTCCTCCCGCAATCACGGGCCTGCCAGTCGTGCTGCCCATTGCGAACGGGACCAGGAAAGACTGTTATCTCTTTGTCGACGGAGAAAAGCTCCAGGTGATCTACGACCTCGCCAGCACCGTCTACACGTCCACATGTCATGCCCTTGCTGGCGGCTGGGGTATCACTCTGGAGGACCTACAGAACTGGAACCCGTCTCTGAACGGCAACTCGTCCGACTGTGCGCCCCAGAGCGGGTACAGGTACTGCCTGGAGGCATATGATGCGTCCCTGGTGACCCCTGGGTCGCCCCAGCCTACGGCTGATGTCGAGCTGCCTATTCGTGTACGTTGAAAGTTTACCCTGTGCGCTATGATTAGTTGAAGTGAGGACTAGAAGCTGACGATTCTGGGGGCATTCCTCAACACAGCCTGGTGCAACAGCGAATTGCCTGGAGTTTGCTCCTATCTCAGCCCCGATGAGCTGTGCGCAGGCTTTGCGGACATACGACCTGACCATCGCACAATTCTATGCTTGGTTCGTTATAACGCTTGCGAGATTTCCATCTTGCGCTTGGACTCTTATGTTCGCGGTATCTAATGACATGTGAATTATTACAGGAATCCTGCTGTTGGTTCCGAGTGCCAGAGTCTGTGGCTTGGTGAGTAGTTTCTCAGGTTACAATTGCCTGACAAGGCAGCTGCATGACATGAAAGACTGAGACCCTGAATAGAATACCGCTACTGCGTGCGTGTGGACCCTCCGCCAACGGATGATGAGAGTGGTAGCCCGGGCTCAACGACAACAGGTACAGTACCCCTGAGGTTATATATTCTTGAATCACTTGGCACCTAGCTGACACGAGGACGATGATCTAGTCGCACCGTCCCCGACTACCAGTCAGGCTCCGACTACAACCGCTGTCTCCCCACCCGGCCCGACACAGGAAGGTCAAGCTGCCAACTGTAATAAATGGCACGTTGTTGGTGGTGAGTCTATCCAAAAGACACCTATGGGTTACACCGCAATCAATGTGCTGACTTTTCTTTTCAGATGGCGATGGGTGCTGGTCTATCGCGAATCAGTACGGAATCACGCTGGAGACATTCTACAAGTGGTGAGTAACTTTGGTCTTCTCCATTTTTCCATTCCCAGCAATTACGCAGGAAATCGCATGAGAATATTGTCGCCGTTGTCCTCCGTAGGCATTGTAAATGGAATGAGAGCGTGTCGCTGACCACATGTGTGCGTTAGGAACCCTGCTATCACCAACGACTGTGCTTCTGGTTTCTGGCCTACCTACGCTTACTGCGTTGGAGTTTCCTCATGATGGAATTAATTGGAAACATCGAGGTTGTGTCAGGTTATTCCCCAGATTTGCGAGGCCAACACATTCATGCAAAATCTTCCTCTGCAGCCTTGCACTATTCCCACTCCGTGCTATTCTGTTTCTTCGTTCGGTGAGGGACAAAGTCTTCCGCATTTTCTTGTAAATAATAATCAATTGAAGCTTGTTTCATACTCAATGCTGTTTTTTTCTTCTTTGCGATTATTCTTGATCAACGTCAACGGTCTTGTATTTTGTGGAGCCCTTGTTGCGGAATAACTTTTGGTGTCGACTCTCGTTCTCAATGCTTTGTATTTACGATGGTACCAGTTGAGTATGCACGGAGTATCTTCCAATCACTCGTGAAGTCATTCGTGTAGTAGGGAACCAGCTTTGATTTATATGCTCAAGCAGCAAGTTTTCTTATTACCACTTGGCGCTCCGTGTCCCTCGCCACCGGATGTATTGTCTTATAACCTAGACTTCGGCTCTTCCTCTCGGCCTTGAAGATTAGGGTGGGGAGTCTTTACCGGCCGGGTGACAGCGTAGAAGGCGAAACCATTGGACTTGGTCGAGAACTTAAAAGTCATCGTTAGCTGAAGAAACAAGACTGGATATAACTGCACCTGCTACCAAGATACACCCAGGTGCCTGGGGGGCTGGCGAACAAGGTGTGAGAACCCCGGTATGGGTTGATATAAGAAATATCCCTTTGTTGTTGGTTTCAAATGGTAAAGCATGAGAAAATTATGGCCTACCTTGACCTTTGACCCAACGTGGAAGAAGGCAAAGTCTCCAGGGACGAGGTGGTGGGTAATACCAGTAGCTTCGTCCTGTTGAGCGGAGTTAGATATGTTATTATCTCCGAGGGACCGGCAGCGACAAACCAAGACATCAATCTGCCCACTCAGAACATATTTGGTTTCCTCGAAAGTATAATTAGCGGGGCGAGCAGGCCCAGCGGTTATCTTGTAGAATCCCGAGGTGAACCAAGTCGGGGAGTCTGTGGTCTGGGTTCGAATTCTACAAAGGTTAGATGTTTAAATATAACTATGGTCTGGGTTCAAATGAATTAGGCCATACGAATGAAAATCAGCCACAGTTGCGTTCTCCCCTTGTGGAAGGGGAATGAACTCGTGGCCGGCGCCCTTGACAACGGTGAGAGGGACAGGTTTGGACACTATTGAGAAACAGTTAGTTCTTCAAAGACGCTGCACAATCGATGGGAAGTCACTTGAGGCGCAACTTACTGATTGCTATAAATTTGTGTAAAGGGACGGAGAATTCATAACCGCAAACATAACAAAGAGAAAGTCACTTTGATAGCTTTTTATATACGTGGCTTGTGTACAAAGTCGGCTGCGCTGCCGACGATAAGTCGGACTTTTCTCGGATCGGGACGAGATCCGACTTCGCAGTTCAGGTGCAACCACCGATGGCGCAAGGCGGGGTGATGCACAACCCGTGCAGCGAGACTTGGTGGCCAGTCAAAGGTATCTTTTGACATGGAATGTATCGTCGCTGTCATCCGTTGAGCTTGTAACCGGATTGAGAGGCTAAGTCTGGAGAGATCTCTTCTGAGCTGTGGGAGCTATAGTGAGCCGCGGGTGAGCTTTTACCCCGAAGGACTGTATGTTGTAACGATGCAGCCTTGGCACGACGATCTAGGGCACAGACCCCACATATCTTATCATTCCTGTAAAAGGTAGAATTTGTTACAAGCATCTACCAGCTTTGGTCGGGCGCCCGCTACGCGCCCATACCAGTAGGAGGTTGGTTAGGGGGCAGGGGGTTGGTACCATCGGACGGCCTCTTTTGGGACACTCTCACTTAGAATAACGTTCCATGGAGGAACCTTCTATAGTAGGTAATCACATACACAATACGTCAGCCACAGAGCTCCCCCACAACGTATCATTATATTCGAAAGCGGTCAGTTGCTGACTGGACCTTGCACTCCGCCGTGTGAACCAGGGCCCCTCACTCCTTCTGCTGATGAGAATGAGCTTAAGCTTCCCATGCTTTTGTAGAATTAATTCCTTCATGCGGGCCTCTGCCAACAGGGATGGATTTCTCGAAGTGCCCAGGTGCCCACTCTCCATCCGAATATAACCCAGTACTGTGAGGCAGCGCAGGAGCGGCATAGATATGCCAGACTTGTTGCTCTATCTAAGATGCCCAGGTCAGGTGCTACCGGAGTTTAAGCAAATCAGAAAGCTACAAGAACTCTTTGACGGCATTGGCAACGCCATTAACATCCTCAAAGACATGCCAGTGCCCAACGTCGGGGAGCACCACTACACGAGAGTCCTTGATCCTCGACTTGTACTGCTCGCACAATTCCGGGGGCGACACCTTGTCATCCGCACCGGTGATGATGAGAGTCGGTACCGCTACATCCTCAACGCGAAGCGTCGTAGCCTTCGAGTCAGCGAGGGCATGGCATGCCTTGGCGTATGCTTCGGGGTTCTGCCCCAACAGCGACAGGCGCACCGCCGCGACGGCAAGGGGATTATTCCGCTTCGAAGCGTCTGACGTTCCTGCGGCGACCACAGCGTCTACAACGGCCGTCATTCCTCTATTCCGCACGAGTGCGGCGCGGGCGAGCGTAGCCTCTGCGCCTGATTCTGGCAGAGGGGATGGCGGCGGCCCGAGGAGGATCAGCTTCTTGACTAGGCCTGGGTTATCTAGTATGAATTTGAGGGCGACTAGACAGCCGAAGGAGTGTGCTACTAGTGTGGCTGGGGCGGTGGTGGAGGCATCGGCGGCTTTGAATATGCCGGCGAGGTCGTTGGCCATGGATACGACGGTTAAGGGGCTCAAGGGGTGTGTCGGCGTCTGGCCGTGGCCCTCAAAGTCGTATAGGTGAAGGGTCGCCCGGTCTGCCAGGGCAAGGGATGAGACCAACGGATGCCAGTAGTCCTTGGTACCACCGAGGCCATGGACAAAGACAACATTTTCAGTGCCGGAACCAAGCTGCTTGTACGAGACAGGCTTGCCGTCAATGACAGTCAATGCGTCACCGCGGCCGATGGCCTTGTCCGAATTGATCAGTGCGAAGGAGCTTGCGGCGTTGATTCGTTCTCCCGTGGTGTTGATGGCATCCGGCTGGGCGACCTTGTTGGTCAGGGTGCCGAGACCTGTTACGGAGATGGCCACCTCGTCGCCGGGCTTGAGGTAGATCGGAGGGGTCTTTCCAATGCCCACCCCCGCGGGTGTTCCGGTGGCTAGAATGTCGCCTGGTTGTAGAGTTTGACCGGCGGACAACGTTTCGATAAGCTCGGGGATTGAAAAGATCAGGTCATCGGTAGATGAGTTTTGTCTCAACTCGCCGTTGACGTGGGTTTGAATTTTCAGAGTCTTGGGTAGATCTTCCTTCGGCACCGCGATAGGGCCCTTTAAGGTCACCAACATTAGCAAAGTCATGGTCCGCTACCGTTTCGATACACCCACTATTTAGGTAGAGACTCACCATGGGGCAGAAAGTGTCGGGTGACTTTCCAATATAGAACTGCTTGTGGTCGCGCTGCCGCTCGCGGGCCGTCACATCATTGATGATGGTAAAACCCCAGACATAATCCCAGGCATCTTGCGCCGACACGCGGAATCCAGGTTTTGAGATGATCACACCAATTTCTCCTTCATAATCCACAGTCGAAGTAAAACCCTCATGGAGCAGTATTTCCTCCCTGTCAGCGATAATCGAAGTTGCCCTCTTGGTGAAGATGACCGGGTGGCTGGGGCGATCGACCTTGTCGGAGCTGTCGAAACCGGAGCTGTTGAATTCCTTGGCATGTTCCATATAATTCTTGCCTACCGCGAGAACATCACGACCCGAGATGGGAGGCAGGATCTTGACCGAACCGCTGGGCAAGGGTGGGCCGGCGGCGGTGATCTTGTCTGGAGACCCGGCTTCGATCACCTGGTAAAGGTTTGCTACAGGTATTCCTGACCCAAAGCTTAGCGGCTGGATTGTGCTGCTGTCTTGGTCCAGATGACCAATTTGCTCTCTGCCCGTCTCAGGATGCACGAATGCAACATAGTTGGTGAGTTTTGCCATTGATCTGGTTTGTCTGGGTGATTTTTTGGGACACACCACTGGCAATTGGATTGCTGTCAGAAATGTAGGACTGTGCCCAGGTGGTAACTAGATCAATAACACCTCTATACGAGAAATGCAATAGATAGTGCAAGAACCTCGATGATGACCACCTAGGTACAATTGCGGGAACGCTCTCAGAAGTGAAAATTCCGTGATCTCGTCATTGCTCGACTCGGTCCACTCCGAGATGCCGGCAGAGCAAGCCCGCCATTGTGCCGCTTCGTTGATGACAGTGACAAGGGCCCTAAGCACCCCTGTCGCGTGCTTGCTCAAGCAGCGAAAGCGGGGAGGCGCGGAGATACGCGGGCAAGAGCGGCATTTGACCCACCACCAGCATGCATGCATCGCAGGCGGCATATTGCAGTGTAGATCGAACCGCAAAGGACGATTTCCTGGGGACAGATACACTTAACTACCCAGGCATCTCGGGAGGTCTGTGGAAATTCACATCATATAATGCCGGTTGACTTCACCAGCATAGCGTCTCATAAGTAGGTATGTTTTCCACTCACGCCCAACTCAAAGCTTCTCCAAACTAACAGATTCATGGAGACTGACGTTCAAATGAAATATTGCATGGAATAGGATTGCGCGTTGAGCATTGAGAAAATTCGAGGGCCACCGCTCAGAACACAAGTGTATCTGCAGATGTGAGTTCCAGTCACAATGCTGCCATGAAATTGATTTGTGGGAGCCTTCTTCAAGTTGTACTTGCCAGACGTCCGCATTTGGTAGAGCCTGGCCCCCATCGTCTGCCTGGGGTTGCACAGCAACCGTAGCGCGCAGCAGCAGCCCCAACTTGAAAGCGACAGGATCCACGTGTAAGCACTTGCGTTTCATTCAGGACCTCCTCTTCCTACCGGCGAGAGGGAAATTTGGTATTGCGGGGTCAGTTCCCAGTAGTAAAACTCCAGAACCGCATCACAGCATCCAAGATTCTACAATGGAAAGCTCTCTGTCCTTCGCCGGGCGTCAGGTAGCTGTTACGGTTGGTTTTAGGAAATACCCAGATCAAAGTCTCAGAATGCTAAAATCTATTAGGGAGGATGTTCTGGGATTGGGCTTGCAGTCACGAGGACACTGCTTGCCCTCGGCGCGACTGTCTATGTGGCAGACATCTGTTCTGAGGTCCCAGAGGAGCTCAAGACCGAAGCAAAATGTGAAGTCACTCTTGGATGCGACGTAACGAAGCGAGAGAATGCCCAATCATTCCTGAACTCCATACCCGGGCGGCTCGATGGGCTCGTAAACTCGGCAGGTGTTGGCACCTGGGAGGGCAAGATTGGAACCGACGAGACGTTTCAAAGAACCATGGACATCAACGTGACAGGGACTTGGAACATGGCAACCGAAGCCTTGCGCCGCATGTCGACCCAAGAGGATATCGAGGCGCCAGGTGTCATCCCCGGCTCGGTGCGCAGTGTTGGCCAAGGGTCGATCGTCAATGTCGGTAGTGGAGCTTCACGTCGACCTGTGCCTGGGATGGCTGCGTACACAGCATCGAAACACGCTGTCCTTGGCCTGACTAGGACGTGGGCGCGAGACTTCCCGAAGCTTCGTGTGAACTTGGTTGCTCCAGGTGAGTGCTCTCCCCCACGCTTTTGATTCTTAAGATAGTTGATAAAGCTAGGTGCAACCGATACCCCGTTGGCCAAATTCATTGCTGCTGGTGCTCCAGAAGGAAATCCTACCGCGGCAGTGCTCAAAGGCGAGACTACTTCCATACCCAAGGGAAGGCTGGCATACGCGACTGATATCGCGGATACTGTTGTTTTTCTCCTCTCAGACTGGTCAAGCTTCATGACAGGCCAGTGCTTGCCAGTCAACGGAGGTAATTCGTAACACTTGATCATGTTTTGGTGCTGGACGGGGCTTAGGCAATCAGTGATACCTCTCGATAATGGGAGGAAGCGAGTGAGAAGGTTCCCAGGGACACACATTGATCGACATTCGGACGGCGAGTTACATATACCTAGCTAAGATTTCACTATCACACAAGTATCAAAACTTTCTACGTTACAAATTTCAACAGGAGCCTGAAACCTATGCCCACCTGTGTGCGGAAGAAAATTAGACCTTGACCTTCCTTCATTCCTCACAGTTGTGATAGCCCAGATTAGATGATTTAGTCTCGAAGAGAGTACTGAGTATTATATGAGCGCATTGCTTGATTACTTGCCCCTATATCTTGTTCAGTGGTTCAACACCTTATTCGTGGGCCCTGCTCATGGTGATTGTTTTTGGGGGAGGGCCGCCACAAGGTAGGTAGCTACGTACCTAGGCACCTTGAAAATGTGGATGATATCATTGCTTTGTTCAAGACCATTTCAAAAGTACGAGAAATAGGAAAAACAGCCGAGCCAAAGAAAGGAGACAAACTGACCAGAAGGAGCTGATTCGCTGGTTTTGATCCGGTGTGCTCTCAGCGAAGCGATTGGGAAGTTTGATCGTCATAGGCAAAATTCATGGGGTACTGACTCTAAACCAGGCAAGGCTCGGGCATTCCGCGAAGCAGACTATCACCGGGTACGCCGTGGACTTGGATTGTGATGTGTATCTGCAACAATTGGCTGAGGCGTTTCGGGATGTTTGAAGGATAAGCACTACTGGCAGCACACGGACCATGGCATTTTTCTACTTCCCAAATCGGGTGGCTTAACCCCGGAGCTGATATGACGCACTTTGAACGCTGCCCCGGGATCCATGATGCCAGTTGGCAGCCCTCAGCCCTGAAAATGGAGTAGCCTGCATTCGTAGAGAAGACCCACCCGTGACTGCAGCACAGCCGACCGGTGACACCGAATCATGCAGGTATAAGCAGCAACAGGAACAACAGACAAATCGAATGCGGCGTCAAGGTCTTGGTTCTCACAGCCTTCCCGATTCCTAACCAATGACGAGATCGTTTTTGGACACCGAAAGGATGCCGATTTACTCACCAGTCCGCTACTCTCGTGTCGGCGAAAAGAACCGGCAGCCGCTGTCTGCAGACGCCTTGGTGCATCAGATGGAGAAGTTCACCCATAATTACGACTTGACACAATCGACTCCTCGCTCTCTGAAACGATTCGATCGCCTCTACTTGGACGATGTCGACGAAGAAATTCGCCGGAAAGTGGACAACATTGCACCGAGCCCGGCTCAGACTGTCGTGCCTCATGAATTCGACACCGAATATGAACGGCACGCAGACGGAACTTGTGCTGGGATCGATCCTGATACCTATAGAAGACGCAGCGAGCCACAAATGAACACACTGCACACCCAGACACCTCGAATAAGCTTCAGACCAAGGTATCGGCATAGCAGTCCTCGAATCAACTGTGAACCTGGCCCTGGGCGGGGTTCCAACCAGCGACCCTCGGAGCCTAGCGACGCACTGCTATCTCCGCGAGACACACTTCGCAAAGAAACCGATGCAATTTCCATCAGACTCCACGAAATTGCCAATGATGGATCTCTGCGGCTCGAACAACTTAACAGGAAGGTTCTGCTCGCTATGGAAACATCGCCTTTGAGCAGGAGAAGGAGCAGCGCTGAGATGTCAACAGAGTCAAACCAGCGAAGGGACTCCGAACAGGTCAGGCTTATCGGTGGCCATGAACATCCCGTACGCTCGGCATTGGCGTCTGAGTATATTCCACCGGACCCCGGAAGGCCACTGTATCGCCCGTTGGCTCGCCCTGAAGCCCAAATAAGACTGTTCAACCTGGAGAAAGTTGGCGAGGACGGCAAAATAAAGGGCTCGTTCGTGTATGCAGACATTCAGTCTTGTTCTAAATACACAGCTTTGTCTTACGCTTGGGGAGAGACGACCAAGACGCGCAAAATCTCGATCGAAGGACAAGATGATGTTGATATTGGGGAGAATCTGTGGTGGTTCCTGCATTGTCGAGGTCGCACCATGAAGAAATCCCGACTTTTCTGGATCGACGCCATCTGTATCAATCAACAGGATGTGACAGAACGCAATCACCAAGTCGGTCTCATGAAGCGGATTTATTCGATGGCGTCAAGCGTCTACATCTGGCTAGGCCGTGACTCTGAAGAGAGCCGTCTGGCAATGGAGCTTCTAGGAAACTCGGGGCTGAAGCACCTGAGGCAGCACGTGCATGATAAGCGTCCCATTTGGGGCAATAAAGAAGGAAAGGCAATTCGCGACCTCTTCGAGAGGCCGTATTGGAGTCGCATGTGGATTATCCAGGAGATCATCCACGCAAACAGGCTCACGATTTGGTGCGGCGCTCAACGCGTTGAGTGGCCTATCCTCGACCGACTCTATCTCACCATGAAGATGCTTGAGAAAGAAAACAAGCTCAGTAATCATGCGTTCGCCGTGGAAATCATGCGGAGCCCGGCATTCGTGATGGTTTGGCAAAGGGCCCATTGGAGGCACCCAGAAACGCCCACTCCCAAGCTCCAAACACTCATAGAGACTTTCCAGGGATGGAAGTGCACAGATACCAGGGACAAGGTCTACGCGCTTGTTAGCATGGCAGACCATAAGACCGCTGTCCTACCGGATTATTCACGGCCTCCGCAGCAGATACATCAGGATGTACTGCGCCAGGGCGTCGATTGTGATCATCATTTCCGCAAATTGCTAGCTGGAGTCCTGGGACTTTCAACAGAAAGCCAGCAGTAGATGCACGTCAGCAAACGTGTTCCGATTAGCTAGTTCTCGAGTGAGCTCCCAACGACGTATCCGTATATAAGCAAAATACCCTGTCTACTGAACAAGAACAAATGCAAAAGAATTATATGATAGTCTATTTCGCTGACGCTTTCACCGCGTCTTTATTGACAGGAGTTATTGGCTCGCCAATGCAGCTACCATCCTCTCCTACAACCAGGAGGATATTCTTCATAGCATTTAGCTCGAAGTTGATCCTTGTATTCAATGCTCCACCAGCGATATGAGTGGTGAGGGTGACATTCTCCATCGCAGCAAGTTCCTTTGATACCTGAGGCTCCTCATAATGAACATCTAGAGCAGCTGCAGACACCTTACCATCTCTCAGGGCTCTTATGAGAGCCCCTTCATTCACCACTTGCCCTCTGGCAGTGTTGATGATCCTCGCGCCCTTTTTCATCGCGGCGAATTCCTTGTCCCCAATCAGGTCCTGCGTGTGGGCATTCAGCGGCGTGTGCAAGGAGACGCAGTCTGCTACACCAAGCAACCCATGCAACGTGGGATGGAAAGTTGCTCCAAGTTCACTCTCGACTTCTTGTGGTGCTCTGACTACGTCGTGGTAGTGGATCTCCATTCCAAGGGCCGTCTTGGCCTTATATGCCAGCTTTTTGCTGATGTTTCCCAGGCCGACGATTCCGAGCACGTGGCCTCGGGGGTTTGCTGATATCGTTGCGATGAGCTTGTGTGTAGCGTTGAAAACCTTCGGGTCGCACGTCCGCGCTGCGAGTTGCGCCCTGGTGAAATTCCGGAAGACAGAGAGGATGAAGTAGAGGCCAGTGTCAGAGACGGCCTCGTCAGATGCCCCGGCTCCATTTGCGTACCATATCCCTCGGCGGCCCAGCGCCTCTGTGTCTGCCCAGTTGAAACCTGCCCCAGCAGAGGCAAAGATCCGCAGGGAAGAGGGCAGGAGGGATATCAGCTCCTCGTCCCACTGGCCCATCTCCCCACCCGTTTGGAAGTGTGGTCGAAATATTGCCGAGAAGTCGCCATACTTCTTGTCTTTGAGAGCTTTTATGAATGACACTCGGTCAAGATCCTCATTTCGTCGAACGTCAAACCGCTTCAGGAATTCGTTGTCGTAGAAATCTTGGTTGTACTTGATCGGTTCTCCAATGTGGAGCACGATGGGCTTAGCCATAATCACAGTATCATTGAGCCGGTGTTTGCAACCACCAATTTGACATCTTGTTTCGACCCTCGGCCCTGATTGTCCTGAAAACCGTAGGCGCAGTATAATTAACTTCCGGTGGTCTAATCCCGGCCACTTGTGACAACATTTCGGCCAGTGCCGGACGCGCTTGCGGAGTCGGATCAAGCTCGGTGGCGGGGTCGCCGACGGCTTCGGGCAGAAAGCCGAGCACAGCGACAGGCCGGGCAGTCGGCCGGGGCCACGGACAACGGTTGGCCCTTGCTAGCGGCGAATCAACGCGATCACTGCCAGTAAATTTGACGCGGTTACGGGCATTCTCATGCATGATTTCAGCTTGGCCAGCTTCTCGAACGCCTTTTCCTATTCGAAATCGATCAGGCAGTCAGTGATCCACTCCACCACAACATGGAGCAAACTAGTGAATTGCAGATATCCAGCGCGGAGTTAGGGAAACATAGCACCAGAAAGGATTGCTGGGTTGCTGTGCATTCCAAAGTCTGGGACCTCACAGATTTCATAGATGAACACCCCGGAGGCGCAAAAAGTAAGTTTAATAGTCTTCCGTTCACTTCACCATTCAATGAACATGACGACTCTTCCTAAGACGGAGTTGTGACTGACATGTCAACACAAAGTCCTTCTCTCGGTGGCTGGAAAAAATGCAACATCTGAATTCGATCGAGTTCATGCGCCCGGAATCATAGAGGAGAGTCTGCCAGCCGAGAAATTCAAAGGTGCATTCCTCGAAGCCAGCAGCGATGTGCCCCCTCAGGGGGCGCTCGAAGAAGTCAAGGAATCACGAGACAGTAAATCAACAGGAGCCTCATCTGAGGACCTAATCCCCGCCCTTCAATCGCTTCTGAGTGCCGCCGACATCGAGCAAGTTGCCAGCAAACAACTCACTCGTAAAACATGGGCGTTCTATAGTAGTGCAGCGACGGACCTAATCACGCACCATCAGAACAAGGCATTCCTGAGGCGCATAATGATCAAGCCCCGGATTTTGCGAAACGTCACGGATACGGATCAGACACGGACAATCCTGGGTCACAAGTCGAGCGCCCCGTTCTTTATCAGCCCGGCTGCCATGGCAAGATTGGTTCACAAGGACGGTGAGCTGGCATTGGCGAGAGGGGCCGGTCAAGAAGGGATAATACAATGTGTGAGTGTTCACCTGGTCTCTTGATTGGGATATTTCTCCTCGCTTGGACGATCTGGGACTGACACTGCGACGCAAGATATCGAATAACGCATCTTATCCGCTGTCGAGTATTGTTCACAGCGGTCAGGAGCAACAACCATTCTTTTTCCAGTTGTACGTCAACTCTGAGCGTCACAAAACAGCCGAGATCCTTCGAAAAGCACGCAGTCTCGGAATCAAGGCAATATTTGTGACGGTTGACGCGCCAGTGCCGGGAAAACGGGAGGCAGATGAGCGGTTAGCCACGGAATCTGCAGTCCAGTCGGCCGTCAGCGGCGCCACATCAAGCAAAGACAAGAAGGGTGCCGGCTTGGGGCGACTGATGGCTCAGTATATCGATAAGTCGCTAAATTGGTCCGACCTTGCCTGGATCAAGAAGGAGTCCGGTCTGCCAATTGTATTGAAGGGCGTCCAAAACGTCGAAGATGCAAAGCTGGCCGTGGAGTTTGGCGTCGATGGCATCTTCCTGAGCAACCACGGTGGTCGATCGTTGGATACGTATGTGTCCATCCGCAGCCACGACCCGTGCAAGAAGTTCTTTGCTGACTCTGCTTTAGTGCTCAGCCAGCCATATTAAACCTTCTCGAACTAAGACTCAAGTGCCCGGAGATCTTCTCCAAGCTTGAGGTCTATGTCGATGGTGGGTTCGAGAGAGGGACAGACATCATCAAAGCTATTGCACTGGGCGCAACAGCTGTTGGTGTCGGACGGCCATTCCTGTACTCGTTGGTCTATGGACAGGAAGGTGTCGAGCATCTCATTCAAAGTAAGCGGTGTATCCTGCAAAGTATTTAGGTTCTATACTAACGACATTCAAGTCTTGAAAGACGAGATCGAAGTCTCGATGAAATTAGCTGGCTTGACAAATCTGAACCAAGCAGGACCGGAGCTGCTTAACACCGCGGATATTGACCACCTTGTTCGGTCAACTCAGGTGTTCCCCGCCTTGGAAGGGTTTCAAGGAAAAGCGCGGTTATAAAATAGAGTAGATTAAACAAAATGCAACAATAGAGCATGTGTATAACATTGAGCTTCGCGGCTGTCATCGCGTTGTGTAAAGCTTAACGGCATATCGCTACTTACCTCACCCAATCTATCAGGGTCACGCCAAGACTGTGGCTGGTATTAACTCGTCTTATTTGTAGATTTTTTCAGACCTCAGTCACCTACACTCAGGTCTTCGTGCTCTGGCGTTCGAGCCTATATAAGCCTATGGAAAGACGTTGTATGTTTGACATTGGGGCGAGATATGCAAGGTAGTAAGATTGTGTTTTATCCCATGGTATTGTGGCTTTTCCTACATCCCTTCGATGTTTCGTGGCCTATAACCAGCCTCTAATGATTGGATCTCCTCATTTGTCAACTTGACCTTCAACGCATCAATAGCCTCCTGCACCCTCTTCTCACTGCTGAGGCCTACAATAGGTGAGCAGCCTTTGTGCAGTACCCATGCGGTAGCCACCAATGGCATACTGACGCTCTTGTTCTTAGCCACGTTCTCCACCGCGTCAACAATATCCAAGTTCGCGTCGGCAAACCACTTTTGTGTCTTGGCATCCGAGGCACTCCTGAGAGACTTCTCCGACTCCTTCCCATCTCTGCTGACCGGCTTGGCCAGCATACCTCGGGCCAGCGGGCTCCATGGTACCACACCGACTCCAGTAGCCTGGCAAAAGGGCAGCATCTCCCGCTCCTCTTCCCTGTAGAGCAGGTTATAGAAGGGCTGCATGCTGATGAACTCGGTCCAGCCGTGGAGCTTGGCCGTGTACTGCAGGCGGGCGAATTCCCATGTGTACATGCTCGAGGCTCCGATGTAGCGGACCTTGCCGCTAACGATGACCTCGTGGAGGGCCCGCATGATCTCCTCGGGCTCTGTCTCGCGATCGAGCCGGTGGATTTGAAGCACATCTGTGGTATCTCGTTAGAATTGACGTGCCAAGGGATGCGGCAGAGTGAATTGCACGTGAGAGATTTGTGAGGTCTCTGGGATATGCAGGCCATACCAATATAATCTGTGCCAAGTCTCTCCAAGCACCGATCCACAGCATCAAATACGTGCTTCCGGCTCAAGCCCATCTGGTTCACTAGCGGGCCGTCGTTGACAGATGCCGGCCGAGAGTCATCATCCATGACAGGGTTGAAAATCTTGGTCATGATGATTACTTTGCTTCTTGGGATATTGAATTTCTTCATAGCCTTTCCAAGTATGATTTCCGACTTGCCGTTAGAGTACGTGTCGGCGGTGTCCTGCATGGTATTAGAATCTTGAGTGATGAGACACAGTCCACCATTGCGGTGTGTTTTGCAAGTTTCACTGACCCATGTGTTGATACCGCCATCCCAGGCCGCTTTGATGACCTTGAAACTCTCCTCTTCGTCCAGAACCCACGGGGATCCTTCCCATTTGCTCGAGCCAAAGGACATGCATCCAAGAATAATCTTGGACACCTTCAGTCCACTTTTACCAAGTCTGACGCAAGAGATTTTAGCCCCAAGTTCTGTGCCTTAAAAGATGATGGTATCTTACCTGGTGTACTCCATGATTGAGGTGTTTTTTTTTTTTTGGGATCGCTCTCAAGTGCTTGCTGACTGAAACGATGCCTAATGCCACTTGTGATTTTCACTTCGTCCGGCCGATTCAATAAATAACTGCTTAGAAAGGGACAAGAACCAGTAATGCGAGATGTGTTGTTGAATGTGGGATGTAGGCAAACATCTGCGCAGTTCTGTACTTCTGATGCATATCCATTGTACTCCGAGTCTTAGGCGTAGTGACGTGCACCTCGCCAATCTCATAGCATTTCCGTGCTCGGCCCGGGAAAGTGCAGTCCGGCAGGTGGCTCGGTTCTGGTGCCGCCTCGGCTTTCTCTCCGGCGGCCCAAATCACAAGAATTCGCGTTTTACGAAGCGTGCCTCAGGGTTATGAACGTTGACCCTTGGCGGAGGGTTCGTGATTAGTAAGGCTTTAAGTCGGGCCCCATTTGGCTGGGTAGTTCAGTGACCAGCAGGACTCGGAATTCTCTTGGTGATCATCACAAATTAATTCACGCCACCTCGAGTACCACAATTCTACCAAAGTTGAAGTCTAATTCTATTTACAGTATTTTGTTCAACAATGGCGCGGAGTACGAAGATCCTGATTACCGGCGCCGCGGGCTTCATAGGACAAGTCCTTGCAGCCGCATTGCTCGAATCATCACCGGATATCACATTGGCCTTGACGGATGTGACAAAACCCCCCATTCCTGAATCAGCCTTACAGCACGCAGATCGGGTTACATCCACCAGCAGCGACTTGACCGACCCCAATGCTGTGGCATCTCTCCTTTCGACACCGTTCAAGGCCGTGTATCTCCTCCATGGGCTGATGTCCGGCGGAGCGGAGGCCAACCTGGAGCTGGGCTGGCGTGTGAATTGGGACAGCCACAGATCTATCTTGGACCATTTGAGAGTGCATCAGCAAGGAACCGTGGTCATATTCCCCAGCTCGCTTGCTGTCTACGGGCCCACCACATCTGGGGAGGTCACAAGCGAATCCACTAATCCGCTGCCCCAGTCATCATACGGCGCCCAGAAACTCATGGTGGAAACATACCTGAACGACTTCTCGAGACGTGGTCTCCTTGATGGGCGTATCGTCCGGCTCCCCACGGTTGTCGTCCGCCCGGGTGCTCCCTCCGCGGCAGCAAGCTCCTTTGCCAGCGGCATCATCCGCGAGCCACTACGGGGACAGAAGAGCACCCTCCCAGTCTCCCGCGACCTCGAGATGTGGGTATGTAGTCCCAAGACCGTGGTCGCGAATCTGATTCGGATCAAGGATGTCCCTCCGGAGAAGTTTGGCTTGAGCAGAGTTACCAACCTCCCCGGGATTACTGTGACTGTCCAGCAAATGCTGGATGCCCTTGAGAATGTAGGAGGAAGCGAGGCAATGAAGTTGATCGAGGAAGAAAGAGACCCAAAGGTCGAGGCTATTGTGGGTAGCTGGCCAGCTAGATTCGATACGTCGAGGGCACAAGGGCTGGGCTTGGACGCGGACCAATCACTGGTGGATACCGTCAACGACTTCTCCCAAAGTTTGAGGGGGTGAGTTCTGCTCACCTCCCCTCCAAAAGGCATAGACAATAGATTTGCATTCAAGGGCTTGTCATCAGTCCGAATTGGGAACAGGTAGAAATCGCATGGCAAAGTGTCACAAGAACATGTGCATGTAGCTTTTTATGTATCGTACATTGTAATTAGTGCTTGGCCTCCTTCGCAGACCAGTTACATTAGAGGCTACCCGGGCTGAAATCATCAGTGAGCCCTGGCATATTAGTCCCATTACTGAAGTACATTAGCTCGGGAGCACCAAGACTCATGTTGCTATCAAGTAGGAAGTTCGCGTCAAAGCCGAATGTAGCATCACTGGAGAACGCCGGGTTCATTAGACTGGAGAAGTCCCCTTCTTCGCTCTGAGCAGATGCCAGGTCGAGACGAGGTTGTTGTTGACTGGACAGAGACGTCCCATGGGAGCCCAGGGTCTCCACAATCTTGTCCAGGCCGTCGGCCATCAGATTGACCAGGTGCCATTTGCCCACAGCGGTCGAACGATAAAAGCCAGCCAGTCTTACTATGGAATCCACCACTTGCTGCCTGTCGATCAACTGGTCGCCGTGGATCATGGCTAGCTTGGCCAGGAACATGCACGCAAATGCTGACATTGAATGCATATAGGAGGGCATCCCCGCAAGCGCCGGCTGGATGTCAGCATCTGCTATCAGAAGGTCAATGATAGAAGTCGCTGCCGCCGCGGCAGAGGAAGCTGGCTCCAAGAAGTAGGATGGTATAGGGTCTCCTTTACGAAGCCCTCGGAAGATGTGTGAGTATAGATGTAATTTGGCGAAATGGAAGTGCAAAAGGACTCCCTTCCGGGGAAAGGTCCCTATTCGCTCGTGGTGATCTGCCATTGAGGTTAGCCATAATGTGCAAATGGGCACAAATGGCGAGCGAAATTTATGCAGCTTTGCAACCATACCTGTCACGACCCCGGACCAATGACCGACCCATTGGTCAAGTTGGCGAGCGAACTGGGTGATCTGCATCGAATATACTTGAGGAACCTGGTCACCGGTGTCCGGGCCGAATAGATCACGGATGGTGTGGATGATGTTCACTAACGCAACCTGACTGGCCAGCCTGGTGTCTTCGGATACTGTACTAGGAGGAGAGCTCGTCATGAAGGTTTTCCAGCCCTGAATCGCCACGTCCTCTCTTATGACTGGTTGTCGCCCGTACAATGTGGACAAGTGCTGATCACAGATGTGCAGCACGTACCAGAGACGCACGTAATCCGCCGAATCCTCGCTGCTTTCCTCGGTTGCTTTTTTAAAGTGCCTGATGAGGTTGAACTCGGCAGCTCGCCTGATCGCGCAGCCTGAGACTTCCCAGCTGATGTCGGAGAGCCAGTAGGAAGCGATGCACATGGCTCTCAAGTAATCGGCGTCGATTCGGCGGTCGAACATTGAAGAAGCCAGGAGACGCCGGCATTCCTTGTAGCATACTTGCAACTTGCGTCAACAGGGACCATGCACCGAAAGAGGGTGAATCGCTTACCTCCATAGATCTTGTTGCTTTGGGGGTCGTGAAGGGCGGAGACGGTGAAGATGCAGGTGGTAAGTATGGTGCTGGCGTGGCGAAGCGCGTCGAGTGTGTCGTATCGGCCACCGATTCCGTACATGAACGGGTCAAGATGGTCTTTGTAGAGAGTGAACAGGCGTTCGGCGTCTTCAAGAGACAGGCTTCCTCTGGAAATGAGATCGTCTACCTTGGATTGATGACGCCTTGGGCTTTCACCCCTGCCTATTTCATCCGGAGACCGCAGCGCCCTGAGCTTCGTTAATTGGTATACCGAATTGATGGGGACCTTTGGAAGTTCGTGGTCATCTTCAGGCGATGGTTTTGGAGAATTATCACGAGACAGCCCGAATTCGTCGGGCAGACGAGATTCCGCGTGCTCCTCGTAAGTCGGTGACATGAGTAATTGGCCAGGGCTTTCAAGTTTCGGTAATTGGGGAAGTTGAAGGGTCTTCAGGACGTTTTCAAGATTTGAGTGGATCATTTCCAAATCGCGGACCATTGCTAGAGATGACCTAAAAGTTGTAAAGCAGTATAGGTGAGTGATTGTGTTCCAATCTGCGAGCTGGCTGGGCGCGAGCAAATTGGGGGCAATGTAGTGAAGACTATTTTCGTACTTTGACCTCTCGTTGATGAGAGTTTGTATACTTTTGTTCAGTACACAGCCCTATATCAATCCATATCAGCCAAGTCCAAACATTTGATCGCGACACGCTACGAAGAAGAATTGCAAGGGGTGCTCACAAGGTTCTTCTCGGCACACCTTTTACAGGGTGGCCCAGTATTTTCATCCATAATACATTTAATCTGCAGAGAGTTATTCTTAGTTAATTCTGAGGCGCTTGTCCAGGTCCGAAAACCTTCTAGTAGAAGAATGATTACCTTGTGTTTCCGACAACTTGCACATGCGCGAATTTTGCGCGAGATCATCGGTACATGCTGAGATGCCGATGGGGGATTCGCGCCGACCGGCGACGCTGTCGACGCATCTCGGACCGCCCCCTGATTCTGGAGGGAACGCGTCTGCTGCGACCCACGCCTGCCCGCGGTAGTATTACTGCTACCTTGTAACGAGCTGGCAGCATCGAGGTCGGAGCTCCCATGAGCTTCGTCCCATGTGCGCTTTGTCGGGGCCATTTCTGTGACGTGCACCGCAGAATTGTCGGCATGCGTGGGACAGTTTGCGAGCCGCGAATGAGGGGGAGCAGCTGCAACGTCCTATGAGGCAGCTCTGGGGGACCAATGCGGCGACGATCTCCTCTTTTCTCCTCCACATTTTACTGGGGCCCGCCGGCTGGGGAACCCTGCCGCGGCGGCGACCAACCATGCCAAATGAGTTCGTAATGCCGCTGCTCACTTCGCCGTGCCTGGCACTGGCAATCCATGAAATAGTAGTCATATGCCCTAGACTCACACGTGTGCCTGACATGATCGAAACACTGGAGAAAATGAAATTAAATCGCCCACTCATCACCTGCAGAAGCTCGATCATCTTGAATTCGCGACGCAACCAGTCCCCGCGTCCCATCCACAGGCATCTCGAGGAGGTCGGGAAAAGGCTTATCCACTTGAATGGCGTCGCCAGAAATTGTGGATATCACAAATTCAAACTTTACTTCAAGATGAGATCATCCTTGATTAGGGATTGCTACAATTTTGTAACGCTGAAAATACATATGTATGTCCTTGCACTCATTTCTGTGCAGCAGAAAGAGGCGATCACGCCCTTCTTCAGCCTTGAATATCACTCCTGATGGACAACCGTGACCTCAGATTTCTTGGCCCCTGGTTCTCCCTCCTCCTCATCCCTCGCCTTCTGAACCATGTGATCTTGCACATCATGACGCACCTTCTCCTCCTCTGTTGGGTAAGCGTGCCTCCACATCGTCCAGATCGAGTGCTGGAAGAGGTCATCCATAGACTCGATAGACCGGCCTTTGAACTCTGGCATACAAAAGTAAACGAATACAGCGCCGATGTAAGTGAGCACAGCATAGAGAAGAAACGTGCCCCAGCCCATGTGCGTCATCATGCTAGGCGTCGCTTTGGTGATTCCGTAGTCGACGATCCAATTGATGAAGAAACAGATCGACATGGAGAAAGATCGAATTCGAGCGGGAAAGATTTCGGCAGCCACGACATAAGGTGCAACTGACCACCCAAATGACCTTGACATTAAATTTCAGCAAACAGACCTAAGAAATGAGTTAGATAATGACTTACCATCCGAAGGCATAAATGTAAACCCAAATGATGCCAACGATTCCTCCAGCCGGAGTGCCGCCAGTGGAGTCAGGGTTTGCAAATCTGATGTACAGGGCAATATACAGCATGGCAGTCGCTTGGAGTATAGCTCCGATCTTTGCCATTTCCGTTAGCCATGACCTCCTAGAAGAACACATTCCTTCTTTTTCATTTCTGAGAAAGAAACCCAGGAATACTCACAAGAAGTGGTCGCCTTCTTCCAACGCGGTCCACGATATAAGCAACGTAGATGATAGTTGTTGCTAGCTTGACCAAGCCGTACACGCCGGTCGTCAGCAGGGACAAGGATCCTGACTGTACCCCGATCATCTCGAATATTTCAGGCGCGAAGTAATTGACTGGTCACCAGTTGACGTTAGTCCTGCTACAGGTCCCAAGAAAAAGAGTTTTTTTTTTTTTTTTTTCCCCCCCTTCAGGTCCCAAAATGTTGCATTCTAGAACGTTTCAAAACATGAAATATAGGGATTTGTAACAGGTAAAAAGTGATGCTTACGACTGTCGGTGCCTGTGAATTTGTGGAAAAGGAAGAGGAATGTCGCAAGGAAGAAACGTCGTCTATTGCTTGGGATCGTGGCGATGTCCTTGATGACCACCCAATAGTTGGACCCTAGACAGCGTCACACGTGTTATTTTAGGTTTCGCAGCCACAATAGGATCATTTATGAATATTTGGCCCTTACCCTTGGTCAGTTCCTGCTCATGGTCGACTTGGGCACAGACCTCCATGTATTCCTGAGAAACGTATGGGTGTTCAGATGGGAGCCCCCGGAGCTTGCAGAGGTTTTCAAGACCTTTCTCCCTCTTCCCATGAGCGATCAAGGCTCGAGGGGTATCAATAACAACTGGGCTAGGTCAGTGGCTGATATTTGAACACCGGAGGAAAATTAGTATCCTTACACCACAACATCAGAAACATGCACCCTCCTGGAATAATTTGTATGCCCAAGGCTAGTTTCCACTGCAAGTTGCTGGAGGTAGGCCACAGGGATACACCGTAGTTCGTCCAGAACGCCAAGCTGGATAGGAGTACTCGGTCAATGGTGATTATTTCATTAAATTCACAGAATTGGGGCTTTACCTGAGGGCCAATATGATGCACAAATTGTACGACGCTGTGAGCGAACCGCGGATCGACTTGGGAGCGTTCTCGCCAAGAAACTGTGGTGCCAACATGCTCGTTCCACCGATGGCAAGGCCAGCTATGAAGCGACCCGCGTAAAAGGTTGGAAGGTGTGCGATCTCCTGCATCGTGGCCCCGATGAGGAACAGAGTTGAGAAGACAATCATGGACTTCTTCCGTCCAAGAAAATCAGCGAAGGGCGCTGCTATCAGCGCGCCTGCGGAGCCACCTGCGGCCACTGTATCATATTGTCAGGATATACGCAAAGGAGGGTGGAGGATCGGTACGAACGCATGGCGGCGATGTTTCCAGCTGCAAGAAAATTTCGGTCAGCATTCACTTCCAGAATATCGGTCTTATTATCCACAGCCTTTGTCGGGGAACATACCTCTCTCGTCAGCTGCGTTCTCAGAAAGCACATCCAGTCCAAAGGCTTTCTTGAAACTGGGCAGCGTCAAGACGCCACCGATATTCCCTTGATCAAAACCATATGAGCACCCAGCAAAAGCGACTGTGGTGGTCAGGTACCAAAGCCTCCAGTTGAAAATCTCGCTGGGGTCGGATTTCCATTCAGGAGATGCCCATATTGATGTGCCGCCACCCATTATGTTGGTGAATTGAGAGACTGTGCAAGAACAAAAGCAGTCCACGAGTACATATACACTTGCAACTCGAAAGTCGGTATCAACCAAAGTCAATGGGCCGGATTGGGACTCAAATCTCTTCGACGAGCGAGGTTGTGGTTATAGGCGGGAAGGCAAAAGCTTCCAAGCTTGCGGCCTCACCATGAATGGATCGAGAGGGGGCCGGAAACTTGTGCGAGCACGCGAAGCCTCGAGGCTAACACGCCTAATACAATAAGCCTGAGTCGTGGTCTTGGGTGCCAGTGCCGACTATCACTCCACTTCCCCAGATTCAACCCCGGATATGCCAAGGTCCGGGGTAAACAGAGAATGCGGGGAGGAGCATAGAGCATGAGTCGACTCCACAAGACAGCTCGGAGAGAATCCCGTGTCCCCAAAAGCTGGCGCCAGCTGTGCTGGTTTCCCCTCAGATGACACACCGCTTCAAAAAGCCCCCTCGCCTGTGTGGGAAGTCTGGACCGCAGAGATAGGCACCCCTGGTCTTCTATTGGTGACAAAGGTTAGAAGCCAAGCATATCAGCCTTTTCTTAGTCGCCTTGTCGGCCATCAATCATCAATACCGTGGCCGAACGCACAATTGGAAGCCATGTCGACGACAACAACTGCCGTCACCACGACGGACACACATACCAAAAGTCCCGCACTGGCTCGTGTAGACAACCTTCCAGCCGCGACAGTTCAGTGCCACGCATCCAACCTCCTCAGGCTCCCAAACGGAACACTCCTTTGTGCCTGGTTCGGCGGAACACAGGAGGGCATACAAGACATCTCCATCTACCTCTCCCGGCTTGAGCCTGGATCTTCCTCTTCTTGGACAGAACCAGTGCAAGTATCGTTCGACAAGGGCCGCAGCGAGCAAAACCCCGTTTTATTTCGGGACCCTGCCTCGGGGACGATCTGGCTATTCCACACTGCCCAGCCCCTGGGCAACCAAGATGAGGCTGTTGTGATCGCCCGTACGTCCACCGATGATGCACGCACGTGGTCAGCGCCGTTTGAGCCGTTCCCCGGTAAAAAGGGCGTTTTTGTCCGTCAGCCTGTGGTAGTGCTACCCGGGGGAATGTGGGTGCTGCCCATCTGGTATTGCCGGACACCGCCTGGCTTCAGGTGGGTCGGGAACGATGATGTGTCCGCAGTACTGTATACCCAGGACGGAGGTCGAACATGGCTCGAAAAGGAGATCCCTGATTCTGTGGGCCGCGTGCACATGAACATTCTTCAGCTTGATGCAGGGTCGTACGTGGCATTCTTCAGGAGCAGGTGGGCCGATGAAGTATACCGGTCTGTCTCAGACAATGGGCTAGATTGGAGTGCTCCTGAGAAGACCCCGCTACCGAATCCCAATTCAGGGATCGGTGCCGCGGTGCTGCCCAGCGGTGACATCGTGATGATATTCAACGAGTCGAAAGCCGATCCCGAGATGCAAAGAAGGGAAGGTCTCTACGATGACATCACACCCGCAGAGGACACCAGGAGAAACCAGCCAGGGGTTGGAGGCAAGGTGGCCATATGGGGAACACCACGAAAGGACCTGTCTGTCGCGGTATCCAAGGACAAGGGAAAGACTTGGAAGTGGCGGGTTCTGGAAGACGGCGATGGATTTTGTATGACGAACAACTCCAAAGAGCGCACCAACCGGGAACTGAGTTACCCCAGCATCGTAGTAGACGGGAAAGGAGAGAATGGGGTTCATGTGGCATACACGTACCATCGGAGGAACATTAAGTATGTTTACATACGAGATGTAGACGGGTTTGTGAACAAGAAATAGTCATCCATATATGACCCACGGGTCTAATCTTCCGTGTGTTCTTGAGAATTTAAGTCAGTACACATGCATGTATTCGATACAGTTGCCTCCTGAATACGGGATAAAAGTATGTCTAAAGCTTATCGGATACCTATTAAATAATATCCTACGACTTCCGGAAGGAGATTAGAGATCCACACCTGTACAAACAGGGGGTACACCTAAGCCTAATTGGATAACCTCCTATAGGATAACCTCCTGTGGGATAACCTCCTGTGGGATAACCTATAGGAATACCTCCTATAGGAATACCTCTCACGTACCTATAGCCTCGGGAGATGACCGGCTCAGTGTTAATAGATGTGCTTTGTCTTCTACAGCTCTTATTAGCTATATACATCTTCATACCTAGGTACTTAGCCTTGTACGGGTGCGAATCTCTGATCTCTCCGGAAATGCGCTGATTTAACTGAAAGCCGATGAGGCGGACCAAATGAAATTACTGCATCTGACAATTTGAATTGTTTCCAGACATTCGCGTCTTTTGTTCTATCTTCTTCGATGGGACATATATTGCGCGTGGTACTGCATTTCCGTATCGATTTCTCAATTATCACAGGAATGCCATCTATGAGCAAATTTCAATTATTCTAAGGCTGGCTCTCCATCTGCGAACAACCAATGAGATATCTATTTGGTCGTCTGGCGGCCAGGTAAGGAGTTTTCCATCTCCTCCAAAACTGACAAAGTCTCTATTGTCCATTTCTTGAGGCCATCGTTCAACTCGAGATACGGTTTCCGCATCTTGAACTGTTTCTCATTGTCAACGCCCAGCTGCTTGCCAAGATACCACCAGGCCCCGTATTTCGTACAAGCCAGGGACTTTTTGCATGCCCACTCCGCATTGGCGACCAGATCCTGCAACTCCCTGGCCTTTTCCAGCTCCCCGGCCGCCCAGTAGTCATATACTCTAGATGTGGATTTGGGGAAGATGTTGCCCATCCCGGTGACACAGCCGTTTCCGCCTGCGTGCAGGGTTGGCAGCAGGTAATCACTGCTTCCGCCGTAGACACCGAAATGAGGAGGCTCAAACTTGGACGTTAGCCGCGTGAGCTTTCCCACGTTCCCACAGGTGAGCTTTGTGGCTACAATATTGGGGTGAGAAGCCAGTGCGGCTAATTGGTCCGAGTCCAAATCGACTCCTGATGTGACCCCGGGGAACTGAAAGGCGGTTAGAAGCTGGCCTTGTGAGGCAAACGACGAAATCTGCGAGGAAACATACATTATATATAACTATGGGTATAGGGCTTGCATCCGCTACGTCGCGGTAATATGCAACAAGTGCCTCCGTCGGCAGTGCCTTCGCCCAGTAGCTCGGAGGGAGGAGAAGACCCCAGCCGGCCCCGGCCTCGCCCGCCTCCTTGGCAAGCTGGATTGTCTCCACGGTGCTCTGCGCCGAGATTCCGGCAACTATGGGGTAGTTGGGGTTACCCATGTCTGTCACCATTTTTCGGGCATTGCAGAGGATCGCTTGTCGCTCCGGCGCTGTGAGCAGGGCGAGCTCGCCGTTTGTGCCTAGGTAGACGAGTCCGTGCATGCCGCTGTTGATGAGGTGCTGCCCGTGGGCGTACATTGCCTTCAAATCAACAGGCTGGTGCTCTTCATCGTTGTAGATAGTGATGACTGGGGTATAGACACCTGGGGGTAGTGGCTTTGCCTTTGCGGATGATATTTTTGGGCTCATGATGGTTGATCGTACGGAAGGATGTTGGCAAAATGTCAGTGGGCCAGGGTGTGAGATTGTCGGCAGCTAGCAAGGGATGCACAGTTGAAATTGAAGAACTTGAATTTTCTAACAACTTGTCCCTGAATACTTTATGTGATGACAGTTAGGACGATGTTTAATGGTAGACTACCGGCTCGCACTCTTCCCCTCTGCGAGAGCTCCGTCACAAACGGTGGGCCGAGAGCCGCAGATCGCGCCGGGACCGGTGCGGAGCTGTGTCTTCGGCTTTCTTTCCGAGCTCCGGTGAGCATTGCCCTCTGTCGGCGGAGGGGCTTAAGCATCGTCCTGGAGGTGCATAATATCACCTTTCCTGAATTCGGGAAAAGACAATGGAGAGAACAACGAAGCATATAATTAGCAATGTAAAGAAAGCATACGCCCGATCAGCCTTGCTCGCAGCAACCCAGTTGACTTCAGGCAGTTGTGGCGTGTTTGTGGCAGCTGCAATGAATGTTGACATCTATTAAATCTACATAAAATCTACAAAGCAACTTATCTTAGATGACCTTCAAACTTACATAGCACTGCTTTGGCTTCCGCGTCAGTCCCTCGATATCTTCATAGCTTGACAACTCATTCGAGCACGGCAGAAACTCAAAAGTCCACACTAGAAGAGTTACCAAGAGCTTTAACTCCATGTATGCGAGCCTGCGGCCGAAACAACCTCGGAGACCCAAGCCGAAGGGTAAGGTAGGGCCAGCTGAAGAGTCAAAAGTGTCCTGGCCCCCCTCTGTAGTCGCCAGCCACCGCTCGGGCTGAAACTTGTCCATGTCTTGCGGATTCCAGGCTCTCGGGCCGCGTTCCTTGGCTGCGGTCTGGGACGACGGGCTGCGAAGCGCTTCTGCAATGTCGAACGCGGGTTCCGTGAAGCTGGCACCTTGGTTGGAAATCATGATGTTGGTGCCCTTGGGAATGAGGTGACCCAAAACGACGGTATCTTCTTTTGCCTGACGCTCCTGCACGACGGCGGTGTGTGCCAGACGTAGCATCTCCTCCACGACAGCGTCCAGATACGGGACGCTCGTCTGAACGATCTCGAGATGATTTGGGGCCCGGCCCTCGCCGAAGGCAGATGCGTGAGCGGCTCGGAGGCTCTCGCGCAACCGAGTTTGACAGGTCGGGTTGTCGGTGAGGAATTTGGTACCCCAGCATAGAGTAGTGCTTGTAGTATCGTGTCCGGCGACAATGAATCCCAGGGTCTAAGTGGTACCGATTAGCCGTTGAAGTTGCAAGTCAGGTAGGTACTTTCACTCACCTCGTCTCTCATGGTTCTGTTCCAGAACGCTGCCTCGCGACCCTCCTTCTTGGCTGCTGTGGCCTCTCGTTGCACCATGAGGTCAATGGCCGACTTGACAGAGTCATCGCTGTCATTAGCATTTTCATTTGTGCCAGTGTATGTTTCCGCCGCTTTCATAAGTTGACCTCTTGTGAAGTCGTCGACAATAGCTCGATTTTGCTGCACGCTGGGCTTCCAGCTGATCAGCCACCAAGCAAGCTTGGGCCAGCCGCTCGCAGTAGCTGGGCCAACGTTGTCTGCTGAATTCAACATGGCTTGCAAGGACTGGTCAATAGGTGCGATGGGGAAGTCGACGGAAGGTCCTTCGGCAGTCTTTGAGCGATCTGACTCGTATCCATCTACTTTCTCAATTTGGGGACGGAGAGCTCTCTGCTCGACGGAATCGCCAAATCCAAAGTCAACGACAGCGTCTAGTGCCGCATAGAAGATATCCATTTCCGCCTGAAAAGGCTTCCCATCGGTGATATGTGCTTTCTTTTTCCAAAGCTTCAGAAGCTGAGTGGAGCTCTTGTAGATATTTGGAGCTGCCACTTCATGCAGGAACTTGGGACTCATCAGATCTTGCAGGAGGCGGCGATGGGCCTTCCATTCGGGGCCCGTCTTGAGGTTGATATGAAAGCTCGGAGCCTCGCCGCTCAGGGCATCAATCCTGGATTTGACGTTAGTCCTGCTACGGGTCTTAAAGTGCTTCGTCCTGGGACATTTCAAAACACGAAAGACGCGGGTCCTTAAGAGGAGAAAAGTGATACTGACGTGAAGTCCGATCGGTCAAATTCCTTCCGACGCATGAGAATGTCTTGACCCTCGCGGAAGTCGACCAGAACGACAGTAGGTTTGCGGAGAGGCTCGATAAACGCTTGGAATATGGGGGTCTGATGGACGCGAGTCTGCCCGATTAGCCATTTGAAGAGGTTGGACCCTTCGGTCTCCTGCTGGAAACGCGGGATGTCTCCCAATAGACTCGTGGTGGCGTCGACATTGTATGGTATTCCGGGGATTGGCTTCGGCAGGAGACGTTTATAAAGTGAATAGATGAAATAGGACAGCGCCGTGATGGCGAAGAATGTGGTATAGAACATTTGCGCTTTTGATTCCATAAGATATCTGATGTCGTTCGCTGTAAGCCAATGTCTCAATGCGGAATAGTTGCAGGTTGAGTGTAGGAGCCGCTTCCTTTCTATGTATTTTTATGATTGATGCTGGACCGTCCGCGGAGTCCGTCCTTGCATGAATCAAATTCAGTGGTCCTTTGGAGGTTATTGCCATTGTGGAAGGGCGGAGGGGCGGCATAACATTCAGACCGGCCCGTTGCGGCATCACAATGTCCCCTAAAACGTTGCATTCTATACAAACAATACGCCACCACGAACTCAGTGCCATGGACGCTCTAAAGATAGATTTGGCTGAACACACTACCAGTGTTCTTGCGGCAACTTATCTCTTGGAACAACGGCAGACGTAAGGACGGCGAGTTGTGGCCCAGTGCCCACAAACACTAGTAGTACATAGCAATGATAGCTTTACTCTTAATTATCATCCACTGCACCTAGGCTGGACGGGTGATTGGATTTTTTATCGCGATTTAGGGGAGATCCCTAAGATGCTTTGGCAGCTTCGGCGATTTGAACCGTTGTGCTCCGTGTGCCGAGCCCGTCGCAAGCTCGGGGCCCGACCCGCTCCGCAGAACGAATAGAACCGTAGCAAGAAAGTTTTGGTGTGCCGTGCTCCTCGTAAAGCTTGGGCTCTCTGGGTGTTCCCCTTTGACTCAGCCCCCCTCCACTCAAACTCAGATCAACAGTGTTATTAAAAGCCGTCGTGCTCTCAACCCTGTATCAGCCCAGCCACAGCATAGCTTAAGCTGCGGGTCCCTCGTGCCACACCGTAGCCGCGGCGTCCGTTGTGGATTAGTCTGATATACTCCGTACCGAGGTCTTGGCCCTTTTTGTCGCTAACGCCTCAGGCGGTACGAATCGGGTTGAATCAAGCCTGCGTGTGACTGATCAGCCTGCAGCTTGCAAATATAAAAGCTGGGAAGCTATCCAGGCCCATTACAGCCACGGTGATTCGTTGCAGCCCAGCAAACAAAAAATAATAACGACCTATCGTCTAACCCATCCTGCATGAACTGATGAGGTAACTAGCTTCGATCCCTTGGAAATTATACTCGGACAGAGTAATTCGGCGTCAGCGGAGCGGCCACTGCTATTCTCCCAGCTACTGAGGTTTAGCAGTCTACTCTGCCAATCGTGCAGCGTCTCTACCTCCCTGGCTCTAATGATGACATCCTCTCAGCGGCAAGATATCGGGTGGTAGTCGATTCGTGAATCAAAATGGCGGGAGCCTGACTGGTCCCGGCTATGTGACTTCTCAGAAAGCCCAGAGAAGCCAGCTTATGATCCTGGCCATTCGACAGGTAGCAAACTTTGCTAGGTTCGTCACTTCGGATTCCTTTGAGGTTCGCAAGTGATGCCCTCTCGTCAAGGTAGTTACCGCCTGAGAATACTACTAGTATGAATTGCAGCCTCTCCGGCAAAGCGGTCAACACTTATAAGTCCACTACCTAGGTATGAACGAGACCAGTCGGAACATGTACTGCTTTATTAGTAATTCAGCTGTTTACTGATCGAAAGCGTCGCCTTTGCAGCGTGTTGGGCCCGTCAGCACAGTGCATCCAGCTTGACCCGAATAGGCCAAGATGCTCTGAGCAACTGATCCGAACCCTGCAGGCCACGCTGCACTGTCACCACACCTTCGATGCCCCATTTTCAGCACATGTCATCCGAGAACCCCCAGCATTGCGGATTTCAGCCCTTGATGGTTACACCGGGAAGGATCGCACCCACGTGCTTTCTGCAGTTGTTGGAATCCTACTGGTCATCCTTCCAGTTCGTTGGCCGTGATACGCGCAGATAACCGGGTACACGGGATCTCCAGTAAGCGCGGGCGGAAATGACGGTAACAAACTGAGGGGCTCTGAAGTGATGCGTTCAATGTATTGGAGTTGAAGGGATTGCGAATTGTCAAGCCACATGCGCTGTTCTGTACAGGTCAAGCAAGCCAGGTCGGACTCCGACGGCTGAGAGCATGAACTGGTGCAACCTACAAGTTCAGGCGCCACACCCCTGCAGCACAACATTCTCTGGCGGGCCCTCTGAATCCTTCCTTCTTCCATTCTTCGTTAGGCCAGCATCACCATAGAGTTCATCTAAATTGGTGCACCGAGGGCCTAGCCTAAGCTCAGATTGAGGTTAGTCCATGCATCCGTAAGGCACAGTCAAAGTAGAGATAAAACCAACCGCTGATCCTGATTTCCTCGGCGATTTCACTGCAGCACATACTCAATTGCATCCCTAGTATTCAAGGGTCGATCATATCGCAGTACAGTCATTCGTGTGCTCTGGCAGAAATTCAACGACCATTTGCTCTGTATGTTCGTGGTCTGCAACAATAACGACCCAAAATGGCACAGAAATTAAAACAGGGCACAAAGCTCCGTAAATTCGGGATTAAGTAAGTGAGCACGCAACTTCATATGGTCCCATGGCACATGAGAGCTACTGGTTAACGGCCATATGTTTAGCGAGTCGTATCAATTGGCGATGTATCTGCTTGACCAGTACAGGGGCACTGTTCTCTCTTGTCGCTATACAATCCCGCCACATCTTGCGCTGTCGCAGGCGCGGCCTCAATTAGAGAAATCAATCGAAGTTGCTGTCGCCGACATAGTCATGAGGCATCCGATGCTGCAGGTTGGCATGACAGAGACCACTTCCAAGACGCCCTCGTGGATCCAGCTGGAGAGGCTCGATTTGACGCAGCATATCAATTGGATATACCTCGAAGAAGGCGACGAATTTGAAAGATGTGTCCAAGAAACCTTCGCCACTAAGCTCGACGAACGTTTTCCGGACCTTTGTCTCAAGCAGCCGGGCTGGTGGATCACCATTATTCGGCAAGGAGATGCTCCTACGATGGAACTCCTATTGACGTGGAATCTCACCCAATTCGACGCTGTGGGTGCCAAGGTATTCCACGAAGACTTGATCGAGATGCTAAACGCGGAGAACGGGGCATTTGAGCGGACGGAGTTGGACGGTGACATCCTAAAATTGCCTCAGGCTAAACCCCTGCTTCCGGACCCGGTCGAGGGTTTGACAAGTCTCCCAGTAGGTCTCCGATACCTGGCTAAGTCAATATGGGAAGAAATCCGACCTCCTTTTCTTAGCCGGGACGCATCACAAGCCGGCTGGTGTCCTATTCGCGCCACCCCGTATAAGACCCAGTACCGGGCCTTTTTCATAGAAGATTCATCACTGCTTGCAGTCCTGAAACTTTGTCGAAAGAACAGGACGACAATCACCGCACTCATACACGGACTTGCACTCCTAGCCTTCTCATCACACCTCAACAGCAAGGCCGCACCCGCTTTCCAAAGTTCTACTATCGTGGACCACCGCAGGAATCTACCGCCCGCTCCACGGGACGCTCCATGGGTGTCATACGACAGGGCAGTGGCGAATTACGTGACACAAGCGTTCCATAAATACGACTGCAGCCTGGTGAAGCGGATTCGCTCCAAGCTGCAGGCTGATACCAGCGACGAGAAGGAATTGTCTGCGGACCTGCAACGCGAGCTGTGGGCCGTCTCGTCGCGAAGTCGTCAGGAGATAGTTTCCAGGCTGGAAAAGGGGGTACGAAACGACCCGGTCGGTGTGTTCCAGTGCGTCACAGACTGGCAGCAGACGACGAGGGACCAGGCGACAAAGACGCGCCAATTCTCGTGGTTGGTAGCCAACATCGGCGTCGTGGACGGAAGGAGGTCAAAAGGACCAGGCACAAAGACAGCACAGGCAACGACCAATGGAGACCACGCACCCGCGGAAGGCGTCCAGAAGTGGTCGATTGAGCGGGCACAGTTCGGCCTAAGCGCCGAGGTCCCGGCTGCCGCCATCGAGTTTTCCCCTGTCAGTGCCGCTGGCGGAGGTTTGAGCGTCGGAGCCAACTGGCCAGACTGCGCTGTGGATTCGAAGCTCGGGGAGCGCATCATGGCTGACATGGAGAGGTGGTTGAACCAACTGGCGAGCCAGTCATGACATTGTTAATACTCATAGGGTTCCACAGACTCTCTTTGCATTATGATGCCACCTGTAATATATTTACTCTTCTTCCCAATAATTGGCGTCAAAGGTATTCTTCCTGGATTTGCAACAAGTGGTTCAACGCCCAGTCTTGATCGTTGGCATAGGGATCAGCGTAGTGGGCGGGTCGACCATTCACCGAAGTGGGATATATCCACGCACAACTGCCTCTGCCATCCTGATTAAACAGCGCCAGATTGCTTCGAATAATGCCCTCTGCAATCTTTCCGTACGAATCTTCTCCAACTGCCTGCCCATAATGATGAAGAGCTACTGCGTTGAGCGTGCTCCAGTGGTGAGGAAATGTGTCTCCCCACATGCGGTCTTTCCCAAACCAGTAGCCATCCCAATGCCTGATTGCAACATCGTGGACTCGGTAATCGGGTTGCTTGCCAGAAAATCGAAGCAGTGTACCGAGCTGGAGTTCCGCTGCTGTCAACCACGTGTGATCGCGCGTCCATCGATATAGCTCAAGCAACATGACCGCCGCGGGCGCAACGATGGACTGCTCGAAGTTGACCTCAAATGCTGGATAATCCAAGCCCCTTTCCACTATGTTCTTGCCATGCTCTTTGAACAGGAACAAGGCACGTTCATATGCAGTAACGTTGTCTGATGCATTTAGTGCCTGTAGGCCTTCGTAGATCGGTAGCCCTATGGCATACAGCTCTGCTCCACCTTCTGCGTAAAAACTTTCTAGTGTCAGCATGAATCTCTCCAAAGGTTTTAAGTCGGCCACAGGACCACTGAAAGACATATTCAGCGCCGAGGTGACGACATGTAGCTGCATCACCCAGGGCCAGTTGTAGAGCCGCTTGCCCCGATTTCCTGGTCCGTTGAGAACATAGCCTGTCTCATCTTGCAGCTGTGTGCATACGAAGTTGTAGTAGTCCTCGAACGATGCCAAGACAGGTGCATCTCCATGATGGCGCAGCCATCGAGCAATGAAGTTGCCCATACCCACACGCTCACGCCCGGCATTCCGATCTGAGCGCTTGTCGAACAAGACCTGCCCCTCCATTTGGTTGTCATAGAGCACGAATGCCCCGTGCAGTGAAGAACCCGGTGCGTTGACCTGTTGGTGCTGTGTGATGAAATTGACGCGCGACGAGAGGAGTTCATCGAGTGGGGATATAGAGTTGAGGAAGATGGTAGAGTTCGCAGCTTCATTATTCTTGAAAGTCGTAACGGTGAGCTTTTGCTCACCGACTGTGCTGGTGGAGTATGTGTAGCTGCATTTCGTTCCATTGCAACCGGTCGGGCCATTCCCATTGATCGTGGTCTCAGCATTGAGTCGGGCTCCCGATAACTCGATTATGCTGTTTTCCCTAGGCGTGATCGTGTATGCAGACACATTGAAAGCCACGAATTGTTCCGAAATGTCTTCACATTGCTGGAAAAAGTCGTCCCAGCCTTGGTGCCAGAAGAATGTCCACTCGACTTCGCTTTGTTCTCCGGGCCCGAGAGTGGGCACATTCGGATGTAGGAGGAAGACTCCACGGGTGTTCGAGAGAGTTGTCTCATCGCGTCCTTCCACGCTGTACCCACTCAAAGCACCTTTGACAAGAACCATCCCAAGGTCCCTGTCATGACCGCCCATCTGGCTCATCTTAACCCACGCTGTGCTTCCCCCATGTGCCCACACGTGTGCATGAGCACGGTTTTGCAATGCATCAGATGTGTTGGTGTAGTGGTCGTTGAAAGGGGTATAAATAGCAAAGGACACAGCTCCTCTGCCAGGAAGGTCGAGAGACTCGTTGCCCGCATTCTTGAACACGTACTTCTCAACGAATGTTTGCAGCCGCCCAGAAGCTGTGCGTTCCACACTTATTTCCAGAGCGCCTGCCGTGTAACTTGACAAACACGTTCCCGCGTCGTTGCATGAGACATCAGCTGCATCCCAATGATGCCGGTGCAACGAGCTGGCGCCAGCATCGAAGTATCCAAGACCCCATCTGCTGCCAGGTGGTTGCCAGGGGGTGTTGCTTGATGATCCGACCCAGTTCCTGGCCGTGGAAGCTCGAGGGTCTGCAAGCTCGACCAAGGCCCCGGTGTGGTCATCTATGGTGGCGTAGAATTCGGGGCTTGTTATGATTTTCGCAGCCACCCCAACTGCACCAAGACTGAGAAGTGATAACATTGTTATGCTGACAAACTCGGCGGATTGGTTGAATCAGTAATATGTGTAGTCTAGCAAACCTTGCTCTTGGCAGCCGATTATCAACTGACTCGGAACGGCAGATATCTACTCTATCCGCAGAAAGACGAAGGATGCCTGGCGTTCCCAGAGGAAACAACTGCCTAGATGCCAGTCGGCCATCGCGGTGGGACCTTCCTTGATGCAAACTCATCATCATATATATCTCCAAGCGGCCACTGCAAGTGCTTTGGAGGGCTAATCGTCAAGATCTTCTCGCAACAATAGCAATCCTGAGGGTTCCCTGGAGTCCTGCCTTCCCCGCTGCCTCCACCTGAACTCCGTCATCCCTTTTGCCTTCCATCAAGATTCCTCCCGACCGACGTGCTTACTTCGCGATATCTACTGCCGATTTCTCATCTTCTCGCTCTGCATGCACATGTGATGCAGAGGCATCATGCGGATCGTTGATCACACGGCACGTCGTAGCTGTCGGCCATGGAACCCCGACTTGCAGCTCGATGGTTACACCTGACCAACCGCAAGTCTTGGCTCGCCGCCATGCCATCCAGTTCCCCGCATGCCTGCCTACAGGTTTCCAGGTTCCAGATTTGCGGGTCTCTTCTGGATCGTATACACGTATAGAGGGCCTTGATACGTTACCATTGTGACGGGTATTGATTAACAGTTCGTGGGAGGGGCTTGTATACCCGGTGGTATGTACATAGGTACACTGAGATAGATACATAATGTAGATTTATAGGGCAACCGGTTGTCGCCACAATCGGCGACCGACCTGCCCGTCAAATGCAGAGTAATGAGCGGTCAATGACCGTCACAGGACTCACCCTGTCTGTGATATCATGATGGAACATCTCGCTGCAGCGTGAACCGAGTGCTGTAGTACTCCAGGCCCGCACACTTGGTCTATAAAAGGGGTTGTAGTATTAGGAGAAGGAGCGATGGCCCCAAGACCACTGCTGTGGTCACGGATTCACGCCCCGGCCTGTTGTATATCCCCATAGGAACTCTTTCCTGGAAGCCAGGGAAGTCACATCCTGGCCTTTTCAACTGTCCCGCCTCTATCGTGGCTGTTTTCAAGCCACTCATTGACCACCAAGTCCCTTGTTACATGTAGCACTTCGTACTATCCTGAGGTTTCGAACAGCGATCATGGCGGTCTCAATATCTGCTCTTTCTTTCGAACACCACCGGCAGGCATTTGGGATCGCGGAGACGACGCCTCGTGTGTCTTGGCGGTTTGAAGGAGATGCTGTCGATTGGGAACAGTCGGGGTACGACTTGGAGATCACGCGGGGGTCTGACGGCGTCCCGAAGCTATACAACATAGCCGAGTCGTCTGACTCTGTTTTGGTCCCGTGGCCTGACGATGCACTTTCCAGCGCAGAATCAGCGAAGGTGCGGGTACGATCGCATGGCAAAGATGGACAAGCATCGACAGAGTGGTCGGATTACTCATCTGTTGAGACTGGCCTGCTTGGCACTGATGACTGGCAGGGAGCAGTACCCATTGCGGCTGATAGAGCGACGGAACTGAATACATCAAAACACTCAGTTCAGTTCAGGAAGGATTTCGATGTTGATGCCGAGGTCGCATCAGCAAGGCTCTATATCACTGCTCTTGGGCTTTACATTGCTGAGCTCAATGGTGAGAGAGTTGGCGACCATCAACTTGCGCCCGGGTACATGTCTTATCAATTCAGGCATACCTACGATACGTATGACGTGACGGCACAGATCAAACAAGGAAGCAACGCGATCGGGGTCACCATCGGAGAGGGTTGGTGGGCAGGGCGATTTGGTCTCAACAGCCGACGAAACACCTGGGGGGATACGCTCGGCGTTCAAGCCTTGCTTGTTGTTACCCTCCAAGATGGTAGCACAGTCACAGTGAAGACTGACCCTGACTCCGAGTGGCGTGCCACCGCAGAAGGCCCAATCGTCTCTTCCGATATTTACGACGGTGAAGTTTATGACTTCTCTGCGGAAACCCCGGGTTGGTCGACCGGAAACTTCGACGACAGCAACTGGCTGCAAGTCAAAGAGCTACCTGCTGTGCAGGGCCGCCTCACCTCACCCGATGGCCCGCCGATGCGAAAGCTTATAGAGATAGAGCCGCAGAGCATCTCGACTACTGAGAGTGGAAAGACTGTTGTTGACTTTGGTCAGAACCTCGTCGGCTGGTTAAATATAACTGTTGCCGGCCCCGCAGGCACGAATATCACCTTCCGGCATGCCGAGGTGTTGTTGCTGAACGGAGACATCGCAACGGAGCCTCTCAGATCAGCCAAGCAGACCGACAGTGTGATTCTCGCCGGAAACTCTACCGTGTCCTGGGAGCCTCACTTCACTTACCACGGGTTCCGCTACGTTGAAGTGACAGGTTGGCCAACCGACACTACTCCGCTGGACGCATCAAGCATCAAAGCCGAGGTCGTCTTCAGTGACATGGAGAGGACAGGGTATTTCGAATCCTCGCATGACCTTCTCAACAAGTTCCATGAGAATGTCATCTGGAGCATGCGGGGAAACTTCCTGGGGGTACCAACTGACTGCCCACAACGAGATGAGCGCCTGGGCTGGACCGGCGACGCCCATGCCTTCGCACCTACTTCGAACTACCTTTATGGTGCTTCTGGGTTCTGGCGCGCCTGGTTGAGAGATCTTTGGTCAGAGACGAATGCTGACCCCGAGAAAGCTTCGCCGGAGTTCTCCCCCACAAACGATGTCGCAGTCGAAAGTGGCAGCATGCCCCGGCGGCCTGTGGCGGTATGGGGGGATGTAATTGTCGGCAGTCCTTGGGCGTTGTTCCAGACGACAGGCGACACTGTGATGCTAGAGGAACAATACGAGGGCGCAAGAACCTGGATCGATCAGGGTATCCCCCGGAACGACGTTGGTCTTTGGAATAGGTCAACGTGGCAATATGGGGACTGGCTCGACCCAAAGGCGCCCGAGGCTGAGGCAGATCGCGCAACCACGCACAAATTCCTCGTTGCGGATGCGTACCTCATACAAATGACGCGTCTTTTGTCAAATATGGGCACCGCGCTTGGCAAGACTGGTGATTCCGAGAAGTACGCGTCTGATCGCCTAGAGCTAGTTTCCGCTTTCCACGATGCCTGGATAGAGCCTTATGATCTGATTGCCAACGTCACTCAAACGGCACTCGCTCTCGGCATCCGTTTCGACATTTTCGATTCTGATACCCTCCCTCGCGCTGCTGAAACCCTCCACAGCATTATTGCTAACAACTCCTATCTTGTTGGCACGGGGTTTGCTGGTACCCAACAGCTTGGGTTCGCATTAACGTCGATCAACTCAACTTCTGCTTTCTACAACATGTTACTGCAGACACAAGTGCCTTCATGGTTGTATCAGGTGGTCAAAGGCGGTACCACAACGTGGGAGCGTTGGGACAGTCTTCTACCGAACGGAACCATCAACGGGAGCGGCATGACGAGCTTCAACCATTACGCATTCGGAAGCGTAGCGGATTGGATTCACCAGAAGATCGGAGGTCTTGCACCAGCTGTCCCTGGGTGGAAAGTGGTGCAAGTCGCGCCTGAGCCTGGCGGGGGGATTACAAATGCGGACGCGAGTTATCTGAGCCCATACGGGAAAGTCAGCGCCAGTTGGAAGGTAGGGCCTGATGGGAAGGGATTTGACCTGGAGGTCGTAGTACCTCCAAATTCACAGGCAGAAGTGGTGCTTCCGGGTAGTAAGACGACAGAAACAGTGGGGAGTGGGACACATAGCTTTCAGGATGCTACTTTTGAGATGCCAGCCTAGTTGAAGCATACGGCCGGGATTGGCAGGCCGGACTGAGATCGCTTTACTTATATTTCCTAAAACTCTCATTAATGGAATATCACACCCTAAAGTTCCTTCTCCGTTTTCTTATGAGATCAGATATTCGCACCCACCAAAACGGAGGGTACACCCATGCCCCAAGGGATGATCTCCTATAGGACAACCATCTATAGTATACCCTCTTATACTATGTATCTTATATTCCCAGGTCTTATTAGCGGTGTCTTTTACCTATCTACCTACCGTTTTGGTAAGTGTGATTCTCCGATCTATTTTTCAATATATATCTCCATCATAAAAGTTTCTGAACGTGGATAAGATTTCAATTCTCCTTTTCTCAACTTTGGGGGTGTTTGTTGTTACTTTAAATACACCGTGGCTGTTGCTCTGAACTGTTTAGAATCGTCCGGTCCGGCTGCACCTAACGTAGCCTGGAATGCCGTGTTGCGTATTCATCGAAGCAATTGGCTATGATATCATCTGCCCCGCTATGATAGCTCTCTCCGCCCTCAAGCACAATGACAAAAGAAGTACCGTCTGTGATGTTCAATGCTAGGTCCTGTGATTTTGTCTCAGTAAATTCCACAAATGTATCGGCGGAACAGACCAGCCTCACCTTGACTCCGTTACCGTTCTGTATCAGGTTTTCCAGACCAGCGTAGTAGCCCCGAAGATCTCCCACACAACTGCCTTCTTGCAGCTCAGCGACGTAGGATCCGCCAAATCCCCACCAAAGACGCTTGATTTCCTTCGTGGAGAGGTTGAAATCTGTATTGGGTGGACATTGGAGTGATTTCATCCCAGCAACGCTGATGAAGTAGCTCCCCTCCGGCCCCAGGGAGATACAGTCTGGACACCGTGTGTTCTGCCCTTTACCAAGAAATGAAAACAGTTGAGGGTACTGTGCTCTGATTGCGCCATGGTCTGTTTCAGATTCGATGTTAATCAGTAGACTACATAATATGGCTGTGTGCAGAGGTCGGTGCAAGCATGGGTGCGCTTCGGGAAAGCCTTGGGAAACTCACAATAGCATCGAGGGAATATATTGCCTTCATGGTAGTGTGTAAAGTATGACAGTCCTTCCCCAAGGACTATGTGCTTGATAGTGATTCTGACTGAAGAGGACCTCTCCAGGTGAACCAAACTGTCTCTTGTCCAATCTGGCAGGTAGCTTTTCCAGGGAGAAAAGAAAGTCGTCAGCTCCCGGGGTTACGATTAATGAGTAATAGAAATGGGGAAGGACTCACGACTTTGTGTAGGCTGGCCCGATGAATGAGCAATGGCGACCCCTCAGGCTGAGACTGAGACCCCGGCTTGATTTGAAGTTCGAGTGGCTTTTGAGCAACGCGAGATTCGTCAGACCGTTGGGCCCGACGGGACTCTCCGAGCCTGCACTTTGCAACGTGTCGATCTCTGCGTTAATTTCAGCCCTGACGTTGTACTGAGTTGAGAGCCTCCTCATTCGATCCTCCTCCAACTCGGTAACCATTTGGTCATATCTCGCCCTGACCATCTCTTCCATGTCGGCGGACAGCACCTCGCGATTCCGAAGGAGGTCCCCCTCCTGCTGCTTCATATCAGCCAAAATCTCTTCCATTTCTTGTTGACGTCTGTTGTCTCTCTCCAGGATGGCTTCCCTAGCGCTCTGTTGGTACTCTTTCAGGGCTTGGCTGAGACGAAGGCGCTCTTTTTTAAGGCTAGCACGGACGGCCTCGCCAGCTTTGGTGTCCTCCAGCAACTTATTCTCATCTGCCATCTCCTCCTGGATTTTGAGTACCACGTGTTCAGGTGCCTTCTGCTTTTCGAAAGGTAGGAACATCTCAAGCAGTCTTTTGGCAGACTCCGCATCGTTTGTATGCCTTTCAATCCTGCTTCCTCTCTCCCACATCCAACCCCAGAAGTCAATTGTATTTCGCAGCTCGTCCTCTCTTGCTACCCCTTGTTCCTGTGTTTTGAGGTTTTCCCACATAGTGGTTACCAGGACGACTTTGTGCAATGCATTTTCTCCGCAAAGTTTATTGAACATGATGAGATTCTTTCTGGCGGAGCCCTGGATTCGCACGTCCGTGATTCGATGGAGATAAAGAATGCCGTGCAATCTAATGCCTTGGGAGTAAGTGAATGCGAGCCAGTCTGCCAGATGTCTCAGCACGTCGGCATCTGTCATGTTCGTATCGTCGAATCCGGGTGTGTCGACCAGGTAAATCGTTGTGTTCTCTGAATGGGCATATCGGTACACAGCGCAATCACGGGTACCTTGGCGTGGTTCGAGACTCATCAGTACAATGACAATTAAGAGAGATTTGGCAGAGTGATTGGTACGAACAGGATGAAAGAGCTTGCCCTATTCTAGGACCTGCCCCTGCAGGCACTAGATGCGAAATCAGTGTGCTTTTGCCAGCACCTGTCACTCCCATCACTGCGATGAAAATGTCGGTGTCACATGGTTCTTGGCCGTTGCGAAACTCGGACAAATCTACCTGAGCAGGAGGATCCGGCTGCGGGAGCTCGTCGATCTCGATCATCATGAAAGATTTGGGGATGTACAGAGCATCTGCATCAGTGGACATAAGAGAGTGCAACTGTACACAAAGAGTCGTATGTCAAGACGTGGACGGACCACTGAATTTGTGGGTCAACCTACAGTCTCTTCGTATCTGCCGCTACAAGAACATGAGCCACAGGGCGTCATGAATAGAACGTGGGATCCTTTGGAAGTTCAAGTTGAGGGTGAGAAAGCCAGCTGCCAGCATCGCTGACATCATGAGTCCTCCTTTAGGAGGGTCACACAGAGAGGTGCAAGCCTCACGGCTGCCTCAGAAAGCGCTGTCGTTGGGCAGAGATGGTTACGTTGAAACATGCGGGAATACCAAAGCTCTAGCTGATAGTTCGCGAAAGGACCATTTCATGTAGTGTACATTTTGAAGGACCCCGCCTGACCTTCAGCTCAATTCCCCGCCAGGATTATTGGCGGAGGCCTTTTGATCAGTGTGTGTCTCGGTTTAGTCAAGGGAACACAGAAATGTATAATGTAATGCAGTGCGAGTGTGACTGCTTTTCCTTTTAGTGAAGTTTAATTACAGCCGTTTTCTTACCGAGATGGCTGAGGGAGTCTGGCCTCGAATGGCCAGCTACACGGGGCAGGCCCTGTCAACAGACTCAGATTCGCCTGTTTGTAGGCCACGACACTCACCGAGCGATCTTTAGCGCCTTACCAACGATGATCCTACATAGTTTGTATCTTCAGAAGCAGTAATGTCGTCGGAGATTGACTGATGTGGCTTGACTTGCGTAACCGCAAGGTCTCGATCCCAGTGGATGAATACCCACAGAGAGTTCGAAGGACACATTGAGGTGGGGGCTAATAGTGAGTCAGACAACAAGCACGTTGAGGTCATACACATTTACATGGCTGGGGCTAGAAGGAAGGTGGTGACGGCCTGGGCGCTTGTATCTGCTTCGACCTTGAAAAGGTTAAGAACTAGTTTTCTTGGATGAATGTTGGCAAGGGTGCTGAGGAGGCCCGCCACTCGATAGTCTCGTCCTGAACCGCTCTGGATTTAAGCTAGACTTTCCACCGATTCAGTCCTCTCTTCATCTATTTATATCAAGTCGAGTTCCATGTTCATCGATATGGCTTGGGGCATTGCCTCTTTTCTCTAAAAAAGAAATGAAATTAAAATAAATGAAAGCAAAAGAACCCAAACCCTTGCCCAGCAGGTCAAGTATGCCCTGCCTTAGATATTCTCCAGTGCAGTGATGACTAAATTTGGCCTGGTGCAGTGGATATGATATCATCATTGCCGTCAGGGGGGTCACAGGCACAGAGAAAGCATCCTGGTTATTACTAGGTAAGACAATGATTGGGGAAGCTTCCAAACTCCTTGCTGTTATTGGCCACCGATTTCACACTTGTAACATCAAGTCACTTGCTCTGTACAGCTCAGGAAAATGAATGTCTGTTTCACTGGGACTAGAAATGAAACCACGTCTTTAAGGGCCACTACCGGGTTTTCCTTGGCCATGTGTGCGACCACCTGGCTTGGCACGAGCGAGTTGCCCATGGCAGGCCCATTCTGTTAGCTAGCTCGGGCTATCCTCCACAGCGCGCTTTGACGTCCGATTTGCCGGTGAAAAAAGTTCCTTCACTACGACGGGCCTCGTCACTCCCAATCATACGGGATACTGACCAACACCAACTCAGTATTATGTTTGATTCAAAGCATATCTCCAAAATATAATAATTGCTAATTGCTTCAATCTGTAGTCCTTACATTCATTATGGGCCCATATGTAGTGAAGGGAAAGAGGGGCTGGGATGTATTTGTTTGAGGAAAAGAATGAAACGGAAAATACGATCCCCAAGCTCCCTCTCACAGAAGGAAGTGCCCAGCCACTCAAACCACCTGGCAAAAGAGAAAATAGCAGAGTGAGGATCCGACATATCTTTCACCCCTAAACAGACGTCTCAGCCCGCACCTCGGCGCTGTTGATGAAGTTGCACCTTTGAAACAGCTTTTCCCAAGCGACGGCTTTCTCGGCCTCTGTTTTCGCACCTTGAACCTCGTCTGAATCTTGTCGTACCGTCGGCTGATTGTCTCCATATGGACCGCCAAACAGTTGCAAGGAGAGACTGCTCGGTAAATTGTCCTGCATGCACGTAACGTCCTCCGACGTCTCGGTGAAAGCCGGCGACCACTCCTTGTCGGGTTCTGCTGAAGTTACGAACTTCAGAATCCTCTGACTGATGGCGGCCGACAACGCCAGCTGGTCCGCTGAGTTTTCGGCGCCGCCGCCGAGGCTCTGGCTATTCAACACGTACGGTATGTCACTCAGATGAGCGACCTTCCACATCGGCACGCCCATAAAAGCATAGGATGGCGAGAACCGTGTAGCGTTTTGCTCATAGAGGCGTATATTGTAAGAGTTGTGTCGCCCATACTGCCATGCAAAGTCCAAGACAGGACATGCAAACCAAAGGTCACGGTTGATCTGTGCAGCACGATAATACTGTGGCGAAGCCCCTTGATCCTTGGCCATGAAATCAAAATCTGAGACAGGGTAAAGCTCCAAAAGCTTCTCAAGGGTGGACTCAGACAAATTCAGCCAGATGGTCAAGCTGCTGACCACATCATCGTCTGTCGTGGCTGTTGGGGGTGCGTACCATGCGCCGTCGTTGGCGACCCACGAAGCAATCACAGGGATATTCTTGACAACCCTGCCTTCCCGAACGAGTCGGGAGGGCTGATCAGGGATGAAGTCACCGTCGTACGTAGGGAAGAAGAATCCTTCACCGAACGGGGGCCGCGCCGCTCGCATGGCACTGACGGAGAGATTGGTCAAAACGTCAAAGGGGGCTTCCCTGAGGCATTGAAGAACCGCTTCCGTCTGGGTATCTGCCCCATCCTTAACGCATCCCACTTTTTGCGCAATCGTGGCCGTATTATCCGCCACGAGGCTCGACATCGTGTTGAAATTCAGCCCGGGCGCGCCGGACATCATCACGGCCTTCTGGAACGGCACACCTGCAGCACCGCCGAACGCGGTCATCTGCAAGCCGATGTCACTTCCACCCACGCTCTGACCAATAGCTGTTACCTGGGTAGGGTCCCCTCCGAATGATTCGATGCGATTCTGTACCCACTCCAGGGCCGCCCGTTGGTCCCGCAACCCCGCGTTCGTCTGACCGGCTTTGATCATTGCCTGACTTGTGGCGAAGCCGAAGAAGCCGAGCCGATAATTGATAGCAACAAAGATCAGCGGTTGTCTGTCCAGACCAGCCTGACGAAGGAGGCCGTCCGGTTCGTACAAGATATCCTCGCCCGAACCCAGGGCGTGCCCACCACCGTGGATCCATACCGCGACAGGGAGCTTGGATTTGGAGCTTGTGCCGCTCAGCCTTGCGATGCGAAGGCTTAGGCAGTTCTCGCTGATGTTGCTAACGCGCGAGGTGAACGGAAGCACGTCGCCGGTGCCCTGAGGACACCATGCGCCTGGCGTCGTGGCATCAATAACGGAGCCTCGGGATGGCGTCACGGGAACTGGCGGCGCGAAGCGGTTCAGTCCGGAGGTGTCTTGGGCGTAGAAGATGCCGTGAAAATGTTCCACTGCCAATTCAGCGGACCGAGTGCCGACATATTTGATGTCGAGTCTCGAATCTGTCACTACTGGTGCCGGGACGAGACTTGCAGGTATGTAAGGGGCAAGGGTAAGCAAGATGACTTGTGTGGGACCGAGAGATATGGCGGCTAATCCAACGATAACGGCCCCAAGGCCAAGGAGCGTGATTTGGAGGGCCCTAGCCATAACGATGAGTTTCGTCTTGGACTGGTTTTTAAAAGAGAGCAGTAGAATACTGCGCCTAGAGCTGCTCCTAGGATGCTCCAAGCTCTAGAGTGGACGAAGGGACGAGGGGGAGATATCACAGTGTGCTTACTGTTACTAGACCTTGACTTACGTTATATCGGGGCCACCCCACCGATGGGTCCGCTGCACAGCACCAACATACGTTGTGCAGACATTGCTTGAGGTCATGGACCCTTGTAGGACTTGTGTACCTGGGCAGGCAAATCTGAAAATCATTGGCCAACCTTGTTCTATAGGTCTACTATTCCCATGAATAATATGGAGTTGTAGTCCCAAAAGACGCCTTGCAGGCAAGCACTTGGCCTTTTCTTGGCAGGCGGCCTCGTGCCGCTGAAAGCGGTTCTCATCCTTGGACAGCGAAATACAAGTAGTGGGAGCAGTCGCTAGGATATGATTGGTGGTAGAGAAACAACAACACTTTATGCAGTCTAGATCTAGATCCTGTCTATAAATACAAAGCCCCAATCATTTCTGCCCCGCTTTCAGCAACCGCGTAAACCGTGGTCAAAATGTTGCCTCGAGGTATTATGGGAAAAATGCTGGCGTCACAGATCCGCAGATTGCTCGTTCCATGCACTCGAAGTTCTCCATCAACGACACCTCCGAGTTCAGTTGTTGCCATTGCACAGGTTCCGCATGGATGATAGTTGGTCGCTCCATATTTACTGATTGCTTCCTTTGCTTCTTCCGGAGTCCTTGGGGCGTGGTTAAACTCAGCTGGAAGACGGTTGCCGCTTGGCTTGAGTATGGGCGCATACGTCGGCTGTTCAAGGAGTCGCTCAATCTGAACAGCGTGCCGAGCCAGTATCTCCGCATCCAATGGATGAGAGAGATATTTGCAGTCGATAATCGGGGGTTGGTACGGGTCTGCAATACGAATGTGCGAGGATCCGCGACTAAATGGGTGTGACAACATAGCCACGACTGTCATGTAGTTACCCGGAGCTTTGCTCCCAACGGGTGTGTATCTCTGGATGCAGGTCATGAACACTGTGGCGCTTGCTTCTTTGTCATCCAAGATCATTCTCCTAACGAAGTCGTGGTGCAATTGAATTTTGGGATCACCCGCCTGGGGATGCTCTTCCAATAGCCGTCGGAGGTCTGCTTCATCGGCTGTCGTGTCGAATAGTTGAAGCGGCCAGTACGCAAAGCTGTAGGCGGCCCCTTCCGAAAGCGGCCCTGTTCGAGATCGCTCATATTTCTCCGTTCGAGTCCTCGCAACTGTTGGATCCCTGACGAAATCGTCCAATGTGTCGATCTCAGAGTTGACTTCAACGCTTGGTCCGTAATTTAGGTGATCCTGGAGATTCTCTAGGTATCTTCGTCAGACGTATCTCCCTTAGGCTTGATTTGGGTTCTTACCGCCAACTCCTGGAAGGTCCAGAAGACACTGGACGGACGCACTCTCAAGAACGGCTTTGTTTCCAATGCCTGAGAGCTCCAGAATTTGTGGACTACCGAAGGCTCCTGCGCACAGGACAACCTCCTTACTCGCCCGGACAGAAAACGTAACACCTCCTTTCTCATACGTTACTCCAACTGCCTGTAGTGGTATCACACCGCCAGAGTCACTCTCTCGGAAATCGACTCGCTTTACTGTTGCGCCCGTCTCAACGGTGAGATTGCTTCGCCCGATCGCTGACTCTAGAAATGAGTTGCCGGCATGACTCCTTTCACCTCTCATAGCACGAGCATCAATAGCATTCGTGGTAGTGATTCCTCCTATTGCCCGACCAGACATTCCATCATGATCAGAAAAGGCATTCAGGGAGTGGAAGACGTCTTCCCATGCACTTTGAAGGATGTTCATGTCCCTCGGGTATGATGCTTGGATCTGTCCGGACGAGTCTATCTGAGACGTCGAGACACCTTTCCCGGTTACGACTGGAACTTGGACTGTCTGAAAAGTCTTGTAAAAAGGCTCTATCCGGTCCCAAGACCAACGCTGATCTCCTGAGATCTCAGCCCATGCATCGTGCATCGCCCGGTTGGGATACACTAGACTGTGCGAATTGATCGCACTGCTTCCACCGATCATCCGCCCGCGGGTGTGTTCGACGACTCGGCCGTTGAGGCCGACTTGCGGGACGGTCTGAAAGTTCCAGTCATAGTTTGGGTCTTTGAACATGCGACGACTGGTGAGCGGCGTGGAAACCTTAGGGTCCGCGTTGTTATTCGGGCCCGCTTCGAGGAGAAGGATGTTCAGGTGACTGATCGATGATAGCCGGGAGGCTAACACACAGCCAGCCGTGCCACCGCCCACGATGATGATATCAAATGACCTGGTTGGGTCAGCGTCTGAGATTACAGGCTCAGCCATGTTTCTTGAAATCTGGGAGTGAGCCTCAACACTACTAGCACTTTAGCTTATAGAGAAAGCAAGGTCGTCAGGATGTGTTTGAAGTTGATATGACAGAGAACATTTGAACCGCGTAAGCCGGATTTATAGCAGTCCGGCGGAGGTTCACAACATTCTAGCCATCAAGAGAGGCTCTGTCAGCACGATGTTTATCACTGACTGTGTAGAGCAACGCCGAAGGATCTGTGGTCGTGTCATAGACAAGGATTATCGAGGATGCCGTTTGGAAAGCTAGGCCAAGTACGGAAGGAGACTGCCAGCAGAAGGTCTGGGTATATCCTAGCTAGCGAGATCCTACGCGTGTCCGGACAATCTACCACAAATAGAGAGAAGTGAGAAGTTAGAGGCATTGTATCTGAAATTTATCGGGGTCTTTCTAATACCAACTGTTCAGCTGCAACTTCAACACCTATTGTGATACTTTTGTGATAAGCGCGTGGTCAGCAGGGCAGCAGAACGATTACTGTTGAAGGCCAGGAAGACATTAAGTGGACGTCGACAGCGAGAACAGGATATACCGGTGATCCAGCGCCCGCGAAGTGCTTCCCTAGGTAGCCAAAGAGGAAAAGGGGTTCCTGAGCCTCCAGACTACCCTGAGACGGGGGTCAAGCCGTCGGAGGCTTAGCCACTACGATTGCCCCTAATCCCCGCCGCACTAGAGTAGATAAACTTCAACTACATCCCAAATTAGCTTAGCTGAATGGTGTGATTGGATACAATGGGTAAAGTATACATGCCTGTCTGCCTGTCTCCCTTGACACAGCGGAACGGCATTCATAATGGCACGGTGGTGGCTTGAGCGGGATACAGGGTCCAATGTCCTTTTCGACCACATCTACTGCCCGTAATGTAAACAGAACGTACCTGAGAGTGCTATGCGTCTGTCTCATAGCATCGGAGGACTTGGAGGTTCCCTCTACGCCACAACCCCGAAGCAGGCTTGCAGGATATATAATTCAGGCATGATTGGGTCCGTAAGAACCGCGTCACTACTAGTAGAACGAATTGCGGGCGATAGAGGTATGGGCTATGATTGAAAATGGATGACGAGATATTCTAAGATCCTAACGTGACTTCCATGATATTCTGTGATATCTGGGGAGAGGACAGATACACAAGAGCCAAGTGGAGAAGTCAGAGGAAGGAAGTTACGTGCAGTAAAATCAGAAACAAAACTTTGAACATCAAGGCCTCGATTTGAAACCGGCAGTGAAGGCAAGTGTTCTGAAAAGAGAACTCTCCAATATCCTTCTTTGGATAGGCCTTTGTGCACCAACTCCTTTAAGTTGACGGGGCGAGACGTCAACCGTCTACTCGCACTTCCACCAGTGGATTTCACCTCCCTCAAACGTCTTCTGGAACCTCGTGTTGGCGTAGAACATGCCAAGGTCGTCGAAGGCAGCGCGTCCCCGCGCGAAAGCTCGGCAGCCCCAGAACCGGTCGTGGGGGTCATTCGTTAGAATCACGGTTGCCTCGGTATAGAAAACGGGCAGGACGTTGTCGGGCAGCACGACCAACTCGTCAAGTACAAGCTCATGCTCGTACCTGTCTCCCTCCTCGTTGGTGAAGATCACGGTACCCTGTACCACGTCCTCGTTTTGACGGGCTTCGGTCTGCTTCTCTGCGCGCTCGTTCACCACAACATCTCGGCCAAAGTCGTCATAGCAAGTGATTTGGCCGATGAAGGGCTGTTGACCCTCGGGGAACCGCAATGATCCTGGACCGGTCAGGTTTCCGACAGGCTGCAAGGCACGGTCGAACAATTGACAGTGGTAGGCGAGCTCAGGGATGCAGATCTCCGCACAGCCAGTTGAGGCGACACTGACTGTAAAGTCGAAGTTGACCGCACGAGGCTGGCCATCGGCATTTAGTCTGATCGTCTCAGTGACCTCCAGAGGGTGGTTGGTCAACTGGACCATAAGGCCTCCCTCTCCCTCGTCCTGGCGCTTCTCCTCGGCCGCAGCGGGGAGTCCAGGTGCACAGGAAACGGCAGTGATTGTTGCGAAAGCATCGAAGATGAACTTCGTCTCACCAGGGCCGACCTCGATCTGGGTATTCTCGTTCTGGCCGTACAGCGTACAATGGAAGCCGATCCTGCATCCGCCGTCGCACTCAGCGTTAACAATATCGCTACCGAAAGGCGGGTCCACGGGGACAGGGACGTCATCTAGGGGGACATTATCCAGTGTCTTGATAACATCGAGGAGGCTATGCTTGAGCTGGACGTTTATAGTTGCACCTTGGCGAGATTCAGCCGGGGCCGCGGCTACAAGCCCAAGTGCCAGGGCGGAAGTAAAGAGATACTGAGAAAGCATCTTGACAGGTACTTATTATTCCGTAAAATGTAAGAGCAGAATTATGTGGTTAGTTCGAGAAATTCGGTTTATTTGTTGCTTGCCTTGCAAGATGCCCTGATATCCTCGCAACATCTACGAAGGGGGCATGTCTCCTTTTTATACATGAAGCCTAGCAGCTGAGTTCATCCCCCTGCTGCTGACCTGGGATTTCTGACTCTCAAATGCTAGCAACCACCGAATCTGGAATGATCTAAAGACCAATTCCTTCTGCGACAATGCTCGTATTAACCCAGGTAAGCTTAGATCATCCTTTGTGGCTCAAACCACGCCAAGCCTGTTCGTTTACCAATGCGACGGCTGGATTCCTGAAATCCTTTGTGATTCTGCGAGGACGTTGAGAGCGTGACCGGTAAATAGCGCTTTCTCATCCTCGACGAGCTGCTAACGATGTCATTTCAAATCCCAAACGAAGCATCGTTGAGGTGCATTCTCGAAGCTAAAACGCGGCCGTCTGGTCCGCTCAGCTTCCTGCGGAAAATTATTTCTCTTTCAAGAGGCGCATCAATCAGCTGCTGGCATCCACGGGTGCCGAGATGCGTAGGGCTGACAAGTAAGAGTATGGAGAATCACTTGAGAGACATATCACTTCCCGACAAGGCCGAATGCTGAGTGCAACAAATGATCCCCGTTCTCCAAAAGATCTCCTGACAGAAATAGAGAAACCTATCCTGGGAAACACCTCCGCAATCTCGGGTCATCTCTGGGGTGCAACGACACATGAAGTTCTACCTTGACGACCAATTCAATTTATATGTTATTAATCGATTACCGAGATTGACATGCCTCTGGTAGTAGCTCTTGATCTCAGTGAGTATAAGGGGAGTAGACCGCCGGGCTTTCGTAGTCGCCAGTATCGAATTTTCCGCCCCTTGACCCGAATTTTCACCGCGCCTGGGCATCATTCATCCTTCAGCTTACTTCCACGAAGTCTTGTGGGGCCCATCAGCGAATTTGGTCAAATTTACCGAACTCCGCGTTATTGAGTTACGTAAAACGTCATTGTGTCAGATGATTCCGATATCTGGGCTGAAGGTCTATGCATTGACACACAATGCGATCTATTGACGACTACATGGGTCGAGGAGCGAGGCCACTGATTTCCTAGATTGTGCACTTTTCCTGGCGTCCTCGAGGTTCAGTGTGACTGCCTTCATGATCATCAATACTTGATGTGATTGGAATTCTGGCTCTGAGATGAGATGTAAGCTGACAGACAAGAATTGATTTGAATTTTCGGAAAAGGTCCAATGATAAGAACATCTTTGGTAGCACAGGCCCACTTACCAGCTCCAGGGGTGCGCGGCATTGATAGTACACCGAGGTATTCTAGCTGAAACTGTGAGAACGGTCTCATACTAGTGACATATTAGAAAGAAGCAGACGAGTTGCATTTGGTCTAATTGAGAGGCTTCTGTGTAGGACAAAGGGAAGCGCTGTGCCAGTGGTCTCGCCGGTCAGACCTGGAAAAGATTAGACGACTTGGCGACTTCGCTTCTCCGTGACCGCGGCGGCCGCGCTGTCGGTGCCGCCAATCCCAAGGAATCGTCTTGATCGATCAAGATTCCAAACACAGCCAACTTATCCTTCTCATCTTGAGGCTTGTACACATGTCAAACATGGCATGAAGAAGAATTATTGATGTATAATTCCCACTTCGTTTGGTGCAAAGATAACAGTATCGGTGAATACCCTCTATAAAGGACACATTCTACAGACTTCTGTGGGCCCTTACAGAGCCTGCTCGGTGTATTTGTTCCTATGGTAGAAGGATTCACCCGCCAAGCTAATAGTAAGAAAACAGGCACGTGGCTTATGAGAAGAATGGCTCGATATGTAGCACAAAACATAAGATCAGCTTCGAGTCATCATATTCTTTAGTAGTATGCGCATGGTAGATCGCCGAGCTCGGCTCGGCTTCCGATTGGATCCACCCTACCTAGGTATCGAGAACAGATGGCCTCTGGTACAAGGGCTCGCATGGATAGAAGCAGAGAACAGGCGCACTAAAATGTCAGCAGCCGTACTAGCCGAAGGAGGATATCCAAGGGTTGCTTCTAGGGACTGTATTGTTGAGCAGCGAATGGAGGTAACTAAGGCCTTGCAGGTCAGCCTCTAACACCTTATAAGAAAGAGATCAGATATTCGCACCCGTAAGAACGGAGGGTGCACCCATATTAGGGAACTCAGAGATCAAAGTACTCGGGTTAGCAGTAATACACAGGTGATAATCTCATAGGTTTTTACTATGGGATAATATCCCACAGGATATTTTTCATACTATATAGGACAATTAAGATTAGGGTAACACTAAACTGTTTATATTCTAGGAGGTTAACCCCTAAGAGGTTGTCCTAAAGGAGGTTGTCCTATAGGAGCTCTAAAGGTTGTCCTAGAAGAAGTTATCCTAGAAGAAGTTGTCCTAGAAGAAGATGTCCTATGTGAGGTCATACTATGGGGCTCTCTGGTATACCCTCTGCTTTTTCTGGGTGTGAGTCTCCGATCTCTTCAAAATTGGGAACCCTACATCGGCATGTCCTTCCAAGCTGCGTTATGGATTTGGGGCTGACGACCACCAGCGCTCAGCTAAGACCTCAAGTCTTGAAATATCTAAGTGCAAGTCTATTCTTACACTTTTATTAGCATCTTTTTGAAGAAACAACGACGCTCTGTCTTTGAGCGTTCAGCACTGGACGAAGGGACAGCACGCATTTGGGATGTACACGGTTTAAGAACGAAACCGCTTAGAGAGCATTTTTGAGGACAGCAACAAAAAAGAAACCAGTTAACAGAAATGTAGAATGGAATAAGATTGACAGCCGCTGCTCTATGTTGAGCCAAATTTTCTTCCGTCAGGAAGACATATTCCTATTGCTCAACGATGTAAAGCGTGCTTTGGGTGGTCGATGTGGGTCTCGTGCTGATGTTGCTGCCATCATGCTTGCAATGCGGGTGTATCAGTAAGGTACAACCACCAACTTTGCCAAACTTTTATGTGAAAACCCTTGATTAATCCACCTATTTTCGCTCCAAAGTCGGTAGGTGCCATTCATTGTGGATGAGACCACATGTATGCACATCTGCCCTTCTCCCGCCCCCGCCCCCCACCCGACATCAGGACCCCCTGATGCTTACCATATTTCGCCTAGCCTTCATAAGGTACCATGTACTCCGTTCCTCTCAATCCTTCCACTTCCACGAAGCTTCAAGCCCTCACTTTCCACCATGACAAGAGCAGTACTTCTCACCGGGGTACTTCGGGCAGGGGCAAAACTCGGGCCACTGATACCGGCATGAGTGATCAGCACAGAAGTCTGAGTAGGAGGCTTTGCTCTTAATCCGTATACATCCCGAAGGCGTACGGTCCCTTCACACAGTGGTAAACGCTCAAGTCTGAGTAGATCCTGCCTCCGTCAATCTCTCTCGCGCAATGAGACTTGCGACACCCCTGAACCTAACAGGGACGGTCGTCCACCACATGCTGATGAGTGCTGATGGTCTTGCTGATGAACAGGCCTCTGATGCACTTGGTACGGGTGCTGCGGAGCGGAATTGTCTCGCTCGGTACACGGCCGAAGGTCTCTGCGTCACGGTGTGATACGGTGGGCGGAGCGTAGCCGCTTGGATCAGGCCCTATGGACTGAGTGATGGTATCTCGTCCGCTGTTATCGAAGTTGTTGCATCGGTTGTAGTTTGCGTGTGTCTGGGTCGTAATGTCCGTCGTGTGGTGGAGGCCACTGGCGACATGTTGTTTCTGGGTGTCTGCGTTGATTGTTCGGCAATTATCCGCCGCGCTGTATTTGTATTGCCAGTTGGTTACGACTGGTGAATGGCCTCTGAACATGCGCTGAGGTTGGTTGACAGGCTGGCAGGAGATACTGGGTCCGTGAGTGTTGGCAATTGATCGTGGACGATCGGAAGATCGGCATGAGACCTCGTGGCTCTGTTGAGGCATTCGATGATCTTCCCAGGCAACTGATTGGACTTTATATCCCCGCGTGGGTCCTGTGTGATCCTTTGGCATGTATTGAAGGCCTGTTGTGGGTGGCAGCGTAGCGGCGTCCTGAGCTGGCTGCAACGATTGCATTGGGTGGTGTGAAGTTATTTTCGGAGTGGATCCAAGTGTTTGATCACTGTGCGTATCAATGCCGTTCAAAGAAGTAGCTCCAGTGGTGGAAAAGCCGGAGGGAGATGAAGGCAGATTCGATAGCTAACTGTGTATGAATGGGGTGTTGGATGGTGCCCGACCAGACATTGTGTCTCGAGAAGCCCGAGATCGATCCGAGGACGGCACTAAGGACGCCATTCTTCGATTGTAGTTATGGTATTTCAAGGTCTAGATGAGAGAAATGAATGGTGAAGGCTTGAAGGAGACAATGATGGTCGACGCTGATTCTTCCGGGGTCTTCTTGCGTTTTTAAAGATGGCAAGTGGTGACCCAGGTGTTTAGTTGAAGATGGAAGGAAGCGAGAAAGAATAAAAACGCTGGAAGATCAAAATACTCAAGACAGGAACTTTATATTGCTGTCTCCGTGGGCTTGACGGCGGAGCCCAAAAAGTGAAGTGGGCTCTGCAATTCACTTGTCTTCTGCGAAGGTGAAATTCCAAAGAAGACCGGCTCGACAAACCAGAAGATGATCTACTACTTTAATTTGGGCATCCCAAGACATGAGATAACACGATAAATCTTGCTGTGAGGCTTGTCACCTGCAGCATTGTGTGGAGGAAGCAAGAGTAGGATTCGCAAATTACATACACTAGCCAAACAAGAAGAAGAAAAAGTAAAGAACTAAGAAATTCTACCAGGATCCATGCTAAAAGAGCCCAACAGCATCATTGAGGTTGTCCGAGAACCCCGTAATCGTGCGACAAAGCGAATCAAATATCCCCTCTGCGAAGTCTGCGTCTATAGCCCCGTCTCGAGCATAAAGCAAGCAGACCTCGGTGCTGTTTGCGTCTTGAGGCGTAGTGACGACACTGAAATCAGCAGTGTCCTCTTGTGACGCAATCGCGCCAACCTCGTACGAGTTTTTGCCGATTGTCAGAGAAGACGTCTGAGGCATGCTCTGGTGCTGAACAACAGTGGAGAAGCCGTTCACTCCGTTATCATCCCAGTCGGTGCACTTGTCGATGATCTCCTTGAAGCCGAGTGACTCATACGGCATATTTTCCACCTGCTGGTTCTGGATGTGTTGGAGGAGTTGTAGTACGGTCCAAGAGGGCTGGTGACAGACGCGTACGGGAACCACATTCAGACATGGGCCGATAATAGACTCGATACCTACGACGCTGCCTACGTTTCGACCACTGATGAGATGGCCAAAGACAACGTCCGTCTTTCCAGTGGCCTTGGCCAAGACTGCCGACCAAGCGGCTTTGATGACAGTCGCGGTGGTAATGTTGACAGACGCGAGCGAAGGTGTAGACACAACCGTCTTCAATACTTGAGTAGGAGACGTTTGTAGCGAGCTGCGTTGCCGCGAAATAATGCTTGTCGGAGTGGAATCCTCAAGCAGCGCTCTCCAGTACGTGTAATGGTCCAGAGTAATCGTGCCCAGCGCCCCGCGAATATAGTCCACATATGAAGGCTTGGGGAAGATGGGTTCACCCTCATAGCAAGACTTGAGTGATTCAAGGATTGCTGGGAAACAGACACCGTCATACTGAGCATGGGAAATCCTGATGAAAATTCGATGTCGTGATGACGACTTGTGTCGCGCCAGGATGAATTGAAGGGAAGGTTTCTCAGGCTGGGGAATTTCTTGTTGGTGAATGGACGCAAGCTCTGAGGTGAACTTCTCGATGTCGTCGACATCGTGGACAGCTAGGTGTGGCTGTAACTGGCGGAGTATAACCTGCAAGTATCTTCCCTGATGGGGCACGAAGACAGTGCGTAACACGTCATGGCAGGATACAACATTTGCGATGCTTTCTTGCAACAACGCGATATGCAGCGGACCTGTGGAATCCAGGTAGAAGTGATTCAGCATCCATCGTGACGCGAGCAGGCTGCCCGTGATCGCCTGGGTTTGGAAGTCGGTTGTTGGGAGGACATCAAGGATGCTGGCTCGAGATACGCCTGCAGTAGTGCATACGTGGTCTCGTACGAATTTCTCAGCCTCCTCTTGGCCAAGCATAGAAAAGGGCTGGTATGCTTCTTCATCTTCTGTGCCCAACTCTTTCTTTGACTCTGAGGAGGAAACTTGGTCAATCGTTGACTCCGTGTCGGAATCCTTGCACCATCGATCTAGGAGACAATCAAGCATTGACCCGAATCTGGGATTGTTGAAGATGTCGGCCACGGTGAGCTGAATTTTGAGGTCTCTGGCGTTGCCCACCATTGACATGGCGATAATGGAATCACCACCAAGCTCGAAAAAGCTATCCTCATGAGAGATTGAAGCACTGCCGAGACCGAGGGTGTCTCTCCACAATGACAATAGCTTCTGGTGAATAGTATCCTTACCACGTGTAAGTACACGAGATTTGGTGAGTGGCGAGAACAATGAAGCTCCGAGATCTGTCGAGGATCCGCTGCTGGCCGAGCTGTTGAATGTAGTGGCACGTTTCAAGCTCGATTCGTCATGCCGGAAGGTGGAGAGACCGACTTCATTCGTGTGCTTGTAGTCGTTGGTAAGTGACGGTGGGTGCTGGAAGAGCTGCAACTGCGACACAGCATCTTCACTACGATTGATGAAGTCGCTCAGCAGTGTGGACATAGTGAGAGAGAGATCTCGGGCTTGCGAATCTGACAGGACGTCTGTCCAGTACCGGAACACGATGCCTTCGTCGCCGCGAGCGGTGTTGGCATTAAGCGTAACGGCATATTCGCTTGGGTCAAACGCCTCCACTGACTCAAACATGAGGGCGTCTGGGTCTGAGTCGGTAGACGAATCGGCACTTTGGATGGATACGGCCGTGTTGAAGAATCCTCGTTTCGCCCGTCCCAATTGATGGCTAACGCGAGCTAGAGAAAAGTGTTGGTGCGGCAGACTAGAGAGGTAGTCCTGCTGGGCATCAAGGAAAAGTCTCTTGAGGAGCACGCTCCCAGCGAACCGAAAGCGAAAGACAAGCATGTTAATTAGAGGACCAACAATGTCATTAATGCCATTGATGCGTGCATCACGCCCAGAGGCAAGGTAGCCGAAGCTAACATCGTCAGATCTTGTGTAGCTTCGTAGTACGAGAGCCCATGCAACGACGATCATATTCGACAACGTCACTCCAATTTCGCGAGCGATCGCATGCAGATCGGAAAATCGGTCGAATTCGACCATGACAGAGCCTAGGTTGTGGCCAGCCGTAACATCGGGATTGAGCGTTGGAAATCCGGTGAACGGGGCACCAGACAGGTACGTAGACCAAAAGCCAAGGCTCGCATCAGTGGGCTGATTGGAAATATACTTGATGCATTCCTTGTAGGAGGGGGCGCTGGTCAGAGGCATGCTGCTGATGTATGCGTTCGATATGTCGCGCAAGATGATCGATGTCGAAGCACCATCTGTGACAGCATGGTTCAACTCAAGCTTCATGAACACTTTGCCTTGTGGTGTCTTGCAGATAGTTATTTGGTAAGGAAGCATGGGCTGATCATGGCGCTTATTGGTCTGGTGAAGCGACGTGAGATTCAATTTCGCCATGACATCGATTTCCCGACACTCAAGGATGGTGATTCCAGCCTCACGGGGTTTCAGGACGACCTGGTCGAACGAGCCGCCGAGATAGGTGCTCTCGAGAAAGATGGTCCGTAGAGCCGGGTGTCGCTCAATGACTCTGTAGCAAGCTTGTGATAGCTTCACAACATCAACAGCTGAGGCGCCGGCAGATGTTACTTCAGCGATGGTGTGGAACAGATACTGGGATGGATCGAGGAGCTGACTGAGAAGTATGCCTGTCTGCATTGGTGAACATGGATACATATCCTCAACCTCTTCGAAGCGAACGCGGGCCGCAGGAAGAGATTTAGTGACTAGCTCCTGTAGATCTTCATATCTGAGCGGCATGAGAGGGAAGTCGCTGAGCGTAGGAGTATAGGGGGCCTCGCTCAGCCTTGTTGCAATGTCAATGAGCACTTCCTCGCAGTTGAGTGCCCATTTCTCAATTCGGTCTTGGTGGAACATCTGCTTGTTGTACATGAGAACGAACTGTACGCCGCTGTCAAGAACTGATATCGAAACCTCAAACAAGGCTAGACGGCGAGTCTCGTGTGCGACGTCTCCAACGGCCGTCCTTTCTCCGTCATCCATTGGCACATCGAACGACCTGAACAGAGTCTCGCCCTGACTCGTCTGTTGAGTACGGCCGAGGAAGTTGACCAGAACTTCCATAAGTTCATGATTCTCCAGCTGGCGCTTACCCGACGCGGTCAGGTAGCGATGTGCAAAGTAAGGACGGCCGTTGCTTGAGACGCTGCGGCGCACGTCTTTGACCTTGCGAACGCAGTCAATGGTGTCATAGGGATCGAGATCGCATCGAGACAGGTGAACGGGAGAAAGTGAGGTGAACCATCCAACAGTTTGAGAGATATCGATGGCATCGTCCCAAGGCTCCCGGCCGTGACCTTCATTGAATAGCGTTGGCAGCTCGCGTTCTGTGAAGATATTACCGAACGATTTGAGAAGAGCCGAGATGAAAAGATCAAGGGATTCAGTCTTGAGCGCCGTGTTGGAGTCACCCAGCAGCAGGGAGACAATGTCAGGATCCGAGACGGTAAAGGTCTTTTCGAGAACATCTCCATAATTGTTAGCAGCACTTGACATGCCCCAGAAGTCAAAGTCGGCAGGTTGCACCTGGAATGGTAGTATGGTGTCTTTTTGTTTCTCAAGTGATCTGGCGTGTTCGATCTGCGCTTCATTCCAAGCCCGGAACGAGAAGGGCTTAGAGCTTGTCAGGTGGGTAGCCGCCATGAATTTCTCGAGGTCTTGGACGATATTGATCCAGGATACGACGTCGACGACCAAATGGTGGGCTATGAGTGACACCACGTGCGAGCCATCAGGCTGTTGAAAAATATCGACCACGAAAACGGGGCCGGAAATTCGGACACTCTTTTGACTGGCGGCGAGAAGTGGAATTATTTCAGGTCTTGCGTTGAGCTTGTGGAAGCGGAAACCATAAGAAGTTTCAATTTCTGAAGCAATCATCTGGACCCACTGTCCATTGGCAGACTTCTTGAATCGGGCGCGAAGCATTGGGTGTCTCTGGACCAGTGCGCGGAAAGCATTCTCATACCTGGAAACATCGAATGTGCCGTTGATCGACAGGAGTTGACTCTGATTGAATCGATCTCCGGAGTCTCTGTCGGCGCTGTTGTTGAAGAACATGTGCTGGATCGGCGAGAGCTCAAATTCGTCATTGGTTGGTTCTTCATATTCAGGGGCGTCATTCCGCATTTGTCGGTCTTCTCGTTCTATGAGCGTGGCTAGGTCACTGATTGATCTGCCTTTCATGACTTCCTGTATCGATAGTCTGATGGATTGTTCGCGGCAGCGTGTCACGACCTGAATCGCGGTGATGGAGTCGCCACCAAGCCCGATCAGGGAACGGTTCATGGGAACCCTGTCCTCAGCAACGTTGAGGACTGATGCCCATATCCGTCTGAGCTGCTGTCCAACCAGCGTCGCCTCGGACAAATCAACGTCATCGATGCTCTCTGAGCTGATGGCAAGCATACTCGTGTCCTCGTCCATGTACGCGAGCCATGTCTGAGCACTGGTCCTATCGAGCTTACCGGACAGCAAAAGAGGAATAGAATCAACCACAAACCAAGTGGATGGAACCATGTAAAGAGGAAGACTCTCGGATAGATGGTTTTGGAGACCTGAAATCTGAGTTCGGGCAAGACGCATCTCAGAAGCAGACGCTGGGATGAGTTCTGTCGATACAGTGCCTGGCTTCTCAGACGAATCATTCTCAAGAGAGACAATGGCCACCAAGCGGTCTTTGTGGAGTCCAGACTTGGGTAGAGTGACGATGGCCTGGCGGATGCGCTGGTCAGACTCAAGACGAGCTTCAATTTCGCCAAGCTCCATGCGCTGGCCATGAATCTTGACTTGGTGATCTTTGCGGCCTTTGTACTCCAAGGTACCATCATGATTATACTTGACAAGGTCACCTGTCTTGTAGAGGCGCAACATCTGTCGACTCCCCTCTTCGCTGACAAAATAGTCCATCCATGCAAGGTTACTGATAAATTTCTCGGCGGTTGTTGCACCGTCGTTGAGGTAGCCTCGTGCCACAATAGGGCCGCTGACGAGCAATTCACCCGTACATCCCACAGGCACGAGGATATTGTGATTCTGGGGGTCGACAACCCAGGTGCGGCAGCCATTCATGGCGCGTCCGATACTGGTGTGGTCCTTGTTGAGTGAGACGTCGGTGTTGGTAACGGCAAGGAACGTGCACTCCGCCGGCCCGTAGCCGTTCATCAGCTCGACCCTGTCTGACCAAGTGCTAATTGTCTCGGACGTCAGGGCCTCACCTCCGCAGACGAGAGTCTGCAGTGTTTTGAACTTCGAGGGATCCTGGATATTGGCCACCGAGGGTGTCAAGAAAGCCCACGTAGCTCCGAGGCTGTTCATAGCTCCTGGCAGATCTGTCATTCTCATATCCTCACTAGGAATACAGAGGCAGGCACCGCTGGTGAGGGCCATGAATGTCTCTGCCATTGCGATGTCGAATGCATAAGAAGTGAAGTGGAAGACACTAGACGCCGAAGTGAGGTTCAAACGGTGCGTGAAGCCCTTGGAGCTTGCAAAAAATGATCCATGTTCTATCACCACGCCTTTTGGCTTTCCAGTACTGCCGGATGTGTAAATGACGAATGCAGCATCATTATTTGCAACACTGGGCAGGTCCTGTGGGCCGATATCCTGAGGAGACGGATTGACAGTGAACAATTTGTGATTGACCAAGACGACGGTTTCAACAACGCCATTGAAGCGATCTTGATACTGGGGTGAACAGAGAGCCACACGGGCCTCGCAGTCGCGGGTGATTTCTGCGTGGCGAGCGGGGGGCTGTGCAGGATCCAGGGGAACGATGGCACCACCAGCGAGTATTACGGCGAGCATCGAAACCGTAGTCCAGACAGACTTATCCATACAGCACGGAACTAGTGTCTCAGCTCCGACTCCCTTCTCTATGAGTAGCTTCGCGAGGCGGCCGGCGTACTGGGCGAGGGCATCATAGGTGAGGTGACCGTCCCAAGCGCGGATGCTGGTAGCATTTGGCTGCGTGATAGCTGACCGCCAGAATAAACTGGAGATGCTTTCTTGAACAAGATCAAAGGTCCCCTGATTCCACTCTTTGATCATCTCGATATCTTCTTGGCCGTAGAGTCGAAGATCGGAGACCTTGCTAGTCGGCTTTCCCGACAGATGGATGAGCTGTTCTACCAGAGCTTCGAATTGATGAGCGATACGCTTCACTTGCCAGCTTTTCATCACTGCCTCATCGTGATGAATCACCAAGACCAAGTCATGGGCTTCGATAAAGCACTCGACCACCAGCGGGTACGTGAAGAAGTTTGACTGCTCGGGTCCGTCTTCCATTGGCTTCAACAAGCCCTGTTGAATCCTTGTTTCGCTGGCAGACTGGACAACCAACAGGTTCTTGAAGTCACAGGCCACTGCCACGGCGCCCCCTAGGCGCTTGATGTGTTGTAGACCAGAATGTTGGTGAGGAATCACGGCAGTTGCCTGACTATGAATTTTCTTCAATAGCTGGCCAACTGTCGCTTTTCGATCGATCTGAATCCTTGAAGGCACGGTGGTCAATGTTGGGCCAACGATATCTTCTACATGGTCAAGGTTAATGTCCCGCCCTGACAAAGTCTCGCCGAAGACAACGTCATCAGAGCCAGTTTGAGCTCCCAGGACAAGCGCCCAGGCTGCACGGACGACTGTTGATCTGGGTACGTCCACGCCCAGATTGTCTTTGCCGCAGTGAACAGTATGTCTCAGTGATGCAGTAGATGACCCAGCATCTGTTGTAGCGGACATTGTCGGGAAATGCGTTGCAGGAGAAGTTCCTTGGAAGCTTGACTTCCAGAACTCATTAGAGGCTTGTACATCGACGTCGGCCAGGTATTTGGCAAAGTTGGCAAATGGAACAGCCGGCTTGAGTCTTTCAGAGCCGTCTCCGTGGTAGAAATGCGAAACAAGGTCTATCACTGGAGGCATACTCCAAGCATCGTAAAGGGCATGGTGGACAGTCCACACTAGGTAGCGGGTGCCAGAATCAGCCGAGTGGACAATGGCGTATCTGGCTAGGACTCCACCATTGTGTTCCGGAACTGGCCTCATTTTGCCATTGGCGAGTTCCAGGCTGTTGTAATCTTCCCACTGAATTTCTTGAGACTCGAGGATGACCTGGTACGACTCGAGAGACTGGCTGTTGACGACACGCGATCTCAAGATGTCGACATGGTCAACAGTATGTTGCCATGCAAGCTTTAGACGGTCTATATCGACACTCATAGGCAGCTCATAGATATTCCTGGCAACATAAGCGCCCGGATTCTGCAGAGAGGCAGCCACAAGTCCTTCTTGAAGGGGGCTGCACGGGTACACATCTTGGATCCGACTCCTCTGGACCTCGCAGCGTTCTGAGATCTCCTCGAGAAGCAGAGAAGGAGAAGCAACGTCTCTCAGTAGATAAAAAGGCTCCACTATTGCGGTGGAAGTACCATTGGACTGTTTGCATGATGCTGCCATATCCGATAGCACGGGATTCTCGAAGACGTTCATAGCGGTGAGGATGATGTACTCCGTCCTCGCGGCGGCGACAAGCTTCATGGCTCCAATCGAATCGCCCCCTAGCCTGAAAAAGTTATCGTCTATGCTGATGAATCCAGGCTCAACCTTCAGAATCTTGGCCCAGACTTTTTGCAGTTTGCGTTGCGTCGAGGTGGTAGGAGCCCGGTTTGTGCTGACCCCGGCGAGTTTGTAGAGGCCTATCTGCTGAGGCTTTATAGACTGAGCAATGGCTTTGAGTCTCTTGCGATCTAGCTTTCCGGCCAAAGTCCACGGTATCTTGTTCACCGGGATGTACATGGTTGGCACCATGTGCGACGGCAGAGCACCGCGAAGTGCCGTCTTAAGCGAGTGGCCAATTCTGGCGGAAGCACTTGACTGGGGTAGGAGAATTGCATCGGTTTCCCCGGATACTGCATCTCCCACATGGGCAGTACTCGTAAAGAACACCGCCAGCGCCTTGGTCGATGTCTTGCTCTGGGGAACCACAAGGTCCACAGCCGACTGAGAATCAGCTGGTAAGTTGGATTTGACGTGATGTTCGATCTCGGCTACTTCGATACGCTGGCCGTTAAGCTTCACCTGAGTGTCACGGCGGGCGATATAGCTGAGGGAGCCATCCGGGTTGTAGGCTACCAGATCGCCAGTTCTGTACATGCGATCTGTGCGGCTGCCAGCAAGGTTCATACGTTTGCGCCACGATGGATGCTCGATGAAGGCATCCTTTGTCTGAGTAGAATTGCCCAGGTAGCCTCTCGCGACGATAGGACCTTCGACCAGGAGCTCACCGATGCTCCCAATGGGCATGAGGCGGTCGGGGTTACGGGGATCGACGATCCAGGACCGACACCCGACGGCATGCCCAATGGTAGCAGGCTCCCAGTCAAGGACTTCGCCTCCCTGGTCAACTTTGGTACTTGTCGCAGCAATGACAGATGCCTCGCTAGGTCCGTAGGCATTGATGAGAACGACGTGTTTTGCCCATTTAGCGATGTGATCTGTCGCCATGGCTTCACCACCGGTCACAAGTACCTTGAGGGTTGGCACGCTGTCTGGTTTTAGAACGCTTGCCACGGATGGAGTAAGCAGCGTCCAGTTAACGTTCAACTTGTTTATCACAGCAGCGAGGTCATTCATGCGGTCCTGGTCGCTAGGAATGCAAATACAACCACCTGCTAACAAGGTAGACAGGATTTCCATGACGCTAGCATCGAATGTATGCGACGCGAACTGCAATACACGCGAGGTTGAAGTCATCTCGATCGCCTTGGCGTGAGCCGTGGCCCCAGTGGTGAAAGCTCCGTGCTCGATAATTGTGCCCTTAGGAAGACCGGTGGTGCCTGACGTGAAGATGATGTATGCCGGATGGTCAGGCCTCACTTGGACTGGAACCGAGCCTGCCAGTCGGTCAGGTAGCAGTGATACCGTCTCTGCGGCGACAGCGAATGTTGGAATGCCCAAGGTTTCAAACTTGTGCTCCAAGGAAGATGAGCAGAGGATCAGTTTGGCGTCAACGTTGCGCACGATGAAGCCGACGCGCTCAGGCGGGTAGGTAGGATCCAAGGGAACAAAAGCGCCGCCGGCCTTGAGGACCCCCAGCATGGCAACAACTGTCCATGCCGATTTGTTGAAGCAAAGAGGGACGTATGTCTCGGGCTTCACCCCGAGAGATATCAAGTGTTGAGCAAGCTGTGAAGCTGCGGCGTCTAGTTCGAGGTACGTGAACCTTGCATCCCATGCCTCAATAGCCGGCGTCTCAACTGTTTGCCAGCGAGCATTTTGTTCAACAACGCGATGCACGCACTCGTCCAGGTACTCAGGTTCGGCGTAGTTCCACGATACCAGCTGTTCCGAGCAGTGTTCACTGAGCGTGCTGAGCCCTCCTATCGGCATCGCCAAGTCGCACGTAACAAGCGAAGTCAAAATTTGGTCCAGCGTGGAAGCAATGTTCTTGGCCTGTGAATCCAGAATCTTGTCTGTCCAGTAGCACAGCTGCAGCTCCACATTCGAGTCCCAAACTTCAACATTGACGGTCAAGTCGTATTCGCTAGGATCACGCGCGTCACTAATGTCGAACGAGACAGGTCCTGTTGCCATGGACTTGGAGACAGATCTTCTCTGGAAGGAGTAGGCAGTGTTGAAGAGAGGCTCATTTGAAGTACCCATCGCGTGTTGCAAGTCAGCAAGCGAAACGTGCTTGTGAGTCATCGATGCTGCGAGGTCTTCCTGAACAGTAGTGAGGACATCGCCAAGGCTGGTTGACGGGCTGAGACGCACTCGGCACACCAGCATGTTGATATAGACGCCGACTGCTTGGTCAATGTCGGGGACGGGGATATCCCTACCGGCGACCAGATATCCAAACAAGACGTCGTCAAGCCCCGTATACGCTTGAAGAACTAGTGCCCATGCCAACTGCAGTACGTTGGATAGCGTGGCGCCTCTTTCGATGCAGAATGCCTGAAGTTCGGCCACATGAGAGATGGACCAGTCCAGTGCTCGCAAAGCCTTCGGTGCTGTGGCTCCACCGGTTCGCGAAGGCAGATAACAAGGCTCAACTCCGGTCAAATATTCCTTCCAGTAGTTGAGATTTTGGAAAATTTGGCTTCGCTGCAGATGAGCGACGTAGTCTCGGTAGACAGAGAGACCTGTCGTGGCCAAGGCACCTTCGTACGCCAAGGCCAAATCACGGAACAGGATTGGCATCGACGATCCATCGGCTATTGCATGGCTCATCTCTAGAACACAGATGACCGTTCCATCTGAGTCCTTGAGGATCTCGAGACGATGGGGTGGTTGATTCCTGGGAAGACTTTGCAACGAAAGTTGACCAGGTGTCTGCTCAGTGTGTGAATGCTCGCGGAAAGCAATATTGGCGATATGCTTCCTCAGCACCACTTGGTCCATTCCGCCCTCCTGTAGTAAATTGTCCACGAATACGGTTCGAAGGGTGGAATGGCGTTCCACCACATTTTGCCAAGCTTCAGCTAGGCGTTGCACGTCCACAGCCTCGCCCGGTTGCCTGCATCTCACCGAAAAGGTGATCGAGTACGAATAGGAGTTAGGATCCCTGATCTGGGATAAGAGTATTCCTTGCTGAACAGGTGAGCATGGGTACGCAGCCTCGACATCCTCAAAATGAGAAATGCCCATTTCAGTAAGCTTCCGTTTGACCTGAGACTCGCATCTGAAAGCCAGAGGAAGAAGAGACAAGTCAGCAGTCGGCTGTGCATGCCTAATCTCGGAGAATCTTTGAATAGCCTCCTGGATGGACTCCTTCAAAGCCGCCATCCACTTTCGAATGCAAGCTTGGCGACTCATGTGGCGATTGAAAGAGAAACTGAAGCTCAATCTGTGGTCAGAAATGGCGGCCGAGATCTCGATGAGTGCGAGGCGAGGAATGTCGGCCCCAATGTCGGTGTTTGACCCGGTGGATTCAAACATATTTCCACTGAGAGATGTGAACACCGAGCCTTCAGACTTCGTCATTTCTGTGTTGCCAAGAAAGTTAAAGGCTACTTCAATGGGCCATTCGCGGCCATGAGACTGGCTCTGTTGAGCCAGCATGTTGTGAGCAAAGTAAGGACGGCCGTTGCCGGGAAGCTTTCGCCTAAAGTCCTTTACCCAGCCCACAGCATCGAGTATGTCCAGCTCGGATGGCAAAGGCTCGGGCAAGTAGACGGGGCAGAGAGTGGTGAACCACCCAACCGTGCGGGATAAGTCCTGTTTGTCATCCCAAGGCTCTCTGCCATGGCCTTCGTTGAATATTGACGGGACTGTAGCGCGGTCTGAAAAGGTTTGGCGGAAGGTTACCAACAGAGACGCTAGCAAGACATCAACGACTTCGGTATCAAAGGCACCGTGACAAGGGCCCTGAAGTAGAAGCGAGTCATCTGCGCTGATCTCTATTGTCTCGTTGATTGAGTCGCCATGTAAATTCGGTACGTCTTGCATTTCCCAATATGAGAGATCCTGTCGAGGCGCCGGAACGTTGTGGAAGACATGCTCGGGTGCGGTTTTGTAAACTTCCTCGCGTTGCAGAGAGAGCCAAGTCTGGAATGAGAGTGGCTTGGTGGGGCTCTTGGGGGCTGACGACATGAGCTCTTCCAGGTCTTGCATGATGATGTTCCAAGAGACTACGTCAACAACGAGGTGATGGGCGACAAACGAGACGATTTGTTTCCCGGTCCTGTCCACCTCAAAGATGTCCGCGGCGACGAGAGGTCCCTCGGCGATGTTTAAGGACTTCTGGCTTTCTTCTATCAATGCAGAGATGTGGCTCTCTTTGACTTTCTCGTGTGACCGGAGAGTGTAAGAACCAGCTACCTCGCCAGTTATACGCTGGTACCAGCTTCCATCGATCTGCGAAAAACGAGCACGGAGCATGCTGTGTGTCTTGATGATGGTCTCCAACGCTGACGATAGCTCCCCGGTATTGATCGTACGTGTTGCTCCCAGAAGCAAGCTCTGGTTAAAATGAGTCGAATCAGTGCGGAAGCACTCAAAGTACACCTTCTGGATGGGCGACAAGTCAAAAAGTTCGTTCTCCCGCTCCTGTTCATAAACAACATCTTCGACGGCAGTGACGCAAGACGCAAGCTCGACGATAGATTTGCTCTTCATGATTTGACCAACCGAAATGGCCATGTTCAAGGACCGGCAGATGGCCACTAACTGCATTGCCGAGATCGAATCACCTCCCAGATGAAGGAACGATCGCTCGAACGGCACTGAATCCACCTGGGTGTTGAGAACCTTGGCCCACGCAGCCCGAAGATTGATCTCCACTTCTGAGGCGACTCTGTCTAGTGAAGATGCCTTTTCTTGTGAATCAAGAACTATACGGTGCTGTTCTGGATTCATCCCCTCGACCCAGCTCACAACCCGCCTACGGTCAAGCTTGCCAGAGGGGAGGAGATGAATGCGCTCCACGACAATCCATGAGGATGGTACCATGTAAGGCGCGAGCTGTCGTGCGAGATTCTCACGAATCTGTTTTATCTCAGAGCGAGGGTACTCTGCGACGACCTGCATCTCTTTGCTCTGCACCATATCTCGCTGAACGTTGACGAGTGACTGCAGAGACAGGATGGCGACTAGACGACCCTTGAAAGGGCCGGACGATGGGACCGCCGCTAGGCTATGCTGAATAAGAGCATCTGCGCTGAGATGGTGCTCGACTTCAGACAGCTCCAGCCTCTGCCCGTTGACTTTGACTTGATCATCTTTTCTGTTCTGGAACTGAATGGTTCCGTCCTCGCTGAGCTTGACAAGATCTCCAGTTTTGTACATCCTGCGCTCAGTGACTTCAGCTATGCCAGGGAAGTCGGCGGACCACGTCGGATTAGTGATGAAAGACTCTGCAGTCTTCTGAGGGTTCTTAAGATAGCCTTCAGCGAGGGTTGGGCCCTCTACCAGCAGCTCTCCGACGGCACCGATGGGCATCAGTCTGTTGTGGTTGGTCGCGTCGACAACCCAGCAGGTACAACCCACTCCATGTCCGATATCAGAAGCGCTGGATGTAATTGTGACGTTCGAGTTGATCGCAGCTGTGACAGCGGTCTCACTGGGTCCGTACGCGTTCATGAGATGGACGGATGACGCCCAGAAAGAGACATGAGCGGAGGACATGGCCTCGCCTCCGAGCACCAGAGTCTTGAGCCCTGGGACGAGGGATGGAGAAATCAACTGGGCAACTGAGGGCGTCAACAAGGCCCAGTTAACGTGCATCCGATTGATAGCGCCCGCAAGATCGTTGATGCGTTCCTCGTCGCTGGGCACACACACAGTACCACCGTGAACAAGAGTCGTCAAAACCTCCATGATGCTGGCGTCGAAAGTAGAAGAAGCGAATTGCAACACCCGGGATGACTCCGTCATGTTCATGGCAGAACCATGTGCATTTGCACTCGTACAAAAAGCCGAGTGACCCACAATGGTCCCCTTGGGTTTCCCAGTTGTACCGGAGGTAAAGATGACATAGGCTGCGTCACTGGGAGAAAGGGTGACAGTTGGCTTATCGAGAGCCGAGACACCATGGAACATATCTTGTGAAACCCGGATCGCCTTCGGTCTAAAATGTCCCAGACGCTCAGCATACTTCGGGGAACAGAGCACAACGGTGGCCTCGACATCGGCGAGGATGCTGTTGATCCGGGCGTCTGGATGTGAAGGGTCCAGAGAGACAAAGGCCGCACCCGATTTGAGGATAGCCAAAATGGATATAACGACCAGGGATGACTTTTCCATGCAAAGAGGAACGATTGAATTGACTCGAACGCCATTGTCAACGAGCAGGCATGCAAGGCGCGTGGATTGAGAATCCAGTTCGGAATAAGTAAGGCTCTGATCCCATGCACAGACCGCCAACTTGTCTTGCGCTTGAGTTAGACCCTGAGCCTGGATGACCTCGTGTATGAGTCGATTGACAGGAAGTTTTGGTGAACTGTTGAGCTTGCGCAGCGTCTGAATGTCAAGGGGGCCGAGCAAGTTCAGATTGCCCACCTTATCATCCATGAGCTTAGGGGATGAGATAGATTTCAGCATCAGGGCAAAATGGTCCATGACACGCCTCATGTGCGATTCTGAAATAATGTCCTTGTCGAAGTGCACAACAGTCTCAAGCTCGCAATCTCCAATGTGGAATGAGAGCATGAGCGGGTATGAGTAGAAGTTCGTGCCAGCCATCTCGTTTGTCTGCTCATTCCAGAAAGAATCCGTCGTCTCTCGTGAACCGTGGTTAATTGCTATAAGGTTCTGTGCGCCACACGCCAGGGCAGTGTCGGAGTTGATGCGCTTGATGTGTTGAATGCCGGCATACTGATGCCGTCTTACAGCTGATGAGCGGGCCTGAACATCTCTGAGAAGCTCAGCAACCGTATGTGAAGATTCCAACACCATCCTGGTCGGCACAGTCGCCAAAGTCGCGCCCACCATTTCCTCGACTCCATGAACAGGAGCATCACGCCCTGAAAGCGTTTCCCAAAACACGACATCGTTTGTTGCCGAGTACGTGGAGACCGTCAGTGCCCATGCCGCGCGGATTCTCGTAGCCATGGTAATTTCGGAACTAGAGCGACGGCTCAAGTCTGTCTTGTGAATGAACAGACTGCTTGCGCTTGCTTGATACTCAGGGCTGGGCAGGCGCGGGAAGGGCTGCGTCGAGATGTTGGATAAGTGGGACTCCCAGAACTTTGCTGCTTGATCCATGTCGACTCGCGCAACATATTGGATGAAGTTGGAGTAGGGCGGGCCGCTGAGCTGTGTGAAACTCGAGTTCTCCTCGTAGCATCGCTTAATCTTTTCCAAGATCAGAGGCAGACACCAACCGTCATAAAGTGCGTGGTGGATATCCCAGACAAAATAGACTCCAGTGGAAGCATTGTGTACCAGGTTATAATTAGTCAATCTGCCCCCGTTGTGGAGAGGAAGCTGGCGCCGGGCCTTTTCCACCTCGCCGAGGCTGGCTGCCGTAGACCACTGGGGCGCGTCTTCGGCAACCACAACCTGCACGAAGCCGAAACCCTCGGTATGGATAATTCTCGTTCTCAGTGTCGGCTGAGCTTTGACTACGAGATCACAGGCCTTCTTGAACCTGGCAATGTCTATGTCGTCTTGTAGACGGTAGACGAGCCGGGCAACATATGCTCCTGGCTCCTTGATTGAAAGGGCCACAAGACCCTCTTGTGTGGGAGTACAAGGATACATGTCCTGAATGGCTTCAACATCGATGCGAGCCGAGGCAGCAACCTCTCGCTTCAGAACATCCACTGAAGCCACGTTGGATAACAAGGAGTACGGTTGAATGGCCGTGGTGATAGCCATGGCCATGGGTTGTGCTGAGTGGGCCATATCCAGCAATGACGTCTTTTCGAAGATGTTCGCCACAGTCAATTCGATTTCAGACTGTCGTGCAAGAGTCACTAATCGCATCGCTCCGATCGAGTCGCCTCCAAGCCTGAAGAAATTATCTTCAACTCCGATGGAGGCCTCGTCAATGTTCAGCACACAAGCCCACATCGCAGCTAGTTGTTTCTCAATCTCACTGGATGGCGCCCTGCCGGATTTCAAGGCGAGCTTGTAAGAGGCCATTAGCGGCGCCGGAACCGCTTGTGCCAGTTGGCGGAGCCTGGCCCGATTCAGCTTTCCGGAGGGAGTCAACGGCATCTTGTTGATGGGTAGCCAAACGGATGGAACCATATAGGCAGGAATGAGGGTAGACAAGAGGATCTCCAAATCTTTGAACAGAGCCCGAGACGCGTCATTCATGCCCAGTACAATGCTTCCGTCGCTGCTGTCGGCGAGGGAGGCATCTGCATCGGAACAAATGAAGCATGCCAGAGACTTTCTACCCTCTGACATTATGAGTTCGACAGCAGACATCCAGCCATCGGGAAGGTTCTTTTGGATGTGGTGCTCAATCTCTCCGAGCTCGATGCGCTGCCCATTGAGCTTGACCTGCTGGTCCTTTCTCCCAAGGTAAGTGAGAGTGCCATCGGAATTATAGCGCACCAGGTCGCCTGTTTTGTAGAGTTTCCGATCCTGGTCGCTGCCCTGAACAGCGATTTCGTACAGATAGGCAGGTGGAGATATAAACGACTGTGCCATCCTTTCAGGCAAATTCAGATAACCTCGAGAGACGATAGGCCCGTCGATAAGGAGCTCGCCTACGCAACCGATTGGGACTAGCGAGTCGTGATCGGCAGCATCGACAACCCAAGCAACACTACCGACAGCGCGGCCGATGTTTGTGGCTTTCCCGGGCTGGGCAATCTCTCCACTGTAGGTGGAATTAATGGAGCATTCTGAAGGCCCGTAGCAGCATTGCAAACACACGAAGTCCCGCCACATGTCAACACATGTGGTAGTCACAGCCTCGCCGCCGAGAGCTAAAGTCTTCAAGGTCGGCACATCGGTTGGCTGGATAAGGCAAGCGACGGTTGGGGTCAGATCAGCCAAGGTCACGTTATGGCGGTTGATTGAACCGGTCAGATCATTCAGCCTCTCGTGGTCCGAAGGTACGCACACGCAGCCCCCACGGGTAAGCGTGAAGAACATCTCGGCAATGCTATTGTCAAAGGTGTGGGAGGCGAATTGCAACACTCTCGAGTCTTTGCCGTAGCCCAGCTTGGGACCGGAATATTCAGCGCTGGTGGCAATCCCCCGATGCTCCAGAACAACACCCTTCGGCCTTCCCGTGCTACCAGAGGTGTAGATGACGAAACAGGCGTTATCAGGCGTGACTTGGGGAAGGCAAATATCCGGCGCTACCGAAATAGTCCGGAGAAGCTGGGCGTCTACAGCTACTGCCGTTTCAACCATGGTCCCGATTCTGGTCACCATTGAAGGGGCGACGAGAGCTACCGAGGCCCCCGTGTCCTCGGCACGGAGCTGTAACGCAGCGTCTGGATGCGCTGGGTCCAGCGGCACGCAGACCCCCCCTGCCTTCATGATAGCCAGCATGGCGACAATTGCAAAAGCAGTCTTGTCAAAGCAGACGAGGACAAAGTCTTCCAGACCAACACCCAACGAATTGATATGGATGGCGAGGTTGGTACTGGCGTCGTCAAGCTCGGTATATGTAAAGTCCTTGTCCCCAGGCCACGATGCGATCGCAGGAGCATCGGGACGCGAAACCACCTGCCGCTCAAACAAAGCGTGGAGGCAGCTTTCAACAGGCTTTGGAATCTGCTGGTTCCACTGGCAAAGCTGTTGACGGTGCCAGGAGCCGAGGTGCTCAAGCTGAGCGATGGGCCGATTGCAGTGATGGAGCACGTTGCTGAGCGCCTTGGTAAACGTGCCGGCGACATTCGCAGCTTGCCCGTCTGAAAGTGTATCTGACCAGTACATTAAGTCAATGGCCATGTCGTCGTCGTCCGCCTCGATGTTGATAGACACATTGTACTCATCAGGATCATAAGTGGGGCGGCACTCCTCAAACATGAGGTCCGGTGGGTTTTCTGGGGTACGCGGCAGCTTTCTGTACGACAGCGCTGTGTTGAACAGAGCGGCGTCAGAGAGCTGCAGAGCGTGCTGGACTTCGGCCAAGGAGACGTGGCGGTATTCCAGGCTGTCCATATAATCTCTCTGTACGATGCTCATGATATCCCCCAAAGTGGTGGAGCTGCTAACACTGACGCGGCATGGCACCATGTTGATCACAGGTCCGACGACATCCTGGATTCCCTCGATCTGTGAGTCACGGGCGGATGAGAGGTAGCCGAAGCAGACCTCCTCCGAGGCGGTATAGAGACGCAGAGTAAGTGCCCAGGCTGCGTAAATGGCATTGACAATGGTGACTCCACGACCGTCGCACAGTCGCTGCAGCTCCACCAGCTCGTCAAATTTGACTCTGAGGTGTCTGAGTTCCTTTGATTCCACAACATCGCCATCGTCGAGGATGGGGAAATGGCATGGCTCAAGACCCGCAAGGTGTGACTTCCAATAGTCGATGCCGGGTTGGATAGGCTGTCCTTGGAGGTACTCAATGTAATTCCTGTAAAGTGGGCCGTCGCGAGATTCAAGATTTCCCTCGTATGCCATGGCCAGGTCCCGAAAGAGAATTGACAGAGAAGTGCCGTCCATAATGACGTGACTGATATCAAGCCTGCAAAAGACTTTCCCGCTCGCAGATGTGCAGATTTCGAAGTGGTGCAACAAATCGGAATTGTCTTTTTGGTGCAGGGGCGATGAGTTCAGAGCCATCAGTGCCTCTTCCTCCGTATCTCTCTCAGACACAATCAGAGGGAAGTCGACTTCTTTGAGGACTACCTGGTCGTAAGGAGAGTCTTGTTGGGTCACGCTCTCGACGAAGATTGTCCTAAGTATGGGGTGGTACTGGATCATGTGTTTCCAGGCACGGGCAAGTTTCGTCGCGTCCACTGGCGAGCCGCTCCTAGTCTTGACCTCGTGAAGTGTGTAAGCAGCGTAAAAGGCGCTGTTCTTTGCCGTGCTGATCAGGAGTCCTGACTGCAGAAGAGAGCAAGGATAAATATCCTCGACTAGATCCATGGATCTAACTCCAGCCATGGGGAGCCTTTGCTCCGTCATCAGTCGAAGGTGGTCGTACGTGAGGGAGAGGAGTGGGAAGTCGCTCAGCGTGTGTTCAGGGGCCATGACGCTCAGCGTTTCAACGAGGTCGCCGAGGTTGTGTTGACAGAAGGTAATCCACTGGCGGATCTCTGGCTGGTGTTTCATGTTTTGGTTGAAGGCAAATGAAAACCGCAGAGATCCCTTGAGAATGACGGCAGACACCTCGAAAAGAGAGATGCAAGGTGTTAGAGGACCAATGTCTGCACCATCGGCGGCACCTCTGACTTCTCCGGCGATGGTCCTAAAAGGGGTAAAGAGAGCACCCTCACGCTCCAACTGCTGATACTGGCCAAGATAGTTGAACGTAATCTCTAGTGGCCAGTGGCGTGAGAAGGAGTCCTCGCCCGCCCTTGTGAGCCAGCGGCTCGCGAAGTAAGGCCTTCCGCTGTCGGGGACTTTGCGTCGTGCGTCCTTGACCATCTTCACGGTGTCAACAAGGCTAGACTGTGACGTCGATCCAGCAAAGACGGGGTAGATAGTCGTGAACCATCCAACCACGTTGGACAGGTCGATGGAAGGGTCCCAGGATTCCCGGCCGTGCCCTTCGGCGAACACGGCTGGTATCGAGCGGTCGGTAAATGTCTGGCCAAAAGAGAAGATCATGGCTGCCATGAGGACATCGGGAATCTCCGTGCGCAACGAATCGTGACACTTTGACACGAGGAATGAGGTCTGCTCAGGACCAATTTCAAAGCCCTCGTGTGCCATCTGACCGTACACGTTCGGCTGGTCGCACATTCCCCAGTATTCGAGATTGCCATCAGGAATGCCATGAATTGGCAAAACCTTCTCCGGCGTCTGAGCCTCGGCATGTTCCAGTTGCATCTTACACCAGATCTGGAAAGGCAATATACGGCCCATGTCGGGGAGGGGCTCATTAGGCTGTAGAAGAAGCTCTTCCAGCTCCTGGAGGATGATACGCCATGAAACGAGGTCAATCACCAGATGGTGCGCCACGACGAACAATAGCTGCTCCTCCCCATCGACGTTGATGAGGTCGGCGGCGAAGAGTGGACCGCGAGTCACCTCAAGACAAGTTTGGCTGTCAACTAGGTTGTGTTCAACCTCGTCAATCGAACCCACATGCAATGTCCGCAACCGATAAGAGGATTCAACCTCGTTGGTGACACGTTGCTGCCACTGACCGCCAGGATCTTGGCTGAACCTGGCGCGCAGCATCGACTGTCTCCGTACAACAGTGTCAATAGCCTTACGCAGATCGGACTCCGCGATGCGCTGGTTCGTGCGGAGGAGGAAGCTCTGGTTATAGTGGCCTTGGGCGTGGTCGGGTCTAGAGAAGTAGAGCTTCTGGATTGGCGAGAGCTCGAACGGCTGTTCTAGAATCTCCTTGTGGACCAGCTGCCTCTCGACATTCTTGACTTGTAATGCCAGAGCGCTAATTGATTTGCTAGCAATGATTTGTGATACGGTCAGGCCAAGCCCGCGTTTCTTGCATTCGCTCATGACTTGCATCGCAGAGATGGAATCGCCGCCGATGCTTAAGAAGGACTGTCGGAGGCCAAGCCTTTCAGCGTCGAGGTTCAAGACATGAGTCCAGATTTTGTGCAGCTCCAACTCGGTCTTGCTGGAGAAAATGAGATCCCCGGGGGTGCCAGTGGCCATGACAGGGTGAAGCTGTTGGTACAGCTCCTCGCTCATGTCGTCAACCCACTTAGCAGTCTGCTTGCGGTCAAGCTTCCCCGACTGGAGACGAGGGATGAACTCGACTGCGAGCCATGTGGAGGGGACCATATACGGCGGCAGTCTCTCGGTAAGCAACCTCTTTGCCTCGGAGACTTTTGTTCGTGCAGTATCCTCTAGTTTGCCGTCAACCAGCCTGTAAGGCTGACCCTTTGGCACGAGGTCCTGGTTCAATTCATCGCTCAGCTGAACAATGGCCAAGAGTCGACCTTTGCAGAGACCCTCCCTGGCTAGGACAACCATGCCATGCTTGATGACAGGACTGATATTGAGGTGGTGCTCGATCTCGCCCAGCTCTATACGTTGTCCGTGAAACTTGATTTGTGAGTCCTTTCGTCCTTTGATGTTGAAAGTTCCATCACAATTATATCTGACCAAGTCGCCCGTCTTGTACATTCTTCTAGGGCTGTTGCACCGTGGTTGACTTCGGCTCCATGTAGGGTCGACAATGAAAGCCTCGTTCGTCTTCTCAGGCTCATTGTAGTATTCCCGCGCAAGTGTGTGACCTTCTATGACCAACTCGCCGACCGCCCCAACTGGCACTAGTCGATTGTGATTGTATCGGTCAACAACCCAGCAATGAATGCCCACTTGATGACCGATATTCAGTGGGTTCACTCCTGGCTTCATGCCTCTGTGGACATGCGAGACGACAGATGTCTCTGCAGGACCATAGCAATTGATGAGATTGATGTGGGACCATGACTGAATCACGGCCTGTGTCATAGCCTCTCCGCCAGTGACGAGTGTCTTCAGAGTCGGCACTTTGTCAGGGTTTATGAATTTGACAAATGTCGGTGTTAGCAGCGCCCAATTCGCCTGGAGCTGTGTGATGGCATCCTCAATGGCGTTTAGCCGAGCCTCTTCGCTGGGTATGCAGACACAACCACCCAGGATCAGGCAAGTCAGGATCTCCGTGATGCTTACGTCAAAGGTAGACGCGGCGAAGTGTAGAGATCTGGTATTGTGATCCATCATCATAGCAGGCCCATGAGCAAGAGCGCTCGATACCAACGCCCCGTGCTCGATCAACGCACCCTTAGGCTCGCCGGTGGTACCGCTCGTGAATATCATGTAGGCACCATTGTGGGATGATCCTAGGTTGACCTCACCGTTCTGTTCCGCTAGGATGGTGAACAAGTGGTCATCCACGGGGATCAACTCGGCTGCCACGCTCTCTAGCATGGCCTGGTGTTGGGGAGAGCACAAGATTGTGGTGGCCTGCACCTTGCTTGCCAGGGCACGAAGGCGCGGCAGAGGGTGCGTAGGATCCAGAGGCACAAAGATGCCGCCTGCCTTCAGCACTGCCAACATTGCAACGACAGTCCACTTGGACTTGTCGAAGCAAATAGGCACAAAGACTTCGGGGCCGATCCCCAAGGTCCGTAAACGAGAAGCAAGGCGATCCGAAAAGGACAAAAGCTGAGTATATGAAAGGTTTCCATCCCAAGCGGAGACTGCGTCTGCGTATGGTCGCAATGCCCCTTGCTCTGACACAGCTTGGTGTATACACTTCCGCACATTGCTTTGCGGGGTGCTGTTCCACAACAGGACTTGTCGCTCGTTCCTCTCGCCGAAGTAGTTGAGATCTGATATGAGAGTCTCTGGATGATTGGTCAATTCGCTGACAATCTTGTCGTATGTGTTGCTGACGTTGCCGGCCTGCTCGCGTGTCATGAAGCTGGGGTCCCACCAAAGGACGGTGTGAAGGGTGGCAGGATCCACGAACATGCGGATCTTGCACCATGAGACCGAATCATGTCGCTTCGTTTGATTCTGGTCGTCATGGTGGCTGAGCTCGTTGGCAAAGCTGCCAATACACAGCGCAGTGTTGAGCAGTGTCTTCGCCGTGTTTGGCGGTACTGAGAGCAGCGCGGAAGAGCTCCCCACCAAGAGACTTCGAACTTGCCGATGGCTGTGCACATCCACATGTGCTGTTGTCGTAATGCCATCTGCATGTCCCGAGCTCGTGGTACCACTATGCTCGAATGCAAAATAGACTTTCTCCAGTCCAGTGAAGCAGCTGAGAAGAATTCCCCACGCCGCGCGTAGCGCACTGCATTTCTGAGAAAGATCTCCATGCATGACACAGCCCAACCGGCTGGTGTAAAGGAGGGGCTTGGATTGATTCTTCTCACCAGCGTCAAATGCTGGGAACATGCTGGGCTCCAAGTTCTGCACGGAGCCCCCGGTAACCTTAACACAGCTGCAAGCAGGTGAACCCATTGTGTAAGATTTACTGCAAGAGTTCTTGGATACAGTACGTGTAAATACGGTGTGTTAGAAAGATTGGATGAAATTTCCAAGTAATATGGGACAGAGTACAGAGTTGCAACATTGAGGAGATCATCAGCAGGCGTATGTATAGCCACGTTAGAAAGACAATGCTCTAGATACAGCGGATCAGCTCACGAACCACGCCACACCAAGCCCAAACGCATCCCCTCTTTCAAAGCAGGAAGATCGTGTGGATACCCAATACAATCGTTTGTTTTCAAAATGACAGCATCATTTTCCCCCTTGTTGTCGTCATGTTGGCGGCTATCCTGAACAGGACATATTCATGACATTACATAGTTCAGCTGGTACCGAACGTGCGTACAAGCGAGGCTGATGACTATCATTCCCATTTGGGGGAGCGCCAATGCCGGCTAGATTTTTACCCACCGGCTATAGAGTAGACTAGACATATAAATCCACCTTGCGGCATCGAGGATGAAAACACGAGACCTAGTAGTGTGTTACATGCAGTAGTATTTCCGTTGACATGCAGTAGCATGTCTTTTGTGCAAATCCTTCTCGTCAATTGATCCACAGCTGCAAATTAAGTTTGCTTGAATACTTATATATCACCCAACAGTGGAGTTCGTGAGCCGGGGAGGAGTTTTTCATGCAAACATCACCCCTGACACTCGCATTCGAGAGCGTTCTATTCGCTCCCTGTTGTCTTCGCACCCTGTTCTATTCGCTCCGTCCCGTGCCGTCGTCCCGCTGCTATACGTGGCCAAGTAAGCGCCCAGTCCCCACACATCCATCATCGGAACCGGTCCGGCGCCTCTGCCATTTGGTGATTTCATCACTTCTCATATTCTTGTGGGAGCGTGCCTTGTTTTTTGACAGGAGGGGTGCAGATTCCCGACTGTCGATCTGCCGACCCCCTTGAAATTTTTAATTGCGCCCGACACATTCAGCTCTCGTTCAGCTCTTCGGTTAGGTGGTTTCATTATTAATCCGTATACATCCGAAGGCGTCTGCGGGTAGGCAGACCGGGTCGAGTTTCTGAACTCAGCAACGACCGCCATGGCCTCTTCGGTATGCGACGACTCCCTCGGACCCCATGCCGGGGACTGTAGGGGCGGTTTCGACTTGACGCTGTTTTTCGAAGAATCCATACTTGTTGTGCCCATTAATGCCTTGTTGCTTCTCGCAGCTCCCTGCCGAGCTCTCTACCTCGTGCGCAAGAATGCGGTCAAGGTCGAGAAGAGCCAATGGTTGTACTGCAAAATTGCAAGTCCGCTGCCCCGAAAACTCCTGACCCTATCCTCTAACACCCTTTAGTCCCTGTGCATTCTCTTGGTCGGGTCCCAAATCGGCTTTCTCATCTTGTGCACCCAGGCTTCGGCAGTCACCACCAGAGCCTCCCTACCAGCTGCCGCACTATCATTTGCCGCATCTCTTAGCCTATTGGGCCTTTCTTACGCTGAACATGTTTACTCTTGTCGGCCATCAACATTGATCAATATTTTTCTTCTCTTCTCAGTCCTTTTTGACGCTACTCGAACACGGACACTATGGCTGCAAGACTACAATCGGTCTGCTGCCATTGCTGCCCTTGTGGCGACGCTGCTAAAGCTCGTCATGCTGCCTGTTGAGGTAATTGAGAAGCGTGGTTTTCTACGTCCTCAGTACCGTGAATTGCCTTCGGAAGCTACGAGCGGCATCTTTTCGCAGTGGACGTTTTGGTGGGAGCTCCCACTATTCCGTGCTGGCTATGCCAAGAAATTAGAGATTGAGACTCTGTTCCCTCTCGAAAAGCATTTCAAGTCTTCGTTCTTGCAGCACTCGCTGCAGAAGAGATGGAGTCAATGTACGTCGTACCACCTACATCATTGCACGTCACGTGAAGAATACTGAAGTTGCACAGCATCCCGAGAGGGGAGCTACGCTTTACTCTTGGCCGTTCTGAATACTCTGAAGTGGCCCATTCTGTCTGTTGTTGTCCCGCGATTGATCTTCGCGGCTTTCACCTTCTGCCAGCCACTGCTCATCTCAGCGACACTCGCATGGGCCGAGACAGATAGCGGGTCTGACGATATGAACCGAGGATATGGCCTCATAGGCGCCTGGTTTCTCGTATATGTCGGCATAGCAGTAGGACAGACCCTGCATGCAGACCGTGGCTGCATATTGCTGACTATGACTATCCCAGGTGTCGACCGGTCAGTACCAGCATCTGACATTTCGTGCCATCACAATGGCCCGTGGTCAGCTCATCTCAATGCTGTACGACAAGGCGACGGATATCAGCATAACAGCTGCGGATCCTACCGCCGCCCTGACCTTGATGAGTGCCGATATTGAAAGAATTGACACGGGGTGGCGCACCGCTCACGACGTCTGGGCCAACTTGGTCGAGATCGCCATCGCAATTTTCCTGCTGGAACGCCAGCTTGGAGTTGCATGCCTGATCCCAGTTGCTGCAGCAATTTGTGAGTCATTTAAGTCTGAAATTGAGAGACAACAAGCTTACTCATTTGTTAATCTATTCAGTCTCTATCATCGGGTCTGTTATTGCGGTCAGCTTCGTCATGGCACGCCAAGCCATGTGGCTTGATGCCATTGAGAAGAGGATAGCCGTAACATCACAGATGCTGGGGGCTATGAAGGGTGTCAAAATGTGTGGCCTGACCGACGTGCTCGGCGCTCATATTCAAGCCATGCGGGAGGCGGAGCTGCGAATTTCCGGCAAATTTCGCAGGTTGTTGATTTGGAACATGGGCTTGGGTGAGCACTTCACCATTCATGGCCAGACAAGTCCCGTTCTAACCGTGACATGCTCATGCAGCCTATTTTGCTCCTACCTTCGCCCCCATCCTGACTCTCACTGCGTATAGCCTGATCGCCAGGTCTCGCGGAGGGGAAGCTAATCTAGACACGAACCGCATCTTCACATCGTTATCGCTTTTTGCACTTCTGCAGGAGCCTTTGACTTCATTTGTTACATCACTTTCTTCGTTGATGGGATCTATTGGAAGCTTTGTGCGCATTCAATCTTTTCTCAATACTGACTTCCGCATCGATGGAAGAATCATCCGGCATGAAAACAATGAAAGCGTCGGCCCTGCGAATTCTAGATCTTCGAGCAGCGGCCATGACGAAAAGTCGTCCTCGTCCAATGAGGAGCCCAAGCTCCTGCAAGACTTATTGCCAAAAGCTGCCCTCAACAACAACTTCGTTGTTGTAGAGGACGGCTCTTTTGCATATGCCACTACCAAAAAGCCAGTACTGAGCGAAATCAATGTCCAGGTCCCCCAGGACAAGCTCACTTTAGTGGTGGGGCCAGTCGGCAGCGGCAAATCGACTCTTCTCAAAGCAATCCTCGGAGAAGTGACCATCTTGGCCGGGTCTGTCAAAATCGAGAATTGCAACATCGCATTCTGCGACCAAACCCCATGGCTTATGAATGGTACAGTGCGAGACAGCATCATCGCCTTCTCTTGTGTAGACGAGTCCTGGTATCAGCAAGTGCTTGATGCTTGTGCGTTGCGAGAGGATCTTGTGCAACTCCCTAGAGGAGACCTCACCACGATAGGAAGCAAGGGCATAGTGCTCAGCGGAGGACAGAGTCAACGGATCAATCTAGCAAGAGCCGTGTACGCGCGGAAAGATGTGATCATTCTAGATGACGTTTTCAGCGGATTAGATGCACACACCGAAAATGCCGTCTTCCACAACCTCCTTGGGGTTCATGGCATTCTGCGCCAGTTCAAGGCAACTGTCATCATGGCCTCTTCTCGCGGTAAGTAGAGATCTTTAACCCCTTCAAAGGGGGCACACCGACCTGACTGAGGCAGCCAACCGACTTCCCTACGCGGATCATATCATTAGCCTCGACGGCACTGGCGTGGGTTGCGAGCAGGGAAGTTTAGATACGCTGACCAACTCTGGCGGCTACGTGTCTCGCTCGCTCGTGTCCTCAGCAGACGGAAAATACGATCCAGCGCCCGCTGCTTCTGCTGCTATTGAGCCCTCGGCTGATGCCTTACGGAGCTCTGAAGTAGCCCTTGTTGATGACATAGAAGACGGGGCCAGTCGTCGCACCGGAGACGTAGCAGTGTACAAGTACTATATCCGCGCCATTGGCATAGCCCCAACCTTGGTCTTTGTCTTCTGCATCTGCGCCTACATCTTCTGCCAATCCTTCCCCACCATCTGGCTAAACTGGTGGGCGGCTGCCAACGCAGAAAATCCATTCACACGGCTTGGCTACTACTTGGGCATCTATGCGATGCTGGGTGGGCTGTCAATTCTTTTTCTTGTCTTGAGCACTTGGCAGATGATTGTCACCATGGTCCCGCTGTCGGGGAACAACTTCCATCGGAGCCTGCTCAAGACAGTACTCAACGCTCCCATGTCCTTCTTTGCCGCTACCGACGCCGGCGTCACTATCAATCGCTTCAGTCAAGATCTTCAACTCATCGACATGGACTTACCCCTGTCAGCACTCAACACCTTTGCCACGTTCGTTCTGTGCATCGCTGAGATGATCCTAATCGCTGCTGGTTCATATTATACAGCCATTGCATTCCCTTTTCTATTTGTGGCGCTGTGGGCGGTTCAGCACGTTTACCTACGGACGTCTCGTCAGCTCAGATTTCTTGACCTCGAGGCGAAAAGTCCGCTCTACGCCCTCTTCACCGAGTCCGTCACTGGTCTGGTGACGCTGCGAGCATTTGGCTGGCGCGGTGCCCTGGAGAAAAAGCACCACGAGCTGTTGGACCGGTCGCAAAAGGCTTTCTATCTTCTCTACGCCGTCCAGCGTTGGCTCACGTTTGTTCTCGACATGTTCGTCACCGCCATCGCTGTGCTCGTCATGATCATCGTTGTCCAGCTGAAAGACGTGCTACCAACGGGATTGATTGGTGTAGCCCTCGTCAACATCATCATGTTCAGCCAGCACCTGAAGCTGTTGATGACTTTCTGGACAAACTTGGAAACTCAGATCGGCGCAATCTCCAGGATTAGATCCTTCACGTCCCATACGGCTTCGGAACACGAGCCGCAGGAGAAGGAACAACCACCGCCTACATGGCCGTCCAAAGGCGCCATTGTGTTTGAGAATGTCTCAGCCGGATATAGGTCAGTCCACGAATGTTCACTATACTATACCGAGTCGCTAATTCATCACTTCATAGGCAGTCTGAACAAGTCCTGAAAAACATATCCATCTCGATCGAGGCAGGGCAGAAAATTGGCATCTGCGGACGGACTGGAAGGTAACATTGAATGCCGTTCCAAAGCCTTTTTGTACTTCTACTTGTAGGCTAACCCGCATCCCTCTACAGTGGTAAGAGCTCAATGATCTCGTGTCTTTTCCGCATGATAGACCTCCACTCTGGTCGCATCACTGTGGACAACCTCGACATCAGCACTCTTCCCCGTGAGCAAGTTCGCGCCCGGCTCGTGGGCGTACCGCAAGATGCATTCCTCATCAATGGAAGTAGCGTTCGATTGAATGCAGACCCGTCAAAGCAGCTCGAGGATGCCACCATTGAAGATGCTCTGAGAGCCGTTGAGCTGTGGCCCATTGTAGCCGGTAAAGGTGGGCTTGAAGTGCCCATCCAGGAGCTGCACCTTTCGCATGGTCAGAAGCAGCTCTTTTGCATTGCGCGGGCTATCCTGCGTCCGTCGCCGATCATCATCCTGGATGAAGCCACTAGCAGGTAAACCGTCTCTCCATTTATCCCTCTCCCCATTGTTGAGGTACTAACTTTGTTGCCAGCATGGACTCGCATACCGATGAGCTCGTCCAACGTGTCTTACGCGAGCGCTTTGATACTCGGACAGTGATTGCCATTGTCCATAAGCTCGAGTCGGCTCTAGATGATTTCGACATGGTAGCTGTTCTTGATGCAGGCGAACTCCAGGAGTTTGGGCCTCCGCGGCGGCTTCTGGAAAAGGGGACCGAGGCGTCGGCGTTCGCTGCTCTATACAAAAGTCAGGTCACGAAGAAGGAAAGAACATCGAATGACTAGGATAGCGGGATAGTCAGAAGCACGTCCTAGTAGAATGCATACTTTGTGGGATACCTAGGTATTTGCGTTCGCGTGTTTCTAACCGCCAGTGCTGGCACGGGTCCTTGTTAGAGATTACCTACTTAAAATTGGACTGAAATATTCGTCAAAAGTGCTATCAACCGGCCTTAGCTTGTGCGCCTGTAGTATTGAAGAGCCCACTCATACCTGTCAGTCGTCACAAAAAAAAATGGGAATACTTCGGTACGAGAATACATCATGATAATTCTGCTCATATCTGCGATGTCAGTGCTCTATGTATCCGCACAGCCGTCTGACCAGCTTTTCCATTCTACTATCGCCGCTTCCGTCTTCTTTCGCGCCGGCAAACCTAGCTATGAGAAGAGCAAACAAAGTCACGTCCTCTGTTCGGCAGTGCCTTTGGAGAATTTCTTTGCGGTGGCTCTAATTACAAGCTCTAGGACGATCGAAAGCCTCACGATGTTTCTGCTCGAATGGTCTTCTTGCTAGGGCCAAATTCAACCACGGCTTGACCTTCACCCCAATCGATATGCCATGAACATCACAACCACCGCACACCGTGTATTCAACGCCTAGCCATCTCGAACTTGTCCCCCAAGAGACCCGCAGCCCGCAGACCATCGCGGGTGTTGTCCGGCAAAACCCAAGTCGGCTTCATGTGCGCATCAGCCTTGCCGTCGAGGTAGACCTCGCCATTCTTGTCGTATATCCAGCAGAGACCGCGTTTGGCCAGCGCTTCCTTGAGATCGCCAACACCAGGTCCGCTGGAGCCCTCCTGCTGACGGAAAAGCGCCAAAAGCATCATTCGGCTGGGGCCCCATCTCTTGAGGAACACCGGATCACCCTCCCACAGGCCCAGAACGGGCAGCTGCATTCTCAACAGACCGTAGTAATACATCTGATCGAAGTGCTCGTCTGCATCACAGCCCAGCTTGTCGCACATGCGGCGACGGAGGGCGGTCATTGTGCCGACAAGCTCCTTGGGGGCATCCGGGACGACGGTGCCGGCGAGATGAATTGCGTAAAACGCATCCTTTGCCGCTCGCTTGTATAGCATCCCTGCGTCTTTCATATCCGACACGGTGTTGACGAGGAGGGTCGCGCGCTCAGATTTCGGGATCACCGTGTTCAGCTCCGTCATAAAGTCGCCGAGGTTGGAACAGGCGACAGCGCGGCGGCAGTGGCTGTAGAACCGACGATCGTCGGTGATGCTAGGGGATCCAAGAGAGGTAATACCAAGCGGGATGGCGAGACTCAGGTCGCGGGCTTTTACCTCCCGTGTCATGAGGCGGGGCCCAGCATAGCCGTTAGTCCAGATACTGCTTCTTGTTGACACCTTTCGGTTGATTGACTCCATTCCCATGCTGTCAATGTCGGCTTTGACGAGCTCGATTGCATTCCTCTCGACAGAGCCACACTTAGGCTTTGTGGCGTTGCTCTCAAGAAAGGTGTCATAGGCCTTATGGCCGTCGATAAAGGCTTTGTACGCCTTCTGGTAGTCTCCCTTCTCGAAAGACGCGGTACCACGGGTGTAGAATTCCAGCAGCGTAGCGCGAAGTCCTGACTTGACCTCTTTGGGGCTCATCATTGCCTGGGCTATCTTCTTGAAGTCGATCACAGGGTCGATGGAGTCCTTCAGCAATGAAGTGGACGTGACGCGATTGGCCTCACGTATCTGACCGAGGCCGCGGATGATGCGATCCACCACGATGGGAATCATGCTGGGAACCCTGTAGATGTGCGCGTGGTTCACCTCCACCGTCATGGAGCCCCACTGCTCGACTGTGTCGGCCAGTTTGCAGACGAAGAGGTCAAACTTCTGCGGAAGGAACGCAAAAACCACAGAGAAGTCCTTGTACTTGTCAGCGTCAACCTGCTGTGTCTGGCCCTGTGAGTGACCAATAGAAATGGTCGCAGCAACCGAGCTCTGGAATTCCTTGATCATCTCTGCAGTGAATCGTTCGGGGGGGAAGATTGCCTGGATAAGGCCTGGCTGGGGGTGATCGTTCTGAATCATGGCATATAAAATGGCAGAGGGGAGGTGCTGGACGAGACGTGCGGCATCCCAGACGAATCGGGCCTTAATCCAGGTGTGGTTCTCCAAGAAGAACTTCCAGGCGAACTTCCTGATATCACGGCTGACGTGCAGCAGGCTGAGACCGGGGACATTGTCCCTCCAACCCTGGGTCTCAATCTCACTCGTTACGGTGAGAAGAGGGGCAAAAATAAGGACACGAATGTCGTCGATACGCAAAACGCCAGACAGGGTCGCGTCGATGATCTTGGGGGTCTCTAAAGATGGGGTACTCAGTATACGTTCCATCGAGGGAAAACGGCAGGCTGCCACATAGAGACTCACCGTTCTTGTTGTTCATGCCATCGCCCGGGGCGACAAGCTTCCGGAGGCGTGATGCCGTGATGTACCAGCCCTTGGTATCCCTGAGGATATTGATAACCTTCTTTAGGCCCAGTCCAGGCTTCGACTGCCGGATCTTGCAAACAGCATCGTAGACTTCTGTTGCAGTCGGAACGTGCTTGTCGTGGGAGTCTGCCATAGTGTAGGACAGGCAATCGATGTTGCCGTGATGCGATCAGTGACACTGGGGGGTATGGGCACAGGGCAAAGAAAGGTGTTGTCAATAGAAGCCAACGATGTTTGTTGAGTTGGACGCACTCTCTGTCGACCGTGAGGTGGGGAGGGGAAAGCTGAACTTGCTCTGTTGTGGTTCAGTGCAAAGAAAGAATAGCTGAGGGCAGAGAACAGCTTGGTAAAAGTTGCCCAGGTGCATCTGTTCGTCGTGGTGAATCAGTACCTACCAGTAGACAGCAGCAGGTGAGGTAGTTGTTCCAGGTGTCCAGCCAAGTGACTTCTGCTGTTTGCTAGTTTTCAACCCCAGCTGGTGAAGAGCGAGAGTTTCAAGCTTTGGTATCCCTCGTCTATGACAAAGCCAGCACCTACTTCAATCTCTCTGGTCACTGAACTCAAAGCCGGAAGACATCAAACTGCCGCTGTGATATCATATCACGCCAGTCCACCTCCTTCACTTGGTTATCCGGATCACCTCGAGCAGTCCAGAGTGAAGTTATCAGGTTCTCCAAGACAACTAGGTTTCTGAAGCCCAGCTTCCTCTGACTTTGAAACCAGGCTCTCATCCTCTGCTGGGAGCCGGCAGTGTTGCACTCGGCCCCGAGGACCAGGGCAGGCCACAGCATCATGCAGCCCAGCTTTCCACTCCCGGCAAGCTCGATGTTTTCCAATTCTTGTACGCCGAGCTCCACCAGCTCTTGGACTGCCGCAACCGGCGAACCACGGATGCTCCTCTGGAAGAAGACCAACCCAGCATAATAGAATGCCGTGGACGTGTGATGGACGACAGCAGAATGGAGCTTGGATGCTTCTGAGGTGAATACCTGTGGTGGGAGACCTGGGAACTGAAGGTACAACTGCAGCTCAAATGCGTCAAGCTCCTCCTCTATGGCAGAAGCTCCGTTTGAAGAGGCGGTAGCCAGCTTGCTGATACGGTCATGGGCTTGCAGCGTGGACTTCGAAACACCGTAGTACGGAAAGGTGAACTCAAGACCATTCGCCGCCCCGCCATCATCGCTCAAGAAGGACTTTAACTCGTCAGGCACAGGAAAGTCGCATAAGAGCGCCATCTTCACCATGTGTTGTCTGAACGCGGACACGGCCGTCTCATCCACGCCACGGGCTTGCAATCTGGAAAGATAAGCTAGACCACCAGAGACGTGAGTTCTCCACCGTTGGGTCGTACCGGACACGGCCTCGACAGCAATACAGGCCATGATGGCCATCGCGCAAGACTGGTCTTGGTGCTCGTCGGCCCGGGCCAGGTTGTGCCGCAGGTGGCGAATGGCTTCGCTGTCATGGTGTAAGGCCAAGACATGATCATGCTCTGTGGTCCTCCCACTCAGCTCGAACAGATTGTACGCAGCTGCCGAGCAAATGGCATGGAAGATAGCCACATCGGCGTTGGAATCACCTGCCTTGGAGACGAGGCCCTTCAGTGCCATGGGCAGCATCATAGTGCGGCAGGGGTTGTGCGGCTCGTCGAGAAGGACAATCTTCCTACTGGTGAAAGTAACCCAGTGATGTATCAGACGCTTTTGTTTAGATGGCATGGGCATTGCGTCCAGGTGGCGCGACGGGCCGCGAACAAATCGCTGATCAGACGCATCCTGAGCAGTGTTTCGAGATGTCTGGACCACTTCCTCGCGACTCTGGTAGGCCCCGTGATTTGGTGAGACTGGTTGGGCTGGGGAGACGGCGTCGGCTAGAGTGCTACGATCTTGCACCCTGGGTGCGTTTGGTATCGACTGAGCCGTGACTGAGCCCTGCCAGAAGCGCCTGGGAGAATAGATGGTTGCTTCACTAACTTCGGTAGCCTCGCCTGGTGTGTTGGCCAGGGTGGCAGCAGAAAGCTGGCCAGGAGTATCTGCCGGGATTGAGCCACATTCGAGCGAATGCAGGCGGACTCGGTTAGATTCCGCAGAACAAGGTCCATCGGGTTCCGAAAGGCGTTGTCTTGAAGAGGTGGCTGGAAAGACCGAGAAAACTCCCTTGCTCAGCTCAGAAGACTCCGCAGGGCACCACTCATCGATCCGTGTCAACGATTCTTCAATATCTGGAGAGCTCATACGGACGATTGCTGGCGCAGCGCCAAAAGACGGCAATGAGCGTCTGGAAGCCCTGCCGTCCCGCGGCAGATCGTCAACGGACCCGTGATCGTCGTCTATATGGGGATTGTACGTCACCCAGGCCAACCTAATGCCATAGCCCTCGCATCGAAGACCCATCTGACGGCAACGCAAGCATGTTGGTGTCTCCCTGGGAGGCGTTGAAGTCAGAACACAGGGGCACTCCAAGACAGCGACTGGCGATGGAGATGGTCTCACGGGTGCTTGGTCCACTTACTCGTCACACTTGACTCGACGGGACCGACAAGTCCAGCACCCAGTGAAGCATTTTGTGCGTTGCTTCTTGGCTGCTGGCATGGTGCGAGACCGTGTTGCGACAGCCTTGCAGGTTATGTGGTATGGGCGCGGATGTGGTTTGGTGTAGGAGGGAGGGTTTGGCCAATCGCTTTGACTTGCCGCGCGCAGTTGAACACAAGAAGGGAGCAGTCGGACTTAGAGGAGAGTTGGAAATGAAAAGAGGAGCCGCGCAGGCCGGGCAGGGATGACGGGGACGTCCGCCAAAAGAGGAAAGGCGGATCCCGTCACACCAACGACGATTGGCTCGCTCTGAACTTCTTGCTCCGCAGCTGAAGCGACTCCATACCTACTTGGGTAGTCTATATGCCGGGATGTAAGTCGCGCTAAGCTCGCTGTGAATTTCCCTCGTCCTCGCAGGATCTCATATGCCGTGTTGTTGACGTTCCTGCTACCACCATCTTGCTTCCGGAAATGAAGCTTGAATTTCAAGACGAGTCACGAGAGAAAGGGGGTGTCCCTGCAGGCTTGTCAGCCTGCAGCCGTGGCATGAATTCGTGGAAACTCCAAATATTAAATATTGAGCACTTCCCGCCAGCCATTCTGGTCTCTACACGTTCATTGTCTGCAACGGACGCGAAGACGGGTGGCGGCATTACCTTTTCCCTCAGTCAGACACGACAAAACTTCAAAGTCTTGCACTCAAGTAATAATTCTCGGTGATTCCGTTGAAGATGAGTGCGACAAGAAGTAGGACCCGGAACGCGACGACCGAGAAGTCGGCAGATGCGGCAGTCGAGAAGCAAGCTCCAAAGTTCACCGATGGCGAATCCGACGACTTCGAATTCGGTGGCTCCCTCGGTGTCACAGCGCTCATGATCAGCTTCCCGCTGCTGATGTGGTACATGTGGATCGGCGCGACTCACTATGGAGGCCAACTGCCCTTGCCAGCTGCTGGTCAGACCTGGGGAGAGTTTGGTCACCACCTTGCTCAGCTCGTGTATGAGGGAGCCTACCCAACAGCCAAGGCTTGGGCTATCTTTTGGACATTCTTTGTGGTCGAAGGTGTCATGTGTGTTGTCACCCACGTCCACTTCCTTACTCTGATAGACACTAACATGTCGCAAGGTACTGTTATATGCCGGGAGTCACGACCCAGGGCCGACCGTTGCGACACGAGGGCGGGAAGAAGCTGCCGTACTACTGCTCTGCCTATTCTAGTTGGTATGCGACCATTGCTATCGCCGCTACCCTGCATTTGACCGGTCTTTTCCCATTATACACACTCATCGATGAATTCGGTTCCATCATGACAGTGGCTATTATCTCCGGCTACCTGAACAGCTTGATCGTATACGTCCAAGCCATTGTGAGGGGCCGGACGCACCGTCCTACCGGGTATCCTCTGTACGACTTTTTTATGGGCATCGAGCTCAACCCTCGCATCGGGATCCTGGACTTCAAAATGTTCTACGAAGTCAGGATACCTTGGTTCATTTTATTCCTGGTTACCGCGTCTGTCGCTACTCGCCAGTACGAGGACTACGGCTATGTCTCGCCCGAAGTTCTATTTCTACTTATCGCACATTTTCTCTATGCCAATGCATGTGCCAAAGGGGAGCAGCTGATTATCACATCATGGTGAGTTCTATTACCTGGGATCTGGAATTCCGTTCCACTGACAGAATACTCTGCCTGTAGGGACATGTACTGGGAAAAACTCGGCTTCATGCTCACCTTCTGGAACTTGGCCGGCGTCCCCTTTACCTACTGCCACTGTGCTCTCTACCTCGCTAATACCAACCCATCCGAACACCGCTGGAACCGCTTTGCACTGGCCGCGCTTGTCGTCGTGTATCTCTTCATGTACTGGATGTGGGACTCATCGAATGGGCAGAAGAACTCGTTCCGCCAACAGGAAAGGGGCCAGCTTATCAAGCGCCAAACATTCCCCCAAGTCCCGTGGACTGTCATCGAAAATCCCAAGACTATCGAGACGGATGCTGGTGACCGCATCCTGGTGGATGGTTGGTTCGCTATCGTGCGGAAGCCGAACTATGTCCCTGACATGTTCTTCTCCATGTCTTGGGGCCTGATCACTGGGTTCAAGTAAGATCATCGATTCATCTATATGACGACGCAGAAGTATCAGTTGCTGATTTCATGTGCCTCTAGGAGCCCCTTCCCATGGTTCTACTTCGTCTTTTTCATGATCATGATCGTCCACCGAGCTACTAGGGACATCGAAAGGTGTCGCAGGAAGTATGGCGCTGCTTGGACCCAGTACGAGAAGGAAGTCCCTTATTTGTTTTTCCCGGTGAGTATAGTCTTCTGAGGGATCATAATATTACAGAGTGAATATCAACTAACAATGATATAGTACATCTTCTGAAGCATAAAATAGATGGGCCTTGTTCCATGCACTAGCGAGGTGGAATCCGTACCCCCCCCCCCTTAAGGTGCTCGCATCAAAGCATGGATGCATTTACAATAGGAATGTTTGGTCGGATCAGAACTAAAGATTTTACGCATTGGAAGCGATAGCACAGCGAGCAGTCTTCCGAAGAGCTTAGTATCAAAGTAGATATGTCAACAAGTAATTTTGCTATCTGAATAAGAGCGGATATTCGCACAGGAAAAAACGGATGGTACACAGGAACGTTGTTTTCCCCCCTACGCTGCAGCCAATCAGAGCGCTCTATTCAACCAACCACACCACCCACCCACAAGTGTTTTTTACACCCATACCAACATACCTACCAGGCCTCCTTCTACCTATAACCTTCAATATAACAAGACCCTCTAATACCTTAATAAGGAGGACTCCTATAGCAGGAAGAACTAGTAAGAAGTAGTCTAATAGGATAAGCAGTTAGAGGCAGGGCTTATAAAGCTAGCTACTTGTCAGCTTCTAAAGCGCCCTAGCAGACAACCTTAGAAGGAAAGAAGTAGCAAGACACTAGGGTAAAAGAAATAATAGGGGCAAGTAGAAGCGACGATAGTGGTATATGTGTAGTTAATAACTGTGTATTATTGTTTTGTATAGCGAATAGGTGGTGTAAAAAAACGTTGGTGCACCGGGGGTGTACTTGTTCCTGTGTACCATCCGTTTTTTCCTGTGCGAATATCCGCTCTCATCTGAATACCTCCACTGTTTGCACAACCACAACTTCGAGGGCTCAACTGAGCGGATCGAAGGCCAAGCCTGTCTTTTCCACAAATCCATCCACTAAGCGTCACGCACATAGTGACTCCGTTGACGAGATGTTAATATCCCGGGCTGCCACACCATTCTTGCCAAATCCCCTGACTGCTTCACCCCCCAAAGTCACGTACTGCTGCCAATTCTGTCCTTCCAGTCCATTTTCAGGGTCACTTGCGAAAGCCACATATGCATCCTGGAACGCAAAACTCGTCTCATACTCCTCGGGAGTGCTGTTCCCACGGAAGTTCGGGTGCGTGCCCATCAGAATGGGCAGCTCGGATCCGTGGTAGGCGCCCATCCATGGCCGCGGCGACACGTTCGTGAAGTTGCCGTAGTAAACGTAGCGGAATGCCTTGAGGCCGGTCTGCTGTCGGAAGCGAACCGTGCTGGTCGCAGGGCAGGAGAAGAGAACCAAGTCCCACTCCAGGCCCGCGGTTGTGTTTGGGCCGTTGGGGTCGTATTCTGCAAAGGTGAGGCCGTCTAGGGCGTTGGTCCCAACGATTGCGGGCTTGAGTCGTGTCAGTACTTAGAAAATTCAAGAATTGAAGTCGAGAAGGCTAGGGGAATCGAGGGAACTCACTATCTTGGCTTGCAGTCCATCTGATGCTCGCTCTGTGTAGTTGGAAAAGATTAGAGTATTGTCCTCAACGGGGACGAAAGCCAGTCCTGGCATCCCTCCAGTCTCTGAGTAGTTTGCAACGAAGTCATTGATCACATCTCCGTCGATACTCCGCATGCACGAGAGCTGTTGAACTAGATCATCCCCGAGGCCAGAACAACCGACATGGTCGGCAACAAACGTGAAATTTGACCGCGCCGTATCATTGACTGTGAAGAAAGGGGTGAACGCTGTCCCGGAGTCCATTATCAGGCCAGTGACGATGGGATCCTCAGGGTATGCGAAGCCATAGTAGTCAGCCATCATCGCACCCGCCGATTGACCCCAGAGAATCATCCGCGTGGGATCACCCCCGAACGCCCTGAGGTTAATTCGGAGCCACTCCACCACCGCGCGCGTGTCGAGCAACGCGAGGTTCTGGTCGGGCAGGCCGCCGGCGTTGGGGAAGCCGAAGATGCCGAGGCGATAGTTGAACGACACCACGATGTGGTCTGGGCTCCTGTCTACCCACTGCGCGGGTATCTGGTATGGTACGTCCTGGCCGCCGACGCCGAAGCCTCCTCCATAGATGAAGATCAGGACCGGCACGCCTTTAGGTGATGCTGTCGTGTTGGCGGGTGCCCACACACTGAGGGTGAGACAGTCCTCACTGATGGCCCCAGTTGTGTTCAGCCCCTGGAGGTTGTATTCGAGGATATCCCTGGAGAAAAGCGATGGCACATTGGGGTCCCAATATTGAAGGCAGCTCGGCGGCAAGCTCGTCGCTTGGATTTCGGAGTCGGCTTGATTGAGCAATTCTGGTGCTGCCCAACGCCGTTCACCTACTGGTGGTACTGCGTAGGGAATCCCGAGGTATTGGCGAACATTTGGCAGATTGGGGTCTATCTTTCCGTTAATCTTCCCTGAAGTCGTGTGAACTACCGGCGGCGCGTTCTCAGCGCCGTTCGCGCCACATATCTTGAGTGATGATGCAGCCAAGACCAGCACCTGCCAGGGAAGGGTTCGCCTCATTGTCACGGGGTGGACTTCTTTCTTCAAGTACAGGCGTGTTGACCTCCCAGACAGACCGCGTAAGTCTTCAAGGACGGGTCGAGAGTGTTTGTTTATAAGTAGACCCCTCGGTCTTACGATCGAGGGGAGGCACGTCCCGCTTAGCGAATCTTTCCGCGTGGGCCCTTGGTATGCAGACTACATATAGTCTGTCATAGTTAACACCGATCAACCTGGATCAATCCTTTGCAGATTGTGTTCGCCTGTTCATAAGTCTGACTGAGTTTGCTAGGTACCCCTCCAGCCGAGCTTCCGTGTCATCTGTTTAGGCTTAGTTGGATCGGATGGTGCTCCACCATGACTGCATCCTACTATGTAGACTACTCAAATAACTTGCGCATGGTGAGCAAATTACGACATCCGGAATCCTTTCAGTTAAGGTTGTGAAGCACAACAGACTAGAAAGGTCTCCTTAACAACGCCACAGAGGGCTACTGAATGGTAAAGCTCAACATGTTGAACCATGTTGAGGCGTATCTCCATTGTAATTCCATTAGCCTTCCAAAGCTATTGCAGCTACATTTTGCGCACCAAAAGTTCACCCATGCAAATCTGTCAGACGACGAAATGTGGCCACCGTTGCTTGTCCACGTGTGTCGCTGTCTGACCTAGGTACCACATTCTGATAGAGATCCCGGCTGCATTCTGTTGTCGTCCAACCGCTCCGTCATAATTCGGCTCTGCAAACACCGCTATGGCGTCTCCGTCCCAGTTCGTGAGCTTGTTGATCACATTCTGCCACCAATCTGCCAGGAGTTGTAGGCTGCGGGCCCTCTTTCCATATATTTGAATGCCCCATGGACCTACAGCCAGTGTTAGCAAATTGTTACTGTGGCCTCCATGCACATAGTGATGCAAGATACGTACGGAAGACAAGGCTTTGACTGGCATACTAGGCTTCAGAATCCTCAGGTAGCCAGATTGATACCTCCATATCGAAGCGAACACGTCTAGAGGAGTCCCCCGCCCTCCGTGGTCGCGAACCGCGCAAAGCCGATCGTATAGGATAGGTTCGTGTGATTCTCGAAGGCTCGGCGCCCTTCTGTCTGACCCCGGTCCTGGCTATTTCTAGACCAGGTCTCCTAGTGTGCGTGGGAGATCTCATATGATCGCCAATGCTCCCTGCAGGGCGTTGAAAATTGTCCGCCGCACCATACCAACTGCTGAACATGTTGAACACCGCACTCAGGGCCCCTCCGAAGTTGCAAAGGCTACGAGCTGGGCTCCTCTTCTCCGTCTCTGTGCTGTTCTCGGGTATGGTGGTCGCCGGTGGGGCGAAGGAAACAGTTTCGCATTGCTTGGAAGTCTCGGTATCGACAGGACAACGCGCCGAATCACTCTTCCCTTCGAGTTTCGAAATTTCTTCTGTAGTGTCTTTTGCGAAGAAGCGCATCAGCTAAAGAATGTCCCTGTATGGCCATTGCTGTGGGACTCTTACCTCGAGGTGAATCGCTGACAACTGACACTCTGCCTCGCTCATCCACAATCAAGTCCTCACCACTGTAGGAAGAACAGCTCTGGGCCATTATAGTGGTGTTGAAATTTTGGTCGAAGAATCATGGGAATGGGGGTAGCCAGGGATTGATGTGGTACTTGGTTCAAGTAGTTCGAGATACAGTTAGGCATCAGTTGCCATTTGATGTGATCTTGTGTTGGAGCATGGTAAATTACTTCACCAGCCGCAGAGTGACTTTCAGCAATGTCACAGCGACAGTCTTGCAAAGTCACTTCCATGCGCTTCAATTCACCTCAGGAAGGCTAATGAATGTTTTCGTAGCTGCGGTCTTGATCCGTACACATCCAAGGGGGCATACGGTCCCTTCATGCTTTGGTATTCATACAGTGGTAACACCGTACTAGTATGAAGGGACCACATACAATTTATATGTATGGGGGATTGGAAACGCAACCGATCATATAGTGGTAAATGGTTAGAGACCCACCCAACGTAAAACACAAGACTATCATGACAGAAAGAGAATAACAAGCGGAAACACGTGTCCCAAGTCTTGGGACAGCTGCACTAACAATACTAGCGAGAATCGCTTCTGACGGCACCGTCAACTACCTACTTAAGTAGGCAGAGAGCGACTAGTGCCACCCTCAACAATCCTGCAAGACCGGTGAGACGTTTTCGAAATCTGCTAAGAGGTTTCCACGAATAAGTCACAACGAAGTAAGTTACCAGGAACATGATTGAATCGAAACTAACAGAGTCCTCCGGTGCAGTCCGACGGGTCAACAGTCACGATGATACGCACCGCACCCAACCCCTACAGCCTTAGAAGACCATGTACAACGGTCGAGCAATTGATTTCCGCATGTGATGACCAAATTTCAGGGATCCGTGTACTGTAATTGGCGCGGTATAGTTGTGAAATGACCTTGTATACTATTACATTAATAAAGCTACGTCCAGAAAAAGTCGAAAAAGAGTTGGTCCTTGTGGCTCAGGCTACGAGAGGTCACCCCGCAAGAGGATATCCTGCAGGAGATTTGCCCATGGGAGGACATGCTTCAGGATATCATCCCATAGGGATGTTCGCTCAAGTTGGCATTTTTAATCCCGCTGCTACGGTCTATGGAGGCAATTGTATGCGTATAGGTTACATGTGCCCTGACTTTTAATCCACATGTGCATCAGATGATGACAGCCGCACAGGTGAAGCTAGCTAGTGGTTTCGATCTCAATCCGTATATATCCTGAAGGTATAGTCCCTTTGTATGGCAGTAAACGCTTAAAGATCCAGCATTGGAAAGAATACGATATAATAACAGTATTGAAGATTCTGCGCAGACACGTGGCCTGAGGCTCGTGCCGCACAGACAACATTAAAGGCTAGCAAGCATCGTTCCCGACGGCGCCATTGAGGTCGATTTAAAATTGTCAACAAGGCTCCTGGCCAGCCACGTCCATAGCATAGCCTCGCTTCAGACACATGGTACAGAACATTGATGGCAAAATAGCACAGCACCAACAAATATTTTGGTCTTTTCAGCAGAATTTTCCAATGAGCATTTGAGCCTGTATGCAGTGCTTATCTATGGGCTGCAAAGCCCTCCAGTTATTCCCTGAGTACTGATATTCAGAGTCAGTCATACCTAAGTAGTGGACACCAAAGATCGAGTTATACCAGCAATGTTGATGGCATACGAAGAGTTGAGGGTACAACCAAAAGTGAATAGTAAGTCTCGATGGAAGATATTTACACATGTGGCAAATCCTTCATCAGGCATGCTAAGAAGTTACCTCAGCGTGAAGAAGGTAGTGGCTACTGGCGGAAGCTACATATTGATACGGAAGAGGGGTGAAAGAAGCCGCAACTGGGCAAATACAGCAGCAAACTCAAGGGCTAAAGATTTTTTCACTTTGGCACATCAGCAGTGAATTCTATGACGGGTATCTTATTCACCTGTACCACATCCGAGACCCAAAGACTCGGTCATTGTTTCCAACACAAACAGCCCAAATTGCACACAGGCACCATCGCCCCTTTTCTACAGTCGACAACTCACAAGAAAGATCAGACCGGGACCCATAACCTGTTGGCCAAAACTTGAGGCTCAAAGGTACGTCTCACACACCTACCGGCACCCAGACACTGGACAAACAGTGACGGGTAACACATCTTCACTGTCCCACCACTTCCGCGCTTGTTTCATCTACCACACATCCGCTCTCCTTCTTTCACTGCAGCAGTCCCAAGTCGCAACCTGCGTTTGCCTAACAAACCTCAGACAACCAGACACACCTTTCTCATCTCCCCTCGCTTTGCAGCCAACTTGATCCATCTTGACGATACCTGTCACCACCCAACAACATGGCGCACGAGAACGACAGCACCCTCGGCTCGCACCAGCATCAGGAGGATGGTTCGAGCCCGGCCGAGGGCAACGCCACCCCATATTCTACACCTCAGGACCGCAGCTATCGTAATTCCGAGTACGCTGAGGCCAACGCGAACCCACTGCCGGAGCTCGTGGTCGCGCCGGAGGAGGGGACGGAGCTGGAGCCCTTCCCAAGGCTGTCAGACGCCGATTTAGACGATTCTCACTGTTCCACTCGTGCGGTTGTGGAACCAGACGATATTAGCGACCATCGTTCTGCCGCCGTTGTTTACGTGGGAGAGAAGCCGACGATATGGCGCAAGTACAGGAAGTCTGTCATAATCTCGCTCATCGTTCTCATACTCGCCCTCGTTGGAACCATCGTCGGCGTCGTCGTTGGCAACGCCAGCAAGAATTATGCGGTCGGAGCCACGCCTGGGTGAGTCACTGATTCATGCCATATCACAGGCTCAGTCGCCTCTTAATGCTTCATATTTGTTGTCGAGATATCTGTCCTCACATGACTGACCACGATGTTCTGCAGCACCTCGGCTACGCCCACCTCGGCTTCTGCTACTATGAGCACTGAGAGCTCTTCTGTCCCGTCCGCTTCTGCTTCTTCAGTGCGTTCTTCGGTTACTAGCTCCGTTTGCGTGTCCTCGCCCTCATCAAAGTCGTCGTTGTCCTCGATGACCACTTCCCATTCTGTATTCACTGCCCCTGTCCCAATTATTGGGGCATCGTCATGGCAACCCAGCCTGGTGGTGCCTCTTTTCCAAACATGAGTTTCTCCTCAAATACCATTTGATGTAGTTGTACGCTGACGAGATATCCCCCACCAGGCTCCCACCCCCAGCCAGTGCGCTGACTCTTCCGGCTTCCTCACCTCGGTCTCGTTCATGGGAGTCCAGGGCGCGCCCGGCAACGGCGGCTGGAAGACGACCTACTGCGGTTCAGCTAGCAACGCCAAAGCTTGCTGCACGTGCTGCTTCAAAAACAAAGACGGCTGCAACTCTTGGGCATATTATGCCAGTTCCGGGTTCGCCGGGACCCGCTGCGCCCTCATCATCGGTTGGGACACCGACGACCAGCAGGATTCAACCTGCCCGGCTGGACACGACGCAACGGTCTACTTCAGCACGGAGTCGGACGACTCTAGCGATATGGGTGCTCCGGGACCGTGTGGTGTTGTGGCCGATTAGCTCACGTCATCCGGTTGGTCGAAGGCATTGCCGACGTGTCTGCTTTGAATATGGCCTGGACGACCAGGCGCGAAGGAATTGCATTTCGGAGGGAGTTTCATGATTTTTGCTTTGTCTCAACTGTCGAAGTATACCGATCCGCCCGGCTAGTGACGATGCATATGGAGGGAATGGCGTTTTTACTGTAACATACAGCGGAAGTGGGAGTTAACATTGGCCTCATAATGGCTCTCCGTCTGTGGGATGATATGGAAGCAGCTTCAGTCTGCGTGGCCACGCTTAGGAGCGTTCAGGAAGGCCACACTCAAGCACACGCATGTGCAGTCAATCAATCATAGCTGGAAATGGAAACCGATTCCAAGCAGTAGCAGCAGGTCGGCGGGTTGATAAGAAGATCACACGTGAAATCTGGGGAGAGGCCAATGAGGTAAATAAAGCTTCACGGTCGGAAGGACTAGCCGCTTCTTGTCTGTGCTCTTCCGAGGTTGCAATTCGGGTTCCCTCCCCTCCCAAGCCCATCATCCAATCCATTATTGCCCTTCCTTGCTTCCTTGGTTTCCCGTCAGCCGGTCGCCTCTACCTGCCGAAGGATGGGGAGTTTTGGGGGACGGGGTACAAAGATCCCCAACCACAAAACTACGGCAGCCCTTTGTACTCGGTACATCCGACCCACCAACCTTGCTCGACCTGCATTAGGGCGGTTCTTTCGCCCAACTCATGTGCCCAGGTGGCCCCCTACTACCTCAACGGGTAACTGAGAACCGGAAGGTGCCAGGCCAGGGCCCCGGCAACTGCATCCTGTTTGCCTGTTCTTACCCCCAGCAGGATTGCAGCTCCCTCACTAATAAATCCAAATACCTAAGCCCGGTTGGTACTGGGCTGATGCTGCTGCTGCTGCTGCGTGAGGCTCATCTTCGATCCTGGTTCTCAGACCCAGCCATCATCGTCATCACACAACCTCGCTCACACCTTGCTCACACCACGAGCTGCTCAATCAATCAACCCGTCCTTCATTCAATCCATCAAAGCAGCTGGTGACACCAACGTCTGAGCGCCCGTGCCGCTCGCCTGGAGAGACACAGACCCTCCTCCATCAATCAGTCAATCCCACCACGGCGGGCCCAGAAGCTTAAACCCTTCCCCCACGTTGCAACTGCGACCTCTCTCTTCCCCTCTATCACCTGGCACAGCAAAAGCAATGAGTCCCTTCTTCCGGGGCGGCGTCCGCCCTCTGCGCCGCCACCCACGGCCGTGGTCTATGAACCCGCGACTGAACCCGGACCTGGCCAAGGACGACGTGCACCTCGACGAGAAGGGCATCCTCGAGACCACCGAGATCAGGCTCCCCGTCACCAACAGCCTGTACGGGCGGCCCGCTGATTTCCTCGTGCCCGTGCGTCCCGACTCGCCTGCCGCCCGGGAGGAGCACGCACCTGCACCTGCACCTGTCACTGCTGCCGAGGAAAGCGGGGCCACCCTCAGTGCGGCTGCAGATGAGCCGACTCATGCTGCTGTTGCTACTGCTGCACAGCCGCCGTCGGCAGCTCACGACGCTACGGACGGCACGGAAGCTGTGGGGGATGACGAGGACGAGCTGCGCCGGAGCTCGGTCCTGTCGGAGCAGTACCCCATCCAGCGCCACGACGATGACGACTCGCCCACCTCGTCTGAGCGGAGCGCCTTGATTGACCAGTTCCCCACCCATGGCAACACCCGCGACTCGGGCGCTGTCATCCTCGAGTCACCCATCATCAACTCGTTCGTGGAGAAGGGCGGTCCCGGCTGGGGATCGCTCGCGGCCGCCAGCACCATGGAGCCACCCACCAGTGTGGACGTACCTCAGGACTCGCCAGTCACGCCCAAAGCCGAGCCAGGTGCGGCCCACGAGATGGACCCCGGGGCAGACGTCTCCTCTGAACCGCTAGCAGAGCAAACCGAGGAGGACTTTGAGGATGACGACGCCACGCCCGTCCAGGAGGTCGCAACGGCCTTCGAGACGCCCTTTGAGACTCCCTTCGAGACCCCGTTCGAGACGATGCCAAGCAAGGAGCTCGGTGCTCCCCAGCAGGCCACGCCCTCTACTCAGGCTGCACAGGTCCAAAGCGAGGACATCGCGCGGGACGACCAGACCATCTCCAGCAAGGCCCCGACCGTCAGCGAGGCGTCAGCCACCGGCCGGGAGCCTCTGATGGACGACGTGCAGCTCGAGGTGAGCGACGAGTTCAAGCCCAAGCCTGAGGTCTTCGACGGGCCCTCGGAGCCGCTGATTTCGGATGAGCAGCTGGATGTGGATGATGATTTCAAGCCTCGAACCGCCGTGTGAGCGTCTTCACTACTCTGTGGTGCTGCGAGAGATCCTTTGGTCCGTTGTACGCGTCCATGATTGGGGGCCTGCTACGAAATCTGACGGGACTGCTGCGGTGAGTAATCGGTCACAGGTGCTAGCTAGCATTCCGCAAATCGCATGGGCAGTGGCCCAGGGAGGAACTTTTTTGGAGTTGTTGCGACACTTGCTATAATCGAAGAGATGAGCACGAGTATGGATATTCGACCAAGTCCCCTGGAAAGGGCTAATTGTGTTTTAAGAGCTGGGATGTATTTACCTGTTTGTCCAGTTACTGCGAGGGGAAGTGGGAGGTAGGTGGCACTGGCCACAGGGAGGCATGATATCAACAATACCCCAGCGATCTTTTTTTGACGACATTACGAAAAACACCGTTCTCTTATATAGCAACGGGAGGTTGGTCGACGATGGCGTTTTTTATTCTATGGGACCGGTTATGGGGGCGCAGGCACTTACTCACTTGTGTGCCTGATGCTGCCCGGCCAGGACAGGGCATGCTGCGCATGTTCTACGATAATAAAAGCGCATTTAATGTTCGTGTGTCGATTCTATCTTGGGGCTTCTAAGCCAAGTCTCGTGTTCTTCAGCTGTGGCATTCATCGCTCTGGGTATTGCATCGTGAGAGCACTGTGACGTCTCCCAAGGGCATGACAGTAACAAGACGCACCCAACATCAACAATCAGAACATATCTACCTACGGTGCAGAGCTTGGAAACGACTTGAGGACGCCCTTGGCAGCGTCCAAAGGCACAAAGGCTATCCAAGTAGTACAGGTGTGAAGTGAGGCGAGGAGCGATCTACACCCAAGGTAGTACCCTACCTTGCACGGCATGGTTGACGCTACACTGATGCCCCATCACCTCTCGGCACTTGAATACTACAGTTACTTTAGATCTGAGGTGTGTCATGGCTGTATGTCGGCCCTGATCATGCAGTGACAGTATGGCAGCAGTCCCCAGGGAGGGAATTTCTGAGCATTCCAAGGTTGAGTCCCGACCGACGCAACACAGGACTCCTCGCAGAGCCAGTAAGAAGCCATCGCCCCCATCTTCCCAGCGTTTTCTATTCTATCTGGGGAATACTGAAAGTATTTCGGCGACGTGCTGAGCCGTGCCGGTCTGCCAGCCCCGTGATGGGCTGGTGCTAGGTCGTACATTCCCAAATTCACACCTGCTTCTGAGAGGCCTTGCAAATGCTATTAGAGGAGCGGGGATACACGTGTCTCCTTCGCCCCTCCAGAATTTTCGTGAACAAGAATTGGCATACAAGATACACGGACTCGTCGCCGCGTTACTCCGTCGCGTTCCCAGGGTATACCTCGGCACCCTATCGGTTTGGAGCCAGATCATCCATCAGGATTTGGCGTTTGAGCGAGGAGATACAAGTACTTCAATGTAAATTGACCAGGGCTTCCAGATACTAGTAGTAAAATATCGGAAGATGAAAGTGACATGAGAGAGATGTTCGATATGGCAGCTGTGGGCTATGCTTGAGATGCTGGCGTCGACATGTGAGTGGTCCTAACACATTTGCACCCGAGGTAGGCGGAGACATGTTAACGGGCACCGGCAAAGTCCCACCAACCGTGGAGCCGAGGCACGACCACAGGCGACGTCAAGGGCCCAGCCCCAGCCGGCGCTATCTCGTGCTGCAACTGACGACATGGTCTTCAGTCAACCGCTTCTCAACCTCGAGGGCGATTGATCGATGCCCCGATTGACTAACAACGCCGTCCCCATCATAACCTCTTGATGATACTTCGAAGTGCTTGCCATTCTTCATGACTTGACCCACCATCTGCCCGTCATGTCGACACCGGCAGATGCACACACAAAGACCAAATGGTCGCCCCCCCTGGCCAACCTGCGCAACACCCTCGCGCTGCCGCCCAAATGGCTGGCCATGTATGATGACTTTGTCACCAAGAACGCGAGCCAGGTCTCCCAGCTCGAGTCTGCGCTGCGCTCCTTGACGTACATAATACCAGGTACGTATCTGCCCTATCTATCTATACCTCCGTCCCGTCTTGTGTCTCGTGCTCACACCCAACCCCCTCCCGCAGGCCGCTTCCGCGACGCCGAACTCGCAACAGAATCCATCCACTCATCCGTCCAACTCCTCTCGCTCTACCATGACCTCCTCCTCTTCCGCTCGAGCCTCTCCCCCTCGTCGTCGGCCAAGTTCCCAACCGCCCTGAGCAAGTCCCTCCACGCGCGCTACACCCGCTTCTGGACCGCAAAGTCGGCGCTGTACAGGCGCGTCGCCATCGTCCTGCAGATGGTCCAGTACACGGAGCTGCTGCTGGAGATGTGGGCCAAGCGCAGGGGCGAGGCGGTGCGGTGGCGCGTCGTGGTCATCATCGAGGCCGCCAAGGCGTTCTGCCGCCTGCTCCTGCTCAGGATCACGCGGAGCAGGCCGCTGGTGACGCCCGTGCTGCCGGAGAGGGAGAAGGTCCCCGAGCCTGGCGAGGAGGAGGAGGAGGCGGCGGATGATGGGAAGGCGCTGGCGGAGCTGATGGGCGAGGACACCTCGTCCGAGCACGCCGGGGAGAACGGGCACGCCAACGGGACTGCTGCGGCTGGGGGGGAGGACGGCGATGCCGCCGCTCTCGTCAAGCACGACGGCACGAACGGCAACGGAGTCACCGCCCCCCCACACCCCAACGGCAACGGGAAGATGAACGGCAACGGCACCCTTCACAAACCAAACGGCCACACCCCATCCACACCGGCCACCCCGCCCAACCCCCAAAAGGAATGGGCAATGCCCCGGACAGGCCTCACCCTCCCCTCCCTCCCGGCAAGGGGCGACATCTCCTCCTACCTCCTCTCCCGCGTCCTGACGGCCGACGACATCAAGCCCGCCACAAAGCTCCTGCACAGCCTCGCCGGGTCCGCGCACACGGCCGAGGTGCTGCACATCCTCGCCCCGCTGGCGTACGCGCTCGCGCTCGCGCGGACGGACCCCGCCCGCCGCAGGACGAGCTGGGCGCCCTGGCTGGTCGGGCTGAGCGTGCAGGTCGCGGCGCGGCAGCTTGCCGCGCGGGCGCGCGACGGCGGGTCGGGAGGTGCTGCTACCGCGGCTGCGGCCCCAGGTGGCACTGCGCTCGAGAGGGAGGAGTGGGCGCGCCGCGGGAGGGCGATGTGGTGGTGGCTCATGCGCGGGGCGGCGTATGAGAATGTGGTCAAGGGGGTTGTTGGTGGCGTGAGGCGGAGGGTGCCTGGGTTTGTGGGGACGATATTGGAGGATTATGAGTATCTTTGGGAGAACTACTATTTCAGCACGAGTGATTCGTGATTTGCGAGTGAGTCGCGTTGCTGGTATGGGATGGGGTACAGTACATACATGCAGTTCAGGGTTGGTTCTACGGGCGGGCGCGGAGAGAGAGGCTGCTGGCGTTGGCGTGAGGAGTGTTTGTGAAGACACTCGAGGCTATATATACAAGGGCTTCGTGGCTTGCCCCCTCCGTTGTGGGCAGAACCAAATTACGGACACCGACGCCAGATGCGTGCGTCACTTGCTGGACTGCGACGGCCGGGCATCTTGCCCAAGGCGGCGGCTACTTACTTCTATCTATCTGCAGCAACCGGCGGGAGGCACCCGGTCGGAGTATGACCCCAAAAAAGGGATGCATGCTCTTCTCACTCGCTCGCTACACGACGACGGACGCAGGATGCGCGGAGCTGGTCCACGCCGACTGGGGGTTCGTTGCAGGTTACATTGGGGGGGGGGGGGGCGACGGGGATGATTTTATACCCAGGGAAACACGAACGAGCAGCAAGCAAGCATAGGCAGCGAGCCGGGAGCGGCAAGGGCATATACACATCAACCCTATTCATCTTCTTTGTCGTGTATACAGTAGGGCGATTTGATAGGATAGATAGGGCCAGGAAACCAACCACCCACATGACGGGGAATGGAATGTGTTCCTCCAAGCATACTCTATCTCTTGTGCGTATTCGCATGTAGTACAACGAATGCCCATATCCACGTAGTACACTGACTCACTCATTCAGACGATGGAGGTTAAAGTTTCCGCATGCGTGCGCTTGAATAGATAACCATCCTACCACCCCAAGAAGCTCACCCTGCCAGGCCTGAGCCAGAGTTACATCACAAGAACCACAACCCAGATAGGTATCTATCTGGACCCGAACGACGAGCTAAACCACTCATCCACACGCTGGCTGGCTCTCTGGCCACTTGCTAGTCGTGCAATCGTGCTAAAAGACCATGTGCTAGACTACTTGAGTAATAGCCCGTCAAGTCGACCTCAGATTTGTCACTGGTCTCGGATAGATTACTCACGCCACCCCCCAGAGGATCAAACGCAAGGGAACTCGGTTGCTTCCGGTGTCTGACGAACACGACAGTGAAGAGGAGTGAGTGATGGATGGGTGGGTAAGTGGATGAGTGGGTGGCTCCGCTCCACCAGGATGGACCGGCCAAGCCAAGGGATTATGTGAGATGTGGACGGCAAGCCGGCCGAGGAGGGATGCTGGGGCCATAAGCTGATATGCTCCTCGATGTGGCTGGGCAGGCTGGCAGGTAGACCTTGGGTCTAGGCCGAGTACCCAAATCACTATCCGTACGGGCTTCGAACCAATTTCATTGCCTCTTGGTGGGTTGACATCTTGGAAGGTTAGATGGGGATGTCAAGTTCTACGAATCAGAAAGCATTCACGGTGTAGGCAAGCATCAAGTCTGGAACAGATATGTGTGTGTGTAGGATGTCTTTCATTCCTATTTGAAGGATTTAATCTTCAATATCAAAATATCAACGCGTTCAGCTAAAGCCTTAGGCCGCCCGGTCACGGAACCTCCTGCCCTGAACGCCATCCTTGATGGAAGAACCACCTCCACCAACCCATTTCCTTTTACTCCCGGCTAACTTGTCAGACTTAGAAATCACAATAGTAGTTCTAGGGGTCGACGCGTTGGTGTTCCGGGGTCCCGCAGTAGCCGCGAGTCTTCCCTTCTGTTGTCCTTCCCTCATCTGCTTGACCTGGTCCTTGATCTCAATACTCCTGACCGTGGTGCGAATCGCCCACAAGAGCGCCATGAGGCGCTCCGGCGACGGCAGCAGAGGCGACATCCCGCTGGCAGACTCGTGCTCGGTGGACCCTTGGGAACCGCGTGCCCTAGTGAGACTCAACCGCAAGGCCTCGAGCGTCGCATCCTGAAGTGGACGCGCCAGCTGTCGGTTGCAGGTTAGAATCTTGCGCAGGGTTCGGAGCCGCAGGGTCTTGGAGCGAGAGCTGCTGCTGGTTGTCGAATGCGCCGTCGCCGTTGTCGTAGGTTTCGAGCCACTGGTCGACGTCGACGACGTCAAAGGCGGTATTGAAATGGAGTTGGTCACCAGCGAAATGATCGAGGTCAAGATCGCTTGCGTGGGGGGAAGAGGCGAGGAGGCTCTCATAGACATCGAGATCATCGCCAACGGACGCGTCTCCCATAGGGAGAGCAGCGTTGTCGAAGAGCTGTACGCCACCAGCAGGAGTTGCTGGAGCATGAACAGCGCTGGGTGCAGCGACTGCGTCGAAGCCTGACCAGAGGGAGACATCTCCACCAACCGTTGACACTGCAGGTCATTACACAATACCGCTGCTGGATATTGTGTCATCGGGGTGGAGTTGTCAGTCTGGGAGGTCTCGGCAGCGCGCGGAGCAGCTGTGTTAAGCTCTTCCGTGGCGGGCTCGAATTCGGGCTCCTCGGGGACGGGGGTAAGGGCGGGTGAGATGGAAGCCGGGTTGACGGTCTTTGGTGTCTGGTTGGACTTGTTGACCAGCTGCTCGATGAGCTCCATGCTGGCCTGAGAGGGCTGGAGGCCGTTCATCTCGTGGGAGGGGAAGAGGGGCTGAGACAGGGTCATGGAGTTGCTGCTTGGTGATGCAGCAGCGCCGCCCAGGTCTGGCCTGACCTCCTTCAGCTGCTTCTGCAACATGGCGTTGACCCTCTGAAGCTCCAGTACGGCAGCCTCGAGGTCCTTGTTCTTTTGTGCCAGGGCCTCAGTCTCCTGTCGCTTTCGCTCCCGGGAGGACTGGGCAGCCCGGCGGTTTCGGAGCACGCGCTCTACGCGGCGCTGCTCCTTCTCGTCATCAGTCTTAGCCCGCTTCCTGCAAGCTGTTAGTACCTGTTGTTTGCCAGTTGAGTCACCCAGCTGAGGGGTCGTACCTTGGAGGCAGGTTAGTCTTCGGCTCTGGAAGCACTTGACCCCACGACTTCCTCTTTTTTGTGGGCTTCTTGTCGGAAGAGTCTGCGGTTTCGTCTTCTGGTGCAGGAGTCTCCATGTCTCTTGGCGAGAATGAATCGTCCGCTGGCTCTGGGGTCGCGAAGAGTGCTGATGGGTCCATGGTCGCTGGTGTCGACTCGCCCGCGAAGAGGCTCTGGTAAGACTCGGTCATGGGCTCGTCCTTGACGAGGGGCGACGGTGTTGGTGTGGACTCCATGTTGTGTTGGTTGGAGATCTGTGTGTGTGGTTGAAAGTACGAAAACTGCCCAAACTGGAGGTTCTGGGCTGGCAGGTGATAGCCGTAGGTGTTTGGCTGGTATCCCGCGGTTGGTTCACGGTACTGGAATTGTCCGATGTGCTGCGTCTGTTGATGGTTGTGTTGATAGTGGAGATGCGGGTTCGATGCTCCAGACAGTCGGCAGTATGGTTGGTGAGTGGAAGTCGGATGTGGACAATTACACAGATTAGATGGGGAAAGAGAGATGCTGGAGAATCAACTAAGGTCTCAGCATAATTGTGGGGATTTGGTTGGTTGGTAGGTATGACTGATGCAGGTTGTTGAAGATGTGGCTTCTTCTTTTCCCGCGGTCGTTCAAAATGACAGATTGCAACAAATGCTAGGCAGATAGATAAATGATAAATATGTATGGGGGAAAACAAGCAAGGAAGGAAAGAACGACTGGCGTTTTGGCTGTTGCCTGGGGCGGATTACTGAGGCAGGCGTGATTGTGGTGAGCTGTGCTTACCTGTCGACGGGTTGGGGCAACGTGGCCTTTTTTATCCCAAGCTGGGCCGCAGTCAAAGGCCCCCCTGACCAAGGGAGACCTGGGGCTTGGCTCTCGCCGGGCTGGGGATGGCAATTGCCTGAGGCACTCATCCTCTGGAATTGTGGGCCCATACCCTTCCCCGGGTGAGACTCGGCTGATGTGCAGGGAGGTGCGACACTGGCGTATGGTTGGTGGATGGGGCTCTGAGGGCTCTGAGGGGCGGAAGATGGATCGGGAGGAGTGGATCAAAGAGGCAAGGCGTGGGTTTGGCCCCCCCAGATGCAGGGGAAGGTGCAATTTATGGATCACACAACAAGGAAGGACGATGCAGCTGGACATCCGGCCCAGTTTATCGACGGAGGACGAGACTCGTACAGCCCAGACGCCCAGACGCCCATTTTAATACGGTAGGAAGTTGGGAAGAGAAGGTGATGGACTTCGTATCTCAGCGCAGCAACAACACTACACTAACTAAACAGTAGATGTCCGTAGCATCGAGCAACAAGACTACGGAGGCGAGATCAATGAATCAATGAATCAATGCTGCGCCTATTTTATTGTGGTGGCCAATAGAGTGCAGCAGATCACACACGGACGCGAAACGAGGGCAGAGCAACACAGACTGAAAACCGACCCGGGCACGCAGGCACAGACGCTTGATGGGCTGACGGACTGACAGGCTTGGTCAGTTTACTAACAAATCAATGGCTAACGAGTCAACCAGCGCTGGCGGGCCCCAAGCTTAATCTCTGGGCCTGTCACTATGATCGATCCCACCCAAGATCTGACAATTCTTATTCACACTCAAACGAGACTGACGAGACTATGCTGTCGTGCTCCGTATTTAGTATTTAGCAAGCTCGCATAGCATCAACTAGTGGCTCAGTTACGGAGTCATACAGTAGCCGTCACACACACAGCACCCACAAGCACTTGGCCGTTTCCAATATCGACGACAAACGGAGCCCTGCCCGTTTGGGAACCCTTACCCCCCCATCCCCAAAATGGGAAGTCGGAATGCTGAGCCGGAGCAGCGATCTGGGATTCTGGGGGGCAGGTGTCAAGCCAGTCCGCCGCCGACCATCCACCGTCCGCCATCCAGGCCCTACTGCCCCGAAGCACGACATCCAATACGGGATTGCGGAAAGGACCCTTGAGATTGGCGGTCCCCTCCTGACCCCCCTTGCATCCTCCCATCTCATTATTGCCCGGGAAGTTTGATATCGGGTTGGCCGGTGCTCGTTCTGCGTGTTCGGTCAGTGCTGTGTCTGCGTGTGCACTCCGTCAGTCCGTCCATACCGCCGACGCTGCCGTCCCTCCATGTTCCGGAATATATTGAGGCTCCGTCATGCCCTCTCTGAGGCTCTTTCACTTAGATAACCCTATCCAGCTGATGCAAGTCACATTGATACTATGTAGACGCCTCTCCCTTGCGAGGTACACCATACAATACATCCACTGTGCATGCGACGATGCTCCGTCCAGGCCACGCCAGCAACGTGTATTGCACACCGACAACCCAACAAGGGCCCTTGAACAAACACCGCAGAACAACACAAGAGGCGACGGCAAGCTACAATACACACATCAAACACCGCCCTTCTGCTCGCCAGCGAAGCTAACCCACACGGACACGGGGCCACGACCCTCAGGACGTGGACAATCGGCTGGGCCGAGTCAGCGGTCAACTACCCCCGACTCACCGTCGACGGGCTCGGACGAGTCGTCCCCGCCCAGCAAACCCAAGTCCACAACACTGACAGCCCAGGCGAACGGGCGGTGGTGCGCTGTCATGGCCTATACTGGGTCCTCCTCCGGAACTGCAGCCCGACCCCCGCCCGCCGTTCGACCCGCGACTCCGCGTATGGGTCCATCCAGCTCCACATTCCCAGCCTGGGCTAGGTTGGCTGGCTAGCCAGGCACCACGAACCGGTAACGAACTGGCACGACACCTCGACACTGCGCGATAATGCACGACAGCAACAGCGGTGGGACATCTGCCAGCTCCGGAAGCGAGCCCATCCTATGGGGGCGGATGGGGGCATGGATCCGGATGGAGCCTTCGCCACGGGGAGTTTCGACCTTCGAGAAGGTTTGGCTGGCGTTCTGCGCAGCTCGCTTACGCCAGCTCGCTTGGCCGTGGTTGTGGCTTCGAGAACGAGGGAAAAGGGGGCGGGTCCCTTACCGCAATGTCGGTGCCTGAGCCCTGAGGCCACAATATGCTCCCGCCGAACTGAACGTCCGTGCTGAAGACCACTGCCGTGCCCTTCTGGGACCATCCCTTCATGCCTCCCTTGACAGCTGGGCGCCCCTTTCGTTTCCAAGAGATTTGAAACATGTCTCGACGACGAAGACGACTCAAGAGTGTCGAGTACCGACCAGGCGCAAGGACAGAGCAGAACCCAGGCTCTCGACGTGTCTGCGTGTCCGCGTCCACGACAATCTCGCCCTCGAAGTTTGGACGAGCACCAGAAAACCTGCCACAGCTGGGGGGCAGATCCGTCTAAGCTCACTGTCTGGGGCATGACCTCGTGCGAACGTTAAACAATCCCATCCCATCTATCCGGTTACGCCCAAGGTTTTCCCAGAGATCTCGACTCATTGCAACGTTTTGGGTTCGCGAACCTTCTGCTCCATCCGCAAAAACTCTAATCCAAGACAGCCGCGCGAAATAGTTGGGCGCACTGCCGCACGATGCTTCAGCAAAAATAAACCCTTAACGCATTTCGAGGTATAGTAGCGCGCGTTGCCGCCACCGGAACTCAAAAAGACGCGAAGACACTAGGAAACAGTCTCAGGCTCGCAGGCTCGCAGGACCCCGGTCGCACGGTGGTTGTCTCCTTTGAAACGGCCAAATTTCCTAACGGAAGTTTATGTTTCGAGTAATAAGTCATTAAGATGACCACAGCGAACGCCTATCATTTTGCCACCTCCCCGTGCCATCGCGCTTTCCATCCGCCTATTCAGGGTCCTTTGCGGAAGGTGGACGGGGCCTGGACGGGCTGGGCAGAAGAAAGGGATGGTCCGCCGGTCCGCTAACCAAAAAGGGGCCCCGCGGGCCAAGGTCCCCCCCAAAACGACCAGCCACGGAGCAATGGCGGCTCAATTGGACCTGGGCCCTTGTCTGCCCAAATGAATGCTACCTACCCAAGGTGGGATGCTGCAATGCCAGAAATGCCCGCAATGCCGCACCCAAGGTGGGATGCAACACCCTCCTTTCCCCCCCAGCCCCGGGATTTACGGCACGGCGGTGATTCGATTGATTGAAGCGTTCCCCTTTGAAAAAATTACGGAGCATACGCTGCGACGGCGGCAAATACGGGGAAATGTCGACCGCGAAGGCCTGGATGGGGGAGCAGCCGGCCTGCTCGGGTCGGTGGGCTACTCGTCAGTAGCTAGCTCCCTCGTGTCTTACGAGAGCTGATTGACGCATTTTTTTGCGGGTCACCCCTGACGTAAGTTCGTGACGCCCCCCGTATTCGCGGACGCTCTGGGCTGATCTACGTGGTTCTGGTATGCGCTGCGCTGCGTAAGCGGCCAAGCCACTCGGGACTGTCGTAAGTAAGTGAGCAGGGTGAGGAGTCGTCGACTTACCATAGGCACCTAGCATGCGCTAGAATTTGTCGGACAGAGTGTGATCCACGTGACTGAAGTCTGCTTAGTTGTCCCGGCCGCATGAGTTCGAGATGCAGGCTCGGGGTGTAACCCTGGACCAGCAGCATTCTATGATGCGATCTGGGGAGAAGCACGTGAGCAATCAAAATAGGACATAATGATCTTACATGTATGAAATCTCATGAACTTACTGTTGTTCCGGCTTAACAGAGGAACTCAAAGAATACCAATAGTCCATGAAATCTCATGTCCGAGACAGCCAACCAGGAACCATGGACTGATTTCGTTTCTATTCCGTATACGGCCGAAGCCAGACACAGCGCCTTCATACAGTGGTAAACGCTCAAGACCCAGCGTTTAACACCCATAAGGATTCACTAAATCATATTGTTTCCAATCGTTGCTCCATATCGCTGCACTGACATTGGGTGAGGCGAAGCATGGCCACCCACGGGTGCGCTCACACGTCAGGCAAGTTTAGACGGCGGGAATCACACAAAAGCTCGGAGTTGGTCTGGGGGGCCTGACGGTCCCTCCGGGCATGAAGTGTTTGCTACGCATATTAATCCACGTGATATCGACTTGACTTGGGGCTTCATATTCACCTAGAGGCTTGTTCGAGCTTCGTACATCGTGGAATAAACTGATGCTGCCGACTCGATGTCAATCGTACATTGTATAGCATCATCATCAATGCCGACAGCCTCATTTGATGTCCCTCCCTGTCTTGGCGCACCTTTCTACTGCCAAGCTTGGGGCCACGAACTGCGATGCCTCAGTCCGCTTCGTTTCATTCAGATGTGTATGAAATGCCACAGAGGCCCCTTTCTCGACGAAAAGTCTGCTTGTAAACCCCTGCCCAGCTGATGATCGAATGCCATAATAGGACCTCACTGCAGCCAACTGAAGAAATCTGTGCCAATGAAATCAGCACTTTCAATGCCATGAAACGGGTGCTGCGAAATTGGGGTCGTCGGGAGGGGTCGATGGAGGGTAGCATGCAGGAGACGAGAGAACACAAAATCCACAAGGCTTTGGAAAAGAAAAAAGAAATTATGGAAAACTCATTGAGAGAGCACTCTGTCTGTGCGTGAATTCGATGTATATTAGATTGCAAGTGGTGTGAAATATTCAGTCTGAAATGCGACGTCTGAGTCCCGACATCTATCCTCCTCCATCATTGACCTTCTCGGAGTGACCATCCAGATCTGTTCTCCTCCAAAGCTATGGCGTTACGGCCCCCAACTTCAACCAATGGGACACGCGAAGAAGCAGTGGTCTTCACCACCATCACTATTGGAGATTCCTTGTCAAATCTGCGTCATGAGGTCCCCCCGCACCTTTTTACGAATGCCAGTGTGTCCTGTTCGCATGCGGCAGGCGAGAACCGCGAGGCTTCTACGGCAGCTCTCGCAGAGGACGAAGTCGGGCTGAAGCCGCAACCAACCTCCTTATACCATGCCAATTCAGCCGTACCAAGTGATCTTGCAAACGAAGAGTCAACCAAACTTCTCGGATTCGCGTCGACTTCTTCCATGAGATCTCTCATGACCGACTCCCTATTCTCCATCCGCACCACGACCGATTCCTGTCCTCCTAGTCCGTGTTCATCTGCCCACGTTGCCGAGCCTCTTCGCTGCAAACCTTGGGATTTGACTCCATGTCCTGAATCGAATCCATCTCGTCCGATAAATACCTCTTGTGCCTTGCGAAACGGAGCCCAAAAGACCAGCGGGTAGTGGAAATCCCTGACGGTCACTTCATAATTGTACGCAACGCGCTAATAACTTTTTAAGGTCACCTGTCTTCTACTTCGCTTCATCCAATAGCTCAGAAGATGGCTCATCTCATCCTGCAAGCGAGTACGGTAGCAAGTAAGAGATCGTTGTTAGCACAAGTGGCCAGAGTATCTAATCTTTTAGCAGAGAGTCCACTACGTTCTCTTCCAGAAGTTCTGTACATGAATTCTCTAGATTCACAGATGAGGATGGCGAGCAAGGTCGAGGCGTTCGAGACGACATTTACGAATTATTGGTTGAGGATATTTGCAATGTGGTCTCAAATCGACTCACCGAAAATGATCTTCGAAAGCTCAATGCACCGATTTCGCATCACGCACGCGTGTTCGTGGAGCGTGTCACCCACGACCTCGAAGATTCAAACATATTGAGTATGACACCAGTGATCTATCAGACATTTGGCTCAAGCGAAGAGGGCTCTACTTCATCGACACCCGAGAAATCAAGATTCTATGGCAATTTCGGGCATGAGAGCAAGCGGGGACTGCATTATGAACACAACGAATTTGATCGAGATGACAGTGATGATGCCGACTCTGGTCTTCCTATGGGGTTGGAAGAGCAGGAGAGGTCGAGGAGGAGCAGTGCTAAGGAAGCTGCAATGAGTTGCCCCTACAGGAAGCGAAATCCGATGAGGTTCAACGTTCGTTCACATGCCTCATGCGCCTTATTGGACTTCCCGAGCATGACTCACCTTAGGTAGGTCATGACCCGATTCTTGATAATTCCCTCTGGAGATTATGCTGACCCAATAACAGACGTCATATCAAGGCATTCCATTTTAAATCAGGCGAAAGGTGTCGCCGATGCGGGGCCTGGTTCGAAAGCACGGAAGATCTGTTTGATCATGTAACTCGGCCGACAGTGTGTACGAGTGACATGTGGAATCGAAACCCAGAGGATGGCATCGGTCACGCAGACCTACAGAATCTCTATGATAAGAAAGTCAAAACATGGGATGACGTGTGGATGATTCTCTTCCCAGAGCTAGACCGAGAAATTCCATTTCAAGGTGAGTAATTCTTCAAACCTTGGAACCACACACACCAGCAAGTTGTATTTGATCTCGCGAGGATTCATACACACCAAGGACTTGGCATGTCAATCCGCGTACACTAACTTTATCTCCTTTGTAGGCTTTGATCCACCCGTGGAGCTCGATGAGGTCGAGACAAGATGCTATGGGTCGGATAGTGTTGATGATTTAAGCGAAGTATTCCAACAGATCGCTTTGAGCAGCCCGAAACTTTCGCCCAGTCAAATCTCCCAACGAGCATTGACTGGATCCGTGGGTTTCATCGCTTCCACTTTGCAGAGGTGTCGAGACCTACACGGGCACACACCTTCCACAAGCCGGGAGGCCAAGACACAGGAATTCCTCGAACGTGTTCAGAATATATCCTTCGAAGCGCCGCAAATCCAGGCTTGGGCCTCGGATGCTTCGAGCGAACGAAGTCTGGAGTCCCCGAGACAGGTTGACTCTGGGTATTCTCAGCAATCCTTTGATTCTGGAATAGCCTCATTGGCCGGGTCTACTGCTTGGAGATCTTTGAAGGCTGTGCACGAGGCTCCAAAACAGCATTGCGACCAACAGACTAATGATTTCATCTCATCATACGTGATGGCAGAGAGCCCTAGCAAGCAGGGCTCGCCTCCTGAGTCTTACTTTTCCTCAGCTGAAGATGAAAACAGTGCGGCGGAGGAAGACCTCGACTTCCAGTACGAGCAGCTTGTGGAAAATGTGGCCAACCTAGTCATCAAGTCTCAATGTGTCACACCGATGGCGGACGATTGTGTGTCCATCATCAAGTTCACGCATATATACTTGGAAAATATTCGGAGCCACCACGATGGCCTCTGTATCATTCGGAAGCTTCCCGTGTCATTGATCTCGCCTTGCGATGGTGGCGAATATCTTGGCTCCAGCGCTGATGGTCAAGAGACTTCCGGTCTCTTAGGTGCCCGAGGGAAGAGGAAACAAGACGGTGGCCACGGACAACGTCGAAAAAGGGACGACAGCGGCGACAATAACCCCAACGAGGATGGCTCCGACGACTTTGATGACCCTGAAGATTGTGCGGGAGACAGGAAGAGGGCCAGGACAGATGATTGCCCAAAGTTGCCCTGTCCATACAGGAAACGAAATCCTACCAGATTCAACGTTCGAGAGTACCACCAATGTGCTCTCAATACGTTTGCAAACATGGCTCTGCTCAAGTAAGTGGCCGTCAACTTCAAGGATCCCAACTCATGCTTCACGCCGCATACTTACGACTAGTCTTAGGCGTCACATCAAGGTATTTCACCCGCTAGCTACCGAAGGCTCCAGGTGTGAGAGATGCCCACGCTGTTTCCAAACGGTTGAGAACATCGAAGAACATCTCCGTCAAACAAATGTCTGTGAGATACGTAGTGGATGGGATGATTCACAGGATCCAGAGGATGGCATTAGCAAGGAGAAGCGCGAAGCCTTAACTAAAAGGAACAAGGAAGAGAAAGTCGATACATGGGATGCACTGTGGAAGCTCTTGTTCCCTGCAGATCATTATGTCCCAAGCCCTCGTAAGTAGCTACCTACGTTCTCACAGTGGCACAACATTACAGGTCCTCTTCAGAACGTGCTGACCCCGCGGCTTCTCAAGATTATGAAGAGCCTGTTGAGCTAGAGGAGGTACAGGAGAAGTGCTACCACGAGCAGAGCATTACAGGGTTCTTCCAACAGCTTCCCCATCTAACACATGAGGACGGATACCTTTACATTGTCAAGGTCTTCAAGAAGATTCGGAAGGCTTTCAAGCACCATTACTGTGACGAGAGGAGACAAAAAGACTGGAGGTTTTTGGAAGAAGTACGAAAGCGAACTTCTACGAGCCACGGAATCACGTTCTCTCGGCAATCCTCCAGCGTCCAACTCCTAGAGGCTAGTCCCATGAACGACTGGAAACAGTTGCACGGCGCTCCACCTGGGGCTTGGAGTTCTAGCATATCTTCCGTACCGGAGATGACTGACACCCCCAACACTGGAGGGTCTTCAAACCACGCCACTGAGAACAGTTCCGCGATTACACCAGCTTCTAGTTGGCATCAAAACACTGAACCGTTAGAACTGCCTGCGATTAACAGATCGACCAGTGGTTATTTTGGCTCGTCAGGTGAAGACCTGTCATATCAGGAGCAAGTTTCGTTTCAGAGCGATTCACAGAAGCACTGTTTCCCACAAATCCACTCTGCTCCAGAATCTTGTCACCATCAGGTTGAAGTTGGAACGTACTGCGGAGAATGTGCTGAAGAGCTCGCACCCTTCTTTCCACCGGGGGATCTCACTGCGTATCCTGGTGAAGACGTGGCTGGGGAGGACGGTGGCACGATGGACCAAGACCAAGTCATCTGGACACAGCCTACGCCTGGTAGGTAGTAGAAGAGAGATCTCCATCGAGAGACAAAAAAAGAGGGGGGGCCGGGGGGGGGCGCCTTCAGAACTGGATTATGCTATCGTGTGTGCATCAAACGCATGTCAGAAGAGATTAGGGATTCGCACCCGTAAGATAGAGGGTACACCCGATTTAAGTACTTAAGTAGATATAGCCAATAAGAGCGAGATAAGGTCCAGGACAGCTTGGAAACCAAAGTGTTTAACTGAAATTGTAAAATTCTCAGGGATCCCGCATCAGATCAGTGGCGTATATGCAAATTTACCTACAAAAGGTTCTTACTAGATTCTCAGTCTATCTGCTGACCATCTGTCTCGTGACATGGTCAACAGCTCTAATAAGATATCCGACAAATTTCTGGGGGTTCTCAGTGGCGGGGAAATGGCCAAGGCCCTCCATCCTCATGAATCGAGCTCCTGGTATCTTAGCCGCCGTCTTCTCACTCAAGTCTGGTGTATTGCTCCAGTCATATTCGCCCGTCAGCATGTACACGGGGCACCTGGCGGTGTCGATATGTTCGACACGGCCTCGACCGTCCCAGCCTCCAAAGTAAAATTCGAGGTCTCCATGGAATATCCCATAGGCCTGTCCGGAATAGAGATGCCAGATAAGGTCGCGATTGACGCGAGGGGCCGTAGGTGCCATCATCTGCCACGTTCGAATGTCAGCCATAATTTGATCGGATCAGTAGATTGGGAGCAAGGTCGACCGGCCCCTCCGCCTCTAAGAAAGGTACGAAAGCTCCGATGACGCGCGCCAGTTCCACCTACCCCGTAAATCCATTCTGGATTGAAAAGCGACTGGTTGACGAAGAGCGACCGGTCCCACGATTGCCGATCCATGCCAGTGTACTCGGATCTATAATTAAAGAAGAGACAAGAATCAGCAACCCGCCACATGTTATATCCATCTTCGACTGTGCAAGGACACCAACGGGCGGGGAGACCCACCCCTGACACGGAATGACTGCACCAGCGCCGACCTCATCGGCCCTAAGAGCAATAGCTAGACATATGTGGCCACCCATGCTCGCTCCGCATACGATAGGCTTATCAAGGCCAAGCGCACGGATGACCTCGCGGATGCAGCCGATGTAGGCATCCTCGCTGTTGTGGTGATGGCCCGGGATCTGCGTCTCGGATGGGAAACTTCTACCATGGCCCGGGAGGTCAAATGCTGTCATACGACACCGTGACAGCATGCGTGGGTCAGTCATGACGCCGTGGTACTGGCGCGAGTCGCTGCCCGCCGTATGGAGGAACAGGATATCCTGATTCCCGACCTCACCGGACTGCTCGTAGAAGATCTTGGTGCGCCCGAAGCTCGGGGGCGTCACGTAGACGTAGCGTCCGACAATTGGGTCTTCGAGCACAGGCTCGGGAAGCGGGTCCTCCGCCATGGGACCGTGGATGGCGGCGTGACTGAGCTCGAGAACACGGCGCCAGATGGACGTGTAGTTGATGAATAGGTCATGGTTTCCAAGTACTTCGACCCCCTGTTGGTGGACATTCATGCCGAGCATACCCCAGTAGCTTTGAAAGGGCGGCTTTGGAACGGGCTGATAGAACTCGTACCACTGTTCTGGCAGTGCCGACAGGAGGAACGAAGCTTCGGACATTGTGCCCGACCTGACCGTCGTCGAGTCCTTGGAGACGGTACAAAGCACTGCATGGTCACACCCAGCAGATTTCCATCCGTAGGTGACGGGATTGTAGGCTGACTGGGTGTCCGTAAAGGCCTGTAACTGAGGATCCGAAGCCAGGCTCTCGTTGAGCTTTCCGAAGCTGTTGTGAATCTGCGCAGGCAGATCGGTCCACGAGTGGCTGGCCATAACTTATGTCAATACGTGTTTGCAAGATATCAATATCTACACTTCGGCCTGCTTCTCTGACCTTGGAAGAGATCCGAGGCGCTGAAACCTTGGGAGGGGACTCATACACAAGAGCTGATTAAAAGTAAAAGTAGATGAGGGGGATCCTCGGGAAGACGTAAGTAATGGTATATAGTACATGAGAAAGAATCAGCCAATTGACTGATTCTCAAGGTGATCGTTAGCCTGACCTTGTGTAGCTCACGTCACATGCCGCTGCGGGAAACCGAGGGGGTCACCATTGGATGGTTGGCCAATCAGCCGCTGATAAAAAAGTTTCCAATGTTTCTTCATCATCCGATGATGGTCTATCATCCAATGTTGAAATTTCTAGGCTTCTGATTGGTCTAAAATTTCTGCCAGCCAACCAAAAGAGGAGGTCTGTGCCTCCGCCAATCAGATGATCAGCTGGAAGCACAGACCACTTATCTCGTCACCCACCTAGCTATTCATTCACACTTGATTGGCTTGACTATGGGCACTACTGTAGGCGACGGAGTTATCGGATGGGACGCGCGCACGGACGGGAATCTACAGAGGGTCTTAAAAGAGCAGATCTCTCATCCGATAGCTCCGTCTCAGCCACAGCCAATCAGAAGCCACAGACTTTTCTCCTCCGATAACTCCGTCTCCGCTGCAGCCAATCAGGAGCTAGGCACTCAGCTGCAGCCAATCAGGAGCCACAATCCACAGGTCATCATTGGATGATGGATTCATCATCCGCTGATAACCTCCCCTATTTCCCCTTATGGTGCGGACCCAAGGTCTCGGCTACTTGCTTGAGCAGAGCCTGTTCGGGCAGAGATGGAAAATCATCCACTCCCTGCATGCGGGGGTTGCATATCATGGTACACTGCATTGGCATATTACATCCTGGGCAATGACTTGGCCATGCACGGGACTTCATATTGGTGGTGCGGATGAGCAAATGGGATTGCAGAAGTACATCAAGTCCTAAAAGCGGACGGGTGTAGGGAGACTAATAAGAGGCAAAGACTAGGACAGTCTGGGAAACATCCATCAAACACCTTAGACGGATCCTATTCACGTCACGCCTGATGTACGGCGCATCGATTCTATTGCAAGGAATTCTAGCTTTTTCATTATGCTAAACTTCTGAGGTATTCATAGACCCAATTTGTTTTATTTCTGCATACAACGACATTTAATTTCTATGTGCTTCTACCGGTCTCACTGCACATATTCAAGATGGAATCTTGAAGCCACCAGGGACGAAACGCGTGAAAACTCCATCAGGATCGACCTTTCCTTTCAGCTGCTGCAGCTGCCGGACGCTCTCTTCTCCGTAGGTTGGAATTGGATCCTGCCAGTCTCCGGCGTAACTAAGGTATACAAATGGATCGTACGCCTCGAGATCGCGAGCGGCTGCCTCGATGGCGCTGACGAATGCAGCAGACGCAGCGGTGGCGCGCTCGGTATCTGCGTCGTTGGACCAGGCATGAGAGAAGAGACATACAACGGGGCTTCCGCTTCGGTCAGCCAGTCCCAGGGAGTTGCCTGCGGCACCGCGTTGATAGATCTGAGGGGGAAGCGGGTCAAATGAAATGGACCACGTGAGACCTTCGATGTCCTTCACGCCTTCCAGACTAGAGGTGAAAACATCGTATGCGGCACGCAGCATTGCCTCGGTCGGCAGGAAGGTTGTTGTTGCGAATAGATATCTGGCTACGGTCAGAGACTGGCATGGGATTCATGGAAAAGGGGGTAGAGTTTGCTTACCGAGACTTTCCTGGGGGAAGATAGGCAGCCTTCTGCTGCGAAAGTGCTGTCATGCTAGTGAGAGACGATGTCTTGTAAAATGAAGGCTGATCAAGAAAATCTTTGTAGTACGGCGGGTTTTCTACCGCCTTCGTCCAAACCAGGTCGTCGGTGACGACTGTCATGTTTTGGGACTGAGAATACCCAAACCCAAGGATAAACGAGGCATTCTCGTCATAGTCCTCAGCCAACGCAAGCTTGGCGAAAATTCGGATCTGATCGTCTACAGTTGAGAGCGGACTGTAGATCGTGGCAGCCCACACAGGGCCCTGCTCGAATGTCTTCAGATCGATCCGGGTGACGACGCCGAAGTTGTTGCCCCCGCCCCGAAGTCCGCGTAAGAGATCGGTGTTCTGCGCATCATCGGCTTCCACAATAGAACCATCCGCCAGCACGACTTGAAAGGCGGTAACGGTGTCACAAGTCCATCCGTAGCGAGGTGAGAAATGCGAAAGGCCACCTCCTAGCGTCAACCCGCCTACGCCCACGCCCGCGACTCGGCCTCCAGCGACGCTGAGCCCTAAGGGGTCGAGCTTGGCGAAGACGGCATCCCATGTTGCGGCCGGACCGACAGACACTGTCGATTCCTGTGCATTGACCTGGATCGAGTTGAGCCTTGCGAGATCCAGTGTCACGCCGCCCGGCGAGTTAGATGCACCAGGGTTCCACATGTGACCACCAGAACGAATTGCGAAAGTGCACGGGCTGGAGTCACTCTGCGCCTTCATACAATTAATCACGGCCGAGACTTCGTTGGCGCTGTCCGGCGTAACAAAGCATGCCGGACGGACCGAAGACGCCTGCAAGGCGAAGTAAGACGACAGGCGCGCATCGTAGGCGGGAGACCCAGGTAGAGAAACCTTGTCCGGCCCCAGAGTGCTGATCAGACTTTCGACCTAGAAGTAGAGCAATCAGTCTCGACATAGAACAAATCAAGTAACTCAAACGGTGGCATATACTATTCTCGTACCACTCCCACACCTTCGAAGTAAACACGACGCTATAGCGGAGTCACTCTGGATGAAACACTGTCCAAGCATCTATATGATCACCTTCTGGAGGAGCTTCCTCTGTATAAGTTTACCCAGTTGGTATAGAAGAGTGTGTCATACTAGTAGGAGAGTGTCCTATAGGAAGGGGTGTCTTATAGGAGGTTGGGGAAGAGATACCGTAGCTGCGTAAGGAGACCCAAGCAGAGCTCGTGGAAAGAAGACCTGGCACTTACGATTGGTAGATTATCACCGGCCGCCATGGTGATTGTTGAATACGTATTCCTGATGATCAATTGGATGCCAAAAGCGTAGAAGATCCTGCACGTAAGAGTTCTAGTGGGCGCAGATTCGAGCGAGTTGTTGGAGGAGTTGGACTGGTCCAGTTGTGGGAGTCGAATGTACCTAACCAACAGCCTTTTTAAATGGGCCGCTTGCTGACGTTGGACCTGTTGGTGAAAGTGGCTAGCTGCGCCGCGCTCTCAGCACAGTATCAATCGGTCTAAGATCACCGTGTGAAGCGGGGGGCGCTAATTTCTAGCATCAATCTCTTCGTACGCGTGTCTTCAGAAATATCACAACGATACTGTACACCTGAAGCTTTGCTTGGGCAGTCAGAGGCACTTTGATTATGTTTCTCATTCGTCTCTCTGCAATTTGCGCATTGCCAATAATCGAATTGCTCGGAAACTACTAGTACGATGATTGTACCCACTTGCAGCAAGAGGCAGCCGAAGGGCAAACACGTGATAGGCATCGTCTATGCTAAACATTCATTACTATCATTCTCTAACTCCCAGTACTGAAGCACAGCTGTGGATTGACCATTAGCCTCTGCCGGTAAGCCGGGGGCGTCTCGCTCAAGTTTCAAAGACGTTCCATGTGCCAGGTTCGAATCCGAAAGATCGCACGAATTGAGCTGTCTATCGGGTGAGGCTTCTGGCGTCGAATTTGCCTTCTTGCGTTCTGTTCCAGCATTCCATGTCCTTCTTCTGCTGAAATAAATTTCTCGCAGACGAGAGCGAGCTGACGTCAACAACGTAGACCCGCCGAAATGCCGTTTACAAAATTGTGAGAATGCCGGCATACATCCCACAATAATGGCGACATTCGACTCTATGAGGCTAAATAGTACCATTAGCTGTGTCAATTTGGGGTTTATCAAAGAGATTTAGGGACCTGGGGATGGAGGAAACCCACGCGCAGATAGACGTAATAGCTTGGGGCCACAAAGTATCCTCAGCACCTATGAGCTGGACCCTGTAGACGAGAGACATCGCGCTCGCAACCACACCCCTTGAGAACATTGCGTCAGCTTCTTGTATATGATTCGTGTCCCGGCCGACTTTCAGGCTCACATAAATGCAGTGGCAAACACCCCCACCACTCTCAGACGCTGACTCAGCGGCATCTGAAGAAGGAAAATGTTGGGAAGAGGGAGGAAAAATATGTAGAGATCCAGAAGAGTGCTAAGGGTAGCCAAGACGACTCCCCACGCGACCATGATCTTTTGAGGTCCGTCAGACGCGAAGATCGATGACCATGAGCCACCAACACGAGGGGCTGACGAAACAGCTGCGATAGGTATGGTAGGAAAGTATATGACGAAGGTGAGCGATATGCCGACGTTGATAGCGGTCCTCATCCATCTCTTGATCGAGAATAATTGACGATATAACAAGAAGATAGCCGTCTTGGAGGTGAAGAATACAGGGGCGAAGAAACACTCTTGCACAAAGAGCTTCTTAAAATACGATGGCGTGAACCAACAAACTGGTATATTCCACTGATGGCGATACATCCACGTCGCTGCATGAATTTAGAATTAGAAACATGGCAGAAAGAGTACGACATTCGAATGACGTTCTTACAAGAGAGTTGAATACCCGTGAAGCCGATGTTGAAGGCACAAGCGGCAACCGTAAAATCTGTAAAACGTCAGCTAGATGGTTCCATCGTCCAAAAAGGATTGAGCTAGTTGCGTACAATCCGCAGACGTCAGCCTCTTCTGATTAATAAGGATGCGCCCAAGTACTAGTGTGACAGAGATGGTACATAGCACTACTCCCATGGCAAGTATTGTTGGCCCAAGGGTCTCTGGATCATGGAAATTGTAGTGCCCGTTTGGGGACGTCCCCGCAGGAACAGTGCAAAGATCAACCTCCGGCGAGTCCATGACGTTTCGGTAAAGGGAAGGACGAGGGACAGTGACTGTTTTTTTAACCCATCAAAGGCCGATTGGGTGAAGGCTCCCGCATAAAGAAGGCGTACATACTACATCATTGCCAATGATATGCCATTTTGCAAGTGAGGGGGTGAAGATTTTGTCGCGGAGTAATGTGGATACATTGCCGTCCAGACACTAATTCCAAAAAAAAAAAAATGTAGCATTCAAGATCATCGCTCCCCATACCAGGCTGTTATCGCGAGACGCAAGGTTGCATCGGAAGATTGAGGGCGGTCTGTTGGTGGAGTTCCGAGGTTACCACACCCTGTCTGCCACACCCCCCTGGCACGGGCCTTTTTGCACACCGTGGCAGCCTAAGCGAGGCACTAAATCTCTACACAAGGCACTAATCCTGTACACCAAGGCACTAAGAATCTCAAGATACCTTCTAAAGTACTCTAAAGAAATAGAATATCTTCTCTTATTTTTAAGAAAACAGTCGGCTACGCCGGGTAGGGTTGGTCCTCTAGGCTCGCGTTGTGCCTACCGGCCCTACTCGCAGCCCTTCGCTACGCTTCGAGGCTCGCCCCCTTCGCCCTGCCGGCCCTTTAAAAAAAGGGTGCTATTTTAAGGTACGTGAAGGGCCCCACAGGGTGTGGTAGACCGGGTGTGGCAACCTCGGAACTCCTGTTGGTGCTGGGATAGCGCAGGGACCCAGGGACTAGCCATCAAAAATAGAACATCGTAACCTCAAGGCAGCAGAACAGCGCTAATCGGAACTGATAAGTCGGTCGGCTACGGCCATATCCACTTCAGTGGCGGGTTGCATCCTCAGAACTCCACTAACATGCGTGCAGTCTTTCAGCTGGATGAGTGGATCCCGAGTTGTCCAAGATGGCTTGTTAACGGAAAATGGAACCACACCATCGGGTTTCAGGTACCAAATGATCTGGTACCGAAATACATGTCTCAATACTCTTGCTGGCGTTGGCAACTAGCCCATCAAGTTGTGAAAGTGGGAGACTGTGCCCGCATGCATACGCTCTCTTCCATGGGACGGACTTGCCCGCCACTCTACTGTCCGACTGTAATGTCTCAGAAATCTTGCACGCAACAAATGAAATGATTGTGCTGTTCTTTATTTCGTGAATGCGTAGTAGAAATACATTTGCTAGCGGGCGATAACGCTGCTGCCTCGCATGTAGTCCCTGGTCTGCTTGCCTGCCTTTGTCTCAGTGAGCACATTTCTTGGAAGTGCCCTAATCAAATCGTATCAGTGGCGAGTTTTTGGGGTCCGATGACTAGAGATATTCCAGCAGGTTTGGGTTGCATTGCAACCTTGTCAATGAGTCTCGAGACTCTCGATCATAACATGCCTTTCCTCTTTGGGATTTGTCTTTCGCGTTTGAGGCTCAGTGAGACTCGGAAGGATTCTGTATCTGCACAGCATCGTAGCACTTGCACAGATCGAGCAAAGCCCCGGGCCGTTCCAGGCGTCCTTTTGCTCAGGTGGTAAGCAAATCTGATCCTATTGAAAGAGAAAGTGAATAATGTGAGGGCGTCAGCCGGACCGGGCCCCACGGCCGAAGCCGCTTAGCTTAATCTGGGCAAGCTTCCTAATAGGGGATAACATGTCTTTGTCCGATGAGCAGCCTTCACCCCATAGCTTGCGAGTATAGGCGGAAGTCTTCCAATGAGGGCCCAGGGATTACTCAAGAGAATTTTCCGAAATGCACACTGGGATGTGGATCATCTCGGACCTTTGTTCTCAATACGACCTGGTGGATTCAGCTCCGTCTGTCAGGGGCGCTTCCCGTGTGCCTGGTATGCTACATAGACATGTGGGCCATGCAGCCTGCAGACCAGCTTGGCCCAGCATGTGACAGGGATTGCTGCAAAAGAACGTCACCGAGTATAATAACACGCTGTTCCCGGGTGCCTGCTGCATCTCGCGTGTCTATAAGTTATGCCGTCTTGATCTGCACGTTTGAAACAGTTGAGCACACGACAAGATGGCTTCTATCGACTCGTCAAAACCTCGGAACGAGGCGTCTAACCTCATAGGGCTTGCCCTCAGAGCGGCTGAGGACCTACATAGCCAAGCAGGACGTGTGGGTGACAATATCAATCTCGCCCGCAATTTCGGCCAGACTGTCCTTGCTAATGGGGTTATTGATGACCGTAAATTCCTTGTGTGTACAATCCTCAAGACATCGGCACGTACAGAGGCCACTGGACTCTTTTCAACTGACCTTGAAGCATAGTATGAGGAGATCATCCGACTGGCAGCGTCACTGCCGAATGATTCCCGGCTTCGCAATGACTTGAGCGGAGCCTTCATCAAAAGCCTCTGGGGTGCCCTCCAGCACCCTCCAATGTCATTTCTGGGGGATGAGTTGAAGTACCGGACTGCGGATGGCAGCAATAACGTAGGCAAATCTATTGCATCACGGGAGAAATTTCACTGACACCCTGATAGAATATCATGTATCCACGACTTGGTGCTAAGGGATCACCTTATGCTCGCAGCGTCATTCCCACCCATACGCGGAACATCAACCTGCCTGACCCTGGACTCATATTTGATTGTACGATGACCGCATTTTGCATCGATTCTGTGTTCTAGATATCTTATGCTGACATTGTGTAGCCCTCCTGAGTCGGGATGGACGTGCCCGGGAGAGTCCCACCAAAGTCTCGTCGTCGCTCTTCCACTTTGCAACGATCATCATCCATGATATATTCAAGACCTCGCCAGGGACTGCCAATCTTGATTGCTCAAGCTATCTCGACCTTGGTCCACTCTATGGTCACGATGAGGAACAACAGCGTTCAGTGAGAACGAACAAGGACGGCATGTTGAAGAAGGACACATTCGCGGAGCAGCGGCTTATTGGTCAGCCTCCTGGAGCCTGTGCCTTGTTAGTTGCGTTCAACAGGTTCCATAACTACATCGTCGGAGAGCTCGCCACAATCAACGAGAACGATCGGTTCAGCATGCCTCGAGGAAAGCCTGACACTCCAGAGTATAAAGCGGCTTTAGCCAAGCGCGACAACGACCTATTCCAAACTGGAAGACTGTGAGTGAACATGCTCGAGATGAGTACTGAACGTCCTGGACTAACCACGTCGTCCTGCGTTAGTATCACCTGTGGCCTCTATGTGAACATTATTCTCGGGGATTACCTCCGCACAATTCTCAACCTCAATGATAACCCGGTGGCCTCTGACTGGAAACTCGATCCACGTGAGACGTTCACGAATGTCTTCGACTCTGACGGCACCCCGAAAGGTCTTGGCAACCAAGTTGCAGCAGAGTTCAACTTCGTATATAGATGGCGTAAGTTTGCCATATCCCTTCCAAGTGCCCTAAATATTATCAGTACAAATACTTGTGACCATCGCTGGCATGACAAGAGCATACCTTAGCTTATCGTCAACTCAGCTACTTGTTGCAAGCATTCCCCAAAAGTCCGAAAAATATTTACCTGCATGAAACTCTTTTATTGACAATGTCTCACAGATGCGGCCATCAGCAACGAGGACGAGGAATGGCTGAACAAGTTCATCGCTGACGAGGTGCTCCCGGGACTGGATCCTAGTGAGTTTTGTCCTGCACCAAACCTTAGCTCTTCTAATGAGGACCCGAGACTGACCGTATTCAGCCACTGTTAGCCCGAGGGAGCTTGGACAATATTTGAAGGCGTGGCTTGATGAGCATGCCCCGGAAAAAACGCCCGAAATATGGACTTTTGGCAACCTGAAGAGGGTCGATGGGGCTTTCAGGGATGCTGATCTGGTCAAGATTCTTTCGGCCGCCACTGACGCAGTATCTGGAGCGTTCGGTGCTCGCAACACTCCTGTCGCGCTCAAAGCTATCGAGATACTTGGCATCAACCAGGGTCGACAATGGGGCCTCGCATCTCTTAACGAGTTCCGCCAGTTCTTCAAGCTGAAGCCTTTCACCTCTTTCAAGGAGATCAATTCCCAACCCGGGATCGCTGAGACTTGTACGTTTAAAGACGGTTTGATGATTCTTCCCGGTGAGCTCCATGATGATTAACCCCTTCATACAGTGGAAGCATTGTACGGACACCCGGACAATATCGAGCTATACCCAGGTCTGATGGCCGAGGAGGCAAAGCCATCCTTTTCACCGGGCTCTGGTCTTTGTCCCGGATACACCATATCGGAAGCCATCCTCTCTGATGCTACAACCCTAGTGCGCGGAGATCGATTCTACGCGCTCGAATATGGACCACAGAGCTTGACCAGCTTCGGGTAAGTATGTTCATGATTAGAAAATGGTGGAGAGATAGCTAATTTGACAAATTTAGATTCAAAGAGGTGGCATCAGATTACGACGTGGCCGGCGGTGGCCTCATGTACAAACTACTGATGAGGGCGTTCCCAGGCTGGTACCGAAACAACAGTGTATACGCCTTGTATCCGTTCAGTACACCTGATCGGACGCGTGAGATCTTCCTCAAAAATGGGTTGCCCCACGATATTCAATTGAGCTACGAGAAACCTCAATTTGCTCCGCCCCCAGTCGCAGTCAAGAGTTACAAGAGCGTCGTCAATGTTCTCAACGACCAGCAGAGATTCAAGGTTCCATGTGAGTATGGGGAGATCTACCAGAGGGTAGAAATAGCTTCGTGTCTTCACTTCGAATCATCTGACATGTCAAAACAGGGGGTGAGCACACGTATCAGCTCACTGGCCATGACTATCCGCTCTCGGGTGACATGCCAGCAAATGCCAAGCAGCGCGACGAGATCAATTCGGCGTTGTACAAGCCTCAAGATGCCCTTGAAGAAGTGAGGAAGTTCTACGAGACCGTCACAATGGACCTCATCCAAAAGAACAAGCGCAAGCTGGGCAGCTATGCCTATCAGATCGATATTGTGAAAGAGTAAGCTGGCATCGCACAAGGAGCCCCTCAAACCTCGCACAACTCTGGTGCTAATTATTGCCCGGGATAGTATTGGAAATCTCGCCCACGCATTATTTACAGCACGCTTCTTGGCCCTCCCCCTGAAGGAAGATCCAAATGGTCACGTGCCAGGCCTCACGGCCCAGGAGATCTTCCGCGCCCAAGCGAGCCTTTTTCAGTACGTCTTCATCGACGTCGACACGGCCAAATCGTACAAGAACCGAGTTCAGGGGTCCAGGGACGCAAAGATGCTTGGGGAAGCCATGCGCAAGGTGGTCGAGAGAACCCCGGCCTGATCGAGATGCTTATGGGCCTCCTGGGCCACGGCAAGGAGGTCCCAGACATCCCCGGGTTCGGCAAAGATATGGTGCACAGATTGTTGAGAGATGGCAAGTCTGTCGAAGATGTTGTATGGGAGCTTATATCTACGCAGTCTGCGGTTGCTGCAACGCAGGCCGCAGGGGTAAGTCGTGACAACCCCCCACCCCCCCCCAAAAAAAACTCTTTCGTCCTTTCTTCTGAGCGGATAGCTGATTTTTGCCCGTGCTTTCTCATTTAGTGGGCACAACTCATCGACGTATATATGTCCGACAAGTACAAGAGCCACTGGCCTGCAATCGTAACCCTTGCCCAGTCGGATTCGCCGAAGGCTTTTGAAAAGTTAAGGAAATATGCCCTGGAGGGGTAAGTCTTTTCCATAACCATATCATCACCCCGATAGATAAGAATCCGGAAATAAGAAGATACTTATATACTGACACCACCAACCCGCGTGCAGCTTTCGCCTGTATCCTGCCGCTTCAGGCGTCATTCGCCTCGCAGCAACCAACAACACGCAACTGAACGACGGCGGCAACACCACGACCCTCCCCCAAGGCGCAGGTCTGTTCGTGGACTTCACCGCCGCCGGCAGCGACCCGTCCAAGTTCCCAGAGCCCAGCAAGATCCGCCTCGACCGACCGGAAGAGACCTACATCCACCACGGGTGGGGCCCGCACCAGTGTCTGGGCCGGGCAATAACGACGACGGCGGGCGCCGCAATGCTCAAAGCCTTCGCGCGGTCGTGTCCGAACGTGCGACGCACCCCGGGCCCGGCGGGTGAGATCAAGTCTAAGCTGTTCAACGGGCAGTTCCCCGTGTTCCTGGCTGAGGATGGCGGGAGCTGGGAGGCATTCCCTGTTTCCAAGAAGGTGCTTTTCGACGTCGTGGACGGAGTGAATGGGAGCACCAATGGTCATGGGAGCTCTAACGGACATGGGGGCGCTAATGGCCGAAGCAATGGGCATCATTCTAACGGGGTGAATGGCCACCACTAGGATTAGCCTATGGCAAGGTTGAGGTATCTTGGGGTTGGTATGGGATTCATGAGACCGAAAATTTGGCGCAGGACTTTTTTTTTTACTATGCATTTGGTTCACGAGCCTTTCGCAATGACTGTGATCAATATTCGAGCATGTGGTTCAAGTTTTGTCACTGCGACGCCAAGTCTCGCTACCTGCAATCCGCGTTCTGGGATGGGATGATAGCCAGTTTTCTATTTAGTTGGATCTGCCTTCTCACGTCATCCCGCAGGCCCTACATAATGTGAAGAGTGCGAGACATATCCCGGATTCTGAGGCACACCCCGCGGAAAATCCTAGATAAGAGCGGCGAGTACAGCCATGGCGGACCAAATAGATGCTACAACAGTGGCACCTTTGCTGAATATGGGCGTTCCCGCAGCGCTGCTTTCAGCCGTAGGGGATGCTGAGCCGGAGCTACCAGAAGGCGAGGCATTTGAGGACGTGTTTGACGGGCTGACGACTGTGGTAGCCGGGCTCGTTTGCGAGGAGCTACCGGATGCAGTAATGTTACTGACGATCGATGTGGTGATTGTTCCAGTTGTGCTCGCTGATAAAGAGGATGCTCTCGACGGAGTGATAAGAAGCCCCGGGACAGTGCCTACTGTATAATACCCGGGTTGGCCGCCACCTACGAGCTCGATGTGTCAGCCCTTCACTACAGCGCCAATAGACAAAACATGCCCGGATCTCGCTTGGGACTCACAAGTTTCGCCTGCATAACCGGGGCAAGGTAGATTGCATTTCGAAGCATCTACTTTCTCGTCGTACGAAGGCAGTATGTCGAAGCAAGCACAGGTTTCGTCATGTGCTGCGAAGACAGAAAGTCCAGATTCACGACAATGATAGGAGCATGCACCAAGAGTCATGTATGTTGCCATAAGGTATGCGCCAGGCTCCATGGCGTAGCATTCAACGGAGTCAGACGGGATAACGTCCATCGTAATAGGACTAAGAATACTCTCGTCTAACTTTTACTCGTCTGGCCTTGGTTGATGTTGCGAGGTTCGTGTTTTGTGTTTGCGACGTGACCGCCTTCAACTACATATACAATGCTGCCGCCTAATCCTTACTCTAGCGGCGAAATTCAACCTCACTTAGCCGCGAAGGATCACTGAAGGATGCGCATGCGACCAACCAGAGAAGCCGACCGCAAATATAAGCATGTCGCTTGACATATTGCTCCTAGCTTCATGCACAACACCGCAGATGTTTATCTGAGAGAGAACACTTACGTTCTGGCAGCGTGAGGCTCTTGGTCCGCCAGAAATTCGACGGGAAAGTGAGCCGCCTCTCGGGAGCCCCTGAACCATGCCAATTCTGATATCAGCCCCTGAGAAGAAAGATCCGGCATTGGTGCGCGCGTCATGGACCTAAAAATCGTTTCTTCCGGGGTCTTTTTAGCGTCGGATCGGTCCTCGACTGTTGAACACAAGCCGCTAGCTCAGGTCCCTTCCCCTGAGCACAGACAGTAAAGTCGTGAGCGTCATGACCTGTTTGAAGGCGTGGGCTGTTTAAAATGTGGACTACATGTAGCAATGCATCGTAAATACAAGGCAAAATAAAAAAAATTGGAGGATTTAGTTTCGCTAACTTTCGTGCCTCGCTTTGCTTAACTGACTCCCGACGCCTTCTCAAGTGCTCACGGCCAACACAGTTATAGCCAATCACTTTGGAGAATGATGGCATCCGTGTCAGCTTACCACGTTCTTGACTTCTTTTACGACGATGAGGATAGTTGCGCCCTCACAATCACTCGGAACTCTGTCAGATTCCACATAATTGCCGACGCCAAACGACTAAGGTTGGATTCTGACGAGGCAGAGAGCCCGGAATACTTTCAGCTGCTACAGGGTTTGCGGAATTCTGAGCGACGTGAAGATGGGCAGAACTCAATCGACAGCGGTGTCGATGTGCAGAGCCCCCATGCAAACGATTCTGAGTCTAAACAAAGTGGCATCACTTCTGCAGATGCTGAGGGGGACTTGCACAAATGGATGTTGGCGCCTCTGGCTGCAAAGCTCGAGGATCTAGCCCCTGAGAGATCACCACCCAAGCAGCAGACTCTCGAGCAGTGGTACGATTGCAAGACACACTTTTTCAACCTCGAAGTCGCCGGACAGAGAATCGAAGCTGTGGAATTGAAATCATCAGAGGACCTGCAAGAAAGAATGACGAAACTCAGGCCACACCTCGCGCCTATACCAAAGTACATCAGCAATATCGACGTGCCTTGGTACTCTTCTGCCGACCTTGCAGTCATATCATGCTCAGACACACCAGATCCTTACCACCCGTGTCTTGTAAGGCATGAACAAAGCGGCGACACAATGTTTTTCAAGACCGTGGATAACAACAACACCCAACCCATCAAGCGAGAAATTGACATTTTGGCGAAGATAGAAAAGAAAGGGCTTAGAGAAAGGTTGAATTGTCCGAAGTTACTGGGGATAGTAACATGCGCCACGCCAGCCGCCGCCGAGAGGAATAGCAAGAGCTCCATCATGGGCTTCTTGCAAACGGCAATCGACCAGCCGACACCTCTGACTACGAAGCTTGACTCGGCAGTCCATCAGGACAAACGAGACGCCTGGGCTCGGAAGGCCGACGAAGCCAAGCAGATCCTGCATGAGAACGGAATCATCTGGGGAGATGCTAAAGCTGACAATTTCATGGTGGACGCGGAAGACAATCTATGGATCATAGACTTTGGGGGCAGCTATACCGAGGGCTGGGTTGATCCCGAGATCGCAGAGACGAAAAAGGGTGACAACATGGGAGTGGACAAGATAGTCAACGCCCTGAGAGACCCGGACAACAACGTTGCCGGAAGCGAGACTAGCGAAGACGACAAGGACGAGGACGAGGACGGGGACGATAGAGTCAAATCGACCGCTAGCCGGACAAGGAAACGGGTGGACGTGTCTCACGACAAACGAGATGGGAAAAGGCGCAAGATTAATCCGTCTGAGGAAGTCAAGGAGGAGGAGGAGAATAGGTACTGCTATTGTGGAGGAACAAGCGCTGGGCAAATGATAGGCTGTGACGGCCCAGACTGCGAGATGGAATGGTTTCATGTCGGCTGTACTGATATTACGGCGATGCCTGCGAATGAGGAGGCTTGGTATTGCGAGGCCTGCAAAGCATAGATTTGTACAAGTACACCGGTAGAGGGGCGCCATGAAATCCGTGTGAAGTGATGACTGAAATGTAATGAATTTTTGCAAGCTACTATACGGGTGATCTAACAGGCTGATGGCTACGACTACAAGCTCTGCTCGGGTGTGTCCACTAAGCGAACACCCCCCCCACCCCACACACTACCTTTCTATAGGAAAATCTCACATGGATAAACATCTATAGGAGAACTTCCTATAGAATGCCATCTTACGTTAATCCTTCCCATGGGACACCCTTCTCTGACACCCAATAATGAGACAATTTTCTGTAGAAGAACCTACCTGCTGCTTAGGTGTAGAACATGATCACATAGATATCAATTGAGCCACATGGACTGCGCTAAAATTTGCTGCCATTTTCAAAGGTGTGGTGGTGGCCGAGTGAGATTATATGTGACTACGTGTGATCCAAAATAAGATGTCCGGATCATGCCCCTCTATCAGGCCAGGCATTGTACAGACCCTCAGTGACCTTAACATCGCTAAAGGTCACGCTTTCGGTCCCGTCCTGGAAGAAGCTGATGTCTCTTGAGTCTTCATACCACGACCTAGTGAAGTGTTAGTAGATGTCCAGTATTGCCTAGTTATTCTTTCCCCCCTTTTCGGATGGCCGATCTCTTACCTTATCCATGTCCCAAGGGCGAATCTCCCATTGGCATGTATCTCCACAATGGAGTTGTCGACCACAATCATCAGTTCTAAAGCCTCGATCTTTTCGTCTTCGCCTTCCTTAATATCAAAGAGCCGCAATCGGCCAGCCTCGCTCCTAACATCTATGCCGGCAGATGACTCCGCTGCCGCACTCGAGTTGCTCCTGTCCACGATGATCGACTCGTTGGAGAATTGGTAGTAGATCGTGGTCGACTCGTACTCTGATGAGAGGATCTTGAACCCGGCCTTGAGATCACTGTCTCTTGCAGATTGGGGGAAGGTCAAATTTGCCGACATGACGAAGAACTTGGTTCCTGGCGATTGAGCAAACGGCGTCGAGCCGGGGCTGTTGATCGTTTGGCCTGGCTCGGTGAACGATGTGTTGCTGGCCATCAAGGCAGCCAGAGGCTCCCTCGCGATATTCTGCTTCAATGTTCTCAGTTGTAAGACCCCGCTTGACGTATCGTCGGCGGAAACGCTCCAGGAACCAGTGTCTCTCGCCAACGCATTGTCGACGACGTTGCTGATGGTGCCAACACTGAGCTCGCGTGGCAATAGCAGAGCTCCGGTCCAGTTCTGTGCAGCTGGGAAGCTTTGAGTTCCGTAAAAGTTGCCAGTGAGCCAGACGTATGAGATAAACCGGTCGGGCGCACCACTCTTCGTGGACGCCACCGACGAGGCTGGCAGAACCTTGCCGGCCGCGGCATAAGCTGAGTGGCCCCAGTCAAGTTTTCCTGCCATGGTAGGAGTGAACTTGGCCTGGCCGGCATCAGACAGCGACAAATCGCCAGATGCCCAGAGCATTTCTCTGAAATCAGAGACTTGAGGCACAATGGGTTCGAGAGACCACTCAGCACCAAGAGTGACGAATGTCTCCCCGGCCTCGTTGTATCCCTCCGCGTCAAGAGTGAAGACGTTTCCAGTCTCGAAGTTGAACCCCCATCGGCCTGCAAAGTCGCCAGTTCCCCACGTCGAGTTGGCAGTTTCGTGCCACCACTGGCCCATGTCTTCCCAGTACTGGAATTCCTCGTCGTGCTGACGATACAAGAACTGGCTCGGTCCCTCACCGTGAACTCCTCCTGAGATAACAACATACCAGGTTCCTTCTGTGCTGTTGAGGAGGGTGTCCAGCTGTGCACTCTGGAACACGTAGGGGTCGCGGAAGCCAGTCACGTTCACCGCAAACGGAGGGGTGGGAATGACAGGTCCCTGCTCTAGCTTTGTGAAGTTCTTGCCCCCGTCGCTCGACACAGCCAGGCTTTGCGTCTCGCTTCCGCGCGTGTAAGGAATTGTCCACTGGATTGGCAGGAAGGACACGGAGGTATACAGCAGCGTGGGCAGCCCATTTATTCCACTCGGGATGACCGACCCGTCAAAGACGGCTATGGGGTCGTTGATACCACCAGCCACGATGAACGGGTCACCATTCGCGTTGAGGTCGGTATAGGTGACAAGATCGTCTGTGGTCGCTCCTGATCCTCCGTTGAAGAGATAGCCGACATGGAAGAGTCCTGATGACGGATCGGTGTAGTGCATGCATGGATCACCGATCTGGCCGAAGGGTGGCAGCACGTGTGCTTTCGGCCTCCAAGTCGAGAACAGCGAGGTATCGGTGAGCGTCGACAGGTTGGGAGGCGCAGAATTGTAGTCGAGCTGCGCAGCTGCCAAGGCAGCCATGCTTGAAATAATTGCCGACCTCATCATGATAGCACAGCCGGCTGACCAAGTCTCAACCACAACACAGAGACAGATAGGTCAGACGACAGGGACAGAAAGAAACCATGCATCGAGGCATCGTGAGATCTTTACTATACCGCTACATTGTCGCTCCGATAATGAACCGTTGGACCCATCCTCACTAGCCCATTCGGGCCGTCAACCTATAACTCCTCGGCAGTAAGGCCGGAGATGAGAGCCAATGTGGGGAGAAGTGGAGAGAATCTCCTCATATTCGAATGTTCGCGGGGAAGCTAGCAGAGCTAGCAGGGACGAAGAAAAACACGATCAACAGTACTAAAGCTGCCTGGGGGGACTCTAGATTAATCAGTATCAAAGACAGCAACATCTGTCTGCGATCCAAGTATGAATATGACGAAACGCACGTCTGTGTCGTCTAATTGACATTCCGAGTCCTCCTCGCTGCAATGTGACTGTTGGTCTCCTAGCCTGGTTGTTATACCACTTCCGCCAGATCCGGTGGTCTAAGTGGGTCTCAGTCTGCCGAATCAACGGCCATATGTACCTGTTGGTGGTGCACAGGTAGCGTGAATGTTGGTTGACAGGATGGTGCAGGGCAGCCAACATGGCAAAGCTTGACTGAACATCGACGGCCAGGCAGGCTCCTTCAGAGGAATTTATTGTGTTCCTTTTCGCAAATCACATCACGAATCAGAATCCCCAAGGGATTGTGTGTTTCGAGGCTTGCGTGTTCTGGTGCCACTGCAGCCCGGTCAATATATCTGTCTGAAAGCCCATGATGGCAGCTCCAAGCGGCACGATTCTCCTAACCGGTGCAAATGGTGGTCTCGGGACCGCCATCGTTGACACCATCGCCTCAAGGCCAGAACTGTCTAGCTGTCACGGCCTCTACGCGGTACGCGACGCGAGCAACGCCACCTCGCTCCAGTCAAGCCTGCAGGCCGTACGCGCTCACACACACGACGTGCTTTCGCTCGACCTAGCAGATCTTGAAAGTGTGCGCCAGTTTGCGGCAAACGTCAATGCCAAAGTATCAGCGGGAGAGCTCCCACGGATCCGGGCACTGATTCTAAACGCGGCCTATAGGGAACGCCAGGGCCAGACGAGGACGGAGAGCGGTCTGGATATCGCGTTTGCGACTAATTATCTCGGCCATTGGCTGTTAGTCCTTTTGCTTCTCGAAAGCATGGAAAAAGATTGCGGAAGGATAGTCGTTGTGGGAAGTTGGGTCCACGAGTGAGTCCTATATCTTTCCCATGGGTCTTGCCAAGCTGCCAGTGTTGATTGACAAACGCAACATAGTCCTCTCGACGACAAAAATAAATCCTCTGGTGCATATGAAGATCCGAAATTGAAGACCTTCTTTGCCGACGGCAGCAGCGAGAGTATTGAATATGTTATTCAGGGCAAATTCAGCCCGCCGGGTGACCCAGTCAAGGACCCTTACGGGTTTGCTGCAATCCGACGCTATGGCGCATCCAAACTGTGCCTTGCCATGATGATGTGAGTGAACAGCCTGTATGATTGAGAGGAAAAGAAGAGAAAGAAAGCACCATGAACTGATAGAGAGACTCGCCGCGTAGTTTGGAGCTCCAACGTCGTCTCAACTCGAACCCGGAGCTGAGTGGCCTCTCGATCCTGGGCGTAGACCCTGGCCTTATGCCCACCAAGATTACCGTAGGGGGTCTACCGTTCTTCATTGGCTCCATTTACACGCTTGCTTTCTACGTCTTCGGCAGGATCTGGACCAACGGCACTTTGCGCTTGAAGCACAAGTCAGCGGGCGATGTCGTAGCCGCTGCTTTCGACACGACGCCCCCATTTGGGAATCGGCCCAAGGGGCTGTATATGAATGGGCACGAGCCTAAGGAGGTTGGTGCTGAGGCTCAGGATGAGCAGAAGAGAGCTGGGGTTTGGAAGGCGAGTCTTCAATATGCTAAGTTGAGGGAAGGGGAAACTTGCCTGGTTGACTGGACGTGATTGAAGACTGAAGATATGAAGTGAGATGGGGGATCCACCCCTGAATAACATGGGGATGCACCCATATAAGTATAGTAGCATGTACAAAAATATACACTGATCAGTCCTAAAGTAACTGCCATTAATATTATCGTGAAAACTAGTTTAAGGCTTTCCCTCTTACCAATAAATCCTACAGGATAGCCTTCTATAGGAAAAGATCCCAAGGAATGACCTCTTATGAAATGATCTCACATGAGATGACTGATTTGTCACGAACCCGAGTCATCTGATCTCCGAAATGCCCATTTTGAACGCGCCCTTTCTTTTTGTTTGTGTGAGTCTCTGATGTCTAGGGTGTCATTTTTTTCTGACGCTGTCAATAGTCAGGCTACCTTTATTCAATGGCTGAGGTTGTCGCACAGGACGATTCGATAACGCACAAGTTCGATGACGAAACGGTACAGATTGACTGCATTGATCTAGAAGCACATGCCCCATAGGATGATCCCAGATAAAGCGAATATTTTGGTGTCAAAAAGTCTTGATCATCGCCATATGAAGTCAACAAATCACGTAGGAGATTAGTCTTTTTTTGAAAACAGAATAACAACCTGATTCTGGTTGGTCTACCTAATTTCAATTCATTCACCTGGTGGTCCAAAACTGTCCTGAATCTCCTTGCATGAAAGTTTCTCACGCATCTGTGATCCTGTTGATGGATCAAAAGTAAACAAATAAGAGGGTGGAGGGATGCCTCAATGGCAGAGGTTCATGGTGAACAGTCCAAATCCGTACCATCATGCCCTCCTTGATAGTCCACCTTCCTTACATACCACCTTCGGCCTCTCGATCACGGCGAAGAGCGGAAATTGCGACCACCGGCTTTGCCTTTGGCTTGATGGGCTTTGTCGGATTTCTTGTCGGAGAGATCCTCACTGGCCGCGAGCCTGTTGATTGAACCGTACTTTTTTCGGCTCTACCTTCTTGGACTCGTCCTTCTTGGGCGTCTCAGCTATGACTGTCGTGTCCTGAGTTTCGGAAGTATTGTCATTTTCGTCCTCGGAGTACTCTGACTCCTCGTCGCTAATGATTCTGACTTCGTTGCTTGGGAAGTTGTCATTGTCGTCGTCGCTGGGTTGATCAACGATGCCAGTGTCTTCGTCGCCGCTGACGCTCGCGTGGACGGTGTCGGCGATGCTGCCCTCGTTGTCACTGGCCTCGTCATCTGGGCCGACCTCTCCATCCGAACCAGCCTCGTGATCGTCATCTGGGCCGACCTCTCCATCCGAGCCAGCCTCGTGATCGTTATCCGAACCGGCCTCGGCTTCCGTTCCCGCGTCGTCATTGTAAACCGGTTGTTCGCCTTTCTTGGCGGACAGGATCCGCTGGGATTTCGGCGCGGGCTGTTGGCGGCCCATGAGAGCCTTCTTATCGTAGTTACCCGCAAAGTCCTGCAGGCTCTTGTAGGGCTTTGAAAGAATTGTATCCCTGGGCGTCCTCAGACCCAGCCAGCCCAAGATGCTTCGCAGCGCGCAGTTTGCCATGGTCTTGCTAGAAGGCGCACTCCGGAGTGTGAAGGCCTTGACGTCGCCCCAGTTGATAATTCGACGTTTGAGAAACAGCGTTGCCGATACTGGCGCATGGATTGACCGGAGGGTTGAGTGCGTCTCCTTGTCTACGTCGAGGATCAACGGCGCGGAGCTGCTGATGGGACCCAGGTCGGCTTCCGGGCGCTTCTCCTTCTGAAATTCAAACCAGGACTTCAGCACCCATCCTGCTAGTCTCGACCTTTCCTCGAGGCTGTTGCGATTTCCGGTGTCGATATGGATCACATGGCCAGTTCTGGTGTTCCGAATGAGAACCGAGCCGACGTGCACGCTTTGAATGTCCCCGTTCTGGTTCTTGTTTGGCTGGCCGACAAAATGAACTGAATACTTGCTTCGTGGAATGTAATGCTGTGCACTAAGCTCTCTAGGGTAGTTTTCCTCGAAGTAATCCTTCAGCGCATCGCTGTCGTTGACCAGTGGGAGGCAAGTGGCGACAAATATTTCGCCTTGGGCAAGGTAGCCATCAGATGCCGGCCGGTCCTTCTCCTCCAACATCAACCAGCGAGTGGCTAGGCTGTGGATCATATAGTCGGGAAGGTACTGGCTCTCTCGAATTCGCACCCGCGCGTTGTGGAAATCTCGTAGTGTGTGAAAGGTGTCGGAGTAGTAGGCAAAGTCGTACTCCTCACCCAGCTCAGGTATGATGCAATGTGAGTACTGTTTCTTCATCCAGTTGAATGGTGCATTCATTGCAGCCTGCTGGGAATAGTCCCCGAGTTGGAGCGGAAGGGACAGATTGAATGTAGAACGGTATGGAGGCTTCCTCCCGTTCTTAACATCCTGCAATTCGTCCGCAGCAAGAACTGTGGAAGGCAGAGGCAACTCGTTTTCCTTGGCCACAGGTCCCTTCAAGGGAGGAAAGTCTGCCATAAAGTCCTTGATAGTGAACGCGCCATTTGTTTTGTTCAGTTTCGACTCTGGCGAGTCTAGATCGTCCTCCCATCGTCTCTTCGTTGTCGACATATTGAAGACTGCAACCAGAAGTTGTTGATGTGTGAGAGAATTTCGTTCTTAGGGGAGATGAAGTATGGAGGAAGTATTGATGCAGGTTGATGGCCAGAGTAAGTTGAGGTGGTTGAGATTGATGCGGTGAGCTGCTTTATATACTTTTGAGCCGTAGAGACTGAGGCTTTCGACGCCCATATTGCGAGGCAGCCAGTTTGGATCAAAGAATTATGAGGCATTCCATTTGACAATGATCACAATGTGTTTCGAGACCGTCTTGCGGATTATTCAGTTTTGTGGCCTCAAAAAGACATATAGACTCAAAATAGCACACCAAGGACGGCAAGTCGACAAGTCTCACCCAAAGAAACACAATGCAACCCCAGCCTCGTCATAAATCAACTGCTGTTATAGCAGTCAAGGAAACTGAACAACTAAATGTTGCAAAATTCATCAACAAAGAGGTATGAAACCTCATCCTTGAGATGGGAGGCGTAGAAAATGTTGATGCCAGAAGAGGAGTGGACAGTTTCTCCCGCGGCGAAGTCGCTGGGACGCGATTCATAGACACCTGTGTCCCAATGTAACACTACAGCAGTAATTGGCGTATTGTATATACACAGAGTTCTCCATGCTCTGCCACAAAGGGAGAATGTAGTCAAGCCCAATACTCAGACACAGGGATTTGATTGCAGAATCGTAGTTGTATATTCAACCTTCGAGGCGGTAACCAACAACTTGTGTTTTAAAAAAGCATGCGTACACCACATTTAGACCCCTTCACAGCACAGGATCCCAATTTCCATTTTTACCCTTGACAATACCATCAATTTCACTGGTCACCCAGCCCCCGTAGAAGTCACCCGGCTGGGGTTCGACCTTTTCTCCGTCAACAAAGCAGTCCCACGGACCAGCGTAGAAGGAAAGGTAGTCTTTGATTTCCTCGAAGCCCTTCGTGGGCCTTTCATAGGACCATATTCTGTTTGAGACTGTCTCAGACGAGGTCTCCGGGTTGGCGATGCTCCAGTAGGTAGCAGCGCCTTTCCACTCGCAGTAGGTTGTCCGTCTCGTCTTTGTGAGTGGCACCTTGATAGACGAGGGCGGCAGATAGTAAGTAGGTGGGTGGTGGGTTTCGAGGGCCCAGTATGCGTCCTTTGTGTCAGCAATGAGATGTCCATTCCACTTGATCTGCAGATGCCTCGGCGTCTTCTCCAGGAGAGGCGGCCGTGGGAAGGACTGCACGTTCATCTTTGCTTTGGATGCCATTCTGAAGAAGCTCATATGACCGAAGAGATAATATGAAATTGTGAGGACGATTATTGATAAGAGAGTCACTGGCTGATGCAACTGGAAACGCATCGTGCTGGATCCGTCTCACTCATCCCCATGATGAAACTCCAGTGATGATGCCGTTGACTTGGGAGTGGCTTGAGTTGTGGCTTGACTTACACCAATGTTCCCTGACTCACTGCTTAGGTACGAAGGTACATTGACAAGGACGTCATTGCCATGTGGCGCAGTCCCCGCGTTGCCTGCCCCACTACGACGGCCTAGTACCCGACCACGGGGGCCCGAGACCAACCATGCAGGCAGGCGTCAGGTAAGGCAGAGACAATCCAAGAGCCTCTCCTTTAACGACTGTCATCATCCAACAACCACAATCTCCTATCGAAGCGACACCGACGACACCCGCACCGGTACATCTATCGACTTCCGAGCATATTGCGACTCCTCAACCCTTCGAAGTACGACCGTAGCACCCGATCTCCCCACACGATAAACCCCTCTCCACCGCCACCATGTCGCAACGACAACTCGCACGAGACATGCAGACCGAGTTCCAGGCGAGGGTATGCACTGCCTTCTTTATAGATAACGCCCTTACGCTGGTGTCAATATACAGACCGCGATACTGACCCGCCACACCCTTCAGTTCAATGCCAAACAAGCCCGACGTGAGGCCGCCAAGGCGCAAAAAGCAGACGCCGACCTCCAGAAGCAGATCCAGACTGTCAGTGACAACCTTCTCCCAGACGAGGGAATTTCCGCTAGAGTCAGCGCCCCGAACCCTCGATGTACAGACACTGACGATGTGACCGGGTGGGATATAGCTCCTGAAGAAGGGCGAGACACAACAAGCCTACCAAAAGGCCCGCATGCTCCTCGCCAAGCAGGCCATCGCGAAGCAGATGGACCAGGCCGCCGACGTGGCCGAGCTGTCGGTCGCGCAGATCCAGGCCAACAACGCCATGAACCGCATGACCGCCATGATGGCGCAGTCGTCGCGGACGATGAGCAGGGCGCAGAAGAACATGAACCCGGAGAAGGTGCGACAGCCAACCCCTTACCCCCGCCGAAGAAAAGAGATGATGGCTAACATGATCTACTTGACGCCCGCAGACCCTCGTCACCCTCGAGCAGTTCAAGAACCAGAACGAGGAGTACGCCATGTCCAACAACATCTACCAGGACGCCATGACGCAGTCGACCTCGGTCCAGGTCTCCGACGACGCCATCCACGAGCTGCTGGGCAAGCTGGCCGACGACGCGGGCGTCGAGCTGTCGCAGGAGCTCGCGTCCGCCTCGGCGTCCAAGGAGGAGCCCGTCAAGGAGAACGCCACCACCGAGCCCACCCCCGAGCAGGAGGACGCCCTGCAGCAGAGGCTGCGGGCGCTGCGGGCCTAGGAGGCCCTGGACCTCGAGGGCTCGCCGAGTCGGTAATATGGAAGGATGTAGGGCGATGCGATCTTGTTGTTTCATGCCCCCCCCCCCAACCAGTGTGGATATGGCTTTAGAAGAGGGGGCCGGATCACGATCATTTGGAATGGGCCAGGCTATGTTTGGCGTTGGTGGAGTAGGGAATCTCATAGTCATATGAATTATTACCAGCATGTCAAATACGCAGATTTGTCTTATTGCTGTGTTGGTCGGAAACCCTGACGTGGAAATTATGGTGGGTGGCTGGCTTCGAAGCCAGCAAGCCCCAATAAATCATGCGTACAGCACACTGCCGGGATTGAAGACGAAATACTAGAGGCCGAAATCCAGGAATGCAGAGGACGGCATAGGTGCGTGTAGAAAAAAAGGAGCGGATCAAGCTACAGCAAAAAGAAACTCGAACCAGCGACCACCGACAAAAGGGACATCACCAAGACCGTACCTTCGTGGCTCCTAACCACTCGGGCATATGCCAGTCTCGGGTGTCCAAAAGTTCAGACGAAGCCAGGGCTTATGAGTCCCCATCAGACTGGGCGTTCGATCTCGTCCAGCATTAGTCTCGGGTCCGGCACAAGCTAGTCAGCCTGTCCATCCACCAAGATCCCTAGGCGTCCATTGGACAGCCCTGGGCTGGGTCAAGGGCCCTGGAGACTGCTGTTCGTTGCTGGACTGGTGGCTGCTGACCAGTGAGAGGTGGAGAAAGGGTTGATGTGGCTTGGTTGATCGGCAGCTTGACTGCGCTGCATCTCGTTTGTGGACAGCTGGGTGAAGAGTACCAGAAGATGGGCTGGTGGGTTGGGTGTTTGGTGAATTTGAGCAGTTTTCCGACGTAGGCATCTCTATGAAAGGCCGTGAAGAGAAATCTGTCTCATCAAAGCGAGACACATCCTGTGAATAGGTCAGCAGATATGTGCAATCATCATCCTCTTGAATCATTTTGAACATGTCATGGGGTAGTGTGCGATCAGAACACCCAGTAGCCCTGTGAATGATGAAATACATTATTTTCTATCACAAACCACCGTTTTCGGTTCGCCATGACCACCTTTTATGCCTGTTCGTGATATCATGAAAACGGAGGGGGGGGGGAGAAAGAAAATGCCTCCAGGCCACCCACCCACACCCACTTCTCCTACCAATGCGAGCACGAGCGCTCCGAAACGCTGGGCGTCAAATTGTCCAACGCTGTCAAACCAAAGGTACGGCAGGTCTGCCAAACACTTCCTACATGTAAAGACTCGCCACGGCCGTAATGTCCCTCTTGATCATCTCCTGCGCCGTCTGCATCTTCTGGTACAGCTCTGGGTCGCCGATGATGCGCGCCGCGTTCTTCACCTCGCGGCACGTCTCGTCCAGCCGCGAGATGGTCCGCACGATGGTCCCCTCGAGGACGTCCGTCAGGCCCGTGATGTTCTTGAAGCTCATGCCCCGGGCCCACTCGTGCACGACCTCCATCAGCCCGAAGCGTGGCTTGCACGCGAAGTCGTTGCTCTCGTCCGACGTCTGGATCACCTGGTGGAGCTCCTGCACCGCGTTTACCTTCTCGCTGATTGCGATGATGGTGTTGCGGCCCTTTTCGAGGTTGCCTGTTAGGGACGGCTCGATGTCTGATTTCTCCTGGAACACGAAGGCTGAGAGGAGAGCGGCGATCTCGGCGGGCTCGTAGTCAGCCAGCACGTTGTCGAGGATTAGCTCCGTGAGGACGAGCTCGTCGCCACTGTGGATCTCGCATGCTACCTTGCCCTTGAGCTGGATGCGGGAGGAGTCGTCGATGAACTCTAGGTCCTTTAGTACTTGGATGCGCTGTTCGTAGTCAGGGAGGAGTTGCAGATTCTGGTTCGACAGGGCTTGGCGGAGTTGCTCGATGTGCTCCTTGATGAGCCACTGGTCATGGCACATTGCGAACTGGTGATATGTTAGTTATCAAACTTTGAAGAGAGGAAGCTTGGGTGATTCTGATTTAGCACCTACATGCTTCAGGAACTGAGGACACTTCAGCGCGTCAGATCCGGTGACTGCTTGCTCCGCCAATTTCCTCTTCTGCACAATCTCCTGCAAGTTCATGCTCTTGATCCGGCGCAAGTCGGCCTCGTCAAAGTAGGCTTGCTGCCAAGTCTTACAGATCTGAACAATCGCCTCCTTGGCAGCCTTGCCGCCCTCGCCACCCTGGAAGATTTCAGGAATGATTCCTTTCGTCTGGTGGCCAGTGACGACCTCGACGTCGGAGAGAGGCACATGCATGACCTTGGTCTGTATGTGCTTCTTGTGCTTCGGCAGATCTTGGAATAGGTCGCGGAAGGCCGGTATGCAAGGTAGCATGTCCGTAGAGTCGCGGGTGTCTCTATTCGCCTTGATCTCAAGGACGTGCACCGTGGGTCCCACGTCAGCGGAGACCTGCATACCCGTGCCGTCTGACAACAAGATGCCTGGGGTTCTGATGCCGTCTTTCTGGAATATTATGAGAGCGCCGCGAGAGAATATTTTCCTGCCGATGGGGATATTCAGAATTCCCTTGTACAGCTCTTCCGTCAAGTTGCGGTAGTCCTGCGCGGCTTGGTGGCACTCGTCCATGTGAACGTCGCAGATGTCGCAAGAGTCCCGCTTGACCTTTGCCAGATCGGCCTCTGAAATCTTGACCGCCTTTTCATGCTCTGGCAATAATTGTTGCGTTGCGTGCTCGGAGAAACTGCGCTTAATCATTTCTTCGATCTTGAGAGCTTCGACTCGGAGAAGGTTGAGGATCATATTGTAGGTCAATCGGAATTGTGACCGCAACTTTTGTGGTTCGCCAAGGATCATCTTCTGCAGGTCAACGACGGGAGGTGCTTCATCCCCGCCGGGAGGGACAATGATGACGGACCCGACAGTATCCAGGCCACGTCTACCTGCTCGACCGGCCATCTGGGTGTACTCGCCTGGATGCAAGTTGCGGAAAGAGTGGCCGTCGTGCTTTCTGTAACCCGAGAAAACAACTGTTCTTGTAGGGAGATTGAGACCCATGGCAAATGTCTCCGTTGCGAAAAGCACCTTGACCAGAGTCTGCGCAAACAGAATTTCCACCAGTTCCTTGACAATAGGGAGAAGACCTCCGTGGTGGACTGCTATGCCACGTGATAGAAGCTCCTTCATTCTGATGATCTGTGGCAGCACTCGGTCCTCTGGCTTCAACCGTGCGAGTGACTTCTCGACAATCATGTGGATGTGACTCTTCTCTTGAGCCGTGGAGAAATCCTGGTTGCTCAGCGCATCGGCATTTTCCTCGCACCGTTTCTTGGAGAAAACGAAAATGCATGCCGGGAGCAAGGATGACTTTTTGAGGAACTGCACAAGGTGAACCCACAAGTTCTTGTCCTGGGCAGCCGAGGTGAAGCCTCCAACACGGCCAGCACGGCCCATGTGGCCCGGGTTGTGGCTCGCTCGCGGAGGGCCGCCTCTTCCTCTCTGGTTATTACCGCCACGACCCCCGCGCTGGTTGTTGCCGCCTCTTTGGTTCGGTCCACCGCGGCCTCCCCGTTGGTTACCACCTCCGCGCGCATTATTCCCAACATCGTTGGTCTTGGGCTGGTCTCTCCGTTGGAGAGCAGAGTTCGCGTCCTTCCAGCCTTTCTCAACGAACTTCTTCTCCGAGTCCACAATCTTGTAGATATTCTTGTTCGCCCAGAGGTGGTGTTCCAGGGGTACGGGTCGTTTCGGGGTCGAGATAACGTATATGTCCTTCTTCTTTGTCCTGCCAACCCATGAAGCGAACTCGTGCGTGTTCGGTACGGTGGCAGATAGAAGGATGAGTGAGACATGGTCAGGAAGCATGATGATGACCTCTTCCCATACTACTCCTCTCTCCGCGTCATTGACGTAGTGAACCTCGTCAAATATCACGAATTCGACGTCGCGAATCACGTCAGCTCCTCTGTACAGCATACTTCTCAGGATCTCGGTCGTCATGATAAGGCAGCTAGCCTCGGGGTTGATCTGAACGTCTCCGGTCAGAATACCGACCTCGTCAAAGGTCTCTCGGAAGTCGCGGAACTTCTGGTTACTAAGGGCCTTAATGGGTGAGGTGTAAATGGCCTTCGTCATGTGTCTCGCGGCGAGAGCAATGGCGTACTCGGCCACGACCGTCTTTCCTGCGGAGGTATGTGCGGCCACAAAGACGGAATCGCCGTTCTCGAGATGGTAGATGGCCTCTTTCTGGAAAGTGTCGAGCTCAAATGGCCATTCCCTTGCTGGGTTCGGTACCAGCTCGTGGAAGTTTGGTATCTCCCGCTTGATGTCCACCATATGCGCCCACTCTCGGCCAGCCTTCCTGGCACTCGACGCGACGAGTTTTCCATGTGGTTCGAGGGCAGGGAATTCGACGGGGAGTATTGCATCGATGTCCTCGTCCTCGTCCCCTTCCTGTTCTTCTGGTGTAGCACTATCGCCGTTGACAGCCTCCCCGTTCGTTTGCTCCCCGTCGGGTATCTGATCTGGCTCTTGGTCGAGCTCTTTCTCAACCTCCTTAGCTTCGTCCTCGCTAGCCTGCGTCTTCTTCTTCTTGGAGAAGTCGATGCCCCTTGTTAGCCCGGGCGCAACCTCCAATAGCCTCCCTTCGTCGCCAAGCTTGATGACCCTCTCCAGCTTGTTTGTTCCTGAGGCGACGTCAAGGTACCCCTCGTTTCGCAGCGCCTGGTCTTCGAGAGCAGCCGTGGCTTCTATGCCGTCAAGACCGCCTGGAGCAAACGGGAAGAAACCAGCTGCGCCGCGCACAAAGTCGGCTCGGGAGGCGGGCTTTCGCGAAAAAGAGGTCGAGTTCTTCGCTGTAGCGCTGTTCGCGGTGACGGTGACGTTCTTGTAGCCGACGACCCTGCCTTCGAGGCCTCTTCTTTCGAAACGTGTCACGGTTCGAGTTTGGGTCGGCGCGATGGCAAAGAGGTCGGTGTAATCGACTGGGCAGTCCCATCGTCTAGAAACGTGTGTGGTTAGCAGTTGCGCAGGCGAGCAAGCAGCTGGCAAGAATCGGGGCAACCTACTGCTGCAATCGGTTGAGCCATTCCGTGGAGAAAGTCTGCGAGGGACTCAGGTACTTCTGCTCAAGGCGCTTCTTCAGCTCCTCAGGCTCTGGTCTGCGCTGGCTGTGGGGAGCTGTCCTCTCGAGGGTGTCATCGATCGCATCGTCATTAGCAGACTCCTCGGCGAGGTGAAGCTGGGCGAGAGCTTCTGAGATTGAATTTGTCATATTTGCAGCCTTCGCGAAGTGACCATCTCAAAGACAGAGCCAAAGGACAGTTTTGTTTGTGTCGTATGCGGATTGGGAGCTCTTGAGCTACCGTGGAAGTTGGGTGCAACCTGCAGGTGGGATGAACTGCGGTGGCCCCACCAAAATTCCTGGGGGTGAAGCTCACTTGATGACATCAAATGGCGGGACAAGGGTCGCTGCATGACACCTCCGAACGCTTAACGTCCAACTCAGAGTATCAATAAATAGCAGGATACATGCGTTTTTAATTGCATTTTCTTCATACAAAAATTCTTGAAGAGTACTGCAGGAGCAAGTGCCAGTGAAATACATTTATTTCGTGCATGCTGTGGTATGTTAGCCTTCTATATGCAGACAACCAACTACAATCGTCTTGCGCACTTTAGGATTGACACACATCATGCTGGAGGGAGCAAAGATCGAGGCGAGCGAGCGGACCGTGGAGAACATTTTGGTGCTCATGAGTTCATTACACTACTACTTGCTACATGCCCGCTTCCCAGGCCTCACCAGAGTCCGTCCATCTCCGCCATGGCTTCCTCGTCATCATTGAAGTCCGTCGGGGCTGCCTTCGAACTGGGCGCATTGGCTTGTGCAGGCCTCGCAGGACCCTGTTCAGCCTCAGCCTCAGCCATGAGAGCATCAAGATCATCATCATCTGGTTCCGCCGGCCTCGGTCGCTCTGCCGCTTTTGGCTTTCCACCGCCGAATATGCTCTTGGCGGCCCCTCCCGTTGGTCTTGACGCGGCGCTCGGCTCCTGATCCATCTCTGCCATGAGCGCATCCAGTTCGTCCTGGTCAGGTTCGCCTCCTGCCTCCGCCGGCCTGCTCTCCTTCCTGGCACCGACCGGAGTCGCTCCGTAGATGTCATCATCGAAAAGGTCGTCAACGGGCGGCGTGCTCGGACGAGCTCCACTGGCAGATTTCTCGAAGATAGGCGCTATTCGGTCTGCTTGTCGTGGTGCTGCCGCCTCCTCAGGTTCCTGCTGCTCCCCTGTTGGCTCGTCGTCGTCTCCACCGTCGGCCACCACGGTCGACTTGGGCCTGCCTTCATTGATCCAGTCAACTCGCAACTTCTGCATTGCCTTGTGATGCCCGACCTTCTCCACCATGGCCAGTGCGTCCAAGAATTGGGCCTTGGGGAAAAGATCATCTAGCCATTCCTGGTAGAACGACAATAGGCGCGATGCATCGCTCCACTAGAGAGTTTGTGGTGAGCTACTATTGCCGAGCGGCCGCTGAGACCCGGAGATTCAAACTCACCTCGTGACCCTTGCCCTTTAACCTCAGTTTAGCAGATCGTTTCTTCAGGGCAGGTATGCCCTTTTCTGAAACTAATCTACGCAATCGTTAGCATAAGACTCGTAATAGTAAGGTCGGAATGGCGGGTGGACATACCTCTCCTGGTCGAGTTTGACTCTGGGGACTCTGGCCTTCTTTGCGACGGAGACTTCCTCGTCGATTCCCAGCCCATCGCCGGGCTCTTTTCGCTTGTTCGACTTTGAGTTGTCCTCTGGTTTGGGAGACGCAAATGGGTCATCATCTAGGTCTCCATCCATGAAATAGTTGTCCAGGTCATCGAAATTGCTTGCTGCTGGTTCAGCATTTCTGGAGTCTGTTTTTGACGGCATGGCGAATGGTTGGCTTGATTCTGCTGGCGAATGTCCTCTTGCGATGTGAGGGTATATGGCAAAGAAGAATCGTAGAATGGCGCTGGCGAGAGGGAGACGCGTCCGGGTCACTGCTGCACGCGTCTCGCTGCTTAATTGGAAATGGCCAATGCTGGCCCTGATCCCTGCTAGTAGTACCTTGGTACCGTCGGGTCAGCCCGTGGGGTCGAGAGGTACATGTTATGGCCTGACGTTTCAGGCGCTAACAATTCTCAAGCTTGACGTCCACTCGCCGAGCTTCAATTGACAATCGACCGACCCGGCAATTGATCGCAGTCCTCAACCTCGCTGGCAGCAAGATTGCCCGTCGCAACCATGGCGAACCAAACACCACAGACGTACATACCGAGCAAGACCATCAAGACTGAGTACCCTGTAAGTTGACGGCCCCAATTGACCTGCGGCAACCCGGCAATCGCTAACATCGACCCAAGCTTATAGACAATGACCCGTACGATGCAACCCCTTCGAACGAACCGAAACGAGACAATTTTTGACTGAACGCTGGAAACAGACATTTCAAGCGGGTAGTTGGCTATGCCCGACCATCCGACTACGCCTTCGGCGCGGCGGCCGCCGCAGCCGGCCCCGGTCTCCTCTGGACGATGGAGAGGTTCGCACCCTCATACGCCGGACGGGGAGCTTTCGCACGCGTGATGCGACTTGCGGGTTTCATCGGAGTCTGCGGCGGTTTCCTGTCCTTCTACCAGCGATCGATCAGTACGTGAAGCCTCAGCCAGGAGGAGACACACGACAGGAAGAGAATGGAAGCCGGACAGACGGGACCACGGGGACGAAATGGACGTTTGCTGACTAGTCGCGCTTTACAGTGAGGTTCTACGGAATGAGCGAGAACGCACGAGAGATCGAGATGGACATGCGGGAGATGGTCGACAAGGTCAAGCGTGGCGAGCCCCTCTACGGCGTAAGCTCGCTGAGCCCACACATGCAGGGCGTCGCGGCGCGGCAGTCGAGGTACTCCGCCACCTTCTTCGACGCCGTCCCGTGGTTCAACTTCGTCAACCACAACCAGCACGGCGTCGACACCGCCAAGTACTACCGACAGGCCGAGAAGGAGCTAGCGGCCGAGGAGCGGACCAAGGGCCAGCAAGAGGTTACGCTGCTGGGTTAAAAAGGGCCTGACAGAGGGGATCTCGACAGGGCCTTGCCCGTGGGATGGAGGCATCCCTTGGGAATATGCACACCGCAACCCAGTGGGGAAGATTGCAGAGGGGCAGGGTATAGAAGGCGACATGGGGGGATGAGGGCCAAAGCATAGGGCGGCATGTACACTATGCCAACTAGACGTCGCGGTTTGGAAGTAGGGGAACAAAATTAAATCCTCGAAAGGATACGATGCCAAATACAGATCGTAACAACACCCAGAACTACCTGTGCGAGCAACGTAGATGGCCTGCACTCACCTGCCCCAAGGCCAAGCAACAAGAGCCGGCAACAGCTTGAGTGACATTAGATGCAGTCTCGAGCAAAGGCTAGCTTGGGCCGCGTGATGGCCTGAGCATGATGGCGGCTCCTCCTCCTCGACCCATCGGAAGGAGATAGTCACTGCGCTCAGGAGTCCATTTGAGGTGGGTGGTAACGGTCACCGTCACTCGATGACTAATGCCTACCCAATGGAAATACAATTTTGGTCTTCCTTGCCAAGTAAACTTCACTCATTCCCGACCGGTTGACCAATTCATTTGGCCTCGATGGCTGAGTATCCTACCGAGGTCGGCAATTCGAAAGGATAGCTTATAGATTCCTTGCGGCTGTCGATACATCGTCCGAGCGGCGTGGGCGCAGGAATGATCGCCTATCTCAACGCCTTTGCTGCTCCGCTCCGTGTCCGTCAACTACCGATGCCAAGATATCCACAGTGCTCTGGTAAGCAAACCCAAGCATGTATTTGAACTTGCAGACCAAAGGACGAGGCAGTGCTCCCAGACAATTCCAAGACCACTCACAGAGCCCTAGGCAGATGTTAATTAGCCGCCATGGATGCCTAATATGCCCCGATGAGGCTCCATTTTGGCCATACCCAATTTTAAGCTGCATGAAGCTAGGCCAGGATGCATTGCTGACGGGAATCCTTTTCGATCCATCAACCGGTAGGTAGGCATTGGCGCCAAGGATGTAAAATCAATAAAGGCGAGAGGCGCAAATTCTAACAGTCAGTCCATCGAAGACATCGTAACATTCTCACTTGACCCTCTCGCTCTTCGAAAAGGTGGAAGCAACTCGGTTGAAACCCAGTGCCCGCGGTTCCACTCATACCCATTACATACTTTGAATTGCATCCAGCCTCGTATCGTGTAGAGAGACCGGCAACTCGGTGCCCATCATGATGACCATTTCATTGCTCCTGGGCTCTGCTCTTGCATTGGGCACAATGGCCCAGACCACGTCGGTCATGGATTTGTTCCTCTACGCCGCGGAGGGCACCAACATCCAAGGATCTGTGATTTCTGCCGCACCTGACGCGACAACGTACTTCCTCAACTGTGCGGCTGGCAGCAATACCGACTACGTAAGCAAGATACGGTCTGTGGTGAGGTTTCGATGCTGATATTGAACAACGCAGTGTGGGCTCAGATCGGGTATGACATTTGTCAACGGTCCAACAACCTTTGGTCAGCACATCACCGAGGCCGATGCGATGTGAGTATTGCGGATGAAGTGACCCCCGGGCCGGCTGGATTCGGTTTGTCCGTGACAACCCTAGCTAACAATTTCATCAGCACTCAGGACATCGATTGCCTGCTCACCGAGACATATGCCGATTGCAGCTACACAATTCAGGGGCCCGAGGTCATGAGTCCGGGCCAAGGGATAGGGCACATCGTGGGTCTGACGGACAGTTTGACACCAGTGACCATCACGGCTGGCCTGGAGAAGATACTGGCTGTCGGAACTGCCACGGGTGCTGCAAGCACTGCCACCTCTGACGGCGCGCAGACGGCCGCGTCTGCATCATCGGGTCCCTCCGAGACCGGTGATTCTGCGTCTGCGACTTCATCCAGCTCGGCGTCCAGTCCATCGACGACAGCGAGTGGTGCTGTGACTATGGCAGGCCAGAATATTGCCCTTGCTGCGCTTTGTGGCCTTGTCGTATTGGTATTGAGACTCTAGACATAGACCGGGTCCCATAACTCTTCGGTGTAAAAGGTCCATTTACGGAGAGCGAGTTGTTGGAAGGCACGCATTTGAGTATGATGTCCCGGGCGCAGCAATTTTGAATTTTGGTCGCAATGCATCATTCATTCTCATAAGCTCGACCATTACTTGGCAAATAGGCTCAGAATTTACTCGATCTCAGCTTCTCTTGCCGATGTTGACGGCCAGCTGGATTCGTTCAAAATCCAGCTCTGAAGGGATAGCCACTTTTCGAGGACGAGAAACAGATCTATGTTAATTCCGGGTGGTCTGTCTCCATAAAGAACCTTTTTGGTCAGATGCGGCTCTGGCTCCCACTATGCTTAGTTGTACCTACTCGAGTGACTACAGGTCTTGCAGCTGGTGTTACATATTGGTATAGTATGGATAGTGTTATAATTTCTGAGGTTTACAACTAGATACACAGCCTATACTTAGCAAAAGAACACTCATATAAAAGTCAAAACAAACGACAATGAATGGATTCATTGGCGCACAAGGGCTGACTGGTGGTCGGCATGGCATTGTGTTTTTCTTTCCAAGAGCGCTGGGTCTTGAGCGTTTACCACTGTATGGAGGCGCCACATACACTTTAATATACCTAGCAATGGAGATTAGAAACGAAACCACCGACCATAACCGGGGACTAAGAAACCACACGAGATGAAGCCGGCCTGCACGTTGAATTTCTAGACCCTCCCACCGGCCAGTGTCACGGGAGAGGATACAGAGACAAGACAGCTGTCCTCATTGCGTCAATCAAGGTTAATTCCGCGCTACCTTCATCTGAGAAGGCAGGTTTGGGGAAATCATAAGGACGAGATTCTGGTCCTGGAGGGTGTGGGCGAATAGGCCACACTGGATGGCAACTCAAAGCAACCTGTGGGGTCTCCAGGCACCCACGCGCACACACTCACAAATATGACGTTGGTCAGTCCTCTAGCTATGAATGGCAGACTATGAGACATGGTCCCGGGGCCATTTGGTTATGGAGACGAGTTTTGGAGGCTCAGGAGGGGGGGGTTCTCTCCTGTCTGTCCTGGTTACATATGTAGCTTAAAAAGATCATAACCTTAGTGGAATAGGTCTATTTGTCTTGTAACCAACAGACATCAGGATTAATTCGTACCTCCAAAATAAATGCCCCTTCAGCCGTGTTCGGGAGTGACATGTGCCGTAGCTTCCTGTGAACCTGCCCGAAAGCAGGGATATGCCTTCAAACCTCAAGTGCTCCCATCAAGCAATGGCGCCTATCTGGTACGATGCAACTGGTCGTAGCATTACGGCGCAGAAGTGATCCTGAGTTGGTCTTGTCGGCTAGCTTGAGATCTGCTGTGCCGTTGGCTAAAGCTTAGCACACGGGGCTGAAGAAAGTAGAACGAGCTACCTTCCACCCCCGCCCTTCATCTGTTACATTCACAGTAAGCGCCAACAGGTCACCAACACTTTCAAGTTGTGAGTGTATCCCGTGAGCGGCTGGACGCCGTTCCCTCGTCTGGATCAAAACCTGCACCTCACCATTTATCACATCTCTTTTCTGCCATAAAAGGTGCCGGTGAGCTAAGTTGAATTGACAAGTTGACGACAGCTGCCTTGTCCCTGCACAACCTTCCATGACACAGGTCCATCATCCTATTTCACTTTTTCAGCGTGACGGATTGCATAAATGGCGATGACACCTAGCGCGGAAGGCCACATACCTTTCCAGGTACCTGGAAATTTTGACGTCTCTTGCTCAACCTACTACAAAGTCTTTGGCGACCTCTCAAGTGGAGCCCCGCCCGTGATCTTTCTCCATGGTGGTCCTGGCGGCGGTCATGAGTATTTACTCTCGTTTGCAGACCTTTGGCCACAGTACGGCCTTCCGGTAGTCCTGTACGACCAAATCGGCTGTGGGGCTTCGACCCATATCCCACAGACAGCCGGAGACCAAGATTTCTGGCAGGAGTCCCTCTTTATCGCGGAGCTAGACAACCTCATTGACCACCTGAAGCTGCGTGATGGTCCTGGTTTCCATCTGTTTGGTCACAGTTGGGGAGGCATGTTGGGTGTCGCTTTTGCTTCCCGCCAGCCCCGTGGTCTGCAGAGGCTGGTGCTCGCTAGTGCAGTAGCTAGTATGGAGCTTTCAGAGAAGAGCATTCAGCTGTGTCGGAGGGAACTGCCAGTGGCTGCTCAGGAGGTGCTGAAGCACTGTGTGCGAATGGACGATTACACGAGCTGGGGTTACACCTCTGTTATGGAATACTTTCGAAAGACGTTTGTGTGCCGTGTGGATCCGATGCCAGAGGAACTGGTACTGTCACTCAAGCATTTTGTCGAGGATCAGATTGTATACGGCACCATGTAAGTTGATCGCAATTGATGTTCGACCTTGTCACTCCGGGCCCTCTGACACCTCATGTCTTATCAATGCTTCCCTCTGATCTCGATTCCTCATCACCAAACACCTACTGACTCAAGATTACATTCTCTAGGTACGGTCCCTCCGTTCTGAAGTTGAACGGCTCGCTGAGTGGCTGGACAGGTATTCCACGCCTTCCGCAGATTACCGTTCCCACTCTAGTCTACAATGGGGAGTTCGATACGTCGCGCGATATCTCGCAGGAACCTTTTTTTGAGCTAATCCCGCACGTGCGCTGGGTCACCTTTTCAAATGGAAGTCACATGTGTCATCTTGATGGAGGTGGACTGAAAGAACGGGTTCTGAAGGTGGTCGGAAACTTCCTGGTGAAACACGAGGCAGCGGATAATGGGATCGTTGCTTGATTAGTTTACTCTGCATTGATACGAAAGTTGGGATTTGCGCGCCAGACAATTAAAAAAGAGATCGAGGATTCGCACTCACAGAAACGGAGAGTATACCAGCCCTACGGAACAACCTCATTTAAGACAACCTCTTACAAGGCAACCTCTTAGAGGACAACCTCCTACAGGATAACCTCCTATAGGGTAACCTCCTATAGGGTAACCTCCTATAGGACAACCTCTCTAAAGATAAGGCCCTTTAGGATAACCTCCCCTAGGATAACCCTATAGGATGACCTCCTATCAACAACCAGTTCGGGTGTACCCTCTGCTTTTGCGGGTGTGAATCCCTGATTTCTTAGAAAAGAAAAGAAAAACAGGTGAAAGAGGAGTAAGAGGACGAGGCGATATCAATTGATCCAAAAGTTCTCCCAAGCCTGTGGCCACTTCTTCTCCTTCAGTTCTACCAGCCAGGCTTTGAAAGCAAATGGCTCTCGACCCTCAATAGTCACCATTCCGTTTTTGATACCCTTCCAACCATCAACTGGGCGCAAGAATTTGTGGTTCGTCCCACAGAAATTCTCACCGGGGGGGATCGCGTCGCCCCTGTCGTAACTCATCCTTTTCTCATAGCAGGACTCGCAGAGTATGATATCCCAGCAATAGAGACAGTTGTAAATCTTCCTGCCCTTCCAGGCTCTCCACGAAGTCTCACAACGCGGGCCCATGCAGTAACTAACGTTTCCTGTCAGGTCCCCCTCGTCATTCGGCAAAGGGTCCCAGTTCTTCAACGGAGCGTCATTGTCCTCATCTTCAGTGCCACCGTTCTCATCTTCAGGGTCACCATTCTCATCTTCGTCGTTGGCATGAGCGACACCCGGGTCCACGGGATCCAGCTTAGAGAACCACGCAGACAGCGCAATCTGTGCATCCAATTCTAAGCCCTCGAGGCACGACAATATCTTGCACAACAATTCCAGGTTATACTGATCGTTCCATGCGACATCGTCCCCTAGGGCGTCGATGGTGAAGTCGAACGCCTGGCTCAGGAAATCCTCGAACTCATGTAGCGGACCCATCTTGCGCGCCATCCTCGCGAGGGTAACCTTGTACTGGACCTGGCGCGTCTTCTGCAGCGTGACGGCGCGGGCGAGCGGGCGGCTCATGATCCCTTTTGCCTCGGCAAACAGCTGCGCCTTGGCAGCCCGGTCGGCCGTCGCGCGGAACTGCTCAAATATGACTTGTGTCAGCCAGGAGGTGGTGCGAAATACCACGTTATCGGGATCCTCGTTCGTGAAGCGATAAGTCTCGCTGTTCTCGCTGGTGATTGTGCTGTCGAGGATGATGTAACTCTCTCTCTTCATTGAAGCGAAGTCTTGGTTCTTGAAATACCATTCCGCGAGGTTATTCCTCAGCACGGCGCCGGCGCCGAAGTGATCCAGGATGCTGATGGTTTCTTGGTAGATCTCGACAAGGGCTTGCGGCTCATTCGCGTCGATGCATGCGAGTTCCAGGGCTTCTAGATGTGTTTCGTCTTTGCTGTAGCCCCCGGTTATCCATCCCAGCCTCTCCTGAAGTGACCACTTGTGCCTCATAAGGTCCAAGGCTCCGAATTTGCCCTTGTCGTTCCAGGCGTAGAATTCGTCGCGCAAGGTCTCTCCTTTCAGAGGCTCAGTCGGGATCACCTGCCTGGCCTCTTCGTACGACTTGATTGCATCGTCAATGCTTTCCAGATTAGTGTATATCTTGGCTTGGGTGATATGAGCGCGTCGTAAGTGTTCTGGTGAAATGCCGCCTGGCCGGGACAGGGCCCTCGTGATAGAGTCCTGTGCAGCCGCATAATCTTCCAGGTTGTTCTGTATCTGAGCAAGTAGATGCAGCGCTTTGAAGGTCTCTGAGGTGTCTGTGTCGTCATCCAAGTCACCAATCACGCTTGATATGGTCCTCAGGGCCTCGTCATTGTGCCCTGGGTGCTCGAGAATCGCGGCTATGGCCCATGCCGCGTTCACGGTCTGTGGTGCATTGCCAAACGCCGCCGGTAACCCGAGCGTCTCTTCTTTGTAAAAAATGTCAAATCCATCGATCACAATGGTCTTCTGGTATAGGTGGTTCTGGCCGGTCTAGGTTCATACAAGCGAGTCAGTAATTCACTCCGCCTGGTGTCTGCCCGGGTGGTAAGAAAAGAAATGCAGGCAATATGCTTACCATTGCAATGCACGACCTTGCAAATTTGTATGCTGTCATAGCGGATTCAGTGTCCGCTGCTTGTAGCCATTCGGCAATGTGGGCCTTTGACAGAGGGACGAAGGCATTCCTTTTGTCATCAATTGTGTCTTTTGCCCAAGCTCTGGTACCCGGGCTAAGGAGGTCACTGTCGGACTTCGAGATCACACTAGCGAAGTGCGCCATATTCGATATGAGTAGATCCTTATCGAAATCCTTGATGGGAAATTCTTCCTCAAAGTCTGAGTGAATCTCCTCGTAGTCGACTCCATGGCGTTGCATGAATGAAGCAGCCCCATTCGTGTTTGTCATGATTTTACCGAGACCCTCAAGGCATGCAATGCTGTCGCCGTTTGCTTCGGGCGTGATTTCGGTCCAGCTCAAATGGTAAGCCCATGTATGGGCTGCGTAGTTTCTCAGACTTTCGTCTTCGACTTCGATCTTGCCGCAAATTATGTCGCAGCAAACTAGGAATATCTTTCGTTGGGCGACAGGCTCGGGTGTTCTAAGACCCTCAGTGATGTCCTTTGCTTGCTGGAAATAGTCGCGCATAGATCGACCTTGAAACTTGAGCGGTAAATCGCTGTCATCGTATTTTGCATCTGGATTCTCGTCCGTATTGATGTCCATGTCTCCTGCGTCGTTGTCCGACGATCGGCGCTCGTCATGGCCAGCAATCTTCAGCACCCTGGCAAGCTGGTTTCCCTGAAGCTCGGATTCCAATTCCAGAGAGGAATTGTAAACGGTCTTGAGAAGTTGGAGTGAGTCGGCCAATGACAGGGGTCGATACGAAAAGGACAACCAAGCCAGCAATGACTTCAAGTCTTCCAGTTGGGAACTGACTGTCCTTTGCTCCAGCCCCTGCAAGATGCGATCGTAACAATCCTCTAGACTCGCTGGCATAGACTGCTCCAGCTGCTTGAGTACCAGGGGTTCGCGCCCAATCATGCTGAAATGACGAAGCATGTGCTCAGCATAAAGCATACCTGCAATCACGTCAGCTTCAATACATATCCCCAGGTACCATCCGGGACCTACAATCAGCAGTTTCCTCGATCCTGGTCGCAATTCGCTGCTTGATATACTGGTCGAATCTTTTCAACCCGTTGTCGCTGTTGAGGTGGGCCCAGACCAGAGCCTTAGTATCCGGTCCTTGCTTCTCCTTTGTCACACTGATGGATGTGATACCGATGTTCTCAAGTTTCCTCAAAAGGTCATCCTCGTTGTCTTTAGCATCCCTGAGTGTGCAAACAATACTGACGTCTGAGTCGTTGCTAACTCTCGCCTCATGGACTTTCTTCAGAAACCCCAAGAGTTCTCCTTGCTGAACGCGCTCTGACAACTCGTCGATCCCATCAAGCACAATCTTCAGCTGGTATTTTGAGCTCTTAGGGAACAACGGTTTGAGGAAATACGTCCAGACATCCTCCCAACTGTCAGTGTCCCAGTCCAGATCCTCTCGGGCCGTCTCCTTGTTGATTCTGTCACAGAGAGTGGCGTTTTGCTCCGCAATCTGAACGACAGCCCAGTTGATTGCGTTGTAGAACACGTCAAAGTCATTTGTGTCCTCTCTGAAGTAGAAGTGGGCAACACACGTTTTCTCATCGGCATCTCGCTTCAGCCTGTCGTAGATGGAGGCGGCAAGGTGGCTCTTGCCTGTCCCACGGGGCCCTGCCACGGCGAGAATGGGCGAGACCTCGCCTGCCTCGCCTTCTTCTGCCCAGGCTTTCCATTCCGCTTCTTCGAATATCCATGTCCCAGTTTCCGGTATCAGAGAGCGACGCAGGGATTGGTACTCCTTGTCCGGATCTGTGCTATTACCAAGAAGGTTGCGCACGCTGTTCGATGTGGGTGGTTTACCACCGCCAGACGCTTTAGTACCACTCTGCTTGGAGAGGGACTCGTTCCGGCGGCGGTCCATCTCAAATTGAAGGAGCTGCTTGACGTCGTGGTAGATGGAATTTTGCTTCTCAGCGAGCTCCTTCATCATCGAGAGCTGCTCTTCCATCATCTTGCTTGAAGCGTCTGCATTTTGCTGCAACTCCTGTTCCATCTGCTGCAAAAGCGCGTGTGTCTCTCCGCCGGACCTCTGAAGGTCCACGGTGTTTCCCAGGATTGCCTTCTCTGTTGCGTCGTGCAAATTGCTCATTGTCTTGTCCATGTTGCTCCTCGCATCTACTAGCTCCTGGTCGCCTCCTTTGAACAGGGCTGTCACCCATTTCTCTGAGCCAGAATTAGTTTTAATTCTCTCATCGAACTTGGGAGGTACAACAATCAGATTGGGGAAGAAAACATACTGAAGCGTTTGAGTTGGATGTACCTCGTCGCTATTCCACACATCCTCAACAGGGATGCAAAAACATCGAAAACACAGTCGTGAAAGGCTCCTTGCTCCGGCAGTCGGTTCTCAAGAATCTTCATTCGTTTCAAGAACATGGTGAAGTCAACGAAAAAGGTCGTGACAACGTCATAGTCCGCGCCGACATCTCTGCACGCCTGTGAAAGGTCGGTCAGCCTGGAATGAATCAGATACAGTATAAGGGTTGGTGATTCTCACACTCAACATGTAGGTTAGTGCGGTACCAACTGCAGCAGCTGGTGGGAAGGCTGGAGTAGCTGCCGCGACAACCTGCTGCATGCCACCTTCGATCAGGTTCATGCTGTCTCTGAACAGACCTCGTAGCTTGGAGACTTTGGAGCCATCGTAGCGGAACCCGTGGAAAGCCTCCATCTCCTTGCAGCCAAAGTCGATCATGGCATCGAGACTTTTGAACTGAGCATAGCCGGCCTTGAGGTCTTTGCCTCCGATGCCTTGGTACTGGCGAATTGCATCATTCCAGATATCGGCCACATCACGGGCACCGTCACTCTTGTAAGCCGGCCGACCCTTCTCAGCCATGTGTGCGGATGTGCTGTGATTTTGCGAACAGTATGTGCATATATCTGGTCAGAAATCTGACCCTTGGTGTGCCATATTCATGTCATCCTTGAAGGCTTTTATAATCTTCTGAGTCTTTTCAGCTCGTTGTCGGCTTCGCAAGGCTCTAGTGGATCCTATGCAGTCATCCTTTCGCTACGTTGCTGAGTCTTACATGGCTGCAGGGTCGGTACAGCTGCAAGGGCTTTCTTTAAGAGATCGGGGATTCGCACCCGCAAAAGCTGGGGGTATACCCGAACTAGTTATTATATAGGAGGTTATCCTATAGGGCCTTATCATTGAAGAGGTTGTCCCATAGGAGGTTGTCCCATAGGGGGTTGTCCCATAGGGGGTTGTCCCATAGGGGGTTGTCCCGTAGAAGGTTGTCTTAAGTGATGTTGTTCCGCAGGGAGGGTGTACTCTCCGTTTCTGCGGGTGCGAATCCTTGACCTCTTCTTTAATGCTATTCAGCTTGCTTCGGCAGCCTCGTTGCAATCAATCTCGTCAATGTATGCATCATGCAAAATAAAGGACACTACTGAATAGCGTCAGCACTACGGCCAGCCCAGTCAGCATAACGGCAGGGGCCATTTGGGGTGGGGAGGAGGTGACAATGTGACCGGGCGGGCGAGATCCTTGCGAGGATCCTGCCCACAATGACACCTACAAGATTTGCCCGGTTGTCTGCTGCATGGCAACGGAATGAATCACCTGATCTCCTAAGGGGCAGCCTTCTGAAGGAAAACCTCTCAAGGGACAACGCCCCAGATTATCCTCCTATACGACGACCATATAGAGGATAAGCTCCTACAGAAACAGCTTTTACCGGACTACCTCCCAGGGTATAGCTTCCTAGGAAGACCTCTGTGTAGAAGAGTTAAAGAATCAATTCCTGTTCAACAATGAAGTAAATTTGTGGAACGCTAGGCTATCGGAACACTTCATTATAATATCGAAGGTGTGGTGTGTGTTGCGGTAATAATGATGCTTCTGACTACACAGTAGATTTCCCTGGGGTTGTTGACGGCGATTCAAGCCGACACTGCGGAACATGCTTTGGCGAAGTGCCATTGACAGGGGCGAGGGTCCTGCAGAAGCCGAGGACCGGTACGAGGTTGATCTTCGACACGCGCGTGTGGAGGGCGTCTGTTCTTGGCATGCAGGAGAGGTGCTTTCACCCCGGAAATACCCATCGTAGTAGGTACCACATCGTCAAGACAACTCATTTAAGCAGGCTCTCCCACGACTGAGGATATGGAATAGCAAGCAGAACATACTCAAGCTACTTCACAATCTCACACAACGCAGCATGAAGCTGCTTCCGTTTTTGAGTCTTACAAGATTAGCTGTTGCGGCTGTCATGGGTCTGAATGGGTATACTGGAGGAATTGAGATGTCATGCCAAGCTATCTCAGTCGCCGGGGGTCCAATATAAAATCGGCGGCGACTTACCGGCAGGTACGGTACTCTTGACAAGGAGCAGGACCGATGTATTGCCTGCTCGGCAAAACGACCAGTCAAACATTTCGTGCGGCCGTGCCGTCATTGTCACTTTTAAGCATTCCGTGAATCATCGATGGAAGCCCAGGCGACTTTCGTGGGGCGACTTTTGTTTACCTCATGAGATCCGCTAAAAGTGGCATGATTGTCACCCGCAGAGAACGTCCCCCGCGATTTCTAGGGCCGATATGGCTCATGAGACAGCTGCAGCGTGCACCGTTCTCCACGGGGAAAAGGATGCCAATATCATGTCACAAGGTGCACTCCCATCCGGTCCACTCACGTGGATTCAGCCTATATAAACTGGGGTCACTCACGCCCTTCATCCCACCCCGTCTTCGGCTTCAGACTTGAGGCTCACCTGTACTGCACCCGCGCGGAAATCATCTCATCACCAAACAAAGTTCCAAAATTTCCTCATGCGTGTTCAGTGAAACTTCGCCACCATGCGCAAATACGTCCTGGCCGGCTGCGACGGAAACCTCGGCAGCATAGCCGCCTCCCATGCGCTCTCCCTCCTCAGCCCAGAGGACGAGCTTGTCCTTACCAGCCACCGGCCGGGCTGGGTGAACGACGACCTCATGGCCGAGGCCAAGGCCAAAAATGCCAAGGTCTTCCTGCTAAACTATGACGACCCGGTCCACCTCGTGCGCGTTTTCGCCGGCGCCGAGGCCGTGGCCTTCATATCCACTTGGCAGATCGGCAAGGCCCGGCGCAGGCAGCACAAGAACGTTATCGACGCCGCCAAGGCTGCGGGTGTGCGGCGCATCGTGTACACGAGCTTCGTCGGCGCCGACCTCGGCGACGGCGGCGAGGACATGCCCTTCCTTTCGCGCGACCACGCCTACACTGAGGGTTTGATCCGGGAGAGTGGCCTGGAGTACAACATTCAGCGGAACTACCTGCAGATGGATAAAATCCCGCAGTTATACGCGCAAAGCTGGGGCTTTGCCGGCGATAGATGGTTATCCAACGATGTCGATGAGAAGGCCGCTTTCGTTGCGAGGGATGACTGTGGGCGCGTCCTCGGTGCGCTTCTGATGGGCAAAGGCGAACCCAACACGGTGTACACAGTGACTGGGCCAGAGGCTGTGACAAATAGGGAGATTTTTGAGTGGATGGCGAGCCAGAGTGGCTACAAGGGGACCTTCGAGAATTTGAGCGACGAGGCTCTGGAGAAGTGGTGGAAAGAAAAGGGTTTGCCCTATGATGTGACTGGGGACTTTTCCAAGACGCCCTGCAAAATGTGCATGTTGGATCTGCTGTGCCGTGGGCAATTGGTTGCTGGGGGCCACATGAAGAACACGACGGATACCGTGGAGAAATTGACGGGAAGAAAGCCAGCTGGTGTTCGTGAGTACTTGCTGAAGTACAAGGACTTGTTCCCCAAGTCCACATGTAACGGTAGTCATTGATCCTTGGTCCTGTAAAATAAGAACATATTTCTCCATGTTATTCAGCAAATCCGGACACCAATCTATTGGTTGATAGCATCCTACTCGGAAGGAGTGAGGATAGGCCTTAGTGTTGCATCTGAGCTCCACGTCTGCAAGTCATTAATGTGAAGTCATCTGGACGCTCGGGTCAATGCAAAGGATCAATGAAAAGGACATAGTAGAAATCAAAATGCGACGTGTCCACATACTTGCTCTTAAATTTTTGTTTTTGAGCCCTTCAAATCTTACGCCGAAACAGAAAGCAGAAGCTGCGCAGGCTATCTTTATTGGCGAAGACAAGTGGTCGATACGTGAAAAAACAAAATTGTAATAAGGGCTCTCCCACAGTCTACGTGCAGAACTTCCGCTTCTAATTTGAACAACGACATTCCGTGTTAATCAAGGAGAAGCTTCGACAAGGAGCTGCAACGCGTTCAATGGTCTAGCCACGCTGGTTAAAAGAGTAACCAGTGAAAACGCCCAGTAGTATTCCTATAAAAGATCAGCGGATGTCGCTTTTGGCCGAAGAAAGTATATTCTGGGAGGGCTTAATCACCTAGACATAAGACGGCGATCGTGCTCCAATCGTGGCGGAAATTGTTCGGGGTGGGTGTATAATCCTTCGAATCAAGGACTGCAGAATGCCCGGGGACCTCTCGTCTTTCATGGTCGTCTGGCTTCTCAAGACCTCTTTGCGGTTTCTGTTGGGGTCGTGGTCCCTTTGAGAAGTCGTTGGGGGCCACCGGACTGTCCGGCGCTTCAAGCAGTGAAATGATCCTGTACAATCCCGCAAAACCTGCGCCCAACCACCCTACGTCACTCCGATACAGCACACTACATTTATTGATCTCTTTTTGGATCTCCTCATCCGCTGCTGCCAGATGCTTCCTGCCCTCACGCACCTCAGAGGCCCATTTCTCAAAAAGGTCTTTCGAGCGCTGTGTCTTGAGCACGTGAGAGACCCATTTTCTCAAGAGATCTTTGAAAGTAGCTGAGCCACTTCTTGTTTGAAAAGTTGCCACAAAAAGTGGAATCAACTCGTTGTCCAGAGCATCTGTCCACTGCGGACCTTGAATCAGCTGCGGTTGCTCATTGCCGCCCATTCTCACGGTCATCCCGAAGTGGAAGTTAGCTGGAAAGGCGCCTTTCGATTTCCATTCTCTCAACCATAGTCGCAAAGCATGGGACTCGTCCTGGGCCTCTTCCGTTGAAAGAAATTGTGGACTCATATCATCACTGGTCTCTTTACCATCTTCAGAACGCTCGCTACCGGTTCTAGTGGCTTCATTAGACGGTAGGGTATCCCCACGCCGGCCGCCGCGCTCATCCTGGATGGTCTTATTCACGTTGTCCAAAACAGTGCCATTGGTGGAATTCTCAATCCACGATTCTTTCCTCTTATGGGCCTTTGCTGGTAGACATCCAGTCCCTGAGTTGATGACAAGAGTCGGGACAGGAGGACAATCGGACCACCACTCAAAATGGATATTAAGGTCCACCCCATCCTCGATGACGTTCGTACAGCCTTTCGTAAAGCCTTCACAGATGCGGTCTCTTTCGAACGCTAGAAGGCCGACAAACACGTGCAGCCAAAGTGGCCCTCTCAAAATTGGAGAAAAGCCAGGTATGAGACTGTGGTCTGCCTTAATAGGATCGTTGTAGGACAACCACCCCGTCCTATGGAAGGACTCAATCCGCTTGAAAAACACCTTCCATGAAGGAATAGGCGGTAGATTGCAAGCTCCGTGTGCTTTGAAGCCACAGAACGTGTGAAAGGCTCTTTCCACAGTCCATGCTTTGAATTCCCGGCTGCTAATCCACAGCGGGTAATTGCCCTTCCCATGCGCCCATGCGACGAAGGATCTGCAAGCCGGCTCCATGAGTACTCCATGGAAGAAACTTTCTGCATGGGGGCCTAGAAAAATGTCTGCCCACTGCGTGTCATTGAAGTTTTGACGACACAGTATGACCCCTTGTTTCCGGAGTATGGCTCCATCGAGGATGTTCAGAAGGGGGAAAGTCGAGTTGCTGATAGGGAGAATCATGTGTCGAACAAGTTTCCAAACGGAGTTCGCACCAAAATATTCGTGTCGATGGTTCAACAATTCTTGCTGTGACAGATCAGTAACGATCTGTATGACCGATCGAAGTACAAGCTCTGCTGCTGAGAGTTTTCGAATTTCTTGGGGAATTTCCAAAGCCGCGGCCAGCTTGTCTGGATGTTCTCTCAGGAAGTCGTACACAGACCTGTGAACGAATCTGGGATATATTGCCCATGGGTCGGGCCCAGAGGTTGAAGCAGAGGCTGAACTAGGGAGGGACTTATTAGGGGCTAGCGCAGGCAACGGCCCAGTGACTGGCCGATTCTTCTTGAGTTCAAACAGTCTCAATAATCCCGACGAGAACTCTGAAAACCTAGAAATGAACTGCTGCACTTGGTGGCGGACATCCTCGTCACCCATCAAGTCTCCATGATTGTCGGCTTTCCATAAGCTGCTGTCGAGACATTTCTCGAGCATTGAGTAATGGACCAATTTATAATTTCGACTAGACGACCGTCTTTCCATGGATGCCAGGACGGTCAAAACGGCCCAAGCCTCTTTTCTGTAGCAGTCTCGAATCCTCTTCAATGTCTCCCTGAAGAAATCATTCATCTCCTCTGGTAAAGTTTTGGCCTCACGCTCCAGGCGGTGGAAGCCTTGCCGAGCAGAAAAAAGTGGCCTTAGACGTTCGATGGCTAGAACAACCCAAAGGAAAATTCCTTTGGCTTCTTCTGCAATTGTCTCAGCCAGTGCTTTGCGTTCCATAATGGTAAGGTATTCCAGGCGATGTTCCCTGAGCTTGAGGTCCACCAAGGCTTTGATATCTCTCTTGGTCACAGCGTGTAGTTGTAATCGCTGTCGGACAGGGAATGTCTTGATAAACGCCCGGTCCTCTCGGCTTGATACACATATCTTGACATACTCGGATCTTTTAGTGCTCCAGTGGAGGATCCTCTCGGCAATCTCTTTATGCGGATATTCTCTGGTAGTCTTCATCTCGTCCAATCCATCTATTATCAGGAAGAAGCGGTACCCAGCGATCGTCAAGGCCGATTCAAATGCAGCTAAAGTATCTTGAGCTCTGAGTGTGACAGTCGTAGAATGGCTATGTGTTGCGCAGTTGACCAAGGTAAACATGGTCGGATTCCAGCTGGGATGGTTTTTGAATATAACACTAGTAAGGCCAGGATTCTCTTGGAGTAACTGAAAAAGAAGCGTCCGAACGAGTCCCTCAAACTCATTCTGTAGAGAACTGACCTCCGCTGCCCTCCAAAGGTAACAGCAGGCTCGGACGAGCTTTGCGCCGTCTCTAGCAGCCCATTGTCGCAGCTGGTCATCCACCATCTTGGACTCATCTATAGACTTCATGAAAGTGCTCTTACCACTTCCCAACCTTCCCGTAACATGGAAGACACCGGTTCCAGTGCTAAACCATCGATTTAGCGACGTCTCCAGTCGAGAACTTAGTTCCTTCGGCACGGATTCGTCCTCGATCAACCAGGCAAATGTGTTTCCCTCTGCCTTAGTCACTTGGTCTCGTCTGTCGTGCATCCCGGGAAATTTCAGGGTGTCAAGTATCCTTTCATGATTTCGTATCGTTTTCTTAGAGAAGGACTCGGCTTCCTGGACATCTTGGAGAAATGGCTGGAGATGTGCGACTTTGTGCGAAGCTTGAACGAGTGTGCGGACGAGTTCACGAATATCTGCTAGTTCGGTCGAATTATGCTCGAGCATTCCGTGTAATATCTCATGACTATTGTGGTTCTCTAGTCTAAAAAGCATGACCATATGTCGGTAAGGTTTCAATCTGTTCGTCTGGACGCGACTCGTCGAGTCTAGATCACTCACCCAAAAAGAGCCTGGTCGAGCTGTATAGAGCAGGCCTCCCAGTCGTTTTGAAGCCCTACAATGACGTCCCTTTGCCACACTGTTTGCACAGCCGCCTTTATCGTGCCAGATAGCGTTGGTCCCGTATATTGGTGAATCGGAGGCTTGCTGCCGTGCACCTTTGGGGAATTGGACTTTCGAAGCAAAGTTTGGCGAATGGAGGGCTTTGTCGTCACAAGGTCGTCGGATTGTCGGTTCGCAGAAGCGGTCCTTTTCAAGATAACGTCGATCTTCCTAGCCAGATTTTCACACTTTTTGACTGTCGCTAGAAGCGACCTCTCAGCATCATTGAGCGCTTGTCCTGGCTCCGCACTTGAAACCTTCGCCTCGCAAATGGCACCGTCTTTTCTAAGGCTCTCGAGACGTTCGTCAAATTCGGCAATCACGGTGGCGAAGCTCCGATTATCTTCAGTGGCACCAGTTGTATTCTTGTGAATCTGCACAGCGGCGGAGATGATTTTTCCTGAAAACAGGACAAAGCTGAGGATAGCGGACGTCGTCCCTATGATCGTGGCAGGATCCATGACCAATGCCGCTCTGAATTAAGGACTGCAAACAAGAGAGCTTGAAACATTCGACCTCGGCGCAATAAGCTGGGGTTTATGAGAGGGCCAAAGATCCATTGTAGGACAAATGAGCGCTCAGCAAGAGCTATCCCAACAACAATGGGAGAAAGTTTGAAGGAACGGGAGGCGATTGGGGGTGGCCCAGGACAGGAGCAATCAGATTTTGTCAAGGCCACCACAAAAGCAAAGAGAGCACAGCATAAGTGCGGTTCGCCGCCTGCTCATTTGATCTGATTGGTAGGAGATGCAAAAGCCTGCTGCACACGAACGCGCTTACGCGAATGTATCTTCGCGGGAGGGTGCACCGCCCCAACGGCGAGCATGGGGGCTGTCGCAAGCTTGCAGGGAATATTATGCATGCTGCCACTGACCGCTGAGTATTCACCATAGACGCCTTGAATCCGCAATTTCGAAGTCTGATATCAGGTCAGGGACTCAGGATGCAAATAGTGAGAGCCCAGTAATAGATGTCTCGACTAAAAGTGTTGCCCCCGAGCGATTGCGCGAGTGGCCCTACGGTCAGCATGACTGAGTCTCATCAAGCTACGGCAAGGAGGCCGCCTAGGTAATTGTCTGAAGCCTTGACCTAAGAATTTTGGCGCTTTGTGGTACGAATAGATATATTTTATTTTCGACATTAATATTGACCATTCGTATATACCTTCGTATATATATCTACTATCAGCCGAATTACTTAAGCAACGGCCTTGCAACGATCTCATCCCAGGTGAAAGCATTCCAAGGTTTTCAAGCACCCCTTTATTTTCTTTTTGTTTCCTTTTTCTATTTTTGATTTTATATGTATGGGGGATTGGAAACGCAACCGCTTTCTATTTTTGATTTGTAGATATCCCCAAGTCCACAGCTGTGGGATTACTTTCATTCCGTCAAGCGATCCCATACTACACCGTTCAGAATTTGTTGCGATACTCACATTATTTAGGAGCACATGGTAATTTACAGTACCTAGGTAGTCTCTCGGAAAGCGAGACTGGCCAATTCCACACTGACAGAAGATGATTACCAGTCATCAATTATGAATCTATACTAAATACCTAGGTACTGGTTGTCAGAGGCGTATGAATCATGCCTCTGCCCCTGGAGACTGACAAGGGCTTCTTCTGCATCAAACCGACTCTCCGCCTCACATCCAATTAGGTAAGCCACTCCAGGGGCATTTCCTCGCTGACGGTCAACTTCGTGTCCCCAGTCACTTTCCAAAGCCCCGATGCCTTGTGCCATTTCCAAGCGAGCCAAGCAAGCGATAGAACAAGGACTGCGCCTCCAACTCCTGTTCCTACTCCCCACCACACGCGCACATCATAGTGTTCCTGGTAAAACTGTCCGTTTTCGAAATCCATGTAGCCTCCATAGCTTGACGAGCCAAATACACTCGACTTGCATTTGCAGTTGTTCAAGCCGCCAATGGCGTGCACTATCATGATTGCAGCGATCATTACAACTGCAAGAGCGTTGGGCACCATCATAGCCCTCCGGATGTTGACCCACGGCTCCTGCTGTATGCCAAGCAGGACCCACGAAGGGAGTGTGAGCGCGTACCAGACGACGTACATGAGTGACCGGCACCCCAGCCCGACCGTGGGAGTGTTGAACGAGACCATGAACGCCATCGCAAAGCTGGTGCTGACGACAAATTGGCTGATTATCCATACAACGTACCAGCCCGCCGGGCGGATCGTCAGAGACTTTTGGAACTTGAGGAAGTCATCTCGGTCGACAAAGGCGAGGAGATTGATAGGCGCCTTGCCGCGGTTGATAATCTTGTCCAGAACGGTATCAGTCACGCCGCAGTACCGAAGGGTGCGGCCCTGGCCCATGAAAGACCCGATATCGAAGTCGTCCGTCTCGTCCCCGTCGTGTGTGCCGTTCGGAGCCCGCCATGGCTCCCATGCATCCACGCCCTGCTCGAAGAGGAGGTCGATGTTGAACATCCAGCGCTCGATGAGGACCTTGCATCGCGTGTCCGAGGTTGGGTTCCGGTCGACCACTGACGCGAACACTACCACCGGGACCCACGAGAGGAGCAATCCCAGTGCCAGCGAGTGGGCTGTCGAGTTGTCGCCCAGCGTGGCGAATGCGATCACGATCGAGAAGGCGAATGCAATACCGAACCAGATGATGCTGATATAACTGTTTCGTGTCAGCGGGTTGCTACAGATCCTGGAAAGGCTCATTCGAGCAGGTTGAGAATGCAAGAGAGAGGGATTGTTTAAAGAAATTGAGTTCCTGCTCACATGGGGTAAACGCCTTTGCGCCGATACTGCCGCAGGTGAAAGGCGAGATGTTTCGTGAGATGCACGAGCCTCTGTCGCACGGGTGGTGTGAGCTCAGGGCTGTCCCTCCGCACGTATGGAAAGAGGACGCCCCTCAGCAGCGCCGTGTCTCTCCGTATGTCCTGCTCCCGGTTGCTCTTGCGACGTGGGTACTGATACTGGTTGATGCAGCTCAGTATATAGAGTGCGTCCTTGATCAAGTCCTGGTCGTCACGTAGGTGGAACAGATATGGGAAAGACTGGCACCTTGCGATCATCATTATGTTCCACATCGTAGTTGTCAGTGCGGCTGCCGGCGCGCCTATCCAGTTGGCGAATGCTTCTGCGTTCTTGATCTTCCTGTATGAAAGCGATTCATAAGGCAATTGGCTCATGAGAGCCAATGTCGGGAATATCCAGGTCGTGAGGATCTGAAATGCGTCTGTCACACTGTAGTATTTTGGCGTCGCACCGCACATGATGTCGCAGCCGTCTTTCGTCAGTGTCAGCGGGCGTGTATCAGGATCTCCGCTGAACCCACGGAGAGGGCCGTGATAGACGACATCGTATCCATCAATGAGTATCTGGCCATTCACATCACTTGAGTCATTCAAAAGACCGACTACTTTGTCTCTACATTCTGGAAACGTTAGAGCAGATACAGCATCGACCAGCAGGGAAGCGATGGCAAGAAAGATAATGACTTGGTGCTGTGAAACCGCAGATCTGGTCTTCATTACGACTGACGGGGCTATTCGCACATCTGTCGAGGTGCGTGGGACGAACGTGAAGAGCACATTGTTGAGGCTTATAATCCCTTGTCTCGTGGGCATGCAGCGGCAAGCCACGATACGTGGCACACAGACTGATAGTGTGACTGCAGGAGGGATTCTGACCCTGGCTAATCTCGCATTCCAGGTGCCTTGGTATTGATGGCCCCTGACATGATTCGACGATAAGCTCGTTCCGCGGCTACCATTCAATGTGGCGTTTGCCAGATGAGCACCTCAGCCGCAAGACCACCCCAAATTGGAGGCAGGCGGACGGACAGGCAGATTCGGTTCGCCGTTCTCCGCACTCTTACATCCCTTCCAAAGCCAGCTTCTAGCCGCTATGCTTTTTATGTTTGCGCTAACCCCCATGCTGCATACTCATGAACGCCTCTACAATCAAGGATCCACCAGCCTCCCTTTGTCTCAATACTTAATCCACACAGTCGGTATTGCAAGAGCGTGTGACTCATACGTAACTTCCCAACTCTTCGTGACCATTCGTTTCTACCAGTCCATAACGAAATGGAAGCAAAGCTATAGTTCGAATGCTACTAGTTGTGGTCTCCTCTCTGATTTTTGCGGGATACCGGAAGAATGAGATGCCTAGTTTACGAATAAGGACAAGACAAATATCACGTGCAGTCCCGAGGATTAGGCAAGCATGTTGCCATATTCACGACATAGGTCGTGTAGCAAGATAAAAGATATCGGTACCTAGGTAGGCTGCCGGAGCAGGGTTTCTTAGGTGCCAAGCCAAGGATCGTTGCCTAGCATCTAGGCCTGTCCGATCGTAGCAGTCCCGTTGGGCTGCATTAGGTTTGTCTCACCTGGATGGCTTCTAATTAGCAACTCCTGGGCTTCTGTCTTTGCTCATGGTCCCTTCAGAGGCCGCGGTTCTCAAAGCGAGGCTGCTAGAACGAGTGTGGGCTCTCGAAAGAATGGTCGCGTTGCATAATACTCAGCGCCTGTAAATACTGACCCGAATTTTGCTTTGCTTGCTTCAAGGTTAGTCCGCGAGGCTATCTGAATGCGGGCTTGATAGAAAAGCGCGAATTGCTGCGTGGATTAACTGCCTGACGCCACTGTGTGCTGATCCTTTTTCCCGCACAACTCGAACTGTCGTAATGATTTTCGAGAGATGAATGGACAAGAGAAACTCGGGGAAGCTGAACATAAAACAACATTCCAACGCTCCATACTCCTGAAGAAGCTTTCCGCACCACGATCTACCTTAATCATTGTCTGGGAGCGGATTACTTTCCTCATCGATCCCATGCTCAACTCTCCGGTGTTCCTGTCGTTTATGGAACATTTCAAAAGTGGTCTCGCATTGATCGCAATGTATGGGCGGCTGTCACAGAGTATAGCAAATTAGTAAGTGTCAGCCGAAAGTGAATTGGAGGGGTAACCATGTGGAAGAACTTACAATAGCTTGTTGCCGAGATGATTGAGGAAAGTATGGCCGGTTGTCTGACACTACGATAAATATTCCCGTCTTTCCATGCCCCAAAGCATTCCAGCTGGAATCGGTATCATGACTGAATGATAATATCTCGTCCTTCAGAGCCGCCCATCCCGCCGGTGGATTTGTAGGAAGCTGCTGTTCTAAGGCAATTTCTTTTTGGGCATAGACCATCTCCCAGGCCCAGGCCACATACGCAAAATGGGATTCGTTATGACTGAATTTTGAGGGGATGAAGATCCGGGTTCGTGTATCGCCGCCTCCGACCTTAGAGCGCAGTAAGGATGACTGCTTATCGGGGTCGCGGTCGTAGAAAGGTGCAATGCCGTATGTCTCGTCGACCCCATTTGCGTCCAGGAAACGGTCTAGCACTGGAACTCGAACTTTGAGACCTCGCAAAATGGCGATAGTAGAGCTTCCGCCACCCATGGTGTTGCAGGGCAGTCAGATGAGCGAAGAGTCGATGTACCGTATGTGGCGCAGATGTACTTGAGCAGACAATGAGCAAGTGGCCCCTCAAAAGGGAAACGGAACTAATGTGAGATAGGGGGCAAAAGGAAGGCCAGCAGATGCTTTCCTTGCATATGACACAAGTCTTTGTGGCTCGGAGGCGTAGAATGGACTGTAGAAGTGTGTTGATTTTGATGAGGTGTTGCCTGGCTGAGGTGGATCTTCCACCAACGACGAAAGAGATCAGAGCAGAGCTTACATGAGCCGCCGCTTGTTACATCCTTCATTGACCCCACCCGTTGGAGTGAGAATGATCATATCACAGTCACTGCGGGTACAAGAACATTAATGATCAGCCACATGCGCTGGGCCGAGCCCCTGGCCGAGGGAACGCCATGATAAATATTAAGGCTGTTTGATGCAACAGACTTGTGGTGCAACGGTCCTATCGGAGGTGGTTGGGCAGTTCTGCCGAACTCTAAATTGGGTCAGCCGAGGATTTCCAGTGGATTTCACCCCGCACCATGCCAGTGCCTTGCTGCCTTGCTCTCTCGACCAAAGGCCTCTCAAATACTCACTCGCACATTAATTAGAAAATTGCTGGCTCGTTCCCACTGCGAATTTGTTAGCGAGCAAGTTCAATTGTTGATATCAAGCTCTTGAACTACATAACTACCGGAGGAGCACATGAGCGCTAGTGACCTCTGAAGGAAATATGGGTCTAAACGCTGACGGTGAATCCTTCCTTCAAGCCACATTTCCTCGCCTTCATTACTTCAAGTGACAGAGCACGCTCGCTCACTCAACCCGAGATCTCCGCTTTTCGTCGTGCTCATTATCGCCAGAGAATTCAAGGCATTCAACTGCACGGAGCATTCAGAAACTGAAAGCTCACCTCAGAGGCCTACAACTATACCCATCGCCATGCTTAGTCTCGCGCGCCTGATAGCATGGCTAACTGTTGTCTGCTTGGGCCTTCTAGGTAACACCACCTCGGCCCTACATCCTGCGCAACACACCAAGGCAATCACCATCGAGCACATGACGATAAAGTCCAATCGCACATTCGAAGACACAAAGTCAGCGCTCGAGGCCTCGTTGCCGCCCATCAACACGACCTATTCCACGCTTCTCGCCGCAGGAGACGTCAACGGTGCACTGATGGCCCTGCAGAGCCTACCCGTGCTCAACAATTTCATCACGCCGCCTCGAAACTTCGGAAACCTGCTCCGCACGCTGAACAAGACCGAGAAGGCGGTGCAGTACGACATCGGAAACCCCTATACCGCCGCGCGGATGAGCTTCCACGAGCTTGGGGTCGCGCTGTACGCGCCCATTAGGGTCCTTCTGAGGGAGGTGGAAGGGGTCGCCATGTTCGAGTATGATCTGCCGCGGAGCACAATGGGTCAATTTGGCAATGATGGGGTGAATGAGATCGCGCAAGAATTGGATCGGAATCTGACGGCCTTGTTGATGGATGCTGCCGGCTGGTGATCGCGTTTCATGCCTATGGCTATTCGCATTTATGGGGGAGGCGAATAGCATATCGAATCTTACTGCATGATGCAGGCACTGATTAACTGAGCCTATGAGGTGCTGCAAGCGATCGAGAGCTTCGCAAACTGCTTACCAATTTTGTCGCAGAATCCGAGGTCTTCTCGACTAGCTCTCCAGAAGCGGAAATGTCAGACACTGGAGAACCTGCGTCGTACATATGTACTGATAAACGGAAACCATCTGCAAGTCATCCGAACACTATGTGTCAGCTTCTACGACGTGCGTCCAATACTACCACACACTTTTGCCGCCCAATAGGAGAAGTACCGTTTTGCTAGAGATCGTCCACCATGAGCGCGAGTAGATAGAATGCTACGCGCCGAGGAGCGGGGGCTTACATTGGGGGTACACATATGCACGATGCTAGATCTCACCACGCTGACGATCAAGAAAACCGATATAAGGAATGCCAGAGGCGTGAGAAAATGTTGGAAATTGGGGTCGGTTGGGTTTTGATTCAATGCCGGATTGCTGAACGAGAGCATAGAACCAACGGCAAATATAACTGCCACAGCACTTCACCTCTGTGCCACGAACATCCCGGTCGGTCAACATGGCTGCTCTTGGTCCCCAATACAAATCATCAAAGGAATCTCAGCCACCCACGCCCGAAAATTCCACGCAGATCAAAAATGCGGTTGGCTATAGCGAATACGTGGCTGGTCTTGAGCTTGAGTTCACAGCCTCCGAGGCGCGGCGAACACGATGGAAGATCGACCTCGTGATTATACCCATCTTCCTAGTTACCCAAGCAATTCAACAGATGGATCGGACTGCCCTTAACTACGTCAATTTATTTGGATACCAAAAGGCGCTCGGACTGCAGGGTTACCAGTTCAATTTCCTGTCTTCAATGGTCTACGCCGGATACTTCTTCGGGCAGTACCCCTCCGGCTGGCTGATCGGGCGATTCCAGGCGCAGAGGGTGCTCAGCACCAGTATCCTAGCTCTGGGATTCCTGACGATATTAATGACGCAGTGTACGAATTACAGAAGTGCCCTGGCGGTGCGGTTCTTCACTGGGATCTTCGTAGGTGCGGTTATACCTTGCCTCACCCTTATGACAGGGTTCTGGTTCACGCGTCGTGAGATCCCGCTCAGGCAGTGTATTTGGTTCTCTGGCCTTGGCTGGGGCGGGATCTTGGACTCGTACATCTCGATGGGCGTTTCCAAGTTGCCAAACGACACGTCTCCCCCAAAATGGCAACTGGTGTTCTACATTCTCGGCGGAATCAGTTGCCTCTGGGGAGTAGCCATGTTTTTCCTCCTCCCGGACAACCCATCTGCTGCTTCCTTCCTTACGCCAAGGGAACGGATCGTTGCAGTGGCACGGGTCGCAGGGAATGGAACAGGTATCAAGAATAAGCACTTCGATAAGAAGCAAGCTTGGCTTGCCTTCTATGACCCCAAAACGATTTTGTTGTTTATCTCTGTCGCCGGTGCAGCAATTCCGAATGGTGTGATTACGTCTTTTTCGACAGTCATCATCAGGGACATGGGCTTTACAACAACCACGACGACTGCATTGAAATCAGTTGGGGATGCTGTTCAGATTGTCGCCCTTTTCATTGGAGGCGCGGTCACTCTAAAAATTCCAAATTGTATATCCCACTGATCCGAGACGATATCTCCATGAAATTGCTAACCCGCCTGTGACCGCAGCACGACTGGCAACAGCTGCTGTAGCTGGTGTTGTGTGCACCGTTTGCGCGGCACTCACGGCATATCTTCCGCGCTCGAATACGTGGGGACGTTTGGTCTCGTTCTGGCTCGTCAACTTCCAGTCTGTAAGCTACACCATCAGTTTAACAACAATATCATCCAACATGGGGGGCTACACGCACCGGGCCTCAGCCACCGCTATTGTCTTGTAAGCACAGTCCGTTTGAAATGTCACCAACCGCGAAGCTGACTTAGCTTAACAACTAGCACGGCCAACTGCTGGGGAAATTTCGCGGCGACGTTTGTTGTAAACCAGGCCGAGGCGCCAGATTACAGGAGCGCAACAATCGGCCTCTTGGTCGGCTACACGATCAAGCTCGTCTGTCATTTGTTCCTCCTTGGTAAGCTAGTACCCATTCTTTCAAGCCCGATATCTGGATGCACGAAAATGCTCACTCCGTGCTTACTTCTTCAGCGTACCTGATTTCTGTGAATCGATATCGTGATCGCACACAAGGGCCTGCCGACAAGCAGAAGAGCGATGAAGCTGGGATGCAGGATAAGACAGAGTTCGAGAATCCCGATTTCCGGTATGTGCTCTGAGATATAAACTCAGTTCGACGCCCATCGCGTACGAGACGACTGCAAGAGATGTCGAAGCCAGGATTGGGGTACCGCTGAGAGAGCAGAGAAGGACATCTTCATCTCGGCAGGCATATGTTCACGTATATATACAAAGTGGCTGAAAATGTCCCTCGAACCCCGGGCAGGGGGGTGCTTTATACATTTTTGCAGCCGCAGTGGCTTGGAAAGAGGGAGCTAGATTCGGTTTAAGTGGCCTTGCCCCGGTCCGATTTGTCGGCTAGTATGCAATAGACATATGACACTGAATTCTGCCAACTAGAGGAGATGCATAAGAGCAAAACTCGAAAGCTCTGCACCAACGATCAAGCCTTGGAAGCTCCAAGGGAGATGCAGTTATCTGCGCTATTCTCAACAAACAAACCCCCATAGATCTGACCCTCGTTCAGGGGGCTCTCCTGGTATCCGTCGAAAACAACTGTCTTGGTTTCAGTAGGCTTCTTAAGCAACCCAATTTGAAGAGCACCACCGCCACTGTTGTCGTTGGGGAGCACCTCAGTAACCGCTTGCAGTGGTGCAGCACCCTCAGAGAAGTAGACCTGGAGCGTGCTGGAAAGTGTTAGCTTCAAAGTGTTATACAGGATACGGTGCAAATACTCACTTGTTTGGTATGTCGACAGTGACAGCAAAGTTCGCCCACTCTTCAAAGTTGAGTGGAGATGTGAACACGACGCTGTTGTTCCGGTCCAGCATTTTCCAGCTGTGCGACGCGGCCTCAGATGTGTCGTTGGAACCCAGGGGCAGCCCGAGCTGCAGCGCAAACTGCGAGCCGGAGGAGTCGTTGGTCTCGTGCCAGACGGTTAGGTACTCGTGGGTGAGGTTCAACGGCCGCGCCTTGTCCTGCTTGGAGCTCCAGTGGAAGGTCATGACTCCCTCATTGGAGGCATCGGACCCGTTTCCGAGTAGCAGGCCAGCCCTTCTGAAGCCGAGCTGCGGGTTGGTGCCGCTGGGGTTGAAGATTGACCTGTCGTCGATGGTCACCTCGACGGGCTTGAAGCTCTCGGGAGTCGAGGCATCGAACAGTGATGGTGCGACTGTCGGGAACTCGAGGATCTGGGACCATGAGACGTTTTGGCCCTTGCTGTATCCGGGGTTGAACGGGCTCGTATTTGTGTCGAACACTGAGAGAGTCGTGTTTTGAGTAATTCGGCCATCCAACACGACAGGGCATTGGACAGGCGAGTTTAGCGAAAGCAATTGAAGAGAACGGACGGCAAAGTATGACAAAGCCATTTTGGTAAGTGCAAACGAGTGGAGGTTTGTCTTTCAGTATTCTACAAGTACGCCAAGTATTAAGCCCTTTGCATCGCTTTTGGGATTGTCGTTGCATTTATGTCTGCGTGATTCCTATCCCTATTTCCCCGGCATACCGAGTCAATTCAGTGGTCCGAGGAGCCCCATTAACCTGACACAAGCTGTCATTGGAGGAATGAAACGGGAAACCTTATTGCTAATTTTTAAATGCTAGGGGCATGGTGTTCCGCAGCCTATCTTAGTATTGACTCGCACACCTATGCCCCTTCCGGGCTTTAGCTTCGCCCCTTTCCGCGGCGCTATATATATCGGTTCCGCAACTTCGGAATTGTGCAGTTCGCTCGACATAGCTTCACGGAGCCTGTGTTTTTTTTACGAATATCGAAACTCAAATATCACATGCCTCGAGCTGTGAGATTTTGATATCATTAGCGACGCATGCTGTCTCTGTTTCACCATGTAACGCTTGAACCTGACTATGATCCATCCTCGAGGCTTGCAGATGCCTTTATTCCCCCCCCCCCCACCAAAAAAAAAAGTTGGCTTGGCCTAGTTCTCTTAACCTCTTTGTACGCATCCAAGCACGAGACGCGACTTTCGGTGATGGTACCTAAGTATGTATGGTGCTAGACATGGATGCTGTTTCCTAGCCTAAAGTTCCCCCTCATTCATTCCACCAGATGTCTGCTTGTGAGAAGGGGCAATCCAGCCCTGCAAGTCTTGGTCGCTTGCCTGCTTGACAGAAATGTTGGCTGGTATGTTCACATCCAGGTCGATAAAGAAGGGTCGCCGGTGGCTGGCATCATATTCCTCCGTGCCATTGGTCGGTGCGTCATCGGGTCTATACCCGGCGAACGTCAGGACCCAGGTGTCGCCGGCACCGATCTTAGCGACTGTTGGCACTCCGGGGGCAAGAACTTGATCTTTGATGTAGTGCCAGTTGGCATGCTGCGCGTCTGCCTGCAGAAGGTAATAGACCTCCTTCGGCTTCGTTGATCCCCAGAGCCCACCTGGGTTTTCCTTCATGACCTTGCGATACTGCTCTCCATTCTCAGGCACGAATGTATCAGAGTAGGCGATAGCTAGCTTATAAGTCGGGCGGTTGAAGGCCCCGACAGAGTAAGCCATCAAGAATTTCCCGTTAATAGCCCTGATGTTTCCGGTCTCGATGAGTTTGAAACCGTCATAGGTATGATTGTGGTAATTTTCGGAGTTGAGTCCTTCGTCAGGAGCGAGCAGGAGTTTCGCATCACTACCAATGAGCGTGGTAGGATTGTCCATGGGCCAAGCGACCACCGCGTCACGCTTATTTGGCTTTGGTGAAATCTGCTTCTGGTAAACCAGGAACAACTTCCCCTCCGGTGTTCGAAAGTACTTGCCATCGTAGTTGGCACCGTCGCTGTCAGAAAAGGACCCTACAAGCACCTGGTCCCCGATCCATGAGGTCGGTGGCGTATCTACTTTTGATCCCTCAGGATGTGCGTGAACGATGATGCTCCAGCCAGAGATGCCCTCGCATTCTGAGGAGTTCTTCTGGACATGGAGTGTCACTGCTGCATCCCACGACTTCTTGCCGTTTGAGGAGATGGTCTGGAAAGGATGGATGCCGGCAACACTGCAGATCTTGGCCTTGGCGTTGCTTGCCTTTTCAGCCAGTTCCGTATCATTCCAGTTGATATCAGTGCGCTTGGCACATTTGGGGGTCAATTGTCCGTCGCACTTCAGATAGTAATTGTGGTTGGTGCCTGAAATGTAGACACTCGTCTCGTTCTCGTATGGGACATGATAGGGATCTGAGAAATATGGCTTGTCGTCGACCGCCAATGGGTGGACTGGGATATTTGCCTGCGCGTATGCGTTCATAGCACAGGCCAGATGGAGTGTGATTAGAAAGAGTAACATGATCAGACTGTGTTTGAGAAGACTAGCTGAGAAGTACGATGTGAATCACAATGAGTTTGTACTGGAGTGGTTTGGTAAAGAGAAGGGTTGAATTCAAGAGATCACAGGGACTAACTAGCCTTGGGGGAGCGTGCTTAAATATAAGTGTGATGGAATAGCTATGGTATGAGCGGTTTCGTTGCTGATCTGTGTGTATGCTCTTGTGGAGGTGTAGGCCAGCGGGCCACGATATTTCCCTTGGTCAAAATAGCTTTGCCTATTTTCCACAATGAGCAACACACATGCAAGATGTGAGATGCGCCGGCTGACAGAAAATGATACTGTGTCTGTTGTGTGCATCACAGCTTTTCAAGAATTGTAATCCTGATTGGTTGTGCTGTTCCGCTAGAAGCAGAGCTGAACTCTTGCGAATGCCACAGCTATCCACGAGATCTCAAAGGATTCGCCGTCTTCTGAATCAGCTAGCTTACTTAGCTCGACTACAAGCCTCGCTGACGTGATATTTCAACGATTAAAGACGCCGCACAACCATTGCACCAGGATGATGTCGATCATGACGACGGTCTTGCTTTTGTCAGACGCGATCCCGAGCCATCGGACTCTCGCGGATATGCCCGCTTTCGTCTATTGCGAGGATGAGCAATGATAATTGATGCGTCCTAGTATAGCCCCTGTATCGCCAGTTGCCACATGGTCCATTAACAGACAGTATACCGGTTGCTCGAAACAATCTCCATCGACCAAATTGCCTTTGGGCCGCCATAAAGCGGGAGGGCTACGAAATGTCCAAGCGGCAATCATCTTCTAATACTAGGACCTATCATCTCCAAGTTGGGAAGATAGGCCACAAGACAGGTGACCGCTGCATCTAGATGAACAAGCTCTTCTAGAGTGTGACTCTCATAGCGAAGCTTTGTGGCTGACCAGTGGCGAGACGCGCCGCTCAACGCCCGAGCCTATCCCGTAGCGCATCATGCAGGTCCTCTATCGATCCCATGTCATTTCACCTTAGTCAAATGGTATATGTTTGGATATGCCTTACTGATCACATCTGAGATCGATCTTCAGGCGTGGATGGGCGCACACGATTATCCGCCGTCAGCACATCGCATTCCACCCAATCAAAATGCCAAGGACACAAATTTTGGGCAGTATATATTTTGAATAACTGGTTTCAGCTATATTCCGTATGCGTCCGCAGCCATACACGATGTAGGGCTAAAGTTAGGTTATGAGAGGACTCCGATTTCTGAAGCAGTCGCCGTTCACCAGGCCTCAGGATTAAGATTAGTCTCGACGTTTGTGCCAAAACATGTTTACAAGTACGTCTACCTCAGAATGAAAAGGAGGAAGAAAGAGTACCTAGGTACCCCGTAGGCGTTGGGGCAGAAGCTGTACGTACCCAGGTACCTAGGTGGGTAGGTTTGGCAGCCTTATCGATAAGGTCCACAGCGGCTCCTGCCCTCCACTCCGTCTCTCACTCATCGTCGACGTAAATGTGTCACTGTGCTCCTTCTTTCGTGAACACAGGAGTGAGTGACACGCACCGTATCAACAATTTCTGCTTCGTCGCGTGGCGTACGAGCCTCAAACAACTATCCTCTGCCCTTCACACCGTCAACCTATGCCAATGCGATCCAATCCGAAGTCGGGGCGAGGCCGCCATGGATCACGTACCTATCTACACCATTGATTTGTCTCGTCCCCCAGCTTCAAGATACGTGGCGCTTGTGTACGACTTCCGCCAAAAGATACCTCACCTGACCGAGTTATTCCAAGATGTCGTCACCGCCTCGGGGCTACCTCCGAAGCCGACGACCCGACTCGCGAGGCTGTTGCTCAGACGGCTGTACAGCCACGAACAGACAGAGGAGATCAGAGGCATAAGCGAGGCAAGCGGCATCGACATGTACCTTCTTGTCTGCCTCAACACTCTGTTGGACCTCTTCATGGGTTGCACAAGCGGGGGAGCAAGGGTGAAAATAGGCAGTGCGGGCAGTGGCAGGCAGTCACGGATGCTACACTTTCGTACGCTGGACTGGGACATGGACCCCCTTCGCGAAGTTGTGGTGCAGCTCAATTTCGTCAACGAGCCCCAGGGACCCGTCATCGCCCGTTCCATCACTTATGTTGGTTTCGTTGGTGCGCTCACTGCAGTCAGACCCGGGTTGAGTCTGTCGCTAAACTTTCGGCCCTACCACAATGACAGCCATTCACAAGCCTCCAACCTGCGATTCCACTACCACAGAGTCCTTGTGCTTCTCGGCCGGAGACCCTCGATCAGTTCCACTCTGCGCAGCATTCTTCTGAATCCTAACCCGAGCGATGGGCATGGACGTCTCGACACCATATCCTCGATCCAGCGACGGATACCGCCCATGCCGTCGACCGCGGCGTATTTGACCTTCAGTGATGGGGATAGAACGCTGGTGATGGAGAAGGACCGCGTCACAGCTCATACCAGCGCAAGTACATCATTCATTGTCATCGCGAACCACGACGCCAGCTGTGACAATGGTGCAGCCCTGGCGAACGGTGTTAATAACGCCAAGCTGGCCGTCGCTGGGATGAATGAGCTGTTTGAGGACTCTCAACACAGGATGAAGTGCATCGAGTCGAAGTGGAAGGAAGCCGAGGCGGAATTCAGACGACGTGAGAATCAGATCAACAAAGAAGAAACAGGTGCGGTGATGAGCGTGACAGAGTCTCAGTTGATCAACTGGGTGGAGGCATGGCCGATCACTAACCAGTGCACACACTACGCAACCATCATGGACCCCTTGGTTGGTGACTTCGTCTACCTCAAGAGATATGGCTAACTTCTGACTGGCTCGGAATAGTTTACAGAATAGGTCTACTTTCATTAGGTAATAATATGTGTCCAGTCGGCAAGCATGCCACCTCTTTACTCGCCTGCGAATCAGTGACAATCATCAATGTCTGATGCTCAGTATGTCAATCCGATTGTAATTATTAGCATGGCTGGATTGTTTTTGGCACCATGGACTTTTGCCGACCTGCGCCCAACACAATGGCATTATGTACAAGAGGGGCTGACATGCCCAGGTGGCTTATAACAAGAGAGCGGATATTCGCACAGGAAAAAACGGATAGTACACAGGAACATTGTTTTCCCCCCTACACTGCAGCTAATCAGAGCGCCCTATTTAACCTTACCTCGTATACACACTACCCACACCAAGTACTTTTTATACTATAGACCTACAGACCTACTAATCCTCTAACTACTATAGATAGACTTAACTATAGAGGACTTTATTAATAATAAGATTATTAATAATAATAAAAAGAAGACTTAAAAGAAGATTACAGTACTTAGATTAGTTAAGGAATACCCTATTAGATAAGCTAAGAAGTAGTAAACTACTAGGGTAAAAGAAACAATAGTACTAAGTAGAAGTAACAATAGTAGTATATATATAGTAATAGATATATATACTTAATAACTGTATATTATTGTTTTATATAGTAAATAGGTAGTGTAAAAAAACGTTAGCATATAGGGGGTATACTTGTTCCTATATACTATCCGTTTTTTCCTGTGCGAATATCCGCTCTCTATAACAAAGGCATTGTCATAAATTAAGATTCGGGTATTGACAACTCTCAACATTTCCTTTGTCAGCTGTCCTGGCCAGCAACAAATACAGTGTTCTACCTTTCGAGTATATATATCTCAGTGGCCTCCTTATGTCAGCCAAATCTTCCTCCTCCTGCCACCACTTCACACACACACATCCCAAACCACACACACACACACACAGCAAACAACGACATTCACTATGTCATCGCAAAACGCATCATCTTCCTCCAACCAGGAGGCCGAACAACAATCCCCTGGCCCGGTCGTGGGCCCAACGACATTCCCATTCTTCCCCCAGTTGCCAGCTGAGATCCAGATACACATCTGGGAGTTGGCTTTTTGGGGTGCCCGTCCACGCCGGCTCGCAGTCCTCCGAACTTCGAGCGTGCCCTCTCCAGCCGTATCGCACCAGGTATTGAACCTCAATAACCTGCAAGGCAATGTAGGCTGGCCGGTATCAAACCCTCAGTATCTCAGCGATACTGATCATGTCGCTAATCTTCTGTTAGCAACCCACCGCAGCAATGCTGTGATTCGCCCCTTGGTGCAACACTGGCAGACGCTGGAATCCCCCTGGCTCCGACGCCTGGGGCTGGCGCGATATCACATTGACCCCAATGTGGATATAGTCTGCTTCGGGGGCGACCGGAACCTACTAGGTGCCAATCGGTTTCTCTTAGCCGCTGCCTTGGTCCTCGGTAACGAGTTCCCCAACATCATGGTACCAGCCTCTGATTTCCGGCGGCTAGTCATGGGGAATACAAGCTTGCAGAGAGGTTCTGTTGACCCGGTCCTCACCGCACTCGCTACTGTGCGGAATATAGACCCGGTCTGGGCTGAGCTATTTGATCTAGGACCCAACACTCTTGCCCGTCCGGGTCTGCCGAGGAGCATGTACTTCATACTGAAGACGGACGTTCCCCGACGAGCTCGGTGTGCTCACGGCCAGGGCGCGTGTCTCCACTTTGAGCACCTGGAGCTGTACGATCCGTCGTGGCAACTTGCCTTTGATGCCGCTTGTAACGTGCAGGCGAACCATCAGGTTTACCGGAACTTTGAAATCATACGGGATATTCGGGCGTTCTTCACAAACATGGCTGCCATGCCAGGCTTCACAGGCACGATCCCGAATATCTTCTTTGTTCAGTTGGCTGATCAATGCTGGGCGGAGCATTGAGTCGGCCCGGTGAGCTGACTTCCTAGAGTTGGTGCGTCAGTCTCTCTGGCCAGAGCCAGACAAAGTCGCTGCATATTATGGGCTTCCCAAGGGTGGGTTGACAGGATTGAAATTTTTGGGATCGCCCTATCAGAGGATGAGAGGCGTTGAATTTTAGAAACCACATTCTTTGCTGTGCTTAGTAGGTAGCCAATTAACATTAACACAACCACAGTCTTTTCAATTTGCCAACCGTGGAACTTTCAGCCTTCCTCTTGTGTTCATGTCTCTGTCATATTTCGAGTTGCCACTGTTCTATCTTCCGAGTTTATGTGCGGTTGAGTAAATTCTGACATCTGGGTGGCAGCACGCCACATGCGCTCCGGAACTGTTAAAGGAGCGGGCACTCTTAGAGCCAATGTCGAATCTATTGGGTGCCTAATCACCTGTGATGTTTGACTATGTCAGTCATCAGCAATTCAGCGCCTTGGTAAACTTACAATTTTCTTTTGTGGAGAAAAACACCTAGGCAGTCTCACAGTATTGAAATTAAGCAAGCTCAAAATTTCATTGATGCAGCCTCGGCTCTATGTACCAAGTACGTACTGTTATCCGGATTAAGCATTAGGCCACCGCCAAACTGTCATTGTCGCTGTAGACGTTCTTCCACCAGTAATAACAGTCTCTTGGTAGACTGCATATGATTTTCCCAACGACTGAGTCCAAGCCATTCTGCTCGGGTCAACGTATGAGCCCCACATCACACCTCTGGGAACTGCACTAAAGCTCTGCGCAAGACCGTCTGCGCTTTTCTCACCGCCATCTGCGGTTTCAATTTGGGCTCCGCTTTGGTCGAGGTCCGGCGTGGGTGTGACTATCGCCGTCGTCAGGGTGCTGACGCCGCTGTCCGAGCCAGGTCCAGGGGAGGCTGCGGACGACTGGGCGGATTGGCTTGACTGCGAGTCTGCAATTGTCTGTGTCGCCGGGATTGACTGACGCTCCGTGGCAAGTTCAGCAGCCGCAGACCTCTGAATACTTGAGCCCGACTGCGAGGGCTCTGATGACTGCTGAGAAGACGCGGCCGACTGAAGACCTGCGGCTGATGAGTTGCTCATGTTGCTAGGTCCGATCATGCCGAAATCCATTCCGTCCATATTATCGGGCGCGTAGTTGGATCCGTCTTCACTGTCCACTGCGGCTGGCTCATCTGCAGAGACACCCGTGACACCCGTAGGTGCAGCCGTGGGCTCAGCAGCCTCTTTACTCCCTCCATTTGTCGGCCCGTGCGGGACATTGTTCCCTGCTTCTGCGCCGCTCACAGGGTAATAACCAGTCCCGTTTGCTGGTGGCATGGGCCCTCCTGTCCCAGTAGCACCCTGGAGAGTGAGGGAATAATCTCCGCCGGTGGGATATCCTCCGCTCAATGAGTGAACCGTGTTCTCGCCAGAGCCCTGAGCCGTTGGCTTGTATCCAATGTTAGCGATATAAAACCGAGTCCCTCGACTGCTGGACGACAACTCGGGCCAGTAAGACTCACGCTGTTAGACCTCGGCGAAACGCAGTAGTCATAGCCTCTCCAGAGGAGTAATGGGTCGCCGGCCAACTGTGGGTTTGCGTCCATAAAAGCCGCTAGTGAAATTTTGTTAGCTTTAGAAATCCCAATGACAGTATCTCCGTCCTTCGCAGTGTACCACGTCGTGCAGTCAGCTGGTGCGCCTGGTTGAATAGGACTATTGGGCCCAGCGGCTGTGGCCAGGGGCAGAATGATGCCGGCCACGATGAGAACTAATTTGGTTTGTGCTTGCATGTTTGATTTCCTGAGACTTTTACTCATGGATGCGTATACTGCTTCCAAATTAGAACCCATGGATTGTTATGGTAGTAGTTGAGCAGCCATTTTGCTTGCACATCTTGAATTCAAGACTACCGTAGCAAAGTGACGTAGGACAGGAATGTCAAAGGAAGACTTTTCGAGTCCTCATTCCCGGTGTTGTCCCAAATTTCTTTGTTGAGCCATGTTAGAAGCAACGGATCGGCAGCACTCCCGCCAACCAGTACAATCAGCTACAAAGATTCTTGGACATGTCTTGGCTCCGTCTATACTTAGTCTTTATATCGCATTTACGAAGGCGGAGGGGGATTTGCGGAAGTATTGACCCGTGCCCGAACTAGGTAGAAAGAATGCAGTCAATTAATGATCCAAATGGACCTGCGCATGGATCAATTCAATGTTCTCGCGTGGAACTATCGACCTGATGCACGTAGGCGCATGAATTTGCTAACGTCCATTCGAGTAAGGCTCATATGGCACTTTCTGCAGCGGTATCTATGCGAGATTCGCGCAGTGCTCTTTCCCTACGCAAAGTACTCACCATGGTAGCGTGTACGGTCTCAGGGGTCTCAAATCCCATGGCGTCACATAGTAGCAGCGGCTCCAATCAGAGGGTTCCTCGGCGCTTATGGCTTCTTGCCACAAAGATTCGTTGTGTTCCCCACCGACAGTCGTCTGGAAGACCACACCCGTGGCCCAGTTGAAGAACTTGTACTGGACAATCAAATAAATTAGCACAGCACTTTTGCGTGATTTCTGTACGCAAAGCAATACTCACGGTGAGGGGTCTATCCGGTTGAGTCATGGCGTCGTAAGGCAAGTCGACATCAGAAAAAGAGAGAATGGTGATACCACTGGACCTCTGTATGCCTGTAGTGCGCTCGAGGAATGCCGCAGGGCTCTCACCCGTCTTAACTTGGAATGGACCGACATCGAAATAGTCGACACAGACCTCGTACTGGCCGCCAGTCACCCTGAGCATGTCCGGTGTTATTATCCCACCCGCGGCGGCAGCCAGGCGCCGTAGTCCAGTGTGCGGCAATGCCAAGGTTTTGAGCTTCGGGAAGTCTCTGAGGAGTGTAGGAGCCCAGTTGGACTCGCCGCAGGCTGGTCGTGCGTAGTTGATGACGGGCAGTCTCACGTTGCGTACGTGGCGCAGACATTCTTTGATCGGGACGGGGAGGTATGCGCAGACGTGCTGTAGCTCACATCCATCGAAACGCGGGGGGTTGCTGCGCAGTACGTGCAGGATAGTGCTGGACCAGTATGTCGGGAAGGCCTCCGCGTAGAGTCTGCGGCAGGTGAGGAGCAGGGCGAAGCCCCCTCGACCGTGATAGAAACAACACTGCCCTTCTCGGAAGAGAATGTGCTGCCACCGGGGTCCAAGCTTAGTCTTCGTGAATTGGCCGTCGAGCCACACGCTGGCCTTGCTTCCCGCGAAGACTAGGAGGTATATGATCAAGCGAAGGTCGACTGGCAGCTGGTAGAAGAAAGGGGAGGCGACCTGTGAGCGGGGAACGCTCTCGAGGATTTTGACGGTTGACATGTTTGTGGGAAGAGTCTTGAAAGGGGATCTTGGCTCTTGATTTTCGACTCGACGCAATGCGACAGTAATTTACTTGCAGGTTTCGGAATCGTAGATAGGTAGAGGATGGCAAAAGACAAGAAGTTGAGGTGTTCTGCGGATGAAATTCTTCGCATCAGAGTTCCAAGACTCGCGAATTTGGATGCGGAAGCTTGCTTTGCAAAGTCAGAAAAGCTCACCTAATTCCCAGGCTCAACAATTTGATTGAAGACACCTGGGTCACTGCTGTGGCCATTCTTCTGCTTCGTTGAGCTGGGAGTGGGGCTCACTGAAAGCTTCTGCGAGCAGATATCAGTACCCGGCCACGAGCACATTATTTTCTACACTCCCAAAGAAATTAAGGCATCCATCGTGAAGGCAGACAATGGCCTAGTCTTGCAAAGTTCACAGGGCCATCTCATAGCCGCCATGATCACCACCCTTTACAAGCAAGACTAGCTTGTGTCTGATTAAAGGCAGCAAGTAGTGGTTCGGGCTCAATGCGAAGGATTACAGTCTTGGAACCAAGAGCCCAATGATTCCTGCCATCCGCCTCAAGCAGAAAGCACAGACATGCCTACCAAACCAACCCTGCGATTCAGATGGTTGTATCCCAAGGGCATCCGGCTAGTACGAGTCACAGAAGGTAACCTTTGCTCATCAAATCTCCCTTCCTTTTTCTCAAAGAGAACAAGACACAGCATTCTAGCTGGTTATCATGGAGAGAGTTTCAGGTATGGGTTGTTTCCTGACGGGTCTGACACTAGGCTATTTCCACTGCACTAGATCTCCTCTCTGTACTCAGCTAATACGGTGAGGCGATCGGGTGGCAGGACCTGCGGTATGGCCTGCGTGTCAATGTCATTGGACTGCCTGCACATCCCTTGTGGAAGACTCAGAAGAGTATGTCTGAGAAGAGTATGCCGGTGGAAGCACCAAGGGCCTTTGGGCTAGACATGCCCTTTGTTGGATTCTGGGAGTCCATGGAGCCCGGGAGCGTCATTGAGGATTTTGTTCACAATTACCTAGGTAACGATGTGGAGGGGGTTATAGATCGCTAAGGTGGTCAGAATTGACATGAACCACATGCCAGGAGCATATCTTTAGCCTCTCAGGATCTAGTGTAAGAAGGCAGCTCTTTGACACATTTGGCATCTGCCAGTAGGGTGTGCTCACATTGTATCACCACACCTCAGCCATTTCTCACGAACGGGGAGTCCTTTGCTGATTCCTATGATTCTTTTGGGGTCTGGCATAAAATAGAACTGCTGTTTCTTGGCTGGTTCCTCTGGGGGCCGTGAGCAAGCCACTTGACAGGCCGCAGTCAGCTGGAAGAGGTCCTTACTGAGCCGCAAACGAGAGATGAAGTACTTGAAGACCACGTCGTTTCCTCCACGGCTGAGTAACTGAAATTTCAAATCTCTCCACGGACACGGTCAAAATTTCCCCAGCAATTCAGCAATTGAATATTTGTGTCGTCGGCAAAGCTCTTTAGATATGGCAAGCAGCAGCAGCACCCATGCCGGCATTGGCAGGTCTGACGAAGACCTCCAATACGACGCCTTGCAAAGTATCCTCCCAGCCCACATCAATCACCACTGCAAGGTGCCCAACTGCAAGAATCCAAACAACCACCTTGTCATCTACGATATCAACACCGTCGGTCAGATCTTCCGCTGGGCCGATAATGATAAGAAGGCAGAGATCAACCGGGCCTTTCGCACCAAGGGCGGGTGGGAGGGCTGGCTCCAGGTCGAGCTGGCCCTGTGGCTGGAGCGCCGGCCCGGTACGGCCTCGGTCCTCCGCGAGCAGCACGTTTACAATAACACTGCCGACGCCGTGGACATCTTGGTCCTCACGAGCGACGGCACCCGCAACGTGATCGAGCTCAAGTGCGAGAGCGTCAACCAGGACTGTCAGCTCGCCAGGAAAGACGGGGTCCCCAAGGAAAAGGACGGCTCGCCCGTGCCCAAGACCACACACCGGACCTCGGGCGTCAAGGGGGCCGCCAAGCCGAGCGGGCCCATGATCCCGTCCATCGCCAAGCGGCTCGAGGAGGACTGGGAGAAGCGCAAGAGCGTGGCGACCAAGTACCGGCCGTGCCAGTACACGGAGCTGGGCATCAGCATGACCAAGGGGGCGCGGGACTGGGTGTTGCAGGAGAAGGCGCGGGACCCCAAGTACTTCATGTATCTCACGGCCCAGCAGGTCTATGGTCAGGCTGCAAAGCCAAATGATTACTTTGTGTTGTGGTTCAGATCGGAGATCTTGCTTTGAGGGGATCTTGGAAGGGAGGGAAACACAGACAGTAGCAGTTCCACCCTTCATGCAGATCTCGTCGTAGTGCTGGCAGTACGACGCCTTAGCTACATTTACACCCTATAAATGAAGAGACGTGGTTCATATGTAGTCTTATTGGGGAACTTCTATCATAGCTGCGTTTTGTTTGATTTGTTTGCTCGAAGTCACGAAATTGTGTGCTTGTTGAGTTTGACTTGACGAATTTGTCTCTAGTTGAGTCGGTATAGCCTGTGGACCTCGGGAGCGACTGCATCTGGCAGTGACAAAACGAGGCTGCGTGCACCACCATCCGTCACTTGTCACGGTTGGTCAAAATCTTGGCGTTTCGTAATAACCCTTGAATCTAGACAGCCAACCTTATCGGTGAGACCGTACTTCATTGCCTTACTATTCCAAGAAAAGAGTGGCAAGTCGGGCTGAGGAAGTTGGGGGCTGTCAGGCCGGGCCAACAGCGGCGCTGGGGCTTCGTTATTGGGCCGGAGGCGCGCCGAAGTATGATTGCAGATCTTTCTCTGTCCTGGTCACATCTTGCTCCCCGCAGAAGTGAGAGATACACAACAGCAAGTGAAAAAAGACATGTGTCACTGTGATGGGACCTAGGGTCCAAATATTGAGCCCCATGAATCAATTGTCGACGTGAAGTCAGTCGCACCTCCGCCTCACACCACTCCAAGTCTAGCCGTGGTTCTTCTGTGCGTGATTCTAAAGGCGTGTGTAACCTGATTGGACCACTTCGGGGAATTGGACTAGCATCTACACAAGGAATGTATTTGCATCACTTGACGGGGCATTCCAAGAGACACAAGTCACCAGGTCCCACAGTTTGAGGCTCAAAATCATTCAATATAGCAACGCAGATCAGACTCAAAAGAAATAAAGTGGGTACCCAACACCAGCCAACATCCACCGGGGAAGAGGCAGTGATTCACCATTACGGCGCAGTCTACTTATTATTATCAAACAAACAGACCGTTGGTGACTAGCTAGGCAGGCTTGTTGGTGATGGGCCCATCACCAGGGCAAGTGTGCTCCATCGCGGCCCATGCCCGACGCAACGTTGCCCGCACGAGCCACACACGACGGCTAGCCTAGTAGGTAGCCTAGCCTCAGGACGCCGCCCGCGTAGATATTTTAGACTGTCGAGATCCACCGGGTCCGGATTCCTTCTGGGCGATAGACGAAGCCCGGGTGGGGATCTTGTGAGGCGCGACGATCTGGGGGCACGGATGGAGCTTAGGCAACGCCTCCTCCCACCTAAGAGAGAAGAAAGAATCCTACCTGCGGCGCTTGCCAGAGATCATCGATCGCCGTGGAGGGCAGCGCTGGCACCAGGTTCGTTGACGCACTGACGCAGGGGAGCAAAAGCGTGGGGACCCGGCCAGGAACCCGCACGTCGTTGCAAGGGGCACTGGGCTGGGGAATGGATTAATGGCAGACTGACGTCGAGATTTTTGCCCTTTTGTGATTTCACAGTTTATCTCCGACGGGCTGGCTAACTCGTCAAAGGCGTTGGCGGCTAGGTGAAAGGTGAGACTAGGCACGGAACGGGCTTAGGCGACAGCCAACGTCAGCAGGGATTATTCAGGTCAGGACCTTCGCTTAGTGTGTTCCAATCTTAGCAGCGCCAGCCGCGCCGCCGACGTGCAGCTGTGTGCGTGTGGCACGAATAGAAGGGCACAAGGACAGAGAGGAAGTGGTGTGTGTGTGTGTCGATCGGGCCGGCCGGGCTGGGACCGACGCGCAGAACGAGTGGAAGAATGAATGATGACACGACCAGTTAGCTTTGAGGGCTGAAAGGTAGCTCGGGGCGAGGTAAGCTGGGGGAAGGGAAGAGAGGAAGATAGAAAGAGGATTGGAGAATTTGCCCGAGTAACCCGACAGCTCATTGGGCGGAGTTCCCGGGGCACACCTCTTCCTGCACGTGCGGGCTGGCGGGCAGCCCAGGACGGAACGGTTGCGGTGGTGCTAGGCCTTGTCTGCCTGTGGGTGCCCGTAACGAACGCGCGGATCTGCAGCGTGATGGAGCCGCGGGAATGGCGCTAGACACGCTTTCCCTGCTGCTTGGGCCTGTTTGCTAGCCGCAGCCAATTTTTTGGTTTGCGTGCGTTGATCTGAGATCGCGCTAGGCAATGACAAGTAGTGCTAAGGAATCTGGTCTATCAGATCCTAGAGGAATGTGCCCGCCCTGGGCGGGATGCTGACTTTTTTGGCCCAATGTGGGCAGCAATTTGCGGGCGGGCGATGCAGCAGCGAGCAAGCAAGCAAGGTGTGTGTTGGAGAGCGGAGTGGAATGGAGAGGGGCCAAGAACTAGGCGGTGCGTGATCATTGAGGGGAAGACATTCCCTGACCATTGGCGAAACCGAATCAGTGTTGATGCTTGCCCTGTGCGTGATGATGACAACCCCATACTGATTGCTGCAGGGTGGCTCATGGTGTGTCGCACAGACCTGGGAAGCAGGCGAGTGGTTAACAACGGCCGGAGAAATCCACGATGGTGGTCACAATCGTTGATGCCGTGTTACGGCTGGCTGTGGTGAGGCAGGGTCACGTCCACGGGCATACCGGGACCTGCGGTAAGTGGTGGGCGGGAAGGCCAAACAAAGTAGAGAAAGTGAAACAAGCCCTATCCGCTGCGGTTCCCTGCCGAATACAGCCCCATCCAGGTGATTAGCATCAGGATTTTGAGAGGGCGAACGGGAAGTCTCGATACTCGTGTGCCGGGTAGACCACCCAGGTTTGGGTACGGTGCGTGGTGAATATGGGTCCCGACCACCCTTGTCCTGACTCGCCTGCTCCTCCACGTGGGATGGATGCGCCGCGGCCTCGATTACAGTCTACCTGCTGTTGGTCGTTCCTGGGCCTTCCTCTTGACTAGGTATCTGAACAAGGGCGGTGCCACTTGTTGGTTGCAGTCGAAAGTGAAGGATGGAAGCGCAGATCCCAACGCCTCCACACCACCAGGAACAAGGTCAAAGAAATCCTTCGGTTTCCCTGCCGATATATACGCTCGTGTGTGCCAGGGCACCATGCCATCAGCCTGCTTTCCCTTTGCAGCCTGCACTTGCGTCCCTTTATGTTCATGAGTCGCCCGTGACGCACCACATCCGAGTGCCCCCACGACATTCATTCGCGACCGATACGGCGACATTCAAGGCGCTCGAGAAGCAAAATGCCTGACCTGCCGGGCTGGTTGAGAGTGTGGTATAGGAGGCCAGGATGGAGGGATATCCGTGACTACACCCGCAAGCTGAACGACGAGGATATCCGGCCGCATCGAATACGGACCCCGAGCTTGGACAGTCGGCCCTCGACACCGATACCAAGCCGGCTTGGCTTGGACAGAGTTCTGGAGAACAAGACATGCAGTCCCATGTCCCTTCACGACTTTTACCTTTACCTCAAACACGTTGAACACTCCTCAGAGAACCTCGAGTTCTACCTGTGGTGAGTCCCCTCGGCGTCTTGCTCGAGTATCGTCTGAGTGGCTGTAGCTGACCATCCTTGCAGGTTCCAGAATTATGAGGCAAACTACCCCAAATCGAAGGAGACGCCTGCAGCCGCGGGACCCATCAAGGACCTGCCTGCGCTGCCAAACGACGCCGACGCAATGTCGGAGACGACGTACTCGGCACAGTCCAGTGTCGCCGAGATTGTCGCTGGTAAGGCCCCTAGCCGTGACAACACCCAGGCTGTCCAGCTCGTACTTCAGTGTTAACACCCAGCACAGCAAAGCAATCGATAAGTTCCTTGTCAGAGAGTATAGTGAAGGCCGAAGCACCATGTGCCCGAGCAGCAGCCCAGCCAGGGCCAGGAAAGTGGATGGACAGGATATTCGGATGGTCGCTGCTCTCACGACGACAACGCCCAGATGACTGCCGCGATGGAGTCTGCGCGTTCGACTTCGACGAGGAGAAGGGTGGCTCGGCCATGCCTCTACCCCTCCTCAACAAAGCCGCCAAGCCGCCGCCGAACGAGAACCGGGCCGAGCTCGACGCCGCCATCGCAACGTACCTGCTCCCGGGCGCGGAGAAGGAGCTCAATATATCGTCGGTACTCCGCCATCGAGTACTCAACAACCTACAGCACTCGTCGGATCCCCGCTATATCAAGCCCGTGGCCGACCACATTTACGAGGTGATGAAGAACTGCTCGCACCGGAATTTCGTCAGCCTGGGCGTGTCGACGGGCACTTACGAGACCATCTGCGTTGGAAATGTGATTGGCATAATCAACATCCTGGCCGGCTTCCTCCTCGTGCTGTTGCGTGGCCTGTACCCGCACATCGGCTCGCACAGCCGGTGGGAGGTGTTTTATTCGTTGCCGCTGTGGGCCATGGGCACGGCGCTGATACTGGTTGGGACGCAGGGGATGTGCTTCATCATGTTGTCCATGTCCCGGCGGCAGGCTCTGCCGTGGGAGCGGTTCGATGACGACGGGAATCCGAAGAGGACCGAGCAGCCTCCGGCCGGGGTCAAGGGGTGGTTCAGACGGTACAAGACATTCATGAACAAGACGATGGCCCATGACAAGAACTTCAAGGTGGAGGACAAGGTTCTGCGAAGATTGCAGAGAGTAATTCTTATTCAGTGTTGGTCTGGTGGCCTGGGAGCCGCGTTCTGTGGCGTACTGCTCTTCATATTCCTGCCGATCTGGAAGGAGACGGTTTGAAGAGTAGAGAGAGGAGGCAAAGCTGGCAGATTGTAGCTGGTCGGACCCTCGTTAATACGACGTTCCTTGAAAAGTGTATGATGGTGTATGATGGTTCTCAGTCCGCCCGTTGTGGCTTGTTGATACCCAGCTGGGCCGATCCTGGCATGTAAAAGTAGCAAATGAAAGCATTTTGGGATAGAGATCCACAGGCGTTGGCCATTATGCCGGGTGACAGAGTCAACACATCACCGTGCACATGAATGGCCCCGCGATTTGCGTGTGGGACAAGCCTCATCAAGAGAAGACATGCTCATGAGCGACTGCAGCCTTCCTCCCGCACGGTGCAGGTGGGGCTTTGGGACCATCTTGCTGGAAGATGCCGGTTGACATCAACGTGATTCGAGGAGTTTCATCTCAAACGATAAGCTTCTTACCCGTTTGAATCGCCATGCTGTAGCATACGGCGATGATCGATGGCAGTGGCTTGGTGTTGATGTGCAGACAGCGTAGACGGTCGAAGAGAGGTGGTTGATTGTTAGGGCAAAGATTGGTACCGAAGTTAGGCGGGTTGGAGGCGTGGCTGTATCCAATAAGAGGTGTGTGTGCAGACAGCGGGAAACAGTGGGGCATCGATAAGGGCGGGATGGCTTTTCGCTTGGAGAAAGCTGAGAAAAAGTTTCTCGACTCCAAGTCGACCTCCCATCATCACCCTTCACACGTAAATTCGACAAGATGACGAACGCTTCCCTCGTCTCTCGATCCCTGCCCGTCCTGCCATCAGGATGGGCCGCTGACAAGGACTTCAAGCCCGTCGGCAAGGTCACTGCCTCCACACAGCGCTCCATCGAGCCTGTCGGCCCTCACTTCCTCGCACACGCCCGCCGCGCCCGCCACAAGCGCACCTTCTCCGAGGATGACCGCATCCAGGCCCAGGAGCGTGCCAAGAACGTCGAGGAGGAGGACGCCGGGGAGATCAGCGAGCCTGAGGACCCCATGATGCTTCAGCGTGAGGCCAAGGACTGGAAGGTAGGCAATGGGAGTCCGCCCTCTTTGACACAGAACCACCATGCTGACCGCACTTCCGCAAACAGGAGCAAGATCACTACGCCGTCCTGGGTATCTCCAAGTACCGTTACAAGGCCACCGAGGACCAGATCAAGCGAGCCCACCGCAAGAAGGTTCTCAAGCACCACCCCGACAAGAAGGCCGCCAGCGGCGCCACCGACGACGACAACTTCTTCAAGTGCATCCAGAAGGCTGCCGAGCTGCTGCTCGACCCCGTCAGGCGTCGCCAGTTCGACTCGGTCGACGAGGGCGCCGAGGTCGAGCCCCCCTCCAAGAAGCAGCTGCAGAGCGGCAAGGTCGACTACTACAAGGCCTGGGGCAAGGTGTTCAAGGCCGAGGGCCGTTTCTCCAAGATCCAGCCCGTCCCGCAGTTCGGCGACGCCAACGCCTCCAAGGAGCAGGTCGAGGAGTTCTACAACTTCTGGTACAACTTCGACAGCTGGAGGACCTTCGAGTACCTCGACGAGGACGTGCCCGACGACAACGAGAACCGCGACCAGAAGCGCCACCAGGAGCGCAAGAACGCCAACGCCCGCAAGAAGAGAAAGATCGAGGACAACACCCGCCTGCGCGGCCTGCTCGACGACGCCATGAAGGGCGACGAGCGTATCAAGCGCTTCAGGCAGGAGGCCAACGCCTCCAAGAACAAGAAGAAGCTCGAGAAGGAGGCCGCCGAGAAGAAGGCCGCCGAGGACGCCCGCCTCAAGAAGGAGGCAGAGGAGAAGGCCGCCAAGGAGGCCGAGGAGAAGGCCAAGGCCGAGCGCGAGAACTCCAAGAAGGCAAAGGAGGCGGCCAAGAACGCCGTCAAGAAGAACAAGCGTGTGCTCAAGGGCTCCGTCAAGGACGCAAACTACTTCGCCTCGGGAGACGCCTCGGCCGCCCAGATCGACGCCGTCCTCGGCGACGTCGAGCTCGTCCAGGGCAAGATCGACGCCGACGAGATCGCCGCCCTGGCCGGCAAGCTCAACGGCCTCAAGGTCGCCGATGAGATCAAGGGTGTGTGGAAGGACGAGGTCGCCCGCCTTGTCGGGGCCGGAAAGCTCAAGGAGGGCGATGCCAAGTCCCTGGCTGCTTAAGTCTTGGAAACATGTGAGCGAATGTGCAGGGACGGTAATCTGGGAGTACATGGATGGTAGACAGCGCTTTAGACCGCGGTTTGATTAGACAATAGATCGCTTGTCTCAGGGGAGACGTCGCCAGCTACTTCCGTATCGATTGATGTCTGACTCTACGTGGGCAGGCCACATTGCACCATCACGCGCTCAGTTTTGTAGCTTTCACCTCTGTCGACTGGGAAGGGGAGGGGTTTCTCCGGCACAACACCCACCAAGTCAACACGCCTTCATGCATTTTGATCTTTGCCGTTCTGTGGTACCGGTGTGTTTCAAAAAGATTGGTGGAACCAAAGACTAATACTAGAGGAATCGCTCTCAGGATTCTCACTCAGTTGTTTGCCCCAGCTTCCACCGCCACCACGTAAAGAAATACGGTCTTTTGGTAAGGATACATCCGTCACTTCCTGACAGAATCCCCAGCCCATGTTGTCTCCGACGGTGGACAGCAAAAAGTTATGCCGCCCAAATGGCAGATTAAGCCCGATCGACGTCTTGCCCGATCGGCGTCACTCGCGAGAGCTTAGAGTCTCCCGTTGCCATCCATTCGCAGGCCTATCCGTGATCCTCAATCATGGACGCAGTAGCTCCGACTCCACTCATCGCCCGGCCGCGCCTGCAAAGCTTGCTGGTAGGCATCCTCCTCTGCGGTTGGCGGGGAGGCCACCATGTCAGTGGTAGTCTGGTAGACCATTCCAGTAGCCCAGTTGAAGAATTGCCACTGGACAGCATGTGAATCAGCAGAGCTCATTTCATAAAGAGCAAAATTAGAGGAGGAACTCACGCGGGGTTTACAGTCCCATGGGAAATCCACAGGACGCAGTTCGACTCTATGCGAGAGGATGGTGACTCCATCAGAGAGCCGGACACCGATTGTGCGCTCGATGAATGCGGCGGGACTCTCTCCGCTCTTCATCTGGAAAGGACCTACTCCCTCGTAGCGCCGGGCTCTGATTTCGGGATCGGGCACCTTGAGCACGTACTCGCCAGTCAGAGACTGAGCTCCCACTACATATGGTTCAACCTGGAACCCACAGCTCCGGAACGCGCAACTGATGAGTTGCGGGAACTCCGCAAGTTGGTCAGGGACGCGGTAAGGGTCTTCAACCAAGCTCCGGTCGTAGCCCAGTACGGGCAGCTTGGCCCATCGAATGTGGCGTATGTTTGCCTTGATGGCGGCAGGGAGGTACTTGCAGCCCTCAAGGCCCGGGGTTCTGAGAAAAACCACATTCAAGACCGCCTCCGACCAGTATGTATCGAAAGCCTCGATGTATGCCATGCGGCAGGTTCGCAGCAGTCCGAATCCTCCCCCGATATGGCCGTAGCGACAGATATGTCTCACCGGCCCTTCGACGTCCTGCCACAACCAGCCCGGGCCGGCCTTCATTCTCACCATGAAATTTACCTGGCATCTCATGAACACAAAGGTGTAGATCATCAGGCGCAGCTCCAGGGGAATTCGGGTGAACAGTGGGGAGAGCGGCTGTGGGCGGGCGTCGCTGTCGAGGATCTTGATGGTCGACATCTTGATGGGAGGACGTTTGGAATTCGATGAATACTGTAGAAAGGTGAATAAGCGTGGATCAATTACCGGTGTTTGAAATACTGACTTTGGTACGTATGCTGTAATCCAGGGCTGGCAGTCTCTCCTGTTGAGAGAAACGAGGTGGCAGCAACTGAGCTTGTTCACCTGTCTCCAGGGCGATGAACCTGGCAGGTTTGGAAGTTCGTTGTGCTTGAAATAAGTGTGTTGGCAGATCAATCGTGAAAGGGCCAGAGGCCTTTCGTTTTCTGGGCAGACAGAAACGCTATCCACTGCCAGTGTCGTTACTTTCGTGAGTGGTGTAGCTGCCAGGTGTGTTGTGCTGGCGTTTTCATCTGACCAAACCGTTTGCAAGGGCCTCAAAGTGTCCGAACAGCTTGGAAATCTCTTCTCTCACCGTTGAGGCGCAAGTCTTGGGGCCGTTTGTCTAAGAACACGCCAGTTGCTAATTGGGATCCTATGTGCCTGCTCAGACAGCAAACTGATAAAGTGTAGGCTTCCAACTTTCAAGATCCGTCTCATGGAATAGGGACACCTCTCTCGCCACAATCTCTGGTGGCTCCAGCACTGTTGTGTTCGAAGTCCATGGGTGCCCAGTGATCACCTTGCATATCTAGGTACCTGGGCAGACGGCAGACTCTGGAAGCTTTACAATGTGCTCAACTAATCTACACAGCTCGGTTCAGAGTTGTGACTCACCGTAAATGAAATGACACTGTTTAAAGTGCCTATGGAGCTAGCTGATCAAACCCAAGAGGGACTTTCATTTGAGATGTTCATCTTGTCGTCAAATTTGGGCCTGTCATCAGAGGTGCCGGTACTGCGCCAATTGCTCTTCATCCCCAAAGACATGTCCGAGCCTATCCTGGCCGGGCTGCTGCTGTGCTGTGCCTGCTGGTCGTAGTTACGGAATGGATGGCTCGGTTGCCGCGTATTTTCAGAACTTGTCACCACAGTGATAGAACGACACCTGACAAGTGAAGTTGTACACCGTTGACTGTCTAAAGCTCCATCATCGTTGGGCGGGGCCTGCGCCGGTCCGCTGAACGTCCGCAGACGTAAAACATTCACGTATCAGGACAGTGTAATGGCACGTCGCTTATGATAAAGGAGAATTGGCGGTACTTTGGAAGTTGATCATGGAGCTAGCTATCCCACGACAGCCTTGTCATATGGGAGGGTGACCGACAGATCATGAGGCACTTCAAATGTTCGTAGTAAAGCGCAGCGTGTGCGTAGCATGACTTCGACTTAACCTGGAATCCTTCCTATTTTCACACAAGGTCAACCAAGTCTCACGTGAGGAAAATCGATGTTGGCTCTCAGTCCGCTGAATTTCCTCCAGTTCCCATCTATTCCGCTTGAGCATGTCTCCTCGGATGATCACCGCACCGGGACGCCGTCCTTCACCCCTCGAAGGTCGATCTGACTCTCAATGCCTCTCAAGACACGTAACTAGTTCGCAGTCTCACACCAGGTTGTGAGCCCCAACATCAAATTGCCGGATCTTGACGAGTGGAGTACCACCGACTCCACCCAAAGCCCTCTTCCGCTTCCATGACTTCCCTTTGCCCATGAAAGAGGTATTGCAAGCGTTCAGTAGTCTGGTGCACCATTCCAGTGGTCCAGTTGAAGAATTGGTGCTAGAGTAACAAGTGGGTCAGCACATGTTGTTTCAAGTAACATATAGAGAAGGCATAGGACTAACGCGTTGTATGTAGTCAGGAGGGCTACCACGGGGTCTAGGACCATAGGCCCATGACATTAACATGATACCGTCAGACCGCTTGACGCCAATCCTTCGTTCTATGAATTCCCAAGGGCTCTCTCCAGTCAAGACCTGGAACGGGCCAACTCCTTTGTAGAGCTGAGCCATGTTGTCGGCATCAGGAACGCTGACCAAGGGGCCTCTAGTAGGCCGCGCCATCTCAGAGGGAAAGTCGCCGAACAACACCCAGGAAGAAATGGCAAGGCTCACGAGCTCCGGAAATTGCGTGAGGAGAGCTGGTGTCCAAGTTGGATCGTCAGGGGTTGACTGGACCACCTCAATGACAGGTAGTTTGATGTTGAGCAGATGCTGCACGTTGTCCTTGACTATGGTGGGCAGGTATTTACATGCTGACACGAGCCCGCACCCGACCAATTCGTCGTCGATACTGCGTGCCACACCCAGTATCGACTGTTTCCAGTAAGTCTCCGAACCCTCGATGTATGCCATCCGGCAGGTGATGAGAAACTCGAAGCCTCCGCCCCAGTGCGAAAAGCAGCAGTGGCCGCTGCGGAAGCGCCTGGGTCTGCCCTGACCCCGACGCTGGTTGGTGGTGTTCTCGCCCTCGCCGAACTCACCGTCGAACCAGGCCGAGGTGTGGCAGGACAGGAACACGAACTGGAAGATCATAAGCCGTATCTCGGCCGACAGGCGAGATAGGGGTGAGGCTATCTGCGGATGGGCGGAGCTTGCTAGGATCCGTACAGTCGACATGGTGATTGCAGGAGTCTCGTGGGAAGATTTGGACTGAGTCTTTGTTAGCGGGATGCGTATGTAGCTTGCGAGCCACTGTCAGGGGTAACGAGGACGTACGTACTTGTTACTGGCGGTCTTCGAGATCAAACTTTCCAGTTCTGCAGGCGTCAAAGAGTTGCAGTGCGGATGGTTCTGGAAGATTTTGATGGTTTGTCTCAAGGTGGTTGCCGAGGCCGCATGGGAGTCAAAACAACAAAAACAAGACTCAACGAGGGTGTTGTCACATAGGCTCCCAAAGCTTGTCAAGCGTCTGTTTGCTACCCCTGAACTACCATGCTGGGTTGGCAGTGCTGGAGACGAACACTGGGACCCACGATGGGGTCTCTGGGCACTTTGGTACACCTGAAGTGTCCAATATAAACCATTGAGAGCAGTAGCACTTGGGCATTCAGATCCGGGCCACGAAATTGCCATCCTCTACGCATCCGCATTGGTCAACATGGAATGCAAACAGTGCAAAATTCATGGAAGCCCTTCATTAAAGTCCTTTTGTATCTCATGAACATCCCCTAAGCTCATTCTCAAGACCGGATACAATGAAAGCGGCCCGTGATTATAAGGATCAATACCATCCCCAGATTGAATGGGCACTGAATCATTGCAAATACCTTGTGGCTTACTTAGGCTAAGAAAGAGAGCTACCTAGGTATGCAATATGAACCTATCCTTGATCCCGAGTGTTCCTAGATCAGGTCCTATAAAACATATCACACACACTAGCCAACATATACTATGCTACTCATCTTGTGTGAGCCAAAATTGTACCTTGGTTTCTCCTTATCGAGCAGCTTAATAATGTCTTAAGACAAGTTCAAAAAAGTGAATTTCCACATTCAAACTGGCAAAATGTTGAGACGGATTGTACAATGCTGCAACACAACTGTCCCGGCCAAAAGACCACAATTCCAAGGTGCACTGCAACTGGAATCCAGCATTCATAACAGCTGTACCGTCACAAATGTCCCCTACCTTCGTAGAACACTCATTTCTCCAGCTTAGAGGAATTGAAAGAAAGTAATAGAACATGCAGACTGCATTACTCTGTGTACGCCCCTAATTATATCACTAGTTGCTGGGTATATGAAAATATCAGGGCCCTCTCTGCATAGGTCGGATGTTGGTGGTGAAGGAAGGGAGTATACTGCCAAAATGTGATTGACAGAAGTTTTGAGAGCCGAGGCAGGCTATGAATTGATAGCCGCCGCTACTATTTGGAATATATTACATGGGGACGTCTGAGACCGCGGGATTCTGAGGCCACGTGCCCGTGTACTGTATTGTCCTTTTATTGTAATTGGCATTGTGTTATTTCTGAGCGCTGGGTCTTGAGCGCTCACCACTGTATGAAGGCACCACGTACATTTTATATCATTGATGTATGGGGGATTGCAAACGCAACCGCTTGCGGGCGATAGGTTGTGTATTTTGCGAAATGAGCATCGATCGGGCGGCGCAAGTTTCAATAGAGGTGTATCTAAGAGATCCTCCTAATACATACATTTCGTACAAATCTAGCTAGCGAGAGGATTACACATAGGCCAAGAGCAGACACCGCCGAGGGCGTGATCGTGAAGAGCCAGACTCAAAGTATAGCGCATTCTGATGCACGTTCGCGTAAGCGGTAATGCATGCATGCACCTATTAGTTATCGCATGCGTTCGTTGGACATACATACGTGTTTGGCAATCTCACAAATGGCATATGAATTGATGGTACGGTAAGAGGATTAGTGAGGCTCCTTATTCACCCTCTTAGCCCAAGTTTTACTTCTCTCCCCACAAAGCCTCGTCGCAAAGTAACCATCGACTTGGAATTTATGCGGCTCATCCGCACTCCTCGGAAACGACCCCCAAGCGTTCCAGCTGCAGCTCTGAGCGAGCACAATTGCATCCTCGTGATCAAGATATACCCCAAACTTGGAGCCCTCGGGTTGGAGTGCCTTCCACGGCCAATCCCCGGACGCGGCGAAGAGAGCTTTGCCCACGATTTGAGGCTGCCCGTCATGGCCGTCCCTGGCGATGAGCGCCGCAGGCGTGTGGGTATACCCGGCGAAGACTAAGTCGGGTATCAAGAGCCAGTCTTGGGGTTCAGCTTCTTCGGGCAACAGTATGGCGGTCTCTTGCACATCCCAAGCGGTGCCTTTTGCCCATCTATGAATGGTGAGAGACTGACAATGGTTAGCTGAGCTTGTTGAGTTCTCATGCCGGAACGCGGATTGTTCATCAACAAGGTCACCGGCAGGGTCTGATAATATACCCCAGCCCGCGTCGTGGGAGCATAGTATGCGATACCCCCGGAACTTGGTCGGCTCTGAAACAATCGTCCGGCCAATGCTTCTTTCCGCAGATACACGCGGAGTCTTGTGCCCTCCGGACCGTCGAGCGAGCATCTCATCGGCCAGCCGTCTCGAGAATTTGGCCAGCAGGCCCACGAGGTGTGCGATCCTGATCGTGTCTTGGAGCACCCAGAGCAGGTATTCACGCGAGGTATCCTTGATCTTCTGCAGGACCTCGACGGCCAGATCGAACGGGTCCATGTGGTAGTCCGGCCGGATCGGCGTCTCCCCCTCCTCCCAATCGACCATCGCCAAGGTCCCGAACACACGGTCCCTGGGGTCCTCGCACTGCAGCTCTCGGACGGCGGAGATTATGACTGAGAGTTCAAGTGGTTCCTTCGCCATGGCCACGGCCCTGAGCAGCAGCTTGTCGCTGTCGAGGTAGTAGTGAGACTGTCGGGCTGACATGCTGTGAGGCACAGTACCTGGTCCGAAGGGAGATAGCACCCACTTGCGGATGGTCAGGTATAGGGCCCATAGTAATGGCAGTCCGAAAGCCTCACGGTCGCAGCAAAAGTGCACATCGTTTCCCAAGAACAGTTCCTGGTAGATCCAGACTCGCTGGAAATATGGCCTTCTCAGGAACATGCTCAGCGCTTTCTCGAGCTTTACCAGGGTGGAGTCGTCGCTCAGCTCCCGCGAGAGGTAATCTGTAAGGCCGCTGATATCAGAGAGGTATCCATCGTGCTTCGTGTACCCGCGCCCGTGTTCATGCAGCGTCTCGAACAGGAACTCGCTGTCGTCAGCATGAGGGCCAACACACGCAAGAGTCTGGCGTGCATCCCTGTAGACCTCGCCCATCCCGGCCACCTGGACACTCTTCTCGTCGTTGTCGGCCTGGTTGATGCATATGGCGTCGATCCAGAAGTGGCCGCCCTTGGTCCAGCACTGCTCCCTGAGAACATCCTCGCAGTTGCGGCGCACTGTCATCCTGTCGCCGTTGACGAGGATGACTGTCACTAGGCGCGGATCGCCCCATGTGTACGAGATGGCAGTGTATTGAGGCACAGATGCCTTTGGCCATGTAGTGAGCTCGCAGTGAACTGGAACCTCCCTTGTGTGGTCGACGCTGATCACCTCGAGAAGCCTGATATAGGTGCTGGCGTCGGGGAGCGCGTCGTGTTTGAAAGTGGAGATCTCTGCTGTCGACGCCATCGATTCCAAAAGAAGACTTCGAGCCCGAATCGAAAAATGCTGGCGGGCCGGAGTGCTGAAGTCGCGGGCGTAGTTCGCAGGTTCCTCGGTTGTCAGACCTGTTTGTAGGATCGGGCGTTTACTGGACGTGACTCTGGCAGGCTTCCCCAATTAGTCGCCCCCTGTAAAGATTGCGAGCTGGGCAATACGCCGGACCGACGCGACTTTTCTCGAGCATTACGAACAGGAGAACCGGGTGACTACATCTTCTGAATACTTGGTAGACCATTGTATATAATCATGGGCTGGTATGTTGCACGTGAAACGGTGCAAACGTGTCCAATAATCTAGCAGCGGATCAAGTGAGGGGAAGAATGTCCAAGAAGTAGCATAGTAGTACAGTTATTTTGTTTTCGTTCGTCTATCATGCAGGCAGGCAAGGTATCGCATAGCATTAATAGCACCCTTACCCGGGATATATCAAGTCATTGCCACTAGCAGCTGATATGACAATCGTTTACGCAGCTTCTCTCCTGCTTTCTCCCTGTCTCTACCGGCCGGCTATCCTGTCCCGCGTTCCTCATCTCACACTCTCTCCCTCCACGCACACACTCTCCTCGCTTAGATCAGCCTCAGGAGCTTGGCGGCCTGGTGCTCGATGAGGGGCTCGGTGGGGAAGGACATCTCCTCGAGCTTCTGGGCGTAGGGGGTAGGCACCTCGGCGCCGGTGACACGCTGGGCGGGGGCGTCAAGGTAGTCGAAGGCGTACTCCATGGACAGGGCGAGGATCTCGGCGCTGACGCCGAAGGCCGGGTAGCCGGACTCGACGACCATGAGGCGGTGGGTCTTCTTGACGGACTTGATGATGGCCTCGAGGTCGAGGGGCTTGATGGAGCGCAGGTTGAGGACCTCGGCCTCGACGCCGTAGTTCTTCTTGAGGTTCTCGGCGGCGACGAGGGACTGGCCGACGCAGCGCGACATGGAGACGATGGTCAGGTCCTTGCCGGCGCGCTCGATCTTGGCCTTGCCGAAGGGGATGACGAAGTCGCTCTTCTGGGCGGCCTCACTCATGGGGAAGGTCTGGCCGTACATGAGCTCGTTCTCGAGGACGACGGTGGGGTTGGGGTCGCGGATGGCGGCCTTGAGCAGGCCCTTGGCGTCCTCGGCGCTCCAGGGCGAGACGACCTTGAGGCCCGGGATGCTGCCGTACCACGCGCTGTAGTCCTGCGAGTGCTGGGCCGCCACGCCGGCGGCGAAGCCGTTGGGGCCGCGGAAGGTGATGTTGCAGGGCTGGATGCCGCCGGACATGTACAGGGTCTTGGCGGCCGAGTTGATGATCTGGTCGATGGCTTGCATGGCGAAGTTGAAGGTCATGAACTCGCACTAGACAGGGAGAAGAGGGCACACCTCTCGTCAGCTTGGCTGCGCAACGGCAATGCAATGCGATGCGATCGCGGAGAGGATACTCACGACGGGGTGCAGGCCAGAGAGGGCGGCACCGATGGCCAGACCGGCGAAACCGGACTCGGTGATGGGGGTGTCGATAACCCTCCGCTCGCCGAAGCGGTCCAGCAGGCCCTTGGTGACCTTGTATGCACCGTTGTACTGGGCAACCTCCTCACCCAGGATGAAGACCTTGTCGTTGGCCTCGAGCTCCTCGGCGAGGGCCTCGTTCAGCGCATCACGCACGGTGTAGTCCTTGGAGCCGGCGGAGGCATATGTTCTCGATTGCACAAAGGCAGCGGCTGGTCGGGATATTCTGGAGGATACTGATGGGATGGTCGAGGTCTTGGAGAGAGGAGCAGCTCTGGCAGAGGTAGCCAGTCGGACTGCCGGTCGGAGGAAGCGGGACATATTGGCGGTTTGGTGATGGTGGTGAGATTCGGGGAAAGAATCGGGGGGGATGGATTTGCCAACTGGAATGTCGCCCTCAACACGAGAAAGGAGAAGGAAGAAATTGAAGAAACGACCCGACAACAAGGTGCAGTGGTCACGACGAGGAACAGCGACTGGGACGGGGACAAGGTCGAAAGTCGAGCTGAGGCTGAAGTGAGTGAGGGTGGGTGTTTGGGAGGGATCGCGGTTTCGCAACACGCCAGCAAAAAGGCAGGAGATTTCCGGAGCTCCAGCTGCATGCACCAAAGAGGTCGAAAAATTCCCTCGACGTTGAACCCTCCTCCGTTGAGATGGCCGAGTCGCCAATCAGTGTGGGTCGCCCAGCAGCTCCCAGCTGGGTCCATGGGGGAGCACCGACCAACAAAAGCTTCTGTTGGGTTATCGCCGGACCCCGCTAGCTCCCCAAACGGCTAGACCGTGGGCGACGGGCACCGAACAAGGCGAGCGAGCGAGCATTTCTTACTGCTCAGTGCTCACTGCTCGCTGATATATCATGTCCGATAATTGTTGATGCCTGTGTTACTCCGGACTTTTTCCTTTTTTTTTTCACCAACTTCGAGAAGCGACCGCACTTTCCTGAATTCAGGAGCTCATATTATTACACCGTCTATAAAGGTCCCAATATGAACGAAACGGCTCTATGGTAACAAGCCCCGTACGGACACGGGGCGCCGTCAGATGTGATTAATAGGTTGTATATGTACAGGCTTAATGCGCCATTTCTTTTCCTTTCTGCGTCAGACGTCGTTTCTTTTCTTTTAAATAATGAATTGCTCGTAACGCTGTGATGGAAACAGCAAACAATCATCCAACCCCTAGTTGGAAGGCTTGCGGCCGACCATCAGGTACATGGGCGTGAACAGGTTCAACCTGGCACCGGCGACCAGGCCGTCAGCGCCCTCGCTGAGCGCGTTGGCCGTCTTTTGTGTGCCCTTGGGTGCGATGCGGAGGGTCTCCATCAGGCCGGCGAAGCCGTGGGTGAAGAACTGGCCGAACTTGGTCATGCGGAAGATGGTGAAGAAGTCGCCGGCGGACTGCAGGTACTTGAGCTCGCCCGACAGGGGCCAGTACCAGGGGAAGGGGTCGGGACGCTGTGCCATATCCTCGTTCTTGAGCAGGTCGAAGCCGGACGCCTTCATCGCGTCCAGGCCCTCCTGGATCGGCACCATGTTGGAGATGCCGTTGCCCAGCTCGATAGCCAGGCGGATCTTGCGGTGCTCTGCGTTGTTGTTGTCATAGTCGTCCGTCATCAGCCACTCGTACACACCGAACACACCGCCAGGCTTCAGCACACGGAAGATCTCGCTGTAGACACCCTCCAGCTTGGGGGCGTGGACGGTGGCCTCGATGGCGTAGACAGCATCGAATGTGTTGTCAGGGAAGGGCATTTGCTGTTATGTTGGGTCAGTCATGACGATCTCGACAGGCACGCGATCAGCAATTAAGGAAAGAAGGGGCGCGTACCATGAAGTCACCCTTGACGTAGGTCAGCTGCTTGGCGAGCTTCTCCTTCTCCGCGTAGTGGATGGCACGGTCAATCTGGTAGTCGTTGTTGTTCAGACCGGTGATGTTTGCGCCGGTGAACTTGGCGATCTCTCGTGCGGGTCCGCCGACACCGCAACCAACATCAAGAACCTGCATGCCCTCCTGGATACCAATCTGGTGTGCGAGGTAGTGCTCATGACGGGCAATGGCTTGGTAGAAGGGCTCGCCGACGGAGAAACGGCAGAAGTGGAACGACTGGCCCCAGCCGAACTCGTAGATGTCGGTGGCGAGGTTGTAGTAGCTGCAATTGGGAAGAACTGGTCAGCGAATTGCTCCTAATACTGCCTTAGAGAGACATGAAGGTATACTGACTGTCTTGTCAATGTGGCGTACTCGTCGGTTCGTGCCTGTGGTGAGGTTCGCCGGTCAGCCCATGATGTGAAAAGGGGTAGCTCGAAGCTGTTGCTCCACCGAGACGCCTCGGAGACGAGGCAGACGTACCTTGCGATCAGCATCTGTCTCGTTCTCGGCCTTCTTGTCGTCGAAGTGCTTGAAGTAGGCGTCGAGAGCGGCCTGCTTTGCCTCTGGGTTCTTGAACAGAATGGTGGCGACGCTGTTGGCCTGGGCGGCGGTCTTGCCGTGCATGGCCTTGTTGAAGGCGGCATCGCGCTCCTTGTCCTCCCTCTCCAGCTGAACCTGTGTCTTTCCACCCATCTTGACTGTTGTTGACGTGTGTTGAACTATGTCGGATTAAAAAAGTTTTATAGAGTCGATTAGTGAAGCACCAGATCAATTGGGTTCAGGAAGGAAAGAGGCGGGACTTTGACAGCGCGACAATTGCATGAGGAAATGAGTGGAATGTGCTGTGCGGTGTGGCACTGGGAACTTTTCGAACCCATGCAAACTAAGACCGATAGACAGCTGTTTACAGGGGTCTGCTGGACGGGTCCCTTGCTGCGCCGAGTGTCAACGTGCGCTAGCTCTGAGATTCATTTCAGCAAGATGGGCGACGGTGAGGTACTTTGAGGTGCTGCCAGATCTACACTGAGCTCAAGTACTGACTCGTACCTGCTCGAGTCTCTCAGGGTCTAGTCCATAGAGTCTAGTGTGGTTCCGTACGGGGCAAGCGATATCCTTATCGTTTATCGCGAGTTCGGGTTCATATGAATGCGGATACGCCTGGCAGTCAATCCGAATACGAGTCGCCTCATACTCGGCATCACATGGAGTACTGCTTCGAAGGTGGCGCAGGATAGACAACTTCGATGTGGCTGCGTGTGCGCTATATGTGCTTTGAGGCCAAAACCATAAGAGAACTACATGGTTGCACTATCATACTTGTAGTGCAATTGAACCCCAAGCTCCTGGGCAAGAAGTGAGGTGCAGAGTGGGCGAAGCTCCTGCTGACTAAGAATTCAAGCATGGGCTGATCGGTAATCGATAAGCACCCTCGCTTCTACGCGGCTCCCAGCGCCACCGCAAAGTTTCCCTGTTCAGCCAACAATTCCGAGGACTTACCTGCGCGACCCTCAATCCATCATCACCCCACTCCGCGACAGCCTCAGCCTGTTCCTGGTCGCAGTCCAACATCAATCACGCCTGCGCCGAACCACATTCCTCAGCCACATCACCACCGTTGCTTAAGGACCGTCCGATCGATCGCGACCACAACTCAGCCACGATGCCGCCCCAAATAAAACAGGACCTCAACCGCTCGGGCTGGGAGTCGACCGACTTCCCCTCGGTCTGCGAGAACTGCCTGCCCGAGAACCCCTACGTCAAGATGCTCAAGGAGGACTACGCCGCCGAGTGCAAGCTGTGCACGCGCCCCTTCACCGTGTTCCAGTGGTCCGCCGACCGCGCCCACGGCCGCAAGAAGCGCACCAACGTCTGCCTGACCTGCGCCCGCCTCAAGAACTGCTGCCAGTGCTGCATGCTGGACCTGTCCTTCGGCCTGCCCATCGTCGTGCGCGACGCCGCCCTCAAGATGGTCGCCCCCGGCCCCCAGTCCGAGATCAACAGGGAGTTCTTTGCGCAGAACAACGAGAAGGCCATCGAGGAGGGCAGGGCCGGCGTCGAGGAGTACGAGAAGACGGACGAGAAGGCGCGCGAGCTGCTCAGGAGGCTGGCCCAGAGCAAGCCGTACTTCAGGAAGGGGAGGACCGTCGACGAGGAGGGCAACACGACCGGCGAGAGCTCCAGGTCTGCGACGGGCGGGAACCCGGTGGTTGGAGCCGGCCTCGGAGGCGCAGGCCCGATCCGGTCGCGCGACTCGAGGGCAGCTGGCGCCGTTGGTGCAAGACCTGGCGGAGGAAGGCCCGGCGGACCTCGGAAAGGCAATTTCCCCTCCGTGGCGCAATTACCACCAGGGCCCAACGACTGGAAGCCGCCGGCCGACAAGAACATCATGTCGTTGTTTGTCACGGGTGTCGAGGACGACCTGCCAGAACACAAGATCCGCGACTTCTTCAAGGCGCACGGGAAGATCAAGTCGCTCGTGTGCTCGCACATGTCACACTGCGCATTCATCAACTACGAGACTCGGGAGGGTGCCGAGAGGGCAGCAGAAGCATGCCAGGGTAAGGCAGTCATTGCCGGGTGCCCATTGCGGGTGCGATGGAGTCAGCCAAAGGCTGTTGGAAACATGAATCGTGAGGAGCGGTCCGAGATGTTGAAGGATGGACGGTCGGCGTTCCCGCAGGCGAGGAGGCAACAAGGCGGCCAGAAGGCTGTCGAGGGCGGGAATGCCTCCGGCGCGGGTGCAAGCGGCGCCCGGCAGGACGATCTTTCCAACCTCGCCGTGGCCGCACCACCTGGCGCATCCGACGTCAACTACGCCAGTCTGTCTGGCAACTGAGCAGCCTGCGTTCGCGATTCACACATATCATTTTCGGTGTTCCAGGAGTTCAGGGTAGCCAGGCAGTCAGTCACGGCGAGGCTAGACATCAGCACTCAGACAGCGCCGGTAGCATAGTTCATTGCATGGGGGCATTTCTGGGTTTCCTCAAAAGATTTGTGAGCAGTGGAGGGGGTATCATAGGATTTGTACATCATCATCTAATCTTACACCGGAAATTCACCCTCTTGAATTTTGTCCAAGCCAACCCGTGGACGTCGTGCTTGTGTCGTGCCTCCTTGCGCTCGTCCCAGGGCGTGATTGAGCCGAAGCGACCCCGTCTGGGCATCGCCGCTGTGTGCGTGCAAGTTTTCCGGGAATCGGAGCGACTTCACCGGATCGCCTCATTGCTGATTGTATTCATCGTCTCAAGTAGCCTGCGCTGGACATCTCAGCTCGAGCAGCACCCAACACCCCCAACCTTGACGGTCTGCCCCGACGCCGTCTTGATCGTATCATTGTCGCCCCGCTCCGTATGCTCATGGATCCGGAGCTCTGTAGGATGCCATACCCGTCAGTACCACATACCAGGCTGTGATTTCTTTCTCGGCCAGGCTATAGAACCAATCGGCCTGGGAAGCAGTGTGCTTACTGTATCTCCCGTCGCCCTCCTGCTTCCCCTGGACGACATTCTCCCGCAGCATAGCAGCGACCTGCTGCGCGTGCTCCACAGCCGGCGCGACGGCCGGGTCGGAGGGGGACAGCGAGGCCTTCTCGCGGAAGCCCGCCCGGATCTGGTCCCTGGCGCCGGCGAGGAGCCGCTCGTCGCCCTGGAAGGTGAGGCGTGTTGCGCGGAGGAGGCTGCGGTAGGCTTGGAGGGCCGCCATTGTCGGTCGGGATCGTCTGTGTGTTGTGGGTTGAGGTGGGAGGTTAAAGGTGTACAGACACTATAGGGAGCCGGGTAGGTAGGTCGTATGAGGGCTCGGGCGTTGATCTGCTTTGAGAAGTTCCTATGTGGATGGATGGGTGGTGGCAAGCCGAACTTCTGGAAGCTTTTCGGATCGCGCCGGCAGGCATGCCTTGGCAGGCAGGGATGGGCGGTACCTGGTCACTCCAATGCTACTGCTGACTAAGTAAAAGTCGACTTAACCAGACATTCTCCCCTGATCAATCCGCGAGATGATCAACTAGGCCAACCACGAGTCCGAGATGCCGAGCCCGGGAGCCTGGCAGCGTGAGTCGGTCCGTTATGTTCTCTTGTATGCTTCTTCTTCTGAGATTGTACGACTTCCGGCTCTCGCGATGACAAAGGTGATGGTTTCACCAAGCTTTGACCGTGGCTGTCCAGTCCCGAACTTGTCTGCACCCATTTTCCATCCTCAATGGCGATAATCACCTCTAAATCTATATTTAGCATCTCACATGTCACAATTGAGTGCCGTTTGCTTGGCAAGCTGTTGTCGAATCGAGGATTTATTCCCTCACACCAAATGCAGGACAGCCGCTCACTGGCAAAACTGCCAGTGGACTACCAATTACTCTACGAAACTTCTTGCAGAAACTTATTCCGTATGGAACACAGCGTTTTCGGTGCTATAGTTATGTAAGCGTTGGCATCAAATGGGCTGTCAGCGTGGCCGGGAGCCCATCAACTCAACTATATTATCCAAATAGCCTGCAATATAGATCCCGGTACGCTAGGATCGACACAAGCCGAAATCACACCCGGGGACTGTCACACCCAATCACCTGACAGAGGTAACCCCCGAATTTGTGCCTCGGATGGTCAACGCCGAGAGTTTGACACAGCCTGACCATGAACTCTCACGCGTCTTGCTATATCTCACCGGCCTGGCCATTCACGAACCTGCATGCTGGCTGGGATGGCTGGCACGGCCCCCGTGGTATCTATGATCACCTGGTCAAGGAGCTTACCTCTCATCAATTACAGAAGCCTTTCGCCTTCCAGTCGGTCCGCGAGCCGTGGCTGGCTGGCGGCCATGGTGGGATCTCAGTGGTCTGTCAGACTCGATCTTGGTTCTAGAGGCCTTCCAAATCGCGATGATCGTTGCTTTCCTGGTGAGCGTAGCGGCTAGCCGCCTCATTCACGCCCTGCAATATAACCAACTTGCTTTGGACCGCTACATGGTCCTTTCTATGGACGGTGTGGCGGAAATGCGGCATGCGTAGCTTCGGGATCTGTAGTATCAAGGACTGATGAACTATCTGCGCTATTAATCTATTCAAGTTCTTATTTAAAGTCTATGCCTCCCCATGCTCATTCTCTCCCTGTTTTCATCTCCAGTCCACAGGTATTACACAAGAGTGGCCCGGCCTTATATCCGATCGAATAGTACTAGCATCTCAGCCTTCGCCAAGAAATTGCTATCATGAAGCTCAACATCCTCGTCTCGGCCCTGTCAGGTGCCTCTCTGGTCGCCGGTCACGGAGCCGTCACCAGCTACCAGATCGGCTCGACGTAAGTCATGATAAGAGGATCAACATGAGACGGTGATAACACTCGTAAATGGAACCTAACATGCCTCCGCCCTCAGCACATACCCCGGCTACACCGGCTTCTCCCCCTCATCGTCGCCCCCGACCATCGAGCGGCAATGGCCCGACTACAACCCCATCATGACCGTCACAGACGCCAAGATGACCTGCAACGGCGGCACATCCGCCGCCCTGAGCGCACCCATCGCGGCCGGGCAGAACATCACCGCCATCTGGGGCCAGTGGACGCACAAGCAGGGGCCCGTCATGGTCTGGATGTACAAGTGCTCCGGCGCCTTCACCGCCTGCGACGGCAAGGGCAAGGGCTGGTTCAAGATCGACCAGATGGGCATGACCGCGCCGCCTCTGAGCGGGGACAACTGGGGAACCGCCATTGTTGTTAATGTGAGTGATGCTGGTGTTTTTTGTGCTCTGTGGGATGGGTTGGAAGTTTGGTCGCTAACGTGGTTTCTCCATGAGTAGACGCTCAAGTGGTCGAGCAAGATCCCCTCGAACCTCGCCCCCGGCAACTACCTCATCCGCCACGAGCTGCTCGCTCTCCACCAGACGAACACCCCGCAGTTCTACCCCGAGTGTGCTCAGCTCGTCGTCTCCGGGAGTGGCACTGCTTCGCCGCCTGCGGACTACCTCAAGTCTATCCCTGCTTATGCCGCCCAAAGCGACCCTGGTGTCACTGTTAGTTATTCTTCCTGATCAAATGAATATGCAACTATAACTACTTCCTCAATAATGATCTGCTGACAACTTTGCCTCCAGATTGACATTTACTCAAGCACCGCAACTACTTACACTCCCCCAGGTGGTGCGGTCTGGTCCGGCTTCACCTAGGTTTCTGAGCATGGACTCCGAGACAACAGATCGTACTCTGATGGTCACGCAGTGTATTTTCAAAACTAGCAGAGTACTAAACCAGCCAAATTCTGGAGCTGTTGATGATTCTTGTATATACTTCGTATCGGTTCACGAGCATTAGTGATGTAGAGGTTCAAGCATGCCAATTTACTGCAGCTCCCGCCTTTACCCACCCAGCTCCATCCTGATGCGCACCCCATTGATTTTTCTTTTTTAGAAATCTAACGAGTCGCTTGGCGGGTCCTGATCTTTGGTCCCCCAGAAAACAGGCTCAGACCAGGCGCCTTGTGTCGTGACCCTTGCTCTTTCCCTGTCAGACAGTTGCGGCAACCTCAGCCTCGCTAGCCGCTATTACGCTACAGGTCGAAAGCGATTTGAAGCCGGTGACTTCAAATAAGCGGCGTAGATCCAAAAGAAAATGGTAAGAGCATCGCCTCAGGTTCATATGCAGCTCCTTCAGCCTCATACTACCTCGCGGAAGGCAGAATATGACCGGGACGTAACAGATGGCAGCAAGACTCATCCATTCCGGATTGTCCGAACGCAACGACCAGTCCGAAGTCACGGAAGGAAAGATAAAGAATACCTGGTTCAGTCTGCCATGTAACCGATTCCAGTCATCTCCACGCAATGTCCGCGATATGAACAAAAGCTTTAAGACTCATCTGATTATACACCCCAGTGCTTGTATTTTGAAGCGTCCTGCTTTGTTAACGGCCACTCCGCTACCTTGGGCCTATACCCAAGGTGGTTGCCAGCCTCGTCTCGGACAGGCATGAAGTCTGCAACGCTAGTGATTCCGGGACTACGGTCTATTTCGTGGTCCAGGACATGGCTCTGCGAGATGAGCCCGATGCCCTCACTGGGACGTGCCGTCACGATGCGCTCGTCAGGGGGTAGTACTGTAGACAACCAGTCCTGAGTGAACCAAGGAACCCTGGGAACTGACGGGGTAGTATGGTTTGCCAAGGGTCGGTGCATCGTGATGTCAACGACACAGTCTTCAGAAAATCCCTTAATTGCCGACAAGATAAATTCGTCTGGGCGGGTGGTGACAAGCACATGGACATTTTCAAGACGGGAGTGGAGAGCTGATATCCAATCAAGAAGCTCTCGGGCCAAATCTCCTTCTCCATGTTCGTGATCGTGAAGTGACTCAAGTACCATCCAGACTTCTCCAGAATTCTGAAGCATCCTATCGAAAGTGCTGCGTAGTGCTTCAAGTGTTGGCTGCTGTTTCCCGTCCTGGCACAGCGACCAAAGCAAGTTCAAATGCTGCTGGGTCTGTGCATGGTTATCGTAGAGCTGGATAATGAGAGATCGAATCATGGCTTCGAAATCTTCGTGGCGGCCACGAGCGTGGTCTACGTCCTGCAGCAGCTCGCTGGATTCACCTGCTGGATCGTATTTAGACTGGGAACTGTTGAAGTAAAAATAAAGCAAAGCGTATGAGTTTCCTCCGAGGTCAGAAACTTCCCGTTCAAGGCAATCGATGATAGCAGAAGCAAGTAGGGTTTTGCCAGAGCGGGGAGGACCTGTCAGGCAAAGAAAGGAGGCAGGCGTTTCTTTCCAGGTTTTGAACAACTTGTGATGCAGAAACCAGTGGTCCGGGCGCTGGTCCCGTCCGGCATCGCGAGCCTTCTGTTGCTTATTAGAGTGATCCGAGGGAGACGGCGACCTTTCCTTATCCTCTTCTTTCTTGCTCGAGTGAGACATTGCGCCGAGACCGAGCGCGCTAGCTGCTATCGTGAGGCCGGTCGCGACCTTTTCACGCATCTTGTCCTCGTCCAAGCGAGATAGCCAGGTATGGACATCTGGGCTCTTCTGCATCCCTTGGTGCAAGCTGTCGAAACGGAGGACAAAGGGGGCCAGGGTTTTATCATTGCGCCGTTCCTCTTCAGTGATCGGCTGATCCATGCTGACCAGTCCGAACTTGCCTGTGCGTATGAGCTGCCAGCTCTGCGAGGTTTCATTTTGCTTCTGCTCGTCAATATCAGGTATCTCGTTATCTTTTGGCCGGTCTGTTCCCCAGAGGTGCTCATCTATTTCTGGAAAGGTAGCAGGCGGCAATCTGTGATTATCGCTCATGATCGTTGTTCGAAATGAGGCTATCTTGTCGTCCTCTTGGTGAGGAGAGTCGGTGTTCGAGGTACTGGCATCACCCTTTGCCTCATCCATATACTCAGGTAGCGGCAACGACAGGAGAGCAAGGTACTGCAAGTGATGCGCTACATGGTCTTCCAAGCTTTCATCTCTCCCGGCTTCATCTTCACCACACAAGGGACACGACTTGAAGACTTTTTTCGATGGGCGCTGCGAATTTGCAGCCAAAAAGGCAAGTTGGTTTTCCTCGAATCTCCCAGGATGCTGCGCCATCATATGCGCAGTGTAATCTTCCATGGATATGAAAGTTTGCGGCCGGTGCGTCTTGGTCGTACAGCGCCATCGCATGCAATGTGTCTGCTGCATGTGAGACAACCAGTCCATGCTGGTACTGAAGATATCTTCCCCGCGGGGGCATGGAAAGAAGTGGCAGACATATGGCTCGAGATCTTTTCTCACATGAGCAGCCCAAATATCACGGCGGCCGCGGTCTCGAGCATCCTTTGCAGGCAGAATGAGAGAGCAGAAAGGACAGATGAATTCGAGCGCGTTCGCAGCGAGTCGTGGCGGCGGTGGAATCATGTCCTTTTCATTTCTTGTCATAGAGATTGTTTTGGCCCCACTGACAATGCTGGGCGTCGACTTCACTTTCAGATATGCTTGTGGCTCGACTGTAGTCGCGGTTTGCGCCGTCGATGCCACTGCCGAGGCTGCCAGCGCAGGCGGAAAAGGCGGCAAAGGCGCTTCAGGCAATTCGCGTGGCTTCTCTTCGACCCTGGCGGAAGGAGCAGGCGCGGCGAGATGGGTAGGCTTTCGTATGGGCTCGACAGTACGTAGAGCGAGCTTCGTTTGGCGCGCGCGGCGGTATAAAATGCGGCGACGGCGCAACAGCATTGTGAAGATAAGGCGCTCGCAGAACTGGTCTGAGATGTTGGGAAAGTCGCGCTTAATCCAGTGACGGAAGACCTGCTCAAGAGCTGGCGTGGCGTCGCCTCCCAGCTCGTCTCTGAGAACAAAGGTGGATGCTTTTACATTTTGCCGTAGAGTGCTGGCTCTGCGGACCATATTCGCAAGACGGTGTAGCCAGTCGATGCTAGTAGAAATGGAGTCGAGGATGGAATCGATTTCCTCATGCTCCCGAGATTCCGCTCGAGGTTCATTGTCGGTGTTCTTGGCGGAACCCACGGATGCCTTCTTAGAGCGGTCGAGTAGACAGTATACTCCATGTGCCGATCGTGTTAGTTATTCTATTTCTTGCACTGATTCTCTAAAGCGAAGAATACTCCACAACGGTCCAAGGTGCTCACATTGATCCAATCTATCCGTCATGTTCCGTAAATGCTCCAGTTTCAACTCTTTCACGTCCGCTAGGTCGCGAAGCCGGTGATCCAAGCTGGCATGCACCGTCGCAAATACACCCATATTGGATGCCCATATGTTGAAGCGTCCTATCAAATCGCGCAATGTAGACCATCTCGAGCCGCCGTCCTGGTAGTCATGGAGGCGGTCGAAGCAATCATGTAAGCAATTATGGCATGTCCGGGCGCGTGCAGCGATGGTTGCCACTGGGAGCTCTTCGGCAGAATTTGGAGGGCTGGGCGTAGCTTGAGCCAACATGTCGCAGCGACCAATTCATGACAGTCAACCAGGGAGCAGAGCAGATGAAAACAGGTCATTTGGATGAAGGATGCCGGAAATAGGAAGGGAGGGAGGAAACTATTTGCAACCTCTCTGCCATCGAGAGTCAGTCAAGTAGCAGCGGATGGGACTGTTAATGAGGCACCAGCGATGGGTTCTCCTCTGCCCGTGCAATTTGTACTTCCTGCGACCTGGGAGCGAAGTTGGCTTGCTGATCAATCGGTTCTGTCCGGTCCCAGGGTTGACGATGGCGGTTGACGGAAGTCATGCATAAGGCTCCAACCACGTAGGTGACATAAATATACTGCTACCCCTCCCGTGCTGCGGCTTATTCAGTGCATATATGTACTTTGACCGCGGGCGGATACGCCTGCAAAGCAGTCATCAGGCTCCGGCATAATCAGCTTCCAATCAGGCTTCGCCTACGCCCCGTGGCCAGTGCAGCGTAAGCGCCAGGTCTCGCCTACAACTCGCCCGGGCGGCTTCAGTTGCGTTGTCGACTGTATCCGAGTCTTCTTCGAATGTCGTCTTGTTGCGGAACTTAGGCATGGCGCCCTCCTCACATGAATTCCCTAGATCAAACGCGCCCTCCCCATTCCGAGCCGCCGAGCCGACGTTGGGTGCTTTGCTACTTGTGCTCGCGGTCATCCGCCGTGTGAACAACCGCGATGTGGGGCCGAAGACAGGCGACAGGGCGGAACGGGAGACCCTGAGTTCGATACGGTCTGCCGCATATTCCATACGGTCGATCCTGAACGAACGGGCCTCTGAGCTCAAGCCGGAAATCACTACGGGGTATTGTACAGCCATACTCGATGCCGTTGAGGACGCTGTCGAGGTAGACCAATGTGATCAGGTCCTCGAGCTGGAATGCGCGCCGTGCAGGACCCGCGCATGTCATTTCCAGGTTCATCCCTCCTCCCGTTCCCATAGTCTGCCATTGGTGATCAAGTCTGGTCTCACTCACACAATGGCATTATTCAGAAAACCAACAAGAAACCTTACCCCAACTGCCATGCTCTCTGCCACTCAGCCGACTTCTGCTTCCCGAACTCCGCCGCCCGCGATCATCTACGCCAAGCCCTTACCATCACCTTTGACGAGCTGCAAATCAGCCTCCCCGACAACGACGAGCTCCCAATACAGCCAGCACAAAAGCGACGAGATCCAAATTGGGACCTATCCAACTCTGCTGGTCATGCATTCCACGCAATTTCACGATGCCGGCAAGGACCACACGCGGAGGGCTGTCGTATCATCGATCATCTAGAGGCACATCTCGCTTTGGCCACATATCTGGAAATAGACGAGGAGGATGGAAACTTCATCGACCTGATATTGGCGCTTGATACGGATAGGCAGCGCTTCGATGAGGTGCGCATGCACGCACATTGTCATATGCCTCCCCGTGCCGACACGGAGATCGGGCCCGCCCGACCAAAGGTCATGTTTACAGACCAACACCACAAGAGGCCGAAGAAGAAGAAGAAACTCAAGGAGATCTCGCACTTTTGCGAGTTGTTTAGTGCATCCAAAATGCACCATAATGCCACATTCCGTGTCAACGTGTCCGTTGATGCCAACAGAGCCTTATGGCAGCAAGTGCACCCACAGTACCACCGCGAGCTAAAAGGGGCAGATTTGTCTAGCACCGTCTCATTGGCGGCTTTTTTGGCCTCTGACACGCGCGAACTAAGTGATATGTCGAAGCTGGTCCTGGCCGTCGTCCTCAGCTATTCGCTTTTTTACTTATTCGATGGACCATGGTTGGGGCCGCGGCAAGGGGCGGAATGGAGCCAAAATAATGTCATCTTTTTCAAGAAAGGGGGTCAAGTCCCATTGCGCCCTTTCCTGCGTTCTGAACTCCACGGGAATCTATGGCGAGCTTCCAACGAGGACGCTGACGAGGAAGAGTCACTTCACCAATATCCTTCCCTCCTCTCCTTTGGTATTACCTTGCTCGAAATACATCTGGGGGATACGATCGAATCATTTCTCGGCCTCGACGAGCCCCTGAAAAGCCTCGATGATAGGTATGCGCGCGCATGCGAAGTCTTTGAAAAGCGGAAACCGTTCATCCGTGGCGAGTACCGAGAAGCTATCAAGGCGTGCCTGGACACACAATTTGGGATAGATGATGAGGAAACTGAGTGGTCCGAGGATGAGGGCGAGGATGAGACTGGGACTTGGGAGGCTTCAGACGAACACAACAGCGAGCATCTGCGCCGCATCATCTTTGAAGAAATCGTCAGGCCACTGCATGATGACCTTGACAAGTCGTTTGGCACGCTGATGGAATTCCAGGACAACCTCGACAAGCAGGCAGCAAGCATGGATCTCCGTTCCGGGTTGGCAGTCGCAGATGTTCAAGGGGACCTACCTACCAAGTACGGCGATCATTATAAGAACGGGAGACAGTACAAACATGACATATACCCCGATACAAGGGAGTATTCCCGCGGACACTCAGGGAATGGAAATCTACACGGTCTTCCAGGGGACCCAGGTCCACAGACATCCGTTTCGCATCCAGAATACAGGCCAATCGATGATTGGTTTGTACAGTTCCGAGACCTCGAGGCCCTCTTCCCCCTCCGACACCTTCAGCCGGGTGATTCGCGACGCGTGCGAGTCGCCATAATTGACACCGGCATTGACATGGGACATGTCGAGATGCAGGCTGCTGCATCTAACGGGCAGATTGTCAAGGTGTGCAATTGGGTGGACGGGAAGGGAGGAGCAGAAGATGAGAGTGGTGGAGACTCCGAGGGGCATGGGACGCATATTGCCAGCGTGATATTGGGCATGGCGCCGCACGTAGACCTATACATCGCACGGGTTACGAAGACCCGTGAGCTGTTTGACAATGAGGCAGAGAATGTGGCAAAGGTGCGTATACGTGGGCAGTCGAGGTCCACTCATGTCCATTTCACCGGTCAATCAAATCGTACTAAAATGCAACGTGATTTGCCGTTACTGATCATTCACAGGCAATTCGCATGGCAAAGTCCATCTGGAAGTGCGATATCATCAGTCTCTCCCTTGGCTTTACCCGCGGGGTGCCCTGCATTCAAACCGAGCTCGACTCCGCCATAGACGCGGGCACGCTCGTGTTCGCCGCCGCCTCCAATGATGGGGCCAATTCGGGCCTCGCCTACCCTGCGTGGCACTCGCGCGTCTTTTGCACTTACTCTACTGACGGCTACGGCAACAAGTCGCCTTTCAACCCGCTCCCGGAAAATTCCAGCAGCGCTGACGGCTTCAGCATCGTCGGCCAGCATATATGCGGTGCTTGGCCGTCGAATCTGTGTCCCGATGGCGCTAATAATCATGTTCGAAGACTTTCCGGCACGAGCTGCGCTACGCCTGTTGCAGCGGCAGTGGCGGCCTGCGTATTAGGCTTCGCGAGTACCGCCCACGAGGCGGATAAGTTGAAGACTAAAAGCTTTCTGAGGCTCGCAAGCTATGACGGAATGCGACGGGTGCTATGGAAGATGGCGAAGCTCAGAGACGGATATCAATATTTGAACCCGTTCTGGTTTTTCGATCGTGAGAAGTGTGAAATCGAAGCCGACATATGGAAGGCGCTGAACCCAGAGAAATAGTATTAAATACTCCTCGTCTATATTTCTCGTCGAGGATGATAATTGTGATGGCCGCACCAGGTTGAGAGTGACTAGCAGGTGTTAGTGACTGGCATTCTGCTCACGAACCAAACCTGTCCTTCGGCCCTTGGCTAATTCAGAACTCAGACTTACTCAGAGGCTTCCTTGCCTCATCCCTTCTTCTTCTGCACAGACCAGGTTTTATCAAGATCTCTACAGAAAGAGCAAGATTTAAAGGCTCTTCATCTTGAATTTCCCTCCCGTCACGGGAACAGGCAATTTTGCATCGTAACCATGTCTTTCCCACGGTTGGCGCGAGGCGAGCCTTTGCACTCATCGGTCGGCGCCACTGATGGGCACGTATACTCAGACATCCGCGATTTTCATGAGAGATTCTTCGAAAATAGGCCACTTACTTCTAAAGCAGTGGAAATTGCTCAAAAAACGTGGCCGAACGGGAAGGATCGAACCGACCTTGAGTTGACCGAAACTGTCACCGCCTGGCTCCAACGCATCCAGGCAGACCTCGCGGACAAAGCAGGAGTCCATGGAATATGGCACTTAAATCACGTGGAAGATTCGGAGAGCTCTCAAAGTATCCTGCTGCTTTCAGAATCAGAAGAGCTCGACAACTGGGCGAACGTGGCGGTTTTGGGGCTTTGCCGCCGAGGAACTCAACAGCAAGGCATACTCCAACTTTCTCGCTACGCAAGGTCAGTGTTCTCCAGCCAGCCGAGCCGGGTGTTCCTACATGGCTTCCTGGTCTGTGGGCAGAAGGCCCAACTTTGGCTCTTTGATCGCTCCGGGATCTATGGATCCTCCCCACGAGTACTGAGGGGCCCGAATGACCCGTACGTCTTAGCCATGGCTGGTTATATGTTGATGAACAAGAGTGAATGGGGCATTTCACCGCTGATTCATAGAACCAAAGAGTACGACTTGTTGAACCTGCCGCGCAAACATGGCAGTGAGAAGGGGGCAGACACTTTCGTTCTATGCGCCAAGATCTTCGAGAGGGTGCCTGGAACCTTGGTTGGCGATGGCCTCACTGTCTACAGAGCCAGGCGGGCTGATAATCAGAAAGAAGACTATGCGGTCAAGTTCAAATGGTCAAGTGTTTCTGAAATAAAGGAGATAAAAATGCTCAATTTGCTGAAGGAGAGGAATGTGTGGGGTGTGATTCGCCTCGAAGCATACTACGTTGGCGCCTGCACCCATATCGTGCACGACGATCTCACCCTCAGTCCGGGCAACTCTGCGTCCCTGCAAGCTGATATTGATGCGTCCGATGACGACATCAACGAACGAACAATGAAGTCTTTTGCTCAAGACAATCGGAACGAGCCAAGAGCATTCGCCTGTACCGTTGTTACACCCCAAGGACGGTCCCTCCACAACTATGAAACGGTTCTGGAAGTCCTGTTGGCGCTTCGCGACGCGGTCAAAGCCCACCGATCCCTCTACCAGAACGGAAAGATCTTGCACAGAGATATTAATCCCTCCAACATCATCATTCCCTCCTACGACCCGACAACGGACGGAGATCACGTTGCCAGAGGCGTCCTGATCGATTTTGACATGGCCAAAGAAATTTCACAGCCAGTACAACCTCATCAAGCCGTTGGGACTTACATATTTCAAGCCATTGGAGTGCTACAGGCCTATCTTCCAGATAATCCGCACACCTATCGTCACGATCTCGAGTCGTTCTTGTACACGTTTCTCTTTCTTGCAGTCGCGCCGCGGCCCGTTCCCGAAGGAGAGAATCAGCTGCATCTCCCCGGACCGAGCGCGTTACGGGAGTGGTACAAGGGCAGGTTGGTTGACAAGGCTGATCGCAAAATACAAGATATGGAGTCGGCGGACGAGTTCAGGCGACGGATCGTATCGGAGTTCACACCTGAGTTCCAAAGGCTTGGGTCCCTGGCAGAGAGGCTCAGGGAAATACTATTTCCCGTAGATGAAGACGGCGAGATCTTGACAGGAACGGACATGACTGAACAGGGGACTAACGCTCTATATGATGCCGTCATCGGTGCGTTCGAAGATGCGGCATTGGAACATGCGAGATTGTAGTCTAAGGGCGTCTTGTTGTTTCGAAGTTGAAATCCAAGAAGGCTCGCTCTTTTTGGGTACTGAGCGCTTAGTACGAAGTACATGGCACTGAGCTCGTACTCAATGAGAAGGCGCAAACACATACCATCGATGGGTAGAAAGCAGGAATTGGCGTCCCTGGGATGCGTGTTTTCGTTTAATATGTTTTTAGCGCCACTTCTGGTTTTGGGACGACGGAATAGGCTTTATCACCCACCAGCAGAGTTATCTCGTGTGATTCCACAGAACATGCTATACGAAAGGCTCCAATCTCATTTGCTTATCAACCATACCTGATGGTTTCTACTTCATACTTATTGTGACGCATTTCTCTAGGGTATTGGAGGCCTAAACCAAGGTGAACCTCACTAAGGAATGAGAGATCAGAGTTTCGCACCTGCAAAAACAAGGAGTATACCCAAGCCTTATGGGATAACCTCAAGTGCTCCTATTGGAAGCTCTGACAGGAAAGCCTCCCACAAGAACACCTCCTAAAGACAACCTCCAACAGGATAATCTTTTGTACAATAAGGTCCTCTAGAAGTTCCTTATAAAGTGTGACGGCTTATAGCGGTACGAATCGCATGTTCTCCCCAGTGTCCGTGGTTTCAACAAGCACTCCTTTCTCTTCTGTGCTATCCTCGGCGTCCATGATATCAATTTCATACTCGCCCTGCTCATCCGTGCTGTGGTGGGACCCGAATAAAGCACCGTGCGTATAAGCCTTGTTCCTCACTTCGACCACTTCAGCGTCTCTCTTCTTGACCTTGACTCGCTGCACCTGGTATGCGAACACGAAACCCGGATCCTCGACCCCGTCTGTGCCACTCTCCCATCCCACCTCAGTGCTCCGCTTCCTTCCAAGCCCAAGTCCAGGCCCAAATTCCACGATGCCAGGGATGCCGCCAGCCACACCTGGGTCCAGCGACACGCTGAGGTCGCCTTTGGTCTCGCGCGCATCCTTGCTCTTTGCACGTGCCCCATACGCCACCTTGACGCCCGTGACGACAAGGACGCATTTCGTGCTCCAGGTCTGCAGGCGGTCTAGGTACCGGGAGACGGGCGGTTGCTCAACGAGAGTCTGAAGCTCCTCAGCCGTCGGGTACCAGTCCTGCGTGTCCACGCGAGCAAAATGCAGCGTCAGCGAGCGATCGCGGGCCAGGCTGGCGCTTGCGTCTGGCCCGATGCCCAGCAGCGGGGCAGCGAAGGAGGCGAAGAGGGATGCGGAGCCCGAATAGGAGGTCGATGTCTTGTAGGAGACATTGTATTTCTTGGTATCGTAGACCCTTGGCTCCTTTAGTGCGGCGCAGCTGGGCGACGACGTCGTGGGCTGTAGGATCTCGGTGAGGGGGCTGATGAGCAACGGCGGAAGCGGCCGCTTGACAGAGGATAGGACCGAGCCGAGTGAGAGCGGCCCGCCGGGAGGAATATCCCAGTTTGGGGGGAAGTAGTATGTCTTCGTAGTATTCGCCATATTTGAACTTGCTATCCGCTCTATTCCAGATGTACCTCAAAGATTGCAACATTGTTGTTAGGTGTACGTATGTTGATTGGGACTGACTCGCTTTTTTGCGAGCCCTCCCGGGTTTTCAGCCGCATCTCCAACGTGCATAAGTTTCAGTTACTTGTCGGCTGGCAAGCAATAGGCAACCCACTGCCTGTTGCCATTTCAATATTTCGAAAGCATGCTACCGGGAAAATTGCATCTACTTCAGTAGCCGAGAAGGTCAAATGAAGTGTAGTTCAGAGGTTTCTGAATATGGGCGTGCCCTTCGAGTCCCGCTCTGGTAGTCAAGATTCCCAATACTGCTTAGCTGACATAGAAGACTGTCACTCCCTGCCATGTAGCATGTTCAAACTTGTGTTGTGATCAGATTGATGCACTGCGTTGGAATTGAATTATATCTAGCCATTATGATCTAGCCATGGGAGTTTGCAGCCGATTCAGAACTGAGCATCCTGTCCATATATCAGCATACTTGCCTATAATCGGCGAACAAAGCCTCATCAGCGTCCCTGCCGGGTCAAATTTTCTCTATTACTCCTGTGTGGGACATTTTTGGGCAAATCCACCTCGTGCGGACCGCCCAGAGGAGGCACCTCTAAGGCGCGGAGGGAGAGGGCTCCTCCAACCCGTACCGCCACGCCTTGGGTTGAAACTTGCCCCCGACTCCGTGGTCTCTAACCCGCGCTTGATCACAGCGAGTTCCGACTTTTTCGCGAATAGTATCTCGCCGCTGCTACCAATCCCGAAGATTAGGCGTTCGTGGTCGCCGCTGATCCAGTCGCTTGGCATGAAGAAATGTCGGACGAGATCTTCACCGCGCGGTACCATTTCTTGCGGTGATTGAAGGTCAAGGCTCGCGATCCACTGATCTGTCGTATAGATAATGAGTCTTGCGCCAAAGCATCCTAGAATTCGCGCGATGCGTGAGCTGAGTGCATCTTGAAGCTGGCAGACGGGCTTCGTATCTCCACCGGGAATCTCGAAATCCTTTCCGCTCCAGAGTTGGATTGTGATGGTGGTCTGATTGAGGATGTGCCCATAGAATTCCTGAGAGTTCTGCAAGGTATCTTGCAACGCCTCCTCCCTGGCTGACCGGGTTGCAAATAGTTGTGCCGGAATAAGTGGGCAAAGACCGCGGAAACAGCCATATGATGAAGCCCCAAACGTTCCCAATATGCTTAGATCTTCCCACTTGTGAACATATATGTGATCCCTCGTGACACGCATAAGACAGTCGCGTTTGGTAGGATGTTCTGACCATTGAGACCACTCTCGCTGCAACTGAACAACTGGCTTGCCCCGGTCTTCCCCTGTGAGCGGTACCAGACTGTCCGTCTCATCCTGTGAGACAAGCATCCGTAGGTGCTCTCCTGATGTAATGAGTGACTGTAGCGTTTCGAAATTGCCACCTGGTGCCTTTATATTGGCGATTGGCTCATCAATACACAAGTTCGCTGGCTGTGTTTGGGAATTCCGTAGTACGACCTTTCTGACCGTGATCCGACTAGACCGATCACCTGTGGTCAGGAGTGAGGACGTCTCGGCAATGTGTAATATATGAACGGGACACCTTGACGAGAGCTCAAAGAGGAGCTGCGTATCAGGCTCTCCAGAAATATCGCAGCCATATACCGATCCATCCGATACTGCATAGAATACTGCGTTAGAGCTTTGGCAGCACACCATAGCTGTGATCTCAGGTTTCCTCTGCGTTTTGAAATGGATTTCTTGAAGCTCGGTGGATCCACAGAGAGTCTCACTGTCCCCGTCCTCCAATGTCTCCGCAGGGAGAAGCACTGAAGGTTCCCAGACTCTGCACTGGTCGCCCCGGATCTCGATGATCCGTAAACTATCCCAAGTGAATGTCATGCTTTTTGGCATGAGCTGCGTGTCAAACTGAATTCGTTGAAGAGTCCTCAGAGTCGAGAACTCGAACAGCGTCAAGTTACCGTGCGAGTCAGCCCCTGCTAGAGTTCGGCCATCGGGCGAAGAAGACACCTTGACAATGTTTGAGTCTTCAACGGAAGCAATAGGCTCGCCAGTGATGATATCATAAACGACTAGGTCTCCGTCGATATATGCCACAGCAAGAAGACCTGTCTCGGTGGCTTGGCTAAAAGTGACAGATCCAACTGTGGTGGCACCATCGGCGACTTTTTGAGACCCGAACATCGCGACTGACCCGGTGTCTTTTTGGTAGAGGTCGTATACTCTGTCCTCAAGGTAGTCCCAAAGAACGATATCCTCGCCCCTATATATCACGCACATCAGCCCAGTTGCTGCTCCAATCTCGACCATTGTCGGCGACCTGAATTGCATATTCTCTTCCAGGTCTGCCGACCAGTTGACAGGATACTCGCGCAGGGGCAAATGCTCGAACACATCCCACTCGATAAGCTGATTTTGTTTGGTCACGGCTCTCAGGAAAGTGTCATCCTCTGCGAATTGTAACGCGAGACACATGGATGATGTCTTGAAACTGGAGATCTGTTTGCCCTCGGTTGTAGACCAGATACGGACCATCTTCGCGCCAGATGATGCCAACATTGCGCCGCGCTCCGAAAGGGCAAGCCGCCATACTGGTTCGCCGTGCATGACTGTGGTAATTTCTTGGAAGACGGAATCTCCATATACAACGATTTTGCCATTGGTTGTCATCATGCCAACAGCAAACATTCCAGGGCCAGCCGCAACAACATTTGGCTTGGTACCCTGATCATATGTAATCGTTGTTGGAAGGTTGTCCCAGCTACTTGCCGACAAGCCCTTTACGTTCAGTCCGCGGTACGGATCAGAGAATTGCTGTCTAATAGCTGATTCCAGAGGGCAGAAAGGCGGGATGAGGTGGTGTATCGCCCGTGGTGACGCTCGCAACTGACGGGCAAACTTCGTCACAAGATGCATCAGATCATTGCCCCATTTTGCCAGCATCTGGATCTCTGTATGTTCTCGCGCCAAGCTGAGAGGTGGAGAACGTGCCACCCGGCGGGCTAAGCAGGTGTTGATTATTTGGCCAGCTTGATGCACCGTGTCAAGATCGTCGTGAGCTGCATTGTATTCAATCCAGCGGAGAACACAACTTCCACTGAAGAATTCCGACACGAGTTCGATCATGTCTTCATCGTCCAAACGGGCATGTTTCAAGTGCTCAAAAACATATTTCGACGCGTAAGGCGTGAACGGGCTCTCCTTGAATGAGGGCGACTGGGGCTGTAACGCCCTACGAATTTGTTTTGACTCTGGCCGTGACCCCGATCTTCGACTTCGAGGCGACATGGCACCGAATTTGTCATGTGCAATTCGTATTCCAGAGTCTGATGGGAATCTTCCAGGCCTCGGCCTATATTCTTCTGTCTGCATCAAGAACCTCATGCACACTTTGGTCAGCTGGTGATGTGCCTTAGTACTGGATACTAAGAAACCAGAGTCCGGGGCTCGGGTTGTGAGGAACTCTCTGGCAGTTGCATGGACGAGCTGAACCTTGCTGTGAGTGTCGACATAGACCATGTTCCCGCAGCATTTTGATATGACGCGCTCCACATCTTCAACCTTATCATCAATGTCCCACTCGATGGGCTCTTGTATCTCACACGTTTTCAGAGGTCGGAAAGCATATGTCACCCATATTATCAGGGAATCTGCAATATGCTTGCCGAAATGGGCCTTCTCCATATCCTCAAGGATCTTCGTGTAGAGTGTATCCATGCTGGAAGGGACACTTCCCAAGACTTGGTCGATTTCCTTCTCACTAGTGACCTTACGCAACTCAGAGCAGATCAGTGAGACCCAAAGAAAACAGCCTGCAGATTTCGCGAGGATATGTGACGCCATGGAATCTGGAGTAGGCCATCGATCCGATGCGGGGCAGGGAAGAAATTTGAAGTTGGACTTGAGAAGTAGGCTGATGTCCTTCTGCACATCATCCTCAGATATTTCTTGACTCTCGATGTCCCTCCCCGAATTCGCCTCCACGAGATGCATCTCCACGGGATCTCTTGAGGTGATGAGGATGGCGACGGGCCACGAATCCTGAATCCGCATCAAAATGTCCATGACTTCAAGACTGTTCTGGCACTCGTCGACAGAGTCTATGACCCAGAATTGTGGCCGACTAAGCCGAACTTTTAGAATGTTGGATAGGTAAAGCTTCCTCCACACCGGATTGGCGTGTGAGCGGTCCAATGGACCGATGGCCTCTGTAGTAGAACTATGTGTGATCTTGGAGAGTACGTCCGGATGTATCATCGCCATCTGCCAGGCCATAGACCGAAGGAACTCGTTCACCTTTGATCTTGCTTTATCAGAGGATTTGAAGAAGAAGAAGCAGCAATCGACACCAAGCTCTTGAAGATCATCAACAATGTAGCTGGAGAGTACGCTCTTGCCAGTACCAGGTCGCCCGCGCATCCAAAGCAGCCGTGAGTCCAGTGAAGCTTTCCAGTCCAAGTAGTATTGTTTCCTTGAAAGCCATTCACAGGTACCTGGATGCCTGTGGGATTCTTGCGTAATTAAATCGTCTTCAGGCGCCTCTGTGATTTCTAACATGGAATTAAGAATGACCTTTTCACTTTGTGTCGCGTTCTGCCGCTGCAGCCGTTGACCTTCGCGCTGCGAAGACACAAGAGTAGCCAGGGCATTGCGGACAGTGACATATGCAATATCATTGCGGGACGAGTACATAGCAACGTGACGATGGTCGGCATCAAGCAGCGTCCTTCTCTCGTTGGGCAGGTTCATCACCGCACTGGCTTTTTCCACAATGAGGGTCTTATAGCCTCCCAAGCTCATTGGTCTCGTTTCATAGAATGAAATGAGACGGAGGTCACCAGAAACCCGAGGGAACTCCTCGTTGATGGAACGCAGCATGGGTGACTTGGGCAGCAAATCATCCACGAAAGGCCGGGCACCGACCACCGTGATTAGTCGCGAAAGAGCTCTTGCGATAGAGGCTCCTTGATGAGGCGTGCCTAGGAAGATGATGGAGCACACTCTGTCTATCACAGGTCTGAACTCTGCTTCGCGGTGGCCAAGGATATATGCCATCTTGACGACTAGTCCGCCCATGCTGTGTGCAACAAAGATGATTTTAGACTATATGGATAGAGATGATCAGCTCCTGCTTGGATAGAGAAAACGAGGCTCACAATCCAACGATATTTCCTATATCACATACCTTTCCATCCTCCCTTATAGTGGGCGAGTCCATCACGGCCCCTAGCAGTGACTGTGCGAAGTCTCGGACATTCAGCACAGACTCTCGGTTCAGTCCCGAAGAGTAACCAAAGCTATGAACTCTGACATCGTGGAACGCGTCGTCCAAGGGCAGCCATGCCTTGGGCCAAAATTTTGAGGCAAGTTTTCCCTTGCTCCAGGTGCTCTGTGAGCCGCCATTCAATCCATGAACAAAAATGATATCCGCGACCACAGCCTGGTCGGCAGTTCCGGGATCGTGCAGCGTAGTGAGCCCTAGCGGGCCTTTGCCGCCGCTCGGTACATCTCCAGGCTCCTGTGCCCGGCGTACTAGCGTCCTTGTCAGGAAAGACCGGGCCGTAGCGGAAGAACTGGCACGGCCAAGCTCCCGGTTCGTGTCCATGGGGTGTCCGAGCCGGCTGCGGCACAGCCTGCAGGACGGTGGGTTCAAGTTCCGTTTAAATAAAAATTCTGGACATGTGGTTTCGTTTACATCATGTTGCTCTCAACTGATGATAGTAAATAAGAGGTACAAATGCTTTCACAAGGCACGTCTGACTTCTCGGGTGTGGAGAGAGAACCTTTTCGACTCAGTGGATAACGGTTGAGGGGAAATATGCAGGTCGCCCTGCCGCATCTGATTTCATTCGTGCAGCAAGTGGGCCCAAAGTCAACCCACGCATCATCTTCCTTGGGCCTGACAAATTGGGGTCTGAACTACTCTCGAATCTCGTCTCATAATGCATGGGATCCACTCCCACATAACCTTCAGGCAGTCTGGCGCCATGTCGCTATGATCCTTCCGAGCTTGGTCAATGTGACCAGGCCCATGGCCCTATTTCTGATTGGTTCGAGATATGTCTGTTGGTGGCTGTTGGTACTGCAGAGCCAATTAGCCAACGGCGGCAGCAATAACACTATATGCCCGTCTGGTACTGAAGAAATGGTCACTGTCAGCAATTGCCTCTAGTACCTAAGTATTGCCCTGGCAAGAATGTCCTATCTGCTTCTTCCCATCCCTCCGTATACTTTGTATCTCGATCTTCTCATAACATTTACGGAATCACCCCGCCCAAGGAATGAGTTCATTGTCATGGCTGAAGAGGAAGAGTATATCTGGAAGGGAGAAATCCCAGTTCCGCAAAACCTTATCGAGTACATTGACGAAGCTGTCGTAGACGCGCTTCCGTCAGGGACTCGGTTCCATGGCATCTCGCCAAGTGGAATGTCGTACTGGGCACGTACTGCCAAGATCGACGCAACAGATGCGGACGGAAACAAGACTCCTTTCTTTCTCAAAGTACGTCTCGCCGTGCTTGGACTTGTATTCCGTCATCTAGCTAACTAGAAATGTGACTTCCAATCAAACAGGTCCACAAATTCGACCACGGGAAGAGCATGGTGTCATCAGAGTACATCGCGGCACAAGCCATGCACAGCGCCTACCCTGAGCTCGTGTGTGAGCCAATAGCGTGGGGTACTTATAAATCTGAGGAAGAGGTTTACTTCCTGCTCATGCGTTTCTACGATCTGTCAGGAAACATCCCCGACGTGTCTACCTTTCCGGCTCTCCTCGCTAAGCTGCACACGAGGCCGGAAGCAAAGTCCAAGACACGAGAGTTTGGCTTTCCGATCATCACCTACGGCGGACGCAATCCTTCTGTCTACCCTATGAGCAAATCGTGGGAGGTCACTTTCACTGGCTGTATCGAGGCAGCATTCCTTGCAGAAGAGCAAACGCATGGCCCAGATTCCGAGATGACAAGACTTAGAGACGAACTATTCCTCAAGGTGATCCCACGACTAATCCGGCCCCTGGAGACCGAGGGGCGCCAAATCGAGCCCATTCTCTGTCACGGTGACATGTGGGACGGGAATGTCTCCGTGGACAAGGCAACGGGCCAGCCGAAGATATTTGATCCAACCCCACTCTATGCCCACAGGGAATGTAAGCTTGATGAACAGCACCACACAAAACTTATGCCTACTCAAACTCACCTCTAATTCTTACCAGACGAGTTGGCCCCCTGGTTCATTACGCGCCACAGGATGACGGATGCCTATATCAGTGAGTACACGAAGCATATTGAAATCGCAGAACCTCAAGAGGATTTCCATGATCGAGGCATTCTCTACAGCCTGTAAGTTTTTCTGCCCTCGAAGAATCCTTAATTAGTCACAAATGGGTGGCTTACTGAATTAGACGATTCAACATCCATGCGTCTTCTTTGTACCCTGGAAACCTTCGGATGCGTAAAACGTGAGCAGCATTGCATATTTGAGTTCAATTTCTGATCGCTTGCTGACCGGAGACAGTGCCATGAAAGACATGAGATACCTCGTCGAGAAGTACCCGCAAGGGTACGATGGCTATGCCCGCGAGCGTGGCATTGAGGTCGGTCGAACAAGACTGGAGGTGAAAGCGCGTATCTAGGAAAACTAGACATCACCTCGCAGTTTCGACATTCTCTCAGCGTCAGGCTGGGACTTATTTGTGTTGCACACACCTGGTTTTGTCGTCGCTGGGCTTGGGACAGTGCCTTGTGTCTCAGCTGTGACTGGATGGCCAGGAATAGACAGAATTAGGATATACGAAACCTTTCCTTACAGAAATAAAAGAAGCGGCCTCGCCAATTTCTGATTGTCCCCAGGCCAGTTCGGACTGAGGATAGCTCCGGGGATCCTCACATGCTCAAGTGACGGTTGATGGCCATTTACCGCCATTCTCCACTATGACAACAACCCCTTAAATAGACTGGTTCCGTTTCTATTCCGTATACAGCCGGAGCCATACGCACCTAAATAGATCCATGAGAAGGATCGAACTCGTTTCTGTGATCACAGCGCAAACAAGGCCCGCTTTATTTTCAGGCGGGTATTCGCCAGGCCTGGGATGTAACTGCATGTCCAGATTTAGCAATACCGAAGGACCAACACGCATCTATGAGAGAGGGGGCGACACCCAACAGGGGTCGCAGCAGGGGTCCCGCAAGTGGCATTGGACCAACGGGCCAACAGAGGGCGGCAAACGACTACCCTGGTGACTTGGTCGAGCACACTGATTCCTCTGGCCGACTGTAAAAACGACAAAATTATGTCTCATCGCCAACTGTTACGACTTTCGTTGCATAATATTTCATCTCCAACGAGGTCCCGGTCTTCGCTGCACCTCACGTTGGGCGATTTCTGAAGTCTCCACGATGTCACCAACCACGGGCCAAGCCCCGTCCGAACGAAACAGCAAGGACGCCATAAACTCTTCGCCTGTGATCGAACAAGCCAGCATCTCAAGATATCAACCAGAATCAAAATCTGTCGACAGCGGCAGCAATGATGAAGCGAATGCAGACACCTCTCCGTCACCAAGGCCTCCCGCCTCGGTCCCATATAGCACCTTCACCAAATGGCAAAAGCTCTATCTAACCTACCTCTTGGGCTTCCTAACCCTTGCCTCATCGTTGACGGCCAACATATATCTACCCCTAATTCTGTTGCTAGCCGAGCAGTACCATACCTCTGCTCAGGCAATCAACCTGACCATCACCGTCTATGTCATATTCCAGGGTATCTCAGCGTCCTTCTGGAGCCCACTCTCGGATGTGTTCGGCCGCCGCCCCGTCTTCATCCTCACATTTGGCCTGTACACAGCCGCCAGCCTGGGGCTCGCCCTATCGAAGGGCAGCTACGCAGCACTGATCATCCTGCGCGCGACGCAAAGCGTTGGTGGCTCCGCGGTGCTGAGTCTCGCCTATGGCGTCGTTGCCGACCTCGTCACCTCCGCTGAGAGGGGCAGCATGCTGGGTCCAATGCTGGCAAGTGGGAACCTCGGACCGTGTATTGGGCCGATCATCGGCGGCGGCGTCGTTATGACGGGCCAGCCGGCGTGGTGCTTCTGGGCGCTGGTGATCTTCGGCGGGATCGCGCTCATGCTTATTCTCTGGACGATGCCTGAGACTCGGAGGACCATTGTTGGCAACGGGTCTGTGCCGGCTTTGGGTATATGGCGGACCTGGTGGAGCCTTATGGTTGACTGGCGCAAGAACCGCAAGCCTAATAGCGAGAGAGACTACGAGAAGGGTAGCAAGGTCTCCGTTAGTGCCGATGATAGCTTTGACGACGCAGCTCCGGGAGACAAGAGCAGTGCCAAGGTCGGAGAGGACGTTTCAAATGGTGTGGTGGCCGAAGACCCCAACAAGAACGCCACTGGGAAAGGAAGGCTGATCGTTCCGAACCCATTCATATCACTCCGCCTAGTATTCTACTGGGATACGTTCCTCGGACTGTGGCTCGCCGCAAGCCCATACGCAGTGTGGTATCTCATTCAAGCCTCGATCCCTGTTATCTACGGCAAGGACACTGGCGGGTATGGCTTCAAGGACATATACGTCGGCCTATGCTACCTCACCGGCGGCTCAGGCGTCATCGCGGGGGGCTTCATCTGCGGGAGAATGATGGACAGGAACTACAAGCATGTCGCAAAACGGGCTGGCTTTTCCACCAACAAGAGCGACAACCACAACATCCACGATTTCCCAATCGAAGAGGCCCGCAGCCGTTTCTCGCTCCGCATCCTGGCCTTTTCAGCTTGCGTCCTGGTCGGGTTTGCCTGGGCGGTACAGCTCAAGGTACACCCCGCTGTGCCCCTGATATTGCAGTTCTACCTCGGTGCAAAATGCACGGTATTGCACCAGGTCTATAGTGCTCTTGTCGTGGACATATTCCCAGAAAAGCCCAGCACCATCGCTGCCAGCAATAACATCATCCGCTGTGGTTTGTCCGCTGCCGTCGTTGCTGCTCTGAACCCCTTGGTGAACACTATGGGAAGGGGTTGGTTCTTTACCATGGTGGCTTTCTTGGATGGTGGTTTGTGCATGGTCTTTGTGGTCATACTCAGACGCTGGGGCAAGCATTGGAGAAATAAGAGAAGCAAATAAATGTGAATAGATATGACATGATATGGACTATGAGTCTTTCTTGGAACGTATTCTGTTAAGCTAATGCGGTTGACATGACCAAACGCGGAAGGTGGTCTGAATGCCTGGAGTGTGCCCCAGGCCTAGTCCTTAGTTACCTAAGTACCACAACCCCGACTTTCTCCTCTCGTGTGGGATAACTGGTTCCGTTTCTATTCCGTGGGGGATAACATGATATTAAAACCTCTCATATACCAAACAACACATGACTCAAAAGCTATCAGTATTGGAATCTTGCATACGCATGATGTGCAGGATTCTAAGCACGACAATCGACCATGTAGTATTCAGTGCGCGCGGAAACTGGATACTTGACACCAAGGTTGCCCAGCTCGTTCAATTCCGTTATGTTGGTCCAGCTTGACTTCTTCGGAGTCTGCCTTGAATTGTCTCGACCCGACGAGTTGGCGCTGCCCCTGGTATGTAAGGTGCTCAGGAGAGCGGTCCACCCACGAGGAATCAGCCTCATCAGCGGGCGGAGGGCGAGGAGAGAGCTGGCAAAGATGGATAACCCGTGCTCCACGGCGGACCATATCATGACCTTATACCTCCTGGCGATTTTGTCATCGTCGTCAATGTGGCCCTGGGGATGATAAATGTCGTAAATAGTCTTGAGTTTCATGGCAGCAGCGATAGCAGCACTGCAGCAACGTTCTCTGTTAGAGTTCAGGGTCTTGTAATGAAGATGAAGACGTAAGAAGTCTCGGCTCCAGGCAGTAAACCAACTCACAGAAGCCCAATACTAAACAAACCAACCACACCCCATTTCATTCTCCTACTGATTTGAACGTTCCATAGGATGACTATGGGTAAGATAATATGAAACACGTCATAAATAATGTAAAGAGACTCTTGAGAGTAGCTGATATTACGACAAGTCGTTATGTCAAGACTACCGAGATACAGGCTCTCCGACATGCAAGCCAGTGAAAGTAATAGTGTACTCGAGAGAGTCCAGATACCGCATGTGACGATATCTGAAACAATAATAGCACGGATGAGTGGACGGTTATCAAGGCGGTAGAGAACGAGGGCAACACTAATCTTGACAGTGCCGGAGATCACAAAGCAGACGACACCCATTGCAAACCACCTGGTCTAGTTCTGTTTCTATTCCATATACAGCCATAGCTATACATAGCACCTTTATATAGTTATAAATACTTAAGACCTAGTACTTAAAAAAATATATATTACTAATAATAGTAGTTAGATATAATAAGTCTATAGATATATAGTCTTAGCCTTATAATATATAGATAAAGCTAGGGAGAACTACTTCTAATAATACTATTAACTAAAGTAATAATAAAGTAGTTATATAGTAAAGTAAGAATAGTCTCTTAAGATAGTCTTTATATAAGTAGTCTTATAAAGAAAATTCTAGCTAAAAACTTATTCCTCTACTACTAATATATATATATATATATATATATATATAAAGAAGATCTTTACTAGGTAAGTATAATAACCTTTATCTTAGTATATAGCTAACTTTAAAAGAAGTTAAGATAAAGAAATAATTTAAAATAGCCTACCCTTAAAACTTCTATAATAAACTCTTTAACCTTTTAGAAGAGATACTAAGAGAAGTTTATAAGCTAATAAAGAGAGATTAGAATAAACTTCTACTTCTTTATATTTATATTCTTATTATAAATAATAAAGGCTTTCTAAAGTTAATTATAAAGGAGAATTTTAAAGTATATCTATAAGAGAAGTACTAGGATATATATAAAGAGGTTAAAATATTTATATATAGGCTCTAGGGGGAAGAAATAAGTAACTAAGTAGATAGATAGATAGTTAAAAGGATGAATATAGTGTGGCCGAAGCCACCTATTACAAAATAGTACTAAAGACTATATGTGCATGTTAGGATCGCGGAGGTAAACATAGAGCTCGGGATACAAGGAGCATTACCCACCGTATCGGCTTTCTTTTCATCGTACCATGGCTTCTCATCTGTGGTATCCCTCAAGTTTCCGTAATGAATTGACCGTAACGACAGTCCAATAAAGGCAAGCATTCCCACCTGGAGTTCCTCTTCAATTAGACCCCAACATCAAAATAATCGGAAAGCGGCTCAGATTTGGATTGTGGAAAAAGCTGGTAGAGACTCACGTGAGTGCAGATAAGGGCAATATCATCCCATCCAAATGCTCCTTTCGTGAGCTTAGTGCGCGTGAACACGCGGAGGCCAATCGTGGTCGTATTGACGACGGTGAAGAGCACGAATAATCCGGTCAACTGCTCGTGCCAACCCATCTTAGATACAGTATGAAAGCAAGGAGGAATATTTACCCTAGGGTGTGGCAGAAAGTTAGACTGCATGTAATGGCATGCGAAGGTCAAACCTGCGTCAGCTGCATTTTTCGCTACGATTTATTACATACGGTCTGACTTATATTTGAGTTGCTTAGAGGCTGCTTGAGCATCAATTCTCGTGGCATACTCGAAGCCAATAATACATATCCGCACAATCAGCCAGCTGAGTTCCCTAAGTAGCTTCCTTGCGGCGCCAGCCCCCCCCCTCTCCCAATGACTTTTCTCAGCCCAGGCCGCAGCTTCATACCGACATGTGGTGCTACCAACACGCCACCAATGGCATAGACTTAGATGAAACGCGTGAAGGCGTAGAATCCTGTCGTTGAAAAGGCTATCCCAACCGCGAAACTCTTCAGCACCATGTGTGGCGTTACAGCTATGTGGAAGACAAAAATGTGCCAAGACGCCTAGTTCGGGCTCTGGCTATTGCAACGCGGATGGATTATTCAAGATAACGTATTCGAACACATATGGCTGCTTCATCAGTATGACGAGGTCTCGTCAGCTTACTACTGCATCTTCAAGGTTACTTGAGGTGCTCAGGTAGGCGGAGGGTGTTTGGGGAAGCTCCGGGCAATATGGTACATAAGGTAGGCTGGGAGACACCATGTGAGTCAAGAAGGCTAAATACCTAAATAGCAAGGCTATCATCATTGGATAATAACTATGTGCACCACCGGCTGTTTCGTCAACGGCTAACGTCTAGTGACCACCCAGCCCAGCCGAGGCCACCTTACTGCGTGGTCGTACGGGAGACATGCAAGCCATCGGAATCCCTGAACTACAACAGAAGCCTTGGGAATTCAGATCTCAGAGAATCAAGTGAATATATTATTCCATTCGAAATAACAAGCAGATATTGTTCTTTTGCCTTATCAGGCAAGAGTCACGATGTGCGGAATACAGTGCTGGCTTGTCCATCTGTCCATATACGAGTCTTCTGATTACACCCTCGCCGTGATTGAAGGTGACGCCAGGTGCGAGATAGCTATATTAGAATGGAGATCGTCTATTTCGATATGCGTCAGCAGAAGGAGCATTTTTGCTCTCCCAGGTGCAGACCTGACCGGCATCTCTGGTCTCACACGAACCAGGCATCGCTTCCTCAGTCTCGAAGTTGAAGACAAGGATCATCCCACTCCAGTCTTAATGATGATTGGGTTCTCGATAAGAGTATATTTCTGCCGGGATCTCAAGAATTGAAGACGCGTGGCGTCCGTTGTACGGAGTCAAATATACGTCTCGGTCTTCTGGACCACCACCACCACAGCACAACACGTACGACCTCTTGGTGTCAGGAGAGGCCGCAGTCTTCCACCCAATTGACAGGTGGTGAGTCTGCATCGAAAAATGTGTAAAGGGCTGAAGAGTCTGTCAGCACTAATAGCATGGCCTTGTAATACCTACTGAAGTAGCAACTGAGTTGCAGGCGCGATTAGATGCGCTGACATGCCATCACATCTTTCACACCGAGTGAAATAACGACATAGCACTCGACTGGCGTTTTCATGGTATGCGAGCCCAGGCTGCTGAAGCAAAATCGATGTGTCATTGACAGAATCCCCCTCGATGGGCGTGAAAGCAAGTCCATGATCCTCCCATCTTGCCGAATCTTTGGAGCTGTGTACCCCAACTACAAATAGCATGTGCACTTACTACCTAAGTAGACTTCAGGCGGTATCAACCTGGCACCATAGAGGCCACAATACCAAATGCTACAAAATGGTGCATGACAGCTGAAGCTGAGCATATGACTAGAATACTTGGGGTTATTAATAGCGACAGACGTTTCTCGGGGCAGAAACACGATGTCATCTACTGCAAGCACTACACAGCCTTCTCCCTCGTTTGAAATCATCCATTGCTAAGTAAGTATGGCCACTCCTGCAAGGCTGAGCTCCCGCTAGCCGTCGTATACCTAGGCAAAATACATGTAACGCCAACATAATTGCTCGAATCGGGATCTTGTACAGCGCCCCAGGAGATTCTCAGCCCGGCAAATCTGATTTCAACCCATCTTTTGGAATCTCCGCCGCTGAGTTCCCTGCTGTCGACCAGCGTGTTAGTCTCTATTTCCATCACTTGTTTCTGACTACATGTATTCTCTTCCGGGGGCCACTTTAAACTAGGCCGATACGGGAGGTTTCGCAGAATGCACGCACTCGGCCGGGCAATCAAACTGCGACAAGAATTTTCTTACTAGTTTAGAATTAGCAGATCCGGTAGTCACAAGAGCAACACAGCTCATAAGCACTTTGTCAAGGTATTGGAGAAGATAGGAAGCCTGTCTATGAGGATGCCGAAAAGGCCGCTGCCCACTCTAATCAAAATGTCACGGCCAGTGAGAACTCCCTCCGGCGCAAAACAAGCGGCCAAACTGCCAATTACCTTTGGTGTCCTAATTCCCACTTTAAAACTCACGCTGCCAAGAATATTCAATATCTACGAATCGCCGCTGCAGCAAGCCGCGCGCAGGAAGAAGATGACGCCTATCCAGTCCAACCTATCCCTGCCTCAGGCCCCTCTTCGAAGGAGGATACCAGTAACCCCGGTCGGAAGTATCATATGGAAGTTAGGAACAACCAGGTCATAGCAATTACTTAATACAAGGATCTGTAGAGCCTCAAGACGGAGATCAAGTATATTTGGGAGAGATGCTTCGGAGAAGGCACCAACGTGATTGTTGCGCATCTGCGCTGGAGGAATTAGAGAAGCAAGCCCACGTGAATAGATAATATAGATACCAAATTTTCAAGTAGTCATATCACACATGACTCAAGGTAGCAAGCGCTGGATATGCATGGCAATTGTTCTCTGGGCCTCAGCATATATATCTCGACCTGGGCCACTCAGTCCTCCCTATTCTTCCCAGCACTGCAACTTCTCTATTTGCCCTGTTTCTAAGTGTAATCGTAAGAGGCTTGCAAGTGTGCAATTCGAAGATAGGAAAGTCGGACAGTATTGAGCGTCTAGACTCTGAAAGATATCACAACCTGGGCCTTCTGTCACATTTGGCCCCCAGAGTAATGGATTAGCTACTCTGTATGCAAATACCCGTAGATTTGAAGCTTTACACAATACTGCTTTGTCATTGAAAATAGCTTATGACATAATTGATCCCAACACTTCTCGATGGGGAGCCATCAAGTACTATATGTATTCCTTGTGTGTTTGGTTACGTATACAGTCGCTGTGCCAACGTCTACCGCACCGTCACTTCCAAGGTTCACTTCCGGCTGAGATAAACGTTTTCGTCCCAAGAATCACGTGTAATGATGCCCCGAGTATGCCGTTGTCATTCATACATCTCCCGTCAAGTGGCTTGTGCACAATGTGGGCTCCTAGACAAACGCTTCCAGCCCCCCCCCCCCTCGACACGGTACACTTCCTTGCAACCCATCCCAAATCTACCACGCCACCTGGACAACCACGCCGCCGATTTTCAAGCTGGACACCATCATTGACTCCACCACACACCACTTCCCTCGTATTAATCGGTCGCCCTCGTCCCACCATGGCATCCTCCGATTCAATCTCCCGTGCCAGCTACTGGCAGTACAAAGACGATACCAGCTATGTGCTCAAATGGATTGAGCAAACAGCCAAGGCCTGTGGCTGGAAGAAGTCGCAAGCGAAACAAACCGTGCCAGGTCCATCTACTTTAACCCTGCCGACAACACAGACTACCAACCAAGCAAAGGTCTCTGCCAAGGACACCACTGATGCCAATGTGGCAGCCGGCTCAAAGAGGCTCAAGGGCAAAGACCGAAAGGCTGCGAGGCAGCAGGCCGCAGCAGATCAAGCGACACCGACCAACAAGGGAAAGAGTCACAACAAAGACCAAGAGATTGCTTACAGCGCCCTGGAGATCATGAGCCAAGCAAACCTGATCTCAACTTGTCTTTCGAAATCCCCTTCCAGGGTCACCAGGCCGCCACCTAGCGTGTAGGTATCTCAATTGTGCTCTTTATTCTTATCCATTCTTGCTGGCTGGTACCGTTGGACTACCTAGATTTGCTAATCCAAGAGGCTTTGTAGAATGAAATCTCTATACCGAGCTATCAGGCTACGAAGGAAGTTCTCCGATTGGTTTGAGGCAGCCAGACCACATGATAGCAAGAGCAACTCAGCTCATCGCTACTTCATCGCGGTATTGGAGAAAATCACAGACCTCTTCGCCCAGGCTGTCGGGAAGAAAGCAGTGGGGCCCAGTCAAGCCAGCACTGCAAGTGCTTCCCTTGATTCAGACCGAGAGGTGAAACAGTGAGTGGCAAGGCCACCTTACTTCCCAAGTTTATTCTAACACTGTCAGAAATCCATACGAAGCCCTCCTGGAGCAAGTCATCGAAGAAGACGAGAAGAATGAGGTAGCTGAAACGAGCAAGTCCGCAAAACAAACCACCACAGAAAAAAACACTCAATCAGGCTGGAAGTACCAAATTGAAATCAAAGACAGCCAAGAGATTGCCTTGATGGTGTTCACTCTATTCACAGACCTACACGACATCCGGGAAGAGGTGAAGTCTCTATGGAATCGATGCTTCAAGGATGGGGCCGACAAGGTGGTCGCTACTCTGATGACTGCTCAGGCCCTAGCTTTTGTGCAGGATTTGGAGAGCAAAATCATCGCCACACTTGAGTCTCCCAAGTACCAGCACGGCGTTCCAACCCACCTTGATCACGAAAACCGTGCCTGGTCATTCCCAGGTACATACTGCAGATTGTTAAACGTCTTGCGGGATCCCACAGATTTACAAGCCGTCCTTGCTTTCGAAGATTCAACATATGAGACCGACAAGACCAGTCAGCCACTGAATATGAACGATCTCACTTTCGCCTATTCTGCTCGGAGGCTCAGCAAGCTGACGGTCGGCGTCAATGGCGAGTGGTGTAAGCCCCTCTTACTCGACTTCAAATACAACCCATTTGCTTTGTTGAATGCGGACCACAGTCTCAGAATCGTGGAGCGCGATACGAACCTGTGCCGCCTGGTGGCCGAGATGATATACCTAAGATACGCCTCGCCGCCGCAAGTACTATACCAGCAGCGCACAGAACAGGACAGACGTATTGAATCAATAAGACAGGATCCGATCCTGAGCTTCTTGCATCCTGTTTGGACTCAAGAGGAGGTCAACCTCACAGGCGTTTTCGCAGCTGAAATAATGCTGGACATCTATTACCTCACTGAGGACTTTCCCACCGCCAGGCCAAGCTATCCGGCGACTTACAAGAAGTATATGAAATTGCTGTGTCTCGAACCAGACACAAGCTCGGCGATTCAACCCATGGTGAAGCTGACAAACGGAGCCTCCTTTCGTATGCGCATGAACGAGCCCGAATGGAACAACAAGGTCAAGGAGGTCATGGATAAGGCTCTTTGCATGCTACCAGTGCCCAACGCTCGGGCCAATGACCTTTCGTCTGAGCAGCCGCAGCAGAGAGACCCCGAGTACAACGGAGACGCCTGGAAGATTTACCAAGATCTCACCGAACCGCGGCTGCCGATCAAATACAAGGCAGAAGACTACGATTCCCACGGTCTTTTTGACATGATCTGGCTGAACAGGGACATTCATTACTTCTTCAATCACTACGCAATATTTGTTACACACCGAGAGGCTTTCATGCAGACGCTAATCGAATCAATTGGAATCGAGGTTCTCAATCATATCGACCGGTACGATCTTGGCGTCGTGGCTCACATCTACAACGCGTCCCGACAGATAGGACTTGGTAATCTCCAGTGGCCAGCTATGGACCACCTCATCAAAATGCACACAGTCGCCTTGTTCGCTGGCGATGTCCCCACAACACCAGCAGATATGCTCAAGCGTTTCAAGCATCGTTACTGGGGACCAGCCCGGGCCATGTCACAAAAGGCCAAGACGAAGCTGATGAACAGGCCCGCAACACAGATGAAGCCGTCGGCCATGACCCAGGCCTTCAATTTGCACTGGGACACTTGTGGACGCATTCCATTCTGGCACACGTTGAAGGAAAACGTTCTCGCCGCGGCAACAGAGGCAAAAGCCGCAAGGAAGAGGGCCACCACTAAGGATACACCGCTCACAAAGCAGCGCTTCGTCGAGGACATGCCAGCGATGGAGGAATACCTGACAGAGCAGCTCCGAGACGTGCGCGTCGACTACAATCAGATCGAACAAGTGAGCGCGGTCTTCTACCAGCGGCTCCACGAGCACGCCAGGTACGTCTTCGAGGAGGTACTCCACAGAACTGTTCCAAACATGGAAGTGGATCGATGGAGCGGTATCGACTTCGCGGCAGAGGCTCTCAAGCAGGAGGCAGAATTCCACGAGCTCAGGGCCAAGGCTTGCGGTGACCCCTCCAAACTGCCCATCCAGGACTGCGACTATCTGCAGGACAGCATGAACTGCCTTGCGAATACCCTCTATGCCTTTGGCATTGGTCGGGTGCGGGGTGGTGCGGGGGCTGATGAAGAGATCATGAGCAACGCGCCTGTTTTTGTTAAACGCTTCAGAATACCAGGCTTGGGGGACCTGGAGACCTGAACTGGCTGACCCTCTCCGTTGCGACTCACTGGCGACGACTGAGGACAATGAACAAAGTATTCGAGCGGAAAAGCTACCACAATCAGCCACACTCTAAACTGCGGGGGGTTGTTTCTCTGCTCTAGTTAGTATCAGAGACTCTAGATAGAGATCTCAAATTCTGGAATGGGACAGAGAGAGAAAATTGTGAGACAACCACTGTTAGTAATGAATCTCGGGTCTGCAGGAGCCCTTGAAGTCGTTGAGACAGCGATGTTGGCTGCCCGAGTGATGGGCTGCCGATGTAGATAGGGCCTGATCAAATTGTAGTACCATCTCATGACATTACAGAAACGTGCAGAAGTATATATCGGGTGACTGGTCTTCAGTTCTCGCCACAATAGCCTTGCATATAGATTTTGGGGCGGTCTGGCCTAGTTGTTGCCGCCATTTGACGCTCAAAACGTGTATATCGACTGGGCAGCTGCCTATCAACGAATGAAAAGAGCACGACGCAATTACTGTCGTCTATATCTGTGACTTTCTTCTGGAATCCAGGAAGCAAGCGCGCGATGACTAAAACGTCCAGGTGAGAGGATAATCGGTTTTCCTCTGTAGCTGAACACTGACACGTGAACACCTGAGACAACGCCCGGCTTGATAACCGCTATATGAGCAAGAGGTGTCATCATGTGTTGACGTGTAAGCGGGTGTAACTGCTACGGTTTTTACATGCGGCCTTATTCTGCCCTAAGGGATGTCTGTGACTTTGTTGAATGTTTGTTTCCTGTCACAGTCCGTCGTAACCTCTCTAGCTCCGTTTGGTGAGCGCCCAGAACTACAACCACAACCAACGACCTGAGCTCGAGGTCACTGTCGGCTTCGCCATCGTGACACGTCGTTCCCGCCGACCACTCACCATGAGAGTGCCCTGAATTGAGTTGTCCTACCCTACCCTGGCCTCGCCCCTGCCTCACTCGAAAGCCGCCTAGCGGCTTTTCCAAAGACGGGATGAAGATCAACCTTGCGGCCGCTAGCTGGCCTAGACCTCTCCCTAGCGGGTTACACTGCAGGAGCTGTCTCAGCCGGTCCCTCTGAACGAAGCCCCCAATGGCACTGTCGTCAGGGTATGACATCATGAAGCAAATAGCTCTCGTGCTCTCTCGTGAGAGCAAACAACCTCGCCCTTGACCGCAGCCGTATAAATCATCCAACCACCCCCAGCACCCACCAACTGAGCTTGCATCGTCACACTCACTCTCTTGCCTCAACTTACGAAAACACCAACTTTTGCACGAATTCATCAAAAACAAAAGCCAAAATGTCTGACAACGCCGACCAGAAGCACGATGACAAGCCCGTGCCCTACGAGGAGGGGAAGGAGAACTCCCACCTGGACAACGACTCCAGTGAGTAGCAAACACCCAACACCCCCGCCCCCGTAACCTCATCACTCTACATCACATACTGGAGTAATGAGTCGATCACCCGCACCGAGTGCAAGTACGAGTCAAGCTGACCACATGCAACCCCCACCCGCAGAGGACGAGCGCAGCATAGCCAACCGCCTCGCGGCCGCCAAGGACCAGAACGACCCGGAGGACGGCAGCGGCAAGAAGAAGACGGAGGAGCAGATCGCCGGCGAGCACGACCCGACCCTGCCTGCCAAGATGCACGGCAACGAGCCCTCGCGCGGCGCCAAGATCGACAAGTCCATCGAGGATGAGGAGGCCGAGATCCTGCGGCGCATGGATGAGAGCAAGGCGGCTAAGAAGAAGAACTGAGCAGACGGCTCCGCGGGATGATGGCAGTTGGGGTCACGCTTCATGGCGGTTACAGATGATGCGGTTCAACATGATGTGGAGGGACTTGTTAGCCTACCTCTTGAGGTCCACAGGTTCTAGACTAGCATGGCCGGATACACAGGAAGGCCATCACGAGACACAAGGTTTGCCGAATGGCAGCATAATTCAATGACTTTACAATAATTTGGCCCATTTTTATACTTGCTTCCCTGTCATTCACTCGTTGAATCGACTGAAGCAAGAACCGGTAAGAAAGAGGAGATGGCTCGGAATTCAGCGGCTTGGAGATTTGCACCTGAACTTTCCAAGGATTGTTGAAATGAGCCAGCCCAAACTCACAGGTTCCTGGACACATGCTTTGGGGAGAGTGGTCTCGATGCCCAGTAGTCCTGAACTGCAGCCTTTGGCTGGGCAACGTCGTGAAACCGTGGCTCGCATTGGAAATCCGTTGCAGACAAAATTGGGATCACAATAAATCTAAATCGGCGTGCATTGTCAACTGAACAAGAAAAGCACGGTTGAAAGATATCCGACAATCACATTACAACTTACCTACCGCAAGGCGTGCACTTATAGAAGAACCGCGTCTTTGATCATTCTGAGCAATTCTCACTGTTTTATCATGTGGGCTTTACAGGCTGCCCTACCCTTTGGCTTTTGGTAACCCGACATTGTGTCAAGAATGGAATGCCGGCTAATAGTATATCCCGAGCACGAGCAGCGTAAGAATCAGCGAGAAACCAACACGCGTCGATATCGAAGCATTAATATATCGCGCACAATATGAAATTGCAGTTCCGGGTTCGATTCTGCAAACTCAGCTGACATACCAAATATCACTCATAGGTGACTGACTCCGTCCTCAGACTAAGCTTTGAAAGGCTGATCATTTTGTCCAGGCTGTCTAAGTCGAGGGGATCTCGATCTTCAGTACCGAGTCATTGGTTCGTGGCTGACCCTAAGGCACCCATTAACGAACTATCCTTCAAATGTAAGACGAACTGCTTGCTTGGTGTGCATGAGTCAAATCCACCGGGCCGGCCGATTGAATTGTGTCTGAAGAACAGCCGTTGGGGTAACTGGACAGAGAGATCTACATTCTTGGCAGCCTATTCAGCCTTGTGACGTTGCCAGCTTCGCTCATTCGATGGGGCCCATATTTCTTGCATGGTATATGCCCGATGGGATATCTATTATAAGTCACAACTGATCACAACCATTGGAGTATTGGATGCCTGCCTTCAACTGATGTACTGCTGGAGGAGTGTTCGCCGATTCAATACTTGATTGTTGCTGACCTGAGTGTGATTCCGTTCGGAAAGAATTCGGAGAAAATGTTTTAGAGCATCAATGAGGCCGCATTCTGCCCGCTAGCCCCCATTTTGTGTGTGTAGGTAGGCCATATGATCAGTCAGTTCGATGGTCTTGTCTCGAAACATGAGGGATCGACAGGCAAACACTTGACATCCTCAAAACCCAATGCTTCACGGATAATACCAGGGGTGAATGACTCTATTTTCGTCCGAACTCCCTTTCCTCCTGCAGATGACCCACATAGCCGGAATGGGGGAATAGTTGCAAGAGTTGGAAATGGGCCAGGAGGCGGAACAACATCAAAATATAAAATAGCTGACAAGTCCAACACTTAGCATCAGTCGATTCATCATCAACAACAATCTAATACACTGAAAGAACACACTCCTTTACAATCTAGAAGACTAGACTTAAGTCGATCCATAAACACACTCTTTCATCTCACTACGATCTTTCTCGTTACACACTTCAAAGAACAACACATAAAATCCAAAACACCAAAACAACAACCATGAAGTTCTCCGCAGTCTCCGCCATCCTCTTCGCCGCCGGCGCCCAGGCATGTGCCCTCTACTCGGCCTGCATCTGCACCAACGCCGACGGGACCCCGGACAACCACGCCACCCAGATCGCGTGCCACGCCCAGAACGAGCCACACAAGCAGCTTATCGGCACGGGCGGGCTCGTGGAGTGCCACTTCACCGGTGACGCCAACACGGGCTTCCTGGGCCTCGAGGAGAACGGCCTTGACAACTGCAACTTCCGCGAGGCATGCACGGCGGCGGGCGCTACCGGGGACGATTCGAGCTGCACTGCCAAGCTGCACTGAGCAGCAACACGACTTGCTTTGCGAGTCACACATTTCGGCTGGACACTGCACGGCAGGTGGTCTGGAACAGATTAAATATGGAGTTTTAGATTTAGACGGTTCGCTTTGTTTTGGGAGGCGTAGGACGGTGATAAAGGGACGGGAAAAGTTTTAGACGGACGCAAGTTATACCCAAAATAGACAATATTTCTTTACATTCCTCACTCTCCATCTCACAGATGAGCTTTGCAGTTCTAGCCCGTCGCGGTTCTGCCGGCAGAGTATCAAATTCTCAGCCTTAGCACAGAATCAATAAATCATTGCTTTCAATGCCCAAAATTCCAAGTCCCTCCACCGTTCCATAGGCCTGCAACATACCGCAGTACAAAACTTTATCAAAAGCCCAATCCTCTCGCAAAAGTCTCCGCGCCCGTCCCTATCGGCTGTATCAGCGTGTAACTAGCCGAGCTGTTGAACTGCTGCACGCCGTTGACCAGGTAGAGTGGTGTAAGCTGCCCATCATCACTGAAGAAAAGCTTGGGCCGCTCTCTACGGTAGTAGTCCGTCCTCCCTCCGTCCGTGAACTCAACGGTCGTGTTGTACACCGCCTGCAGCTTGAACGTCCAGTTTCCCGTGAGGCTCCGAGAAAACAGGTGTCCGCCGACTCGAGGATACTTCTGGCCCCTCTCGGCGATGTCGATCATCCAATGACACAGAATGTGCCAATTCCCTCGCTTGTCTCGCCACAGGAAAGGGTCTTCGCTCCAGTGGTCGCTGTAGTCGGACGTGTTCCAGGGCATCGTCTTGATGAGGCTATACGGGCCGGAGAAGGTATCAGCCGCGTAGATCTTGTTGTCCTCGGCGCCGAGTATCATCTCCGGTGTAGGATCTTCTGGGGTCCACAGCGGCCAGGGTGTCGGGTTAGTGCCGTTGATCAGCACCTGCGGTGCGGACCAAGGCCCACGGACATCTGGGGCGCTCGAGACTGATATGTTGTTGGCCCACTTGTACGATCGACAAGTCGTGGGAGTTTCTGTCTCTATTCCGATCGTGTATAGAAGGTATTGATTGTCTGCAGGACTCCAGATCGTCGTGGGATTGTGGCGGAAGGGGCCCTGCAGTTCTTGGGCGTAGTGGTAAGGGCCAAGTGGCCCCGTTCTAGACTCTGCCCTGATGACAGTGCTGAATGGTCGCCAGCCAGATAGTCCACACCCACGCGCAAATTGGGAGATGATTAGGTGGAATAGTTGCTTTTCCTGCCGGTCCTGGATTATCTGGCCACCCCATGAGGAGTTCCCTCCCTTGGTGCTGTAGTAATCGGGAAGTGTGATGTTGGTATAATTATAGCCGGACCACCTCGTCGCCGGCATCAGATCAAGTTGCCCGCAGTCTTCTGATTTCCAACCCGGATCGCATATGCATGACCCAGTTGTTAGGGAGCAGACACCGTTAAGGCTGCAGTCTTCGTCCCTGGCGCAAGATGCATTAGAGCTTCGAACAAGGGTCAGACAGGCGATGCTAAATACTGCAAATGCCCTGCTAAACATCTTTATGGAGTCCTGAATGAGACCAACAGCAACAAATTCTTTGATTGCCCAAGTGCTCATGGAAATGCAAGTCCACGGGAAACAATCTTTAAATCCTACCTCATTCGGTGTCCGGGACAAAGATGCTTTTAGGCCCGGGCATCCCCGCTCCGTGTGCCACGCCGCCGAGCGACTCACGGCTTGTCTCTCACTGATCCGGGCAGCCAATGCAACAGGACGGAATAATTCTCCAAGGTGTTCACTTACATCATTGGCTCTGTAGCGACTATACAGAACCGTCAGAATGAATTGAAAAGCAGTCAATTTTCCGTGTTGAATCTGTCTTCCTTTCGAATAGGTAGTTCACAGATTTACAGGAACAAGTCTTTGCGAACCTTGGAATGTGACGTCGCTGGGCTATTGGAACAATCCACGATTGGTCGCAACAGTCAGCACACTATTTATCATTGCCAAGCTGCTGAACCCCCTGGTTTTGAGGTATGCATACGCACCTGGGGCCAAACGATCAGCAAGTGGTTGCATGGTTCCCGAAACAACGTCGTTGTTTACTAATATTAGTTCCCATGCTCAGGGCGCCTACGGTGACAGGCATGCATCGTTTCTTACATACCAAGTGGGTTAAGCGGCCGAGGACACTGGAGCTCGGCTATGATCCTGTTGCCCGTAGCAGACAAGCCTCCTGAAGCCCCTGCCGGAATCCACCTCTGCCCCATAAGTGAGATTTTAGGGCCAAGTTCAAAATGAGCCTCCAAGGTCGAAGAACACAGTTTTTGCTCATCACTCTCCCTCAGATTCTTATGTACTAGAACTCACTGGGCTGTTCTGCTCTAGAACCAAGAAGTTTTATTTCAAATATACGATATCCACTGCGGTCGTGATGTCTCTGACTATTCCGTCAGAATGGACACAAAGTTCTGGGTGCTTGGCTTCTGGGGACCTCTGGGGATGGGCTATCTCAGAAGGGAAATACGCCGATATGTTTGGCGGGCCGACCGTCACCAGCAGTTGCTACCCTCCAAGTTACCAACCGACTGCAGGCGTTATGTACGCCACTGATGCGTGTCCGGATGGGTTCACCCGGGCATGCGCTACTTCCACGAGTGACAGCTCATTCACCGTGTGCTGCCCAACGTGAGTATCGGTGATAGAGACCACCGACATCATCGACACCTGACAAACTCCACATAAATAAGACCGCAGGCATTGTATTCGGGACTAATTTCAATATCCATTTAGAGCCTATCCCTTCAGCTGCGGCAACCCATCAACACTGGACGTCGCCATACTATATTGTCGGTCGAGGCGCCCAGCTGAGACTACCAACGAATGGGTGACCTCGTCCTTCACAAAGTTTGCACCGGGGCTGGAAAGCGTCGAGACATATACTGCGACTATCAAGGTACGAGACTCGGACACGGCGTCGCCTCTAGTGGTCACGACCTCTGGGCCGATCATCGCTTCAGACATCCGCCGGCCTGGACAAGAGCTCTTGGCAATGCATGTCTTGATCACCGGTTCCTCTACGGTAAGTTTGGTCGGTTGAAACCTGCTCTCCATCCATCCGTACAGGAGAGCTCAGGAGCTTGTGTGTCTAAATTTGTTCGATAGGGGTCTAGTAGCACCACAGAGGAGGCATCTACGGCCAACACCGGAAGCATAACGTCTTCTACCAGCACGGACCAAGATTCCAGCATCTCGTCGCCCAGTGCCTCATCATCAACGCCAGCCTCTTCCAGCGGCGGCCTCTCAACGGGTGCCGCAGCAGGTATCGGTGCCGGGGTCGGGGTGGCTGCGCTTCTGCTCATCGTCGGCGGGTGGCTATTATATCGACGTGGGGTCGCGAGGGGCCGTCAGTCAGGCGCAAGGTCGGAGCAGGCGAAGTCCGCAGAGTATGAGAGGATAGCACCGTCCCAACAGCCGCATAACGTTTACCCTTACGGAGCGTATCAAACACATGAGTTGGAACCGTCACCGTCTAGGCCGACGGAATTGGAGCCGACCCCTCCCAGACCGATAGAGTTAGAACCGACTGCTCCTAGACCGAGCGAGCTTGAATGAAATGGAAGTCGTCGTGGTAACGGGTAGTTGGGCGCAACTCTAGAGTGAACGCAAGCAAAGGTCTAAGGTCAGCAGGTATACACGATTCTATGCCGGGGCCTGGTTGAATATTAAGATATCCAAGATTCTCACCTAAAAAAACAGAGAATACACCCATACGAGACCAACAACCTAGCGAAGTTGATACAACTATTAAGAGCTAGAGAAGACATAGGATAATTTAAATTAAGTTAATACTAAAACATTTATCCTATAAGACATTCTCCTATAAGAAGTTATTCTATAGGAGGCTATTCTTCAGGTCATTATCCTAGAAATGGTTGTTAAAAAAGAGGTTGTCCTATAGGAGGGTGTCCTATAAGAGAGAGTCCTATGGGAGGTTATCCCATGGGGCTCAGGTGTACCCTCCGTTTTTGCGGGTGCGAATCTCCGATCTCGATATCAATACAAGATATTCACGTGAGAGTTATTTGAAAATAGTAGCTTAAGCGATTTCGGATTGAATAAATGGCATGTGGCTGACTGACGGATAAGAATTGCCAATTTGAGTAAATGATATCAACGACTTGGAAAGTCATAACCCATTCGATGCTACTGCCAAACTTCGCTACATCAGAACCCCGCTGGATTAGCATGCCCTGCGCACCACGCATGCTCAACTTTGATGATGAAAATGAGTCATTCCTAGCAGATCTTGATATCCTTGCACTCTTCCTCTACAAAAGCTTCCCCGTCCATAATACCGTGGATGTACGCTTCACCGACAAATGAGAAACATCCCTCATCATCTCCCAGTGGTCGTATCACTAACGGAACACGACCGCCCCGAGCCAAGATTATCCTGTCCCCTACCTTTGTATCCTCTGGAAGAAGACACAGCCACCCGTTGACGGCCCATCCAAGACGTCGGCCTCTGGCGCATGCAATGTATGGCCAAAAAGGACTGTATCCTTTCCAGAACGATTTCAGATACAAAACTAATGCTAACACGGGCCTTTTCTCGACGGCTTCTGGGTGCCTCTTGAAAAGTGACCGAATAGGCTGCAATTTTCGCGACCATTGGTCAAAGAGTGTTTTAGTCTGCTGAATATTTCCGTCCTGGTACGTCCCCGCACAAACTGTATGCCAATACAATTCTGAAAGATTCAAGGTCTGCTTGGATGGTGTGTTTTCCTTGCTTGATGTAGGTGCGGGGGCGCGAGCAAAGTCTTCCCATGCGAAGAATGTCCGGAATGTATTTGCGAAATCTTCAAGACTAATCCCGCCTTTGAAGCCGTGGTGAAAAACTGTGTGGTCAGCTCTAGAGTCTTGGAGAGTCTCATGTATGCGTTTTAAACTCCGCCACAACCCAGGGGGACTCTCCTGTGGTTGTGGGCAGACCTCTTTGGCATCGGCTTCCTCTTGAATCAGTGTGTTGCTGCTTGCGTTCGGGTCGCCACCAGCCTGAATTATGGATGACACCGGAGTCTCTTCCAGTAAGTCCCGCTGAACGAGCTGGGAGTCAAACGCTCTCAAATGCACAGGTATGGTGGTCGCACTGACTCTCATGTAGCGAAGTTGACTGGAAGGCGCTGGACCGACGTTAGCTCGCAGCCATTGAGAACGATGGTCTTTCCGTCTTTGAGAAACCGGAAGCTCCCTCTCGTTCCTTTACTGGCATTTGTGGGGCGATCCTGGTCCAGGGAGTCCTTCGTAAGCGGCGAACTGATGTAGTCGGTAACACTCCAGTCTGTGACCCATGAAGGCAGTCCCGGGCGGGTGGTTCTAGGAGCCACCCCTAGCACATCCAGATTGTCGAGCTTCTCCATGAGTTCCTGCGTGACTTGACGGAAGACTTCAACAACTGATAGACCGTAGTCAGGATTGATCCAGAGCTTCTGAGGATGGTCTGCGCTCGCCGCGCGAAAGTTGGCGTCGTGGAGGAGCCCAAGTAGGGCGTACACCTTGTCTCTCGGATCCTTCGACTCCCTATGTCGGCAGTGGATGAGCAGATTGAGAAGTTCGTGGGCTGGCGAGGTGGGCTGGGTCTTTCGAAGACGCTGTCGATTCTCGAGTGCGCGCAAGGATAGGTACGGGACAATAACCTCGTCTCTTACGAAACCAAGGTGGATCGGTCTCCATATTTGCATGTTGAAACCGTGGTCTATGGCCGCACAGAGGTCCTTCCACCCGATGCTTCTCCGACCTACCACCATTACAGCATTGTTGGAGAGTAGCGACTCTTGTACCGTCCAGGCTCGAGACCACCATTCACACTCCCCGATGTAGACTATAAGCATCATTGTTTTATCTTCTGCTAGATACTTCTTCCGCAAGTTGCTCTGGACAGGGTTGATGGGTACACGATTGATGAAGCTGGGCACCGTTATAGCATCGTTGGCTTGGCGCATCTTTCCCTCCTCGGCAAGCTCTTTTAGCATGGCAAATGCTCTTTCGGTCGTCTTCTTCGTCTCCGGCCCCAGGTAGCAAACAGTGCATGATGCGTTGCGATAGATATCGCACATCAGGCGTACCTGGATATTCTTTTCCTCGATTTTGGACTGGTTAATACAGAGGGCATCAATCCATAGAGTGCGAGGCTCTTCAGAGGACCGCAAGTCTGCAAGAGCACGATGTAGATTTGGTCGGACCTGAAGACCGGCATCATCGATTTGGATTCGTAAACCCCCCTCTGTTGCTCCCCAGACATACCTACCAGGGGGAGGGGGGTTTTCTAACTTAATAGCAATATACTCTTATTATACTATTAATATACTTTTAAAATACTTATACTAGGTTAAAAGTATACTAATATATTTTTTTTATATATCTAGTATATACTCTACTTATTTCTAATATAATATTACTCCTAATGTACTATAATATACTATTAAGCCCTAATATATAAGTAAAAAAAGAGGGTTTAACCCCTACTAAGGTTAAGTTTTTTTTTTTTTCTTTATCCCTAACCTAACTACCTTTTAGCTATTCTTTAGCTTAACTACTACTAACCTATTAAAAGCTATAAATATATAAAAATATAGAAATCTTATTAGCTAGCTAACTTATAAAGATTAAAACTAGTAGATTTAGAGGTCTATAATACCCTAACCCTAATATAGTCTTAATTCTAATATAGTTATAATCTTAATATACTTATAGCCTTTTAAAATCTTATCTCTCTAATAGTATTTTATTAGTCTTTTACTAGTATTTTACTATAATATCTAAATTTTAATTATGTAGTAGTATTATTATACTGTCTAAATAGATTATACTACCTAAACAAAAGACCCCCCTCCCCCCAGTAGGTAGAGTAATGTTGCAACTAATTAGATCACAACGCTTCCCGGGTTGAAGTTCCAGAAGCCTAATTGATGTTGGGCCTGGGAGGCCATTGTAATGGTAATCTGGAAAGGATGATGCACACGCGGGTGTAGACTCATCATCGTTACCCTCGTCGTCTGATTCGGGCTCATTGTGAAATTTCTTAGTTATGGAACGCTTGATCATCAGCCTCATTATTTCGAGGCTCTCTCGCGGACTGCCAGCCATATCAAGTAAAGGTGAGAGAGGTATCAGGAGTGGTTGTCCAGGCTGCCAAGATGGAATTTTATCAAAAACACCTGGGCAGCTGGATGCGCCGGTGTCATCAATGTGGAAATTGTTAATGTAAGCACTAACTACTTTGGCGAGCGGGCATACATGGTTCGAGTTGAGCCCAATTGGCTCCATTCAGGTCCAGGGGTGCACGCGCGTGAGATCTGGCATATCTCAGGCAGTTGCCCCCTGAATGTCGCAGCTATCTCTATGTATCATTCTCGCCACAAGCCTAGGCACGTTCTGCTGGAAACGACCTCGGGAATGCAGTACATAGAGCAGGCAAGCTTTTTCTTCTACGCATTAAAAGAGGAATTGATTGCTAGAAGCCCAAGTTTTGGAGTGTTCAGGAATTCAACAGTGGACAGCAAATGTTCTCGATTTCTACCGAGTATCAACATGGGGCAATGCTACCCGCCCTGGCTTAGTGCTCTATTGGTTGCTCATTATTGGCTAGCAGGCAACGAAAAGACATGACTCACTACCTGAACCACTGGCACAGTAGAATAAACTGTTAACATGCACTACATCTTTCTACGACCCACGTTGTCTTTCATTATTAGCAATTCATTCACTCCCTCCTCAGATATCAACATGTCGTGTCCGCCGCCACTTCTTGAGCTACCTTTGCATCTGGTGTCTGTGGTATTGGCCCACGTGGATTCCATGTATTCGCTGGGGTCAGCCATATTAAGTCACCCTGTGTTCTATCAATCGTTTCGTGATGACAAGATACACATTGTACGAAGCATACTAAGACACCAAATTCCCCCTGATCTTATTGGATACGCAGATGTGGCTTTCAAAGCCAAATTCGTGGACAACGACCATCGCAGGCAAGTCCGCGATCTATTATGGCCAGCTTTGAGACCGGCTTGTAACACAGACGACGACAAGCTCTCGCATGATTGTTGTCTCGATTGGGTCTTCGAGGAAGACGTAGGCGTAACCTTTAGGTCTTTGGACACATTATCCATCGCAAGCGCCATCAGTAATACCCACTGGCTTGTGGAACACTTCTGCAGGTCTTTTGTCCGCGAACGACGACCCCTCATGCGAGAGCTCATGGGTGGACCATTTGAGGCTGAGGATGTCTGCCCATCGCAGGCGGAATTATTCCGAATAAGACGCGCGATATATCGGTACCAAATCTACTGCAACCTGTTGTTCCGAAACATGATCGACTTTTGTCCGGGAAGATGGCGTAGGCAAATGCGAAACTCTTATCTCCAGGACCTTTTCTTCCATACCTTTCCTCCATGGGTTAACGAGCAGCTCGGCTGCATACATGACTACCTGGAAGAAGTCCTGGGCAGGTCCTTTGACGAAGTTGCTGCTCATGACGTCGAGTGGGGCGCAGCTTCTGTGGACTGGTTGGCCCGGGGGAAGCGAAACGAGCACAAGCAGGCATTCGTGAGCGTCCCGTACCTTGTGATCGCACGCGAAGGCCTCCATCCGAATAAAGACTAAACCGCAACTTTAGCTTACATATGGGTTGAAATTCATCTTTCAGCTCAGCACCAGTCGGGACTACCAGCATCGCCTTCGACTTCTACAGTCGAGAGGTCTGCCGCGCACCCCAGTAGCACTGGCTGCCCATCTTGAACGAGCTGTGCCACAGTATCTGAACCGCGAGATATTCCGACCAGGACATCCCAATCTTGGTGAGGCGATCTCTTTGGGCCTAAGGCCACAGCACATGATAGATTTGAAAAAGACATGCCCAGGGGCAGATAATGCTGTGGACGCCATGGATTTGGCGCCGTTTCTAATCTGGTTAGAAGCACACAAGGATTTACCTTCGCACGAGATTTGTTACTGGCCAGAGAGTCAGCACCTCCGAAAGTGCGGCTATGTTATGTGGGACATTGCTGTGCCTTGGGCAATCAATCCCGGATTCGATCCGGTATTGCAGAAGAGGATCAGAGCTGCAAGACAGCGCGGACTTATTGAGGATATTGAACGACAGCGGGGACGAGATCAGATGAGATGGTCCTGGAAACAGAGGGCATCTATACAACAACAAGGAGGGAAAGGATGCTGGGAGTCGGAGCTGAGTACAGAGACTCTCAGACAGCTGAACGTCTGAGAATACAGAATTTCAGACGCGACAGAAGACGACCATGTATCTTTAGTCGTTGCCGCTACATATATGGCCGCGATGACGTCTCTGGAATACGAGAAAATTCATATGGCCGGCTCAAATCAACAGGCAGGTCATGCGAGAATACTTCAATCACCTGGAATACACGGACAAATGAAGGAAGCGGGCTGCCGTGAAGGATCCTGAAAAACTTGGGATTCCAACTTGAAATGAGAAGCAAACTTTACTTGTGGTGGATTGTCAGTGTCTCGGCGTACTTAATCACTCATGCCTTGCCTTGGGAAAGACAGGATGAAGATCTCCCGCACCAGGTGTGTCAGTGGCACGGCCCGCAGCTGCCAATCACCGGGAGTATAAATCAATCAAGCACCAGTTTCCAAGGACCAAGAAGTCTTGATGAGATAAGACAGCAAAAGGACCTGTCACGGGTGCTTGGGTACCAGCCCCCGAATCGGGTGGGAGGCTCGGCTGCCATGCAACGATGCACCTCATGGTTCCTGAATTCCGCTGATCATATGCTGATCTGATCGACGGCAAGGCTTGTCAGGGACAAGGTACTCCCTTGCAGGGCTGCTTCAATCCTAACCCTCGAGACGTCACCTCAGACAGGACGACAGCTTTAGAAACGCGGCACCGTCAAGGCAGGCATGCTCGGGCTCATCTGATCCCTGTTGCAGGACGAAAACTTTGAACGAAATTGATATTGCAGACTGCACTGACTCATAACCACCATCGTGATAGTTGACGACAGAATGAAAGTGGTATAGTAACGAAGTAAAGCAAGAACAAGCCTCCTGGATTTTTGGTGGGCAAAGGAAACCAAGCTGTGGGATTTCTAGACTTGCCTGGAACTTCCAGACACAGGGGTTCTTGTGGGTCAGATTATTGATGTTCGGCGTCAACGTCAAACCTTGTTCTCTGCAATCGGACTTCTCCTCTTGCCACGCGGCCGAGCTCCAGATATATGCTGCTGTATACCGAATCTGTGGTGTTTCAAGTGATATCTATCTTCACCTATCATTTCCCAATCTGCAACTTCGCTGTTCCACAATGGTGGATACTCCCAGCAGCGCTCAAAGCGCCCCCGCGGGGAACAGACACAATGTGGATCAGCAAACGTACCGGCACGTCGGTGAACACCACAGAGCGCCTGCCAAGTCGGACCTGTTCATGGGAGCAAAACTCCAGGATGACCATAATAGAATTACGGACTCCTGGTTTCCGGCCCATGTTCAACTTCAGCAAAGCTGTCATCTTGCGTGTCCAGAAACGCTGCTGGTCTCTACCGGAGCTTGGCATTTCATTCCTCTGCTGCTTTGACCTCTTTACGTTTTCATTCCCAGCTGACAGATCTACTTCAGTCAACCATGCCGTTGCCTGCAATAAAGAAGAGCAAGTGGACAAGTGGGCCTGCTCGAAGCGTGGAAGCGTGGGGTATTCGTGCTGAAGTGAGCTGGGCTCCTGAGCATCCTTTCTTTCCCCGACCATGAACGCAGCGGTCGCCTACAGGGCGTCCCTATACGGCCTGGATCAGCCGTTGGGACTCCCACCCGGTGCTCGACGTAGGAAAAATGACGACTTGGATTTGAGGACAGCGCTGGCGTTAGAGCAGGGGAGAATCGCACGACGGCAAAGCTTTATCCCAGTCAATTGGGTCCAGTACAAGAACGACTGCGCCCAAGAAGCCACCAGCAAGCCCGAATCAATATTTGACGTCGAATGGGAGGAGGAGCCAGAGATTCCCACCGTGACGGAGCAGGCCCTGCGTCTGGTCACGATCTTCCCGTACCGAGATGCAGTTTGGGTCGTCAAGATCTTCCTGACGCTCGGTGGGACTCTGATGGCCCTCGCCGCCACCTTCGCCGTCGTGACAGCTCAAAGGCAGGCCAGAGGGGAGAAGGTCTCACCCCAAACCGTCGGTTTCGATATCGCCGCCGCCACGATCCTGACCACCGACCTGGGCCTCATCCTCTTGCTTATCGGCGGCACGCTAGGCCTCGTCGCGATCCTCAACGCACACCGTGGTGCCATGGAGCCGCTCGACATCAAGATCGGGGCCCTCGAGCCGCCAAAGGCATACAAGCCCGCCCTGCTGGGGGCGAAGTCGTGGGTGTGGCTGCCGAACAGGGCCGACCTGACGGCACTCTGGGCCAAGATCCCCTTCCGAGCGGCCTTCGTCAACTGGGTCGGCCTCGTAGTGCTCAACATCGTCGACGTCACCACCATACCGGGCCTCTTCGATCCAGCCGACACGCAGCGGATCCTTCTCGCCGTCCAGCTGCCGCTCTTCATTGGCTTTGTGCTGCTGGTCGTGGCCAACTTCACTCTGGTCATGTGGCTGCAGGAGCGGTGGTACAAGCCCAAGTTGCAGAAGGCCGCGTGGCTGAGCGCCTTCCTCTCCACGTTCGCTTCGGTCAGCCTGACGCTGTCGACGCTGTACCAGTTTGCCGGGATGGTCCTCTCTGGTGCCTTGGCCACGCTGGTCGGCCGGTGGGTTTTCTTTGTTGCCATTCTCATCGGGTTCTACGATCTAATGGCGTTTCATCCTAATGCTTGGGCTGGTGTTGCGATTGGTGGTCGTTAATGGTAAGCAGGTATGCGCTGCGGAGATCGATGAGGCCGGGTGTCGGCTGCCTCGGTGGCCAACTTCGGCATGATGGTGTGACGAGCTGTCACTACACGGCCGCCCCCTGTTGTTGGATAAATCATTACAATTACTTCTCTAGACCTACTTCTGAAATATTTGAATATGGGTGGAGAATCGGAATACAGAATGTACATAAAAGAACCAAGCTCGTTGTCGTACCAAGAACAGATAGACAACCATTCGTTTGCATAGCACCAGTCATCCATCGACCCCTTCCAGGTCCTGCTCAGGGGTTGCCCTTGCCATGAAGCATGCTTTTGAGCGTGCATGTGAGCTTGTTGGTTTTGCACTTGCCCCGGACAGATTACCAGTTCGAGAATCCTTTGAATTCCTCGAGTGGCCTGCAGCATTGGCTCTGGAGAGCATCGTTGGCCGTCTGGTTCCAGAAGGTGCAGTAGTCCTTGGCCGTGGCGACAAATTGCTTGATCAGATCAGTCGAGCAAGGACCTGCAGGGCCCGGGTTGGGCCCGAAGATGCATGGCTCAATCATCGCTGCCACCTTGCTAGTGTTCTTGCAGTGGCAGATGTGGTCATCCCGGTCGCAGCCGTCGTTTGTAAGGGCCTGCGCGTGGCAGTACTGTGCGCATTGGGGCACTGCAAGGTTCTTAATTAGCTAGGTAATCACTAGGTATGAGAAGTGGTTGATGGAGATCCACGCGTGAGGGCTATGGATTATTCTTGGAAGCTGCTTACTGAGCGCCGTATATTCAGGCTGTGTCTTGATACAACCGTAATTGACCTGTGCCACGACAGTGCTCGCCATGGTGGCACAGGCAAGGAGAAACTTTGAGAATTGCATTCTGGTGATTTAATCTGATATATCTGGATGATATTTGGAACCGACAAGGGCTTAGAAGAGGCTTGGAAGAAATCACGAGCTTGTGTGTCAACACCTCAATCACGTCTGAGGATCATGATGGTTCTTCGTGACATCTTTATAATTCCACAACCCGCTGGTCTGGCTGTCCCTTGGGTCTGGGGTTGGAATGACATCGTAATGAGGGTTGGATATTGAGAATACAAAGTATCGCGGTCCCCGTCGTCGAACAAATTCCAAGCAAATAACAACGGGCCTGCACAGGAACGGCGAAATCAGATCAACCACCGACATCCGAACTCGTGTGCGCGCTGCCCAGCCGCCGTTGGTTATCTAGTCTCAGCCGTTGTGCCCGCTCGGTCAACGTGCCAGCCGTGCCTGGCCCGATTCGGAGTCAGCGACCCTACATGTTTCACTCCGCAGTTATTCGCGCTAACACACCTAGTATTCATTCCAGGAATGCAGATTCTTACGTGAACGACACCACATTGCACCGTGCTTGAGAACTAGTGTCTACCTAGCTCTGGAGGTGAGGTGCCATGCACTGCGTGTAACTGATGCCAACCGCACATGAACCTCGTAGTAACACTAGGCCAGTACAATTTGTCTGAATGGTGGACTGAAGTTCACGTCAAGTTGGGCCTGATCCAAAAGTTTCAAGGATTCTTGCTGTACTCGGATCTCTTCATTGTCGGAGGCGATCATATACACCATCGAGACACGAAGGAGCTCTTGGGCGTCGATCACAATAACCGTGCACCTGGCAACCTGGAGGTCTTTAGAGACCCATTTGCGGGGTCACGCTAAAATCTGTACACTCTGCCTTTTCGAGACAAAATTGATGCATTCGGCGGCATTCTTGTGTTTGATTGCTCTAGAGACGGGGTTGATGAGCTTCCAATCGGTCCCGGGCCAGTCATGATGGTACCTCCACTTTTACGTTATTCAATACAGAAACAGAGTCCTAGGTCAGTTTGTAATAAGCATGGGTAGGTCAAACTCCGCAACACGTGCAGAAACACCTGTCTCACAAGGCAGATGGAATCACTACCTAATGTTGTGGGCTCCGGCTACAGCTACCTACCCTAGGGTAGGTACCTAAGTAGGAAGCATGGCACAATCCAACAGACAATTTTAAGGAATAACAATCTTGACTCGCATCCTGGCTGAGAGAACTCAATATTCAGAGTGTGAATTTTCATGGAGACAAAACGCAACTGACAGGAAAAAGAACGTCAAATGGCGGCTTGTCAAGGTCAACACCAAGTACAAGCTACCTACGGCCCAATGTCGAAAATCCACTAGAGCGTCGCCTATACTGGCTTACAGATCCCGAGGTTTGCACTGCTCAAGCATGTGCCAATCCCAACTCCCTTATGAACATATCTGCTGCCTTCTCGCCAATGACCATTGCGGTGTTCGCCGTATTGGCGCCGACGTTCTCGGGAACGATGCTCCTACGAAGATAGATATGTCAACAACGATTGAAGAGTGTCCAGTGAAGGGCTAGGACAAAGTCAACAATGAAAACCTACAGATCAGCCAACTTCAGGCCTCGTAGGCCGTGCACGGCAAGAGCCTGATCGACGACTCCGAGGCGATCGACCGGCGCCATCTTGGCCGTCCCAAGCGAGTGCCAAGTTGTCTCAACACTCTCACGCACCCAGGTCTCAATGGCCGCATCGTCCTCGGGTGAGTACTTGATATTGACTTCCCCGTCATGTCCAATCCCGCCGCTGCCGTCTTCGTCACAGGCAGCGTCTGATTGAGAGGTGAACCTTGGGTGGCCTGACGCGATCTCGCCGCGGTACATCTTCGTGCGGCGCATGATCTCGCGCTGTTTCTTGTATGCCCAGACTTGCTTCTTCAGGTCGATGTCGCCCTTGTCTGAGCAAAAGCCGACGTCGAAGTCGATAGGATCGGTGATACTTGGTCCAGTAATGTGGATGTGACCACGTGAGTATGGATATCTGTGAAATGGTGGGCGGGTCAGTCGAGCAGGTCCCATTCGATACAACAGCTTCTAGGCCCCGAGATGCTCTGACTTTCCATTCTGAATTGTGGTACGTGGTGACTTACGCTGTATAATTCATCATGGACACATACTGACCAGGGGGCACAGTAGAGGGGTCACCGAAGTAGTATGAAAAGGCAGCCGTGAGCATCAGAGGCTTGCTTGGAACGCCCTTGAAGTCTCGTTCCCAGGCTTCGCGAAAGACCGGACCCAGGGCGGTAACATCAGCCTCCGTAGGGCGCAGCTTTGAGCCAATGTCCGCCCCGTTCCAGCCGATTATCTTCGATTTGCTATCGACCAGCGTCTGCAGGTCCTCGCGTCCCCCGAGTATCCCGTCGAGAGTCTCGTCAGGCTCCAAGTCGGTCTTGTACGGGCAGAACACCAGGTGATGGTCCTGGTAGTCACGGCCGACGCCGGGCAGGTCCGCCACTACCGGCACCCCAGCGCGCTGCAGGATGCGTGTGTCGCCCACCCCGGAACGTTGGAGAAGCAGCGGCGTCGCGAGGGCACCGCACGACACGATCACCATCCGTCGCGCCCTGACCGTTCGAACGGGTGTCTCCGTCAGGGGCATCATGGCTTGGAAGTCGGGGTTGGGTCGGTACTCGATGCCGACAGCTGTCGTGTTCTCGAAGAGGACGCGCAAGACCTGCGACTCGACGAGAACGTTGAGGTTTGGGTGCTTCCCGTCCTCGAGCTTAGGGTGCAGATATGTGTGGGCGACGTCTTGTCGCCTGCCGTCTGGGCCCACATAGCGCAGCCAGCGACTGAAGCCATTATTGGAGGTCAGGTCCTGAAGGTCTGTCAACTCGGGATAGCCGACTTTTTCGGCCGCTGTCAGAACGTCGTCTTCCAATTTCTTGCAGCGGTAGGTGCCATCAGATATATTCACAGGTCCGTCATAACCGTGATGCTGGCTGGCTCCAGGGCCATGATATGTTTCGAACTGCGTTTCCTCTCAGTTACTGCGCTCCGGGATAGCCAGAGGGACCGGCCTTTGGTGGAAGAGAAACATGATACTGCCTCACCTTCTTCAGAAACGGCAACAACTCGTTGGCTGACCATCCAGGAGTGTTCCAAGAATCGAAGTCACAACCCTGGGCGCGGGTATACATCATGGCGTTGACCGAGGAACCGCCGCCTAGCAGGCCTCCGGTGGACACGACAGGCTCTCTTCCCGCTAACTGGGATGACTTATTCCCCTTGTAAAAAATGAGCTTGTGCTTGCTGGGCTGGATATTCGAGTGGAATAGTGACGGGTGCACAATATCCGGATCATCACGGTTGTTTGGGCCGTACTCAACCACGAGGATTGACAGCTCCGGGCTCGCTTCGGCCAGCCGTGAGGCCACGATACAGCCAATCGTACCGCCTGCGGGATTAAGAATATATAATTAGCGTCGGTGCAATGAAAAATTCACCCTCGAATGTGTCTCTTAAATGGTCTTACCACCGGCAATAATGACATCGAATTCGCGAGCCTCGTCGAGCAGCTTTGTGTACAAAGGCATGTTGTCTAACGTTGGGTTGTAGTCACTGCAAAATCGCTCGTAGCTCCTGAAGAATACGTGGTCAAATTGAAGATGAAATCGCAGGACTCGCTCTGGTTGAAAACTATCCGCTATATCAAGCTGTCGGCTTTTTCTCATTACATAAGTCGGAACTCAAGGTCACCGGAGATGACTACTCTCTCTGCAATGGCTTCCCCTCACTGATCGTATCTGCCTTCCTTATTCATTCAATGACCTGTTACACAGCAGAAAAATGAGGCACATGGGGCGCCTTTGGAGAGCGGAGTCCGTCCCCATATGACCCTGCTTGCCAATGCCGTGTTTCCTTGCAGTGCTTGGCGATCGGTTTGGTCAGCTCTGTAGCTCCCACCTGATACACCTAGGCTTCGGAACCGGCACGACAACATCATCGAAGGCCTTGAAGAACGTCTCCCCATCCTCATAGTTTCGGATGGTAGCTGCCGTCTGAAAGATTGATGAAATTGTTGTAGTCAGGCAACTTTCCTCGTAGTTTTTTCGAATCCCCATACATATAGAGTGTACGTGACGCCTTTATATGGTAGTGAATGCTTAGCTGGTTTCGTTTCTATTCCGTTCACAGCCGAAGCAATACACAGCGCTTTCATACAGTGGTAAACGCTCAGGACCCCGTGAACGATTAGAGACCGAGAATTGCAAAGATCACCACAATGCCATAACAATGTAGAAAAAGCATAATATGTCTACGCAAGACTCAAGCCTTGTGACAGCTCAATGCACACAAACAAGTCTAGCAAGAATCATTCCGAACGGCACCTTTGACTAGACTAGAATCGCCAGCACATGTAGCGTAAGGTCTAATAGCCATCCAACCATTTAAATTGTGGAGACCAAAATAGTCTCGTTCTCTGTTAGGACCGATTCAGTTATTTCCTAATCTGAACCTGGCCCAAGGTGACTGCGCAGTGTTTTTAAATACTAATTAGAATATTTGGACATATTATCCACCTCCATGAAAAATAAAACATTTATTTTTGAAAGAGCAAACTCTTATAGATCTAGCCCCTCAAGTCAAGTTTCAGGCTGCACTCTATGGTTCTACATGGAACTAAAACATCTTGCTAGGGGTGTTTTGTGCTATAACTGAGCGCTAATTTTTATCCATAGATCCTCGTGACGTGTAGGCTCTATCTGGAATTTCATTAGCTCCGGCTTTTTTCCTACTATAACTATCTCCAAATTCCTCACCATCTTGTCGTTATAGCGTTGTGCTAGTTCCTGATCGTGTAGTACTAAAATCGGATTCGCTAGCACACAGAAACTTTCTGTCCTGCGTAACAAATTAATCGGCCAGGCCAGCAGCGACAACAGTGCTGGGTCATGAAGTATTGGAAATTTGGACTTTAAAACCACCAATATCTCTCAGCCAACCCGTGCGACACTTGGGTCCTTGCATAACAAACACCCACCACACTTCACATTCTGTGTTCCCAACCCCTTATCTATTCATGACACCATCACAGCTTGGAAAGATCACAATGCCCCCTGAGGCATTCTTCTTCCTAGTTGGGATATGTATGCGGATCCTGTTCAATCTTTTTGAAAATTCTTTTGTCAGAATTACGTTCGCATACAGGCGAAAAAGACTCGTCACCGAGTGGCCAGAATGGAAACCAGTGGCAGCACTGCACTCATGCAAATGCCCATGTCACTCATGCAAATGTCCATGCCACAACATTGGGCATCCGCAGGATACATGCCAATCATAATCATGGTTGCAGCAATCTCGGTTACCTAACTACACGATCACGAGTAGCTGTGTAAGTAGAAATATTTACTGTATCTTGTTCCACTCTACATGAGAATATCCGCAATTCAAGACATCTTTTTTAACTATTTTAGTTCCTCGTCATATGTTCGATTTGTCCTCACAGTCTTAAGGTGCCGTCCTATGCATCGAAGCCCTGAGTTCCAACAAATCTCGGCCTAGGCAGCCTCCAATGAGCGGGGTGAATTTTATCGGTAGACAATGAAGTATGAGAGTGCTTCATATGTGGCATTCTCTAAAGGCTGAATGGAGACAAAGACAAATTATTAGGGCTATATCTCACCTGGGTTCAGAATGTGGTATTCCATAATAAGTACATATGTAATCTACCCTGGACCAACACGTGAACGACGGCCTGACGGAGAAGAGCACTTGCAAATAGTCCGTGACCAGACATTTCTACAAAGGCCACTGAAGACCAATTCAACGACACGTCAGTCATGCAGGCTTATACAATATCGCGCATGAGGACGACGCAACTCGAAACTCTTGCTTTTTGAGCTTTCTTAGGACGAATAGGGTGTCACGACCCACGGGCAACCACTCAGAGTACCTCACCGTAGACCAGAATACACCCGGCATCCAGATGTGCCAACTTCATAACCACAAGTTAATAGAGACTGTATGTGTATCCTCTAGGCCAGGGAAGATGTAGAAGGCTGAGAAGATAGAAGACAGACACAAACAGTTGAATGAAAACATACAGTGTGGTTGAATCCTCAGAGGTAAACTGAACCATGGAAGCTAGAGGTTCGTCATCCGGTCACAGTTGACAAAGTACACATCAATACTAGTGGCAGTAGCATCTTTGCATTTTACGATTATGACTTGCAAACATATTATTAGAAGGGTTTCCAGCCCTCATAAGTCTTCCTCGGGCAAGAAAGTTATCGAATCGGGACCCCAATCGGGACAGGTCGGACTTCCATATTGATCACCACACTGCAGCATACCCCCTTCGTTTCCTATCTCTGCGTCTAAAGCACAAATTGTCAGTGAATAGGTCCTCTAACGACAACTTAGGACTGTTGACTTACTCAGATCGATCGTTGTGTCAACAAAGTCCCCATTGTCATTCCGGCACAGGCACGTCATCACGGGCCCGTCCCATGCATCCCGCATGATTGCGCAGCTGTCAATTTCGCACGTCGAACTCAGGCTATCCGAAGGCTCCTCGCCGTCCTCCCACGCCTTGAGCGCGCCATTAACGTTCTTGTAGCAGTCGTCGAGCTTCAGCCTAGTGCAGATGCGCGTCCGCTCGTTCCCATTCTCGTCAGCGCCACCGGAGCAGAAAGCCTCAAGGTGAAGCTCGTTGGTCCCGTCTGCGACGCCATTGTCGAGATAGTAATCTGATACGTCCAGATCTGTCAGTCTTTCCGGCTCGATCGCGCTTCTCTGGTGCTACCTGGGTGGCTTCTCCTTGAAACTCTATGTCGCCGCGGCGAGACTGTGGCTGGACTCACTGTAGCACGAGTGCTGGAAGTTCTGGGCAGATACGCGTGCAGTAAGCGATACTACCACCGCTACCAAGGCGATTAACTTCTCCATCTTGATCTGTCGCTTGTCTGGGCGAGGAGGCGGAACTGGAGAGAAGATGAATTGGGGCAAAATGCCGCTTCGGAACCCGGGTTCGAGAAGGTTTGGTCTTTGTGTTGGCCAAGCCAAGTCTCATGCGACACGAGTCGAATTTTCAGGTGGCACGATGGTGGCTTCGGTTTCGGTACATTATTTTCATCGGATCGCAGCGGGCATACTTTTTGTCGTGAGGGGCGCTCCGGAGAAGACTAGAATTCTCATATCGTCTGGGACACCAAAAATAATGTAGCGGTCCAGATGTGGTGAAGAATATGAGGTAAATGTAGAGAGAACAAAGCCACCGGCCCGGCGGGATGGGCCAGAAGACGGCCGAACAAAGGAAACTGTAAACTTTAAAGCTTAATTCAGCTGCGTTTTGGCGGACACCGGCGTCTGTCATATGACACGGAAATGAACCATGCGGCCCCTGAGACGGTTAGAGTGCCAAGCACTTTAGGTCATCTTACGATGCTTCTGTCCTAGGGGAAGGACCGTTCGCCGATACGAGGTCAAAGCAGCCGTGATAGACTCCGGAATTTTTCTATGCGATATAACGGTCGTTGGAGCTTACAACACACGTATTTCAGCATATGCTTGGGCTCATATGCCGTTGTGTTGCTGACGGAGTGGCTCGACGTGTTCCGGGAGATGGGTTGCAGGGTCAGTCCAGATTGTCTCGGCACAACCTTGTGGAACCAGCATCGAACTTAAATGTCGTTCGCCTGGAAGCTGCGGAAAACATCTTTTTCCGGCCGTGTATGTCGTCTGGAATTATCTTCTAGTGTGCCTCAAGGTAGCAAGAATTATGTGCAGGTGTAGTTCGTAGGCGAAATGCTAACTACCAAAGCTGCAAAGCAAGAACGGGTTTTGACCGAAGGTTAACATGCCACGCAGGGTCAGCTTGTTCTCCAACAGGGGCGTCACAGTGCGACAGAAATAGCAATAACTCACAAGCTTGGCCGACGGTGTTCCACTGTGTAACATTGATGCTATTCCATTCCTTGCCTAGCCACAACCCCACACTTCGACTTTCCGCGTATATCTACCTAGGTGTGTGACAGCTGTCCTTCCACGGTGAAGGTTGGAACGTCACTCACTCTACCATTCCAGCCTTTGTGTAATCAGTTGACTACGAGAAGATTCACCAACTGTCCTCGAGATCAATTGTCTCCAGCCTTCACGATGTTAGAGACGTGGGGTGTGAAAACAACCGACGTGGTAAAAAGTGGCCGCATTGTCAGAGTGGGAATCATAGGGTTTGTCCGAGGCCTGGCAAGACTTCGCTGCTGGTTTGCATGCTAAATTTTTTAGATGCGGTTTGGTCACGCAAGCTGTCCACGTGCCCTGCATGAACTCGTTATCCCACCTGTTCCAGGTCACATACCTCTACGACGTCTCTGAGGATGCTATGAAACACAGCCTGGAGAAGCTCGCAGGCAACTCGAAGCCCAAGACCACAAGAAATCTCGAAGAACTTTGCAACGCGCCCGAAGTCGACTTGGTACTGATAGCGTCCCATCACGCCTTTCATGCATCCCAAGCATTGCTTGCGCTGCAAGCCAACAAGCACGTGTTCATCGAGAAGCCCATTGCCTTGACGTTGCAAGACACGGACCGCATTATCGCTGCGGACAAGGCTGCGGGAGGTGGCAGAACTATGATTGGTTACATGAGAAGATATGCTGCAGCTTTTGTCGACGCGGTGAAAGAGGTTGGTACCATTGATCAAGTTCGCTATGCTCGCGTTCGAGATATTATCGGGCCGAACTCCATCTTCCTGGGACAATCCGGCACGTTCCCAAGAACTTTCAACGATTACCAAGAAGCAGATTCCGAAGCGTTGCGTCAGAAGATAGCGAAAGATATTGAGCAAGCCCTCCAGACCGAGCTTGGAGTCGCTGTCACACCGGCGACGGATATGATGTGGCACACGCTTTCCATGCTCGGTTCACACGACTTGAGCGCCATGCGGGAGATCTTGGGCATGCCGAAGGGTGTTGTAGGATTTTCTCCCTGTGCTACTACGGGCTCGCCGTTCTGGAGGTAATTTATTCCTCTCAGATTATACCAATTGATTTCGCTGACCATGATAGTGCGATATTCCAATACCCTAACTTTGCCGTCGCATACGAGTCTGGTGTCGACCAGGTGGCACGATTTGACGCGTCGATCGAGGTTTTTGGCGACACGAAGACTGTCAAAGTGTGCATTGATACCCCTTTCGTCAGGGGCCTGCCGACAACGATGATCGTGAAAGAGACTCTGCCGGACGGATCGTACCGGGAATCCACCATCCGGCGGACCTACGAAGACCCTTTCATGCTCGAACTACAGGAGATGTACAAATGGGTCACAGAAGGGAAGGTTCCCAAGACAACCCCGGCTGATGCTCGAAACGATCTCGAGATTTTGGGGATGCTTATGAAAGCTATTGCGAAGTGAGAGAGATGGTGTAAAAGCAACCAATTCAAATGGAAACATGATTCGCTGTGGCGCCCAGCGTTGCCCAGCTCAATCTTCATCGACCGTCGTGTCATCCTTCACATGCCCGCCCTTACTGCTCTTGCCGCCAGGCGCCTTGTCTTTCTGCTTTTGCTTCTTCTTTTCCTTCTCTTTTTCCTTGCTCTTACTCTTGCTAGGCTTTGACTTTGGCTTCGACTTCTTCTTTTTCTTGGACTTCGAGTGAGAGTCATCCGAGTCGCTATCCAAAGACTCAGAGCTCGAGCTATCAGAGTAACTGTCTGAGTCGCTCTCGTCGGAGTCACTGTCATCACTGTGACCTCTTCTTGGTCCTCTCTTCCCGGATCTCCGAGAGAATGTGGCCCGTTCCTCATTCCTCTTCGCCATCTTGTCCTCATCCATTCCGTGTACAGACTCCAAATATTCGTCGAATTCTGCTGCAGCTTTCCCGAGCTTGACAAAGTGGTTCTTGGTCATCGTGGGAATTTTGTCTGCAGAATCGCTGGCCTCGAAATCTGCCAGAGCTATCGCTGTCTGGAAAGCGTTGCGAATCTGTCTGCCATTCCACTTCAGATCTGCCAAGTGCTTCTCTGCGTACTTGACAATACTCTTCTTGTCGACTTCAACTGCCTTGAGGCCTTGTTTTACACGGTCCACATTCAGCCTCTCTAGTCTCGAAAGATTATTCTGCCAGATCATGAGGGCTTGCTTTCTATTCAACTTGCGGTAGTAGATCGAGACGTGGATCCTCGACTTGAACGCGGGGTCCAACGTACCCACGCGATTCGTCGTTAGGAATAGTATCCCAGAGTAGTACTCTAGGATTCGGAGGAATACTATGGTTTGAATAGCGTTAGATGCGATAAGACACGGCGCAACTACCAAATACCCTAGGGTACTCACCCGATACAAGACCATTTCTTGCAACGTCGAGTTTCTGTATGCCGTCAGCAACACTGCAACTCGCCCAGATTGCCAGTTTGAACGCCGTCTCCAGATACTCACATCTCTCTTTGCCAGGAAAACGTCTGCCTCGTCAAGGAGTAAGACGCAGCCCCATTTGTGAGCTAAGGTAAAGTGCTTTTCCAAGTTTTGCTCGACCTCCTTGGGATCAGTCCCGATATCCCCTGTACATGTCAGTACCCTAGGATAGGTAAAGCCAGTCGCGCAAAGGCTCTAGGAAAGAAATAGGAGATTCGCACCCGCTAAAGCGAAGGTTACACCCAAGTTCCAAGGGATAGACTCATAGAACAACTTCCTTTAGGCTAACCTCCCATGGGATCACCTCCTGTAGGATAACCTTCTATGGGATAACATCCTATCGGACGATCTCCCATGGGACAAGCCTATCAGATGACTGGTTTGGTGCTCGCCTGAGCACGTTTTTTTGATTTGCCCGCTTTTGCGGGTGCGAATCTCCGATCTCTTAGAAAAGGTGATATAGATCTTCAACTAACCGCAAGTGATCGGATATAATGGTCGCTTCGTATACAAGGCAACGCACTCTGCTCAATATTTAGGCTTAATCGGGCTTCGATAAGTTGGGAGCAATGATACAACTGACCTGCAGTGCTTGTCTTGCCAACCCCAGGCTCACCATGCAATAACAAAATGCATCCCTTACCTAGAACAACATGTAAGCCAAATGGGATAATATTGGTCCGTAATTGATGAAAGGGCAGATCATACCTTTACCGCGAACCAGATCCACCTCGAGGCTCGTCCGCGAGTGGCCAGTCGCTGACCGAGAGCCAGCAGCATGAGTCTCGACCATTGCTTGGACCAGGTTCTTGTGCCTTTGCGGAAGAACCAGGTCATCCCATCCTTCCTCCTCTCGAACATTTCCCAGCTTCATAATGTCTACTTGAACTGCGACACATTGTCAGCCACATTTGAGAGATTCCTCCTTTTCCCCGGGGGATGGGGATAGTGGGCTGACCAACCCCATTTGCGGCCACGCAAGACATATGCGAGGCCGTTGCCTGGCAGAAGATCTATGAGATCCATCTTCTCCATCTGTGCCTCCAGTTTCTTTAGCCCGGGCCCAGACCTCGAAGTCGGTACCTCTATCTCCTCAAACTGACTCGTCAGGCTGCGCATTTTCTTCTCGCACCCCTCCTTCTGGTGGGCTGGGTAGGCATCTTCTAGGCAAGAAGATTTGTGGCAGTCGGTGTGAGAGCATGAGCGCGTGGGAATCTCAAGGATTTGTCTAGGCTCGTCTTTCCAACTGGCCATAAACTTCCATGGGAAATCGTTCTCCCACTGCCTGTTGTACTCAAACCCCATTTTGTAGTCAATTATGACTGGGCTGTTGATATCCTCCTTATCTCTACCAAGGGTAGTAGCATCGTAGTGTCTGTGATCCACAACCGTGAGATCCAGAAACCGTCGTCCACGATCGTGTAGGTCCAAGACATCGCCCGTCTCAGCAGCTCGATAGCGCATAGGATACGCAAGGAGAGACTGCACCTTAACGACACCCTCAAACGGCTTGAATTCGAAGTATGTCTGGCCAGGGGTGAACCTAGTCCCATCGAAGTGAACAAAGTAGCAATCCAGGTAGAGTGGAGTGTACCTATCTCTCTTGGACAAGACAGTCACCTCATCAAACCTCTCCTCAATAGGAGGAGGTCGATCGAAGGTCGATCGCTCAGATTCAAGTTGTGTTAAGCCTGGTCTCTTTCGCTCCTTAGTCGCTGTGATACCCCCAATTGTTCCGAGTACCCTGTACGCTTGTGGCGTGTGGACTTCAAGTGGCGATGCGCTGTTGTTGCGGTTCTCACCATTGTATATCTTTGGCAGCGTTCCATCCCTCTTCTGGGAGGGACAGTAAACCAGCTCTCCAGCGTCAAAAAGCATCCACAGGCTCTCGAAGGCTACTTCATGGTTCCGTCCTGTGCAGTATCCCTTGTATAAAGCGATTTCCTTGCCGAAGTATTTGTCCAAGAATGCCACTAGCTCTTTGAAGTCGTCTAGAGCCTCTTTCCTCTCGTAGGAAGGTTTCCTCATTGCCTCGTCTGGATCTCCACTACTTGTTTTCGGTTGGGCGAACGGCTCACTGCTCTGGAGCGGATCATCTGCGGCCACCCTGAACGATCCTGTCCTGGATTTGTCGGCGTCTGTATTCCTGTTGGGTCCCTCAGCATCCTGTTCACATATATAATCAATGAAGACCTATGGCTATACCTATACTCGCGTTCCAGAAAGGCAAGTTGCTTCTTAATAGAATCAACCTTCCTGATCAGTATCCTAAACGGTCGCTTCAAGTGAACAAGGCTGTCTTTTTGGACATCGTAGTCCAATTGGTTTGCCAGGAAAGCGGTGATTGGTTCGGAATGGATTCTGATGTCGGATATCTCGATGCGCTCCGGTTCAGGTTGCTCATCGTTCCGTTGAGAATGGGATTCATTGGCATGGTCCTGAACCCAGTTGAACAACACTCGCAGGCAATGCTTCCGATCCACCTCCGAGAGGAAGGTGCCTTTCTCATTCCACCCTATCTCTTCATCGTCCATGCCCGTACCTTTGGACTGTGGCTGTGCGGATGCATTGTAAAACTTTGTCTGCACAGCATGCTCTTTGCCTGGCATGTAATCGGGCTCCTTTGTTGCCTTTGCGTTGATGCCGATCTTAGACTCAATCTTCTCTAACCTATCGTCGACTGTTCGCACGTAGTCAATAAATGACCGTGCTAGCCTTGGGGCCTTTTCACCGGCGGCGCTTTTGTCGTATGATTCAGAATACTTTCGAAGCTTCTCGACCCACATTTCGTAAATCTCTTTAGAATTTATGTACTCAGCGATCATGGTATCCAGGTAGTCTTTGACCTCATAACCGTGTTCTTTCAGCCATGATCTGAAGGCGTTCGCGGGATCATGAGTCTTTTCTGATGCGAGAAGAGCATCATACGGGCTAGTTGCCTTGGTCAATTTTGGCCGATCATCAAGCTCCGGGATTTCATCACTGCCTTCAGCCCCGGCCGCCTGATCATCGTTGTTGTGAGCCCCCTCATCAGGCTCCGATGCCTCATTCGGGGTGATTACTGGCACTGTTGGTGTAGCGCCATCTGCCCCGCCGCTCGTCTCTCCAGATGAGGCGCTATCTGCCATGATTGAGAAGTCGAAAAGAGATAGACGCGTGAGAGACTTGTATTTGAGTTTTCAGTGTCTGCAAGTCGAGAGCACTTGTCCAGATGTTCCAAGATGAAATAGCTCTAAGAGAGCAGTAGCAGCGGAACGACTTTCCAAGGGGCAGGGGTGTGAACGTGCAGGAATGAGGCTCTGCGTTCAGGCGATTCAACGATTGGCAGTGGATCGCAGGTCACGCGGCGATCAGCATACCTTTTCAGGCTGTTCTCGGAAGAGCCCCTCGGAGAGGGTACACGGCATTCGGGCGAAGCACACCTGGGTCGTCGGCATCTAGGTCATTGGACTATTGCTTATGTGCAGTGGAGTACGGAGTAAGCGCCCAGCATGAGCGGGTGTGCCACACTTGTCAATGATGTCGCACAGCCCTACACCAATAGACAGATGTCACATGTCATCCCGGCCAGGTTGGCGAGGCTACATGTGTAACATAAATGATGTCAAAGTCGGTGAGAAACATTGGCAGGTTTGCTTCAAGGTCAGTCGACCTGCAGAAATACGTCCGAATCCATCAATAGCTGTTGAAAGGCCGGCCCGGTCTCCTTACATCATAGTATTGCGAACCTTTGAATGCTGCTCCTACATCCTACCCTAGGGTACTTAATTTCTCGTGAAGGGCAGGTCTCAACATGCCAGAAACCAACCAGACTATTGTGGTTAGACCCACAATCTTGACAAACAGTGCCGCTGAGTTCGTTGAGAATCATATCGACTCGGCCTTGGAAATGGACATCTCGGGACGCGCCCAGGCCGAGTTTGTACCTGAGCATGACCGATTCGAGCTGATCGACAGCATCACCACGTGAGTCTCGCTGTGCCAGCGTTGTCGCACTCACATCACGGCGGGATCCTTTGTTGCTCTGACGTTGTGTTTCAGTGTGGATCATTACGAAGAGTCGAAGAAGAGGATTAAGGAGTTCGAGGAAACTCTGGAACACTTTTCAAAAAGACTCGAAAAGTACGACTTGGCCAGGAAAATAGACATCACATTGAAGAAGCCAAGCGACTACAACTTGAATGATGTGCTTCAAATAGCCGATAAGGTCTATGAGCGACATAAGAATGCAGATGACGTTAAGAGCTGTACCGGTGCGATTCGGAAGTGTTTTCGCTCTATTGGAAAAAACGCGACCCCTCTCCAGTGCTTGCTCAACTTCGTGCCTAGCGATGCATATGGTTCTGTCATTTCCGGGGGATTCACAGTGATTCTGGCTGTGGGTTTAATTTACTCAACAGTCGTGGGCCATGCTGACGAAAGCTCTTTAGGCCGCCGAGCGAGTCGGCACCGTCCGCGAGAGCATATATGCTGCCCTTGAACAGATCCCTAAGAAGCTTCGGATTGTTCAGGCGTTGAGCGATGTCAACTATAGATCCGAGGACCTCTATCTAGCTGTCGACTCGGTCTTTGTCTGCCTCTTCAAGGTTCTTGACAGGATCGTGGAAGAATTGTCAAAGAACATTGCCAGTACGTCACTATATTACAATTCATGAACTACCGACTACTGATGAACGGCTTAGAGAAGAGCGTTAAGGCCTTAATTAAAGGGAAAGCTTACGGACGGGAGATTGATGAATCTCTGAAAGACTTTGAAGAGGCATTGAATCACTTTAAGGAAGAGGCGCACATTTGCAGCGAGCAGAGGCTGGGAAGACTGGAAGAGCATCTGCTCTCATTCAAGCGAAATGCAGCTACACTAGAAGGAAATCAGCGAGCGACGATGAGTGTACTGAACAAGATGTATAGTCTATTTACAAGCAGCGAAGCCTTCGATTCTCGCACAGGGAAAGGTGAGTCGACCAGCTGGGCATGCGCCAAAATGGGAGTTCATAGGGCCTGATCATCCGGAATAGCTCGCAAGCCGGAATACCTTCTGCCTCAAGGCACAAGCCCGCCGCTTTTGATCCTATCCAGATCAGTCACACCTGAGCCATCGCCAAAGCTTAACAAAAAGGCGCTCAAGGGATGGACGGCGCGGCTCCCAATTGACTTCGTCTCTGCAGCCGCAAGAGACATCAGAGATTCACTCAGGCCCAATCTGCACCCGGCCCAAGAAAACCAGGTCCAATACATAATGACATCCGAGAATCTCTTAAACTGGCTCGAAAGTCCTGAATCAGGCCTGCTGGTCTTGCAGGCCCAGACTGCACCGCAGACCCAGGCCAATGCCATCTCGCTCTCTTCCGCCTTCCTGGCACAGGTTCTACGGGAGAGCCATGACAGCAGCCCAGTTTTATACCATTCCTGCGGGCTGCGCACCGAGCAGGGTCCCCGCGGTGCCGAGACATCGGGCACCATCGCCCTTCTCAACAGCCTCAACTCGCAGATCGCGCGCCATCTGAGCAGCCAAACAGACCTTTCATTCCTCGGGACAGATAGATACCGGAAAAAGGCCCAAAGACGCCTCCGCCCAGCCATCAAGCTCCTTGAGCGCCTTGTCAACGAGCTACCCGAGAACGAGTCTGTCTTTTTCGTTATTGACTCGCTGTCTCGGCTAAGCGGCGACGCTGAAAGCGAGGCGGGGGCGATTAGGGCTATTTCACGGCTCGTGGACCGCAACGGAGGGGATCCTGTGATCAAGATCCTCATGACGGACCTCCTCCCGGAGCATGTGCTTCAAGTCAAGTCACTCGGCGAAGAGCTGTACGTGCCGGATCGTGTCGACGTCGGCGGCCACGGGCTGAACGTCGAGTACCTGCGTGAGGTGTCTGGGGCTTCTATCGGGAGGTTTGGGGACCGCCGCCGTAGCGAAGGATCTCCTGCGTATGCTGCAGGCTCAAGCGAGGATTCGGATGGCTCTGAAAGTGAGGTTGACACTACTGATGATGAGAGTGACTAGACTTTTGAAAATTGTAAGAACACTAGGATCACGAATGTTTGTCGGTAAATATGTGAGCATTGTGCATGAGCCATCATGGCTATGACATCGTGAATAAGGGTATCTTCTAGGAGACATCTCATAGAAGGTCATGTCCTAAGAGGGCATCCTACAGGAAGTTATCCCATAGGAGGTTGTCCTATGAGATGCTTTCCCGCAGGAGGGTTTCCCGTAGGAGGCTTTTCTCTGGTAAGCTATCTATTAGAGGTTGGGCAATATAAGGGTAACACGCTCTCCAACACCCACGCAAGGTATTTAGGACAAAAACAGTTCAGACATTCTGGTAAATGGATCTCTTATATAAAGACGGTATCCGATTCCTAAAATCAGAGAGCTATCACCGCACAATAAGGATAACAATCCAGACTTCATACTATCGACCAGTAATTCCAACACACCTACTGTTTTCATCTTGAAGATACATTGCCTTGCCCATCAGGGAACTTACTGTTGTTACAGCTTAATAGAGGAACTCAGAGAATACAAATAGTCCAAGTAATTCTAACACTCAGATAACCCAAGACTTTTCCACACCATCTTTTCATTCGTGGAAATCCAACACAACAACTCTAAACTTCTGAGTTATAAAAACTGTCTGTTCAACTGTCTACAGTTTCTACGGACACTTTGCAAGGCGCCATATACACTTTATAAGTATGGGGAGAAATGAAACCCCTCAGTTGTGTGGACGTCAAAAGAGCACAGTATTTGTTAGTATCCCTGCCACCTTCACGATATTGAAGCAGTCTGTCAAGATTGTGATTTCTTGAATGTTGTCCCAAAGCCCGTCGTTGCTAGGGATACAAAGCCCACAAGCGTGTCTTCAAAAGTGAAGCTCGCGTCTGCAAAGACGAGGTGGTACGGGTGGGAAGTCTGAGCCGAGGCTACCGGGGCCAGGACTCCAACTCGCAACCTCAAAAGCCTGATGCAAGCCGCGGCGGGATCGAGTCAGTTACAGCGAGAGCGAAGGGGGCGGTCTCGCCGATGGCAAAAAAAATAAGAAGAAGAAAATTTATTGCCTCAAACAAGACGGGCCGGCTCGAGTGAATCATGGCGTGACGTCTTCACCTCGGGGTGCGGGCCTTGCATCTCGTGGCTCGTCTCGTGATCTGCCCTGTCGCGGCGCCCCCAAGGTTGTCTCAGGTCAGGAGACAGACGCACGAGAGAAGCCCTCCCTTCCCCCCACGCCGCCAAAGATTAGGGAGGACAGCGTCCTTATCTGAAAGCCTTGTGTGGAATCATGTGATGACATGGCCCTCTCCTCTCCGATGCATACATTTCCCGGTAGCGCGCGTGGTGTGCTGTAGTGTAGTACGCACGCACGCACGCAGGAAAGCCGACAGCGGACCTTCGCGGGGAAAAGACGAAACGAACGCGTCCCGTGCATGCCTACAAGGTTTGAACTCGCATCTCGCGTCTCACACGTGCGACCGTTGGATGAGCTGGCCCGGTGGACGGAACCAGACAAGGAGCGCAGGGCCGCCAGTTGGAAGACTCACGTATCGCAAGGGTTTGATGTATTCGAGATTTGCGAGATCTGGCTATTTGCTTGGCGCGCAGTTTGAAGGTTAGTCTATGAATAAAGTCCCGAGTCTGGCGCATTACCCCCTACTGCAAAGGGGATGCAGCATGACGGACGGTGTGTGTGTGATGGTGTGGGTGCTGGGATCGCTGACTGTTTTGTTTGGACTGCGCTGGATAGACGGTGTGTGTAAGTCATGATGGTGTTGTTGAGAATGCTTGCTTGTTGCTATGCTAATGTACTACCCACCACACCCATCCTGGGCCATCCATCGTGGGCGGGAGGGGCAGCGTGGGGTCAGCCAGCCGTTGCTGCGGTTGGGAACCGGCAGGGTCGCAACGGAGGTGGGTCATGGCTGTTGGATCAACTGGATGACAGGCCCGATGGTGTCAGGGAGCCACGGTACCACGATGAGGTCATTTTAGTGGGCGTCCCAGCAGCCCAGCCCTTTTCTGATCTTGGTTGGGCGGGCGGCGGAAGTGATCGGTTGAGGAACTGACTGACATGTGCTAGAGACGAGGGCTTCAAGCTCGGTCTTGCACAAAGGATATGTAGATAGTCTAGATGGTCTAGAAGATCAGTTAGTGAGTTATTGTACCTGGCTTGAGACAGCACTACCGTAGCGCCCCCATAGGGGTTTCTGAAAACGGTCCCTAGACGGTCCCTTCTGCAGGAAGGCAGTCCCTTCTGCAGGAAGGCAGTCCTACACCCATTATAGGTCCGGCGACGTATAAAAATTCTTACAGTTACTCTCTTCAAGACCAGAGGTTCTTCAAGACCTTCCCTTCCTCTTAAGACCACCCAGAAGAGCCCTGAATGCTCCTTCCTTTCAGGGGAGAGAATCCTGCTCAGGTCAAGCATAGTAAGCAAGCAAGCAGAAGGACATCCAGGGCCTTCAAATCAGAGGGAATACAAGCAGGAAAACAAGCAGGAAAAAGTATCTCGGCCAGTCCTTACACCGAAGCAGAAGCTCAAGATCTAAGGTTTTAAGACCTATCCATTCTAAGACCCTCCTCTTCTGAAGTCTCTCGGGAAGAGGAAGTCGTACCTTCCATTTTTTTCGTCGCCGGACCTCTAATCGTCAGGGAAACGGTCTGCAGAAATCCCATAGGGGGCGCTACGGTAGCCATCTACCCGTCTCCAGAACGGTGTGGGCATGGCTTGCGATTCTTCTGACCTGCTGCACTTGCCCGATTCGGCAACCCGCCACCCTGGGGAATAAGTTGCGATGTTTATGATGGGCGGCCATGTCGACAGGCACCTGTGTTACCTGCTCACAGGGTCCTCCTTGATTGCCATGAACGGTGAGCAGCTTCTGAGTGCATGCTAATAATCATCAAGCGCGGGCACACGCCGTCTTGTCAGTGTTGATTTCATTGTCTGGTGTGACCTGCAAGATTATTGTCCGTCGCGCCCTGGGCGCTGCCGTACACACACAACACACACCCACACACCCTCGAGGCGTTGGGCGGCGATGAAAGTGCCAGATAAGAATGAACAAGACTGGGCAGGACTTGCAGCAGGATCATAGTGACGGATACTTTGGGTTGACTGACGACCACGGGTGCAAAGGATTGGGCAGCCCGCTCGATTGGGAAGGAATGGCCCCAAGTCTGCGAGTCTGGGAGTCTGGGCAGGAGCTGCCCCTCCACACGATCAAGATGGGAGGAGGGAACTGGCGGGATTCTGGCGGGCTCTAAAACAAGGCGAGACTGGTTCCCGACATTGTACAGTAGTTTAATCTTTTTTTGCCAGACATAATCATCCTTCTTCCTGCCCCTTCTCCCCTCAGCAGTCCGTCCGTCTTTCTTGTGCGCCACGGCAGTGTTATCATGTCATCCTCTTCTTGTCCGTCATACCCTCATCGCAGTCGACCTTGACGTGCATGTCAGCCCGCCGATACGACCGACACACACTCCAGCTATTCGCTATTCCCCATCTTTTCTTGGCGACCTGCGACGCGATTTCGATCCCCGGAAGCCCTCGTTAAACCCGACCAACAAACTCCAAAGTGCCTCGAGGTTCTGCTCGACGACAAGAGAACAAATCTTGGAGTTAGTCCTTCTCGGCCTGTGCCTGTCATATCTCGACCAAACATCTATTGCGCCTCCCAACTCGCTCGTCCACTGACCTCCGACCACCGACCAACCCACCACACCACGACTTGCAACCATTGGACGTCCTCGCTCCCCTGCGGTTGCGTCACCACCAGGAGCTTTGGCCCCGACCCACCGCTCTTCGGTAGACACGCCGCCGAATCGATCTTGCGCTGCACAAGCCAGACGGCAAAGGAGCACCCCGAAGCGTGTATTTTCTTCGCCTACAATTTGCTTTGTGGCTTGGATTGCTATTGCAGTTGTCTTGTTGATTGATATATTCACGATCTAAACCACGGACGGACTCGGACCAGCGCGCCCCAGCCCCATCAATTTACACATCGTTTTTAGTATCAAGACCATCTATCCGCCTCGCCTATCCAGGCCAGCCAGCCAGGTCTAATCAATCAGCTCCATCCCGGCCTGCTCTCCCGTGCCAGTTTTACAGGCCGCAGTGCTGCCCCCCAGATAAATCAATCCTTCGCGGCCCAGCAACCCTTGTAGAGGTCCAACAACCTTGGAAGGCGGAGGAGACACAGAGAAAAAGCCCAGCCCGACAAGGGGACCACCCAGCCCCTCCTCCAGACCAAGATTGTGCGCGGCCAAGAGAGGGAAGGAGAAATTGAAGATCAGCCTGACGCGACCCGCCTTGCAGCCGCAGCGTTGCCCCTCGACACGAGCGACAGCAGCATCCCGACAAGACTGGACCAAAATAATAAAGCTCGGATTGATCGCCAATCGCAATCGGGCGCCCCCTGCCACTCACACCAGCGCTGCCCATTTTCATTTTACTGTACTAGCAGCAGCATCAGCAGCAGCAACCGGCATTGTCATCATCATCATCATCTTGATCAATCATCATTGCTATCCACTGCAGCTCAGCGCCAGCGTTTTGAATGTTCGCATCAGCATTTGCCAATCCTACTTATCTTTTCAGCCCGACAAAAACTTTGCTCGTCTCACAAATCGACCAGGCGCAACAATAGCAGCCCCGGCATTGATCACGAAACCCAGACCAAAGATAACCTTTCTCCTGCTTCAAAGACCTACCATATTTGAGAAGCTGTGAAACATTGGGGGCAACACGGCCGAGACTTCTTCACACGACACCATAGACAGCGATCGCGGCCATCTCTTTTCCATCCCAGAGCCACCCGGGCCTTTACGAAGCTACGGAGCTCTATTCATCCCACCTCTCCTCATAATCCTACCGCAACCGACTTATAGATAAACAACCGACCATGAACGGCGGGCAGCAGCAGCAACAAGACACAGAAGCGCACCAACCTTCCCGACCGCAACCCGACACCAATATGACAGCGACGACGAGCGACGAGAACAGCAACGGCGGAGGCGTGGGGCTGACGACGGGCGGAACTGGCGCAGCGCCCACCGTCAAGATGCAACAGTCGCGGCAGGAGGCGCCGGCTGTCACACCCGCGACAGTGACCGCGGCAGCGGCACCCGCCATGACGACAGCTTCAGCAGCGGCGACAGCTGTGGCCGCGGCCGCAGCGGCTACGGCTGCCGGGTCGCCCACTGCTTCTGGGGCAAACGGCAGCGGTGGCAACAACAACGGGGTCGGCAACAATTCGCCGACGACGGCGGCGCAGACGGTGGCGGCCATCAATAAGAAGCGGAAGAAGGAAGGCCTTAAGCCCATAATCACGACGGACAACCCGGCGACAGGGTATGTATATGGTTTCCTTGGTTCTCCTTTCCATTTCTGCTGTCTGTGTTGCTGCATTGTTACATGGTGTTGTTGTGTCTTTTCTATTCGCGTCCATTTTGCTGCTCAGGTCAACCCTGTCTTGTTCGCGTCTGATGCCGGACCCTGGATCTGGTCTGTGTGTCGCCGCTCATCCAGTGTCGTGTTCTGCTGTGCGGTGTTCCGCAGCATGGGGGACGCGAATCGAGCACAGGTCGCATTCTGGTTCATGATCGCCGGTAAGTCTGCCGGTCGGTCATGCAGTCAGTCAAATCAATCAATCGGCCAGTCAATCAGTCAGCCAGCCAGAAAGACACCCAGTTCAAGCTAGCTGAGTTGGTGGCGCATTGGTGACGACGGCAAGGAGAAGGGGCTCAGATGGAAGCGTGCGAAGCTGAGTCGGGCAAGGATCTGGCCAGGAGAGCATTGCGGCCGAAAGAGAAGTTTTGCGGGGACGGAAGACTCTGGGATCCCAAACAAACACCACTTGTCCCAAGAAATCTGGCACTGAGGCTGTGGCCACAACTCCTGCTGAGCTTCGTCACCGACTGCAGCTGTCAGTGGCGGGAGCAGGAGATTGTGTGGCGGTCCATGCTGGTGGGCTGTCGAGTGTCTTGAGTCCTGTGTCCTGCTGCATCGCTGGTGTCTCCAGCAGGTGTCTGTCTGTCTGTCTCTGACGTCTGACCTGGCCCTGTGGCTCTGGCTGTCTACCTACCTGTGTGGCCGTCCTGATATATGCCTCGCATACATATGCAAGTGCTATGCTGTGCCGTGGGCCGGACACGCTGCGATGGTCAGTGTTGCCCTTTGGCGCTGCTCAAGTGGGTGGCGGGGTAGATCACCGCATCATCTCATTCGAGGGCGGCAGCTGCACAAAAGTGGAGCAGGCCGGTATGAGGTCAGTGCGATTGGGGAGGGGTGACGCCTTGTGAGATGGTGGACCTTTCCCTGGCCATGACAGGGCGAGACAAGCTTCGAGCAGGACATGGCTGGGCTGGGCAGCACAGTGCATTCTGGCCTGCCCCTCTCGGTATTATGTTTTGATGGTCAACATGATGCAGGTTGCCCGCCCCCAAAGATCTCTCTCCCCTTTCTTTTCCCCTCCCAAAGTTTGAGACAGAAGGGAGGAGAACCGGGAGACAAGGAGCCAGGGAGTGAGTGGGAGTGAGTGGCATTGAGGACGAGATATGTTCATGGGGGCCATATCCGTGCTAGGAGCGCGGGATGGCATGGGCGACTTCCGTAGGGCCAGAGGCACAGCGAGCCTGGTCTGGCAGCCGCAGTCAGTCGCTGCGAGCTGAATCAGGGCCGGCACGGAATGACGACCCCTCTGACTGGTGCCTTCCCGCCTGCCTTACCCGCCCCGCCTGCTTACCTCCTACCTCCTGCCTCCTGCCTCCTGCCTCCTCCTGCCTTTTACCATTTGCCTCTGTTCTGCCTGCGCGTGCGGGTGCACCTGCCTTGTGTCTTATTAGCCCCGCCTGCTTCTGCCACCCACCCTGCGTGCCTGGCTGGCACTGGCAGACTGGTAGATCCAGCTGGAACAGGCAAGAAGAGCTAGCTAGCTGGCCAGGCCAGAGACCTGGGTCTCGGTTTACGGCTATGGCTGGGCTGGGCTGGTCTGGTGCCTTGGGGTGTGCACATCAGATGCCGTGCGATGCGATGAGGTGCGATGCGACGGGGCGGGATGACCCTTCTCACCTTGAACTCGCTTCTGTCCAGTCGCCCCTGGCACCTGAGCGCTGAGCCTGACGGGCCCGGCTGGAACTGGACCTCGACCTGACCTGGACCCTAAGCCCGAGTGAGCCCCAGTCCCTGCTGTGCAGGGCGCTTGACCTTCCTTGCCTTTGCCTTGGTTCCCCCTCCAACCCTACCCCACCTCATTGCCCACCACCCATGTCACTCATCAGGCAGTTAATGGTCGGTCATTTTATGGTCAATCCACCTTGCGCATATCGCTCCCCTGCTACTGCTGCCGTTGCCGCTGCCGCCTTGTCTCCCATGTCCCATCTCCCCCAACTTTGAAAGTACTCGAGTGAATAAACGGCACCTGGCGTGCTGCTGCACACTTGATCTTTTCGAGTGATTGGATTTGGGATGAGGGGATTCTGAGAGACTGGCTGCAGTGGTGGTCGCCTGCCTTGTATGTCTGGTCTGGAACTGGACTGGACTACATCCTACCTCGACTTGACCTGACTTTGACCTTGACCTGCCTGACCTGATCTGATGCGCGATGACTTGACCTGGCTTGACTTGCCATCTCAAACATCCCCAACCCCGTCCCCCCATCCCATCTCATCTCCATCCCCAACTCCCCATTTCACTCCTACTACTGCTGCCACTCTCCCACTGCTCCCACCCGGGCTGGGCACTCTTGCAGCTGCGACCTGGGGCTGCAACTGGCTGGGCTGGACTGCGACTGCACCTTGCACCTGCATCTTGCATGCCATTTTGGCCCTCGTCCCTTGTCCTCGGTCACTTGTCTTCGTTCTTGACCTTGTCCTCCTCCTGCTCCTCCTCCTCCTCCACTACCTCCAACTACAACAACATACAACCCACATCCGCATCCGCGCATCCACATCCACAGCCACATCCACCCACTCTGGAGATGCCAATTGCGTCTCCAGGATTGCCCGCCCGCCTGCCTCAGCCTCCACCCTTTTCGACCAACCAACCGACCGCCCTCGTCCGTCTTACTACTACTACTACTGGAGCAATAACTGCTGCAAGAACATGACCATGTTCAAGTCCAAGAACACTCTTCCTCCTTTGCGCGAAACAGACAAGAAGGACCCAATGTTGAAAACAAGGTTTTTACCGCCCGCCCATTTTAAATCCGACACCCAAAACACCCACTGCACGCCCCTTCCAGGCCTTACCCGTAATATGAGTTGCAGCGGTTGCGGTTGCAGGTTGCAGGTGCATGTCAAGGTCCAGATTGCGAGTGCGAGTGCGCCCGTCCTGCCTTGACGGCTGCAGCAACAGCACCAGCAGCACCCGCCCGCCTGCGTTGTGTGTGGTGTTGGTGTGCGTGTGCGTGTGCGTGTGTGTGTTACGAGCAAGAGCGCCGGCACCGCACTTCATTTTACTTTGGATTCGATTCGCTTCGCTCCGCTCCGTATTGCCTCAGAGTTGGGCGCATCCCGGGCAAAAAAAACCACACCAGGCAATCCCCACCGCCCGCGCCCACCCGCCACTTCACTTTACTTTGGCCTCGCACTACCCATCATCCCGACCCCAGAAAGCACAAGCCTTGCCTATCTAAACCGCTAGTGCCTAACATAATTGCGCGACCACTTCTCCCGCTTTGCGATAACCCCGTTCAACTAACTGCCCTGACCCATCTCGTCCTGTCCCGACCCGACTCCATTTCCGCATTGCTGACAGCCTGCGCGCCCAACCAACAGAACCGCTCAGCTCTCCGCCATGCAGGCATCACCCACCTCCTCCTCCTCCCCAGAGGACGCCGCCGAGAACACAGCAGACGAGGAGGATTCCGAGGACTACTGCAAGGGAGGCTACCACCCCGTCTCAATTGGCGAGAAGTTCAAGGAGGGCAAATACACCGTCGTGCGCAAGCTGGGCTGGGGCCATTTCTCCACCGTCTGGCTGTCGCGCGACAACACCACCGGCAAGCATGTCGCCCTCAAGGTCGTGCGCTCTGCCGAGACCGCCATCGACGAGATCAAGCTCCTCCAGAAGATCGTCACCGCGAAGCCCGACCACCCCGGCCGGAAACACGTCGTCAGCCTGCTCGACTCCTTCGAACACAAGGGCCCGAACGGAACACACGTCTGCATGGTGTTTGAGGTTCTAGGCGAGAACCTGTTGGGGCTCATCAAGAAATGGAACCACCGCGGCATTCCCATGCCCCTGGTGAAGCAGATCACCAAACAGGTGCTGCTGGGGCTCGACTACCTCCACCGGGAGTGCGGCATCATCCACACCGACCTCAAGCCCGAGAACGTATTGATCGAGATCGGCGACGTCGAGCAGATCGTGAAGAAGGTTGTTAAGAGCGAGCCGTCAGATAAGGAGAACAATCGCAACGGCCGAAGGAGGCGGAGGACATTGATCACCGGCAGCCAGCCATTACCGTCGCCACTTAACGCGTCCTTCAATCACAACAATCTCTTCCCATCACCAAACTCACACTCTAGCCTCGGCCAGATGTTGAACGAAGGTGAGTACCCAGGTCGTCCCGGGCCAAGCTCCGCATCCTCCAGTCAGCCCCGAAACCCGCCACCAAGAGGCCAACCAGCCCCGCGCCCCGCGCCACGCCCCCAACGCCACATCCTGGGCGTACAGCGCCCAGAGGCTGTCCACGTCAATTAGCCGCGTGTCGCGTCACCACTTTGGAGCTTGTCTTGCTAACGATAGATCCTTGCAGGCAATAAACCAAAAGAATCATCACCGACCGACGAGATCAAACAGAAGCAGCGGGAAAAGACAGCGTAAGTCTGCTCCTGGGAATAAGCTCCGGGCCTCATTGCGCATTGTCTGTTCAATGTAATTGCCCCATACTGACCGAGTTCCTCGATTCTAGGGATCTCCTGACAAAGGAAGTATCTGGCATCTCCCTCGACAAGTCTTCCAACTCCTCTTCATCATCCACCGGCGAAAAGCGCAAGGCCGAAGACTTTGGTCTAGACATCATCAGTGTCAAGATTGCAGACCTGGGCAACGCCTGCTGGGTGAACCACCACTTCACAAACGATATCCAGACAAGACAATACCGGTCGCCCGAGGTGATACTTGGTTCGAAATGGGGGGCTAGCACCGATGTGTGGAGCATGGCTGCTATGGTAAGTCATCTGATTGCTTCCTCCATGCGCGGCCACACCGAAGCAGCCAAATGCTAACAGCTGTCGTTCGTACAGGTCTTCGAACTTATTACTGGCGACTATCTCTTCGACCCTCAGTCCGGCACTAAGTATGGCAAGGACGACGATCACATAGCCCAGATAATAGAGTTAATGGGCCCATTTCCGAAATCACTGTGTCTGTCGGGCAAGTGGTCTCAAGAGATATTCAATCGCAAGGGCGAGCTCCGCAATATCCACCGGCTGCGGCACTGGGCGCTTCCTGATGTCCTGAGGGAGAAGTACCACTTCAAGGAGGAGGAAGCCAAGCGCATTGCCGATTTCCTGGTGCCGATGCTGGAGCTCGTTCCGGAGAAGCGGGCCAACGCCGGCGGCATGGCGGGCCACGTCTGGCTGGAGGACACGGCGGGGATGAAGGGTGTCAGGATCGAGGGACTGGAGGTTGGCTCCCGGGGCGACGGCATTGACGGGTGGGCGAACGAAATCCGGAGGCGGTAGGGACTGTCTCTTAGGGATGGGCTCGACTACCTGCTGCCCCGTCTCGGTCCGCCTAGACAGGACTCGACTGACGGTGGTGATGATGAGGAGGAAGAGGAAGAGAGCCAAGACCAGGAAGAAGGTGGCGGCGCTAGTCTCCGTGTTGAGGAGGACAAGGATGCCTATTATGATGGGCACAGCGACTTCTGATGACAAGTCCCCAGGCTCTCTGATGGGAACGACAAACGAGGTTGAAGAGGTGGAGGGGGCGAATGGCGGGTCCAGACATCCGGGGTCAAGCCGTGGCTGTTGCTGGCCTGAATAGACAAGAGATGAAGAGGCAAGAGAGAGACGGCGGGAGAGGAGAAAGACAGTGAGAGAGTGAGAGAGACACACATTAAGAGCTGCCAAACTCGAGAGCCAGCGTTCTTTTGCTAAAGGGTAGGATTGGCGACGAAACCCGATGTGATTCATGCCGAACGAACATGATGTCTCTCTCTTGAAGCCAGCAAGCAGGTGAAGCAAAGCAAAGCAGACGCAGCAGGTACACACGTGCGCACACGGCCACGGGTGGTGAGGAAGACACGACAGGTAGGGGAAGGAAGCCGTGGTGGTGCGGCGTGACTGGCTGCGAAGAACACTCCTGCTTGCAGCCGAGGGGAGGAAAATGCTGGGCACCTGGCAGGTAGCTGCTCTCTCACTTTCGCCCTCTCTGTGGTGAGATCATTATCATTACGACGGGATGACGGACTAATTGACTGGCTGACTGATCAACCACCTCTGAGGGTCGGAAACGGGGAAATGGGGAGGAAGGAGAAGGCAGAAGGCAGAAGGAGCATCATCACGCATGGAGTTGGACGGGACGGGGAACTGGATGGACTGGATGGACTGGAACCATGGAGTTTCAATGAATGATTGATAACAGAATATAACACAGATACACATATATTATATCATGTCAAATTACATTATATACAGTTGAACTACATGGCCTGCCTATGATACAATATATATAGCGTTGATCTCGGCACACCTGGCTGAGTTGAGTTGAGTTGACTTTGCTGGAGTTGGTTGGATGGATGGTCCATCTCGCAACTTACTCGCGTAGAGGCAGGCTAGTTAGTCTGTGGTGAAGAGGTTGCTGGGAGGTGGGTGGTATGGCCCTGGTATGGCCCTACGAGCAGGCATGTTAGTTAGGCTTTGTTTGACGAGGTACAGTAGGTATCTGGCACCACCGTGTGCTGGGCGCGTGGTTGTGAGGAGAGCAAAGAGGGAAAAGGATAAGTGGGAGGCCCGCCGTCTGTCGCTTGAATGTCGCAAAAATAATCTACTTGGGCGGTTTAGTTGGTCTCTGCCTGATGGGCTAGATGCGATTCCACGGATGAAGATGAGATGCGTATGTTATGTATGTGCGGGCCCAGAACCCATCGTCTGGGGAAAAGAAACCCAGAGGCTAGCTCTGTCGAGCTTTGTCACGCAGACAGAGTTCCTCGTTGGGGAATCACATTTCCGATGTGGAGGAAGGAAAGACGGATCTCAACAGATGGATGTTTGGAATGGTTCATCTAATCCTCAGTCCGTGTCTTGATATGCAATACTGTCTGTATGCTCCTGTCCTCCGTCTTTCTACCGATGATTGATGGGAAGCAGTGGGGGTGTCGGATGGGCACAATCGACCGAGAGGTCCGGTCCCGACTAAGCATCCGACCAACCGCCTATGCGAATGTGAATGTGCGCCTGCTTTCAACTTCACCAGGTCTTTGTGCCACTGGAACCCATCTTTCCGACCATCCACGTGTCGTGCCAACCAACTCCCGTCGACCGCCCTCTTCTCACTGCGCCGTGCGCCCGATGTATTCGACAGCCGGCACACGACTGAACATCTGGTGGGCTGGACATCTCGTGGAAAACCCGGCATCGCATTTTACGTGCCAGCCGCCTCATTTGGTTCCTGTCACATGTGACCACACACGCGGGCTGGTCAGATGAATGCGTGAATCCACCGCCGAAGAAACCCACCACCAGCCTACCAAAAAAAGGTTATTGAACCGCACACTCATCATCATGGCATTCCTAGCCCACCCCTCCCCAACTCTCCTCTCACAGTCCCCTCAGAACACACAAGAAGAAGAGAAGCACCCATAGCCACCCGGTCTTGGCCCTAGTTGCCACTCTTCTTCTTCCCCTGCGTGATCTTCCTAAACGCCTGCTCGGTGCCCGCGCCCACGGGCCGGTGGTCGGGCCCGCCGCCGGCGCCGCTGCCGAGCTGCGAGATGGGGGCGATGGTGTAGGAGACGGGCATGCCTGCCGGGCGGGCGCGGTTGGGGTTCGCCCGGACGGGCTCGAGGGCGGCGGCCCGCTTCGCCGCCAGCCTCTCGGACACCGAGGAGACCTTCTTGCCGCTGGCGCTGACGCCTCCCGGCCGGTGGGCCAGGGACTGCTGTGAGGACTGGGTCGGCTGGGAGCCTGGGCCTCTGTATTTGAGGGAGCTGTGTTTTGGGAGTTGGACTGGTCAGTGATGTTTCTTTCTATAGTCAGGAATGGGGGGGCTGGGGCGACATACTCTGGATCTATGTACCGCGCCTCGATCTGCCTCTTCTTGTAGTCATCTGTCCGCTGGAGGATGGGCCTGCTCCACTCTCCCATGAGCCGCTCTGCCATGCGCTTGATCTCGGGCTGGGCGCGCTTGGTCTTTGTGTAGAAGAGGACGACCTGGCCGATGCCGCTCGACAGGAGTGCCTCCTTCTCCACCGGCATCCTGGTCAGGGCGGTGAAGATCTCGCGCTGGATGTTGTAGGCGGGCAGGCTGCCGTCGGCCTGCAGGGGCTCGAGGAAGTACTTGACGGCCTGCAGGAAGTTGGTCTCCGGGTCCAGGATGGCGTGCTGGATGTTCTGCCGGTTCAGGAGCGTCATCACCTCGGGCAGGAGCTTGATCTTGGCCACGGCGGCCCGGTCGTCCTCGCGCGCCATGTTGTCTTCTCGGCATGCCGTCTCCATCTTGACCTTGAGGTCTGCGATGATGTCGTCGAGCTCTTCTTCCAGGTCCTGCAAGGGTAATTGTTAGCATGTGATTAACGCCCACTGCCACGAATCTGGGTCGTGATTTGTGTGTGTGTGTGACATGCGAGCACATACCACTTCGTCCTTCTTGGTACGCCTCTTGTTGCTCTTGCCCTTGACGGCAGCGTCCATAGCCCTCTCGATCGCCCTCGCCCGCCTCTGCTCTGGCGTCAGGTGCTCGTCGTTCTCAGGCTCCGGCGAGGGCCGCTTGGAGCGGGACTTGGGCTTCTTCTCGCCGCCGCCACCCGAGCCCGCACCCGGCCGCCGCCTCTTGCCTTCGATAATGGTCCCATCGGCGGCGCTGACCTCGTCGCCATCCTCGGTGCGCCTCTTCTTGGGCCTCCGGCCCTCCTTGGGCCTCTTGGCCGCCGCCTCGCCCTCTGCGCGCTTCCGCTTGGTGGCCTTGAGCGACTTGGCCACGTCCTCGTCGATGTCGACGGGCCGCTGCTCGATGTTGGCCTTGAGGGGGTCGTACTCTTCCAGGTCGATGTCGCCCACCTCGGACAGGATGTCCGAGTCCCGGTCGGACATGTCGCCGTCGTTGGCGCCTGCTGCTTGGACCTCGTCCTCAGGCGCGGGCGACGCCTGGCGGGAGTCGTTGTCCTCGATGTCGGACATTGTGTCTTTGTCTGCTGGCTGGAAAGGGGGCACCAGACCAGAGGATGGAGCGATGGCGTGGGATGTGTTGCCTGTTTTCTCGAAGCTGTGGCGACGAGGTTGCTGTTGGGTGTTTGGGCCTGGCTGGATCTGATGAAGAATCAAGGAACCAGCAATGGAGCGAAAGGTTGACGGCTGATGGTCGGATGGGGTGGGCTCTGGTGGAGTCAGGCCTGGTCCGTCAGTGTTTGGTTGTCAATGTGGTGAAAGTACAATTGACAGCTGCGATTTGGGAAACTAGCAGGTAAGGTAATCCTTTGACTTTTTGCGGCTACTGCTCTAGGTACGGTACGATACGGCACGGCTCTGGCTGTCGCTCTGGCTCTAACAGTGGTTGCTTAGCTTCTGGGTCTGGAGGCTGAAGGTGAGCTAGGCCCGTGCACCAAGCAGGGTAAAGGAGCCAGGATGATGTGCCCCAATACCGTAGTGCATAGGTAGGTACCCTTGTATCTTGGTAGGTAGGCTTGCCAGGATGCTGCTGCTGACTGAGCCTGCACCCCTGGGCGTGGCCCGTTCTCGCTTACTGGCTTCGGGGCTGCAATCAAAGGACGCTAGCGCACGACGTTTCTCTTGTTTATTGTTGACATGACTGCACAGCTGCAGAAGCTTTGCAGGTTGCCATCCACAACGTCCATCACCCACCCCTCCCTCTCCTCTCTGCTCCCCTTGAACAACACGACCGACCGTCGCACTCGATCTCTCCTCGACCTTACCTGCTGTAGCCTTCCCCTTAAAGACCCACCGGTGCCCGCTTCTTTGCGCATGGGATCTGCATCTCATCATCACTCCCCCATTCTGCCGCAGTAGGACAAATAGCGCCCTGCTCTGCCGAACCTGCAACGCTTTCGCATTCCATAGCCCGCCCGCCTCATCATGAACAGACGCGGGGGCGAGGGCCCTATGGACGGGCTCGAGTTTCAGAATGTCAAGGTCGACGAGTCGAGTCCTTTCATCCGCTTTGCGCAACAACCTCCAGCGCTTCGTACGTCCATGTCCTCAGACCACGCGACCACATGTTGGTCGCCTGCCCTCCACCAGATCCTTGATACTGACAGATTCGCGCCCCCTTCAGCTTCCCAGAACCCAGCAGCACAGCCATTTGCTTCCTTTGGCATCAACCCCTTCTCTAAACCCCAGAATTCAGCGCCCAAGAATGGCAGCCCTTTGAGGCAACAGAGTTTCCCGCGGCCAACCGAGAGATCTCTCTTCAGTCCGTCGCTACCGCGGCAATACACTGCACCGCCGCTGCGCAACCCAGCATTCACCAGTGCCAGGCCCAGCACACCTGCTTTCATGACGCCGCAGAAGGATCGCTTCGAAGACTCGGTCATGTCAGAGACCCCCGCCGACGATAGTCCCGCCATGACGGACGTTTCTGGCCCCGCCGATACTTCAGCCGACACCCCTGACTTCGACGACTCAGGCTTCCTTGATAATATGCACATATCAACGCCTGACACTCGGGTCAGCCGCACTCTGTTCTCCGAAAAGAAATCAGGCAAGGGCGAGTTCCCCAATCTCAGACAGGGGGATTGGTTCCAGCGCGGCAAGGTCCGCAAGAGGGTCAGGATGGAAAGGGATAAGGATATAGGGAGCACAAGGTCACGCCTTCCAGATGGCCGCGATGAAGACGATAGCGACGACGACGACGACGACGACAGACCGGCCGGCCGGCGCAACAGGAGGAAGCAAGACATGGGGTGGCTACACCACATCTTGACATCCATCTCATCCAACCCCAACGCGCCCATGATAATCTCGTGGTATCTACAGGTGCTGTTCAATGCAGCTTGCGGTGGCGTGGTACTTTGGATGGCGTGGGGCATCATCTCAGCAATACGGGGCGAGGTGCTCTACTCGTCCGAGAAGGCCAGAGCGCAATTAATGGAAGAGATGAGCGCGTGCTCTCGGAGGTACATCGAAAACAAGTGCTCCCCGATCCAGGACCGACTGCCAGCCCTGGAGGGAATGTGTAACGAGTGGGAGACCTGCATGAGCCAGGACTCAAACGTGGTGGCGGGTGTCAAGGCGTCCGCAGGACACCTGGCCGATATCCTGAACGAGTTCTTCTCGCGGCTCTCCTGGAAGGCGACCGTGACGCTGTCGTCCTTCTCCATCATCGCCATGCTGGTCTGCAACGTTGCTTTCAGCAAGTTCCGCCACAACTATGAGCAGACCCTCCACCAGGGGAACCCGGGGCCTCAATACCATGGTCCGGGCCACATGGGTTTCCCAATGTCACCGGACAAGAGCCAGGCCTACATCTTTGCTCCGATCGGGCACACGCCGAAGCACATCAGACGGGCTTTCCTGCAGGACGACACGGAATCCGAAGCCTCGCCGGATGCCAGATACCTGCCACCGCCTGTGACACCATCACGCATCCGGAGCCCGATAAAGAGTGAGAGGAGCAGGAGCCCCACCAAGATCAAGCTGGAGAGGAGTCCCAGCAAGGGAGAGCGGAGTCGGAGCCCGTCCAAGAGGAGCCCGTCCAAGAAGCTTGAATGGCAACAGTGATGGGAGACGCAGACAAGTGTGAGAGAGCGCAAAGCCATCCGACGACTTGGGGTGAAGACATTGTACAATAAATTGTTTGGCTAGTCAGGGTGGGCATGACAGCATGTGGGATCCAAACGGGTGGGAACCAGGGCAGGAAACGGAAGGGAAGGGCAAGGTCATTTTTGTACAAAGATCAACAGGCCCGGGGAGTATGGATACCCACGGGATACCCACGAAAAACAGCTTCAGGAATTTTTTGGGGGGGGGGGGTTTCGGGCCGGGACTAAGCGATAGCGACTGGGCACTCTACTCTTGAGGTGTCCTGGTTAATATACATAGTTTTTCTGCAAAAAGATGAACGACTACTGCCCCAGTGCGTTGTACTCGCGGCCGCAAAGTGCATAGTGATATGAGAGGTAGTCAGACTGGTTGACAGAAGTCCAAACTACCTAGTATGACCTCGCTCACACCAGGGCTTAGAACTTACGACACAATCTAACATTCGCCCGGTACAACCACCCAATTGTCTGCTCAATTTGGCTTGCATCTCCGGGGCCCGGTGGGTCCCCTTCCCGAGCCAGACAGACTTGCCGGGGTTTAAGAGTCCGGGCGCGCAACCAGGGGGGCCGAGATTGTGTCCCAGCCAGCCAACCAACCAACCACTTCCGAGTCGAGAGCGCCCGGGAGCCCGAACACGGGGTTTTGAGTGAGGCTGTGGTGGGTGGTTCGATGCTACTGTAGGATGTCAATATTGGCGGGTTTGGACGCATTATACGATGTTTGTGTTTGTTCTCGGGTCTGTGTGGCTCGGTAAGCAGTAACAGGCAGTGTGGTTGGAGTTGTAATTATAGTCTGGTGACTGAACAGAAAAGAGAATGATGCCCATCTTTGCTTTCTTACAGCGAGCCTTCTTTCCTCTTTGCCGGAGCAGCGCTTTTACTTTGACCTGAGCACCGGCCCTTGCAATACACAGTCATTCACTTGATCTGTTGCTCGTTTCAATCACATGTGAAAAGACATCCACCCAAAGGGCCAGGACCAACCATAATGCAGTTCCACATCCTCCTCGCCTCCCTGGCCTTCTCCTCCTCGGCCTGGTCTCTAGCTGTCCCTAGAGGCCAAGGCTTCCCCAGCACGGAAATCCAAGGACCCATCAGCACGACATGGGTAGGCGTGGGGAGCACGCCGGCAGCAGTCCCAGACCGATCGGTGCCTGACACAGACTCATCATTCCTTGACGTAAGTTTTTTTTCTTCGCCTCAGCCTAATCATGTGAAGAAGAAACGTCCCCCTCTCCTTTTCTCCATCCTCGGCGTCCCATTTTGCCTCCCCGATTCGTCTTATAGCGAAGGAGTGGAAGGAGAAGGAAGGAGAGAGAAGCTGACACGGTGGCCACAACAGGATGATACAGCTCTCAGGCGCTCTGCTGGCTTGATCCTCGCGAGGCGTGGGGTGCCCACGGCGCGACGGCGGTCGGTTGGAGGACCAGTGTGAATGAGAAAGGCAGCAAGGCGGTTCTGTGGGAACGAATCAACATGGGTTCATGGAGGCCAGCGTGGCAGCATTATTGGGTACCATTAATGGTGACCGATGGGCCTTTTTTTTCTTTCTCCCCTTTCCCCGCGGAGCCTCCGCGGGGGGTGTTCCTGGACATGATGCGAAGAATCTCAGTGACTCACATCTTTTGCCTCTTCCGACGGGATATTTGGGCTCTTCCGATCGCTCGGGAATGCGGGAAGCCAGTGGGAAGCAAAAAAGACTCCGGGCTGCCCAGTGAGCGAGTGGTTGGGTTCATGTTCTGCACATGTGCATGCATTGTCCTTGTGCGAAGCCTGGCCAGCCACCTCTTGCTCAAGCAAGTGCCCTGCGAGAGCAGGATCTCATGACGGTCAACTCGGTTCTCCCTGCATGAGGATATGCATGCGACTCGCGATCTGACCGACTCTCTCGCGTCTTGGGTGGTTTTATCTCCGGAAAGCGGGTTGGGATAGTCAGTTACACAAAAGTCATCTGGTTTGCTTTTTTCTTTGGTTTTCTTGAGCGAGATCTTTAGCGATCGCCCCGGGTGATCATGCATGCCTGATTACTGAACAGGACAAGACTTTTGGATGCTTTTTCCTTTCTTTGAACGCGGAATAGGTACATGTGTCTGTTCCGCGGCCAAGCTCACAGGGTGGCCTCCATCCATGATAACTTGTGTCAAGGAAATCTCCATACCATCCTCGTTTAACAAATAGTTTTGGGCGTTTTGGATACCGTATAGAGCCTCTGAGGATCCAGGCGAATGTCATTCACGTATTGACTTTTTGATCCAATCCAGAGGCTTTGCGCCCATGAAACGGCGTTGGCACTGTGAGCGAAGGTCTTTGGCTGCGGTGAAGAGCTCTGCAACCAAGCTTGAAGTTGGATGAAAGGAGCGCGAAATCTCAACAAGGCTTAACAGATCGATTCAAACGACAGCGAAAACACTATCTCAGTAATCTTAAGGCTGATGCGAATAAAAGTGGTGTCATGGCTGGTATTGATGCAAGCCTTGTCTATTGTCAAGCCCAGCCGACGGGCACAAACCAAGGGGAGGGGGGTCGCCTGCGCAGGCCAACCAGATTTGACAATCGCCTTCCTGCACGTCCTAGAATGATCTGATCTTGCATCTGGGGTTCTATTAGATGGCCCTCCGGGGGGGGGGGGGGCGAGAAGGTGCGGCCTGATGAAGAAAATTTTCATTATACAATGGCCAGGCAAGCCCACGCTGCTCATCCATTCCTCGAGCCGTCTAATACCCGATTCTAGAACGAGGGCGGGCGGAGCATTTGCTCCGAGGCAGGAAGGGAGAACAAGGGCAGTAGTGTAGCTCTGTGCTCTCGTTAGCTGAGTTAGTTTTGTGGGAAGCGAGCGGCCACATGGCTGCGGAGCCGCCTGTCGCGCCCGGCTCTCGTCTGACAGGGCGGGAGCGAGCCGGAAGAGTTCCATTCAGTTGATGGAGACGCTCGAGATATGGGCCGTGGGGATGGGGGTGATTGTGCAAGGATTGATTGTTTCGACGCTGGAGGCTGAGCCTGCATGGTATGGTGTATTTGGTTCCGTTTCTGATCCGTATACGGCCGAAGCCAGACACACCTTACATAGTGTATTTCATGCCGTGTCAAGTATTTGAAGAAGCATTGCGATGGAGCGGGAGAGTTCAGATGTAGAGACTCCCAAGTTACTAGTAGGGAATGGAGAACAATGGTGCAAGGTTGGCTTGGTTGGACGTTGGAGGTATGTGCTTCTGTGCTTCTGCGGTCAGCCAGCCCCTAGCTGCATTATATGCCATGCTGTGTCAAAGATCCGAAGAAGCATTGTGGCGACAGATACTGTAGGCCTAGGTATCTTGGTATCCAACAAACGACCCTGGAGAGACATTACAGCTTCAGCAGACGGGATCTGTAATTGCGTCACAATGATGGGACACTCAAGTACTCCGTCCCTACATAATGCGTGTCGGAGGCGGCTCTCGTGGCGTTTTCTTCTTGGTCGTGTCGTACAATATTCTCCAGCATGCAGCACGGCAGTCCGACCAGCACACCCGAGACATATGTCTGCCTTGGCGGGTATATAGAGCTGTCGGGTTGCTGCTTAAATTCCCCGAAGACCTGGGCCGTGCCAGATCCGATCAGGCCGGGCCGTGACAGACATTGAGGACGACGGCAGACACAATCCTGAAAAGGTAACCTGCTCGTCGCATGCCGACTCGGCAGGGCGGCGCAGCTTTGGATCTTGCATTTCGCTCTTGCAGGCGGCAACACCTGCAGTGTCAGTAGGTTATCATGTCTGTCGGTGGTCAACAGATGTCCTTTTGGTAGTCTTGGCCCCTCTCACTGCCTGCCTGTCGTCCTGGCAGTGTGGCCCATGGACCTCTCTGATGCCCATGCAGCCCTGGCGAGAGCCCCAAGAGTCCTTGCCTTGCACCACGTCCCCTCCCCTCCGCTGCCATCTCTATTCGATCTTGTTGAATCGATCATGGAAGATGCCCAGCCAAGAAATCATTCTTTATCCTCGGCGTGCATCAGACTATGCCGTGCACTGTTGGTCATCCAGCTAGTAGGGCACTAGGTCGGTGGGTGGCCTTTGAGAAATATGGGAATAGACGGGAATAGGGGGCGTGTCAGTTGATATTGATGGATCTCGCCGTGGCCCTCTTGTCGGAGTGCCCAGGTGGACAGTAATAAATCAAGTGTCCTATGAGGAATGCGCAGGTGGTAATAGTAAGGTGGGTGGCGTTGTTTGGGTGCGAGTGCCGTGCGCCACGGCTTGTCCAGATTGGTAGAGTTGCCAAATCCTGACATGGAATTGAGAGAAGCCCAAAAGGCAAGCTTCCAGAAATGCCATCCATGGCATATGGCAGCTATCAGTATCGGGGCCGAGCCAGCCCCAGATGGCCGCCATGACCCACTCACTCACTGCATCTCCAACCCCCTCCTACCTCACCCCTCTCTGCCTCTCCAATCCCCCTTGCTCCTCTCCTGCCCCAAACACCACTTTTGCATGGCCTTGGCCCGCTGCTTGCAAGGGGGCCCATGTTCTGAGCTGCAGCAGCTGCCAGCCTGCAGCCTGCAGCCTGCATTTTGTCATATCATGCCGTAGCTCTCTTTGGAGCTACCGGCCATCTCGATTTCTGTTGCTCGATTCGAGCTCTGCCTTTCTCTTTGCCCAGCCCCTCCCCCAAGACGTTGTCGCACCTGTTCGAGCTTGTAACATTACAAAAGGGAAGACAGCTCAAAAGAGGAGGCGCCACACACTGCAACTGCCCCAAGCTTGAACGGCAGGCAGCCCAGCGCAAAAGCTATGCCACGCGAGCATCACACACAGCACAGCTCAGCACAGCATATCGTCTTCTGCCCAATCTCGACTTTTCCCCAACTATGACGTTGCGCGCCGCGCCCCCGACCTGATTTCCCACCCGAACCACCACCCCCCCCCTTCCTTTTTTCCTCGAAACCCCCACTATCCACTACCCACTCTCAGGCACGCCCGCCATTGGGAGATCAGATCCCAATGGCGTCCGAGAAACGCGCCCGCGCGCCCAGTATGGATGATCACATGGAGCAGGACTCTCCCCATCCTGAAGACACGCCCTCCTCGAACCAACACGACTCTGGCGCAACGCCCGTCTCTACCACGCAGACCACCGGCGCGTCGACAACTTCAGCTTCCAACCCTTCAGCCGGCACTCCCGCCACTGCCGGTACCACGCATACAGCCGACACCTCCTCCTCCGCCGGTACTCCCAATGCGCCGCCTCCGCCCTCGCTCGCGACCAATGTTGCCTCCAAGAGACGGAGAGGCCTGGGCGTCGTCACTCCCAATGCCTGCACCGAGTGTCGCAAGAAGCGCGCAAAGGTACTGCCTCCTTGCTTTGCGCCCAGTCCCTCCCACGCCCAGCTTGACTTGGAACGCTCATTCCCAGTGGCGCAAGCCGCCCCGCGTCTCCTGAACTGACTGTTTTGCTATCCTGCGCCTTATAGTGCGACGGCCAGCAGCCCTGTAGCAGATGCGCCTCTCAGAAGGACGTCGAATGCCACTATGAGGTTCCCGTCCGACAGTCCAAGGAGAACCTCCGCAACGAGATCGAGTACTTGCGCCGCCAGCAAGCCTCCAACGAATCCGTCATCAGCGCCCTCTCGCAGAACGTGCAATGGGAGGAGGTCCTGCGACGCCTGCGCAGTGGCCAGTCCGTCGAGGCCATATCCGACTGGCTGGGCTCCCAGATATCCTCGGGAGCTGGCGCCATGACCTCCTTTGGCCACTCCTCAGGCACCGGCACAAACCTCACCGGCCTGGCCAATTTCGCCGGTGCGAGCGCCTCCTCCTATACCCCGGGCCTGTCTAACATGGCACTGTCCGCCGCGACTGTCAGCCCCACGTCGACCGTCCACCCTTTGAGCGCACGACAGGACATGGACACCACGAGCCCGTGGAGTCACTTTTCGACGGCAAGCCAGGCGCACTCCAACAGGAGTCTCTCGCAGTCAGATACGATGCAATGGAGCCGTTCAGGGCCTCCACAGACACGGGTCGGATCGTGGGTTGCCGACAACCTGTCGCCCATGCAGCATTCGCAGCCCTCAGACGGAACCTACCGCGGCCTCGCTCAGGTACTGACCCCGGAGATGCCCCCTCCCTCAGGCCTGCCTACCACCTGGACCGAAGTCAGCTCAGACAGATCCTTGGTTCAGCACCTGCTCGCCTTATACTTTTGCTGGGAATACCCGACGTTCGCATCTCTGAGCAAGGAGCACTTCCTGAAGGACTTCCACCAAGGGCGGCAGCGGTACTGTTCTTCGATCCTCGTGAACGCCCTGCTTGCATTGGGTTGCCGCTTTTCGACTCAGCCAAGTACGCTTGCGAATCCGGACGATCCTTACTCGTCCGGGGACCACTTTTTCAAAGAGTCCCTGCGCCTCTTCTTCTTGGAGGACAACCATCATAGTCTGACTACAATCCAGGCTCTTGGCATCATGTCTATTCGGGAGGCCAGCTGTGGCAGGGATTCGGAGAGTTGGTATTATGCTGGGCAGAGCATCCGTCTCGCTGTCGAGATGGGCCTACACCGTGTGAGTGACGATTCGGGGGACAGCGACGAGGTCGCTGTCCAGGCAGCTACGTTCTGGGGTGCCTTCGCATTGGACCAGTGAGTATCTTGAGCTGTCTGCCAAACGCTGCTGGCCTGGCTGACTTGTTGGTCTCTTAGTGCTTGGTCTCTAGCCACTGGCTCCTTGCCCCAAACTTCATGTTTCCCCCACCTACCTCCCAAGCCAGCCATCATGCCAGATATTGAAGCTTCTGTGTGGATCCCTTACACAGACGACGGTGAGTGGTCTCCCCCAGGTCTCGTTTGGGCCTCGTGACGCTGACTCGGGAGCCAGGTGCACCATTACAACGGTCGTGCGAGCAGCCGTCTAATGTCAGATCTGTATACAAGTGCTTCTGCGAACTTAGCGAACTAGTCCATGCATCTCTTTACATTCTCCATACCCCGGGCCGACCAGTCACTGGACCCGACCTTTTGAGCATTTACAACCAGTTCATTGACTGGTACGATACGGTACCAGTTGCACTCAAACTTGGACATAACTTCACCCCTGCAGTCCTCTTCGCGCAGTAGGTCCCCAATCCAAACACTTCAGAGTGCATCTGCTGACGATGCTTGATTGCAGCATGTACTATCACTTTGCCATATTGCTGCTCTTCCGACCCTTGGTCAAATTACGCATCAAGGGGTCGGGCGTCGTGCCTAGAGATGTCTGCTACCAAGCCGCGGACGCCATCCAGGGCCTGTCCAAATCATATTCACAGCTATACACGCTGCAGCGGACACCTTCGTTCGTCCCATACTTTGTTCTCACCGCTGCGATAATGCACCTGGCGATCGCGGCATCGGGCATCCCGCCGCCAGAAGAAGACGAGACAGAAGAAGCCATGGGCGGTCCAGAAGGCATGCCCTCAACAGAACGGCAACGAGCGGGGCATCCACCAGCCGGCGTCGACCCGCCCCGCGTGTCCGCCCACGTGACCAGATCCATAAACCAGGGCATCGCCGACCTGACCGAGATGGCGCCGTGCCACCACTTTGCAGAACAGGCGCTGAACATCCTCCGGTACCTGGCCAAGAAGTGGGACATCGAGGTGGACATGGACGTGCCGCAGAGGCTCAGGCGCGAGAAGGAAAAAGCGCGGCAGGAGGGCCGCGAGGCGACGCGGTCGTCGGAGCTCACCAGGATGAACGACCACGACTACGGGACGCGCCCCGCGACCAACAGCCTCAACTTCTTCGCGCCCAACATGACGGAGAACGACTTTGTCAGCAACTGGGGCAACGCGGTCTCGTTGCCTGCGGCGCCCGCCGCGCCGCCCCCTCAGACGATGACGCCCGCGGCCAAGTCCGGGGACTCGATGGAGAACCCGCTGTTCTGGCCGTTCCCCATGCAGGGGCGGCCGATTCTGCCGACGGGGGACGCGCTTGCTGAGGCTGGGTTTGAGTTGGTCTAGGATGGGACGGTGAAAATATATGACCGGACGGATCTGGTTTGATCTGATACGAAAAGCTCGCTTTTGACTGGCTAGTCGAGAATTTTGTGGCAATTGAGCGTAGGTCAGCCAGCTGGCATGCGGGCATGTTGTGAGGCCCTCGCGTTGATACCCATCGTCAGGCCGGCCAAGGATTATGAGATAATAATTCAAAAAGAAAAGACTGGATTAGGGAAAGCCCCGGCCAGGCCTTGCCCGTTTACAAGATCAACATCTTTCGCTCTCCTGGCACCACGTCGTGATGAGAATGATCGGACGTCTTGTCTGCTTTTGGCAGACTTTGGTAACCCCGGCTGTCACTGCTTCCGAGGGTTGGGCCAGAGCGGCAGAAATTCCGCAAGATGACTCCCATCAATCGTCGATCAAGAAGGATGCGCACAGCTGTTGTGGCCAGGGAAATAGAAGTTCTGTCTTGTCTGGGACTTGAATCCTTGGCCAGCCGGTCGGTCGGTCAGTCATCACGCATGAGGAGAGGGAGAAAAGTTGAGGTCGGGCAACTTGCGAGCGACAGACGCAGGATGAATAAAGATTGGGACTCATGATGTATCCATGTTGTTCTTCGGACTCTTGGCTAAGTGGTTGGTTAGGCCACCCGCCGCCCTATGGGGTAGTTGCTTAGTTGTGCGGTAGGGAGTAAGTAGGTCTTGTTACTATAGTAGATACCCCCCACTCATATTGTGTAATTTTATAGACCCACCCGCGTTCAAACACAGAGCTCCTTTTTTTTCTTTTTTCTTTTTTTTTTTTGGAGAGAAATGAGTGAGTAGAGGTGGCCGGCCTATCGGATGGATGACGCTGTGCCCGGGGGACAGGGAGGTTTATCGAAGGGAGGGAAAAGCAGATAGATGCCTCTGTTGATTAATTTGGGGCCTCCCCGAACTTCCTCGCGTCGGACACACTGGCTAACTTGTTGGGGCCGGGCAGGAGGTCCGACGGACCTGGGTTTGGGCGCGACGGGGTGGTTAGGATGGGGTAGAAGACGGCCCCGGGGATGATGGATTTGAGATTGTGTATGTTGTGATATCCACTGTCGCCTGGTTTACTGAGGCTGTAGTGAGAAGATGGATTTATGGTCTTACTGGGAAGCCTTTGTGGAGTGTCTAAGCATCGATATTACTATTGCCAGTGTTTACATAGGAAGGACACCATGTAGTACGCTGTGAAGGGTGGCAACTCCAATCCAACTGACAGCTGCTGTGCTAGATACTTGGGTACAGAACAGCTGAATGCAATTATTCCAATCAAGCTCGTCACCCTTTCTCCGTTGTCTTTGATTATAAGGCGCTAGAAACAAAGAACATGATTTTATGCTGTAAGATGGTGAGCTGACCCTGAATAGTACGGCAGGCTATAGAACCAGTAGTCATCTCAGATCTGGAATCTACCCTTTCGGATTGAGAGTGGTTACCGCAACCGAACTATAGTTGCTCTTTCGCAGCGTAAAAATATTGAAAAGCCACAAGACTGGCGGTAGTGCTATTCTTCCGTTTGCCCCGGGGCCCACCTGGGCGGCAGAGACAACGCAGGGGGCAACGGCGTCTCGGATGATGCTCAATCCCCGACTTTTGCCCGCGGAGAACGGCGGAGACTCCCGCGGAGAGGCTCACAACGAGGCTGGAGATCATGAATGAGTGCGATGAGTTAAGCTTATGGGATATAACTTTATGTCTGTTATAAAACACGTCGCTGCTGTGATGAGCACATTGAGACGAACCAAGAAGCCTGCAAAGTATCGTTTTCTAGACACCAGCAACGCCGTATTCTTTTATAGCGTGCAAAAAGAATCTCTTCGCTCATAAACATGGCTCGAAATTTATTTGAGAAATATGCCCAAGAGAAAGAAAAGCGCATCCGGGCCGACGGCCTCGCCCAGTATATCGACGTCCGGTCCAAGGAGATGCAAGACCTCGCCAGGGACCCGTGGGTGGACCACGAATCACCACGCATCAAGAACCCTCCCCTCGGAGACGGCAGCACCATCAAGTTCTTGATCTGCGGCGGGGGCCACAGCGGCATCCTGTACGCCGTCCGCCTGATCGAGGCCGGCTTCAGCAGCGACGACATCGTCATCGTCGACATCGCGGGCGGCTTCGGCGGCACCTGGTACTGGAACCGCTACCCGGGCCTGATGTGTGACGTCGAGGGCTTCGTCTACCTCCCGCTCCTGGAGGAGACGGGCTATGTGCCCAGGCACAGGTACTCGTACGGCGACGAGATCCGGGGCCAATCTGAGCGGATCGCGGCCAGGTGGAGGCTGCAGGGCCAGTTCTGCACCAAGGTCGACAGGCAGGTCTGGGACGAGGACAGGCGCCAGTGGGTGGTGGAGATGAGCCGCACGTTCAGAGAGGGAGGGCGTTCCCAGCCCGAAAAGCTCACGGTGTACGCGGACTTTGTCGTCGCCGCCGGCGGCGTGCTGTCCGTACCCAAGGTGCCCAAGCTGGAAGGCTGGTCCGAATTCCGTGCGAACAAGCACGCCTTCCACACGTCCCGGTGGGACTACGCCTACACGGGCGGCAGCCAGGAGAAGCCCGATATGACCAAGCTCAAGGGTAAACGCGTAGCCATCATCGGCACCGGCGCCACGGCCGTCCAAGCCGTCCCCGAGCTCGCCAGATGGGCCGAGCGCCTCTACGTGGTGCAGAGGACGCCGTCGTACTGCGGCGCGAGAGGCCAGGCCGAAGTGACTCCCGAGATGTGGTCCGCCGTCGCGGATGGACCAGGCTGGCAGGACCGTCGCAGGCGCAACTTTAACTCGTTGGTTACGAACAACCCCGAGCCGTTCGACCTCGTTAACGACGGCTGGACGCACATACCGGGTGTGTCTGGGACGATCGGGTCGAACAGCAGGATTGTGGGCCCGGACCAAGTTCAGGACCATATACAGCGACTTTTCGAGATCGACAGCGCCGTCACGGATGCGCTGCGGGCCCGGATCTCCCGCGAGGTGAAGGACCAGGCCGTGGCCGAGAAGCTGAAGCCCTGGTACGGCACCTGGTGCAAGCGGCCGACCTTCCACGACGACTACCTGCCGGCCTTCAACCGGGACAACGTCACCCTGATTGACACCAACGGCAAGGGGCTGGAGCGCCTCACCGCCAAGGGGATCGTGTTTGACGGCGTCGAGTACGAGGTCGACTGCCTCGTCCTGGCGACTGGCTTCGTCGTCGCTGCCACCAACGGCCTGGCCGAGCGGCTTGGCGCGCCCATCGTTGGCCGCGGCGGCGCGGACATGGCGGAAGAGTGGCGGAAGCCCGGGGCGAGCACGGCGTTTGGGCTGTTCATGCCGAACTTCCCGAACTTTGCTGCCACTTTCTACCGCGGTGGGGGCTTCTCGTACAACCTGTCGTCGGTGTATGATGTCTTTGCTCGGCTGTTTGCGCGGGTCGTGAGGGTGCTGCACGACAACCACAACAACACTCATGGCGGCTTGCTGCTTGGGGGACAGGAGGAGAGAAACAACAAGAAGCTGGTTTTCGATGTCTCGGAACAGGCACTTGAGCGCTGGGCGGGCGAGGTCGCCAGGCGGGCGGCGTGGCTTCTTGCGACCAGTGTCTGTACGCCGGGCTACTACAACGCGGAGGGCACGGCGTTTAGCGAGGGTTCGTCTGCCGGGGCCGACAAGGAGAAGGAGAATTATGCCAAAGCCAGAGGGGCGATGTGGGGTGGCGGACCGCTTGACTATCAGCTGACTATCGAGGAGTATATGGCTAAGGAGGCTGGCCTGCTGAGTGATTTTGTTGTCAAAGGGATTTAGACATTTGTAGTTCAGAAGGTTGCAAGACTGTGTGATCTTATATATTTCTCATCACCTTAGCCGCAAAATCGTAAGGCATCGCGGAAAACTGCCTCGGGTACTCTTTTATGTTTGCTGCATCGAAGCAGCCTTGAGTGGTAGATCCTGTAGGACCACGCTGTCTAGGAACGAATGGAATACATCAACGTGCTCCTCATGGCCATCTGTTCGGCAAAGACTCACTCCATGTCATCGATACTACCTCATGGGCATCTTCATCGGACCACTTTAGACATATCTCCTAAAATTCCCCTTAACAATTTTAGTGGCCACTGAATTAGGGCATTGAGTTTTTGCAGCTGCCTATTTATAGAACAGCGGCACACTCTTTCCACTGCCTGCTTTTACTACGTCTGGGCTGCGTTCCTTCTCATACGAACGGGGATGAGCAGGTCAGGGGCGACGCGAAAGAATGCCTTCATCTCCGAACCAAATCATCAAGGTACGTAAGGTACTTCAAATAATCTATCGCCGCGATCATTTGATCTTCGCCTTTTCACTAGGAACTCACCACAGTTGCTAATAGTTCTTAGATATCCCTGTTCCCCGGCTGCGCTCTTAATCCGTATCCACATACAATCCCTTTTCACAGTAGTAAATACTAGAAGACCCAGTATTAAAAAAAGATAATACCAATAACAGTATAGAAGTCTCTACCTAGGCACGTGGCCTTAGCCTTGTGCCGCATAGACAAGGCTAGGAAGTATTACTTCGAATGGTACCATAGACTAGACTTACTCATTAGCACATAGCCTAAGGGCTAATAGACAGCAAAGTAGTCTTACGGCAAGACTATATGTAGCAATAGTCTCAAGATGGTCCCTATATAAGCTCATAATCCCACAAAGGAGATCCCAGCCAAACTCTTCACCCATCACCACCAACACACACACACACACACAACAGCCTCTCAAGACCACTTGCCAGATAAGCACTATACTTCAGATCCATGCCAGTGCATATCACTACTATGACAACCCTACTCACCCTCCCACCTGAAATTCGAAACCAGGTCTACTCCACGGTCATCGCCAATACCCCCGGAATACCTAACAGGAAAAGAAGACATTTCTCTGGAGAATTTAGCTTGTGTCCACTGCCGCTAGCCCAGGTTAATCGGCAGCTCCGGCATGAGGTTCTGCCTATGTGGTACCACGAGAGGAGCTTCGGCATCCGTATCTATCCCAAGACGCACTCTGAGGCCGACCAGGTCTGGCAGGGCTTCCTCGACCGATTCACCGCCCTTAGTACCGCCAGCACCGCACATGGCAGCAGATCCTACCTGTCACACATCCAGCGCCTCGAGGTCGAGCTTTGGCATCCGGCTTACGATTTCTTCCTTCACCTCCGTGAGCTGAGCGCACGTGGCATTCGCACGATTAGCAGGGACCTCGCAGACGAATACAACCGTACCGGTGAGTACCCTCTCGGCATGTGCAACGGTATCTATCTCCAATTCGGACCCTTCCAGCAAACGAGTCCACATCGGGTCGGCCGCGATGACACCAACTGGATGGATCGAGACGAGGTTCAGTTGCTTCTTCGCACGGCCATTGTACGGGATCGCCGCTCCAAGTTTTCCCGCCATTTCCAACACACCGATGAGCTTGAGCGTTTCTGGAAGACGTTCCCGTTCGATCGGCTCGTGGACCTGGCGATGATGATTGCAGCCGAGTGTAAGGGGGCTTCCCGTCTAGTCCACCTCACAACTTCGTTCGCGCCGCTGTAGTGCTGGAGGGTCATAATTAACATGGAACGGGATACCGGGAGCTTTTTTTTTTTCGTTGGAGTGGAAGGTACGTTGCAAGCATGGTAACTTGCTAGCACGTAGAACTTAGCAGAACAGTCCCACTAGAATAAGTACTCATCACCCAGAACTGCAACAGATGAGGTACCGAAATAGTGAGCTGCGAAAGCTATCAAAGCTACTGAACACATTTTAGGTGCTGAGAGGAGAGACAAACAGTCGAATGTCATCTTATAGGAGGTCGTTGTATAGAATTTAATCCTAAATGAGATTATCTCACAGCGCTTGGTTACACCCTCTGTTTCTGTGGGTGTGAATTTGTGATCCCGTATTATAGCCCAGACAGAATCATTCTTCTTACACTGTCGTTCACATTGTGAATTCATTTAAAATCTTGGTATTAGAGTATCTACTACTGTATGAAGGGACCGTGTCTGCCACCGGGATGTATCTGAGTCAAGAATGCTAATCTAACCAATGCACCTCCTGTGGTCTGTAGTATGTGTGGTACAAAGGCCAAGGGTTCGTATCCTGCTATGGAGTGCGCTCCCAGATGGTGTAGGTGAACCTCACAGGGAGGTAACTGTTGGCGAAGATAAACTTCCTTGCCATGGGGAATGTCCCCGCCAACATCCATACCGCATCGAATAGCTCCACCGCTGAAAATAGTTAGCTCAAGATGAAAACACGGTGTCTAACATTGATTATCTTACCTTCGTCAACCCTAGGACCGTCTAAAAGTCTCCGGGCGCGAGTAATGAATTCCTTCCTGGCCGATAAGTGGTCTGTGAACCTCAATCCAGGGAAGCGGAAGGGCAGGTTACCTAATGCATAGTCTAGGTCGCGTCGTTCTCCCTCTGGCCTTTGCTCAAGAGTGAAATCGATGTTTCGAACGCAGCTATCTATGCGATTCTGCTTGCCGTCGACGAATTTCTGGATTTCTTGAAGGAATTGACCAGATGAGGCATCCAGGGTCAGATGGAATCTGTGTTCGGCGTAGTAGATAGCCAGAGCCTCATCCCGAATCTGCTTGTTTGTATGAAGAAGAGGAATAGGCGGTGGTCTCAGTGATGTTACGAAGTTGAAGGTGTCAGGGCAACAGGCGAACCGGTAGACCACGTTGCGAAGCTCGCCTGGGAGCATGAAGAACGGGGAAATGCTGGACTAGTGGGATGGTCAGTGACACGGTCAAACTCAGAAAGCTGTACGGTATGTGATAGCTCAAACCTTTGCCTTCGGCGCGTGGGCCATGGTGACAGGTCTGGATCGTGAGTATGGCGTCACCTCGAAAATATGGATGCGGCTCCGATGTGATCGACTGTTGTGCTTGTCTCGGACTTGGGTACCTGTATCTGTCATGAAAGTGGCGAAACCACGTCCACCTCGGACGTGCTCGGATTCGGGGGAGCAGCCTCTTACAGTTTCCCATTTTCTGAGTCTGATTCCAATTAATGCTCGAAATTGCGGATATTAAGGCTGTATCTCAAAGCGAACAACCACACTGAAGCTTAGCTCGTGACGGTCTTATTTACTAAAAAATAGTACTTGTTGTAAGCGACTAAGAGACCATGGCGTATTAGAAGGTCTGTCAGCGCAGATAGTATGATTTCTTAGTCCTTCGCTAAGAGACTTAAGCATAATTTTAGTAACAATTGCATTTATCTACAGATAGTATGCATACCTTCTACGCATACCATTACTGTCGCTCTTCCGCATCCAAGTGTCTGGTAGACCCTGGACTTGCGGGTATACCGAGAAACCGTGTGGGTCTTTCGCCGACCAGCCCAGACGGTGGAAAGCATGAAGTCGATGCATAGCCGTTCACAATTCAAGAACCATGCCTCACAGGTGCTCCTTCGACTTGTTGGGGAATAGTGTGACGATTCGCGGTAATATCGGACGCCTTTAAACTGCATATTGTCCGAATTGATCCGTCCTCCCTCCCCCGCGGACGGAAGCGCTTGTTTCGGAGATAAGGCGCTAAGAGCCGGCTGCAGAGAGCTCAAAAAGCAGACAGTAGCCATCATCAAGATATAAATATTTTCAGGTAGACTAATAATTCAGCGCGTGATCGCCGAAGAATTTGAATTAGAGTAAGCTTTCAAATGGCATATTCCGACAAAGAGATCGTGCTCATAACAGGCGGGAACGGAGGGATCGGCCTTGAAGTCGCACGACAACTAAGCCGAGACCACGGCACAAGGTTTCACATCCTCATTGGCTGCCGCAAACTCTCCGAAGGGGAGGCAGCCGTAAAGCAACTACACGAAGAGGGCTTGCGGGAGGGGGTCGAAGCTATTCAGATCGACATCACCAGCGAAGAGTCCCTGGCTGCCGCTGCTAAGCACGTCGGTGACAAGTTCGGCAAGCTTGATGTCCTGCATGCGAATGCAAGTTACCAAACGAACTCTCCTCATCTAGAAATATGGTGTTGAGCCTGACTCTTGAACAGGCAGGAATTTCTGGCGACAAAACGTATGCAGGGCGCCCCATCGCCGAAGTCATCACCCTAACCGTCGCCACCAACGCCGCCGGCGCTGCGGCGAGTGTTGAGCACTTTGTGCCGCTGCTCTCCAGGGCTGAGAACCCCCGCGTCGTCTTCATGAGCTCTGGCGCGGGCAGCCTGAAGCTCGCGCATGACTTCGGGTTTGTGAAGGACTACCCAGCTTACTCGGCCAGCAAGGCTGCTGAGAACATGGTTATGCTGTATTATCACCATCGGTTTCCGGGCTGGAAGGTTAATGCTTCTAATCCTGGCTTCAGGGTGAGTGCTTCCAATTTGATTCTTTGTGATTTCGGGATGGCTGCCGTTTCCAGGTGGGTATTTTGATGCTGACGTTTTTGCGTTGGTTGTCACCAGGCTACGAAGATCAATAACTATGGCGAGGGGGTCAATGAGACGCCTGGGCCGGTATCTGAAGGGGCCACGAATGCTGTGAGGTTGACACTGCTTGGAAAGGATGGCGAGTCGGGAACACACACCATGATTCAGGCTTCACAGGATGAGTATAGCAAGACGATGGAGGGTAAGGATAGTATCGTGACTGTGCCCTGGTAGGCTGCGGTGCTCTTCAGCCAACATCGAGGCGTGCACTCGTACCGCGCCATTACAATAAGAAAATCTCTACTCTTCCATAGCATACTATTTGATCAGACGGGGATATTTCTTTGACCTCCCATGATCATCGGAGCCGTGCCTGACTTCAGGTTGATAACTTCTCCTTTAACCTCGATGCGCACCTTGACACATGTACTCCTCATAATCCAAATCCGGTCGCCCCTCCCAATACAGCGTCTCCGGAACGCTCGAGTTCTCAAATGTGTACTTCGCACTTGCGTCAGGCACGTAAACCTTTGGTATTCCATTTGCTGCCGCCGCTTCTGCTAGCAGTTGGACCTGACAGGCGCGCTCCATCTGGGTCATCAGAAAGCATGCCTCCTCCACTGTGGTCCCAACCGTGAAAAGCCCATGGTTCTGAAGGATCATGCCTTTGCCTCTAGGACCTGATTCAGGAAGATGATATCAGTGTGAGTCCATTATGAAAAAGTGTCTGCTTCGAACATACCCAATGCCGACCCGATGCGATCACCTTCATCCTCCGAGAGGACGACGCCTCCAAAATCCTAAATCACCTCAGCCGCGATTCCAAACTCATACTTGGCAAGGACTATGTACCCACCTTATAGACAGCTTGGGCATCACCGTATAGGTACGCCGCATCTTGCGTGATCAACTCGAGTGGCCTACCAAATGCGCTCCACGCCATCCCGTGTGGGCTGTGTGTATGGCACGCAGCAATGACGTCTGGCCGGGCCTTGTGAACGGCACTATGGATGAAGAAGCCCGCAGCGTTTGCTGGTCGACTCATATTGCCTGCGTAGAATATTTCAGCGAGGGCTGGGCCAGGCTTGGGTTGGGGCAGAGACTAGAAGCAAACGTACCACCGATGGGCACACCATTGTAATCAACGAGAATCATGTCACTAGCCTTCAAGAGGCCGAAGTGGACCGCCAATGGGTTCTTGGTATCATGAGTCAACTTCTGTTCCATGAACCCGAGAGAATGCGGAAATATATATGAGTCGGCTTACTGTCCAGAATGTGTGCGGGTTTTCTGGGTCCCGCACGGAGATGTGGCCGGCTAGGCCATCGGTGTAGTCCTTGCGCGCGAACACACGAAATGCGAGCGCCATTTGCTCAAGGAGCCATTGCCTCTGTGCGGCAAATGTGGGGTGCTTGGGGATGCCGGGAAGACATTTCCCCTGGGACAAAAGCTGGAGGGGTGTCTTCTTAGTCTGCTGAATCTCATCAGCCTGCGCAGAAGGAGCCATGATTGGCGTCGTGATATGGGTCGACGGCGTTGTCTTGAAGACGACTAGACTTGAAGACGAGTAGATCAAAATATCGAATGCTGCTCAGTCGCCATTTTATTTATGACAATGTATTTCATTTCTGTGTCCAGCCATTGGTCTACTTGGAGCCCAGACAGCGATCGACACTGCGCCTTACCTAAAACGGCAATAAAGTACGACGACGACCACCGCCTGCATGTGCTCCGTGATTTTTATCCCAAAAGGCAAGGTCGTGGCAACCATCATGGTTGCGAAAATGTCACGAGAAAATTTAATGGAGTAAGAAAGTACGATGTAGCATGGTCACAAGAACGCCACGGCAACTCCAAGTTGGATATTGGTACTCATCATGTTCTAAAGAGTTGGCTCTGGCTCCTCGGGCCTCGTATGAAATGCCCAACAACGGCTAGAGCTGATGAAACCCCTTGCCCAGCTGCTTATCAAGCCTTGATGGTCTGGATACATGTTGTCAGTACTCTCTCGATTGACACGGGTATTAAAGACGAGCTCAGTGCCTTCCGTGCTGGGTCGTGTTCTGTCGTCTGTCACACCCCAACGTCTTTCAATCCATCAAAATGCAAGCCGTCCTGAAACACAGCGTTGTGAAAGTGCGAACCGCCCGAGGTGGAAATTTCTCTCTTCCTCGACTATTCACGACCGTACAACGCCGGCAGACGTACGCTGGTCCGAGATCTAAGCAAAAGACACCCGTTCTGAATGTTTGTTGACACTTTTTTTTTCTCTCTTTTTTTTTGATATCTTCTTGACATGCATCAGAGTATTTCAAGACTGACTAGCTCCCTTCTCAAGGGTTCACAGCCATCTATCCCGGTATCGCTGTCCTCGGGTTTTGATACTCGCACACAACGTTTGTCTTCATCCACGAACAACCGGAAGTCTTCTGCTGTAGGACGACACGTCAAGGAACAGGCAGGGTCAGCTCAGACGGCCAGTAGTGTCCCGATTACCATCGACGGAAGCACAGTACACTTCTCTCCCATTCTTCTACGAGACGCCTGCCAGTGCAAGTCCTGTGTCCACGAGTCAACAAATCAGAGGCTCTTCTCGAGTGCAGACATTCCTGTCAATGTACAAGCGCGAGATGTTGAGCTCGATCCCACCTCGGAATCAGTCAAAATTACCTGGAGGAACGATGTGGCCGGCTTTCCCCAGGATCATGTCACAAAGCTCGGCATTGCATCTTTACGAGAGCTCACTGTCTCTGGATCTCTGCCAAGGCACAAGATGCCTCCGCCGTCGCAGTCCCTCTGGACTCGCAGAGCCCTCAACCTGCCGGACTACGACTACAATACATACATGAAAGATGACGGCATGCTCTACGACGTGATCAACCAGCTTCGGGTTGACGGGCTCGCCTTCGTGACGAATATTCCTGGCACAGAAGAGGCCCTGGCAACCATTGCGACTCGCATCGGACCGATAAAGGACACATTCTACGGCTACACATGGGATGGTACGCCAATGATACCCTTTGTCCCGAATACCTGCTCAAGCGCTGACAATTAGTGACCAGTCCGTACAGTCCCCCAGGCTAGCAACGCCGCATACACCTCAGACGACCTGGGCTTCCACACCGACCTTCTCTACTTCCAGAACCCCCTGCACATTCAGCTTTTCTACTGCATCTAATCTGCATCTACAGGTGGTGCCAGCGTCTTCGCAGACGCGTACCGCGCAGCCGTAGACCTGTTCCACTCCGACCCAGACGCCTTCGACATCCTAGCGACAGTCCCCGTCAATTACCACTACAACCACCCAGATGCGAACATGTACCGCACCACAAAGCCAGTGATCGACCTGCGGCCACTGCGGATCGGCGACACGGTGTACACGCACATCCGCGATTACAAGCAGGCCTGGGACGAACTATCCAGACAGAACGGCGGGCCCGGCTGGACGGAAGCGCAGCTCGTCGACTGCATGGACAAGATCAACTGGGGCCCACCGTTCCTGGCGCCGTTCTCCAACCACGACGACGGGATGCCGCCGGGGTCCGCGAATACCGAGCCGGCGATCTCGAAACTGAACCGCAAGGTCGACGTGTGGCATGATGCCGCGGCCAAGTTCAACGCCCTCCTGCAGCGGGGCGAGTACCTATACGAGCGCAAGATGAATCCCGGGGAGTGCGTGTTGTTCGATAACACGAGGACGCTGCACTCACGGAGGGCGTTTAGCGCGCAGGACGTGGGCAAGCCGAGGTGGCTGAGAGGGACTTATGTGGACAAGGATCCGTACTATAGCAAGTTGCGCGTATTGCAGAACAAGTTCGGGGAAGAAAAGGGTATCTAGGTTTCCAGCTGTCTTATAGGTTCTTGTGGGGGGGGGGGGGGCTTAGTTCCACATGACGTTGTTTAGGAGGCGACTGAACAGTAGGACCATTTTCCAACCATTCATCGGTGCACAGATGACTGATGGACAGAGAGAAAAGGAAAAAAAGAAAGGCATCTTGGGAGAAGGAGGGTGAGGTCCCTAACCTCAGCGCCCGCCTGATCTCAATCAAAAAGACAGCGAGAGAAGAACACGTTCAAAAAAAACTTTGATTGGAATTCTGTTGGGAACCATTGGAGGGCCGAAATAGTGCGAGTGAGAGGGCTGTTGATCAGAAGGCCAAAAATAGGCCTAGTCAGGGAAAATGAAGGGGAGTGAGTTCAGAGCGATGAGTAATTCGAGTCTAGAGAAACGACTATCCCTGTGATGATCTCAGTATAGATCCACCAAGAGAGATCTGAATTACACCAAATGATCCAGTATTGAATGGATGCCCGTATTGTTCACTGACGGTAAGACGTCAATAGCCACATCACGTGATTTACCCGGGCCGGTAGAAGCTTCGGATGAGGTCAATAGAACCCCGCCGACGTTATCTTTGACACTCTATTATTTCAAACTTGCATGGGTCTTTCGACCATCATGGGCAAACCCTCGTCTTCGGACCAAGGTAGCTCATCTACCGCACCCGTAAAGCGCACTCGAAAGCAGAAAGGAAAGTCACGATCAGGTTGTTTCCGTTGCAAGACCAGAAGGGTAAGTCTCACCAGCCAAGCGAGCGAGCTAAATCAACATTGTTCCCACGTTGACGCCGAACAAAGGTGAAATGCGACGAGACTCGACCAGCGTGTCGCAATTGCATCAAACTTGACTATCGCTGTCCCGGATTTGGTCAGCGGTTCCGTTGGTCGAGTAAACATGAGACAGGCTCCATTCTGAGCTCGAATGTGACCGATGATCTTCCTGAAGATAGCCGAGGCACAAGTCATCGAAATGGTCCAGCAGATACTCCAGGGACTAGCAGGGAAATCTGTCTAGACTCTGTGGGCTCTGATATCATTCACGGCTCACAAGCTGGCTCGGGTGAACTACCCATTGACGTTGGCGGTTTTCCAGAGCTCGCGCTTCTGCCATCTTGGCAACGGGCCACAACCTCTGTTTCGGATACGTTGCTCCATTTAAATGTAGGAGTTATGGATTCGGAGGCCTTAGAGGTCTCGCAAGCAACAGAGTGCCACGTTGGTCCATCCTTTGGACAAGGCCCGCCCCTCTCCCGGTCCCTTACCCACCTGCCGACGATGTTGATCGAGCACTGGTTTCGCTTCGTCTGTCCAATGTGGTCAACATTCGACTCCGAAATCAACTACAATCGGATGTTAGCCCGGAGCACATGGGCAGCGTCAGGAGCTGTGTTTTTCGCCATGCAAGCCATGTCGGCAGCCTGCCTTTCGGACAGCATGCCCGCGCTCATCGGAATGCTGCCCACGCTGAGGACGCAAGCTACTGCTGCTATCAAGCAGATCATGGGCCAAGCGTCAGCTTCAATGGGCCTCGATGTCACGGCTGACCTGGTCTTTGCAGTATTTGCTTTGGGGACGTCCTCATCTTGGGGTTCCCCAGCGCCTATGGAATTGCCGTGGTTACAGGTCGCTCGTACGCTATTATCCGCTTGGCAGCCCAAGCTTTTGCCACAAGACGGATTACGATATGCGTATTTTTGCCGAGCTTTGACGTACTGGGAGATGCTGTCGACGATCAGTGGACTTGGTTCAATGGTGGACAAAGTTATCGCGAAACAGCAAAGGCATCAAGCCAGGCTTCGGCAGGCTCTTCTCTTACCAGATGCCCCATCACTCTCTCCTTGCCAAGGCCCCACAGCGCTCGATCCGAGACCGAATCTCTTGTGGACAAGGCCAAACTCCTGGTGTGGTGTCTCGAATGAGGTCATCGATATCTTTGGCCAGGTGCTTGCCTTGTGTCGCAGCGCACGCGACAAAGCTCATCCAACGCATGACGGAACGACGGCCAGTTTGACGACTGCACTATGTGACATAGCGATCGCACACGAGCTGCAAAAGGAGCTTGTAGCCCTGGACTTTGGCACTCTCGTTTCCATGGAGGAAGCACAGGGCTTCTCAGTCGAGACGCAAGATGATAAAACGCCAATCTCGCACTTGGTTCTTACGGCGGAGGCATATCGTCAAGCCGGGCTCCTTCAGCTGCATCTAAGTTTTGCCGATCTTCCAAAGGTTCCTCTGACCGTTCAAGACGAGATTCATGCCGTTGCGAGCCTGCCCATAGACACAGCAGGGAGCTGTGGGGTACCCACTGATGGGCCAGCTGATGATTTCGTCCGCTCCTTGAGCCTGCAACTCCTGGCGATACTTGAGAAGATCCCCGCCGAGTCAGGGTCAAGGTCGATGCACTCGATGCTCTATCTCTCCGCAGCAGCGGGACTCAAGTTCGACACCTCATCAGCATCTCAAGATGCCACCTGGATGACGGGCGAATATGCGCCAGACGGTTTCTTTGGACAGAGCACGGATGGTCTTTTGGGACTTCCGATGGATGTAGGCCCGTCGGCTGATATCCAGTTGCAGGATAGCCACCCGGACTTCATATTTGATCACGCTGCACAGCCAAGTGCTTCGACGACAGCTTCTGACCTAAGCCAGACGATATCCAGAGCCAGGCAGTCCATCATCACGCGGCTTAGTGGACTCCAGAAATCTGTGCCGCAGAGGGCGAGGGATGGAAAATTGCAGCTAGTCAATGCCCTCTGGGACGGATACGATGCCGCATTTCCAGGGTGTCCCAGCATTCATTGGTTGGACCTGGTGGTAGCAGGTGCAGAATCTATGGTGTGGTAGAGACATAAACGCGCGGGTCTCTAGAGCACGCGCCCAGCCTGATTTTAACATAGTGAACTGGCTTCGAAACGGAGATACATCAAGAATAAAATATGTAATCAATGGCCGACAGTCTCTTGGCGGTGCACTGGAAATAGTTTAAGCAGACGCAAAGATTTCACATTTGCGTTTCCCAAGCTCATCCCGTTCAAGGTTCGATGGCAACCGAATCGGGCTTCACATGCGCCCCTTCCTTTCACTGCTCAAAGAACTACCTTCCTTGTATGCTATGCTGTATGAGACAAATTGACACGTTCCTTGTCCATGATCTAGATCCTAAGAAGGGCAAGAAGAATCTTCAGGAAGATATGGCCGCAGGGTGTGTTCCTTTTTTTTTTTTTTCTCGGCAATGAGTTTGTCTGGGGTTGCGAGCCAGAACCATATCGGCTTATTATCAAAACGAATTACAATCCGTTCCAAGTACTCGGGAATGAGCCAGTGAGATAGCACTGTGTGCATCCCAGGAAAAGCCCATTGAACTCAGTTGGATGAATAAACTGGCATTGAGAAAAGTATAATGCCAATAACAATGTAAGAAGATTGGGCACGTGGCCTCAGCCTTGTGTCGCATAGACAAGGCTAGGAAGCATCGCTCCCCAGGACACCGTTGATTAGAAAGACGGCGAAGCCATCATATGGCGAGACTAGAATTGGAGAGATCTGTAAGGCGTTAGTTGCGCATGACGCCATTGAGCTAGGCAGATTCTTGGTTCGTGGCTCTGGGGGAATGACTTCAGCCGCGCTCATCTTCTCGGTCGGCCAAGGACCAGAATGTTTCATTTGAGCCTTGGTCTCTTTGCTCATTCCGCCTAGAATTTCAAAGACTTTGCTCCTCAAGCCCTTGATCTTCTCGTGGTGCCAGCGTGGCTTGCCGCGTCCTTCGAGACGATTTGCGATTTCGAGGACTGTATTGCACAGGACTGGGTCTATCTGCCACGTAGGCTCTTGTAGTTTCTCCGCCTGGTCAAGCTTCTCTTGCATTCGCTCGGAAGATCCGGATGTATTCAGGATGACGAGGCTTCGGTGGGTGTGCTCTCTTTCTCTGAGCTTTTTCATGAAGTCTGAATATGGATCCAGTGCGCGTGCCTGAAGACCGACGAGACCGTCGTTGCCCTCTACGATAAGATCCGAAACTTGGTTTGACCAGGCCATCGCTGATTTGATCCCGCTGTTCATGCCTCGTCCTGGCCAAAAGTGGTGGGTCAATGCAGCATCGCCTGCAAGTGATACTAAACAGTGCGAATGGCCCGCGCGACCATTTCGCGACTCGAAATAGAACCTTTTTGTAGAACATTTCACGCCGATGAGCTTGATGGGTATTCTCGCAATGCTCTTGACGTCCTTTTCCACGAACCCGAAGAGGTGCAGCCCATCCTTGACTGTCTGCCACAATGGGGATTTCAGATGGTACGGAGCAAAGATCTGTTGTCTTGTAAACCCAGGAGGCTCGGAATCGTTCTGAAGGATGCAGGCTGGTGATCGAAAGTCGGCCGGTGAGCCATCTATTGAGGTGCACTCGTTATACTCTTGCTCCGTGAGTAGCACATTCAAGTAGCCTGTACTGTCACGATCACTGGCGTTCAGCAAGAATCTGGTCTGGCTCAGGGTAAGGAAGATGTTTAGAGCCTGTGGATGAGGTAAGCCTTCCTTGCCACGATCGAGCGCGATGCCCAGTGCGAAGCTCGTGCCACACTGCGGGTGCTCTTCCTCTTTTGAGAAGTAGTCCCTCCGGATCCATGAGTTGGCGCCGTCTGCGGCAAGCAGCAGGTGGAAATCATGCCCAGCCTCTTTTAACAACGTTTCTTCGTCTTTGATATCGGCACCATGCAGATGGATCATGCCATCGAATATCGAGTCCTGAGCACGCTTGAGTAGAGCGTCTTCGACCTTGCTGATTTGAAGATTGGATGATTCAGGCCATACGAGCTCGGCTCCCCGTTTTCCGAGTCCATAGTCTATAGATTTTCTCGTCTCTCTTGACAACAAAATTTTGACATGGTCTTGCAAGGTAATGACCTGATCTCGTCGTCGCTTGTCTTCGGGGTACACCGTGAAATGGAATGTCCCGATTTTTTGGTTCATCCAACGCTTGTCGAAGACGTGGATCTGCACCGTTTCCCGGCATCTGACTCGCTCGGCCAGATTGATTGCTGCTGAAAGCCCCGTCGGGCCACCTCCAATGATCACAATCTTCACCCTGCTTTTCGGGAGCTCGAAGGCGGTCAAGCCGTCAGACGAGAAACTCTCCTTGCTTGGACGGAGACCGTGCGGTATTGAAGGATCGAAGAAGAAGTGACGCAAACGATCTGTTGCCAGTGTCTGAGGAAGGTTTGGCAGACATTTGATCAATATAAAACGCATCCTGTCGAGTAGCAAGTTGGGCTGGAAGGACGAGTGCCGGTTTCGAAATACGTGCCACTGCACAACAACAGCGAGCCAGGAAGCATCGTAGCTCACATCTCGCCACTTTTGCCTCTGGGCAAAAACCACTTTCCAAAGGACCCTCTTCGATCTGTCTGCCAGTGATCCGTCGTCACTATTGAAATAGTCAAAGAGGATGTCTCTGCCTTTCTCAATGTCCGTCAGATCCTCATTTGACCACATGTCATCCCATGACTTGGGAAAATAAATAAACTGCTTCGATTGGGTATCTGAATTTTTCATATTGGAATGAGTCAAGTACAACTTCAAGACCTTCTTGTTTCCTCGGCCCAAAAGGGAAAGAGCTTGTAAATTGCTGAGTCTGAATTTCCATCTACCGCTGAAAATACCTCATGATATAAGCCCAAGATTTTGCGTGAGACCATCCAAGTTCTTGTGCAGAATATGGAACTCTGATATTTCTTTATTACGCATGTATGTTCGAGCTGAAAGTGATTGATGGCTTGTATCAGAGTCAGACGAACAACAAGGGTGTGGGTCTACATGAGGGGTAGGGATAGCTCTTGTGCAGGCAGCCGTTGGTCGGAAGCTGACATCGTCATACTGTTTCACTTGTCTTAAAAGTTTGAAAGCCTCATACATGAAAGAGACATGGTCATGGAACTCGAACTTGCTTTTGGCACCTTTGTTTGCCTTGATGATTTCAGCGACCGTTGTTGTCCAACATCCATTTTCTGCTGTGATTGTGAGGCTCCGGTTGGCAGAAAGCGAATTGAAAATGAAAGGAAAGACTCAATAAGTAGTACTTCTCTGATATCCGAGTCTCAGCTGACCTAACAGGAACGGGAAGTGAAGGTGGTCAGAGCCACATCTGTGTGGTCAAGGACGACAAAAGAGTCCAAGCACCGGCAGGAAGCTTCTAGTAGCATTACTATCTTTTATAAGCCAAGTCCTTTTGGTGATTGTCATTTGAAAATTGTACTTCAAGATGATGCACTTGGGTGGCATGTTGGAACCCACTCTGGCAACCCCTTTTGCAGATGAGATCGGATATTCGCACCCGCAAAAACGGATGGTACACCCGCTTATGTACCCCCGGTGCGCCAACGTTTTTTTACACCACCTATTCGCTATACAAAACAACAATGCACAGTCATTGACTACATATATCTATCGCTACACACATGCCACTATCGTCGCTTCTGCTTGCCACTATCGGTTCTTCTGCCCTGGTGTTTTGCTACTTCTTACCTCTAATCTACCTAGGTAGGCAATCTGGTGGCTTCGTGAGCCCTACCTCTAACTGCTTATCCTGTCGGATAGCTTCTCGCTAGTTCTTCCTGCTACGGGAGTCCTCCTGGTTAAGGGACTAGAGGGTCTCGTCATTCCACTCGAATACTGCTGAGTTGGTAGGTATAGTGCATTAGAAGCACTTGGTGTGGGTGGTGTGTGTAGGAAGTGAGGTTAAATGGGGCGCCCTGATTGGCTGCAGCGGAGAGAATCCAGCTTGTACGGGTGTACCATCCGTTTTTGCGGGTGCGAATATCCGATCTCTTGCAGATTATGGACAACTCCACTGCCCAGAGATGTAGTTGTCTTTGTCATCTGGGACTTGATGCAAGAAAACCTCTAGCCTTTCCTGACAATACTATGTGTTTAGCATTTGTGGTTCCATGCAATCAAGCTTTTTTATAAGATAGTTCATAAGATCAATGAATAAATATGGGTGGTAAAGACTGCACTAGATGTGTCCGTGTCTGGTAATTTGAAACACAGGGATTTAGAAGAACATTTTAGGTGCAGCAACTGGACTTGTGAGCATCCACATAGAAAGAATCGAAGATCCAGACGATGAAAGGCAATTGTTTTTTACTTCGAGTTACCTGGGTAAATCCAATAGAAAAACTACAAGGGTAGAATGCAGTGCTGTGGTCAAACAGCTTGTTGGATAACTATTTCGACGACAGGTTCCATGTCCACATCACCTTCTTTGGACCAGCCCCATCCTCGATCGGCCCAGGATAATTCACAGGACCGCACGGACCACGTAGCAACAAATGAAGGTTGAAGTGAACGTGAGGTGAGTTGACATGAAATGTGGGGCCTCTGAGATCCCAAACGCTTGTAGTCGGGCTCCCATCATCCCAAGCCCAACTTCATTTGTTCCTTCCCACCGTCAACAACAACGAAGACAAACTCCACAACACCATCATTGAAGAGATATTCTTTAATTATCATTGATCCTCCTTGATCGCTCAGCCCGTTTTACCACATAATCTGGCCCAAGCACTCAACTCTGAGCTGTGTCAATGCTTAACTTCAAATCGTCCAGTCGTGGTCATCCAGCTGACAATTTGGTCAAGATAACAATTGAATCACTGTAAACTGCTTCCCAGCAAGAAATGTGAGTTCTGGCAGGATTTTAAGCACCCTGATGTTTTTAGTATCATCTGACGCGACTTGAAAACCTGAAAAGCAGAGCGCGCCTTGTATGTGGTTACACGTTTGCCACGCCGCCAACTTGGACACCATGGTATGGATCACAACACTATTCCAACCAACATTTACATCACCAGAGTGGGCCACGACCTGGGCCGTCACCTTCAACATACTTGGCCTTATCAGCACATTTCTGGCAGAGAGGTCCCCCTTCAATCAACAGCCACCGCCATCGCGACTTCCTCAGCCCTGGCGCACTCCCTTCGACAACCTTTACCGGTTTAGGCGGCTCAATCCGCTCGTCACCCTTGTCGGGATCTTTTTTTGGCCCGATCTGTTGATAACCGCATGCATGCTTTTGGCAATCAGCATCCTCATTCGAACATTTTGCATAACCTTGAGATGGGCTACTGGCAACAATCGTCTGTGCAACTCCAGACCGGCTTGTGAACACAGCTCGCGGATTCTAGGTTTTCTCGACTTCTTGAGTTTGGAATTTTGGGGGTTTTCTTGTTACAAAATCACATGGAAGCTTGTGGATATTACCCTAGGGCTGGAAAAGAGAGGTTGAAAGTTTGGAAATGTGATTGCAGGTCACCTGGCAAGTCAGTGTGTCCACCTCCTTCGGCACATGGCCATACACTGACATGTTATTAGCATCTGATTGCCGTTTCCGCGTTTTGAATTCCGGCACTCGACTCTACCTGAAGTCTTGTGGGAAGGGACTTTCATGGGTGGGCATGGCATCGTTGCACAAATGCTGTATTGGAAGAAGTCTGCCAATTGTGCCCCACAGACGAGACTTTGGATTGGACTATCTCTAGACCAAATGTGGTGAACAGCATTCTGAGGTATAATTGTACTGTACTACGTTCACATTGAACATATCCCTTCACAGCACCTAACAGAAATTGCTGACCTGACTATGGTCTAATGTCAAGCAGCTACTGTGATTCAAGCGCTGGTGGCTTTTAGATACACTGCCAGTACCAGTCATTCTAGAAGAAAATAATTCAGCGATTGTGCAAGTTTGAAGCTGGCATGGCACTATGACTTACCTGTTTTGTGCAGACATACGGACTCGCGCACGCCGTCGCGCCAGTCCAGCCGTTTCCTCCACACTGAGCCCACTGCTGCGCGACCCCAGTTGCCGAGGGAGTAGCCGACGAGGTCTTGCTCGTGGTGGTCGTTCTAAGCGTCGTCGATGTTGTCCGGACTGTAGTGCTCGATGAAGTCTGTGCAGTGCTGGACCGTGAGCTCGTAGTGGCCGTGGTCCTGCTCGTGCTCGTCACAGCGCCGCCTCCGTTCTTCCACCCTTGGATCTCGTCTAGTGTGAGGACGTAGTCGGACGAGTAGACGGATTTGAGAAAGTCGAGCGAGTTCCAGGTTCCGCCGGAGATGAAGTCGCCGCTCCACACGACGAAGTAAACCCAATCTGCCTGGTAGAGCTTCAGCTGCTCCGGATCCATGACGGAGCCAATCTCGGCCGCGGCGATGATCTTCTTGTCATCGACAAGATCTAGAAGCGCATTGTATGTCGCTGAAATGGGCTGTAGTCATATTCTGTTAGATAGCACAGACAAAGATAATTCCAAACGAAAATACTTACGCCATGGTCGCCTTGAGTGTAGGTATCCGCGCTGACGACATCCACAGTGGCATCGCCAGGGTACCAGTCAGCAGCCACAGAGTTCCAAACCCACAGGATGTTGTTGATCTTGTGGTAATTTGTGATGCGATCATAGACAATGCCCCACAGCTTCTTGGCCGGCGCAGGACCCTGAGCACCCCACCAGAACCACTTGCCCTCGGCCTCATGAAGCGGCCTGAACAGCACGGGCACGCCGGCCGCCTCGAGCTTCTTGAGCTGCACAGCGATGGAGTCGATGTCCTTGATCAGGAGGGTGTAGTTGGCATTCGTGGTGTCCTGGAGCGCGGTGGTGACATTGAAGTCCGTCGCCGCGGTGTAGAAGCCAGAGTACCACGGCTGCTCGGCAGTGTCGTATAGTCCCACGGGGGCGCCCCAGTGCCAGACGAAATTGATGATACCACCTTTGGCGGCGAAGGCGATGGCCTTGTCGACGTCTGTGCTGGAAGCTCCGCGGGAAATCCGGGACTCGGTGTAGTCCATGAAGTCGACGCCGAGAATGGCTGGGGTCTTGCCGACGTTGTTGGTGACCCAGTCAAGGGAAGCCTGGTCTTGCTGTCCGGAGAGGATGTTCTTTCCGTAGATGCTGCCCAGGTACTTGAGCAGGGCTTTCGCGTTGGCGTCGGCATTGGGGTTGACTGGAGTGGTGGTGATCTGGTGCGGCCCTCGTGCCGCGGCGGGTGTCAAAGTGATGGCGTCGATGAGATACCTGGGTTATGATTTAGCATCGTGTCTTCCTTCCGTCGCCATTTGGGTGGCAATGAATATCTTACCATCCCCAGTTGTTCTTAATCTCGATTGTGTTTGATCCCGCATTCAGCAAAACTTGTCCAGCAGAAACGGTGACCCAAGCTGTCGTAGCCGGCAACGACACCTGACCGCCTCCAGCACCATTCAGCGCGACGGTAGTGTACTTGTCGCCATATGGTCCATTGTAAATGATTTTCAGATCATACAGGGCTTGAGTGGCGCTTGTGACGGTGAACTTGATCTGGTCGCCTTCAGTGTCAAAGCCACCAACGTATCCCGTGCCTGGGGGGAAATGTTAATAAGCAGCCACATCGCATGAGTATGGTGGATGTATCACTCACCAGTAAAGCCCGCCACCTCAGTCGCAACTGTGACACCTGTCAAAGCTGCATCTTCGGCTTGGTACGTTGTGGTTTGCGCGATAGCTAGGCCAGCTAAGGCTGCAACCACTGTTGACAGAGTTGACAACATCCTTGGTTAGTCTTGAAAGAGCAAAGGGCGTATCAGACTAGAATCCCGCTACCGAAAAAAACAAAACCGAAGATCTTTCTCATATACAGCTACACGATACTTTTATACAAATGGCCACACGTGAAGCAAGTAGGACTCGGGGAGACCCGTGGTTAGCTTCGGGTGTGGATACTCCGCAGGGCTCGAAATGGAAGTGTGCACTGCTACAACATAAGCCTTGTAGCGTGACCTGGAATAATCCTTTTCCTTTTTTCTCATTCCGTTCCTGCCCATCCTTGCATTTCGAGTTGCATCGTGGTTGACAATTTCAGATTGCGCACACAAGCATATCATGCTGCAAAAGCTCTCTTGGAGACTTGTCGCCAGGTCTTCACAGTTGCGGCGGACATTTGAAGATAATGAACCTCTGTCGACATTGATGCATGGCTTCCACAACCAAACCCTTAAACCTCCTGTGGCCACTTCGTAAATCTGCCGGTGTCACATGGTGCATGCTTGCATGTTGTTTTAGGGGTCTATTGTTTCTTCGGAGGAATTTCGCTGCGCAAGTGACCGAAATGGGCACAGACTCCGCGAGCGAAGTTCTGGGCAAATCTAAACCATTGAATCTGCCCGGCTCCGTCGGCCCGCCTGTCTGCCCAGCTGCTACCCGTGGGTGCGACCTCCACACCAGCGCACCATCACGGTTGTACCGCCCGTGGCAACCGAGGGAAGCAGCGCCACACCCTGGATGAAGTCAAGGTCGATTTTGATGTTCTGATACTACCACGTGTATATGAATTCTCACCACAGATTTGACATATTGCGTGATGCATTCAGATGCTTGGCAAAATCTAGAACATTTGAGCCACCGACTAATGTGCGGTGGCTCGACCCAGGGGATATGTTCATTATTGGTTTACATTGACCTTAGCATGCACTATGGAGGACGAAATAAGAGACTTACTGCAACAATGGTCTCTAGTATTTGTCTAGGGCTGTCTTTATCTTCTCCTGGAAGCTTGATTTCATTAAGTAAACCACAAGTCGTATTTCGAAAATAGCTTTAGCCACACTATATTTATCCTTTTAACTATTTATCTATCTACTTAGTTACTTATTTCTTCCCCCTAGAGCCTATATATAAATATTTCAACCTCTTTATATATATCCTAGTACTTTTCTTATAGATATACCTTAAAATTCTCCTTTATAATTAACTTTAGAAAGCCTTTATTATTTATAATAAGAGTATAGATATAGAGGAGTATAAGTTTATTTTAATCTCTCTCTATTAGCTTATAAACTTCTTTTAATATCTCTTCTAGGAGATTAAAGAGTTTATTATAGAAGTCTTAAGAGTAGGCTATTTTAAATTATTTCTTTATCTTAACTTTTTTTAAAGTTAGCTATATACTAAGATAAAAATTATTATATTTATTTAGTAAGAGTCTTCTTATAATATATATATATATATATATATTAATAGTAGAGAAATAAGTTTTTAGCTAGAATTTTCTTTATAAAACTATAAGCTTATATAAAACTATTTTAAAACTATTCTTACCTTACTATATAATTATTTTACTATTAACTAGTCTTTAGGTTATATATTAATAATTAATAATACTATTAGAAGTAGTTCTCCTTAGCTTTATTTATATATTATAAGGCTAAGGCTATATATATATAGACTTATTATATCTAACTATTATTATTAGTAATATATATTTTTTTAAATACTAGGTCTTAAGTATTTATAACTATATAAAGGTGCTATATATAGCTATAGCTGTATATGGAATAGAAACAGAACTAGGTATTTCGAAAATGTTTTGGTCCTTATGGGAGACACATGGTCATCAGTTGCAGGTCACCAAGTGACCTCGTTCTCCAAGCATCTAATGTTTAGATCTCGTATGGTAATTGACAGGGACAAAATCAGGCAACTTGAAGTGGCTTCTTCTTGTTACATCTCCAGTCCTATTTCATTAAAAGGGACTCTCTGGTCAAAACAATTTAGAGGAACTCCAGAAACATGTAAAGGACTCATCAGCCACTACAGAGCTTCTCGAGCATGGTTTACACCCGCGCCAGTGGTGGGATAAAACAAGAGATCGGAGATTCGCACCCGCAGAAACAGAGGGCACACCCGTACAAGTATAGTCCCATATTCACATCGCCCCTGAATACTTTAGAAAATCTCCTGTGGGACAACCTCCTACAGAACAACCTCCTATAGGGCAAACTCCCGTAGCACACCGAGATCAGCCCCATAAATTCTCCCGTCGAAACGCGTACGCGCTCGCTACTATCCAAGGGCTTCAACTGCTTACTTCTCGCACTCAAAGTCCCCCGTGACAGAACTCTTACTGCGCTACTCCTGACTCCGGATACTGCACTGACATGTATCTGAAATCCCCCGTCACCCCAATGTTACCGACGACACCTAGCCCAAGCCACTGCTTTTGCTCTGGAGTCAAGGTGTCTTGTACCTCCTTGGACAGTTTCGCTGTCCAATTGACCTGTTGCCGCATGAACCCCTTGGTGTAGTACCCGAACAGCAATGCGCGGTCTTGGTCTTTGGTCGTGTTGGACCCGCTCGTATGCCACACGCGCCCGTCCATTATGATGATGTCCCCAGCCTTGCCCTCAAATGGAACTAGAAGCTCGGGCGCGTTATCGGGCACTTCTTTACGCGTCACCCACTGTCATGTGGTCAGTCAGTTGCATTCTCACCTTCTGGTGAGCTCTCCTCCAAGGATGAAGCTCATTTTAATTCAGATGTTCTCACCTTATTTGATCCAGGGATGTACATCGTTGCCCCGTTCTCCTTGTTAACATCCGTTAGGCACCAGATGACGTTCAAAGCCCAGATGTCTTGCCAGGGGTCCGGAAAGACGATGCTCTGGTCAGAGTGCAGCGCCATGCTCTTGGAGCCCGGCCGGGCGATGTTGGCGGTGAAATTGGATATGATGAACTCCTCGCCAAGGAGCGACTTCACCATCTCGATGGCGGTGGGATGGGAAATGAGGTCGCGAAAGATCTTGTCGACCGCCATTAGGTAGAAAACGCGGACATTGCTCGGGTTCGGATCGAGGAACTGCAGATATGTCTCCTCGCCTTCTGCTTCCACGGCGGCCTTGGCTTTCCATAGCCGGTCTAGAGCATGCGCCGCCTCCTCTTTGTTGAGCACGGAGGGAATCCGCGCCCAGCCGTGCTCCTTGAGGTGTGCTTTGGCTTCGGCGTGGTTGTCTGACATTTTGATTGACGTCTGGAAGGAGAATTGAACTGTTTGTGTTGTCAAGGTATGCTTGCTACGGTGTAAGGGGGCAGCGTAGGAATTCCGACTGTCAAAAACATGTCAGCGTCAATAAACATCCAGTGACACGCCGGTGCTCCACCTCCATAATTGTTGATGATTATGGGGTTCCCGTCTCAATAGGTAAATGATCAGTCCCTCTATGCATCGTTGGGTATCCATGCATTATTGAGTACCACGTACTCCGCACAGATTGGTAGTGAGCTCTCAGAGCCTCCTTGCTTTGGCTAGTTCCAGCTACACCCGTTAATATTCTTCGAGCTTCGATTGAGAGCTGACCTAAATTGTGCAACGCTGTCTCCGATATGGAAGATGGTATTGAATCGCTGCAATGTTCAGCAGAACAGTTAGTAGAAGCAGACGCCTGCAAATAGGCTGGACAACTTGAAGTGCATGCGCTGATGAGACTTGATGCAATCTTGCTTCGCGTTTTATGACCAAGACCGCCACATCAGTCAAGTCAATAGCAGTCATCTACACATGCAATTTGAAGCTCTGCGAGTTGTTTGCGTTGCCTCAAGTACTAGATCTTCAACAGGTATGTATCAAAATCTCGTTGCCGGGCTCTGACTTGATCAGGACTTGCCCGCAACGATTACTAGGTAGTCAACGCGAGAAGCAGCGCCGGCATTCTATATATGATATTGGAAATTCAAATCCCCGGAGCTGCCAGATTTTTGCTTCGTCAAAGGAGCCATCCCGACAACCGACTGTGCAGTCGGATATGATCAGGTGATCCAGCTTGCCCACCGCACCTCGATTCGCGGCGAAGATCCCCAGACATATAAATTGAGCTCCGGTGTCTACTCATAAATTCTGATCGGCTTTTGCATATAATTGCCTTTCACAATGACACATACCGACTATGCATCTAGTCAATATGGCGAACAAAGCATTCTGTTCGATCTTGCATCATTGCACATGTGCCTGTTCATCCTCAGGATATGCCACCGCCCCCAGTATGTTCAGAGTCCTTGTTGACCTACGCGTAGCACAGAAGCCCGCATCGGCGATTAACCCTTAACAAAGAGATCAGATATCCACACCCACGAAAACAGAGGGTACACCCAAGGCCCAAGGGATAACCTCCTATTGGACAACCTCCTATGGAACAATATCCTCTGGGATGCTATCCTAGGGGATAAATCTATGAGACAATTGCCTCTGGTTCGGTGCTAAACCGAGTACTTTGATCTCTGAGCTCCCTAGTATGGGTGTACCCTCGGTTTTGCGGGTACGAATATCCGATCTCCTGACAAATATCTTGATCCCACACCTTTCTATTTGCCAGTTGACATGCAGCTCACAACTTCCCGTCCCACAAAGCGTACAGGTTCTTGCAACCCTTGAGGAGTCGCACGGTTTCCATCGGGATGTTCACAGAAATAGCGCCCAAAAGAACCGCAGCCAACGCCACGGCCAAGAAACACTGAGCAAGAAAAGAGGCAATGCAGCTGAAGGAGTGCATACATATTCTGGGCAGAATCCTGGCAGTCTGTCTTGTCACCATCTATCACCAAATCAGGTGCTCAGGTGCGGGGAGGAGGCACACATTCAGCCTGAAAATACCTGAAAGTGATGCATGTGCCTTGAATACGTCCCAAGCCCAATACTCAGGGCGAAGGAAGAATGGAGTGTGGTTTTCTCCGACTCCAATCCTCTCATCACCTTATCGCCCCTATCGTCACGAATTTCGTTCCAAGGTTCTTGCGCAGCCACGGGAAGAGACTGATAAGTGCTCACGATATTACCCCACGAATGTGTATTGAACGGTCACCAACGTACTCCACAACGACATCGAACTAGTGTGAATCTGGAGAGGGGCTTGCCGAAAACCCCCACCATCTCTGCGACCCGAAGCAATGGATCCTCCTTCTGCTCGTCTCGCCTGTCTTTTCTGGCTAAGTTCTGTCTTGGCATTGGTGGCACCCATGGTGACACCCACCTGGGCACGAGGAGAAAGATATTCTTCGAGGGGTGGTCACGCACGCGATATCAAAAGTTTCTGTGCATATTTCGAGATCGTGGAGTGTCGCATCGATTATGGGGAGCCAAGCCCGTCTGCGCATGCGTGGCTATCCAGGGATACCCAGGTCTCTCGGGCCAAGAAAGTCCTTATCAACATTTGGCAAGCTCTATTGGCCTGGGTCATTCCTCTTCCGTGTCACGATCAAACGATCAAGTCGGACGAGCGGCCTCTGCAAGTTCTTGAGCGTTGATAAACATAGCCACTCTTGTGGCAATCGCGATTCTAGTCTCCTCGAGATACCCTGTGGCAAACAAGTCTGATAGCGATCCTAAACCTTGGTAGATTTCCAGGGAAACCATACACTGTTGAAATGAAAAGACTCTCTTCACCCAAGGTCTAGGGTATTCAAAATGAGACTTCACAAATAGACCACATTTCCCAGTATTTTCCCCTACGATGTTCACAAAGCAGATTGAAAGGCGTCAATTTGGGGTGGATTGCTGAAGTCAATGAGGAGCAATGCCATCTCCCTGGAAGCTTTCGCCATCGACCGTTTGGGTGATACGATACTGCCTTCAAAGGGGCAGGTCTATAGTGCCGAGACCGTACCAAGCTATTGCCAAGGACGTTGTTATGGGCACCACGAACTGACTTGTAGAAAATCCCTGAGGTGCCAGCCCATACCGGTGTGACATCAAACGAAACCTTATCTCTTGGTACTGCAATGAAGGGATGTGGGCAAGTCGGGAGGTTTATCAGACTTCCCCAGGGTATGGGCCAGGCCACAGAAGAGATGTTGCCCTGAGATTGGGTGCCAATTCAGAAGTGATACGCGCTCAAAACTACTTTCCGCAGTTGCCGGGTCTCTTGAGTTTCTATATAGTTCTCCCATCCCCAGGGGTGTGATCTTCAATTTCTGAGGCCATTCGGCAACCCAACGCTTCGCATCTAGGTCAAGATGGCTCCCCGGCCCGATGACATTGGCACTGGTCTCTCTGAAACAAAAACCCAAGATGAGCTTTTCGCCACGGCTAGCACTGAGAAAGGGGAATTTGTACGCCAGAACATCTTTCGCATAGGTCTTTGATTCTTCTGCTAACAACTGCCCAAGTTTCCCACCGAGTCAGAACTAGATGAACATTCGAAGGCTTTAGAACAGTAAGACAGTCCTTTCAATCACATAGAGAAAGCAGTACTATATGTGGCTGACGCGTCTCTAGGGATTTGAACGTCACCGAAGATGACCTCATCGAAGCCAGGGAGCTCGCAGCTCAGATGAGCACCGAGGACGTCCGCAGGGTAGTCTCACCAGTCTCTAAACCTCCGGTACCAGCCCCATGCTAATGTATCATTCTCATAGTTGATGGCCAACGTTCTCCGGATCCACGAGCGCGACCCCAACTTTCCGCACACCATCTTAGAGAGGATCCAGGCCTTCCTTGAGGACGACGACGTCTTCGACAACCCGGAGAAGCACGAGACGCTGATCACGGAGATGAAACTCGAGGCGGCACTCATCACGAACAATAGCCCCTACGCCGAGGTCCGCGCCGTCGTCGACAACAAGGACGACCCCTCTACCCCTTGCTCGACCGTGCGTGCCTGGACCATTGGTATTCTGTTCTCTATCTTCCTTGCCTTCATCAACCAGCTCTTCAGCATCCGGCAGCCGAGCATCCTCATCAGCGCCAATGTCGCGCAGTTGCTGGCGTTCCCAATCGGCAAGGCTTGGGAGCGATGGATGCCTACCTGGGAGTTTAGGATCCTGGGGCAGACACATAACCTCAACCCGGGAAGGTTCAACAGTAGGTGTTTGGCTCTCTGCTGTGAAGTTTGCTTTGTTACTTTACTAACAGCCGCTCAGAGAAGGAGCACATGCTAGTCGCTATCATGGCAAATACTGCGCAGTCTCTGCCCTACACGCAGTACATCGTGTGGACACAGGTCCTGCCGCAGTACTTCAACCAGCAATACGCTCGTAGCTTTGCCTATCAATTCCTCATTGCGTTGTCGACCAACTTCATCGGGTATGGACTGGCTGGGCTTACACGACGTTTCATTGGTGAGTAACAAGCTGTGCCTCCCACCCACCGCCTGCATTATAGTCCGTCCCATATGCTAGCCGCGCTAACTTTTATACAAGTATACCCATCATACTGCGTCTGGCCTCACTCGTTGGTGACTATCGCCCTGAACTCAGCACTCCACAATGACAACAATATAACAGTCCCCGGGCCGTTCAAGAGGTTCTACAGCATGAGCCGCTACAAGTTCTTCTTGTGGGCTTTCGGAGCAATGTTCATCTACTTCTGGTTCCCTAACTACCTCTTTGAAGCACTCACATTCTTCAGCTGGATGACCTGGATTGCCCCTGACAACCACGATCTTGAAATTCTTACCGGCTTCAGAAATGGCCTGGGGGTAAGTCGCCTGAATAAATCCCGGACTTTGGCCAATTTCAAAAACTGACGATATTGATCTAGCTGTTCAACCCATTTCCAACCTTTGATTGGAACGTCCTTCTTTTTGACAACGTTGATCCATTAGTATGTGCTAGCGCCGATGTCAACCCCTGATGATGTTTTTTGTTGGCTCTTAGGATCGATCTGACATTCGGGTCGATAGATGGTGCCCGCATTTTCCACACTGAACAAGTGCCTCGGTATGTTCCTCTGGGGTATTGTCGCACTGGGAATCTATTACACCAATACTTGGAATACCGGCTATCTTCCTATCAACTCCAACCGAGTATTCGACCATTTCGGTGAGCTGTACAATGTCAGTCGTGCCCTGGATGATCGAGGACTGTATGACCACGAGAAATACATGGACTACTCGGCTGCTTATCTCGGCGCTGCCAACACCATGGTGTACTGCGCGTTCTTCGGCATCTATACCAGCGCGATCACTCACGTCATCTTGTTTCACCGATACGAAATCACTATGGGTTTCAAGGGCTTTTGGGCCAGTATTCGTAGGAAGAAGACACAGGAGGGTGTTGAGAGCGGGGAGTATAAGGACGTGCACAATCGCCTTATGGCTGCTTATCCAGAAGGTGAAATCTAATCTCCGCTACCCTGTAGTCTTTGGCTAATGGTTGGATGGCGTTAGTCTCCGAGTGGTGGTACCTGGGAACCCTCCTCGTCGCCTCAGCATTCGGTTTCGCCGGCGTAGCTGGATGGCCGACATACACAACGCCAGGGGTGGTTCCATATGGTGTAGCTCTGGCGCTTGTCTTTGTGTAGGTGTTGCTCATTCCCTCTCTTCCACCGCCCCGATGTCTTGTTTTGCAATCCTTGGAAGACGCAGAGATGCATCAACATCTTAGCAGCACGTGCCTCGAAAATCGGAGTGACAGCCTGGGGACTAACTAAAGCACATAGAATCCCCGTCGGAATAATCAAGTCAATGACTGGTATCGAAGTGACGCTCAATGTGCTGGCCGAGTTCATCGGTGGTATTTGGGTGCAAGGGAATGCGGTAAGCTTTACTGGCGTTTATCCTTCTCCGAGAGAAAAATACTAATTTAGAAAACAGCTCGCCATGAACTACTTCAAATCTTTTGGATATGTGACCTGTGCCCATGCTATTTCCTTCGCGAATGACTTGAAGATCGCCCACTATGTAAAGGTCAGTAGCTAACCACAAACGGTCGTGTACACTACTCTAACGATCTTTGATCAGATTCCCCCCAGACACACATTCTCGGCGCAAATGGTGGCCACTTTGATATCGACTCTTGTCTGCACCGGCGTCATGAACTTCCAGGTAAGTCCTAACTTAAAAGTCTTGAAGACTATATTATACGTACCTAACACAAACTCCACCAGATAAATATCCCCGACGTCTGTTCTCCGACAAACCCACCCATGCGCTTTTTCTGTCCAGGCCCAAACACTTTCTTCACAGCCTCAGTCCTGTGGGGGACCATCGGTCCACTGAAAGTGTTCGGCGTAGACGGCCAGTACGCAGCGACCCTTTTGGGCTTCCCCATCGGCGTCGTCGCCACCATAGCCGTCTGGCTGATGGTCAAGTATGTGCGCAATCGCCGCATCTCCCGCTTCGTGAGGCAGCTGCACCCCGTGGCAATGTTCTACGGCGGCGTCAACTTTGCACCCTACTCCTTCTCTTACGCATGGCCCGCCGTGCCCATCGCCTGGCTCAGCTGGATCTACGTCCGCAAGAGGTACCTGGCGTTCTGGTCCAAGTACAACTTCGTCCTGTCCGCAGCCTTCAGCGCTGGTATCGCCATCGCTGGTATCGTCATGCTGTTCAGCGTGCAATGGGCTGCGATCGAGGTCCCGTGGTGGGGCAACAACCAGCCTTATGAAGGGTGCGAGGCGAGCGGTGCGCCGTGCCGGTTGAAGACGCTGGCGGAGGGTGAGAGGTTCTTCCCTTGGTGGGACGGAACCAAGACCCCTGCTCCGTAGAATAGCACTGGTGGCCGGATCTCGACTTCCAGCGTTGTCTATTCAAATGAGGGAAATCTCTCTATTCAAGTCGTTCAACACATTTGTCAATGGGAAGAAATTATTCGTCAATATTGGTTGTCTGTCCTTGTTTCTTGCTAGAGATGATGACGATCGTACCGCGCATCTGTGAACCGAATCGCAGAAAACGCGTTGATCTATAATAATAAGAGAAAACACACTTGTTGTACCTTGACACCGCTCAAAGATCGTCCATCTCTTTTCTGTTTTGAAGTTTATGATATTTGTTAACATGACGCGCGAGAAAGTCTTTCCGTACAAAACTCTTCCGACAAATGTCGCATTCGCCTCCTATGGGAGGTATCCCGTTCTCTGTTGCCCACTTTATGTGCTCCCTCCACACATGTCGACTTCTCTCCTTTTCATTCTCGAATTCTCGGACACAATCAGTCGCCGGGCATTTCCTGTGGCTCATCACGTGCTCCCTGACGACACAGAAGTCTCAGCATGATGAACAAGCTAGTGAGAAAGACCGAAATGATCGAATGAAGGGACACTCACCCCATGTCATCCATGTTGAGAGCATTGTATGTGCATCCTTTCCAGTTACAACGAGATCGTTTTCGGAATTTTCTTATTGGTGGGGATGGAATGACCGGTGTCAGAAGTGGAATACTAGGGAAAGCCGGACCAGGGTTTGTGGAATACGTTGAGAATGTAGTGGTCTCCAGATACTTCTGGAGAGTAAGTTGGCTCGTAGAGCTTCTCAACACCGTCTGCTCCGCTGTCTCACCAAGATGGAGTCCTTCTCGGTGACGCGGTCGCAACTCGACAGCTTCTCAAGAATTCCGTGAGGGTGTTGGAGACTCAGAGCCCGGCGAAGGAGACGAATGGCCAGTATCAACCGGAAGAATAGATGCAGTGTCACTCTCGATGAGGTCCCGGAGCGGTGACTCTACTGCATGTGTAATGGTCGGGCTGAGAGGTACATCTAGATCAGAGTCGTCAACACCGCAGATAAGAGGGTTTTGTGCTCCAGGGCGAAAAGCTGGGTTCGCGGCGAACGCTGCAGCCATGCTGTGACCGCCGTCATCGATATAACTAACCAGCAACTTTCTGCGCGTCTGTTGAGACTTGAAGGAACGTAAACAATTGATGAAAGAATCATGAACTTTCCTTGAGGGGTCATTACAATGGGCAATGGGGCTCCTATCTATCTTGTTGCGCCGTCTTTTGAACGCTTCAAACACCGACTAAGATGATACCCCAACTATTTGCTCGCTCAACAAATTCGAGCTCAAATTGTGGTGTGAAACCGGTCGTCTAGTGCATTCATGCGTCAGACACTTTTGGGCATTTATGACGTGTCGAGGAGGGCATATTTCCTTTTTCCAGAGTCATCAGGGAGGAGCTGATGCGACCGTGGACTATGTTATTGGACTGCATTTTCGGGCTGCATCAGATTGGAGATCCCCCTCATCCACACTATCATCACAAGTGTTTCCGGACCTATCAAAATCGCTGGGCCTCCCGCAGGAAGCTAGACCAATCCTGCTGCCCAAGCAGACTTGCTATTTTCAGAAATGAAGGACGAAGTGGAGCGTGAAGGTTTTCATCTTCCTCGTTGTCTTGCTTGATTAATTTCTGAGCTTTTATCGTATGTCGCGGTATATTCACAAACTTCCAGTGATCATGGTTACAAAAGTTGTCCCCGTGTCAGGTCCCGCCGTGGACTATATGACGAGAAGTGATCTAGGCCCTGCTGAAGATGCACAGCCTTCCCAAAGACTCGAAGTCGCCACGAGGAGCCCGCTAGCCCAGGTTTCTGGTGAAGCTCACAATCGCTTCGTTATCGTCACAACCCTGCTCAGTCTGATCGACCCGGTACGCGGGGAGCCCACAACCCATAGTCTCGATAGGCATCCTCACGATGATTCCTGGAAGCAGGATCAACTGCAGAAGAAGTTTCTTGACTCCTTCGCCCTGATTTCTTCAACTTCAAACAAGGGCGGCGATACTGCCTCGGCTGTCTGTCTGGAGCAGGATCATCCAAGCGGGAATATCCTGCGACTTGCTCGGAACCGTGGTATTCCCGAGGACCTCGTCAGTAGACTTCAGGAAATACTGGAAGATCTGAACACAGTTGCTTTGAGAGGTATAGCACTCCCAAGAGGTGCAGGGCTTGATAGCCGAGAACTTGAAGCTGATTGAACTCCGTCACCAGAAAAGAAGCCAAAAGACGTCGAAGATGAGATCCTACGCAAGGTCATTGAACTAGCCAAGGACAAGATCCAGTCTCTGTTGAACAAACTTGATCGCGTTGAAGTCCGTGCTTCCATTCAGCAGGCGACTGAGAAGATGTCAGAGGAGGATGACTCAGAGAACCTCAGTTTCAAGCAATGGGTCCGTGATCTTCCTCTGCTGGCGTCCAGCAACTCAAATTGTGAGCCTTCGAAGCTCGTCTCCAATATCAAATGGGCCTCTCGGGCCCGATGGGTCTACTCAGAACAACTGGAGATGATTTTCGGCTTTGAGGATGGGAGACCACCACCTTGGCTGAAGTGTATCTATAAGCTCGGGCGTTATTATGCAGCAACCAAGGCGATGCTAAAATTGGCTATAAAACAGCCGCACATCTTCACCATCATCCATATTGAGCCTGTTCAGGCCCCCGAACCACAAAACTTCTCCCTGGGCCAACAGAAAACCCCTCTTCTGACGGTTTTGAAGAAAATCACTAAAGCTGACCCCGACCACCTCATGAAGAAGCTGGGCCAAACGTGGTGCAGAAGCGATCCTGAGACACGGCTACGTCAAGCATGCCGCATGGTACTCGTCGTCCATGCCGAGATGCAGCTTCTCAGCTTCTACGATCACAATCCTCATCTGACACCCCGGCTGCTATTCATGGGGACCAGCAAGAAAGCATGCTATCTTTGCCACGAGTTCATGTCCCGTCACCCACTTACCATTGGTGTGTCAGCAAGCCACCAGAAGTTGTACCCGACCTGGATGCCTGCGCCGTGCTCTTCCACGGTGCGGAAAAGGCACAAATTTCTTCTCTGGGAGTTCAGTCGACACCTTGAACAGACGACTGCACGGGATCTTGAGACTAGGCTGGGGATCCCGCGGCGGTCATTCAACTTGGATTCTACTGCTGGGCCTTCCCTTACAACGACTGGGACGGTGTCCACGGGATTTTGGTATCAGAATTTGCCATTGAGTATTCGAGACGGGAGCGAGAAAGCTAATTTTGAAGACTCTGACAGAGAGTAGAGCGCAGGTGGTAGTCTGTCCCGGCTTGAACTGTTCCTCGATGTTCAAGTGCGTGTGATGCTGGCGTGCAGACAGAATAAGATGTAATTGGACTGCTTCCAGGGAAGAACGATATTCAAGTTGTTCGTCGAGGCCCTTTAGCTGCAATACTACGTGCTTCTTCATCCACTGAACCAATACACATGGTAGTGAGAAGACCTCCTTTTCAGTGACTGGATCTTAGTCAGATCTTCAAGATTTAGTCGCGAATGGAAGTCCATCACACACTGGCAAACATAAACCCTCGTGCTGGTACGCCATTCCCTGCCAACTTTGCGTCAGCCGGGACATTTGATCCTGAAGAACCGAGGGGCAGTAGTTAATCATAAATTCATAAGACGTTCAATGCTCTGACCCTTCACCCAGGTTAATCTACTGTATTTCAAATGTAGTCAGAACACTCCGAGCTTCGAAAGCGCGTTCGAAGATGTCTGGAATGATGCAATTCCCTCCCACTGGCCTGCGCCCCCGAAAGATCGCCGTTCCAACTCGCGTGTATACAAATTCATCCTGATCGTCGCGGCATAAGAGAAGAAAGTGCCAATTAGTAGAAGACGACTCGCCTTCGTCTTCCGTGGACTCGGATATTTCCAGGAAATAGACCTCTTGCAATGCAGGAATGTTTTGAACCCCGTCCTGGTCCATGTCCAAACATACTCGGAGCTTGGTTTTTAGGTGGCATAGGTCCTGGGTCTTGTCCTCATTGAGGCAGAAATAGCAGGTCCAAACACTACTGTGGCATTGGCAAATGACTTTGGAGTCAAGGATCCTGCCTCTCAAGATCAACTTGCTGCTGTGAAGAACGCCAAACTCATTCTCTCCGTAATAGCTGCAGTTTGCATCGAGAACCTCTGCCTTAGGATCGCTGACGCCAGTAGGGTTATAGACAACGCTACATTGCAGGGATGCCCACGACCACGTAGGCAGAGAAAACGGTCTTTCCAGTCTCGCCTTCTTCTTCTTCGTTAACTTGGGTCGCTCGGCGCGACAGACCCAGAGCAGGTCATCAAGCAAGGACCTTGACCAGAGTCCGGCCAAGTAGGCCTCTCCTGCGCGAACGCGTTGGAACTGCTCGGCAATAGCTCCAAGAGCCGGTAACCTGTCCCGCGGTTTTGATATGTTCAATAGCGAATACTCCGCGACGACTACAGATCTCCACTCGCTTGCGATCTCCCAGTCTCGACTATCCTCCGCCTGGACGTCATCTCTGGGACGTATAGATACGAGGCCCTTGCCTTTCATTTTAAGAGGGTCGGATTTTGTTTGCAGGAAAATGCTCGTCTTGTTGGAGGGGTCGACTACTTCGGTATGGCGCCACTCTTGGGCAGCGCCACATTCGCACTCTGTGTCTTCCAGGCATTGAAAGATCAATTCGTTCTCAGTGAAGAACATTACGCGAGGTGATACAGTGCGCTCTTGGTAAGCCCAGGCTCGAGTGAGTAGGGGATAACGATAGGCCAGAGACTTCTGCCAGTCCATGATTTTGTGTGTGGACAGACTGTCGAGATAATGGGCCCGCCGCATATAGAGTGGGTAGACGTTCTGAGCAGTGCGTAACTCAGCTACCAGGTGCGACTCATGCTCTAGGGATGCATAATGGAGTCCAAAGGTGCTATTCCTCCCAGAAAGCGCCGCAAGTGTGAGGTACGAGTTCTTGTAGACGGCATACATTCTCCCCGCTTCACGCTGCCAGTCTTCTTCGTCTTCTTGGATGATGCAGATGCTATCAATCCAAAGATATTGTATTCCGACACTCATGCTGAATATCATCGAGTCTTGGAATGTGGCTGGCAATGTCTCCCATGGGATCCTCACTTTATTCTGAGCCAGAGTGTTGGCAGTTGTGATGCAAGCAGGTCGTTGATCACCCCAGCAATAGCTCAGCGCGACGTACAGCGACTCGGACGGCACACTGCTGGAGCCTTCGAGTCGCACCCCGGCCTCTAAACCCCCCCAGCCTGGATCCAGGTTGATCAACCTAGTAGGCAGGAAAGACTCGCCGCTTTGTGACATACAGAGCTCATGTGAGCTCGTGCACACTGCAAGGAGCTCGCTTGCCCACTCAGCTGATCTATCATGTAGGCTGTAGTCGTTCGTGATCAGTCGCCGCGGAATGTTGTAGCGGTCAATATCAGACTTGGGAATTTCGGAAGATCGAAAGACGGAGTGATAGACACCCAGAAACTCATCATCAAACCGAGTCTTGACATGAAAGCCTGGCCCGACGACACAGCTTGTCTCTGTCACTTGCTTGCCCTCCAATTCAGCCCTCTTGAAGAGTATGCACCGGAAGAGTTCGCACGAAGCGCAATCGATGGAATCCTGCACGAAATCTCTTCCAGTGAGTTGCTTGTTTCTGGCATAGTCCCAGAAACTCTCAGGGTCACCGTTCCAGTGGCAGGTGCGACACAGGGAGGGTGTGGTCCCCGGCAACAGTTTACCACCGTCATCCCATCGGTGAGGCAAGTTGATGATGGGAACTGATGCAGAGGATGAGGCATGTGTTCCTGGATCCATGGACTCACTTGTACCGCTCGAGGTGGAAGGAGAAAAGTTCATGATCACGACCATGGTTGTAAGGTATGCTAGGTGATACCTCGGAAACACTGGGCGTGATGGACACACTTGTTTTAGGCACCGAAAAGAAATGTCACGGGCTGATCAGGCGTAAAGAGGGTTACACGAATGCATGTCAGCACACGTGACCATGTCTGGCACTTCGGGATTGGAACTTCAAAATACTTGATGGGGACTAGTAACTATCCAGGACGCGAAGAAATAGGGGAAAAGGAGCAAGTGACAGAGAAGCCTGGTGTCAGAGTGGACCATCGCCGTGCAAATCATATCTCATGGGTGTATACATGGATATATCCCGAGCACTCAAGATCAATATCTGTTTCCAACAAGTGCCCTTACATGCCACCTGGTCAACATCCTACATTCTCCTTGGGGTTGAGGCGACACTATCCAAAATCAACCACATATCCATATCATATCAATTTTGTCCATTTGTGATAGTCCACATACGTGTCGCGATAGAGACCAGAGACCCTGTTGAGTCAGCACTCCGACCAGGGCAATGTAGAAACTGAGTCCGGATAAGTGCTACTATGAATACCTTGTGTGATTCTTTGCGGAATTCGACAATCAACACAATTGATCAAGTAGATTGATTTCTGGACCTCTTTCCGCGTATTGGCCTGACCACGATGTGGGCCTTACAGAATTCTGAGTGGGGACCAATCTCTGTCGCCCACCACGTTACTGCCAGATTTAATTTCCGGATCGGAGTCCCAGAGAGGTCTCGAACCGCCCCAACATGAGCCAATTCGACGCAGGTAGTGTCAAACATGGGGCTTCTCAAAGTGCTGCTCGGACGAGCATCGTGAGGAATTGCTATGGATAGCTTTGGGGCGGCTGTATTGTAGCTTGCATATAAATCATACAGTAAGTGCCAATTACCGTCCGTCTTCTTTGGGGCCTTTCTAAGCGCTCATGGTCGAAAATGCAAGTGAGTGCTTTCAAATCTCTCGTGGCCCATGGCTAAAGACTACCAATTAATAGCCCGTGGATCGACTCGGAGATGACCAACAATGAATGAAGATGCATGCAGCCCATAATATCGTTCTGGCCATGTTCTTATGGACTAGACTCCTGGGCCTGAGGTGAGGTGCCACTGCGCGTGCCGCGTTGAAGTGTCGAATACCATAGTAACATCTTCTCCACGAGATCCATGATCCTGGATCCTAGTCGCTCAACGGGCGGCCGGCACAGGTAGTCAGGGTAGTGTCAGCTTTAACGAAGATCGCCCCAGCGCCCCTCCGCAAATGACCTGTCAGGACTCAGCTGGGCCAGATTGGCCCCCAAGGCGGGCACGGCAGTGCGCGCATGCAGCGCCCAATCACAGGGGGCAGACGCCACCTGTCAATCTATTCTTGGTGGAGCTTGGCCACGGCCCGGCATGTTCTGGCGACACACGGCGCCTGTGGGGGCTCAAGGGCCCCAGGAGCTTCTGTCGCCCACAGAACGTGATTGGTTGGTACTGTGGTAGGATTATTGGACGGATCTTTCCATTCAGCACCCATGGATCGCTTAGGAGGCCGCTGGGCCACGATAGGGGAGGAGATCGTCCAACGGTAGAGAAATTAGCTGTGACTTTTAGGGGTCACTTGCCACAGTGAATGGGTTCGCATGGGGAACCTGTAGTTACCATACAAATTCGATGGTTCCCCCGTCTGTTTGTGTGCCCCTGAGGCCATTCGGGATGCCCCTCTGTCCGTCAGGTCTGCACTCCTTGGCCTGTCAACCGGAGCCTTAGGACCCAGGAACTCGGGCTGCAGGCTGACCAGACTGGCTCTACAAACGACGTCGCCAACATGAAGCTCACCAGCTGCCTGCTTCCGGCTCTCGCCCTGACTGTGCAAGCCCTCACAGTTCCAGCCAGCCTCCAACCCCGATTCGATGTAAACAGCATCCTCGCCCTCGTAGCCAGAATTTTCCCCTTCGACGTGACGCTTGAAACTGCACAGAAACTAAGTCTGGCTGCTGAGGAGGCACTTGCACTGGCTCAGGGGTTCCAGACGACACAGCAGGACCTCGACGATGGGAAGTGTGGTGACGTTCTCGTGATCTTCGCACGGGGGACTCAGGAACCGGGCAACGTCGGCGCGCTGGTTGGGCCGCCCTTCTTCAGGGCCCTCGAGAGCGCTCTAGGCAGTTCTCACTCCCTTTCCGTACAGGGAGTAGAATATGAGGCGACGGTGGCTGATTACCTGGAGGGCGGTGATCCAGAGGGGAGCCAGAAGATGTGAGTCTGACACAAGGCCCAGTCCACTGAAAGTGACGAAGAGAGAAGCTGAGCTGATTGACTTGCATAGGGCATCACTCGTGACAGACGCACTGAGCTCATGTTCCGGCTCCAAGATCGTCCTGAGCGGGTATTCTCAAGGCGGACAGCTCGTGCACAACGCAGCCAAGCTGCTGCCCGCAGACACAATGAAGGCAGTCAGCTCAGTTGTCATCTTTGGAGACCCAGGTATTTCCAACCGCTTCTGAAATTAGCTAAAGCGATCCGCAGGCCAGCTGACTTCTCAAACAGACAGCAGCCAAGGCGTGGAGAACGTAGACCCAGAAAAGGTCTTGGTGGTCTGCCATAAGGGGGATGACATCTGCCAGTTCGGAGATTTGGTTAAACTCGAGCATCTGACATACGCGCAAGATGCGGACACGGCGGCAGACTTTGTGGTATCAAAAGCCGCGTTTTGAGATTCTGAGAGGTAGAAACCGGGCCGCGAAAGCGACGTTCCTGGGTGATGGCGAGGCCATCGTGAATATACCACAAATGAATTGATCCCGACACGTTCAACGTGATTGGTCGCTCAGACGACTGAAACTACTGAAATTCGTGAATACATATTGCTCATCCCAGTGTCACATGTGAATCTCGAATTTGAGAGCTCCAACAGCCCTGTAGGTGTCGATTGATTTGTTTGCCAAGGCTGTCTGTTGCTGTACTGGCGATCGATCAGTTGGACTTCGGTAGATTCAATGCGAAGATGCATTGAGGAAAATGCCCCAAGAAATGATACAAAGTTTTCAACTGTTAGCTCTTTTATTGTGATCAGTTGAATGGTGAGCAACATGGCTGACCTCGAGCAGCCGGAGCTTTTCCTCCTGCGGGTCTCGGCCGAGAAGCAGTGTGATTTCGTCATTGGCACTTCACCCTGACGACCCTTCGTCATCGCTGCGTTCCTTCGACTTTGTAGACGGCGTGCATTGCGCCTTTGTAATGTGTCTTTACAATTCCGTTTGAATGGCATTGGCTCCTGTAGTATTCATTTAGAGTAGCTCGTAAAAGTCGCCCTGCACATGGAAATTTACGACAGCTCTTGACCTCTGTTTGTCCTGGTGTAACTAAAACTAAGCCCAACCAACGTCATGATGCTCTCAACTACCTCATCGACTGCGCGCCTGCCCCTCCGCCGGGCTAGACTGTTTATTAATGGCCTGTCCCAAACATCAGCTCGCTTTTTGAGTTTAACCTCTGTTGGATCATTTTCAAAAACCACACCTCACTCTCCACCAACCAAGCTTCACAAGCCCCTTACCACACTACTTCATCATCGACTGCCAACCACTCCCTTGAAAACAAAAACAAAAACATCCAAAATGTCCACCAAGAGTGTCGCAGCTGCCAGCCATGGCGACTTCAACCGCAACAGCCTGTTCAACCTGAAGGGCCGTGTCGCCCTCGTCACTGGTGGTGGCAGCGGAATTGGTCTGATGATCACCCAGGCCCTCGCTGTCAACGGCGCAAAGGTCCGTAACAACCATCGTGGAGTTCTAGCAATCCTTCTGGCAATTACTTGTTGACATTCCACAGGTCTATATCACAGGCCGCAGCGAGGACAAGCTCGACAAGGTCAAGGAGACGTACGGAAAGGACATCGAGGGCGAGATCATCCCACTGAGCGGCTTCGATGTCACGAGCAAGGACCACATCACCAAGCTGGTCAAGGAGATCGAGTCCCGTGAGAAGTGCCTGTGCATCCTGGTCAACAACGCCGGTATCAGCAGCAACACCGTCACCACAGAGACCGACTCGACGAAGGAGCTCAGCAAGAACCTGTTTGATACCGAGGGTGTCGACTTCAACGACTGGGTCAACCCGTACAGCACGAACGTCGCCGCTGTGTACTTCACATCTGGTAAGTGACCTAGCGACCACCCCTGCTTTAAATTTGCACATCCGTTGACCACCTTCGATACCTAGCCGCCTTCCTCCCTCTCCTGCAAAAGTCCTCCGACCTGCACGAGGGCTGGTCCGGCACCATCCTGAACATCACCTCCATCTCGGGCATGATCCAGAAGGCGCAGCACCACTTCTCCTACAACGCCTCCAAGGGCGCCGCCATCCACCTGACGCGCATGCTCGCCTCCGAGGTCACGTCCAACGGCCACAAGATCCGCATCAACAGCCTGGCGCCCGGCGTCTTCCCCTCCGAGATGACCGCGGGCGAGTCCGACGAGTACCAGAAGAGCCACATCCCCAAGGAGAAGTACGAGGGCAAGTTCCCCGCGGCCCGGCCGGGCAAGGATGTCGACATGGCCCAGGCCGTGCTCTTTGCGGTTACGAACCAGTACCTCAACGGTCAGAACTTTGCTGTTGATGGTGGTTACACCATTGCTGCGGGTCTGTGAAGGAGTTTTTGGTCTGAAGGAAGTTGAAGGAATGTCGGGACGTTTTCACTTTGAGGATTAAAAGCGTAGCATGACTTGATCAGGAATGGAGTTTCATTCAAACCTTCATAATCGACAGCTGTTGTCAGGCATCCGTGACATGCCCCAGTGCCTTGCTCGTGTACACATCATGTGCAGGGCAAACAAGCACTCACGATGCGGACATCCGGCGTAAACTGCGTCGACCGTCCTGCGTTGGGGACACACACCTTACCTAGGCGGACTGTATGCAATTCTTCCGGAAGTTCAGATGGGAGGACGTCTCATGTCATTCTCTGATACAGCAGCCGTAGTGCTATACATCAGACAACTCGGACGAGGAGAGACCGGAGATCGCACCTACTTTGAACGACTGGGTGTTGGTAGGCTGTTCGGGTCTGAGATTGAGAACAAGTTTGCATCGGCAGAGGAGAGGGAGATATGGCTGATATGACCGCAAGGATATATCCAGATAAGTATGGGAATTCTTTACGGACTGTATGTCATAAGGGAAATTCTTGACTTTCACTTTACGTTCTAGATTTCACAGCGACATTCGCTCTGGCCAGACACAAGTAGACGACGAATAAGCCCTGTAATGCACGTCCGAAGATAAACGCCTAAAACCAGGTACAACATACACCATCTCACGCGTATAATGCGAACAGATCCAAACGATCTCATGATTGCAGCTCAAATTTCAAAATAGTGTACAATGCCAGGAAACTTCCGCTCGTAGTATCAAAAACGGCAGCAGCCAAATCCACAAAACACATCAGCATCTCCTCCGTCCCATGCCGAATCCACCACCACCGCCCATCATGGGCCGTCCGTAGCCGTATCCACGAGGTGGTCCGCAGTGTCTCCCGCCTCCTCCATATCCTCCATAGTGGTGTCTCTTCTCAACGAACACTGGGCGTGAGCCGTATGACGGACCGCAGTGGGGCTGGCGGCGGCGGGATCCAAACCCAAAACACATGTTGGTTGGTTTTAGTCTTTTTTTCTTATCGGGTCTCTTTATGTGCTCGCTACTAGATGTTATCGGCAGAAATCTGTACAGATTGTTAGTGAGCTAGAGCTCGATGATGGTAATGGAATGGCAGGCTTGGGAGATGAGCTCACCTCTGCCCTGATAATCGATTGGGCGTGGTTTGGCGTGATTGCAATGATTGGGTTTTGCTTTGTGAAATTGTAGTGACAATTTGATATATTGTTATGATTGCGTTCAGATCTATCGTTTTCTGCGCACAATAGATGAAGATGCTAGATGTGAGCTGAATTGATTTTCACAGTATTGAAAACAAGAGGAATCCACAAAGACTTATATAAACATGCTCACCTCACACGAAATCTACCCAACACAGCCTTACCCCAGCCTCAGCCGCGCACCACAACCCCGGTACGGGTGGCCCCTACGTCATGCGGCCCCGGCATCCGTCATGCGGCGGCGACTTTGCCCAGGGCACGCCGAGCCTGGCCCGACCGACGTTGGCTTGGCCGCGCCGACCAGTCGAGGGCCCGCCTGCTCGGCAACCCACACCCGTCCGGGCGTTTGCTCCCAACCTGCAGAATAGAGTTTGAGACCCTGATTAGAACCACCAACTGCTTGTTCCAGTGCCGTGGTTGCGTTTGGGGTGCACCCAGGTTGGCACTCGGTCTGGCCGGTGGACCGCGCGACCCTCGATGGGATCATGCTTGGCCCGGGCATGGTAACATCGTCTTGGGGCAAGTCGACGGCAATGAGGAATTGGTCATAACATGGCAGCAAACGAGGACCTTCTTGGTTGGAAGGTAAGGTGTTCTCCTTCAGCGGTCAGTCGGCAGTGATCTGTCGACTCAGTCCGCACAACACCACACAGAGTCGGATAGCCGTGCCGGCTTGGTAAAGGACTGCACGTCACGCAACACACCACATGGTGCACAGGGTGCATCACCTCTAAAATAAATCTTGATTCTAGCCAACATGGTCTCCTGCCGGACGTCCGTCAGCCCAGCAAGTCCCCATCAGCCCAGACCGTTCGCGCGCCGTCATCCAAGACGCCATCTTGACACCAGGGGTCCTAACAGTAGCCTGACGTATTTCCTCCCCGCAGCGTTGACGGCATAAATATCAGAGCGCCGTGGTCCTGTTGCAAGTCCGTCATGGCGATTCACTCACTCACGATGTACCTGAGAGACACCTTCTTCGACAGCCGAACTCCTGCACAGCCGGTCGCGTGGCGGCTGTGTCATCACGCGCAGCATCGCGGTTCCCGACTCGAGTGCGGCCGGGGCAGCGTCGCAACGATGATCTTAGGACGGGGGCTCCGATGCCGAGCCCGGACCGGGGATGCACCGCCCACTTCGGCGCCGGTGCCATTGCGGGGTGGCTGTGCCGCCAGGGCCGACAGCACAAGGGCCCCTCTATGTTCACCAACACAAGTTAACGAAGTTCCAGGGTACAGTACCGTGGCCCAATTTCATGATAAAAACTTGAAGTCCCGCCTCAACCGACGCGGGAGTTCGAATTTTCGTCCAAGTGCATCGTGTACAAAATGGCCTCATAACCCACAGAGTCCTAGCGCGAGAATCGATCGCTCAGGATTGAACGTAGCGCGCGGAACTCTCCCGCGAGAGAGCAAAAAGGACGCGCATGATTCCACCGCAGATGAACAAATGCATATTCACAAGCCCACACAAGAGGGCCCCTAAAAATGACACGCAGCTGAATCACAGGGGTCCTCAAAAAGAAAAAAAAGAAAAACACAAAAAGAGATCCCAGGGCCCCCCAAGAATAGAAAAAAGTAACTCCCACACCGAAAAGGAAAATGACATACATCCCCCCCAAAAAAAAGACATCCGCGAGAAAAGGAAGGTTCCGGGGGCGGGTGGGTGGACACCCGTCCCCTCCGCGGGCCCCAATCACACATACCACTGCAGCCTTGCTCGATTGGCTCCACGGGGAAAAGAAGCCAGCCAGCCAGCCAGACGAAACGAAACCCAGAACCAGAATGTTACCTGCACTACATACACTAGGCGTGCGCGGACAAGTCTAGGTAGGTTGCGTCGCGTCCCGGCGGGAGCTGGCGGGCTGGCTGCACTAGACACAACGCGAAATCGACGGCGTACCACAGTTTGTAGCAACAACACATACATGTCACAAAAAAAAAAGAGAGATTGCGCGTAAGAAAAAATTTAAACTACAGTAGCGAGATTACATCCCGCAGCGGGTTCCTGGGGCCGGGGGGCGGGCGGGCCCCAGCCAGCCAGCCAGCCAGCGGGGAAAAGAGGTGGCCTGGCCGGCTCGGCAGATCACCCGCCTGTCCATCTATCTATCTATCTTAGATAGCCGTCAAAATCTGACTGACCCCTTTCCCAATCAATCCAATCCAATCCAATCCAATCCCGCAAGGGTCCTGCGCTCTCCGCAAGGCAAGGGAGAGATCCCGTTTTGACAGGTCATAGGGCTGATTTGACTTGCATGGGGTTCGTTCTGGGTGTCACGAGCCTGCAAACCCACCCGTCTGTCTACATGTGACAGTCTGAGCAATTGGTTTCAAAACGGTAACGAATTAGCAGTCACGCAAACACATTACTGCATGCATGATTGATCATATGACTGGGGTTTCTCGAACTCTCTCATTTCTTTGCCCTCCGCTTTCGAGGAAGGGGAAGCAGCTATGGATGAGACTGAGTATGTATGTGTGGCTTGGTAGATGCGTGTAAGCTAATTTGAAGGCCCGCCAGCACATTTCCGTCAGATCCAAAAATGTCAATCTCCTGCTCTCTCTCTCCATCCCCCATCACGGAAGTTGTTATCCAAGTCCGAGAACAAAAATAAAGCCCCAATTCTGTAATACCCATCCCCCATCAGGCCTGCATTGATTGCCAGCTCAGCTCAACTCAGCTCGCTGCAGGCGGGCAGTGGTCACCGCTCCCAACCAGAAACAGACCATCCATCTATGAGCAAAAAGGACGTCGACAGACTGATTGACAAAGGGAATAAAGAAGGGTTTCAACAAAAGTGGGAGGCCAGGACTGACGTTTCGTCTGCGTCCTACTGGCGTGAAGTGAATATTGTAATCAAACTCAAGGGGGTATATTGGGGGTATAACATGACGATGACAGCAGTAGTCTTGATGGCGGTGGTCCATACAGTTTCCATCAATCTCTTCCGTGTAAAAACTCTCTGTAAGGACTCCCTGCCGTGAAAACACCACACACAGAAATCAAAAAAAAAGGAAGAGGAAAACCCCAGAGACGGCTGAGGCGATCTCGGAGAAAACGCCGCAGTCATATGCAAAAAGACCAATCTGATGAAGCGAGTGGGTCAATGTGTCCTGGGCAGGTCCGCGCAAGCGTCAGGACCCACCCAAGACCAAACAACCGTGACCAAAACAAAGGACAGGAACTCCTCGCGTAGCCCGTGACCGTATCCAACCGACCGTGAAACCGTGAAAGAATATGCAAAGTGGAGACCCGAGAAGACATGGAGAGGGGAGTTGGTGAGATGGAACTCGAGCAAGATGTTGTGATCTTGCTGTGTTGTTATTGATGATGTGTTGTGACGTCGTGGTGTGTTGTGGTCTCGTACTCCGGGTATCTTGTGTAGTTGTCTCGTGTGCCGTGTTGTGTGTATATCGCGTGTATGAGGAGCCCAGCAGAGGCAGAACCGCATCACATGCTGACAGAAGTTGCGTCGTCCGAAAAAGGAATCCCCAGGCAGAACTGCAAAGCGCCGGACACTTGGTCCTCTACCAAATGATGTCGCACATGGTCGATCCAACAAAAGAAATTGTCGACGAGGGCTGAGCCTCGATCCAAGAAAAGCGGGAGAGACAGCAGTATATGGTTGACGTGGTGGAGGGATGAGGAACGCCAAGCAAGCCTTGTATGCGAGCATGGAGTTGTCCAGATATGCGATGCAAGTGCATCATCATCTAGCGAGATGCGGGAACGGGCAGGTCCTGCATCCACCTCTTCTCAAACCAGCCGGCTCTCTCGTATGCAGTGTGCAGCTTGGAGGCCTTGTTCACATCAATCTTGCATGCCTGCTGGGCATGGGTCTTGCGGAACTCCTTGCCCTTGTGGTAATAGTCCAGGCGAGCCTCAAAGATACGGCGCTTGCTGGTGAGGTATGTAGCACAGTCCAGCCTGAGGCCTGCGGCCAGTTGGAGCTCATCCGGATGGAGGAGGTGCTTGTTCGGGTCCTTGCTCAGGTCCAAAGGCGCGCCCTTCCAGTCGACTCTCATGAGGTTTGACTTGTCGGGGAGAGAACTGAGTGGTGGGCAGTAGTCAGGAATGGAGTTGAAATCCTTGTCCTCTCGGTTGGGAGGCACCAGACGACTGCGAGGCTCAGGTGTAGAACTGATGCGCCGGGCTGCTTTGGTTGTCTGAGCGCGAACTGGTCTCGGTCCTGTCGATGGCTTGGTGACCTTGGTGGTGTTCCTCTGTGGGGAATTGTGCTTCGGAGCAGTCGCCTTGGCGATAATGGTGTTTGATGGCCGCGCCATCAGGGGCTTAGCTTGGATAATTGGGTGTGAATGCTTCCTATATCCGGAGCCACGACCAGCACGAGCCTTGGCATCTTCGAGCAGTTGCTCGCGATTCCTCCTCAGCCAGGCACGGGGGTTGCGCTGGTAAAGCGGAAACACATTCTCCGTAAAACACAAGAAATACTCATAGTCCTGCGGTTTCGGGGGCGCGACATGGTGTGGGAGTGAAGCAGTTCCCCTTGACGCAATATGCTCGAAGACGGCGTTGTGCACCTCGGCAGGGCTGAGCTTTCGTTCGTCGAAGAGGGGCGAAGAAGGGCTTGCGGGCGCCTCGGGGTAGAGTATGGGGTCCTTGACGCCCGAAGAGACCGCAGTCGCATTGACATGGCTGTCTGCCTTTGTCCACGGTGAGATTGGGGGCGACGGAGGCTGCTGAGGGTTGGCCTGCTTAGGCCTTGTCGGCGGCTGCATGTTGAAGGGCTGAAAGTGTTCTGATACCTGCCGAAAGCTGTCGAGGGGTGCCTGCTCTGGGGGCGATATCATGCTGCTGATTGCCAGTGGGTTCTTTGCTTGCATCTTGGAAGGTGGCGCAGAAGCGGATGAGATATGGCCAGTGATGGGCTCGGCGGGACTCATCGATGTGTGTTGGTGATTTTGTGTCGAAACCTCGTTAGGTTGGGGACGGCTTGCCATTTCGTGCGGAAAGGCGGCTCGCCAATAAATTGATGGCGGCGTTAACGGTCCAAGTACTAGGTGGCGAAGTGTTGCAGGCAGCACTCAAGAATTGAGTTCGGCACCAGTATGTTGCACGTCCGATAAATCCGACTACCCACGCTGGTTGTGGTATCGCGAGGCGAGCAGATGATCTGGTTCAAGAGTGGTCGTCGGGTGGTAGGTGGTACGTGGGTGTGGTGTTAGACAGCCAGGCGGGTGCGCGGATCGTGAGTCTTGGCAAAGGTGGGATGGATCTTCAGAGGCGGTTGTGAAGAAGTCGGTTTCGTGAGATAATTCCTTGGTGATTCTGTCGATAATTGACTGCGGGACCAGTGCGATGATCCACTGGGACGAGACGAATTGAAATGGGTCAGGTTTGGGGACTGCGCATTGGCAAAGGAAAGGAAAGACAATCCAAGGCAAGGCGAAGATGAGACCGGGGGGTGTGCCAGCGTTTTGTAGTATGCTGGTAATGTGTGTGGCAGAAGGGCGCAGCTCCGGTTGTGGCGAATTGGGCTTGGGCGCTGTTAGCGCAGACAGGAAGGACTGAATTGGTCAGCTGGACAAAAGTAATGGGTAATCGAAAGAAGAATCAATTGCAAAGTAAAAAGGCGTTCAAGAAGCGGAAAGTAAGTAGAAGAATGTTGATGGAAATGGGAGGATTAGTTGGTCGGGCGGAGCAGCAGACGACCTGAAAGTGAGTTGGAGTTGGGGGGGGATTTTGGGGGGGGGGGTGTCATGAAATCAAGCCAACGCACCTACTTGGGTTGACCTAAATTCAGCAGCATTGCGATGGCCGCGGCCTAGTGTACAGGTACTTTGGATTCCGCCGTATGCCTGCAGGAAAGGTGCTCACTTAAGGGAAGGACTTTCGGCAGCGACTTCTGTTGTTTATGGTTGGTCGTCATGGAGGGTGTCGCAAAGAGTCACACCTTTTGGCGCTAGACCCACGCCCCGTCGTGTCATCGTGCCATCCCTGTCATCCCACGCTTGTCGTCGGTACATTGGGTGTACTTGCTGGCCAGGATGTGTCAGTCGACCAAAACTAGGGTCATCTGCTCCTACTGGTCAGTCCCCTAACCGTCAATGGCCGCTGGGCCAGGCAACAAGTGAATCGGTAGCTGGAGCATCAGCTCCCCCCTTCCACCCCCCCCTTCAACTCTCCCGTCTGTGGAATTGACCTGAGGCATGTGAACCTCGAGAACAAGTTTCTGTGGTCCACAATGGTACCCAACCATGCGTGCCACCGTAACGAGCAGGAGAGGGTGACCAACAGCATGTTAAGGACTCATGGAAAGTGTGTGACACAAAGGCCCCAGGGCATTCTTCGGGTTTAAGCGTCTGTCTGTCTGCCTTTTGGCTTTCCGTAGGCATCCTAATTGCTGGGACTAATTGGCCAGCCCACTCAATCAGTTGCCTGAGCACACCCGCCTGTTGACTCGTTCCTGCCACTGGCACCAGAGTCTGTACCCAATTGTAGGGCAGCGGGTGGTGCAGGTACCTGAAAGGGTTAAGAAACTTTGCGCGTGAAACAACCCAAGCTCGCGGTAGCTTTCCGGTTCCTGCCTGCAGTGCACGTACCTTTGGTTGGCACGTAGGGCCGACCAAAGGCTGGCGGAACAGCACCCGTCTGTCTCCCTCGCGCGGTGGCCAGTGGCCGCAGGCGGACTACGCTTGCAGATTAACTTCAGTACAATTTCAGCGACGCAAAAAAAAAAAAAGTCATGCTGGGTCAGGCCAGAACTGTTGAATTTTCAGGCTGAGTTTTCACCATTCACTTTTGCCCCAATCGTGCTCTTTTACTTGATGGGGTCTCTGGGTGGATAAACGTTGACAAAGAGAGGTAGGGATGTCTCCCCGAGCGGCGAGGCTCAGGCAGTAAGAGAAAGTCGTGCCCAATGTAGGCCCCTTCCAGCCAGCCAGCCAGCCAGCCAGCCAGCCTTCCGCATGCACAATGCGCGAAACTTGACCAGATGCGAACCAAGCCCTGATGGCCACGACTGCATGACACGTATATTGAACCGCGTGGATTGGTCATGACAAAAATGGAGGAGGAACAGGACGGGAATCTAGGCAGATGTCTGAAGAGGATGACGCGGGCTACCTGGGCGAGAATGCACTTCAGCAGGCAGCGTGCTTCGCCGGGCACAATGGGAACTCGAGAGGGGTGGGGGGACGTAGATGACTCTACTTGGGAGCTGGCCCAAGGCAGTGCGCCAGGTTGAAGCGCATCATCAATGGCAAACTCCGATAGATGAACGTGTCTGCTGCACCATGACAAGTCTCGCGCGAATTGTTGAGATGCCTCGTGTGCCTGGCTGCTACTTCTGTGCAGGCTATGACGGGTGGCGTGCCAGGGAGGTTTACTTCCTGGGCGGAGCACCACGCACATGTTTGATCCTGGAATGGGTCGAATATCAGCCCGAGGCTGGCATGATGGCTGGATGGCTGGTGCATGCGGAAAAGGTACAATCTGATCGGTGGTCCGACTTAGAAGTCTGGGAGCCTGATTGTGCTGTTAGGCATTGGCAAAGCACGATAAAGCGGGAATTATCCATCTCCCCCCACTGCTCCCGTCAATGGCCAAGAGCCCAGGCTCCATGAGCTTCAGGAGGTGGGCGGAGACGGGGGACGAGATCTCTGCGACCCTGAGTTTAGTTGATGACATGACATCAATTGGCACGGATGGGCACGACGCGCATCAGTGACAGCTCCCAGCTCTCAGCTCCCAGCTCTCAGCTCTGGCATCCCAAGCAGCGAACTCTCCCTGTCGGCAAACATCAGCGTGGTTTATGCGCGACTCCCGAAAGCCAATTGGTGCCAGGTGGCCTGTAATTTCCAAGGCATGAACGACTTCTCAAGGATGAGCTTGGGGCACCGAGGGCGTAAATGTCATGGTGGTGCGGGATCAATTGAGTGTGTCCCGCGATGTGGAGACCGGTGCAACAACACACAGGCAGGTCTAGGCCGCCTGGGCCCTGTGGGAATGTGGGAAAGGCCACGCTCAGTGATGCAGTGCCCCTGGCAGGCTTCGAAACAGGTGCGTCCAATGGCTGGGGCCCGTGAGCTGGTGCTGTGTGTGTCCGTGTCGCAAGCCCTGAGGCCCTTCCCTTCCCTCAACCATGCAAGCCATGCAGCAGCCAGGTCTCCAAGGTCCTCGTCTGCCAGGTCTGCCGGGTCTTCCTATGGAAGGTTTGCATTGCCACCTTTGGGGTGCTCTTGACTTTCCGCTCAAGCCAGGAAACATGGAGCCGTCGGGACGAGGGAATTGGCCAATGGCTAGGGCTGACGTGGAGCATTAAGTGGCTGTTTTCGGCTTGAATGGAGACGGTCGCCTGCTGCTGGTGCCATAACCAAGCAAGTGTTGGTGGGAATCCAGCTCCAGACCAGAGGAGACTATACGGGTGTGAGTCATACCGGCCAGAGGGTCGAAGATCACTCAGGCTTGGAAGAGGGGAGAATCGTTGAGAAATCAATTGACGAGGATACTGTTAGAGCAGACAGAGGGCAGAAACGGCAGAGGCAGAGGCAGCCCATGGGCAAAGATGGAGCACCATTGCACGACCAAGAAGAGCATGGGCAGGAAAGGGCAGGATGGCGGGAACGGGAACAGGGAAACGGAGCGACGGGGGCCTGTCGTTTCGCAGGAGCCCCGCCTGATTGAAACGGCAGCAGCGCTCGGTTGGGCACAGGGCCGGTTTGGCCTAGTTGACGTTATCGATACCCGGTGTAATCGATAATGATTGATAATGCACCCTCCATAATGCTCGCATGCCTGCCCACCCGGGAACAAGAGCCAGGAAGAGGGAGGCAGAGAGAGAAGGCAGACTGGGAACGAGAGACGGGGAGGGTTGTCACGGCCCTGTGAACGGCACTGACAAAAGTAACGAGCATGTACCGTCTGACATGTCACAGTGGGCGGGTACTTGATGCCTGTGGGCCTAGAACTGGAGACGGCACTTGGGAGGGGGTGTGCGTATCAAGACAATGGCCAGCCTGCATCACAAATCCAATCCAGCCTGACGGATTCTGTCCCATTCCATCTGTCTCTACCTGTGCCTCTGCCTCTGCCTCTGTTCTGCCTTTCTCCCTCGCCCACTCTGGGCCTTCCTTCTTGGCTGCCCTGCCTTCTTGCCAATTGCCCAATCCATTGATGCCCACTTTTGCCAATTGTCGCTGCAATGCTCTCTCGTCATCATCAGCTCCCAAGTGCTGCCGTCAGCACTGCGATCATGCCCCAGATTATCGCCGGCTAACTCCTTGGTCCGGCTCCCACGGGCCTGGGCTCGCCTCAAAGCCGTCGGTTCCGTATTACACTTACACGGAGAGAAGGTCCCGTAAGGCCATTGTTGTGTCAATTGCCTGGCCCACCCCAAGTCACTCACGGGCTGGGCTTGAATGTGTCCACAGCCCACGGCGCCCGAGATGCACGGCTTAGCATGCGCCGTGCAGGGGCACCGTGTTGTTTTCGTCAGCCATCTCTATAGCAGAACCGGCTGCTGACCCAATGCGATCGCGTCAATTGCGTCGCATGAATAATAACAATCGGGGCAGACCACTCTGTCAACTTGGGTGCAAGGACCGCCCGAACTCTGTTCTGGCTGCCAGTTCAGCAGCAGACTGCCTGACTGCCCGCCAACCCGCCGCCCAGCTAGGCCCTGGCACGCACCTGAACACTTTGCGCCAGCGCCGTCGCCGTTGGAGGACAGTCGGAACAAATGCTCGTGGCGACCTGGGGCAAAAAGTCCTACTCACCGACAAGCGATTCGTATCACTGCAGCAGCTAAATGGAGCCGTCGTTGCCGTCGTTGAGTCAACTCGGGTGCCATTGATGAATCATTGCACTCAATTGCCTTTCCAGGCTCTAGAGGGCGTGGGGCCATGTCGCGATTGATGGCAGCCTCCGTTGGGTTACGCGTAAATGCCTTCTGCCTAGTACGCCTCATCAGCCACGGCACACGCACCCAAGAAGATTCAAGCAGCCTGCCCCGAGAGGGATTGGGCGAGCGTGTGGGCAGCCAGCCAGCCGGTCAACTCAGTTTGTCCAGGCTCTCTCAGCGCTCTAATGCTCTAACGCCCTAACAAGACAGTCCTATGTGAGGTTACGGTTGGCCGGCGACTTGTAACGCGACACCCTGCCCTGCGCCACCTGCCCCTCGCCCTGCTCGTCGTCACCCTTTCTGTCATTGCACGCACGCACAAGCTCGCGCGTAACCCAACCTGTTCTTGTTCCGAAGACGCCGAGGCTAGTCCACGCAACAGAGACTCCTCTTCCTCCGACTGTGGCTCAGTGAGTGTGTGCGAGGTGACACACGCACCATAGCCTGATCAAGCAGGTAACCGAAGAAGCAATGGTCGCATCCCACACTCCCACACTCTCGCGACTCATGAGGGCCCTTGGATCACGAACACACTCCTAGCACACTGACCACGCTTGCCCAATACGCCAATGGCAATCGCGACAGCGCTAGGCCGTCCAAGGGAAGAGGCGGCAGTGTCGCCAATATCGCCACACACCCCCGACGCGACGTGCCCCAGCAGCCACATGACCAGTCTCCCACACTAGGGCCTCATCCGGTGATCCCTCCCCAAACATGTGTGGGATATCAACGGTATGCGTGCTCAAGTGCTAGCGGGCACCCGCGATGATGGCATTCTCAGCGTGCACGAGTCCGCAGGGTCGCAAACAAGTCGCAAAGTCGCAAAGTCGCAGTACTTTGGCCTGCCCTTCTGGCCTGGGTGGCATCTTATCTCCGCTGATCTGATATCATCCCGTCATCTGCCGCAACCACGGCGACACTCTCGTGATGTCCTGTCCGAGACAAGCGACAGTCACGACACCCGTGCCGCCGTTATCTCAGGTGCTAGTGGTGGGTGGATCCACCTTCACATGGCCCTCAATGTCTCGCAATTCATGTAGATCTTAGGGGTCTTGGTCTAGGCATTTGGCCGCAGGCGCGCTTAGACGTCAATTAACGTGCACCGTTTTCCCATCCCGCGATAGCCTCTGTATCCCCCCCAAGCCGCGACAGGCAGTCAGCCGGGCCAATCTATCACCCATTCCAATACGAACGTAAATGACATTGCCGACGCCAATGCCAATGCCAATGCGATTGTTAATTGATCATTGTCCAGGCAGGCAGGCAAGCTGCCCGTGTCCAGATTGGAACCAGACCAGACCGTAATTGGGCTTATCTTATCACCCCTCCTTTCAGGTGCGGTTGGAAGGAGGGGTCGGTGGTATTGATCGGCCCAGCTCCTGCTGCCCCAGTCTCTCTTCCTCTGCCTTCAGCCAGCCAGCCCAGCCTGAACCTCACTGAGGAGGGAAGGTGGGCTGAATTGACTACTCGACAAGATAATTTTAGCCTCCTGCAGACCTGTTTCTCAATTGGCATCCAATGCTGCTCTTCGTCCAATCTCCTTGACCGACGGGCGGCACATCATTCACTTTGTTACCAGTATCACATCTCATGATTCCAATGTCCAATCTCGTCACATTGTGTGCACAGGCAGGCCGGGCGGGCGCGTGCGATTCAATGCAAAAGCAGGGCGCTTGATGCGACTCCAAGATGCCAGTCCCGCCTCCTCACTCGCCGGGCAAGGCTGTCTCTGCCTGGGAGCTTCTGACCGGCACGATCGCACCCCTTCAATGCATCCTGCTTTAGTAGGGACAGGCAGGCAAACAGCTCCAGAGACCGGTCACATCTCTTGTCCCGGTCTGTTTCGGCTGCTGCGCCATCATCCCGTTGGAGGAGTTGTTGCAGCAGCGCAAGCAAAGTGCAGTGCAAGAGTGCAGGTCAAGTCTCACAGTTGGCCCGCCCCGTCTCACGATGCAAGACGATGGATGCGGAAAGGGAGGGGACGGATCTCATTGCCCATGCTTGCCCCCATGTGCTGATTGATGCAGCAGCATCTCTCAGCCTCCAAATTTGGAAAACGCCGCGAGATCCCTGTCGTGCAGCCAACACGCCCAACTCGCTCGACGCCGCCAACTGGTTCGAGATCCTTCACGATCCTTTCTTTGTCCCGGCCCCGCTGCTGCAATGCAGGGCGCCATGCCGCGATCCCTCGTCCCTCCATTCCACAGCCTTGGTGCCTCCCAATCAATTGAGCAGCCACGTCTTGGGTCCAACAATCGTCGCTGAGCACCAGCAACGGCAGAGCCACGCCAGACTCCCTCAATTGGGCTTTGTGTTTGCGTCAAGGGTGTACATTGTGTTCCCGCCACAGCCCAGCGCCTCTCAATTCCTTCCACCAATTGGCCAATTCGTCCAGAGTGTCATCTCTCCAGGTTGGTACCGGCCGCCGGATCTGGCCGTCCACCGGCCAGCATTGAGCCCGGCCTGCTTCACCAACTACCTTGACGAATTCAGCCATCATTTAATGAGCTGTGTGTTTCACATTGCTTCGTTGGATCAGAAAGGTGCGAACTGATGGACTCCGCCGCAACAGTGATAGCCACAGCCTCGTTGCTCGACTTACCAACACCCAACAAGCATGTGAAGAGGATGGATGTACTTGGAGAAAGTGCCCACCTACAGCGGGAAATCCACTCCCCCGCCACGCGGCAGCCAAAGTTCATCCCAATCGTAGAAGCAATATAGCGCGGTAACATTCAGGGCTCAAAGCGTGGTGCCATCGCCTGATCGCTGCTCAATTGACTTCGGGACACCACGGTGACAGCCCCACCCCCTCGCAGCAGAAAACAACAACCCAATCTTTGCTTTGCCCTCATCGACGCCCACCTCCAAACGGAACCCGATGAATACAACCCTGAGTCTCAGGTACCGATCAAGGTTTTCTCCTGGCCCGAGCCCGGTATCCAGACAAACCCAAGAACGCGCGGTGCACGAGCTCGAGGCAGGGAGCAATGCTGCCTCGAGCCTTCGCGGTCTCGAATCATCAAGCGACACGATTCGGCTTGCATGATGTCATGGCCAGGAGCGCCAGCCTTTGACGAAGCTGCGCATTCGATGGTCCCGCCCGGAGGACCTGTCGCCTGCGCAAACATGTTTCGTCGCAGCTTGATGAACTGGTCAATTGGAGCCCTTCCCGGAGAGAACTTTGACACCTGGGTAGAGTCAATTCGCCAAAAAAGCGCTCGCCTCTGCATCGCCCGTCAACCTTGCTTCGCCAGCCTCCCAACAGCTTAGCACCCTGTTTGCCCTGCGGCGGTGGGGTGTCCAAGGGAAACAACAGGGCCGAGCCAGCAGCCCTGCAGCCCGCCGGGGGTGCGGGTTCTGGGCTGCCGCATGGCCCGCTAAGCCAAAAGTGAGGCTGCAGGACCGCCCCGGGTGACCCCAGCGGTCGCGCCAGGGTCGAAGATCTGCCGGCCCAGGGATCGAGCAGTGATCGACCCGGTGCGACGCATTGTCCGCATCCATTTCTCTGCGCGCCCTGCAGGCTAGCAGGCAAGTGCCCTGCTAGGCTGTGCGGTCCGAAACGGGGCCCCCAGCGCTGGGAAGCGCTAAACAATTGGGTTTCTCGGAAGGGCGGGCGGGCGGGCGACGAGGCACAGAAACCGCACGTAGGGTTTGGTGGGACACGCGAGCGTAGCAGTCTTCCCGCATTGCTGCTACCCATTGTCCGCCGCCCACTTGCCAAGTGGTTTTCCACCCTCGACATGCTCCTTGATAGACTTCTCGATGCGTGAACCTTACAGCGTCTTACTCGAGCCCAAGTGGGCGATCAAGTAGTGATCGTCGAGGGCTAGACCGGCCCATGTCAGGCCGGGGCAGACGATCCCTCTCATTCCATGGTTTGGTTTGTTTCGCCCACTCAGGCACGTGGTTTGCGCCAAGCTAGGACCCCGAGAAGTTTATCTGGCCGTTGTGATGACGAGATAAATCTTTCCCGAGCGAAGGACCCGAACACAATGTCTGCGCTCGCGACGGCTATTGCTGAGGCTTTTTTGTCCAACCCCCCAATGACGTCGCCGGCAAAGCCCTGCGAGAGTATCACAGTATGAAGCGTCAGGGTCTAGTTCTGTCTACAAGTAAGCTCTCTGGTCAAGCCAAAGCGCACACCACGGGGTCTGCAGTCGAACCTGTTGACCGACCACTTCCAACTTGACCCCATCCCGAGCGATATTGCCATCGAATAATAATATTAAAAGTAGTGATCATAACAGCGCCGCCGCCAACGGCCTGCTGGATAACCTTCGGCGGGACCTTCTGCGCTAGGCCGCAATATGACTGAAACATCCCACATGCCACCGGTGTGCCGTCAGCATGCCATCGGACCAAGGAAGAACAGAACAAGATGCCAAAGCCACCGGAGCAGACGTTACTGTAGCATCGAAGCTTTCGGCTCTCTGGACGGCCCGGCGTGGGGGTTTAAACAGCGAGCGGTTGAGTGCGGAAGGGCGGGACGAGCGGGCGTACCTTGCAGCGGGCGCAAAAGTCTAACTAACTCGTCTATGCTTGTCCATGCCTTGCCTTCCCCCTCAGTAATAAGGTAGCCTTTCGGAACCTTGCGGGGAATACTGATGGTAGTAAGAATATGCATTTCGGGTTGTTTTATCGGATGATGTGGCCGGTGAGTGGGGTGGGGTTCTCTCGCGGGCCTTTTTCTTTTGTTCTGGGCTCTTTCTGCATGGATCGGTCGTGAAGGTTTAGTTATCGTTGTCACTGTGGCGGCCGCCTGGTTAGGTGCTAGCTAGTATGAGTTTTCATTTTTGTATTCACCCTTTTGGCAGGTAGTAGCTCACTGCAATGAAAAGAAGGAGACAAACAAAAGACCCTTGATGGGGTTCCCCGTTCCTCATCGATGTAGATTCCTCGGCCTTGTCGCTTGAGATGTACATATGTAGTACGTCGATCGACTTTCGAGGCCCCGGAGCTCTGGAGGTTGTTTGGTTCCAGAACGGCCGGTGTTAGGGGCGGTTGAACGAAGACATGCATGAGGACATGTAGAGGGACCCAGCCCACAGTTGCAGTTCGTATTGGGAACAATTCCATGAGAACCACGACTTCAAGGCTTCTTTGAGTCACGGCTGTGTACCTGGACTGGACTGAGCGGACAGAGCTTGTACATACATCCCTCGCATCTCCCAACAACCTTACAGCGAGATGCCCATAGAGTAAGTAGAGTGCGGAGGAGAGTGATCTGAGTTGTTATTATTGCTCCCCCGAGCAAGGGCGCCATTTCATGTTTGTCGTATATTTCGCGAGGCGAGGGGGCCGGAGAGATGAATCCTTCAGATCAATTGCCCCTAGGCCCTACTAAACAGCAACACCACACGTATAAGCTATCACTTCAACACACACGCACACAGCATCGCCATACTATTAGTCCCGAATTGGACGGTGGGGCCAAGGGGGTAGTGGGCGGGAATTGTTTAGGTGAGCAACATCACAAGCTTCCCTGGACCCTGGCTGGCGGCCCCAGCAACAGAACAGGAAGGGCTTGCCTCGACTTGTACTTGATCTCCCAGTCTGAGCTTCCCATCCAGGCTATTAATATTCTCTTTAGATGGGTGCGCGCTTGTGTGCGTGTGTCCGCCTAATCATGATACTGTAAAAAGCGTCAATAGTATTGCCTGTGCTTTTGCCGGAGCTGGCTGTGTCTGTTGGCGGCAGCCTCCTCGGAATTTATGTATGTGCGTGCTCGTGCGTTGGCTTCGTGGAGTGAGAGTTTTCTTTTGTCTAGCAGGCGAAGTACATCGTCAGTGTTTTATGGGTGAGCACCTGCTCGTCACGGCGGGGGCAACTCCCCCTTGTGCGTGACGAATATCCGCGTTTAACTACCATGTTTCCAAATAGGAGTAGAATACGAACAGCCGGCCCTTCGGCTGAGACAGCTCCAAGGGTGAGCTCACAATTCATCATGGGTCAATGATCTCCGTTTCGACCCGGCATTAGATGGCGTGTAGGCGTTGCCCCCCCCCCCGGGGGGGGGCGTCGTTATTGTCGGTGCTGTATTGAATAACCTGGCGGCGTGGTAGATTTTGCAAGCAGGAATCATCCGAAGTGACCGCGACCTTGAGGCTCGGTCACTCTCTTCGCCGGATGAACGCCTTCTTCATTTCTGATGACGTGAACAGTAGGACAGTCTGGTCGTAGCCTATGCTCAGAAGTGCATGCCAGTGGGTGCGCAGAATTGGCTTGCTATAGTACTGTGGCTACACGGCACAACCTAACGCCATGGCTAGAATACTAGTTTACCGAAGCAAATTGGAAAGTTTCTGTCAAATTTCCTACATGGGGAAACTTACTGTGTTTATCTTGAAAGATCATTGCCTTGTCCTTGCAGGGCACAAACTGTTGATCCGGCTTGACAGAGGAGCTCAAAGAATACAAATCATCGATGCTATGGCTACGAATTTCACTTGTGGGTCGTTGCACATGTGTGATGCCTTCAACAGGCTGTAGGCTCTTGGATCCCACATCATCAACGCACCTCAAGCTCTGTACACGGCCCATAGCTGGGCAGGGCACGTCGGATAGGCCTCTTTAGGGTCGAATCGCTCGCGTATTCTTCACTGAAGATGTAGAATGCAGCGGCCTTGATGTCGGGGTTGCCGACTTGAACCGAGCAAGGAGTTTGCAAATGAGGAACGATGACCCTTTTCACGAATGTGGTACCTTGATCTATTGTTTCTGCGTCGTATTCGAATGTCATGAGCACGTGCGATATTTGATGAACTAATGAGAGGTGTTCTTGGGAAACTTCCTAATGATAAACAACATTTAGAGTCAGCTTCCCGCTGCCAACGTCTTCAGAGGACGTCACCACCCGGCAAGTGACCCTATCCAGACCATCAGATTTGGTAGGATTCATAATCAGCTTGACAGGTCGTATAAGCTTCCCTGAAAGTGATGCGCCAGCTAGGCTCCCCAGATTCCCACGGTCGACACCAGATAACACAGATATCATATTGAACCCCTCGCCAACGGGAGTCAAGTACAATATGGAGATTATCCCGAGAAAGACCAGGGTCAAGACCGGCTGCGCAGCCAGAACCAAATACAGCCAAGGTGATTTCCTCAACGTTGGTCTGTTGTATAGAACTGTTTGGCCATCTTGGCTTATAACATATACATCTTCAACTTCTTCGTGCGTAAGAGTAGTGCCGTTTGCCGTGGACATGGCACGTGAACTTGAGTTAAACGTTTCCGGGTCGAACGCCGGCTGCAGGGCCCCCATTCTTGACCATAACATTGCAGCCACAGATGTAGCCACGTACGGAGCCTTCCAGACAGACTCGTTGCCTCTTTGGAATGATGTGTTGGATGCAGTGAATGCGTACAGCGTCTCGATCAGGGGAGGCATGTAAAATTTGTCAAGTGCCAGGTAAGCCAACCTGACATTCTCCTGATGCGGCCCCGGCAAGGCCGTGGTATCACAAGAGCCCCTCAGAAGATGGATTCCCTCGCGACTGACCGACCATGTGGCGACACACCGCCTCCGGTCGGCTTTGTAGTGATCAACGTAGGGTTGGAGCTCCTCGCAGTTCATCGCGGGGTGTTCGGGCGCCAGGCCAATATATTGCGATGATTGATCTGACAATTCCAACTGGTTGGCGAAGATGAAAAACCAATAATTGTATAGCGACTGCGTGGTGACGACCCATGTGTCGTGTTGGTCGGCTTTCTCACAGACGGATTGGTATGTTTCTTGGGTGTCTGATTCGTCGAGGACAGCGACAAGGCCAACTACGGGGACAGTCATGCTCCACGACTCGCCGGGATTGAGAACATTCTGTATTGCAAGCACGTAGTCGGGATGTGGCGTATCTAACGCCGCGGCGCTTTTGTTGCTTATCAGCAGCATGTTATGGCCGTACGGCTGTGGAAACACAGCGGGAAGAGGCGGATCGGAACCGTCCAGTGATGCTTTCGTGGCATCTCGGAACGATGCTGTTGCGTTGAGAAATTGGGATATCCCAGTAATCGAGACGATTCCCAATTGGCTTTGGAACAAGCCATAAAAAGGTGCGGTCGGGATAAAGTCCGCACTGCGAATCCTCATACTGCTTTCGCCGCCGGTAAAGGTTTTGTACGCGACACTAAGCCCGAGGGGGAGGAGCAGCATGGAGCTGAGGACAACGCGCCAGACGAGGCTTATCTTGGGCGCTGTCAAGCTGTTGCGAAGGAGCGCGTCGTAGTTTTGAAGAGTCGACTGGCCGAATCGGGCTTCCAGCAGTAAGAACAAACGCGGCCCAACGTTGCTCAGACACAAGTTCATGATGCTTAACAAGAATCCGATAACGATAAGCTGCCGGTTGTCGACGCCGAGGTGCCACGAAATGCTGTTGTTTGCAACTGCCAATATTGACAAGGCGAGGCAGACGAGCGATGTTGCAGCTGATGCGAGGCCCAAGGGATAGACCCTCTTTTTCTTCTCTGGCTTGCCGAGAGAGGGGCCGTCCTCTGAGCCTTCGCTAAAATATCCATGGGCATCGTTCGCGCGTTGGTATCTTGTCCGCTCAAGGCGCTTCGGTTGCCCGGGTGAAGTCATGGCGGAAGCCCTGGAGGGGCCCGGAGGACGAAGATTATGTGACGCGAAACGTGGTCGAGTTCTGAGAGATTTGGGGGAATGTGCTCAGTCAACATTGAAGTCGTCCTATTTGAGCGGCCAGCATGCGTAACGTGGCATGCCTCGTATGTATAAGAACATGGATAGCTGGCAGTGCTCACAAGCACATCGGCTGAGCTAGGTGTGTGCCAACTGAGAACGTGTAAGATTTTCTACATGTCAGCTGAAAATCCTCCTCTGGACGGGGCTAGCCTGGCCAGGTGGGTGATGGATGTTACTACAGGGGTAGAGACAACCACCACGACATCGCTATCTGTCGGCAGGCTTGCCAAAACTAGGCAGCGAATGCGTTGTCAGCCTCTATTCCGCTTTGTGGTTAGCCCGTAGTCTTATTGCATCACACTCTTATAGATTCGATGAATGAGGCTCTTCATCGTTACCTCATGGAAAAAGCTTAAGAAAGGAAGTAGATTATAGATTTATACAATAGAGAACACTATCACTCATACATTATTAAAGTATAGTAATTAGGTTTACATTTTAATTAAACAAAAAATACTACTTATAAAATAGAGGCCCCTCCTAGGTATAAGGTAAAAAGACCTATAATTATATTCTTTTAACTATATTCTATTTAACTATATTACCCTTCTATAACTAATCCTTCTCCTCCTTTAGCCTTCTTCTTAGCCTCTTAAAACCCTTATAATCTATCTTTAAAAGCTTAGGCTTAGAACTATTAAGTTTATATTTAATAGTTTTATAGTATTAAATATATTCTAAATTAAGCTTATATTCTTTAAGAAATATTAAAAATAGATTAATAATTCTCTAGTTTTTACCTTTTATTTCTAAATAGTTATCCTTAAGAGAGTATATTATATAAATAAAAACTTAGTAATTAATCTTTATTTCTATAGTTAAAAAACTATTAAATCTATATATCTAGATAATAAAGTATAGTTATTTTATTTAAAAGTAGTTATCTTATTTTAGCTAAATAATTACTTTTAAATAGTTTTATATAAGAAGGTTATAATAATTACTTAGTTTAGCTAGATAAGTATATATTTATAAAGTAAAGTTAAAACTTTTAAAGTAATAATAGTTTTTATTATTATTTATTTTAGTTAATATAATAGGCTATAGGGCACTAGGTATAATAGAATAATAATAGAGAAGATAGGGTAGTATATTAGGTCTAGGTCTAGTATAAGACTAATTCTTACCCCTTTTTACCTATTTCCCTAAAAGGGGTATTTAGGGTACTTATAGGAAAGACCTCTATAGTATCTACTTAAACTTCCTATACCCTTTAAGGCTAAATTAGCTAGTTATTATAACTATACCTTCCTTCTTATAGATATCTTTAACTACTTTACTCTAACTACTAGCTACTTTTAAATAATAATTATAATAGCTTTATTAACTATTCTAATTACCTCCTTCTATAAGTTACTAGTCCTTCTAACTTTAACCTATACTTATTAGTAGTATATAGCCTACTTAGCTTACTTAAAAGGTTTACCCCCCTTACTACCTTTAGTTCTTTTCTTTTTCTAACTAATAATCTACTTTAAAAAGCCTTTAAATAGATTTCTTTAGTAGCCTTCTTTAACTTCTCTTTAAACTTTATTCTTATTAATATTTATTATTATTATTATTATTATATTTTACTTATTAGACTTATTTTAGAGCTTTTTACTTATCCTTTTACCTTAAAGCTCTACTAAGAGAAGTAATTATAGTTAAAGCTCTTCTTAGAGAAATAATTATAATTTAATTAATAAGTAGTTATATAAGTTAGTTAACCCCTCCTTTATTTTACTAGTTAATTATATATCCTCTATATATTCTTCCTCCTCCTCTTTATTTAATTATACCTATAGTAGCCTTACCTCCTATAAAAAGGGTAGCTTATTTAAAGAGTACCCCTTTAAATTAGATTTAATTCTTAAAAGTATAAATAATAATTATACCTACCCTATTAATCTTTTTTCTAATAATAAATCCTTTTTTTATAGTTTATCCTCCTTTACTTTTAATAATATTAGAAGTACCTAAAGCTTATTCTTAATAGTAGTAGAAAAATAATCTAAGGTAACTCTATAAACCCCTTAAACCTATAATAAGGTAGCCTAAAGAGTCCTATCTATACTAAAGAAATATAAAAAGTATAGCTTTCTTAAAATACCTTGAATTCCTAAGAGCTTTAATACCTCTAAGGTATAGTTTATTAAATAGTATTAGCTAGTAAAGATAGTAAAATATATAATACCTCTTTTTTAGTTAATTATAATAAAAACCCTTTTAAATATACTATAAACCTTCTATAATCTATTAAAATATAGTAAGTAGGTATACTACTAGATTTAATTAATCTAATTATATATACCCTATAAAGGTTATCTATATAACTTCTTTAAAGAGGTAAAGAAATAAGTACCTTCTTTTTAGAAGAATATAGACTATATAGTCTTTTAAATAGGTATCTTTTAATATAACTATTATATTAAGAAATACTATTTACCTTATACTCTAATAAATACCCTTCCCTCTATTTACTCTACCTTAATTAACCTTTCTTAGGGTAATCCCTTAATTATTAGATTAATTACTAACCTATACTTTATATAAACTATTTTAAAAAGCCTTACTAAAGATATAAATCTATCCCTATTAATTATATAAAAGAAAAAGCTCTTAATTTTATAGATCTATCTATCTTATACCCTTATAACCTTATCTATAAATAACCCTAGTAATTATTCTATATTTAATAAAATAGTCTAAAACCCTAAATTTACTAATAACCTAAAAAAAAATAATAAAATAAAGTAAATCTTAACTTAAAATATAAGTCTTATAGCTTTTATAAGGAATTTATATACTAAATATTATAAAATTCTATTATTATAAAGGCTAGTATCTTTTATAAATAGTCCCTAGTAAATATATAGTCTCTTAAACTAATAGAGTTTAATAATAATAGCTTAATAAATAACCTTTAAAAGAAGATCCTAAGAAACTTAATAGAGAATTATTATAGTATAATATACCTAGTTTCTATAAATAATAAGTTCCTAGGCTAATATAAGGTAGTTTAGGGGTTTCTCTAAGAGATTTTAAAGATAATAGATAATACTTTTAAAAAGTAGCCTAAAGGCTTTCTTCTACTCCTATAGAAAATAACCTATAAAATATAGATAGCTCTTCCTTTATAGCTAATTAAAGGAATAGTAGATTAGTAATTAAAGTATATAATTAGATTTTTTACTTTTTAAAGTAGAATATTAATACCCTTTTATTAAGTTTTTAATAGTTATTCTAAATCTCCTAAACCTAAATACTACCTTTTAATTAAATTATATTATTTTTTAAATAAATTCCTTCTTCCCTTTTCCTTATTTTACCCCCTTATTAACCTTATATTAAACCTTTTTTACTAGTTATTTAGCTTTTATCTTAGCCTTATAGCCTTTATTAGCTAATTATAAAGGTCTTATCTTATCTTTATAGCCCTTATTAGCTAGTTATCTAGCTTTTATCTTAAATTTATAACCTTTATTAACTAATTATTTAATCTTTATCTTAGATTTATAGTCCTTATTAGCTAATTATTTAGCTTTTATTTTAAATTTATAGCTCTTATTAGTTAATTATCTAGCTATTATCTTAGCTTTATTACTCTTATTAATTAATCCTTTAGGTTTTATCTTACTATTATAGCCCTTATTAGCCCTACCTTAGTTATTTCCTATAGGTTTTATTAAAATTACTATAGACCCTTTTTCTTTACTATTAGATCCCCCTTTCTTTTTAATATCTTTTAATAGTCTTATTAGTAAATATCTTACTTTCTAATATCTAAAAATTATATTTACTTAGCTATCCCTTCTACTTTATTAAATAGTAAATAATATTCTTAATTTTTTAATAATTTTAGATTTCCTCTAGTTCCTACTTAACCTATTTATCCTTTAAATTAGGTAAATTTATAAGCTTCTTAATAAAATCTTCTAAATCCCTTACTACCTAGAGCTCTAGCTAACTTATATAATAAATATTATATATTTATAAGTACTTCTTTAATAAAAGTAAACTATAGACTTACTTACCTATTTAGCCTAAAATTTTAAAAGATCTAACCCTCCTTAGTTTTAACTTTATATCCTTTAAATAAAAATACTTAGTTATTAGTAATACCTATTTATTAATTTTAAACTACTTAGACTAATATTAATTATTATAGTTTTAAACTTATATCTTAACTATATATCTCTAATTTTCCTTATATTCTTTTTAAATTTATTATAACTTCTCTAGTTATTCCTTAACTACTAGTACCTTCCTCTATAAAATACTATTCTTAATAAGCTATTAGTTATATAGTATTATAAAAGATAATTTATAACTAAATAGTACTTTAAATAAACTTATTTTAATTATTATATTTTATACTAAATTATATATAAAAAAGTAATATATAGTAGGTTTAGCTAGTACTCCTATTTTTATAGTAAAACCTTTAAATATTATTCTAGGGTTTAATTTATTTATTTTATCTATCTATTACCTTATAGATAATATATAGTAGTATATTAGTTCTTAATTCTACTTAGTTAATAAAGTATTTTTAAAACTAACTAGTAAAGATTATACCTTATTAGTTATAATTCTTTAAGGAATTCTCTATTTATATTTAATTTCTTTATAAAAGATTTTTACTAGTTCTATAGTATTAATTATAGTATTTACTAGAAAAAGAAACTTATTTTAGTAAATTAATTTATAACTACTAGAATTATATTTACTTTCTTACTATCTTAGATAATACTTAAAAGTTTAGTAATAAAGTTTATACTAAGTTCCTATATAAACTTTATAGAGATTAATAGTAAAGTAAGCTTTCTATATAAGTAATAGTATAGTATAAATATATATTAGTATATTATATAAGAGTATATATATTTTACTATAAAGGCTTTTAAGCCTAGCTAGTAGAAATACTTTTTAATTAGGATTTATATTTTTATTTATTCTTAATAGCTACTTAGTAGCTTATTATAGTATATTTATAGAATTTCCTACCTTAAAGCTTCTTACTCTAGTACTAATATATATCTCTTTTAATAAAATAATCTATCTTAAAACTTATAACTAAAGTTATCTAAAATAGCTCTATCTAAGAATTATATCCTCTTAATAATAGTCTAAATTATAAGATCTTCCCCTTAAGCTTTATATATTAAGTCTAATAATAGAGAGTAAAGCTCTTAGTATATTATATCTATATTATATATATATACCTAAGCCTAGACTCTTATTATAAACTACCTTTATAAAGGAGCTATAAACTTAAGCTAATATTCTATTAAGGAGAGATTATCTTTTAAAACCTTATATACTTTAATACTCCTAACTATAGCTTTAAACTAGACTTACTATTAGTCTTTAAGATAAAATTAAAAATCTATTTAAATAGCTATAACTATCTTTAATTCTAAAGTAGAGATCTAACTTAAATTTAAAGGCTTTTCCTCTAATATATAGTTAGATCTTCTTAATAGCTTATCTACTAGGTTAGTCTTCCTAGAGTAATATTTAATAATAAAATTAAATCCTACTAAATATATAAGTTATTAAACCTATTTCTATATTAATTCTTTTTATTTTATAAAACTATAAAGGTTATTATAGTCTAATAATACTATAATTAAGCCCTAAATACCTTCTAGGTATTACTACTAGTACTTAAAGCTCTCTATAATAGTACTTAGCTTTTTATTATAAGTTATCTAGTTAAGTTTTACCCTTAAAAATTTCTTAAACTAGAAAGTAACTAAATACTATAATAATTTCTTCTTACTCTTATATTATTAAAAAAAAATAGATTTAGTAGCTCTATTTAATATATTATACTTAATATAAAGCTAAAATATAAAGTTATAATATTAGAGAAGAAAGGTTTATTAAAACTTTATCTTAAGTTCTTTAAATATATATTATATCTTTTTATACTCTAATATAAAGAGGTTAATTACCCTTAGTTTATAGCTATTTTTATTTCTATAAATTATTTATTAAGAGGTAAGTAATCTTTAAATAGTTCTTAATAAATTAATAATAAAAGTTATAAAAACCTAAAAGACTTAGATATTATAGTATATTACTAGAATTAGCTATTCTTAAATAGTATAGATTTATTTAAAATCTATTTAAATACTATTTCTTCCTACTAAGAACCTTAAAAATTTAATTTCTTTCTAAAAAAGCTATACTTCTTAAAATTTTTATATAACTTTATTATTACTAAATAATTAATAATAGTTTATATATACTTTTATACTCTTTTATATTCTTTAAAAAATTAAAATATTATCTAGGTAAATAATAATATATATATTAATATAGTCCAAAACCTTAGTAATAAATAATTAGAATATAATCAGTATATTAGTTAATCTAAATAGTATTACTTAAAATTTATAATATCTATAATATATATAAAAAGTAGTCTTTTATTTATCCTCTTTATATATATAAATTTAATAATAAGTATTTATAAGGTTAATTTTAGAGAAAAATTAAGATTCTAATAGCTAGTTAAAGATTTTTAAAACTAGTAGTAATAAATATTAATTCTTAATTATTATATTATTAAAGGACTAGTAATTAATATAAAGTTAAAGGGTTTTATTCTTTTTAGGTATAAATAGAATTAAAGTATTTATAGAACTCTTACTAGATATAATCTACTCTATCTTTAAGCTTTCTAGTAGTTATTCTTAGAGAATATAAAGTTCCTTTAATAATAGAGGGTAAAGAGGGAGAAAGAGGGGTAAAGCCCCTTTTTATAAATTAATAGTATAGTTAGCTTTTCTTTATAAAGGTAACTTTTTTATTTTTATTATTATAAAAAATAGTTCTAAACTCTTTAATTATAGATAGATCTAGGAGAGATTAAGAGAAGTCCTTTTACTATTATTTATTCCTCTAGACTTTTATTAGTCTTTACCTTTTAAAAGCTCTAGTAGATTATTTATTATAATAATTATATAGTAATAGGTATTCTTTTTATAATTCCTAAGAAATAACTTTATTATTTATTATATTATCTAAACTTTATTTTATTAAAGCTACTAATTCTTTAGATAACTTTCTAGCTTTATTTAAAAATATTCTAAGCTTAGAGTATCTAATAATAATATAGATTCTAAATACTTTTAATTAATTATAATATAATTCTATACTTTATTCTTTTAATTTCTAAAATAATTCTTAAATAATAATAGAACTTAATATATACTATAGGTAAGGATTAAAGTATCTCTAATTCCTACTACTAATACTAATAATTTCTTAGATAATTTAAAATTAAATCTTTTAATAAAAGAAATACTAACTAGGTTTATTTATACTTATATATCTAAGTTAATCTTAATTTACTTTTAGCTTTATTTTATAGTTATTAAACTAAAAATAGTAAAAATATTTTAAACTTCTATTATTTTCTCCTTACCTTTTATAGATAGTTACTAGTCTAACTTTTTTATCTTTAATATTAATTTTATAGATAGCTAAGAGATTCCCTAACTACTTTTATCTTTATATTAACCCTAATATCCCTATAATTAATTATTACTATAGCCTTATACTTAATTTACTATAGCTATAGTATTTATTAGTATAGAATAATTAGAGAAATAATAATATATACTTTTATAGTAAAAGTAAGTAATAGATTTACCTATTTTATTTAGAGAGTTTAGCTTTATAAAAGCTTTAAAGTTACTTTCCTAGTTATTTTTATTAGTCTAGGTATTAAAGTTCTAGCCTTAAGCCTTTTAGCTATAGCCTCTACCCTTACTCTAAGAGGTATTTTAAGTTCTCCTTAAGATACTTATAGTACTTCTATAAAGGGTTTCTCTTTATTCTCTTTTATTTAGAGGTCTATTATATCTTCTACTCTTTAGATATATTTTCTTATACTTTTATTTCCTAACTTTTTTAAGAGTATTAACCTAAATTATCTAAATAACCCTAACTATAGTATCTTATATTTTTAGTATATTTAAAGTATACTTAGTTTAAATTTCTAATAATATTTACCCTAAAAGTTTTAATAAAAAAGATTTAGCTCTTAATTAGTTACTCCTTAGCTCTTATTCTAACTTTAATATTTTAAAGTATTAATAAAATATCTAAGGATCTTAATTTTCTTATTAGTAGATAGTATTAATTAAGCTTTAAATAGTACTAATATACTTTAAGGGTTCTTCTTAAAGTTAATATTAAAGGTTTTAAATTTATTTTATATATATAGTTAAAAATTAATTTATCTTTTATTCTCTTTATTTTTATATAGGTATTCTAGTAGTTTTAATACTCTTTATTAATATAATTAAGTATATAAATTACTTTTATCTTATTATTATAAAGAGTTTATAGCTAGGAGATATAAGCCCTTTTAAGGTCTATAAGCTAACTATTATATTATTATAGAGTATAAAATATAAATAAAAAAGTAATATTAGCTAGCTTTAGATCTTTTAGCTTAGCTTTAGCTAGTAATTATATAGCCTCTAAGGCCTTAATTTACTATAGGAGGATTTAATTCTATTTCTATACTTATAAAAGAGTATTACTTAAGGGAAGTATTTCTAATTTACCCTTACTATTATTAGAACTTACCTATAACCTCCCCCTTCTTTCTCCTATTCTTAGTAGTATTATAGATAGTATAGGTTAAAGAATTAGAATTATAATAGGCTATAAAGTACTAGGTATAATAGAATAGTAATAGGGAAGATAGGGTAGTATATTAGGTCTAGGTTTAGTATAAAACTAATTTTTACCCTTTTCTATCTATTTCCCTAGAAGGGGTATTTAAGGTACTTATAGGAAAGACCTCTATAATACCTACCTAAGCTTCCTATACCCTTTAGGGCTAAATCAGCTAGTTATTATAGTTAACTTATAAAGCTTTAAGTTATATAATAATAATACTTTTATATAATACTTAATAATATTAAACTAAATTATTTATAGCTTATAATAGCTTTAACCTTAATAATAGTACTAATATAAATAAACTAAGTATAGTCTAATATTATAATTAGAAGACTAGTTTATAGAAGTAAATTAGAAAGTTATTATTAAATTCTCTATATAGGGAAATCTACTATTTTAGTATAAAAGATATATTACCTTACCCTTCTAGGGAACTTACTATTATTCTAGCTTAATAGAGGAACTCAAAGAATACCAGTAGTCTATGAAATGGAGGCTTCGTGCTTAGCCTTTCCACGTTGAAGTGAGTGATGGGACCTGCTTTATGATGGGGCATTCCGTATACTTTCATCTTCGACCCTGAGAGTTGTAATAGGTGCATAGCTCGAGATGCCGTGTCTCCTGGGCATCTGATGATATGCTTGGCTACAACCTGCTGCTCGTCGGAGTTGAGCGCGTCTTCAAGCCGTCGTTATGACCTAGATCTAGTCGCAGAGAAGCCTGTGGTCGATCCGTCCTAAACAACCGCTGCTGCTGCCTCTTCGCTTGCGATTGTGGGTAGTTGGACCCTGTCATTGGCAGACGAGATAGGCGGATTTGCCGTCGGATATCCAGAGCCACCTGCAGGCGAGAGCACACATTGAGAGAGTGAGGGGGCTATAAAAATGCGCGGTAGGCGGTCTAGCAGCCAAAGGCAGGACGTGTGGGCTTAAAAATCGCCAGTTGGACGTACGATGACGGCCGGTTTGCCTGGGCTTCTTCTTATTCTTCATCCTCTTCTTCTAAAACGCTGCCGCTCTAATGCTACCAGGATATGCGTGTACATGGCGTGAGAATGCTCCAACTCGCGATATGTCTAACCAGAGACCTTATCCAAAACAACACACGTCTCCTACATATATGTATGCATGACGGCCAGACGCCGACCGGCTACGTGAAGTCGTAAACCAAAAGGCTCTCCCTCCCGCCCCTCGCCTCCTTGAGCACAATGACCATCTCGTCGTCAAAGCCAACCCAGTTCCTCCTCTCCTCCCAGTCATCACCACCACCGCCGCTCTTCACAACCTCATCCCCAACATCGCCTGCATTGTGTTCCTGGCCAACCACACCGCCAATGGGAGTCGCAGCCCGCACCTCAACACTCCGGCTCCGCACCCCACTAGGCCGCCCCTCGAGCTCCCAGACGCGCATCTCGTCCCCGCGGCTGCTGACGCTGACGGCCTTGCCGCGGGCCGTGATCTCGGCGTCGGATATCCCCGAGGTGTGACCCCACAGCCTGATGCCGGGGGAGATGGACAGCGCGGCGGCGGTGGAGGTGCACAGGTGCAGGATCAGGGTGTTGTCGGGGAGGGTGGCGAGGAGGTAGGGGTGGCTGTAGCACAGTGTCGTTGGGCCTTGGGATTCTTGGTGATGCTGTTGGAGTTGTTGGCGCATTCGATGGTGGTCGTCGGTTTGTGGTGGTGATGACGGTGGAGGATGTTGTTGTTGGTCTGAATTTGGGTATGAATCGGTGGGATGCTGGTTCGAGGATGCGACGGGGTGCATGGGGCCGACTCGTGCTCCCAGGGCGTGCGCGTGCCCCGGCGTGTAGGTGGTGGTCGGGGACGTATAGGCCAGCCGCGTGGTGATGACCGGGGCGCTCTTGAGTGCCTCGTCCGGGGTGATGTGGAGGTCCTGGATTCCGATGGACCAGCCGTGCCGCGTGAAGAAGGTATATGCTATCGAGGCGACAGTCGCGCCGGCCGTCTTCCTTATCGACAGCGCGAGCGGCGGGCTGGAGCTGTACGACTTGAGCGATGTCATGAGGTATGGCGGGGGGAGCTTGACCTGGTCGGTAGTAGTGGCTGTGTCATCGTCGTCCGCGTAATCTTTCAGGGCGGTCTTGAGCTTGGACGTGTCTCGTGCCTCGTGCTCAACCTCTCCGTCCATGGTCTCGGGCGGCACGTCGAAGGTGTAGAGTGATATCAGCACGGCCCGCGTGGCCGTCAGCAGGTAAGGGTGCGAGTAGGCCATGCCGATGAGCTCGCCGTTGCTCGACTTCTCGTGCCGGTATCGCCGGGATATGGTCCTGGCCTGGGTGCTCAGCGCCCAGACGCCGAAGCTGCCGTCCACAAAGCCGACCGAGACGTCTAGTGTGCCCTGATCCAGGCTGCGGTCGTCAATGGCGATGCAGCTCGGTTGAGCTGGCTCGGTCTCCGCGTCGTCGTCTCCCAGGCTGGCTTGGGCGATCACCTCCCTGGTCTTGAGGTCCCACGCTCGCAGCCCGGATGTCCTGTCTACTGTGACGGCGAGGCCTTCCACGACCTTGACCAGCATTTTGCTCCTGTCCGCGCCGCTCGTATCGTCGGTAGGGCCGTCGCTCACCGTGTCGCCCCCGTCTTCAGGCCCTGGACCAAGCCTCAGTTCCTCAACGGCGCACTTGCCCCTAGCCCAGTTATGCCGTATCTTGAACTGCCTCTTCCAGTTGACACTGTCGCTCTTCCCACCACCAAGCCCCTCCGCCTCCTCAGTAAGGCGTATCCTCCACGCGTCCGGCGCCCCCGCCACGTCCCTAACCAGCCCACCGGACCGCCCGCTCGCCCACAGGTTCCTCCTACCCTTGTAGTGCAGCTTGTGGTCTTTGAGGCGCTCGGCCAGCTTCCCCTCGCGGAACCCGGGGATGCGCATGGCGCGCGGCAGGACGAAGCGCGCATAGTACAGGGCCTTCCACAGCTGGTTGTCGGCGGCGAGGCGGCGGAAGCGGGCGCTCACGGGGGCGACGGCGAGGAGGTGCGGCAGGGACAGGTGGCTGAGGATGCGGATCAGGATCTCGGAGGGCAGCTGGGAGAGGAGGTCTGCCCGCTGTTTCCTTCTTGACGTTGTTGGCGCAACATCGCGGTCGCTGGACGATGGGGCGGATTGGATGGTGCGCTGTCGTTTTGAGGGGCGAGGTTGTGGTTGCGATTTAGGTGCGGTTGCGATGGAATCGAAGTCGTCATCATCAATTGCGCGTTGGCGTTTGGGATGCATCGTTGCGCCAGTCCGTTGTTGTACGTTCCTGTCCATTGCGTGCGTACAATTGCCCTGCGCTCAGCAATCTCGTGGCCTCCTTTTCCCGGCCTGCTCGATACCAGGTCGAGGACGAGTTGCGATGCAGCGCACTATGCTTTGTTGTGGTCGTCGACAAAGGGTTGTGGTTGACGAGGTCGATGCGGGCAGGCTTACCCGGAGATAAGGAAATAATTAACTGTGGTGTACCGGCCGCGTGGAGGGGCAGGGACATGGGTACCTAGGTACGTACGGTGTGCGACGGCCTCCAATTTGCCCACCAGTGCGCCGGGAGCACGGGAGCACGCCAGGCTGCAGGGTTAAGCTACCACAGCCACCATTCAACTGCTGATCCAAGGCCACGGCTGACCAGTTGACGGCTTGTCGCAGCACTGTAATCTTCTGACCTGAAGCATCCTGTCTGCCTGTCCAGGCATTTAGTCTATTTCCTACACAGCGGAACAGCTCCACAAAATGAGGGCCAATGCATCAGCTTACAACGGTGCATCTAACCTGTTTGAGGCCTCTCAATGAATGAATAAGGGATCCTGTCTAGTGTACTGTCTAGACTTTATATTCATTATTATTCAGGTATCTGGCTTTCACCGCAAGTCCGCATTGAGACGACTATAACAATTGCAATCCTAATGATAGAGCAAGTGACTGGGAGAGACTCTTCTCGCTCGTTTCCGGGTAGTTTCTGTTGCGTCGTCTTCCATCATGCCCCTTTTCTGGACAATCGGCCCCGACCTCTCTTCTGAGTCCAACCCTGAACTGAATGCCGCTGGTATCTCTTGAGGGGATTGAGGCGCCGCCTCGACCAAGCCATTTTGCTCCAACAACAACGTGAGGCTCTGGCTCTCGGACTCCCATCTACCACAAAGCCCAATTCTGATGGCCTCGTGAAGTTCAGCCCAACGAAAGGGATCAAGCGGCCATGGATGTTTGGCTTGCAAGTACTCAGAGATTAGGAACCTGAGAAAGTCTGCAGCCGCCAAGCCATCGGTCTCAGGCCAATGCGCAATATTGTTGACTTCTTCGCAGAGGACCGACCAGAATTCGTCACCATTTTGCGGGTCCAATCGTGTCAGGAAATATCTTCTCCATTTTGAGAGGTCAGCACCGTCGTAGCCTGTAAGGAAAAGCCAAACGAGGAACCCTGGCAATCCATGTGACTGAAGGAGGGCGAGGGCAGGCGACGGTTCCGGCTCTGAACCTATGCTCAGCAACGGCCTAAGCATGTTGGTTATCATTTTTGCTTGTTTGCACTCGAGCTCGAGAATGGAAGACACAAGGTCTGTCGTAGAAACACCTGTAATCTGGCGCAGGAGTGAGGCCTGTAACGATGCGGCGACCTTTGAACGAACGCTTGCCTCACGTTCACTCAAAGGATCCGGGGAGACATATTGTTTCGGAAGTGGCAGTCTCGCTAGTACGTCTAAAAACTTGGGATCTTCGTCCAGTTTCAGCGAAAGGTAATCCCACAGACCCGATTGATATAGATGCACCTTGAACAAATTCAAAAGCTTTTTCCCAGGTTCTGGTAATAAAGAGTTGTTCGAGGGGAGTCCGAAACTTTCCAGCTCAAAGGTAACCGACAGGTATTCGTCCAAGATTTTGTTGATGGTCCTGGTACCGCTGATCTCGTTATACTCGCGTATGAGTTTACTATGCGAGATACCGGAAGACATACTATCCCACAACGTGTAATCATCCGAAGGGCATTTATACCAGCCCAGGTGGCATTGGAGTAGCGAAATTGCCCCATCCCAATCTGCTCCCGATTTGTCCTTTAGGTATGTTTCCATCGGCCCAGACATTAGCCAATCTCTGACTGTTCTGTGTATGAATTGCACCTCGTGAGACTTGTCAATCTCGAGCAGACCTTTACAAAGGCCATTGAGTCGGATGACCATCCGCCGGTGGATGTCCGCCACAGCATCTTTGTGGAGGTAAGAGACAGGAGTGTTTGCAATAAAGTCGGCATCGTCGTGTTTCTTGTCGTGGAAATGATAGACCATGAAATTCAACGGGCGCTGAGCAACTAGTGACAACCTCAGAAGCCCAGCCATCTGGCGGTGGTAAAATAGACCGACGCTGTCAAGCATCTGCTTGAAAAAGGGTTCCAGTTCTGGAGGAAAGGCCTGAAGCATCTCTTGTAGGTTTCTAAACGTGTCGCCATTGTCGAGGCCTTCACGCAGGTATTTGGTAACTAAGAATACCCAAAGGAAGACGCCCTGAGCCCGGTCAGTGACAGTCTCAACGAGTGTTTCGCGTTCCTCTGTGGTGACTGAGTGCGCCCATCTGTTCCCTGACCGCCATTCCAGACGGCTCCGGGTAAACTTGAGGATATCCTGATGGGTAAGGTCTTGGATGTAGATCTTGTGCCTGTCATCGCCCCCAAATCCTGCCTCGAACACATTCCACGGTCGGCTGGCGATACATAATTTCAGGTGAGATGATCCCGACAGATGAAGCAGGGTCTCAACCATGTCCGAATGGTCGCCATCGAATTCGTCCAAACCGTCGATGAAAATGCAAAACTTATACTTGCTCTGTGAGAGCTTGGCGAAACACTCGAGACTGTTCCGAAGTTTGCTGAGACTCCAATTGTAAAATCGGTCGTGCGTATCATCTAGCTTGCTCCAGAGTTCCTCACACAGGACTGGCGTCAGCTCTGGTGCTTGCCTCAACAGATCAAGTAACAGTGACCGCCAAAGGCCGAGCTGTGACTTTTGAATTTGAGACCCTGGACTCCAGAAGTAGTGGCTCATGATAACAACTCTTTGGCCTGTGGTCACTGCCCATGACTCCAGAGATCGGACCGTTGCAGGGTGGTCGGCCACATATTTCATGAAAGTTGACTTCCCTGAGCCCGGCTTGCCTGAGACCCAAAAGATTCCTGTCCCATATTCAAGCCATTCCAGTAGCTTTCCCCTGTTTGAATTCTCGTCACTGTTGCTTTGATTCTCGCCAATCTCGAATGTCTGGGTTTGAGGACAGGCCAGAGCCCATCCAAATGTTTTCGTATGTGCCTCTGGAATGGTTTCGTATCTTGCAGACCTTTGGGGATAATCCAGACTGCCAAGTATGTATTCCATCTTCACGTATTGTGTCGAGTGACAGCCCCTTCAGCTTCGCGGCAAGCCCGTCCATTGTGCGGCTCGCGTCAGCCTCGTCATGCTGGCATTCGGTCAATTGTTGGACAAGTTCAAGAGCCTTCGTCACATTGACGTCAAGAGACGCTAATCGACGGTCGATAGACGACGCTGAAGACTGGTTGACCAATATGAGCTTGTTTATTTGTCCCTGCAGCTGCTTTCCACTCTTGCTACAATGTAGTTAGCGCCGTGGTTATGAGTTTGCAGAGAGCCGAGGATTCAAACTTACACCATGACCGCACACATATGGACCGTCAATGTAGACTCATGCTGCTTAATACGATCCTGTATCTGGGATAACGAGTCCTTTCCTGAGGACAGGCTACCGTTCAGCGCATCTTTGAAACTTGCCCAGAATTGTCGTGGCCCGCTACGGCTTCGCAGCATGCCTAATCGGCTGACGAGCTTTTCACAGTCTTGGCGGCAAGTCTTTGCCAAGTCACGGAGTATGATTTCCTCTTTAGACTCAAGCTCGCAAGGCCTCAGTCGCTGCTGTCCTGGGCGAGCCGCTGGCCCAGTAGCGGACTGGAGAGTCTCATCGAGCTCACGGCTGAGCTCTTTCAGCCTCTCACAGATGCCATCTACATCATCGCGTTGCAGAGCCTGATAAGATCCGTAAGCAGTCTTGAAAATATCTGAGGAGAACTGGACAAATTGCAGGATTCCAGCGGCGAGGCCAAAGGCTGTAACCGGTTCCATCCTAAGGTCGCGATTTCGAGTTCGGATGCGTTGCTGGAATGCAGAATGAAGACGTCGAAAAACAGCCAGAAGATATGAACCCCACATGCATTTCAACACAGCCAAGGCACTGCCCCTCTCATGGTGGCTTATCCTAGATGCAGCTGCAAAATCAGTTGTGGCACCACACCAGCGAATCATTTCCTGTGGAACCCCCAGTGGTGCCGCACTGCCTTACGTTTTGGCTGACTCAGCAGGCTGAATAACTACAATATCTTTGCGCAAGTAGGATTTCAGCTGAAATAAAACATGCGATCATCGTTTGACTACGAAATAAAGCTGAGGATTAACGTCATCAGGCTCTTCATTTCCTCAAGTGCTTGTTCCGCGCAGCTTCGAGACCAGAAATACGGTGTCAGGCGCACACAAAAATGACTTGTGGAAGGAGATATTTAACCTCAAAGGACTATAAATCCAGAGAGGAAATCGTTTTCTGAGACGAAGAAACTTAAACATAAAATGGGACGGTAGCGTCGTCGAGTATTGGCTTTCACCTGCTACTATTAATTGGGGCCTTTTCACTGGCCACCTTGCTGTAATCAACAGCATCAAGCGTCCTTGTGCGGGATTCAGACCCGGACATTCTTGCTGAGATTGGCTCGACTGCACAACTGTTGGACGAAGCGCTTTCCGACATGCTCCATGGGAAGAAAAGTAGTGATATCACAGAACCCTAAGTCATCACTGCAACTTGCTGACCTAGGTAAGAAAGGGCACAGCTGTGGATCATCACGAGGGTGAGCTGATCGAAACACGTCAAGCTTCTCAAGCAACTGCCCAGCCGCCCCCTCAAGATCACCAGATCATCGCAATAGTATCAAAAGGCTTCCAACCAGCACCCCGATACCTATGCGTTGAGTCTGCAGCCGCACTTGTGATAGCTAGAGTGCTGGTGTTGGAACGGGCCACCCGGCGTATCCGACCCGTCATCATGTTACCTGATCACTGGGCTGCAAGGCATCTCTAGCTGACGCCATCATGTTACCTTCAGTACTGGGCTACGAAGGATGTCTTGCTGACGCCATCAACATAGGCGGATTTCACACGGACGGCTTTCGCGCCGGAGTACCGAATCCCGGTTGGCTTCGACGCCGTAGAGTCAACTATAATTACTTGCAGGCGTAACTTCAGATAAAGTCGATTTTTAATGTCAATCATTCAAATTCCAAAGGAACCGTACAATTGAGAGTCCATAATCAAGTTCCTACAATATCTGATCCCAGGTCGCTCTGCCGTTGGTCAGTTGAAACTTTTGTGTATCAATTTGTCATCTCCCACCCTCAATCCGCTACAATGTTTTGTGCTGCAAAGTTCATACCCGGACGAGATATCCCTGACCTAAGCGGAAAGGTCATTTTCATTACTGGAGGTAGTGATGGCCTCGGAAAAGAGTCTGTGAGGGAATTTGCTCGTCACGGCGCGACGGTCTATATTGGGGCACGCAACAAGGCCAAGACCGCAAGTGCCATCTCTGAGATCAAAGCCAGCCTCAAGGGCAAGGCCGAGAGCGACAGGCTTGAGCCAGAAATCCACCACATCGAGCTGGATCTCACCTCTCTCGACTCCGTCGCCAAGGCCGCCCGCGAATTCCAGAGCCAGAGCAACCGTCTTGACATCCTCATGAACAACGCGGGCATCATGGCCACCCCGGAGGGCCTGACCAAGGACGGGTACGAGATCCAGTTCGGCACCAACCACCTCGGCCACGCGCTCCTCACCAAGCTGTTGCTACCCCTGCTCGACAGGACTCAAAAACGCGAAGAGGCCGGAGGAGACGTGCGCATCATCAACGTGACCTCGGTCGCGCAGGAGTGGCTCGCTCCCGCCGACGGGTTGGCGCTCGAGGATGCCAAGACCCGGATGGACAAGATCGGTCCCTGGCAGCGGTACGGCCACTCCAAGATTGCAAACGTCTACTTCACCAAGGGCCTGGCCAAGCGGTACCCTCACATTCGCTCCATCGCCGTCCACCCGGGCGGCGTCAAGACAAGCCTCTCCAAGGACGTCAAGCCCACCCAGTCGGCGCTTGTCCATGGCCTCATGAATGTGGTCGAATGGCTGACATTTGCCGATGTCGCCGCGGGGGCGCGCAACCAGCTTTGGGCGAGCACGTCCCCGGAGGCTAAGGGAGGACTGGTGTATTATCCTGTGGCCAAGGAGCATAAGGAGAGGCCTATTTTGCGGGACGAGAAAATAGCGGATAAGTTGTGGGATTGGACAGAGAATGAGCTTAGAAGGTTTTCGGTTATGGAGGATGAGTGAGAGCGATCTGCGATATTAATCATTTCCTGTTCGAGGACATCAGTGGTTCAGCTGATAGTGTCTGGGTGATACAAGGCGAAAATCTCCTGTCTGCTCTAATTTCCCGAGTGTTACGTACGGGTTTTTTTTTTTGCTGATGAAGGCCTGATGCGTGGTAGAGAGAGGCAGTGTTTACTCATCAGGTATTTGCCTAGATTCCGTTGAACTGCCCCTGTCGTTCCCGCCTTTGTCGTTTGGTCTGGATCAAATGGTAAGACGTTTCGGCGACAAATCTTATTCTATATTGAGTAGGAGACTATCATTCCTGAAGTGTAATCTATCCAATATCATATAATTCAGGCCTCGGTACTAAAATCAAATGCAAAAATCATTCAAACCACTACCCTTGCACCCGTCATCCTTCGACACGCCGATATACTACATAGGTAGGCACTAGAACTGAAGGCCCCGCCTGGCAGCACTCTCTCTCAAACTTCTGCGGTCTCTTTCCCCTGGTCACCCCCTTGCGCTGTATGGGCTCTCAAATGAGGCACAAAGGGCCTCAGCTTGTCCCATTTGGACCTCCTGATCCCTGAATTCTCGGATCGATCATTTGTCTTCTCCCAAGCTTCCGTGATGTTATTCCCATATATTACCCATACCAGTAGTATGAACGTGACTGGCATTGAGATGGCCCAGTAGATGAAGAACAGAGGCTTCCCCGCAGCAAACTCGTCTCCCATAGAGAAGACGGAGGCCACGAAACTGCAGGGCACGATGACAGTGGCGATCTTGGTGAGCTGGCCTGAGCTTCTTGCCTGCCGCGCCGCTTCGCGCGTCTGCTTCTCCGCTTCTAACGCCTGTAACATTGCTGCCCGCTGCGAGTACATCTCCATATGGTCGCGCAAGTTCATTTCCATCATCTCAAGCTTCTCAAGAATGGTTTGCCAACTTCGGCGCTCTGAGGCCATTGACTCAGCCACTGAAGAACCTGACGACGTCCATGACGAGGAGTCTTCTCCATTGAGGCTTGGGTGTACGTCGTTCATGCAACGAAAGGCTCGCATGATTCTGCGAAGGCGTTGTCTGGACTCCTTGATGCTGGAGGTTTCCCCCATTAGATAGTGGTAAGACTCGACAGCCTTGACGCCGGTGAGCAATCCTCGCTTTCTTTGGTTGTCGATGTTGCTGACATGTCCCGCTATTTCGTCATGGAGATCCGAGTCCCATCGCCAGACAGCCTCTTCCCAGGCAGACCTGACAAAGTTTCGGACATATGCCGTGCACGAAAATGGATCACTGTCACGGGGCGGTAAGCCGCACTTTTGGAAATAGTCGAGAACATCGTCGAACAAGGCTTGGCGATGATTCCTGTGGACAGCAAGAACTTGCCAGGCAGGTGCTCCGAATCCGAACCCCTTCTTTTTGAATGGTGATTCATCCCATAATATTGCTTCGGAAACCAATTTATGCGGGATGTTGTACTCATTGTCGAGGTCGAATTCTTGTACCTCCCGGTTCCCACCTATGCAAGTCGTCTGATTTCGCTGGAGTTTTGTCAGACGAGGATCAACCAACACAACCGCTGCAAAGAATTATCAGTCAGCATTTGTGAACGGTGAGGAGACAGCGTCGTCGAATAACTCTTACTTGTCCAACCGGAGCATTGTTCATCATCTTGAGTCCTTAAACCCCAGTAAGACACGAGATTGCGAAAATAAATTTCTTTTGTGCCAGACGCGATTTCGACGGAGAAGCGTTCAGCATTGCCACTGATGATTTTCCAGGTTCCGGAACAGTCTTCGCCAACATCTTTCTTGAGCCTCGTCTGGTCGAGGTATCGAATCTGTGGTACCGGAACCCTCCAGTATATTGGGTCTCCATGCTTGGCGCAGGTCCGATCCACAACGTTTATGTCAGTCCATTCATCACAGTGGCCCAGGAAGAACGAGGCCGGGATTTTGAATCTGACGCCCACTACCTCCAGCATCCGTGGCTCCAGACCCTCAATGACAATCAATCTTTGAGCCTGGCTCTTTTGGCCTGACGTCTGGACCGAGGCAGAGAGGTGCTCATTAAGATGTCGAGCGTCAGAGAAACACTTTATGGGATGGCCTTGTTCATTTCCAGGAGAGCCATTTGGAAAGTCGACAAGTAGAACCCTGCTGGGGTCATATCTCATGTTCTCCATCCACGGATGCGGTACCCGATCTCGAGTTCTGATTATTCCATTACTCGCTAGAATTCGTGCCTGCTCACAGTAGTTCTGTGTCTCCCTTAGCATATCGGGATCACCAGACCAATAGATCGAATGATCTAAGATGCCTGATGCGTTAGTATTGGGGACACAAGCACAATTTGGGAAATGAACATGCCTGTAGATGCATCTGATAGTGCAGGGTTGCTCGGAAAATGGGATTCCATGGTCATTAGTGCCTAGTATTCAATGGAAGTTGTCCTTGCTTGTCATTAATACAACGAACAACTAGGTGCCACGTTTGATCTGCCGACAGTACCTAGGTAGGGGGGAACCTTGAGAACCGGATGATCAGAATACATTTTGAGAGGTGAAAGATAAAGAAGAACACAGAATTCTGTAGCTTTAATATTTTTTCCAAAGGCGCGAATCCCCTGGAGCTGAAGCCCTTAGGCGCCGATGTGGCTACGAGCTGATAAAGTGTTTCCGAGGGCGAAACCATGCAGGGTGATCATTGCCTAGGTAGACAGCTGCAGCATTGGCAGCTCGATCGGTGAGGCTACGCAACTGTGTCTGGGCAGATAAGATCACTTATTTAGATTAAACGGCATTCAATAGTCGTAATTTTGGGCGCGAAGCAGTTGGGCACTTCCTCATGTAACTTCTTGCTGCGAAGTTCGGTCAAAATCCGGGCTCTGTGCTACAGACCTCCAATTGATCCTTGGCCATCGTTCTCAAAAGCAAAATGCAGTGGGTCTGAGGCTGTTGAGATGGACGGGCAAATCGTCAGCTGGAGGCGGGAGTGGGGCCTCGTAAGCCTCACCTTCTTGGGAGCTGATCAGCAGATACCGCGGAGCTTCTCCATATTTTGAATGTCTATGTCTTGGATGTATGCCAAAATACGCCTCTCTCAGCCTACCATACGGTATTGAGTGTTGGCATGGGTCCCGCAACTGATAGACTTAGCCCAACGATTGTCCATGTGACGGGAATATCTGTGGGTGATTTGCTCTCGGACAATGGTATCAGGATCAGTCACGACGCGTTCCAGTAACAGACTTTTGCACCCTAAATTTGTTCTATTCTCTGTAGTGATCGTCCTTCTCTAGCTGACATTACTTTCACGTGTCCAAACTCTACCAAACTATCGTCAAGAGGAAATTGGACCAGCTACTAATTGACGTCTCGGTACTCATGCCAGTTGAGAACGTTCACTTGTATTTTGTAGATCGCACATTATTTGAGGCGGTAGGGGATGTTTGTGACGATGACGTGGTCGAAGCTTACCGCAATACGGAATTTTGGGTCGGTGAAGCGCACGATGTGGTCTCTCATTCATGGACAAAACTGGAATCCTTCCTTCAACATATGGCATCGGGTCAACGAGGCAGTAGACGGGTTATGGACAAATTCAAACAGTGGCAGGTGCTACTTGATTTATATACGAGACGGAGATTTCGAGAATTCCTAATATACTAACGGGAGGTCTCCACTTAGGGCTTGCTCGGTAGCTCTTTCATTCAAGGCACCTCTACCGGTTGCGTTCTTAATCCGTACTTATGCATCCTAAAAGCTTACGGTCCCATCACACAGTGGTAAAGGATCAAAGACTCACCGTTTAAACCAAAAAAAAGGATGTCATATGAATGAAATAAAAGTTCGCATAAGGTTCTTACCTTGAGGATATTCCTGCGAGGCCACATGTGCAAGCACCCTATCTAGCCGCCGCAGGCGATTTTCCTATTACACCCAACCCCCGAAGTCCCGCCAGTATTAGCCCAAATGCCGTAATTCCAAACGAAAAATTCACCCAGCAGCCCGCCCGTAGCCCTTCCAAAGAAGCCTCATCCCAGGGCTGCACCTGTCGCACGTCCTGGACACCGACACCATCTTCCCTCGCCATCACGGCCATCTGCACGGCCGTGGCGATAGCCAACCCGATCGCACGGCCAAGCTGCATCATCGTGAACAGCAGGCCCCCGCCCAGCGCCTGGTGCTCGGGCGGCAAGGCCAGCGAAGTGAATAGCGCCAGGCAGGGGCCCAACATATCTGCGCCAAAGGTGGACAGCATCATTGCCCAGAGCCCGTAGGCGAAGTATGACGTTGTCTTGGCAGGGATGGGCACTGCGAAGAGGAGCGAGGAGATGCTGACGCACAGGGCGGAAGTGAGGAGGATGTGGGACGCAGGGATGCGGAGGAGCAATTGGGAGGCGATAACCGCTGTGATGATTCCGGTGACTCCCGTTGGGATGAAACGGAGTGTTGTCTGGAGGGGGGATAGGTCCTGGTAGTCTTGGTAGAAGGTTGTGGTGAAGATCAGGTAGCCGTTGAAGGAGGCGTTGAAGAGGCCGTTGGTGAGTAGGGCGACGCCGAATCGTCGGTCGGTGCCGAAGATGGAGGGTTTCATGAGAGGAGTGCGTGTGGTTTTGTTTTCGAGGTAGCGTTGCCAGAGAATGAAGAAAATCATGAGGAGCAACGATAATACTATCAGGGATGGAACCCAGGCCGTTGCCCATCCGACCACATTTCCTTCGGTCAGAGAAAAGAGTAGACATACGAGGCTGGCGGTGACAAGAAAAGCCCCAATCCAATCAACGGTTCCCCGGACTGACGTCTTTTCCTGGCGATGGACCTCTTTGGGAACTGGGATGACGAATATTGCCGCAAGAGTCACGAGCCCGGCAAGCATCGCCATGACGCCGAATACCCATTTCCAGCTTGCGAAGGAAGCAATGAAGCCGCCGGCAATATTGCCTATCACACTTCCCATGGGAGCACCAGCCGCTGTGATTATGTCGAACGAGTCTTAGCCTAGTTGCAATTTGCCTTGCTCGTTGTTGGCATTAGCTGCTTGGTAACTCACAATAAACAGTAAACGCGTACGTCTTGGCCTTTCCGGGAACAAAGAAGGTGCCCAGAATTCCTATCGCTGTCGGGACGTTGGCGGCGGCACCCTAGACTAATCAATATGAGGTCTCACAATTGAGTCTAGGACAATACCTACAAGCCCTTGCAGACCCCTGAAAACATCAAACAAAATTTCGTTGGGTAGAAAGGGATTCGCAGCTGTCGTAACAGTCATCCAGGCGGTTCCGAATATGAAGACTGTTCGTTTGCCGTACAGATCCGCGATCCTCCCCCAAAGGAGAAGAAAGCACCCAAATGTAAGCATATATGACGAAACTATCCACTGCATCCGGCTCGCCGGGATATCGAGATCATTTGCAATAGTTGGAAGTATAATGACGGCTGATTGAACAGCAAATGTCTGTACCCGTGTCAATGAGGGCATTCAGGTCAAGTGAAAGTTGCCAAGTAGTGCAGTTTTACATTCAGAAAAGTCGCTCCCGTAACTGTCGCTACAAGGGCGATGCATCTTGCCTTTGAAGCGGGCAGTGCTGGGGATGGGACCAATCCGTTGCCCCCATCGTGCGGGTCCTGAACCTCGTCGGCCAGTGCTTCAGATTTATCGGATGACGGTTCAGATTGTGTTTCTCCGTGTAGTGCATGCAAATTGGCTGTGCTTTGGATTTTCTGACTAGAGACATGACTTTCAGTGTTGTCATTCATTGAGTTGGCGATGCAGTTCGACATGACTTGAACAAAGTGCAACTCTGACAAAGGCTTTGCGCTCAGCAGTAAGACATTCCTAGTTGTAGAAGAGACACACCGGTAGAGTTGATCATGGGAGCATTTTGGAAGCCCAAGAATACCTGAAAATTTGGTAATATACCATGTGAGCCCCTCACTTGATTACTGTGCATATACTTATGAGGTTAGAGGGTGGTCAGAATCAGTACTCTCACTGTGTGGGATCCAAACGACGACTGCCGAGAGGTAAGCATATGCAACTCGTCAGACCCACAAAAGGAATGGATAGCCAAGGCTGTCAAAGTTATGACCTGGGGTTGTGGAGTGATCCAATCAGTTGCACATAGAGGCGCATCATGATAGAGTTTCGTTTGATGCGAAGTATGCAATCGAGTGCGAAGCTGCGGCCAATCCACGGTTCTTGCGTGCTTGTGGCCCCGCATGGCATAGGAATTGTAATCCGCGGCTCGATATCCTTGGTCAGAACATTGCTTATAACGGGTTTCTGTTACCTAAGAAGATTCAAACGTGTTTCGCGATGGCTTTCTTCGAAGGCTATGGGGCCGAGAGGCTTAGCCGGGTAAGTCGGCTCTGGTTCCTGAATGGGAGGTATTCTACACCCTTCATTCTACGGTTGCTGGGCTTGATAAATGGAGTCAACCTGTTAGTTCTACGTAGGATGCTCGCAGGGAATTTGTCGTCTACAATCTCAGTAAGAAGAAAAAACACCAATATTCATATTTGCTAAGTGTTCGCTATTTCAGCATGCATAACACCATCTGGGACATTCTCAAGTCTTGCCGGGAGCATTCATGGCAATACTTGCTCATTCCCGGTCCTGTTCTGTTCATTCTGTTCTCGCTCTGGAAATACTTTTACGCGACTTACGCATCGCCACTCGCTTGCATCCGAGGCCCAAGGAACAAACACTGGTTCTATGGGTTCCTCAGTCCATCCGAGGCAACACGATTCCAGATGTCCCCGAAGCTCCTTGAGCATTGTTCAGAGTATGATGGGATTTGGTATGCTACTTTCACTAATCGCAGGCCAACGCTTGTTCTGGGAGACCAGGAGGCGATCAATTATGTTCTCAACAATGCCCAGACATACGTCAGAGCTGAAGCTCAAATGCGGGTGACCAGACTTCTCTTCGGGGAGGGTCTGGTGGGTGTGGATGGCGCCCAACATAAACGACAACGGAAAGTAGTCGGCCCAGCTTTCAGCAGCAACGCAGTAGACGGGATGGCCCCAATCTTTTATGCCATGGCGGAGAGGCTTGCCAGCAACTGGGAAGCGATGTTGTCAAGAGAGGCAGTGTTTGAGACAAACGCCTACCAGGACTTCGAAGCTCTCTCAATTGATATCATCGGACAGGCGGGATTCAAATATGAATTCAAGTCCCTTCAAGGGGAGCGGTCTGACTTAGAAGCAGCCTTTGTCAACGTCACTAAAAGCGCGGCCACGGGTTCTATGTATGCGTCACTGAGGGCACAATTTCCCTTGGTTGGCACGCTTGGCCATTTTTTGAGCAGAGAGCAGATAACGCTTGACCGCCACAAAAGTGACATCGAGAAGATCAGCGAGAAGCTGGTCCAAGGCGCCAAGAGCACAATGAAGCAAGCAGGACCAGGACTTGCTGAGAAGCATAATCATCAGAACCATCAGGGCAGAGACATTTTAACGCTCCTCGTACGGTCCAACATGGCAAGCGATACGAGAGATCGTCTGCCTGAAAAAGAAATCGTCTCTTTGATTCCGACTTTCCTGTCTGGTGGGTATGACAACAACGCAGCCGCCATGTCCTACGCGATCTTCGGCCTGGCACATTATCCCGAAACCCAGACCCGTCTGAGGGACGAGCTTCTCCATCCCCCAGGCGATTGTTCCCACTGGCGCACCAGCCTCCGCGCACTGGACTGCCTTCCGTACCTCGACGCTGTGACGCGGGAAGTCCTGCGGCTATACAGCCCCGCACACTCGATTCCGCGAACCTGTGCCAGGGAGGACATGATCCACCTCGGCAAGCCTATCCGGCTGCGTGACGGAACGTGGACAGAGCAGATCCGCATCGCTGCGGGTGACGACATCGTGATACCCCAGAAGTGGATGAACATCGATCCGGCCACATGGGGCGTCGATGCGAACGTATTCAGGCCTGAACGATGGATTGAAGATCCGACGCATCCCTACTTCGAGGGTGGACTGCCTCCAAGGGTTCAAAATTGCAAAAGCTCGGGATGGAGCCATCTGATGACATTTTCTATCGGGCCGAGGAGCTGCATTGGGTACAGGATGGGCGTGGCCGAGTTCAAGGTTGGTCTTGCGGTTTTGCTCTCGAAGTTTGAGTTCTTGAAGCATGATGAGATGGAAGATGTCTATGGTGAGGTACAGATCGTTGACAGACCGCGTGTTCGTGGAAGAGATGGTTATTGTATGCCTGTGTGGGTCAAAGCTGCAGAATAGGAAAGTGATACAAGCCAGAGAAATCACGGACGGTAGAACATTTTTGTCTGTTTGCGGCGGAGCCAAAGCCAGAACCATCACATTTTCTCTCGACGTCTTGATGCCGTCTCACAGTGTCCCTGTGGATCTCGGCCGGCGCCTCTAAGCTCATGGTCCATGGTCTCTTGATCCTTCCATTAAGTCTGATTCATCTTTATTACGGTTCTCATATCCTGCAAACGTGGGTCCCCAATGTTCCCACAAGCCAGCAGGACCGGTTCTCATGTACTAACCTGAGAATTTCTTGTTGACGGCCGCGACCGATGCTCGTCCACCTCTTGCCGGGCATGAGTGGCACTGTCTATCAACTCGTAGACGCTTTCTCCTTGGCCATCATCGCAATTCTTGCTCTCCAACGCCCTGTGTACATCTAGCGATCTTCCCCGGGTATCGCGAGAGGAAGAGCCAGCTTGACCTGCTTCGAAAGCCTTCAATCGGAAACTATGTCCTGTTGGACCTGACGAGCCATTGTGCTGTGAGTTCCTGCTGGCGCTGAGCTTGGAGAGGTCGTTGTTAATGGTTATAGTCGTCAGTCTGTCGCTTCTGGCCGCCCGGTTGACCTCGTAAGATGTGTCTATTTTCAAACCCATCGTGTTCCCGAGCATGCTTTCGAAGAGCCCTTTCATTCCGGGAATACAGGCGGTGATGACCGAAAGATGGTATGATATCTCAAGCCAAACCATGTGGTCCAGTGACAGCCAGGTAAAGTCAGTTCCTCCACCGTTGTACATACTTGATGACTTCAGCATCGCGGGTATCATAAAAGCCGCACAGAGGATCCTGGAAGAGAATAGTACGACGACGAGGGTCTTTCTTTTCCGCTCAGTCTGGATATTCCATACCATGGCGACAGCGAGGAGGCAGATGGCAGCATCCGTGAGAAAGCTCGTAGTCAGGCTGTATATGTGGATCGGATAGATTGCTCGACAGGCTTGCCCGTTCGTGGCGAGCCATGGGGTTGGAAGCGGGCATTGGAACGCTACAGCTGCGAAATTGGAGATGAAGAACGCGATCACAAGGGCGATAAGTGCCGTTGTTGCAGTGCTCACTCGGCCGTACGAGTTGATAGACCTGACCAAGAGGCACACGGAGACTTTGGTGCATACGAAGACAGTGACTCCGAGAAGCGATGATGCATATTGTAACTGGTGATGAAGTCGGTCAGCACAGCCAGGGCCTCCCGAGACATAATGTATAAACGCGGCTTGGCCTAAAATTACCTTCCGAATCTTGTCCAAATTTCCAACATCAACATCGACCTCGTGTTTTCCCAGGCCCAAATGAGCAATGCTGACGGCTATACAAGACTGGGCGACGACTAAAACCGTGCCGGCCAAGAGGGCGTAGTCGAAGTGCCGTAAAGAAAGAAAGCTAGACTGATATAGGAGCTTTGCAGTAACAGCTAACAAGCATATAATGCAACAGACAATCGTGACGACTGGGAGGACTCCACTGAGGTCGGTCGAATCCAACTCAAAAAAGGGTTCCGCTTTGCCCATGGCAGGTGTCCTGGATTACATGTGCACCCGGATCGTGAGTAGGCGTGGGCGCGCTGAAGTGTTGAGGATGACTGGAGCTTCTTCTGCCCGAATCAAAAGCGCACAGATTGATGTTAAGGCATTTCAACGGCCGAATGAAGGAGCCACCTTTCCATTGCATTGTATGCGTGATCCTTCCAACAGAACCAACCGCCCAACGTTTCGGAGAATGCAAAAAGTCGATCGAGCACGCTACCTTGGCGTGCTGTTAAGGAAGCCGGGGGCCTCAAACCCGTCAGGGACCCTATTATTAAACCAAAAGTTAAACTCAAACTCCGAGGTGAGGGTACATATACAAGGTCCAGTAATGCTCGATTCCAAGCAGTAAATGCTGCACCTGTGTCTCCCAGGCTCTTTTGTCAGAGCAGGTACCAGGGTCTTGTAAAGTGGGGGGCGGACACGATGTCCGCCTCTGTAGCGAAGCCATGCACTTCATTTGACATGTCACGTAAGGTTTGGTGGCAAACATACTAAAAGTACACCGGTGAGCCAGATCCCATCACGACATCCGGCCACCCATGGGAATAACACCTCAGAACGATACAATTCGAAGGGGTCCAGGCAAGTCAACTTTCCGATCCACCAGCAACTGGATATCCATCTCCTAGAAGGGACCAAGAAGTGGCTATTCTCAAACTTTCATAGATTGTTGGTGTTTGGGAAGCGGCACAGCATCAGCGACAATCTTTTGGCACGGGGCAGAATAGCGAGCGCAGAACACTGCACTGCAACGCACCCATACCTAGTCAACACCAAAACCCTGGGAAAGGACCGCAAAATCCTGAGGCAAATCATTTCCCAGAAATTTCCACCGAGATGAAAACTCTAAATCTGATATGGGAAGGTGACGACTTGAGCCTCGGCTCTCTGTCGTCTGCTGCTGCGTGCCTGGGCCGATTGGTTGATACCTTGCTACAACCAACTGCCAGCAGTATGTGCATTTTCACCACCTTTGAGGCGGCTTCCTGCACTGATTCGGCCATTTTCCTGCGCCGAGAACTACCTGGGCCTTGTTCGTTTCAGAGCCAGTTGGATCATCAACCCCGGCTCTACGCCTGTTGGTGCAGGGTTCACTGATAGCGGTGTAAGGCGCCTTGTATTGCGGACCGTATTCCTCGCGGAAGTATCCCGGTGACCGGTGTGAAAATATGCTCCACTCTTATCCCGAATCTCGGTACGGTGGTTCTTGGGCGGGGTGACGTGACGTTGGCTAATACGATGGTTGTCTTGTCCCTTCCTCTGGTTCTGCCCAGGACTCTCTTGGGAGTCAAATTTATGTCGAAAGAGGGCTGCAAGCAACAAGAATCCTTTGAGGGCAGAATTGCATCGACAGTCCCATTGCGCACCGGCATGGCCACTTGTCCCCAGGGACCACAATTCACTCCATGCATATTGTTTAAACGAGGATATGGAGAAGTATGAACTAAGATAAGAAGTTTAAGAACCTTTGCCACAGACAATAAAATGATGTCTGCATACAATGGCACTTTTGGTGGCAAATTCGAGGAATCAGATGGGTAGCAGCCCTTAGTTGCAGGTAGGCTTGGAGATGAACATCCTGAGCAATATGCGCCAAGAGGGGATCTATAACCGAACATGGTTAGGCATATCTTGCTAATTTGACTGCTCAGAACCAACGGACTGAAACCGTGAGCCACCCAGTGTCACCCAGTGTCACCCTGACAAGACATATCGGAGCCTGCGTGTTCATTGGTGTGAAATTCTTGAATGTGGCCAACATTGCATTCTGGGAAAAATGCACATGCATGAAGCGGGCTCGGCCGGGTATGTATGTTCAGATACCCGCGGGCGGCCCCATGTAGCCCGGATCCTACAAATGCATCGGCACGGTTGATGAGCGGGCAACCGAATTTCTGCTTTGCGGGCAACCAGTTTTCGTCCGTTTTTGTCCTCCTGTTCGACCTCAGACAGCTTCTCTCACGATGGCTGCTGACCGTGACTACGACGTGAGCGTGTCCAAGCTCAACGTCACAGAGCCTAATGTGCGCGAAAAGCAGGACACGCCGCCCGAAAATGCCTCCATCTTGGAGAAACAGACGAGGACGCGAAGGCTGTTCTCGTCGGCCCAGCTGTTTTGCTTCTCTCTGATATACCTTGTAACATGGATGGGTATGGGAAAGTAAGTGCGCGTTCATGCTGGTTTTCGGCACGCCGAAATTAACTTGTTCCGACTGCAGCAACATGTACTATGCCATGCTCAACGGAGGACCAGCGGCATATGTATTCAACTACATCATTTGTATCCTTGGTGCTCTCTCACAGGCTGCTTGCTTCGCCGAACTCTCGTCCATCATACCGATCGCCGGAGCCCAGTATTACTGGACTTTCCATTTCGCCCCGCCGAAAACGAAGAGGTTCTTGACTTGGATCCAAGGATGGTCTACCTGGCTTGGATATATCTCGATTCTGGCCTCGTCCGTCAACGTCGGCGCGGTCACCGTCGAGGCGACAGTGCAGCTCAACAGTCCGGATTATGTAAATGGAGGATGGCACACGACGCTGCTGGTACTCGCACTGCTTTCCTTTTACTTGGCCGTCAACGTCTGGTTCTTTCGCATGGTCCCATGGTTTGAGCTGGCATGCGGTCTTGCGAACGTCATATTCTTCCTGATCACTATCATCGCCCTCTGGGTACTGTCTCCACGCAACCCCACCGACTTCTTGCTCACGAGAACCAGTCTTGGCGGGTGGGACAATGACTTCCTCGCATGGAATATCGGGCTGCTGACCCAAGTCTGGCAATTTGTCGGCCTCGAGAGTGTTATCCACATGGGCGAGGAAACAAAGAACGCCAGGCGTTCTGCCCCCATATCCATGTTTTGGTCCATGGTTGTCAGTGGCATTATGGGATTCATTGCCGTCATCACTTATACGGTCAGTGATCTACGTGTAGCGCATCGTCTATCGACGTCAACAGCTAACCGGATGTTCTCGAAATTACAGATTTGCATGCCAAACATTGACGACATGATGGCATCTTCGAACCCATTTTTGTACCTGCTGCTGACATCGACCGGCTCCCGGGCTCTGACAACATTTATTGGAGCAGGGCTCATACTGCTCAACATGGGTTGCAACATGTCGGTGTTTTCTTCGGCGTCGCGGCTGACATGGGCCTGGGCGAGGGATGGAGGCTGTAAGTGGTTTCTCGTGCCGGCACCGCCGCGCGCGCCACCAAACCAAGTATCATATGCTGACTCATAAATCTATCTCAGTGCCAATGTACTTCAGCTTGGTTGATGGCAAATACCGCGTCCCAATCCGATCCGTTTTGCTCACATGGGTTCTCTGCGCCCTCTTGGCCTTGCTCAACATTGGTAGCGGCACCTACATTGCTCTTGGAGCCATCAATTCCCTCTCTTCACTCGCCTCCTACTTCAGCTACACCATCATCTTGTGTGTCACTTTGCACACTCGGCTTACCACCGGACTGCAAACGAGCGAGTGGAGTATGGGCCGTCTCGGCTTGTACGTCAACGCGTTTGCGCTCGTCTACACGGTGTACGCAATGATCTGGCTTCCGTTCCCCACGACTCTTCCAGTCGATGCATCGAACATGAATTACTGCGGGCCTGTGTTCGGTGCTGTTATGATTGGGGCCCTCGGCGCATGGTTCGTTTGGGGGAGCAGGCACTGGCCCGGGCCGAACAAGGATATTGTGGAGATTGTTCTCCGCCTGGCCTCTTCAGCATAGGCTACAAGATACTCCATTAGCACTACTGACAAGTAATGTTGCCCCTCTTCACTTTATTAAATACAATTTGCGACACATTCAAGGATTTTGCGGACCTGTTTCGATATCCGGGCAGTCTGGCATTCCCGAACAGGATTTCTGCCAGCCGTGAAATGCCACACGTGTGGGACTTGCTGTGGAAGCAAGTGTAGTATCTCTGGCTTGAAACAGCGTGTGTCTCATGTGAATCCTTGAAGTGAACACTTGAGTATTTCTAAAAGCCCGAAGAGTCGGGACCACCTGGGCAAGGAGTACTCGTAACGTTCTCAATCGTTCATCGCGGTTCGGAAGATGTCTCTACATTGACCACATGTGCATATGTGCACCATCTGGCACATATATTCGAAGGCATCGTCAGACATATTATTTGTAATGCTCCCTTTAGAAATCCATGTTCATCCTTTGAAGTATGACGAGACAGCTTTGGGTGTTCGTAACAACTCTATGAGACATGCAATCATTACTGTTTCGACTTATGCAACAACTAAGATATTATTGCCACAAGTTCGCAACAAAGAGACTAACGACGGAAGACTGTGTGCCGACACTCGCGGGTGTGTAGGGCCCATCCCACGAAAGCCCGTATAGATCCGAGTTGCGGCTCGAAGTCCAAACAGACTTGGCATTGTTGGACAGATACTCGTCATACGGCCGACCCTCTACCTGCACATTCAGTTCCGCGAGATTACGAGTGAATATACCCTTGAACGTCTGCTGGTTGTTGTCGCAGCCACCCGTCGTCTCGCATGGCTCCTTCAAGATTCCACCGGGGGAAAGGACTGAGCTAGAGATGGTCGCATCTGCGATGCTGCTCGCGGCGTCCAGGTACTGCTGCTCGCCGGTTGCAATGTACAGCTCCGAGAGGGCACCGAGTATCACGCCCTGGTTATACGTCCAGGTTGTGTCGCCGTTGTTCGCGCACGTGCCATTGGACCCTTCTGCCAGGCCATCATTGATGAGGTGCGCCGAGTTGATCATCCCCGAGTTTTTGAACCAGTTCCAGCCCTCCACAGCTCGGCCGAGGTATTTCGTGTCCCCGGGGATGCGATTGTGCAGGGATGCGGCCAGCTTGATGTACAACTCGTTGCTGATGGCGTTCTTGTAGCTCAGGGTGGGAATAGCCCAAATCACCCCTCCGCCGCAGGTGCTCGTGTTCCAGTAGCTGTAGATGTACGCCTCATCGGTCTGTGCATATTCGAGATATGTGCTATTCTCGGTGATGTCGAACAGCCGCACCATGGCCAGCGCCCACCACCCTGTGTCGTCTGTCGAGTCTGCGCGGAAGAGACCGCCACCTTCTGGCCACCAGGGCAAGGGTCCAGACTGTTCCTGGACTGTATGCTCTAGCTGTGAGAGGTACTGCGTGTCTTTTGTTGCATAGGTGTAATCGCAGACTGCTTGCAGGGCGTTGCCGGTCAGCCACCACGCTGTTGTCGAATTCCAACGGCCGTCCGTTTCGTTATACCATGCCGTGTTCATGGCATCTATTGCCGCCGACGTGAGCCCTGGGGTTACGCCTGTCCAGGTATCATTTGACCCTGTAGCTGAAGTATCATTCGAGCTTCGTGGATAACTCATTTCCTTTGGCTGTGCAAGGCCAGCCACTGCCAGCACGAATAACACGTCGAGTATCATACTGTTGGCCGCAGTGATTCACCACAATTAGCCTCTATCTTGAAAGCGACGTGGATAAAATTCGAATGATGATCTGATGTTTTACATGCCATATTTGGCAGCACGAGGAGATATATAGACAGCCCGCGGCCGCCAGTCCCTGAGGGCAAGACACATGCACGCCGGGTATCGTGATCAACATTGTCCGGAGTCCACGTCCGTATGACGCTATATCCGACTGCTGCATGATAATAGCTGGGTCCCACGCCAACTACTTCCAAGAAACACGTCCGCGAATGCCAGCAGCCTCCCTGCAGTGCAATGCCACTGGTAAATCGGCCTCTAGGCCCCTGTGTCGGGCATGCTGCCCTGCAGGAACGAAAACTCGGAAGCACCGCGATGCGAAGCCAATTGGTTGAAGAACAAATGAGTATGATAATTCGACGGCATATGGACCCACACTTGCGGTCGGCGGTGGGTGGTACCGCAGGCCGAGTCGGATGGGTATGCCCGCTTCGTGCGTCAATCAACACGAGGACGGGCCGTGGAGACAGCATGCTAGGATGCCCTGCAACTGCATACGTAGGCCAGTAGGCCTGACCACATGGGAGGATGTTACTCTCCAATATGCGTTGGCTGTGCAGTTGCAGACCTTCAATGATTCTGGAGTTACACTGTTCTCAAAACATGTACTTTTAGTAGCATTTTTCGAGGCAGAGTACCCGACGTTTAACTGGGCCGGCCAATCATATCCTTTAAGACAGGCATACTCTTGGAGCACGTTGTGCCATCAGCCGCCACTGGATGGGTGTCTCGGCGATCTTTCATGCGTGTCATACCACCCAGCCCGGCCGCCCTGTTCTGGCCTGCCTGCCCGGTGCGGTCCTGTGCGCAACTCACGAGGCAGAGACAGGCACAAGCCACTATCAGCAGTGAAGTAAGTCGTTCGGGCGTCACAGATATGCAATTTGGGACTCATGCCGTAAGCAATACGCAGTGCCACGTCCATTGTCTCTTTTTATGGCATTCGAGGGTGGCCAAGGGTGAGTCATTAGTGAACCAGCCTGTTTGGGGAGGGGCTATTACTAAGTCTATCATCAGCCATAGGTTTCTACACTTTCAGACTGCGGGGCTTGTGTTACCAGTTGGCCTTTAACATGCTGATAGCATTTCTGTAGACAATCCAGAGAGCATCCGCCCTGTCTCAAGTTAGTCAATGTTCTTTAGTCCATAGCGCAAGCCCATGTGCAGTCAGTACCAGCAATGTACGAAGTTCATCCACTGACGATTAACAGTATCCGCCTCCTAAAAATTGAGGCCGAGCTCAGCAATGGCCACATTGTTTGCACCCTGAATCAATACGATGAACAATTCCCACCGTATGATGCTCTATCGTACTACTGGGGCGATCCAACACCGACAAGGAAGATTTACGCGAACGAGTCAGTTGTTGATATTCATGAGGCGTTATGGGAGTTCTTGGATCAGATGCAGCGATCACAGCAGACGGGAAACTGGATTTGGACCGATTTCCTGTGCCTAGACCAGAAGAACAATGAAGAAATGGGTCAGCAGGTCCCTCGTATGGGAGTTGTCTACTCGGAAGCAAAGAGGACTATCTCTTGGCTCGGCTGCAGCCGCTCCACCTGGTTATCGCGTCGGCCTGACTTGTCTACGCCCTTGCCAGACTTGGGAGAAGACCTCAGACGCATTAATGAGAAGGTGACAGCTAAACGGGCACCTGTCGCGTCTTTCTTCAAACGTCCAAAGTTGCGACGCTGGACATATGTCACGAAAGTGCTTCTCGATATACACTGGCAGCGTACATCATCAGAGCCACGAATACGAGCCGATTCTCGGAAACGTTACCCCAAAGCCATCAAGGATGTCGTGCAGTTGGGTCAGGGACATATGATGCCATCGATCCTCAATGTTCTTTCCTTACCTTACTGGACACGGGTCTGGGTCGCTCAAGAGGTCGCCCTGGCAAAGGCTGTGACACTGGTGTTTGGCGACGTCAGCCTGGACCTCGAAGACTTCCTGCTGGCCTACAAGTCTTACTTCTACTACATGTTGCGGATAGACCCATCGCAAAAGGTGAAGCTTCGGGTTCCTATTGAAGCACGAGCAGCTGTAAGTGAGAGTAATGTCTCATTCCAGCAGATCGTGAGATGGGGACTGGATTGCAATGCCTCTAAACCTGTTGACCGGATCTACGGCTTGCTCGGGCTGCTAGCCCAGTGTGGAGATGGTACCGATACGCTGCCCTCAACCTTGACTGAGGCTATCGACTATACAAGAGACTTGAAAGAGCTCTACTGGGACATTGCTTTCACACGCCTGTATTCGACCGAGCTTTCTTCTGCAGATGTTGACGAAAGGGACGTGATAGAAAGCATTGAGCGCTGGGTTAACGCCCTTGGTACTTTAGGCCAGGTCCTGGCCTGCCCATTCACGCCCGAGTGTCTGTGGAACGCTATCAACAAGCGGATGACGCCTTTGTTTAGGAGCAAGGTCCGTCTTGCTCTTTCTCTTGTTGACATATGCAGAAACTCCGTGATGGCAGACAGAGTCTTCTGGGTGGAGCCCAGAGGTGCCTCTTCATGGGATTCCTGCATATCTTGGGCGACCAAGCCTTATGCGCGTCAACTTCTGTCTGGCATCAGTGAGAGTCTGTTGGAACAAACATCGGACTTCGAGCGTCTCCTTGGCAGCTTGCTACTTGAGACTAAGAATCTCCCAGGTATGGATCAAATAGACCAATACCAGGCTGTACGCATTGGCTTGCAGATGTCGAAAATGGGACGCGGCGGAGGGGGGTGGAACTGTGTCTCACAGGGTGTCTCGGACAGCATTTGGACAGCCCTGCGGCATGAAATCCATGCCAGCTTTGGTTGTTCAATTATATTGCATCCTTCGAAGCTTCCGTGTTCCTCGAACACTGGGCCGTGGCGATACTTTCATCGGTGCAGGACACAGGATCGATATCTTGTAATTCCCGGGACAGCACATGCATGGGAGTTAAGCCTGAGCTTGAAACATCTCAATCCCAGCTCTAGGCGGGGCCATGATGATTGGAAGGGGACTCTCAACATCAAATGTAAGTTCTGAGTGTCTGTTAATTCATCGCAAAGAACAGCCAGTGGAAATTCACATGAATGCCATGAGTTTTATACAGTACACCACAGCTTTGGTACCGTATGAGATGGTGCATCCGTGCGATGAGCACTCACGCCTCCTAGACCCCGTGTCTCGATTGAGGTTCAACCCCGAGAACGAAGGCATCGATCAATCAGAAGGGTCCTGGTGATACATTCTCGATTATGAGCGAAGGTGTGTCACACATGGACGCGGAGTGTTACGTATAATTGTCACGTGTTCGCAGCTTCGTCTTCGGGAGGTTCGTGAGACGATTTGTCGTTTTCATTTCTCAAGTGCCGCCAAGGGCAAGTTGTAAGCCTGAGTACCTCAGACGCGAACCTTGGCCATTTGGTGAGTAATGAATGACAAAGGTATCACGTAACAGCCCAATAACTGAGACGAGCCGCCTGGTGGCCTTGCTGTTGGCCGTTCTGTTACTGTAGTTAGCAGATATAGCTCTACCTATATTACAAATATTCTGTAGTAGGATTTGATTTCCCATCTTCATCTTCAAAGACGCAGGACCGCCTTGTAAAGCAAGTCACAGCACACTGGGCCGTCCAAGGTTAAGGACACAGAAGTGTCTAGATGATATTCTTTTTCCGTCCACACAGGTCCTCAATCAATCCAGGAATGTACCTCCCCTCAGGTTCGCCGTGCTCGAGCTGTCAGCTGGCCCGATAGTCTGTTGTATCGTAGTCTGCTTGACGATATCCTTTCCCTCAGGCGACACCGACCGGCCTACCGTCTGATTCCGGTCGTACATGGTGAGCTCGAGTTCGTCGAGCTCCTCGTACGGCGGCTTTCGGTTGCTGCCGTACTTGAGGCTGTTCTTCACAGCGCCCATGCGGCCCGAGGACCCGTACTCGTAGTCCGACGTTCCAGTCGCCACAGGCTTGGGGAAGAAGTGCGACCAGATGGGACGCAGTGTTGGGAGGCATGCGCACACTATGGCCAGAGACAGTTCGATGTTTGTCCAGAAGAAGACCGGGGCCGTGTAGACTGTTTGATGACGGTCAGGAGGGTGCGCTATTTGGGACATGGAGGAAGGGCCGCTTGGGTTTTGTGGAGGCTCCGACAACTCACATAACTGGTCGTTCGGGTGCTTGATGTACTCTTCAGCGATTCCGTACGTCGCGATCACTCTGGTAACGCTGACGGCGCAGACGCTGTTCACATGTCAGCAAGGCCATAAACACTGTGGGACACCGCACTGAACCGGGCAAATGGGGATATAAATACTTACGCAGCGCCCAGGCCCAACATGCCTATCACTGCTAGCTTCTTCTTCCAGGGCAGTTGCACCTTGAGAACCATCGGCACCGGCAGTAGTAATATCGCCCAATCCGCAACCACATCAGTGAAGAGCACCGAGAGAAACATAGGCACTGTGTCCACGCATGAATTCCCGTAGAATGGCTCGATGAAAACGGTGATGGGGTAGCAGGTAAAAAGGTGCGAGAAGAAGAAGCTGATGGTCCACCCGATGACGAAGGCCAGCGCGGCCCAGACGGCGTAGCGGAACTTTTTGCTGGGGAAGAGGTTGTAGTAGAGAACGAGGATTGATGACTTGACCAGGCCAAGGCCCAGGATGGATATCATGTTGAGTGCGAACTTGGTCTGCGGTAGGGCTCTCGTCAGATTTGTTGGACCCTGCCAAGAAGGCCACAACTTTAGTGAGGACGGCTCTCACCTGCTCAAAAAAGATAAAGCCCGGGTCATCCAAGATTGCTGTGCCGTCGGGGTTCTTTGGCTGATGCGAGCCAAGATGGCCGTGGACCGCAGCTGTCTAGACGGTTATTCTCATGATCCCCTAATAGGAATTGAGCCATACGCACTGGCTAGCTGTAGTGTACAACATGTGATGGAGATCAACTGTGATCGGCTTTGTTAGCTACCCTTCAAGTCCGTACATGACAGGAAGAAGAGCCCCGTGAAACTTACAAGCGCTGCTCCCGTAAGATAATCGTCCCATGCGAATCGCTTAACCAGGAGTTTGGCCCATATGCGGAGACCGTAGAAGACAGTGGGGATGATCATGAAGCCAACGGCCAGACCGATCATCTGGCCTTTGGTGTAGTCATAATTCATGGTCACCATGATGGGCGATGTTGGTGTGCAGTTTGGCAGCAGGCGGGTCTCTGAGAAGCGGATCGTCTGCGGCAAAAATCCCCGAAGAACGGGTCCTGTGGGTAGGTGGACGGGCCCAAGAAGCTCAAAGTTATGGGGAAGCGGGACGGGAAAATCCTCATGAATAAAGTTCTCTTGATCGATGGAGATGCGATGGTGGATTCTATATGAGACCCGTACGTATTCGTGACTGTCCCCTGGCCCACTGTGATCAGTGCTGGCACCGGAGTGCCGTTATGTCGCATACAGCGCGATGTCCTTCGCCACGGCGCGTGTTTCAAAGGTGAGACCCCTTTGCCTTCTTTCCTGCAGGCGAACAATATGATCAATACTGTTTGATGCAACCTGATTATCACGCTGGCGTGGTCCCGAAGTTGTGGAAGCCCAAAACACTCATCGTGTCCTTCCAGGACAAGCCGCCAGCCCGACCAACCTCTTTTGTTCTGGCCTCTGCCCCCAATGCCGGGCCCACACCACCATGAAAGTATCGTTTTGAAGCAATGTCCTCTGCGTCGGACCTCTGGCATTGCCGCCCCATGTCCTTGGCCGCATCGCCACGAACAGGTTTTGACCCCCGGGGGTTTCGGATGCCCTGAGTCAGGCCTCCCCACCTTCCGCCGTTTACCCGTTGAAGCATCAGCTCATAAAATGCTAATAAATACTCATCCCGCTGTGCAGTCGGCCGTGCGAGGGATCACCACGATGCCGTCCCCTTCTCGAAGCTCGGCAAGTGCCAGATAACGGTGATCCTCCGCTAGTGTGCGCCAGGGCGCTGCAATATCGCAAACCTTATTCTGCGTCCCATTCGGCTGGTGATTCCTGAAGGGGCTCCGGTAGAGAGAAACCATACGATACCCTTGGAGGAACCGTTGCTGGTGGCTGATGATACGATCTTACCGATCTCCGGGCGACTGGGCTTTATTTGCAAGTGTACGCAGGCCACCGCAGATCCGGCCCGGCTTGGACGAACGTGATCCGGGAACACGAACAGAGTCGCACTGGATATGGTTCTCTCCTGATGAACGCCCATGCGCAGTACGGACTCGATTCCCAGATACAGAAGCACGCGGGAAATAGTTCATTGGATAGCGCGGACGTGTTCGCATGGGCAAAAAGGAGTAAATACCGACGGCATCGTGAGGAGTAATTTGAGAGGGAGGGGTAACTTTCGACTGTTCACCATGCTTGCTCCCCCTTTACTCCGTCTGGCAGGGTCTTGGTGCCAGGCTTGGGCCAGATTGACTTCGCAAGGGTGGACGCACGCTCAGATAACGTCTTTCGCCAGGCTCGGACATTATGCAAACAATGAAAACTTTGCTATATTTGCTGTAGAATATGTGAGCACTGACGAAATCCTTATATACAAGTAAAGTCAGACTCTGAGTAAGAGAAAAGTAGAAATAATTAAGAGGCACTCTCGCGCCCATACAGGTCGAAGCAAACATCATAGTATAGTAAGTCTGGCACGTGCCAAGTGGCTACCTGACAACGTAACATCGGCATGAAAGGGTGAATTGCAACCGAGGGGCCAAGTCTAGGTCTTGGTCTGAGCAACTGTCAGTTTGTCATCCGGGTCCCTGGATCTTACGAGCAATGGCATATTACATGCCCAGTGCTTGTTTTGTTGCGACGAGAACGTGCCGTAGAAGACTATGTTTGAAATTTGAATAGATTTCCTCTCGCACTCTGAAATCCGCTCTTCCGGTGGTTGGCTGTAGGATCGCCGTTTAATGTCGTATATCTTACGAGACAGGCTTATAAGTGCAATAGGATGGGCTCCGCATAGCCCACGCGGGGTACGACTGGGTATACTGGGCGTCCCTTGTCCGGCAAGATATCGCAATTTCGGACACCAGGGTGTGAGGCATGCCTGCACCACGCAGTAGAGTAGCATCCGAAGGATCTTTTACGGCCGTTCAGGGCAGTCAACGTTCTAAGACCTCAATCCAGACACTATGCCAACCCCACTTCTTACAAGACGCTCTAACAATCGAACCCACTTCAGCCACCCCAGTGCCGGAATCAGTTATGTGTGCGAGGCTTTTATCAGCTGCAAGCCTCCAAGTTGTTGTGGGTCCCCAGTGACCCAAGCCATCTGCAGCCACGGAAGACGAACAACCCCTGTTACCCGACACAGGAGGAGGCTAACAACCTTGGATCCAACTATTAGCAAAGCCCTGCAGGAAGCTGGGCGAATAAGCATCGCCAAGGCAACCGCATGCCAAGGGTGGCATATGAAGGGTCTCCTTTCCGGCAAGGAGGTCAGTTCAAGTGAGGAGAGCTTACTGCGTCGTTCGACAGGAGACGAGGTTCGCGCAACCTCCTCTCAAAGATTCTTAAAACCCAATAAAGCCCTGACGTACACGGGGCTTCTTGGCTACATACAAACCGTGTCAGGGAACTTGGATACCTGTCGAAGAAGCCTTTTGCCACTGCAACCTCAACCATGCACCTCCTCCGGTTCCTGCTTTTCGGCTTGCAAAGCGCGGCAATAGCTGCAGCAGCTGCCATCGAACTTGCTGCACGGTCCGTGGCCAGCGATCTCCAGAGCCTGGCCCCGGCCTCTTCCGTTGCTGTCCAGCTTCGGGAGCGGTGGAGTGAGGTTGGCGCGCCCGTGGCGTCTGTTGTGTTCAACGCAACCTGCGAGAAGGAGATCAGTGATGTCGTATGTGGTTCACCTCCTGTCACCCGTCCAAAACTCAACTACTACCTACCAAGCCGCAGCTTCGTACGTCCTCTACTGACACACGTACATAGGTCAAGTATTGCGTCAGCAAGAAGATCCCCTTCGTCGCTCAGAATGGCGGCAACGGGTGGGCAACAGGCCAATTCAACCTGGGCACCACGGGCGTCCTCATCAACCTGGCCGGCCTGAACCAGGTCACCGTCAGCTCCGACAAGAAGACGGCCACGATCGGCGGCGGCGCCATCATCAGCGATGTCATCTCGGCCGCCGACGCCGCGGGTGTCCTGGTCCAGACGGGCAACTGCAACTGCGTCGGCGCCCTCGGTGCGTCCCTGGGCGGCGGCTACGGGAACCTCCTCGGAGAGCACGGGCTCGCCGTCGACAACATCCTCGAGCTGCGTGTTGTCACCGCCACGGGCGAGGCACTGACAGCCTCGAGCACGACAAACCCGGACCTGTACTGGGCCCTGCGCGGCGCGGGTCCCAACTTTGGCATCGTCACCTCGGCAAAAGTGAACGCCTTCCCGACCGACGACCGCAATGCTCTGATCGTCAACTTCACCTTCGACTCTGCCAAAGTCGCCGCCGTCGCACAGGCCATTCAGGACCTGGCCCTCCTCCCGCAGCAGGTCGTCTATCTGATCTTCTCCAACTCAGCCGACGGAACTAACACGCCCACGTTGGTCGTCACGGGATTCCTCCGCGGCGGGACAGTGGAGAGCGGACGCACCGCCTACGCGTCCCTCTACGACCTCGGTCCCCTGACCAACTCGAGCGTCGTGACGCCCTACCAGGGGTGGAACGCAGCCAACGACCCCTTCTGCGGGCGGGGAGGCCGCAAGCCCGCCTTCAGCACCACCATCAACAACATGAACTCCCAGAACTGGCCGCAGATCTGGGAGCTGTACAAGGGGTTCCAGGCCCAGCCTGGCGCGGAGAACTCGGCCGTCCTGATTGAGCGGTACAACCTGACGGCGGCGCAGGCGGTACCAGCCGGATCGACGGCTTTCGCGGAGGAGAAGCGCCACGAGGCTTTTGCGCAGGCTATTGTCATCCCGTGGTATGAGGATGCGGCGCTCGACGCGCAGGCTGAGACGTTCGGGGCGCAGGTGAGGGATATCTGGAAGTTCTCGTCGAGCGCGGTTGCGAATCCCACGTAAGTCACCCCCCCTTCTTTCTGAGCCACTTGGTCGACCGTGTCGATGCAGCATTCATGTTACGGAATTCAAACTGACAATTGACAAGATACATCAACTTTGCTCACGGAGATGAGGAGCTGCAGGCCATTTACGGGTCTGCTCTGGATCGCCTGAAGACGCTCAAGCAGCAGTATGACCCTACTGGGGTCTTTAACCAGTGGTTCCCGATCGAGTGATTGGTCAATGGGAGACTATGACTGCAGTATATTGGGAGGCTATCATGCTTATTAAGATTAATGCCTGTAGATGACACGGCTTCTACTCAGTCAATTGTACAGAAGACATAACATAGACTAGACAAATTGATACTTGACTATGGAGTCCACTATTGTTCTTAGTAAATTGTCCACTTGTCCTCACTCGGACAATCAAGACACTCCAACGGAGCACTCGAGACTCAACAGAGCCTAGACCAGTAAAGCCCACCCAGCCCCTCTCGGCCCCGCCGTTGGGCAGCGGGATATGCCTCGGCTCCCCGCGGACGCCGAGACTCGCTCGTGCCCGGACCCTGAGAACGCGCCCGCGCAGCAGCGCACCCACGCCGAAGCGATGGGCGCATGGTCACAGCGCAACCCAGCCAGGCCAAAGGAGATGAGAGAGTACGAGCCGTGGCCCGCCGGACAAGCTTCATGAAAGCAAAGCAAAGCCACAACGATCCAGGCATTGAATGCTTAACGTTCCATTCCGTCTCGGCTTTTCTTCTTGTCTTGGAACTTCTCTCCCCTTCCCGTAAAACAACTTTGATCTCATACATGCCAATGAACCCCTCCCGAGACGTGCAGCATGGGAACCGGTAGCACCCCCTCAGATCACGGCCGGGGCGACTCAGGGGCACCACCGGCCGCCGGCGGAGGAGGAGGAGGAGGAGCAGGAGGGCCTCTGGACCCGGCCAATGCGGCCATCAGTCGAGCAGTACGTATGACGGGACCGTATATGAGGATATTTCAATGTGGGATTTTGAAAAGGGACCGGGCCGTGGTTTTATATATGCACCCGGCCGCGGTCTCGCCCAGACTTTCAACTCCTCTCACATCGTGTGCAATCCTCGGGCGTCCGAGGACCCCCTTGGGATATCCACCGAGTATACCACCTCAGATGAGACCCCCCCTTGCTGACGGGTGATCCTCTCACAGTGTGACCAGTGCCGGATACGGAAAGTAAGTACATACACACTTTTTCTGCAGATGATGTGCATGTCTGCTTGTCCGCGGACGCCCTGGCGTCGCAATCAGGCCCGGACGGGGAGCCTCTCATCAACGGTCCATTTGTAAGGGGGCTTTTGGCTGACGAGATCTCCCCTAGATACGATGCGACAAAGAATCACCATGCTCGAATTGCCGCATAGCCAACCGCATCTGCAGCTCGACTGGCGCGGGACAGAAGCCCAGGGAGGCGAGGCAGAGGGTCTTGATATCTACGCAATAGTTCGTCTCTCATATCCTCCTTCGTCAAACCGTCACCAAACCTACCCGCGCCCATCCCTGGTCCACACGCCTCATCCCCAGCTATGCCTTTGACATACAGAGGAGACCCCGACGGTACTTCCACCATGGCTAACCACCCACCAGTGAGCGCAAGATCGACCAGATAGAACAGCGCCTCGGCTCGATAGAAAAGCTCCTCCGCGAGCTGAGCAACAACAGCGGCTTCAGGCGAGGGGGCCCATCAGACCTCCCCCTCCACGAGGGCCCGCCACCACTGGCCTCAAAATCATCATCGTCCAACCTCATGGAGCCAGGCAGTAGCAGTAGGGCAGCAGCCGCGGCGGGCGGGAACAACAAGTCCCCACTGACAGCATCAGCGTCCCACCACCACAACCACCACCCCGACGACATGGAAGACATCTCAGGCGACGACCACGGCGACGACGCCGACGAGGACGACGAGGACACCAGCACCCCCGGCGCGAGCAACAACGAGCTCGACTCGTCCGCCTTCGAGGGCAACTCCTCGCTGACGGCGCACACGGTCTTCGCGTCCGAGTTCCTCGAGCACGCGGTCGAGCGCACGTCGCTGCGCGACATGAACCCCAGCATGGCGGCGGCGCTGACCTCGCTCAAGCAGATCGTCGGGCTGAGCCAGCAGAAGAACCACCAGCAGGTCGGCGGGGGCCCAGCGGGGGGGCCACAACAGCAGCAGCAGCAGCAGCAACCGGTTCGGCGAGGGTCAGCCGGGGCCTCTGGGAGCGCCAGTAACGACGTGCGGTTTGCGCACCAGCGGCCCCTGCCAAGGGGTGGTTTCCGCGAGCTGCCCATGCCCCCCGTGCAGGCCGTGATCCCGGTACTACGGGAAGTAAAAGAGACACCACCGGGGACCTTCACGCTGATCAGCGTGTGCTGCTTCATGGCCGTCGAGAACTTTGCCGAGGCCTGCCGGCGCGTCTACTTCGCGCTCGAGGACTTCAGCCACGCCAACTTCATCATCGTCAACATGGGGCTGTACTACCTGTTCCAGGAGAAGGCCGTGGTGGCCGCCGGGTTAGGGGACGAGGCCGGGCGGGAGCGGTACTCGGGGTACTACACCCTCTGCCGGGACAACGTCGAGACGGGGCTCGCCAACATGCGCTTCTTCCTCGGGGCCAGCATGGAGAACATCGAGGCGCTGCTGCTGGGGGCCAGCTACGCCATCGAGGTCAGCAGGCCCAGCCTCGCGTGGCAGCTCAACACCACGGCCGCGCAGCTGTGCCAGGACCTGGGGTACCACCGGGTGTCGGGGGGCACGGTGGAGGTGAGCAGCCCGGGCGGGAGCAAGAGCGCAGGAGGAGGAGCGGGCACGGACAGCACCGTGCTCAGTGACAAGAAGGCGATCCTCTTCTGGTTCAGCTACATGCTGGACAGGGGATTAGCCCTGCGCCTCGGCCGCGCCCCCACCATCCAGGACTTCGACGTCACGCTGCCCCGGGTCATCGGGCAGGTCAACGCGCCCGACATGTGGAAGGAGGTGCTGCGGCTGTGGATCGCCCACGCAGACATCCAGGGCCAGATCTACGAGCGCCTGTACTCGCCGTCCAGCCTCGGCCACCCGGTCGGCCAGCGCGTCGAGGTCGCGCGCCGGCTCGCGGGGAGGCTCAAGGTCATCGCCGACCAGGCGCTGCTCATCCGGAGCTCCGAGATGGGCAAGCTCAAGGCGGGCGGCGGGGGCGGCGGGAGCTGGGCCGACGCGCGCAAGGCTACTGTTATGGAGATGGTCATGAAGAGCGACCAGGTCTCGTTCCTCAGCAGCCTGACGCTCGTCTACCGGGCCATCCCTGCCGGCGCAGGCGGGCATGGGTTCTCGACTTTCACGCCGGAGTGTATTGAGACGGCGAGGCTGGCCATGCAGACGCACGAGGAGTGCATGAAGCTGATGGGGAGCAACCTGTGGGTGGCTGCTTCGTATATACACTGGTAAGAGAAGAGCCCCATAACATTTGAGACTGGCCGGATTTATATTGCTTGCTGTTTGCTGCTTGCTGACCTTCTCTCTCCCTTCGCCTAGGACAATCCTCTACGCACCATTCGTCCCCTTCATCGTCATATTCTGCCACATCATAGAGACGTCCAACATGGCAGACCTGCAGCGCCTGCGCGACTTCATCGCGTCGCTCCAGCCGACGTGCGCCGTGTCCGAGGGCGTCGACAAGCTGCACCGCCTCTTCTCGGTGCTGCAGAACGTGGCCACGCTGTACGTCGAGGCCAAGACGAAGGCCAACTCGTCCGAGCACCAGGACACCGACATGGCCCCCATCGGCAACGAGTTCGACGTCTACCTTTCCGCGCTGGGCTTCATGCCCGTCGACGGTGACATGTCGGCCGCGCAGGCCCAGGCGCACGTCCACCAGGCGCAAGTCCAACAGGCTCATGCTGCGGCTGCCGCGCACGCGGCGGCGGCTGCGGCGGCTGCGAGTGGTGCGCTGCCTACTTCGCCTGTGACTGCTGGGGCGCCTTTTGGTGCGTCGCCGGTCAACCACGCGTTGGCCATGAACCAGACGAGCCAGCTTGGCGATTGGTTCTCGGGGAATCGGTACATGATGGGCTTGCTGGAGGAGGATCTTTCGCAGTTCCAGCCAAATGTCTGGCCGAATTCGTAGGAACAATGGAAGGGTTGGAACCGTCTGCCCGTCCACCGTACTGTTTTTGGCGTGGCCACTTTCGATGTTTCGTGCCGAGGTCGACATGGCCTGTTCGACTTTGCGTTTCATCCGCTCTCCGTGCCTCAGCCCGTAATTCCGTGACAACATCTCCCTCCCTTGACCCATCCACGTCGAGACTTCTCACTTGTCCAGCCGTAGAATTTTTAAGACGTGCCTCCGGTCGGTCGGCGATCTATCCTCCTCGAGTTGCGCTGTCTGCCCCCTTCGTCCGGCACTCTGAGCCGTACAAAGCAACTTTCGCCCACGAACGCTTTTCCGCGGATCAGTTCTAGACCTGTGTGCTCAAAAGCAGGTCGGTCTGTTCGGTTCGGTTCGGCCCATCCTTGGCGTCTCAGTCGGTCGGGAAGTTGGGGTCATACATCTCGTACCCCTCGTCCTCGGTGTCACTCTCCCCATCGCCACCACCCCCACCAGCACGCTGCAGTTCCAAGCTCTTGATCTTGACATCCTTCGCCTCGTCCTCCTCCTTGATCACCTTGTCGGCCTCACCACCCCCCTCCGCAGGCGCAAAGGCGCTCTTGAACCCGGACTTCTTGAATCCTCCCTTCTTGAAACCGCCACCACCACCGCCCCCTCCGCCAGAGGCTTGTGGTTTGTCCCCGCCGCCGCCGAGCTGGATGCTGATGACGCCGTTCTCCCTGGCCTCGGCCTTGCGGGCGCGGGCGGCGGCGGCGGGGTCGCGGGTCATGGCGCGCATCTCCTTGAGGCGCACCTTGTGCGAGTGGTCGTAGGAGGATAGGTGGGCCTCATACTCGTTGTGGCGGCTGTAGCCCTTCTGGCAGAGCTGGCAGTAGAAGGACTGGAGGGCCTCGCGAGCGGCGGCGGTGGCTGCTGGGGGCAGGGTCTGGTGTCGCTATTGGTTTGGGCGGTTAGTGTATGAATTCGAAAAGTCAAACTATGGCTGTAGATAATCTTACTGGAGGCATCTTGGTTGCTTCCTGTTCTTGAGAGCTGTTGCTGTGGTGGTGTGTGTTGTTCGCCGTTCTCGGTGTCGATTGTGTTTGTCCGCAAGATGGATTCAGCGGAACGGAGTTTCTATGGGGTCACTGTGGAGCTCTGCCGGCCCAGATGGTTGAGTGACCTAGGTGCTGGGACCCTGCCAGGGCAGCGGGCAGGGGTTCTGTCGCGTGTGTAATTCTAGCATCCTGACAGGGCAATGCGGCAGGAACAGGGCGGGTCATAGTGGGGCTGCTGACCTGGGCACGGCTCTACCCCAGTGTCAACGTCAGAGAAGTCCAGGGGTGGGGGAGGGACAGAACCGCCCTAATCCTCGGACAACTTTCTCAACAGTTCTGGGCCAGCACTCCACGTATCATCATGCTCATGTGCCAACCTTAGTCTTTCTTTCCCCTTGGTCTTATGCCACCACAACTTTAGAACCCCATGATACCCTCATAACCCCACACCGTTGCGCTTCTACGAGCAGAGCAGAGAAGCAGTGGCACTCAGGCCAGGTGCACAATCCACCACCATGGATTCCCGGTCTCTGAGGGCGACTGCCTCGCAGGAGACGCTGATCTCGCTGATGCAACTCGAGCCACAGCCCATGCCAGACACCGACAAGGACCTGCCACCACTACCTGAAGAGTCGAGTGATGGCACGAGAACAGAGGCAGACACCGAGAAGGAGACTACGAGGTCGATTGGGTCCCGCGACGGCCCAGGTCATGCCCGAACCTCGTCTCTCGGGCTGAGTGGGACAGGTCACGGCTCGGTCTACTATCGTGAGTTTTTTTTCGTTCTACGCACTGCACTTGAGGCCATATAACGCCAAGGAAAAGACTGACAACCCAATTCTCTTAGTAACACGCATCCAACGCTACTCAACCTACGCCCTTTCCATATTCACCGGCCTGCACATCGCAAACACCTCCATAATACCGCTCATCACCCGCTCCGTGCCCGCCTCCGAGGGCTACCTCCTCCTCGCCCGCGAGATCTACCAGACCCCCATGACCGAGCCCCTCTTCGTCGCCCTGCCCATCGCCGCCCACATCGCCTCGGGCGTCGCCCTGCGCCTGGTGCGCCGCTCGCAGAACCTGAAGCGCTACGGCGGCGCGACCCCGGCCTTCCTGCCCACCAAGTCGTCCACGGGGCGATCTCTCACCTCGTCGACGAGCGGCGGCAGCAACGGGTCCGCCTGGCCGCAGGTCAGCTGGATCTCCGCGTCGGGGTACGGCTTCGCGGCGTTCCTGGCGGCGCACGTCGCCGTCAACCGGCTGCTCCCGCTGCACGTCGAGGGCGACAGCTCCAACATCGGGCTGGCGTACGTGGCGCACGGGTTCGCGTCGCACCCGGCCGTCTCGTACGCCGCCTACGCCGGGCTCCTGGGCCTCGGGTGCGGGCACATGGTCTGGGGGTGGGCCAGGTGGATCGGGCTCGCGCAGATGGCCGGGTGGGCGGCGGACATCAAGACCGTGGGGACCACGCGCGACAGGAACGAGGACGTGCGCCGCAGGAAGCGCAGGAGACGCATATGGCTGTGGGTCAACGGGACCGCGGTCGCGGCCACGGCCGTGTGGGCGGCTGGCGGCCTGGGCATCGTGGCCCGCGGCGGGCCGGCGCACGGTTGGGTCGGCAAGGTGTATGATGAGTTGTTTGCCGCCGTTGGGCTCGGGCATTAGCGGTATGGCACGGTAGGGACGGTATGGTATGGTTTGGATAGTGGCCAGGCGCTTGCCTGGCTTTGGATACGGTTGCATTACAAGCGCATATACCTAGAGAGAAAGATCAAACTATGTCAAATGAACAAACACAAATCACACCCAGGCCCCCTCGGCAGGCATATTCTAGTGTCACCGGGTCCGGCACATGTGCCGTATTTTCGGCTTCAGGAGAGGCCGCCCTCAGACTTGCTTCTGCTGTCCGGGTCGTCGACAACAGTGGCAATAGCTGGGGATATCTACTCGGCTGTGTCCCGTCGCCATTGTGCGAGAGTCGCTCACCAATGGCAGCACCATCTCGATTGAGATGCATGAGACTTGCGTTGTGCATGAGTCATCCCTTCATCATGACGGATTCACAAAGTATGCGCTTGCAGAACAACACACTCACTCTGTATGGTAGTACAGTAGTGTAATCGAGCCAATGCCCAACGCCAGCACACAGTATTGTCTGACCAGCAAAGGCACAGCGGTCACCGCGCCTCTCCTCGCCCAAGTCTAGTCTGCTCACTCCGCAGACCGCGTTTCTCCTCGGCTCCCCCATGTAACCACGCCTGCAGCCCGGGTGGGCAGCGCGCCGAGCCCTCGGATCGACCAAACGGCGGGATCGTCGTCCCTCTTTGTCTCGACAGCTGACGGTGATCGGCATCCCACCCCCTCCCTCATTGCGTCGCTGGGACAGGTGGGACTACCACTACTGTGGCAGTGTGGTGCCCCCAGCCGAAAGTATCCAGCATGTTACTTATTATGTCAGTCAGCATTTTGTACCCCGGGTTGGAGTAGCACCGCACCAGCGGGCTGGGACCACTGGGTTCCTCTGCAGGCAGGCTGTCGGCTGTACCCCATGTCGGATGGGGGAAGACGGACATGGGGCAGGGCAGGGCAGGGCAGAGCCACCAATTTTGGGGGAGGGCGGCTCGGGGATGACCGCGATGATCAACAGTTTTGGCGCTCCCTCTCTTGGGCCGTATTCGGTGTGGTTAGTCGAAGTTGGGCTGGGATGGATGTGGAGGGGAGGGTTTGCCTTGCTGACTGCATTTCGGTTCCTCTCAATTGCGCCCGCAGTTCTGCTGATATAAGTTTTCACTCCTGTTTCAACATCAGCCCTTCCTTCTCCTCCTCCGAGCCTGTTTTCCCTTTACCTGATACTATCATTTTGGTACCATGACTTACTACTTGGAATTAACAACCGATTCCGAAGCGGCGACCAGGCTATCGCTGATCGCCTGAAGCCGAGAGAGAAAACAATGCGAACCTTCTCCGCCTCGTGCACCCACGCGCGCCGCAGTTGTGCTCCAGACGGCCGGTGACAAGGGCGCGTCGAGTCTCACCGTCTCACGGCGCGTCGTCACCACCCGCTCGCCACCCCGCGAACCTAAAATCAACTACACGCAGACAACAGCCCCTATCTGGACGGACGAAAGGCAGGCGGCCAACCACCAAAGATGTCTCCGATGTCTCCCAGTACGGCAGCATCCCTGCTCACCCGCAGCAGCAGCAGCAGCCACCCCGGCGACGACGCAGTCCCCGACTCACCCCCAGACTCAACCACCTCCTGGCTCGAGCCCGGCGCAGGCCTGACGCCCGACTCGGGCGACCAGGCCCCCGCCCTGCGGGTCTTCGTCATAACCGTCGGGGTCCTGGCCGTCTACAACGCGGCCGAGCTGGCGGTGATGGCGCTGCTGACCTTCAGGCGCTACAGCGGGCTCTACTTCTGGGCGGTCCTGGTGTCGGGCTTGGCCATCATCCCCTACACGATCGGGTTCGCCCTCGACTTGTTAGACGTGGTCGGCGGGCCCGCGCGGTACGCGCCCATCACGCTCATCACGGTGGGCTGGTGGCCCATGGTGTCCGGGCAGGCGGTCGTCCTGTGGTCGCGGCTGCACCTGATCGTGCCCAAGGGCCCGCGCGGGGAGCGCATCGTGCGGTGGACGGGGTGGATGATTGTCGTCGACGCGGTCGTTTTTCACCTGCCCACTACCGTCTTCACGTACGGGTCTGCGGTGGATGGGCCCTCTGTGAGCGCGTTTGCGCGCGGGTATGATGTCATGGAGAAGATTCAGATGACGGGGTTCTTCTGCCAGGAGGTCATACTCTCTTCGATCTATGTCGTTGAGACGTTCCGCATCCTGAGGACGTCATTGCAGCCCGACACGCGGACCACGATGCGCCAGCTGTTGGCTATCAACGCGGTTATCATCGCGATGGATTTGGGGCTTTTGGGGCTGGAGGCGGCGAGTTATTATATACTCGAGACGATGCTCAAGGGCGTCGTGTACTCGATAAAACTCAAGCTTGAGTTTGCCATCCTGGGCAAGCTGGTGCGTTTTGTCGGGGGAGGGCAGAGGCCTGGTCCCGCTGGCCCCGGGGGGAACAATCAGATCGGATATGGGGGCGGGGGGGACTATGACCCCCGCAAGTACTCGGTCGGTTTTGTGTCGACGACCACGGCGCCCAATTGTCGCAAGCGGCGAGACCGCCGCGAGGAGGAGGACGAGGTCATGTTGGGTAATATGGACCACATCAGCGAGTTTGTGGACCTGGACCGCGTCGCGGGCGATGTCACGCGCCCGTCGAGGAGCACGGATTCTGGGACGCGGAGCAGGGGTGGGAGCGCTGCGGCGCATGGTGATGAGGAGTATGACTTTGCGAGGTTTGAATATGTTGAGGACGTTACTACGCTGCGAGACAGTCTCGTGGGTGGTATGAAGGGTTCTGGCGGGGATGTGTTGCAGTACCCGAGGGTGGCGTCTTTGTGATAATTAGGGTAAAAGGCTCTAAACTGTATTACTATTCGAATTGCATGGGCATTCGTGTACGGATAATATCAGCCAGTCTGCTTTTTACAATAACACAAAAACTTCGAGACCTGTACACAGAGAAATAGCACAAAATATTGTGACCTCCTGCATGGGGTAGCAAATATGATACCCGCTACTATGCTGTTTCTCGTGACTTTTCATGGCTCCGAGTCGTTGCTGGATTCTGGCAGCACATGCTTCCAACCATGACAGAGATGCGCCATTGCCAGGACCGAAATGTTCAGATATGATCTAAAAATAAATAACATTTGAACCAGAAAAAAGTATGGCATGGCGAGAACGCTTGAAAGAACCCAGAATCCGGGGGCCACGCAATCCGCATTCAAGTCGCGACCGTATCAAATAACACCAACTCCGAGTCACCGGGAGAGCTCGCCAATCGCATTGGACCCTGCCTTGAGCAGAACTGTGCAGTGGCAAATGCATACGCAAGTGGCAATAGCAGACTGCATATACGTCGTAATTGAGGAGCGGTTGTAATTATTCCGGTACATCAAATAGAATCAGTGCACGATACTCGCTCATCAACGAGCTTACTCTGCCCAGATGTCACATCATTGCGATGCAGTATTTCTTTCTGCTCCTTTCTTTTCTCCTTCACCTATATGGCTCCAAACAAATTCGAAGTATTTTTTGCGCTTGAAAATGGGGCGGTTTGCACAACCCGTGCAAAGCGGGCTTTCACGTCTCTCTGTTCTGTCTAGATGTGACCTTTGACTGCTGCTGCTCGAGGTACAGAGCCCAACGATGGCTTCGAGAGAGGGAACAACATGTTTATGAAAGGCTCTTCCGAGCATCCCCTAAGGAATTATCTCGGTGTGCGACTGGAAGAGGTGGCTCAGGCATTCCCGGCTCAAATGTCCACGGAACGGAGATTCTAGCACAAGGCCTGTGCGCCTCCCGATCTACAGCTTCATATATCTAAGTCACCCGATGTGCAGAACTTCGCAATTAATTATTCTGTCGTCTCTAGTTTCAGATGAAGTTCCCGACTCTCTAATATTCTATGGGCGGTCTCTGGCCCTTTGGCGAGATGTCTACCACGGCAACTTTGAACAGGGCGGATGCTTCTACGAGCCAATCGAGGGTGAACATGCCTAATAAGCCAAGCGATATACGGCCTTTTGAAATCAGCGAATTGGATCCAGTCCCCATACAATCTCGCAGAAAGCTCCCCATTCCAAGGCCTTTGGATTTACAGACTGCGAAAACCAACAAGTTTCCCCTCACGTTGAAAAGCAGCCCAAATGACTTCTCGCGCTCGCCAAACTATGTGACTACTCCCGACAGGCAGCCGCATTCAGCTTATACTTACAACACATTTCCATCCATATCTCCAAAGGCTACCAGAGATGAAAGGGTAAACAGCACGTGGGCCGTCCCACGCCGGCCACACACTCCACCCAGCACCCCGCGCGACGATAACCAGCGCTGCAATATCCTTTTCGTCAGCAACCTCCCCACAGAGACATCAGAGGACGAGCTGGAGGCCATCTTCTCCTCCCAGCCCGGATATAACCGGATGAGCCTGCGTACGACGGCAAACGGGCCCTCGTGCTTTGTCGAGTTCGACGATGTCACGAGCGCGGCCAGGGCGCTCCGGAACCTGTACGGGTGGCCACTTAAGAACAGCAAGATGGGAGGCATCCGGCTCAGCTTTTCCAGGGACCACCTCGGGATGCCGCCGCCCCGCCCGCTGACGCCTCGGACTCGGGGGCGCGCCCCGCCACCGCCGCCTCTCGTCTTGCCTGTTCGGCCTGATGCCCTTTCGCCCAGCGCGTTTGCGTCGACCGTACCTCGACGCCCGGTTGCTGTGTCTGAGTCCCCGGGGTCCAGCGTTGAGGTCCAGTCTGTCAGTAGTGCAAGTGTCGGGGAGTCCGCTACAACAATGTCGGAGGATAAGTCGAGTGAAGGGGAGTTTTCTGCAGGAATAAAGACAGAACACCGAAACAACCCCCAAGTTGGTCAGGATGGCGCTCATAGTGGCCTTGACATGTACACTGTCAGGGGCCCTGATTACAAGATCGACACGTTTGACGAATGGCGACTCTGGCTCAATAAAGCGATTGAGATGGAGCTAGACTGGTATCCCCTCGCTCCGATCAAGCGGCCACTGAGACTATCTCAATCGCGACTGGTGTGGACGGTGAGCACGTTGCAGTCAACCACGTTCACGGTGATCGATTACGCTGACCACACGACAGTATAACGGACACCCAATGTCCATCTACCTTAGCGAGGACGAAACCCAACGCTGCAGTGGGCATCTCGAGGACGTTCGCGAGAAACCTCCAAGCAAGCAAGTCGCTCGGCATGAAAGTCCCATCATCACTATTTATAGGAGAGCCAAGGCAATTGTGGAGGCCTGGGCTCGCATTCATGATGCATCCTGGCGACTCTCGCAAAGCGACAGAAGTCGCCAACCGGATAATCCGTTCCATGCCAACGACGCAACAGAGAGCTCGGGAACTCACCTCTGTCTCGAGGAGTATCCAACGCCGACTCAAGATTCCACGCTTTTGACCCTTGGACTCCTAGACAACATGGAGGATGACTTCGAGTTCTTCGTTCAGGCTCGTCGCATGCTGTGCCAGGCTGATGGGAGTTGGATGCGGCAATTGTTACCATGGTCATACCATGATGTCAGGTTTTCAAAGGTATGGCTTGAGGGATCACTCACTCTTACCGACCTAGGTATACGTCTTCGAGTGTGAACCCAAGGGTACTAAACTGACAATAGTTCCATTACCCCTCCAACGGAAGCAATAAAGTGCAAACAGCAGACGAGCCCGGCTCATCCGACCCACGAGATATCTGGGACGAATACGAGGTCAAGTCTCTGCTGTGTCAAGACATAGACATCCACATGCGGGTATGCGCCCACATTTTATTGCAAGGCATTCGATATCCAGAAATCGGCCGGGGTTCCAGGACGTTCCTTGATAGCGTGCCCACGCTCAAGAGGCCCATGGCATTCGAGAAGGACGCGATGACAGATGGCTGGGGATTGTTTGTCGGACAAAGCTTATCAATCCCAAAGATCGCGGCTTGGACTGTTATAATTGTTGTCCTGGGTTTAATGTTTGTGCCCTTCTTTGCATCACTTGCTCTTTGCGGAACTGTCTTCATATTGTTTCTGTTGCATCTTGGTAGCCATACGGAGTTCAGGCTATAGCGGTGGACCATGGGAACAAGTTGGTTTGCAGTCAAACCTTGTACGAGTAGCTAGTCTTACAGGCTCGGGGACTCTGTTTGATAATAAGGTACGGGAAATTCCAATCAAATATTCGGAAAGACCTGCGGCAAGCGACTTCGCATCAATATCACTGAGTGGCCAAGGCCGTAGTCTCACGCCTCTCCAGGGGCACACTGGGATTGAAGTGGATACCCAGGTGCCCAGGTGTTGAAAAGACCACTGAAGCTTGATACACGCCCCAGAAGCTCACTATTGGTGAAGTAAAGCAAGAATAAACAACACTATGCTGTGTCTATCAGGTTGTACACTACAATGTATTTGGAGTGAGGAGGGAAAGCTCACCTACATGCATTATGCATAACGTTGCGACCACGTGGGATACACGTCACGCAAAATCCATAATGGATCACATCTCCATATGTGGGTTTGTGGGTTCAGAAGTTGGGTGGAACGATAGAGAATGATGTGGCTGGAAGGCAATTAGGCAGAAATCCAAGTCACCTTCACGCCCGGGCGGGACAGATCACGACAGTGATAGACCACTCCCTCCCAGGCCACTTTGAAAACTGGCTATACTATCTCCCACATGTCAATAGACATGGGTGAAGAGAAAACCAAGGATAAAGATCACGAGCTCGCTCTCGCTGAGCAGCAGCTTCTTGCTTTAGATGACATACCGCAATGGCTGAAAGATTCCCTCATCCGGGCGGCGCGATCATCTTCCCCAAAGTTATGGTCTCCCCCGGATGATCCCGATAAGCCGCGCCTCCCATACCTCCCAGGATTCGCCACGAAAATATACCGCCATCATCCTGAAAGGGAGACATCAAGATCATTCATTGATTCAAAAGACTATCTCGATAACGTCACTCAAAGCGAATCGGTCGCAGCCAATCCCGTAAACAAAAACCCCGTGTTCTCCGAAAACGAGACAGCTCAGTTGGCCATCACTGGTCTCATTGCGGTCGGGGAGGCACGAGGGGCCCAGGTTGTCTCCTGTACAGTCACCCTGCTAAAAGAGAATGGGGAGCCCGCGAGAGCTTTTCAGGCTGTTGCTAAGATCTATGATCCCTTATACTATAACTTCAAATCGGACATTGGCAACTACCCCAAAGACTGTGCATTCGATGCATATCAAGAATACAAAGCCGAAGCCACAGCTTATGAGCACATTATGAAATGGGAGAAAAGCCTCGAGGGGGCTGCCACTTCTGCCAAATATTACGGTTCCTGGATATTTTGGCTTCCCATAACCATCGATGGAAACTCGCAAACCAGGCCTATCCGACTGGTCCTCATCGAGCACCTGAACGGGGTCGGCCTCGAGGACATGCGTGTTCAAAATAATCACGACAAGAGTGCGGGCACAGATTCTTTTCACTACCCTGAGGCGTACAGACTGGAAGTACTTGCGCGGGTACTCGATGGTTATGTGAGGCAGTTCAAGACTGGACTTTTTCACGGCCATTTAGCCGGGCGAAATGTCGTACTTGTTCCCAAGGATCCGCAGGGAGAAACAATAAGTGGACTGACCATGCCACGAATTGTGCTCATCGATTATAGCAACGCAATATTTGAGGAAGCGCCTCTGGAGCAGGTTGAGGGCTTACCCCGTAATCCTGGAGAATACTTTTGGGACCTGTGTCTTTGGGATTTATTCGGTGGCTGGGTCCCCAATGAGTGGGAAGATATGGACGGGCAGCAGCAGTGGTTGCTGGAACGGTTTGTGAGGAGCGAACACCGGCATATTTACCAGCCAGTCTCCGAATTCTTCCTGTCTCGCATCAACTCAGCGGCAACGCCTACCTAGATAACTGATTTTAACTGGTTCCGTTTCTATTCCGTATACAGCCGTAGCCATACACAGCGCCTTTATATAGTCGTAAATACTCAAGACCTAGTGTTTAAAAAAAAACATATATTACTAATAATAGTAGTTAGATATAATAAGTCTATAAGTATATAGCTTTAGCCTTATAATATATAGATAAGGCTAGGGAGAACTACTTCTAATAGTACTATTAATTATTAATATATAATCTAAAGGCTAGTTAATAGTAAAGTAGTTATATAGTAAGGTAAAAATAGTCTCTTAAGATAGTCCCTATATAAGTAGTCCTATAAAGAAAATTCTAGCTAAAAACTTATTCCTCTACTACTAATATATATATATATATATATAAAGAAGACCCTTACTAGGTAAGCCTATATAATAATAACCCCTATCTTAGTACATAGCTAACTTTAAAAGAAGTTAAGATAAAGAAATAATTTAAAGTAGCCTACCTTTAAGACTTCTATAATAAACTTTTTAACCTCTTAGAAGAGGTACTAAGAGAAGTTTATAAACTTATAACTAATTTTAAACACTATCTATATAAACATAGCTTTAAAACCTAGTAAGCCACACTATATTACTTTTATAAACTAGGAGGCTTTACTTTTAATTTATATATATCCTAAAGGTATATAGTCCTTTTATATAGTAATAAATACTTAAAGATCTAGTATTAAAAAAATATAATATTAATAATAGTATAAAAGTTTAAATATATAACTTTAGCTTTATATTATATAAATAAAGCTAAGAAGTATTACTCTTAATAGTATTATAAACTAAATTTATTAATATATAATTATAATAGACTATAGAGTACTAGGTATAATAAAATAGTAATAAGGAAGATAAGGTAGTATATTAGGTTTAGGTTTAGTATAAAACTAATTCTTATCTTTTCTACTTATTCCTTTAAAAAGACTTTAAAGTACTTATAAGAAAAACCTTTAGTATCTATCTAAGCTTTCTATATTCTTTGAGCTAAATTAGTTAGTTATTATAACTATATCTTCTCTTTTATAAATATTTTTAACTACTTTATTTTAATTACTAGTTATCTTCTAATAATAATTATAATAACTTTATTAATAATTTTAATTATTTTTTCTATAAGTTATTAGTTCTTTTAACTTTAATTAATATTTATTTATAATATATAGTTTATTTAGTTTACTTTAAAAAGTTTACTTTTTACTATCTTTAGTTTTTTCTTTTAACTAATAATTTATTTTAAAAGTCTTTAAATAAGTTTTTAATAATCTTTTTAGTTTTCCTTTAAACTTTATTCTTACTAATATTTACTATTATTATTATTATTATATCTTACTTATTAGACTTATTTTAAAGCTTTTTATTTATTTATTTTATATTAAAACTTTATTAAGAAAAGTAATTATAGTTAAAGTTTTTTTAAAAGTAATTATAGTTTAATTAACTAATAGTTATATAAATTAATTAATCTTTTTTATTTTATTAGTTAATTATATATTTTTATATATTCTTTTTCTTTTTCTATTTAATTTTATTTATAATAGCTTTATTTCTATAAAAAGATAACTTATTTAAAAAGTATCTTTTAAATTAAATTTAATTTCTAAAAGTATTAGTAATAATTATACTAATTTTATTAATTTTTCTAATAATAAATTCCTTTTTATAATTTATTCTTCTTTATACTTAATAATATTAAAAGTATTTAAAGTTTATCTTTAAAGGTAATAGGAAAATAATCTAAAATAGCTTTATAAATCTCTTAAACTTATAGTAAAGTAGCTTAAAAAATCTATCTTTATTAGAAATATAGAAAATATAGCCTTTTAAGATATCTTAAATTTTTATAAGCTTTAATACTTTTAAAGTATAATTTATTAAATAATATTAACTAATAAAGATAGTAAAATATATATATTTTTTTATAATTAATTATAATAAAAGTATTTTTAAATATATAGTAAATCTTTTATAATTTATTAAAGTATAATAAATAAGTATACTATTAGATTAAATTAATCTAATTATATATATTTTATAAAAACTATTTATATAATATTTTTAAAAAATAAAAAAATAAGTATCTTTTTTAAAAAGATATAAGCTATATAATCTTTTAAATAAGTACTTTTTAATATAATTATTATATTAATAAATATTATTTACCTTATATTTTAATAAATACTCTTTTTTATTTTATTTTTTTAATTAATTTTCTTTAAGGTAATCTTTTAATTATTAGATTAATTACTAACTTATACTTTAAATAAATTATTTTAAAAAGCTTTATAAAAATATAAATTTATTTATCTTATATTTTTATAACTTTATTTATAGATTTTATATATTATTTTAGTTTCTTTATTAAATTAAAATTAATAATAAAAGAAGATAATAAAAAGATATAATAAAAGAAGATATAGTAAAAGAAAATATAGTAAAAAGATATAATAAAAAAGATATAGTAACTTTATAATTCTTTACTTATTTATAGCTAGAAGTTACTATTCTATACTAGTAACTATAGTATATTAGGCTATATACTAGACCTAGTCTTTAATACTATTTATATTAGTATTATTAAGGTTAAAGCTATTATAAACTATAGATAACCTAGTTTAATACTATTAAATACTATATATAAGTATTATTACTATATAACTTAAAGCTTTAAGTTAGCTAAAATAGGTAATAATATAAAAGACTACTATTACCTAACTATCTTATAAGATATATATAGGTTCTAACCTTACTCTATAAATATATACTTATTATAACCTTTTATACTATATTATAAAACTACTTAAAAGTAATCTTTTAGCCTACTATACTATTAAAGCTAAGATAATAAGTAAGTTAATTATAATCTATTATTATATATCTAGATATATAGAACTAATAGCTCTATATAAATAGCTATAAAATAATAATTAATAACTAAATATATTTTTATATAAAAGAAGCTTTTAAATTTAAAGTTATAAATATTATATCTATATTAATAAAGCTTAGTTTATTAATTAATAAACTAAAAGTATATAATATAAACCTTATATATTAAAACTTATATATTTCTTAGAATAAAGTTATAAAAAGATATAAAGTTATTATTAGTAGAGAAAAAATATTTAAAAACTTTAAGAAAAGGTTTAGTTAAAGCTAAAGACTAAACTAGGCTATAGATTTAAAATAGTAAAATAAAATTATTTAAAAAAATAATTATAGATCTTTTAACTTTATATCTAAAAGGATAACTTTATTTATAAATAATTTTAATAGTTATATTATATTTAATAAAATAATTTTAAACTTTAAGTTTATTAATAATTTAAAGAAAAATAAAGAAATAAAGTAGATTTTAACTTAAAATATAAGTTTTATAACTTTTATAAAAAGTTAAATACTAAATATTTTAAAATTTTATAATTATAAAAGCTAGTATTTTTATAAATAAACTTTAATAAATATATAGTTTTTAAACTAATAAAGTTTAGTAATAATAGTTTAATAAATAGTTTTAAAAAAGATTTTAAAGAATTTAATAAAGAATTATTATAATATAGTATATTTAATTCTTATAAATAATAGATCTTTAAGCTAGTATAAAATAGTTTAAAGGTTTTTCTAGAAAATATTAAAAATAATAAATAATATTTTTAAAAAGTAGTTTAAAAGTTTTTTACTTTTATAAAAATAATCTATAAAATATAAATAACTTTTTTATAACTAATTAAAGAAATAATAGATTAGTAATTAAAGTATATAGCTAGACTTTTTACTTTTTAAAGTAAAATATTAATATTCTTTTATTAAGTTTTTAATAGTTATTCTAAATCTTTTAAATCTAGATATTATCTTTTAATTTATTTATATTACTTTTAAATAAATTATTTTATTTAAAAGCTTTTTCTTTTATTCTTTTTAAATTTATTCTCTTTATTAGTTTTATTTTAAATCTTTATTTACTAATTATTTATCTTTTATATTAATTTTATAGTTTTTATTTATTAGTTATTTTATTTTTATTTTAAATTTATAATCTTTATTAACTAGTTATTTAATCTTTATTTTAAATTTATAACTCTTATTAGTTAATTATTTAATTATTATCTTAACTTTATAGTTTTTATTAATTAATTCTTTAAGTTTTATCTTATTATTATAGTCTTTATTAACTAGTTATTTAGTTTTTATTAAAGCTTTATAACTCTTATTTATTATAGTTTAGTTATTTCTTATAAGTTTTATTAATATTACTATAAACCTTTTTCTTTACTATTAGATTCTTTTTCTTTCTAATACTTTTTAATAATTTATTAATAAATATTTTATTTTTATATATTTATAAATTATATTTATTTAACTATTTTTTTACTTTATTAAATAATAGATAATATTCTTAATTTCTTAATAATTCTAAATCCTCTTTAATTTTTACTTAATCTATTTATTCTTTAAGTTAAATAAATTTATATATTTTTAATAAAGTTTTTAAATTTCTTACTATTTATAACTTTAACTAACTTATATAATAAATATTATATATTTATAAGTATTTCTTTAATAAAAGTAAATTATAAGTTTATTTATTTATTTAAATTAAAATTTTAAAAAGTCTAATTCTCCTTAATTTTAACTTTATATTCTTTAAATAAAAATATTTAATTATTAATAATATATATTTATTAATCTTAAACTATTTAAACTAATATTATTTATTATAGTTTTAAACTTATATTTTAACTATATATCTTTAATTTTCTTTATATTTATTAGGTTATAAGCTATATATAGACCTAGCTAGTAAGTCTATATACTCTACTTAGTTAATTAACCTAAATAGCTATTTATATTTTCTATAATACTAGATTATAGCTTTAAATTAATAATTATTTAATAACTATTTAAACCTTTTTTACTATTAAAGTCTTAAAGACTATCTTAATATTCTTTTTAAATTTATTATAATTTCTTTAATAATTATTTAACTACTAATATTCTCTTTTATAAAATACTATTTTAATAAACTATTAATTATATAATAATATAAAATATAGTTTATAATTAAATAATATTTTAAATAAACTTATTTTAATTATTATATTTTATATTAAATTATATATAAAAAAAATAAGTTTAACTAATATTTTTATTTTTATAATAAAACTTTTAAATATTCTTTTAATATTTAATTTATTAACTATTTATATTTTTAAGTTCCTCTATTAAGCTAGAATTAATAATAAAAGAAGATATAATAAAAGAAGATATAGTAAAAGAAAATATAGTAAAAGAAGATATAGTAACTTTATAATTCTCTATAATCTATCTATAGCTAGAAGTTACTATTTTATACTAGTAGCTATAGTATATTAGGCTACGCTTAGTCTATTTATACTAGTACTATTAATAAGCCGTTAGCCTTAATATAGACTAGTCTATTAAGGTTAAAGCTATTATAGACTATAAGTAACCTAGTCTAATACTATTAAGTACTATATAAAAGTACTATTACTATATAACTTAAGGATAAATATAAGTTAGCTAAAATAGGTAATAATATAAAAAGCTACTATTACCCTAACTAAGGTTTTAGCTCTACTTAAATATATATTTATTATAACCTTCTTATACTATATTATAAGACTACTTAAAAGTAATCTTTTAGCCTACTATACTTATAAAGCTAAGATAACTATTAAGTAAGGTAACTATAATCTATTACTATATATCTAGATATATAGAACTAATAGCCCTATATAAATAGCTATAGAATAGTAATTAATAACTAGATATACCTCTATATAGAAGGAGCCTTTAAATTTAAAGCTATAGAGACTATATTTATATTAATAAAGCTTAGTTTATTAATTAATAAACTAAAAGTATATAATATAAACCCTAATACTATTAAAACCTATATATTCCTTAGAGTAAAGCTATAGAGGGGTATAAAGTTATTACTAGTAGAGAAGAAGGTACTTAAAAACTTTAATAAAAGGTTTAGCTAAAGCTAGAGACTAGACTAGGCTATAGATTTAAAATAGTTAAATAAAATTATTTAAAAAAAAATAACTATAGGTCTTTTAACCTTATACCTAGGAGGGAATTATTTAATTTATTTATTTTATTTATTTATTATTTTATAAATAATAAGTAATAATATATTAATTTTTAATTCTATTTAATTAATAAAGTATTTTCTAAAACTTATTAATAAAAATTATATTTTTATTAATTATAATTTTAGAAAATTCTTTATTTATATTTAATTTTTTATAAAAATCTTTATTAGTTTTATAGTATTAATTATAATATTTATTAAAAAGAAGAAATTTATTTTAATAAATTAATTTATAATTATTAAAATTATATTTATTTCTTTATTATTTTAAATAATATTTAAAAGTTTATATAATAACTAGCTAATTTAGTCTTAAAGAATATAAAAAGCTTAGATAAGTACTATAAAGGTCTTTCTTATAAGTACTTAGGGTCTCTTTAGAGAAAAGGGTAAAAAAGAGTAAGAATTAATTTTATACTAGATCTAGACCTAATATACTACCCTATCTTCCTTATTATTATTCTATTATACCTAGTACTCTATAGTCTATTATAATTCTAATTCTTCCCTTTATACTACTTATAATACTACTAAGAATAAAAGAAAGAAGAGAGAGGTTATAAGTAAATCCTAATAATAGTAAAAGTAGATTAGAAATACTTTTTTTAAATAATACTCTTTTATAAATATAAAAATAAAACTAGATTCTTTTATAATAAATTAAGGTTTTAAAAGTTATATAATTATTAATTAAAGCTAAGCTAAAAGACTTAAAGCTAGCTAATATTATTTCTTTATCTATATTCTATATTTTATAGTAGTATAATAATTAGTTTATAAACTTTAAAAACTTATATCTTTTAGCTATAAACCCTTTATAATAATAAGATAAAAATAATTTATATACTTAATTATATTAATAAAAATACTAAAACTATTAAAATATCTATATAAAAATAAAAAGAATAAAAGATAAGTTAATTTTTAACTATTATATATAAAATAAATTTAAAACCTTTAATACTAACTTTAAGAAAAACTTTTAAAGTATATTAAATATAATTTAAAGCTTAATTAATACTATCTATTAATAAGAAAATTAAAACCCTTAAATATTCTATTAATACTTTAAAATATTAGAGTTAAAATAAAAATTAAAAAGTAATTAATTAAAGACTAAATTTTTTTATTAAAACTTTTAAAATAAATATTATTAGAAATTTAAACTAAATATACTCTAAGTATATTAAAGATATAAAATACTATAATTAAAGTTATCTAAATAATTTAAATTAATATTTTTAAAAGTTAGAAAATAAAAATATAAAGAAATATATTTAAAAAGTAAAAATATAATAAACTTTTAAATAAAAAGAATAAAAAAATCTTTTATAAAAGTACTATAAGTATTTTAAAAGAAACTTAAAATACCTTTTAAAGTAAAAGTAAAAGCTATAGTTAAAAAGTTTAAAACTAAAACTTTAATATTTAGACTAATAGAAATAATTAAAAAATAACTTTAAAGTCTTTATAAAGCTAAACCTTTTAAATAAAATAAGTAAATCTATTATTTATTTTTATTATAAAAATATATATTATTATTTCTTTAACTATTCTATACTAATAAATACTATAATTATAATAAATTAAGTATAAAGTTATAATAATAACTAGTTATAAAGATATTAAAGTTAAAACTAAGATAAAAATATAGAAAACTTTTTAACTATTAATAAAATTAGTATTAAAAGTAAAAAAATTAAACTAATAATTATTTATAAAATATAAAAAAAGTAATAAAAGTTTAAAATACTTTTACTATTTTTAATTTAGTAATAATAAAATAAAACTAAAAATAAATTAAAATTAATTTAAATATATAGATATAAATAAATTTAATTAGTATTTCTTTTATAAAATATTTTAATCTTAAATTATTTAAAAGTTATTAGTATTAATTATAAAAATTAAAAATATTTTAGTTTTTATCTATAATATATATTAAATTCTATTATTACTTAAAGATTATTATAAGAATTAAAAAAGAAATATAAAATTATATTATAATTAATTAAAAGTATTTAGAATTTATATTATTATTAAGTATTTTAAATTTAAAGTATTTTTAAATAAAGTTAAAAAGTTATTTAAAGAATTAGTAGCTTTAATAAAATAAAATTTAGATAATATAATAAATAATAAAGTTATTTTTAGAAATTATAGAAAAATACTTATTACTATATAATTATTATAATAAATAACCTACTAAAGCTTTTAAAAAATAAAGATTATAGAAGTTTAAAGAAATAAGTAATAATAAAAGAACTTTTTTTTAATTTCTCCTAGATTTATCTATAATTAAAAATCTAGAATTATTTTTATTATAATATAAACTAAAAGTTACTTCTATAAAAAAAGCTAACTATATTATTAATTTATTAGAAAGTATTTTATCTTTTTTTTTTCCTTTACTTTTTATTATTAAAGAAACTTTATATTCTTTAAAAGTAATTACTAGAAAGCTTAAAAATAAAGTAAATTATATTTAGTAAAAGTTCTATTAATACTTTAATTCTATTTATATTTAAAAAAATAAAACTTTTAACTTTATATTAATTATTAGTTCTTTAATAATATAATAGTTAAAAATTAATATTTATTATTATTAGTTTTAGAAATTCTTAATTAAATATTAGAATTTTAATTTTTCTTTAAAATTAACTTTATAAATATTTATTATTAGATTTATATCTATAAAGAAGATAAATAAAAGACTACTTTTTATATATATTATAAATATTATAAATTTTAAATAATATTATTTAAATTAACTAATATATCTATTATATTTTAATTATTTATTACTAAAGTTCTTAGAGACTATATTAATATATATACTATTATTTATTTAAATAATATTTTAATTTTTTAAAAAATATAAAGAAGTATAAAAATATATATAAACTATTATTAATTATTTAATAATAGTAGAGTTATATAATAATATTAAAAATATAACTTTTTTAAAAAAGATTAAATTTTTAAAGTTTTTAGTAGAAAGAAATAGTATTTAAATAAACCTTAAATAAATTTATATTATTTAAAAATAGCTAATATCTATAATATACTATAATATCTAAGTTTTTTAAGCTTTTATAACTTTTATTATTAATTTATTAAAAACTATTTAAAGATTATATACTTTTTTAATAAATAACTTATAAATATAAAAAGTAGCTATAAACTAAGTATAATTAACCTTTTATATCTAAAAAAAAAAAACTTAATATATATTTAAAAATTTAAAATAAAGTTTTAATAAACTCTTTTCTTTAATACTATAACTCTATACTTTAATTTTATATTAAATATAATATATTAAATAAAGCTATTATATTTATTCTTTTAATAATATAAAAGTAAAGAGAAATTAAAATAGTATCTAATTATCTTCTAGTTTAAAAAATTTTTAAAAATAAAACTTAATAATAAAAAGCTAAATACTATTATAAAAACTTTAAATACTAGTAATAATACTTAAAAAACTTAAAAGTTAATTATAATATTATTAAACTATAATAACTTTTATAACTTTATAAAATAAAAGAAACTAATATAAAAATAGGTTTAATAGTTTATATATTTAATAGAATTTAATTTTACTATTAAATATTATTCTAAGAAGACTAACTTAATAGATAGTCTATTAAAAGATTTAACTATATATTAAAAAAAGCTTTTAAATTTAAGTTAAATTCTAACTTTAAAATTAAAAATAATTATAGCTATCTAAATAAATCTTTAATTTTATTTTAAAGATTAATAATAGATTTAATTTAAAACTATAATTAAAAGTACTAAAATATATAATATTTTAAAAATAATTCTTTTTAATAAAATATTAGCTTAAGTTTATAACTCTTTATAAAAGTAGTTTATAATAAAAATCTAAACCTAGGTATATATATATAATATAAGTATAATATACTAAAAGTTTTACTTTTATTATTAAACTTAATATATAAAGTTTAAAAGGAAAACTTTATAATTTAAGCTATTATTAAGAGAATATAATTTTTAAATAAAGCTATTTTAAATAACTTTAATTATAAATTTTAAGATAAATTATTTTATTAAAAAGATATATATTAGTATTAAAGTAAAAAGCTTTAAAGTAGAAAATCTTATAAATATACTATAATAAACTATTAAATAGCTATTAAAAATAGATAAAAATATAAATTCTAATTAAAAGTACTTTTATTAGTTAAACTTTTTATAGTAAAATATATATACTTTTATATAATATATTAATATATATTTATACTATATTATTATTTATATAAAAGCTTATTTTATTATTAATTTCTATAGAATTTATATAAAAACTTAATATAAATTTTATTATTAGACTTTAAGTATTATCTAAGATAATAAAGAAATAAATATAATTTTAGTAGTTATAAATTAATTTACTAAAATAAGTTTCTTCCTTTTAGTAAATACTATAATTAATATTATAGAATTAGTAGAGATTTTTATAAAGAAATTAAATATAAATAAAGAATTCTTTAAAGAATTATAACTAATAAAGATATAATTTTTATTAGTAAGTTTTAAAAATACTTTATTAACTAAGTAGAATTAAAAACTAATATACTATTATTTATTATTTATAAAATAATAAATAAATAAAATAAATAAACTAAATATTAAAATAATATTTAAAAACTTTTATTATAAAAATAGAAAATATTAACTAAATCTATTATATATTACTTTTTATATATAATTTAGTATAAAATATAATAATTAAAATAAATTTATTTAAAATATTATTTAGTTATAAATTATTCTTTATAATATTATATAATTAATAGTTTACTAAAAATAGTATTCTATAAAAAGAGTATTAGTAGTAGTTAAAGAATAACTAGAGAAGTTATAATAAATTTAAAAAGAATATAAAGAAAATTAAAAGTATATAGTTAAAATATAAGTTTAAAACTATAATAATTAATATTAATTTAAATAGTTTAAAATTAGTAAATAAGTATTATTAATAATTAAGTATTTTTATTTAAAGAATATAGTTAAAACTAAAAGAATTAAACTTTTAAGATTCTAAGTTAAATAAATAAATAAACTTATAATTTATTTCTATTAAAAAATATTTATAAATATATAATATTTATTATATAAGTTAGCTAAAGCTTTAAATAATAAATCTAAAAGACTTTATTATAAAGTCTATAAATCTATTTAACTTAAAGAATAAATAAATTAAATAGAAACTAAAGAAAATCTAGAATTATTAAAAATTAAAAATACTATTTATTATTTAATAAAATAAAAAAATAACTAAATAAATATAATTCTTAGATATTAAAAAGTAAAATATCTACTAATAAAACTATTAAAAGATATTAGAAAGAAAGAAAAATCTAATAATAAAGAAAAAGGTTTATAGTAATCTTAATAAAACTTATAAAAATAACTAAAGTAAAGCTAATAAAAGCTATAATAATAAAATAAAATCTAAAAGATTAATTAATAAAAGTAATAAAGCTAAAATAATAGTTAAATAACTAGTTAATAAAGATTATAAATTTAAAATAAAAGCTAAATAACTAACTAATAAAAACTATAAAGCTAAAATAAAAACTAAATAACTAGTTAATAAAGACTATAAAGATAAAATAAAGCCTTTATAATTAGCTAATAAAAATTATAAAAGTAAAATAAAAGTTAAATAACTAGTAAAGAGAATTTAATATAAAATTAATAAAAAGGTAAAGAGAGAAAAGAAAAAAGAAGTTATTTAAAAAGTAATATAATTTAATTAAAAAATAGTATTTAGATTTAAAAAACTTAAAATAACTATTAAAAACAAAAAATATTAATATTTTACTTTAAAAAGTAAAAACCTAGTTATATATTTTAATTATTAATTTATTATTTCTCTAATTAACTATAAAGAAAAACTATTTATATTTTATAAGTTATTTTTATAAAATAAAAAAACCTTTAAACTACTTTTTAAAGTATTATTTATTACTTTTAAAATCTTTTAAAACCTTTAAATTATTTTATACTAGTTTAAAAACTTATTATTTATAAAAACTAAGTATACTATACTATAATAATCTTTATTAAATTCCTTAAAATCTTTTTTTAAAACTATTTATTAAACTATTATTATTAAACTCTACTAGCTTAAAAACTATATATTTATTAAAAACTATTTATAAAAATACTAGCTTTTATAATAATAAAATCTTATAATATTTAATATATAAATTTCTTATAAAACTATAAAACTTATATTTTAAATTAAAATCTACTTTATTTTATTATTTTTTTAAATTATTAATAAACTTAAAGTTTTAAATTATTAAATATAAAATAATTACTAAAGTTATTTATAAATAAAGCTATAAAAGTATAAAATAAATAAATTTATAAGACTAAAAGTTTCTCTTTTATATAATTAATAAAGATAGATTTATACTTTTTATAAAGCTTTTTAAAATAACTTATATAAAGTATAAGTTAGTAATTAATTTAATAATTAAAAGATTACTTTAAAAAGATTAATTAAAGTAAAATAAATAGAAAAAAGTACTTATTAAAGTATAAAATAAATAATACTTTTAATATAATAGTTATATTAAAAGTATTTATTTAAAAGATTATATAACCTATATTTTTTAAAGAAAAGATATTTATTTCTTTATTTTTTTAAAAGTTATATAGTTAGTCTTTATAAAGTATATATAACTAGATTAATTAAGTTTAGTAATATATCTATTTACTATATTTTAATAGATTATAAAAGGTTTATAATATATTTAAAAGGTTTTTATTATAATTAATTAAAAAAGATATTATATATTTTATTATCTTTATTAACTAATATTATTTAATAAACTATATTTTAAAGATATTAAAACTTTTAAGAATTTAAAATATTTTAAAAGAACTATACTTTTATATTCCTTTAGTATAGATAAAACCTTTTAAACTATTTTATTATAGATTTAAGGAGTTTATAGAGTTATCTTAGATTATTTTCTTATTATTTTTAAGAATAAGCTTTAAATATTTTTAGTATTACTAAGTATAAAGAAGGATAAACTATAAAAGAGGATTTATTATTAGAAAAAGATTAATAGAGTTAGTATAATTACTATTAATATTTTTAAAGATTAAACTTAATTTAAAAAGTACTTTTTAGATAAGCTATTTTTTTATAAGAGGTAAGGCTACTATAGATAAAATTAAATAAAGAGAAGGAGGAAAAATATATAAAAACTTATAATTAATAGATAAAGTAAAAGAAGGGTTAATTAATTTATATAATTACTTATTAATTAAATTATAACTACTTTTTAAGAAAAACCTTAATTATAATTACTTTTTAATAAATTTTTAATATAAAAAGATAGGTAAAAGTTCTAAAATAAGTTTAATAAGTAAGATATAATAATAATAATAATAAATATTAGTAAAATAGAGTTTAAAGAGAAGCTAAAGAAAACTATTAAAGAAATTTACTTAAAGACTTTTTAAAGTAGGTTATTAGTTAAAAAAAAAAAAGAACTAAAAATAATAAAAAAAGGAAACCTTTTAAAGAGTAGACTAAATAAACTATATATTACTAATAAATATAAACTAAAATTAAAAAGGCTAATAATTTATAAAATAAAGTAATTAAAATTAAAAGTAAAGCTATTATAATTATTATTAAAAGTTAGCTAATAGCTAAAGTATAGTAGTTAAAAGTATCTATTAAAGGGAAAATATAGTTATAATAATTAGCTAATTTAGTCTTAAAGAGTATAAAAAGCTTAGGTAAATACTATAAAGGTCTTTTTTATAAATACTTAGGGTTTCTTTAAAGGAAGGGGTAGAAGAGGGTAAGAATTAGTCTTATATTAAACCTAAACCTAATATACTACCCTACCTTCCTTATTACTATTCTATTATACCTAGTACCTTATAGCCTATTATAGTTTAAAAATAAAATCTATATTAAATTTTTATATAAGGTTTATAAAAATTAATAATAAAATAACTTTTTAATATAAATAATAATATAGTATAAATATATATTAATATATTATATAAAAGTATATATATTTTATTATAAAAGCTTTTAAACTTAGTTAATAAAAGTATTTTTAATTAAAATTTATATTTTTATTTCTCTTTAATAGTTATTGTTATTTAATAACTTATTATAATATATTTATAAAATTTTCTATTTTAAAGTTTTTACTTTAATATTAATATATATCTTTTTAATAAAATAATTTATTTTAAAACTTATAATTAAAGTTATTTAAAATAACTTTATTTAAAAATTATATTTTTTATTAATAACTTAAATTATAAAGTTCTTTTTTAAACTTTATATATTAGGTTTAATAATAAAAAGTAAAACTTTTAATATATTATACTTATATTATATATATATATTTAGATTTAAACTTTTATTATAAACTATTTTTATAGTTTTAATATATTTTATTAATATAATTAAGTATATAAACTATTTTTATTTTATTATTATAAAGAGTTTATAGTTAAAAATATAAGTTTTTAAACTTTATAAGTTAACTATTATATTATTATAAAGTATAGAATATAAATAAAAGATAATATTAACTAACTTTAAGTTTTTAAATTTAATTTTAGCTAGTATTTATATAGTTTTTAAAGCTTTAATTTATTATAAGAGAATTTAGTTTTATTTTTATATTTATAAGAAAGTATTATTTAAAAAAGTATTTTTAATTTACTTTTATTATTATTAGAATTTATTTATAACCTTCTTTTTTATTCTTTTATTTTTAATAGTATTATAAGTAGTATATATAAGAAGAATTAGAATTATAATAAACTATAGAGTATTAGGTATAATAAAATAGTAATAGAGAAAGTAGGGTAATATATTAGGTTTAGGTTTAATATAAGATTAATTCTTACTCTTTTTTACTTATTTCTTTAAAAGGGGCTTTAGGGTACTTATAGGAAAGACTTTTATAATACCTACTTAAGCTTCTTATACCCTTTAAAGCTAAATTAGCTAGTTATTATAATAATTTAATAACTAGTAAATAATAAAGTAGTTATATAGTAAGACTAAGAATAGTTTTTTAAAATAATCCTTATATAAATAAGTTTATAAAGGAAATTCTAGTTAAAAATATAATCCTCTATTATTAATATATATATATATATATATATACTAGAATAATATAAGTTAGTAATACTTTTATATATATAGTATCTTAAGTATATAAAGTTTTTAAAGTAAACTAATATCTTAAAAACCTTTAAAATATAACTTAAAGAAAGAAAACCCTTACTAAGTAAGTATTAAAATACTTATTTAAATATATAGTTACTAACTAAAAATAAAAGTTAAAATAAACTACTTTAAGAAATATTATATAAAAGATATTTATAAAGATATTTAAAATACCTTATAAAAAATAAAAAAGAAAATATATAAAAGAATATTAAAAAAGAAAGAATATAATAACTTTATACTATTCTATATTTATATTTTTATTATTAAAGATAAGGATTTTATTAAAAGAATTAAAAGATACTTAGAAAATAAAGAAAAAGGGAAATTTAAGGTATTTATAAGAGAGTAGTATAAGTAGAAGTACTAAGAACTTAAATACTTTATATATAAACTCTAGGGGGAAGAGTCTAATAGCTAAGTAGATAGTAGATAGATAGATAGTTAAGAAGAAAATATAGTATAGCTAAAGCTTTATAAACTAGAGGCTTATTAAATTTAAACTCGATAGTAACACAGCTCTCTCTTTAAATGAATTATTCTATACTACTAGTAACTTAAAAGAAGATAAGATTAATAATAAATTAGAGATACTATAATACATCTTTAAGCACATAGCCTCAGCCTTATACCGCACAGACATGGCTAGGAAGCATCGCTCATGACAGCGCCACTAATTAGCCCTGGAGAATCATTAACATAGGTAGTCTTATACTACTAGCTAGCAAAGCTTTATACGTCGAGATTACAGTGGCCTAAATACAACCCCTATATAAGAAGCAACAAATCCACAAAGGGAGACCGAGCTTAAAAAGAATAAAACAAAAACCCTCAATTCTTTCCTCTCAGCACATTCGTGTACAATAAGCTGCCAAAGAAAGCATAACTTTAAAAACTGCCTCTCAAGAAGACCCCTTGCCGGGCAAGCCTGCCCATATTGCGGATCTACAATCATCGACCAGCCCGTCTTGAAATCATTCGCTGTTAGAAACATCCGGGATTCCTGTCGGGGCCCCGTGTGCCAGTGGTGCTCAGTCTCCTCAATTATCGGGATCATCCTCATCCTCATCATCTTCATCATCGTCGCAGATGTGTCTGTCACAGTAACGTACTGGCCGGCCATGTGGTGGCTCAGTAGTAAGCATCAGTGCCTGCTCTGGATTCTGTCTCTGCCACAGCGCTTCATCTTCGAGTATTCGACGGCCGTGTTTATCATCCCAGCTTCGTAGAAGTGAAATAATAGCATAGTGCCCTCTTTTCGCTGCAATGTCAATTGCACCACCTAGGCCAGATTTGCTGCTACGGCCACCAGCTTTGAGTAGAAAGTCCACCATATCCAGACAGCCTTCGCAAACGGCAATGTCGATTGGTCTGCAACGCGTGTCTCGACCATGCAAAGGGAAGTTGTAGGGGCTGCACATGGCATTGACATCGGCACCATGGTCGAGAAGAAACTCAACTGCGGCCAACGAGTTTTTCTTAACAGCCGCAGCGAGACTGGTGTAGCCATAATCTTGTTCTGCGGGTGGTTCATTGACGTCAACCCCAAGCGTGACGACAAGGTACTCCAAAAATGGAATAGGGAGGCCCTGTAGGCACGCCTCCTGCAAGGCTGTGACACCACGTAGAGATGCGGGGGCAAAGACATCTGCCCCCCGGCGGATCAGCTCTCGTGCTAGCCCTTCACGCTTATCCCAAATGGCAGTTTCCAGCGGGCCCATGTTCTGGTAAATGTAACGGTGACCGTAATCGCAGTCGTTGTTAGGCAATCCGGCATCAACGACTCTCAGAATCAGTTCGTTGCTTGCTTGCATCCCAACAAGCATATATACAAGGGTCATCTCTGGGAGTCGATGTCGTGGCCAACTACATGCTGTAGCCCCGGCATCCAGAAGACGCTCAAAGATTCTGAGGTACTCCAAATTGTCCGCTTCACAATTCCTAAACCAATTCAATACGGCCGCTTCGAGAATGCTAAGGCCATCTCCTCTGGATCTGCAATCAGCCCCGTTTCTGAGTAAGAACTCAACAATTTCTGATCGATCGGGAGAGTTGCTGAGCAGTGCGTCATGTAACATTGTGTTGCGGTTTTGCCCGTTGGGTTTGGAATGAACCTGGAAGCCCTTATCTGAGAGGAAGCGGACAACTTGAAATCTGCAATGATTTCGAATGCTCAAGTGAAGCAGGTCCATTTCTTGATCTTCGTACTTGAGGTATGGATCAATAAGTCCTTCCATGAGCAGAAAGTCACATGGCAAGTATTGTTTCCACCTTGGAAGCCAGGGCATGCGTCGACGGCATACCGCTGCCTTGATGATGTCCAAGTCCACTTTCTGACCATAGCCATGAGAATGTGCGACGCACCGGATGTATTCAAGAGTCTCAAAGACTTTACCGTTGCCAAGGCAAGCATCCTTCAGTTCCCTTTCGTTCATGTTCCCTTCGGCGGCAAGTTTCGAGCTCCGAATTTGAGCGTTCAAATATGATCGATGCAGGTTGCCCAGTCGACTCAGCTCTCTGTCTGTCACATCATTCAAATCAATCTCCGAGAGCATCCCGTGCCGAACCAACTCATGTATAGGAGCGACATCCAGGAAAGCTGGGAGGTCTGTTCGACTGAGAAGGAGAGCAAGAACATCCAGGTGTCCAGCCGCGGCAGCTACAATCGACGGATTCCAAGACAGATTGGCCCTCCTGTACCGTTTCAGGTTGTTCGATAATAGACCGACGTGCGGATCAACACCGAACTCCAGCAGTGCTAAGGCTGTCTTAGAATCATTCACAACCGCTGCAAACAGTAGACATTCCTCCAATATCACGCGTGTCTGGAAAGATTCAACCTCTCGATGTGCCCCAAGATGAGCTCGAAGCCCGCTTGCACCGTTCTGCGCGACTGTAAACACCCTAGCCTTGCTGATGCCGGTCTGCTCGCATGCGCTCAACCCCATGAACGCCACTTGCAGAGTCTGTCTCATCATGGGTGGGCAAATCATTACCAGTTCGTCCCACGTGATGGACGCTATGGCTTGAGCTGCAGCTATAACTTTGGGGCGGTTATTATTGCTGCACAATGGTGGCGCAGTGCCGTCCAAGACACCCCCCCGAAGAAGGAGGTCGATGTAGACCGTGAGCTCTTTCACCTTCTGCGGATCCCAGCTGTAGATACGGTTCATGAGTTGGCCCATGAATCCGTCCCAGTTGATTTGGCGCATGAATATGTCCCAACAGGATACATCAGGCCAAGGTTCGACTTTCCAGCCGACATTGACGAGCACACTGAGCATGGCGACATCACCACGATCCACCGCTCTTAGAACAGAAGAGTTTTTCAAGTCCCTGAAATCATTGCGGTCTGTTATTGAAAGCGAGGGCTTGTTACTCAAGCAAGTATTGAGAATAACCAGACAGTCACCTGTCCGTGACCCTATTTCAACAGCGGCCCGGATGAATTCAGCGACGTTAAAAGACGTGGGGTTATTGGGCAATAGGACATGTCTTAGTTCAAATAGGACGCGAACGAGGTCTGTCATTCGGAGGTTCCTCGCCTTGAGTAGAAGCTGTTCATAAACTGCGCCAGCTGTTGGCGACTTAATCGAGAAAAAAGACTTCAGAAGCGCAGTGTCGGCAGAAATGCCAATCCACTTGAGAAACCACTGGTCTCCTGAATCATCCCCGTAGAACCGTTTGTTGGACAGTCGATAAATCTGTCGCGCGAATAATTCCCATGATGGGTTGGCACCAAACAATTGCGGGGAAACAGGGGTCCAGGTCTCCGCGGACGGCACGCAGAGATGAAGTTGATGTGGTTGTGCTACAACTCAAGAAGTTAGATCTTGCTCACTACTAAGGTAAGTTGCGGGAGGACAATACCAAGATCCATAATTTGTGACATGCACCGGTTGAAAGGCAGGTTTTCGCGCAGCTTGCGGTACGGCGAAACGTCGAAGTCACCTTCTTCAAATAGTGCTAGCTGTATGTCCCAAATGGTCTCATCGGCCGTGGAAGATGAGGTGACTGGCTCAGGCTGGTTGTGTCTTTCACTGACAGGTTGTGGTAATATCACAGGCACGTTCGCCGAGTTGAGCTCAGGCGACGGACGCAGAATAGCCGAACACGTCGCAGGGGAGCGTGGTGGTGTTCTTATTACCAGTCCTTGTGGTAGCTCTGGGATCACTGCAGATTGAGGTGAGAAATGGCGCAGGGCATCAATGGAAGAGCCAGACAGGGCAGAATTGTCAACGTACCCTTCCGAGCGAGACCTGACTTAGGCCGGATGCTTCTCTGGAGCTCCTTTCGAAGCTTCTTTGCTTCAAATGGAGTGTTGTTCCATAAGACCTCACTTTCTTTCGCCTGTCTCTTCCGTTCCGATAGGTGCATCCCAATAGCGCGCCACTCTTCTCGCTTCAAGTTCTTCCTGAAATGGAGAACGTCTCGGAGAGAAACCTCATAGTCGCACAGTCTATTGCAGTCAGCCGTGATATTATGTAAAACGAGACATGGTACAGAATTATCCGCCCTGAGACTCACCGCTGCGGATAGAACCCGTGCTCATTCTCCATGGTCTGCTTGACGACGGTGAGTGGTTTGTTCTCAGCTATGTACAGCCGGTAGAGAGTGTCTTTATGCTGCAGCCAAACCCTGTCGGGCAGCTTCTGGACAATCCCATCAGGCTTCGCAAGGCTCATCGTGTCAAGTGAGAAGGTAGAGCAGTGGGGAGCACACGATTGTCTGAGTATTGTGAGCGGAAAATAAGTCCTGTAAAAGGATAGAGACTGGGGTCTTCAAGGTGATAGCACTGAGAATACAGGAGATTGGGAGTTAAGTGAAGGCGACCGCGACAACAAGGAGGGAGTGGGCTTGGTTTTATAAGCGAGGACAGATTAGGCTCTGATGCTGGGCTTCAACAAATCCAGACTCAATAAGTGCAGTCGACCAGAATCTGGCAAATCACAACGCAAATCTTTCCAAGCTGGATCGGCATAACAGAGCTGGCACCGACTACACAAATCCGAGTGCATGGTCTCGCATGGCCCTTCTCTATGGGCCCGCATGAACTGTTCCTATGCGGACTTGCTGTGGTGCCATTCTCAAGCTCTCCCTGATAAGGCTCTGAGCAGTAAATTTTCCATCTTGCAGCAAGACCTGGAGACTGAATAGCGAATTATTTGGCCGTGTGTGGTGGTACAGCCTATGGAGAGTCACACAATGCTGACGGCCGACGCCACTGTGCAGGTCAACCGAAGCATGCAGTTCACCACAATCTGGAACATTTCATTGGTGAGATCACGGGCGCCCGGCCAAGCAGAGAACTATTAGTAATTGATCAGGCAGCTACGCGGTACCTAGTTGGTCGAAGGCACCCGACAGACTTTGTAGTGACAAGTACCCTCGCCTCTGGCCGTCAATCTGTGCGATATCCGAACATCCATGATCTCTCTGAACGGCACATCCTGCGAGTCCTTTACGATTATGAAACATTGCCGATGGTCTGGAACACTGGCTAAATCCATTCTTCCATGCTGACGACGTTGGGGGCCGGGGGGGTGGTCTCATCCGCGTAGTCAAGGCTAGAAAACTTGACATGTCTTCGTCAGACCGGTCCTCGAGGATGACAGAGTTTCTGTCGAGGCCAATGCGCCTAATTTACCTGTCATCTGGCTCCTCTAGCTTTGCGTTCATCAACCCGAGTACCCTCATTCCCACCCCAGCAGCAATTATCCCCATGAACCGGACAGCCAGTAGTCCTTGGGCCCTCATGGCCACAACCCCCACCATAGTGATGCTGTGGTCTATCCACATCCCTGGACCGATCAAAGGGATTCACACCGCTGAGTTCCGTAGCCATGGTATTCGCCTGATACCACCCAGGCTCACGGCGGTGCTTTTTCTTCTTCTTCCCTTTGCCGCTATTCCCATCGCCATCCCCTGTGCTGCCTCCCGGAGAAGATGGCCTGGGGAAAGCAGCTGCTTCACCTGGTGGCCTCGAGAAGGAGTTTGGATCGGGACGGGGTGTTAGAAGGACTGCTAGTCGCTACAGGTACAATTGACGATCGAACGGTTAGTCTGTAGCTTAGTAGGTGATATCCAATATTGGCACGATTTGGCCTGACGTACCCCCATACACATCTTGTACTGTGAGGACTTTCGATGCGCTGTATGCTAGATATTAAACGGGGGGGTGGCATGGATTCTTGCAATTTATTGTTGCGATTTATTGTTGCGATTTATTGTTGCGATTTATTGTTGCGATTTATTGTTGCGATTTATTGTTGCGATTTATTGTTGCGATTTCTGGAGCAAGCGAGTGAGTGTGTTCATTACCATATCTTGAAATATGACATCTGGACCAGGGAAATTAGCCCGAATGGGTCATATTATTCACATTTCACACGATGACGTAGCGAATTGTACTAAGAATGTTCGTCCAGGCCAGGCTTCGCTTCAGAAACAGGTAAAGCCATCAGAAGGTCGGCTTACCACGAATGGGGGATGGGCTGACAGCTTTCCCACCGGCTTGATTGGTCCGGTCCCTTGGCGCCGATGTAACCCATCACATACATTATTGCCTTCGCACCGCCGCATTTGCAACACGTTGCACAATTTCACGACGGAGAAGTTCTAGTTTGCCTCCCCTTAATGTTTTGTCTTGTAACTAGTCGCTAGGGAGGTCGGGGGCTGAAGTCCCCTGGACCCGAGCGTGTGCCTTCACCCTCGGCTTCAACGTAACCCTAACATTACCTAGCTCCCTAGAAGTGTCCTGCGTAAATTACAGTAAGCCCCCTCCTTACACCCCGCAGCGCCTGGCGAATCGGAAGCTTAGAAGACACTTCAAGAAACCCCATAAAGGGTACACTTCTCCGCCCCATATCAGAGGCACCCTGCCCACCTGGGCAGGCTTCAGAACAAGCGCTTGTAAGACAGAGTTGATACTTTGCCTATCTCTTCAGATCAGGCTCGTTCCGAAACATTTTCGAGGGATCGCCAGGGTCAGATCTCCTGCCTATTGCCCTGAAAACCCATCATAATCTTTGTGCTCAATACGAGCCATGGTTGTCTTGGAGAGCAATCGGTGCAAAACCTGCCACACCCTGTCGTTCAGCGACGTAATTGATAAAGGCTACACACTCTATATGAAGACGTCGGAGAATTACGCGCATCTGCGAGCCGTAAAGACAACGAAAATTGCAATTTGTGCTCTCTTCTGTGGTGGTCGCTGAGATGGGACCATTCCAAGATCATCCGAAATGAAAGCTCTGGAGCTCGTTGGAGCGTCAGGCTGCACCGGAACCCACCACTTGCGAGTGAACCCATCCGGCAGATTGATGTCATTCCCATGCCCCACAACAAGGGCCACGGTTCCAGTTGGACCCAAGGGCTGGACGGTGCCTTCCAGTATGGGCCGCCAGATGATAAGCCCGACATCGCCCGTGGCCACGTTACGGTCTGCGTCGGCCGCGGTAGGCAGAAGCTCTTAACCAATTCCAAAATAGTTGAGCTGCATTGGAATGGCTGACAAAGACGCCTCAGGAGAGACAGATCGGCGAATGAAATATCGCTTGCCGGCTAGCAATTCGGGCTCTCCAGACAGCTTGGATTTGGTTTCCCAGTGGCTCGCGGGCTGCTTGAACGACCACGGGCCAGCGTGCCGTAGTGACGAACCGAAACTCCCTACAAGACTGGTTGACGTTGGACCTCAGGATGGATCTATCTGTCCCAAGCTGGTAACCACAATCAGCCAGTACGGAACGTATATAACCCTCAGTTACTGTTGGGGACAATCGCCGTTCTTCAGGTTAACAGCTGCAAATCAAAAGCGCCTCGAGGATGCAATTCCTGTCAACGAGCTTCCAAGAACTATACGAGATGCTGTGACTCTGACAAGATACTTGGGGGTCCGTTATCTCTGGGTAGATTCTCTCTGTATTATCCAGGGGCGAGATGACGCGGCACTGTCAGACTGGGATAGGGAATCGAAACTCATGGATAAGATCTACGGCGGCGCCCTTCTTACCATCTCGGCTTCTGCAGGAGCCGATGCTCAAGCAGGTCTGTTCCACGACCGGCCTTCTCCAACTCAGCCGTACTGCCCGGTTCCTCAGTCCCGCGATAGCAATGAGGTGGTTTACTTAGGGCCTAACCCGGATGAGGACGTGGCCGGCATACAACCCTTGAACCGGCGTGGTTGGACCCTTCAGGAATCTCTTTTATCAAAACGGATCCTTTCATATGAGTCGAAACAACTGTCATGGAAATGCCAGTCCTGTCAATACCGTGAATGCCTGGTTGAATCGTTCCCATTGGATGACCAACCTACGAGCGATATCAGCAGAGACTGTCAAGCATCACGACTTTATGATACGTGGAAAGAAATCATCGAAGATTACAGTGGGAGGCAACTCACTTTCACGACAGACAAGTTACCCGCTATAAACGGGCTTGTGGAACTAGTCTCAAGGGGCGTCAAGGCCAGATATAGTCACGGCATTTGGGAAAACAAGGTCCCACAGTTGTTATTGTGGAGGCACCTTGGCCGCCTCATCGATGGCAGGATGGAGCATACGCGACAGCTGACCCCCCGCGCGCCGACTTGGTCATGGGCATCAGTAGACGGGGGGGTCAAATTTCTCGAGCTTGGCGATTCGAAGTTACTTAGCCCCCCTGGCATCAAGGAGGGCTGCATTGTCTTGACTGGTTGGCTCGAGAAAGTCAGCACTCTCCGACATGAGATCAAGGGGAGCTATTATGGCGGCGGTGAGAATTATCTACCGTGGATGAAATTTCGCCACGGAATGGAAACTTTCCTGGATGACCTGGACAGCATCCCGGAGAAGAACAAAAAGCTCTCGGCCGACCAGCCTAGAGAGCTAATTAACGTGTGGTTCTTGTTTCTGGGAGACCATACGGGTCTCATTCTCATTCGGGAACATCGATGGGCGGCGGTAAGACAATCATGGCCCTTTAATCGGATCCCATTTGGAGAACCGGCTTTCCGACGGATTGGTGTATTTGTTGGCTACTCGCGCTTAAGTGAGGGAAAGCATCCTGCACTGCACAAGGAAGGAATCAAACTCATCTAAGAATTTGAGATTGATGGTGGCTTGTAGTGTAGAAGTCCTAGCGGGCAGGCGACGGAAGGTAGATCCAGACACCTAAACATTTGTTCGAGGGCTAGGGTTACCGAGTATATGATTGGCTCCCAACTCAGCTTTCGTCAACAGCTCACCTGCTGTGGGGAAATCCTGGGATTGTCCCCACTCCAGACTTTCATCGACTCCGTTTCCATCCATCGAAACACCACAACTCAAAGGACTGGAGATCGTCAAAGACAGGTGCATATCACCAATTTCCGGTCCCATCTTGATTGACCTGCTCGGCTCATCCACAATATCAGACGTCAGCTTGCTCCTGGTGTCTTGAAGCGTCCTGTTCGCAAGTGTCTGCGGCGCAGCACCCCAACTCGTTGCCCCGGCTACTCCAAAGTCCGTGGCCGTTTTTCGCGACCGCCCTTGTACACAAACAACTCCCGCCAGCGCGATCAGCATTTCAAGCACACGCAGCCCCTCCTCCCCGTGGCCCCACCAACCCAACGTCTGGAGCCGTTTGTAGCTACAATTCATCACTCATTCGACTCTCCCGCCTACAACTTCCTTTTTTTTCCTCCCCCCAGATCACCACAATGTCGTCGCCGGAACCAATACAGTCGCCCGTCGGGGCCCTCGAGGCGGCCCGACGTGAGAGCCAGCAGACCGCGTACAAGCAGCTGAGTGCTACCCTGAAAGAGCTCGATCGCCTCGACGTCCCCGTGCTGGACGATTCGCACCTGCAGGCACTGGGTATTCGCAAGCTCCCTGATATCGACGTCGATGAGCATGCGCCGTTTGACCCGGAGCCTCTGTTTTTCCGGCCCTTTCCAATCGATGATGAAGAAGACGTGCCCAGTTTCGTGAACGGTGCGCTGCATCCGAGCTTGCGTAATTGTATCTCGCGCCAATGGCAAGAACCTTGTGTCAAGTCATATTGCCCGGGCGACAGCATCAATAACCTCAGGGTACATTGTTCATGCAAACGTTTCGACTGGGTCCATGCCACTGCTGGCGAATTTAGGGACGGCATCCGGAGAAAGACGAAATGGGAGACCCTCACGTAAGTGGCTATGGAGGTTTGTGCCAGCTTTGCCTGGGAGATGTCGACGCTGACGTCAGTCCGAACCAGCGGTCTGTTCGATGACGACTATAGGCATGTAGAAGAGGATGCCCTTGGCTACTTTTACCGTGATACGGACGGGGAAATGCTTTCTGCGTACGGGACTCAGATCTACTACGAACTATGGTTGAAGGATCGTGACAAACCTGAGTTGAGCCAACCGCATATGGGGGCTGTGGTGTGCGATGGGACCCGGAGCAGTCAGGCCACTCTGACTAGCGAGGTAGCGGCAGCCATTACGGTGCTGAAGTTTCGCCTCCGACGCGGAGAATTTGTCGACTTTCACACCCTGCCCGTGAGTAAATTGTCCTTAGTTTCGTGGAGTGCATCACGGCTAATTGTGAACTAGGTCATTGTCTACAGCTTCCACCACGACGAATCTGCTCGAATCACACAGTTTCATTGGGACGGTAAAGATCTGGTGATCCGTCGCTCAAGGCTGCTCGATCTCCGCGGGAACAAGCCCACAAGCGACGCCTACCTGCTTGTCAGATGGCTGGCCAATAGGCCGGTGGGAGAGACCGCTTACTTGGTGCCACAGGACACCCCCAGCCTTGGGAACGGTGAAAAGACCCGACCAGATTGTGCTACGCGCTGGGACATTAGCGTGGGGGCTTGACAGTAGCATGCGGTTGCATTGCTCAATCTTTGGGGCCTGTTATTTCTATCATTCGCAACGTTTGGCCACAGACCATCTGGCAATGTTTGAAACACTTTGCCAACGGCTCGTTTTGGGGGCTGAAAATTGTTCAGGCTATCTAATGCGGTGTTTGGCGCCGCCCATGCCTCACGCTCGGTGACACGCGCCTGATGCAACCCTGCCAAGTCTGAAAGCCCAGGGCGAATCCTGGCTTCGGCGGCCATGCCCCGGGCCGACCAAGCCACTGTGCCGCATCGCTGCCGCTGTAGCGGGAGAATAGTGTCGCAGGTAATCGGGCAAAGAATGGACAGGCTCACAGTGGTGACTGTTGGGTACGCTGCTTGGCCTCCATGCAGGCGGCTAGGTCTGGCCGACCTGGTATAGCTATCTTATTTTTGGACGCGAACTCATCTCGAGGCCACAGAGCTCCCTATTTAGAAAGGCTGCAAGTCCGCGAGGATTTCCACCGACCTACCATCTCCCAACAGCCTGTGTTCAGGATTTCAACTACTTCGTGACGATAGAAAGTCTGCGTCATCCACCACTGGTCTACCATTTCATCGTGTATCCGGTGTCTACAGAGCCAAGGAACCACGCGGCAGCTTGCCAACATGTCGGGCTCATCTAAATCCCAGCCTGCATCCGAATCTGTATTTCAAACCAACAAGTGCAGCTCCACGATTGGAAAGAGAATTGGTGTTAATCCGACTACTCCCGAACGTTGGAGCGCCCTCATTCGGAACCACGTAGCTAGGAGCGGAACTGATAATCAGTTGGAGCCAGAGTAAGCAAATCGAACTCGTGCGAATGCCCAGATTGTTTGCAGTAGTGCCCGATTCCATGAAAGCAGCAAACTCTGCTCCAGCAAATGATCCAGCAACTGATTGCTCTTTCCAGGTTAGATGTAAGTCACAACTACATCCATCTCTCCGGCGCGAACCGGTGGAAAGCCGGGAATGAGAAGGCGTCAGGATCAGCACTCCATCTCGAACACTTCCTGCATCTTCGCGCCCTCGTCCAGAGACATGATTCAGATTTTCCGCTCCGCGACCTAGTGGAACCGAAGTATGCGGACGCTGCCGGGGGCTTTCTCACAGAATGGCCGGACTTTAGAAGGTATATCGACCAGGTTCACATCAACGATCCAGCAATGGATCTTGATAGCCTGGGAGAGTTTTCTGGGCCGAAACGAGTGCAGAACCAAGTACTCCTAGATTCGTATTTGGGTACTGTCCAGGACAAGGGCCAGAACCAGGAGGAAGAGGATTCATTCAAATATTCTACCGCAGAGACCCCTTTGAAGAAGGGGAGCCCGGATGTCGGAGTTGACTTCAATGGCAACCCAACGGGGGACGACGCCGCTGATGAGCAGATCGTGAACGAGGCCCTTATCTCCTTTGCTTCTGTACTTACACGAAGGTGGATGGTACAGAGAACATCGACACCCTATGCCACCGATGTAACCCCCAGCAAGGGCAGCAATGTGACAGCCCACGGGTGGAGAACGGCCGCGGACTGGACAATGTCGCGAGACAGGTTCCATATTCGAGCACGTTGCAGACAAGGTGAGCGGGTTCAAGCGGGACATATGGCAGGCTTAAAGGAGAGCAGGAAAAAGAGGAAGGACGACTACGAACAGCTGAGCGACGGCCATGAGTACGGTCGGATCTTCACCAGCGAGATAGACGGCTCTCTGTACAGCATAGGGAGGAACTCGACGGAGATCCTGGCGATAGTGGAGGTCAAAAAGCGACTGCGGGTGAAGAACAGGCTTGCGATCGAGTGGCAGGAAGCGTCTGAAATACTGGCGTGGCTGAACATGCGGCTTCGTGATGAAGCTGGTGCAAATGGTCGCAAGGCTAAGGGGTCTTCGACAGCAAGAAGGGGCGTGTTGAAACCCAAGCCAGCCACGGGAGCTTCGCCCGAGAAATCCCGGTGAGTTGCCATTCCGGACCTCTATTAGCAAAAGCGACTGGACCCACCAATGGATTGCGCAGAAAGAAGGTGATGTGAAGACATGGATCACTGCCATTTACACCATCATTCTCAGGTCCCAAAGCACGGACATCACCGTCTTTCTCGCGGTAAATACTAACGTAGTCTCTTCGCAGTTGCCTTCTCGTCGCACAAGATCGCGAAGAGATATATCTCGTAATAGGGGAGTGGGACAAATTTTATGAAGAGTACGCCCTCGAGGGCAGGTTTTCAGGTCCCACAATCAATGTGCTAGAGCGCACTTACAAGCAAGCACCAGAATCCGACGCCGGCTTCCTGACATTGCACGTGTACGGCCCATATGGCTCCTCCATGCAAGCGGCACTGACACGCGCGAGCTCGATGAGGGATCTCAGCACAAACCTGCTGGCCCTGTCTCTCCACCTCAGCCAAGCATCATGTTCCCCTTTATCCCGCCGCCCTACTCCTCCCGCGTCCATCAGACTTCCCACTCCTCGTGGGGATCCGTGCTGCCCGGGTTGCACGTGCGGCTGCGGCTGCGGGCGTCCACCCGGGGGTCCCGGAACCTCTGAACCTCCGCCGGGGCCCCCTAAACCCCCACCGGCGACCTCGGAGACGCGCAAAGGAGGGCAGCACGGCGCCCGAGAAGGGGCCGCAACAAGGGACCCAAGCAACAAGACACCGTCAGTTCCTTCCAGCCGCTCTTCGTCTTCGGGAGCACCAGATCCCACGCCCAGCAGGGCCCCGCGCCCCGGCGGGAGGAGACCCGAGGAGATACGCGCCGCCTCGGCACATGCAGCGGACCCACAGCAAGCCCCAGGAGCGGCTCATGCCCAAGCCCATGGCAATCTGCCGGTACGGGGCCGGCCAACAACCAGCAGCGAGCAGCGAGGCGCCAGAAGCGAATCTGAGGAGCAGGCCTCCCGGTCAAGGTCGCGGGCCCGAGCTGCGGCTGCGGCTGCAGTGACGGGACACCAAGGCCAGGGGCCAGAACCCGTGGCAGCGTCGCGGCACCCACCACTGCCACAAGTCCCTGGAGGGCCTGCACAAGTGGCCGGACAACAGCGGCAGCCGCCACAGCAGCAAGGACAGCGGGATCCTCGCGGGCACGCTGCGATGAGCTCTACCACCCAACATCAAGGCGGCATAGCGTACGACCAGGCGCAGCAGCAGCGGCCACAGACACGGGCGCAGACGGTCGGCCATCACCACCAGCGCCCACATCATGATCCCCCCTCCGAGCCCGGGCCTTCGCGGCCAGCACAGGCCGGGCCATCATCGCAGCACATGCCAAGTAGGCCTGCTAGGCTTGAATTATCTGAACCGTCACAATCTGCACAGAACCCCGAAAAGCTGCCTGATAAGCCGAACAAGAAGAACCCTCTCAGTCCTAGAAACCTGATGTCTAAGATAGTTAAGCCCAAAAAGGATAAGAAAGGGAAGGGACCGGATGATGATCACAATGAGGGAGGAGGCGGTAGGAAATAGGGATGAGATCTATCATCTAGAATTAAGCACTATGGTGTGTAGGTCTGTTGCCTTCTGAAGAGAGTGATCAGCGTTTACAGCGCACACCATCTAGGCCTCCCGTGCTAGGCCTTGGGGTGCCATCATAGCATTAATAGAAACTTGAATAGGCGCCGGTTGGGCCGGAGAATAGAAATCTATTCGATTGTAAATCTCGGCGGCTTCCCGAGGTAGGCAACGAAAAGAAGGATAAGAAAAGAAAGGGTCAGAGTGACAAGGGTGAGACGGGGTGGCTAAAGTCAGAGGCCAGTTATAAGTGTTACGCCTTTGGTCCCTATGCAGTGATATCACGGCAGGTGATGTATGTATGGATTGGGATCGAACCGAGAGTTTATTGTTCAACTTTAGGGTGAGGAAGTCTGTGACTTTTTGTAGTGGGCAGACTGGGCGCTCAGCATAATTCGAAGCAAAAGATCGGATGTCTAGGTGAAAAAGCCTTTCGGGTTCTGGGACTTGCGTCCAGTTGCAGGTAGCACGTCACCACCATAGTATAGCGCCCTGCACACGTCCCACTCATACACCTTATAATACTCTAGAATATATCCTCCTTACCTATGCATCCTCCAGAGTTTAAGAATTTAGAAGTAGAATAAAGTTTTAAATTCTACCACGAATTACTAACAATTTTCTTCTTATTTCATTTATAAATTCCCTCTATGTAACCACATGTTACCTAGGCTTCACAGTATTAGGGCTCAAAGTTTGCAGTAAATAATGTGGACTTCATAAGTAGGTCTGCTTAAGGAAGAAAGGTAAGAAGAAAGGTTAGTCCTTCAGCCTAGGGGCAGAAGGAATGCTGCCTTACGCTAACCCCAACTGGACTCGATCGTGACTCGAATTCCAAGGATCTGGAGTCTCTTGGCACTCAGCTGAATTGCCCGTTCTGTCGCGTTTGATATCGAAGAAGCTGGACAACCACGACTTCATACCAAGTCCCGTTCGAGCCTCTTCTCCCCTTTGTCACTGTACTCTTCACACCGGAGACAGGACGAGCCAATCCGCCCCAGATCAAATGGGACATGGAGCTGAATACCGACCCCTACAAGGCTCAGAGATCCGCCTCCTCAAGGTCGCGCCAGGCGCGTGGGACGAACAGCTGTCCTGCACAGTCCACCACGTGCCCCTAGACGAGCGGCCCGTGTACGTCGCGCTGTCCTATGCCTGGGGCGACGCGCATGACCGGGTCGAGATCCTCCTCGACGGCAGGGCGAGGCTGGTAACGCGGAGCCTCTCCGCCGCGTTGCGCCGCCTCCGGTGGCAGTGCGCCCGGGGGCGGGCCTACGATGGCTTCCGGTTCTCCGCGGATGTGTATATCTGGGCGGACGCGCTGTGTATAAACCAGGCGGACGTCCCGGAGAAGGAGAGGGAGATCCCCCGGATGCGGCAGGTGTATACCCTCTGCAGCAGGGTCTGCGCGTGGCTGGGCGAGGACGACGGCACCACCAGGGACGGCAGCGGCGGAAAGGCCGGGGCCGAGGATGTGCTCGACGAGATGGAGCAGTGGCTCGAGCTGATGAGCCTGCCCGGCCAGGCGGACGGCCCGGGCGAGGCCAGGTTCATGCCCCTGGATGACACCCGGACGCTCGTGCTCCAGCAGGAGGTTGTCGACCATTTCGGCCCCCGCGTGGATACCTTCCTGAGCCTGTGGTACCACATCGGCGGGCTGGACTGGTTCAGGCGCCTGTGGGTCATCCAGGAGGCGGCGCTGCCCGCGGCGGAGCCCATCCTGATGGCGGGCAGCCGCCTGTTCGGGTTCGACCGCTTCATCCGCTGGTGGGTGGTGATCGTGAGCATGCGGCAGCAGCGCAGGCTGTCGTCGGGCGCCGACTTCGAGATCTTCTACCGCCACGGGTCCCTGGAGCGGAGCCGGGCTCGTGTGCAGCAGCAGGGGCACAGTGCGGTGGGAAATTCCGAGGGAGGCAGCAGAGGAGGGCCACGGGACCGGTATGACAGGTTTGGGCGCGAGTTCACAGAGATGATGGCGCGCCGTGCACCGTCGACCTTTGTGGCCTCGAACCCGCACGACTACATGTACAGCGCGATCGGCCTCTGCGGCGGCGCCGAGTTCCTGCCCCCGAGGCTGGCCCCCGATTACCAGAAGCCGTTCCCGCTGGTCTGCGAGGACTACGCGAGGTGCGCCATAGAGGCCACAGGCAACGTGACGATCCTGAACCGGGACGACAACAGGCTCTGGGCGGACTATAATGAGGTGCTGACAGACAAGCTGCCCTCCTGGGTGCCGGATCTGCGCATGGCCCAGTTCACCTTCTCCGTCGAGGGCGAGGTAGAAGCTTCCAACGTGTCATTTGTCGGGCCCGATCAGAGGTTCCTCAAGGTCCGGGGCTTCGACTTGGGGGAGGTCGTCGGGGTATACCTCCCGATGCAGGACCCCCAGGCTGGCGATTGGTCCAGTCTCAGCTTGAGCGAGCGCCTAGGTCGTGTTCATCGTTTCCTCGAGCACGTGGCCCGAGAGGCAAACATGGACCTTGAAAGCACCGTCCTGAATTTCTTGCAGAGGCGGTTTTTGTTGCTTTCTAACCGCCAGATCACGGCATCGGGGACGCTTCCCGCGCCAGGGGATCTGCAAGCCGTATATTACCACTACCTGCAGCAGGGGACAGATGGCAATAGTACCAGCTGCTCGCCGGCGGGCGGCCCCGAAGACATCAGCGCGGCGAAGATGTTTGTCGAGCTTGCAGACTCGCTGATGCTGAGGCGGGCCTACATCGTCGCGCGGGGCGGCATGTACGGTGAGCTTATAGGGCCTTATTATCGTGGTTATTGCGAGGGAGACCGTATCGCGGTCCTCAGCGGATGCCGCCACCCTTTCATCATCACACCAGGGGCAACAAGCGAGGGACTGGGGTATACACTCAAAGGATCCTGTTTCATGTACGATGGAGCGTCGTCGACGAAACTCTACACCGCGGATGATTTCTCGCCGGAACTACACCAGGAGAGAACCTTTGAAGACTTCATACTTGTGTGAGAACAACATTTTCCTACAAGAGGGGGTATCGTTCGGGAGAAATTACCTCGTAGGAGATTACTCTATGCGGGATGATCCTATCGGAGATTAACTTATGAGATGTTGCTTTCGACAAGACTGAATGATTTTAGGCTACAGGAGGTGTCCTGTGGGGAGCTGGTACAAATCGCCAGACAGACGGGAAAGTCTAAGCTGAAATAATTCAGCAGAGACGCTGTTCATTTTGTCCGCGGCAAATTCTGGTGGGATGCCTGATCCAGAGAGGCGACCCAAGCTCATCTGTTCCATCACCATGAAGCATGCTGGTCCCAATATGAACCCCTTTCCCCTTTCATTCGCGAAACCAAAAGTCGAACTCCTCATCGCGGCAGTTTCCGTGGAAGTGAACCTCCTCAACGATGCCGGGACACTCGGTGGCAACCATGACAACCGTACTGATGAGGCGGTGCACACTTGTCTCGTGCATGACGTAGTCGATGTCCAAGGCATTTGCGAGACACCTGTGCACGTAGTGTTGTCGTGTCATAAGAGCCGCCTTATCCGGCGTCAGGGCAAAGTCCCAGTGGAAGGCCCAGCCCGGACAGCCGAGGGACATTCGGCTTCGTGAGCCAGCAGGCGTCAGAAGGATGGCCTCGAGATCCCAGAAGTCCTCCCCGGCGAAGTGATGTGTGCAGGAGACATTCCTTAGGAATTGGAGGCTTCCCGTGCCTGGCCCAGCTGTCCTCCCGGCCTTGAAGACACGGAACATTCGGATGAAATTTGCCCAATCGTCGTGCCGGTGCATCGGCGGCCTAGGTGGGATCACAATCTCGAACTGGTTGTTTCCGTAGTAAATTGGGAGAGCTTCAGAGCGGACCTGTCGGTTGATGCGCGTGATGGGCGGCTGCACGAGGCCCCTGATGCGGGTGCCTCCAGGTCCATTGATGAGAGAGTACCGGTAGATCTTGTTGCGTATCTCGGCCGGAAGATGTAGGAAGGAAAGCCTGTTCTCTGTGGCCTACGATGCTGTCAGCCACGTGCGTTCTGGCATCCCATGCTTATCGCGGAGATTGAAATGCATACCTCGTCACTCACAGCAGTGACGCTCTGGGCGGCGACGGTTTTCGTCATGGCTACGACGCTGGCGTCTGATGCCAGCAGGGGACTGACGAGTGAGGGTGGTGATTGAGGTGAGGCGTGGACTGGGCCAGCAGGTTCAAGTTGACGTCTCCAAGTGGGAGCTTTCTTAGGCTGAGGGCAAAGAAAGGCAGGCACGCAGGACAGGGGTGGTTGCAGTCAGTGCAAGCAAACCACCACACAGCTTGCGTGGCACCTGCGCTTGCCCAATTCGTTGGTGAAGCTGCCAAATTCTACAGTACACTGCAGACGTGCGGAATTCAGGTGCATTCCACCGTTTCACTACCTGACAGTTACAAACGGAAGCGACTCCCCCCCACCGTCTCGAATTACCAAGTACCTACCTAAGTAGGCAGACATGCCGCTACAGACTTCACTCCAGAAATCCACCTGGATATGAAGAAAGGAAAGGGCCTAGACAACACTAACAACAAGGGAGGCAGTAATAAGAAATAGAGGCGAGATCTATCATCTCCCACTAAACCATGTGTTAGTGGGCAAGTCTTTAGCTTAAGCAATGCAGTGACCAGCTCAGCCACCAAAGTGTAAATCTAGGAGAAAAAATCATGTGGAAAGCTCTTTCGGGGCCCTTGGAGTTATTTGTCCAGGTGTGGATGGTGCGCCGCTATGAAGCAGCCTTGCTACCTAGGTCTACACCTCCTCCGCATATGCCCTCTTCCAAGGGCTATGGGCCGTTTATAGAGTGCATTTCCGATGTCTTCATCTATCCTCACAATTTCCCTCTCGCCTTTCTTAGCCACCTGTCTTCCCTAAGCCCCGCTCAAAGCATTGGCTTCCACCTCAAAGCCTCGCCAAGCCCCTCGTCGCCTCCTACTCCTACTCTGACAGCTATTTCTCTGGGACCGGGCCTCATACTCAGCACTAAGACAATGCCATTACGCCAATCAATTCTGGAGGGCCCAACCAGGCAGAATTCAAATGTATGCCCCCCATCGTGGCTGAACTTGCCTTTTATTACTTACTACTCTTACTCTGCCAGTGATTTCTACGGGACCCATTTTCATACTCAGCGCTAAGATAATAGTACAATTCAGCCAATGAACCGTCCATCGTCTCTTTCCCAGTGTCAGGCCCCAGCGAGGAAAAGAGGTAAACTAAGTAATCAAGAGCACACATGTGCAGTCAATTCGCAAGGACAGGAGACAGTGAAAAACATGAGGACAGGGGGAAATTTTTCACAGTCCGAATCAACATTGAAAGACCGGAACAGCTTCAAGCATCATGTGGTCGTCAAACTAGCGTGCTGACAAGGAGCCTTGTCCGAGGGCCCACCCGTTGAATATGGAGAAGCTCGCACTCTAAAAGTCGTGCAGACTGAGCCGGATCCTCCCGGAGGGTCCTGTACATTAGCGTCAGTCTGGGCCAGATCGTAGGATTTACCCTCAGCAGCTTGAAGGCAGTTTGCCCCTGGTTCTGACGGCCCTTTCCGCCCCCTCACGTTAACTCAGGATGAACGACCCTATTCTAGAATGAGGGGAAGGGGGGGTTGGGAACCGACTCCCGAGAGGCTGGGAAATCCGACTTCTCAGGGTCTCATTGCGCGCATGGGTCGGCCAGGTCATGTACGAGATACGCTACATGCCCCTGGTCTAGCAACCCGCGTAAAATCTCCAAGGACTCCGAAAGTCTATTGGTCGGAGCGGTTAGAGCTGGTCAAGCCAGCACCAGTTGACTCGAGTCCATTCGTTGAGGATCGTTACCAAAACTACACCAGATGGAAATCCGCAGACTGCAGAGTCAGATCATAGCGGAAGGGTTACTTCGCAGCAAACAATGGAATTACATGGACTTGCAAGGGGACTTTAAAGATTCATTGTGCATCGTATGTCTGTCGTGCACGTGGACCAACCTGGACGACCAGGAGGCGGATATGCTCCGGGACAGGCGGCGGCACCATGCGGCGTTGCGTTAGGCAGCGGTACGCCAAGAGCCGCGCCCACGGCGGTGAAGTCGTCTCTTCCTCCGCCGAGACCCGATAAATGCAAACAGCCTTGGCAATCCAGGTAAGGGCACGGCGCTGTTTGGCTTCTAAGCGCGGTCCGAGGACCCAATTAATTACCTAGAGTACCTCAGTCCGAGGCATCAGCCGCTAACAATCCTCCGCCCTCAGTGCAACGGTCCAATTGACTACTGCCTAAGGCTCAATAGGGAGAGAGAGGATATTATACCAACGATGAATTCAATTAGCCTAAGTGACCTAAGGAACTTAAAGGCTCTGGTTGACTTACACAGGGGATCTGAGTGCTTGAGTCCGAGGCGGGAACCGCTAACCAATCCTGCGCCAAGAGCCGCGCCCATGATAGCTTCACGTTTTCTTCCTCACTGAAAGACAACCAATGCAATTAGCATTAGTGAACCATGGAAAGGCCCGCATTTGGTGCTGAATGGGGAAAGAAAGAAGAGACACAGCTGGCCGCCAAGGGCCCAGCCCACGATGGCTTCACGTTCTCTTCCTTATCAGCTTTAGTGGGCTAAGCAAAGCAAAGCGTTGTAACTTTCCGTCTCACCATATTGCAACATTGTGCTTATGATATTGCAACATCGAGCATCATTTCACACATCCAAGTGGCCTTTATGGAAAACTCCGTCCCACAAGCGACTAGGCAGAAGGCAAACGAGGCTGGGATACACATCTCCACCTCGTTTTCACCCCCTGAAATCTCAGACTTCAGAAAGCAATGGATTACACGAGGAATCAACAGATGAGACGAGCAGCAGACGAGACTCTGAAAGAAGTCGAAGACTGTGTGATGGGGGCGTTCAGAAATGCATAAAAGGCTGGCTCCGGCCTCTGTCTGGAATCTCTTGAACTCATCCTCATCCAGCTCAACATCCTCAGCCTCCTAGCAAAGACAACAGTCCGGCACCAAGCAACTTGCACAGCTTCACTTTCTCCAAAGCCACTTCTCCCCCTCAAACAAGCAAAATGCAGTTCTTCACCGCCATCGTCGCCGGCCTCCTCGCCACCGCCGCCTCGGCCATCGACCTGCACCTCGAGTACGCCGGCGGCTGCAGCACCAGCGGCGGCGGCTTCATCTGCCGCGGCATCAACCCGGACACGTGCTGCAACGTCAACTCGGGCACCTACTTTGCCAGCGGCTCCTTCCGCGCCATCCCGCGCGACTGGAACATCGTCGCCCGCGGCCACGGCGGGCCCAACTGCGGCGCCATCCGCGAGCAGCGCGCCAGCGGCGGCGCCGACTACGTCTGCCTGGGCAGCGGGCCCTTTGGCGGCACCGGCTACGGCTTCGCCAACCGCAAGATGATCCGCGGCGCCACCGAGGCCCGCGACGAGTCCGAGTCTGGCGCGTGCGCCACCCCCGACGTCGCCTACCTCGCCGACGGCACCCAGTACAACTACACCGCCATCGCTGAGACTGGCCAGCCCGCTGAGGAGCTCGTCCAGCTCTTCCAGACCGGCGACATCCCCGCGAGCTTTGATGCCTTCAAGCTCGAGGAGACACTCAAGCTGTAAATATCAGACGCGAATTTGGGGCGGACCTCGCTGCCACACCCTCCCCAAGACTTAACCAGATACGCTATGCGGAGTGCTTCAGCTAGGATTGCATGCTGGGATGTGGCATAATGCTTGGTGTTGAAGCGGTTCATGACTCTACCTCGACTTCAGTCCTGTCCGGAGGGTACGGATGTGGTGATCTTTTTCTCTTCCTTCGCATACTCGGCTTGTTTGAATATGCTTGAAAATGGGGTTTAAAAGTTTGAGCGGGTCAACCTTAGGTACCTAAGTAGTACAAGACAAGAAAGGGCCTCTATTGCTGCCAAATAACTACCAACTGATAATTTGTCATGTGAGCTCCTTGTAATTCTTTTGGAGTTGTAGCCATAGGATGCACAAGCTGCGGCTCCCTACTGACTTCAAGGTTGAATAAGGATCCTGTAGTAAAGATTAATGTCTCGTTCCTCCAGCAGATCTCTTAAGTTCAATTACTAGTGACAAGCGGCATGACTCAAAAGGAAATGATACAAGGAAATTAGCTTCAATCATCAACAGATGAGCCATTCTATAATAGAGCAAGCCTGGGTATCGAAGCAGTGACTATTGTACCAATAGAAAAGTTCGGCTTATTATGGTTTAGCTGGAATAACTTGGCATGCTTACAAACACACCGAACAAGTATGTCACACATCCGCCTCGAGAGCCGGTAATGTCATGGAGAACCGAAAATGATGGGAGGCGAGTGTGGGTACACAGGATTCAATCTACTAGACTGAACTTGGAAACAAGTGGCTGTGAGGCGATAAGGCACCTATGCAGTCAGCTCCGCCTATGTGGTTTCGCAGAGGCGGGGAGTAGGTCGAGGATCTTCTCTCATCCATCTGTTTTCCGCAGACCTCTGCTGGAGCGTACCTAGGTATATACGATGAATGACATGACCACTTCCTACATAACTAAGTACTAGTAGTGCTTAAGTGTTGTCATCGAGGGTTTCTTCTAGTGGATAGAACCATATGACAAGGTAAGACTTCTCTCGGTGCCAGACCCTTTCTTGATGCAAAAACTGACATAATCTGGGTGAAGATACCGCGGCGCACGACAAGCCCATCCTCGTCCGATCACCGACCCATCAAACGCCGAGCTGAGAATCATCGACCGTCCTGAGACATAGGCGGACAGAACCGCTGTTGATGCAATGGACTATCGGATAGGGATGAACGAGGTGTATTCTCCGCCCCTAGAACAGAAGCCAGTTGTCAAGTAAGGCCAGGACACGCGATAATTTTGCCACAAGTTGGTACACACAGGCTGAAGATTGTTCCAGTGTTGTTCTAGTGCATGGGTTATTCGGTGGACCGTGGAAGACCTGGGCGACCAAGTCTCAGGTTTCAGGCAATGGCCACGTCTTCTGGCCTAAGAGCCTTCTGCCGTCAGTCGTCGACAATGTCAATGTGTACAGTTTTGGGTATGATGCAGACGTGGAGAAGTTCATGTCAGCTGCCGGATTGAATACAGTAAGGCCAGCCGCCTGGAAAGCCCATTTGTCCCATGTTTTATGGGCTCCTGCAAGTGGTTAAAATAGTGACTAGGTCCACCAACATGGGAGGAATCTGTTCAATGAACTCCATGCCCTTCGGAACAGTCAGGTAAGCTAGACATTCGCACGAAAAATCCCAGTTCATCGTATTGATATACATCACCCTAGATTCCTACCATCATTGTTGCGCATAGTCTCGGAGGGCTTGTGGTGAAAGAGGTAAATCGAGTCATTTACCATTCTAGATTCAATTGAGAGCCTAACAAGCGTCTACAGGCTTTGAATCAGGCCGCTTCCTCCGCTCAGCCTGACGAGAGAGAGGTGGTCTCTAACACGAAAGGAGTAGTCTTTCTAGGGACTCCCCATAGGGGGTCGAATGCGGCGAGCTACGGCCGTACGGCATACCTGCTGACCAAGGCGTTTGCTTTCCAAAGCGCCAACACCAAGCTTCTCACAGCGTTGGAGAAGAACTCCGAGACACTTGATCGGATATCGACGGCCTTTTTCCAAACTCTCGAGGCATATCAGAACCTACTCATTGCTTCTTTCGCAGAGGAGAAGCAAGTCCGATTCGGAGTGGTCGGGATGCAGATTGTGAGACCGGATTCGGCTAAGATCGGACATGCGCATGAAACGTGGGGCAGCATTTCCGAGGATCACCGGAACATGGCAAAGTACAGCTCTCTAAAAGACGACGGGTTTGTCAAAGTGAGCCGGAAAATTCAACAATGGGTCCATGATATTGAGACGAAATCATGTGAGTACTCGCCTTCCAAAATGCTATCATCCCAATCGTGTAGACGAATGCTGATCTTAAGAATATCAAGCCTTGATCAACCGCAAAAGCTACGAAGGTTAGACCATCGATTATATCAACGGATGGCAATTTCCTAGCTCACCAATATCCCAGACTGCCTCCAGAGCCTAAATGACCCCGTCGCGAGATTTCGCGTGCAGCAGGTCGACACCGTCCGTCACCACAACCAAAATACTTTCGAATGGCTGTTCACAGATGCAGTCCCTTTTTCAAGGTGGCTTTCTGACGACAGCGGGGAGTTCGACCCAATATTCTGGATCGCCGGGAAACCAGGCTCCGGGAAGTCTACCTTGATGCGATTCGCTTTGGAAGATAGTCGGACGATGTCGCTGCAGCCGTCAAATTCGAAAGGCCAACCGATGGCCTACTTTTTCCATCTTCGTGGAAAGTCATTGGTTCAAAAGAGTCTCCGGGGAATGTTGATGGAGCTTCTATATCAAATATTAGAAAGCTATCCTCACAGCTTCGAGCTGATTCGCCCAGTATTCTTGAGATTGAAGGCCAAACAAGAGTGGGATATTCGAAGCCTCTCTGAGGCCATGTTACAAATACCTCACCTCCGATCAGCTACACCGGGCTCTAGAGACAGTATCACACTGTTCGTTGATGCTCTCGATGAGAATCAGAACCAGGACGACAATATCAGTCTATTGGGAATCCTCGATAGCCTGATTGAGACTTACAGACCAGTCAGAGACAGGCCAGGCGCGCCAGTTTTGAAGATATGCTTGGCAAGCCGGACTTGGCCAGTCTTTCAGGAACGATTCGGATGGGACCCTCGCATCCCATCGTTCGCCATTCAAGATTTTACTGTGAGGGATATTCAGGACTACACACAGTCTCGCCTTCTCAACACCATTCGCATCGGGTCATCCGAACAACGACGGGTGATGATCTCCAAACTATCCTCAGATATCACCTTTAAAGCAAGGGGTATCTTCATCTGGGTGAGAGTGGTTGTAGACAATCTTTATCAAGACATCATTGATGGAACTCCGGTAGAGTCATTGAAAAGAAAACTTCATGAGTACCCCGACGAACTTGACAGCATGTATAAGCTCACTCTTAATAGAGTTCGGAGAGCGTATCGACCGGAATCTATGGTCATTTTCAAGGCTGTGTTCGCTAGTCACGTCCCGCTGAACATTGTGCAGCTATACGCCGTGTCAGCGATTTGTCAGGGCTCGCCGCCACGTGTCGACACCGTAACCCCATATGACTCCGACTTGGTCAGTTGGCTCGCTAGCAGATCTGGCGGGTTGATTCGCGTAGTTGGCGCTGGTGCTTCCACAGCGGATCAGTCGTTCAAGGCAGAAAAGGAGGAGTCAACCTCTGGCTCCTCCACAAGAGCAAACCCACACGTGGAGTTTATCCACCAGACTGTTCAAGACTTCGTTAGAAAGAGCTTAGACATCAGTCTCGAGATGACTCGAGAAGACACTTGGGTGTCTGATGTGAGTGGGTCACGCCTCTTGGCTTTGGTGTGTCTTGACAGACACCCTCCCCACCGCGTGATCCAAAATATTGCCAGGGATATCTTCAGCTACATTCGCGAGGTGGAGCATGAGGAAACTCAATCACAAGGCCACCAGAGAGCATTGCCCCCACATTGGAACGACTACGATCTCCACGACTTCCCATTCAGACTTCGAGACCCGCAAAATTCGGCTACTTTTCCTACAGGGGATATGCTTTCACATTACCTGAATTCGCGCAATACGCTCACCCACATGATCGTTGACATGGAATCAGAATTCCACGTGAGTTTTGGCCTGAACGATGCCAATGCACCGCATGTGAGCGCGTTCGTGATAGTAGTTCTACAAAACCTTTACCGCACTACATTGCCAGCGCATTTGTCTGCCTCAGCACCCAGGTATGGTGACAGGGTTTATCAACTTCTCCTTCACCTTGCATCGGTGGGTCCCCGTCTATCCGCTCAGGGGCTGGATCGAACACGCATGTTTCACTACATACGTACGAGCTACACGATGCAGTCGACGCTGTTGAAGCTTCAACCCTTGCCGGACCACAGCGGCTTGGGAGATATGGATGTATTAAGGTTACCCTTGCCGGACCACAGCGGCCTCGGAGATATGGATGTATTAAGGTATCGCCAGTTTGAGTGGGAGATGTTCCCTCCGGTCAATGAGCTGATTGTCCATGTTTCCGGGACTCCACCCAGCCTAGCTGCGACCCTAGCGGCCATGAAGCCAAGCGCTGAGCTTGACGACGACACCCTCCTGGCATTTGCTGACGCTCTCGATGAAGAAAGCTACACATACTATATCACTGTGGAGATTCCAATGGTCCTAGGCCGACTTCCTTATACAAGGGAAGGCCAATGTCGAACAATAAGTCTATCCCTGTCAGCCTTTTGTTCACGATTCAGAGATACCAATCGCGCTAAATGGGTGCAGTTGTTCAGAAGCAAAGACAATCAGTTCAATGGCCTCGCTGTTGACCATGCATTGTTCGATGCTCTAGGTGAAAAGCCTCCTGTCCATAGTTACACGGCTGATCATGGAGGCATGGCTGAAGTTATTGCCTGGGCATGTTTGCCAGCTGCAGGGTATGCCGTGGGACACGAGTTAGTGAAAGGGGCCTTCTGTCGATGTCTTCGAGAAAGATATATGAACAATTGAATAGGCCAGAACTCTACTGAAATTTCGAAAACATGTGTTTCAAGAGTGTACTAGTACAGAAGATTTGAGAAACGGGAAGTGTCACAAAGCTGTTGGAATTCATTATGTATACTGTAACTCTGTGTCTACAAATAATACATTTACTGCGCCTGACGACGTCTTTGAGCCAGCATGTGAAAGGCACCTATTTCAGCCAGCAGATTCAACATTCCTGTTCGGCAGATTACTCAATGGCACCTCTTCAGCATGCTACACCCAGGGACTGCTACTGAGGGTGGACGTTCAGGACTACTGAGCAATTCATGACATGTTTGCAAGAAACTGTTCACCATGGTTCATAGGTAAGCAGAAGATCATGGAAACCAAGACAGTGGGCATGTATTTTTGACTTAGGTAACTAGGTAGTAGGGAGACCACTTCAACTCCAGAGTGGCAACTCCGAGTCCTGTTTCCATATCTCTGATACTCTTAATTAGAGACTTCCTAGTTGTTATCACCACATACATGACACGGATCTGTGCAGTGCTGCGCACCGGCCAAAAGACCACAATTCGAAGTCCCCCAGACTTCGAATGCAGCACTTATAAGCCCGTACCGTCAGAATACATTTTGATAACTGTCTCTATGGCACCCGTCGTGGTTCATTATGTGACTCCTGCATGATTTGTTCCAAGCATAGTGAATCTCATAGTAAGTCTGGAAGCAATTTTCTATTAGAGCCTCATATATGAATACCACTTACACTCTCTGCCAAAAGACAACCAGGTAATTGGGATGGCGGACAAAGATCAAAATATTGAATGAATATATTGTAAGAAGCAGTCTTTTGGTCTATCTACAATGTATGTGATCATTGACTAGAAGAACTATGAGAACCTCGCAGACTAATATCTATGGTGAAGGCACTGGGGTTGTCCTCGAGTGCACAATGAGGCAAGGAGAGCTTCCACATTTTGCCATGTTGGCCAAGGATGATTCTGAGACAAAGTTTAAATTGTGCCACAGCTGAGAAGTGGAACGGAGTAAGAATAATAGAAATTTCATACGACCTGGAGTACTAATTTGCTTCAGGGTAGGAATACTCAAGCCTACTAAGTGCTGTACCAAGTCCAAACAGAGACCAGGCTGTGAACGCAAGTGTTTTTTTCAGGCTCTAACGTCATCAAAGGTCGAAATTTACCAAGGCTGCCTGCCGCAATTTCCAATCACTGGTATCGCACAGGTGACAGTGAATACATACTGGAGGCGCCAACGGCTGCTGAGCAATAAACACAAATCTGTGGCCCCTCCACGCTTTTGCACCTTGCAGCATTGCGACCACCACCACCTCAAAGCGTTTCTGGGTGTCCAACTTTCTCATTGTCTTCCAAGCGCCACGGAAGCTTGACTTCGAAAGAAGATCAACGACAAACGACAATCCCCAAGTTGACAAGACGGATCTCATCATGGCCGAGTAAGTACAATCGTCCTCATCTTTGATTTCGTGCACTAGGCGAGGGTCCTTCATTTTGTTTGCAGACTCAGGCACCAACCATTCATTTGCGTCATTCTGCCTTGGCTGCCCCCCATCGTGCCCTTCATCAGGCCCACTGGTGCTGCTCGCGAGCTGTGATGCCTGTGCCCATGCACTCTCTGTCGCATGATTCCTGCTGCGCTCGCCCAATTTCAATTCTCAATCCCACAGTCTAGATCTCGTGCAGCTACAGCTACTGATACAATCATCGCACAGACTCGGTATAAAAGAAGGCATGAAGGCCTACGTTGAGGACATGAAGCGCGAACTCAAGGAAGGCTGGGGGTATATTCAATCCTCACCGACAACAAAGAGATACACAAGTCTATTCTTGCAGGCTCCTGATACTAACATCCTATACTTGCAGCAAATGGCTGACCGAAGATGAGCGTGAAGGAGTCATGGAAGCCTTGTCTGCCTTCGCAGAGGAGGAGTGGGCGTTCATGGAGACGGCTTGGAGCCCTGAGAACCAAGACAGGCTGGAGATCCAGATGAGGCAGCTCGTGGATGATCTGATGTATGCCCCTTCCCACCCCAGTGTGAAGCCCCCCAGACTCTGACAATCTTGGACAGAAAGGATGCCAAGACCCAAGCCGACAACTCTGGCAGCGCTGCCGACTTTGACGAGGAGGACCTTCTCAGTCGAATCAAAATCACCGTCGGCGATGGCCCCGACGAGGACCCTGGCTCTTATACCTTGAAGGCTGAGATCGAAGAGAATGCCCCTCCTGCAAATGAAGACAACTCCGTGGAGTTCACCGTCGCGACCGCCGACATGGACTATCGGGTGGTTTACCCTCGCCAAGATTTGGACGATGTCGAGTTTGATTTCGAGGACATCTGGAGGGAGAGGGAGGTGGGATCCAACGCATATGATGATCTCATTCAGAACGGACCCGAGTTCGAGGATCAGAGCGGAGGTTCTTCCACCGTGCAAGAGGAGGAGATGAGTGACAACATTGCTGCTCATCCCCAGCCCGCGTCGCAGCACGGCGAGGAGTCGGGCGCGGCCGACCACAGCCTTGTTGACGCGTACTCTGACGATCGCTCCCCTCTCCCTAGCCAAGAGGGCTGGGAGCATGGACTGGGAGAGGACGTGATGGAGTCCATTGAGAGAGATGCATCCGTGGCTTATGACGACGCCGCCACCGAGGACATGCTCAGCGCGGGCCCTGACGCTGCTTCTGTGGGGGGACCATCCAACTACCAGGAGATGAGCGAGATCCACAACGACTCCAGCCCCAACTACTCTTCCAGCGACGACGTCCAATCTGAGGATCCTCTGCAGTCAATGGACATGGAGGACGAGGAGGATCCTGAGTACGACCCCAAGGGCAAGCAGCCGCAGAAGGCAAAGGCCAAGGTGCCGGCCGAGCACCATCGCCACAAGAGCAACCATCTCTGGGACGTGGTCGTGAACGCCGACAATCCCGATGGACCTCCGGCGGGTTACATTTGCAAGCTCGCCAGCTGCAACGGCTGGCAGGGCAAGTGGAAGGGCCGCCAGTCGCACTTTGAGATCATGCACCGGGAGGAGTGGTTTGCCCTCACCGGAAGGCGGGCCAAAGTGTTCACATGCGATGTCGACGGCTGCGGCTGGTCCACCAAGGGAGCGTCCTACCTCAGGGTTCACAGGAAGAAGAAGCACGGCTTGAGTGAGGAGCAGTGATCAGCCCATGGCTGTGGTGTTGGATGCCTATGTGTAGGGATACCTCAAGATCTCTACGGGAGTACTTTGATTCAGGGTGAGCAAGAGGTGATATAGTCATGGTTGTCACTCTCCCGACCACTTTTTGTTTTGGCAGGGTACTATGGTAGTATGAGCCAGTCTTCATAATCGCATGAAAGTACATTGGTATGTAGTACCGAAAGTCAAAATATCTTAGAGTCAAGTCCTGGCGTAGCTTGCTTTGTTCATGTGAGCCTTTGTGCAATGGTCCGTTGGTGGACTGGAGAGGCGAGACGTTTTGCGAAGAAACGGACATATTCGACCAAACTTGCACAGGCGAAATGTGGATGTTGCAGAGCCTTCAAACCAGGAGACGGTGCAAACGCTGGATGGGCTCGGAATTCGTTTGTCTTGGGCGTTTTCTTCAACCTGAACTGGACAGCTACGTACCATCCCACACCCTGGGACTTACCTGCTGCCAAAGTTCTGGCAGTTTTGGCAGTCCAGCGCTGTCTTCCATCCTTTTTCCTCAATTGCTTCCTCCCTAGCATTCCCAGTCCAACCCCACAAACTTCAACCACTCCTTTCCTTCTTGTACTTGACGCCGCCATCCTCGACCTGCGTGTCGGCACATTGCAATTCAATGCACGCATTGCTCTTCCTTAAGTCGGCTCCTGCCGTTACCATGCTCTTTTCAAAGCTCTTCTTGATTGCATTCGGCGGTGCCACTGCCGCGGTGTCCGCCAATGTCTCCCGTTGTGGGCAGGATTCCGCCCGTGTTCCCGCCTTTCTCAACGACAAGAGCGCGAGTAAGCTGTCCTATTCTGATCTCCTCCTTCAATTCTGTTCTATACACGTTCAAGGGCACTTCGTTGACTAGGCGTCTGCCAGGGTTTCAGGTCAACGGCACCGGCGTCCCCGAGGTGGACTTCGACATTGGCGAGTCCTATGCAGGGAGACTGCCCACCACGGGCCCCAACTCGTCCAACAGCTCCAGCATCAATGAGCTCTTCTTCTGGTTCTTCCCGTCCAGGAACCCCGACGCCATCAATGAGATCACCGTCTTCCTCAACGGCGGCCCAGGCTGCAGCTCCATGGCTGGCCTGCTGCAGGAGAACGGCCCTTTTCTCTGGCAGCCTGGAACCTACTCGCCCCAGCCAAACCCTTTCTCTTGGACCAACCTGACCAACATGGTTTGGATTGACCAACCCATTGGTAAGCATTTCCCAGTCACAACTCTCGTCAAGGTGCTTGTTGAGCCCCTCTACATACTGTGGAGGTTCCACCAGCCCGCCAGTTCTCATCTCATATCGAGGAGCTTGTCGCCTGGCTGCACAACTCCCTCCTCATACCTGTATCGAGAAACTGACTCTTGTTTGTTAGGCACTGGCCTGTCCTCGTCGGACCCAGGAGCCGGTCTTCGCATCTTAAATGAACACCAGGTGGCCGTCCAATTCGCGGCTTTCTGGAGGAATTTCATCGATACATTCGACATGTACGGCTACGATGTCTACCTGACCGGCGAATCGTACGCAGGCCAGATGATCCCCTACATCGCAGACCACTTCCTAAACCAGTCAGACTTCGGGTCTTACAACGGCTACTACAACCTCAAGGGGATACAGCTGTTCAACCCCGCGATCGGGCGTCTCGCCCTCCAGGAGCAGGCACCCGCGGCGCAATACCTCAACGCCCGCCGCAGCTACTTCAACCTCAACGATACGTTCATGGAGCACATCAACCAACAAGCCTATTACTGCGGGTACACGGACTACATGAAATCGGCGCTCACATTCCCTCCCAAGGGACCTATTGCTCTCCCCTTCTCCATCGACACCGCCACCGGAGCCCTCAACGACAAGTGCAAGCTGTGGAAGGAGATCGCCACGGCCGCGCTCTACGTCAACCCGTGCTTCGACCCCTACCACATCTCGTCCTACTGCCCCTTCCTCTTGAACCAGCTGGGCTTCCCCTCGCTGGGCTGGGGCCCCAACAACTACTTCAACCGCAGCGACGTGCAGGACGCGCTCAACATCGGCGAGCCCCGGTCCAACTTCATGGTGTGTAAGGAGACGCAGTTCAACCTGGACCACTCCGAGCCCGCCGCCTTCAGGATGATCCCCTCCATCGTCGAGCGCACGGGCAACGTCGTCATCGCCAACGGCGACCTCGACTTTCTTATTATGTCCAACGGCACCCTGGCCGCCATCAACAACATGACGTGGCAGGGCATCCAGGGCTTCGAGGAGTCGCCATTCGAGGGCAGCGACAACTTCTTTGTGCCGTACAACCCGACCATCCGGCCCGCCCTCGACGCGACGCTTTCGCAGGACGACATCCCCACCTTGTCGGTGGGCATTGTTGGTGGTGGTGGGTGGTATGGCAGGACGCACACGGAGCGCGGCCTGACATTCACCACTGTTGCGCTGTCGGGTCACCAGATCCCGCAGTATGCGCCTGGTGCAGCGTACAGGCTTCTTGAGTTTACGCTTGGGCGGGTGGATAATCTGACGGAGGTTGGGGAGTTCACTACCGCGGGTAGATGTGTCTCATGAGGTTTCATTGACCAAGGGAGAGAGGATCATTCTATGAAGTTTCTTGGCTTCTCAGCGTAAATATTTCTGATGAAAAATCCATCATTGCATGCAGCAGAATCCAGACAATAGACTCTGAACTTTTATGAGCCCACTTTGAACGTCTTGAACACCAGAAAGCAGCGTGCTCTCATTGGAATGAACCGTCCCAGAAAGACCCTGACGACACCGCACAATCTTGTGGTTGTGCTCGCCACAGAGCAAGGGGATTTGTAGAGAAGGACATGGAACAATGCGCACCGAAATAATCAATTGTATCTGTGCCGCACTTTTCTTTCAATCACACAAGCGGCGCGGATCACGCACTCGAAAGCCATTAGAGAAAACAAAGCAGACAAATCGTTGCTTTGCACAATTATGAACAAGAGAAGTTAGCGATAATGAAGACACGCGCCGAATACTTAAGCACCGTCCTGAACACCACCAACCTGCCATTCGGATGACCATTCCGCATCACACCAACTCACCAACTCAGCACTGCCAGACCATCAGCATCAAAGCTTCTACATACATTTTCCAACACAATCCAAAGGTACGTTCCCAACCACCGTAAGACGCTGACAAACATGGCAGGGTTGAAAACCTCCAACATGTCCCTGCGCTCAAGCAGCACTGGCAGCCGCATCGTCCAGACCAACATCACAGCAGGTCCCTCAAACCCCAACCACGAGCCCCCCTGCCTGGACGAAGTCGTGTGCGCCGCAGACGAACACACCCTCTTCGAGCGGCGCGTCGCCCGCCCCAGCCGCCCCTTCCTCAACCGCCCGCGACAGGCCACCTTCCTCCCGCCCATCTTCATCCCCAACTCCCCGCTCGACCCAAACGCGACCCTCGCCATCTCCCCAGGAAAGAACCACAGCACCACGCGCCGTGCCAACCCAGGCGGGTCCCCCGTCCCGCCGCCCTCCGCGGTCCTGCGGTGCCTGCCGGACTTTGGGCACTGCTTCTCCCACCTGTGCGGCCACCCGTCCAGGGCTGACCACCACCACCACCTCCTCCAGGGCGCAGCAGAGGATTATTTAGATGTCGGCCCGGATGGTGGGAAAGACGAGTATGGTGCGTACTGCCACCGGTGCGCCGCCGAGCCAGGAACCACCAACCCGCGCCGCGGCGCGATGCACGCGCTCCCCTGCGGCCACACGATCTGCCAGTCCCACCTGGCCGCGGCCGCCGAGGGCGCCGTGGAGACGGCCAAATCCCAAATCGACCAGGTCCGCGACAACCTGGTCGCCGCATCGCGCGAACTGGCCCGCCTGCGCCGGGACCTCGTCCCGGCCGCGACGGCGCCGCGGTTCCGCGCGTCGCAGGAGAGGCGCATGCTCTACTGGCGGCGGCAGCTGCTGGGGATGCTAGGCCTGGGCTGCGGTGTGTGCGGCAGCGACATGCGGGTTGTCGAGGACTGGATAGAGTGTCTTGATGAGTGGCTCGCAAGGCAGCTGTGGGTTGTGCACTGGGGGCTGGGGCTGCTTGGGGGCCTGGGCGCTGAAGGGGGCGCGGTGCGGTGTGGGTGGGCGGATTGTGCTGCGGCGGTGCCGCTTTGGTGTGGGTATAGGCGGGAGGAGGATGGGGAGAGGGTGTATTATTGTGTTGCGTGTGAGGGGAATTCGGTGTGGGTTGACTCTGTTGGGATTTGCCGTACGAGGTAGGTAGGTGAGTTTGATGATTTGGCATGCTGTTCAGGTCGAGTTTCCTTTGTTTTGGGAGGCTCTCGTGGATTTACATGCGGCCTTGTTAGACTGGTAAGTGGTAGGCATTCCTTCCATCACCCGTAATACATTCTGTTTTACACACAAACTTTGCATTCTTATTCCGTGTGCGAAGCCGTCCACAAGAGTTGCGTATGTGATTGATGTTGATCCTTGCTAACCTCGGAATCATTTTTGATATTTATGGCATATTTGGCTGGAATCTAACCTTGAAAGTGCGGCCTTCAAGTTGAATGATTCTGTGGAGCGGGACGTCTTCAGCCTTTGCCAAACAAACGACTGTAGTTCCCACGAGCATGCTGTGCTGAAATAAGCGCTGGTAATACGGGCCTAGAGAGGTGACCGAACTGTGGATTATGTCGTGATACCTTCTTCAAACCGAAACCGTGACGATGCGAGAAGTGTCGAACTGGTCAAGCACTGTCATCTTCTCAGGCGCACAACGTATCACGGGCGCAGGAGACTGACTTACTGGTCGAATGCCAGCCAAGGCTGACCAGCTTCGGCCTCCCGAGCTATATCAAATTTTCTTAATGAAGGCATATAAAAGATTCCATAACGGCTGGCCTTCTTGCATCTGGTAAAGTATTTGTAGAGGCTGTGCCCACATTATTTCCCCATCTCAGAACAAACTCCATTGGCAGGACGGGGCAACTAAGATCATTGCAATTCTAAGACATTTTCACACATGCAAGGACACAAGGAGACAGCACATGATTGTTTGGTGGTATCACTGTATTAGAAATATGAATCGCTAAAGTGATGACTGCATGGATGACAGTTCAATCCTCCCACTCGAAGCCCTCGGTTGAATGTAGGTCGACGAGTTTACTTCTTGATCTAGAATCAAAGCATGTTAGCATTCTGGGATAACTGTATAGGGGTTGAGGAGTCATCGTACGCTGTGGGTGGTCTCGGAGGCCTTGTCGCTGACAGCGTCCTTGGCCGCCTCAGCACGGGTGCCGGCGGGTGCGTTGGAGTCCTTGGCGACCTCCTTGTTGCCCTCCTTGGAGACGCCGGAGATGCCCTGCTGGACGGTCTCAGAGGCGGAGGAGACTGCGTTCTTGATTGCGTCGGCCATGTTGACTGATTTGGTTGAGTGGGTGGAAAAGTGTTTGGTTTGTTTGTGTGGATTGTGTAGTGAGAAGTTGTTGTTGATGAAGATGGAGGGAGGGAAGGAAAGAGAAACTGAGCTGGGAATCTAGGTCCTTTTTGTATTGTTTCTGGAGGCGGCTCAAGTCAAAGCTAGACTAGACTGACAGACAAGAGGGGGTTGTTTGCACATGCTGCCTCGTCACACAATTCGAGCTAATCACTGTGCGGTTGGTTCAGCTGCCTCATCCGGTCCAAGTTTGGCCTCTGCCATGACGTGGGGTTGTGGATGTTGCCCCGCGATTCTTGTCGCCCAAACGGCCTCGACCTTCAACTCTGTCAGTATGACGACGTTGTCCCAGGGACAAGCCACAGAGAGTAAGAGGCAAGAGGTGTGGCACATGCAAATCGAATCAAGCCTCAACCGGTCTCGCTTAGCTGGAGCAAAGGCTCCGAGGCGTTTGGTATGATGCTCAGTGACGCACTTGAGGGTGGGGCGGACCCACCAGGCAGCCAATCAGATCTCCGAGTGATGGTCTTGTGGCGCAGCTGTGGCACACCTGGCCGGGCTAAGGTCGACTGGTCCAGACGACGACGTCCTGCTGTTCCTTTGCGTGCTTTTTGCCTGCTCCTCCATACTCCCAGACTACTCCACTTCTCACTCGCCTCAGTTTCACACTCGCGTCACTACCAAGTCACCCTCCACTGTCATCCTACGCTTGCCAGGCTTCCAGACTTGCAAGCTCCATCTTGGTGCCTGCATGATCTTCTTACGAGGGTAACCCGCCTGGAGATCCGGCCGGGAGAAAGCGGGCCCATCAACAAAAGATCCAATAGATTAACCACTAACCAGCAGCAGATCGCCCCCACGGTGACGTCTTCATCTCGCTGTTCCTTTGTCGCCTGGAGCTACACTACATGCAGCACTTTTCTCCTTTCCCATCTCAGCCCTGCCACTCCAGGATGATGGAGTCCCACATTACCCCGCGCCACTGCACATAACGCGTCACCGTGAACCCGACCGCGTTGGTCCCCGCCACCAGCACCTTTCCGACGTCCACCTCGTACTGCACGAACCTCCACTCGCCGCTCGTCTTGCCAGATCTGTACAGCGCCGGGTCGCTCGTGAACACGTCCTTGCTGAGCGTCCCGACCACCACCCCGTTGACGTCCACGTCCACCGCCGCGCTCTGCGAGTACCCCGCCAGCGACACGCTCAGCAGCGCCGTGCCGTTGGCGTGCGCCGCCACGTGCGCCGCCTCCAGGTCAAACTCGATCGTCCACTTCCCAATCTTGGAGATGGCGTAGTGCCAGTCCTCCGCGGGGTCCGACTCGCCCACCCTGAACGTCAGGTTCGCGGGGCTGTCCTCCGTCATGCCGTGCTGGTACGGCAGCCCGCCGTTCTTGAACCCCAGCGCCTTCTTGTCGAACTCGCCCACCTGGAAGATCTGCTTGCGCGCCTTTGGCAGTGCCCACCCTACCTCTCCCAGCGCAGTGGCCTTGTCTGTCTCGACCGTGATGGGCGTCACTGTAGTGTTGGTGTACACGTCCGCGATGGCGCCGCCGTTCGACCACGCGTAGAGCCCGTACGAGCCGGTGCGCACGTCGCTGAGCGTGAAGGACCCGTCTGCTGAGGCCGTGGTTGTGTAGTAGTAGTTGTCTCCTTGTACTAGTGGGCGGATCGACGTGTCTGTGTCGCCTAGGAAGACGGACGCGCCCGAGGCTGGGCGCCCGTCTGACAGGCGGAGGGTGCCTGTGATCTCGCCGCGGCTGTGGTATGCTTCGTTCGGCAGCCAGCTGTAGGGGAACTTCTCTAGCTCCTGCTTGCGGCGCTCCACGACGTCTTCGACGGAGCCGTTGTTCTGTGGTTTGTTGTCGTCAGTCTGAGTCCTCTATCCGTGCAAGGCGAACTCACCAGATACCACAACCAGGGCCCGAAGATCTTGCCCACGGGCGAGTGGGTGTCAGCTCCGACACGGAAGTGGGACGTGTCTTGGAACACGTTCAGCTGAACAGCATCACCCGTTGCCGACTCGCGGTGCACCTGGCTCACACGTTAGACCACGCACAAGTCAACCCCAGACCGGCTCGCACCCACAGTCAAAGTCTGGCTCAGCTGGCTCGCCGAGAAGTACTCAGCACTCGGATGGATCCACCACGACCCAGCGACGCCCGGCCCATAGACGCCATAAAAGTCCCTGTCGCGCACGTAGTTGCTCCAGTCGTACTTGGTGATGTACTCGCCGTCTGCAAGCTGCCACGTCTCATCCTGCACCTTTGTCGACGCGCTGCCGCCGTACAACGAAAAATCAGGCAGGGGCTCGTCTTTCACGTGGGTCCTCCCGTGCGTGAAGGTCTCGTTGTCGAGCCGCCACAGCGTCCGGATGATCTGCAGGTCCGGCAGGGCCTTGTTCACCACGTACTGGTAGGCGCCCTGCAGGTCGTCGAAGACGACCCAGTGCAGGTCGATGTAGGCCGAGGTGAAGGCTATGTCGATGTGGTCTGCGGCCTGGGAGACTATGCTGGCGGATGTCCATTCGAAGTTGTTCTCGCCGTCTTTTCGTGGTGGAAGTCAGTCAGTCAGCTCTGGGCCTAGACCCCGTGGGGCTGGCTGTAGGGCCATGATGTGTGTGTGTGTGGTGCAAATGGTCTCACCTATCCCGGCGTAATGACCCGCAGCGCCGCCGACGAGGTCATGCCCCGGCAGGATGCTCGAGAACAGCTTCGTCGCGTAGTATCTCCCCTCTGTGACGTTCCAGTGGTCGTTGCCCAAGACCCAGGTCTGGCTGTCTACTTGCGTGAGGAAGGGGCCCTTGCAAGCGGCGTGCCCGGCGAAGAAGGCCAGGCCTAGGAGGGGCAAGTAGTGGCGGAGGCTCATTGTCGACTCAAGCAAGTGAGGCTGTGATCAATCAATTGCCTTGGACCTGCAGCTTCGGATCCCTCTCCCGGGGTGCCAAGCCGTGGGTGCGGTGCACCTTTTAATAAGCCACGTAGGAAAAGCCCTTTCCCACCAAATTGACATTTCCATCGCGCGTTCTGCTCCACCCCGGCTCCGCCGTCGTGATAGGAGCTTTTTTTTTTGGTCTTCTACGTGAGCGAGCGTTGCGGTGTTGCGACATCGAGCCGATGCTACTTCGCTACCCTCGTTTCGTCCCTTGTTAGCATGGCGCCGATGGCACCATTTTAGTTCCCGCGGGCTACGGGCCCCCGCGGCGGGAGCTGGTTGGTGGTGTTTTTCGGCTCTCGTCGCCGAGGCTCCACCGTTCGCCATCTGGGCTGCTCATTGCATGATGTGATGGGCCGGGTGGGTTGGAGATAAGGACGGCCTGAATAAGCGGTTGCGTTTCCAATTCCCCATATATATAAAATATACGTGGTGCCTTTATACAGTGGTGAGCGCTCAAGACCCAGCGCTCAAAAAAAAAAAAAAAAACAGTGCGAATATTAGTTAGGCTTATATATATATACATAGGTTAGGTAGTAATTATCTATTATTTATTATAGGTCTAGCTACTAAAGGTATACTAGACTAGCTCTATTATATATATACTATCTATTATATAATTAGCTATATTAGTCTACCTTACTACCTACTATTCTATCTATTATAGCTATACTTATAGTCTTTTAAGTATTATAGTATATAGTCTAAAAGTCTAAAAACTATAAAGAAAGATATAAGAAAAGTTATTATAAAATAAGTTAAACTTAAATCTTTCTATCCTCTAACTCTTTTTAATTAAAAAGATTAAAGTATTTTATTATACTAATATACTATAATATAAAGATATATATTATTTAGTAAATTATTATTAGGGGTATATAGTTTATATATTTTTAATAAATTAGGTTTTTCTCTTAATTAATCTTTATATACTATTTTTATTATATAATTTATTCTATTCTATTAAGTTTTTAATATTAAAAAAGTTACTTTACCTATATAAGATTTATAAAGAATATAATATTTATACTTTATAATAGTACTATTATAGGTAAGTAATAATCCTTAGATTAGCTAATCCTTTTAAACCTAGATTCTAGATTAGACTAGCTTTTTTTTTTTCTCTTATTTATATTAAATTATACTAACCTTTTTTAACCCTAGTAAGGCTAAGAATAAAGCTTAAAAATACTTAGTATAGTATAGTTATAAACTATTTATTACTTACTTCTAATTTAATTACTTTCTTAACCTTACTCTCTTTTTTATTTACTATTATTATATATATAGTATATATAGTATATTTTTCTTTCTCTAAGAGTAGTTATAGTTCCTACTATAGGTAAAACTATTTAGAAGTAAGGGTTTTTTATAATTTACCTCTTAAGTACTAGTATTTACTATAGAAATAATAATATAAACCTAGACCTAAGGAGGTTTAGGGTTAGATAAAGTAGTCTAAAATAGTTTTATCTTAACTTAGTATTTAAGGGTTATTTTATTAGTCTAACTTTTTACTTTTATTAATATTATATATTATTTTTATAAAAGTTAATTAAATAGAGTAACTTTATTAAATTATAGGTTTATTTATTTTAGTACTATTAATATAACTACCTTATTAAAAATAGTTCTCTAAGTAGTATCTTTACTTAATCTCTATTAAATATTAATACTTTTAGTTAATATACCTTTATATATAAAGTTATAACTTATTCTTTAAAATAAGTTATTTAAGAGCCTTATTTAGTATTACCTTTATTATTATATCTATAGGATTATTATTATTATTAATCTATTATATCTTATTAATCTCTTTATATTTATATAATTATTAAAGTACTATTATATTAATTATTAGATATTTCTTCTTAATAGTATTTAATTTAACTAGATATTTATATAATAAGTAGAAATTAGTATAGATAATAAGTAGTATATATAAAAGTCCTAAGTAGTTAGTAATCTTATAGATTATAGTAGATATTATAATTTTTATATTAAATCTATTAACTATTTTATAGATCTTAAAAATAAGTATACTTTAGATAATTCTTTTATATTTAAAAAATTAGTAAATAATATTACTAATAGTTTTCTAGTAAGTATTATTTATATTTAGCTTTTTATTAAAAAGACTATTATAAATCTAATTTATAAGCTAAGATTTATATTATTTATAAATAAACTATTTATAAAGATTATAAGTTTAGCTTTAGTAATATCTATTAGTATAAACTAAATTCTATAATTTATATTCTTAGCTTATTATTATAATTATTTATTTAACTTAGTATAGTTAAAGTTTATTAAGTTTTATAATTATACTATTATAGAGAGGTTAAATACTATCTTTAGTTAATAGACTATAGCTAAGTATACTCTATATACTTATTATTTAGTATACTTCTATATATAGTTAGATATTTTAATATTTATAAGTTAGATCTTTATACCTTAACTTTTCTAGTATATATAGATATCTATCCTTTACTAAAAGATATAGATACTATTAAAGTTAAAGATAGTATTACTCTCTAGTCTTATCTATAGCTTATACTTTAGCTATTTCTTTTATACTTTCTTCTTTAAAAACTTAGAGAACTTAAAAATATTAAAGTTTAAAGTATTATTAATTTATATAGCTATTAAACTAAAGTTATTCTTCTTATATATTAAGTTAATAATTAAAAGTATAAATTATATATAAAAGTTTTTATACTAAAAGCTTTAATATAGTATTTCTAATATATACTAAACTAGTAAACTCTAGACTTAGTTATATTATAGAGTAACTTAATAATCCTTATAATAGTATTAGAAGAATACTTATTATAAATCTCCTTTAGTAAATATATTAAAATTATTTATATTAATATTAACTTTAATTATAAGTATATTTAAGTAATATTATAAAGCTCTAGGAATATATTATAAAGCTAAATAAATATAGCTACTAGTACTAATACTAGTTATTAGCTTATATATTATATAGTAAATAATTCTATTAGAATATCTTTTTACTTTTATTACTATACTTTTAAATAATTATTTATAACTTTTAAAAGCTTAATTCCTTACCTTTAATCTTATATACTATATAAGTATTAAAGATATAGATACTACTATATTTCTTTTATTAAATAGCTTAAATATAAAGATATTATTACTAATTAGGTTAATAATCTTTATAGTATTTAACTCTTTAAATAGTTTACTAGGTATATAGATTATATTATTATAGTAGAGCTATAAAGTAAGCTTATAGTTCTCCTTCTTCTTCTCTATAATAAATATTACTATTAGAGTAGGTAAACTAAAGTCTATTATTAGAATAAGTAAAGTAAGGTAAACTATTAGTTTAGATTTATTCTTAGATCTTAAAGGTTATCCCTATCCTTATCTATATAGTATTAGTACTTCTATTAATTCTACTATACTACTAATCTCTACTAATAGTAGTAGCTATATTATTAGCTCTAAAGGAGTCCTACTATATATATTATTCTCTTTATTTAAAGGATTATAATAGTATTCTTATACTTATATAGACTAGAATATAATAGGTTTATTTTTAAGATTAAGTATTATATTATAATTATTAATAGTAATTAACTTATATAAGCCTTACTAGCCTTCCTTCTTTCTCTAAACTTATATATTACTCTAAAGTAGAAGAGAGAGAATATTTAATATATCTAGACTATTATATATATTTAGAGTATTATTTATCTTATATTAAGCTATAAGTATCTATAATACCTTTATAACTTTCTAAACTACTACTAAGTATATTAAAGTTAAAAGTATTAATAGTAAGTTTTATATAATCTATAGATATATACTAAATACTAAAAGTATAGAAACTAGTTTATTAGATCTTATAGTATTATTAATAGCTTTAAGTACTATCTATAATATAGCTTTTTATTAAAGGTATTATTAAGTTTTATATATAAGATCTTAAATATATAGTAGAATAGAGTATAGTATTATTTAACTTTACTAATAGACTAATATACTTTTATAAGTACTTACTTATAAGTAATTTCTATAATTTATATAGTACTCTTAAACTCTATAAATATAAAGTTAGTTTCTATATTATAGACTAGATAATCTAGTAATCTTAGATATATATTAATCTATACTATTTATAGTACTTTCTATATATCCTTTATAGATAAAAAGGAAAGAAAATAATTATCTTAAAAAAGGTTACTAAATTAATAATATATAAAATAAAAAGTAAGATTAAATATATAATATTAATAATAACTTTATAGTTAAAGTTATAGTTATTCTATAGATTAAACTTAAACCTTTTAAGTATAGAATTATAGAGTTAGTAATAATAATAGAACTTAGAAATTACTTCTAAAATAGAAGGTTTAATAGAGTAGCTAGTATTAGAAAGAAGATAGAAAAGTTAATTAATAAAAGGATATTTAAACTATTAATAAAGTTACTAAAGCTTAACTTTTATAAAGAATACTTAGTATTTACCTTATATATCTTCTACTATAAACTATAGATATCTTTATTTTTAAGTAATTAAAAAGGTTTACTTAGATTTATTCTTTATAGTATATACTATTTTATTAGTAGTATTTTAAAGAAAGATATTAAGTATTATTATATTCTAAATATAAAGTAGAAAGGGGTTAGTATTTTTATAATATAGAATACTATAGTACTAACTAGTATTTAAATAGTTACTATTTTAATAGAGAAAATTAGATTTTTAAACTAAATTAGATATATACTTATTTACTATAAGATATATTTAGTATTATAGATAAATCTATATACTATAAAATAAAGAACTAGTTATAGCTACTAATTAAAAATTTAGCTACTTTTATATTAAAAATAATCTTTTAGAAGATTTAGTAAGAGTAATAGTTATCTAGTATAAAGGTTTATACTAGGTTTATTTATATTCCTATAGTTTTATTAAGGGAAGGGTTAATAGAGTAAAGAAATACTTAATTTATTAAGAATATAGTATTTTATAATTAAAAGCTTAGTTTTATAAGAACTAAGTATTATTATTATTATAAAGGTTAATTAAGTTATTATCTTTTACCTTATTAATATAGAGTCTTTTTATATTAATAATAAAGGCTATAAAGTTTATATCTAATAGTTACTCTTTTTATTTTACTAAGCTAAAAAGTATTATATATATTCTTTAATATTCTTTAGCTATATATTTAGTTAACTAATAGCTTTCTTAGTTATAAATAAAGTAATACTTATTTTAAAAGTTATTATTTATATAGTTACTATAGGTATTAGACTAGCTACTATAACTACTATCTTAGTTATTATATTTATCTTAATTAAGGAAGTAAGTATTAGAGTTATTAGATCTACTTTTAAAGTTATTATAAAAGTTACTATTTTTATAGAAGTTATTATAGCTATAATAGTTACTAAAGCTATAGTTATTTTAATTACTATAGTATTAGTAGTCTATAAAGAATTAGTTATTATCTTTATATTTATTATTATAGTTACTATTATCTACTTAATGCTTAATAGATAGTTAAATATTAACTCTTATAAGCTTAAATAGAAGTATATAAACTAAAGTATAGTTACTCTATTAATTTAGATAGATTAAATAAAACTATTATAAACTTTAGTATACCTTTAATTATATATAGTATATTATCTTATATAGGCTAATTACTATAGGTTTAATATTTAAGAGCTTAATAGTAGATAGATAACTTATTAATTAAGAGTTAAAGAACTTATATATAGTTTTTATTAAAATATTCTTACTAGAGCTTAATAAATATTAAAGTAGTCTAGTTAGTATAATAGTCTTAGTAATTTACTTAGTTATTAAAGTAAGTTTTAATCTTAAGATATATAGTTTAGAATAAATCTTATTAAGTAATATTCTATATATAATATATCTTTACTCTTCTCTTTAAGATATAGAAGAATACTATCTTAAATTAATATAGGCTAATACTTATATTCTTATAAATAGTAAAGAATAACTTTATTTTATTATCTAAAATATTATATAGATCTCTAGTATATATATTTTCTTTCTTATAGTACTTATTAAAGTCTATAAGTATTTATATATTAATTATAGTATTCTTTATCTCTACTAGTAAGAATATAGAATATAGATTATACTTCTAGGGTTATTTAGGCTAATTAAGGTTAATAGGATTCTTTATACTACTCTTTCTATCTTTTAGTAAAGCTAGAGGCTTATTATTAGGTAGACTAGGAGGTTTATTATTATCCTCCTCTTCCTTAATATATTTAGGGTTCTTCTTCTTAAGATTCTTCTTCTTACTATTATTAATAATCTTAATATTAAAGCTATTATCTAATAGATTATTAATAAGCTAATTTATAGTACTCTTCTTCTTAGTTTTCTTATAAGAGTTATATATTACCTTACTATAGTATAGCTTCTTATTATTATTCTATATAAATAGTATTATATCTATAGGGTTCTCTAGGAATTCTAGAGAGTTTAATATATATATAAGGGTAATCTTATATAAGTTATTTTAGTATTTAGTATAGATACTCTTTATTTATAGAACTTTCTTAAGTTCCTTAAGGATCTTTTTATTTATAACATTAAATACTACTATAGTCTATTTTATAAAGTCCTTATAGAACTTTTAGTAGACCTCTTTAGGGTTTATCTTAAGGTATACCTTAGTATAGAATATTACCTATATAAGGTAGTAAACTATAGTTATTTTATTAAGGTTCTTAGGTATTTATCCTTAAAGTATTAGATTATAGGATTTAATCTAGTTATAAGTAAAGTATAAGCTATTTTAAATAGCTTTAAAGAAGGGTACTATAATTAAATTATAGTAAGTAATTTAAAAGTTATACTCTTAGGGGTAATTAGGGTAGATAATATAATAAATAGTAGTATAAGGTAATTTAAAGGTAAGTATAGCTATACTACTATTATATTATTAGTATAGGTGCTATTTAATATAGGAGTAAAGGGGAATAGGTGTGGTTATAGTTACTATTAAAGTTATAGTTATAGTTAAAGTTAGAGTTACTATAGTAGTTAGTCTTTTTTAGTAGGCTGTGAGAGTGTGTGTGTGGGCTAGGGGCCCCACTAGCTGCTTAGTTATCCAGGATAGCCTATTCACCCACATCCTCTAAGGACTAGACCTTCCCTATACAACCTCTTTAAACCTTCCCTCTTATATAGAAGATAATATTATTTTAATCTAAATTAATATATTAAGGATAGTTACTTTAACTCTATTTCCCCTCTTATAATATAATTTAAATTAACTATATTTACCCTTCTATTAATTAATTAATCTAAGAAGATATAAACTATTCTACTTTAAATAAAGAAGAATAAAGAAAGTATAGTACTATCTATTAACTAAAATAACTAATAAGCTATAATAGCTACTAATACCCTTAATAAAGTATTAATAAATAAGTACTTTAAGTATATATAGAATAAAGTTAACTTTAATTAAACTAAAGTTAGACTATCTTAAAAGTAATAAGAAAAGTTAAGTATATCTTATCTAAAGGTTATTATAATAAATATAGTCCTATATACTATACTAGGTTTTAGGGAGCTAGTTTCTACCCTTATTATTATAGAAGATAGTAAGGAAGGTAAGTTTAAAAAAGGGCCTATAAAAATTATTATTTATAAGTAACTATTAAGAAGAATATTAGCTTAGGATAAATAGTAATATCTATTTAGTAGCTATAATCTCTCTTAAGACTTTAAGGAGAAGATTAATATTCTTTCTATAATTTATACTAAAAGCTAAGAGAGCTCTATATACTATTTCTAGGTAATTACTCTTATAGATAAGTAATTATAAGTAAAGAGTAATAAATCTATATTATATATAATATTTAAAAACTTAGTAGAAAAGAACCTACCTACTTTATTTATAGAGTTTAAAGTATAAGCTTTTAGACTAGAGATAGTTATTTATTAAGCTAATAACCTATATATAATAGCTAAATAGCTAGATATTACTATAAATACCTTATACTAGTAAGTCTATTATCTAAATAATAAGGCTATTAAGTAAAATACTATTAATATAGATAATACTCTATCTCTTAAAGCTTAGATTATAATTAATTAATATAATAAGAATATTAACTATAAGGATATCTAGATTTAATAGCTTAATTAATTAGTTACTAATCTATTTATTAAGCTTTAGTAGCTTAAGTAAAAGTTTATAACTATTATAAGAATAGATAGTAGTAAGATAGTTAACTACTTTAATCTTACTTTTACTATAGGTCTAGCTACTAACCCTACTACTAATACTAACCTTAACTACTATACTATTAATATAAACCTAATATACTTTAACTAAGAAACCTAGTAATAAACTCTAGTCTTCTATAAAGTTACCTAGTTTACTATTAGAGGAATTAAGGTAAAATATACTTTTAAAATTAATAACCTATCTAAGTTCTATAATAATAGTAAGAAAGATAAGATCCCTTTTAAACTCTAGGTTATCTAGATCTATTATAAGTTAGAAGTTAACTAAAACTAGTATATAATACTATAGGTAAAGGTTTAATATATTATATTATATCTAGCTAGATAGCTAATTATAAATATCTTACTATATATTAGCTATAACTCTATAATTACCTTTAAGACTATAAGTAAGATTATTAAATACTTTAATAATATCTATACTAACTTAAAGTTTTAATATAAAGCTATTAAGTATTTTAAAAAGTTATATATAATAGATTTAATAATCTATTACCTTATAAATACTAAGAAAAAGCTTATTAACTACTAGATATTCTAAAATACTTTTATCTAGCTTATAGTATAGTTAGAAAAGCTTAAATTAAACTTTAAAGCTAAGTTTAAGTAATATCTTTTTCTAACTCTTTAAAAAGTACTTACTATTTACTTTATAAACCCTTAAGTTAACTTCTAGAATATCTTACTCCTAACCTAGTATATTAACTTTACTAACTAGTAGGTAAATAATAAGTTCTACTACTATTATAAGGCTACTAAACCTCTCTCTAAACTTAGATTAGGCTAAAGTAAGTTTAATTAAGATAGATAATATAGTAATTATAATAGTTAAAGTAGCTTTATTTTATTTAATATCTATATTAACCTTTTATCTTATAAGTAATTTAGAAAGAATATAAAGGAAAGTACTTATTTTTAATATTATTAAAAGGAATATAGATTAAGTAAGTATTCTACCTTAAATAAAAATAATACTATTAGTAAGGTTAATATAAAGTATAAGGTATATATTAATAACTTCTATAAATAGTACTTTCTAAAGGTAAAGTCTAAGAACTACTCTTAGGATACTCTCTAGTCTAACTATAAGAAACTTAACTTCTTTAATAACTTAAGAAATATTATACCCTAGGTAAAATTAACTCTCTTTTAAGGGAAGTATTACTAAAGTAAAAGAAGATAATAGATAACTAGCTAAAGAAATACCTTAAAGGCTTACTCTTTATAGTCTTATATAGTATAGTATATAATAGACTATCTTTAATAATAGATAATACTTTAATAGATATAAAAGTAAGTAAATATATATTTATAAGTATATAACTAATATACTAGGTAATTAAGTATCTCTAAGCTTTATAAATTAAAGACTTTAACTTATAGGGTATTAGTAGCTATAATAGTAAAGCCTTATAATATATTAATATTATCTTTAATATAATATTAAAGCTTAGCTACTTAACTAAGTATATACTCTTATTAGTTTTTAATATAAAATATAATATTATTATAAGTTATAAGTAGCTAGAAGTATATAATATATAGGTTAATATATAATACTAGTATATTATCTTTTTAATATATAGGTACTTAACCTAGTTATTTATAATATCTTTATAGATAATATAATAGCTATACTATTATCTAATCTAATATATTAAGTAGATATAAACTATTATAATAAAGTATTTATAAATAATAAAAAGTATAAACTTAATAGCTACTAACTATAGCTTAACTATACTATTATTTAGTAAGTATAGTTCTATATATATAAGCTATAAGATATATAGTAAAGTAAAATAACCTAAGCTAAGCTAACTATCTATCTTACTAATATCCTATTATATAAACCCTTACCCCTAATATAACCTCCTTTTTATATCCTTACCTACCTAAATAAAGATATAATAACTAAGAAGACTAAAATAAATAAATAGTTATATATATCTATCTTAGATAATAATAATAATAACTCTACTAAGAAAAAGGAGGAAAAGGTACTAGGCTTAAATATTCTAATAAATATATAAGAATATAAGTATATCTTAAAGAAAGATATAATATAGTATAAGTAGTATATTAATATTACTATTATATAACTATATTCTTTTCTCTAATTAGTAAAAGATAATACTATAGATATTACTAGTCTTTATAAGATTAAGTACTTTATCTAAGATAAAAAAGAAGAAAAGTATAAGAAGATATTACTATATAATAAAAAGAATCTAAGATAAAAAGTATAGTAGCTAATACTAGATAACTATTATAACTTACTTAATATATTTAGTAAGTATAACTTAAATATAATAGCCCCTTATTACTATTATAACTATAGGATTAAATTTTAAAAGAGTAAGTAGCTAGAGAACCTTAGCTTTACTCTACTCTATAAATAGTTACTTAAAGAGCTAGAAGAATACTAAAAGTATATTATTAAAGCTCTAAAGAAGGGCTTTATTATAATAAGTATTATACTTTAAACTATATTAATTCTTTTTACCTAGAAGATAAATAAAAGACTAAGGTTTTATATAAACTATTATAAGCTAAATATACTTATTAAATATAATTAATATTCTTTACCCTTTATTAATAAAACTCTAAATAAGATTACTAAAGCTAAGATCTTCTTTAAAATTAATATCTAATAAGTATTTTATTAGATATAAATTTAAGATTTAAATATTAATCTAACTATATTCTATACTAAATATAGCTTATTTAAGTATAAAGTCCTCCTTTTTAGCTTAACTAATAGCTTAGCTATATTTTAGTCTTTTATTAATAACTAACTCTAGGAGAACTTTAATATTTTCTATTATATATATTTAGATAATATCCTAATCTACTCTAAGTCCCTAGCTAATTATAAGAAGTATATCTAGTAGGTTCTTAAAAAGTTAATAGAAGCTAGCCTTTAAACTAATATTAATAAGTATAAGTTTTATATTATAAAGACTAAATACCTAAACTTTATTATTAGTACTAATAGAGTATCTATAAACCTATCTAAGATTACTATAATTAAAGACTAAAAGAAACTTATAAATATAAAATAAATCTAAGTATTCTTAAAATTCTATAATTTCTATAAGTAGTTTATTCTAGCCTATAGTAAAATAGTTAAACTATTAACTAACCTTACCTAAAAAAGTACTTATTTTAATTTTAATAATAAGTTATAAGTAGTATTTAAAGAGATTAAAAAGACTATAATCTTAGTACTAGTACTAAAATACTTTAAATATAGATACTAAACTTAGATAAAGATTAATATATTAAATAGAGTAATAGCTAAAGTAATAAGCTAAATATATAATAATAGCTAGTATCTAGTAGTATTTTACTTATATTAGATATAAAAGATAGAACTTAACTACCTTATTTATAATAAGAAGCTAATAGCTATAGTCTACTCCCTAGATATATAGTAAATAGAACTAATTAACCTCTAGTAGAAAGAACTCTTTAAGATTATTACTAATTACTAGCCTTTAGAATTCTTTTTAACTAAGAGGCTATTAAATATATAATAAACTAACTAAATAATATAATTAGCTAAATTCTATTTTATTATTATATATTACCTAGAAGCTAATAATATTATCCTTAACCTCCTTTTATAGAAAACTTAGAAACTCTAAACTCTATAAGAGAAATAAAAGACTAAGTATATTATAGCTATCTTCTACCTAATTAGTATAGATATATATATACTTAAGCTATTTAATTCTAACTATACTATATTCCTATATATTCTTAATTATAATAATAAACTAGCTACTCTTTTAAGTATACTTTTTATAAATATAATCTTAGCTACTAATATAATATACCTCTTCTTTAAGGAGAACTATATTAAAGCTTATATAGAATATAAGAATTAGGAAATACTTAATAGTAAATACTTATATATAAAAAGAGAATAGTAGTACTAGCTTATAATAACTTATAGATCTATATTATTTAGAATATATAATATCTATATACTTTAGTATATATAAGATATAAGCTATAGTTACTAAGTTATACTTTTAACTAGGTTAATACTAAGATATAAATATCTTTATAGTAAACTATTCTTACTTTTCTACTAAGTATCTATATAATAAAACCCTTAGATTACTCTATCCCCTTCTAGTACCTAAAAGGTTATAATAGTATATTATAATAGACTTTAAGAAAATATCTAAGAGTAAAAGGGGTTTTAATAATATATTTAATATAGTTAACTACTTTATAAAGCTCTTATAGTCTATTACTTACTATAAGACTATAATAATAAAAGATATTATATAGATATACTACTATAAACCCTTCTATATCTATAGACTTCTATAGTTTATAGTATTTAATAGAGAACCCTAATTTATTATAAACTTTATAGATAAGGTATCTTATATTCTAAGTATTAAGTAGAAACTAATATCCTCTAGTTATTTATAGACCTTTAAGTAAATAAAGAACTACTATTAATAGATAGACTAATAGCTAAAGATATATATTAACTACTATTAAGATAACTAGAATCTAATATTACCTACTTTAAATATAATATAAACCTCTCTTCCCTATAAAGTACTTAATAATATATCCCTCTTTAAAGTTTTATATAAATACCTTATATTACTTAAGTATAACTAGACCTAATAAACTAAGCTAAAGAGCCTCCTTACTATAAAGAAACTTAACTATATAAATATATAGTATATAGTTAAAACCCTATATAAGTATAATAAAACTAGGTATTAAGCTTTTATTAAAATATAAGAATATATAACTAAGTAGGTAAATTAGTACTAATAAAAGCTTAATTTTAGTATTAAAGACTATATTTTTATTATTAAAAAAAGGTAGTCTACTATCTAACTTAATAATAAGCTAAGTTTTCCTTTTATATAATACTCCTATAAGATTAAAGAGATATATAGTTACTTCTACTATCTAGAGATTCTAGATAAATAGTATATAATAGATATATTCTATACTAACTAATTATAAAAGGATTTAAAGAATCCTCTCCTTAATTAAGACTATATATAACCTAATTCTAAGATATATAATAAAGCTAAGAAATAGAAAGTTAAATAAGTTTTTACCTCCTACCTTATATAAGAATAACTTAAGTACTAAGTTAAGTAGATAGGCTAAGACTCTAACTCTACCTTCTACCTTATATTAGACTTTAAGAATTTAATAGTAAAGTTATAATAATTTTATAAAGTTTATTCTAATAAGAAAAAGCTACTTAAATAAATTAAAGTATAGAAATATACTATACTAAAGGATTAGTATAATAAGGATTATCTTAAGAATAATTTTCCCTTCTTTAAAAAAAGTAATAATATAATAAAGTTATAATAAAGTATATATATATAAAGCTAGATAGCTTTATAAAAAACCCCTATAATTACTTTATACTATAATTATACTAACTATATACTAGGGTATAAAGGCTTTTAGTATAATAGTATAGCTAAGGATACCCCCTCCCTATCTAGAAAATAATTATAAGGCTCTAGGTTTAACTCCTATTATCTATACTAGTACTCTAATTTTTTACTATAGGGGGGGAGTAATATAAGAGTATATATATAGGCTAAGGGCTCTACTAGCTACTTAGTTATCTAGGGTAGCCTATTTACCTATACCCTCTAAAGACTAGACCTTCCCTATATAACCTCTTTAAACCTTCCCTCTTATATAGAAGGTAGTATTATCTTAATCTAAATTAATATATTAAGGATAGTTACTTTAACTCTATTTCCCCTCTTATAATATAGGCTAACTAGATTCTACTAAGTAGTATATAACTTAATATAATATATTTAAGTAGTAGTTATAGTATTATTATTAGGTAAATTAGTAATTTAGTAAAGTTAAATATATTATTTATTATTCTACTACTAGTTATTAAGGATAAAGCTATAGAGTACTACTTATTTAAAGTATTATTTTAAATATAGAAGAAGCTTATTAATAAGAGAAATTCTATATATCTTAAGTCCTATAAATAACTATAGTATTCTATAAGGTACTTACTAGAAGTATAGGAGAAGGGATTAGTAATAAGAAGTTCTACCTTTATTTTAAGTCTATATAGACTAGGTAGTTCTTTAAAGTATAATAGATACTTATAGTAATTTTAATATAAGAACTCTATTAATATATATCTAGCTATATTATTATTATTATAATAGCTATAAGCTATTATTATTATTTTACTAAATTTAATATAGTATACTATAGTAGTATAGCTACTTTATATAAGGACTTATAAAGAATCTAGCTATTAAAGTAGTAGTCTATCTTTTTTAACCTTACTATCTATAGTTATTAGTATAACTACTAATTAGTATTAGTTAGGCTTATATATATATATATATAGGTTAGGTAGTAATTATCTATTATTTATTATAGGTCTAGCTACTAAAGGTATATTAGACTAGCTCTACTATATATATACTATCTATTATATGATTAGCTATGTTAGTCTACCTTACTACCTACTATTCTACCTACTATAGCTATAGCGAATGAGTATGAGGTTTGACTGAGATAAGAATTCTCATCATGCACTACACTTGAGTTCCAGCCCACCTTCTCACGATATCAGCTCCTCATAGTTTACCTCAAGAGATTAGAGATTTGTACCGATAAAAACAGAGGGTACACCCATACAAGTATAAGTCTATATATTCGTTCCCTATGAGCCTATACGGGGAGACCCCTTGTAAGCTAGGATCCCACGGGATAAGCTTCTATAGTATAGGCTCCTATATGGTTACCTCCTATAGAGTGATACCCTGTAGAATAACCTCTCATAGTGTGTCTGTCCTCTTATAGGATAATTCCCCATAGGATGACTAATCTGGTGCAAGCCGAAAGGCATACATTAATCTTCTAGTTGGCTAGTCTAGGTGGTGTAAAGAGTATGCACAAGTTAACGTCCTGTTTGGGACGGCGCTTCCCGATTTGAGCTCAAAGCAGCTCTGCTTTTACGTCCGTGCCAGGTATTCAACCGTACAGCCACTCGTTGAAGGACAATCTAGCTCTTCGCTCCGTAGACCTTTATTGTCTAGGTTAATACATGGGGGGGGGGAGGTCCTAAGCGCAGGGCCTCTAGTAGTCTGGGTGTACCGCCTGATTTTGCGGCCACATGTCCCGAATTCTCGACTCTCACTATGCCCAATGATGCTTTCCAGCGAAGTGGATACAGACTGGGACGGAGTGTCGCAGACAAGCTTGTTCGACGAAACTTCGATGTGCCGTCTGTCTCGTCTACGGCGCCGTCGGGAGCGATGCTTCCTAGCCTTGTCTGTGCGGCACGAGGCTGAGGCTATCTGCACAGGCAGAGACTTCTACACTGTTATTGGCATTATGTCGTTTTTTGCAACGCTGGGTCTTTGAGCGTTCACCACTGTGTGAAGGAACCGTACGCCTTCGGGAGGTATACGGATTAAGAACGCAACCGGAAACTCCAATGTCGATTATCGATTAACATAATCTCCTCACATTCTGCGGAAACGTGGGTCATACTTGTCGAACATAGACGGTTGCATCTTGCTCCTCCGCACGAGGCACACACAGCCCTTCCACAACTCCGGCTTGATCCCGCTCCTACATGTGTCGAAGGGCCCATCAAACAGCCGCCACCACGCCAGCTGGTACAGGTCATCTCGGTCCTCCTCAGACATCCGTGTCGGGCCTCCCTGCCCGTGGCCCCTGAGATCGGCCCCGTTCCACTGGAAATAGCCAGGGGGAAGTTTGACCGCAAGACGCTTCTCCCACTTCGTGTAGCCGACCTGCGGGATACCGGACCTGACGCTCACCAGCGACGGGAACCGCTTGGCTAACGCGGCCATGTCACTTCCGCATCTAGTGCTCTGGAAAGCCCCTCCTAACCAGTTCCTGTAGCCCAAATATTGCTGCAACTCCGTGAAGTCCCGATAATGAGGAATGATGGCAAGGCGCTTGATGCGTGGCGCGAAGCGAAGACCGAACGCGTTTTCGAGGCGCTCCTCCAGCGTGCGCGGCCCCACAACACACTCCTTGTTCTTGACCTTTTTCCATGTCTTCGTTTCGAATATCAAGCCCCTCTCCACCCCGTGACTGATGCCCTCGACGCAGAAGACGTCCCTGCCGAAGTGGTAGGGCACATGGCACTTGCGAGGGGACCCTACGGGTCTATCTTGGTTGTTATGCCGTACTTCGTGGACCGTCAGCATTGAAAATTCTCCCTTGCGCATCATGTGCTCGCGGCTCTCGTAGCAGACCCGGAGGAACTTCAGGTACGGGCGGGTGTTGATGCTGAGCGGCGTGAAGCAGGCGACCCACCCCCGGGACTCGTCCTTGCCCGGCTTCACCCTGTCAGGGTCCCATCTGAGGTCGAAGCGGAACCTCTGGATGGAGCCCCGCGGGAAAGGGGCGTGGAAGGTGAACCTTTCTTGCAGGAATGCCTGCTCCCAGATGTAGATGCGGAGCTCGGCTGGTAGTTGCATGAATTTGGGGAACTGGTCGGCAGGTTGGCTTTTCTGAGCGCGGTCGGCAGTGACGATGTTTTTCGGGCTGTAGGCTCGAACGAGGGCGTTTTGTTGCCAGAGTTCCCTCAAATTCTCTAAATTTTGGTCTTCGGTAGAGGTGGACTCCATGTTCTTGTTTCTGGTCACAACTCATCATCTGAAGGGGAAGGGTGGGTGGGGGTATGGGAGGTTGCATCAGGGACGTCGAGTGCCTTGCCACTTTAGAAAGTTTGAGACTTTTTGCGGATGAAAATTAAGTCAGATTGTGAGATTCTAAGGAACGCCGAATTTTTGATTGAGGCCGACCGATTCGGTGGCTGGAGGTGTGGGCGGGCCAGTACTTAGCTAGTCTGCCCTTAGTCTCCAAGGTGGTAGTTTTGGTTTCCAGTCTCCGATATGTAAAATGTACGTGGTGCCTTCATACAGTGGTGAACGCTCAAGACCCAGCAAAAGGCAACAAGTACCACTAGCTCGGCCTGGTAACCCCACTACCCGCTCAGTCTATCACAGCCTCACAGTTGGCTCTCTTGGACCTCAATCCACCCTTTCCCCAGACCTCATTTACGTCAACTGGTCAAGCAACAGAAAGACCGATCGTTCTCGCCATTTGCAAATGGAATCTCGACCGATTGTTCTTGCCATTTGCAAATGGAATCTCAACAGGTGCCCAACAATGGCCTTCCCAGCCAAACTTGTTCCGATGTAGCTCCAGCCGAGGTCGCCGCCAAGTTCCATCGCTTTGGGGATCTGCCCGTCGAGCTTCAATTGGACATATGGGATCACGCCTTCTCTGCCTTGGCGAGAAGCCCGAGCGTCTTATGCTTCAAGTTGAGCGTCTGTCAAAACTCTAAAGGCCTGTAAGTAGCACGTTTGCTTGCTTACAGGGGTTCTGGTCTGTATTGGCAGAGCTGCCCTTCAAGCTGTCAATTGCTCTTCAATTTCGCAGTAGCTGACTCTGCGCCCTCCCCAGCGTCGCGTGTTTCAGCCCCGATAAGCACGTGGCATTGTCCACTCTTGCTCAGAGAGCTCTTCTCGCAATTTGCCATCTGACACGTCAAAAAGCCCTGGAGTCCCTGAATATCCTGACACTCTTCCGAGTCGACGAGTCAAGCGGCACCGCCACTAAGTTCAGAATCCCTTTCGACTTTGACAACACCTGCTTTTGCATCAAGGGCTGGGAGGGACATAGTATGGATGTCGCAAGGTATCGCATCACCAACGGCATAGACTTCGCTAGGAGAGTCAAATGTCTTGCACTCGTTATACAGGACGGACACACCAAGCAAGACAGGGAAACATATATTTTTTCCATCAAGGAACCTCGCCAGGAGGCCTCTCACTTGGCCACTCGCTTTCATAACGCTACGCGAGTCGGCGCGATCACCACGAGCATGTCGAGGATCAGGGACTCGGTGACAGAGGAAGTTTTCGTCTCCTTGTTCTCATTCCAGCCCTTCGCTCAAAAGGAGATGGTTGAGGGGTTTCTTTTGACCAAGCAATTTTGCGAGCGCATGAGGTCGCTCCGTGTCATCTTTGATTCGGTGTTTGGAGATTGGGAACAGAGGCTGCAGGCTGCTGTTCCGGGGGGGACACAAGGTCCATCGAACTAGTTCCGCATCGACCGAGAGCCGTGTGGGATCCTGAATACCCTTGTCAACCCTTCGCGCGCATGGAAAAATCTCTTCAGAAGAGGAATTTGGGGATCATGAGACGTTGGGAGAACTAGGAATGACGAAGAAGGTCATTCAGGCTGGGGCTTCAGAGGATGGAACTTGGCTCTTCGGTTTTCCAACCTGCTGTCGAATTAGACTGAATCAAAGCATCCCGTTCTATTTCCTTCCCATCAAGGCCCTACTACTTGATGGCAGCCCGGGGCGAGAGCACTGTATGATGGCAATCTAAGTGATCATTTGTTTCAAGATGACCTCCCATCCTCTGGGAGGTTATATTATGGGAGACATTCTGTGAATTCTGTGTGAGGTTGTGATGTAGGAGGGTATCCTGTCAGCGGGTATCCTGTCAGAGGGTATCCTGTCAGAGGGTATCCTCCAGGAGGTCATCTTATGGCAGGACCCCTCTGACAGATGAACTCCGGCTTGGCCACTCCTTTGAAATCAGATTATAAAGTCGTCTTAGTGAGGTAGCTCGGAAATGAAAACCACAAGACAATGGACGGCTGCTTAAGGGACCACTTCCAATCGCTGAATGGATCAAACAGTTCTCCTGGCGTTGTCCCAACAACACAATGGCAGTGGAATGACCCAAAAGTTGGCTTTGGGAGGATAATGATGCTGGAATTGGCAGATCCATTCACCCTGGACCTCATCACATTTGAAGGTGAGCAAACGGCGGAAAGAGCCCTCGAGAACGGATTGATCTCATCACTCTGGCGCTTCAGGTCCAGTAACTTGCTACGAGCACCCAAGTCATCGCATTTGATAGCAATGCACTATTAATTGGCGTCTTGGATCATTTCATACCAAAACCTCGAAACCGCACGGTAGGCTCAGTTCACTTTCTTGCTGGTGGCTCACCTTCAGGGCCTCGTCACCGGCCTCAACATCAACTGTTGTTGACACGGCCTAATCCCAACACCGCGCGCCTCGTCGTGCGAGCCTCCCTCGTCTTCCACCAGCACGACCTGCCAAACATTCCTACCAATTAACTGATAATCTCCCGCCAAGCCATCGCACACAATGTCTCTGTTCTCCCTCCTCGCGCCTCCCACGCCAGGCGCATCGACCGACAAAGCCGCCAGCGACCCCTACAACCTCGAGCGATTCATCAAGGCGCAAGACCAGGGCAACGCCTTCAACGAGGTCCTCGCCGCCTTCCGCGGCGGCCACCGCAAGCCCCACCCGTCCACGTGGATGTGGTTCGTCTTCCCGCAGATGAACAACTGTCAGACGCAGGCCTTGCGCATTAAACTCAGCAGCGACGGCATCTCGTACGAGGAAGCCGACGAGCACAGGTGGCGGAGGAAAGACGTCTGGCCGAGGGACCACGCGCTCACCTGCCTCGACGAGGCCCGCGCGTACCTGCGACACCCGATCCTGGGCGACCGCGCCCGCCTGGCCGCCAGGACTGTCCTCGAGAGCCCGTTTGCGGACAAGTTTGCGCTGATGGATAATTTTTCCATGGACGTGGCACGCCTGCACTCCACCATGACCATCTTCCGCCAGGCGACGCGGTTCCCGACGTGCATCCACAGCAAGAAAGACCCGCCTGACGACAACCGCGTGTTTGCGCTGGTCATCAACCGGTTCTTTGTGCGCTTTGCCTACCGCAATGACAAGGAGGACTGGCCTGACAGGGCGGTCATGGCGCACAAGCCCGGGTCGAGGCACAAGCCCACGCTCGAGTGTCTGGACCAGCAGGAGAGGGTGAAGATCCAGCGGAGGATGCAGGATGGGGTGGGATGTGTGTGCGGTCTCGGCAAGGACCAAATCACGGAGATGGACCGGGCTTCGAAGAGGAAGATGGACGATGCTGAGGCGGCGCTGGAGGCGGGGAAGAAGCGCAAGAGGCAGAGGAGGGAGCAGAAGCGCAAGGAGCAGGAGAAGAGCGCTGTTGTTGCCAAGGATACCAGGTGAGCATAACTGGGCAGAGTGCGCTTGGGCTTTCACTGTCGAGGGCACTTGACTGACGATGACAGCAGCACCGAGGGCTGTAAGAATAAAGGGATGAATTCTCTCAACTATCGACCTACGGAAGGAGGGAGGAAGAGGTCTTATTTATCCACGCATTCGACCACCTCGATATTCCCACCAGATACCCATAGAAACCGAGAGAATAGAGATGACTCGTATAAAGGCCCATCAAGGTGTTAGCCTATAGACGGAGGAGGAACCGTCAGAAATAGCGTATTTTTACAGCCCCCCAGAAGCTAGTTATTATATATAAGGTATTAAATAGCTTCTTATTATAAAAATAGGGGATTTTAGGCCTTAAAAACGAGTTATTTATATAGGAAAAAACCTTATTTAAAAGGAAAACCTATTATTTATATAGATATAGAGTATTATTACTAAGAAAACCTTCCTAAAAGGGTAAAAACTTAGTATTTATAAGGTTTATTAGGTGTAGACTGTTATTATTATTAGTTAGCTATATATAGGCCTAGTCTATTAGTGGAATAAAAAACTAAAAAATTCGGTTGTTTTATAACTTGAACTTGAAGCCTTGGACGTATAAGTGTAGTTATTCATGTATTTAAATTCTACTGTATGGTAATTATATGTTATCATATTTTATTTTATGATTGGGTACACATTTTAGGTATTTTTACATAATTTAAGCTTATGTCACGGATTACTGTACTATATACACTATGAATTCATGTTATATATGGAATTCGACCTCTTTATAAGGGTGAATTACGTGAATCGCGTGTGGGTGCCTGCCAGCGTATAGTGTATATTGTATATAGGGTGTATATTACTAGGACTGTGTAAGTGGTCCTTTATTTTTAGTACTTATTATGCCTGATTATAGCCTTTTAGTGTATATTTATATGTGCTTTTTATATATTATTAAATTTAGAAAAAATTCTACTTTTTAATAGTATTATCTGATAGTTGAAAACCTCTTATTATATAGGGTAATTTGTAGTATTTGAGGAGAAAACGATCTATTATAGAGAGTAAAACTGAATATTTAGGTGAGCTTAGTTATTCTTGGAAAAACTTCTCTCTTTATTAAGGTGTTTTAGGTAGATATTTTTATATTTTATATTATTTTTATTATATTCCTAGTATTTAGTACCCTTTATTTATTTAGGAATATTTTTATTTAATTATTTTCATATAAATTACACCTTTCTTTAGTTAACTTAAATTCTTACCATATAATAGGCTTTATTAACCAGTCTACTAGGTTATCTTTAGTATTAATTCTAGTTATTTTTACTAGATTTTCTTTTACTATGTACTTATTAAAATGATATATAATATCTATATGCTTCGTATGCTTATAAAACATCTGATTTTTTGTTAATTCTAAGGTAGTATTATTATCCTTATATATTTCAGGTATAGGAATATTATAGCCTATTTTTAGGTTATTGTTAAAATATTTTAATAAATTATAGAGGTAAATTTCCTCTTTAATAGCTTCTTTTAAAGCTATATATTCAGCCTTGTAAGTGCTTAATGTGGGTGTTTTTTATTGTTGTGAGGACTAACTAATAGGGTTAAATATACCCTTATTTCCTATAGATAAGGAAAATATATAGTTAGAAGTAGATCTTCTATTATTTATATTATTACCCCAGCTAGAGTTACAATGCTCTATTAAATATAAGGTATTATTTCCTGAATAGTTGAATTTTTTATACATATTAGGGAATTTTAATAGATATCCCCATAGTTTATTTAACTCTTTAAAGTGTTCAGGGCTAGGATTAGACATATATCTAGCTAATTTAGATACTGAATAGCATATATCTAACCTAGTTTTTAGACTAGTATATAATAGTGACCCTATTTGTTGTTGAAAGGACTCTATTTCCTCTTTAGAGGCTTGATTTTTATTCCTTTCTAACACTCTTTTAGGGGTATAAGGTATTAATTCTGGCTTGATTTTTATATTATTTACTACATTATTATGTGAGATTTTAAATTTCTCTAATATTTTTATAGTATATCTATTTTGATTTATAGTAATAGACTTCTTGTCTTTATTTATTTTTATATCATTTCCTAAGAAACTATCTAATTCTCCTTGATAATCAAGTTTTATATCTTTTGTTATTAAATCTATTATATATTTTATTTTATTAATATCTACTCCTAGGACTATTATATCATCCACATGGTAAATAAATATTATTTGTAAATTTTTATTTATAAATACACCCTCGTTATAAGGGTAAATTTCAAATCCAACTTTATTTAATATATTAGTTAGATATTTATACTATAATAATGGTGCTTGTTTAAGACTATATATAGCCTTTTTTAATAAGGCTACTTTATTTTTATATTCCTGATTATTATATACTAAATCAGGTAGTTTTATATATATTTCATAGTCTATATTAGAGTGTAAGAAAGTATTTTTAACATTGTAGCTTAGTATATACCACTTATTATTTATTGCTATTATTAATAGCATATTATACGTTTCTGGCCTATAAACGGTTGAAAAAGTCTCTAAGAAATCTATTCCAAAACGTTGCTTATAGCTGTGAATAACCCATCTAGCCTTATAATGAATAGTCTTTTCTTCATTAACTATCTAAGACTTTTTAATTATTTTAGGGTTACTTATATATTTCTTTTTAAGTACCCACCTTCCTGATAAGGCAATTTTTCCTTCAGGTAAAGTAGTTATTATATAGGATTCCTGCTCTTCTAGGCTATTTTTCTCATCGCCCATAGAGCTTATCCATAGTGGTTTCTCGGGAGAGTTTAATATTTCCCGTATATTCGAGGGTTCAGCTATAGTAGTAGCTGTTATAATAATAGAGGATTTTTCAAAGGTATTTAATATAGTATTTATATAGGTATCTTTAGTAGAATATATCTCTTCAGACCCTTTAACTATTATTTCATCCTCTATAGGTGTCTCTTCCCGAATAGGAATATTATTAGTATTATTTTTATTATTATCTAGAGGTGCTTCTCCCTCTATAGAATTTTTATTATTATTATTATTAGTTTTATTAGATTTATCGAGGAATTTTCCTTCTAAAATCCGTATATCCCGTATTAAAACGGGTTTATTATTTTCAGGGTCCCAAACCCTATATATAGCAGTTTCAGGTATATAACCTATTAGTAAGCCTTGTTTATTTCTAGACTCTAATTTTATTTTATATTTATTATCATTATAATAGACTATAGAACCCCATATTTTTATAGTAGAAATATTAGGGATTTTCTTAATCTTTAACTCGTAGGGACTTTTATATTCCAACAAGGTATATAGTGTTATATTATATAGATATATAGCGGTTCTAAAAGCTTCACCCCACAGTATATAAGGCAGATTAGAGGCTATTATTAAGCTTCGAACTTTATTTATTATAGTAAGGTTTAACCTCTCTATTACCCCATTGGGCTCTTTAGTATATATAGGGGTAGTATAGTGATATATACCGTACTTTCCTAGCATGGTTTTAAATCTTTTATTAATATATTCAGTTCCATTATCAGTAAAGAACTCTTTAATATATGTATTACTATTATTTTCTTCCTTGTTTTTAAAGTCTTCAAAGGTGTCTAAAACCTCGTCTTTATTTTTTAATAAATACCCGTATAGGTATCTAGTCTTTTTATCAAGAAATAAAACATAGTATTTATATTTATTGTATGTAGGTGTAAGTGGACCACCTATATCACTATATACTCTTTCAAGGAAGTTATATTCCTTATTATTTAGGCTCTTTTTATTTCATTTAGTTATATATTTAGCTTGTAAGCAAGTATTACATTTAAAGCCTTTAAGAGTTTTAATAGATATATTAACCTTTATTTTATTATTTTTTAATATTTTTATAAGTGGGATTAGACCTATGTGACCTAGACGGCAGTACCACTGACATATATCCTCTAAGGTATCAATATTATTCTCCTTTATAATAGAAGAATTTATTTGTTTTTTATTGTTTTTTAATATATGTACCTTTATATAATATAGGCCATTTTTAATATATCCCTTAGCTATTAACTTATTTATTTTTAGAGAGTATAATCGAACAGTATTTCCTTCTAATTCCACTTGTATAATATGTCGTATAGCACTATAGCCTAATATATTCAGGCCTAACAAGGGTATATAGTAGATATTCGAGATCTTAAGCTTATAGTTATCAGAGAATAATATATTACTTTCTCCAGTATATTTAACATTTAAAACACCTGCTTCTCCCCATTTTACTTCTTTATTTACGGAATTTAATATTTTAAATAGTTGTTTATTACAAAGACTAACTATATTTACTCCGCTATCTAAAACAAATTCTATAGAAGTATATTCACTTCCTATATAGTCTTTATTTTCCGTATTAGTTATTATATTTATATAGGGGATAAAAGGAGTATTTACCTCTTCTTCGAGACCTAATAGGTCAACTTCTTCTAAATCCTCGGTTATACCACTCATATCCGTGTCCTCTAAGGTATTTGGATCTCGTATAGTAGTAATTTTTTCCGATTTTTCAGAATTTCTCTCTAATTCTAATTCCTCGTCCTCTGATTCGTTAGAATTTCTTCTTCCTTCCTCTTTAAGTTTAACTACTAAAGAGAGTAGTTTATCAATCTTTTTATCTCAACTTAGCCTACTAAAATTCGGCTTATATATATGAGAATTTTCTCTCTTATTTTTCTCCACTTTCCAGGCTTTTAAAGCCTTATTAGGGTTAAGAAAATAGTAATTTTCTTTTATATAACCCTTTAAGTAGCAGTGAGAGTATTTTTTATACTCTAAAGAATATTTTTTATTTTATTTTCCCTTAGATAATAGAGCTTTTACTAAGGGCTTCTCTTTTCCCCTAGATTTATCTATTAAATTTACAAATAGGGTATTAACTGTATAGCTTTTAGGATCTTTCCTTAGACTTTAGGTAATATTTTATATAAATCCCTTGTAATTCTCGTCTAAAGAGTTTAATACCTAGGTAATAATTACCTGTTTAGGAAGGTCTATATTATTTGTTTTAAGGTCTTTAGTTAACTATTTAACCTTATATAGATATTCTTCTATAGTATCAAAATCCTTTAAAGAGGTACACTAGAGTTCTTTCAGAATTAAATATTCTATAGTAAAACTACTGGGTTTATATAGGTCTTTTAGAGTATCCTAAGACTCTAGGGCTGAATTTTTATATTGTATATATATGAGGAGCCCTTCCTTACATATTAAGTGTATTAAAGCGTTTACTTTATGGTTTTTTCCTAGAGGAATATTGTTTAAATCCCTGTTATTTCTAGTTACCCCCTCTTTTATAAGGTAGGCCATAGCTTTTACACTCCAAAAGAGGTAGTTTTTTATCCCAGAAAGTTAAGGAATACTAAACTTATCATAGGAAGCCATACTGAATTTTCGTAGGAATTTTTAGAGTTTAAAAACTCTTATTTTTAAGAAAAAAGCTTATATATTAAGCTAAAAACTCTTATATATATATATAAAGAGACTTATATATCTCTAAAGTAGTAAAACTTAAGATATTTTTCAAGTTATTTTATATACCTTCCAAACTCATTATTTTAAGCAGATTTTTAAAACCAAAAATAGGTCTTATAATTCCTTACTATCTTTTTCAAGATAATAAAGATTCAAGGGTTAAAACAGTCAAATTCATTTAAGTAGTCTAAATCTTTGATTTAGACTTTATAGACTAATTAATTATATAGTCTTAGAAGTTAAGGGTTATTAATAATACCCTTAAGAATTTAGTTGATAATAACTATTCGTCTTTCATTCAATTCCCTTATAGTAAAGTATTATCAATAATAATTATTATCTCTATTAACTAGTTTATCTTTGATAATAAAGTTAAAGTATTATAGGACTATATAAGGTGTTTTAAGTAAGTCTAGTATATTATTTCGGTGAATATATCTATTATTATAGGTAGCTAATATAGATTTATGTATATAGAAAAATCGAGGAGAATTTGAGGATTTAAAAGGTATTTTTATTAGAATTTTCGACTAGGAATTTGTATAGGTAAAATTCGAAGAAGGATAGGAGATAGATAGGTTTTTTAAGGAAATTTAAGGATTTTTTATTAAGAGAGAGGAATTTAAGGGTTTTTTAAAGAAAATCATATAAATCATAGAGTATAGTGTCGAAGATAAGGGTTAGGGTAGTTAAGGCTTATATAGTTAAAAAGTACTCAATAAGATAATTCAAATAGTATAAGTTATATATAAATAAGTCGTATAGTAGTTGAGTAATCAAGGAGTATTTAGGGTTAGTAACGGTAAGGGTAGGTTAGTATAGCTAAGGGTGGTTGTTAACTATTATCCTAAAAGAGTAAGGTTAATATAGCCTAAATAGGTAATCATCAGGAAGGACCTGGTCTGATTAGGTACAGCGCTTGCAGGACCTGATCTAGTTAGTTATAGCCTTTGTTTACTTATCCTAAAGGGGAAAGTAGCTCTAGTTAGCTATAGCTGAGGATGTGTATGACTAATGGAGGTGTGATTGGTTAGGTGAGGAATAGTATGCTCTGATTGGTCGAGTATCCGGGCTTATAATAACCTGTAAGAATAAAGGGATGAATTCTCTCAACTATCGACCTACGGAAGGAGGGAGGAAGAGGTCTTATTTATCCACGCATTCGACCACCTCGATATTCCCACCAGATACCCATAGAAACCGAGAGAATAGAGATGACTCGTATAAAGGCCCATCAAGGTGTTAGCCTATAGACGGAGGAGGAACCGTCAGAAATAGCGTATTTTTACAAGGGCAAAGCCCCGACCACAGGGAAGAACAGCCAGGTTGCCAACCCACAGCATCCTGCTTCAGACACTGCTTCTACTGTCACAATTTGATCGGGGAGAGGAGCATAAGAGTCGTGGCAGTATTATGAGACAATATGAGTTACCGTTGCCTTGGATTCCAGCACCACTTGGGCAATTATGATCGCTGACCGGAATGGTGTGGAGTCAAAGCTCAACTGGTGGCCGAGAAACACATAGGATAAGTCTGCCTTGGCTGACCTGCTCAGATACAAAATACGATTTATTGCCTGAACAAGACCTCCACATTTCAGGCTGTTGTGGACCGCATCCGCCGTGCAGCAACACATGTGAAAGTTGCTTGACATAACGGAGCTTGACACCCGCGTTTCCCGGACGGCGCACCGGTGTACCTTACCGTCGCGGTCACCGGGCAAGGCCGTCTACAACGAAAGCAGCTGCATCGGAAAATGGCATCTACAGTGGGATATAGTGCATTGGAACTCGACGTCGATGCTGGTCAGATGTTGGCCGAATGAGTCCTGCAGCCGTTGCAAGCCCGCAGGGCACTTTCGGTCATTTCGACAGACTGGCACACATGGTTGAGTTCACCAGGTCTGCTTTCAGGCAAGACAGCCCTGCAGAACTAAACGGTGATCGAGTAGGGCAGCAACAGAGCCATTCCACTGCCGGCTTTGAACATCCCACAGGTGATCATGGGCTAGACTTGCATTCGTGGCGTACCAGACACCCTTGGTCAACCCGATATGGCCTCATAGTTGGGCTGCATCCTGCTCGTCCTCCAAGTGGCATCCAGGACTCTGAGCAGGCACCGATGGCTCGGCGCTGACGAAAGGCAGGTGGCAGGCGGACCGCGTGGGCTCGACTGTGGAGCTCTGCCAATCGGCCTCGGAAGGACTGCCCCTGGGGGTGAAGGCAATGGACATTTGGAGCAGGTGCCCCGGCAGGGGAGTCACTCCTAGGCGTATCCCTGCCCAAGAACTTGGGCTGCGGTCATGGCGAGGGAGGCGGGAAAAGGTGGTTGCCGCATGCTGTCAAAGTCGGAGCCGGGCCTTCCTGGGTGGTGTCCACCACACAGGCGATTGTGATGAAGGTGCAGGTGGCCTAGCCGGACAGATTTGCAAGTCAGTTGTGCCTCTGACTGCATGGAGAAGCTGCAAACATAATTGAGGGAAGCTCAGCAAGTGCTGCTGCCTCGGGGCGCTTGCTGGCCGGAGAGGAAACTGTGTCCCAGTCAAATGTGCTCGCCAGCCGGGTGAGGGAGGCCGAGACTCAATATCGGTCGAGTGTGTGATGTCAGAGCACCGATTCGGCAAATGATCCAGTCGTCCAGAAGGCAACAGCCATGAATGCATCAAGGCTGCCCAGATGAGGAGATTGATAAATCACACTGCAATATTCGGGGAGGTCTCCAGGCCGGTGCTCTGCGTCATGAAAGCACACCAAGCCGTCTAACCGTGCGGCGTTTTGGCCTTGAGATGGAAAGCTGGCGCCGCAATTGCCACGAATACTATCCTTTTGCAGCGCAATTGCATTGTGATGTAATCTGTGCAGCAAATTCAAAGCCAGCCTTCCTTAATTCAGGGCAGGGAGCGGCAGTGAGTGGCAGTGAGTACGGCATAGGAAGGAGCCCTCCTCAAGAGCCCGGCATTTTATCGATTCCCTTTGGTCCCGCAATCCTCTGTTTATTTTTCCTCCCTCTCCGTACCTGGCACAACCCACCATCACCAAAGCCAGCATCTCATCTTTCATCATCGTTTTTGCTGGCCTTTCCGACGAACATCCATCATCGATTCAAGTCCTGATTCTCCAGTTTCATCAGTACCAACAAAGTCAATTCCTCACAATGAAGCCCGCTTCCTCTCTCGTCGCCGTCCTGGCCGTTTTGCCTCTTGCTCTTGCGGCTCCCACGTCCAAGGCCACCCCGGGCAACAAACTCGTCGACCCAGTTCGTCTCGTGATCCTTCCCACAGTGATGCCCGTCACTGACACTAGCCTATCAGAAAGTTTTGATCGACTTGGTCAACAACACGGAAGACCTCTATGCCTTTTCTGAGCAATTCCAAGACTTCGCCTACGAAACCCCTGAGAGGAACAGATTCATCGGCACCCCCGGCCTTGAGAACACCATGAAATTCATCGAGGAAGCTCTCATTGGGCCCCCTGACAATAATTGGGACTACTACGACATTTCGCGAGACTACTTTTTCTACATACACAACGACGTAATACTGAAGCTGTAAGTTCATCGCGATGCTTTCTCCATACACCCCATGACCGGCATAACTGATGCGTCTGCAGGTACAACCTCATTGCTCAAACCAAGGGAGGTGATCCGGACAATGTCCTTCAACTCGGCGGCCACATGGACTCGGTCGCTGCTGGGCCAGGCATCAACGACGACGCCTCGGGTGGCATCGCTCTCCTTCAAATCGCTGGCGAGCTTGCCATAGGCAATTACACCGTCAACAACGCCGTCCGTTTCTCATGGTGGTCCGCTGAAGAAGTAGGACTCGTTGGCTCAAGCCACTATGTCAAGTCGCTCAGTGAGGAGGAACGCCAGAAGATCCGCCTCTACCTCAACTTTGACATGATCGCCTCCCCTGCCGGCGAATTTGGTATCTACACCAGCGAGTTTGACAGTGTGGGCATCGAAGCCCCGCCAGGTGTCGAGGAGAATGAGCAGCTCTTCCAAGACTATTTTGATGACGCCGGCCTGGAGTGGAATACTGTGGAGCTCCGCGGAAACAGTGATCACTGGCCTTTCGTCAAGGCCGGAATTCCGACAGGTGGCCTTCACGCTGGCCCTGATCCCAACTACCATACTGCCAACGACACTCTCGAGAACCTGAACATGGCCGTGTTTGTCGAAACAACCAAGGCCATCGCCCATGCCGTCGGGACATACGCGCTGAGCTTTGATAGTCTGCCGCCCAGGGACTCTCTCTGAGCTGAGAAACCGCAGGTTGAGTTGTGCTCGTGAGACTGGAACAGGCAGGTTGGATGTTCTGTGGAACTGTGCTGGTGCAGCATGCATGTGACGCCTAGTACATCACCTCGAGTAGTATTAAAAGTAACCTAATACCATCAGAGATTCTCCTCATCTTGCTTGCGTTCCACCTCCATTTCAACCCCAGTTCCAGCTCGTCTGACCGTGCTCCTCTATATCCCACCACCCGAGAGCCATACCTTGGAGCACGGGACTCTTCCAGCATCTGCCAAGGTACTATCGCAGCGGACAAGGCCTCGCCATCGCCGCAGCTTCCCACCACAAACCATGCCCCTCCATGGAGTGACGGATTGGAGCCACATATCACGATATATTTTGTGCCAATTGGAACCTTTCAGTTTGTGAGGCAATTTGCCCACGATGATATTGAAATGGCCCATAAGATTGATTGCATATCAATCCATTTCCTGTCACAGGAGCACCGAACAAAATTCCAAAAAGACCAGGGATCATCTTTCGTAATGCCTGTCTGTGGATTCTATATTATGAGTGGCATTCCAACCCGTTCGTCACATTGCCCCATTGCGCATGCACTATATCCGGGATGAAATAACGCCTGGGCCGCCAAGGACCCTCGGACCCATATTTGGGGAGATAGGGCTCCGAGGCCAAACGATATGTCGAGGAAAGATTCCAAATAGTCTGCGTCTTGTGCTGAGATGCTGGTGTCGTCCTGGGCACGGCAACGCTGGTACCCTGCCTCTCCATATTTTTGAGCACCCGGCACATGATGGTCGCCGTAGAGTCGACGCCCAGCGTCCACGAGACGTTGGTATACCCCCACAGGAAGAACATGTTTGGCACGTCCTGGGCCATGGCACCGTTCCAAAGCAGCTTCTCTTGCCACACCACGGGCGTGTTGTCGACAGAAATGGGAATACCCCCTCCGAAACGCAGCGTCCACCCCGTCGCGGTGACGATGACCTCCGCGTCCAGCCCGGATCCATCATTGAGCTCGATCCCATCCGCAGTCACCGTCTTGATCGTCGCCGTCACCACATCAGCCTTGCCACCCCGCAGCGCGGCGAAGAACTCCCCGTTCTTGTCGAGGCACAAGCGCTGTTCCCAGGGATTGTACGACGGCACAAAGTGCGGGTCCAGCGGGATCTCGGCCGGGAGCTGCTTGCGCGCATTGTCTGCGATGGACTTGCGCATCGTGCCCGGGAACCGGGCGCACATGAAGTGGATCGTCCACATTATGCCGAACCACGTCATGCGCCGCAGCCAGACGAGCGCGGCGAAGGGGAGGAGCTTGCCCAGCCCGCTGGGCGTGTTGTCCGGGCTCGGCACGGCTGCGATGTGGGAGGGCGAGCGCTGCAGCATGGTGACGTGTTTGGCGCCGCCTGCCACCATTGCTGGTAGCATCGTGACGGCTGTCGCGCCGCTCCCGATGATGACGACTTTCTTGTCTGTGTAGTCGTAGTCGGCTGGCCAGTACTGCGGGTGGACTACCTTGCCCTGGAAGGTGTCGATGCCTGGGATGACTGTTGCAAGCGGCTTTTCGTAGTTGAACAGGCCGGTGCCGAGGACCAGCCACCTGGCGGAGTAGGTCTTGGGCTGTCCCTTGTGGTCCGCGTGGATCGTCCATCTCTGCGTTTTGGACGACCAGTCTGCTCTCACCACCTTGTGGCCGAAGCTGAGATACTGCTCCAGCCCGTGCTTCGATACGGACTCGTGTAGGTACGTCATGATGTCGTCGCCGTCGCCGAGGACCCTGTGTCTCCACGGGTGCCACGCGAAGCCGAACGTGTACATGTCCGAGTCGGAGCGGACGCCTGGGTATCTGAGCAGGTCCCAGGTCCCGCCGATCTCGTCGCGGGCTTCGAGGACCGTGAAGCTTAGGTGCGGCATCTTGGTCTTCAGGCGGTACGCGGTGTTGATGCCGGCGATGCCGGCTCCCACGATGAGGATGTCATGTTCGAGGGGCCCATCGGCTGTTTGAGCCGATGGGCTGTTTTTTCGTCGGCGCGACATGGCTCAGCTGCGGACAGCCGGATCAGATCGGAGCCTTCTGCGCTTTAGTATGGCCCTGTATTTTGAAACTGGCCGTTGATCTTGTAAAGCCGCTCCGGTTTCTTGGATGTCGATGTTGATGCGTGGGCCAGGAAAGAGAGACATAATAAAGAGGGAGGCAGGTATGTGAAGTGACAGAGAGGGGAAGGACTCGGAGATGTAGGAACAATCCTCCGCAGCTGGAATACCATACATATGGGCTGTTGGTGGTGTCATCGTGCATTGTGGAATCACGAACGCCAAGCCAAAGTTCACCAACCAGCCCCAGCATTTTGGGAAATGTTGGCAGCAGACAGCCAACCGCAGCTTGGCCAACAGTGATCGGCAAATACACCCCAGCCCTGTAGGCTGCAGATGGCCACCCCTTGGAACTTCATAGACGTCGCATAATTGAAGGACTAGACAAGAGGGTTCTGAAATTCGATTGATCTTTTTCTTCGGTGTCCTCGTTGGACCTCACGAGTGCCAGGAGAACAAGATCGAGCACGCTACTGCGCAGGTATCGGACAAACACGGGTCCCGGACGCGATCAACCGGTAAAGGAGACCAAAACCATGTATTACTTTGGCTTGTCATGTAGTCGTATTAAAGCTACTTCAATATGCAGTGTTACCTTCTCCAGACATGCAGTGTTACTTCGGCTATGCAATGCAACTTTAAAAGGAGCCTCTCCACTACCTCATGCCGCTGACCTTCAGCTTCTCCCAAAGCTTCTCCTCCTCCACCAGAATGTTCTTACCACTAAACTCACCCTCCATGTTGATAGGAGGCAGCAGGGCCTGGTAGGGGATGGTGCGGACCCGCACGTCCGAGGGCTTGCCGTGCTCGGCAAATTGCATGCCCTCGACGACATCGCCGTTGCCGTACTGCTCCTCGGTGACGAGGCGCAGCATGATCTGGGCGCACTCCTCGGCGGTCATGTTCATGTCCTGCTTGCGGACCTTGCCGACGCAGTACTCGGCCTCGACGGCGGGCGTGTAGGTGGTGGCCGGGCACATGCAGGCGACGCGGATGCCCAGGCGGGCCTTCATCTGGCCCAGCGACAGCGTGAACGAGGTCAGGGCGCCCTTGGACGCGTTGTACAGCGGCGTGCCGATGGTCGGCAGGTACGCGCTCATCGAGGCGACGAACAGCAGGCTGCCCGCGATCTTGTTGGACAGCCAGTAGTCCAGGGCGATCTGGGCGAACCGGATGGGGCCCATCTGGTTTACGGCGAAGAGGTGGTAGACTCCTGGGGTGCCATTGGGGTCGTCCTTGGCCAGAGGGGAGACGCCTGGGAGTTGCCAGAACGTGGAGGATGGGGGCTCCCTGTTGTGATGTTTGTCAGTGAGAAACCATGTCGATGTTGCTTTCTGTTCATGGCGCAGTTCTGTCTCCGCTACAACAATTTGAGGTGGCAAGACATGGGGGATATCGGAGGCACTAAAATTCTAAGTGCTTACCAGATGCCGGCACCAGGGCAGACCAGGTCAATGCGACCGAATGTTTTTAGGGTGAACTCCCAGGTCTCGGAGATAGACTTCCAGTCGGACTGGTCACACTTGTGGTAGACGGCAGAGACAGGACCGGGGTGGGGGAACTTGGCGATGAGGGCCTTGGCCTCCTCGCGCAGTGCGATATCTGCGAAGACCACGGAGCAACCGGCGTTGAGAAGCTGCTCGGCAAAAGCCAGATTGATCCCTGTGCGCATGCAAGTGTCAGAATTGGGATACTGCATATGCTAATACCAAAATGTAAAGCGAGCTGCCAACTCCCTGGGACAGGCGTAATGAGTAATGGGGCAAAAGGGAGCGAGGACCCGTACCACTGCCAGCGCCTGTGACCAGGGCAAACTTTCCCTTGACTTCGTAAGACATTGTGTTATGAATTGCTGCGGATCCAGGAAAGGGCCCGAGGAGATGAATTGGAATCAAGGGCAACTTGTTAATTCAGGACAGCGGAGGGAAGTGCCCGGATACTGTCAGCCACGACAACAACGACAAACTAGGCCAAGTAGTGAGATGAGAAAGTCAGCACAGACAGCAGGAACAGAGTCAGCACCGGCAAATGGCTCAAGCGAGACTGAAATAGTCAATTGCCAAGGAAGACCGCCCAATTCAATGGCATCTCTGCCCCTGAGGTATACGTTTCAAATCGCATGTGGTCGTCCGAAGACCTGATAATCCACACGCAAACCCACTTGGGATGATACACGCAGCTCCCGGAACGACAGAGTCCCACATAAGTGGACAGAAGGATTGTGTAACCGGAGGACAATTCACGTGTGTCCTGGGGCAGCTCCTCTTAGCTAGGGCGATCCGCCCCCATACATACATAGCCAAGAGTCTAGTTGAGCTTATCCCCACCATTCGGCACCTGTATTAGTCTACACATACCTTACAGATATTGACGTGCAGATAGAAATCTCACTACGTTCTCGGCCAACTCTTGAAAGACCAGCTGCCCAGGTGCATTAGTTGTGGTCCGCTGGCTGGTCGCAATTGCTCACTTCCAACCAACACACAACATGGGCAGACGAGCCCACTTACTGGCGAGGGTCCTACCCAATGCGGACAAGCAGGGGCCAATTGATTGGCCAGTCGAGTCAGGTCGCCACATTTCTTAGGTCGGCTACAACCAACTGCCCATCCTGCGCCGCAGCCCTGCATTTGCTTGGCGACAGGTCATTTTTACTTGGAAAGGCCGCGTCTTGCCCTGGCACCCAGAGAGACCCTGGGACCATCCCCAGAGCTCGAGGTGACGCCCGAGGCCGGGAATCTCTGCGAGTGATTAGCATAGACCAATCATTGATTTGTGCCCATAAATTGCCGTTCAGGACACTCGTTTCCGGGTCTTTTTTCTGCCCCCTGACATAAAGCGAGGCTTGTTGTCGAGAGTCCCCGTATTGGAGAGCGATTCCGAAATTTCGGCGCCCTCAGTAGGCTCAAAAAGGGTCGCATTTCGTGCCAGTCTAGTGGGGAGATGCTCGGGGCAGTCTTAAATATGACCTTGTCGACTCGCTCGAACCCGAAGGTTCGGGTCCCAGGCCGGATAATTTTTCTCCCCTATTCTCTCTTTCACTGACGGCAGCTTGCGAGGCGACAACCGAAAGTTAAGATGGCACCAGCGGGCTGGCATCCCATCGAGCCCACTGGGCTGGCGGCCAACATCTATGGAGTTGCTTTGGCTTTTTCTATTCTATCTACGATCGTTCTGGGTCTGCGAGTCTTCGCTCGACTCAAGATGAACCAGTTCAGCTTGGAGGACTGGCTTATGTGCATTGGATGGGTAGGACTCTCTCATGCATTCTTCATCCACACCTGTCCCACTGCTACGATGTCTTCGCTGACGCTGACGCGTCCAGGTGATCAACATGGTCCACAACTCTGTGATTATCTATGGTAAGTATATTCATGTCATTTCATCCTCCTCGCCAGAACGCTTCCATGCAGAAGCTTAACTGCCATCCACGCAACGAACACCTCTCTCTAGCATCAAAACTTTTATTTTTCAGCAATACAGGAAGAGAGTGAGACAAACTAAAAACACGCCAGGTACTCATACAGGACTCGGCAGTAAGGATGCCATGATTCCAGGTGGTCCGACTGGACCGATTTACATGGAGGGAATCAAGGTAGCGCCTATCTTTTCCTCTGTTCGCCTCCCTCCCTCCTTTATGCCGTTATACAATCCGGGACCTTGATAGTCAAGTACTGATTTTATTCTTACACAAGAGTGTCTTCTTGTGGCAGGTCTTCTTCCTCAGCGGTTTCGTCTTCATAAAAGTCAGCATCTGCCTCACACTCCTCCGAATAGCCGTGGTCAAATGGCATCGCAACACGCTCTGGGTGCTGATCGCCATTTCGGTCGTGTCAACAATCTTTGTTGACTTCTATATCCTCCTACAATGCCAACCCATAGCAGCCACATGGGGCGAGGTACCAGGGACCTGCTTGTCCAGCACGATCACCGTCAGCATCACGTTCATCATCTCGGGCTTCAACCTTGTCACCGACGTGCTCACCTCGTTGCTGCCATTCCTCATGCTCAAGGGCGTTCAGATGACCAGGCAGAAGAAGACGGCCATCATCAGCATCTTATCGCTTGGCGTCTTGGCATCTATCGCCACTATAGCCCGTCTCCCCTTCGCGCAGGCATACTTCGCTACAGAGAACTATCTAGGTACGTCGTTCATCCTCACCCTTGAAGATACGTAGCCATGCGCAGGTGGAACTTGTCTACACGAGAGTTGCTGACCATCGGCCCGCGAATGCAGAGGGCCTCGGCGACATCATCCTCTGGACAATTTGCGAGTGCGACCTGGCCCTCATAGCTGGTTCGCTGCCCATGCTTCGAACCCTATTCAAGTCAATCCAGGGATCTAAGCAGCAGAAGTCGGCACCAAATACATACGCCACTGAGTTGATGAGCATGGGAAAGCCCCGGAAGATCCAGGATCGGTCCGACAGCGAACACGAGCGCATAGTCATCACCGTCGACCACCACGTGGACCACGAGCCCCGAGCAAGCGTCACTCCTAACAGCGATATGCAGCCGCAGTATCACGCCAAGAGCTATTTCTAACGATGGGGGTCAACTGTGCGGTATGGAAGAGACTGCTGCTGCGACCCTGGTCGTCATTACTCACATAGGTGGCTTCGATTGAGTCGACCTAGAGGTTGCGTTTCCAATACATATAAAATGTACGTGGTGCCTTCATGAGTCGACCTATGCTGAAAACGCGATGGCCGGTGCCCGGATCTGCTGTGACAGCTTGGGTAGACTGGTCCGCCGGTGAACTCAACGGTATTTTGATCGACATCATGGCAGTTTCTCGTCCAGGGCCGCCCGAGTGGCCCAGAGCCAGGGCCTTCCCCACTCGATAAGGTGACTTCCTCTGTATACAATGTGAATCGATACATAAAATACATTAATATTTGAAATCGTATCTGCTTTGCAATAATTCCAGTCTCTCCAGAGGAAGCATCAGTTTGAAGTTTAGTTAGAATATGGTGGTTCCACACCATTGTATTCCAAGGGTTCCCCGGTGGATTCCATAAAAGCTAGGACGAGGTGCAAGACACTGAAAAGGTCCAATTGGACAGACAACGATAATCCAGTGCATTTTGGCTCAGTTGGCTTGAACTTTTCGCCAGCCAACCGTTTCATAATTATGAAACGAACAATCTCTGCTTTCTATGTCCATCTGGTCTGTCTCGTCTTTGTAGCCGTTACCATCCTTCTAGTCCATAGCCTCTACACATCTACAGATAGATTACCACCAGACTCGCTGGGACTACCAGGATGGCAACAAGAGTGACATCTAATGTAATAGCAGCACCTATTTCAATGGATGTTACCCTAGGGTACCATTGCTTTAGATACGATTGGGTGGCGGTACTTCGCGAATCAGTGACCTAATGGCTGTGCGGAATGTCTTGGCAACCGAGCCACGTTCTGCCTTGCGAGCTGGTGCCAAGCAATGTGAAGTGATTGTGTTCGCAACCTTGAACTTGACAACCGAGATTTAATGACTTCTTCCTCTTCCAGTGGAAGTCTTTTATCTTCGCTATTAACTCATTCTGATTAACACAAAGAATTACGTCTTGCTTTGTCATATACGTGGGCGGCTGGCTACTGGTGCTGTAAACGGCTGGACATCGCCGGAATGGTAGCGTAATAGGACGGGAATTGGCTTGCAGGTGACTGTTGCGAATGAAACCTATCCAGTGACACCTGGATCTCCAGACTTGTGATTCTGTCTGCAATATACTTCCTGAAGTCCATCCGTCCACTATCTATGGAGTGAAGCAGACTTCCTCTTTCAGTGTCGACAGCCCTAATGTCAGATCACTTTCCTCGTCAACGCCTATGCCTGCAAAATGTCAACAACACCGTCACTGGCAGAAATTTTACAACAGGTGGACCTGACGGAGTCTATGCAGACAGAGCTTCGGGCACTTCTTATCACCATGATTATAGTGCCAACCGTGATCACACTCATTCGAGCATGGTCTCGAGCTTTGTTGCCAGTGGACCCCACGGCTAGAATCCCATGCAGGTTTTGGTGGGACGATTGGACAGCCTTCGTAGCTGCTGTGCGTCTCTGTCTTACCCATCTCACTAATTTCCACAGTACTCGAGATGTCGGTGAAACCACCTGGACTAACTGTTTCACAGGCGTTCAACATTGCTATGATCGGGCTCACTCTCAAGCTAGTGCATTTCGGTCTAGGACTGCATGTCTATGTAGTTCCGCTAGAGAACGTGAAAGGTTATCTGAAGTTCCTATGGGTTATCTACTTTGTGCACACGACAGGAATGGCCATTGCCAAAACCTCGGTCTTGTTATTCTACACTCGCGTTTTCGGCATGCGAAACTCAAAATTCAAGTACGCTGTGTGGTCGATACACGCTTTGAACATCGCATGGGTCATAGGGACTCTACTCAGCGTCCTTTTCATATGCAATCCGATCTCCAAGGCATGGAACTTTTTACTGCCGGGGACTTGCCTCAATTTTACACAGCTTTGGCTGGGCAATGGCTTGCCAAACCTCATTATCGACATTTTCATACTGGTGTTGCCCCTCCCGATGCTTTGGCAGTTGAAAATGAATTGGGCGCGGAAAATTCAACTAATTGGAGTCTTTGCCTGTGGATACTTGTGAGTGGATTTGATCCGGATGAAGTTCCAGGTCTCGATATCTAATTCAGTCTCAGAGTCGTCGTGTCTTCTGTTGGACGCCTTTACACCACCATCAAGGCTAGCGACTTCATTGGAGTGGACCCGACTTGTAAGGCACATGACAAAAGCACGAACATGAATTCATCTAATAACCAGCTGCAGGGGTAATGGCCGTACCAACAATGTGGTTAGGCTCAGAGATCGCCGTTTCACTCATCAGCATGAGCCTTCCCAGTATCTTCTTCCTCGTCCAGCGTGCGATGGCCAAGGGTTTCGGGAGCCTGGTTCCATCTCGCACGACCAAGACCGGCACGACCACCACCGATTCTTCTCGCCCTGGCAGAGGCAATCACTATAACGATGAAGGTGACGGAGTACTAGCCTCTCGCTCGCGAAACGAGGCCATACGGCCCTACACCAAGACGACAGCTGAATATGTTGGCCCTAATAAAAGCTTCGAGAACCTGAATCACAGTGGAATTCATGTAGTCTCGAGAACTGAAATCGCATGAGTTTGCTAGGTCAGCTTAGGGCTGTGCATGTCATTGGACCTGCCCGCGCATTTATTTCCCCGGAGATGCGGTGTCCCAGGATTTTTCTTTGGGGGGTGGACGGTGCGGGACAATCGTTACAGCAAGCTCAATGAAGATAATCATTAATGGTAGTCGCTTAATACCAATATTAGTCGGTCAAAGTCGGTGCCCATGAAAAAATGACAGGCTTTGGTCGTTTTGCGCATAGGCGTTATGAAAATAATGCGGTGAAATTTGGAAAGTGCTGGCAATTTACTGGTTGCTGCCCGAAGGCTAGACTGTCGATCAGATCCACGCGAAACTCTCCCTCTGAGGCTCATCGGCATTTGCAGTTGTATGCACCAAGATGTGAAGTTGTGATACTTATTTTCCGCCAATTGGCCACAACACATTGTCCCATTTTCATTGCCCTAGTCCGGGACAAGATCGGGATGCCGCGATCTGCGTTGCTGACTGTTGAGGGCAAACCCACAACGCATGTATTAACGTTAACATCTTTAATATTTCAGGCATGTGCAGACCGAAGGACATGCTCTTTTGCAGTCTATGTCCCGCGACAGAATTTTGGTGACCAACCCCGTCTCGGCATTAGTATTCTAAAAACAAACGGCCGCCATCCAAGGATTTAGGGTTGAGATCAGCCAATCAAGATTGCAGCAGCGTATAGGTGCTCCCCTAGGAGGCAGCACAGCCGGGATAGGGGCCTTGGCGATTCTCCTGTTTCACCAGAAAAGGCTTGCCGAGTGAGTAGTTCGGGATCAACCGAAGTTACGGTGATCCCAATTGGCTGGTCGACTGAATCGCTCCCAAAAATGGAGTGCAGTCAACCTTGAGCACAGACTTGGACTGCGATTTTCATAAGGCCTAATGGGCCCGACCCAATACGAGGGCCATTGGGGCTTTCTGGTCGGCTCTGCGTTCCGTTCTCTTCTTCCAACACACAGCAACACGTGAGGATGCAGTCGTCCACAGCCGCCAGCCTGCAAGGCTCACAGAGCTCATGCAGCCGTGCCGACTTTCGCGGCTGCCCAGCTACCAAGGCATACAGGAGAACTTACATGCTCCGCCTCTTTTTCGCATGGCTGATTACGGCGGCACTATGCGCCGCGATTTACATTACAGTCTACGTTTATTCAGAAGCCGTACCGATCATGGGGAAACAAACAAAAAAGGAATACAACACGCTCATTACAGCCTTTTCAATCCTTCTCAGTTTATCAGTCAGCGGGTTTGTCGACAGGACAATACGAGATGCGCGGTGGTGGTTCCTCAGTCTCCGCTTCAGACCCAGGCGCACTGTAAGCAAAGACTGGGTACCCTAGGTTAATGTCGCTGACACTTGCATGTTTTCCCAGGTTGAGCTCATCTTGCAGGCAAATGGAATTATCTCTGTTCTTATACTTGCCATCAGATCAAAGAGGTCCACTATTTACACAGCCGCATTATTGTGGTTCCTGTTGGCTGTTGTAAGTGCATTCAATGCCGTGGGTCCACAGCCACCTGGCCGCTAACAAATTACCCTAGGCGTCCCAAGTCGGCCTTGCTGCCCTGGGACTATGCTACTCAGTTGAGGATGCGCCAAAATTGGCCTTGGTAGTAACTCCCGGAACGGTAGTCGTGCCAGAAATGAGCGCGATCAGGACCTTCAGCACTGTCGTGGCCGGGGAAAATTATACCAGTGCGGGCGCCCAGGAATATACCGCGAACAGGTAAACAGCTGTCTGGAGCGTTCCTTTCATCGAATGTCACTGACACGCCGATCATCCAGTTACGGATCCATGTCGATCATGTATACAGAGGATGTTATCGTGGCCGCCCCTTCGAAGGGCGATCTGCGGGTGGCATCAGACGCTCGAGTATTCTGTGATGACCAAGAGTGCCAATACGTCTTTCGAGAAAAGAATTCCCCTCCAGCAGACCTCCCCACCGACGCCGACTTCCAACCGATCGTCGTCGCAACAGACCGCAGGATATCCAGCACTGGGACATGCATCCGCCACCAGGTCGTGACAGGAGGAGATGGCACTAGCACCAATATCACTATTGATGCCGGAGACGGAGGAAACCGAACGATGCAGATCGCGTTTGCGGCAGGCGTGAACCAGACTACCTATATGACAAACACGTCTGTCAGCTGCGGCGCCGGATGTGGAGTCGTGACAGCATTCGAGTCCTCCTCGAATACTTCATGGTACTACAACTGCAACGTCACCGTCGGGGCCGTCACCAACGCCACGCAGCCAGAACACAACGTCTCGGAGCCTGTGCGATTACTCGCCGCGCAAGGAATCGCACTTCAGGGCTACGCCGTGTTGTCCTTCGTCGACGACTCCCGCTCGCAATACCAGAGCTACCCGGCCGAGACGGCGTTCGGCCTGCCGGCTGCGGGCGACACGGACCAAATGGAGATGAGGATGGCACGATTTGCGATCGGCGTGATCGCCGCGGCTGCGGATTCCAATACCGAGGTGTCTATCTCGGGCTATCCACCCGTGAGGGGGGAGCATGTCAAGGTTGACCACTGGGACTACGTGGCGCTGATTTTGCTGGCGGCTATCAGTGCGCAGCTTGTTCTGAGCCTTGTCTTGGCTTTTATGGCCTACAAGATCATCATCCCACCGGAGGGACTTGTTGGGATGGCGCAGCTGCTCAGGTCGATGGCTCAGGAGACCCAGGTTATGAAATTTGGAGAAATCGGAGAGAAGTCAGTGAGAGACTCGGAGAGCTCTGCCTGTCGCTATTCCTCAAAGGGGTACTGCCCTGATTGCAAGTGGATCTATCGACACAAGCTTGTCTCGGAGGATGGCATTCACGATTTATACATGGAACATCTTCCGTGCGGCAGGACAGAGGAGGGTGGCTACACAAAAATAGAAGGGGGGTCTGCTTGAGAGTAATAGATAGGCATCAAGCGTATTATAATTTGGAGTTGGTCTGTGGAATATGTAAGTAAAGTGTGTACCCATTACGAATTTTAGGGGAGTTCACTCAGCAACACAAGGCTCAGCACTCATGGTAACTCTAAGAGACCGCGCATAGTGATGGCAACTTGTGAGGCTGACTTGCGCATTTCTCGTTTCATGGAGTCATGGAATGGAAGTAGGGATGGAGGTATGAAGTCAGTCCTCGTTGTCCGCTATTACGTGGTGATTAACACCGACAAATCGAGCAAAGCTTATTGTCGCTCCATTTAGCACTACTTGTTACATATTCATTTCTATAATAAAATTCTCAGCATAGTGAGCTCTTATTCCGGCCTATTAGCTAGTATACTTTAATTCAAAGGTTTAAATAATTTATAATTTAAAAAGGAAGATTTAGATAAAACTTTTAGAAATTATAAGTAAATTTAAAATCCCTCCTAGGTATAAGGTTAAAAGACCTATAGTTGTTTTTTTTTAAATAATTTTATTCAACTATTTTAAATCTACAGCCTAGTCTAGTCTCTAGCCTTAGCTAAACCTTTTATTAAAGTTTTCAAGCGCCTTCTTCTCCGCTAGTAATAACTTTATACCCCTCTATAGCTTCGCTCTAAGGAATATATAGGTTTTAATAGTATTAAGGTCTATATTATATACTCTTAGTTTATTAATTAATAAACTAAGCTTTATTAATATAGATATAGTCTCTATAGCTTTAAATTTAAGGGCTCCTTCTATATAAAGGTATACCTAGTTATTAATCGCTATTCTATAGCTATTTATATAGAGCTATTAGTTCTATATATCTAAATAATAGATTATAATTACCTTACCTATTATCTTAGCTTTAGTAGTAAGTATAGTAGGCTAAAAGATTACTTTTAAGTAGTCTTATAATATAGTATAAGAAGGTTATAATAGGTATATATTTATAGAGTAGAGCTAGAACCTTAGTTAGGGTAATAGTAGCTTTTTATATTATTACCTATTTTAGCTAACTTAAAGCCCTAAGTTATACAGCGATAGTACTTTCATATAGTGCTTAATAGTGTTAAACTAGGTTACCTATAGTCTGCGATAGCTTTAACCTTAACAGGCTAACAGCTTATTAACAGTACTAGTATAAACAGACTAGGTATAGCCTAACACGCTACAGCTACTAGTATAGAATAGTAACTTCTAGCTATAGACAGGTTATAGAGAATTATAAAGTTACTATATCTTCTTTTACTATATCTTCTTTTACTATATCTTCTTTTATTATCTTCTTTTATTATCGATTCCAGCTTGATAGAGGAACTAAAACAATATATAAAATCTATAAGTAAATTTAACTATGTATTTCTTTTTAAATATTTAAGTTAAAATTTCTATAAGCTATTTCTTTAGCTCCTAGGCCTAACTAGGCCCTTTATAACGTGTGGGGCCCTCTACACCGGCGGGTGAACGCAGCTGCGAGATACAACTAAATCCTTAGCTTCTGATTTTCGTCCGACAATTCTACATGGACTACAAATATTTCTCGAGGACACCAACGGTCCCGTAGCTCAGCTGGTTAGAGCGTGGTACTAATAATTCCTCATTAAGAGGAATTAAATAGTGATGCCAAGGTCGCGAGTTCGATCCTCTCCGGGACCATCTCTTTTGCTTTTGTCCCTAATTTTTAGTGTATCTTACATCTGACTCGTATCTCAAAGTCCTCAGCATTGTTTTTAACACCATTATTGAGATCGCTGACTAAGAAATATCATGTCAAATCGTTTGCGGTATAGAATAACCTGTCTGAGAATTATGTTCTATTCTTAGCCTTCTGGCTGGCCCTAGCTGTAAGGACCGGGCTTTTGCTCTTATTTCTATTTTGGAATAGTTTTAATATTAAGTGTTACAATAAACCATAGTATCTGACATGGCAATCTAAAAGTCTAGTAGCAATGGGAGTTAAGAGATGGTATTGTGGACGACAAGTGAGACTTTGTTCCTACTTGGTTTTATATCTGCTAGGAAGTATTCCTTGGGCACACAACAGAGTACACTGCTCATAATTTGCGTTCAGATTAATCTACGGGCAATTGCGCTGAAACATTCACTCACCACGTTGCAGCCAGTTTCGATGTATATTCAAGTACCTAGGTACCTAGGTACTCCGACAATGGCACTACCTTCTCGTTAACTGGAGCCAATGTTAGAAGTCCATGTTGTGGACGGCTGCATTGTCTGTCACGGCTTTCTAGATTCCAGAGAGACTCGATTTGAAATTATGGTCGGCAAATGTGAAAAGCATACGCCAGCAGAATCATTAGTGGCTGGGTGTGTCAGACAAATGCAACGGTCAGCGCACGTTGCAGTGGCTGGTACTACATATTGTGCCAACGTCACACAGCGTCCCACTGAGCACAATGAACAGGTTGCTCTTCTTTGCGATCTTTTTGTGAATTGCCAAGCTGCATCGGCTTCATGGAGAATTGTACAGGATCCGTACCCGGTCTGGCGCGTAATCACGCTATTTCACGTGATGCCCATAAGTTCCTTGGCGCGGCTTAACCCAACAGCGGTGTCCAAAGGCACTGCAATTTGTCTAGTGGTGATCTCCTAGTCACCCCTTCACATTGTCTCCCGCACATCGAGAGACTCGAGGGCAGGCACAGCATATACTGGCCTGGGAAGACATGAGTTCAATTGCATCCGCCCGACGACCCGTGGAGTCGAGGTTGGCGTCCTCCTCCTCTCCCGCGGCATGGACCGGCTGTCGGGATACCCTCTTGGCTAATTGGCACATGGGCGTGACCGCCTTCGGTGGGCCACCCGTGCATTTCCAAATTGTGAGCATGCTCGCAATCACAATCAGTCGTTATGATCTACTGACAGGGACGAATATTAGTTCTACAAGAAATTCGTCGAGCAGGAGCAATGGATAGACGAGCAGACTGTATGTCTCAATGCTACTGGCCAGGCGCTGAGGACATACTAACAGATCACAGTACCAAGAGCTATTTGCCGTGTGCCAGGCGCTTCCGGGGCCGGCTAGCACCAAAATGCTGTACTGTATCAACTCGATCCACGGCGGTTGGGCGATGGGGGTTCTATCTTTCGCTTTGTGGAGGCAAGCATGCATGATGTTCGCAGAGATGCGTATATTGAACTTGTATTTACGGGCAGGCGCTGACTATATCCTCCACACAGCCTACCTGGAGCCCTTGGAATGTACGGATTGTCACTCGGCATATCTCAAGTCGGGGATCGACTTCCCGCCCCGGTATACGCACTCCTTTCAGGCCTCAACTCTGCCACGGTCGGCATTATCGCTTTGGCAGCGGTGCAGTTGGCCGAGAAGGCGATCACCGACAAAATGACGCGGGTTATTGTCTGCTTTGGTGGAGCTGCTGGCATTTTGTACTCTTCCCTCTGGTATTTCCCACTTCTGATGGTGGCTGGGGGGTTCGCAACGGTCGTATGGGATCTGCGAATAGGGCAAAAAGGGTTGAACAAGGCACGAACCATCTTTTCGTCGCGAAGGCGCCAGGAAGAGAGACAAGTAACTGAAACTTCAGCAAGAATTGAGTCGCAAGACCCGATTATTCAGCAGCCGTCGGCCGCGATATCTGAGAGCAGCGTCCAACTGAGGCGAAACCGGACGCGGCAAGACGCGCTTCCCATCGCCGAGACGGCGCCATCGCAACAAGAATCGATGACCAACTCGCAGCACCCGGTCGTCCAACAAAACCAAGTCCTCGCACTACTCACTTGGAAGCGCGGCCTTTTAATCATTGTCTTCTTCCTCGCCTCCTTTATCGCAGTTCTCACCCTACGCGGCCTGCTGCGGAGCCCACCCCGAGGCTTCTCACTTTTCGCCAACCTCTACCTCGCCGGTACCATCATCTTCGGAGGCGGGCCGGTTGTCATCCCACTTCTCCGGGAATACATCGTCGCAGAGGGCTGGGTCTCGGCACGGGACTTCCTCCTGGGCCTCGCCGTCATACAAGCGTTTCCGGGGCCCAACTTCAACTTCGCGGTGTATCTCGGCTCGCTAGCCGCTGCTAACACGCCGCTCCCGTCCTTCGTGGGCGCTCTTGTCGCATTCGTGGCTATCTTTGCTCCCGGCATGATCATCGTGTCCGGGGTGATGGGGTTCTGGAAGGAGCTCAGGTCTAGGAGGTGGCTGGTGTCGCTGCTGAGGGGTGTCAACGCCGCGGCTGTCGGCCTGGTGTACACGGCTGTCTACAGGCTTTGGCAGATTGGGCTCTTGGACGAGACCAAGTCCAACGGAAGTCCTCTTGGCGGCGACCCGTGGTGGGTGGCCATAACTGCGACGAGTTTTGTTGGTGGGCGCTGGTTTGGGCTGAGTGCGCCTTTGGCGATATTACTCGGCGGTGCCTTGGGTATGGTGTGGTATGCTATCGTCAAAGTTTGAGGCGACTACTTCATAGTCAAGACACTTCTTGGCTCTGTCTGGGTAACATGTTCGGGAAGGACGGTATCAACACCACGCTGAGTCTTTCCAACATGCTCGTCAATGGTGATTGGCGGATATTGTCGATTGGGGTTGTCTGTTTGTGGCATCAAAACTAGACCCCTTAATAGCTTGAATGCATCTCTCTATTGAACCCCCCAAATTGTCTGCGTGGGAAATCTACTATGTTGACCCTGAAATATATGTTGCCTTGCCCCTCTAGGGCACTTGCTATTAACACTTCCGGCTTAGTTGAGGCACTTAAAAAGCTTTAGAATACAAATAGTCCTGGAGCCCCTCCGACAACCATTCCATGGAACTCGCCACAACGTCCGGGAGGAATTGACTTGACGACCCATCAAGACCACAGCATTATTTGGTTGGTAGAATCGCACCCAATGCATCGGTTTTAGTGCCTCGCGTTAATTGCCGAAAGGTCTGGTAGGATTCAAGCTGGGGAGATTTATTAAGCAGCCATGACTAGCCGGGTTGATCAAGACTTGGCAGGCCAGACGCTACGGTTTCGGCTTCTGGGAGTACACCGCGCATGGAATTAACAAACACTCATGGCTGCGAACCCCGTGCCATAATTATTCATCACGGTTTGGCAAGGTACAATTAGGCAACTGCTTGTTGGCTCTTGCGCATGTCTCAAGCGATGGAAACTATAAATGCAACGCGGAAGGCGACATAACTACGTCAAGTCAATTTGCTATGCACCTTCACGGCCATTTCAACTCATCCACAGCGTAAATTATCAAGCATTTCATCACCAGGACAGGACTCAGACTTTACGCGAGTTGCTAACATGTCTTCCTTCAAGAAGCCCATACCGAAGAGCATCCTCATCTTCGGGGCAGCTGCTCACATTGGCCGCCCGCTAGCCGCATACCTGACCCGAGAAGCTCCCAACATCAAGTTACGGCTTGCAACAAGCAGTCCCAAGAAGACGGAGGACCTGCAAACCGCCTTCCCCAATGCCGAAATCATCGAAGCCAACTACAGCGACGTTGCATCGCTCAAGGCCGCCGTGGACGGCATCGAAGGCGTCTTCGTGATCACCCCCGCGGGATTTTCCGAGGAACCCGGCATGACGAACCTGGTCACGGCACTGAAGGAGGCCAATAGCGTCGTACATATCATCCGCCTACTCGGCGTGTTCCCGGAGCTCTCGCCGGCCCGCATCCCAAAGGAAGTAGGGCCGGGTTCTCTCCCTGTCGAGCACCCCATCGCCAAGCGCATCCTCGACGCGAGCGGGCTTCCCGTCACGTACATCAACTCTGGCGCCAGCTTCATCGATAATTTCCCCCTGCTGCTCAAGTCAGTCGCGGCCAAGGGGACACTGATCTGGCCCGAACATCGGGTGCCATTCATTGACCCGAAAGATATCGCCGAGGTGGCCGGGAGGCTTTTCCTCTCGGACAATGCTAAACATATCGGCGCTTTCCACACCATGAATAACAGCCAGGACTGGCTGACCTTCGCGGAGGTAGCCGCTATCATTTCGGAGGTGTTCGGGGAGCCGGTTGCCTTTGACGGAAGCTTCGAGGCCTTTTCTGAGTTTTACACGCCGATCATGGGGCCCTTTGTGGTCAAAACCCTGTGGCATTTCTTCAAATTCGAGGAGGCGAATGAAGAGAATTGGGCTCTGAATAACTTCGTGGAGAGGATATTGGGCAGAAAGCCCACCACTGTCAAAGGCTGGCTCTTGGAGCACAAGGATGCGCTTAAGCAGGGCAGTGCCAATCCTGGCTGGGCGGAGAAGCCCAAAGACGCGTAGAGGACGGAGGTATTTTAGAAACTTTTGAGGTCCCGGGGGATTTATCTTACCGTGATTGAAGTTCTTGTCAGTTGAAAGGCTGTGGCGTGAATGCTTAGCAAGGCGTATTTCGTTCAAGGGAGTTGTAACTGAAGCATACCAATAGTCCATGTATGCACTGGGAATGTTGTCGTCCATGGTCCATGTCCAAGGGCTGGCTCCTAACCCGACGAGTCTATCTATCGCTATAAAGGGTTCCGGTCCCCACTGCAGCCCCCGCTGATTGGAAGGCTTCCAAGGCTGAGATATGCGACCTCGGGGGTTGAGAGGCTCAGATAATACCGAGTTGACCTAGAAAAGATCATTCTTGGGTGGGTGATCCGGGGTTTATCGAGAGGGCTAAATCTCCTAGTCGCGAACTCGCGTCTTGGCGGAGCAGCCGAAGAAGCACGGTGACACAGCAGCAGGCTTGCAGATCTCGGCGCAGGCGTTTGGCCAAAACGCCGTGGGGGAGACTGGCCGCCGATCGTAACCGCTGCGGTATGACAATATTCTTCTAGACCATTTCTCGAAGCTGACTGGCTCCACCCGGCATGTGAGTTCGGTAGCTCAAGGCAGTCCCTGCCAGTCGAGCCGCAGTGGCCTGCTGGGTTACATTTCCTCGCGGCTCGGGTGCTTCGGGCAGATCTATCTGACTTTTGGGCTCGGCCTTTTCCCCCCTGTATTCCCAGTGTTATATCCGCCCCACTTCCCACCCGCGTCTCGGTCAGAGCACAGACGTCAGAAGCGTGAGCTGTGTGGCTGCAGGCCACGCATTTGTGGGGTTTCCTGTGGGTCTTTGTAATCGATCGAGCACGAGTGCCGAGCTGTCACATCGGCCCTCGACTACTGTGGTGTGGCTCACTCCCAATGTTCAGTAATAGTGATCCAGCCGAGCCAAGGCGCCCGGCCGGTCGGCACGAGCCGAAGTGTAGCCCTGAAGGATGAACAAGCTTTGCGGCGCACTATGACGCATTGCGCCGGCACAGGATTCTCCCTCCTGCATGGATGAAGCGGCTCAGCGGGTGGCAGCACAAGGTAGATGGCCGCTTGACTCGCGCCCGAGCACCATGGAATTCGAGCTCGTGCCTGGTTTAGAGCGCGAACTGAGTGACAAATGGGATCAGGCGTGCTGGGATGGCCGTTCTGGAGGTTTTTCGCGGCTTATGGAGACAATTGTGGACCGCTTTTGCAACAATCTTCGGTCAAGCACTCGTCAACGATACGGGGGATCGCCTTGTGACGCCACAGTCACGGAAATGGCAATGCGTTATGCGTCTTCGGCCGAGAAGTCGTCTGCGCTGGATGGACTTCGAGGATAAAAGTCGGCCACCTTCCTCATCATCGAACAGCCTGGAGCTTCATCAGACATCTTCAACACTCGCCTCCCACCTGAACAGCCTTGACCCAAACGACTTTCAATAGAACACACCCCGCCCGAAGAAGCTATAGAAAGATTTCCAGAATTGAAGCGATAATTCGATAGATACCCAACCGACATCTTCGACATATTCCACGATATAATCCAGAATCACGAATCCACCTGAAATGGGATCAGTTGCCAACCTGAGCTCCACACCTTACGGCAGACGTCTACTGCCAACACTCATCGACGAGGTCTCCAGCCAAGACCCAACCCGAGAATGCTTCCAGATCCCGCGCTCTTCTGAGCCATCCGACGGATGGCGTGTCCTCACATGGAAGGACATGGCCAACGCCGTCAACCGTTGCGCACACAGAATTGTCGAAGTCTGCGGCACGCCTGAGAAGGACACCTTCCCGACCATAGCCTACTTAGGCCCCAACGATGTGCGGTACATTGTGCTCATGATCGCGGCTGTGAAGGCTGGATATGCGGTAAGTACCATTGTGCTATACTCGAGTCGACTATCTCGTGCTGACATACACACAAGGCCCTTTTTATCTCTCCCAGGAACTCCAAGGAGGGCCAGCTGAACCTCTTCGACAAGACGAACTGCAAAGTTCTAGCCTTCGCTGGCACACAAAAGCATACTGTGCAGCCACTGCTGGCGGAGCGAGAAATGCAGGCAGTCGAGGTTAGCCCACTCGATGCCTGGTTTCCAGAGGAGCAGATCCCCCACTTTCCGTACACGAAGACCTTCGAGGAAGCCGAATGGGACCCCATCCTCGTCCTGCACACGAGCGGTAGCACCGGCCTCCCAAAGCCCATCGTCGTGCGGCAGGGAATGTGGAACGTCATGGATGCCTTCCACGACCTGCCGCTCTGGGAGGGTAAGAAGTTCGCCTTCCGCGAGTGGGCAGACCGCTCGAAGCGGCATTTCATCCCCATGCCACTGTTCCACATGGCTGGTCTCATGTGTGCGATCTCCATGTCCTTTTTCTGGGATACCCCCGTATGCTTGGCCATCGCGGAGCGCCCACTGTCCGCCGACCTGGTAGTAGAGTGCCTGGACAACATGGAAGTCCAGTCGACGGCGCTGCCACCAGCGATCATTGAGGAAATGACACAGTCGGACGAGGGCCTGCGGGCACTGACAAAGCTGAACGTTGTTGCATTCGGCGGCGGAAACCTGGCTCGCCAGGCAGGGAACAGGATAGCCAGACGAGGCACCGGCATCATGAACCTGATTGGTGCCACCGAGTTCGCCCCGTTCCCGACGTACGCGAGAAACGACCCCGACCTGTGGCAGTACTTCATCTATGTTCCCGAGATCATGGGGTGCGAGTTCCGGAAGCAGGGCGACGAGGAGGTCTACGAGATGGTCTTTGTGCGACAAAAGGGCAACGAGCATCCCCACCCTGGCATGCAGGGCATCTTCTACACCTTTCCCGATCTCAATGAGTGGAGTACTCGCGACCTGTACCGGCCCCACCCGACCAAGCCGAATCACTGGATCTACCACGGCCGAGCGGACAACATTATCGTCTTTAGCAGCGGCGAGAAGCTCAATCCGGTCACCATCGAGGAGATTGTCAGTGACCACCCCAGCCTGAAGGGCGCTATGGTGGTCGGAGCGGAGAAGTTCCAGGCAGGGCTCATCCTCGAGCCACGTGTGCATCCTGAGACAGAGGAGGAAGAGAAGGCTTTATTGGACAACGTGTGGCCTTTGGTTGAGAAGGCAAATGTGGAGACCGTTGCTCACGGACGTATCAGCCGCGATATGGTAACGCTGTCAAACCCCGAGAAGCCATTCTCACGTGCTGGCAAGGGAACGATCCAGCGGGCCGCCACGGTCAAGTTGTACAAGGAGGAGATTGACAAGCTTTACGAGAATGCCAAGGCTGTTGAGCATTCAGAGGAGGTTGTCGAACTTGACTTGAAATCCGAAGAGTCATTGGCCAAGTCGATTGTCGAGACCCTTCGCAAGTATGTCGGGGCGGAAGGGCTTGACGTGGATATCGACTTCTTCGCAGCAGGAGTCGACTCGATGGGCGTCATGAAGGCCGCAAAGCTTCTCCGGGCCGGCTTGAAGGATGCGGGCCACCCCGTCGACGACAAGATGTTCGCGACTAGAGCCATCTATCAGAACTCTACACCACAGCGTCTCGCAGCGCACATCTTGAGCAATATTATCAACGGACAGGGCCAAGCCCTCAGCGAGGACGAGCAACAACAGCAAGCCATGAACGCCATCTGGAAGAAGTACACAGACAACCTCACCAAGGCCCAGGCCAACAGGCCCGACCCGAGGAACGACAACCAGACAGTGATCCTCACAGGCTCCACCGGCATGCTGGGATCCTACCTGCTCAACTTTATGGCCCACAACCCCCGCGTCGCCAAGGTCATCTGCCTCAACCGCGCGGCAGACGGCGGCCGTGCCCAGCAGACCAAGGCCTTCACGGACCGCGGCCTGGACACGAGCACCCTGGACACCAAGGCCGAGTTCTACCACGCCGACCTCGCCAAGCCACAATTCGGCCTCCCTGACGCCGTCTACGCCCACCTCCAGGCCAACGTGGACCGCGTCATCCACAACGCCTGGCCCGTGAACTTCAACATCCCAATCGAGTCCTTCGAGCCCTCCCTCGCAGGCGTCCGGAACGTGGCCGACCTCGCGGCCTCGGCAGCGCGCCGCGTAGCGGTGACCTTCATCTCCTCCATCGCCGTCGCGGACCGGTGGGACCCTGCCACCTACGGCGCACCCAAGGTCCCAGAGCACCGGCTGGAGGACCTCGCGCTCCCCAACGGCGGGTACGGCCGCAGCAAGGCGGTCGGCAGCTTGATCCTCGAGGACGCGGCTGCGGCTACCGCGGGTGACTTCCCCTACGCCATCGTCCGGGTGGGCCAGGTGGCCGGCCCCGAGGCTGAGGCGGGCAAGTGGAACCCCCAGGAGTGGCTGCCCAGCATCATCGCCAGCAGCCTGTACCTGGGCGCGCTCCCCGCGCACTTGGGCTCCATGGACAGGGTTGACTGGACGCCCGCGGAGCGGATTGCGAGCCTGGTCCTCGAGGCCGGTGGAGTCGCCCGGGTGGTGGGGCGGGCTGATGACATCTCGGGTTACTACCACGGTGTCAACCCGCACGAGTCTCAGTGGCCGGCCCTGGCTGCCGCCGTGCAGGAGTTCTACGGCAAGGAGAGGATCCCTGAGATGGTCGACTTTGGGGAGTGGGTTGACAGGCTGGAGAAGACGCAGGCGGATGGGCCCGAGACTGTGGCTCGTAACCCTGGTGTCAAACTTATTGACTCTTACCGCGATATGTCTCAGGCTCCTGGGGCTGTGGTGTATGATATGGAGAAGACGCTGGAGAGGTGCCTGGGTGTGAGGGAGACCAGGGCGGTTACGCCTGAGATGATGAAGCACTGGTGCAAGCAGTGGGGCTTTTAATTTAGAACGTATCCATAGATAGCGTGTTTGGCAAAGCGATAGAATTAGATTAGACTGTATTTAAATCTGGTGTTGACATCTACAAGTCTTCATAGTCGACTATCTCTGTCGTAGTGTTCCTCGATCGCCTCCGGATCCAACGCTCAATCCATTCCTTTAATATCGGCTTCCTTGCTTACATGAAAATTCGCTGGAGTAGCGTGAAAAAAAGAAAAGAAGAAAGAAACACAATGCCAATAACAGTGTAGAAGTCTGAACACGTGGCCTCAGCCTCGTGCCGACACAACATATATCCATATTCTTCCAGCTATATGATACGTTTCAACCGTATACGGATTGCCGACGAAACCACCTATATGATTCGAATCAAATGCCGGCCTGTGGCCACGTCGAACCCAGACGGCCAACAAGGCAGATCGGCGTCCTTCGAATGAGGTGTGAGAATGTGTTCGTAAGTCTGCGTGTCACGCCATCCTGAAAGTTTCGTCATTCCGATCCGACGGAAGGTGGCGTGCTGCTCCATGTAGGTCAAGCCTTTGCCCTGGGCGTCAGTGGCGGCCTGCTGTAACATTAAACACAGCATGTATTTCGAGTCCCTGTGCTCCGATCTCGGACCGAACGCAGCTGGGACGCAATAGACGTTGTCCGACTCGAATATCCCATGAACCCTGTCGTCGTCGTCTGGTGCGTCGAGGTAGACGTTGTGGTGTTCTTCCTTGTCAAGTTTAGGGCAGACGACGCTCCGGTCAAGCAAGCGCCAGTAGAACATACCCTTTTGCCACCTAGACAGCCGGATTCTCCTCAACTTTCCGTATAGCATGATGTGACCACCAGTAACAAGACCAAATGAATTGTCAGTGTGGCAATTGACCACGACGTCGTTTACACCCCTTCCAACTTCGATAAGCATGTCTCGGTCCGTGACCTCGCCATACATGATGCCGCTGCCGGGTCGGCCATTGATGCCCTTCTGTGCATCTATGGATGCCCAGGAGAATGAAGGCGCCCGATATTCTCCTGGGCGTGTTGATGGGTGATGGAAAACCCGATCGTGCTTTGAAAAGATTGGCTCCACCCTCCAAAGAAGCTGACTCTCGAGATATCTATACCAGAGTCCCGCGACGTACCGGGGTGGGTTGACTTCGGAGCCCAGCACATTTGTGGCCATGTACTGGGCAATCCCAGACAGGGCCATGAGTTTATCCTTGGCCTTTGTGAGGTTCAGCCTAGAATACATCTCGACCACTCGCGCCCACAACTCAAATCCGTACCGGTCCTTCTCTGGTATGTGAGGGTCCGGTTCTTTATACTCGCCAAGTCTGGTGTCTCTCAACTTTTTCCCATCCTTGAATGGATTCAAGCCCTTGAACGAGACTTCTGGGAGGACCTTGTCTTGCTGTATGTCGAACGCTGGCACATCTTCGGGATGACCTTCGGTCCTCGTAAATCGGCCACATTCCCAGGCGATACTGCCCTTGCAGAAATGCAGAACCCTGGGAGCTAGAAGCCGCTCCTGTAGGACCCAAGCTCTAGTGTTAACGGGGGCCTTGTTGACCAAATTATCCCATTTTGACGCGTCGATCAGGATGCACCTTCGTAGTCCGTGTGACATGGGTGCGCCCAGGGGCATCGCCTTTTCGTTCCCGGGGCCACTCTTCACACTGCCTTGAGAATATTTGACAAGGTGCCCTCCATCATGGCCAAATAGTTGTAGAAACCAATCCTGGATGTAATCGCACACCTTATTGGAATCACCGCTCTGCTCGTACGTATACTGTTGCGACACAGGGCCAGGAATCCCGTCAATATTTAGATTGACCTCGTTCTCCCAGAGGGAGCTACAGTCGCGCTCCCAGTACAGTCCCATGCCGCTATTTGAAGCAGCTGTGGCAGAAATGTTGAGATAAGACTCCTGGTATACCCGTTGCATCAGGGCCGCCTCGTGAATCCAGTCTTGTTCGCTTTCGGGGCCGCGCTGATAGATGCATAGGGAGTCGATCCATATCCAGCCAACGTTTTTTATTTGCGCTGCGAAAGCAATGGCATCTCTGAAAGTCTTCGGAAGCTTCTCGGTCTCGATGCCGTTCTTCAATTCGATAGCCGTCTCGGGTGTCAAAATGTAGTGCTGTGACTGGCCCCAGCAGTGGCTTAGAGTGGTGTATAGATTGTTGGATTGGTTGCTTCGCCCCGAGTGCCCCCCAAACACATCCAGACCTTGTAGAGGGTCATCACGAGTTCTTTCCACAAGTTTGATGACACGCCTTGAGTTTTGAACATCTTGTGATGAATCTGGGACGTTGTCCGTGTATTTCGTGTTGTGAAACACCTTGGGCTTGGGGGCCCTGATATCAATCAATCGAGTGGGATACCAAACGGGCTGTGACTTTGCACATGGAGGATCACATTGTTGGTCGCATTGCGTTAGCCAGCTCATCGCTAACTTGAAAACTTCCTTTGATGATGTTTCGTTGGACATTGGTGTTAGGAAATTAGCGATTGGGCTGTCTGTGGTTCATGGTAAGCCTCTTGGACGCCATGTTTATTAAGGAGGCACACCGATTGTACCGATTTGTTTGAGAATGAAAGTTCTTTTGATGGTTCTCCCATTTGACCCAAATTCCAGTTTGAAGTCGAGACGGAACACTTCATTATCATCCAGTTCGTCAATGGTGGCCAGTGAGGCAGCGGTCTGCATCTTTTCAATGGCTAGCTTTTCGGGTGTGATCTCATCATCTATGTCCAATTCTATTCCAAGGTCCAGTCTCACATATGCAACAACTTCCTCAAACAGAGCTCGGCAAATGGAGCAGCCTGTATCGTAGGAAGTCTTCAACTCCTTGATGGACCCGTGGTGGCTGAAATTAAGTTCGAATGCGCCTTTCCACTGCTTACCAGCTTGCCCCCGCAACATTCGCCAACAGACTTGACAAAGCATTTCGATGAAGCTGTATGACGGTACATTCGAACTGAATAATACTGCCAACCCGATCCAGGACAGGTATTTGGGCAGGTCGATGTACTAAGCTTGATGTGGAGGCTGTGAGCAAAAAGAGCAAGTCGATGATGTGGTTGAAGATGCAGGCATGCGAAGAGCAATTGGGTGAGCGACACGCGAGAGCGACGCGTTGGAGTCCGGGGTACTGGCGCTACTGCGAGCGTATGTGTGCTGCGCCGCTGGTCCGCCTGCGACAGGTTACATTCTCACAGAATTTTCGTCTCCACACTCTCACCAGGCACCCACTCAGCTGCCATTGCCACATCTACAATTTTCTAGAACTCTTCTTGCAAAGTCATGGTCACGGGTTGGGGAAATTTATGATAACTTCCCATGAGGTCCCATCCTCCACCAACAACACTTGCTTTGACTGCTTCTTGCAGCAGCTCGATTAGGCTGGATTCCTCTACACTAACGTCTGCAAAATGCCCTCTATCGCGCCAAACTTTCCCTCCCTAGTCGCAAGCTCGCCATGTGTTGTAAAAGAGAACGGATATTCGCACCTGAAAAAACAGATAGTATACCCGCTCATATACCCCTGGTGCGCTAATGTTTTTTTACACTACCTATTCGCTATATAAAACAATAATACACAGTTATTAACTATATATATCTATCACTATATATATACTACTATCATCGTCTCTACTTACCCCTATTATTTCTTCTACCCTAGTGTTTTACTACTTCTTCGTCTACTAGGTCCTCTTTATTACCGATAAGCCCTACCTCTAACTATTTATCCTGTTAGATAGCTTTTCACTAATTCTTCCTACTATATAAGTCTTCCTAGTAAAGGGACTTAAGGGTCTTATTATATACTTGAATATTAAATATTAAAGGGGGTTTAGTAGGTATAGGGGTGTTAGAATAAGTATAAAAAACACTGTAGGTAGGTGGGTGGATTTTATAAGTATAGTTAAATAGAGCGCTCTGATTAGCTGTATTAGCTTATATAGGTATACTATCCGTTTTAGCGGGTGTGAATATCCGATCTCTTGTAAAATAGTGTACACTTATCACTTTGGCTAAACTTTTGAAACACTTGTGTCCCATATCCGGCGGTTGAATCTGAACTGCGGCACTTGACCCGGTTGTGTGAACATGGTGTGGGCAAGGCCATCGCCATGAATTCTCAGTATTTTGGTCCACGGTCTCCGCTTCAACTTCTCCGTAAATGATACAGCACCGAATTCTACCACCCTTGACGTTCACGTCGGGACCCTGGAATCGATATCTCGAAGAATTTGATCCGCCTCAATGAGCGTCCGCGACTGGATCTTCGGCGCTGCTGTTCCCTCGACTCATGCGCAGTACGTCAAGCGAGTACACCATGGATCATATTTCCATGAGGTTCTGGCAAACGTTTGTGATGCTGTGACGCGTAGCCAAGACCGTGTGTCAAGGGGAAGAGCCAACTTTCAGATTATTGTTGCATGGTTGGTCATTTGAGACAAGCCCTACATCAACAACCCGGTTGAAAACGACCAGGGCGCCAGCCTCGTACCAGTGCTTCTTCACATCCTCAAATGAAAACATTTCCTAGAATTGATTCCGCCTTCTCTGTTTTTCTGACATTAGCACCTTGCAGTTAATGGCGATCTTGTTATTTATCCTATTGAGAAGTGCACATTGGGCGATGCAGCGGGCGTCTCTGCCAATCGCAACGGCGCTGGAAGTAAGTCAAGCGGCTGAAACCGGAGAAACAATAGTGGATTGTGTGATTTCTGCAATGGACCAGTTCCTTTAAATGTAATATGGTACAGCGAAATTGTTTGATACTTTCTATGGTCAAATTGTTTCAATTACTTTGGGCTCTAAGAGAAAATCCGTCATTTATTTATAATGTGTTTGTAATAGTCTACAACTACAATTTTTGGCTGCGAGAGATGCTGAAAGTTTAAAGCTGAGTGCCTGAAATGCTGAGACCTGATTGGCCGTGGAAATCTTGGGACTCCCTAAACCCCCTCACTGTAGGGAGGCGAGGCCAGGGCGCGAAGCGGCCGAACCGGGGGGGGGGGGGGAGCAGCCGGAGGCGCGCGCGAAACGCCTCCATCGAAGTGGCCTCGCGCAGCGGGGGTCCCTCACTTCTGTGCTCTATTTTGGTATTCCGTATAGAAGGAATAGCTCACAGGGCCCCGGAAGTGACTTCCTACCTGCCTACCTGGAAGCTGCCTGGTATCTTTCACTATGGCTGGTGGAGTCTAAATTTCGGCTTTGCTGGCTGGTGATCCTCCTACATGCAAATACCCACAGCGGGCCGGGTTCGCATTGGCCACAGTGAACCAACAGGCTCTTGGCCAGCGGATCTATGCTGTAAGCGCAAGGAAGAGGTGGATACGCCTTAAAATCAATGCACAGTAGAAATGACCGAGACGCCCGCCGACGTCAAAAGAACCCGATCTCCTCAAAACATCGAGTGCAGTATAAGCGTATCTGAAAAGCGGTGCAGGATGTGGAAGTCTTTCTCGGGCCCTGGCGCCCTCAGCGTCCTTTACTTCTCGTTATGCACACGCCGGTGCGCGGCGGCGCTTCAGGTCACCACCAACATTACCGGCTCCGAAATCAATTTTAAGGAGCGACTTCAAATCCAATGGTCAGGCGACACTTCCACCTCCCACAATGTCGGGGTACAGCAGCAATCAGATACCGGAAATGGAAACTTCGTGCTACTCAGCGGTAGGTCCAGAGGAGGGAGCAACGTCGGTTGCCGAAAATGCAGTGCTGACCTGCTGCTTTCCACAGGCGGTGATACTGGAAGCTCATTAGATTGGGACTTTGGTTACGACTTCGATGTCGGGACGTATGCGTTTGTGGTACGCACGCTCGACAGTAGCAGTGAGGCACAGTCGCCCCTGTATACGCTCTTGGATCCGCACACCGTAAGTCTTGCATGTTGATCACGACGTGAATCACGATTCTCGCAAAGTGTACTAAGCTTCGACTCTGGCCCAGGTCTCCTCCACCGCATCATCAACGACCGCTACTTCTTCATCTTCATCTTCAGCATCATCAACACCAACGACATCACCAACGACCGCATCGACTTCCGCCGCAGAATCATCGCCTACTGCTGCAGCAGCCAGCACTGGCGCGGGAAACAACACAGGCCTTAGCACTGGTGCAGCTATTGGCGTTGGAGTTGGAGTTGGCGTGGTCAGCATCGCCCTACTCGGGGCTCTGTTAATGTGGATGTACCGAAGGGGCAAAAAAGCTGCTACTCAACCCTCGGTGTCAAATAAAGATCCCGGGCAGGGTGGATTCAGTGACCATTGGGGAGGTAAAGCGGAAATGGAGCCGTTGGGTTCTGCATCGTCTCAGGGACCAAAGCTCAGCGCTACCATATCGTCTCACGGACTTGCCGCTGAGTCTGCATCGTCTCACGGACTTACCGCTGAGTCTGGCGAGAGCCGCGGTCACTATTCCGAGCTCCAGCACACGCCAATGTATAGCGAGATCGACGGCGCGATATACAACGAGATTGGCGGTGCGCCGAGGTCGGAGCTGCATTCTGAGAGTGTGGTGAAGGCAGAGCTGCCGCCTGATGCTGAGATCAAGAGGGCCAAGGGCAGGCATTGGTGATTCGGAATAGCTGGAATATTAAGCGTTTGTGGTCATTTGCATATATATGCACATAACACGATACCCTTTGCATGACAAGTTGTAATGAATGTATGAAAGTGTGGTTAGATGATCGAGATATGATTGATTATAGTAATAGGGCCAGCGTCATCCACAACGGGGTCAAAAGGATGAATTTGAACATCTGAAGCTCCTGGATGAGGTTGATCAGTTTTTGATCCGGTGGATCCTCCTAGCCTCCACGGCTCTCATTTGAAGGTGACTGTAAGAGCGGGTCGATCGCACATACATGGACGGCGTATTCATGGCCGACAATGTTGGAAGGTCCCGGAGCGTATGCAGCGTTTTTAGGGACTCTGCCCCACTGAAAATTGACGATCACTTCGGATAGCTGCAGTATACATAGGATACATGCCTGTCCTATTCACAGCATAGATGATCGAAAGTCTGGTGGGCGTTACATGTAATATAAAAGTTATTGAAGTAGTAGAGAGCCTCTCCTACGGTGCTATGATAGTGTATATGCAACCTCAGCGCGAGGGCTCGGTGCAGAAATGCGAGCTGCCAGGTCCACCAACTCGCTACTAGCTGGCTAAGCACTTAAGTGGCTAGCAAGAGATGACATGAAAGCCCGGCCGGGTATCAGTCATATCTCGGCAAAAGAAGCCGCTGAATGGGTTTTCAATCAGTTTCTGATGATACCCAGGATATCCCTCTGGAAATATCTTTCATTTCTTAAAAGTAACGTGACATTCCACATCTGAGATCAAATAATTCCCAGTCACTTGCTGCTCTCAGAATCGCAGGTGAGACCAAGCAACCAACAATCATACGCTCAACGTCGTAACTAGCTTAGACCATCCACCCTTACTTCACGCGTACCTCCGCCACGTGTAGTTTCTGACTTGGCATTTCCTGCGTCCATCCTGCAATCGCATTCGCGCCTAAGATTCGAGCCTCCATCGAGCTCATCTTGTGTTGTGACACGTCTGCTGCTTCTTCTCAACCTTGACTGAACGAACTTGACTAGACGGCTCAACACTGATATCTCCAGCTTCAGTTTAATGCTGTATGAGAGTTCTTTGTAGCTGATCTGAATGATGTGAAAGCCGGAGAACTCGAGCGCAATTACAGTGATATCCAGCACAATCACAGCTATGCTGACGATGAGGAGATGCAGGAGGACCTTTCTCGAGTTCTTCTGGGGGCTGTTGTCGAACTCGCCAGATTCCGTCCCGTCCGTCAGTGATATATCTGGAGGCTGTCAGTGCCATTGGAAGTATTTGGAGGAATGGAAACATAAAGAAGTGTGGGAACATTTTCACTTCCCCACACACAAGTTCCCAAAGTTTCAGGCTTACCAGGCAAGATCAGAAATCTGAAACACTCCCACAGATAAATACACGAAAGTGCCATTTCCTGCAGGAAGAAGACGATGATTTGGATCCTCTCGTATATGATAAATGCGGGAAGAAAACGTTCCGGCCTTGACGACTTTGATCCTGTGTTTAGTACTATGATCGGCACCTGCATGACGACCGCGTTGAAGATGATGACCCGAAGCACCCATCGCCGAGTTTTATGGCCCAGTGGAAGGAGATCGAGTCTGGAGTAGAGCACCAGGGACTGGCCAGTGACCATGAAGGCCCACCCGAAGAGACCTATGAAGCCGATTTGTAGACGAGGCGGATTGGGATAAAAGTTGGATACCAGGTTGGAGACGTTGGACATGACAATGCCAAGGGTCGATACTAGGAGGCTCCAGAAGTACAAACCATTGTACCTCTTGAAGGTGGCGAGTATGATAGGGATAAGTTCCACGCAGTTGTATATGGAGACGCCAAGTATTGTGACCACGATGTATCGCTGCGTTAGGCTGAAGTTTGTAGATTCGTCGACATAGAGGCCTAAGTCGCAGGTGCAATCTGGGTCCTGTCGCCGTATCGAGGTGAATAGATCCATGGTTCGGGATCTCCCGCTTTCCATTGACTCGCGTAGAGTCAGATGATTATTCCCACCGTTTCTGAATCGCCGCAGTGCCTAATTACGCGTATTCAGCCCCTCGGTACTACCTGCCTCAACAAGCACGCGCCTCCAGTGCATGAGAAGACCGCGCTCTGCCTCAGACTTGGCATCTGGTCCTTTTTTGTTGACTTTTTGAAGGGTCGGACCACGCAAAGAGAACTGAACAACCTGTTACAGCAATTGAATCCGTATTAATTCCAATCGCAGTGGGACGATAAACCGGGGTTTGTGGCAAGGAACATGCTAGCCCGGGAAGATGACCCTGGTCTCGACGATGTATGAGCCGGAACGAGCGTGTGGTGTAGGTAATCCGGCGACATAGAACAAATCCAAAACAAACAAAGACCATAGATAAATGGAATTATAATAGCAGACACAACGCCACTTTATACCCAGGAATTCGGATACTTTCGCATCACGACTCCGTGACGCAGGAGCATGACATGGAACATGCTTTTCTCCGCATGTACGAGTCGGATATGCTCAGCCAGCTCATGAACTACAAATTTGTCAAGGAACTCGACGCGGGAATTCTTGCCGTTTTCTCATCAAATTGTCGGAATTTATATCCCATAGTTTGGGTGCCGAAGTCGCTAGTCTTTGTCTCGAGCACTTGCATGTCGTCGGACTACGGTTGATTCTCGGGAGAACGTCTCACCCTGGACCCGAACCCTCCCTGATCTTAAAACTCATCCCAGTACTATATCGCTCTCACGTCATCACTGCTGCTTGGCTTGATCTATCAATTGACAAGACTCGATATAGCAGCACAGATTCAACAAGACAGCCGCACACTTCACTGCAATGAACGAGATCTCACCCATAGATCACAACCGTGATCAGTTCCGAGACATTGTATCAAGTGCTCTCATCGAGAAGATCCAAAAGCCGCAGAAGAGCCATACAAACAAGCACAGAAAAAGAGGCAAGACAGCCAACGTCAAAACCACAACCAACACTTCCCAAGAGGAACCCGCCGAGACCAACGCCGAAGACCTATCCGAATTCTCAGACTACATCGCCACCCTAACATTCGAAAGCCTCCCCCCAGAACTCCAAACAATAACCCACAGGACCTGGGCCGACAGTCCCCACCTCCAAGAAACCTACACCCTCCCCATCACAACCAACGACATCAACGACAAGATAACCCCCACCCTCGACCCAGAAATCTCGGAGTCCCTAACAACCTACCACATCCTCCAGCCCCCAGCACAAGACATATCGACCTTCCTCGCGCCCATCCTAACAACCTACCTGACCACCGCCACCGCCCCGCCCCCGCCGCCGTCGTCCACCCGCTCCCAGGCCACCGGGTGCGAGATCTGCGGGCGCGGCTGGGTCCCGCTGACGTACCACCACCTGATCCCGCGGTTTGTCCACGACAAGGCGGTCAGGAGGGGCTGGCACCGGCCCGAGGACCTGGGCAGCGTCGCGTGGCTGTGCCGCGCGTGCCACTCGTTCGTGCACCGGGCCGCGGGGCACGAGGAGCTTGCCAGGGAGCTCTTTACCGTGGAGAGGCTCCTGGGGCGGGAGGAGGTGCGGAGCTTTGCTGCTTGGGTGGGGAGGGTTAGGTGGAAGGCTAGGTGAGGTGTGGTGTGGTGAGATGGGCCTGTGCTGGGGGGGCTGGTGAGTGGGTGGGACGAGACGGTGCGTGTGTGTGTTGGGGTGCTTCTCGTCGTACCCCCTGAAAGTCGGCGTGTGAAGGTTTTCTTGACGTGATGGGGACATCCTGCCTGGTCGGGGACGAGCTTGCTGCATGCTGTTTAGCGCGCATCTTATCGAAGCCGCAGGGGGCCTGTCGTCAGACATCAAGCGCCGCCTGGTGCATCGGGAAGCTCTCTCACACGAGCAGGGCTCGGAGACGGATACCTCAGAAGGACATATCCTATATCGACCTGGCACCGTGCACATCAAAAAGCGTCAGGCACGGCATCCCCGCAACAACCAACACTCGCCGAGCCGAGCCGTCAACAGCGGAACATGATGGTCTCGGAGCAATTGCAACCCTGTCAGCAACCCAACTTCCTCCCTCCCTCTCTAGTAATCTCAGAGGGCCGCCGTTGCTCCACCCACCCAGCCGCGACTTCTTCAAAGCCCCCATATCCCGAGTTGTATCCTGCTTGTCGATGGGTTGACGTTCGACGTTCTGGGGTGTCTTCCGGCCCGCGAGGGAGGTCAATGGGCGTGAGCGAGACGATAAATCTGAACTCCATCAGATCGTGGGAAGTGGAGCATGGGCTCCATGACGCGCCCCTTCGTAGGCGATGAGTATGACAGCTTGACCATGATAGTTGCGGCTGGGGTCTGGTAATGGATTTGTGAGCCTTCTATATTCGGCAAATACACAAGACTAGGAGACACTGCTCTCGCAAAGTTCCTTTTCTTAGGGGTCGGCGCCCAACTTGGAGGCTGTGCAGTTCCATTCTCAATACTAGGGGTGCTCCGAGAATATGTAGCGCATACGAACTAATTGCTACACCTTGTGCACTTGATCGCTTCGTATCTACCTAAGTATCGAGGCTGTTGCTGAGAGGCAGGATCACACACACCACGGGACTGGTTCCCGCTCCCATATGGAATCACGCACGGTAGGACTGTCCAAATTACAGGAACGCGGAGCCTATCACATCCACGCGGAAACAAAAAATTGTCTCTCAAATGTCCTGATTGTATTACCCTCGCCACACGGCCTCATTTTTGATCTAGAGCTTTGCTTTTGACACCCTCCTCTGTCTCGGTCGTCTACAAATCAAGAAAAAGCTGGTGAGTCTGTGTGCGTCTCATAGACCTCCGCACCCTAATAAACAGCAGCAAAAGGCATGTGGATTCACCTCTCTCGGTTGAAGGTAGCCGGGCCCTTGGGCTTGTTGTCCAGGATGGCCTCGATCTCCTCCTTGACCTCGGGGGTGATCTTGTCCAGCAGGTCCAGGGCCTTGATGTTGTCGTGGATCTGCTCGATCTTGGTGGCGCCGAGGATGACGGTGCTGACGTTGGGGTTGGACGCGGCCCAGGCGAGGGCGAGCTGGGAGGTGTTGCCGCCGAGGCGCTCGGCGACCTTGGTCAGCTTCTTGACCTTTTCGATCTTGGCCTTGCCCTCGTCCGTCTGCAGGCTCTTGACCGTGTTCTCGAAGAACTCCTTGTTGGTGGCGAAGCGCGAGCCCTCGGGGATGCCGTCGTTGTACTTGCCGGTCAGCAGGCCGCTGGCCAGGGGGCTCCAGATGGTGGTGCCGTAGCCGAACTGCTCGAAGAGCGGCTTGAACTCGACCTCGAAGCGCTCGCGGTGGAAGGCGTTGTACTGGGGCTGCTCGGCGACGGGGGCGATCAGGTTGTGCTTCTCGGCCAGGCGCGTGGCCTCGGCGATCTGCTGGGCGCTCCACTCGCTCGTGCCCCAGTAGTAGGCCAGGTTCAGGTTGCGGATGGCCTGCGTGAAGCCCTCGACGATCTCGAGCAGGGGCGTGCCGACGTCCGGGCGGTGGGCAAAGACCACGTCGACGTAGGGGGTCTGCAGGCGGGCCAGGCTGGACTTGAGGCCCTCGATGACGTGCTTGCGCGACAGGCCGCGCGTGTTGGGCTCCTTGCGGCCCGTGCCGAAGAAGACCTTGGTGATCAGGACGTACTCGTCGCGGGGCCAGTCGAGCTCCTTGAGGGCCTGGCCCATCTCGACCTCGCAGGCGCCGTTGGCGTAGACCTCGGCGGTGTCGAATGTTTGCTAGAAGAGGGTGAACCACACGAGTCAGTTGCTGGCCTGGTGGGGGATTGAGTGAGGGGGAGGAAGGGGAGGAGGGGAGCTGGCGAAGCTACTCACAATGCCGTGGTCCCAGGCTGTCTGCAGGATCTCCTTGACGATGGAGCCCTTCTGTGTGCCGCCGTAGGTGAGCCAGCCACCGAGAGAAAACAGGGAGACCTGGAGACCGGTGGGACCCAGGTACCTGAACTTCATGTTCTTGGGGTCGTAGGCGGAGCGGACGGTTGGTTGAGCCATGGTTGCGGTTGCGGTTGTGGTTGAGTAGAGGCGGAGGGGTCTCGACGGTGTGGATTGTTGGCGGGTTGTTGTTGCTGGTGGTGATGTGGTGTGGGTTGGGGAGGAGAAGAGTGAAGCTGGCAGGGACGGCCCAACTTTAATTATCCTGGAGCTGGAGCTCAAACAGCCTCTTATAATTATGGAGAGAGGGGAAGGTGTCGACAGGTGTTTCAATTGCGACAAACTCAATGACGACATTACAAATCAAGTGGGCACTGACCGGGGCAGAGGGCCATTCACACGGGACGGGTGCCTTTGGGCGCTAGGATGGGAGCTCTCCTTGCAACAAGGCGTGATGGCGGTCTGAATATGTACTGTATAGTGAAGGGAGCAGCCATGCACCTGCCCTGCTACACGTCTTTCTCTGACGAGAGCATTTCTAAACGGCCGTAATTGCATGGGCTGATCGACGTCTATCTTTCATTGATCGCGGAGCAAAGTGTCCCCTGCTCTTGCCACCCCTGCTCTTAGCTGCCTCGGCCGCTTGAAGCTCCAAAACGTTATCAGGTGGGGTAGTCGCGACAGGCGAGACCCCACACAAGAAAAGAAGCTCTGACACCCTCCCTCTAACCATCCCGCGCAACCGCGCTGCAGGGATTGAGCTCATACACGTATGCAGGTGCCACCTAAACGAGAGAACCCTACCAAATGAAGAGATACCTCACATTGCTGAAACCATTGACTGCGAACGTCGGGTCTGGAATTGATGCTTGGCTACAAGTCAGCTAGCTCTTGACTATTTGGCCTTCCACGTCCAGAGAAAACAAGTCGAAGCGGAAATTGCTCCCCAGCCGCCTCTGGTCGGGTCAATCAATCTCCTCGTCATCCCGTCAACTTTTGTGGCGGCGGCAACCGTTTCGTCTACTAGCGCATAGGCACAACCCACGTCTAGAAGAATATTGCCTAGTGTGTCAGGTAGCGCACAATGACCCAAGAATGAGGAACCTGGCAACTGGCTGGGGCTTTCTTGATTTGTTGATCTGGGGGTGCTCGGCAGTTGGACAAATTCTCTGGCGGCCTGTCGTCAAGGTAACGCCGCCTGCTAACGCCTAAGTCCGGTCTCCCAAACCGTGTTGCATCATCAACGGACCCTAGTCTTGCGGAGCTTGCGACCTCCACACACTATGGCCGGACACAGTCAGATATTGTGCTGTTAGTGGTACCCACCAAATCGGGCGGCGTTACTAACATGCGAGTGCTTGCTAACTTGATCCCTCACTCGAAGCCAGAAAGAATATCTTGGAACATCATGCCACCCGTCATCCTCTCCGGATGAGTCCCACGGCCACGTCCCTTTGCTGACCTACCTGCATTTGTAATCGCACGCACCGCATGACTTGCGGGATCAAGCCATCGAATTCTCTGTGCCAGGGACAGACTTACGCGTCTTTCGAATTTTCGATTCCAAATCTTGCAGAGGGCTCATGTAGGCCAGCTTGTCTATCTCCTGGACCATGTTCGACGGATTCTGCTGTGAGACGTCAAACAGCAGGTGGCGGGCCGTTCACCCGGAGTGAACGCCAGCACCATTGATCTCTGAGTTGGTTGTGATACAGTGGCCGCAGTGTACGGCTGGATGAAACCGAAACCTATTGGCGAGGTGCCGACCATAACCTTGGAAATCTGTTCGCCCTTCCTTTCGGCTGGTCATCACTTACGGGGCCCATCCATAACAAGACAACTTTGAACATCTACCCTAGGGTACCATGGATCCGACGCAGACTCCTGAGAAACCCGTTGAGAGCTAATCATATCCGCAACACTGTGCTTTTAGGCTGGCTAGCAAATTTGGTGCGCGTGATTCTCGCTGGCGGCGGTTCATCATTCCCATCTGCCAGGCTTGTGAAGATGATACCTTTAAGTCAAGCTCACATCTTGCAAAATATCGGATACTTCATGGTTCTACTGCCTTGAAGGCATGTCAGAATACTGACTCTTGGTCGACATTCGGATAGGCTCAAATGCTTCCGGCAAGCGGCGGGCCTGTCCAATGATACGGTGATGCAATTTACTTTTTCTAAAGCCACTGCAGTGTTGAGTCACCGCGTTAGGAAGCCTTGCCGGTCCCTGCAAAGTAGTCGGGGCCGCGGTGAAAATTGCCAGGAAGTCATTGTAAAGCCGCCGTCGTGAAGCTCAGTGATGAAGCCTTCATCACGGTTGCGGCTCTCGCTTCGGCTCTGACTGGAACATGCAAGCATAAAAGATTTGGAAGCTTCACTGGCTGAGACGGGGAGGGACACTGCTGATCCGGAACAATCATTATATGCTCGAAGAAGTTTAGAAGACTAAAACAAAGGAGTAATAGTTATAGCTGTATATTTAGTTATCCCTTGACCTTAAGATTTGGTGAGGTAGTGTTTGTGATAGCCCTACTAGACAAAACCATGTATCTTAGATGAGAGCATTGCTGATCAGGACAATTGATTAGTGAGGTATTGATGTCTGTTGTTTGGTCCTTTATTGTGGAGCAAAGTCCCCCCCTGCCCTTAGCTGCATTGGCCACTTGAACCTTTAAAACGTTATCAGGTGGAGCATTTGCAACAGAGCCAGACCCACACGAAACAAAGAAAGCTCCGCGGTCATTGGCTCTGTGGCCGCGGCTCAACGTGCGCCCAAGCATATCAATCTTCCATGGATCCCGGCGCACCCGTGATCCTCGACATTCTGACGGAATGCGCAAGGCGATGTCAGCTCTCTCTAAAAACCCTCCCTCGCACCCCTGTCACCAAACCAACTCTTCGACTGCCAGAAAGCGACGATACCGAGCCTTGGCCTCATTTCTTCTTCCAGCAAGACCGCGGCCGTGAGTCGGACATTCCCGGCATGGGCACCTGGGTATCACCTGCTCCGGGCCCGCAACCCACGGCTGCACGTCCAAGCCAGCCGGCCCAGACGCTGCCACAAAAGTTGAACATCCCTAGACGCTGCTGATTTCCGCGCTATGGCCCTGTGTCATCTCTGCGACGATGCTCTCAGAAACACCTATTACCGGCGTAACGGACCCATATCCGGGCTGATCCACACTACTTCTCGGTCATTCCTCGCAGCTGTTGACGGGGGTTGCCCAATCTGCCAAGAGCTCTTTCGGCACGCTTCACATGAGACCAAGCAGGAGCTCCGCAGACACGTTGACACGCCCGCGCCCTCACTCAGAACACAGCACGATGTGGCTGACAGGGAGAGAACAATAACATGGTACTTCAAAGATTCTATGGATTCAACGTTGAGCAGTGTATCCATTGGAATTGATGTTTCCGTGAGCCTTACTGTGTATCCTATCACGGGTGAACCCGCTCGCTGGGGTTTCAGCTCACTTTCAACGAGCTCAGGGGAGACATTCACCAAGATCAAGGCCTGGCTCGGCAGATGTGAGGGGACGCATGCTAAATGCCGGCTTCCAAGATCTGAGGCAAGCGTGGAATGGCACCCTACTCGACTGATCGAAATCTCCCCCGACCCTGATGTTGGTGAGGATGCGAGCAATCTGAGATGCCGCGTGGTGGAACCGCCGGGAGATATTCCACAGGCTCTGAAATACATCACACTCAGTCATCGTTGGCCCCAGGACCAGGAGGGATTCCAGAAATTAACGGTGGAGAATTTTCCCCGGTGGAAGGAAAACCTACCAGTGGCGATCCTACAACAGACGTTCCGCGATGCATTTTTAGCTGCTCACAAACTTGGAATATTTTACATTTAGATCGACTCGCTTTATATCATCCAGGAGGGTGACGAAGAAGCGGACTGGAAGAACGAGTCGCCCCTGATGCAGAAGGTGTACTCGAACGCAGAGTTCAACATATGCGTATCAAAGACCGACCAGCTTGAGAACCAGGGTCTATTCTTAACCCGAGATCCTCCGCGCCATCAACCGCTACATATCGAGCTTTCCTCTGGTGAGGATGATACTCGTAGCGGGCATTTCCTCATCCGCAGGGAGTCAGACTACGACTTCACGACTATATGGGAGAGAGCCATGAATGACTCCGTGCTGGCGTCCCGCGGGTGGGTGTTTCAGGAGCAGCTTTTATCTCGTGCAAATGTTCATTTTGGCGACCATGAGGTTTTCTTCGAATGTATGGAGATGAGAGCATGCGAGTCCTTGGGATCAGATCAAGACTATTTGATACCTTGGACCTGGTCCGGAGTTTTCCTTAAACAGCTCCTGCCAAGAACCCTTATTGTTGGCCAAGGAGAGTCGATGTCTACAAACAAGCCCATTGACTCGGAGGACTACCATCAAAAGTCGACTCGGCATGATGACTCGGTGTACAAGCTGTGGCATGAGTTGTTGACTCAATACACAGCACGGCAGCTGACAAAGCCCAGCGACAGGCTTGTGGCACTCTCAGGCGTGGCGCAGCAATTCAAACAGTCCTTTCCAAAAGATAATTACTACGTTGCAGGGCTGTGGAGCAGCCGTCTTGAGATCGAAATGCTGTGGCGGGTGACAGGCAGGGCACCATGGGGAGGGCAGGAGACACAAAAGTCAACACGTCACCATCCAACCTTTTCGTGGGTTTCTGTCCAGGGTGCAATCCAGGGTACAGTCCAGGGAACAGTCGACGGTGCCTTTCTTCTTGAGGGGGTTGGTAGTGATTCCCTCAGGCCTCTAGCAGATGCCGTGCCCGTAAGATATCGTATGTCTTCAGAGACATTCAATTCCACCGGGGACGAGGGAGAGCCTTTCGTGGAGGACATCTTTTCATCGCCGCCGACGCCAATCGTTGAGATCAGATTGACAGGGCTTTTGACGCCCATGTTCCTGTGGAAGGAATACGAACATGATGACTTGTTCTGGGTAAGGCCAGGGAGGGAAGGGAGTCAATATAAAGACTCGGATCCATGGAAAAGGTTTCCGAGATTCCATGGAGTCTCGCTCGATTTTGAGTTAGGCTTACCCCAGCTTGATGCTTTGAATGTGTCAGGCCGGCTCTTCTTAATGCCGTTACTTGAGAAAAAGAAGGATAAATTTGTGTGGTTCATCCTGCTCGAGCTTCTGGATTCAAATGATGGCAATAGCATGGGAAGGTTTCGGAGGCTTGGTGTTCATCGCGAACAACTCGGACGGCAATGGATGAGCACGCGTTTGACGGAAACGGAACCTTCTGAGGATCCTTGGAGCAAGCTGCCATGCTGGCGATATAACCCTGATACTAAGAAGCATACCATTTTTGTTATTTAGGATACAATCTCAACGCCTCTGGCTTGTTCCAGGTTGAACAACTTTACACATGCCGACCAATGTGAAGCTGGTGAGTCGCTGACAGGCTCCATGTCCACACCTCCACCAAACTATTCGCGTCAAAATATGCACCATGTTCGTATCTGTAATCACCAATTCTGAAGAAGTGTAAGCTGCTGTCGTTCCGAGGCATTGTCTGCACTATAAGCCAGCCATCAGCACATGGGAGACAATGCCCAGATGCGTGGCATTCCCAAAAACCGGTTGTCGCACATTGAAGGACTCTTCGAAGCTTGTGGAAACGAAAAACTGGTCTCCATCTTTGCATCACTCAACCTCACTCAAGGGGTACCAAACTCCCCAGAAAGTTCAACCTCGTTGTTATTAGCCTGCAACTCTATAGACTAACGAGTTTTCGAGTGCTACCTCGTATTGGGTGAGGTGAAAGTCGACCAAAAAAAGGGAGGGACCGTCGTTGTTGAGTGATTAAGTGTAATTCCCGGAAGAAACCTCGACGACTGAACCCTCACGACCACCCGGGCAGACGACATCTGTATGAGACAGTACTGAGAGGGTAAAGACGATGAGCCAGCCGTGTGTGAAGTCCCAGGCAGATCCGGTGAGGCCTTGAGGATGATCTTATAGGCGGGATGGAACTAAATATGCTTGGGGAGATACCGGAAAGGTGCTTCGGTCGAGTTCCGGGGGAACCAAAAAAAGGGCGACGGTCGTTCGTTCGTGTCTGGCCGCCTCCCAACCAAAAGAAGTCTCCGCAACCCCGTTTGCCAGGTTGGGACTTGACCACCACGAAACCCTACCACTTCCCACACTCGGAAATGAACCTCCCATCACTAGTTGTAGGGTCCCTCCCCACAGACCAAACATGATCCTCCGTCTTGCGATACATCCAGCCGCCGGCCCCCGTCCCACACTTGTCATCCAGCAGCGCGCTGGCGGCCCAGAACTCGCCCGCGCTGCACCCGAGCAGGCTGTCGCCGTAGTTGCAGATGTACACCTGGGTGTGGCCCCACATGGTCCGGTAGTAACTGTACGGGTCGATCATGCGCGTGGGGCAGTAGTGGCCGATTCCACTCGCGGCTTGGGGCAGGTCGGCCTGCCACTCGCCCGTCAGGTCGCGGTGCGAGCAGTAGATGTAGGTCTTGTTGATGCAGTTGGACACCTCGGTGATCACGATGGGGGTCTCGCTTGGGCTGACTGAAGTTGACATCGTGTTGGTTGGTGGGGTGTTGGGCGCGGATGCGCTGGTGAGGATGACGGCTGAGGCGAGGAGGAGGACAAGTTTGATAAGATACATCTTGACGATTCTGGTTTGATGGAGAACTTTCTGGGGACTTTAGATGTTTGTCTAGATAGCTTTGAAGGGTCAAGAGCCGCCTCTGTTGTGGTAATGGGAAGTCGAGAGAAGGAAGAGCGAGATTCTTTCTGAGATTTGACGTCTAAATACTTCTTCAAGGCTTCGGTGACTCGTTCCCCTGGCGTTCGAGCAGTGACGAAGCATCCATCCGGGGTCTCGTCCAATATTTTATTCGGATTGCTCAAGACTTGAGCAACGTGTGAGACCTGTTTGGCAGCAACACATCACTCCTCTTCCAAAGCGACAGCCTCGTCAAACTTAGCCCCGAGAAGCTTCCACCCCCTTTTGATGTCTCCATCTTCATGTCCTGCGTTCACCGAAATCAAAGCATTGTCTCCGCTGTTATCTTCTGAGTACAGCGCGACTGCAGACTGTACCACGAGGCATTAGCCAGGTCCAATTTCGGAGCTGTTCTGGAACGACATACCTTTCCGAGCGTCAACTTGATTGCCCCTTCGACTTCCTTGACTGGCTGGTAGGTAGTGAGCGCCGAACGGCCCTTGATTAAAGAGACCATATTGCTTGCGACAACGTGTGACTGGCATTCAGCAGCTCGTGCCATCTTGGGCCCACCGCTCTCGGCAACGTCGCCGAGCGCGAATATTTTGTCGACGGTACCTCCAAGTGATTGTACTTGGAGACTGGGAGCCACTAGAATCCTCCCTGTCTCCCCTGATACACATTCGGACAAGTCCTGGGTTAGGAAATGAGTATTTGGAGTCTGTCCAGTGCAGGATATCTTGGGGCGGATCAGTATGTCAACTGATTCCAAGCTTCTTCGATAGGAAACTCACCACTAAACCAAATCTATCGATCTGACCACTTGGAAAGACCAGTGTTGCGTTCGCTCCAGTCTTCTCATCACCTTCAAATTGAATCTGTGGTCTCTGCCCTAGCCTCACCGTGATTCCCAATTTTTCCATCTCCTCCATTGCGCGATCATGTAACCTCGGGCCGTAACCATGTAGAAGCCTGTCCCTGGAGTGTATCAGAGTCACATCCTTCTCCGGATACCAGCCCTTGATATCAGTCACGAGTTCCACGCCGACCGCCCCGCCTCCAACGACGGCGATGCTCTCCGCACTTGCTATCTGCTCCTGTAGACTCCTGAGCTCCTCACACGCTCCGTGTTTATCATCGCTCACAAGCTTCGACGGCCGCGGGGAAGATGTTCCAGTCGCGATCGCCAGGAACTCGAACTCGATCACCTCCCCGGAAGCAAGCTTGACAGAGTCCCTCGTGACATCACTGACCGCACCGCACCGCCTCTCGAAGATCCCATCTGGCACACCTTTCCGCCCATTGTACAGTATCTCATCGTACGGAATGAAGGCCTTTGTCTCGTGACCCTTGACTACGGAGTATCTGGGGAAAACGAAGGGGTAGTGGAAATGGGTGTTCTTCTCGACGAGAATGACCTTGTAGCTGCTCGGCAGTGAGTCGCAGAGCTTTCTGGCGAGTGAGATGCCTGCGAAAGAGCCGCCGATTATCACGACATTCTTGGGTGAGGGTCCGGGTTTGTACTGTATCGCGTGTAGCAGGGCTCCGATGCGTTGGGCGAGCCGTTTGAGGCCGAAGGAAATAATGAATGGGAAGGAGAACTTGAGGAACTTGAGCACGTCACGGACTGCCATTTTCACACATAAGGCTTGCGACCTGGTCGACTCATCGCTGAGAGAATACTAAGAGTAAGAGGTATGGTCTCTGAGGACACCGAATGCTAAAGTGTCCAGTGCCAGGTTTTGTGGATGATTACGCGGCGGCTTCTCGTCTGCCTGGCTGGAAGTAACTCCGAGGCCGTAAGACTCGGGGGCGGATGAACCGGATATGAGTCCTGGGCACGGTCTTTTCACGCGGCATATTCGGCGGGAACAGCCAACCAGCCGTCTTACGATGTAGCGGACAAGGGGGAGGATATGCAGCAAAGAAATGGCAGGGGCTTGCAGCTTATCAGATCATGCGAGATAATCAAGCTGCATTAGCGCCGAGCGAGAACTTATTACCGGACTTCCGAGTCCGATGGGCGGTCGGTCAAATGTTGCTTCACCAGCTTGCTGATCTCCGACTTTCTGCTGAGTCAACAATCGTCTAATAGAAAACGACTGCTCCGCAAGGTGCCAGCGTATTCTGCACATAGTCCGAATACTTAACTCTGTGATATGCTTGGGTTTGGTAGCTGCACCCTCTGCTTACTCCCCTCCTGATGCCACGTTTTCCTCCGGTACCGCTGGCACTGACTCGATTCCAATGCCCGGGACCCCCATACTCGCTTAGCTGAAGCGGCTGGCACTCTTGCGTTGGGAGCGAGGATATAAAGCAGTCGCAACGGATAGTCTGACATATGTGGTACACGACGCGCAACCCTCACCGAGAGGACCTGTGCGTTGACCGAGAAGACGGCCGAGTTGAGGTTTTCGTGACAGACGCTAGGGGGATGGGCTCTGCCTCCCGTGAACCATCGGCGGCCCCCTCTACGTAGCTTGTTGGCCTCCCCGTCAGCACCCCTCCGGTGACGCCGGGCTTTTGCTCCTTTTCAAGCTTCCTCCATTCCATCGCCGAAGCGGCAATCAAGGCTAGCCCTGCAGCTCCGACAGATATATAGAACGCCGTCGTGATGGCTTTGGCATAAGCCTCAGCTACGAGCGGCACGAGCTTCCCGTCCAGGTGCTCAGCGCTTACCTTGGACGCGCCCATCCGCAGTATCTCGGCCACGCGCTCCGCGCTTAGGACTGTCGCCAGGTGACGGCCCAGGATGTTCATGAAAATGGCCTGTGCAATAGGAAAAGCCACCGTAAAACCCAGTGACAGGCAGAACAGTACGAGCGCCTCTCCGGCTGGCACGTCGGGCTCGTCCAGGACGTTCCGGATGGCCGAGAGGGGTAGTTGGATGCCAAGGCCCAGTCCAAGCGAGATTATCAGCTCGAGACCCACGATATAGGACATTTCTGTGTCAACTCGGATCTGAGATAGCAGCCCGGATCCCACCAGCACCGATACAGCGCTGGCAACCATGAATGGCACGTAGTGGCCGGAGTAGGTGACAGCTGCTCCGACGACTAGAGCAACAACTGTGTCCGGGATGGCCAGGGGCAGGATGTAAATGCCAGACATTCTCGGTGAATAGCCCCTTGCGGCTTGGAAATAGAACGGCATGAAATAGATAAAGATTCCGTATGCCGTGATGAGAAAGGTGCAGTACAGGCATCCGAAGCCAACGGTACGCTGTGTCAGTATGTGGATCGGTATAAGGGCCCTGTCACATAATCAGCGCCTGAGGAGCTGTAGATGCTGGGAAATGGGTTGCGCATACCTGTCTTTTTCCTTGACCTGGATGAACCAAAATAACCCAGCCATGACGGCAAACCCGATCAGAAGACCCCATATCCATGGATCACTCCACTTGTATTTGGTGCCTCCCCATTGCAAGGCGAGGAACAATGCGGTCAAAGAGGTCAGGATCAGAATTACACTGAGTTGGTCCGTTGACTTCAGTCGTTCCCGTAAAGAATAATTCGAGGTCACTCTGACTGGCTCAGGGAATGTGAAGATTATGAGACAGCCCGCGATAAAAGCCATGGCTTTCAAAGATCATTAGTATACCATATAGACTGATCGACAGAGATCTTTGGAGAGAATTCACCTATGCCCAGGAAGAATCCTAGGCGCCAGGACATCGAGCTCTCCACCAGTACTCCACCTAGAGGAGGCCCTACAGCTGCTGCGATGCCATTCATCAGAACGACCAGAGCCAGGAACACTGGCATTTTTCTCGTCGGGACAATGTGGCATATAATTATGAAACCCCCCAGATGTATGCCAGCGTGAGCCACGCCTTGGATAGCTCGCCCGATGATCAAGACATACGAAGTCGATGATGTTGCGCAGACGGCAGAACCTAGGGCATATTGTCAGAAATGCTGGAACGTTAGTGCTACCAGGGTCAGCAAGATACACACCAACAATGAAGATCAGGATCCCGACGAAGTACGTGATCTTTAGTGGGAAGAGGGTATACACCCGGCCAAATATGGGCAGAAACGCGAGCCGGGCAAGGTCGTGTGAAGCTTGGTACCACGCGGCCTGGTCCAGACTCTGGAACTCGGTCGTGATCTTGGGGATCGCGGTTAGCAGCAGCGCTCGGTTCAGGTCCCCGAAAAAGACGCTGAGCATCAATGCTATAATCACGCATGCCAGCCGACGTCTCGTGATCTTCTCGCCGCTGCTGGTGAACTGTCCCTTCAAGGATAAGCCAAGCGTTTTGACGCATTTCCAAGCTTGGGAAATGAGTCCATCTCTGCCCGGTGGCGGGGGTCGGTAATGTCGGTGGTAGCTCTGCATAGCTTGTTGCCCGCCGGCAAGCTCGAATATGTCGATGACTTATCGGACGAGCTCCTCCCTACAGGAGACCCGGATAGCCTTGTCGCAACTGGGAATACGCGACCTAATCGAGCTCTGGAGCAGGCGACCACAGTCTTCGATATCAAAAGTAAGTGTGAGGGCCTGTCCACCACTCGCTGCCTGAGCTCTAGGATTGAAAAGGGTGCCCGCATGGGTTATAAAAGATCTTTAACATGTCCTCTTGAACCATCCAAAACCACCGAACAAGAGCCAGCTTGAATGGCGGAGAGGCGGCGCTAGGCCTACTGCCTGTAGCGTGCACATGGGGTGAACCCGTTGTGATTACGAGGCCAATCGCTTCGGTGCCATATCACGCCAAACTTATTGGTGAGCGACGGTTCACAAGTGGCTCTCTGTGCCCGCGCGCGTTCGCAGAGCGGGGATAGCTTGCGTAGCCGAGGATGGAAGTAACCTGGGAATGTTTGCTTCTAGCCCTGAAAGTCTACCTAGAGCTTCAGGGTCCAAAAGTCCGTGGCATAATTTCAGTCTTGCGTTGCGGCCAGAAAGCTCTAGTATGTCCTGCCCCAAAGCTGTGGAGGTTCATAGTCCATCTATACGCCTGCGATGAATGACCTGGTCCCAAGATTGAAAAAACTGCTGCCAGTAATTTTCAGGATGGGTGGTTGCCGGTCGCATAAGGCGTCGTTCTTGGGACATGCGTACCCTGAGCAGCTATGCTGACCTATGTGACCAACTTTACACGTCGTGTGTAGCCTTAAACGCCTTATTCACGACCAGAAACACGGTGACGCTCATCTCTATCTTAATGTCGGATTATCACCTTACAGTATTTCTACTCTATATCATACTACTGGTTTTGTTTTAAGACTTAACTACCTTGATAACTTTATTCCCGGTAATTTTCCCGGCATTGTACCCAGTAAAGACATACTGCGTTCCATTTGTGAACAATTGGAATCGTGTGGTGTTGAGTCTCGATGAAGTTCAAATCCGTGTAATAGATAAGTTTTCGAAATAGCCCAATCTATGGGAAGTCAATCTCATGTTGCTAAGGGCTAGAATAGGGGAGGACCGCGGTAGATCATATGACTGTCCTCTCTCCATGCGCATCGAGAGCAATCCAATAAGTCGAAATGAAGGTTGTAATTTTTCACTTTCTATGTGTAGTAGATTGACAGATCTTCCGTCCGCCTAGCAAGATCATTTTGATCCTCTTCCAAAGCTTGAGCTTGGACCGCCCCCGTCTTCCTGCGACGACTCCCTGACGCCATTCTGTCGAAGTCCCGCAGTTCCAGGCGAAGCCCTTCCATGCGAACCTTCTCGTGACCTATATTTACAGTCAGCAGACCTTCAGAAGGAACTGGATTTGATGTTGAGTCAATACCGGTTACGATGCCCTTGGTCATGCAATCCTCCCGAAATCGGTAAAGCGGCACCCTTTTGGCGATGCAATCATGAGGAATCCAACCTTCGGCGACCCAATGCGTCTCAGTAACAAATTGGACTTGAGCCTAGTATTGCCCCCCTGTATACCGGATGTTCCACTGCCGCGCTAACTGCATCGTCCTTTCAAACTTAATTCTTGTAGCCCATAGTCGATTAGCATCGACAATGAACACATCTGCGGCGGAATGTCCATATTCTGCGAACTGAAGCAACCGCCAAGGACTTTCGGGCATGGAGATGTAGGGAGAATGAAATTTCTTTTTCCCATTGCAGTGGTCCAGGAAATCTTGCGCGGAAGAACTGTCGAAATTGGGTTGGTGAAGCCACCTCGCGCTGCAAAATCCCACGTCATGTGCATGGAAGGTGTGCGATTCGGGAGAATGCAGTCGGTATAACAAATTTGGATACTCGGGACGATCACCATGTTCTCTCTGTTTCAGACGCACGGCGTCGCCCAAGAGCCGAATGCTCTGTCTCAGTACCTGGTCGCCGAGCTGATTCATTCTTGACCATTCGATGCGATTGATAAGTAGTTCTTCTTCTTTATCACTGTCGGCCTGGCTTGGTAGAGGTTGGGCGATGGCAGGAGGCATAGCAGCATAGACGGACATGTCCATTGGGGTTTCAAGTGCGCAGTTCAGAAAGCTCAACCCAAATGTAAGGGCATCTTTCTTGTGAAGCTCATTTCGGATAGCCTTGCTCAATCTATTCAGTCGTATGTTGAGTGTATCCGATGGGGCTGGGGTCGCTTTGAACTCGTCCAGATGGTTACTTATCTCGCCCTCATGCACAATGGGTCGTCGTCTTCGGTGACTCCTTTCATAGTTAAGGTCGTAAAAGTCACGAGGCAATGAGTCTGTTGACATCTTGGAGTATTTTTCCGCTGGAATCAGGACAGAATCGTCGAGAGCTTGGTAGGCTACTAACCCTTAAGCTTCCCAAGACTTGAAGCCACGTTTAAATTGATGAGGAAATGCTATGTCTACTTCTGAGGACAGACATCTGCCTTCCATTATGCATGAACACTGGCGCGCTTTGTTACAGTGGCTCTTAAACGACTTCGCTAGTTCCATCTGTGATCATCGTAATAGCCAATTAGCTTCAATGTTGGGAGGCCGTCTCTGGCCTACCTCTACGCGATTGTCTGAGAGCCTCGAAATGTTAATCGAGGATGCGATGCATTGGGCTAGGTCAGGATGGGGTGGCATGGCAATGGCTCGGGACCCCGGCAACCCATGAAGCCACAGAATGAGGAGGTGATCGCAGGCCTGGTATCATTGTGAACTATTCCTGACAAAAAAAAAGAAAATTCTTAGTAGCACAATATCCATTGATATGTCTTGTTGCAGCGATATGGGCAAAGCTCTGCCTGCTATGTTACCAGGTGAGGTAAGTTGATGATGTCATCACGAGGGCGGACTGTGAGTGGCCCAAATTGCTGGGGGGACAGTTACTCCATATCCCGTTCGTGGAACCTCAAGCTGAAGACCAAAACCGTCTGATACTCCGCGGCCGTGCCACGTCCACACTGGCTGGTGGCAACGCGCAGATTCTACTTGATTATATTGACTTGTGCCCCATGTAGGGAAACTCTGACCTGGACATTTTGCAACATGGCATCTTGATACCCAAAACTGGCCAAAAGGCGGTTCGGCGTCAGAACGTCAGAACGCCGCAGCACCTAGGGTTCTGTTCCTGAGGCATTTATTTCTGGTGTGCAATCGGCCATGGCTTCTCGAGGAAACGACGGCAGAAGCCGACCTGCCAAAGTTGGACACCGAAAGTCCCGGAATGGGTGTCTCACGTGCAAGTCACGCCGAGTGAAGTGTGACGAGACACGTCCAACTTGTGGAAACTGCAGTCGGCTCCAGATGGATTGTTCGTGGCCCAAACACCCTCACAGCAAAAGTCATGGCGACCGAGCGCAGCTATTACCAACGCCGTCTCCCAGTCAGCAAACTGGTCTTTCACCTCCCGCAGCCAGCACCGGAACCAGTCCTCTCGCGCGTACACCTGAGCAAGGGGCCATTCTCCCCACCTGGCCGCGGTGGTCTTCTAATGAGAACATCTTTACTCGGCCTAGCTCCCAACCGGAGGATTCAAACGACCTCAACTTGCCCGAGTCAAAAGAAAGACGTCTAATGGAACATCGCTTGATGCAGAACTGGCACCTCACCGTCCACAACCCTTTCCCGCTCAACCCAGCGCCTTACTGGAGAGACATATGGGTCAAGACAATGCCGGAGATAGCCCTGACCCACGAAAACACGCTATTTGGAATCTGCGCCCTTTCAGCTACGAGTATCCTCCGCTCAGATCCTGACGACAAACAGATATACACCGCCCGCGAGAGCTACTTCATCGCCGCCCTCCGCGCCCAGCGTGAGGAAGTGGCAAGCCTATCCGTCGAGACCGCCGACGCCGTGTGGTTCGGCGGCCTGCTCATCTCCATCACAGCATTCGCAATGCTACAGGAGCGGCCCCTGGCCCCCTACCAGCCGCCGATGGACTGGCTGCAGGTCGGCCGCGGCGCGGGCATAGTGATCCGGCAGAGCGTCGAGACCATCCTCACGCTGTCCAAGGAGGCGGACCACCCGGCGCTGATGAACGTGGCCAACGCGTACCCGTATTTCGGCCGCGACGAGACCTACTTCAGCCCGGAGCACCGCGTCAACTTCCAGGGGGTGCTCACGCAGCACCTGCGGTCGGGCGACGACTGGGCCGACGACGAGACCCGCGACGCGTACGAGAAGGCGCTCAGCTACGTGGGCAGCATACAGGCGGGCATCAGCCACGGGGAGCCCGTGTACGCCATCACCAGGCGCATCCAGGCGTTCCCGCTGCTCATCCCGTCCAGGTACATCGAGCTGCTGGCGATCCAGCGCCCGAGGGCGCTGGTGGTGCTGGCGCACTTCTTTGCGACCGTCGCGCAGACGCACAACGTGTGGTGGCTTGGTGATGAGCCCTTTAGGGGCGAGGAGACCACTGCGAAGAGGGAGATCCGTGCTATCAAGGATGCGCTGCCGCGGGAATGGCTGGCTACGATGGTGTGGCCGATGGATGTGGTCGGCTTGAGGAACTAATGCGATGATGGAGAGGGAGGCATTACGACATACCTGGGCCTGGTCCTGTCTTCGATCTCGCGAAGGGGAGTGTCATTCAATCCCATGTGTTCCGGCATTCTTCGCTGGGTCACGAGCCACTATACGGGCTCAGGCGCTCGCATCCTACAGTGGAGGCACGCTTTACCACCGGATGTCGTGTACATCTAAGCTTGTGAGAACTACTGGCTGAGTAGCTAGTTACCTAGGTCGCATTTTGCATCTCCTTTTAGTAGCAGAAGTTGCAGCGGGGGACGTATAGGTTGAGCCTTTTAGCTAGGCATTTCCAGACCCCAGCATGTTATACCTGAATATTCGGTACAAGTAGCACTGTCAGATTAGTTTTCCCCTGTCACAAAGCACGTCAGACCAATTTCTACATGCTATATGAGTTCCATTGGCACTAGTCTTCTGGCCAGACATCATCTATCGCTAACTAGGTACGGGATTGCTTCTTGGCCAGTGCAAGTACATCAGCCTCCATCCGACTAGTAGGTGTGCGTAGGTCCTGTGGCGCGTGTGCGCAAGTGCAGGTTTGCTCATATCCGTCTCATATTCAGATACTCATTATCCTCACTGACCACACCAAAAGAGTACTAGTGACCTGTCTCGTCTTCGGCTTCGTCGAGACCAAGGGCGTTCATCTGGGCCTGGCTCATTGCCCCCCTGACTTGGCTTGGTGGACCCCAAGGCGAGTCGCCGCTGATAGTTCTTCCCTGCTCACGCCTCGCTCTGCGTCTCCTGGGTTGCTGAATCAAACCACCGCCACTTACATTATCATGACCATCGTAGTCATCATGGGCCGAATGCTGACCTCGCTGTGGCTCAGCGTCAGGAAAGTCGAGCGCCGGTGGTGGGAATGATCCAGGCATCAGTTGGCCGGGCTGGTGCATGTAAGGGGCAGCCGCCGACGACGAGGCAAGACCTCCCCCGAGGAGATTAGTAGACCCCGTCGGCCGAGTCGCATTCCCGCTGTTGAGGCGCTTCTGTCTCTCTCGCTCCTGGCGTATCTTCCGCTCGACCTTGTCTGCCTCTATCCGGTGCAGCGTCTTCTGCTTGATCGCGTCGTTCGCCTTCTTCTGCTTGGTCAGCTCGAGTGCGTGTTTCTGCATGTCGTTGAGCTCGTCTTTTGCGTTCAACTGCTTGCTCTTCGCTGGGTCAGGCCTCTCCTTTGGCGTCAGGAACTCGTTGCTGCCCGGTTGCCGCTCAACGTCGACGAGACGGTTCACCCCGATGCTTACGAGGAACTCGGCGAAGTCGTCGATGCGCTTCCCATCCCAGGTCGTCGTCTGCACCTTGTAGCCTCCCTGGATGAATTTGTGCGGCGTGTTCTTCACTATCGTCGCATTGATCTTCTGCTTCGTGGGTATGCCCTTGGTCATCATGCCGAAGTTTTTGACGTCGCGGGTGAGCGGACCGTCCTGGGCGTGCATACCGACGAAGCCGGCGAGCTTCAGTCCGGCCAGATCTGCGGACGCCAAGGTGAAATTCTCCCACATGAAAGCCGCCATGTCGTCCTCGTTGTCGTAAGAGGTGGCCTTGGCCTCGGGGAACGACGACATCGCCTCGTGAGCTGCCTCGGCGGTCTCCCCCTGGCCGCCGAGGATGATGCGGTCCAGGCCTCCCGCGCGCTCGGCCTCCTGCATGACCACCTGGGTGATATACGGCAGGCTGCCCAGCGTCATCCCCACGGCTTCCCTGTCATCCGCAGAAAGATTGTTCCAGGGTCTCGCGTGTGCTTTGCAGAAGGGGAATACCCAGCGCAAGGTTGGAAACTGCTCGCGCAGTGTCTTGTGGTTCCTGGTCAGCTTCTCTGAGAGCACCTTGTCACGCAGTTCCTGGTCCGTTGTTGCTTCTGGGAACCGGTGGAGGAAGACAACAGTATGTGAGTGGCCCTCAGCGGGGTCAATCACCAGCGGCCTGACGAGGGTTTGACGAAGTGCCATTTTGAGCGACGGCTCCAATGATGTATGTTGTGCAAGAATGGAAATGCGTCCTTGGACGTCAGAAGCCAGGCGCTGTGGGGGCCAAGTCTTATACTTGACTGTTTCATGCCCAGGTATCTTTGTTGGTAAATGCAGGCACTCAAACACAGCGATAGCCTGTGCGATGCGCCCATTAGCTTTACGGGCCACCGGGATGGCCCGTGCATCAGTGGGCCTCCTGCAGATGGATACGCTGGGATGGTCAAACGGGCTTTGAACCCCAATGGCCCCGGGAGCAGAGAACGTCATGTCACTGATTCACTGCCGATAGATACACTCATGGCCATCCCTCGAGGCCAAGAATTTCTAGATTTCTATTGGATCAGCCATAAGTCGATAAAAATCCGAGAAGATGTCACCAGAATCCGAAAGTGACTGTCAGCAATATTCATCGCTCTCCACATTCGCGGCAGAAGTACTTCACGGAGTACTCCTAGGCGCTTCTGATAGGGAGCCCCAATCGACTTCCACGGTGATCCAAGTCCCAAATTATCAACCGTGTCCCTAGTTTCTGTTGTAAGGAAGTATTCAGGTAGTTGGAGTATGTTATCGAAACTCACTTACTGAACAGATTTGAGTGTCTTTGAATGTGGTAGTAGACAACAAGCTGGTCGGGAAACGGCGTAGGCATGACCGAGCTTACTGTATGCCCAAGGCCTCACTTTTTGCGTTCTGGCATTGAACCAGTGTCTGCCAATCCCGTGGGCATGCAATTTGTCATCAAAAGGCGTGGTCTCGGTGGACTTGAGTGACGCTGAGTGGCTCCAACAAATCTGGATTTGATTGGGTGGACCTGAGAAGGACTAAACTGGTTGAGAGGGAGGTCATGAGTTGAAGAAACTGCTCCATAATTGCGCACATATTGGCAGGAGTGGCTGGCTTTATTGTCCTCCATAAAAAGCAGTGGAATGGAGTATACATGTGGTCCCGCAATTCGGATTCATGCCCTGAAGCGCGCATAGATACATAGCATTCTCACAAATTGCAGGAGATTTATTCGGACTCCTTCACCATATCTGTCAAAGCACTCGCCAGCTCGCCAGGGACACTCGCAAATGCTGTGTGCCCGCCTGAGACTGATACCTTCTGAAGGCCCAATTTGTCACTCCAAAAGTGCTGAGCGGCTGCCGGAAAGGCCTGATCACCCTCACAGATGATATAGGTCTTTGGGATTGTGATATCGGGAACTGAAAAGTCAACGGGCTTCTCCATGGCTGCCCACGACTGAGGCACCAGTGCACTGAAGTATTTCTCGGCCGCCTCTGGTGAAAGATCGTTATATAAGAGATCCTTGGCCTTGCTATTCACAACCAGCTGCTTCTGTTCAATCATTAGACCCAGGCACAACGGACGGAAAAGAGGACGACAGTCTTACGATGGACCCAGATTCGACGACATGGTCTTGCCATGGAGGCAGCTGGTGCTGCATCAGCTCCGACTGGCTGATGCCCCTGGATGGCATGGCGAAAGCGCAGAGGAAGCCAATGTGGATGAAACCACCCTGCAAGCCCCGCGCGCGTCGCTCCGCAACACTGTTCTCTCGCGTCGCGATGCAGGCGGGAATACCGCCGTACGAATGCCCGACCAACACGACCTGCTTCCCCTTTTCAAATAGGGGCTCGGCGGTCTCCAGGATTGCCTCTACATCGGCCTCCCATGTGACGTCTTTGGCGTCCGGACCGGTGGTGGGCAGGGCGGGCACAGCAAGGGTGTAGCCCAGCTTGGCGAACGCATCTTTGAGGGGATCGTACAGCCATGAGGGGTGCCAGGCGCCATGGGCGACGAGAAATACTGGCTTTTCGGGCGACATGATGGCAAGGAAACTGAAAATTTGATGTTGGAAAAGATCTATCAATTTTGCCAGAAAGGTAAATGAGACGAAGAAACTGCTGCCTCATGCTCTGTGGTACCGCCTGCTTGGTGATATTTAAGGTTCTCAAACCCCTGACCTCGATCGTGCCGCCTGGTTCACCTAAAGATCCTTGGCAAAGGTGGTCAGGGGCCTTTGATGCTACCTGAATGAGCACAGTACACTGCTGTTGGGAAGCGCAGATCCCGGTTGTTGGGTCACAAAGGCTGTTGGTTGCAAACCCGAATCCATCGCCCCACAGTATACCCACTCTGCAACCAGTGGCAAAATAAGCAGAGAGACACAAAGACCAAAGGGGACCCATACGCACTATCTGACAGTCATGTGGTCCATATTCTCAGGATATTGAGACTCATTTCCTCTTTTACTTTGTGCAAACGACGGCTCCTGGCTTTGAACATATCCAGCATCCAACTTAGAGTAGGCATCTAGGTAGTCAAGTGACCTTGAAGTCATAGCACTAACAGATGCTTCAGCACCAAATTACTGCTGCGCTTTCTGTTGGGGAACGAGATAGGGACATCAACCCATATGCATGCTTCTGGCAACAGAAATATCCAGGGGTTGCGAATGGGGCTCATCGCAATCCAAAAGAAACTTCCTCGACCATTGGTGTCTTATATTGATGCCAAGTCTTAAGATCAGGCGCTTCTATGCCAGTGCTGTGAAGTCAGACGAATGGAAATACAACAAGCTGTTGCTCGTCTGATTCTTCAAGTGTCCATCAAACAGGGCATTTTTTGCCCCAAAGACTTGGCTACAGAGAGGAGATTGGATGAGCTACACCCTCTGAGCATTGATGATCTTGGCATTTATGTAGCCCGAGTTGAGTTAGAAGCAAGTTACTAGTAGTAGCGTCACTTGATGTCTATGCTCACAATGGTTGTTTTCGTGTCTCCACCCCAACTCATCGCACGCGATCGAGTGGACATGCTCTTTTAAATCTGGTGTCATTTTGCATTCCATAGCGGACTCTGTTCCCAATCACGCAATCTTAGCCTCACAGCCTTTGACCAAACGCGACAAAGCTCATATCAAACAAGATGGCAGTGCCGTAGGCGACAAGATCTCTAGAATTCTTGGATTAAAAATTCTGAAAACTGGGCATGGTAATGCATCATCCGGAACCACTCCGTAGCATTTGAAGTCCTGAGAACCAGATGGTCAAGGCGTTCATTGATGTTCTAGCAATCTTTGATATCAGTGGCAAACAGGTCATCCCGCGCTCCACATAGGTATTGACCATGGTATGAGTTGTTGAGTTGAGAACTTGAATACTAAGTGGGTTGGAAGATAGGGTTGTCTTATTAGAGACTACATTTATATATTGTCGCTTTTGATGTAAGAGAATGCACTGTTCAAACACAATGGGCACAAGTATATGTATCTATATAGTTGTGTAGACATTAGGCTCATTAGCTGATCTGGTGTCTTTTAACGTCCCTTTCTAATTAGGCTAGGGCTTCAGCCACACTGTATTTTCTTCTCAACTATCTATCTATCTACTATCTACTCAGCCATCAGACTCTTCCCCCCAGAGCCCACATACAAAGTATTCAAGTTCTCAGTACTTCTACTCATATTAATCTCCCATAAGCACCTAGAATCTCCCCCTTCTTCCCTTATTTCTCAAGTATTATACAATTCTTTCAAGGAGATCTTTATCTTTAATAATAAAGGTATAGATATAGAATAGTATAAACTTATTATATTCTTCCTTTTTTAGTATTTCTTTATATATTCTCTCTCTTATTTTCTATAAGGTATTCTAAATATCCTTATAGATATCTTCTATATAGTTATTCTTAAAGTAGTCTATTTTAGCTTCTATTCTTAGTTAGTAGCTATATACTTAGATAGGTATTCTAGTATAAGCTTACCTAGTAAGGGTCTTCTTATAATATATATATATATATATATATTAGTGGTAGAGGATTATATTTTTAGCTGGAATTTCTTTTATAGGACTACTTATATAAGGACTATTCTAAGAGACTATTCCTAGTCTCGTTATATAACTAATTCGCCGTCTATAAGCTAGCCACTAGGCTATATATCAATAAATCTAGTCTACAGCACCGTCGAGAGCGATACTTCCTAGCCTTGTCTATACAGTACAAGGCTGAGGCTATATACCCAGACTTCTACACTGTTATCGATATTATGTTTTTTTTAACGCTGGGTCTTTAAGTGTTTACTACTGTGTGAAGGGACTGTACACCTTTAGGACGTATACGGATTAAGAGCAAAGCCTCCTAATTAGGCTGGATTGTAACCCTTGCTCCAGTCGCTACAGTTCAGGTCCAGCAACGTTCTGTCCAGATTTCTGCATGTGACCAGGTTGCTCCCGTTGATGGTCCGGATGTCAATGTTCTCAGCCACGATATTAGAACAAGTGTCTGGGCTTGAGCACACAAGATGCCCTACAAGAGGCGAAAAGACGCGATTCGATCTTCCTCTGACGTTGCGGAAAGTCACATCCGTGATCTTGAGCTTGGACTGCAGCGTCCGTTAGCATGAGCATGTTCATTGTGCAAGTTGCATTGCTTACCGGATGCTTGAAACACTCCTCCTCGTCATCTTGCCCATAGCATTGCGTGATGGTGAGACCGTAGTCCACGTTGTCTAGCCACATTGTGTCATACGTCACATTCTGGACGAGGCCTCCGCCTCCACCTCCGGAGAGAGTGCCGCTCTTCTCGGAGTATGCATCTGGCCAGACCTTGATGCGTGCGCCTTCTGACGAGTTGTACATCGCTGCGTTGATGACTGTAATATTCTGCACATAGTCGACCCTCTCCGGGTACTGGCCCAGGCTGCCGATGGAGATCCCGTGGGTGCCGTTGCAGCGCATGTTCTGCACCAGAATGTTGGTCGAATTCGGCTTAAAAGATACACAGTCTGGCGTATTGAGTCAGTACGTTCACGTTAAAGATATGATCCAGAAGGGTGATTACCATCTCCGTTCGTAACACTCGAGTTTTGAATAGTGATTCTATCAGATCGATAGATATCCCACCCGTCGGTGTTTTTCTCAAAAAATTCATTATTGCTCACCGCCCAGATGGAAATGTTTGTAAAGGTCACATCGGTTGAGTTGGCGACAAAGTTGGTCCACATCGGTGAATTGTTCAAGCTGATGTCCGAGATCGTACCTCCATGCATGTCATCTGTCATAAGGAGGACAGGCCGCCGGTCTTTTTTGTGGTCAGGGTACCAATCCCACCACTTCTGGCCATTCCCGTCGATGACGCCGCCTCCGTAGACATTCACATCCGAACCGCCGATTTTGAAAAATGTGGTGCTATTCTGGTAGTCCATGTCATAGGTATGCCCATCTCTCCAGTAGGTCATGTTGTCGCTAAATTTGATAAATGCCTGGATATCTAGGTCTACACGCTCTAGGTGCGTCAAGTCTAATGGGTTGCCGATGAAATATGACTGCGTGCTGGGGAAGATGACATGCCCGTCGGGATTGCAGCTGTCAATTGCGGCCTTGATGAACTCGGAGTCGTCAGTCTCGCCATCGCCGTGGCTTTCCACAATGCAGGTTCGGTTGCGCGATGGCGACGCCTCCGCTATTGAGGGGCGGGCGGACCGGATGCTGAAGAGGAACGTCTGTGGCACAGTGGTGTAGGCGTTGTAGTCTGCGGCTGCGGCTGCTGGAAGCAGCGTGCACAGGGCCGCAACACTCTTCAAGAGACTCATTATGGCTGATAGCACCTTGACAGAGGCAATGAGACCAGGACAAAAGAACCACTTTTTCGTCTCATCATTGGATTGGGTATTTATCTAAACATCCGGCTTCGTATAAATAAACTTTTGTGATTCTTGGCATCACTTCCTCCAGCCGGGTACTCCCACTGCGAGCTCCACGATTCGGGCGCAACTGAGCCGACGGGGGGTCTTCCAGCTGTTTATGCTTGGCGGTGGTGCTAGCAGTCGAGCCCTCGGATCATGTGCCCGGAAAAGCGTGTCTAAGAAGCCCACTTTCCAAGGCGCGCTTCCCCAGATATTAGTCCCGGATAAGCTTCATCTCCCCACAATCGACTCTGGGCATTTCACTTTGATAAGTGGGAAAACTGGTCGCATTTCCGGGGTCCAGAGCAGAGCATCACGGAAACCCACCCGGTCAGGATACAAGCACCTGACCCAGGGGGCTGGTAGAAGAGGCCCTTTTGGGCCCGTTCGCGACAATTAGCGCTGCAGCATTCGGCTGATTGCACCTGTTTCTCAACATACCCAGGGACTCGGGCTCGTTAGTTATGGTCGCACTTTCATTTTCCGCTGAACAAACTTTCAAATGTTAAGACGAACGTCATGGAATGCAACGAAGCCGTACAATTAGTTTCGACGCGCAGACAACCTAGCCTAGCAATGGAAGACTTGACCAATCTTCACGCCAATCTTCACTGCCCTCTCTGCGTGGCCAGATTCGGCGAAATATCTGCATGGCTGCTGTATCAGCACCTGGGTCCTCGTAACTATCGGCTGCCACACTTCGGTCCCGAATCTCCCTCGCATGCCTGCCCAATTCCCTGACAGTAATGGCTTCTCCAACATCCCGCTCGATCAGCCACGAACGACTCAGGTTGTTAATGATGTGCTGCATGTCTCTGTCAATAGTGAACAACGGCGGCCATTCGCCGCCAAACCGTCCGCCGTTCGTGGTCCACAACTTGAGCGACTGCAGCTTTGTCCCAATCTTGTGCTGGCAGATGGTAGCCCAGATAGATCGAGCCAGCGTCTCATCGGTCGCACACTTCATGAATGTTTGTCTCACATGGCCCCTTTGTACCCACGGCGCCGGATATGTCTGGAAACATTCGCGGTCCTCCTCATCAAATGAGGGATCGCAAGAGCTGTCTTCGGTGACCTCCCACTCGGAACAGTCCAAGGTAAGGAAGAGAGATCGCAGACGCACCATATTCCCGAAGCTTTCATATACCTTAGCCTCGACTGCAGCGGGTATGGTGCGTTTAATCGGAATCGAGAGTTCCTCTAGATTGTGGCAATCTGCCTGAATCTGCAAAATATGCTGCTGGCTGAACGGCATAGGAAAATACCGTCTACCTGAGAAGGTTCTGATTGACATCGGACCCTCGGTAGGCCGTAGGTCCAGCGTTTTCAACGTCGGTCCATGCCGGGATAGAATGGCGTCCAGCATCTTGGGTTCGAATGGCCCCCAAACGGAGAGCTCATCGAGGGGTTCTAGGGCTTTGAGAAAGGAGATGGCATTGCCAGCATAGTTTGGCCACTCCCGGCCGTGTGGGCTGCGTTCCAGCCGGACGCGAAACGCCTTGAGCCGAGGGAAAGAGCAGTTATGAATGATCCACTGCATCATCCAATCATCCATGCCGTTCCCGAAACGATTGAACCCTCCCCCCAGGGCCAATTCACGCAGGTTTCGAAAGTCTGTGTGTCTGTTCCATGCCAGGAGGAGGTCTGGCGTCCACTGAGTGTTTCCAACGAGCGATAAAGAAGTCAAGCTCCCAATATCAGCACCGCGAACGAACCCAGGAAGACCTTGCCATGGTGCTCGTGGCCGGGGGGTTCTATTGCCTCCCACGGTCTTAGCAGTCACCATCGTGACCTCTTTCAGGTTCGGCGCCAGGCCGGCGACAAGCTCCATTATTGCTTCGGGGTTGTAATCGCTGTCGCCAATTGAGTTGAGCCCACAATGCAGAACCTTGACGGCGTATAGACACGGAGATGTGGCTAGAGCCAACTCGTAGGCATCTGGGACAATGTGAAGAAGGCTCCGCAGCCGAAACGAGAGGTGATGGAGCTTGCAGTGGGGATTGTGTTCATGGAGGGCGTCGAGGAGGCTGGGTGGGAATTGGTTGCGGCAGTCGTATACCAGTGTGGAAAGATGCGGTAGTGTCTTGACCAACTCAACGACCGGAGCCCATGCCATATCCTCCTCGGAGTTCTTGATAATGACAGGTCCGCAAGGAACATGCCGCGTCCTCAGAATTGGCTCTTCATCGGGCAAAATCTCTTCAATGCCACTCGACTTGTACCGCCCTACTTCCCGTATGTCAACGTTCGAAACGCCGTCCTCATCCTCCCAGTTACCAGACCCGTCGACCGCCGAACTCATGAACCCTTTGACTTTAAGGTGGCGGACGTGGCGGGCCGCGTCTGCACGGGAGAGAATCTTGCTGAGCGCATCAACATCTCGTTGCAACGCACGGCGATTGCGGACTTGAAGGTCGACTTCGCGAAAGGATACTGGAAGCGTGGCTCTGTAGCATCTCTGGTTCGCCAGACCGAAAGCCTGAAGACTCGCTCGATGGGTGTCCTGAAGATGGCCGGCTATTTGCTGCAGCATTTCGAGTGGCAGACCGTCTAGTGTCTGCCTGGTGCAATCCATTCTGTTGATGCACCAAGTTCCAGTCAAAGGGTCCAATTTTCTTATGGCCTCATGTTCTTGGTGTTGAAACGGTTTTCACAGGAGCAATTAAACACAAAATAGCTGATTGTTGCGGCGGGAATGAAGAGGTCAGCAGCAGGCAACCATAATCACATTATGTTATCTCAGTGCCCATGGAACGTATCTCAGGTCTCACAACAGCAATACGCTAAGCATCTTCAAGGGTCCAGACCCGTACCCGGACCGCGGGGCTGAAGTTCAGTCTTCTTGGTTTAACCTTCAGCAACCACCAGTAACATCGACTAATCTAGCGGTTGCGTTTCCAATGTACGTGGTGCCTTCATACAGTGTCGACTAATCTACCCTCTGTAGTCTGCGAGAATCATTTGAATGCAGCAGTCTGCAAGACTCACAACGGCAAGCTACATAGCCTCGAAGCCATACACACTGCCCAGACTTTGTGATGGAGAGGTACACAGCTCTGACACGTTGGTGTTAGCATTCTGGGCGCGATGAACAGGAAGAGATAGGCTCTGGACTTACATCGGAACCCAGATTTCCGCAAGTTCCCCCGATGTTATAATTTCTAGCTGCACGCGGCTAAGAGCTCGTTGTGTGCTCGTCGTTACTCAGTTCGTTCTCGGATACGTTTCTTGCTGCCAAGGAAGTTGAATTCCCGCTCCTTACATATCCCGGACCTGTATGGATCGAGGTACTTTCATACAGTGGCAAACGCTCAAAGACCCAGCGTTCATAAAATGAGTCAAGCAAACATAAAGAGAAATACTTCATTTCACGTCAAGTCTTCGTAATCACGGAAAGAGTAAACGTACCACCTACCTTCATATTGCTTCGTATGGTTGTATCAATAAGCTTTATGGAATATTTTGGATAATAAAGGGTCACACAAAGTGAGTTGATTCAGAGGAGCAGGATGCTTGCGAAACTCAAATACTGTTTGAATGCTGATTTTACTCGATTCGCTACTATCCAACTTACCGTCTACTCCTTCTCCCTCTCAGCCTTCATCTTCATATCCTCTTCCTCGGTCTTAGGGACCTTAACTAAAGTCGGCACCGTAACGGCATTCAACTTCCGAAAAGCCTAGGTATCACTCATCAGCATGAAATCCACCACCGGCCGAATCAGAGGCGCAAAGCAGCCCGTACCAAGAACGGCGACCACCAGCTGAACGTGCAGAAAGCCCACCAGGCGACATCGCTGCCCGTCCGCACGGCCCAGCGCGCAGCCGCGAGCGGGCTGAGGGTCCAGTTCCGGGGGCTCAAGGTGTTACTACTCACATCGCTGATGGCGCCCGAGGGCAGCTCGCCGTTCCAGCGGTCCTCGAGCTTCTCGATCTTGCCGTCGGGCCCGACGTGGATCCGGACGACCGAGTTCATCACCTTCTCCTGCTTGATGCCCTTGACGACGTACTTGTTGCTCATGTCCAGCTCGATCGGGTTGCCCGCGGACCTGACCTGGTGCGACTGCAGCTGGATCGGCTTGAACAGCGCGGGCAGGCCGTAGAACTGCGCCGTGTACTTGGGGTACCCGGCTGCGACTGTGATGTTGTCTGCGAATGTGGCGTCCTTGTTCCACAGGCTGAAGTGCTTGAGGGTTGGGTTGCCCTCGAAGAGCTGTGGGTTGATGTTAGCACGCGCTCGCCTGACTATTACTACTCGCACGATGATAAATATGTGAGGGACGGTGGCTACGGACATCCAGAACCGAGCCGACGAGGACTTTCTGCTGTTCGGATAGGTTTACGCCCGGGGCGGTCTCGATGTTTGTCCTCTTGATGCCGATGGATGAGAAAGAGGGCGCACTGGCATCTGCTGAGGCCTGAGCCTGGGCCGTTTCTGATGGGTTGGCTGTCGACATGATTCTTGATGAGAACGGGAAGTTTGTTCCTTTGGTTGCAAGTCTTGATGATGCTCGTTTGGTAGCAATAACAAATGACGATGGTCTGGGTGGCATGACACGAGTATGTTTGTGTTTTGCAAAACTGAACGAAAATGCATGTAAAGGATCAGGTTCTATGGGGTTAACTGTAGTGGGCTACAGCTTGTATGCGGCAGTGATCCAATGGAAGATGTCATCTGACGGAGCCATAAGCGTGTCGTCACGACTACGGATGCGGCTAAGACACAGACGCATTGACGTCAACGACAAGGGAGGCCCATCCTTCGTTCATCAGTCACGACGCGGGCCGGCCCGACTTCTGTGACCCGGCGCCACAGAAGCTTCTTGTAGAACGCAAATCCAGATATCTGGTAACAATAATGCATGTTTATGGTTAGGGGATTGTTCACACAACAAAACACGCTATTCAAGTTGCCATTAGCTCCGATGTTCCATTCGTAAACAGTAACAATGCATGCCCGAAGGCAAGAGATTGGAAGGACCCAAAGTAGTATTATGCAATCTACGGAAATGTACCAACTACAAACTTACACCCACATGCTGGGCGAAAAAGTGCTTATTATCAACTCAATGGGCAGCAATGGCCTGCCGCATCTAGCCATCCTACGCCGCTGAATTTGGTTGCCTCTTGGTGCAAGACATTCTTATCGAGGCCGTGGTTTACACACCAAGCGAGGCTGATTGAGACTGTGTGACCTCAGCGTGGGAAATATCCCAAGGCTAGGCTGCCAGGTGCTACGTAGAGATGGCTTTTGATAGTCGGTTAGCAGAACAGGTGATCTAGAAGAGATATTGGGGGCGGTTTAATTCAGGGAGAGAGGTTTCAAAACCAGAAAAGCCTTTCCTACCACCAACAACACCGTCATCACATCCCCGGAAGTAACAAACTCAACACAAGCAGTCCGGCAAACAACACACACATCCTGGGTCCACCGGCACCTCAACGGGGTTGCGCTTAGTCTTGGAGGCAGATGCCGGGTCCGGGCGAGGCACCGGAGGGGGAGGGTCGGTGACGACGTCGTAATCCGGACGAGCGAACACAGGCGGCGGGGTGGTGACGACGTCGTCGTCGTGATGCGGACGAGGCCACTGCCGCTGCATCTCGATGTCCTCGGGCTTGCTGGCCGCGCGGGCCGCCTTCTTCTTGCGCTTGCTCTTCTGGTACGCAGCAACGATGCATAGGACTACAAGGAATAGAACAAAGGACAGGACGGTCAGCGAGCCGTAGAGGATAGCCTTTCCCGTCTCCGACCCGTCGTCGTCTCCGGTCGTGGCTCCGGTTGTGTTTCCGGCAGTTGTGTTGGTCCAGGTCGTGTTGTTTCCCCAGGAGGTTGAGTTCCCGGTTGCGTTGCGGACGGCCAACATTTCTGCGACGGTCTGAGTAGAGGTAAGTGACTTGTGAAGAGTTTTTAGTGTCCCTGCGTAGCTTGTTAGTTGAGTTGGAGTTGTAGGTGATGGTAGAATTTTGAGTCTCGGCAGGACATGGCGGAAGAGGAGCCTTTTTATAGTGGCGGGTGGGAGCTGGAGGACGGGACGGCTGGTACTGAGACAAGGCATTGTTACTTAGGTACTATTGTCTTGATAGCTAGCCCTAGACAATGGTTTAGTTGAGATACATTGCCCTTTTTAGCTTTTTTGCTACTACTACAAGTGCTATGTCCTCATCATGTACCATCTGTACCGGCAATTCGCATTTCAGAAATTCAGTTGAGAACCACCATCGCGATTTGCCAATGCAGTTGTTAATTTATGTCAATTAGGAGTAGACCTGAATTTATTTATTTGCAGTATGCTCCATTAAGAACACGTACACTGGCAAGGTGCGACAAGGGTCGTTGACGGATACAGATATAGACCAGGGCGGCAAACATGATGATCGATTTATTGCCGGTAGATCTTTCCGATATTACCATCCCATAAACGTTCCGAAGTCGTGGTCTTGTGAAACAAAGCGTCGGAAGATTGGGTGCTTGGCTCACAGTAGTCGATCATGCTTGTTGGAAGCCTATGGGTGGAAACGAAGACAACATGGCGCGCAGTCCTACGGCTGCACGAAATAAAGTCGAGCCGCTTTGGAGCATCAACTTGGCAGCAAAATAGTTCTTTGAACCACCAAAGACACCATGGTGAGCGCGTAGTGTTGTGACAAATGACTGACCGAATGCAGTATTTTCCGGAATGAAAACACTGTTGATAGGACAGGTCCAGACACCATGTTTGAGTAGAACAGCCGCTTTTTTCTCCGTCATAGACAAAATCCAGCCTCGCATAGCCTCGGGCCGGGCCGGCGATGTCGGTGAGAAACACCTCTTCTCCACGGCGGTGACGGTCACCATCGCCGAGCCGAAACCCACAGCCGCTTTTTTCTCCGTCATAGACAAAATCCAGCCTCGCATAGCCTCGGGCCGGGCCGGCGATGTCGGTGAGAAACACCTCTTCTCCACGGCGGTGACGGTCACCATCGCCGAGCCGAAACCCACAGCCGCAACGGCACCCGCGGCGTACCCGGTGCCCTTATCAGCGAGCCGCGAGCAGAAAGACCGGAGGAAATCCCTGCAGCATGAGAGAAAAAGCCGGCCACAGTCGCCCGGCCGAGGCTGTTCAAGTTGACACACACTACTGCGCGCGCTTCTTGCCAGCGGTCATCCGGTCCGACGCGAAATCTGATGGTGGAAAATTCAAGAAATCCCGGTTTCGGTGTGTACTAAGTGGTGGTGCTCACAGACGCATACCATGGGATCGCGAGGGTGGAAGCCGGTGGTTTTGGCTCTGCACTGCGAGGTGCGGCGTCAAAATGCAGCCGCCCCGCGGATTCCAGCCGCGCGCCGGCCGCGTTTGCACGGACGCGTTGGACGCGCCACCACCGCTGCTGAGGGCTCTTCGGGGCCCGCGTCTTCTTGTGCATTGTGACGCGGCCGCTTGCTGCAGTTTTCTGGCGGCGAGCGGCACCAAGAGACAAACGCGGCCCCGACTTTGAATGGCAACGTGTGAGGCGGCTCATTTAACTGCTGCAGTTGTCCGGGGGTTGCACACAAGGCCCCCACAGGTCAGCGGCGCGGGCCGCAACGTCGGTTATTAGCTGCAGCGCCAGGGATGGTCAGCGCTAGCTGGGGGGCCTGGCGGGACAGTTAGTGCAGTGCAGTCATAAGTGCCGGGCTGGGTGGGTTAGGCTAGGCAGTGGGGGTGGATGCGCGCGAAGGCCGGGCGACCGACTACAACAGTGCGAAGACAGGTTCCGACAAGGCCGACATGTATATGGAAGCTGTGTATGGCGAGGGAAAGACGAGCAGCTTGAGGGAGCACTCTGTCCACCCGGACCTCCCGCCGGACATTGACTGTTCACTGCCTCCAGGACATGGGCTTGATCGCATGGTCCCTGGCGACGACACACGGCCGGGGGAAGTCCTCCGAGCCATCAGAAAGCTTCCTGACCGCAAAGCCACCGGTGTTGACATTATTGGCAACGAGGCTCTCAAGATGGTCGACATCATCATCACACCCTACTTGGAAAATATCTTTGCCGCCTGCTTGGTCAAATGCCACTACCCCAACTTTCTCAAGCTCTCCAGAATACAACCCCAAATTTCCCAAGCCGAAAAAGGATGCCCACCTACCCGCTTCGTACCGCCCGATCGCCTTGTTGACCAGCATTGGCAAGCTGCTCGAGAAAGTTATCCTCGAGCGCCTCAGGCGCGCCCTGAACCTACTCCCCAAGTCACTCGCACTTCCCTTGCGCCAGTTTGGCGGGCTCTCTGGCAGGTCGACAACGGCCGCCGTACACAACGTGTTAAACTTCATCCACATAGCCCTTGCCAAGAAGCAAAGGGCTAGCCTCCTCAGCGTGGATATCACGGGGGCGTTCCCGCACGCCGACCGCAACAGGTTGCTCCAGATGCTGGCGGACAAGGGTATTCCAGGATACATCATCAAGATCATATGGTCGTGGATGTGTAACCGCATGACCGTCCTCGAGATTCCCGGCCACGAAGGCCAAGTCTTCTTTGAGAATGGAGGGCTTCCCCAGGGAAGCTGCTTGTCCCCGACCCTGTTCCTGATCTTTGCATCGCCACTTTTTGAGGTCAGCCCCTTCGGGATCAAACACGCATTCAACATATTCGCCTTTGTCGACGACACCTACATCGCGGTACGGTCCAAATACCACGGAACGAACTGTAAAATACTGGAATGGGTCCACGGCCAGCTCCAAGGTTGGGCAACGGAGAACGCCGTGACTTTCGATCCTCAGAAATATCATCTGCTTCATTTCTTGGGCCCCGGCGATCGCGGTATGGTCAAATTACGGCCCCATATCGACCATCTACCTCCGGTTGAGGAATTATTTGTTGGGGATGAACCATACATCAACATCCTCGGCGTCCGGGTGGACAATCGCCTTTCATGGAAATTCCACATCGATCATGTGGTATCCAGGGTCAGCAAGGGCATGCGGGTGTTGAAGCAGATGTCTGGGTCAACCTGGGGTCCCGACTTGCAGCGCATGCGCATGCTGTACACCTCACAGATTCGGCCCGTGTTTGCCTACGCATCCCCTGCGTGGTTCGTCACTGGGCTCAGCCCTCGCATGCCAGGGACTCTGTCTGCGAAGCAGGTGGCTGTCTTGGACAAGCTCCAGGATGAGTGCCTGCTTGAGATTTCCGGGGCTATGAAGGGGACCAGCGCACATGTCATCCGAAAAGAGCTATGTCTCCCCAAGATGTCCGACTACCTCAAGATGAGGACTCTTGCCTATATCGCCAAGAGGACTGATCACTGCCCCATCTACGATGCATTCGAGAAAGAGCGTAAGGCACTCCTGACCCACCCGCTCAGTGCGAAAAACCTCGAGCGTCACCCTTTACAGCAGCTTCGAACCCAGGCGGAGTGGGTCATTGAGGCTGCCAAGGAACGGCTTGAATACCATCACGGACACGGTGAGATGTTGAAGAAGTGGCGCAATGAAAAGACACGCAACAGGGCAATCGACATAATAACGGGGTTCGCACTCCACGCGTGGTGCTCGATTGAGTGGGATCAGTACAGGGAGGACTGGGACAAGCGCCACAGCTGGGCCAGGCCGCTCGCGCTTACTGAGCCTTGGAATTTCGACAGCCTGCTCTACTACGACGAAATGGGCCGCAAGGACTGCACCATGCTCCTCCACTGCAGGACAGGGCACATCGGCCTGGCCGCCAACCTATACAGCCGGGACCTGCACCCGACGGAACGCTGTCCACTCTGCGGCAAGGACAGGCACACGATCGAGCACCTCTTCGTCTACTGCACCGGCAGGGACTGTTACGGGAACGACATGTCCAAGAGGAGGGCGACCCTCTACAAGAACACGGAAGGCCTGACCGACCTACGCCGCATCTTCACCGAGTACCCGGAGGAGGCCGTCAAGTTCGCCTTCAAGACGTTTGGCATCCCTCAGTTCACAAAGGCAGACTGGAAGATCACCGAGGAGAAGAGGTGGGACTGGTCTCGGGCCAAGAAGCGCGGACACTCCGAGGCCACCGCAGGAGGCGACGTCGACCAAGATGCGCCTGTCAGGAAGAGGCGACACACGCATCTGAGGCTGAGGGGCGACAGTCCCGAGCCGGAGGCGGCCGCTCCCGACGCGGCCGCGGCACCGCAACATGTCAGCTAATTTTTTTTTCCTTAGGTAGACGAGTAATTCAGATCCACACTCCACGTTTCCAGCTCTCAGATGTCCCGCCCCTTCCACCGAGGCCTCGCGCCATGTTCTGATTTCTCTTGGTTCTCTTTCATGTCCCTCTGCGCATTCGATGCTCGATCTCGACTCAGCTGACAGGCACAGCCATACTATCAATGGGTTCTTGCTGTCGCGTCCTGCCGACCCTGATATCTTGTCTTTTCCATTCAGCTCTCCCCTCCCTCAGCCATCCCTCAGCTCTTCCCTCCTTCAGCCACCCCTCAGTTCTTCCCCCCTCAGTTCTTTCCCCCCTCAGTTCCCCCCCCCTCTCAGGTTGTCTTCAACATCCTGCGAGCTCGTCCACCCTCTCGCCAACATAGCTTCAACAAGCTCCCTCCTGGGTATGAGGTTAAAAGACCTATGGTTGTTTTTTTTTAAATGATTTTATTCAACTGTTTCAAATCTGCAGCCTGGTCTAGGTAAGTAATACATCAAACTTTAACTTTACAAGTATACCTACTTATATTTCTAAGTCTCTAGCCTTAGCCGAACCTTTTGTTGAAGTTTTCGAGCGCCTTCTTCTCCACCGGCGATAACTTCATGCCCCTCTGCAGCTTCGCTCTGAGGGATATGTGGGTTTTGATGGTGTTGGGGTCCGCGTTGTGCGCTCTTAGTTCGTTGATCAATGAACTAAGCTTTGTTGACGTGGATATGGTCGTAAGTTCTAGGCTTATACTCTTGGCCTTCTGAAATATAAGCTAAGTTTAGAATAGTCTGTGGCTTCGAATTCAAGGGCTCCTTCCGTGCGGAGGTACACCTGGTTGTTGATCGCCATTCTGTGGCTGTTCGTGGTGAGATAGTAATCTTTACTACGTTTCGTGGCCTTTACTAACGAGTTAAAGCAGGGCTGTCAGTTCCACACATCCAGAGTGGGTAGATCGAGCCAGAACTGATTCTCGACTATCCAAGCTAACATAGCTGAATACTGTGCACAGCAATGGATTGTGGTTGCCTTACCTGGTCAGTGTGCATCCATCTCCTCCCGTCGCGTACCAAACAACCACCGACCCTTCTATGCTAATTAAGTGTCGAAGGCAGTCGTCTCGGCTTCGGTGGGTTGGTCGGCCCGGGTACCCTCTTCGAACGACGGATGTCTAACGATGACAGCAAGCGTGGCAGGCTGAAAGATTGCTTTCGAGTGGTCTTGGTAGGTCCAGTCTAACAGTACTAACGAGGCTTTTCATCACTTGCTGATCGACAAAGCAACACAGCGCAAGAAGGTCGTGGTGGGTGAGATCTTTCTCGACAGCGTATCTCAGCAGACTTGCGATTGATGCTGACACCCCAGTCGCTCGGTTTGGCCAGATGGGTGTATGTTTGGTAAGCAGTGCCGTGCCCGGAGAATGCTTCGCACATGACATTTGCTAACACCGCAAAGCAGAGCAGAGCCAGAACCTGTGCGTGTCCCACGAGAGTACGGTGTCTGGCAGCGCCCAAGTACCCAGCTGGGTGATTCGCGGCTGACTTTACATAGCAGTCGGGGCAATGGCGGCTTTTTATATCATTGCCCATTTTGGCCAACTTGTGAGTCTTTCTTCCAGCCTTGCCGACAGCTATGCCTGTACTCATACAGTATCAGGTGTTCGTGTGCGGTAATATCCCTCTCGACGAGGACGCAGAAAATTGCTGACGAGGACAAGGAAGCCCTGAGTCACACGGCGATGGCACTTTCACGTAGTGCTTGACGGCGTCAGACTAGGTTGGTAGGCGGCCCACCTCCCCACAAGCACCACCCCGATTCTCACCCGGATCCGCTCGTCTGCTCGTTGGAATATGCGCCACGACACATTGCGCCTTTTCGGCTAACACGATGCAGCCCGCGGTCCGCGATGGCTTCAACCTCGACGGGTATGTTTCCCAACGCTGTGTAGAGATACCAGAGAAAACGCCCCCCTTCCAAGCTGACAAGTGAGACCGGTCCATGTCAAGGCTGACGGGTATGTTGACCAGTACCGGCTCCTGCTCCTCCCTCATGATGGCGTGCATGTGACATTTGAGCTGACAGTCGGATCAAGCTTGTCAACAGCACCGGCGCGAACAGGTATTTACTCACTCTGAGCTATATTTCACCGTCGCCGAACTGCTCGTTGCAAACTAACAGGCAAGCGTCGGAGACTAGGCGCGGCCCAACACGCTACGGCTGCTAGCACAGAATGGCGACTTCTGGCCACAGACAGGTTGCAGAGGCAATTGACCCACGATCCATTCCCAGCACCCGCAACAACTGACTAACTCATATCTAGCAGAATTGCAAAGTCACTGTGTCTTCTTTTACTGTGTCTTCTTTTACTGTGTCTTCTTTTGTTGTCTTCTTTTGTTGTCGATTCCAGCTTAATAGAGGAACTAAAACAATACACAAAATCCATATGGTCACGGCTGCGTAGCATGCATGCAGCCGTGAATTGATTGTCCCTGATGCATTTTGGTGATTTTTCTTGTGACTTGTTTTTGCTTGACAGTTCCTAGACCTACCTAGCTGCAAAATTCGACTCATGCTGTGCCTGTGCCTATTTCTCAGCTGTATTTGTGGCCTGTGATTGTTTTTTTTTTCCTCCTCGTTTTTTTTTTCTTCTTTTTTTTTTTTTCCTTTTTTGGGAGAGGTACTAAACGTGCGTGGCACCTGCGTGGTGAGCTGTGAGCATCCGTGGGTAGGTTGGTACCTAGGTACCTGCCCTCGCCGGAAGACTCACACCACACCAGCCTAGATTAGCCGTGCACTTGGAGCATGACTAGCACCAATGCGTCTGAGTACCCGGCTATAAAGAAGACCCCCTACCCGAACCTTGCCCACCCCAGTCCGAGGATTTTGCTCCCATACCAATCAACGCATCGCTTCACCTAAACTACCACACCAAACTCCTGCGTCATGGCCTCCGAATCAGCATTCTTGAACCTTCCCCGCGAGCTTCGCGACGAGGTCTATCGCCACTATGTGACATTTGAGGATGGCCTTGTGTACAATTTTGACTACGATGGGAAACGAAGCGCAGAGTCACACAACATTTTGCGAGCCCTGGCACCGGCCAACAGCAGGGTTCCTATCGATCTCGCCCTGAGGTCCACATGCAAGCAGGTCCACAGGGAGACGGAGGGTCTCATCCTCAAGTTCAACACCATCACCTTTTCGAGTACACGAATTTCCAGGAAGAACTCGGACGAGGTGCGCGTCAGAGCAGCTCGATTCCACTTTCTACGGGTCCCGTTGACCATGGAGGCTGCTGCATTCCTGTACTACGAGGACGGTCCGGTTGTGCGACCTTGTTACACTCAAGCCGTAGTGGATGTAAGTCAACCACCACCTTTTAGCCCCCCTCCCAGCCCCTCCCTCTATGTTACGCTGCTTTTGTTCGTGCTCCAATACTCACCGTGTGTTTGCTGCTTGCAGGAGGTAGTACGCACCCATCCCTCGATTGGTCCACTGCTACGCACTCTCCTCAAGGAGAATACCCCCTGGGCTGAGATCAACTCCGCCCACAAGATCCTTCAAGCTCGACCGCACGAACATTGCCCTTATGGGGAAGGACCGGGCCCAACGGGTACATGGGGGATCGTACGCTCATCGATGCGCGCAGCCCTCATGCATGCGTTGAAGGTCACGGCGGATCACGGCTGCTTCAATAGCGGACCGGCTGCTCAGCGACCCAGCTTCCCTCCTCGCGAGATTTTGGCCCTAGACTCTGAATTCCCGGCTTGGAGCATCCCCTCTGATGACGACCTCGTCAAGCTATCTGGACCCTACGACAAGGAGACTACCCAAGATCCCGAATGTTATAACTACTGCCACGCTAGTCGTGAGCTCCAGATGGCTGAGTTCTGGAACGGACCGCGGTATCGCGATGTTGAATACGAATGGTTCGAAGGAGATTGGGAATCGGACAACCGGGGAAAATATCGGTTCTCTGCTGCGTCGGTTGCTATCAAATTCCTCTCTTCTCTAACAAGCAGACTGCGCCTCTACCTACGTCAAATCCGGCTTCTTGAAAACAATATCAGTGTTGCATTTCCTGAGAGCCACGCTCATGGACTCATCCACTTCTGCGTGGAGAACCCGAAGCTTCGCGTCGAGCGGCGTGTCAGCGTATGGAAAACAATCCTCCAACAACAAAGCCACAATTTCCGAAGCGAGGTAGACGATTTAGATGGTCTTCCTGAGTCCCAACTGTTAGACCCATATTATAATGGTGGCTTCTCAACTGTGCGGGCCACGAATAACATCGCCCTCTGGGTCATGGAGGCTGCATCTCTTATCCCAGCGGGGATGCCAAGGGATTCTTTCACGTTGGTTCTTGATGGTGCACCGGGCGACGACGTCTTTTCGGACATTTTCATCAAGTATATCCAACGCGATGCAGCATGGCAAACGGCCTGGCAGATTGCACTGGAACAGAAACATGAGCAGTCTAAGACCGGGGAGCAGGACGCGGATGATAATTTCTTGCGTTTACGTGCTCCACTTGCAACCTGCTGTAAGCCCATTTTCACCACCCTTCACTGCTTTCGTCCTATTTTGCACACTCATGATACTAATAACCGCCATGACAGATCTCTATGAAGATTTCCCCCAGGTACTAGACGACATCATCAACAACAGGTCGAAACTCGTACAGTGCACCTTCAACACCGGTCCGAAAATCTGGGATGTTGAGACTGAACTGAATAAATATCAGTTCCTCGGCGAGGAAGCCTGGCGCGACCATCGCCGAAATCACACAGACACGTTCTACTGGAGACAGCTCGAACCTGGAGAAAAGTTCAAAAGAGTTGTGTACAAGAAAGAGATCCTCCCGTACAAATCAGACGATGAGTACTTCAGCGACTAGGTACTGCTCGACGATATCTGGGGATTCAGGTGGCCATTTCAAGCCAAGAGGCTGCGGATTTCTGTAGAATTATTGGAATTGGAATTGGAAACATCAGTTAGAAAATGACAACGAAAAGTTTTTTCAGGGCTTTTGTGAAGCGACTCTGAGGTCTCCTTCCTCATTTCCCGAATGAGTGGCCTCGGACCGACCTACCCCATCCTCTAGTTTTCCCAGACTCATTTCAGATTTACCTCGCAGAACAAGTCTTTGTCCTCAGTGGCCAGCTACTAGCCCTCCCCGACAACAACGCCCCACACTTTGAACTGCCATGACCATGCGATAGAACGACCGCTTGAGCCTAGCCTGGATCAGACCAGTGTGGAGGATATGTTGCTCGCGGCTAGCAGCCTGAGGGTGGCAGGAGATCCATTGTTCTTGGCAGCACCTGCAGCAGCAGAGAGCCTTCTGGTGTCGTGCTCGAAAATGTAGCAGCCTGAGCGTGATGTACTCCGGCCAGTAACACCACATCTCCTAGAGATAAAATTAAGAACCTTACTGTTCATCCACCTCAGTCCCCGTGCCAGCCTTCCGAATACATTGAGCAAAACTTGATGCAGTTGCATGTCACATAATCGATAGCACCGAGGGCTAGAAAGCTCAAGTGTTGAGGAAAAAGCAGCATGAGCTCAAGCTGTGCAACCACTCTGAACCTGGCCCGTTGCTTCAAGGAGACGAATGGTAGTGCGATCAGTACTGCCCATACCTAGGAACACTGGCATTGCTTCAAAAGGAGTGCTTGAAGAGGTGCTGCAGATGAATATTCACTACTGTCACCCTTCGGCCAGGTCTTTCCATGGGGGGCGTGCATTATACATTCTCGCGAATCCTCAGGGCTGTCTACCATCGACCGGGCACTACCTACACCCGACCTTACCGGTTGTCCATGTGTTGCTTCATGAGCCATCCATGTCGCAGTTGTCACTCTTTGAGCTCCCTTACGCCCCTGCCCTCTGCTTTCGAGTATACCAAGCTCACGCATATCAGGAATCATGTTGGCTGCGCATCTTGCTCCACTCTACCGTAGTGGCAAGCTACCCTAAGGTACCTAGGTACCTAAGTAGGGTTTTCGACCCCTTCCGCATCGGCCAAAGTCGACCCACCCACCATTAGATGTCGTCCCACCAAGCTCTTTGATCCAGCTCACCCAGTACCTCAGAACAATGGACGGCTCCTAGTGTTCAGTATTTCAAACAGCGATCCGGACACCGAGAGGCTCTTGCAAAATAAGGATGACTGGGGAGGGGACAAGAAATCCTATGAACCATCCAAGATCCGGCCGCCGATAACACATTTTAGTCACAGATCGAAAGCAACAGTAATCGTTCCTAAATACAGTATGAACCTGTACCTGGAGCCTCCACATGCTGCCCACACATCAGGGCTCCGCCCTGCCCTCGGAACCAGAGCCTGGTCCCCAGGCCGCTCGCTCCCGGCTGCCCAGCCAGCTCTCCTTCAATCGAAGTCTTCGCTAGAGTAGAAGTGCAGAGTGGGGCGGATGAACCGCCTGTTTTTGGGTTACTTCATGATGTGATCGCCGGGGCACGTGGGGAGATTTGTCTGATGGGATAAAGGCGGCGAAACTTCGCAACAAATCCTCTGCATGTGACATGCAGCCGAAATGTTACACATCATCCTTCCAGAATGCCTCACCCCGCAAAGACATGCAGTGCTCTGCACTCCAGACTACTTTACCAAATTCAGGCAATGAATGCTCATCTTTCGTGCAGGGGGTGGATAGGCCCCCTACGCCATTGTTGCTGAACTTGATCGATGTTCCGCTGGCCTTTGGACCATGGAAGGAGCTGTCAGCACTCAAGTAATATAGGTAACAGCTTGAAGAGACTTACGAGAAGCAGACTCTCTCGTAATGGAAGCGCTGGTGGGCAATGTCAGGAGGTTCCTCTACCAAAATGATCTATTGGGGGCGCATACCTGTCGTGACAGCCTTTTCCCTTTCTGACCCTGAGATGTGCAACTTCGGCGTCCAATCAGGGGTGCCTTCTCGCACTTCCCGCCCACAAGTGTGCAGAAAAGACGCCAGGTGCCGTCGTCCCGATGAATGTTGCATGGATGCGAGTTTCCCCGAAGGAGATGACCTCCACTGGTCCTGGGCGAAGACAACTCGGTCTGAGCGTGCTCTACTATGCGGAAGAAACAATATAAAAACCCCGTCTACATCCATCTTATTCTCGAGGAGTTTGCATCATCACCTTGCAAGTGTGAGCAACAAGCGAATTCGAAAGCGCTCCTAACCATCTTGTCTCTACCTTGCCCTCATCACTAGTCAAGGAAACTTTATATCATACAACAAACATCATCGATGTCTCCTTCCCGCAGATCATTGCACGTTATTATTCTTGCCGGGCTTGTTTGCCTTCTGTGGTTCGGTAACCCTGCAAGCGCTGTCGACTTCCGACCTTCTTTCCACTTCGTCCCTGAACAGAATTGGATGAATGAACCCAATGGTTTGATCAAGATTGGGACCACATGGCGTAAGCAGATTTTGGACATGGTACTGATTCTTTCGAGACAAGATCTACCCACCTTGCACATGTGCGCTGCTGGTTCGAAGGCTGCCTGTGGCTTCATTGCAGCCCTTCACAACTCCGCGCTATGTGGAAGCACTCCCCTGGTTCTTTGAAAGCTGATTCAGAATTATTCAGGCCTTTTCTTCCAGCATAACCCCAACGAAAACGTCTGGGGAAATCTGTCGTGGGGACACGCAACTAGTGAGGATTTAGTCGGATGGCAGTACCTTCCGGTGGCCATTCCAAGCTCGGATGGCATTCAATCATTCACGGGGACCGCCTTTTACGACAGCGGTAATGACTCTGGCCTGGGCACATCCGAAAGCCCACCATACTTGGCATTCTTCACCGGATATTTCAAAGACACTGGTGTACAGGACCAGCGACTGGCATATAGTGTGGATCAAGGTGCAACGTGGACTAAATTCCAGGGAAACCCTATCTTATCGCAGCAGGAGGAAGCACCACACGATGTCACCGGTGGCTTGGAGACACGAGACCCCAAGGTGTTCTTCCACGCCCCTACAAGCAAATGGGTTATGATACTGGCACACGGAGGCCAGAACAAGTTCAGCTTCTGGACCTCTGACGATACCAAGGAATGGGCCTGGGTGAGCGAGGTCGCCAACATCACGGGACTTCCTAGCAATGTCGAGGGGTGGGAGGTTCCGGACTTTTTCGAGCTGCCCATCGAAGACTCCACCGAAACGAAATGGGTCCTGCTCTGCACACCCGCCTCCGGATCCCCGGCCGGAGGCAATGGGAATTTTGCAGTCACCGGCTCATTCAACGGAACTGTCTTCACCCCGGACGTATTTAACGCAGCGACCAACTGGCTTGATTACGGGCGGGACTTTGACGGTGCCCTCAGCTGGGAGAATGTCCCCGCGGCAGACGGGCGGAGGATAATCGCCTCGGTCATGAACAGCTACGGCAGCGACCCGCCGACGAGCACGTGGAAGGGCATGCTCTCGTTCCCGCGCACGCTGGGGCTCAAGACGCTCGGCGACGGCCGCCTGCACTTCCTCCAGGCGCCGGTCGCCGAGCTGGATGCCGCCACCAGGCCGCTCGCGACCCTGAGGAACCAGACCCTCGCTCCAGGGCAGGCTCTGCTATCGGATGTCCGCGGGAGGGCGCTGAATATACGTCTTTCTTTTATCCCGGGCGCCGGTTCCACGCTGTCTCTGGCCGTGCGCAAGGGGGCGGGCCAGCAGACTGTCATTCGATACAGCGAGCCGGGCAAGACATTTTCGACCGACCGTACTGCGAGCGGTAATATCGCCTTCAACACTGCCGCTGGTGGGGTCCACAATGCAACTCTCTCGGCGGTTCCAGACGGCCCGGTCGCTTTGCGGGTCCTGGTTGATGAGTGCTCCATCGAGGTCTTTGGCGCAGACGGGCAGGTCGTGCTTTCCGAGCTCATTTTTCCGGATACAGATTCAGACGGCCTCGCTTTGGCTACAGAAGGAGGAAGCATTGTTTTCGAATCAGTGGAAGTGCGCGAGGTTGTATTGTGATGTTACAGGGCAAATAGGGACCGTCTTACTACCATATTGAGTGATGGGCTTGATGAGACAGGAGCGGAGTGAGAATGGAATCTACTGCATTTGTGAGGGTATAAGCTTCTGACAGTCTTTACCGCACGGCACATATCGGAAGTGCTATCTAGATACGTGCCCCATGGTATACGAAACAGGATATGGGGAGCGGTACAAGTTTTCGGATAAGGTCCATACATAGTCAAACTGTTTTATGAACACTATTTATTGCCTCTTAAATACGCTGCCTAGCGGTTGCGTTTCTAATCCCCTATATATATAAAATATACGTGGTGCCTTATATAGTGGTGAGCGCTTAAGACCTAGTACTTAAAAAAAAGAAATAATACTAATTATAATAAAATATTAATATAGTTTACCTATAGGTATATAGTCTTAGCCTTATACTATATAGATAAGGCTAAGAAGTATTACTTCTAATAGTACTATTAACTAGAAAGCTAGTAAAGTAGTTATATAATAAAGTAGTTATATAGTAAAACTATAATAGTCTTAAGATAGTACCTATAAAAAGGTATAATAATCTTAAAAAGGAAGACTTAACTAAGAACCTTAACTCTTTTCTCTATTAATAATACTTATTATATAGCCTTATAAGACTACTAACTAGATAAGCCTATTTAAACTATAGTTCCTATTTTAAGTATATAGCTAACTAAATAGTTATACTACTATAAGTACTCTATTTAAGAAAGCTTTTCTATATAGCTTTAAGGAAATAAAGAAAACTTTCTTAGAAAGCTAAACTAGAACTATTTATAAAATATATAATAAGTATAATATTTATAAAGTAGAAATAAGGATAGATAAAAACCTATACCTTCTTTTTTAGGTATATTACTTTATTATTAAAGATTTCTCTACTACTATATAGTATATAAGAAATATAGTTAAAAAGGGGGTACTATAGGGGAAGCTAAAGATCCCTTATATAGAGAAATATAAGGGTATATATTAAGTGATTACTGACTTTATGGAGGAGGTATAAGGTAGGTAGTCTAAAGGCTGAGAAGATGATAAATAGACAGATAGTTGAACAAAAAAAACACAAGGTGGCCGAAGCCATGCTGCCTAGTTGTGTTGAATTATCGACAATACTACAACTGAGAAAGGGACCTGCATTAATAGAGATAGTCAACGAGACAAGAACACAAACAAATTAGACACCAAGGCGTATTGAAGCGCTGAAGGAGGGCAAAGGTTTAGGAGAACTCAGGAATCTCTAGTCTTTCCTCATGACTCGAAGCAGAAAGTTGTATCCCACGCCTTGCAAGCAGTAGTGGATTGCCTCTTCAGGCGGACCTGCTGGAACCCAAGTTCCCATTTGTGGCTGATCCAGGACGAGCATGCATCTACCAGGCAGTCATTTGTAATTATCTGTGAAATGCCTCAACTGGCCGCGTAATCGCTCTCGTTTCATCCATTGTCCCACATTCATTCCAGCCGCCCAGCCGGTGTCCTTGGACAGCAGAAAAGTCCAGGTGAAAGGAGGAGCCTGAGGACAGGACTACGTAGGCGTGTGGTCCGACAAACACCTTGGAGATCAGTTACGCAGATGGTTGACGGGGAACGGCTATGCCGCGCATGCTGAATCCCTTCCTGGTTCTCAGGAGCACCTCTACGAGAAAAGAATATACTGTTTTGGAGATACCAGCTCCACCTGTTTTACGTCCACAACAACATACACCACGAGCAGAAGATAAAATTAATTTATCACGCTATGTAAGCGCTGCAATCCACAGGGGCATTCCCACAGCAAGAGAATTTCAGTAAGATGCTACCTAGTACACTGTCATGACCGAGTGTGGTGCCAAGTTGTGTAAAGAGATCATTATTGTACTGATCAGTTTGCAAAAGCACAATTGCGGTACATGGTCTCAGCTCGTCACTTCCGTACAGACAAGGCTAGCGCAAATCGCTTCTGCTGGAGCCGTTGACTAGAATCGTTGACGCGAGGGAGCCGGCGAGGTAGCCATACTGTGGTTTAATGCCTTAGGGTTTCCGAGGCTGGAGCGAGCCACGGTCAATTTACTCCGCAAAAATGAGGCCAGGATGTCATTCACGGGCTTCCGAAATCGAATTGTCCAATTGGATGGCTTGCTCGGAATCTTTCAGGCGATCTAGATTACCAGGCCAAACCCAGCACCAAGGAGATTGCGAAAACTTAATCGCGCCGACTCGTAGTCGCAATCGTGTTCGGCCATGTGATTGATCGTCATTGAAGACGATCGGTACCACATCAATGTCCAAGCCACAGGAGCGCTCGAGATCTTGTATCGATACGGACCTGTTTCTACCTTCGATTGTTCGGAGGGCAAGCAATCTTTTCTTCAATTCATGATTCATTTCTGCGTGTCATATCAGGGTGCAGGAGTTTCAGTCAGACATGGCAAATAACGACCACAAAGGCAACATTAAGTTGACTGGCGCTCAGGAAACATTGTTGCTGACGTTACTGGCTCGAGCCATAGATACCGAGACAGCACACCCCATATTAAATGATATCTACGCCGCATCGGTAGTGAAGCAAGTCAAAGACAGCGGGTACGACTTCAGCAAGCGCCTCGGGTTCGGACTTCTGAAGTGGCCAGTCTCAGCCTTCATTTCTCTTCGCGCACGCATACTGGACCTGAAGACAGAAGCCTTCCTGGCCACTCACACTGGTCCTGCCACTGTGCTGCACTTGGCATGCGGGCTGGACTCGAGGAGTCTCCGGGTCAGGTGGCAGGGTGAGGGGAGGCTGTGGGTCGACGTCGACAAACAGGACGTCATCGAGCTGCGCAGGCAGGTCATGAACGACCCGGTCGCGGAGTCCGGGGCAGTCTACAGGCTGATCGACCCGAGCATTACGGAGGAAGGCTGGCTTGAAAATTGTCAAGTACCCACGGACCGGCCGGTTGTGGTCATCATGGAGGGTTTGACCATGTACCTGGCTCCTGAAGAAGTCTTTGGTCTATTGCGGCAGATCACGCGGTATTTCTTAGATCGGAACGTACACGGCGAGATCTATTTCGACGCTGCGGGCACGATGACGGTCAAGGCCGCGAACAAGCTTGGGGCCCTGAAAAGGTTGGGGACTTCGCTTAGATGGGCGCTGAGCGATCCCAGGGAGCTTGAGATGGAGGTGCCTGGGTTGAAATTTCAGGATGGGACTGGTTTCTCGAAAATCATCAAGCACGACGCCTTCAGGGCTGGCTATGTTGGCAAGATGGCGCGGAACGTTCTATATGCGCTCACTTTCTTCTGGCCTCCGACATGGGCTGTTGGGATATATAGCTACAGGTTTTAAGATCGTATCTACTGCGAAATCTCCAATTCTGCACGGGATATCAGCAGGGTTAGTGATAATGTATTCTGTGGCTATGGTGTTGACGACAGTCACGACGAATTTGACTGGAGAGCCAATAAACGCATGCATGTTACTTTACGGCAAGTTTGAGATCGATAGCTGTGCTAATCACAGTATCCACTGCATTCGAGAAGTCCGAAATTGAAAATTGTACATGACCTATCCATTCTCGACACGTCAGTCAAATGACACATTCCATTCACGAGCATGTTTCTCAAACTTGAAATGCCTCTTGTGTCCGCAGTGCCCACGTCAACCTCTCCCCACAGAGCCGACAGATAACAGTCCGAGTCTCTTTTTCCGCAATGATCTCATCGAAGTCATGACCATTCTCCCCGCATCTGATTCTCAAGACGGCTTCAGGGCAATCTGTACCAACTGAAGGAGTCTTCAAATGTCCCACGACATGCCAACGGAATCGTAACATCGGCCAAATTGAAGACGTAACAACGCGGTCGGTCTCGTGGCTAGGTCCCCTCAATCTAAGTATTTGAAAGTTCTCAGGAAAGGTGAAGTCCAAGCCGATTCTTTTGTAGGACACAGCAGCGTGGTACGCATATTGGTTGGCGAAATCAATGTGCACAGTGTCTCCGATTCTTGCGCTGAAAAAGGCGACGGATTCCGATACAAGGAGAATGTCCCGCAAGCCGTGATGGAAGGAGGCTGCATCTGGACGACGGGCCCGCTGCAGTGCGAGTTTTTCGCCGACGGTCAAAAGATATCGGAATTGTATGGTTTTATAGAATCCAAGCGCGAGCTCTCGGGTTTCCCTGTTCACGGACAAAGCAGCTGGGTTGCGTGTGGACGATTTTATGACGTATCGTGAGGTAGGGGCTTCATTCGACTGTGGCAGATATTTTGGAATCCACTGTCCCCAGATTCTGACTTCGCGAGGCTCAAATGCACGTTCCCAGATCATGATCTTCAAATGTTTGGGAAGGCTTTCGTACAGGTGGAAGGTTTCTGCAGGCAACGACGACTCTGCGGGGAATGATGACAACCCATTGAACTGGGAATAATCATCTTGGTCCCCTGCAATTTTTGACAGTGATTGTCCCATTTCCGGTGGTTTCGTGACTTGAGGATGAGGTCGCGGAAGTTTCACGGAACGGAGAGCGTGTTACTTGTCGGTGAAATGGTGACCGCTGAAGTTGTGACAGTTCTGATCGCGGTATTTTATTGAAAAAAAGCAGACTCATCAGGTATTCTCAACGTGGAATTCTATTTAGGAATATCCTACTTGGATTGCATGAGACACCACGCTATGGGGGAAAAAGTGAAGGATGGGGCTATTTAAACTGCCACTTGCAACGGACGGCAGGAGTCGAATTCAGAATTGCAATCTACCTTCCTCTACAACCAAGACAAAGACCCTGTGCATCACAAACCCGTCTGTGCTCATACTGAAAAAATGAAGTGAGAGAGATTGTGTCTGGATGTTTCACGACGGACGTAAGAATGAGACATTAACTGAAACTGAAACTACCAAACAAAAGCGCGTTGTTGTCTACGACCACTCTCCTTCAAACTTCACCTCCTCGCCCCTATCAATCCGTTCATACAGCTCATGAAGTGACCAGGGCTTATATCTGTAGCCTGGAGGAAGGTTTGTGTTCTCAAACGGTGTGCCATCGACGAGACTCCTCAGAGCCTTGCCGTAGTTCTCATAGGCGTATCTCTCAGCATTGTGAGCCCAGATCCAGCGCCCATATTCCGGCTGGGGCGCCGCTGAGCCGCCGCTCGCGTTCTTTCGCGAAGCGGGCTTCAGGAAATTGGTTTGATTGAGGAACCCTACAAGCTGGCAGCAGGACACGCGCTCGAATCTGTCACAATTGTCAATAAAGCCGTCACGAGGCGTGCCTGGGACACGGTGAATATAATGAAACCTGCCTCAGCTTGTTATGAGTTTTTGACCATAGGCCGTTCTTCAAGTTTCCGCCAAGCTGTAGGCAAGTCGCCACTGAAATCGCATCCTCGATGCCCTGAACCGCCCCGTTCCCCGAGGACGGCAAGAACGTATGCGCACTGTCACCGACTTGGACAACGCGCCCGAGCGGAGAGGTCCAGTTTGGCTGAGGGTCTCGCCACATCAGTTGCCAGTCGATAATGGCGTCCTGAGGAGCGGTCCGGATAAGTTTGAACAGGTATTCGGGAACGTCCGGGTAGTGTTCCTTGAGGAAGTCGACCACATATTCGGACGAAACCTTGTTTGACCACGATTCCTGTGAGTTTCCGTCGATGTCCTTCACACTGATCATCAGTACAGCGATTCTCAACTCAATCATGGGTGAGTCGGCTCACATTGTGCATCACGTGCCATTCAATGACATCCTGTCCCCTAAGCACCATAACCTGGAGATCATTTGCAGTCCAGATCTGCAGCATAGCACCCCCATCCTCGCGCAGCGGAAACATTTTGTCCAGCTCAGGATCCGAAATGACATGGTCGGCGTGGTAGGCTGTCCGGAAAATGGAGTGCTTGCTGCTCATTGCCCGGATGTCATGCCCGCTGATCAGCTTGTGGGACTTGGTGCCAAGTCCGTCCGCGGCGATCACAACATCCGCTTCGACCTTGGACCCATCGTCTAGAATGACGCCGGCTTTTGTCTCGTCTTCGAAGTAGTCCACCACATGTTGGCCGTAGGTGACTTCAATACCAAGGGCCAACACCTGGCCGAGCAGTGCTGCAGTAAACTTCGGGCGCGATACGCGATATATCCGATCAGGCGCGGGTTCACCGTCTTCATTCAGGGCTTTTACCCCATCCTTTTTCAAGTTGAAAGGCTGTGGCCCTGCCACCTTCTCCCCGGTTACTTTGTGGAACGAGAACCAAGGATCAGCAGCTGTCTTGAGAGCTGCATCGTACACAGAGGGCCAGGTCTTCTCCACGTGTTGCTGTGCTGACGGTCCAAGCATGAAAGAGTCACCTGAGTTTTAACAATTCAGTCCTATAGTCCGGCTACATCTGGGCCACGGCTACTATTTTACTGACCTGCGGGATTGGGCGCTGGAGCCCGGTCGATGACACGGGGTTGATGGCCCTTGCGCCAGCATTCGAGCGCGGCGTACGTGCCGGCGGGACCAGCTCCCACAATCAGCACTGAGATTCCTGTCAGAGGGTGTCTTGAGACATTTGAGGTGTCTTGAGACTTGACGCAGGTTGTGATTTCCTGGAAGAAGCTCATGATTGGAAATAATGTTATTTTGATAAATTCGTAACGGTTGGAATATGATGGGAATGTTTCTTGTTTATGATCACTTGTATGTTTGTTCAAAGTTAGTTGTCAATCACATCTAAATCTGTCTATATATCACTTTGGGTTCGGCGTCGGATAAGACATTTCCTTCCGAGAAACCGCCAGCTGAGACGCTCGGCCCACATATTGCTTATTCCTTCAGTTACACAAAGGCGCACCGCCTCATTCCTTCAGGCGCCGAAATACAAAGCGCGGAGTAATCCAAATACTTCGTATGCCTTACAGCACTGACTAAACTGCTAGAAGTTACGCCACCTTTTTGTGAGACATGCATTCCGTTCCTATTATTCGACTCACAACCCGAAAATCATATCGGAGCGGGCGTCGGTTAAAATTCAGCGAAGTGGCAGCTTACAGTCATCGAAACGTTTCTTTCATGTTACGTTCCATAAGAAGAGCTAGCCGAGATAGCCACACGTGACAAATGTGTAATATTCTTCCTACCGGGGGGAGGGGGAGGGGGGGTTTCTGACTTAGTAGTAATATGCTCTTATTATACTATCGATATACTTTCGAAATGCTTATACTAGGTTAAAAGTATACTAATATATTTTTTTTATATATCTGTTAATTGATGTGCTTATTTTTGATATAAAATTAGCCCTGATATACTTCTAATATACTGTTAAGCCCTAATATATATATAAAAAAAACAAGGGAGGGGGTTTAATCCCTACTTAGGTTAAGTTTTTCCTTTTTTTTTCTTTATCCCTAACCTAACTACTCTTTAGCTATTCTTCAGCTTAACTACTATTAACCTATTAGAAGCTATAGATATATGGAAATATAGAAATTATATTTACTGGCTGACTTATAAGGACTAAAACTAGTGGATTTAGAGATTCTGATATAGACCCTAACCCTGATATAGGTTTAATTCTGATATTCTAATGTGCCTTGATATAGTTATAATCTTGATATGATTACAGCCTCTTGAAATCTTGTCTCTCTGATAGTATTTTGTTAGTCTTTTGCTAGCCTTTTGCTGTAATGTTAAAATTCTAACTGTATAGTAGTATTGTTACCTTATCTGAATGTATTGCGCCACCTAAACAAAAGACCCCCCTCCCCCCGGTAGGTTATGTCTTGTCTTGCAGGCCCTTCGATCAACTTGCGCGCGGTGTTCGGACCTACCGCTGCCTAACAACATATCAACTAGGGAGGTTCTCTTCGGCGACGTACAGGTTACAAGAAGAGCACTCGAGCGATGTATTTGCATACATGCAACAAAAAGTAGTGATGGACGATCTCCTTTGTGGCATCGAGGCTGCGATGGTTCATCTCAATTTGGTTCCCGTTCATGGTGACTGTCAATCCCCAATTGCTTCCTGTAGTTTCCATGGCACTCAGAGTTTGATCCCTAAACTAGCCTTTGCGACCGCCACTCTTAGTTGTCACAATATCTCAATCTGGATGACACCCGTAGCCCCGAATCTCTTCTGAATCACAGCTTTATGTCCTACTTGATTCAGGTGTCCACTGCGAAGGTTGAAAGTGCCGAAGGTCGCTTGAGGTCATATTTTCGGTACATCAAGGTTAAATCGTCATCTCTGCGAGAGGCAGCTGGATAGGACTTCCTTAGCATCGAATGTGAGAGCAAATAGGATCGGTAACTGGCTTCGTTTCTATTCAGTATATAGCCTGAGCCAAACGCAGCGTCTTCATACAGCCATAAACGATCAAGACCCAGCGTTCAGAGAAAATACATACAATACCGATAGCAGTGGTTAAATACGATAATTAAAGGATTGGTGATTCTAATGGGGTTGACACAAGTACCGCAGGTGCACATGTGGTTATGTAATACCTCAGGGAAGGCATCTGGTTGCGAAACTGATGAATGCCATCGGATAGCAGTACTTGACAGATCTTCATAGTCATCATACAGATAAGGTATTGACGGAATCAGAGAATATGCCTCGCAGGTAGAACTGAAGGACATACCAAACGACACTCACTTTTCAAGAACGCTGGTTTCTTGATCTCTCTCGCCTGGGCTAGAGTAGACCTCAGTACAGTCCCAGAAGGTTTAACACCTGATATTCCTCCAAATGCGATCGGGCTGGCAACGCAAGCTTTCTGGTTGAGCTTATTCAGAATGTGAGGCAGTTTGGGGGCAGATCCCGAGGTCTGGGCTCGTCGCTACCGCGGAATGAAGGAGGATGCAGATCTCAACTCCAACGCCAACCGACTGACACACCTTTCTACGTGGTAATTAGATAAAATCTACCTTTAAGAAGAGTTTCAGACCTGTTCCCAAGGCCTGTGCGGTATATGAATCTGGCCAGCGCTCGGCAGACACAAGTGGGCCAACGTTTTCTCGGACCTCATCACTTGGGGCGCAGGTCGAGACATTGTGCCCACAGTTCCTGTGAGAGATTGAGTTAGGTTTTGGGCTAACCATCCTAACGTGAAGTCCAAAAAATGTCTCCTGAGAGTCCCACCCGCCCAAGTCAGCCCCGTTTGAGGTTGATGTCTTCTTCGCCTGGCTGAGCCGGACGCCGCAGCTGTCTCGGTGGGTGTGAGCCCTCCCGCACGCTGAGACGCGCCATCTTCCGAAAAAGCGCCAAACAGCAGCTTGACTAACACTTTTGGTCACAGACCTCCTGCGCCCTGTCCGACACATATTGACATCAATCAATCCACGGAGATTTGGGACCGCACGACACCAATGCCCCCCCCCCTCTCTCCCCCCCGACGGACCCGCCCCCAAACGGTTTCCGCGCCGGGCCCCAAGAACGTTCCAGACCCTGTGGGGCGCACCCGGCACCGGCCCCCGTCGGCTGCTTAATGCGGGGCCGGACGGGGCTTACGCGCGAGTTGGGTGCGCTGTCGAGGATTTTTTTTCCTTTTCTGCGCGCGGATGTTGGTACACAACGGCGACCAGTGGTTATGTGGCGTTTTGTGGGACACCTCGACCTTCGTCGTCAACGATTTGCGCGGACCGCACGGCTGCGATGGGACCCCAAAGCCACCCGATCCCGGCCTCGATAGACCTCTGGCCAAGACGCCCGGAACTTTTGAGACAGCATGGTGAGCAGGGAGGAACGCAGAAGAGCCTGATTGCGCATGCAGACAGTGACGAATGGCACACATTACGTGGAATTTAATGGAAGGGGAGCGAGTATATTGGATGTCGCAGGCATGTCCCCGCCAGAGGCCGCAGCGCCGAGGCGGCGGGTTTGATGAGGTGCGCAACGGCAGTAACGAGTACGCGATAAGACGATAGGGGATATGATGCGCACGAACGCACAGGATTCCCAAGTATTCTCCGAGGGGCACGTTCCTCGACCCGGGGGACGGGAGACTAAATTCATGTGAAAGGACCCCCTATAGCGATCAGAGGCTGGTGATAGGTCGATGCAACGTCTACTAGACTTCCATGTCGCGGTTTGGTTGAACTTACCGAGAATACCAGGCTTCGTGTCTCTGCCGACTTACCTAGTGCACGGTATTTGGGATCGATCGTTGAATCGGCTTTATCAGATCCTAAGAAAGTGATACTGTGAAATGCGTGATTGGAATACAGACAGAATATGCGAGTCACGCAATGATATGGTCTCAAAATTGATCAACATTGTTGTTAAAATTTGAACTCTTGAAAAAATCGCCCAAAGTCTAATCACCCGAAGGTCCCCGCCTGGAGGTGCCCAGGTATGCAGAAGAGAAGGCCGGTGCTCGAAAGAAGCAGATGAGGCCAGTACATCGTAAGATACAAGAAGTATGTGAAGCGAAGGTGGTGAGGGTATCCCAAAAAGAACAGAAGATGAAGCGAAGAAGGAAAAAAAAAAGAACAGGTCCCAAGGTTCATACACGCGATACCCTCCCGGAACTCCAGGTCCATGCGAGCTCATACAACAACAAAGGAAATCACACGCTGCATCCCAACCATCATCCGAATGTTACAACGACAACTCCAACCCAGGTAGTACAAGTCTTTTTGTGTGTCCCTGCTATGCACGTATCCCCGTCGCAGGAGAGAGAAGAGAAGAGAAGAGAAATGCGACCAGTCAGCCCTTGAGGGCCCTGCCTCTTGCGCGTCCTGTCTATCGTCCTTTGTTTCAAAGCAGTTGTGTCACCCAGGAGGAAAAAAAAGACAGATGGATGGATGGAGTGCCTTATTTCCTGTAGGGCGTCATCTTCAGGGAGTCCGAGCTCCGCGAGGACGAGGTTGACGAGCTGGATGACGTGGAGGCCGCGGAGGAGCGCCGGGCGATGGGGGCCGGGGTGGGAGCCCGCTTGCGGATGGACTCGGATCTCTTGCGGGAGGCGGACCCGGGGTGTGCGTGGGCCGCGTTCTCGGGGTGGAAGCGGGTGGGGGTCTCGAAGTGGACAGGCATTTTGGTGTTGTTTGTTTGTTTTGTTGGGTTGATGATAAGAGACAAGCTGCTGCGCTGTGGAGAGCACCGCGTTGTTTGTGATGTTTGTGTGCGTGAAGGTGTGGTTTGATGTGTTATGTGTGAGGCGCAAGACCAGCGTTGAACCCGGCAACGGTAGAGAAGAAGTAGATGTACTGGCGAAGGAAAATGCTCAAAAGAAGCCTAAGGCTTGAATGTTTTTGTTATTGTTTGTGATGCTGAACAATCGAAAGGAGTGGTTGATGCTGGGAGGATGTGAGGAGTTATATGCTCACTTCCGTCCGACGCGTGTGTTGATGGGCAGCAGGCGATGATTGCAATTTCCATATCACATCCCTTCATCTACCACTGGCAGACCCCATAATTTCCCACGGACGAAGGTTCAAAATAGAGCATGGGTGGTGTGGCTGGGGGAACCCATCCCCAGAGGCTGATGTTTCGACGTTTCAGCGTCTCATGCATATAAGGCTGGGCAGGGATCTTCCCTCTGTCCGAACCCCTATTCCGAACTCTGCGCCTGCGAACTGACTCTTGCATACCCTGATTTGGGCCCCCCAACTGCTAAATCGGGGCCGGCTCTGCCCAAAACCACCACTTCTGAGGTAGATGATGTGCATTCGCAATGCCGGCGAGCAGGTTTGTTATCTCGTCCATCACCCTCAACCCCCTCGCTTCCCTCGTGGGTGCCTACCATCGTGACCTGTAAGGCTGAAGATCAGACGGTTACAGCCCCAAGTGCGCCTGTCATGCCTCCTCCCCAGGGTGCAGGACCCCTTCCAACAAAAATGTTGGCCGTCGCATTGCCGGCTTACTCGCCGACCCGGGCGGTGCTGGGTGTAGTTGGGCGCTCGCCAGCGTTCCCGCCGCCGGGTTTCCAGGAGATTGGGACCACCAAGCCATGAACGACAAGCTTAGGCGCGTGCGCTGGGCGGGTTGGGTAGCGCGGGATGGACCCCGAGTGCACCGGCAATGGAGGCCACATGTATATTAGACGTCAGAATGGGTTCATCCCGGCTCTTCAAGGGGGCTGGTGCCGCTAGACGGCACTTGTCTTACTCCGCCGGCATTGATTGGGCAATGCACACGCACGGCTGCGAGGCTTGTCCCTGACTAGTGAGCATGTTCCCCTGGGGGAGCAGCGGTCGATCGCACGCCATGCAGGGCGCCTGGGAACCTGCGGAGAAGGGGAGGGGGACCCAGGAAAGACACGTGCAGTCACAACTCAAACGGCGTGATGGGAATGCACGCGATCGTTGGTTGGAACATTCAGGGTCCTGTAAACATGATTGACCTTTGTCACGCATTGCATCTGCATCGGCACACAGAGAGGACCATCTACGCGAAGCTTCGGTTGACGAGTGACCCTACGTCACCCAAAGGCTGTTCAAGAAATGCCAGGTACAGAACCTTTGATATGCGATCAAAGGAGGAGGAAGAGATCGGGCCATCATTCGGCTTCGAGAGCCCTGAGTGGCTGCATGTCGGATCATCGAGGGACCAGAACTTCTCACGCACAGACGATTAATATAGAGGACGCAAGAGACAATCTCGCGGCGCTGAACCAAAAGTTCCGACCTCATAAGATGCAGATGGGGTCATATCGGAAATCACAATGCTCGTCGACGCGACTGCGCAGTCATGATTCAGTTGGCGGCAGCAACACTTTAGATTACTTTCAAGTCAAAACGTGAAGATTCGGGATGCCAGATAGAATCATGAAGCCGAACCTGAGTGAGCTTGTTGTTATCCTGCCTGTTAAGGCCATACAGGAGAGAACATTAAGTGACATGTTTTCAGCTCATCTAAGGCGGCACAAAACTTGATTCTCGTTGATGCCTCCAGAAATGTGAGCCAATGGCATGTTCACTTCAGTATCAGGTAGACCAGGTAGGTTCATAACATCATTCTTACGCAGCGTGGCCCTTTTTCTCGGCCGAATTCGCGAAGAGCCTATCGCGTTGTGGGTAATGCCAGTGAGAGACCCACACAATGTGGCCGTGTGAGAGGTGGCTGAGGTTGTCTCCAAATGTCATGGACAAATAAACTCGAAAATGCGGGGTCGGGGTCACTCAACCGACCGGGCCCAAATCCATCATTGTGCGCCAGACTATAGTTGCTGTCTGGTATAGTCTACCACGTTGTTTCTTCGGGGGTTAAGCTGAGACCCTTTTTTAGTTCTCCATCCTCTTGTAACACGGTAAAGTCCGTCGTCAAAACCCCGGCACGAATTGACCGCCCAAATTTAGACCGTAGAGGTGAGGTCAAGTCATGTATTCTGTTACAGCTTGTTCAGCTCCAAGGCTGAAGCGCCTGGTATAGGCATCTAAGATCAAGGTATATGCGGACAGACCAGTCAGCGGCCATTGCGCCTCTGCTCCACCCCCACCCGGCTCCACACGACGGACGTTTTTGGCCGTAAATCACCTTACTCGGCCCTCTTGATGAAGGCATATTCAACACCACCCAGTATCTCTCCGGATCCGACTTCTTCAAAGCCCATCGCGCGATACAGATGTGCACCAGACGGGCTGGACAAGAAATGCACGGCCTTGGTCTCCTCTGCAGCCCGCTCCATGCCCCAGCGAGTCAGCATCTTGCCCGCACCCTTGCGCTGATGTGCCGGGTCCACGACAACCGAGCTCAGACCTAGAGATCGGCTGTCAGTCAGCTTTTCATCCAAGATAGGCTCTGATCCATAGCCAGGGTGGCGTTCGGCCTACTCCAGGAATTCTGATACTGATCCTCGCCCAGCGCTTCTTTCAGCCTTTTCGATAACTCCGCAGCCTCCTGTCCGAGCCTCTGCGCTGCCTGCAAATCCATGCTTTTCGGAAGGCGCGCGATCCTTTCGGCTCTCTTCTTTTCTCGCTCTTCTGGTGCCGTGTCCACGACGGGGTCCTCTCCGCTGATCCACTCCGCCCAACCCAAGATGCTATCCTGCTCATCTACAACCACGATGAAGTGGTGATTTTGTTTCGCAAAATTGCGAGCCATATCGCCGGCCGAGAAGTCGACCTCGTCGCTATCGTCGGGGTTTATACGCAGGTGCTCTGGGAAGAGCGCTGCGTTCACCTGTCGGCCGCTGTGTCGAAACGCGGTGACGGAGAGCTGTGCCATGGTGGGGAATTCGTCCTTCCGGGCATATCGTATCTTCAGGGGTTCCTTCATTGTGATTGATATTCAGACCTTATCTCGCGCAAAATCCAAGTGCACGAGCTGTCGACGTCTCATGGGCGTAGGTTGAATGTGTATGCTGACTAATACTCAGCCGCTTTCAATTGTAGACTAGCCCGTTGCAACGTGGGCAATAGAAAACGCACGTGCCCACAGCTGCTGCAGCTCTGCGGGGGTTTTCATGACACGCGCTTCGCCGAGCGCTAATCTCGCGCGAAGTAAACAAATACCTCGGTACAACCAAGGCCATAATAGTGGCCTGCGCATAGCACCATTCAGTATGCGCAGACCGAAGCTGCCCGCATCAACGCATCTGCGATGCTTAAGACCACATCGAGGCTTTAATGGCGGCATATATGAGCATCCCACTTCTGCAGAACACGTGTCTGGTGCCAGACCAGTGACCTACTCGTGCTTGTCTTCACCGCAGCGGCGTGCGACTCGCCAGGTAGGCACCTTGGGCTCCTTTGCCCACGTCCTTTTTTCTGTGATCTTCGAGCTGACCAATGTCTTTAGCGGAAGCCGTGGCCCCCTTCAATGCTCCACAATGCCACCCCGGGACCCCGTCGGCTATCAATGATGGTCTCCCAAAGTTCGGGACGCTCCTCCCGTGGCAAGTCTCTTACCGGAAACTTGTGCTGGAAATGGGGGCGATCTTGTACCGAGCAAGGAGCCGGCCCTCTGCGACGGTTACACCCGTCGGCCCCGAGGTTTGCACGGACAAGTGTACCGCCGCCACTGGACCACCGGAAATACTATGGCAAACATGCCCCAGTATCTTACAAGTATCTGCGGGATTCCCTGCTGCAATCACCGCCCGGCGCAGATGAAGTCTCTCCGACCAACCATTCCACCGTGGTAACACCGCAAGCTGAGGCCCGCACGCCTCAGCCTACGCGTAAACCTCGTAGATCGAAGACCATATTGGACTACGATGTCACCTCTCACCCGCAAATGGTTGGTTCAGAGGTCCGACGTCAAATAGTGAGAAAACACGGAGAAACGGGAGAAACGGCCATCAAACCCTTGATTGAAAGGTTTAGGGGAGCCAAAATCTCCAGGGCGAAATTCAGCGACGCCAACGAGCTCAGTGGCGTTGCGGTTGTAATCTTCCTGCGCAGGACCGGCCCAGATGACAGTCACGTTAGCGACATATTCAAGAGGGCAGCAGAAGTGTTTGACCAAGAACAGATCGTCGAAGTCACCATTCCACGGGGGCGCGCACCCCCCTGGGCGCCACCAGATATCGACAAGATCCGTATTGAAGGGGAGGAGAACGCAGCCGTGCCGGTGTTTGACTCGTGCGACGAGGTCCGCGCCAAGATCGCTACTTATCTCAGCCAGCCAGACAGTCCTAGTCAACAACAGTTTTGCAACGCCGTCCACGTACATCGCAAGTCGCCCACCGGCAAGAGGACCTGCGTCATACAGCTCAAAAGGTTTATGGCCGAGGCGGGCCCGTCTGCCGGAAGCTCCCACGTTATCTACTACGCCGCGTACGTCTTCTTTGAGAAGCTGAGGATCGCCGAGGGCAGGCCCAAGAGCAGTCATCGCCTCGAGATGGAGAGGCTTTATCCGCGTGGTCTGGAGTGTAACCGCGGCTAAAGCTTTAGGCCGAGGACTCCAGCCTAGGCCCGTTTGATTTGGTTCATCGATTCGATTGTCTAATGGAGAATGAGAGACTTATCGACCATGTCAAGTTGTACCGTGATCAAATTACTATCCATGCACATTTGGCTGCTTCTGAGGCAACAGCTCGTCGGCCTGTGGGGATGCCAACGACGTTGCGCAGCATCGCTCTCGCGAATGTCTACACGTCTTGCCTGACTGTTGATGGCTCAAGCTATGATGAAATATTGTGGCAAACCCAAGTTTTCAAGGATGGATTAGCCCAGACCAATTCTGAGTGCGTTAATTGACCTCTGTGGGTGCGTAGCCCGTTGCGGGGCGTCTGGTCTTGGGCATGAAAGGGGCCTCTCGTCAATTGTGCGTCCCGAAACATTGTTCGGACTAGGTCAACCTACCTGGTGCGCACCTGGAACTTGCGCAGTATTTAGGCCAGGCATGAATATCTCTGTTCTCCTTTCGTGTAGTTTTGCTGTCAATTGAATGCAGGGCTTACCTTCACATCTCTGGCCAACGACAGCTTCATTCAAGGTTTTTCATGACAAATTGTTGAACAGTGCTGCTAATAAACCCCTGCACATTTTTTCCGGTGTGAGCCGCTCCCAACGAAGAATTTCTTTCTTTGTGCAGGACGCAAACGTCAACAAGCAGGCATGATTCCCTTGAGTGGATACCTAGGTACATTGTTGATCAGTGCTCTTGAGTCATATTTAATCAGAGATCAATGCTTGCAAAGTCGATCTTCAGTAGAACACCCTGCTAGGAAGTCGACTTCCAAGGAGGCTTTATTCCGATCTGTCTCTTCGTTTCTTTCAACGAGGAGGGATCTCTACCTGGTGCCTCAGTCCTGCTCTAGCCGAAAGGGGAACAGAGCCCATGGACTAAGCATTACTTCGCAATTTTCAATACATGAAGACAAAAGAATTGCATCTTCTATAATGTTTCTACTTGTTCCTTGATGTATGGAAACCTCGTTCACTCCTTAGTTCATTCAGAAATACGCTGCGTGGTTGCTTTTCTGCATCACCTCTCGCAACCCACATCAATCTCAAGCCATGTCTGCTACCTCAGATCTGCTGGATCATTACAGGCTTCATCCCCTCATCGGAACCGCAGAAAACAAAAGGCTAGGAAATTTGGATTCTAGAAAACAGCTCAATTCTTTCAAAACATGGTACCAGAACTCTGATAGTCCCACGGCACCAAACCGCTGGGATACGTCCCTCCCGAGAGCAGTAGAGTCGAAGCGGTTTCCCAACCAATACTTCCACATACGATGGGCAGGAAGCGCGCGCATATGGGAGGCTAGGCGTGCTGAGCCTCACCAAAAGAATTTGGCTGATTTTGTGGTCCTCTTATCCGCAGAGCGGACAGTCGATCCAAGCAGAGTTTACCAGACGCAGAGAATCATGTGAGGTGATATCGTTGTCGTTTATATTGTTCAGCTACTAAATGGATCATCTAGGCGGGGTCTCCATTACACGACGGGCTCTTCCCTGAGCCCAAATCGAACTGCTTATCCGGATGGGGAACATGTCACCTGGCAAAAGGGCCGTCACGACGATATCAGAACCCTTAATGGGTACGTTATCTACCCAAAGGGCGTGCCACTCGGGAGCTCATCAGCAGATCGTGACGCCCGCTGGCGGAATCAACATCTGACAACAGCGGACGTTGCTTTCACGCGCCATGGGTCGGAGGACCCCTCTCTGAGCGAGCGACTGGGGAGTGAGATCTTTCGCTGGTTCGTCGATACCTACAGGTATCCAATACGCGCCGGCGAACTCTACGTACGCTTCATCATGGTATACGACCCCGCCACCAGACTTGTGCAGCTGTACAGGGAGGACGCAAACCCGGCGTCGGCGCCTGAGCACATATTTAACACACCATGCTGGCTTCCGGGGGAGAAGATTGGCCTTCTTCAGCCGCCGGTGCAGATAAGGCAATAGCCGGGACGGCCGAGAGACGCATGCAGCTTCGAGGATTGCAGGAAAGGAAACAAAGCCCTTTGTACTTGGGGGGGCGGGGGGGGTGGCAAGCGCCAACAGACAAATTCCTAAACCAACTGGACACTGCCCCGGCAACAAGTCTCAAAGTTTGTCGTCCCTTGATCAAGGGTTCAAGACTCTTTGCTCTGTTAATCTAAATAATAAACCAACAGAAATTCAAATATCTAGTTATAGCCAGAGCCTTGACTTCCGTAGCTCGGGTGACCTTTTCCCTTGCGTTCCATCACGGCTAGCCCCTCGTTCCGTTTTGTCTCGAGTAACGACACTCCCATGAGCTTCTCGTAAAATGGGACCGATCGTTCCCAGTCTCCGGTGAAGAGCATGCTCCGCCTCAGGTGCGGCATCTCCTCGATCACTTCCTGCACGCAGGTTACCAACCAGCTGCCGAGCCCTTTGCCTTGATATGTTGGATCCACCCAGACGTCTGTGACATAGGCGAACGTGAAAAAGTCGGTAACGCATCGGGCCACGCCGATGAGCTTGTTGGTTGACGTCGTATCCGCCTCCTGCTGATCGTATACGCCGAAGGAGAGTGAATTTTCCAGTATCTCTCGCATAGCTTCTGCTGGCAATGGCTTCGCCCAATAAAACTCCTCGCGATCAAAGATGTCTATGAGCGTCTGGATGGGAAAGAGGGCGGGATTCGTGGATATGAAGAATTGGCCTTTTCTCCAAGATCTGTCCTGGAACTTGGATTTGACTGGTACAGAAGCCATGATGATCCCTCGGAATTGAATTATAGAGTTTTCGTAGTGCTGAGGCTGGAATACAAGAGTGAGCTAGCTATCTACGAAGTAAATACTGTGTACTTAACCACTGCTGGAATGAAATGACTAGCCGGGAATGACTCATTGCAATAGGGCGTGCCTATGTCATTGCCAATGCCGCAGCGGCTTGATGCCCCACTAGCTAGCTTTGCCGGGTTACTTAGAGCACCTGAGGTCTAAATCACGCGCTGAAAGCCCAAGGCCAGCCATCGTATCGTGGCCTCACTCTGGAAAATCTACTTGCTATCTGGGGACCTAAGGCCGGAGTGGGAAGGTCTGCGATATCAGAATGTATGGCAAGAGATAGATAGTGATTCATAATCGATATTCAGTCTGGATGAGTGGCGCTCAGACTATCTACATTTCAATACAGACAGGAAGGGCCCCCCTCACCCTCGGTCAGTTCCGCGGGATCCGCGGACGTGCTCAAAAGGGCCGATATTAGGAACCACAAGTATTTACTATTTCTTCCAGAACGGTATATTGCCATTCTATTCATCGTCATTTGAATACCTATGCTCATATGCATCATGCTTGTTCTGGGGAGCTAATCGCTAGAATGTCCAAACGTACTATGCGGTGAGTCAGGCTCAAGGTACTTTCGGAACTTATTCCGTATGAGTTGCCGACTACACTGATGAATTACTTGAACAGCCGCGCTGCATCTGTATGTACAAGACACTCCACGATACGGATACAGACTAGTCGATCATGAGCCGCCCTCTTGATTGTGCGTGTGATTCTCAGTGTTGTCCTCTTCTGCTTGAGTGCCTTCCGGGATGCTTATGGTGTACGACAAAATCGCAGCCACGACAAGAAACAACGCAGCGACCATGTACGGCAGCCCAGTCCAGAAGCCACCCAGCTCAACCCCCCGTTTGAGCGCCGTAGCGAGGGCCGGGCCGGCGACAAATCCGGCGACACCTTGTGCGAAAGCGAAAGACGTGTTGAGAACGCCGACCTGGGAAGGCACCACGAGCTCTGTCGCGAGACTGCGGATGGCTGCGAAGTAGCCCCATCCCAACGCGAAGAGGCAGACACCGGTTATGAATAGGGCTGGCTCCGCGGAAACGGCCATGATTGCTGTACCGCCCGTCAAAAAGGCTATGCTGGCCTGGACGAGGCGCAGGTCCTTGCGGGATGGGGACATGTACTTGTTGAGAATGGTTGATATCTTGGGCAAGATGAGCAGCAGCAGCGCGAGGTTGATGATTCCTTTGATGGTAACCAGCAGACTGGCACGGGCGATGCTCCAACCAAAGCGCTTGGAGGCGTATTGGATAACGAACTGTAGAGCTAAGCCGCCGATGCTGGCGAACAGGAACGACAGAATCGCATGAATCGTGTTGCTGCTCATTCCCTTGGGACGCCACTGTGCGACGGCATCTGTCACCTTGCCTTTCCATGAACTATTCGGTGGACTCGGCGCCTCTTGGCGAGTCTCACTTTCGGACGGTTCGTTGTAGGCTGAGGTGGGACGGGTCTCGATAACTGCAGTCGCCGCTGCCAGTGCAAAGAACTGACAAAGTAATCCAAGAAGGGATGGTATCCAGGGCGACCCATTCGACATTAGGAGCGCACTTAGTGGCGTTGCGACAATCTCGCCAAGTAGAATCGCAGCGGACAAGCGAAAGAAGAGTGACGCCCTGCATCGGTTCATCATCAGCTTTCTGGGCGGAGATGAAGGGAAAATGCACCGCACATACCTTCCTTCCATAGGGGTAATATCTGTGAGAATAGTAAAGACCATTGATGTGGCTATCTGCGGGCCTCCACCGACCAGTTGAAAGAATGGCACGAGCCATAACGATCGCAAAGGAACGATGCCGCTTGCACTCCACCAGAAGATGAGGCGCGTCAGGGATTCCTCCAGTATCATACCCGTCAAAGCCAGCAGAATGACCGGCTTCCGGCCAATCCGATCGGCCGCGAGACCATATGGAAGAGCTAGGAGGATCCCAGGTATCCCGTCGAAGGTGTCTTTCCACCCATACAACAACGCAAGCTCACCCTGGACCTCAGGCGATTTGCAGAGAGGTGAGCCACCCAGATCGGCCGATGCCTGTATGGCGTGAGAGATGCCGGCATCACGGTGGTGATACTGGTTACATATGATCGATTCGGAGATGGACAACTGCGGGGCATAGGCGAGAGAGTACCCAAAGTCGGCTGCGACGACGGAGGAGCACAGCAGCAGCAGGACGCGTAGTCGGGCTAGGCCATCGGGCAGTTTTGGTCCGTCATCCTGCGTCGGGGTCGAGTCGGAGTTTTCAGTGTTGGCTGACGCGTCGCTCTCCTGCGGCTCGCCCAAGAGAGGAGTCCTCTCTTCATGTCCGGTAGGGCTGAGTCTTCGATCGGACATTTTCATGGGAGGTTAACCGCGCAGCAATATCGAACATCTGCTTGTCTGCAAATTTGGAGCAGGGCTTTACGAGACACTAAAAGAGACTGTGGGTCTGGCAGAGTGCTTGGCGTCATTTTCAGACTGCTGTTGGCTGGCCTGCCAGCTGGCCGGAGATAACGAGCCTACATATGCAAGGTCGAAGTGCCTGACAAGGATTGAACAGCTTCCCACCTTGAGCCACAATGTCATCACCGGATGCCAAACTCAGTAAGCTGCTTTCTTATTAATGGACTGGTGGGTCCAAAACCCCGGTCTCCTGCAAGCGTCCATTCATGACGAGGCTTCCAAGGTTGCTTATAGTTATGCTAGTTATGCCGCAGGTCAGCCATGCCGGTCAGGAAGCAATATAGATAAAGCACACTCAGTTTCTCAGTAGCACACGAAACAGACCGGGAAGACTGTAAACAGCCTCGGAAGTCTGAACTGGCCGTCAAACCAAGACCGAAGTCGCCAATTGCCATATACAGCGGTGCTAGTTGGGTGAGCCAAGCCGAATCCTCCAGCGCGTCATGTTGCTACTTGGATTCATGACAATGGGCCAGCGCGACGGAGCATGAAGGCTTCAGGGCTTCGGAGATATGGCCAGTTAAACAATCCCGAGCTGTTCATCGCGGGTATCTGAGAACTCTTGGTATCTCCAGTAGAGTCGCAGTCAGGAAGCAGGAGGTAAAACGAAATTGAATCAGCCATGTTCTATGAACCAAGAGCCCATGTGTCTTGTTCAGGGGACTCTACAACTAGCTATATCATCAATTCAGAGATTTAATTGGTCAACAAATCATCCCTAGATGCTGGAGGTGCCTTGAGCACCACATGGCGTGACACGCCTTGTATTCCCACGCTGTCCAAGATCCTGCGCTGTCAAAGCCTGCACCCAGCACAATCGGCCAACCAGGGCCTTGCAAAACACTGCCTCATACCATTTCCACAAGTTCAAGATCATTCGGTGCCTAATAAATAACTGTTTCTAGGGTCGGTTGATCGTCTTGCGACTTGCAAGACTCTGGACGCGACTAGGTGTGGTCTTTTGAGACGTCCAACGGAGAGTAGATGGAGGGAGTTTTAGTCAAGCCCTAGAAATGCATAATCAAGAAGGGCTTTTTGGCGTCCCATACATCGTAACTAGCATATATCTGCTAGAAAGGCATTCCAGAGCGCAACCTTTCAGTGATGCCGAAGCCTCGTATTCGCGTGTAGCTCTTTTCATTGTTTGTGTCCGACTTGTGAGCTGCCAGTGTTCTGAAATGAAAAGCATTCTAAAAACTTCATCCCTGTGATGTTACGCCGTTTTCTCATAGGTCGGATCGTTCGCCCATTCGGCCTCATACTCATGAAAATCTCGCGGAGGATAAACATTGGCACCGCCCATTACTGCCAGCTCTGGAGCAGAAACACGAAGCAAGCCCAAGACCAATTTGTGGTCATCATACGTAATTCCCCAAGAAGATACCTTTGCTCCAGCCGTAGGGACCTCAGCGCCAGCTTCCAAAAGGAACCGGACCATGTTGACGTGACCTCTCCTGGCGGCCATCGCAAGCGCGGTTCCTCCTCCAAATTTACAACCTGGTGCGTTGACATCTGCGCCCCGGGATACTAGTAACTTGGCGATATGTATATCTCCCACGAAAGCAGCGACTTGCAATGCGCTGAGTCCAAGGTGCCAGGCTGGAGCTGCATTGACATTCGCCCCAGCTGTAAAAAGGTACTCCACGGCCAATAACTTCCTTTCAAGATTTTGCACGGGCTCCATCTCCCACCAGCAGATAGCCTGTAGTGGTGAAACACCGCATGACCCCTGTGCTGGACAGTCAACATCCGCACCATGCTCGATAAGTATGCGGAGCACGTGTGCTCTCCGACACAATCCTGCAGCTTGTAGTGGGCTAATGCATCGAATTTCGTGGTAGGGATGAGGTCTTATGAAGGACCATGTGAAGCGATTGTTGACACTGGCCGGATTGCAATAAGAGTTAATGTTCTCAGTCTTTGCGATGAGCTTCTCAACGAGATCCCAACGACCCATTTTATAAATCAGAGCAGTCAACGGAAGGCTAGAGAACCTTCTAGTTCCTTGCTGAAGTAGCTCTTCCAGTATCCAAATTCTGTCCTTGTGAAGTTTGTTGTCAAATTCCGTTTCGTGTATACAGGTCCTCAAGACGGACTCGGTGTCGCACATGACGTGCGCGGAGCCGCGAATCCGTCTAAGGAGAAACCTTGCATCCCAGGCGAATATATTATCACGACACGTGTCTTGTCGATGCCACACACAAGTCAAGAGGCCAAGAAGAGACATAGCAATGTCCATCGATGCTTCTGCTCCTCTACCCAGCAAGTAGGCCACCATCCCGTCGCTGACGCGTGCGGTATCTCCGTTAAAACACTGTAGTTGAGCATATTCGATCACCTTGATCTGGCAGCGACAGTCCGGAGTGGGGTGCGGTCCAGAGATATTGGCGTTTATATCCACGCCGGCGTGAAGAAGAGTGTCCACGGCTGCATACCTAGGTAATTATTTTTAGAAGCAGCTGTACTCAGAGCCCTTACGCCGTACTCGGCAAGACACATGGTTGAAGCGATCCAGTCAAGCATTTTGATACCATTCTCTTTCCCTTCCAAATGGCGGACAACAGTTTCCAAAAACTGACTTTTCGAAACGCGATCTGCGCGAATCAGTTCGCGGACCACTTCAATACTGCCAGTGTTGTTCATTCGCATGGTGTAAGCAGCCAAATCGCTCACCCTGTCGACAAGGGTCTGAATGATGTCCTCATCATGGACCCAGATGCTTCCAAACGAGCATGTGCAGATGGTTTCGGATGGTTTAGGCCGACTCCAATCTGGCTTTTGAAAGACATCAAGAAGCTCCGAAACTTTCAGCAGGCGCAGAAACCTGTCCACAGCTTGAACCACATCGTAATGCTCTGCATTGGAGCTCGGTACATTACCGCTCGTGTCAGGCGCTTCGTGAGTGGCTTGAACAATCAATGTGTTCCTTGTTCGCGGGGCTGGGGGTTCTGAATTCAATCCCTCCCCAGCACAAACGACAGGCGGACGTGGAGTTGGCTTTGGCGATGGCGATCGCAGCTGTATGTACCCGGGTAGTGGGAATATGGGGTCAGAACCTGGTTCAAGGTGTAAGCTATGATGGAGGGATGATTTAGGGAAATGTAGAAAAGGTGGCACGGTACATATGCCTCCTTGCGGGTCTTTCAGAGCAGCGTATGCTCTGGTGATCTTCCGCCGCACATTGTGCCAATCATGCTTAATGCCATGGATAACGAAGATTGTGTCCTTGTTCTCTCTGTTGCGCCGAAGCAAGTGCTGGTGAACCAAGACCCATTCCTGGTTTTTGAGGTTCTTCGAGCCGGCAACGCGGGTGCGCTTTGGTGTTGAAACTAGAGGGGTAGAAGAAGCGCCAGGATATTGAGAATGTTTTGACATTGTATACGCGGGAGGAATGCAGTATCAAGCCGGTAGACGTAAGTTTCGCGAGTCGAGAAGGAAGGCAGCCGAGGCTGGGACGTCCGTGTTATGTCCCAGAGGTTCTTGATAGGGTAGAGAGGTATCGGAAATCGTCTGTATCCCTGCTTCTTGAATCAGTCCAATATCTCCGCTGGATGGTACAGTACGAAAGAATACGCAAAGAGGATGAGGCTCTGATAAACACCTAGTCTCTGGCTACCTAGCACGTCTTTTCCAGCTGACCTGCGCGGGACGGGGAGATGCTGGCTTTTGCAAAGAACTTCCCATGTCTCGGGCGCTAGTCAGGCCTCCTTCGGCTGGAGATGTCGAAGAGAGCGTCGAGGAGTAAGCTGCAGGCTAGTTCTGTATGACCGCGGCTCACCTAGGAGAGGTCAGGGTCGTCCAATTTTTGGTGGCTATCCTAGCCGCGTATATGGCGATCGGCTGGAATTGCCAGTGGTATGCACCGCCTCGCTGAATGCGACAGGGGTGGTCCAAAATTTGTTTAGGCTTGCATGCTTGTGAGACCCTCTGATTCCTCCACATGCGAAGGCAGGGGCAGTCCAAAAGATGCTCCCCAGTCGGTCCAATCGTTGCAGTCGTGGCTGGGCGGACGTCGAGGTGGTTTGGGGACTTGGCAGAGTCAGTGGAACAAAAGTAGTACGTGCATTGCACCCGGGCGGCACCATGGCCACCACATCTTCTCTGGGCTGCGGCCTAGAAACTCCCATACTCACGAACTTCCTCAGAAGATTCTCGGCTCTTTTGTTGCTGAGAACCGCAAGCTATGCACAGCGCCGCGTCACAGAACAATATTCCACGTTCGCATCTTCTCTAGCTCGCTGCCACTGCAATCCGGGTCGGCACAATAGCTCAGCAACCGATTTTGTGCCAATGACAGCCTCATTATTTGATAATGTTCGTGAATGATGGGGAGAAAGCGCTTCCGTTCGCCCAGCATCAGCGGCAACGTTGGAATGACGTGATGTGGCTTGCCGTCCAGTATTGGGGATCCACCACGTGCTTACTAGTTCTTTCGGCGGACGAATCGACGAGGTACACTGATACTGCTCGTCTGCTGGGAAGACGTTCCAATAGCGGTTGGATCTTCTAGGCTTGGGGGGTGGCAGATTCGTGTTTAGCCCCGGAAAAACAACAAATGCGAGAACTGCGCCTACCCGTGGGGGACATACTGGTAATGACCGGGGCAGGCCAGCTGCTGAAGGACCTCGGGAGCTTTCGACTGTTTTGATGGCCGCAGGATGTCGTGTGACCGAACTCAAGTTAGACAGCGCCGCCGTGCCCGTTGAAGCCAACTTGCCAGGGTCCTCCAAAATTCACGTTTTGTCTGCGAATGAGACTGGATTCAGCAATGAAAGTGGTCATCTTTGGTCCCAAGGCGCGTATTTGTAAAGCATCCATCCCCGTATTTTTTCAGAGCACTGCAACTTGACATCTTTCCAATCCTAAGACCCTGTCCAGCTATCCGGAGACTCGGCCAGCGCTATTCAACGTCCAGCATCCAACAGATTGCATCCGTGTACTCTCTTTCCTTGCTTCCCAATGATGCTCGACTCCAACTTCATTATAGCTGTCGTCTCGTTGTTCATTATATGCGTCCCCGGGGCATAGTTTGTCATTCGCAGCCAACGTCCACCTACGCACCTTTTACGTCCACCTACCCATCCGTTTTCGTTAACCTACCCAGTACCTACTTTTCTAAGCAACTTCCTTATATTTTAAAGTACCTTTTACCCTATATTAAATTTTCTCCTAACTCAACTTAATCTCTAAAATTTAAATACTTAGAGTATAAAGCCCTTCTAGCACCCCTTCTAGTACACCTTCTAGTACCCCTTCTAGTACCCCTTCTAGTATACTCTAGTACCCCTTTAGGTATACTCTAGCCTATATATATTTAGTTACTAACTAAATATATACCTTTAGGTATACCTTTTAGTATACCTTCTAGTATACCTTTTAGTATACCTTCTAGTATACTCTAGTACCCCTTCTAATATATATACCTTCTATAGCTAGAAGGTATATATTTAGTTAGTAACTAAATATATATAGGCTAGAGTATACCTAAAGGGATACTAGAGTGTGCTAAAAGGTATACTAGAAGGGGTGCTAGAAGGGGTGCTAGAAGGGCTTTGTACTCTAAGTATCTAAATTTTAGAGAAATTTGGAGAATCCTTGTTAGGTATATAATTTTATATGGGTACCCTATACTGGATCCTTGTACTGGGTAGGTTAACGAAAATGGGTGGGTAGGTGGATGTAAAAGGTGCGTAGGTGGACGTTGGCTGTGTCATTCGTGTCCTCGGGCCGCGTTTCACAAAATGGAAGACTCGTCGCGATAGTCGAACTGGTGCTGTTCAGGGCCTACCATTGCATCACCAACTGCCTCTCGCCCTTGAACTTCCGGTCCTCGGCTCGGCGGCCCATGCCTTTCATAACCCCAATTCTCCCAGCTCTGCGACATTCTCACTCGTAAGTGCAGCAGATCCTAAGTTCCAACCAACAACATTTGCAAGACAGTTCGGTTCTAATGCAAGATTTCACTTTTAAGGACCGAGTAGACATTTGTAGAACATACTTATACTATCAAAATACCAATCAGCATCGCTAAGACATTACGATTACAGGCTTAGAGGTGCAAGCGTCGAATAATAAGGGTAGTCGAGCTGGTTGATTATTCTCGAGCCAACTGATGGGTGTGGTGAGGCTCTCAGATTCTGCATGTGTTAATGGAGACAGTCCCGGAGCCGTACAAAGCATCGAGGGATCTTGAATAATCGGTCGATATATCAATAAAATAGACTATGTTTTGCTTCTCATGAATCTGCCTAGGTAGGCTATTGCTTGGACGCCTGAGCTTCACGGACGCTACGTATGGCTACGGGTGTATACGGAATAGAAACGGAACCAGTGAACTGCCTCAAGTGCTCTGAGAGGAGATGATTGATGCTGCTTTGCAACAATACTCTCGAGTGTGCTATAATCAAGCTTTGTGGCCCTGAGCAAGCTGTTCCAAACAAAATCGCTCTTCCTTCAAGCATTTGACGGCTTTAGAGTCGTCTGAAACCATTCATATGGCGTCGGTCTCATGATGCTATCCTCGCACGTGTCTGCTCTTTAGATCAATTTCAATTTTGCCGCATCTTAAAAGTAACTCCAAACATGCCCGTTCAGACGATACGCGAGACCTCTTGCTTTCAACGTTGCTATCCACACAGCGAGCCATTGTGTAGTGCTGAGAGAGAGGGCTCGAAAGCTCCCCAAGGGGCTGTAACGGTCCTGGGAGCGATGTATTCACTCAATCGTAATTTGAACCATTCTATTGATGAAGGTATGTAGAGTGGTTCATCGGCCATGTATTTCTTATCAAATTCAGGATTGGAGCCCTCGTGAGGTTCGACAGCGCCGCTCCAAGCATCATCTCATGACACTGTTGTGAGTACCATCTTGGGATCATTTCAGTCAAGGATTTGATGTTCGGCCAGTCTTCCTTCTCCATAACGCCGCCCAAATTTGGAGAATGCGTGTAAAATGCTCCATTGTTCTGACCGCGCATAAGGCCAAAAGCCTATTTTGCGTCGGGCTCAAGTGACGAAAATAGGTATTGCACATATGCACGAGGGTTTCCATTACGAAACCAGGCCCTCCCGGCTCCCCTTCTCGGCTTCAGTTACAGCTAACCGTACCACTTTCGTGCCAGGCCACGACGCGCTGAATTTCAGACAGCCACTCCGTTGCCCAGCTCGAACAACGCCAAGTGAGCATTGCCTTCTTGGAACCGCAAAACATTAGAGAGAAGATTGGAGTTTCAGGGAAGCGGATTCTCAAAGGGATTCCAGGCGCCAGTCATTGGAAGGTACCAGTGGGCCGGTAAAATGAGCTTCTGAATGGTGCTATGGAATGAAAAGATTCAAGTTGTGCTTACGTTTGTAATTGTACATGTCGGTCTACCTATTTAGAATCTTTCGAGTGCACAATCGCTCCTAGTTCCATATCAGAAATTGGGCTGCCGTCTCTTGAGATCAGCATCGCCTCCATGTTATGGATCCTCGCAGTAGGCGCCGGCACCGCAACACTATCCCGGATCTGGTTGTACGCCAACGCCCGAGGCGCCGTTCTCATCGAAAGAGACTGGCCATTGACAGACATTGATTTTGTCCGGTCTTCAGACGAGTCCACCACGCCACGGATGCGGAGGACGAGTGGCCTCATTAGTGGGACGCAGGCAAGTATAACGGCGACGCTCGGCTCCAACCCGCTCCATATGACTGTTTGCATGATCGCGTAGGGCGTGTCTCGGAAGTCTCCCGAGCTCAAGCTCGACAGTGTTCCTAATCTTATGATGCTGATGACGCAGGTGCTATTCACGAGAATTTCAGCGTGACAAGTCCGATATCTTGACTTCCGAACAGCGTATTGCGGTGTGCACTTACAAGAGACCAAGAGCGAATGTTGCCAAGAGAACCAGTCTGCGGTACAGTGGCAGCTGCAGCTTGAGGACATTGCGCACCGGCAGCAAGAGCACGACGACATCTGAGACGATGTTGAGAGCGCCGGTAACACGGAAGACTAGAATGCGATCTCCGCATTTGCCCTGGAATAGCTTCTCGTATTCCCAGTTGTCATCCACCTCTTCGCAGACAAGGACTGCTGCCAACGTCGTGCTGAGCGTGTAGCAGAAGATGATAGCCATGGTGACTCGACCCCATTGTTTGAGGGTGGGAAAGATCTCGATGTAGAAGAGGAGTATTGACGCCTTGTACAGACCACCTGCTATGGCCCATAGTATTTGCAAGGCAAAAGAAATCTGAGGAATAGTTTAGTAGAACGTCAAGCAATATAGCCTGAGCTTCGTCAACCTACCTGGAAAGCGATCTCCACTTCAGCATGTCCATACATGTCTATTATTTCTCCCACGTGGAACCCCAAACCTCCTATGACAACGCCTTGAATTGTGAATGTCAGCGAGATACATGGCAGTGACAGGCTTGAGTAATTCAACTCACCTGCTAATGCCGTGGCCCAATATGATATTACCGTTATCTGTCCCCAATGTCAGTGATACAATTTCATTTTGTAGGTGTATCAATTCAAGACACTCACACATGCTGCTATTATCAAGTAATCACTCCAGTCCAGCGCTCGTCGAATTATCCGCCTCGACACCAGCCGCATCCCAACCGCCACAGCAGCGAGGACACTAAACACCACACCGACGGCGATGATGGACTTCTGGTCCTTGCGCTCGATAGGGAAAGAGTTCGGCATCGTGTCGTGGTCGCGGGTCGTGAGCGGAAGTTGCCGTTGGTGTGGTGGGACATCATCAAGCCCCGTGCTTGCGGCAGCGGGAGACATGGCCCGAGTCTTATTCTCAAGATGAACGCCTGGCCAGGGTGACAGTGCATCTCTCGCGCGGAGCGGGCGGCATCTACACACGCTAGCTTGGATCTGGCGGGCGTGCAGGCTGCGCTTGGGGGTGGGCTTTGCCGAGAGTGTCTGTTTGGTCTTGGAAATTGCTGGGCACTATATACCGGCCGACATAGGGTGGCATCTGGCTGCGACTTTCGAGTTCGCATGCAGAGGGGCATCTTATCAAGGAGGCTTGAATCGGGGTGTCAAAGCACCACACGCTGCTGAGATCATTCATATTGCGATTATTCATCCCATACATGCCTGGGTACGAAGCTGGGACGTCGCTTAATTCTTCCCCTTTTGAGGATTGGCGCGTCGCTCTCGCGGAGCAGCATGCCTGGGTGACATTCCCAGGAACCGGGATGGGACGGTGGGTTAGCTCAAGCTCAATGGTATGCAGCCGAATGGCTGGCCTTGGGGCTGCTAGACGTCACAGCACGGCGCCGAGCCGCGTCAGTTGGTCATCAGGCTTCTCGCAGGACAGATGCCAAGTTGTCATTGCTCAGATATGCACAGCAGGTGCAAAATACTCGCTCTGTCTGAGTGCCTGTGATGGCCCACCATACATTCCTCACCTGAACCTTAATCGCAGAGCACGGTTCGAATAGAAGTCGAAGCGGCCCTTCTGTGCCTCGGCCAAGCAGGTGGTCACTGCGATCCGCTTGAACCGCAGGCTTGTCGGGAACGGGTATAGACTTCCCGTCTGCAGGCGATTGACTCAGTGGAAACCGGGGAGGAGGAGGACGAGAGTGGTCATAGCGAAAAGAATGGGGTGAGAGAAATATTCCTCTACACGAGGCTGTAATATAGGTCAGCGGTGGGTGCCCAAAGCATCGGCATGGGCGGTTTCCTCGCGGGCGGCTACCGATTATTTTCCAGTGCTTTTTTTGGGGGGACGATGTATCCGGGCTTTTGGGAGCGGCTGGAAAATAGAGTTTAGCACATCCCAGACTGGACCGCGACGAGCATCTCAGCGCATGGGTTTCTGCCTTCTTGGCAATATGACATCGTAAGTTTACCAACCCAATTGTCGCGCAGAATGTGGTGAGCTTTGACCTTCGACAGCAGCCAAGAGCGTCCGCCCTGTTCACGCCCAACTCCACAAATTGAGAGAGAGAGCCCGCATATTTCCCTTGCCCAACGATGACTCGTCGTCAGCGGAATTTTGGACGCCGAGATCTCTGGTTCGAGTGGATGGTAAATCACATACCTATCCAGGTAGAAAGTACCGAGCCGCGGAACAGTTGCAAAAACAGCCGCGCACATTTGCCGCAGTGCCGCATTGATGTCGTGAATGCGGAGTGTTGGTTTGTTTGCAACCTTGTGGTACAGCAGAAACAACGGACCATCGAGCCTCAGGATCGGTCGAGATTGGCAGAAACACGGGGCCAAAGTCACGACGAGATCACGATCCCCAGCGGAGAGTAGCCCGCGTCGTGGAGGATTCTCGGTCTTTGTTAAATCCCCGTCTGAACTCAATCTGCAATCTTTTCATCTATCCTGTGTTTCGGGTGCTCTGTGCGAGGCTTTTCCCACATTGGAATCAAGATACAGACCCTTAAATCCGTCCAGGTCCCATTTTAGCCTTGGCATTGCAGATTGGAGGAGCCATTAGACATCGGCGCTAGATGTTAGGAGAATAGGACCCGATTGAGTTGTAACATTCATCTGGATTTCATGGAGGTCCGTGAAGTATGCCAACCGGTATTTGGAATCATTGGCTGACCTTCTGCTCGTAGGTCAACACGCGTAGTCTGATGTTGATGTTAGTCTCATCAAAAGTGGGATATACAAACTTCCGGTCCAGATGTTGCCGCACACGAACACACAAACCAAACCCACCAAAACCCCTGGGCGAACCTAGGAGGGAGAAGTCAGGAAGCGCCTTGATCGAGACTGTTTGAATGCTTAGCACGAAGCTAGCGTGGTTGGTCGCAATAAGCTTTGATCACTCCACCTTCGTCCGCAGCTCACAAGCTTCGTGGCTGTGGAAGTCGTGAACCGCCCAAGACTGGCCGAGCCAATTCGTCTCCATTCAGCTCGGCATTTCGGGGTCTGACCGGGCCCCAGAAGACCTGGGCGGATATCTCTCCGAGCAATTTGGTGGGCGAATGCATTATAAAAAGCGAAAGCGAGGATGAGCGTGCCTTGCGTCCATTGATCCTGACCGCGCCATTGCAACTCACTTGGCTTTGCGTGTATTGCGAGCAAGAGGTGATGGACGATGTCGTGGGAATTGAGGGCTGAAATTATAAGAAGTCCATCATTGGAGAGAAGTAGTCCATGTCATGACCTAGATCGACTGTAAACAGTGATTATCTACAAGTAGCTATTTGCCCCTCCACGTAATAAAACCTGCTGTCCATACTCCACGGACCAGACTTGACGGAATCTAGATTCCGCTCGACATAACCTTTTTCAACACAATTTCCGATATGTCGTAGAATTCGTCTCAGGTCGGACAAATGAGACCACCCGGGCACTGTCTCGTCCACGAATGGTTAGACAGTAAAGGCTAGCGGAGACGATTCTGATGTCAATTCGTTCCAATCAACGGTAGCTGACATTCATGCCTATAGTTATGCGAGGGTCCGTCCCCATCTGAAGAAAATCAGAATGCAAGCCTCATGATATCATCTCACTCCCGGACAGCTGCCTAGGTATTCCATTCGAGAAGTCAGAGACTATCCCTCTTTGGTCTGATACACCAATGTTAGGTACAATTGTGCTCCGGGCGTATCGTCGTTAGTCATTCTTGCTGTGGAAGGTATGCCAGTAATACCTTGACCACTTATCGCCTCTCGGAGGCAACCTCCTCCGCACTCGCAGGCTTTGCGCTCTCAGCACCCGGCCAGTTGAGACCACCTTCCGTCGCCCCGCTGGCGCCCCTCTGCCCCTTGAGCTCGGCAGCGCGCCCCTCAAGGTCTGCCCCCGTAGCCCGTGCCTTGGCCTCGGCGGAGCCGTCACCGCCAGGGGCGGACTCTCCGTGTCCGAGGCGGCCCTCGAGGCCCGGGCGACGCTCCGCCTTAGCGCTGTGCCTCTCGGCGCTGGTCTCGCCCTGTGGGGGCTTGCCGTACTGTGTTTCGTTGTGCACGGAGGCCGAAGTCGCGCCCGGCAGAGTGTCCAGGGGGTCGGTCCTCACCGCCGCAGCGTCGTTCTGTGCCTGGCCGGGGACCTCTGACACCGGGTTGGGCTGGTACGTGTCCTTACTCGGGGCTGTGCCCGGCGTGTGCACCTCGGCGCTGAACTCGGGTGCGGCGTCGTTGCCGACCTTGACTCCTGGCTTGTGCTGTTTAAAAGGGGTTATTCTCAGTACTAGATTCTTCGGACGATGGTAAAGGAGATTTTGAAAGGCGCTGCTTACGCCCTTGTGTGTGAGGGGCTCGCTGCCGGGCCTCTTGCTGTGGAACTCGCCCTGACCAGCGAGCGAGTCGAGGTTTTGCTGAGGCATAGTCATGGTGGTTGCAGGTGGTGTGATGTGGCGTTGCTCTAGTGTTCCTGTGGATGGGAACAGGCTGGACTCGTTTCAAATGTACGGATGGGTATCACTGAATTTCAAGGGGATTGCTGAGGTTGAAATGAACAAAAACAGAACGATTGTCTGGCCCTCAGGTTTCCTTCAAATATGAAGGGCACAAAGGTTAGGCCAGGCCATAGCTACGTCAGCTGCACGACGCTGTTTGGGCTGGATGAGCTTTGATGATGTCACTTCGACCTACGCTGTTGCCTTAGCTGCCACATAAATGCTGACATTGATGGATCATATTTCGCCAGATCTCATAGATGTTGCTCATATTGCTGCCCAGAGGTCGCCACTTCTGGGAGGCGCGTCTTGCAGGTGATGACCATATGATGCAAGACGGCTTAGCCTAACACGCCTGGGTAGCAAACGATTGGCATTCCGTCGCGTATGACTAAGCGTACTGGAGCAGCACCGGAGGCTTTTCTCCGTGAGTGTCTGAATAGTAACTCGAGCCATGTAGAGGATGTAAGATTAGTCACAAGATGAATTTAATGTTTCAAGGTCCACTGAAGCTCTTGAAAAGATATGCATGGAGGTTTCCAGTGACGGTAACCAGTCCTATTGAAATGGTAAGGAGGGTTGAATAAGTTCCTATGATACATCTCACTACTAGTACCTCGTTGCATCCATGATGTGATAGCGATTTCCTGCAATGGCCTCTCGATGATGCGTTGTGATCCTACGGCTTGAGAAACACCCTCGGGAAGTCATATCTAGGCTTCTGGGTCAATCAGCATTTTGTACAGACATTGCATCCGTTCCATGCCTTGGCAATATGTTTTTGTTGTCGATTCATGCCCACCATAGTTACGCAGCAAGTTCCAAGACGCAAAGAACGGCAGGGGAGACTGGAGCAAATCTCGGCCCCCGCAGTGGGTAAGAGAATAATCACTTCAGATCCGACGAATTACAGTTTTCACTGTGATGGAGCACTACAAAAGAGATCAGAGATTCGCACCGGAAAAAACAGAGGGTACACCGGTATAAGTACACCCCTAGTATACTAACGTTTTTTTACACTACCTATTCACTATATAAAACAATAATATATAGTTATTAACTATATATATCTATCGCTATATATATATATTACTATTATTACTTCTACTTACCCCTATTGTTTCTTCTACCCTAGTATTTACTACTTCTTACCTTATCTAATAAGGTGTTCCTTAACTAATTTAAGTACTATAATCTTCTCCTAGTTTTCTTTTTATTATTACTAATAACCTTACTATAATACTAGAAAATTTAATTCTAACTAGTAAAGATATATTTTTAATAGTAAAATAATTAATTATAAGAATATCTAGTTAGTATTAGATATAGTAGGTAGTTAGTAAGGGAGTATTATCTAGTGAAAGGGGATTAGTAGGTTTATAGGTTAGAGGTATAAAAAGTACCTAGTATAGGTAGTGTATATATAAGGTAAGGTTGAATAGGGCGCTCTAATTGGCTGCAGTACTGCTGCTAAACAGTATACTGGTATACTCTCTGTTTTTTCCGGTGTGAATCTCCGATCTCCTACAAAATCCCTAATGCTTGGTCACGCTTGGTGGACGGCTTGGCCCCACAGAAAGGGTACTGGAAATGGAATCTCGCACCGCTGTATCAAGACACTAGTGGTTGTAACCTAGTCAGGACAACTTTTCCCCAAAATCTCAATATGCAGAGGATACAGCCTCTGAGGCAATTCGGTCTTGAAAGAGGTTCACCCACAATTCAGCTTGCCAAGCCATTAGAGCAGTCAGGTGGAGAGAAGTCTGATTGTATTCTATCACGAACTGTGTACGAGACGGCATCGATTGAAGGGCATGGCACAGTTCCAACCCAGATTTCGTACTTCGCCGTCCTCTTCACATGAGCAAGGTCTGCAGTAAAGAACATCAATACTTCAGATATATAGCAAAGCATGCGTTCTCCCGCCACGAAAACTTTGAGACATTATCGAATACCTCCCTTCACTTCACAAACGCTCAATGAAGACTCTTCCGTAGAGGCAGAGCCCCACCAACAGCTGAAACTTAGTTAACAAACTGATTAAAGATGGGTCAATTCCCAGATTTGCAAGCGCTTTTACTGATACTGTCAATGAGGATTGTTCATGTTGCAAATTATGCTTCATCTCCTCACTCGTGGTGGATTCAACGGAGGACGTTTCCATGGACTATTGGTATTCTTTAAGTTCCTCTATTAAGCCGGAATAACAGTAAGTTCCCTAGAAGGGTAAGAGAATGTATCTTTTATACTAAAACAGTAGGTTTCCCTATGCAGAGAATTTGACAGTGACTTTCCAATTTACTTCTGCAAACTAGTCTTCTAGCCATAGCGTTAGGCCATGCCTATTCGCGCCGCCGCTGCTGACTCCACCGTGAGGACGTTTCCATATGGACATAGATCAGCCGGTTTGATGTACAAAATTTTGAATTTTCGAGAAATTATTTTGTGTCCCACACTTTCCAGTACCTATCCGCCTAGTATCACTTTCAACTCGAACTACATGCCACTAGTCTGCGCAAGCCTCCACTAGTCACGTCTTCGACTCAATATTGCTGCAAATGTCTACCAGTACCTATCGAAATCAGTACCTATTTATATAATTTTTAGGAGACGCAGGATCAAGAAAAAAAAATTGAACTCATTTTCACCCTGCAATATCAAATACACACAGTTACTACCACATCCTCCTCCCCGAACCACACAACGACCCCCCTTTGTAACAAGACCAACAACACTCCACCCGTCAAAGAAAACCGTATCGGTAACCATCAATATGGCCTCCACCAACCCCAGCAGCCACCCGCAAGATCCCCCATCAGCTGCAGGACCACCATGCCCAGCTCACATCCACATCCTCGTCGGAAAGGTCCGCCGCCCCCAACAGCATCAGCAGCAGCAGGAGACGAGCGGCGCCACACCACCACCACCAGAATATGACCCGCTCTGGGCAACCTTCCCCATGTGCAGATCAAAAATGAGCTTCGAGGGCTTCCAGGCAGCCGTGTCAGCCTCGGCCAACGAAGCTGTCGCGGCGGCGCAGCAGCAGCAGCCAGAGGATAAAGCCGCCGTGACGATATTCAGCCCTATTGGGAAGTATACAGTGTAAGTATGCCCGTGCCCGCCGTCCCTCTCTGTTAACATACTCTCATTCTGATTCTCATTCTCACTCTTATTCTTATTCATGTCTATGTCCGATTCCTTTCTGCCTACTTATAGATGACACCACCCCCTCTTCCCAAGAAAGCCCCAACCACCACCCGCACACGCGACAAAAACACTCTTCAAAAGAAAAGGACTTTCTCGTCTAATTGGATGTAATTACTAACCACACACAGGCACCACGTAACACCCCAACCGCCAAACAGCCAACCAGGCCACTTCAACCCACCCCCAACATCCCTCCAGACCCTCCCCTCCCGCCAAACACCCCCAGACCCAAAGCGCCCCATCTGGGTCGATTTCTACATCCACAGCACCCCCCAGCCCGGCGACCCCGACAACACCCAAAACAAATTCACCGCCGAGCTCCTCAACCACCGGCTCAAAACCCTCAACGCCAAGCTGTCCGACGGCCCGGGCCGCCACAACACCCTCACCCTGGCCGAGATCCCAGCCGCGGTGCTGCAGGTGAGCCCCCCGGCGGGTGGCACTACCGCCGAGGATGGTGGTGGTGTCCCCGCCGTGGTCTTCCCGCCCATCTCAAAGACCGACTGGGCCTGCGCCGTCGAGATGTACCTCCTGTCCGCGACGCTCAACGGGCTCGGCCCCCCTCCGTCCTCCTCCCCGCCGCCGCCGCAGCTGATGCAGGAGGCCGTGACGCAGTGGGGCAGGCTGAGGGATGGCGGGCCGGGCCCCCGGCTGCGGCGGGAGAGCTTCGAGGAGCTGCTGCGGCACCTCGGGGAGGGGAAGCTCTGCCTTGCGTACGCCGACGAGGCGGTCGCTGCGAAGCTGGAGGATGCGCTGAGGGGCGGCGGCGGCAGCACCGAGGGGGGTGATGATGATAATCATGGAATAGTCTCGCAGCCCATCCTCGTGGACCCCGGGTTCAAGGCGCTGATGATGGCCTTCTTGAAGGAGAATTTCTTTGGGATGATGGAGGATGAGGAGCGCGCGTCGTTGCAGGACCTGTTGACGCGGGCTGGGTGGAGGCGCGGAGATGGGCGCTGATGTGTGTGCTTGGAGGATTGATGTTGATCGTGGATGGGGATCATCCTACCTCTACAGACATCGATGTCTAACTACGTAACGGGACGGAAAAGACTTCGATCGCGCAACCGACTAGAAGCAAAACTGCTTAAGGGAGTCTGGGTGTGCGGGACAGTCACGGAACGCCCGCAGACTGAGAACACACTTCCGCGATGAGCACCCATCATCCCCCATCACGAATTCCCGACCTCGACGACCAGCAACCCATGCGACCGACTGACGATATCCTCAGCCCGCCTCCATCCGATGATCGGCTGAACTGTCAGCTTCCCCTCACACAGCCAGCGGAGATGTGCGGGCCCTGGAGCTGGTTCCCACACCCGGGCCCCGGAATAGACTCAGGAAAAGCACGGTTGAAAAGTCGAGATGAAGTCAGATAAGCACCGAGGCACCCGTATTGATTGACCCCAAATTTGGATCTCGACAGCCAGACTCGCACACACGCCCATGGCTGGCTTATCGTGGGTCCCCCATGACACGAAGGACATGTTTGTTTGGTCTACAACACCAAGCTTTTGCCGCAGGGACCTAAACCGCTGAGGGCCAGAATTGTCCGATGATTCACCACACAGACATCGGCGGGCTGCGAGGTCGTGCAGAGGGCAGGATGATCCAACCTCGCAAAGCTAGATATCAGCAACCTCGATGGCCCGCCGGAAAAGTGCATCTCCAGCGGGCGAGGACGATGTCATACTTCAGCAAGCGGGTGCCCTTGACTCCGCACACGATCGCTTCCCCTCAAGGGCTAGACACATTTGCTCACCCGCCGCTTGGCTTAGGCATTGTGTATAATCGACTGGACAGCCATGAGACACAGGCGCATGAGGCTGTTACTTGGTCTGGTGTTCTGGGGGCAGATGGAAACAGGTCAATCGCTACCGTTGCACTACAACGGCGATGCCACTTCAATATGGAAACGAGACCGGCCTCAATTCGACACAGGGCAACCGATCGATGGAGCCGGGCGAGGTGGCCCTATCCTAGGAGCCACGAACCACCAGCTCGATCTGCAAAACCCATCCAACCTGGGCCAGCAGCCCACCGACAACGGAGTGGTGCCCAACCTAAAATGGAGCTTCTCACAGTCCAAGACGCGCCTCTCGCAGGGTGGCTGGACGCGCAGGCAGAGCATCACAGACTTGCCCGCGAGCCACGACATCTCAGCGGCCCAGCAACACCTCGCGATGGGGGCGATCCGCGAGCCGCACTGGCACAACACGGCGGAGTGGGGCTTCGTGTACAACGGGAGCGTGCTGGTGTCGGCGGTGGACCAGAACGGCGGCTACCAGGCCGAGACGCTTGGGTTCGGGGATATCTGGTACTTCCCTCGCGGCGTGGCGCACACGGTGCAGGGGATGGCCGAGGAGAACGAGTTCCTGCTGGTGTTTGACGGGCCCGACACGGACGCGGCCGGGTCGACGTTCAACGTGGACGACTGGGTGGCACACACGCCACGGAACGTGCTTGCCAAGAACTTCGGGTTCGATCCCGCCTTCTTCGATGGGGTGCCACGGCCGAGCCCCGGGATCCTTAACGGGACGGTGGGCGGTAGCGATGCAGACCGCGGTGTCACAGCCGGGCTGGGTGAGCAACCGGCGGGCGGGACGGACTCGTTCGTGTTCCGCACGCTGCAGCAGCCGCCGATCCAGGTGCCTGGGGGAGGTGGCTCGTTGTACAAGGTGGACTCAACAAACTTCCCGCGGAGCACGACCATTGCGGCGGCGTTGGTGACACTTGCGCCGGGGGCGATGAGGGAGATGCACTGGCATCCGGATGTGAGTTCCACTGGCCCTATCCTGTCCACCCAGCAGGACACACGTGCACCCAGGAACACATGTGTGCATTTCTAGAACATCATCTGACTAGCACATGTACAGGCAGAAGAGTGGCTGTACTTCCACCAAGGCACAGGGCGAGCCACAGTGTTCACGGGCGACGCCAACGCGCGAACGTTCGACTTCTCGGCGGGCGACACGGCGGCATTCCCGGCAGGATCGGGCCACTATGTGGAGAACACGTCGGCGGACTCGGGACTCACGTATCTGGAGGTATTCCGGGCGGGGAAGATCCAAGACATTTCGCTGGCGCAGTGGCTGGCCCTGACGCCTCCCGAGATGGCGGCACAGGCACTCAACGTGGATGTGAACGTGATCAAGAGGATCCGGAAGGACAAGCAGGTGTTGCTGCCGGCTGGGGGGCTGCCTCCCGTTGGGCCACCTGTCGGTCGTTGAGCTTGAGAAACGATACACGATGTGAGGCTTGTAGAGGCGAGGTCAGTGGAATACGCGCGACACGGCACGGCAGTTGTCTCTCGCTCGTCTGATGCATCGTGATGCAGCCTGTTACGCCTGTCTGCCTGTGTATCCACTGCGGTACTGGCGTGGTGGAACCGGTGGTGGGATGATGTCACTGTCGAACCGTGTTGGTTTCATGAGGTCTCATTGGAAGCCATGGGTCAGCATTGAAATTGTACTTGAGACGAACCGCATAGCGTGTATGCAACTTTGCAAGATGGCTCACCGAAAGAAACAACCAGGTGTTCATCGGCTTCGTCGGCAGTTTCGACCTTGACCTCGCTGCTGCCAGCTGCTTCCATCTGACGATGGAGGCTACGCAGGCCAGGCAAGCTGCAGCGTTGTTGTGTGGGCCAGGTAAGCTGGTAAGCACGGCACTGCAAGCGGACCCCTGGCTGCATGAATGCCCAGGTTGGCGCTAAACTCTTGTTTTTGCCTTTTTTCGGTAAGGCGAAGTCGTGTCTAGCTGGAGTGGGCCTTGGCTTGGCCGCCTCCCCGCAGGCTTTTTGGTCTAAAATAAGCCTGGGTGTTTGAGGCTTATAGCGCAAAGACAGCCGAGTGCGTACTGTTAACTGTTGTCGCCCTTGTCTTGGTCGGTCATCGCTAGTAGACCGAGAGCCTGTTCAAACGGCCCTGCATTTTTGGGAAGCTGGTGTGCATCAGGGCTGTATGGTATACGCAGCGGCATCGTTGATGATGGTTTGGAGCATGTCTGCCGTGTCTGCGTGCTCCCTTGCCAGACTTGACGTCCATTGCGTGCTCCCTCGCTGCTTGGATGGAGCCAGCCCACTCGTTCGTTCGCCTTGTGCCTTGTAGGGAGGGACTGACTCAATTCTTGAACAAGCCTGTCGTCGCCTCTGCCGGGTGGGACAAAGATAGAAGCAACAGAATTGAGCAACAGAATTCGGTCCGCTGGTGGCGGTTCTTAGCTCGTGAGAGGTGTCGGTTCGGCACAAAGCACCGTGATACAGTTCTTTTAGTAGGGCCGTTGAATACGAGGGATTGACTGAGACAGAGAGAGAGGGGACGGGTTTGAAGCGTGGGAGTGGTGCTGGCTGATGAGTAAGCGGCAGTCCCTCTTGGATGTGCCTTCCTCAGCCAGCAAGTTTGATGCCGTCACCAGCGGTTGAAGTCTTGTTTACTTTCCAATTTCCGCAATTGAACAATGTCGATCATGATATACTGCGTGCATGCAAACAATGACCACGTTTGATCATATGTCACTTCTGCACCGTAGCAGCGTTACAGGGGCAGGAAGATCCTCCATGTTTGGTCGCCGGGAGACGAGTGCAGCCAGCTGGACCAAGCCTCCAATCAGGAAGGCTTAACACGACGGTTGGAGGCCAGAAAAGGTGGGAAGGGTGGGCCGGCTTGGAGGGGACCCCTACCCAGGAGCTCGCCCTTTCTGCCTTTGTTGCAGCGCTAGCCACCCTGAGGGGCTTGGAAGCCAGGCAAAGCCAGGTGATCGCCCCAACCTTGCAGGCCTTGGAGTCCAGAATCCACAAATCCCAGCCATCCCATACCCCCAAAGCCGGCAACTCACCCCCCTCCTAGGTGGCACCCCCTTCCCCCAACCAGCCACCAGGGCCATTCTCACTTAGTCCCAGCCCGCCAGCCCGTGTTTCCTGTTTCCAAGAATACGAAGCCAGAAGGACCGAGAACGAGGTCATCACTTTGCCCGGCCGACCTTGTTTGTCCCCCAGTCCGTGTGCCTGACCACCTGCATTGCCCATTCTGTCTGCTGTCTGTCTGGCAGATTGTTTTCTTTTTTTTCTCTTCCCTTTCTTTTTGCCATTTCCTGCATTTGCTTACTACATCGCTTGCTTCACTCTTTGAGGGCGACGACTCCTCTCGGCCCACAGTCCAACGGTCTGACCCATCGTGCTGCTTCTCGCCTACCCGTCACCCGTCTCGCTCGACTTCGCCCGACCCACTCATTAAGCATAAGTATAGACAGGGCTGGCACGGGCAGTGCTGCACTTGAATTGCACTGCAAAAGGCGCCGTCGGGAGCAGCAGACACCAAACACGAACGCCGACAGGGACAGACCCAACATCCCTGGGAAGACGAGCGCTTGCAGCAGACGGCGAGGAGCAAAAGAGACAGACAGCCTGGAAATTGTCGCAAATTTATCGACCACCAAAACCGGTTGCATTGCGTTATTACCCTCCCCAGGTCTCCCTCACGCCGTCCAATTGCCAAGCAGAGACCGCTCCCTTTCTGTTATCTGCTGTGGTCTCTTTCTCCCTCGACCCAATTTACCACAGTACGGCCCTCCTGGCTCGTGGTTGCAGCGCTCTCTCAATCTCCGACACGCTGCTCCAGTCTATTCCTAGTCCTGATTCAAACTCCGGGCTCTGACTGGCAAACACTCCCGCCCGCCCCCGTCACTGGTAGGCCCCATTGTCTGCCGATCGGCCAGGCCTGCCAGGGAAGGTCGCTTCTTGCTCTGAGACACTTTGCCTATTCCTGAAATTGTGATCCTCAATCTCCGACAGCATGCCTCGATACTCTTTCGAGTCCGAAGGCGACGAAAGGGAGGCCTTCAACGCCGGCTCTTCCTCCGATCATCCACCACTGCACCACCAGCAGACACAACCAACAATGTCCCAATACCCTCCCGCCGCCGGCTCGAGACGCTACGAGCAGCAGCCCAGGTACGACGAGTCGCCAAGTCGACAGGCAATGCCAGGCGCACACCCAGACTCGGCCTTCTCCCAGATGCGCGCGAACAGGAGGTCAAGTCGGGAGGGCATGCCACCACCAAATTCGAGTAGGACGCCCTACATGGCCGCCGGCGCTGCCGCAGGGCTCGGTGCTGGGGCTGGAGCGGCGTCGGCCCAGAGTTACTCGCAGTCACCTGTGCCCCCACAAGCTCAGGGCCAGTGGAGGCCCGACCCAGAATACTATGCTCCCCCACAGAGCAACATCACCCCAGGTGCGGACAACTTTAGTGAGGCCGCGGCCGGCGGAGTCGCGGGCATTGCTTACGGTGTAGCAGAACAAAACCCAAGAGAGAGTGGTCTTGAGGCCATGAGAGGCCCCAACTACCCCCAACAAACATACCAAGCACAAGATCCTTACGGGTACGGGAGGGGGAACAACGATTACGGGATGCATGACCCACAAGCAAGTCTGCGGCCAGGCCCATCAGCGTACGCTGGTGACGCTGGTGACCGCGCCTCACACTCCAGCTTGCAAGGGCTCAATGCTGCCGCAGTGCCAATGGCACAGTCTTCCCCAGGCTACAGGTCGAGAAGCCCGGGCTACGCCCCAGGCCCCTACCGAGACGACCCTTACCAAGGCTATTCAGTACACAGCCGCGCTAACTTGGGCACCGTGGACCCTAACGAGATCCTTGACGACGGCGACGACGGACTCGAGTATCACCAGAGAGGCGCTCGGCATAGCATGTTGAGTCTCGGCCACTCGAGCGGTAAGAGCAGTCACAACGGTGCCGGGGCAGCAGCAGCAGGTGGGGCAGTAGCCGGAGCTGGCGTGATGGGGGCCATAGGTGGCCTTGTTGGCAAGAACGGCGCCAGTCGAGATGGAAATGGCCACTACGACGCCGTCAACGGGAACACCGGGTACCAGGGCGCCGGTGGCAGCACGTACGACCTCGGCACCGGCGCTGAGAAATCAGCGTGGCTCGAGAAACAGAGCACCAGCTCCAAGAAACTGAGATGGCTGATCATCGCTGGCGTTCTGTTGCTGGTCGCCGCTGGTATCGGGCTGGGCGTCTACTTTGGCATCTTCCGGAATAAGGGTGCTGGCAGCGCTGCTCCCGGCAAATCAGCAGCCGACGATACAGCTGACAACGGCGACCTCAACATCAACAGCGCCGAGATCAAGAAGCTCATGAACAACGCCAACTTGCACAAGGTGTTCCCCGGCATCGACTACACACCTCTCAACACGCAATATCCCGATTGCATCCACAACCCGCCCTCGCAAAACAACGTCACCCGCGACGTGGCCGTGCTATCTCAGCTGACAAACACCATTCGACTATACGGAACGGACTGCAACCAGACACAGATGCTCATCCACGCCGTCAACCAACTCGAGCTCAAGGACACGGTCAAGATCTGGCTGGGCGTGTGGCAGGACGGCAACACAACCACCAATGAGCGACAGCTGAGCCAGATGTGGGACATCCTGGACGAGTACGGGGAGGACCCCTTCAAGGGCCTCATCGTCGCCAACGAGATCCTCTTCCGCGAGCAGATGACAGCCTCGGAGCTGGGCTCGCTGCTCTCCTCGGTGCGCACCAACCTGACGAGCAGGCAGATGTCGCTCCCCGTGGCCACCTCGGACCTGGGCGACGACTGGACGTCGGAGCTGGCGTCGATGAGCGACTACATCATGTCCAACATCCACCCGTTCTTCGCGGGGGTGAACGCGAAAGACGCGGCGTCGTGGACGTACTCGTTCTGGTCGAACCAGAACGGCGGGTTCTGGAAGTCGGACATCAGCAAGAATATTATCGCCGAGACGGGCTGGCCGTCGCAGGGCGGGACGGACTGCGGCACTACTGAGGTTACGGACTGCCCCAACGCGTCGGTCGCCGGCATCGACGAGATGAACACCTTCATGGAGGGCTGGGTGTGCCAGGCGCTGGCCAACGGGACCAACTACTTCTGGTTCGAGAGCTTCGACGAGCCGTGGAAGATCCAGTTCAACTCGGGCAGCCAGAACTGGGAGGACCACTGGGGCCTGATGGACGTCAACCGGAATCTGAAGAGTGGTGTGAAGATCCCTGATTGTGGGGGCAAGACGGTCGGCGCGGCCTAGATATCGGGAGATCTGCCCGGGGAAGATTTTGATATGATGTTTTATGAGGAAAAGAATTTGATGTGTTAATTCTCTCATTTTGGTGGTGGTCTTGATCTAGGCGGCCTCTGTGGCGTGGCTGGTCTATGGCCCCCGATGGGCCGACCAGCAGGTACTGGGAAGAAGGAAGGCATTCTGGCGCGCGTGTATGAAGTGGGTTGATATACTGGATCTGGGTCCGATTTGCATTTATATTTCGGTGGACAAATCTATATTCCCTGGAGAGCCAGCCCACTTCCCACTCACTCCTGGGAAACTGGCATCTCATGGTTTGCATTTTTACACAGCACACCCAGAAGACCCTACGTACTTTGTTTGACTGAAAAGGGGGCCCCTGGGCTGTTATTTCTTTCGCGGCGACACGATAGACATGTTTTTTTGCTTTTGGGCACCTTGTGATTGATGATGTACTGGAGTTGGGCTGGGCTTGGGCTTCAACACTTGTGGTTTTGGGCAGTGGTGGATTGGGGTGGGGCATCAGTGATGCTGAGGGCTCTGGGTAATTATATACACTTAGTCGGACAGTCAAGCAAGATACATTACTTTTGCAGCATTACAAGACAACCTCGAGTAGTTAGTTGAACAGTTCCCTGAGGGTCTTCAAGCGCTGACCACCGACCGTATGAACACGCCCTACCTACTTACTATATGACTTCAGACGTACGTACAGGGAACAACAAGAACAAAACTACTCAATCCTGACATTCCTGTCTATAACTGGTTCCGTTTCTATTCCGTATACAGCCGTAGCCATACACAGCGCCTTCATACAGTCGTAAACGCTCAAGACCCAGCGTTTAGAAAAAGCACACATTGCCGATAACAGTGGTTAGATACGATAAGTAGGCACGTGGCCTCAGCCTTGTGACGTTCCTGTCTATAAATCTCCTTGCTCCTACCCACCTCCTCATCCCCAAAAGTTAAGCTCGAGAGCATCATGTACGCATCCCCAAGCCTAGTGAAAAAAAAAACTTTTATCCATCTCACACTCCCTCCCCATCGTCCGCAAACACAGCCCGCCAGGCGTCCTCTTCCACCCTTCCTCGTCCTCCCGGAAACGAGAATGATGAACGTCGTCGGCCAAGACTTTAAGTCTCCTTTTGCTGCGCTGCCATCGCGGCGCGTCTTCTTGATTTTGTCTAGGCCGATGTGTGCTTTTACGATGGATGTCGTTGAGGTTGTGTTGAAGTTTTGTGGGGAGGGGGGCGAGGGGGCCAGCGGGCTGCACGAGGTGGGCCGAGTTGCCTTGTGCCAGGCACTGTGATTCGAGCGACGAGGCTATGTCTTGCAGGGGGCTTTTGGTGTTGGGGATTAGGGTGTAGAGGGTGAATGCTGCGGTCCCTGGTGTAGGCGCTGTATTGGCCTATGTAGCGAGGGGGCGTGGGTTGGGAGGGAGAGGATGGGTGGTATTGTGGTGATCGACTACTAGTAGTGGTGGTCAAGTGCTATGGATTCTGGTTTCGTGTTCGTTATACAGGTGAAGGACAGCAATGGTGGTCGATCGAGGCTTGATACGGACTGCTTGAATACGACTTGGGAACCATGGAATGGAGAGGTACTCTCAGTGCTGCTTTGCGAAGGGAGCAGGTAGGAGGTTAGCCACCTAAACAACAGATAGATCAGCTGAGGACTTGATTGGGCGTATGGATTTTGCATAATCTAGGTATCAGCCCGAGCCGTGTGTGCAACGAGCGCGCAGTATCAGCCTGGGCTGAGACAGTGTACTAGTTATTATAAGACGCGGGACATTAAAAGCCTTTCGTACTGCTGTCGTGTCTAAGTGAGGGAGTGCCGATGTAGATCTGCATCTTCACTGTGTATGGTACCAGATCCGATTGGTTCAAATGGACATTTTGACTTAGTCTCCTACATCCAATCCCCAAATTGCCTCCTTCGCAGCTCTCGTGTTCAAGCTTATTCCAAGCACATGCAGATTTCAGCCTGCAGTGGTGATCTGCAACGGAACATGGCCGCGATGATTCAGAATCAACGATTTACAGACAAGACAGTGATCCTTGGGCGAATTCTTCAGAGACATCGGTTGACCGGAACCAATATCCCTGATCGGTAGAAGAGGAACTGAATAAAAAGAGGGCATATTGTTTGCATGTCACGAATAAATCTCAGTCTCGCAATGTTCAAATCATTGACACCCCGGGAACTCAGAGCTTAGGCCACTAATTCATCAAAGTTCCACTGCCCAGACTACTCTTCAACCTTCAAGATGAAGACTACTTTTATCACCGCAATAACAGCGTTATTGCTTGTGTCTGCGACAGTAGCATCGCCAAGCCACAAGATGATCTTCGATTGTGACAACCACGGTCTTGGCGGTCGGTATATTGTTCTTTGGCCCTTCAAGTAGTCGGATCACGTACTATCTTGTCTTTGTTCAAGTTGGGGAAGCTGATACATTTCACTTGCATAGACATTTGTGATAACATGTGTTTCGGTGAAGAGATCTCCAATGTCTTTTAGAATTCAAATCTATCTGGTCAGTCGTTGGGCAGTGAGTGAGGATATTGACCAGATCCCACCGTACTAGGTGCATTTTGTCAGAAGTGGGGTGCGACCTTCACCTGGGACAAGCCCTCAGAAAGCACAGGAGGCAAGCGTAGCACCAAGGCAGGCTGCGGGTCCGGGAACCGCTGCAGCAAGAGCCCATATCCAAAGGGTGATTATCAGTGCGACGAATACCCTTTCAAGTCTGTGAAGGAAGCCGATGCAGGTGGTCAGGTCAACCGATGCGTCAGGAGGGAGTCCAACAACGGTATGTGCAATTTGATTCCCAACTCCGATTCAAAATCCCTGGACCGTCTATATCAGTCTTTGCCGCGTGCTTGAAGCCAACTGATTGATGGACGATTTAGCCCAGAGTCAAGTCATCCGCCAGTTCTACAATTCTGAGGGCACTTTCAGAGGCACCGGCTGTGGGGGCACGGCGCCGTGCAACTTCAGCATCGTCTTTGCCAATGCAGGCAACATCAGCTGGTGCGACACCACCGGCCCGTCGTGCAAGAACGATGGCAACGAGTTCACAAAGGCGGGAAGAGTGGCAGACCCTAGCGGAAACCTCACGCGGCTCCATGCCGCCAAGAGTACCGTTCGAGAAGGCGGCTCATATGTGCTGGAGAGCGGTCAGATTGTCATCTCGGCTGAGCCGTTGAACCCCGGAGATATGGCTGTCTGGGTCAAGCGTTTGAATGAGACCCTTTTCGCTGAGTATAATGACCTACATGTCCCCGATCCCGAGCAGGGACTGGAACAGTATGATTATATGATGCACAATTTGTACTTGGAGGAGGATTTTGTGGTTGGGAAGGTTTGATGTAACCCACTGGTGACCCTCTGTCGTGATCAGTTGGCTTGCAGGCTGCAATAAATGGGATCATGGCGTCACGAAGGTCCCGATCAAGGTTGCCCGGGTCCTTCCAAGTCTGGAGCTTTTTTGCGTATTACCATCAGGAAGTGCCCAGGTGTCATGTCCAAGTGTCTGAGGACATATGCTTTGTTGATTCGAAGCTTGACGCTGACAATGCCAGATCTCAAAGCACCATGTAAGAGAAGCATTGTTCCCACGAAACATACTAAAAGAGTTCTTTGTAAGAGGAACTCGATTCTGTTGAGGGACAGCAATATTTTTCCTTCGAACTGCCCTCCGTGGGTTGTATAATGGCATTGTCAATGCACATTCCTGGACTATCCATAAATATAGCGAGATCGGATATTCGCACACCCGAATTCGGATCCCACGCACCCTTTTATAACTAATCGGTGCCCACACATATACACAAATTTATTTTAACTAGGGGCTCCTATAGTATTTATTAAGGTTATTATATATAGCTAGTATTTAATATTATATCTTTACTAACTAACTAACTAAGATAGAAAACTATATAAATAATATATATAAGGGCTTAATTTAGTAGTATTTTTAAGTAGAATTTATATTTAACTATATACCTAGCCCCTACTAAGTAACTTAATCTCTAGTTATATACCCTTACTATTACTAATATTACTAGTAAGTTTATCTATAGTTAGGTCTATATATCCTAACTAGTTAATAGTCCTCTATATACCTATATACTACTTCTTAGCTAATAGTAGTATACTTAAGGATATACCTAAAGGAGTAGAATATTATTTTAGCTAGTAGTTTACTTACTTTATAAGCTTTATTACTAGCTACTAGTCTTACTAGATAGTTTATTACTTAGTACTACTACTATAGATATCCTCCTAATTTAAGAACTATAAGGTTAAGTTATTCTACTCCTAAACTAAATTTATATATTAAAGGGAAGCTATTATTACCCTTATTTTATTACTTACCTTACTTTCTAAGCTAATAGTTATTAAGTTTATTTTCTTACCTATTATAAATATTACTTAGTTTCTACTATCCTTAAGGATTTCTACTTTATTAGCTATAAATATAGATATATTATATAGTCTTCCCTTTATTCTAACCTACTTAGATAAATAGACTACTAGTAGAGGGTTTTTAGCTAAAAGGTTATAATTAAACTAGAAGAATTTATATATATTTACTTTTATTAGAGGGTCCTTTCTTCTCTCCTTATTTATAATTTAATTAGTATAAATTAAGCTATATTATATAAATATAAGGTAGATATAAGTTATAGGTAAGTAGTTAGTATATAAAACCTTACCTCTAACTATTTATTTTAACTACTTTCTTATCTTTAAGAAAAGATTTAGTACTACCTATAATATCTATATTAAAAGACTACCTAGCTACTTCTATTTATTAAACTTTTAAAAAGAGGATATCTTCTAGTATACTTCTTTTAGATAAAAGTCTTATATAATATCCTTTAGAGCCTTATAGATAACCTTAATAAAATAAAGAAGATTCCCTATTCTATAACCTAAATAAAGCTTAAGCTTTTAGTATAAGCTCTTTATTAATAATATTATATATAAGCTAAAGTTAAGAACCTTATAAGTCTAGTAGGCTACCTATTTAGTAATAATCTCCTCCTCCTAATCTATATAGTAGGTCTTTAGGTACTTAATTATTACTATCTAGTCTAAGAACTTCTCTTATAAGTATTACTAAGCTATATTATAGATATTATAATTAGTTAAGTACTCTATAAACTTAAATAGGTTAAATAAAGCTTAGTAGATATAAAGGATATTATCTAAAACCCTTAATAGGATTATTACCTTATTCCTTACTAGTATATTAAATAAAGCTATTTCCTTATTATCCTCCTCCTAAGATTCCTCCTCTTCTTCTTATACTATTATTAATCCTATTAGCTTCTACTACTTCTTCTTAATATTAAGTATAATATTTATATTTATATAAAAAATATAAAGTTAATAGTAAATAGAAGGGAATATATAGTTAATAGTATTAATTAAAGTAGTATTATAGTTAGTAATAATTACCCTTAGAGCTATAGCCTTATACTTTACTAGTAGTAACTTAACTTACTTAAAAAGTTATTAGAAGCTTATTTCCTTCTTATTATTAATAATACTTTAAAATAAAAGTAAGTTCTTCTTTATATATATTATAGTTATACTTTAGAAATATAATATCTTCTTATTATTAATTAAATAGGTGTAATTAAGAGAGATATATTATAAGAGATATTACTCTTAAATCTATATAATCTACTACTTCTTATACTAAAAAATACCTATAATATTTTCCTTTTTATTTTAGGTCTAATAGTACTAATAGCCTTACTTCTTAAGCTAGTCTAAAGTTACTTATAATAGTATATAGATACCTTACCTTTCTTTCCTCTAGTTTATTAGCTAGTTTTTTATTATATTAAGCCCTAGATTAATTATAAGATACTCTTATTAGAGTATAAGTTTAAGTTTCTTTAGCTTTACTAGGGAAGGGTTATATACTATTTAGGAGAGGAGTTTATATTATTCTATTATTAGCTTTACTTAGCCTTACTAAGCTCTAGCTACTATCTAAGACCTATAATAGGTATACTTTCCCTTTTAGATTATAAGCTTCTACTTACCCCCTATTACTTTAGTTATATAGGTAGTTACTTACTAAGGATAGTTAGTTTTAATTATAATAGTATTATAAGTAGTTATAATTAAAGGTTACTATAAGCTATAGCTATAAGCTAATATCCTCTATTTTAACTTAAAACTATATAAGACTATTAGCTAACTAGCTAACTTTATTACTTTATCTAACTTAGCCTTAAGCTCCTTATAAGTATTATATCTATTATTAAAAAGTCTTAGGAATATAGAGAGATTAGAAAGTACTAGTTAGTAATAGTTACTAGTAGTAATACTAGAGTTTTAATTATAGTAGTTTATCTACTACTATAGCTTAAGCCTAGAGTAGTCTAGTACCTATATTATTAGCTATAATACTAAAAAAATAATATCTAACTAAATATAATTAAAATTTAGTCCTAAATTAACTATATTTATTAGTTAGATAGTTAATTTAACTTATAGTAGTATAGTTATTAGTAAGTATTATCTAGTGGGAAGAGAATATATTATAAGGTATATTATATAGGATATAAAAAAACATAGTGTGGGCGGTGTAATGAGGTTAAATAGGGTGCTCTGATTAGCTGGGGCACTGATTAGTTATAAAAGGGTGCGCGGGATCCGAATTCGGGTGCGCGAATATCCGATCTCAATATAGCAGTATATTCTTAATCTAATCGACTATCTGCCTTCTCATCAACAAATCACCACAAAACTTCAATCAAGAACTCAAAATAACATCAGCCCAACTAATACACATACCCATTCACTTTCACTGCACCATCCCCAAACAAGATGATGCAATCCCTCCAAGAAGAAATGCAGCTCGTCAGGGAGGTCGAGCTCAAGGCCCTGCAGCGCAAGAAGTACTATATCGCGACTATCGCACTGTCATTCCTATCGGCGGGCCTCCTCGCGAGCGTCATCGTGCTGTCTGTGGTCCACATACGGCACCTACAGGCGTGCAGCATTTCGTCGGGCGGCCTTTCGAACCCCATCGGCCCCGTCGTCCCCGAGGCTCCCCCGTTGATGGCGCCCGCCCCCTCCAAGCGCCGCTTTGTCATCGCGACCGCTCCGAACGGACTCGGGGCCCCTCGGCCTACGGGCACTATCAATAACAAGAACAGCACGTCTGCTTTGAGCAAGAGCGGCAATGGGACGTGTGAGGCTGGTGTGGTCTATGGCGGCCAGCAGCTCGATGATCTGAATCACGATGTCTACATGCCCCTCATGCAGAAGGCGCTGAGCCTCTCGCCTGCTGCTTCTCAGAACGGCGGGATCGGCCGGGATTACTACCACGCTTCGCTGCTGAGTACCTTCCGCTGTGTTGACGGTGAGTCTATGGATGTCGGCTCGCTTGAGCTTGTTGATGTTGGTGTTGATAGTGAGGCTTCGCCTTCTGATGGTTCGGGTTTGGCTGGGATTTGAAGGGCTTATGGGCTCTTTGACTAGTTCCTACCCTATCATTTTCGTTTTAGATCGGTTCTCATCTTGTTTGGTAGAATTCCTGGGATCAGGTAAGTTGGCGTAGAAACAGATTGAACTATTGACTTTTATCCAGAACTAAATTGCGTTTCGAGCTAAATCTTTGTTGAATAACCCTTCTAATTGAGAAATAGTGAACTATCCAGCTGCAGCCCAAACATAATGTTTTCCTTCCCGGGCCATCACTACGGTCAGCCTACAAAATGAAGAACAGCACTTGCAAAGTGTTGTTTGCCCCCTACCACTGTACATACACGTATCCCCCTGGCTGGAGTGAGCATATAGCCTGGTACTGGTCGTCATAAGGTTGGCAAAATCTCATGAGATCCTGTCTTGTGCCATGTTCCCATTCAAGCCATTAGAAACGAGCGTTTGTGGATCAACGAATATCCAAAGTACCCTTTTCTCAAGGCATGTTCAGTGAGTGCAGGGATGCTGGTTTTTGATCTCAGCGGGAGAGGGTCATTAGTCTAGCTGAAGCGTGCTTGTTTTCTTGGCGTACCCCTTTTTGAGCTGAGGGAAGGATGCCTACTGGTCGGCTGGATACCCTAGGGTAAAGTGTGTCAGATTAAGGACCGCATGTTCATCCGTCCATCGAAACAGCTGGCTGTGTTCTGGTCTGATATACCGTGCTATACCGTGGGTGCTATCAGACTGATGAAGATGGTTCATGTGCGCGGGCCGAGAGTTTGGATCCCAATCCAGCAGACTCAGGGTCAGGTTTTATGTTGATTCTCTGGTACCAATTTGATCTGCCGACTTGAAGTGCTTCGTCCTGCAACTTCGGAACAATATCTCTTGTTCTTGTCCCTCTCCGGCATTTATTTTCCGCTGGGCCTTAAGTCGGCCAGCGGGGAATAATCCTGCGTCTAATCAATACTGGATGTTTCGAAACGGAGGGCGGGACGGGTTATGCACTGGCCAGTTTGGGTGCAGGACTGACATTCGCGACTGGAAGCCAACGGTAGACTCGAACTTTCCACTTGACCTTGAGCATTATTTGACTAACAGTGTTCGCCCGGCACTCGTGAGATGCGTCCATGATGATTTCTCCCCATTTACCTTCGTAGTCACTCGTTCCACTGACATTGTCGTTTCATCACTCGCTCAATATGTTTTACAGGCATGCTATTGCCATTGCCATGTGCGCAGCGGTCGCACAGGCGGACAAGATGGCAAGTGCTTCAGCCTTGAAGCCATCCGCGCGACGCATAGGCTGACCCGGACGCGACAGCTTCGATTCTCTTGTTCACAGCTGGTAACACAGCGCCTTGATCCGTGAGTGCACTTCCAGAATAGCTCAAATCCTTCCAAAATCTAATAACCCCATCAGCGTGGTTCAGCCCGGACAGAATCCGTCTCAGCACGTCCACCAGGTATGCCCCAATGACTTCTACGGTGCTACACCCGGAGCAATGACTGACGTTCCTTGTTTAGATTGTTGGAGGTGTAAGTAATTTGAACCTTAACTTGACCATGGGTGTAGCGCTTACGAGAATAGAATGCTTTCAACGTTACGATGGACCCATCACTCGATATCCCTGCCGAATCCTCTTGCACGACATGCACTTTCTCCGAGGACTTCTCGAACTACTGGACACCAGCCATGTACTTCCGAGCCCGCAATGGCACCTTCAAGCGCGTTCCGCAAATGGCCAACCAGGGATTCAACGGCGCCGTGAGTGCCTATCTCCATGCTCCCTCGGAGAAATCTTCTATATGGGCGGCCGCACCGGGAAACCCCCTTTTTCTAATAGTTGTCTAGAATGGCGGCATGACCGTCTACTACGTGACCCCCGATGACACGAGCGTCAACATCACAGCCTTCGCCCCGGGCTTTCGCATGGTCGTGGGTGACCCTGCCAGCCGGGAGCAGGGCTTCGGCGGCGGCATGAACTCTTATCGATGCTACACCGGCAAGAATTTCGAGCCCAACCCGTTTGGGGTATCTGACAATGATACGTCTACTTTCCCGGCTGGTTACTGCGCTGGTGGCGTGAGAGTAGCCATTTTCTTCCCAACGTGAGTACGGACAACTCGCGCGCAAATACACACACACACAAACACACACACACACACAGATGTCAGGAACTAACAAAGGTATTATTACCCAGGTGCTGGGACGGGGTCAACCTCGACAGCGCCGACCACAAGTCCCACGTCGCGTTCGGCTACAACGGGTGCCCCTCGTCGCACCCAGTCCGCCTCCCCCAGGTCTTCTTCGAGACCGTCTGGGACACGGGCGTCTTCCCCCAGTCAGAGTGGCCCGAGGACGGCAGCCAGCCCTTCGTGTGGGCCCAGGGCGACCCGACCGGGTACGGGCACCACGCCGACTACCTGTTTGGGTGGAAGGGCGACTCGCTGCAGCGCGCCATGGACGCGAGGTGCGACTTCACGGGGTGCACGGAGCTCCAGACGCAGGGCTTTGCGGTGGGGAACACGTGCTCCCAGGAGCCTGTTGTTACTGAGGCCGTCGATGGTTGTGAGTAGTCACTGCGCCATACGTTGGGTAAGGTTGAAATTGCTGACATTCTTGGTACAGGGCTGGAACTTCTGCCCGGAAATTTGACAGTGAGTTAGGAGTAAGTACCCTAGGGTAGCTCATTCTCGAAGATTGAAGGTTTGGGGCAGGCTTTAGATGAAGACGTGGAGGCAGATAGAGCTGCCATCTCTGCGAGGCTTTGCTCTTAATATGCAAACACTTGAAGAAAGATGTCGGAGATGGACTCAATCACTGGAGGAGAAAGGAAAGCTGCGGGAATGCCGCAGATCAGTAAACGTCGACGCGTAGTTGCGACAAGAATTCATTACCAGTTTAAGAAGTGTAAGAACCCTGGGAATTTATCCACTATCCAAGAATTCCCAAGTAAGTCAAATACAGAAACACCAGTCAGCGGAAACAGAAGTGGGAGCTATCCAGACGCCTCTGGCCCAATAAGTGACACCTCATTTCTGTCAATTCACGAATATTGCCCGAGTGGCGAGTCGCACCTAGACAACCGTCACCTCGGACCCGGCCAGTTGCAGCATTGCGAGTACAAGTATCCATCAACGGAAGGTGTGGCACACAGATGGGGGATCATTGATTGATTGAGTCAGCCAGCACACACGTACTTGGACCCTCGCCAGAGGCCCTTCATAGCACTTGAGCTTAATCCACGGCAAACATCTTTAAGCACCATCAACAGCACCCAACTCTATACTAGGAAGGAGATACGCCTATATTCTCTAGTGACAGCTTAACTGACTACTTTACCTACGTAGTAAAGCATATTTGAATTGGTTCCGTTTCTACTCCGTATACAGCCTGAGCCATACGCAGCGCCTTCATACCGTCGTAAAAGCTCGAGACCCAGCGTTTATTTTAAAATTACATACGATGCCGATAACAGTGGTTGATACGATAAATAAGTAGGCACGTGGCCTCGTGACACACAGACAAGGCTAGGGACTCGGAGTAGCAACCTGACTCGGAGTAGCAACCTGAGGATAGAACATATTGTCATAAGGTTGCCCTAAACCGTAGAAGGACGGATAGTACGTGGCTTGCCTCGTAAGCATAAACAATGCCACATACATCCTGTCTTCATTGGGAGAGCGCTCGTCAGCAAGGAACTGCCGGGCGTCCAATTCCAGGAGGTTGTCGACCCTAGGCCACTCGAAAGCCCTGACTTCCCAATCAGGGATGCCAGACACGTTCGACATAAAGTTTTCGGCCTTACGCTGTGTTCCTCCTAGAATATTATCATGATCGGCACCTGCCGCGAGCAGAGCAAAAAGCGATAGTAGGCGGCGTTGGTCCATTGTTTCTTCCACAATCTCGTCAAGGACAGTCCTGCCGTTCACCTCCTCGTTCACGTCTGCACCGTTGGCTATAAGGAGGTGCACAACATGCAACTCGTCTTGAAGAATGGCACGCCCGAGGACGGTGCCCTGGCCTGCGAGGTCGGTGCGATCCCGAAAGTAATACAAGATAGTATCCCGTGGGTTGTACGGCTCAGTTTCTGGGTCGGCGGCAGGGTACACCGAGAGGTATGCGCTGATGACCCGCCTGATGTCCTCGCGGTTGTTGTCCCGGAACTGGGAATCAGTTTCGGCCCGACGCCCGACCCATTGCAAGAGGGACAACGGCCGTTGGAATTCAGCGAACATTGCTCCGCCGGCATGTCTAAGAACTCGTACGTTAGCCTCGATCTGTGCCAGGCACAAGCATGAAAGCCGTAGGTGAGACTTACTGTTCACGAGGTATATTAGGGTCGTCGAGACGGCGCTGATGGTTCGCTTCAATCAGGAGCGCACTGTTGCTGGCTGGGTCGGTGTTCATGTACGCCTCCGGGTCCATGGTGATCCGGTTCCACAGTGATGCGGGGTACAGTATCGTGATCAAGCTAGGATCATCTCGAAATTCTTCTGGGATACCACTCTGGTCACCATCATCGTCATCATCGCCGTCACTGCTGTGACTGCTCCCAGGGCTGTCACCACCTCCAGGAGGGCCACCTCCAGCAGGCCCATCACCGCCGCCGTCACTGCTGTGACTACTCCCAGGGCTGTCACCACCTCCAGGAGGGCCACCTCCAGCAGGCCCATCACCGCCATCGCCGCCGCCGTCATCATCGCCGCCATCATTGTCATCATCATCGTCTCTTGATCGATTTCCCTGGCCTCTACCTGTGTCTCTGCCTCTGCGCCTGTCTCTGCGCCTGTCTCTACCTCTTTCTCTGCCTCTTGATCTTCTTCTTTGTCGTGGATTCCGCCTTATACCACCATCAGGGTCGTCAAGATCGACAACTCCGTCACCAGGTCTCCAACGACCGCGTGCGCCGCCGCTGATCGCGGCGGCATTGGATCGTCTGTCGGTATATAGTTGTACCCCAGCGTCACGAAGACGTCTGTAAAGATCGTATTTGAGCCCGTCTGTGGGAAGATCGTTCTGTCGTAGCTGATCTTTTAGTCTAGCCACGGTAGCAGTTTGATATCTCTGTAGGTCCCGGCCAGGAACAAGGTGCTCATTTTTGGAAGCCATGAATAAACTTGATGACTTGCTCCGAGACTGTAATATTCTCGCTATTTGTCTAAATTGGCCTTGATGCGAATGCCTTACCCCTTGTGAGAAGATCCTGCAATCACCACCAGATGGCTGCCAGATATTTAATTTCGGGGAGCTGATTCAGACTGGTTGACAAATCGCTCCAACAAGCACCTGTCAACAGCTAGATCGCCTTTGTTCTCGTTCTTTCACCTTTTTGTATGCGGCTAAAGACGGCCCACTAGAAGGCTCGTCTCTGTATTGATACGAGATTTGAAAAGCCTAGTTGCTGTCGTCGTGTCAATACTCCAACTAGCGATCTCTTTGTCATATAGGAGAAGTTGGTCAAACGTGCTGAGATGCTTCAAGAATTGTCCGGATGCGGGTGTCGTGTTTTGTCCGTTGAGAATTCAATCACGTACTTCTCCCTCGTTTTCCCGTCCGACACAAACAAGGACCGCACGGCTCATTTTCCTGACGCATGGCCGCTGTGTCCTCGATATACGGGCTTGTTTCTGAAATTTAGGATTGACAGAGTATTGTAAATTGGTGTCCATGCGCAAGCGGCTGAGGGAATGGCGACAATTGATCACCGTCGAGGACGTGGCATTAAGCTGCGCACTCATATTTACCACTTTGCCTCTACTAGACTCAATCCTCCGACTGCCCAGGTGGTGATATGTGTGACATTCTTGGTTAATAATTGGTCATCCGTCAACGGTCCTAACTTGGGGTACTGTGCTAGCGTGAGACAAGACCTTGATCAATTCATGCCTGATCGCTCGCCATGATCCAGTTACAACATCGTTGTCTCAACGCACAGCAGGCCCTCTCAGGCTGGTTGCTACAGCACGAGTTGCATGGTGGAGCGAGTATGAATTTGCCCTCGTCCCGCCGGGCTTATGAAATGAGATACTCAGCTACCTCACGTATATTCAAATGCGTCAGTGCCGTCAAAGACAGACCATCGTGTAAAATCTTGCAGGTTCCAATAAAAGTCTAAGGCAGTCGCTCTGACGCTTCTCATCTTCTCAGACATGCATGTTTCATTACCATGATATCACTGCTCCATGGGATGTGATACCTTGGAGAGCTTCAACACTGGAGAGATGTGTCGATTTTCCCAGAAGAAGAGTTTCATCGAGTATTTAGCTTCCAGTAACAGATTAACATTCAACTGATATACCCGTATGCAACTTTCACATAGGTCAGACTTGTGACTGGACACTTAGGATTTTCTTAGCCGACAAGTCATCGAGTGCACGATTACCTCTTAAAATACTGTTTCACACACAGGTAAAAGAATGTTGTCTGGAAGGAGTATATCCAATAAGGTCTAGATGCTGACTTCATGCAGGTCATTCCCTAGAGCGCAAATCACTGCAGCTGCGAGCGGCAAGGGGACAATTTGGGATGCTAAACTTATATCTCTTTTAGGAAGCCATGCCGACACTAATGCGTCATTCAGCTTAGAGACTGGTCGATATGCTTTGTAGGATGCTGTGAAACCAATATTCGGACTATGTGACCCGAACAGACATGACAGACAGTACACCAGTTGCCTAACCGGACAATATGAAAACTCTGGCATGCCCCGGGTCTCTGGGCTAGATATTCGCCCAGATGTTGTCGCATTTTTGCCTCAAGCTTGATCAGAAGAAAAACATTTTGCATACCCGGGGATGCTTTCCAATGACATCGTTGCGGTTGTTGTCGGACTCGTCGGGTCTACCGCGGGCCTCGGCGTCCCGATGTTAGAGATTGAGATCCAACCGCCCTTCTCTCCATTTCGGCGACACGAAGAGTCTATCTTCAAGAGGGATGGCGATTGCCCCGAGGGCAGTCATCCATGTATGTATTACTTTGCTATGTTGCGAACAAAGCTCCCTGAACTCCGAGCGGAAAAATTATTAACCCTAGAGAGTCAGGCTCCGATCTCAACTCAACACTTTGCTGTCCCAATTCAGATTACTGCGTCGTCAACGAAGACACACTTCAAGTACAGTGTTGTCTACTAGGATCCACATGTGGATCTACATGCGGCCAGGATGAATATTATTCTGCATCCACCACCACGGGTACAGCGGGTGGCACTGTGACCACGGGAATAGCAGGGGCTTGCGTCGCCCGACCGTGTTTTAGTACAAATTACTTGTGCCCTCGGTCTATGGGTGGTAACTGCTGTGCTTTCGGTCAGAATTGCGCTACCTCGGGACAGTGCTTGGACTTTGGGCTGGCGTCGACCATGTCGTCTTGCACAAGCGGCCTGTTCAATTGTGGCATGGATACCCAAGAAACCAGATGCTGCCCTACGGGTGCTGCCTGCACCTCTGCCTCCCCGTCAGGGTATTACTGCGTGAGTTCCGTCTCAGCGCAACCTGCCATACCGACGACCACATCGTCGACGGTGAATGAGTCGGAGGGGAACGATAACGTTGCACTCAAAATCGGCCTTGGGGTTGGAATTCCAGGAGGGCTCATCGCCATCGCTGTCATCGCCTTTGGGTGGCGAATTCGTCGGGCAAAGACGCATCGCAATCATGCCTCCGAAAATGACGAGAAAGAGGGTTACAGCAAGCCAGAGCTAGCTGCTGATTCAATCGCCGTCCCTGTTGAGCTAGATGCCGGGGCCCCGGAGTTGCCGGCCCAGATTCTCGAAGCTGAGTTACCGGAAGAGGGCGTCGTGGCTGAATTACCCGGAGGAGCTCCGTCGCAAATACCAGGGCAGTCGCCAGGGGTTGGCCGAGCATGACCCGTATCAGCGCGCGGATTGGAGCCCCTGGGAGAGCAGGCCGACAGACGCCCAAGTCCCCCGAGATCTAATTTGAACCTCACCAAAGCGAGACACCACATTGCTTACGCAGTTTTCTCCGAAGTAGGGTGCTGGGTAATGAAATTGATTAGAGATTAATACGTTGTAATCTAACATGTCCAAATTAGAGAGATAGATATGAACATAATCCTGCGGAGCATTGATTCAGACCTTGAGGACCCAAACAACAGTTCCGCAGTAATTATTACAACTGAACAGTATATCTACTTTGTTACAATTCGAATGGATGGCAAAGCTCTGCCGGCTAGTTCCCAAGACATAGTTCGCTACTAGGAAGTTCAGCGCACGACTTGGCAATTGACAGACGGCAGACAATATTTTGACCCCGGACTAGAGTCACATGTACCAGAGGCTGCAAATTAATGCTTTAGACTCCATCATCTCGACAACACTAAACAGAATCGTCAGCGAAATGATGTTCTGTGGCGACATATCTTAATCTGTCCATTGGTACCTAGTGCATTCCTATGATGCCTCATACAGGATGTGGACATTCTGCCTTTTGGCCACGACGACAGAGGCAGTGCAACGCAGCATAGGTGAGGAACTAAACGATGTGTTGATGTCATAAATAATTGCTTCATTTGTGAGCGGAATATCAGAATGATGCTCGCATAGAGGACTCTTGCAGAAGTCGGTGAAACGAGGCGCCATTGTGAGCTTCTGCCTGCACAGGATCCCGCCTTATTGGGCCTACTATAATGCCGAGTGGCCTCGCATCAGCCATTTCGGAGATAAGAGTGGGACGCACAAGGGAGGCTCAAAGAAGGCTAACTCTTTACGGAAGGACGGCCAAATTGCTGACCCGGATCCTGTTGGTTATCAACTTCTTCCCCATCGACATGGATCACTTCTCCTGAACCGCGTCTAACTCATCTGACCTCAGTAAGACTCGGGTACTCCAAGCTACGAGACACTACATACGATCTCCGAGGGGGTAAACGGTGAGCCACTCCGGAAATCCCTGTATTCGCAGCTAGCTGATGCCCACCTGGGTGCATCCGAAGACCTGGAGCATTGCTACGCCTGCTCTTCTGAGTCTCTTCGGACAGCATGCGAACGTGACGCGTTGTTCGATTGCCAGCGACGCCTTACCTTGTGCCTCAGCAATCGGCTCTGTCTATCTTATGAAATATGGACTTTTCAGGGTGCCTGAATGATGAGGCAATCGAGCCAAGCGTTGAGGGCTGTCGTGGCGAGTTCGACTTTACGATCAAATTCGAGAAGATTTTCTTCTCGTTATTACCTTCAGCGTCAGTAATACCGGCTTTTATGGCGTACTGAATACACCAACCCGAGCCCATACTGACTTCTATGTTGAAGGATATTCATTGTTACGTGCCTTCCTCGCATCACTCTTCTCTGGCACCGAAAAGTGGTCGTGGGCGGCACGTTGCTCTGCTCTGCGAAACTGGTAAGACGTTTATGAAATGGAAGGACTGCTACTATTGTGAAGAATCGTTAGCTAAAACAACGAAATGCATAGGGCACGCTTGTCGTGCTGTCTACCCTACAATTGACCCTGCTGGTATTGAGCATCGCCAATGGCGGAGTGTACAAAGCATACCTGGTCTCGGCATCGGCTTTGGGCTTTGTGTCAAGTTTGGGAATCGTCACCCTATCTTTCCTGGAGCATGCAAGGTCGCCAAGGCCCTCGATAATGCTCAGCTTCTATCTAACCTTGACGCTACTACTCGACGTTGCGCAGACCCGAACCTTGTGGTTGGCTTCAAGGAATCAGAGCGAACTCACATTTTCCAGAGTCTTCACATGTGCATTGGCTTTCAAAGCGGTATCTCTGCTCCTGGAGTCGCAGAACAAGGCGCGATGGATATCTTGGGACTCAAAGGAGCACAGCCCAGAAGAGACAAGTGGTCTATTCGGGCTAGGTGCATTCATCTGGCTGAACCGCCTCTTCTTGTCTGGGTACTCAAAAGTCCTGAAAGTTGGCGACCTCTACCCTCTTGACCCAGCCATGTGCGCGGAGACCCTGGAGAAGAACCTGGAAAGGCACAGACGCAAGTCGGTGTCTGGGGAGCGGCACAAGAAATATGGTCTTGCTTACGCGTTGTTGAAGGCTCTTGCGATCCCCGTTTTTTTACCGGTCATTCCGCGAGCAGCAATGGCTGTGTTCCAATTCTGCCAGTCATTCCTCATCAACACTCTACTCAGCTATCTTGGACAGCCAAACCCGTCCAAGAATGCTGGCTATGGCCTTATCGGGGCAACGATCTTGATTTATCTCGGCATTGCTATCACGTTTGCCCTGTACTGGTACTACCAAGAGCGAGCGATGTATATGGCTAGAGGAGCCTTGGTTGCGGCGATTTACAGGAAGACCACACAAGTGGGCCTGCCTGCAGCCGACAACTCTGCACTCACATTGATGAGTGGTGACATCGAGCGCATCATCGCCGGGTTTCTAAACATCCATGAGCTTTGGGCCAACACCGCACAGGTTGCCGTCGCCTGCTGGCTCCTCTCGCAACAGATCGGCCTGGCATTCCTTGCCCCCTTGATCGTGGTAGGTGTCTGTGCCGCGTGCTCCACGATCCTAGCCCGACTTACCGGCCCGCGTCAAAAGGCTTGGATGGAGCATATCCAGAAGCGTGTCGGGCTCACTTCCACTGTGGTTGGGCAGATGAAGAATCTGAAGATGTCGGGGCTTGCTGCTCCCATAGGGAGACTGGTCCAGCAGATGCGTGTTGATGAGTTGCGAGCCGGAGCGCGGTTTCGCGTTATCTTGTCCTTTACGGCAACTATTGGGGTGACACCGCTGTGCCTCTCCCCAGTGATGGCGTTTGCGTTCGCAACTCGCAGCCTTGGCGTTACGACGATTTTCACCTCGATGTCCTATATCGTCTTACTGGCAACGCCACTGACGGTTCTCTTCCAGTCGATACAGACGCTTATGGCAGCCTTCACTTGCCTCGACCGGATTCAGGTGTTTTTGGAGAAAGATGACCGTCGTGACTTCCGAGTCGCAGCGTCACGAACACGACAGGACGGGTCCAAGACACTCAACATCTGCGAGGGCACAGTAGGGGATAAGTCTAACATCTCAACCCCACATGCGATCGAGATATCGGATGGATTTTTCGGGTGGAGCTCGGACCGATTTGTGCTAACAAGCATCGACCTCAAAATCCCGTCGGCAGGCCTGACTATCATCATTGGGCCCGTCGCATCCGGAAAATCAACATTATGCAAAGCACTGCTCGGCGAGACTCCCGTGACACAAGGAACAACACGAACTTCTTTTGCTCCCGACTCGACTCGGGTCGGTTACTGTGACCAGGCTGCCTATCTGTCCAACGCCACTATTCGAGAGAACATTGTTGGATTCTCACCCTTTGATAAGGAGAGATACGACGAAGCTGTTGAGGCAGCAATGCTCCGTCATGACCTGGACGTCCTGCTCCCTCGAGGAGATCAGACCCAAATCGGCACTGACGGCATAACACTGAGCGGTGGACAGAAACAGAGGGTCTGTCTTGCCAGAGCTCTGTACCATGGGACTGAGATCGTGATATGCGATGACGTCCTCCGAGGCCTCGATGCCGACACGGAGGACCAAGTGTTCAGGAAGGTGTTCTCGGCCACTGGCATCCTCCGCCGACGAAAAGCAACTATGGTGTTATCCACCCATTCCGTGAGATATTTGCCGTTTGCTGATCACATAATTGCTCTGAATGAGAAGGGCACGATCTCTGAACAGGGTAAATTCCACGACCTGGTGGCCAACCAGGGCTATGTTTACCGCCTCAATGTCGAGGATAAATCCAGTCAGGGATCCAATGACGAGGAGATTGTGTCGGACGCAACGCAGCAGGCGGAAAAGTCGAAGCTAACAACTACCCGAAATACTAAGGTAGAGACAGACGAGTCGGACAAGGACGAGCTCAGCCGCATGTTTGGTGACGTTCAGGTCTATAAGCATTACTTTGCTCGCATCAGCATCTCAGCCCAACTGGCATTTCTGGTGTCCGCCATGGCTTGGGGCTTCTTCTACAGCTTCCCTAATGTGTGGTTGACATTTTGGTCTGACGACATTACATCCACACATCGCGAGCACTCGAACTCCTTCTTTCTTGGGCTCTACGCCCTGTTCCAAATCTGCACCCCGATATCTTTGCTCATTATGAGTCTCATTTGCTTCAGAAACATTGTACACCAATCTGGGTCTAGGTTACATCAGGATGCATTGACTACAGTCATCTCGGCGCCTCTTCGATTCTTCTCTAGGACGGACACCGGGACCGTTACCAACCTCTTCTCCCAGGACATGACTCTGGTTGACGGCAGGCTCCCAATGGCGCTGTCAAACATGTCCCTTTACGTCTTCTCGTCATTGGGCCAGGCAGCTGTGATTGCCACATCGTCACCATATCTCGCCATCACGTATCCATTCCTCTTTGGCCTTCTATATGTGGTCCAGAAATTTTACCTTCGCACGTCGCGCCAGATGCGACTTCTGGACCTCGAAACAAAGGGCCCACTCTAGTGAGTCCAGCTACACTGAGCCTAGAAGCTGAATGCTAACAATCGCAGCTCTCATTTCATAGACACGATCAAGGGGCTGGCAACCATCCGTGCATTTGGATGGGTCTCGGAAAACACGCGCTTGAACAGAAAATATCTGGATACATCACAAAGACCAGCCTACCTACTCGCCATCATCCAGCATTGGCTGGGCTTTGTGCTCCGGCTCATAGTGGCAATCCTCGCCGTGGCCATCGTCGCCTTGGCCACGCAGCTGCGATCCAATACCGCTTTCACGGGCGCCAGTCTCGTGACATTGATGAGCTTTGCTGAGGGCTTGATGTACGTCATTACCATGTACACACTTCTCGAGACGTCCATCGGTGCTGTTGCGAGGTTGAAAAGCTTCAGCGAGAAGGTCAGGCCAGAAGGTGATGGTAGTGAGACGCTGGTCCCGCCGCCGTTCTGGCCCCACGGAGGGATCAGGCTGAACAATGTGTCGGCTACATACGCGTAAGTACACCGTTTTATCCAAGCTACGAGGCCGTTTCTAACAGCATTCCTTCCTAGGGACATTGGCAATCAAACACAGGTATCATCGGATTCCAACGCCACCGAGGATGGGAATGCGGGCAGCAAATGTGGTGATACAGAACAGCAGCTATTGGCGTTGAAAAGTCTGAACCTCACTGTGCGTCCCGGTGAAAAGGTCGCCATATGCGGCCGAAGCGGAAGTGGGAAGTCATCCATCATATCACTGCTTCTCCGACTTCTGGATCCACTCCCCAGCTGTGCTGAAAGCATAGTAATCGATGACACACCGCTTCACCTGGTCGACCGTACCACCCTTCGCGAGCGAATCCTCACCATTCCGCAGGACGTGGTGTTCCTGCCAGATGGGTCTTCCTTCCAGATGAACCTGGACCCGTTCGGTACAGCGTCTGCAGAGGACTGCTGGGCAGTGTTGGACTCCGTCAGACTGAGGGACCTGGTTGAGGAGCACGGCGGTCTTGCAGCGGGGATGGATGCTGTAATGCTGTCACAAGGGCAGAAGCAGCTCTTCAACCTCGCTCGTGCTCTTCTAAGGCACAGGAACAAGTCCCGGGACTTGAGGAACAGCTATGGCGACACGGGTGCAACACAGCGGGGCGTGCTGCTCCTCGACGAGTTCAGCTCTGGTGTTGACTACGACACGGATATGGCCATGCAGAAGATAATCCGGGAAGAATTCGCGGATTACACGGTCGTCATGGTTAGCCACCGGCTGGATGCTGTGATGCAATTCGACACAGTCGTCATGATGGATGCCGGGAGTATTGTGGAAACAGGACGGCCTTCGGCATTGATCGACACGGAAGGATCAAGATTTAGAGAGCTTTGGATGGTGGGGCGTGAGGCGGCATAAGAGGTATCCCACGACCGAGGTGGTAAGATAGCGACCATCGGGAATGGTCGCAAATCTAGTTTCATTATCTTTGGTCCTGAGGTAGCGCAAGTTAAACATCATGGAGCCGCTCTCGCAGAGAATGCATTAATTAATATGATCGTACCATATACTTCAGCCCCACCTAGCCTTAGACGATGTGTTGTCGCGTCAGGTCCATTCTCGCGTCCGTTTCTGTGGCCAAGCTGTCATAGACCCACCCGAAGGCTTCCGCGGCATGGCAGCGTGGCGGAGTGGTCTAACGCGATAGACTCGAAATCTATTCTCTTCGGAGGCATCGGTTCAAATCCGATCGCTGTCGGAACCTGTTCTTTTTGCGTTTTTTTGGAACCTCAAACGACTCTCCCACTGTTTCTTTCTGTTGAATTGATATCCGAGCTAGGAATAGATTGTTCCGAAATGTCTCGAGTCAAAAGTGTCGATATGAGCACTGCCAAGCCTCAAGTGCTTGATGGGGACAGTGTAGCACCACCTGAGACAATTAGTCGAACTGAGGTCCGAAGTCGTCACAATTTGTTTTGCAATCAATGGTATTGAATTACATCGATTTGCTTCATTATTCTCATCAAATCAATTGGAACCCTATGGACATTATAGAAAGTTACAGGAGCGAGAGTAGTTTGTACAAGTCATCAGTCATACAAAGGAAATAGAAATACAATACAGTGAGACCTGTTCGCATACAAACCTGTGCGAGGCAAGGAGTGTGTGGTCGAGCCAAGCCGCTGTCTCGGAAAAACGAAGCAGAGCCCCCCCCTGGGAAAATTAACAATTACCATACATACCACCTAAATTTTACTAGGCAGTCAGGAAACTTATAATTTCCTTATCTAATATCACTAATATTACCTATATACCCATTAAAGTTATTATAATAGCTAGCCACCACCTATTAAGCTTAGAATTATAGTAGTTAGAGTTCTATTTATACTCTAACCTATTACTATCTAATAAGTAACTTTAAGCTAAGTTCTAGTATAGTTATATAATAATTTAGATATATTATTAAAGAGTTACTATTACCTAAATAATTATTCTAAATATACTATTACTATTACTATTAAATATAGTTAAGCTAAAGTAGTAGACTATAAAGGTTTATTAATCTATTTACCTAGAATAATACTATATAACTTAACTAATATATAAATTATATAAGATAAAAGCTTACTAACCTTTTATTTATTAAACTAGACTTATACCTAGATAAAATATAGTATTTCCTTACTAAATAGTTCTAAATTAATATTACTATAAGGATAATAGATAATACTCTATAAGCCTATAAGTAGAGTAATAAATAGATATATATACTAGTATATTAACAGGATAAAGCACTTTATAGATAGTACCTCTAGTAAGTTAACTAGCTAAGCTATACTATTAATATATTCATCTTCTATAATAAATCAGATCTTAATAAGTAGGATAGTATAAAAAAAACTAGCTAGGTACCTATTAGGTATACTCTATAGGTTAAAAGCTTTCTAAAGTAAGAGGCTTACTACTATATCCTCCTAGTAATTATAGTTAACAGCTTACTTACTATTATAGTATATAAAAGCTATATAATAAAAGAGTTCTTTCTATAGTAGCTATAAGAGAATATATTACTAAAGATAAACCTATACCTAGGTCTAAGGTTAATTCTTATAATAGATAATACTTCCTAGTACTATTCTAATAAGATCTATAATATAATTAGTAAGGTAAGTATAAAAGTTAAGTATCTACTACTATACTTACCTAATTTTAACCTAATTAAGATATACTTTAATAATCTAAAGCACTATTTATATTATTAATACTAATATAAGTAGTTAGACTATAACTTAGATAATAATTTTACTTAGTTTCTATTTTCTTATACCTAAGAGGTTAGGTTAAGAGTTAAGGCTATTTAGAGATATTTCTACTATATATAAGTACTATAAGAAAGAGTAAAATAAGGGAAATATAATAGTATTAGTTAGAAGTTATAAGAATAAAAATTAAGAGAGTTTTTATTAAGTATTTATAGGTATATAGAATAGTGTTTATTTACAAGTTAGGCTAGTAGTTAGGGGTTAATATAGATAAATTAGTACCCTATTATAGGCAAATATACCTAATTAATTTAGTGCCCTACCTAAGGTACTAAAATATACCTAAATAAACTATATTTCCTTAAATAAGTAGACTTTTCCTCTTTTAGACTTCTTCCTATATTAACTATATCTTCCTATATACTTAATCACTACTTTCCTTACTTAGAATATCCCCTAAGGACTTATTAAATAAATCCTCTATCCCTATAAACTATAAGGGGTATAATAGTAGGCTTCTAACCCTCTAGTTAAGTATTTAACCTAATTATATAGCCTAATATTAGAAGAAGCTAACTAGTTAGTTAGATAACCCTTACAGGTTCTAAGGGATATATACTCTTAATATCTATCTAATAGTTAATAGGCTAACTATCTAATAATCTTTATAGTAGTAGAAAGTCTTCCTCTTTCTTATTACTATTAAAAAATATAGTAAAGTCTTCCTTCCTTTTTAGATACTACTTAATAAGTATTTTAATTAGTATTATTTCCTCTAGACCTTACTTAGTAAACTATATATCCTTTTTTTTATAGAGACTATAAAGGTTAACTCCTTCCTACTTTATTATACTTAGAAGTTATTTAAGCTACTCCTTCTCTAATAGGCTTTAGAAGTACTTCTAAAGTACTTCTATAATAAACTTTTAATATAGGGTTTTCCTATCCCTATCTACCTATAATAGTGATAATAATAGTATTACCAGAAGTTTCTATCTTTATAGTAGGCTCCTTAGTACCCTTATTATTACTAATACTAGTATTAGTAGTACTAGAAGCCTACTAAAATTATAAGAAGAAGTAGATACTAGTAGTAATACTAGTAGTTCTATAGGGGCTACTTAGCTATACTTAGTCTTAGGTAAGTTAATATTAAATAATAGGTTAATAACTATATTAATACTACCTTTTCTCTACTTCTACTACTTCTACTACTTCTTCCTAGGAGGAATAAGACTAATACTATTATTACTAGGCTTCTCCTCTTTATTAGCTTCTTTCTATACCTTCTAGTAGTTAAATAAGACTTCTAGTAAGCCCCTTAGTATAGCTTTATTTATAGTAATTATATTAGACTAAACCCTTATATTACTATTAAATAAACTAATATATATACTATTATTTTTAACCTAATACTACTACTATAAGAAGTCCCCCTTATCTTTATAGTAATAATTAGCCCTATAATAAGTACCCTACTTATAGTCTTATAACTCTATTAGCTTCTAATATTATAACTATAAAGGTTCTACTTTATTATCTATCTTAGTATACTAATAACTAGTAATAGAGTTATTCTAAAAAGTTCTAAGGGCTAGGCTTCTATTAAGTATTTTAATACTTATTACCTACCTAGTTACTAGGAAACTATTCCTTAGGGTAGCTACTAGCTAAGTAAGAGGGGACTACTAAAAGACCTTAACTACTAGGTATCTAACTAGGTAAGTTATATATAATCTAGGTATTTTCTATATTAGTAATAGTAGAGTAACCTTATAAGTATATATAAACTTAATAAAGAATAGTTTTTTAAACTTAGAGAGTATATCTAAGAGATTCTTATAGTTAAGTTCTCCTAATATCCTATTCTAACCTTTCCTATATATTTCTAACTAATAAATAATAAACCTTTAACTAATAACCTAACTAGTTTTAATAAATACTCTTTTTAAGTTAATCTTAGTATTTAATTTATCCTTAAATATATTATTAACTTAGTCTATTATTAATACCTTAAATTTATTTATAATACTTAAAATATTTAGCTTTAGATACTTATTATTAAGTAGTATAGTATACTATATAGGATTTAAGTATTAAGTAGGCTTCTAACTAAGGATCTTAATAGTTAAAGTTAGATATACTTTACTAAGGGGTACCTACTATAGGTAGTTTTTAACTAATTTAATATTATTACTAGTATTATTTATTAGGAGTACTATATTAGTAGTAGGTTTATTAGCTTCTAGTTAGTATATATCCTCCTCTTTCTTTATATTAGGTATATCCTTATTATTATTAACTTTAATAGTATTTTCTTATACCTACTAAGCTATATATTCTACTATAGTAGCTTTATCCTAAGTAGTTTTTAAGAGTACCTATAAGTACTTCTAGGTAGTCTACTAGGACTTAGCTATCTTAGCTATTAGCTTCTAGGTATATAACTACTTAGATAGTATACTATTATTATTAATAAACTATATAATTTAGCTTCTAAAGTAGGTCTTATATAGTAAGTATTAGGTAGTCTAGGCTTAATAGGTTAGTTAGAATATATTATCTATAAAGTTATATAAGCTAATAATACCTTATATTAAAGTAAGTAAGTTATATACTCCTTTATAGGATAGGTTTAAATTAACTATATAGTATAGTATTACAATTACTTATTTAGGTAGTTAGTATATTAACGATAATGATGTTGTTAATATAGCTGTTCTGAAGAGAATTGTGAGTTTCCTGTGTCTATACTAAAATTTAGGTAGTATATACAGTAATTGTTAATTTTCCCGGGGGGGGGGCTCTGCTTCATTTTTCCGAGACAGCGGGGCCCGGTAGGGAAAAGAGCGACAGCCAGTCAACAAACATCCTTCAGGCTTTCACGACTGTTGCCCTCAGGCATTGAAGCTGCGAGCGTGCCTCCTCGCATTACCGCCATTCTTGCCAGTTCCCGCGTCCTCATCATCATCATCACCTGCGCTCTGACCTGTGCCCTGTCCTCCGGTGCCCGTCCCAGTGGTGCCTCCAGTGCCGGTGCCTGTGCCTGCGCCGGTGCCTGCACCAGCACCAGCCGCAGGAGCAGGTGGCGTAGCAGGCGTGGTAGCAGGCGTCGTCGAAGACGTATTGGCCATCTGGAAGGCGATCACGCCGCCAAACGGGCCAGCCGCGTTGTTATTAGCAATCTTCATGAGGCACACGCCCGTCTGGCCGTTGACCTGGCCCGTGCAAGTCGTTCCCTGTGGTACGGTGAAGGCGACGTTGAAGTCCTGGTTGACGTTGGTGGCGCGCTTGGCGATGACGCCCGTGTTCTCGAGCACCGACCGGATGTACGACTTCTTGCTGATGCTGCGCGGGCAGTTGCCGTTGTTGCCGGGAACATCGGCCGTCGTCTCGGCCATGGTGCCGTCTGCGAAGGCGCCTGTCGCGGTCGGGTCGATCACCGCCTTGACGGAGCCGCAGCCGTCGGATGTCACGACGTGGAAGACGCCTGTGATCTGGTTCTGGACCTGTGGGAGGGCACCGCCACCGGAGAGTTCCTGTCGGGTTCTAGTGAGCATTTATTCTTGGGTAATGGGTGTTGAATTTGTTCATGTGTCGTACATACCTGTGCTTGAGCCACCATGTCGACCGTGTTCTTGCCACCGCCCGTGGTTCTACCCAGACCATTCGACTGGATATTGGTCCTGCCAAACACAGTTGTGTCGACCTCAGTCTGATAATTGTCAGTCAACAGTATTTACAAGGCTCGTGCCTAGAGGGTTAAGATGAGTCTCCTCGACTTACCACCTTGTTCCTTCCAGGCCCAGGAACAATAGCGCCCTGGATCGCCAGACCCGTTGTGTTTCCTGGGTTTCCAGGTGCATCACCTTGCATCTGGGCCACCTTGCCATGAGCGGCGACAAGGGGCACAAGGAATAGGATGAGAGCCTTGGACAACATGTTGGAGTCTGCGGAAACGTGAGTTGATGGTAAGAGTCAAAGGATCAATTATTAGTTTGAGAGATATGCCAGTAGAGAGGGTAATCAAGGCACTGCCTCGAACCTTTATTGACAAAACCTTGTGAGGGAAATGACTGCCACGGAGAAGAAGACTGACCGCAGTCAGGATCTGGTGAAGTTGTTGACCGAGTGTGAGCAGGCTCTAATCTTTTATACTTCAGGCTTCAGGACGTCGAGCGGTGATCGCCATGATTTACAAGGCTAGCTGTGAAATGATCGTCATGGTGAGCCGACAAAGTATTCTTCCCCGATGCATCGTCCCCTGGTGCATGAAACCTGGTAAGCTTTATCTAGTGCCTGGCCCTGGAAGTATGATTGTGTCTTCGTGATAGCTTCACCGACATACCACTTGATCCAACCCGCGTATAATCCCATGTGGCCACACATATCTTCGATATGCCAAGACGTATGGGCTGGGATGCAGCCATACAAGACCCACCAACATCATTGGACGTGGTAGTTCGTGCCGAAGTCAAATCCGACTAAGCATAATGACAGGCTTGGAACTTCTTGGTGAGAGCACTGACAGCTCACAGCCAGCATCATGCTTCCCGGTCGCTCGCGTGGTCAGGTACCAGAGCCTGAATGTCAGGCGTTCTGCCATCTAAGCATTGTGGGCTCATTACTTCGCGACGATCCGAGACCAGGCGAAACCAATATTGAAAGCAAGAAAAGCGCGAAGATCTCACCAAAAGTACGACTGGTCCGGGGAGCAAAGCATATCACGACTCACCACATGCGCGATATCCAAAGAGCCAGTTGGTGGCACGAGGGAAACCGGGCGAAACCGAGCCAACTGAACAATTCGAACCTTTGGCGACATATGTAAACTTTGTGTATTAGCCGCAAGGTAGCATTGGGATGGCTTGGGCCTTCATCTGGTCTGGTCCAACGTCGTGAAACCAGGGCTCGGCGACAGACGAAACAATCAAGTCCGGGCGCTTCAAGTGCTCGACACCACCACAAACGAACAGAGCGAGAATTGTTCGGGCACGAGAGCAGACCAATCAATTCACACGTCACATGGTACCGGGCTCCCTGGACTGTTTCTCAATCCTTGCTTTGATCTTTGCGAATCCTCCGATCATGAGGATCATTGATCCCCATGGGGTTCTTGGCTCCCTTGTGTCAGGTGCTTGGTTTTCTCGGCGCCTCGTGTCGGGTTACCAGACCCACCGCCTGTCAAGAATGCTGAGAGCGTGGTTCGTTTGGTATATCGGGTGACAGTCGGATGTCAGGTCTTAACTTGGCCATCAGCTGCATATGCGATGATTTCAAACACTTCGGTAATCATTCTCACAATATGGACGATTATATCAAAAGATTATAGGCGCCGCAGGAACCATCAAAAGAGATGTATGTAGCAGTCAAAGGAGTAGCTACAATGAGGCCCTTTCAATTGGACTGCGAGCCAGTCGTTGTGATAGTTTGTACTACTGCTCTCACAGCGAGGCACCCCGCTTCCAGAAGCGCCGACAAGCTGGGTTCGTATATGAGCGTTTCACTTTGATTACTGAAAGGCGGATCTGCTTACAGGCTCGTGCTCAGCATGAAGGAAGCTTAATCGAACGTCACATTTCCGGAGAAGACAGCCGTGAAGGAGGTCAAGTAAGTTGAGCCTCCAGCGGCAGAAGTGTTGCGATAGGCAGGTCCGTGAGCTTTGTGTTCATGTTGCCCGACTGTGAGGCGAACAAATCAAGTCAAAATTAAGGTTTACTGCAGCCCACAGAGGAGGACTATTTACTCCATGATACAACCCCAGGTTTCACTCTATGTCTACCTAGGCCTTTGATTTGTCGAGCGGCAACTGCCCTCCTGCGTCGTTGACGCTGCCATACCCGCCGACGTAGTAGCCCGCCGGCACTTCGCCGGGGCCCGTGCCGCTGCGATTTGCCGGTGCTGCGGGCCACTCGTCCAGGGTCTTTGCCTCGCCGCTCAGGGTGAAGTTCAAGGTTGCCAGGCCTGGCTCGACGTCGAGCTGGAGGGTGTAGGAGCCAGGGTACAAGACCCTGTTGCCGTTCTCGTCGACTCGCGACAGGCTGCCCAGGGTGAGGTTGAGGGCTAGCTGTGCTGAGTCTGAGGCCGAGATGTTGTGCGCTCTTGCGTACGAGACGAGTGTCTTCAGGGGGTGTGGTGCTGGTCCGAACTCGCCCTTGAGGAAGAGGAGCGCGCTGTAGTCAGATGTGACATCGCCCGTGTTGGTGATCGTGGTGGCGACTGAGGCGAAGGGGCACAGGTCGAGATACTCCTCTGTGCAGTCCGAGGTAAGACTTGCGATGTCGAAGCTTTCCTCAGAACCGGGCAGACTGATCTCGGCGTCGAAAGTGGTGTAGTGCAGGCCATACCCAAACCCAAACACAACATCGCCCTCATACCACCGGTACGTGCGGCCAGGGAAGTTGTTCTCTGCATCGGGCCGCAGAGCCATGTCTGTCATGGGCACGGCGGAGATGTAGCTCGCAGGGTACTGAGTGGTAGGCAGCCTGCCCGCGGGCGACTGCTTGCCAGTGATGATATCCAGGATGGCGACGCCGCCGTCCTGGCCCGGGTAGCCACCCCACAGCAGGGCTCCTACGCCCGTGTTCTCTGCGATGGGGGAGCTGTCCATCTGACCGCCACTAAAGGAGACCACCACCATGGGCTTGCCCATGAGGGCGAGCTCACCGATAACGTCGAGCTGGGGGCCTGACCATGCGATGCTCACCCTGTCGACCTCCTCGGACTCGACATTCTCGTCTATACCACCGAAGTAAAGAATGACATCGGCAGCGTTGGCTGCCTCCCAGATCGAGTCCCAGTTGTTGGTTGTCGGGTCCCGGTTGGTTGGGCCGGCGGAGTAGAAGACTGACTCGTTGCCCAGAAGCTGCTGTGCGGCGTACAATGGTGAGCGAAGATAGGGAGCTACGCCAAAGTAGTTGCCCTGGAGCTGCGATGTGGCGGCGGCCCAGTCGCCGATGACTGCGACCTTCTTGCCTTCGAGATCCAGAGGCAAAGTGTTGTTGTTCTTGAGGAGTACCGTGCCTGAGACTGCTGCCTTGTAGGCAAGCTGCTGTGCCTCGGGAGTGTCGACATCCTCCCAGCCCAGCGAGCGGTACGGCTGCGACTCAGCCGGGTCGAAGTACCCAAGCTTGACCAGGCTACCGTACAAGCGAGTCACCGCCGTGTCAAGGTCAGCGTCGTCGATGAGACCCTGGTCATATGCACCTTGAAGATGGTGGCTGTAGTACGTCCCACAGTTGAGGTCCGTCCCAGCCTTCAGCGAGGCGGCGGCAGCGCCCTCGCGGGATGTTGCCCAACGGTGTGGGAGGAAGACATTCTGGATGGCGTCGCAGTCCGACGTGACCCAGAAGCCGTCATCGCTCCCACCAGTCCAGTTCCAGTGGTCACGGAGGACATCGTTCAGGAGCCAGTCGTCCGCACACGTCGGAACACCGTTGACGGCGTTGTAGCTGCACATGAAGGCACCAACTTTTGCGTCGCGAGCACATGCCTGGAACGATGGCAGATAGTACTCGACCATGTCCTGTGTCGAGATCGACGCGTCGAATTGGTATCTGAAGTTTCCGTTCCAGTTCTCGAGGTCGTACCCTGCAAAGTGCTTGCACGTCGAAACGACCTTCTTGTACTTGCCATCCTTGTTACCATCAAAGTCTCCCGTTCCCTCAAGCCCGGCGATTAATGCCTTCACATAGCTGCTAAGGTGAAAGGGATCCTCGCCTGGCGTCTCCTGCCCTCGCCCCCATCTCGGGTCACGGAATGGGTTGATATTGGGCGTCCAAAAGTCAAGACCCGCGCGACCACCATTGCTGAAGGCTCTGGCCTCTGTGGAGACGACTGTCGCGACTGCATGGACGAGGGCATCGTCGAAGGCCGCCCCGAGGGTAATCGGCTGGGGAAACGATGTTGCGTACTGGAACTCCGACCCGTTGTCTGGGTTGAAGCTGACACCGGGGGACTTGGCGACGCCGTGCAGCGCTTCGTTCCACCACTCGTAAGGAGGGAGGCCCAGCCGAGGCACGCCTGGGGAGGTGCTGACGGTCGCGTTGATCTTCTCCGCCGTGGTGAGGATGGCGACGAGTGCCCTAGCCCGAGTCACGGCGTCTTGAAACGATTGTCAGTACTTGGCGTGACCAATTGAGGAGGCTTGGAGGCCGAGTATCTCACCTAAGGAGGTATCGCACACCGAGTTGTTTCCCAGCGGACCCGAGCTACTGCAGTCTGGGAAGTTTGATGCTGCCAGCGTCGAGCTGCTCAGGGCAACGATGCCACCGAGGAGGAGGGTAGACTTCGCCATTGTCAAAGTGGAAGTCTCGGAACAAGCCTCTGCCTCTGCCAGTTACTAGGGACAGGAATTGCTGGCGATGTTGCCTCTCGACTCTTATATAATGTTCCCAGCCGTCAGATAGAGCCCGGGCATCATCCGCGGGTATGTACCGTGCCGTCGACCTCTTCCAACATCCGATAAAATTGCTCACGTATACCCCAAGCTTCCCCGCGGGCATAGTGGAGGCATTATTTGGGGAAGAGTCGTACGTCGTCACGTCGTGTGGGGGAAACTGGAGTAATTTCCCATCGCCGTATGGACGTCACATCGCCCACGAAGTTGCTTTCCCATCGGAAGCGACCCACTCATGGTTCACGAGATCGTTTGCTTTTGGCGTGAAGCCTCAGCCGGATCGGATCAGTGCAGGGAGCTATCTCCAGATCCAGCCTCACCGACCCGACGTTATCCCGAGCGTTTGGAGTAGGGCCGAAAGCAGCGAGTCAACGTCGCACATTTCGATGGGGTAGATCGCCATTTAACCGCTGCCGCCATTTTAACCGCTGCAGGAGGGCACGGCCCTGAGTGGATCAACATGATGACATACACTACTGCAGATATGCCGGACTCCAACCTCTGTGCCTGGACTCCATAAGCCTTACGGACGGCAGCGGTACGGAAAAATGTTATTCAGTCACGTATATATACGAGAACGAGCTTGGCGGTAATGGTGAGTTACTCTCGATTGTCTGTTGACCGGTATTCGTCCTGAAGTGGTGAAAGCGACAAAGTAATGTGGACGACCCCTGGTGAAAGCTCTCCTGACTTTCGGAAGGCCTGCCACGAAAGTTCTCTTGGCCGAAACCAACATTTGAATGCATCTTGCGGTCTGCGGCAACACCTTAGAAGCGTGACAGCCGTCTCATTCACGATCGTTTGGCATAGTGCCAAGTATTTCCCGGTACCTCCAACAGGTCAAACCTCCTGGTCCCACAACATCGTGCACCTTGCATTCACATCGGAGATGCGCGATGCTTCGTCCTGCCTCTGAAGAGAGTTTCAACCTGTTTTTCAAATTCGGAAAGAAAAGGCCGGTCCGAAATTTGTCTAATAACTTCATCCTCACATTTTGAACCAGGGTGTTCAGATAATTCTCCAGGGCTTCGAGGTCCGGACCTTCTATAGCCTCGGCCATGCCACGAGGATCGAAGCCTGGCTGTTGAAATAGGTGCTTGTAGAAGTTCAAGAGCTGCCATCTCTCCCAGGGCCTTGTCAGGTGGAACCCGTAGTTGACATCACACTCGCAATCAATGTGCGTCTCGTAGCCCTCATGACAATCGTTATGGCAAGCGGGGCTCGGGCGTGCGTTGAAGCAGCGACAGAAACGCCCAGATAACGCGTGCTCGACACCAATCATAAGTCGGTAGGCATGGTATAGGCCTGGAGGTGGGCTTTGCAGCTGAATGCCGTGGCGATCCACGTCCGACATGTCGACACCATGGGTGCGCATCAAATCCGCCAGGCTCCCGGCCTCGTAGGCGACAACGATGTCGTCAAAAGTGGCAGTGGAGGAGGCCAGCGCCAGGTATTTGCGAGCGAGGCTCGTTCTCTGGGAGTATGACTTGCAGTAACAGAAACCGAAGTTGATCCAGGCAGATGAATGGATATCCGGGATCATCCAGAGACGTGGCTGAATAGCAACGTATAGTTGAAAAACATCTGTTTCTGCAGGTCTGAACCTTTGCTTGCTTTCAAGCCTAACGTCTAACTTTAGTTGGTCAATGGCGTCCGAAGTTGCCCAAAGCCATATATCGTAAGGCTTCTCTTCCATGTTCGGGATCAGGAATGATCTTGATGACAGACGCTGCAAAAACCAAGTGACGCAGGGGCATTCGTCCGTTGAAGTAACTCGCGCAACATCCCGTTCCACCCGACAGATTTGCTCCATGAGGTCAGTGAAGGTGCCGTCCTCCAGATGTTGCTGCATGACCTTCACAGCCGAAACTATCGTGCGTAAACAGGTTTTGTAGAGACAAACAAGGTTGACGACACCTAGTCTGCTCTCGCAGTTGCTAAATCCAAAGGTCCGGCAGACGTGGTCATCAGAAAGCAAGTAGACTATGGCATTATAGATCCGTTCGATGTCGCCAGTTTCACATTCTTTATTGACTCTCCGGATGACCCATCTGAGAAAGTCCACATCGTTGGGTCTACCTGGAACCCGGCACACGAAGACATGGGATGCCCAGTGTCGTCTTTGACAAACTTTGGAGCAGTACCACGCCCAGCAGCCTGAGCACCGATACTCTGCAACACTGCGACAGGCGCGACATAGCTTGCGGTAGATGCCCCTGGTGGGTGGCATCTCTTCGATCAGTTCCAGCGAGGACGTTTTCCTCTCATGATTCGTTTTGAGCCTCTCAGCCTCTTCAATCGGCATAGATTCATGTGCTTTCTTATCCGGCCCGCCCATCACCTCAGCGTATCCGGGGTTTCCGGGTTCAGGGACAAACTCAACCTGGTGTTCTGTGGCGGAGACGCCGCCTATGCCAAGCATCATTCTCCTGTACGGTCTTAGAATACAGGTACCCGAGGTTGTAGCTGATATGGAAGTGAAACATACCTTGATGTCTGTGGTCTGATGGAATATGTTGGTACCTCCTTCCGCACGGCTTGAGCCGTGGATAATGCCGCGGATGATTGTTGGAGCAGATCTCTGCGAGGTAGAGGGCGCGACGACGCCGCAAGCACAGACTGAACCATATATCTGAGAAACCCAGAAAACTGTCGCAGAATCGGAAGCGAATGTTGCGGAATTGTTCCAGGTAAGCCCCACAAGTGAAACAATGTTTGGTGTGTCCCACGCGCCTGGAAGTACCCATGTCGCACGCGGAAGAGATCGCAGAAAAAGCAGCATTTCTTGCTACACCCAATATAAGGGAAGATTCTGCCAGAAGACTGCTCACGGGAGTCCTCAAGGCTTTCGGCGTAGAGAATGAGTTGAATCTCTCCATGTACCGTCTTCTTTTTCGAACTCGAGAACTGGATGAATTCCTTGACTTTCTGCCTTGACTGGAAGAAGTCTCTCCATTCCTTGCTTGGCGGAGGACATTCAAGGGACTCCAGGACTTCAGCTGGGCTTCTCTTGTCGGGAATACTGGGTCTGAATGCTACAGTGGCTGGTATCTGTTGGAACCGAATGTCCCCCAAGTCCACCTTAGTTGCTAGATCCACGAAGGTGACTGCGGCGTAAAAGGTCCGGGCTAAATAGAGTAAAGATGCCCAAACCTGCTTAAACAATCGCTGGTTGTTGCGCAAGGCTTGTCTCAAAAGACCTTTCAATGCCGGGCGTTGTCGAGGATGTCGTAAGATATGGTAAAGCTTCCTCAAAAAGTTCCTCGTAGAGATCAGCTGGTCGTGATCGGTCGGGACGGGTGTAAAGAGCCCATGGATTTCATGGCACACCTCCTGGACGACTCTCTCTCCATTCTGATCTGACAGGCAGTCCCCAGCCTTTTCCGAACTGATCTCCTCATCTGTCGAGTCAAGCCGGAGACGGAAGTGAAGTTGATTGTTGTCTTCCCAATCCCTGTGCGTAGCCCTGGGGAGGCTCTCATGTACCTCTCGGCTTGTGAGTGTCTCCGGGGTCGAATCAAGCCGACTGGCCTCTTGGAGACAATGGCGGATGATAGTACGATAATACTCTAAGCGGGGTGTGAGGTGGTCATATATCGCATTGAAAACTCGTTCGATGTTCTCAGTCCGTACAGTCACTAGTCCCATGTCAATCATCAGCTTGTAAAGCCACTGGCGGTCTGTGCACCCACCACAGAAGAAATAGATTCAACTTGCTGTTATCCTTGATATCCTTGAACAAATAATCCAATTCCATCAGAAAAGCGGAATCGTCGCCATCGAGCCCTTCGTTCTTGGCGCAGAGGAATGTGACAGACTTGCTCTCCGCGTGCTCTATCATGATCACGCTGGTGACGTGCTTGGCATCAGATTTGTGTTTCTTCGTAGTCGCAGAGCCCCGAGGCGTCTTGAACCTGGCCAAGACTTCGGCTAGGCGATCTAGGAAGTTCCGTTTGATGTCCTCGACTACTACGTCTCTGCCTACTACCGCGTCTTCGAACTCGGTCTCGTCGAAATACCCTTCTTTCTCTTCAAAGTCGATGTCTCGCTTGTTGGAATTGTGAGAATCAGCCGTTGGAGCCTGGTCGTCCTCATACCCCGCGTCGGGGCCCCTCTTCATGATTAATGACAGGACATTGGTGAGGTCACAGATTGTATTTTGAAGTTTAGGAATAGATTCGGCCATCGTGTTCTTGAGTTTGTGGAAGATGATGCAGTTATGCGACAACTTAATGGAACCTTGTGATGGCTAAGTGGTGAGAGTAGAAACTTTAGAAACCTTCGATTATCTACCCTACTTGGGCATCAAAAAATGCTTGCCATTGTGGTACAAGTGTGCGGGGTACGCTTCCACGTTCATGCAGCCTTGCTTGCGCATATGAGAGACTCCCAACGAGGTCTGACGTTGGACAACCAGGAGTTTCATTTACTGATTTCCTTTCAGGACCTTGTGATATTTAGCGTAGCAGTGGCTGGGTGTCTATCTAATCCATACAGTCCATCAATGACCATGATGGACCTCGTCGGATAATTTGTCGACTGCGGCCTGACTGGGCTTTGGGTGGGTTCATGAACTTTACAACCCCATATTCTTGGCAGCCGTTCCTGTGTCAACGACTCGGATGGTTGGACCCTATAGGGGGTTGGGTCCTTTACCCCCCCCCCCGACATCTTAGACTAACATTGTCGAAGGACTTTATAGACTTGCCACTAAATTTCACTCACAGGGAAAACTTTCTGCAACTGCGCTGTGGTTGGTGGGGGGTTAAGAAATAACCTTGGAAGCTTGGCGACAGCACCGTACTAACAATTATTACCGCTGACCATCGCATCACTTTACGCGCTATCTTGCACTAGAGAACATCTAAATGCCACTTGTGCCAATTTTTGACACGCCTTTGCAAAATAGTTGATAAACAGAAAAAGTCTCTGACACAGATTCTAGTCTAGTCTAGCCCTAGAGGCCACTTGCTGCAGTCTGATTCCTGAGCCTGCAGACAATTGCTCCGAATTCAAAAGTTGGTCAATATGTGACTATATAGAGGGCCCAAGCCACAAATTTCAAACACGCACACTCAAGATCTACATCTTATCCCAAACACATTGTTCACAGTGGTCTTCGAAATGGCTTCACAAAATCCACACACTTCCCTCGCTTCGCTGCCCGTCGAGCTTCTTCGGATGATTTTGGCTCAAATGAACTGCCTTGAAGATCTCGACGCAGCAACCAAGGCCAGCCACCTATTTAAAGAAGCCTTCGCAATCGACCGAGAGTCAATCCTCATCACCGTCATTCGATCCAGCATGGACAGAGTCGACCCTAACATATTCAAATGGATGCTGGGAGTGATACGTATTCCTGTGTATCAAGACCTCGCATACGTCGCGAATTCCCCGCCACTCGACTGGCCTTGGGAGCATGGAATTGGGGACTCATGGCCATTCAACGATTGGCATGTGCTTTGTCGGGTGCAAGAAATAACAATACTCGCAACGGATTTCTTATTGAATGAGATGCCTCGCATTGAGTCGGAGCTCAGCGACGAATCCATCGGATCATTTTCAGTCCCGTGTCTGATGAGTCGGGCCGAAAATGCGATGCAACGGGTCGAACACAGGCGAATAGTCAACGAAATTGCTACGCTGTACGACGAACTCCGGGACCATACGAGAAGGTGGAGGTCTCCATTCCCATCACTGGAAGCATTCATACGCGTATTCTGGCGTCGGAAGTGTGCTTTGTATCTGTTATTAGGCGTGTATCTTCCTTACGGGTGAAAGTCGGCTTTAGGGCGGGAATATCCCCACGCGTATCATTCAGAGTAAAGTGAAGAGGAGTATCTTTATAATAGCTTCCTTCCTATTTTCCTTTTTTAAGTTAAATCTTAAGTTCTTTAGCTTCTTCTCTTTAGTTAATTAAACTTAAAAGGTTAGAAATTAGAAAATAAAATAAGGAATAAATATTTATATACCCAATTTTAAATACTATTTACTCTTTTATAATCAATCAATAGCTTAAGTACTTAGGTGGTTGTGCTCTTAATCCGTATACATCCCGAAGGCGTACGGTCCCTTCAAATAGTGGTGAACGCTGGAAGACCCAGCGTTGCAAAAACAATACAATACTGATAACAGTTTAGAAGCCTGGGCACGTAGCCTCAGCCTCGTGTATAGAGAACCCGACTGGGTGGTGAGAGATAATAAAGCATGATAAATCCAGACAATGGTACATACGCATAATTATACTTGATCTGTTATAAATGAAGATGACTGTGCCGTTAGACGCACATTGTGCTTATTGAACATGGGATACAAAACGACGTAATTATTTCTTTGGCATTGCTGGTATCATGCAGTATGCTATGAAGATTAAGTTTTAAGGTAAAACTTTCGCTGGTCGGATGGCCAACCTATGCGGCTAGATCTCATTCCCTCCCCTCCAAATTACTTTTTTCCTCTCGGACCAAGACATCAGCCACTCAAAGCGACATCCTTTTTCCCACAACCATGCAAAGCTTAGGCACAGATGGTAGCATCCAGGTTGACAGGCTGGGGGCAGCCGTATACCTTCTTCATGGCGGGTGTGCTGTAGCAGCCAGCATCCCCAGCAGCGCAGTTGAAGAGCTCACATCCGTCACCGGGAGTGAGGATGTTGCGCTGGTCAGCGAAGGGGTTTCCCCACTCGGTGCTGAGCTCGTCTGGTAGAAACATGTTAGTTGGCTCGGATGTCCCATGTCTCCGGGGGAAGACGGATTAGGAAGGTGTGATGACATACAGTAGGCGTAGTCTGGGTTGCTGGAGAAGCTGTAGCCGAAGAACAGAGGGCTGGTCAGGGTCTTGGTCTTGGCAACCTTAACGGTCTAGACATTTGGGTTAGCTTTGCGTTCGCGGCGCCAACACAGGAGAAGGGTAACTGACCGAGCCAGACTTCTTGAAGTCCTCGGAGAAGGACTGGCCGGGCTGGACGGTGGTGAGAGGGCCAGTTGCGCTACCATCGTAAGGGAATGACTGGACGTAGATGGGGCTGGCGCAGTTGTTCTTGACGACGGCCTGCTGGGCAGAGGCGCCGGTGGCGACGAGGGCAGCGCCCATGACGGTAGCGAAGAACTTCATGTTTGCGGTTTGAGTTGGGCTTGTGTGTATGTCTTGATACCGGGATAGTGGATGAGCGAGCGTGTGTGTGGTCAACTTAAACATGCCTTAGACAAGGTGAACCGGCGCCCGACTTATATATTTCAGCATATGCCTCCTCTAAGCGGAGCGGAACAGCTGATTCCTGGAATGGGACGTCATCTTGGCGGGAGGAGTCAAGAATGCGCCTCATCGTCACCTGCGCGTGTTTCTTTGGGGCGATCTTCGTATAGAATCCAACGTGAGGTTCCTACCGTCGTGTCCCGAGGTCACGCCCACTGTCGTCGGCCTTGCCCGTTCGAGGTGTGGGGTTGGTAGTGTTGCTACATCATTCTTTGTTCTGCATGCCCAAATACGAGGAGTGTCCCTCGTATCACTTCTGATGTAAGGGCGGGGCAGCCTGTCTTGGACCCAATCATTGCCGCATTAGCTTCCAGAAGACCTGTAATCCCCGCAGAAGGATGCGAGCGGTGGCGCAGGAACGGCACGGAATTCTCGGGAGTCGGGACGTACAAACACCTAACTTCAACGTCCCATGTGGTGCGGTGGGCCCTGCCAAGTCTTGACCATAGTGAGCTAGATCCGAACTGAGTAAGCGCTGGAGTTGCTTGATCACTTAGAGTTGAGTTATTCTGGAACTCACGGCACTTCTAGCTCTAACGTCTCTCTATTTTTAACCTGACTGGACGGGAACGGTGAGGAATTATGTCCTTCTTCTCCATACTACGTTGCAAGACGTCGATAAGGAGGACTTAATTACTCCCAGTGAATTTCATTACACCAGCTGGCAGTTGCAAGGGTTGCCGCATGAACACTTGGAGAAATGCAAGACAAACACATTGCTTGTTTGCCCCCACCGGCTAAACCCTGCAGCTATAGGTGGGCAGTTGGTTATGGCATAACGTGCAATCTTCCCCAATGCCTGAAAAGTAAAACAAGTGGTACTTTCGGCGCAAGCATCATCTTGCTTGTCTCTGTCTGATGCAGGCACCCGCCGGGGAATATATGTGGTAGAACCCCAACAGAACTGAACCTAAAATGAAAGGTCTGAACCGCAGTAAGCGACCCAATTGCTCCTGAACAGAAGAGCTTTGGCCCATGGTGGATGCATCACAACGCCTCGAGGTCAAACGGCCCATGCTGATCCACTGTCTCCCACACACCGCCCAACGAACTAGCCTGGCGCTTGATGAACTGTCCGTATCCCTTTTCCCCCAAGACGCCACCGTTGTCCCTGTCCCAGACAACTTCACCGCGAAGGATCGTATATCGCGGCCAATTCTCAATAGTCCTTCCCTCGTACGGCGAATAATCCACGTCGTGGTGCAACATGTCGTTCGTTAGCGTCAGATTCGGACGTTTTCCATCAGGATACCAAATCACCAGATCCGCATCTGACACACCAGGGATTATTGAACCCTTCTGCGGGTACAGCCCGTACATCTTGGCCGCATTGGTAGACGTGACCTCCACGAACTTTGTGACCTCCATCTTGTTGGCGGAAAACGCCAGTGGCAGCCTTGATTCGATTCCCGGAAGACCGTTGGGGATGTATTTGAACCTCCCCACAGGATGCTCATGCGTTACACAGGTCTTCTTACCCGTTTGCGCGTCATCATACCGGAAGGGACAGTGGTCTGAGCTGAGTATGGAAAAGGTCCCATTACGAAGCCCCGTCCAGATCGCGTCCTGATCCTCGGCGTTGCGCGGTGGAGGCGAGCAGACACACTTTGCGCCTTCAAACCCGGGCTTGTCCAGGTCGTCGCGCGTCAGGAACAGGTACTGCGGGCACGTTTCAGCAAAGACGGGCTGGCCGTGTGTCTGGGCCTCGCGGATCCGGAGCGCCGCGGCTGGGTCGCTGACGTGCACGAGGAGGATCGGCGTCTGGGCTATCAGCCCGGCTAGCGATATGGCGCGGTTGGTGGCTTCGGACTCGAGGACCGGCGGGCGCGAGTTGGAATGGTACTTCGGCGCGAATAGCTTTGCGGCCTCAAGCTTGTCCGTCAGCCAGTCGAGGACGTCACCGTTCTCCGCGTGGATCATCGTTAGGATCTTGTTCTCCCTCGCCGCCAGGAGGACGGACAATATCTCCCCGTCGCGGAGCTGAAGCGCCTGGTAGGTCATGTAAATCTTGATGGAAGTCACGCCATGTTGTTTTAGTAGCTGCAATTCCTCAAGGGCCTTGGGGCCGGCATTCCCCATGAGAAGGTGGAAGCCGTAGTCGCAATAGCAGTTCCCTCTGGCAAGGCTGTGTGTGGCTTCTATTGCTTCCATCGGGGACTCAGCCTCTTTTTGTAAGGGAGCAAATGAGACAAGAGTGGTGCATCCTCCGGCAATGGCCGACCTCGAGCCAGACTCGTAGCTGTCTGCTGAGCTGCCCTTTCCGAACATACTTGGCTCTTGGAGATGAACATGGCAGTCGATGCCCCCGGGCTGTTGACTGGTCAGGTTGCTCTTTTGCACAGGCTAGGCTGGATTCGAGTTGGAAAGAGGTGAGAGCCACTGACCATGACATACCCACCCTCTGCGTCGATGACTCTTACCGCCTTAGCTTGACTAAGTGAGCCTGAAGGCGCAAGTAGAGCAATCTTCCCTCTTTTGACCCCAATGTCAAGAGGTGCCACGTCCGCGGCAGTAGCACAGACACCATTTGTCACAACGAGGTCAAATTCTTGGGCAAGAGACATGATGTCGACGAATTCCTTCAGCCAGCAGATGCGGCACCTGAGTTCAAACTTTGGGTCGTTCTTCAAAGCATGTAATTAGGGCCCAGCGAAGCAGTTCCCGTCAAAAGAGCAATATGCGAAGTACCCAGACCCTGAGTCACAATGCGTCCTGCAGAGACTCGATGAAGCTTCCTGGAGGAGCGATTCTTCGAAGGCAATCGCCAGAACCAAACGCGGTCGTCGTCATCCAAGTTGTTCCCGCAAGCCACTATACTAGTACTACTGCCGGAGCCAATCGCATCCAACGGGCAAAAGCTTATCTATCTATTTGGGCAGGCCAAGAACGCGATAACTGCCAACATACATAAGTAGCCATTCATTCTACCCGGAACAAGACTTCGTGTTTCTCATTTTCTCCATCTCCCTCACGAACCGTCACACTGCTGTATTCCGCAACCTTGACCCAGCTTTGGTCCCTTGGGCAGAGCGTGTAAGATGCAAGAGGCACGCGAAGCTCCCTACACGTGGTCACGAAATCTGGCATCGACATCGTCCCTGCTTCTGGCGACTGCTGCACGAGTGGTGGAGCTGCCGGCAAGGGTGGTGGTGGAATTGACGGACGCGGAGGCGCCTGTGGAGTAAGAGAGGTTGCTGTCGCCATCACACAAGCACAGGAAGGGAGCCTCTGTAGGCTAAGGCCTACGTCGACGCAGCTGCTTGTCCAGCCCGAAGGACATTCGTATACCGTGACGGAGGTGGTGTGGAACGCGGTGGCGGTGAACGGCTGCGTCGTTGCGCAGCCGCACGATGAGAATGCATGCTCGCCCAGACCGACTGGTCGGCAGGTCATGATTTGATTCGGGAGACAGGATGGAATGGGCGTAGTCACCCATGGTATCGTTGTCTCGGTCGTGCTAACCATGGACTCCTGCGTAACGACGCAGGTGCACGAAGAGTATGTGTGAGGCCCACTTACAGTGCCTCCACACGATACGACCTGATCCGGTGGACAGGAGGACCTGGTGGACGACAAGAATGGCGTCGTTGCCTCCGTTGTTTCCTGGGTCGTTACTTGCATAGTCGTCTGCGTCGAGCTCGTAACAATTGTGGATTGCCCAACTGCAACACAGCTGCATGTGGAAAAAGCGTGGTCTGCCATTGCAACTTGTGCACAACTGATGACTTGATCCGGTGGGCAAGAAGAACTGGTGCTGGGCGTGAATGATGTTGTCAACGTTGTGTGGGTTGACCCTGGATTGTTCGGCAGCGCTCCGTGACTGCATGTCGACATAGCCGGTGAGCCGGCACATGCATAAGTCGCTGTCGCTGGTGTTCCAGTCGGGGAAGTCGGCGTAATACTCGATGGCGTACTAGTTGTTGTCGGACCCGCTGGTGTGTGGGTTGTGTGAAGGGCGAAGTCACAGTTCCACGTCCACTTGCCTGAGTTGGTGGGGATGGCCTTGAACATATTTAACTTCATCTGAACACCATTGAGCTTGGAGGTATCATCTGGGGAAGATGCTAGTTGCCCCAGAATGAGCATATCGTTATCGAGGGCACTGAAAAGCTGAAGGATCCTGGTTGTTGATTCTGTATTGATGCTGTCCTTCTTGGCTGTCATGAACTCCTGGAATTTGGCTGTCATCGGGAAGTTCTTATCACTGTTCGCCAACCAGGCAATAGATTCTAGTATTCTCCTTGTCATGTGTTAGTAGGGGCCGTATGTACGCGAAATAACCTCTTCATAATGGGCATCTTCGAAGCCTGAGGCGTTGGAGATACACCGTCACATTTACTTACAGCTCGTCCGAGACTCGCCAATAAGACTCTATCACAAGTTCGTTGACAACCGGCATGTTGAAGGCCTCAAAGCCAAGGTAGACATTTTCAGCAAGGCTCAGCGACCTGATGACCTTATCATACCCCTTGCCAAATAAATCGCCCGCTCCAACCCTCTCTCTGTTATGCAGCTGTTTGTTGAAAGCCGTGTGTAAAGCCTGTAAGTCGGCAACCTTCGCCTATCAAGGTTTGGAGTGAGCAATTTGAGCTTTCATAACACTAATGGAGTTGTGTCGCGTTACCTTTGCGGCCTGGTTGAGGCCCCTTGTCATTCCTGCAAGGCTCAAGAAGTTTTGATCGCCTCCAGGCGTGGCGTTGAAGACAGCGCCGATACCATTCGTCGTCCTTTGAAACCCAAAGCCATAGTTGTGCAAATCAGCGCAGTTGATCTTACTCACCACATGGTACTGGCTCAGTGTAGACAAAGGTGGAGCGTTGGGGTCAATGATGTATTCGAAGTAGCCTTGGACCCAGCTCTTCTCGAAAGTGTGATCCATTGATGCCTTCCTCGCCCAGTTACCAGTCTTCCCAGCTCCTTGATCGAAAGCGGCCTGAAATTCTGGGCCGGTTTTGCGGACGATTGATGGCACACAATTACCCGCATCGGTTGTTGTACTGAACCAACGTGGTAGATCGGTGCGGGTGCCAGTCATGACGGGATCTGTCGCCGGGCCAGGTGAAACTCCAGCGTTGATAAGGTCTTCAAGCAGGATCGGGCCACCACCTGGCCACCAAGGATAAGTAACCGTTGTCAGTCCTGCATTGGTTTGAAGCGAACACACATTTGTGCCTGATCCGACTGAGTCGACCGCCGTTTTCGATGTTTGTGTGGTTGCTGTCTCGTCCAAGTCTATATTTGGGCAATCAGGGTCTTCTGCGGGGCAAGGATCTTCCTGGTCGGTATAAAGCAGAGGGCATTGCAGTGGGGTTGTAGTCGATAGGTACGTCGTTGAAGTTGTGGCTGTAACGCTGCAAGGGGCATATGTTATCGAGCATACGGTCGTATAGCAGTCTGTAGTCATACCGCCGTCGGCTCCTCGCGACACGGAACATGTTGCCTGACAATCACTTGTTGTTTGAGTGTCAGTGCATGATTCAGTGCTAGTAGATGTCGGCGATGGTGTCGGCGACGGTGTCGGGGATGGTGATGGCGGCGGGGATGGTGATGGCGGCGGGGATGGTGATGGCGGCGGGGATGGTGATGGCGGCGGGGATGGTGATGGCGGCGGTGGTGGTGATTGCGAAGATGGAGACGAGGACTGGGGCTGGGTTGGCTCAGGATCCTCATCCGAGGTTGGAGGATTATCGCAACTCCCAATGGCCATGCCAAGAAGGCGAATGCAGGGCAATGAGAATTCTGGGATGTGGAATTCTGGCAATTGCAGACGGAAGCGGACGTTCGGAATCGGCGGAAGGTTCCAAAGTGCGAGACCTCCGACAATAGGCAAGACTGTAGATGAGCCATCATCTCGTGTCGTCGTGATCCAAGAAAAGACATTCGAATCCAACCCGGATACGGTTTCGGCACCAAAGTTTGGAGGATTGGTTGTCATGGTGGAAGTTTCCGGAGGCGGCGTAAACGTCGAGTCGGGTGATGTGGAGTCAGAGGGAGGTAAAGACGGGACTCCCGGAGTGAGGGTGGGAGTCATGGGGCTTCGCCAAACGTCAGTCACGGTTTCAGCTATCGCTGTGAACAGTTCTGAGCCAGGGACGGCGCAAAGTTCCTTGAGTTTATTCCACATGGCAGCCATACTAGGGCCCGAAAACAACCTTGTTATAGCATGAAAATTGTCTATAAAGGCACACGGCAGAGGTACTTATCACCAAAGAAGCGTATAGAGCAGTACTCACACCGAAATGTCTGTCACAGTCAAGCTTCCGCTCCCATCGACAGAGCTCACCAGGACCGAACTAGCCTCGCTTGAAACCGAAATTGCCGGTGCAGTCATCGTTGAGGTTCCATTGACAGAGCTTAACAGAACCGAACTGGCCTCGCTCGAAAGCGATATTGCCGGTGTATCCACTGCGGAAGATGGCAATATAGGCAGACTGGAGGTTATTGTCAGGGTGACTAAGCTCCATAACGTTGAGTTGACAATTGCACTATCAGACGTGCTTGGGCTGAACGAGACCCAGCTGGTTCCATCGCCCACGAAAGATGATGTGGAATCCATGAAAAGAGAAGGAACTAAGGTATTGTAGTCTTGATGATGGTAGAGTACGATGTTCCAGTCGTGAAAGAATTTCGGTCGTATGGTAGAGTCAAATGGCAGATATGTCGCTTGTAGGCGATCAGGCGATTCTTAAATCGAGGCAGCCTTGCGCGTTTACGACTGTATGAAGGCGCTGCGTATGGCTTGGGCTGTATTCGGAATAGAAACGATCCCAGTTAAATCGAGACTGTAGTTACTAATCTGAGCTCAGCACACGTTGCCGAGAGTTCGAGGCTCTGATCATGTTTTTTCGGCTATCATGGGCTAGAATGTGAAGTCAGATACCGAATTAGCGGTCTCCTCGATGGCACGAAACACGCGGTCTCTGCGCAACATTGTCAAACTTCAGCTCGGTTGTGACGTAACATCTTTCCAGTTCGCCGGCGTTGGATAGCTCCAAACTGTACGCTTCTTCACTGGTGACTTGTTACAGAGCGCGCAACTCCTCCTCATCCAGCAACTCCCCATCAGTGCCCCAATACACTGGTACTTCTGTAATATTTCGGTCTGACTCGCACCTGACAGACGCCTTTTGCCAGGGATATCCGAGATTTAGCTCCCAGTACGCACTCCTGTCTCCTATTCGCATCTCGTCCACCAATTTCCAGATACGTCGTCGACCTTCTAACCCCGGGGGTACGTGGGACAAAACGCCCCGGAAAACCTCATAGTCTGAATCGGCGTGGTCTCCAAGGCAGTCGGCAATTCTGGGTCCCCGTGAAAGTTGCCTGAACAGGAGCTCCCAGTTCATACGCACGCCCGGGTCGGTCCGACGAATGAGCTCAAAATCGAGATCCCACAGCCATCCCATACATGGATGGTCCTTATTGAAAAGGGCCTTCCATACCCGGGGACTCAATAGTCTGGTGCATTCGACAGGCCATTCTTGCTCTTGGACAAGATAGTCGTACACGAGAAGTTTCAGCTCATTTGGCAACTTGCGGAAACGTTTCCTGAAAGAAACCTCCTTCTTTTCCTCCTTGGGTGTGATCCGAATCTCCAAGTTCTTCAAAATCGTATCGGTGAATGATGGGATGTTGAGGGGGTCGTACAGCAGAAAATGATCCTTTTTCCAGAAGTCATGGTTGAGACACATTTTGCTAAAATATCCTCTCTCTGTGCCTTTAGTGTTTTGAAATCCGCACATCTTCATGTCCACTTCGCAGCTGACTATTGGATCCCATAATTCGTCGTTTTCGTGCGCATTTGGGTGTCGACGTAAACATTGCTCCCACTTGACTTGGAAGCGATGACGAAGGACACGGAACAAAGCTCTGAGGCGACTTGACGATGTTTGATCCAATCTTGGTGACTGAAGTGCAATGTTGAAGCACGCTCTGTGTACTGGTAGATACACAATGTTCTTGCCATCGGGCCCTCCATTACAAGAACAAACATCGGCGGCGTAGGGAAAGCAAAAGCCCTGCAAGTCATGACTGAGACGGTAACCACAGCCTTTGACCTCGCTGCATTCTTCTGCGACATGGGCCGAAAAGACGACTGGTTCTGAACAACCCTTAGGGTATTTCCGATTGGTCTGTACATACTCGTACTCCCGCGACAAGTCCCCAATCACAAGGGCCTCGGTGGCCCAACCGCTGTTGGGATTATACACACTAGAGTTGTCGGTGATATGGAGCCCACAAATGGCGCAGCGTATATACCAACAGTAATAACCATGTTCCGGGCTAACTCTGACAATCCCGTCGCTCCACTCCCGTTCCGAGACTTTCCAGAAAGGTGGCGGGACTTCATTTAGGTCGATTAAAGCATCAGGAGATGCTGGCGTATAGACCATGTTGAAAGGCGGATGAGTGTCTTGACAAAGAGGGTGATGGCACTGAATTTCTGGGTGTCTGTCTAGAAGTTGGTTTTAAAATTGACGTTGCGAGCGATGCGGCTTAAATAACCCCATCGACTTTGCGTTCTTGAGGAAAGACTCGAATGAGTCGACACTACCTAGGTACCTAGTCCCTAATTTTCGGGACTTTAGTTCACAGCTAGTGCTTCTGGTGTCTACATAGGGTCTTCTTTATATGCGCGGCAACACCACACGGTCAAAAGTTTCATTACAAAATTATTCTAGGATCTGCATGTTAGTAGTTTGCAATTAGCGGCGGACGGCAAAGCTAGTGAGGATCAGCTGAGCTGCAAGTCTCTCCTGCGAGGCTCTACCGAGCTGGTCACACAGTCAGTTCTAAGTACCTAAGTAGAAATTCTTACTTTGCAAAAATATCTTTAGATCCGCCAGGCTGTTCTTCCGACTGTCGAATCTAGGCTAGTTTCTATCATGTTCAACTTGGCACTGTCACGTGTATTCTATACAAGGTGATTCCTCCCCTCATTCAAAAGACAATGTGAACTACTGTCGTTCGGTATTCAGACTCTATCAGCATTACTATTTTCTTGTGTGAGTTTCAGGACAAAATCTTAATGTTCCAGTAGCGAGGATAACACCCGACGTTGCCCCACTACACACGTAACCAGTCCGCCGAAGAAAATTGGCCGTTGTGGGACGTGTCTTTGTGGTGTTACAAAGCTGGCTGATGATGGTAGGGCGGACGGGAATAATTTGGTGGGACGGTATTCGGCGCTTGTAACCTCAGCAGCTGGCCTATGTGTCGCCAATTTGTCCATTTGTTTGGCAGTGCATCCCGAAATGCCTTCCCAGGGTTTTGACGGATATTTCAAGCGAGTTCACATGTACACCCATACACAAATTCAGGCAACCACAACGACCGCCGCGATCAACTATACTCCTATTGCTTGTTGGCAGTGCAACCTTGGGGGCTGTAAGACCAGATTTGGTGATGATCCAACCCATCAAGATCTCGCCTAGTATTGGGTGGCTTGTCCAACAGGAACCTAATTTCCTCAGCGCAACGAACGACGAAACACCGTCTGCTGTGAGGAAAGATTGGTCTAGATGCAGATAAAGATGTCTCACTCCTTGATCAATTCTTTGCTCCAACCACTTTGACATTCACGACACAAGATTGTGTTGCAGACTCGACGAGCTGTTGGACAGCTTCCAGAGAGGCCGCGCGGCTGAGCACACGGTAGCAAGAACTACCCGGGACCCAGACCTTTGCTTTATATGCCTTGCGATAAAGCGAGGCAGGGCCGCCCACGGGCAGCCGTGGCAGCTGAGATTGTTACCGATTGGTCGCGAGGGAGCTCTTGGCATCACCAAGTCTGACTACTGTCGACGAAATCATGCGCCGGGATTTGCGAGCTCCATGGTGCTTACCGACTTGATCGGGCTCAATGATCCGGCAATTGCGCGGGCGTCATACGATATCTGATTGAACCAAATTCAGCCCCGCCGAATTCGGTTACTGACCATCTCGCTTCACTTGAATTTGGGGCTGTCATGGTCATCTGGGCTATACCTCGCGGTGTAGGAGACATTCTGAAAGGTGATTATAACAAGCCGTGACTACTATTGGTGCAGCAAATCGAAAAGACCGTAATTGGTCTTTGCCTTTAGGACTTAGGGAGTTTTCACAAAACATAGAGTAGCGAGTTCGCTACTACGCCTTAGTTGCTGGTTGTGCTCATAGTGTCAATGATGGTAGAGCCATAGTTCTAGGACACAAACCCTACGCTACTCGGCTCGTTTGCTTTGGGCTGAAATGTGTTGCTATGTCTAGAAGGCCTCCCTAGAGCAGACTTTTGCTAGATAGTTGCAGATAATCCAAGCCTCAACTAGATTTATGCCGGGCTCGCGGCCCACGATAGCTTCAACCTCGACGGCATCGGCACAAATAATAGAGAGTAGGCATAGCCTAACGCTATAGCAGAAATACTAGTCTATAGAGGCAAATTAGGAAGTCACTATCAAATACCCTATATAGGGAAACCTAATGTTTTTCTACAGAGATATATTGCCTTGCTCTTCTGGGGGACTTACTGTTGTTCCGGCTTGATAGAGGAACTCAGAGCATACAAATAGTCTATGCCGGGCTCTTTATGTGAAGAATTTTGTATGGTTCATTTGGGGCTCTTGGACCGCTGGCCGGGTCTAGCTGAGTCTATGGCGAAGATCAACCGAAGAAGAAGCGGGCGAAATATTCACATATCAAAGGTGTCCAAATGGCCTGCTTAGAGCCCAGTGAGCTCTGTGAAATGAGCAAAGTTCGAGGAGCCATCGTATTACGGCAAGACTTTGCGAAAACGATATGGCAAAACCCCAACTCAGAGTATAGCACAAGACTTACTAAGCGGTGGCATCACTGGACTTTCGGAATTTTGCTTCGTCGGACACAGAGAGGTCGTACTGATGATCTTAGCACGCAGTCTCAAAGCTCTGCAGGCCTGAGGTTAAAATACCCACCCATGATTGCCGCCATGCATGAATCAATATATGGGTTGCCGGCCTCCGTGCAGTGTAGAACTGGAGCAGTAGATGGCATCCGGTCCGAAAACGGAGTGGCGGATCAGAACACCGAAATGAACCTCCAATGCAAAACTGCGATGAGAAGTTGTAGAGCCCGGCTTGTGAAAACAGATCTAGGAGAGCTTTGCCGCTGAGGTGTCTTCCTTCCCGGGTGGCCTCAACGCAGAATGGCTTCGCAAATATCTCAGTACTCCGGGCAGCTCGATCTAATGCTAACCCCAAAAGAGAAATCCGATCGAGCCGGATGTTCCACGAGCGTGCCTACCCCGACGCCCAGACTCTCAACGTCCAAACCCAATTCCGGCCCCGGTCCATGTGAAGGTGAGGAGCACAAAGGATTGTGGTCTGACATGATGAAAGGTTTTCAAAAGAAACCTAAGTTGAGTTGTCGGCTGCAGCAGCTGCATCGTAACGTCAGCGAGGGGTAGTGAGGAGTAAACATTAACAACGATGCGTGTAGGAGCTCGGCCTGCATGCTGTGAAACAATAGCTGCGACCTCATAATGTCACCAATCTAATGTTGTTTTGGGACAGCAGTGAGTGAAAACTGAATTTCGGTCCCGGTGGAGATCCTTTCCCTGGGCAGGCATTTGACACCCTGGTCGACTCTTGGTTGGGGGCTGGAAAATTTGATATACTCTGACATGTGATGAGGAGTAGCAACCCCGTGTTGACATCAAGGTCCCTCATTGCTCAGTCCCGGAAACAGCTTCTTCTTCCACATTCGTCTCCTCCACCGGTAATGTGCATCCCACGAGGCCATCTCCGAGAAAGGAATGCAGGGAGCAGTACTCTTGATCAGATCTTTCCTTGCGTCAGGTTTGGCTCGGATCTGGCATGTCAGGCCCCAGGGGATGCACTAGTCAAGGAACCAAGGAGCCCAATCGAGGCTTCACGTGTGGCACCCATCAAGGTCCCATCTGGACGCTGTGGTGGACTAAAGTAGTCTTGCGGATGTTATTGGTGAGGAGAGTTGCATAGTTGGTTCCTCTGAATCGGACTACAAACCGTGCGGAGACATGTCCTGGAGCTTGATGGACATGCATTGGATCCTGTCCTCGTATGCACGAACGATGCATGGCATATCACATCGACGACGACGTCTTAGCTTCGGGGCGAGTAGCAGGGTGAACCCAATTGCAGCACCGGCCTGATAATGGTCAGTGTCTACAGTGATTTGAGAGTGGCGTATTCGGTCCCACAACATGATACCGTTCAGCAGCTTGCTCGAAGAAGTGATAAGTAAGCTAAACTCGATGAATTTGAGGAGTCAGGTTAAGATCTGCCTCTTTGTAAGTCTGCCCAGATGCGCCTTTGTCGAGCAACAGTAGCTCTTACTCAAGTGCTATTCGGCTGGCGCGCTCATCCCAACAGAATTTACGGTATGCCTTACCGGTCCTGCTTCACGACATGGCAAGAAGCACCCATCAAAGTCGACGACTTTCCTGATCTTGGGCGATACGTGATGCACGAGCTTCGGATATAGGGGCTCAGGCACATCCGATCGTAGCTAATTGGGTAATGGCGGCCTTAACCTTCCAGACATGGCGCATCAAGGTGTGAGGGGAATGAAGTCTAACACAGCTCTGGTCACCACCTCTGGTCGATCTAGAACAGGGCCTCACGAGCTAACATCTCTTCACAGACGAGGAGAAGGGTATCGCTTGTTGCTCTCTCCACTCTTTACCCCGTTGCCTTAATTTGCGCAGTGGCACTCAACCACGCCCCGAGAAGGTTCAGACCTTTTCAGCGGCATGTAAACCCACTCTGACTCGCTGGGTCGTTCTCTTTTTGGAAACCATTGCTTTGAGCTTGCATTAACAAGTAACAACTAGTGCGTGGAGATCTCGATTGATTGATGTAGCAACAAAGAGCTTCCCCAACGCCGCTTTGTCGATCCTGCCCCTGGCTCCCGTCATTTGGCAGCTCTACGTTACCACCACCCATTGGAGCTTCAGCTTGAGCCGCACCCATGATCCATGTCTCCCGCATCGAGCCGAAGAGGCTTTTGTGGGGAAATGGCACGGCCGAGAACCTAGTTGTGAAGTATGGGAGAGCTTGGGCAAGGGTCCCATTCCTTGAGCTGCTCAGGGTCCAAGACCTCCTTTGTTTGAGCGCTGACATCGTCCTACATCGTTAATATCACTCTCGGCAATATCTATTGCTATAGTGTCTGTTCACCACGTCCAAGTCAGGAGGTACCTGCAGTATTGAAGACGATCGGACAGTCAAGTATGCAGTCGACTATTCAGACGAACACATCTGGCCAAACACTGAGACGATGCCTAGTGAGGGGCTTCCGACCACCTCTGCGGCCAGACATGTTGTATAGCATGGCGGCCTCGTCATCGAGTGCCCTTGGTGATATAGTGTCGAGCTAATCCGTGCATATTGAAACCAATGCCGTGAAGTATCACCTTGCTTTTTCTCTGGTACCACAGTCACCCCGGGTGAGCAATCCCGGATGAGGAAGAGCTATAGCAGATGAAGCAACGAGGCGCAGCTCAACGTTTCCGAGATCGCGTCGTGGACGAATCGTTTCTTTCAATCTTCTGAATTGACTTTGTTGGGGGTTTTACGTGGCAGAGAGGGGAAGACCAGTCCGCGGCTGAAGTCGGGCGAATACATGCGAAAGGTCGAAAGTTGAGTCCTAGTCCATTTGCGCAGACACCTTGCTGAAGATGGTCTGGGGCCTGTGATGTCGGCCCTTTATTTCATCACGTAGACTCCGATCATACCCAGTGGTGAATCATGCTCGGGGAAGTCGATGAGCGATCCAACAGTGAGGGGCCGTGAACTGTGAGAGCCCCTTCGCGAATAGAATATAAAAACAGCGTCTATCCCTCTTTTAAACTCAGCTTTTTTGAATTTTGCATCACACACAGAAAAACACACAAGTCTACATTCGCTTCAAGACCCAGCACTCTGACAGGCCAGCACGGCGAGATATCAAACTCAGCAGTCACATTTCCAATATGGGTGACGCACGCTCTATTGTCTCGGAGGCACCGAAGGACAGCAACGTCGTCGCGGTAGACGCGTATGCTCTTGTCCAGGCCATACTCGGCCGTACGGCAGACAAGGCAAGGAGCGACTCTGATCGTACCGAGACTCTTGAGTATGACGATCTTCCAGACCTCCGCAGCGACATGATGCTCTCGACTTTTGATGAGCGTGGCCCTCGCCCTGACCAACAGCCAAAGAATGTCAGGATTGGTTGCGCCAACCCCTACGCCCTCGTAGAGGCCATGCTCGGTCGACGTATTGACCGCAACTCTGTCAATGCATCAACTTTGATCTCTCAGGTCCTGCAGACCGACTACGATGAGCTATTTGACTTGAAGAACAAGTCTGTGCTCTACGCTGGCCTGCGGCTTGACGAGAAGGAGCGGATGGCTTCACAGCTCACGGAGAAGGATATTCACCTCCTTAGCGAGCGTGATCTCATGACGCCTGATCTGTCGCGAGTCCAGCGTCTACAGGATCTGGAGCAGATTGGCATCAAGGATCTGAACCAAGTGCATGTCAAGCACGCCCGCATCCAGAACGGAAAGATCCGCCTTGTTATCCAAGCCAACGCGAATGGCAACCGCATTGCCCGCCAAGTGTCCAACCGGGAGCTCACACGCACTATGAATGAGCTGATGACACCATTCCGGCTCAGCGGCAAGGACGACGAGAATATGCCTGGTCGGGAAGGCAACGAGTGGTCGCCTCCCAACGCATCCTGGCGCGACATGTACGACTATTTCTTCCAGAGCGTCAACCGTCGCCTTGTCAACGATGTGACCAACTTCTCCATCGGTGACGGAAGACGTCGCCCCATGCACTTCTTCGATGACCCTACTCAGGGCGCGTCCACCAACAGCTGGCTCATTGCCGCGTTGTTCTCTGTCTTCTGGGCCAGCCCCGCAACCATCAACCGTGCAACTCGTGTCCACCCTCACAGCGAGCGTATGGATGACAACGAGGACAGCCGTCGTCGCCGTCACACCCTTCGCGTCCGCTTCCACGACAAGGGAGGCAACAACAACAACCGCACTGAGACAGTTGAGGTCAACTATGAGATCCCCATCACCAACTCCAACAACGAGCCCGTCTTTGCCCGTGCTTCTGACGGCACTGACATCTGGCCTTCCCTGTACGAGAAGGCGTTCGCCAAGTGGATCCTGGGCAGCAACAACAAGAACGAGCACCACCCAGACATCACCTGCACTCACTCTGGTGACCCAATCAAGGCCATGGCCCAGATCAATGGCCGCGACCCGCAGTACTTCCGCTGCGAGAACCACAGCTCCAACGAGCTGCTCGGCGTCGTCCGCCAGAACTGTGTCAACAACAAGGTAAGCCAAATAACTGTGCTCCGCATCATGTCCCATAGAACTCATCACTAATCTCTCTGTTCCCTTTAGACTATCAACCCAATGTGTGCCTGGACCCATGCCACCGGCCCCATGTACCGCGGCAGCAACCTGGTCGCCAACCACGCCTACTCCATCTGCGGCTACGCCGTGGTCGGCGACAGGCAGTACATCGTGCTGCGCAACCCCTTCGGTGTCACCGAGCCGGCCGGGCTCACCAGCTACCCGGGCCTGCTCACCCGCATGGACCCGGAGCTGTGGCAGCCCGCCGAGCTCCTCGACCAGGGCGGCCTGTTCGCCCTCGAGACCCGCTCCTTCAAGGAGTGCTTCCAGTACATGGGCTGCGCCAAGTGACTCATTGACGCGTGGTAGGACTCGGACTCTGAAGAGTGGTCCCGCCACCCCACCAACCCCCAGCGGCGTGTGTGAGTGTTTGCTGCGGATGATGCATCATCTCGGGTGTGTGTGCGGCGGGTTATCACGTATCGGAACTGACCTGGTTGTCCCTCCTTCATGTGACACTTTCCCTAGTCGACCTCATTTTGTGGATAGCACTCCCGCCACGGGCATGTTGTTTCCTTTCACACCCAAAAGTTATTTGTCATCATTTGATGGGGCTCAGTCGGACATAGTTTGGAGTGGCATGCGCAAGGCACATCAGATTGTACCGATACGTAGCTAGCAACCAAATTGATAGCCTTTAGCCATCGTACTGAAGACGAATTCCTGCTGCAAGGAATGTCTGATGCGCTCTGTTGATGGGGTGCTGGGCCCATGTGCGTGTAGAGTCTTGTCCGAGGAGCGCTGCACCACTGGGTCAATTAGATTGCTTGAGACCCATTACATGCTTGCGTGTCTGAATGAAATTGTAGTCTTGAGATATGTTGAACCTTTCTGCATAATGGATCGCTCGTAACCGCATCTGATCCCTCCCTTGACATGGCAAATATGCTCGAAGGCTTGTATAACAATCACTCTCAAATCTAGTAGCCCGAAGCTGCCCGGCCCGACAGGCCCACAATGGCTGGACTTAGGCGCCTCGGTCGAGTGAAAATCGATTGCCAACCAAAAGCCAGTTGAATTTTGGATGTTCCTGACCACGAGGTATGATATCAAACGGTGCTATCGCTACTAATCCTGATTTATATTCGAGGAGAGCCATGGATATTCTATTCATACAGTGGTAGACTTTGAAAGATCGCCTCTCATAGCAGGTTTATATACTTTCGCACTTGACCTGTAGGACATAGACCTTGTGACAGCCGCGCTGTCGATGCTGGTGGATCTATTCTGGCTGCCACAGGCGCCGTAGAACGGCTACACCAACACCTGTAACTCATGACAAGCACTCGAGTCAATCAAATAAAAGACGATCAGACTGAGAAGACGGAGTTCCTCAACAGAGATAATCGTGCAACCACCAGATACTGAGTAGTGGGACGAGTCTGCTGAGGTCCTTGTATCGGACGGAATATGGTTTATGTTGCTCGTCGGTATGTATCTTTCTGCAGTCTGACCGAAATCAGCATTACATGACTCAGTGATTCGATCGAATAGTTAGGCGAGACTTCCCAGCCTCTATACTGCATGGATCTTATGAAATCCACCGGGCGATTTATCTCTATATTTCTTCTCCTCCTGTCAATGAAGTTCACTGTCTACGGTCACCTCGGTTCCGAGGTTGTTTACCGGGATGGTTCATTGTTAGCAAAATGTTCGGGTGACTGGTGTCTGGACTTGCAGGTTTTCGGCTCCTATTCGAGGCAATGTGCTCGACCTGAAGAATATTTATCCTGACTGTGCGGGATTCGAACGGCTCATGGCTTCGCCCAGCAGTAGAAGAAAGCTCCACGGTGGTAGTCTATTGCATTTACGACTCAACCATGAAGTCTGTTCCTTTATCCGCTAACTTTTCTCTTGCTGTCTCAGCTATTTCCGATCATGCCGATCCTTCGTTCAATCGGATATGCAGTTGGTAAGTGGTTTTAGGAGCCCTATAGTGCCTTACCCGCGCGATGAGTATTCCTGGTCCACGAACAGATTTAAATCTCCTGAAGAATGTACCTCACGAGAAAAGAGCGGCCTATCCTAGCCCGATAGGGTCAACATCCGAAAGACATCTGTACCATCTTGTTCATGCTTATCGTTAGGCTGCATGTGTGTTCAAGCATGCCATTCGAGGCGAGTCCGGCGAAGTTTCCAGGCGCGGGTCCATGGAAGCACTCGATCGCCGATCAGATTCGACGGAGAAGCCGAGCCAATCAAGTGGCGAAAAAGACTGTGTATTGAACAGCCAGCGTGCTCCCAATACATGTTCCACGGGGGTTTGAGAGTGAGTACTATGCCTAGGACCATCTGCCAGCAGCCTTGATATGAAATCTTGTCTGGTTAATGGCCAACCGCGCGCTCTAGCCTTTCGGGATCTGGCCCAGAATAAATGACACCCAGAGAATAAATCTCTGTCTCCTGATGTCGCCATCAATCTATGGTAGATTTGCCCCTGCATGACACCGATCTTGAGCGAAGCCTACTTCCAGTGCACATAGTGTCAGACATTTCCCTGCGCGTCATCCCTGACCGTCTGGTTATCCCTTCGGATTCGTATCCCAGGTAGCAGACTTGAAACAGAGAGGCGGCTGCGTTGCCGACTCCCACAGTCGTCCCATTCTCTTCTGGGGTAGGAGTCCTCAGTCAAAACCCTGCACAGTCGACTTGGCAAAGTATATGGCGAACAGCCAGGCCTGGACTCGACTTTTGAGTTCTCGTCAATGATTCACAAGGTTTTTCGCTGGCATCGTACTCTTACGGGCTGGTGGGCGGGAGATGCCACCTGGTATGTGCTGCTGTTGCCAGTTGTCGACCTATTTGAGATGTTGGGCACCGAGAGGATGAGCCCTGAGGAGGACGGAATTAGGATCGTGAGAGATTTTGCAGGCAATGTGTTGATTGTGCAGAATTCCGAGACTCGGCACAGAGACCATTTGGATGGCATTATCACTTAATTTTTAAACCTATCGTTGTATGGGCGTGTGCCATTTCGCCTCCGCAGTGTTGCTGAGCGTCTCCAAAGAAAAGCGATAAAATGAACGCTGATTCAACTTTTATATACATGTTGAGTTAGGCAGGTCTTTGCCTTATTCCAGCTCATATCTGCTCGTCGGCCGGGTATTGTCCAACTCGAAAAGACTTTGTGGCCTCTCATTCCTTCCTCGTCTCTGCTCGTGATTCCGCATCTCGCCCGTCAGAACTTCCATCCCCTTCCCTTCCATAACACTAGGACTTCTTTCCTCCATCCATGGCGGTTTTCTAGTTGGTGATACACCGCTCAACTCCTCGATCTGCATATGATACAGATCTTGACTGGTCAGTGTCGTATCAGTGTCGGACAGCCCCAGAGCTGAGGATCCGAAAAAGGTTGGCCGCCCATGAGGGTGAGGAGCACCCCGGCTATTCGAAGGTGTGCGCAACGGGGGAGGTCTCAAAGGATGTGCGTGGGGGTTGATCGACATGGCGCTGTCTTCGGGCAGACGCGGTAATCGTGGCTCGCTCAGGTGGCTGCTCGCAACGCTCTGAGAGAAGGGCTGGCCCTTCTCCTTCAGGGAATGTCGTCGACGCCAGTGACCCAGTGTCTCCACGCTGAATGTGTCGAGAATCTCGGATGCGAGGCCGTCTTTGGACGCTGCGGCAGCTGACCCGCTTCCATACGGCATGTTTCGTGCCATCCTCCTGGCCCTGCGGCGGCGCAGGCAGATGAAACAGATGAAGGCGATGACGGAAAGAAATACTGTCACGGTTGGTACCACCGCAGCGGCGATCAATGGGCCGGCAAGATGGTCCGTTTCATTGGTCTCAGCCTCCGATCCTGCTGTAGATGTAGGCGTTGCGTCAGCAGTGGGAGTGACCCCTTCTGGTACTATTGGTGCCTGAATCGTCTGTCAGTCATTAAAGCTAACATTTAGGTGGGGCTATCAAAGACATACAGCGGTAGCTAGAGCTGGCAGATTTGTGATGGAAAATGTAGGATCGTCAATAGTCAACTCCTCCCTAGTGATGAACCACGCCTGATTAACGTCGCCATTCCCAAGGTCGGGGTTCGGCCCCGGGACAGCGAGGTAGGGCTGTTTGGTGTCATTGTAAACACTCAAAACCTTGCTTGATCCAACGCCTCCGAACCAATCCGGCATGATCGTCCATGTTGTGCGGTTATTCGTCACGTCGGTGTGATTTGTGAGGCCCCAAGTCTGGTTGTAGTCCGTTGTGTAGTTCCTCAGAAATGGCGCGTAGTCCCCTCTGTCGTTGATGACAGCATCCATCTTCTCCTTTGCGCCCAGCCAAGAACTCGCGAACCAGTAGTGGCCTGGATCATCCGGATTCTCCAGGACCTGATATATTTGACCCGTATACAGCCCCGACGGTGCCATCCCCAACTTTCCATCGGGGATCTCCTTTGAAGCGTCGACATCGAGAGAGAACTCGCCGCCCAGCGCGAGATTCGTAAGTCGATAGTACTCATTTGGGTCAAAGACCCCAGTGGCTTGCGCCGCCATGTCGACTGCCTTTGGACATTCAGGGTCGGATTGAATGTTCGTCGGCCGGCTGAGATGAGAGAAGCTGTCCTGGTAGAACTCCACTCATGAGTGGGAATGGTGGGCGGCGCACTCATTTTGACTGGGCTCATTAAGGTTTGGCATTCATCCGTGCCATCCTCCCGCTACTTCAGGGACATTGGGTGGTAAAGTTTGTTGCCATAGCCCCTGCTCCGAGGCAATGAAACACGCGAGGTGAGAGCCACGAACCTACAAGACCACCCCTTGCATTTTGTACCGACGGTAGATGAAAAAAACTTTATGACCTGCATTTTACGAGAGGGTAGTTCCGTTCGTGTGATTTCCTTTGTATGCTTTCTTTACCTTGTAAAATTACCGTTGCTCATGTAGCAGCATAGCAGCACTCACGATTTTTGACCATCAACTCCTTTTGGCCAGGTTGACAATGACAATTTGTAGGCCAGGGGCAGGATATATGGTGCATGTGTGATTGTTGAGCCCCCTGGCCAGCATGGGAGCACCGTATCAACACGGCTCACCCTACCGAACGTCCAGGATCATGCTGGCTCCCGACGCTGGTCACGGGGCGTCTGTTCCCAACGGGCACTGTGACCCGTTTTTCAGCGGCCCAATCGAATTCGGAGATTTTATCCGCTGGGTGTTATCTGATGAATTCATCTTAATAGCCTCATACCAGCGCAGATCCCTTCTCCTTCTCTCTGCCTCAAGCTCGCTCTCATAACAGATGCCTCTCATCGTCCGCGATGGTGGTCTCCGTCGGCGTTTCAGTAACCTCCGGCCGACACCTCCAAGCACACCCTGCCAAGCATGCGCTATTGTGCTCTATCTTAGGTCATACTCCGCGCCAGCCGACGACTCTAAGCACTCCCTGCCAAGCCTGCGCTATTGTGCTATCTTGAGTGCATTCTCCGCCCCAGCCGACGATACTAACACCAATTTGCATCGATCCAGACCAGAACCTCCCTCGCTTGACGCCTAGTGGACAATGCCTAGAGGCCCGATGCGTTTGGGGCCCCCGGGGCTCCCGCGTGTCGACCTCCTATGAAGTTGGGCTGCCGAAAAGGATGAGTCTACAGCGTAAACATAGTCCTCTGCCAAGCAACTGTTTTTTCTCACTCCAACGAAACGCGAAACCGAGAAATGCTCCTCGTCCTCAATCCGAGTCCGATTGAATTGAATGACTTGCCCTCATGCATTCAATCGTGCATTGGCCGTCACGTCAGAGGCCTCACTGGGTAAGGTTCCAAACGAATCTGCACCGCAGATACCCAACCACCACGCCGAGCTCCATTGGACAGATCACACCACCAGTGCGAACAACGGGGCGCTTGTGGGCGGATGCCGGAACAGGAGGAGAGGGGGGCCACGGCAGAAACCTAAGCTTGGTGGCCTTCCAGCGTTCGTCCAAATCTTTCCTGGGTCCCATGCACGTAATGTGTGATGGTTGAGGGAGCCACAAAGTCTAAATGGTGGTCTGCGCGGGCCTGAGCGACACACATCACCACCACCTTCCGTCATTCTAGGTTGGAGATTAGCCGTAGCAAAATCGAAGAATATCCGCGGACAGCATTTCCTGGCTTCGACTCGGAGTAGAGGCTCGGTAGATTGAATGCCAATGGCTGTGGGACAAGACGCCTTGGACCAATCGTGGTGGAGCGACGTGAGGCCGTCGGCAGCGATCCAGGGACGACCTTTGAACTCTGCTGTGATCAGCGGTCGTTTCCGCAGACACGGATCTAGTCATCCTGGAAGCACGGAGGTAGCGTTTGTCAGCCTCATAATTCCGCGGCCTCATCCGGGATCAGCGTGGCCAGGCTACGAAGGCGAATGATAGCTCGAAGACTGCTGAGGAAATCAAACTGAAGACATGCCGATCACTGATCTCATTGAAATGGCACAGCGTAGACGAAGCCAATTCGGAATTACTCATTCTGTCAGTATACCTTAACTTGCGGGCTTCATTTGTCTTGAGTCAAGGCCAGGGACAATAGGCCTCAAGACTCCACGCGCTAGAACGCCTCATCTGCCAGTGCCGGGGCAGATTTGCGCGATAACCGTCCCATGGGGGCATCATTGAATGAAGTCCGGATCCACAATACCCCAGTGCCCACTGTTACCCGTACCGCCTGGCAGGGGGTTTCAGTTGAACGAAATTGACATGATCCGGGGTTCGAAATTTCCAGCGAACGCATAAGGCACGGGAATCACAATCACCTGGGGTATCAAGGGTATCAGCAATGCATCTCTGGTCCCGGCCTCGGTTCCGATAGCCACCACCGAAGTTGCTCGAAGGGCGACCGGTGCCTCCGAACACTCCAGGCCCGGCGCCATTGGGACACCCGAGGATGGCCTGGCTCAGGAGGCCTTTGGTGGGTATGGGACGACCTGGCGCTCAGGAGGACAGGGTGTTGGCGTCATCCTCACCGCAGATAAGTGAAGAAGGTGAACTCTCGTCCTCCGAGACTCGAGGGCGCGAGCATATTTCAGCGCCGACTCGTCAGGGATCAGGCTGGCACAGTAACACCCTGTAATGTGGAATGGGCGGCACTCGGTGGCCTCGGGTTCGCACTCCTGGCATCAGGTGAACGCGTCCTGGTGACCCTATTCGACCTTGTGCCGGCACAAGCACCGAGCTTATCAGGTATGATCGTTGCTCGGCATATACCATGTCGAGCCGCGTGGGCGGATGTCCTGGGGTTACCTTTTGGGCCATACAAGGAGACCGCCGACAAGAGTGGTAGTATTCTGATTCCCGCCAAATCGTTCTTCCTTTTTGAGTCTTTGCTGGGGGGCGGTGAGGGCACCTTGGGCGAGGATGCCAAGTGCGCCGTGCTAATCTACTGCGTAGTAACAGCACAACTACGAGACGGGCGCTCATCTTTGCCTGGCTGTTGTCAAGCCATGCAGGGGTAAGTCGTCGTGGCGAGCCGAGACCTCGGCTCTGCTTGATGCTGGTCAGGGGAGTCGCTTGGCAGGCAGAACCCACGGCATTTCATGACCTCCTGCATCTACTGTATCTGCCTTTTCAGCCCAAGTCGCTGAGCCAGCGCACAGTATGTCATCTATATGTTTATGCTGGCAGTTCAGGGGAAATTGCTGTTCACGGCGGCCGACAATTTCCCTAATTACTTCCGTGGATTCTCCAAAGGCCGTGGGAGCCGTCTGGTCGTCCACCACGTGGCTTGGCTCCTCACTGTGAAACAATGTCACGGTTGCAATACAGTATAAGGCGTAACATTGTGAGGGCGAACGTGCCGTTCAACTCAGGGCTACGGGAAGAGCCTTGCGTTGGGCACTTGAGTCCGGACAATGCGGAAGACCCGACGACCCAAGTATTTTGTCCGCGTTTTGTCGGTATTGTTTGCTGGAAAAATGTCAGCCCGACACACTCAGGACCAGTTGACAGTTCGCGGTGATCGGCTCACTTGCTGAACATAGCAGAGAACAGTTGGTCGGTGACGTATACGTTTCTATCTGTCGGGAAAGAGTTTTAAATACCGAAGCTGACTTTCAAAAAGTGGGAACACGGCAGTGCGCCGTCACAGCACCTGGCCCACAATTGTGGACTGGTGGTCCAGCCGTCTGTGAACGACAAGCTTGGCTGCGAAGGATGAGAGCCGCCTTCGGGGATTCGGTACGGCCCGCGGGGGGCGTCCCAGCCCGGTGTCTTGTGAGAGGCCAACTGCTTGATCTGCCGAGTCGTGGCTGAACAGCAAGTGTCCTTGGCCCCCACCGGCTTCAAGACCAAGACCATAGTGAGAGATGTTTCGCGTGTTTTTTTTGTGCCACTATGCTCCCATCCCTGTCCCGTGTAGATTGTTTGTGGCTCCATGAGCCATTGCCGTGAATATACTTGCCGTCGCTGCGCTCCGAAAACTACGTACGATGTGATGTGATTGCTACCCAAAGGAGATGCCCTAAGGTACAAAGTGCCCCCGTGAGCTTCGATGGTGTCTAGAAGGCCCAGAGCGATTCGGAGGCCAAAAATACCTGCGGAAGTGTCCTCGCCTTCTATGTGGGAACTCAATGGTTTCCTTTTCGGCTGGACGATATACGAGCTGAGGCACGAGTCAAGTGAAGCAGTAATCTGAAGCCAAGAAGCCGCGGGATTTCATTTCTCACATGCCATCGAGGGCCAACTGCTCCCCGAAGAGCAGCATCATTTGGACTCGGACACTGGCCATCAGACTGGAGAATACCCTAGGGTAGCAACACCGTGAGATTGAACCAGCCGATTACCAGTCGCCATGAAATACGGCCGTACCAGGTTGAAAACAATCACGTGCTGAAGTACAGCCGCGTTGAAACCTCTGCATTGGTGTATCGGAGCTGGCATCATGCATGTGACCATTTTCCATCCATCACTTAACTTGTATGCCTACTACTTGGAGCTGACTGGATTTATGCAAATTTACTTCTGGCTCTCATGCAGGTTGAAAGCTTTTGTTAACAATCCATTTGCGCAACATTATGAGTTCCTACGACGCGGAACCACTTTTCCCATTATGACGGGCACGAATGTAGCTCTCTCGTCCCACGAATCGTTCAGAACTCTCGTAATCACGGGTCAGCGTCAGCCATATCCTGCTTGTACCTCTGAATGCACCTTTCCTTGCTCTCCTTGAAATCGACGTGAGGCGCAGGATAACCAAGCTTCTCGAATTCTTTCTTGCTCAGCCGGCTGTGCGGGTCGAAAATAGCCTTCCCTTGGACGTCCTTCAGCTCCGGCACCCATTTCCTGATGTACTCTCCATCAGGATCACACTTCTCCGCCTGCACAACGGGGTTGAAGACCGTATAGCTAGGCTCCCACCCTTGCGTGTTATTGCTCAGGTCCCAGTCCACCAGCGTCTCAGCGAAGAACCTCTCGCCCTTGCGGTAGTCAATCAGCAGGTTCGTGCGCAGGTAGCTGCTCGTATTCATCCGCAGCCGGTTGTGCATGTAGGCCTCCTGCCGCAGCTGCCGCATTCCCGCGTCGATGAACGGCATCCCCGTCTTGCCCTCGCACCACTTCTTCCAACCTTCTTCGTCGTCTTCCCACTGCACGAAGTCGAACTTGAGGTTGTGGGGCAGGTTCATCGCGTCGTGGGGCGTGATGCATAGCATATGCCTGTAGAACTCGCGGAACACGATCTCCCGGACCCAGCTTGATATCCCTACGTCGCCCGAGTCGAAGTCGTCACCGTCGTTTGCGTCCATTGCGGCTTTCAGTGCCTCGCGGACTGAGATTATGCCGGATGCGAAATAGGGGGAGAGTCGGCTGGAGTTATCTGTAGCTGGCGTGGATCGGTTCTTCTTGTAGGTCTTTACCTTCTTTGATAGGAAGTGTTGCAGGCGCTTGATCCCGGCCTCATGTCCAGCTGGCCAAAGCTTGCGTATGCGGTCCCTCTCTTTCGTTGTTGCAAACTGCTTTGACTCTGGTAATTCCGGGATCTTCGAACTGAACAGGTCTTTCAAGTCTGCTTTGGCTGCCTTGTCATTCCCCTTCGGAATGTCGACCACGCTGAGGAGCTCTGGATCATTGGCTACCTCGGCCAGCCACGCTTTGTGGTAAGGGGTGAACACCTTGATAGGGCCACCCGAGCCAGTGGTCAAGGCCTTGGGCTCCATCACCGTCTGGTCATGAACCACGTGAAACGTTGATCCTAATTTGCTGCCTGCCAGGTGGTCGACTAGGTGTAAGTCTCTCCTAAGCTCGTCGACCTCGTATTCGAGGTTGGCGAACACGTGGGTAATATTATGCTCCTGAATGAATTCAAGCACTTTGTCACTCTTTTCTCCCCTTTTCTCAGCCGTTAGGATAACCAACGGGATATTGATAGCATGAAGCTGTTCCTGCAGTATTCGTAGTGACTCTAACAGGAAATCGGTTCTCGCAGGGCTGGTTCCGTGCCACTCGAGATCCTTGGGCGACCACAAGAAGCATGTGAGGAGATGTCCATCGCCCTCTCTAGCCTTCTTTGATGCCTGAGCCAGCGCCCTGTTATCCTCAGCCCTGATGTCTTTGCTTCTAAACCAGTGCAGGACATTTTGAGGCTTTTGGTCGCTCTTCTGCTTGTTCACCTTCTCGAGGAGCTCGTCTAGGGGCGGGTGTGCGTCAATCTCCTTGGCTCGTTTGGTAGAAGGGTGCTTGAGCCCATCCTCATGGGACATCGAGCGTTCGTGTCGTTTCGACATTGTTGATTTCTGGCGACTTCGTATTTGATTGATACAGCCGATTTTTTCCCGGAATTTCAATGTGCAGAGGTTCCGGATAGCAGTGTTTGATGGCAAACGATACGACCTCAAGAAGACGCAGGTGAGGTTGTCTGCTGGGAGCTTCAAGTATCGAAGTCGAGCTTTAGACATGGGCAATTGAGGGTTGCAGCAATCTCAACGTCAATCGCTTTGTGATGTGTGTCAGATCTCACGTCCACGAGTGAATAGACACATCCAAGTTGAGATTGAAAAGTCTATGACGCAACGGGCGTGGAGCCCCTTGAACTACTGCTTTAGCTCTAGTATCCCGGCACATTCAAAGGACGGACCAAAGCAGAGGGTACACCCAAACTACTTATCTTACAGGAGGTCATCCTATCCTATAAGAGGTTATCCTATAGGAGCTTATCCTATGAGAAATCATCCTATAGGATCTTGTATATCTTAAGACGTTATCCCTTAGGAGGATGGTTCCGTAGGAGGTTATTCCTGGGAGTCTATCCCGTAGGAGGCCATCCTGTAGGAGGCTGTTATGCAGGAGGCTTTCGTATAGGAGGCTTTTGTGTAGGAGTCTATTGCATAGGAGTCTGTCGCATAGGAGGGTGTTCTGTAGGGCTCGGTGTACCCTCTGTTATTGCGGTTGTGAAATATCTGATTTCTAGTTCTGTGCCAAGGTGAGTGCTACTGTAGTACTTACGCATGTCAGTCTGACAAACCACGACTCAAAATGGCGATTCGCATGCCCTCATATAGAAGCAGTTTCAATCAATCAGACCAAGATGCATCGACGGAAGAGCTGAAATTGAAGACGTCTAGCACACGGTGTTGAGACAGATGATCTTGAAGGCTTCTCCTCGCACATGTGGTCTCAGGGTTCCCTGTTGCTGGCTTGTGGACATCCACACATTCACTTCACTGCATGGCTCGAGCCAGGTGGTCCAAATTTCGTTGACTGCAAGGAAAACAAAGCCCCGTATCCACCTGGTCCCCCGCCTTGTTGAAAACAAACAAGCAAACGGTTGACACCAACCTGTTCTGAACAGCGGCAGTCCTCCAACTCAGACTTAGAACTTTCAAACTTCACACACGGTTCGAGGGATCCTTTCCTGACTTCCTCGATTGAAACTGCTGCATCAATCCAGGCAGGCATCAGCCTTCCGCAGCTACCTTTTCCACTCAAGAGCTGCACTTGCACCATTTCCATCTCGCCCCTGCGCTTGCACGACGTCCCTTTCCAAGCAAACGCCTACAAACAGCTTCAGTCCTTGCTGCTAGCCCCGTCTGACCCAAGCTTCAGTCAACAAACCGCATCCACGACGATGGCGCCCGCCGTGCCTTCCCTGGCCGACACAAGCGGCTCCTTCTCGCAACTCCTTGCGACAGAGCACACCGCGCAAACAGTCCAAACATGGATTCAGGAGAGGAAGGACGTGATCACCACGATCAAGCGACAGGCAATTGACCAAGATACCCCTTTTGATGTCATCTACGAGGATATCAAGCGGCTGGAAGGGGACATCGGTCGATTCAAGCGACTGCTCCAGTCCAACGAAGCCTTGCGGGCCGACTGGCGACAGGTGCACATGGCAGCCTGGCAAGGAACAATCAGGCCACTGAGGGTGACGGACCTGCCCAACGAGATTCTAACGAAAATATTTGCCGACTTGCAAGACGATCTACCGCCACAGATCAGAGCTCGAGGCGTTGCTCTCGCTGACGCCTTGCCCCGTCCCGATGTGACAAGCATCCGGAATGTGCGTTTAACGTGCCGGGCCTTTTGCGGTGCAGGATCCAGATTCCTCCTACCCGTTGTGAATATTTCATTCACCTCAGCTTCACTTCAACGTCTCCAGGACATCTCCAGCCATTTGACCATTTCAAAGGGTGTACGTATCCTCCGGCTCCGTGGAAATCCTTACAATGCTTCACTCGCCACTGATGAGGCCTCCTTTCGCCACGAGATGCACCGCAGAGTCTGTTACATCCGCGATAGAGTTCAGCAAACTTTGAAAATTGCTCAAGCTCGGGCAGACACAGACCGCGGTCTTCAAGGACTCCCTCGCGAGCCCTATCCATCGTTCCTCAGTACCAGTGAACTTGAGATGGCAGAGGTACGAACCTATCGAGTCCTCAAAGTCCTGTCGAAAATGGAGCACCAAGAGGCATGTCCGCTTAGCCCCCTTGAGAGAAAGATCAAAGACCTCTTTGAACGGGCTTACGCAGAGTGCGTGCGGAGGTACCAAGAGCATCAAAGCCTCTTGCAAGACGATCAAATTCTCGCCAAAATCGCCACCGCCGTTCGTCAGATGCCGTCTATACAAAGACTTAGCATTCCTGGTCTGGGTTGGGACCGCATGTTCAGGTGTGGTTGGGACAACCATTTCGACATACAGGGTTTCAAGCACCGCGACATCGACATCAACTATTTCTTGGATCACCTACACCACAATGGCGATGAGCGAGGTTCGTTGCAGTCCTCGTATGAGGAGACAGCGAGACGCCGGACAGTACCTCTGCTGCATAAATTGCCTTTGGTGTTTGAGGCTGCCAACGACAACCTGACGCATCTCAGAGTCGACTTGCCAATAATCCGGAACAGTGAGATGGCAAGCTTGTCGGCACTTATTCCGGACCTGAACCGCTCATGCCGAAACCTCAAATATGCTCGGATCACAGTGGCCGATCCCAAGAGGACCTCCGATCTAGATGGGACCCTAATACCAACCTTCGCCATCTTAGCGTCCATGCTCTGTTCTCCCGCGCTCCAGTCGGTCAAGCTCTATTACTCGAGGCGCAACTACACATATTACCCAACCGACAAAATTATAAGCATTGGTGCTGTTCTTGAAACGCTACCCTGGGACAGACTTCGAAGTGTGTGTCTCAAAGACTTCTCGCTCAGGCTTAAAGAGTTACGAAAGTTTGTGGGAAACATTTCCGGAAGGATACACTTGGAGTTACAAGGTGTATATCTGGTGGACGGCACTTGGGACGAGGCGCTTGAGATTCTGCGAGGCAGGGTTGACCACTCCTCTCGGATTGATGATCCTCGAGGAGCTCAGCTAGACTCTATGCCCGCGCGGAGATCCCGGGATTTCAAATGCGAGTTCGATAGCGAACACCGCGGCGGCTTCTACTCTTTTCAACGGTGCCCTGGGCCGGTATCACTCTACATACGTGGTGGAAATATTCCGAATCCATTGATCAGGGACGAAGACTGATCTACGAGCGTCTCCGATGCGATACAAAGCCATGGGGGGATACACTGGGGTGGACAGGGACCGCGAGACGTCATTGCGGCAAAATGTTTGGGTTGGAGGGAGGCAGCATGGTGATGGAAGACGACGCCACCCGGAAAAACAAAACTGTCCCGCGTCTAGGCGAAGCAAATCAGCACTCGTTTGGTAGGTGGAGCTAATTGCGATGCCCATCTTGTGCTCCTTGACGAGGGAAGACAAGCGTGGCTGTCAGGTTGGATGTACAAAGTACGAGTGTAAATACAAATACCAGGGTGAGGGAATACCACAGCATTGCAACAGAGTCGCATAGTTACAGGCACCTCTGTGTCACCAGAAAATGTATTCAATTCATATTCATCTCATACATGGCTTGTGTGTGAAAGTTAGCTGCGCTGTCCTTCATGTAAGAGATCGGAGTTTCGCACCCGCAAAAAGGGAGGGTACACCCTAGCCCTATTTGACAACCTCCTACGAGACAACTACTCGTGGGATGACATCTCAACTGAATATCTTATAGGAGGTCATCCTGCTAGAGCTTACCCTACCACAAGCTATCCCATGGGATGTTATCCTATTGGAGGTTATCCTATCAGAAGCCATCCTATTCGTGTTAACCTTGGTATTTCAATTTTCCTCGGTCTTCTTTGGCTATATCTACTTAGGTCGGGTGTACCTTTTGCTTTTTCGGTGGCGAATCTCCTCCATCCAGATAAATCCACCTCACGAACGGCATTGAGACATTCCGTCCAAGGCTGGACATGGACAGTATTGGGATGCCACTTGACACAGGAATCCGGGGGGAATGCCCTTCCCCTAATAAGACCACCCTTTCTATGTCAACTCAAGGCTATTAACTATAGTCTCAGGTGGTAGATGACAAATATGTTAACATCTGCAAGGCTCCAAATACAAACCTGGGTCACAGTGAGTGCCGTGGTACAAGAAAGCAGGTGGCTCCAATTATATTAGCTCTCGAGTGCAAACACTCTGTAAACATGTGTGATCAGATTGGCACAATGGCCGACTGAGAAGCGTGAGACAAAGCTTCCACGGGAGGAAATCCAGCGAATTAGAAACATCCGACACTTCATACTGTCACATTGTCTCACATGTTGTAGAGCACAAACTGGGCTCTGCTAGATTTCCGGACAGGTGCTGCACGTGTGTTCTGTTGCATGGAATCTGCCTTGGAGGCCGGATCAGGCATAAAAGCACGCCGAGGTCGCCCCATCGAGTCTGGGACGCAACGGCCACGACGGACTCAAACCCAACCACACTGACCAAAGATAGCCTTCATCATGCATCTAACAGCTCCATCAATCCTCCTCGTCCTTTCGGCCGCCACCCAAGCCACCCCCATCCGGCCATCCGATTTACCACGCGCGACACCACCCCCAAAGAGCTCCGAGTTCTCCCTCGCCATGAACATGAGCGGCTACCTCGTCCCCCTCGCCGCCGCCTACTTCGAAAGCCGAGGCGTGCTGCTCAAGGGCGCCGGCACGCACGACCCGGAAACCGAGACTCATGGCACGTCTTTTTCGCCCTTCTTCATCTGACTGCGAACCACCATCATCATCACCACCGTGCTAATAGATGAAACACACACACACAGCATACAAGAACACAACCTTCTCAGACGAGGACCACTTCCCCGACGCGGTGATCCTAGACCTCACCGACGACCCCTACGTCGCCGCGCCCCCGGGCGTCTACGGGCTCGCCGTGGCGGACCCGGGCGGCAGCCACGGGTTTGCCTTTGAGGTCATGGCTACTATCGACGAGCAGCACTTTGACTTTAGGGTCGCTGATGGTATGTTGCGATAGATGAGCACAGCGGTGGATTGATGACAGACATAGAAGAAAAGGTGTGCGCTTTGGCTAACTTGAAGGTGTGGCAGGACACGTGGGCCACAAGATGACGTCCGCTTCTCAGGCGTGGTTCGCGTGCACGCGGACCATCGAGGGCGTGAGGGGGGCGTTCCTGAGCTGGGGCACGTATGCGGCTAATTATTCGGCGCCGTATGGGTGTCAGTCGACGGATGTCGTCGTGAAGTTGAATCTCACCCGGCGGGCTGGTTCGAGGTGGTCCTAGGGACCACGCCAGCAGCGGTCAAGAGGGGAACAACGATAGCAGTAGTTGCGCGGATGTTGTGGAGCCAGATCACTCGTTGGGCCTTTGAAGAAAAAAGCACTTGTCATGTGTTGAAGCCGGAATTTTGCAGGAATAGTCTGAGTGGTTGCTACGGCGTGGAAGCAGGCAGATTGTCAACCAGGACGCTTACAAATGCACTCTGTCATACCAGAGCAAGTTCCCCTCTGGCCCTTTAGTGGTCACCCATCGTCCTCGAGATCGGTTTCGATTCCCGCAAGCGTCGACCGACCACTGATCCATTTTGCGGCACCCAGTCAAGTGTGATGAGGCGAGCTGCAACAGCCAAGGGTCCAAAACGGTGATGTTAATCCGCGCATGAAACAAGCCCAAGACGGTTGCTCTGTAGATCCAATTGAATATCGCCGTTGAGATTGCAATATTCACAGTACGTGAAACACAAGGTACCGTGATTGGCACCTGAGGCCACAAAGCATTGCACGTGTATTGTGATGCGAGTGTGCCCTTTGAGTCAGGTGCCAGCCGCAACAAGACAGTCATTTCACCCATCGGAAGAGATCCTATGGTGTCTGAGAGATGAAAACTCTGTCAGCCAGGTGTGCTCGACTTGAGAGCTCGATGACTGACCTGTGCTTATTTGAACTCTGCCTCGCAATGTCGATCTCGGACGAACATTCGTCTTCGTGGCAAGCGATCATTTAGACTGTTGATCGGACAGCCGCGTTGCTCAGCTGACACACAACCTTTCCATATCTTCCAGCACGTCCTGGTCCAAGTTGTCGTCTTTTGCATCCCGTTTCTTCCAGTAGATGCAGGTGCTCGAAAAGGAGCTGTAGTCGTCCTGTGGAAATGGAAACTTGTCAAAGGCGGCATCCATCTCTCTGATGCGGTCAAAGTCGGGGCTCTTGTCGGCGCCAGGGTTTCTAGGATGACTGTCAGCTGGGTCCGGATCAACAATAGTTCATAGAACGGGGCAGTCTCACTCTTCCCAGACATCCCAGCCTGTACCAACACACATCGCCGGCAAGCTCTTTTCAAGCGCCGCTGCCCAAATATCGCGGTACAGATGCACGCCGAAGATGAAGGTGTTCTCATCGATCAGCTCGTAGGCACCGGGGGAGTCTACTGTCTTCCCGCCCAGGCTGGTCAGGAATTCCTTGTCCGGTTGAGCGAAGCGTGGCTCTTGATAGATTGTCTCGATGTCTTGGCCACTTTCCAACCCTGTCCACACTCATTAGCTGTGAAATGTTACATGAGATATCACATGGGTAAGAACCGACTGAGAGCGTCTACTATGGCCAGGAATGCAGCCAGTTGGATGTGAGAGCGGCGCTGAGAGGTCCAGGAGCCATCTTCTGGGTCGAAGGCCCCGATGCCAAGACAAACGGCACGAGTGACCTTCTGATGAGAGACAGATTTGTCTACTATGATGCTACGTAGCTTCTCATAGCAATCTGTTGTGCGCCACTTGGAAGCGATCCTGTGGTGGTCGGCCTTGATGTCGTCGACGGTGAGTTGGGGCAACCCGTTTGGGTGAAAGTTTTCAGGTGGGCCGCCAACTGGTAATGAGAGGACCTCTTCCTTCCGGCCTAGCTTTTTGCGCTTTCCTTTGCGAACGATGCGCGTCCATTGTGATGGATCATCCTCTGAAGAAGCCGCCATCACCACAAGACGCCATCCGCGAGGCCGACAGATGCTTGACTGCCGAGCAAGGGAAATTCTTGAGCCTCAATGTTCTACGGAAGCGCCGATAAGGGACCGATAAGGGAAGCTGATTCTGGCGCGGTCTGCTGAGTCATCCGGCCCTGGACATGAGGCAGCTTCACTCGTTCTTTCCTACTAAGGCTAGTCAAGGCGATGTCTTCTATTTCTTCGTTTTCCTTATCTCTTCGTGGAAGTCAATCATCTCTCTCTCTCGAGGTCTGCTAACTGACATTTGCAGTTACGTCACTAAAGAATGGACAGCATCGGGCTGCGACGTAAGATGAAGCATCGCGCAAGCCCAAGATGGGAACGCCCACAGCCCTCTTCCTCGTTACACGAGTCCAGCAGTCGATGTCTTCATTTAGAGATATGACGTCCAAACTGCAATTCTCCGAACACTTGGCTCAACCTCGAGCCGGCATTCGAGTGCCTGGGTGCTCATCAGAGAGAACCACACGCGATCCTCGCCCGCCGTCAGCTTACCGTGCAGGCTTCCCCTGACGCAACGCCCTGATTGCGCTGCCAGATGGCCATCGCCAGGAGTGCATGCTACCAGACCAGAGTTCTGGAAATAGCTTCTAGCGTCTTTTTTTCGACAGACATGAGAGCAACGGGAGATGGTGTCGTTGTTTCGAAAACGGGACCACAAGTACGACGGTGCTACCAGGCATTCCGACAACCCAATCCTAGCGTCGATGCTCAGTGTGTCCCGTGTGCGACTTGATATACGGCTACACAGACCAGCCAGTGGCCGCGTAGCCTTGCCCAGTGCACCATGGCAGCAAACTCAACGGCTGTACTCTGTGCTCCGTGCATGCTGACACACACCTTTGGGGCCGCCTATCTCGCCCACGGTCACACTGCATCGCTCCTTTGTGGTTGACCATACAGCTAGTCATACAAAAAGACACAATAGTACGGACCACCAGGCAGGCGATGGCCCCCTCCCCTGCCAAAAATAGCCCCCACATTTACCCTTGGACAGTGCTTGCAGATCTTCAAGGCCGCGGGACCTCTTGCGGGAAAGCCTGCAAGAGGTACGTACCGCAGGCGAAGCTGCCGGGCGCTTAATCGCCGTCAGCAACTGGTCCGTCGGGTGACCCGCCACCCCAAAGCTCCCGCGACGGCTGCCGCGGAGGGAGCTGCCGCAACAGCGCCCGGGTCCAAGCTGTTGAGATGGACCCGGTCTCACTTGGCTCCTCGAGCTCTCTCCTCGACGAGAGCCGGAGTTTCGCATGGCTCACGGGGCTTCTCGAACGTCCATGACACAAGCCTGAAGCCCTATCCACAAGCATCAATCTCACGAACCGGGTCCCTGAAAGTGGCCGTCACACCAGGCCGGCCGCTCGATTGGTCGCATGCACGTTGCTGGTGATGGGGGAAGAGAGAGGTGCTTGCACACCCGGGCGGGGGATTTTTTCGTCAAAGTCTGGGCGGCCCAGCGAGTCGCCCTCCCGAGGTGCTGGAGATGTGCCTGTCCCCAGCCGCCATTGGCTGGGCATCACATCGACGGCAGGGACAGGGGCTGTGGAGCTGCAGCTGCGTGCACACCTGTCCTGCGACCTGAGTGGCCAGGGCCTCGTGGAGAAGCCGCCCGGGTTGCATCTGGCCCAGATTGCCGTCCAAGGGCAACGACTTGCTCTGGCGCCTCGCAGCAGCTCTCTGCCTGTCTGCCCACTGCCCCAGCGTGGCCCCGCCCCAAAGTGCTGCTTGCCTGCTTGCTTGCTGCCAGCCCGTCCAGCCCGCCCCAGCAGATCAGGCATCTCTTCGCCTCCCTCTCTCTGCACGCCCACCCACACGCCACGGCCGAATTGGATGGCACGATGCAAATCAGCTTCGGCGGCTGGACGCGCGAGGTGACAGGGCTAGACCGGTTGGGGGCTTGCCCACTGCTACCGCACCTCGCACCAAGCCCCAGCTCCGGCGCACCTCACTGGACGGCTGGCTCAGTCCAGTCCCCTCCGTGACCCGGAATTTGCCCATGCAGGTAGGTGAGCAAGAGGTGAGATTCCATATTGTCCTGCGTCTAATATTACCCTTGGCTGCCGCTCTTCTCTCATTCTGACTTTCTCGTTCCTGCTTTTCACTTTTTCAACTCAAGATACCCATTATCACATGACGATATCGTAGAAAGAAGTATCTTTCTATATCCCGTTTTTCTCGTCAGCACCAGCCGAGCCAAGACTTGCCTCACGACCCGTGGACCAGCGTCCCCATATAGCGGAATTCGAGGCGACCAGATTTGGAGAGGAAGAGTCAGGAACGAAGTTGCTCCAAAGCAAGACGGAGAATCCGAGTAACGAGGCCGAGGAGTACAGCTCGGGGGAAACACAGCTCGAGATTCGAGGATCGCCGGCGGGAACACACACAAACTCACCTCCCGAGGTCATACGCACACACACACACAAACACAATGTTCTCCTCAACATTACTAGCGCTCATCGGCGCAGCAACACTATCGTCAGCACACACCGTCCTCACATATCCCGGATGGAGGGGTGACAACCTCATCACAAACGACACATTCCCATACGGCATGCAATGGATGTACCCATGTAAGTCTCACCATCAACGCGCACGATCCAGGGTTCACATAACCCACCCGTCTACCCAACCAACCCCCTCCGTGACACCCTCTCACAACCCAGCGCCTCTTGCCTGAGGGTGAGGGGTCAGCAAATATATACTTCGAAAATGATAGACTGACATACCACCCCCCCCCCCCCCCAGGCGGCGGCTACCCAACAACAACAAACCGCACCTACTGGCCCACGACAGGCGGCGCCATCGCCTTCCAGCCGGGCTGGTTCCAGGGCCACGCCACGGCCTTCCTGTACGTCAACATGGGCTTCGGCACCGACGGGCCCGACGGCGGGCCCTGGAACATGAGCTTCCCCATGGTCCCGCCCTTCCAGATCCTCGGGCCCTCCAAGAACCCCTACCCGGGCACGGTGTGCCTCCCGCAGGTCCCGCTGCCGGCCAACACGACCGTCCAGCCGGGCGACAACGCGACCATCCAGGTCGTGGAGCTCGCCGTGCATGGTGCCTCGCTGTTTTCCGTAGGTTCTTCTTCCTTCCCTCCTCCACATTGCCGGGACACTCGAAGCGTTGGTTGGTTGGTTGGTTCCGTTCGTTGGCTAACAACTGCTCCAATAATAGTGCGTCGACATCACCTTCGTCGAGCCAGACGACGACCGCCTCGAGCTCGTCAACGAGACAAACTGCTTCAACAGCAACGACATCGGCTTCGCCGACGTCTACACCATCGTCACGCGCGAGTCGGGCGCCGACCCGCTCGACCCCCGCACCAGCGCCAGCACCTCGGACGCGGCCGAGACGCTCTTCTGGTACTTTGGCCGCCACAACTCGCAGACCGCGTCGGTGTTGAAGAGCGCGCTGGGTCTGGCGCCTGTTGCGCTGGGGATGGCGTGGGCTTTGCTCTAAGAAGGGGCTGAGTGCTGTTTTCTCTCTTGAATGATGGTTTTGCTGGTGGTTGGCTGGCTGGTTTGGAAAGTGGCGTTCTGGGGCGTTGGGAATGAGGTTATGATATCACTGGGGCTACCTACCTATCCATGAATACTCCGGAAAAAGACCCTGGGTTTCTATATTTTTAATGCAATGCAACAACAAATGCAACACGACCTGAAGCGCTCTCCCTTGACGCAGTGACGTCTTGCGCAAAGCAGCCTGAGGGCAGCACATGTCTCAAGCCACGTCCGCTGTTTCTTGCAAGTCGTATGCGGGCTGGTTCATCCAATCCGTGGCCCGGCATGGTTGTGCAGCTCATTGCACAATATGAAGGGCACCAAGGGGTAGGAGAAAGATGTTCTAAAAATCTGGCTCATTACTGTATCTAAAAGCCCCATCACACTAGGTAGATAGAGGCCACACCAATCTACACTCTCGCTTCCATCCCATGCCGCATTTTCCATCCACCAGCTAAAGCAGCCCAAGCACCTCCTTCGCCAGATTCGTCACCCTCTCCTCACCACCTGCACCCGCCACCTTCCTCACAGCCGCGTCCGCACCGAGGGTCCGCACGATCTCGGCGTGCCCGGCGGCAGCAAGCGTGCCGAGCGCCGCCAGCGCGCGGTAGCTGACCTCGGGGTCCGACTGGCCCTGGAGGATCCTGGCGAGCACGTTTGCCATGAGGCCGAACACCTCGGGCGTGATGGGCCCGGCGCCGCCGCCGATGCTGACTTTCTTCTGGGATACGAGGGACGCGAGGACCGCGTAGTTCAACGCCGCGGTGGTGACTGCGATCAGGACGTTGCGGTTGTTGGGGAAGCCTACGGGGCCCTTGAAGGGGGTGTCTGATATGCCGACGAGGGACTCCATGTGGTCGACTACTTTCTCTGCGTGTGCGTGGGCCACCTGTCGGCCCTGTTCGGTTGTGAAGAGGTTTGTTACCGTGCGGAAGGCCATCATGGCGCAGTTCTCGTTGATGTTTGAGCCACTGCTGGGCTGGAAAGCGGCGTGTAGAGCGATGTCGACGATGGACTCGCCGCCGGGGCCAGTGAAGCCGGCCGCCAGGGGAGACGTAGCCACGCATCGTAGAAGATCGAGACCGGGGAGGCGCTCGTTGTCGGGCCACTGGCTGACGAGCTTGAGCACGAGGCCGAGGTCGTGTTCGGAGATGGTGAGAGGTTGTGAGGTCGGCGCGGCTGCAGTGCCAGGGACTGCTGCTGGCACGCTTGGGTTCGTCTTGCTGAGATTCTCGGCCAATTTGGCCAGAGTGGCTTCCTCGGTTGGGTTGAGGGCGGTGTCCTTCCTGCCGGAAGAGATCATCGTGGCATTGATCGACAGGATCTTCTTGACCGCTGGGTCGAACTTGGCAGTGGCTATGGTCAGGTACTTGTCCTGAGGAAGAGACTTCTTGGCGGGAGGTGGTTGTGACGCGGAGCCATCCCCAGGCTGGTATCTTCCGGTGCCGAACTCGTCAACCGCCGGACCTGAGCTTTGCCCGATAGTGGCGCCTTTGGTGTTCTCGACGATGAAATTGGAGACTTGGTCCAAGTAGGTTTGGGGCAGCTCGTTGTCGCTCAGGAACTTCGAGGCTGCCTCGTACGGGTTCTGAGACAGATTGTATGGGAGCTTCAACGCTGGGGCGCCATCCTCAATGGCCACGTCGAATACATAATCATAGGACTTGCCCAGGTAGTCGACCTTCTTCCCGCTGCTTCCAACAGCATCCACAACCGTTCCAACCTCGATCCATTTTCCTTCACCTGACGATCTAATTAGCAAGGCCCCGAAAGCCCACGATGTAGGAGTGCCACATGAACTTACCAGCGGACCACTGATGCGCAGTAACAGAGCCGTCTGGCTGGTTGATCATCTGGATCTGACCTTCCTTGGTTCCATCTTTCGATGTTAGAAACTCTGGACCGGGCAGTTTCTCTTTGTTGATTCCACCCATCTGCTGCGCAGGGATGGAAGAAGCCTTGACGGAATCCTCGAAGCTTGCAAGGGTCTCGGCGTCCGCGAGGCTATCGGCGTTTCTTGTGAACACACGTACGACACCGTCGCTCGACCCAGAAACAATGTCACCAGTTTGCTGGCTCACAGCAACTGACCAGACCGATATTGCCGGCAGGGTGATTGTTTGCGCACACTCGAGACCCCGCCATACCCTGATGGTCCGGTCCTCGCCTGAGCTCACCAGCTCTCCACTAGGAAGGGCCGCCAGGCTGTAGACGAAGGACTCGTGGCCATGCAACTCGCCGACAGACTGTCCATTGAGCTTCCATAGCCGTATTACTCCATCGTTGTGTGCACTGGCAATATCAGCGCCCGTGGGGTGACCTTGAGGTACCTTGCACACGGCACGTACAACGTTGGAGGTGTATATAGTAGACCGGGGCTCGACCTCGCCACCGGCGCCGGAACGCAGGTCATATATATGAATCTTCTCGTCGGCCGATCCCGTCACTACTGTGGTCTCATCCAGGGCCAGGACTCCCCACACGCTCGCGTCGTGCCCGGCCAGTCTCAGCTCGGGGTCCCACTTGCCGACCCGCCAGACAATGGCTTGTTTGTCCCAGCTCCCTGATACGATATAGGTGCCTTGGGGCGACACGTCGAGGGCGCAGATGTTGTGGGCATGGCCGATGAGCAGGCGCTCGGCGTTGTCGGAAGGGTTGGAGGACGGCTTCTTGACTTCGATTATGGTGTCCTTGCCGCCAGAGATGATGAGGCCGTCGGCATACTCGGCGTTTGGGGGCAGGAATGCTAGACTGGAGAGCCATTCCTGGCCCTGAGTGACGATGGTGGCATCGAAGGATGGTGGCTGCTGGGAGGACTTGCGCCAGAGTCGTAGAGTGTGATCGCGAGAGGCAGAGATGACAACATCGGGGCTTGGGAAGAGAACATCGCGGACCTGAAGAGAAGGGAGTAGATGTTAGTACAAAGCTATGATTTGGGGTTCGAAGAGGGGAGCCAGGTACTAACATCGGATTCGTGGCCCGGGAGCTGGGCAGACAGCTTGAACTCCATCGTGAGAGCTGTTGTTTTCTTCCGCCAAAATCCCCGGGTATTGCCTGCAATGGATGGGAAACGGCCTAAGTCGACGGCGTCGGGAGGAGCTCAGGTAGCAGACAGACGCAATGCCACAAAGCAGGGGCTGGGACAAGGGTATGGGTGCTGTTGCTGAGCCTAAGCTGGTGTGCGTACCTGTCCTTTACCAAGCTAGGGACAGGAGAATCCGAATATGAGTTTGGGACGAAAGGCAAGATCTTCCTCCACTCAGTCTCGAAATTAGGCAGTCCAGATACGTAAGGGTCTTGTTGACAGCAACGGTTGGAAGGAGCTCTAGGAGTGGCGGGCGGTGCTACCGGTACGTACCGAGGACCTGCTGAGGTCATCGCGGGGCAAAGCAGGTACGTACATGAGTTCCGGCAGGCTCCCCGCACGGGCACGTACCTTGTTGACCAGCTTGCCTGCTTGCTACGGTACTGGCAACCTTGAAAGCCAGGATGGAAGGAGAGATGATAAACGGTGAGGATTCTATTCATACGAAAGCATGGATTGTCTCTGGCCAGTCTGTGATCCAGAGAGTCCCTCAAGAAGTTATCCCATGAGAAGACACATACACATGCTGCTGTGACAGCTCGAGGTCGTCGTGTCCACGATCCTTTGTCCACATTATGGCAGAAGTCCATGGTCTCCTAGCCTTTGAAGTTCAAACATTGCTCCGGAGCTGAGGAAAGAATGATCAAATTGCATTCTTTACCGTTGCTTTCAGACAGATTTGCCTCCGTTTTCTGTAGGCGTTCTTGAACCCCAATGTTCTTTGGGTGAGCTTTGGGCATAAGTCTCGTAGATGATGCGTCTGCAGCAGAGTCCAGACCCTGGGAGGAGCTTCGAAGCCCCTTGCCCCACCTCGGGCTTGATAGTGGGTGATGGTTGGCTCAGGATGCACCAAGGCAACAAGGGTCCCTCTTTCTGTTTCCAACCCGCCAAGGCTCCCCATCTGTCACTTCCACCTCCTGCAGACTTCGACAACCGATCTACAGGTGCAACCTTTGGAACAATCGACCGCTTCCTGCCACTCAGCTCCCCAGCCTCTCCCTCCAGCTTCTGACTTGACTTCTCCTCCTACTGGGGAGAACATCCATCTGTCAACAACCCCTTTTGATGATTGATACGATACGATTCATGACCAAGGAGTGCTGTACTGCATAATTCAGTCCTCCCTTTCTCTCTTTTTTTGTTCTGCTGTCTTGCTATTGGGAACAGCAGCCTTCGTTTTGTTTCTTTGACCACACACTTCGACTTGAAAAATAGCAAACTTGAGCTGCCACCAAGCTTGGCGCTCTTAATACTCGTCTTGCAGTTGATTGCACCGAAGCGCATTCTGCCGTCGCGTCGCATCGCATCGAATCGCGCCCGAATCATCGCGCAGTCTTGAACTTCGCACCCACAGTGATACCCATCTGCCCCCTCGAATCCTGCCTCTCCAAGCTTCGCCGCTACCTTCAATCAATCATCAACACTTTCGAGCCCTTCTCGCAACCAACATGGCATCCAACGGCGCCGCTCGACAGTATCTACCCCTGACCTGCCACGGCCACTCGCGCCCTGTCCCCCACATCAGCTTCTCCAGCCTCGAGAGAGATGGGGAGTACTTCATCGTTTCTGCTTGCAAGGGTACGTCCGCCAGCACTGCTCGCCAGTTCCCTTGGCGCGCCTTTTCCTCTATCACAGCATAAAAACTGACCAACTTACCAGATGGCAACCCCATCCTCCGACACGGTCGCACCGGCGACTGGATTGGCACCTTTATAGGCCACAAGGGCGCCACCTGGCAAGCCAAACAAAGCCCGGACAACAAGATCGCTGCCTCTGCCTCCGCCGACTTTTCCACAAAGGTCTGGAACGCCCACACTGGGGAGATGCTCCTGGTCCTCAAGCACGATCATGTCGTCCGCGCCGTCGCTTTCCCGCTCAACATTTCCGATATCCTCGCTACCGGCGGTCACGAGAAGATTCTTCGCATCTGGGATCTCAAGTCGGACGACCACAATGACGCCAGGGTCACCGCTACGGTCGACGAGGAGACCAAGCACACCACATACCACATCCCGCACGAGATGGCCCACCAGATCGGCGAGGTCCACCCTGATACCATCAAGTTCATCGTCTGGCCTCAACAGACCACCATTATCACCGCTGCCGGCAAGACGCTGCGCTGGCACGATGTTCCCTCGCGGAACCACTACAAGGAGGAAGTGTACGACGGTGAGATCAAGGCGTGTGAGCTTGTGTCTCTGGCACCCCAGTACACGTCGCCAAACGACATCGGCGGCGGCCTGCCTGTCTTGACCATCGCCGCCGGCAAGAAGGTCTACTTCTACGGCGGCGCCGACTGCACCCAGCTTATCAAGGAATTCACGCTTCCACATGGGGTTGCTAGTGTTGGATTGGACCTCAAAAACCACAAGTTTATTGTGGGTGAGGAACCCGGCACGTGGGCCCGCGTGTACGATTGGGAAGGCCAGGAGATTGACGTGATGAAGGGCCATCACGGTCCCATCTGGTGCATCCAGTTCTCTCCCGACGGGAAGCTGTACGCCACTGGATCCGAGGACGGGACGATCCGCATGTGGAAGAACTGCGAAGAGGACTACGGCCTCTGGCGCGAACGAGGAACGGCTAACGCGGAGAAGGTGGAGTAGGATCACCGACCTCACCCGTGGAACCCCCTGGCAGAGAATGAACCTCCGCCGGAGGCAGCAGCCAGTGCTCAACACCAACCCCTTGCACGACTGGGCAGCAATGGCGGAGTCTCACCCACGCCATTGGGCGAAATATCTGTCAACGTCGCCAAAGTCCCGGCGGCAGCCTATCGAGGGCCCCAGCAACCATCAGAACCCCAAAAGGACAGCGATCCGTCGACTCACTGGAAAACAATCTTGTCACCGGTGACGGAGGAATCGCCCAGCCCACGAAAGAAGAGGCGCGCTGAGGAGGACCTCCACGTGCGCTACTCCCCCCGCAAACCCGCAACCCGGCCCGTGAGCCCTGGCAGCCTCAAGATGCAGAACTTCTTGCGGAGACTTGAGCGGCAGGGACTCTCTCACGACTAGCTGGCTGGCGGGGCAATTGCATCTCTATGTACCATTGTCGCATTTCTGGCAGCCAGCACCCCGGAGGAGGAAGTTGAAACAACAGCCTCGGTCAATTGCCGCTGCTGCTTCAGGACAGGACACATCTTAGACCTGTAATCATGTCTTGCCTCCCCATGACTGCTCATCTTCGCTGGTGAGTGAGGCTACTTGTATGGACCTTATTCAGGTACTCGAAATAGAAAACAAGAAACATTTTTCCTCAAGACGGTTCGATGGTGTAGTGTTGTGCTCATATGTGTGACTAGATTTGGTTCGCTTTGGTCGTTTCTTCCAAGGCTGCTGCTGTTGCTAACTTCTGCCCAACGTCTATTTACAATCGGCAGACAGTGGCGACGATTGTTTTTACACCTGAGCTTAACCCATCGGAGGTTCCACTTATCCCTCCTACCCGCCCTTCCTCCCAACCGGATGACAGCATATGCCGACTTCACAATCCTGACGGACATTCCCATCTGGACAGTCTCCATTGGGCCAACATCACTTTCGTAACCACCACACACTTTCCGGGACTTCCATCATCACATCGTCCTCGATAGGAATGACTTGCTCTGGGATGACTTGGACACCTACATACCTACATACCTAGGTACGTAGGTAGGTATTGCGTGTCGTCGAACTTCACCCTCAAACTCCCCTAAGCGTTCTCCGTCAAACGTCCTTGATCAAACATCCTCCCACACAGTCCCTCTTCCTCGGACTCCCTCTCTTCGAGTCTTTCTCTCCGAGCCCTTCTCTCAGACTACCTCTCTCTGGCTACCTCTCTCAGCCTACACATCTCAGCCTACACATCTCAGCCTACACATCTCTCAACCTACCTCTCTCAACCTACCTCTCCCAACCTACCTCTCTCGACCTACAACCTACCTCTCTCAACCTACAACCTACCTCTCCCAACCTACCTCTCTCAACCTACCTCTCCCAACCTACAACCTACAACCTACCTCTCTCATACTACAACCTACAACCTACCTCTCTCATCCTACAACCTCCAACCTACCTCTCTCATCCTACAACCTACCTCTCCCGACCTACAACCTACCTCTCCCGACCTACAACCTACCTCTCTCAACCTACAACCTACTGTCGACACACATCCTGCAAGTCTTCCATCCGCCTATCAGACTTTCAGTCTCTCGACTGTGACTCAATCAGCTCCTTCCCAGACACCGCAGGTGAGCCCCGGCCCTCCGACCTCGTAACTTCCTATTTTCCTCACTCATTACATCATCACCTCACACCATCTGCTTCACATTTGCACATATCCCATCCACCCTTCTTTTCCCTCCTTTCTTTCTTCCTCTCTCCAACGTTCCACTCTCCCATCCGACATCCCTCCCACGCAGCCTCTCATTCAACTTCCCACCAACCACTCACTCAGTTGTCCTACAATCCTTCGACCACTCTCTGTCCGGTCAGCGACCTTTCTGTCTTACGCCTTCGACTTGAAGGTCTTCTTCGTCCTACACATTCTGTTTTGCCTCGATCCAAATCTTCTCTTGCATCGCACCACCCCCCATCAGCACAATGCCAGCCAACCCACTGCCCCCCGGAGGTTACTCGACTAACCCCAACACCGTCAAGGCACGTCGTCGCAAGATGAATCGCTCCGAGGCCGAGACCGTCGAGGCGGCCGCAAAGCAGGCTGACTACAAGGCCATGCTCAATGCCCGCACCAAGGCCCAGCAGGACCCCGCCTTTGCCCTTGCATCCGAGGCTCAGAAGTCCGCCATGTTTAAGGAGGCCATGAAAGAGACCATGGAGAAACGGTCAGTCCCATCATCCCTGTCGCAGAAAGTCCACCGGCAAACCCACTGACGGAATATATGTGTAGCCGCGCCAAGGGACAGGACACCATGTCCAAGATGGCCGCTTTCCGAGCCGGAGTGTACCGCGGTTCTCAGACCCGTGTGCCCATCGCGGACTGGCTCCGGAACAACGGAAACGTGCCTTTTGACGCTGCCGGCACCCGCCAGCGCGGCGCTGCTGCTGGTGGCAGCAGCTCTCGTGGAGTTGCGCCCGTGCCTGACATGGGAGTGAACCGCTCTTTCGCTGGCTCTTACGGCATGCCCGGTACTCCTCAGAGAATCAAGCCGGCCCCTGAGGCGCTGGCCAGCATGAGCCCCGAGCCGATGCTTCCCACCATCGAGGGAGATGCCTCCATGGCCGACATCAGTGAGTTGGTGACCCGGCTTGTTCAGACCGAGATGGGCCACCTGCGCCAGGAGTATGAGGTCAGGTTCAATCAGCTGGAGGGTCTGGTCCATGCCACGCAGAACACGTCCCTGCCCAGCATCGTGGAGAGAATGAACGAGCTGGACGACGCTGTGGAGCAGCTCAAGGCCAAGGTCGGAGGAGGCTGCGACGCTGAGATCGCGAACATGCGCGAGGTCATGGGAGCCCTGTGGAACGCGCTGAACAAGGTGGGCGGATTTGCCTAATCAACTGGTCTCCATGAACTGATACCGAGGACGTGAGCTCTGGGTCTTGTCGCGATGATTTTTCATTTTTCCGTTTATTGAGTATTCTCATGCGATGTGTTATTCATTTTCATGGCGATGGTTTCAACCTTACTCCGCGATGGAGGCGGATCACACATTAGTTTTGCGATGGGTTTTCTGGAACAATCAATAGGAGAGGCTAGGGAAACCCACCCTAGATTACTGAGAATACAAACCCTTTGCTCTTTGGCTTACAAAATGATATCGGATGTTCGCGCCCACGGTGACCCACCAAAACGGATAGTACACCCCAAGCCCCAAGGGACAACCTTTTATAGGACAACCTTCTATTATCCATCCTAAAGGACAACCTCCTACAGGATTCCCTCCTGTGGAACACCCTCCTTCCCTCCTATAGGATCAACTCCTCCTTCTTATAAGATAACCTCCTATAGGATACCCTCCTATAAATACCATCATATAAATTATTTTTATAAGATAATTACCTATAATTTAGTACTAGATTAAGTACTTTAATCTCTAAGTTCCCTAATATAGGTAAACCCTCTATTTTTGCGGGTGTGAATATCTAATCTCTATAAAATTAGCCTATTTCCAAGTCTGTGAATTACCAAATGTGTGGCTTCCACGAGCTGAATTATGTGGTGGCCCGGTGACTTTGAGGCAGCATCTCTGTAGAGGGTTTAGACTGTTTCAAATCCCATGGCTGTCGTGCGAGTTCGAAGCAATTTTGTCGCCTAAGACTGGTATTACTAAGTCTCTGAAACTACAAAGTCTCATAAGACGGAAAGATGATAATTGACACTTCGTTTCTATTTTGGTGTGCTAATTCACGCCTCTGAGCTTCAGTGGTGTCTGCCACGGGGAAAAGAGTCGCCGTCCCAGTGCGGATTTAATGAGCCATGGCTCGACGATCTGCCTGCCCTCGTTATCACCCCTCTCGCCAGTGTGTAGTCAGTACTATGGAGCATCCACTCAGGCCACGTATTCCTGCTTATTATGGTGACCTAAACGGGGCTGAGAAGAGTAACATGGAAGAGACGACCCATATGATGGTAACGTGTCCGTTTCAGTCCCCGTCGGCACCAATGACATTATAGGGACAATGATGCGTGCAAGCAAAGCAAGGATTATGGGCAAGGTTCCACCAGACCTCGGATGACTGTGGAATTCCTCCGCCATATCCGGGGACCAAAGCTACGTCTGACACCGGTGGCCAGGAAGAGAAGTTTGGAGCTGCGAACCATGGATCTACCTTCAAAAACTGAACGTGAACGTAAGGCTCGAATAGCACTGTGTGTGCCGTGTGGGACAACAATGGGAGTAGAACGGCCACGATCGTCATACCCCAGAATATTAGCCGTTGGCTGCGATCGAAAAGATCGTACCACGGCGGCGTGGGAGGATGTGTCGTTGAACTTTTGTTGAGTAACCCTTTCAGCACCACCAGACGATCGTGCCAGTGATAGAAGCTTCCTATATCCCGCCTGTACGGCTCAATGGGGACCATTCCGACACTGTGGAGAGCGGAATCGTAGTCATGAGGTTGTGTGTAGAAGACAGAGCTTCCTCGGAGCCAGGATAGATCTTTCTGGTTTGGTCGAGATGGGAACAGTAGGGTCAGCGTAGTGAGGGTCTCTTCTACAAGGTCTTTGGGAAGTAGTGACTCGGGGCTTTGATTAAGACGTTAGCTCATTTCCGCTGCAAGCTGATAGTGGCTCTTGAATATGCCCAGCTAACGAAATAAAACAAATAAAAGGCCAGCAGGGGTCTGAAAGGGGAGATAGGGAGGACAATGCTGCACACGTACTTCTCTCGCTGACACTCCAAGAATGTGACGTGGTGGAATAAGCACAATACTCTCTGGTCAGAATTCAGTCGAAGGTGGTCGGCCAAGTTGGGAGTCAAGGAAATCCGCAATCCTGCTTTTTCAACCAAGCTCTTCGCCGTGAAGGTATAATCTAGTTGAACATCCTTGTCGGAAAGGTCAGCCCGTCCTGGGAAGTAGTTGATGACCGTTTCCTTCAGGTTTCCATACTTCCACGGCATGCGATCCCACTGGGCATGGCATTCCAGCGATGTAGTATCGGTAATTGTTACCATGACAAGCAGGCTAGCTGCCCGATCCACAAACTCCACAACAGATCGAATGCAGTTGGATGGGAAAGCTATTCTTTGCAGAAGAGTGGCAACAATCTCGCTCTTGTGCAAGCCGCCACGAATCATTTGCAGAGCTTCAAGCAATCTCTCCTCAACCAACACTCCAGAACTGGATGTGTTCGGGAAAAATTCAGCCTGTAAATATTTAATCACTGTTTGGCAGTGCTCTTCATAGGCGCTGTATTTAACCCGAGCCGTGGTGGCTTCCTCCGCACACGTACTACCCAAGAGCGCGCGGGACACCCTCATCGTTGTGAGCGAGTCGAGGCTTTGCGGATGAAGTAATGATCCCGAAAGGTTCTGACGTAAGGGATCGCTGTTCCATGTCTGTTGCGGCACGCTGAGACATGACGTCGTCTTCGACCTGTCAAGAAAGATAGCACCGGAGCCAGGAGCAGAGGTCGTGCTATCCATGTGCGTGAAAGCATTCCCGGTCGAATCGTATTGTGGTTGGGGAAGAATTATATCTTGACAAGGCATAGCTGCTTTGATCTCGTGTAGTATGTTGAAGATAGGAAGGACGTAAATCCATGGCAGGGATTTTCGGGATGCTAGTACGTGGCCGCAGAGGACATTGTCCATCAGAACCCAGGACCCTGAGTCTCCGGGTTCTTGTTCGTAGTGTCAGTCATGTTCACATGTAGACGCGAAACACTTCAGGGAGTTCACACACCCAATGGAACGTCCGCCACAACTTGCAACACTTGAAAAGTCTTGCCGCGCTGGTGGAATAACACCAAAGAATCCAGGAGCCACCCCCTGACCATACCAGTTGAGCCAGCGTTGACCCAAACCTCACTTCCAATTATGTCTGATTTCATTAGAAGCCTGCTGATGGAAGTACGATCGCCGCTTGGCATTTGGATGGTGTTAGTAAGAGGGCAGTGAGATGTTTCGAGTTCCGGGTCCAGTCTGACCAAACTCCAATCGAGTTGCTCACGGTTCAAGATTGATCGACTGGTAGTAGAGGAGTGGATATAGCCGAAATGCTTCCAAGCCCCCGATTGTGAACCTTACAGGCACATCATGTATGCTTCTCTGCGCTCTCGCCAGCAAGCCGCAGAGGCTCATACTTTCGTTGGGTAAGGAACATTGGACATGAATAGTATCTGTGCTAGGTGTGTTGTCTAGATTGCCAAACCCGAGTTCCTCGAATGCATCTACAATAATGACCCATTGGTAACAATATTCTCTGGTCCATTTCTGCCGCTTGAGGATTGTTTTGAGTTGTTTCCGGTACGTCTCATGGCAGCAAACCAAGAAGATAGTTGGTGTCAAATGTGTTGGATTTGGGCCGCCCATCATGAACTCGCACGAGATCGTGGAATCGAGACCGTTACGGGTCCTCAAGGTATTGTCGATGGTATCCTGTAGTCTCGGATGGATGTTGTTCCATGCCGACTGGTCCTTGAGATCTAATGGGACTTTTGGGGCGGCGAAAACTCCCTTTTCCAATTCCAAGATGTCGGTTCCGGAGATGTCGCTGTTGTTGGAGGAGATTGACGTCAGGGATGGCGAAACGGTTATGGCCACGCTCGCCGCACCACTGCTTGGGGAGAGATCTTCGGATGAGGTCGATATTGTAGTTCCAGCAGAGCCCCGAACAGAACAGCGATCTATATTCGATATATCCGTGACTGCACCGTTCTGGTGCGTAGAATCCTGTGCTAATGACTCAGGGGAATCTCTCGTTGAAGGATCCATTGGCTCAAGAGCTGTCGAATCTGATGGTTCACCATTGTGCGTAGAAGTATGCGCTGGGACACGAATTTTACACAGATTTCGCATATTCTGGATTCCGTGGACCACTTTAGAATCACGACATGCCGGTAGCATTCGATGTTGGCCACTGCTAACCGACCTATTGACTTGGGCAGCGTGTTTGGCCTCCATTGGCAGCTGTTGGTAGCCGATGAACGTTGAAAAAGTGAGAGTAGGCTGAAGCATAAAATACTGCGCACCAAAAAAGGGAAAAAAAAGAAGCGCTCGGATCCGATGGGAGCAGACGTGGGGAGGGGTTTGCGAGAGAGAATGCGTGCCAATGCGGCACAGAGCCACAATCTGCCTCGTAAGCTAATCTATGGTACCCGTGTAGGCAGATTTCTGCAGTCAGCCCAAAGTGCAAAAATGGTGCCCTGCACAGCCTGGTCAGATACTGACCTGGCCAATGTGCGTTTCCAGACCCCGCAGTCCTCTGCAGGCGCTATTTCATGCATCATGGGCAAATTCACGAGTGCCAATAAGCCCGAGTCCTATGGATGCTTTACTCCTCTTGTTTGGGGCAAAAATATGCCACCTGGGCAGCGCAATTCTTACTGTTATCTGAGCTCTTCGTGGATCGTCCTTCATCACCGAGGAGCTAAAGATGAAAGGCGATGTTCGGTGGAAAGCATCGAGATGGACCACATATCGCCCCAGTCTCAACGGAACGTAACAACATTTGTGAATGATGAACAGATGCTGACACGCCAAACATTACTAGACAGTACCAACGAGAGTACAAAAAGAGAGATTGCAGAACGGCTCTTCGGGACTGCTGCAGACAATGACGACATACAGTCTCTCAAACTATACTTCGACTTCTATAACAAAGAATTGAGACGCCTTCGTGTCGGAATCACGCCATTAATCTCAGGCCTGGCTACCAAGACTCACAAAGATCTGTTCTACATACGGGACACAATCTTCAGCTCACGGGCTGAGCCTCGGTCAATCGTGAGAGCGCGCCTTGTTCCCAACATCCGAACGGAAGATGAGCTTTCACTAGACCGTTTGGTCGACTTGACTGTTCGCCTTTGGCTTATGGTCAACGTTCGCGACGACACTCTCTCTATGAGCTTGTGGAGGCCACAGCAATTCTCATCCCGCTGGGATGAATCCGAATCACTTGTCAAATTTTTAGCTCACCAGTTTCCGAAATCGACATCGGAGCTTGGATTCAAGCAGAGTCGTTTAGAGATGACTTTTACGGTCACATACATGGTCCGCACTTGTCGCTTACAAGTCAAGTGGACAGATGACCTCGTCAATCACCTCCAGCTTGACCGCGGGCCAGACGCCAAGACGCTGTCAATCTTTCCACATAAGGCCTTTCTCGTTGCGCATTTGAAGAATGGGTAAGTCAGTCATGTCAAATGGACCTCAAACTGGCACAGAGATTGACTGAGATCAACGTACAAGCCGTAATACTGTGTTGCCGCAGCAATTGATCCGAGAGACAATCGTGTCTCTCAACATGCTTTTCCCACAGTGGGACCCTGCAACCCAAGTACTACTTCGAGAACACGGGCAGGCATTCGACTCAATTCCCCCCTTTGAAGGTCCGCGAAAGCTTAGCCTTCAAGAATTCTCATACTGGCGTGACCATTTGGAAGATTTGCACGACGTATTCCAAGCAGCGCCCGACAGCTGGTTTCAACTTTTCTTCGACCGACGGAATCCCCAGCAGTGGTGGACCTTCTGGATTGCTCTGGTTGTCTTCGTGCTCTCTGTCGCTTCTTTGGGTACCTCGGTTGCACAAGTCGTCATTTCGCAGAAAGCGCTAGATCTGCAGAGGTTATCGATGCAGGACTAGGGGATGACTCTCGTACAAAATACCACGTAATGAGGAATGGCTGGTGATCTTATTGTTGCGGAGCGTGCGGATGGAACGAGCAACAATAGGAGTGAATTACCTAACCTAAATTGGACATTCTTTAGTGTGAACAACGTATATCTTGAACATGACTATGTAACCTGATATTTGAACGTCCGTATTAGGCGTCATTTGACCACATTATAACATTTGAAATAGTCTTGTAAAATTGCCCTGCCTTCTTATTCGAGGACAACCAACGACGCACCTCTTCTATCCAATAATGCATCACAATACCTTTTAAAAGGATTATGATGAACTACCGCAGTAAACCCAACGCGTCTATAAGTCTTATCAGCACCTGACTTCTCCCCTTCGATGAGTAGCAAACCACACCCCTTTCTCTCATCCGAGCTCGTTTCAACGACCCCCCGTGGAGCTATAACAACCAGAATCCAGATGCTGCGGCACGCTATGGGTACTATAGGCTGTTTGTTATGTGATGAGACCTACTAGCAGGGTCCCCCATACAAATAGTCTCTATAGAGACTAACTAATAATAAGAGATATTATCCCTCTTTATATATATATATATATACTATACCTAACTATAGTAATTAGTAGCTATAATATATATACTATAAAGCTACTATTTAATTCTAATACTATTCTATTCTACTCTTTATAATCTTTCTAATAATATTATTTTTATTCCTATAACCCTAAAATTAACTAAGAAATATATAAGTATTTAAGGGGTAATAAATCCTAAGTTATCTATATAGAGTTATAGATAAGATAATAGAGTATACCCTAAATAACTCTTTATAGTAAAATACTTAATAAGAATTATTTAGATTTATAATATTTAAATATTATCTAAATTATTCTTTAATCTATTATATAAAAATATAAGATCTAAAGGAAATTCTATTTATACTAGTTTTAGTTATATATATATAACTTATAGTTATATACTCCTCTTCTAGCCCTAAATCTATTTATAATAACTAAAGGCTACTAACTCTACTATCTTTATATTAAAAAGATTATAAATTACTACTATAGTAACCTTAAAAAGATCTTCTAGTAATAAGAATAAGTAATTTAAGCTACCTATACCTATACTATTAAAGAATATACTTACCTCTATATTATAAATAGAGGACTTACTATTTTAGATTACTAACTCCCTAGTTATCTTAAATAAAACTCTTTTTTTAAATATAAAAGGATTTTAGAAGAATATAATAATTATAGTTACTAACTAGAAGGCTATTTTTAAAATAATATAGAGAATAATAACTAATATAGCTAAAAGACTAAAAGAAAAGGATATATAATTATTAACTAATATAGATAATAAAAGACTAGTACTAGTATTTTTAAAACTAGTTAATAGGCTTTCTCTATATTATCTTAATTAGATACCTATTTTAATAATAAAGTCTATTCTTTATTTTTATTAGATAGACTATAATCTTAGTAATAACTATAAACTATATAAAGAAATAATAACTAAGTATTTCTATAACTATTTAGATTAAATATTTACTATATAGATTAAATTATAGGAAAATATTACCTAGTAATTATATTAAAAAGCTAGAAACCTAAACTTAGACTAAAAGGCTTACTAATATAAAATAGATTACTAGATTTAGCTTTAATATAAGTACTTAAAGTAGGAATATAAGGAAGCTAAGTAGTAAGATAAGGCTAGCTTTAATAATATAAACTCTAATAACCTCTAAGCTCTAAGATTATACCTAAAAGACTATAAATCTCTATTTAAAAAGAAGAATATAGGTCTTTTTTAGCTAAAGAAACTTAAAGTTAGTAATAAACTAATATTAGTTACTAATAGTTAAATTATCTATTATAATATTAACTTATTTATTAATTATCTTTAGTTCCTATACCTTTAATATAAAGCTTAGTATATATAATATATAGTTCTTATAATATTTATAAAAGAAGTAAGCTACTAGTAAATAGATAAGCTTAGTTAATTAGAGTAGATTATAGCTACTTTAAGGCTAGATATCTTATTTAATATATTAACTATCTACTTTTAGCTATAACTAATTAATATTATTAATAATATAATTATAAACTATATCTTCTTAAAGAAGATAGCTAGTAATAATAAAGTATTTATATAGTTTATATAGAGTTAATAGTAAAATACTAAGTTCTTATAGCTAGGTAACTATAGCTTACTATATACTACTCTTTTAATAATCTAGTAGAATTTTAAGTTTAATCTTTAGACTATTATCTATTAGCTTTAGTAAGTAGATATATATACTAAGTATATAGAAGTTTACTAAAAAGTAGTCTTATTAATTAAAGACTAGTACTATTTAAGGTAGAGAGATAAGTAATACTAACTAGTATATTAAGCCTTCTAACTATATTCCTTTTTCCTAATATATATATAAGTAGTAGAACTTAGGTCTATTTAGAGGAGAGGATTTATATTATAGTAAGATAGAGCTTTTACTTAAAAATCTATATAAAGCTAAGTATAAGGTTAAATTAAAGCTATATTAATACTATTATAAAGAGTACTTACTCTTTAAGGTAGTTAAAGTAGTAAAAGCTAATATAGCTATAAATAAATACTACTTAAATAGTATTATATCTAGAAATAAGTATAAATATAGTAAAATATAACTAATCTTTATTTATCTACTATTTATTTTAATTTAGAAATAAAAACCTAGAAGATTTAAGATAAAATAAATAATAAAGCTAATAATATAAATAGTATAGATCTTATAATATTTAAAGAGGAGCTATTATAAGAGGAAGTTAAAGACTTTAACCTTAATTAGTTTATAAAATATAACTTTATTAAGTATATAGATATATATATATAATAGAGATTATATTTACTAATATTACTATATATAGTTTAATATTATAGAACTATATAACTAGTATAAGAAGACTTATAAGTTATTATTCTTTATAAAGAAAGGCTAAAACTATAAGCTATAGTATCTTTAATAATATTATTAGCTTATACTTATAATAGATACTAATAAGTATTTAACTTAAAGAACTTACTATATAAATACTCTAAGTAAACTATAACTCTCTAGGTATTACTAAGTTTAAAGTAATTATACTACTTAATTATCTTTTATAAGGTAAACCTAATATAATTAAGATTAGAGAATTAAATAAGTTTAGTAATAATTCTAGTTTCTATTAATTTACTTATTAATAGATTATTATATATAACTTACCTTTTAATAAAGATTTTACTATCTATAATAATATTAGTTATAGTAAAAGTCTTATTAGAAGAGAGTTCTTATTAAACTTTAAGTATAAGCTAATTAAAAGAGATTATAGATACTCTAGATTTAAAGCTATACTAATATATACTACTAAGATTACTAAGATTATATTCTATATATTAAGGGAATAAAATAGTTAACCCTTAGTCCTTAAGTATATAAAGATATTTCTAGTAATTAAAGATAGTTTTAAGCTAAATATACTACTTAGAAATAACTAGAATAACCCTTTTAATATTCTAATTAACTTTAATATAAATATTCTTTATTTCCTATTATAAAGAAACTTTAAAACTCTATTTATAATAGAGATACTAGTTTAGCTTTATATTAAATATATCTAAATAAAGATAAATATTATTATATTATTAGAATAGTTAGTCTAGGTAGTTATTAACTATAAATTATTATCTTAAGATTAAGACTTTACTTTTAATAGAGAATATCCCTTAATAATAAATACCTTTATATTATCTAGCTCTCTAAAAACTATCCTAATAAAGAATTTTAATATAAAGCCTATTAAGATTAATAAATATATAAAGCTAGGAACTATTTTTAAGGGCTTAAACCTCTACTTTTTTATATCTAAGCTTCCTAATACTTTAAAGACTCTTATTATAGGATTAGTACTTTTTATAATAGCTACTACTACTATAGTTTAATTTTATTAGTTATCTTCTAATATAATTAATTTTATTATTCCTTCTATATTATTAGAGTTCTCTCTTATATAGTTACTACTAAATTTAGCTATAACTAGTAATATATTAGTTAGTATTATTATCTTAGCTAAACTTATTACTAAAGAAGCTATAGATTAGCTTATAGTACTTAAAGCTTATAAAGATAGCTATACTCTATTTAACTAAGTATATTATATTACTTAAAAGTAGGATATAGATATTACTATAGGTAATAAGCTTTACTCTTAGATTTAAGATATCTTCTAAGTTTTTAGAATTAAATACTTAGAGAATATTCTATTTATAGTAATATTAGAAGAAGTTTATATTTATAATTATAAATTAATAAAATACTACTTTTTAATTTAGATAAAGCTAATATTTAAATATTCTAGTTTATAAAAATATAGGGATAGTTAATATTTTTAAAGATAACTATATAAAAGTCTTATTAGTTAATAACTAGTAAATATATAAGTTAAATACTTAACTATATTATCTTAGTATATAAGATAAAAAGCTATAAATAAAATTTATAACTACTTAATAGAACTTAGCTAATTTAAGTTTACTAAGGAACCTATACTATTTATATATTCTATCTTTATTATCTAGTAGAAGGTAAATAGAAAGAATAAGATATATATAGTTATTAACCTATAAAGCTTTAATAAAGTTATTATTCTAGATAGTTATTTACTATTACTCTAGTTAGAAATAATAGTATATTTAAAAGATAAAAGTATATATTTATAGTAAATACTATTTAGTTCTTTTTTAATTCCTTATATATTAAGACTATTAAAACTAATTTACTATAATTAGCTATTATAGACTTAAGATACTAAGTATTATACTAATAAGATTCTAGAATACTCTTATATATATATAGTAGTTTATAGATAAGCTACTTAAGTTATTCCCCTAATATAGAGTATTTATTAATAATATTATAATCTTTTTAGATATACTAGAGGAATATAAAGCTTACCTTTATAAACTATTTAATCTATTTATATTTAAGTATATTACTTTTATACTAACTAAGTTCTTTATTAGTTATCTATCTATTAAGCTACTTAGGTTTCTAGTTAATACTTTTAGTATAACTTTAACCCTAGACTATATAGAAGTCTTAATAAGCTTAGCTATACTATATATATTATATACTTTAGAGTAGTACTTTAGTATAATTAGCTTTTTTTATTACTTAATACTATACTATATTTAAATCTCTAACCTATTATAGATAAGAAAGACTACTCTATTTATTAAAGGAAGGAAGACTAGTAAGGTTATTTCTAGGTAAACTAATAAGTATTAAGCCTATATATAGATAACTATATTTAAATCTACTAAGATAGAGGAAGTAAGCTTCTAAGTAATCTAAGATATAGTTATAAGTAAATACTTTCTTATATATTATAATCTAAATAAACCTCTTTTTCTTTAAATAAATAGCTTTAAAAAGTAAAAGTTTAGAGTAATACTCTTTTATCTATATAATAAAGTAATATAGAAACTTAATATAACTATAGTAGTATAAAATATTAGATCTATAATATTCTTAAGTAGGATATTATTAAGTACTAAGATATAATATAGGCTCTTAGAGTTAGAAGTTACCTACCTTATATAGATAATAAAGTAACTAAGAGTATTACTCTAATTAGCTAATATAGGTATAATAGTCTTAACTAACTATTTAGTTATAAAGAGTATAATAAACTAGACTTTTCTAAATACTTTATCTATAGATTATACTAACTTATATCTAATTAATATCTTAATATATATATCTTAGTTTAGGATAAATATATACTATCTTCTAGGATAGCTAAATCTTATTCTAAATACTCTTAGCTATTTAGAAGATAAAAATACTAAGATAAAATACTTTAATAAGGAATTAGTCCTTAACTATATATAGTTTATAATAGAAGTATTAATAGTTAATAAATAGTAGAACTACTTTTATAATAGATATATATAAGATAATAAATATAAGAATATTATCTAGTAGATTAAGAATACTAATACTAAAGAAGATAATAATAAGGATATTAACTTTTTTCTACTTTTAGTCTACTATTTATCTTATACTAAGACCTTTTTATTACTTTAATTTAGATAAAATATAATATCTTTATATATTAAAGTTATTTATTAAGACTATTCTTAAAATAGTATATAATAATAAATACTACTTTAGCTATAATTATATATTAGTAGATCTTAATTATTTTATTATTTATTATAAGATAAGAAAGGTTTAGAAGTATATAGAGTTCTACTAAGCTTATTAACTTAACTAGATAAATAGGTAACTCTCTCTTAGCTATATAGAACTAATTCTTACTAAGAATATTTCTATAAAAATTATTATTATAGACTTTATTTAAGAGTTATCTAAGGTATTATTAGAAAGTATACTATAAGCTATCTTTAGGAAGTTAGTTTTTAATTAACTACTTATTATTTTTATAAGTTTAGTAAAAGAAGTTTATTAATTCTAGGCTATTTAATATATATAGCTAAGTAGTAGACTAAAGTATTTATTAGAATATTTTTAATTATAAACTAGTTAATTTTAAAAGGAATTATTTATAACTATAATAGGAAATTTATCTCTAAATTCTAGTAAGGAATATAAGCTATTATAGATATAAAGATCCTTATATCTATTATATACTACTTATAGACTAATAGTCTCTCTAAATAGAAGAATTAAATAATAGAAATTATAATTAAATACTATTATTTTATTTATCTAAACTAACTATAGATTAATATAATACTAGCTTTATAATAGGATCTAAATAATAACTATTTTATATCTATTTAGTACTTACCTTATAAGATATTATTTAGATTTAAAATCAAAAACTATTTAAATTACTAATAATAGTTAGTAAAGTTCTCTTTAATAAAGTATAGTTCCTCTATAACTATATTTAAAGAGATACTAGCTTATTATTAACTTTATTATAATAAAGATAAAGAAGTAATATAACTATTACTATTATATAATTAAGTTTAAAGTAATAAAGTATATCTCTATCTCTACTATAAATACTATTTATCTAGTAAACTATTATATAAGTACTCTTAGTAGTACTATAATTTATAAAAGATTAAATAAAAGATTAGCCTACTAGTATATAAGTTAAACTTTCCTTTATAATTTAGTATATACCTAATAGTATTAATTCTTTATTTATCTCTAACTCTATAAGGGGAAGATCCCTTTTATTATAAAGTTTTATCTTCTAGACTTATTATAATAGACTAGGAAAATAAATAGAAAGGTATTAGTAAAGACTAGAAAGTTAAGTTATTACTTACTTACTATAAAGAGAGAGAATATATTTAAAAGTAGTTTAAATATCTTATAAAATAAATTAACTTTAGTAATAAGTATAATATATAGTAAAGTAAGTAATAGCTATATAATATTAGAGAGCTAGTTTAAGATTACTAGTAATACTATAAGGGTTAACTATACTTATCTAATATAATTAACTTATTATTTACTAAAGGTAATAATAAAGTTATAGAAGCTAAGAAGATATAATTTAAGATAGGGCTATAATTTATAATAGAAGAGTAGCTAGCCTAATAACTAAAAGAATAGCCTTATAAATAACCTTATAGTTAATCTTATAGATAATCTTAAAGATAATAAACTAAGTTACTTTATAAAGTTAGAGTTTATAAAAATAGTAAACTATATAGTTAAAAAAAGGAATAATTAGTTAAGCTTAGTACCTTAGAATAAAAAAAAGTTAGACTAATATAATAACTCTTAGATACTAAGTTAAAATAGAACTATCTTAAGCTATTTTATTTAACCTTAAACCTCCTTAGATCTAGGTTTATATTATTAGTTTTAGAGTAAATACTAGTATTTAAAGGGTAGATTATTAGAAAACCTTTACTCCTAAGTAGTTTTACCTATAATAAAAACTATAACTACTCCTATAAACCCTTAGATAATAACTATAAAAAGAATATTATATATATATACTATTTCTATATATATTAATAAGTTATATATATATATAATAAATAAGAGAGAAAGTAAGGTAGGGAAAGTAATTATATTAAAAGTAAGTATATTAGATAGTTAAGCTATATTATATTAGTTTTTACTTTTTAAACCTAAATAGTTCTAATACTTTTTCCTTAGTTAGTTTTTACTTCTTAACCTAAAGTAATTTTTAAGTTCTATTTTCTTAAACTTATAAAAAATATCTAATTTAGGGTCTAGGGATTAGCTAATTTAGGGATTATTACTTATCTATAATAGTATTATTATAAAATATAAGTATTATATTTTTTATAAATCTTATATATCTAGAATAATAATTCTAGGGGTATTTAATTATTCTAATTAGGATATTTTTATAGATAATTAGATATATTTATTCTAACTTTATAAATCTATAGTTTACTAAAAAATAAGCTAGTTAGGGGTCTTTAATAATACTAGTATATCTAAGCTATATCTTTATTTAATAGTAGGATAGTATAGTATATTACTTTTATATTTAAAATAAGAATAGGATTAAGAGGCTAAGGGTTTAATTCCTATATATACTACTTATATTTTTTCCTTTTCTACTAAGAATAGTATACCTCTTCTTATACTAGGTAATTACTATAGTATACTATGGGTATTATAGGCTGTTTATTATATAATGAGACCTACTGGCAGGGTCCCCTATATAAATAGTCTCTATAGAGACTAACTAATAATAAGAGATATTATCCCTCTTTATATATATATATATACACTGTACCTGACCATAGCACCAGACATCCTTGACCAAAATCTCCTTCCCATCCCCGGCTTGGTCAGAGATAATACCTGTGGTCAATGGATCAGCATCCTAATTTAGAGACAAATAAAAGTCCTTAGTCTCTTGAAGGAAGGGTGGATGTTCCAGGGTCTCTCTCAAGGACAAAAGCTTCCCTTGCAGTGTGATCAACATCTTAGTCTTGTCGAGGTGTAAGATCCGGATGATAAGTCTCTCCTTCCAGTGTTCCCACCAGTTTTCATCAGTGTCATATATCAGCCAGGAAACACCCCCTATTACACTCAACCAGCTCCATGACAGCGCTCCTATGGTACCCCCCCGCAACCTGTGCTTTGGCCAGCCTTGGCAACCCATTCCCAAGTCACTCATGAGCATGGCAAGCGCATCTAGGTCCCAGATCAAGCCAAAGGCCAAATCGTCCATCCACAACCCCCATATCATTTTACTTGCAGCAACACGTTCAAAAACATCTACCATCCTGAGAAGGCCAGATATTCGATCGATCTCCAGAGTGAACGATGCTGCTGTGTAGTTTTCCATGAGCCTATACCAAAACTTGTGAGGGCTGGCATTCGGCTGGCCCAAGGTAAACGGACGAGGGCCTAGTATCGCTTCTGTGCTTGTACGTGCATCCTCCGCCCCATGTTCACTGTGGATTCCGGCAGGACACTCCCAGTGCAGCTGTGCTCGTCCGAAATGGACAATGCGGCGGGACAGGCAGCGCTCCTGGACGCACCATCCCCGATGTGACAATGTGCCGTCAGTTGTATCAGACTCAAAGCGACCTTCCTCGTAGGGATAAGAACGTGTCCAGCCAGACGAATGCGGGAACAGACGTGAAGTCGGCGATGTTGCTACCGAGGCCGAGATGGTCAGGTATGCGTTGGAATAAACGTCACCCATCCTCGATGCCTCGCGTTCCCAGTCCGATGGGACATCCTGGATAATGCAAAATCTATCAATCCATAGGTATGGGATGCCGAGAGACCTCAGCATAGATATTGTTTCCTGGAAGAGAACATCCAGGCTCTCGAATTCAATGCGTGATTGGTGGTCGAGAAAATTGCGTGATACCGTTTGGGAGATGTTCTTGGAATCAGGGTTCTCGGATCTCAAACCCCAGCGGTACGTCAGAGCTGCGTACTTCAAGTTGTCTGTCCTTTCTTTCCCTTCGACAATTTCTTTTCCTTCGACGAGACGGATATCCTGAGTATCATCGCCCAGGTTGAGTTCAAGGACGCGAGTGGGCAGACGAGGATACGCATCGGGCCACCGGCATACCTGGGAGTCGGCGTGGTTTTTCAAGCATTTGCCCAGCCAAATTCGGATCAGTGCAACGCGGAAATCGAAGCTTAGCCTAGAGTGCCCTCCGTGGCTTGAGCAAATCTCGCAGTCTGTTTCAAAGACCATTTGATCTGGCTGTTCAAGAGTTTATAGCTCTCGACAAGATTTGGCTGCAAGAGGTGACTTTAGGCTGATCAATGACGAGCGGCGCGTTGTCTGAAGACTTTGTAAGAGACGAGGAAAACAGTAAGATGCAATGCAAGCCGATTGCCCAAGATCGAATTGTGGGATTGTTCTCTAAAAAAGGGTATCATTTACAGCACACATACACATTTTTTAAGGCTTTGCAGACCAATGAGATGCCCAGCTGTTGGCTCGTATCCCTTCAGCTAGCCGCTGTCCTGCAGGTGCACACCGTGAGCTGGGCAGATACAGCCACACCAGTGCGTGAGCCTGCAGTCGACCCCTCGAGGAGTCAACTCGGCGTTATCAAATGGTTTCTGTTGATCATGCCCAGGAAAACAAGCAACGTTTCATGAATATGAGGGTGAGGTGTTGCAGAATTGCGCCCCTTCACATGTGTCCTGTCTGTATTGGGCAGGATTCATGATGCTCGAAGCGATTTGCGGATACTGTGGAGACCTCTTTGGCAATGAATGGCCACGAGCACGAGCCCGCAATGGCGAGACGGAGAAACGTGGCCACCCTCCAGCCACCTTCTGCCCAAAATGCACGGGTCGTGCTACACAGGCATGCGCAGCGCTGTCTTGCGCCCCACTGAAGTGGATGGCTGGCGCTATGTGTGGTCTCTGGCCTGGCTGCAGCCTGATTGGCGAAGGTACAGATTGTAGTTTAGAGTGTTCAAAAACAATGGTCAGGGGAGACCTCCTTCTGAACGGAATTATAAATGTAATTCCTATTAGTTCTAACTCGATCTTGTACTTGCACTGTTTTTGTCTATTGAACACTAGAAACAGATATTGTTATTACCTAGGTAGTGAATAGAGTAAAAAGCTTAAACCTGCCTGCTGTAATTAGACCGCGCCGGCGGGGGATCGCTATACCCATGGTTGACGTCCATCGTCTGTCATTACAGGGACTTGAGCCCTCGATGCCCCCGGTACTTGACCCACTGGGAATCATTATACCCTTGACTGACGTCTACCGCCTGGACCATTACATGACCTTGCTGCCCATTGTAATTGGGCCACTGGGGCTCGCTATACCCTTGATTGTCGTCTGTCGTCCGGGCGATCCCGGGGCCTTAATACTCTTGAACACCACCTGACGGCGCAGTGGCGGTTGCTACATGAGTACGTGTCTGAGGGAAGCTATTAGTTTCCCTCAGCTCATGATATCCATTCCACTCCGTGAAGCCGTCCGCAGGGGGTGCAAGTGTCTGGTGAGTTTCCACAACTTCCCCCTTCTTGCCTCGACTACCACCAATCGTCTCTACTTCTCTCCGACCAGAGTTTGTGTTTGTGACTCTTCTTGATTTGCTCATCACACGAGTTCGTAGTAACTTATAAAGGGTTGTATCGGCGACGTAGTCCTGAGGAATCTGGCGAGTGCAGGCATACAACCAACGATCAAGGCGACGTAGTTCTCCACGACACTGGTGTTCAAGGACTGGTCAACTTGTCATTGCATTGTGAAAATAGTACGCAGCTTTGCTCCGAGAGCTGCAACACGCAACATAGTAGTAGTGTACTTTAATATGTTAGAGAGAAGTTACAAAGAAGGAGGATCTTGATATAAGTTTTAAAAGTAAACGAACATGAATTAACTAGTACCGCTTAACTATCGTGTAAAAAACCTTCTGTGGAGTTGTGCATGATTCAAGGTTGTGAGTGGCGATAGTGGGAAGTGTGCCGAGGCTGGGTGTGGGGGAGACTTTTTGAGGCCCACGTTACAATAGTGCAGCTGTAGAACCAACTGCATTTCCCCCCTGTGTAAGACCAATCAGAGAGTGTGCTCGGTCTCAGCCTCCCTATGCATACAACCAACACACAACAACCACCCAGCCACCACGTCTGGACGTTGGGGGCGAAAGGGCCGAGATGGGTTTCCACAGAAGGAAGCGCAGGGATCACAATCCTACGAATGCGACCCCCAAGTACGCCCGGGGCCAACAGGAAGGCTGAGGTTGGAAAATACCTGACAGAGCCGAAGTAAATAGGCTCTTTTGGTTCCCATCAGACTTCACTGCAGAGGCAGAGACTCCATATCCAGCAGCGACATCGCTCCAAGAATCCACGTCAGCCGGTAACCATGTGGCCCTTCTCACATTCCTATCCCGAGGTGTCACCCCCGACGGTGAATGGGAAGACTTATGACTATATCATCGTCGGAGGTGCGTTATGTCGATGGAGATCTAGCCCTGTCTAGTTTCTGATGTTTCTTAGGTGGCACGGCGGGTTGCGCGGTCGCGTCGCGATTGTCCGAGGACCCAAACGTCTCAGTCCTGGTCCTCGAAAAGGGCTTTGTCAAGAACAACATTCTATCCCGTAGCCCGCTTCTGAGCCAGAATTTTCTCTTCGGCGATAAGCTACAAGTGGTCGATGACCGTTTCTCCGAGCCCTCACTGGAAGCCAATGGCGGAAGGTTCAAGCTCTGGACGGCTGAGGGCCTGGGTGGTGCGTCGCGAATCAACGGAATGGTCATGACCCGAGGGCCACCCGCCGACTATAACGGCTGGGCTCAGGACATGTCTCTTAATGACTGGGCATGGGACCGTGTTGAGCCGTACTTTCGCAAAAGTGAGAACGACATTGGCCGTCCCAGCTCTCAGACAAGAGGCCACGATGGTAAGCTATTCCCACGCCTCTGTCGCCGTGTTTCGGTCCAGTGATGCTGATGAGGGTCTAAATTTATCAGGTCCGATCAAGATCAGGCAGTTCAAGACAACTTTCGCCTGGGGACCATAGTAGGTCTAATATCCATCTCCTGTTTCCATCGAGTTCCAGGGTAGGCTAACTTGTTTTCTCTTCAAAAAGCATTGAAAAGGCCGCGCAGGCTGTTGGCCTCCCTATCGTTGACGATGTCAACGACCCCACTGCTCCAGCCATGGGCTTCTACAGGCTGGATCAAGCCGTCAACGAGCGCGCAGAGAGGAACACGTCATACCAAGCGTTTTTGAACGAAAGCATTGCCCACACAAGACAAAGCCACCTAACTGTCTGTACTGGCGCGTCAGTGTTGCGTTCGAAGATGGACGAAGACGGCGGCTCCGTACGTGGGGTTTTCGTCCGGCCAACCGGCAAATCGAAAGGTGATATCTACGTCGAGGCGCGACGGGAGGTCATCGTCTGCTGCGGCGCTCTGAAGACTGCGCAGTTGCTCATGCTCAGTGGAATTGGACCCCGGAGTCAACTCAACGCGAATGGCCTTCATGTCCTACAGGACCTGCCCGTCGGCCAACATCTCTCCGATCATTTTGCCTTCCCTATCATGCTTGAGCTGCCAAACCGAGAGACAATGCACATGCTTCAGACAGCAATCTTCGGGCTTTGGCATATCTTGCTCTGGATGTTCTTCAAGACCGGGCTTATGAGCAGCAACTGTATCCCCAACACGATATTCGTCCGCAGCGGGGCTATTGACGACAAGACCATGGCCATCCAGGAGCAAGAACCGACATCTGCTGGCAACGGTAACTCGAGCAACAATATGGATATCTCACAGCCGCGAAACATACCAGACATTGAAGTTATGATGTTTGCGGTCGCCGGCTTTAAGAGGGAGGTGCCTGGACGCTCAATGTTCACGCTGTATCCTTGTCTCGTCCAGCCGCATTCAGAAGGCCGCGTCGAGCTGGCAGACTCAGACCCGCTCTCCCACCCCAAGGTTACGCATCCCATGCTCCGCAGCCACGAGGACTGGCCCGTCGCGCGAAAGGCGATCCGCTTCACGATGCGCATCGCCCAGGAGTTCCAGGGATCAGGCTACCCCCACCTGGCCCCCATCGCCTTCGCGCCCGGCAACGAGCTGGACAAGCTCGCCGAGTGGGAGGAGACGGCCGAGGAGAAGCAGCTGGAGCCCACGGCCGCACCCGTCAAGGCAGCCCGGCTGGCCGCAGCCTCAACGTCCTCGGGCCCTGCAAAGACCTGGGACACCGTCACGGACGACGAGATCGACCGCTACATCCGCAGCGTGGCCACCGTCAGCCTCCACCCCAGCTGCACCTGTCGCATGTCCAACGACCCCAAGTCCGGGGTTGTCGACCAGCGCCTCCGGGTTCACGGGGTCCGCAACCTGCGCGTCGCGGACACCAGCGTGTTCCCGCGGATGCCGAGTACCCATACTATGTGGCCAGCGATCATGGTTGCTGAGAGATGTGCGGATTTTATCAAGAAGGACTGGAGAAAGTGATGCAGTGGTGCTTGGGGCTAAAATTGCTGGTGAAACGCCGAGTGGGCAAGTCGCAGATCTCGGCGCAATTCCGCTTGAGAGTCGTGTAGGAAAGCAAACTTTATATCACAATGTGTCTGTTCAGGTAGAAGAAGAACGCATACCTAGGGTAGTCATTGTTTATTTCTGAGAGCAGGGAGAGGGGTGAGGTGCTAGACGCCACCGCCACCGCTGTACTTGTATCTTGTATACTTTAATGGCAATCCTGCCTCAATTCTTTTCGAGTCCGGACAAGGGAGAGAGTCCGTGCTTCCAGTCATGGTACTGTGGCCTGCAAAAGCAGCTGCCAGCGCGCATTGCACTGGCTACTACATGTTCGTGGCATATGTTGGAAGTGAACAAAAACAACAATCCTTGTCTGAAACTTCTACTTTGTTACACCTGGCAAGCAATATCTTGGAAGAACATCAAATTCATGGCTCCACTGCGCCGCCTGGCCGTTTCTCCTGTGCAACACTCCAATGTATCAACGTGAATATCTAGGGACTCTGCGAATCTCAGTTATAAACGTAATCAAGGGTGTGCAGAGTAAAATTAAACAACAGAATGATGAACCGGTCAGCTGTCTCTCGGTCCATTTATTCCAATGCAAAGGCTTATGGGGTGCCTGTGGTAGCATGGCTAGGCTCTTCGATTCTATTGAACATGCTAACTTACAAGTGAAGTCTTGGCTACATTCTGAAATCATGTAATCGCCGATTCACAATGAGCTACATATCTTAAATAATATAAAACTTAGTTCTTATCATAATATTAATATAAATACTTAATCTCCCTATTAATATACCTGGTAACAACGCCTTCTACTACTTCTTTAAAGATCTCGTAGTCTAACTCAATCAGAGTCTTACTAATAGTAAGTGTCCCCATGTGAAATTAGGGTAAATGCTTGTACACTTAAGCTCCGTACTTAGGTACTCATGCGGCATTGCAACTAGCGCGGTCAAATCTCAGCGGCGGCCAATGATTAGCCCTCCGCCAACTACCCTAGGGTAGCTCCGTCCTGTTGGTTGTGAATTTGCGGCGCAGTACGGTAAGCAACTTGCGGTATATATAGGTACACATTCGATACTCGAGGTGATTATTACTGGTGGCTTCAATCCCGCCTGGCCAACATGCCTATGAGTGGTTATGAGTTGTGACCCTCCGCCAATCTAGCTGGGCACTTTTGTATACTCTCTTTCAATATCCTGCTATCAACACCACCATGTCTTCGGCAGCACCCCCGCTTTTGCCACAAATGCTGGCAGCAAACGAAATAGTTCCTACCGTGCAACGCATCATCGCTTGTCGGATAGCAGTCTATGACTTCGTGTCCCGCAACGTGACACCCGAGGCAGCCACATTCGCAGATGTTATCCAACCTTTGCTCGAGGAGGAGGACCTCAACCAGGGTGCCGAAGCTGTGATAGACATGTATCGCTACGCGGGCCCGGACCGAGAGAGCCGCGATGCAGCAGAGGAGGCGATCAGATTAATGTCTGAGTGCACTGCTCAGCTTGCCCTGAGAGACGACCTCTTTTTGCTTGTCAGGGCTGTGGCTGACAAAGGCGATTATCCTGATGAAGAGTCTGGTAAAGCATTGCGGGACATCTTGCGCCGCTTTACCAACGTCGGGCATGGAATGTTGAATGCGGACCAGATCGAGAAGTTACTCGATGCTCGAAAAGAAATCGACCGGCTTTCCCAAGAATTTAATCGGAATCTAAGAGAGAACCAAGCGGGAGCTTGGTTTACGCTCACGGAGCTGGACGGTTTGCCCGCTCAAGAGATCAAGCTCCTCACCACGAATAGCAAGCGCCATGGTCAGGTATACATCGACTATGGCAAGCGTGCAGACAGACTTCTTGTTCTAAGGCACGCCCGCAACCCGGCCACCAGGAAGAAGTTGTATCTTGGGAACGAGCAGAAGCTTCCAGAGAACATTGCCTTGTTCAAAAGGGTTGTTCTACTAAGACACGAGAATGCGCGTCTTCTCGGTTTCAAGAGCCATGCCGAGTTCAAGCTGCAAAAGAGAATCGCACCTTCAACTGAGTGGGTGGACGACATGTTACATCGCATGCATGAACGGATCCTGCCAGTGGGCCAAAGGGTAATGGAGCAGCTACGAGCTCTGAAGGCCGAAGAGGTCACGGATCCTCAACCAGGAGATGACGAGATATTTCCTTGGGACTTTCACTACTACATGCGATTGCTTGAGGACGAAAAGCAGGTTGACCAAGATCTAGTTTCAGAGTACTTCCCGCTTCAAAACACCATACTGAGAATGTTGGGGATTTTCGGATCATTCCTTCAGCTACGTTTTGTCCCTTTAGGGGCCGGAGAGCTGGCTGGCAGAGTCTGGCATGAGGATGTGGAAGCTTGGTCGGTCTGGGATGATAGGACAGAGCACGCAGGTGATATCGTTGGGTACCTGTTCTCAGATGTCTTGTACAGGGAGGGAAAGTATAAAGGAAATCAGAATGTCAACCTACAGGCTGTAAGTGCTCGTTTTCTTGACTCCTTGAAGATGACTGACTCTTGGAGAACAGTCATTTATTAAACCCGACGGCGGCCGAGTACTTCCAGCAACTATCTTAATGTGCAACTTCTCCCCTTCGTCTGTCACCGGCTGCGCCCTACTCAAGCACTCTGAAGTAGTGACTTTGTTTCATGGTAGAGTCTCAGTCCATTGTAACTCACTACGACATTGCACACTGACAATGTCCATATACTAGAGCTTGGCCATGGTATCCACGACCTACTGTCTCGCACATGTCACACTCGATACCATGCTTGGAGAGCACCGGCCGAATTTGCTGAGGCTCTGAGCACGATGCTTGAGAATTGGTGTTGGAATAGAATTGACCTCAAAGAGATGAGCTGTCACTACACCAGAGTTAGTCCCGATTGCTTACAAAGATGGAGGGCTCAATATCCAGGGACAACACTGCCGGCTGAACGCATTCCGGACGAGCTGCTGGATCCACTGATCGGGGCTCGAAACTTGAACAAAGCCTTGGGACTTCTTCAGCAGACGTAAGTCCTCGAAGACCTTTTCTACCCTAGGGAAGACTTCTGACAAACCCACAGAGCAGACTCAGTATTTGACATGGCAGTACACAACCCTGCGAGCCGAGACTCTCTATTACATCTTGATGAAAAAGAGCTTTACAATGCCATCAAAGAAGAATTCACTCTTCTGAGAAACCCCGAGCCGAGTGCCTGGGGACCCGCCCACTGTAATTTTGGACACTTGATGTCTGGCTATGACGCTGGTTACTTCTCGTACCTCAGGTATATTGTTCCTCCAATTTCAAAGTACTCAGAGTGAATAACCATTACTGAATGACAATAGTGCGCAAATGTTTGCCGCAGATTTCTACGAAACGGCATTCGCTACCAATCCTCACAGTCGGGAGTCTTGGAACCAATATAGACAAGTCATCCTTGAGCCTGGTGGGAGCGGAGATGAGATGAAGATGATGGAAGAGTTTCTGGGTCATTACCCGACACCAGATGCTCTTGTGCGAAGCCTAGGACTAAGCTAACATGTCCTATCTCTGAGGTTTCGTGGATTGCAGTGAATCGGACTTATTCCAGCACGATAGAAACTCCATAGGGATATGTAGAGCTTCGATCGCAATGTCATCGGCATTGTCAATTATAGGAGGTCGTAGCGTTGCACAACCAGAAGCAAGTCTCGTCAATGAAAGCCTTGTCGCGCTTTTTTCTCGTATTGACCCCAAGACAGAGAATGAATGGATTCCTATCAAGTAACACCTTAACAGTTCCTGAATTACACCGATGTAAATCCAGCGTATTACTGATTCTTATCCCACGCAGTTATGAAGTCTACATCCGCGTCCAGGAACTCCCAGGTCGAAGCCGTCAACGAAACGATGGCCTCGAGACCGCCATCCTTGACCTTAGGCTCGTAGAAAAACACCATGCCAGGAGACAAAGACTCCATGAAAATAGGAGAGGCAAAGACAGGCGCAACATCAAGTTCAGCACCCGAGTAGAGGGGGAAGTGATGCCACCCCGTCGTGATCAGCATGGCCGGGGTGCCAAAGTTGTAGTCGAGTTGGATGTCTGACTTCTTTGGTTGCGCCGCGATCCAACTTCCTAGTTTGCGTGTTTCGTCCACCGAGACGTGGCGGACTAGATCGTTAATGACCTTAGCGATCTGCCACAGCTTTGAATCCTCCAGTGTTGAAGAGTTTAGTTCTACCACTCGCGCGACAAAGGTGTTGCCGAATGAACGGTCGGGCAGGTTGAAGTGGGGGATGAAGTCCACACTGGTTCCGTAAAGGGATTTCGAGAAGGCTGATTTCTCAATACTTGGGAAGTTCTTGGTAGCGTTTGCAAGTCGAGCGCGATGGATGCGCTGCCACAGGTGTGCTGTCAATGCTGTGAAGGAGGATGCCCGGGAGCTGCTGTCATCCGGATCCACAGCCTGCTGCTTTAGAATGGCGATCGCCGAGGGCGAGAAGCGGAGGCTTCGTCCTACGAAGTGATCCTCGTTCAGCTCTTGCGGGGTCCCACTCTTCCCCTTGGTTTTGTCGGGGTTTTCCCTAGCAGGCTGGCTGTCTCGTAGCGTGTATCCTGCTGGCATCTCACTCAATGCTTTCTCCTCTTCTTCCGTACTCATATGCAGCATCTGCTCGACCATAAAAGGCTGCAGATGTGGCAGCGTGGTTAACTCAATTGGACCCTCTTCGGCGGCTAGGTTCCCTATCGCCCGATAGATCTCAGCCAAATCCTGATACAACCCGAGGAAACCGCGGGCGCCGCTGACAACGTGAGCGCCGCTGACAACGTGAGATAGCCGCATCCCAATGGCCACCGCGGAGTCAGCAAACTCTGTTCGCTGAATGGTAAACAAGGGCTGTTGCTGTGCCCCTTCGAGACTAAGATCCCAAGGCGAGAGCAGCGCGTTTCCATATGCCGGAAAATCGAATATGTCAAATTCAGGACCCAATTTCGGGGACACCTTCGCAAAAGATCGAAACGAACGGTCGCAGCGCGCTTCTACCAAATGCATACCAGTCCCCAGCCTGTCCACGGATCGGACATCTGTGTCGGAATTAATGTGCAGACGGCCCGAGAGGTGAGGATAGTAGTCGAGAAGGCGGCTGATGGCTTGGCGTAGCCTGGCCAGCGGTATTAGACTGGAAGATGATGAGGGTTCATAGAACCACACCGCAGCAACGGGCGTGGCGAAGTGTCCGAGCTGATCGAAGGGTCCCAGTACAAAGGGACTCGGTAGTGAGACATGGTGTTGGCTTTGCACCACGTGGGTTGCGGTGATCGTGACTTTTGTGGGGGATTTGGCCATCGTCAATCCAGTGGAGGATTTGATTCTTGAGAAGTAAGGCCGTCAATGTCCATCCAGGTGATTCTGTTTGTTGTGTTCTCAAACTCAAGATGTCTGGTATTACCTAACCTTCTTTTAAGTGGTCGGGCGCCTAGGTGGTATTTGGGTACCAAATTGTCGGCGTGAGTCACCCCGAGTCCAGCGGTGAATGGCATGAAACGCAATCAACCGCGAAATTTGAGGACAGCCATTCCACGACGTACTAGTAGAGTATACCTTGAGTCAATATTAGACTAATTAAAAACTTAATTCCGAGTCGCAGTTCAACTGGATTTACACCGTCTCTGAGTTGAACTGACCTCTGCTTTTACATTGTGAAACGTCTATACTAGGAATATACTTGGCCTGGCAGCTATCAGACTGGCAATGGACCCATCATCAGAGCCCAAGTTTCCATCCATGATTCCATGTACATAAGCATCGCCGACCAGGGCAAAATAGTTTGAATGATCTTCATAACAACGTAAATCCTTGGCCTTGTCATGCGCCCTCAAGGTCTTGGCAGCACCCGGCCGACCCGCCGCAATTTTGGTCTTCTCTTCTTCAGCAGACAGCACCAGTCTCTCGACCCACTTGCCCTCGCACTTCCTCGTTCGACCAGAGGCTCGAAGGATCATTGGAACCCGACTGCCACTGACTAGGTACACCTCGTCCCCCTTTTGGCAAGTCTCCGGCCCCAGTCCCATCCCGCCCCCCTCGGTGAGAAAGAAACTCCTTCCGCGAGTGGCCAACTCAACGGAACGATGAAAGGCTTCATAGTTTTGCTGAGCCTCTACTTGCTCTTCACCGACGCCCTCGATGAACATGCCGTGCACGATGGACGTCCTCCGATGCTCCGAAGCCAGATCTTCGCCGTTACGCCACTTGTCGAATAAAGCAAAGTCTGCTGGCTTTGTCCTCCTGAACTTGTTCTTTTCTGTGAATGCGCTGGCCACGTATATCAGGTCAGCACATAAAGTCCTCCAAAAAGCATCCCCCACCGTGGCTGCTGACTCGGAAGCTCCGTATTCGTAGCGGGCGTAGGCCGTCCGTCCTACATGATTCCACCACCACCGACAGGTGCTGTGCAACTTCTTTGCTCTATTTCTATTCGTGTCGATGCTTTGCCAGTCCAAGCCACCTTGCACAGGGGCATCACTTCTGAACGTGGAAGAGATACGATCAACCCAGACCCCTCTGACTTCCAAAAGTGTCGTACCGTGGAGTCTGACTCCACTCACAGCATCCCCGCGAGCCAGGTACAAATGCTGAGTGCCCAATCTATCCGCCTCCCCGGTAGGAGGAACGTAGTTCCAGTCTGTCAACCATGTCGGGAAGCCCTTGAAAAGGTTTTTTGGGCTTGCCTTTGTCCCTGATAAGACAGCAAGAGACTTGTAACCGCGAATAAGATGCTTTGTCGTCTCCAAGTAAACCAGAGACAGTCTTCGATTGTAGTCAGGTACGAGGGGTTCGCTTCCACCCCAATACTTGACTAATCCAAGGAGAGCAAACACCTTATCGCACGCATCGCTTGCACCCCTATTCCGAAATTTTCTCAGTAGCGGAAGGAGGGCTGAAGGCTCGACTGCGTTCCATGATGCCCTTGTGTCATCGATCTCACTGATTTGTTGGTAAAAGCGAGACAATGTGGGGCCATAAGTCCTCGCGGAAGTGAAGCCAAGCAATTCGACACTGTGCCTGGATATCTGATAAGCTGCTCTGGAAAGAACTTCCCAAGGCATTGAAATATTTTCGCAGAATACAGTAGCACGCGAAGCCACTACAGTTTCTTGGACTACCCATATCCTGGTCCACTGATTACAAAAGGCAACTCTTGGTCAGCCAGGGGTCCCTGTTTGCGGTACATTTGGACATCAACGGACGTCAGACATACCCATGTCATATCTAGGATGGCGTTCAGTCCCTGGACTATTGGGGGCGCGTAGTCCAGTCTCCTGAGATGCCAGATCTTAGAAGCCTCGAGGCCCTGGGCCAACAAGGAGATCATGCAAAATGCGCCGCACATATTCGTCAAGAGGCCCATGTACGACTCTGATTCATGCTGTGTTTGCGAATACATGCGATCCAGGTGGCTGGTGATATGCTGATTGTCTCGTTCATCACCCCAAAATTCGATGATGGGCTGGCGGTTGACCTCAGTCTCACTTCCCACTCCAAGCCAGACGATGACCTCGCTACTATTAGTGTAGATATCTCGCATCATACCGACCTGGTGCGTCCGCTCCTCTCTGCTGTTCTGGTTGATGCAGAGCCAGTCGACCCACAGGACAACAACGTCTGTAGGGTCCCTCAGTCTGTACAAGGCCGCATGAAGGTTTGGCATCACGTCAACCTTCCCAACGTTCTCACAGTGGATCCATTCTCGCGCGGAGTTTGCAGCTCGATCCCAGGTGTATGAGAGTGCTTTGTATTTCCCTTTCGCATCCTCCAGTGAGCTGACCGTCAGCCTGTAAGATATCTCGTCGCTTCCGGGCAGCAAAGTCAGAAGGCGGATGGTTCTTTTGCTTTTAACCAAGGGCTTGTACATGTTTAGTTCAAACACATTTGCTCATTGGCCCGAATATCGGTGGAGTTTGTGATGGCAGACTCTGAACGTGGAATGTGTATGACATGAGATGAGAACACTGGGTCGTGTGCAAGCACCGGGGCAGACTTGCCGGCTTACTCCACGTGAGGCCTCTAGCTGGTGGCTTCGATTTGGACTGCTGCGCCGCTTGTACTACCACACTCTCGCTTTCAGGGGTGTTCCCCCACATCACATCTGCGGCTGAACTGGTTCCGTTTCTGTTCCGTATGCAGCCGAGGCCATACGCAGTGCCTTCACACAGGCGTAAACGCTCAAGACCCAGCGGCCGATCAGCTGCGGCTGAATCCGGGGAAAACTGGAACACATACTACCCGGGGGTCAGGCCTTCCCTGCCCCCTTGCGCAACAGTTAAAACCCCGCAACACCCATAGATAATTTTTGATACACTAAATTCAGCACATTTCCTATCTTTATGAGATCAGAGATTAACACCCGCAAAACGGAGGGTACCTCCATGTCCTATAAGATGACCTTATATAGGACACGATCCTTGAGGATAACCTCCCATAGGATAACTCGTTCTAAGATAGTTAGCACTTTATAAACTTAAGTATCTTAACTTTCAAATTATCTTAGATTTTTAAGACAGGTTAGTCCCTGACAACTACACAGGGCCGACTTTAGTCTCTAGCGAGCATACCGCTAGGCTAAAAGACTATAATAACTAATTTAACTAATTAGTTATCTAGTATTATATAAGCTCTATACTATTATATTCCCCCCCTAAGGCCTTCTTAAGCTTCCTATCTATAAGATACTTAGAGGCTAAATTATATAAGCCTAGATAACACTATACTAAATAGGTAGGTAGCTTATAGATAGCTTGAAAATCTAATAAGACAGGCTTCTAGTAGCTTAATTAAGTTACTTTCTAGTAAATAGTTTCAACCCTATAATACTTAGTCCCTACTAACCTATAAGATTTTCAAACATAGGGGCTTAAACCTATACCCTATAAATTAGTTATTAAGATAGGTTAGTCCCTAACTACTATATAGGGCTAACTTTAGTCTCTAGCGAGTATACCGCTAGGCTAAAAGACTATAATAACTAATTCAACCAATTAGTTATCCAGTAGTATATAAGCTCTGTACCGTTACAATTTTCTCTAGGTCTTAATACTAGCTATATCAGGGATTTAATTAGTCTTGTATGGGTGTACCCTCTGTTTTTATAGGAGTGAATTCCTGATCCCATTTTCATGACATATAACCTTAGAAATGGGACTAGGTCGACATAAAAATTGTATTGAGAAAGAACGAATGCAGAAGCCTTCTGGGGCCTACTACTAGAGGGTCCAAGGCAGCGGGCTTGACCAGTGCGGTGAGGGGAGCGCATGGTCTCGTCCAGGCTTGCCCCCGGGCCTTCAGTCCACTATCCCCTAAGACGATTGAGGCCTCTCGATACCTCATTCAAGCCATTTGCAACCCAACTATCCACATCGTCAACGGCACCGCAAGGGTCATTGGGGTACGAAAGAAGGTAACCCTGAATATCAGCGGGGCTAAAGACCAGTTCCGGAATTTTCTTCCCAAACTCAAGTGCTAAGGCCTTCACGTGGATATCTTTTGACACTGATGGGTCACTTGTACCTCCTGATCTCTTTTCAGACCATTCTGTCCCAGTTACCCGTGTGCTGTCAGCGCCCTCAACCATTACCGAATGGTCGCTGAAGAAGGGGTCACTAGAACCGAAGATCTGAGCAAACAGCTCCGCAGCTGTCTCGCAGTCTGCTGAATGGAACTGAATGGTGAAGTCCACTCTCCCTGGGCGGACCAGTGCTGCATCGATCTTCTCGGTGTGATTAGAGGTCATGACGAGGATCCGACCCTCGTGGGCTGCAACTCCGTCGATAGCATTAAGCAATGCAGACAGCGAGATTCCTCCACGGCGCCGCTGTCCAGCATGTTCGACAGTGGGCTCCTCTTCGTCTTCCGGGTCCCGAGTGTGGGTCAAAGCCGTCGCGTCGATGTCCTCCAGCAAGACGATGCAAGAAGCCGGAAGGTTATGGAAGAGAGTCGTCAAGTTGTCTTCGGTGAGCCTCGGGGAGCTCAGGTTGATCATGTAGATGCCGAGGCCTATCAGACCTGCCACCGCAAAAGTCAAACTGGTCTTGCCGGTACCTGGAGGGCCGGAAAGTAGGTAGCCACGGCGATAGGGAATTCCTCTCATAGCGTACCAATGTTTCGTACGAGGCTCCATAAAACGCTGAATATCGGCGATAAATCTCTTCTTGGTGGATTCATCGAGGACAATCGTGGAAATGGGCCGAGTCGGTCTGAGGGCGTGTCGAACCCACGAGACTTCTTCCCCGCCGGCCTGGGTTGCCCCGTAAATGCTGACCCTTCCTTTTTCCTTCTTGAGGTACTCAACGCGACATTGGGCAATGAGGCTTTTCAGAATGGTGGCGTCCCGTCCTAGGCAGGAGATGAAGAGCCTTTCGGCCCGGCGAGAATATGGAATGGAGTCCCGGTCCTCAAAAGATCTTGTGAAGGCCAATATGCGATTCTTATACCGGAATAGATGGAGACCCATGGCTGGTGTCCAACGCAGAGGGCGGATATTGTAAATTAATGACTTGGGCGGCTGGCTATTGTTTTCGCACAACTTTTGAGTCTCATCATCCAGATCATCAATCTCATACTGGTCATCGGTGCTGCTTCCGTCACTCCAGGCGAACTCTTTGTTCGTGATTGTGGTTGATGCAAGTACGCGATGATTTTCGAGAGAAAGGGGGTGTTTCGCAACCCAGTCCATGAGATAGTTGTACGAGTCATCGAGAACGCGAACTTCCACGGTGGATATGAACTGAGCTGTAATAAGGTCGCCCCAGTGTTCAGTCAGGTAGGTCAGAAAGAGAACAGCAAAGGCCAAACATGAGAAATAAGTCCAGCCTGGGAAAAATGTATCTAGGAGCCCGCCGATAAAACCTTGGCTTTCCGGGTTGGTCTCCATGGTAGTAAATAACACGATGATAATTTCAAGTCGAGGCTTTTGTGTTGCTACTTTTTGAATACAATTATAGAATAAGAGGGCACAAAGAAACCACGTTAACGATTTCTGTGTTGTTCTTATAGTTTTCCAGCTTGGTAAACATCGGAATCCGGGGCGGTAGTGCTCTCCTTTTGCGTCCCAATTTGGACGTTGCTGAGGTCCGCAGGGTTTCCCTCGTAAGTCCTAATGGAGGCTGCCTTCGACACTTGGCCAGGTCCCCCAAAGCGTGTATTTCCAGCTGGATAGAGTTGTCATACCAGGGTCTTCCCAGCTCGATTCTCCAATTAAGGCTGTGCGTGCCGTTCATTGGCCAAAGCGTACTCTTGCCCCCTCTGGTCAAACGCTAAGCCTAAATGAGCTCAAGATTTGAGATGGACGGGTGTGGGTTCGTTGTCAGGCTACGTAAGCAAGCATCTGCAGACTGCCAAATCAACCTTCCCGAGGTCCTTCTGCAGGCAGCCCCCACGATAGCAGATTGGAGGAATACTGGCTTGGCCGGGGCGTTGTGGCCATGAGTGACAACAAACAATCATCACTCGACAAAGGTGGCGTTTTCCAACTGGAGACTATGTGTCTACTCACGAACTTTATTGACACGACGCAGGGTGCTACACATGTGAAAGACGGCGAATCAAGTGCGATCGTGGGATTCCAACTTGCCTGAAATGCTCTAGAAAGGGGTTGAATTGCCCAGGCTATGGTCAACGCATAAGATGGGCCGGAGGCGCTGCGGTTCGTGGACGTCTCGCACAGCCCAGAGACGCAGAGTCGTCTTCTTCCCAACTAGCAGCCAAAGACTGGGTCGCTCAGCATTCCCTCACCACAAAAGTATTGCGCGAGCTTGTCGAGTACTGGAATAGAAAGGTCGCCCCTCTTATGGTCTGGGCTGACTCTGACGATAATCCCTATCGTCTATACATCACCCCACTGGCCTACATCAACCCCATGATAGGGCTGGCCATGGCGGCAGTCTCATCTCAGCACGCCTCAGGCTGCAAAAAAGATACGGAATTCTCAGAAAATGCACGCAATGAGGCTGTCACCATGATATCGGCCTACGTCAAGGACATCACCGACCATGTAATGAATGGACACGAGCTGGGTAGCAAATTGGACGACAAGTCGGTGGAATCCGTTCTGGCCGCCATGCTCTTGTTGTCATGTTACGAAATGGCAAAGACTGGCGCTGCGACAGCAGATTTCCACCGGCGGGCGGCAAGGTCCCTAGTGAATACCTTTCAGACAACAGGACGGTGCGGCAGCACGCTGTTCAACTTTTTGCGCAACCAGTTGTGTGTGCATGACGTCCTCGCGTGCACAACATCCTTTGACTTATCTACAATGCAAAATGTGATCCTGCCGGATACCAAGGACCGATCGATACTCTTCGCTACATATTTGACATACTTGCACGACATTACTCTACTTTCTCGTCACTTATCGCCATCAGCAGATCGATGGAGTAGGATGGGCGTGTCGTTGGATCACATCTCAGCCAAGTTCGAAATTGCTCGAGGAGAAACTCTCATGACCGCGGGACAATTAAACCTCCAGCATGACACTCGACGCCGAGACTTCATTTGCGTCGTGAACATACATCACTACGCCGCGTTGCTCTACGCCATTCAATGCCTACAACTCGAAATCCACGACCAGCGAAGAAGAGAGCTGGTGGAGGCACTATTTGCCCAAACCGCCATTATGACGGCTGTTGATGAATGGCTCCACACTCTAGCATGGTCTTTCTTTATCGCCGGGGTCGAGGTCTACGACGACCGGATCAGACAAAGCGTTATCTCGGATTTGTATGAACGCATTTGCAAATTAATGCGGTTCCATAACTTCCGCGACGCCTTAGAGTTCCTACAAATGTTCTGGGCAGGAACGGAACGAGATTGGCGGATATTGGCGCGGGATTGGGAGGTGGCTGGACACCCAGTGTTACTGCCTTGATGTTCTTCGGGCCAGGGTATAAAGTCTGCGTTCACTAGTTTGCAATAATAAATTGTTATTATTCCAAGTATGTTGACGTGGTTGCGTTTCCAATTGCCCATACATGTAAATGCATGTGGTGCCTTCATACAGTGGTGAGCGTTTAAGACCCACCTGGGCAGCACTCAAAAAAGTCCTGCTGCATCCCAAGTTCATCGTGGACTATCCTTAAGCTATGGGGCTATGTTTATGACTCAGAGGATTCAATGACCTGCCAAGAGTCATTCCCTACCACTACAGACTCTCCGCAGTTTGGTAAAGTGTTGTCCATAGTCTCAAGGCATGGCAGAACATCGTCTCCGATGCTTATAGTTCTTACCCAGCCACCCGACTGGGCCCATTGCCATCTTTCGGCTGTGATGTCATCGCCCCTTCTAAGAAGTCCTTGACAATACACACCTATAAGAACAACCAGCCCTTTGGTTTCACCCCCATCCTCTAGCCGCAGGACGACAGTCTTGACTTTTTTGGACGTGGTGGGGAGAGGATCTTCACCTCGCCACAACTCCTCGTACTCCGTGTCCAGCCCTGTCTCGGGATTCACCATGGTGCCCTTCTCCAAGGTCTTTCCGTCTGCTTGAGGGTAATTGTACCCCTCGTCGCAGACGTTTTCGGTGTTCTTTGTCCGTGAGCTGATCCAATGGCGCCACTGTCCCTTGGTGACATTTGGCTCACTCGTGGGTGTTGATGAAGAAGTCCCTGCAATGGCCCAATCTAGGCGATCCAGGGGGAGCTTTTCTAGAATGCAGTTTAGCTCAGTCACGTCGTAGAGCTGCCATCCCAAGTCATACCTTCTTTAGTAGGCCAAGTCTCTGTTGCAGCCTCAGGCCGAAGGACGCGGATGTCGACAAAGCGGCGCTCTGGAGACGTGAGAACTATGGTGGAGGTTGGCTCACTGGCTTCTTGGGGAAGCCACCGGATGAACTCTCTGACTGAAATACTACCCATGGCGTCGATAGGATATGCAGCGATATTTCATTATCTTAGAAGAATGATGAGGTGAACTGGACCAGAGTCCGGTATCGAACGAAAAGACGCACGTTGCCTTAAGACCAGTACTGGAAGCATTGGCCAATTATGCCGACTCAAGACCGGGGACTAGTGGGTGGACCACTTCTCCAACTCTATGCCCAAATAAGAAGTTAGCTGGAGAAAAGTCTTATCACATCAAGAGGCTTCTGTGGAGTACGAGTAAAGGTGGGGGTCCATGAGCCGGCGGATAGCATTCTCCTGGCTAGTACCCAAAGAGGAAGTCAATTGGAGAAGACCCTTACAATGCGTCTTATCGAGCTTCGACTTGAAAATTTCGTGACAGTGAGCCAGAATATTTAAAGATACAGCAGAGCGATGTGAAGATGGGTGATCCAAGATTATGGTGTATTTTTCACTTAGACCAGTCATGTTGCTACTCTCGTTGCCGGTGCTCTTCCTCGTTGCAACCGCATCTGCAGTACTGTTCCTCTGGAGGTGCATTTCGTCGCCATTATGGAATCTCCCAGGACCTTTTCTCTCTCGTTTTACAGTCTTCGCGTTAAGATGGCACGAGTTCCACGCAAACCGAACACTGTACATTCACTCTCTGCATCTCAAGCACGGGCCAGTAGTTCGCATTTCACCAAACGAAATGTCTTTTACTTCTTATGAAGCCGTGAAGGAAATTTATGGTTCTCTAGGTAGTGGCTTCGACAAGTCTTCATTCTATGATTTGTTCACGGTCTTTGGACGCAGGTAGGTATTTCATCAAAGGCCACTAATGTCCCTCTCTGACATTTTAGGACCATGTTCTCCTCTCTCAACAAGACAAGTGCAAGTCCCTCCTATCCTATGCTCATGGACCTAGCTCAAGCTTATGATGGAATAGCATGCGGAGCGGAAACGGCTGCTTGCTGATCGATACGCCAACAGCAATGTCGTGAAGCCAGCATCACTCAACGGCATTGAGGCTCGAGCTCGAGAATTCACAAATCAATGTGGAGAATCGGCTGGAGCTGACCCTGTTGATATATACGTAAGTATACGGTATCCCCAAAACATGTCACGCAGTCTGACATCGCGCAGGTCAAGCTCCATGCCTTTGCCTGCGATGGGGTCACCCACCACCTGTTTCAGCCATATGGCACCGACTGTCTACGGAATCCCCGTGACCAGGAGATCATGCACCAAGTAAATGGTGATGATAGTCTTCAGAGTATGTGCATAGCCTCACAACGAAGTCCACGCCAAGACCTAACAATTTATTACGCCAGGCCGACTGGTCATGCTCTATGCACCTACTTTGTATAGGGTTTCATCTACAATACTGGACCGCATTTTTGAGCCCCGAGCCACACCTTTGGCAGATGACTTTGTTCTAAGAACAAGCAAATTGGACGACCCAGAAGACTTTACGTTGCTTCATCGTCTACGGGGCAAGATAGGCGCGCATTTAACCGTGGAGGATGTAGCAGCTGAGTGTCTCGACCACATGGTTGCTGGCATCGACACCACCGGTGACGTATTATGTTTCCTGATGTCGGAACTATCGCAACCACGTTCAGCTCAATTTCAGGATGATCTTCGACGAGAATTGCACGAAAGCCCAGGTGTATCATTCGACAATCTCCCATTTCTAGACGCAGTCGTGCAAGAGGGGTTACGTTGTTTCCCAGCCATTCCCATGTCGCTTCCTCGGGTTGTTCCACCAGGCGGACGGGTTATCGACGGCGCGTTCATCCCAGAAGGCACCATCGTCAGCTGCCAGGCCTATTCTGTTCAGAGATGCAACACAGTCATTTTTCCAGACCCTGATCGATTCGACCCCTACCGGTGGACTAAGCCCGAGGGCGATACGGAGAGAAAGCGACACATGTTTGCTTTCTCCCATGGAGGAAGGGGTTGCGTTGGCAAACAGTGAGTTGATTAATGACAATGCTTCATCAGTCGGCCGGTCTAACACGTTCACAGCCTCGCACTTGCGGAAATGAAAATCTTACTGCGGCAGGTCTATTCTGAATACAGGACCACTGCCGATGCTTCAATGACTATTGATTCAATGAAGCCGCACGACCAGATCATTTCCACTCGTCCGTATGGACAAAAATGTCTACTACGGTTTTCACCCGTTGTCGAAAGGACTCGCATGCCTGAGACATGATTGACGCCCCTCACTCATATAGATGGAGTAAGTACGCTCCACATTTCATTACGACGTTGCCAGTGTAGCGCTGCTGACATTCGTGGATAGCGAATCGCATAAGTGGCAACACGATGCACACCACCGGCATCACATTATATCGAAGGCCCTATTTCTATCGTCTTGTGCCAGCTTTCCACCGGAATTCTTGTTGAAGAGACCCTATTGCATCTAAACTTTCAATCCACCGGTTTTCACGTTAGGCTCCCAGCCTTACACTGTCTTGTCTCTAGTGCCAAGGAAGGAAATTATAGCCTTCCTGATGCAGGGAACAATAAAAATGGCTCATTTGGCGCAACCAGTGTAGAATAATCATTACTTAAACAGTGACCGTCAAATTTAGCATCGAAATACGTGTTTCGACGCGATAAATCATCATGACCTTTGTTGCAGCGGTGAATTTACTGGGCACTTAAGAAGCATGCTGGTGAGTGACGTTCAGTGTTGAGTGTGGCATTTGCCCCACAGTTCACATCCGTCCAGTAAGGTCCCGAGGCTGTTGGCGTCTGTTGGTACCCTCCGGAAAAACCTTCGGCAAGCGGAATAGGGGCTGTTCGATGAGGTGACATTTTGAGGGGTATATTCCAACACAGTCCAAACGCATCGGGGTTCAACGACGTAAGAAGAGGAAATTTCGCATCCCAATTCGCAGGAGGACGCATTGATTCTAAAAACTGTGCAGACATCAGCCGCGGTGTGCAATATCTCGAGCAAAGAATCTGCCTTTCTGTCCTGACTCATTTGTTTATTTTCACTTCAACTTTCAGCCTTGTAAGGTTATTATTGAATATGGCACAGCTTGAGCCTAACCCGTGAGCATCGTCCTAGTTTATTGAGGTCTGTTGATGGGGTATTACGAGGTGCATGATGAAGGCTGACTTTTGAAGGCACTTCTGGATGCCCGGGCGGGCTTCCTATTCTGCAGTCGTCGATCTTAAGGACGCTGGGACTCAGTCTGAAGAAGATGACGTTACGTGGAGAGCCTGGCTAGCCCTATGCGTAACGTACTTTCCAGAGAGTGCTACCGTCCCAGACGGCCCCTATTACTGGATCCGTCACCACGTCTACCGGGTAACGGCGCCCGAGCTAACGCGCAAGCCGGAGGTTCTCGTTCAGAGACCCATGAACCATGAACTGGGGCCAGATGGAATATGGTGGAGTGTGAACCGTGATATTCTTTGGGTGGAATGCAAAGCACCCTGTCATGATAACCCGATCATGTGGAAGAGGGCCATAGAAGAGGCAACGGGGCACCTAAGAAGCGTCCATCCCGATCGCAATGTCTGGTTAATCGTGGCAATCGGCCTCAAGTGGATGGTCTTTTACTGGGACCCGAGCAACAGCCGAACCAAGCCTTTCCCTATGGACGTCGTGATGGACGATGATGCGACTAGTTGGACTGTCGACGCAGGTATCCGGCTCCCGCCCTCATTCCCCCAGCCCAGAACCGATCAGGCCCCTCTCATGAATGTTCAGGGGTATGTTGACTTGACAACCGGGACTATCTCGACTGAGAGAGCTTGTTCGCTGGACTTCTGGACAACTGATCCCAATCAACCCGATCAGCCTGCGAACTTGCAAACCAGCATGCTGTTCCTTGAAGACGTGTTCAGGGCTATTCGGGGCGATGTGTATTCTGTTTCCGCCAGCCCGGCGGAAAAGAGCTAGTTCTCGCCGGTGGTGTTGACATTTCCTCGCGTTAGGGAATAACAGATCGACACGGGCTGTTGCATTCATGAGATCAGGGTCTGGATAGGAGCCTTGCGGGAACGTGTGGTACGGAGCATGATATATGAACCTAAGGGGAGAGGCTGAGGGCTGGGGCAAAGTTTAATCTGTGCTTGTGTGGTTTCGCTCTTAGTCCGTATGCATTTCGAAGGCATACGGTCCCTTCACACAGTGCTCTTCAAGTTGTAATTACTTGGACCCTGGCTGAATAGCCAATGTACCTTGATCGTCATTTTCGTTCCCCGCAATTTCCATCAGCCACTGAGAGTCATGCGCATGTCCGCTTTGAGAAAGCTGCCTGGAGCGGCGTGCACGGGATAGGGATCGGGTCTCCACCGCCCTGAATAATGCTTCGCACCTCCTACTGTTCCGTATGTTGACTGCCAGTGATCTTCGACGTACCCTCGGCCGCGAGACAAAATGCCGGAGCTAGACGACGGCTCAAGAAGATACACATGCCCAGCCTGTTCGAAGTCCTTCAAGCGGAGCGAGCATTGCCGACGTCACTCACGCAGGCGTGAGTGATGCTCCATGATGCACCCTGGAATTCGGATGTCTTGGACTTCTGAAGAATGCTGAATGGATAGCTGATAGTATTCAGACACTCAAGAGCGGCCATATGCTTGCCGGTACTGCGACCGCCGCTACAGCCGGAGGCAGGTTTCTCGACATTGAGCGTTTGGAGCCTTCACAGACTTGGCAATGGACGAATCGCTAACGACTATGGTGCTTCTAGAGATCTTGCCACACGACATGAGAAGACACTTCATGTCGACCAATATTCGCCACCGGACCGCGCACATCATCAAGCTCCTTCGACAGGACACCTTGCTCCGTCCTCAGACTCGCCGGAAACAAGCCAGACCGATGGCCCGTCTCCGTACGACTCGCACTTGAGGACAGAGGTTCACCATCAGAGGACTATGTCGACGACACCTCAGCCTCCTGATGATATGTCAGACGCTCGAGCATGGTTCACTTTGCTCGGGCTGGATGGTTTCGAACCCTTCCCAAATGATGGCTCTTTGCATGGCGGTCCGGGCTTGCCGGGCTCATCATCTGTAGTAGACGAGTTTCGCCTGGCTGCTATGGAATCTTTCATGCCGATCGAGCCAATGAGTACCAATCATATTCGAAGCCATGCCTTGGATGCCAATATCGATCTCACACCGGAGCCCACCTCTAAGGAGATCCCGTCATCAGAGACCCCTAAGTTCCATGGAAACAGCTGTCACACACAGCCTGCAGCACTTCCAACCATTAGGCCGCGAGTATTTCCAGTCCTAACCTCAGATGCTGTGTTATCAAGTCTCAGGGACTCCGTTGGGGGACAGGAATTTCAGCGCCCGACAAAAGCAGCATTGACACTCTTTCTGGGCACGTATTTCGACGTGTTCAACATCCATCTACCCATGTTGCATGCACCATCCTTCGACTTCGACCGCCAACCTCGGGGGCTCCTTCTCGCAATGGCCGCAATTGGGGCTTTGTATCGCCTCGAGCATCGATCTGCAGCTTTGTTATACTGGGCGGCTGATGTGGCAGCGCCTGTAGGCAGTCCATTCGAGACGCAACCCTCCGAGCAGAGCACACCTAGCATAGCCCTGGGACAGGGTGCCGCGGGGAATTTGCAGTGTCTTTCGTATTTCCAGACTCGACTTCTCCTACACTATTTCGGCATTTTAGGCGGAGACAAGGATCTTGCGGATCGCTCGCTTGGTATGATCGCAGAGCTATCACTAACTGTGAGAGAACACGACACCCTAGACATGCCTGATATCGTTTTCTCAAGAAACGCTGACATATATTTCCAGCTATACCGAACATTAACACGGCGGCTGAAGGCATCAAGCAGCACCATAGGGGAAGAACTCACGTGGGCTGGATGGCTTGATAGAGAACGAACGAAACGGTATTGGACACTTTGAAAAGACCGAATAAATCTAGTCTCTAATCTGATATTCTCTCACAGAACCTTGCACGGTGCCTGGATCATCAGCGACTTTGTTTCGTCGATATACGGCACAGCGCCACCTTTCACTATAGGCCACGACGGCCACCTCGAGTTGCCTTGCTCTGAAGCGCTGTGGCAAGCAGAGAACGAAACTGAGTGGGACGAAGCAATGCTTACGGACAGTCAACACGGCGCTGGCTCGTCTATCACCATAAGAGATGCATTCGCCCAACTTGTGGATAATAGCGAGCAGGATTCTCCGGGCCAGGCCGCCCTTACTTGGTCACCGTTCGCCGTCGTCTGCATTATGCACATTCTGTCCACTCGATTCTGGCACGTCAGCCACGGCACACTATCGGCGGTCACATCGACATCCAGAGGTCTGACTGGACCAGCCACCAATCCGATAGGGCAGGGCAGCAACACAAGCAGCGTTATTCCCAGGCTGTTTGCCACGGCTGCACGACGCTGTCACGACTTCATTCGGGCCTACAGCGAGCACATAGAACAGGGGATCACGCTTCGACGGCCCGACGATGCTAGGTGGCTGGTCGCCAATGCGGCCGACGTCCTACGTGTCTGTTATGGCAGGACTGTTCCGGCACTGGCTCGCCTCGACTGCGATACACTACTACGCGGTGACGACGATGAGGTCCGTGTGGCAATGGAGGAACACGTGCGGATGCCCCTGGAACGAACTGCCGAATTCACCCTGGCTGCGTCTGTGGCCTTTGAGGGGCTCTCCGGCCCTCTCGAATACGGTGCACAGCTCTACCGCAAGACTGGTGCGCTGACAAGCGGGTTGGAGCGCCTTATTTCTGGGTGGGACAGCGGTGAGTACTGCTCAGGCAGAGGAAACTTGGTTTTGCTCGAGGCAGGGTGCTGACTATCAAAATCCCCCAAAAGTATTGTTACTATCCAAGTGGACCCATATCGTTTGCAGTGCGGGGGCGATCGGCATCGAGTTAGAGGACGGCGAGACAGGGCTGTTACAGCGCATATCTGACCTGCTGCGACAGGAGGAAGTGGCGCTGGACGACAGCAGCCCACTGGCGGCTCGTCTGCTGCGGTTCTGGGCCACGTTCTATGAGGATACCTGGGTGTGGGGAGGTAAGTCTGGACATCTTGTCCCCAGCCCTCCTCCTTCGTGAACCTGTCTATTCATGCTGAGAGGAACTCCAGTGGCCCCGCGAATGGCTGTCGTCTTTCGCAAACTGGCGACTGCGTACCAGGCTGGACCGGGATAGGGGCTTGAGAGCCCTGGAGTGGTGGGGACGGGTCCTTCGGGAGCTTCGTACGGCCCGTCCAAGATCTCCGAGCTCCCGCAGCCACGAATGTGGAGACCCCATGTCTGCCCAGAGGGTCCGGTCATATTCGAATGTCTGCTTCAGGGTAAGTGAATAGCCGGGAACAGCATCGTCGATGATGACCGGCAATACCTCGGCCGCTCGTGAATATTATTCTCGTGCCATGGCTTGGTAATGAATTAGACCCTCCTCTTGTGTTGGGGAACGAACGCAAGCGATAGTTCAAGCCTATCTCGCCATTGATGCGCACCGTCGTAGGGAGGTCCACATATGCCATTCATTGTCACAGACATTTGAATTACGGAAGTCACCAGTTATCGCTACTACAATCTCACAGGAGTCTCGAGAGTCTCATGTGGGCTGAACAGATTTTGACAATGCTGCATGCGACTGTACCTAAATATGCGGATGACATAGATACCTGGGTATCTACCTCGTTGATTTTCAGTGGCTAGTAGCGAAGGCGACATATAAGATTGTATGGAAATAGGGCATTAATGTAAGAGGACACAATATGGTGCGAGAAAGAGCCGTGGCAATCTGCTGAATATGCCACCTTGTTAATCTCACATCATTGCATTGAGCTACCCGTCACTGGCGAATGAGATTGTTCAAGTCAAATACAGCAACTCGAAACTTCAGATAATGGCCTCCGCTTTAAGAGGTGTTCCAAGTCCTAACAGCTTAGTTGCTCTGTGTTGAGGTTCCTGGCCTTCAAGCGGACCCAAAAGTTCTCCTGCAAACACCACCATTGAGACCTCCGCTGATAAGGGCTCGTCTTGTTCACAGGCTCGAATTCGAACTGCCGTACGAACTGGCCGACAAACTTGATCATCTCCATGGTAGCGAGATGCCGACCAATACATACTCTGGATCCATATCCAAACTGTTTGCGCATGTCAGCTTTGTGTGATTTAGTACCATGATTGCTTTCGAGAGCTTTAGAGATAGAAATTTCATGGAAAGAGCCAAGATAGCTTTGGGAAATTTGCAACACTGACCGTGACGTTATATTTCTCCATCTTTCGTTGTTTCTCACTCTTCGTAGCCTTGCCATCAAGTTCTTCTCCGTCGGGCAACCAGCGTTGAGGCCGCCACTCGTCGGCATCATCGCCAAAGATCTCCTTGGAGCGGTTGTGAGCCATGGGGCTCATTCCCAATGCAGAACCAGGGGGAATGTAGTGTCCTGCTAATGTGATGCCAGTCTCAGGAGCCTCTCGTGGTAGCTGCCACACAATGCTAGGGCACATCCGAGTCGCCTCTTGCACGCAAGCGTTGAGAAAAGGCAGGCTTTCCATTTCTCGCAGGTTTAGCTCGGAAGAATCCCGTCCGGTGAGAGCCAGCTCTTGATAAGCTGTGTCTATCTCGCGCCTCAGGGTCGTCAGGTCGTCCGGGTGCTTCACAAGCTGGCCAAGGACTACGGCGATGCCCACCGCCGCAGTGTCGGCGCCCGCACCAATGAGGTTTCCCACCTCTGCCATCACGCTTGGCTCATTGGCTGGACTCCCATCGGCTTCCTTCATGGAGATGAAATGGTCTAGCAGATCTTTCCCACGCTGCGAGGACTTTTGAGTGTCGTCACTCATCCGGCTCCGCACTTGTCGCAAGCTCCACTCCCGAAAGAGCTTGAACCCTTGCGGGCCTCCGAGACGGTCAAAGATTGCCTGGACTATAGGCCACTGCAGGCACATCATCTGACCTGGCATGTAACCGACTGATGCCTGTACATAGAAGATCTGATGTACCGCACGAAGAAGGCCGGTCGCATCGCCGTTGTCGATGAAGCCGATTGGACCTCCCATTCCTAGCTGGCTGACGACGTCAAAGGCGAGGTAGTTGGCCCAGACTTGTAGATCAATTTGTTGGTCGTCTTGTGCGAACTGGCGGAATCGATCCCACAGGTGGTCGAGGACTTGCTGGACTTTCGCTTCTTGGGCCATGATGGCTGTTTTGGAGTAGGCTGTTGCCAGCCTTTTTCGTAGGAATGCGTGTTCTTGGACGTTGGTTGTGTTGAATATCTAACTCGCCCATGTTTCGGTCAGCTTTGCATCATTCCGCGCCTCCTAACACCTACCTAGGCATGAGTGATAATGTATACAAGATTCAATATACTTACGCCGGCTCCGTTTCCTTTGGCAGTCCACGTGTCGTACCACGACGTCTGCCAGTTGATTTCCACGTCAGTATAGCCAAGAATGAGATACTAATTCGATGTTCAGGGTGTCAGCCACCTTTTTGGTTCCTGTGGAATGGCCATAAACTTGCTCCAGCGTCGCCCGGTCCACGAAGCTGACCTCGTTTGGTGAAACCCTCACAAGTGGTCCATACTGTTGGTGTAGGTCCAGGATATCCTGGTGCCACCGACCAGAGGCATACTTCGTACTCCTCCAAAGCTCGGTTGCTCCGGCGAGGAAGGGCCCTGGGACTTTGCGCAACGGGTGAAGATATACATTGTAGACCAACTTGCTGATGATCGCGACAGCTAGCAGCAGAAATGCTTCGTACCAACCGAACTTAAGCAGAAAGTCGTAGGACCGCGGCGGTGTTAGGCTTATGGCAGTCAAATTCCGGGTTGATGCGGATTCCATGGCGTTCTCTATTTCAACTAGAAGCAAAATCTGGTCATAACAAGCTTCAGCATTTAATTTTTCAGAAGGTTTCCATGTCGAACAGATCCCAAGAAATAATGACATTTTTATTTACAACTACGATGGGCGTGACCTACTGCTCCGGTAGCAAGCATTACTGTGGCATGTGGAGAGGCGAAGTTGGGATGTGGAGAGGTGCCCCGGGTGCTCACGGCCTTTCCCGACTGTCCGAAGCCAGAGAGCCCAATGTGGGGGACAGCACTGCGGATGCACCCTATGAGGTCAAGGTGGAGAGGCAATAGTTGGTCGGGGTCACTTGACTCGTAGTGCCCTCAAGTATAGCAGAGGCGAAGCTCCAAAATGACCTCTCACCTACGTATTGACCGAAAAAGACATACGGGTCGTGATGGAAAAGCACTGGGGGCAAGAATTGCTCGGGTGTTCACTGAGTGCTTTCGCATATGCAAATCATCTGGAGATCTGGCGCAGATAGAGGAGGTTTATTGTGTCGATACGATACGATTTACAGAGCGAGAAGGTCAATGCCTATTCTACTTCTCCACACGTTCGTCCAATGTGGAGTAGCACATGCCTCCTAGCTTTCGCATGCTCGGGTTGTTATTATATAGCTACATCGGCCATGATAGACAGCTTTTATTCGGCAGTGTGAATTCGTGGTCAAACATTACCATCTGCTTGGGAGAATGTCAATCAACGCAAAATTCGACCACCCAAACCTCGGCCCGATCTCTGGGATCGACTTAGGCCAATCTGTTCAGTACAGAGGAATTATTTATGCCACTCTCGAGCATCAGTTCGCGGATGCAGCCTTGTTCGAGAACAATGACCGACGCACGATCGATGGTACTCGCTACGGGTGAGTTCTCGACCAAACACCCGAGCACTGTGATTTCTGTCAAATTTGCTGTCCCGTTGATATGATTCACTGCTAAACGATGGGATAGCCCGCAGTCCATACAGCCCAGCGAGACCTGTGCCATCGAGCACACCATCATTCAGCATGCTCTCCCTCATGGAGAGCTGAAAGACTCAGCGACAGACTGTTTAAACCTCAACATTACAATTCCAAAGACTAGTTCGTCAGGACTTCCGGTGGTCGTCTTCCTCCATGGCGGTGGGTACTTCATGGGTGCCGGCTCATGGCCTCAGTTTGACATGCAGCGAATTGTTGAGTTATCTATGGGTCACGGAAAGCCCATAATTGGCGTCACTATCAAGTGAGTCGGCATAAACTCAAGTACAACTTGGGTGATTATGTACATGGCTGGATTCTGACCTTTCTTGACTAAAAGCTATCGACTGGGGGCGCTGGGATTCTTGACATCAGAAGAGCTCCCTAGTCACGGTATTCGACCTGACAGAGGCCTCAATGACCAAATTGCAGCATTCACCTGGCTTCAACGACATATCGCAGGGTTTGGAGGCGATCCACACCGGGTCACAGCCTTGGGCGTGAGCGCGGGAAGTAGTAAGATAACCCCGGGTCGTGATCGAGTGAATGACACAGAACAACTCACGCTTTTACAAATAGTCTCAATTCTGCTCCACTTGGCCAAGGCCCAGCCTCTCTTCAACCAGGCTGTCTGCATGGGAGGAACCCCGTCTCTCATTCCACGATTACCCCATGAGGTCGCCGAGAACACCTACGCGTCTGTTCTGGAGAAATTGGGTCTTGCGGGACTCCCGGTTGCAGAGCGCATCGAGAGATTGAAGAACACAGATCGCGCAGAATGGGTCACCAAATTAGGCCCTGGTCTCGCACTCAGCCCGGTAACAGACAAAAACGAAATGAAACCTCCGTTCTACCAAGTTGATATGCATGAGGGCGAGGCGAGTCCGCCGGGCAGCGACTGGTGCCCTCGGATCATGTTGGGTGACTGCGAGATGGACGTGAGTGAAAATTCAGCGGGCTACGCGCATAGTGATCTGAGCATTTGCTGACGAGGAGCCAGTCATCCATTCTGGCCTACATGCTTGGTCCTGCAGCCGAACATGTCGGTGCAAAGTTCCGTACTGTGCTCGACCAGTCCCTATCCGCATTTCCGGACGCCAAGACAGCTCTACTGAGCACGTACGAGGCCGGGGAGGGTGCGAAAAGCCTCGGCTTCCTCCAATTTGCGCATGACGTTCTCCAGCTGGCTGCCTCGAGGGCCATAGCCAAAGGTTGGCCGGGCACCGCGTACGTCTATCACTTCAACGAGCCAAACCCTTGGGAGGGCCGTTTTCAGGGTGTGGCTAGTCATCTTCTCGACACCGCCTTTCTGTTCCAGAACTACGAAGAGTTCCTCAGCGACGAGCAGGCTTCGGTGGGAAGAACGTTTGCTCGTCATGTGATCGAGTTTGTCAACGGCGAGGAGCCGTATGGTGCTTTCTCCTCCGGGTCTGGGAAGGTACAGGTGTATGGTCCTGGGGAGCCCAGATCGCGCGATGTCGATGCGGAAGATTTCGTTGCGGCTGGGCGGAGGGATCATGTCTTCAGGCTGGCTCAGGAAGTAGGCCTGGCCAGGCTGACCGCAATTGTGCACGAGACATTACGTCCTTGAATGATGCCATCGGATTAGATACTCTTTGGATGCTCTGTATTTAAATATTGCAGCCGGATTATTTGAAGCGCTAATGATATTATTGAATTGAATATCCGGCAGACAGGGAAAGCCCTCCACTAGATGCATGACCTGCGTCAGACTAGTTACCGGCCCGCGATGGCCTCAACCTCGACAGCACCGACATAAATCGGCTTAGCCTAACGCTATAGCTAGAATACTACTTTCTAGAAGCAAACTATAAAGTTAATATCAAATTCCCTATATGGGGAAACCTACCGTTTTCATCTTAAATATATTACCTTGCCCGTCTAGGGAACTAAATGTTGTTCCGGCTTAATAGAGGAACCTGAAAAATACAAATGGTCCATGTATGAGCTGCGTTGTGGACCCCAGGACCAAATGGCAAGGTGAGGGTCTCGTCTCGACCAAGAAAGGACCTAGAAATACAATGATCGAATTAAGCCACAAGTTGAACTCCGCACTTCCGCGAAGTGAGTGCGATCCGCTTACCTTATACACCTGCATGACGACTAGACGTCTTTTTTCCAATTTCGTTTTCGTTGCCTCGAATTGCGACCAGCCTACTCACCGCTTAACCAGCTCTGCGATGAGGTGCTGAAGGGTCTCTGAGCTCGGCAGGCAGCCGTAATAGTTTTTTTCAATGCAGGCTCTGCCGATGACACTGTCGTCGCATGGCGAGATGCACCAAGCTTGAGGACCCTTGTAAGAGTACGCCGACGGGAGAGGCAACTGCCCTGCGTATCCTTGCCCCTCCGCTAGGCCTGGGGCTGAGTGGCAGACCCGAACCTCTGGCCTGGTGTTCGGCGCCGGGAACACGGTGACCTTGGAAGCGTGGGAATGTCGCCGGGGTGGCTCTGGCTTAGGCCGTTGTTCGTTCCGAAGTTTTCTCGTCATCAGAATCCCCTCCAGCCTTTTTATTCTGCGGAATTGCACGTCCTCGTCAGTGAGACACGCCATGATGGCTATGGTTCGGAGTGCGTCATTGCCGGCGTGGTGTCTATGTGATGGTTGAAAGCCCGCGCGAAACCCAAGTGATCTCATAGCGCATCGAAGCGAGGGGACAAGACCATCGAGCCTTGTGGAATTTGTGTGTGAGTGATAGGTGTCCATAAGAATCGGTTGTAAGTCCACCCATCTCGAGAAGAGGCGATGAAGCTGGGGCACCAGAGCTGAAATGGCGCTCAACTCTGCGCTTGAGGCGTAGGTCACTAGTATTAATGGCCTTTCGGGTTCAGTCTCCTTGAATTTACGCACAGCTTCCATGACCTTGGAGGCAACATCCTGAAGATCAATGTCTTCGTCTGGCTGGCCCCATACTCGCTCTTCTGTTGGTTTCTGTCTTTCAAAGCCACGAATGTTGAAGCACATGGACCGAACAGCGGTGTCAGTCAACACTTCCGGGTGTTTGAGATACCTAATAGGCCAAAGCTTAGGAGCGAAAGCAAGACCGATGGAGGAAACACCGGCCCCATGCTCTGTGTCCATGGCGACGAAATTCGCAAGGCCCATGAATGCGCGGAGCGTGTCCAATTCCCGAATGCGACTTTGTACGAATAAGTTGAAGTCGGTTGGATCGCAGGCATATGTGGACGAGCTGTGCGGCTGGCCGTCTCCATGGTTCGCCATGTTTGTTATTTCTTACCTGTTTGCAGCTTCGTTCGCTTTCCACATAAAATACTTCGATTATGTGTTGACGGAAAGGCTTTGCAGTAGGATGATTGACAAATTGCGATAGCTGAAAGGGTGTAAAAAGTGAGGGTGTTGAAGCAAGGCTAGAGCTAAGAAACTTCAGGAATTATATAAGGTAAATGTAGCTAATTTATTTAGGCCAATTTATTTAGTGGCCTAAGCGCAAGGCCTTAAGCGCTAAGAGCTGAGCATAGTGGCTGTTAGGTACCTAAACCAAGGTCGCACCGGTAGGCCTACCCGTCTAGAATTTCAGCCAATCAGAGCCCTCTCTGTAACCTCCTGTCGCCTGGCCCTCAAGTACATTGAAAGAAACCAACGCCCTGCGAAGCGCCCATCGCCGCCAACCTCAGCACCACCACCCTGCATTAATAGATCGCTACATCTATTGAAGCTCTGATCGGGATCAGTCGTTTTTGCATTAAAAAGAAATCCGAAATGCTTAAATATCGATTTTTCTACGTTGTAGCGATGGTACTCGGGTCTCGTGGCGCAGCGGCAGGGACCTTGTTCGGCAGCAGCGTCGAAGTAGGTCCAAAAGCACCACAAAAAAGTTTGAACACATTGCTCTGCAGCGTTGTACAGATGGGTAAGTTCGGCGTGGCAATGATGGGGACAAGCGGCTCTGACGGCAGCAGGGCGAATACAACGGTACAGATAGTAATTGAGATCGAAGATTCGGACCCGCAAAAACAAAAGGTACACCTGAGCCCCATGGGACAACCTCCCATAGGATACCCTCCCATAGGACAACCTCCCATAGGATAACCTCCCATAGGATAACCTCCTATACGACACCCTCATAGAATAAGATCCTACATTCATAGGACAACCTCCTACCGGATAACATCTAGCCTCTTATAAGATAAGCTCTTATACGATAACCTTCTATAGGATAACCTACTATAGGATAACTACTTGGGTGGGGTATAAATTTTGATTTCCAAGTTACCTTACATGGGTGTACGCTCCGCTTTTGTGGGTGCGAATCCCCAATCTATAGTAACTTGGGTGGTGCGCGTTGTACCATTGTAGGCGTGACCTTCGTTTACCGGTGCATATCCCCCTTTTCCAAGTAATTAGTTTCGTTTCTATTCCGTATACAACCGAAGCCATACACAGCACCTTTATACAATGGTAAACGCGCTGCAAGTCAAGATAAGGATAAAGAACAATATATTTTTCGCTATGCAAATACTTTTCCAGTGCCGTTTTCGTCTACTTCTATAAGAAGTTCTCTCCCAGGAGTTATTATCTCATGCTAAAACTATTGTGCGTTAGCCTCTTCTCATTGGTGCTTTTGGCTTTTGATAAGCTCTAACCCTTGGTACGAACCTGTCCGTTGATGTTGAAGTCGTAGCGAGGCGCCCCATCCGAAGTCGTCAAAGGCCTAGAATAGGTCCCATCGATGCGGCGTGATCACTTGGTATTCCACTTCCTGACGCCATCACGTACTTATTGGGGCTTAGTGTCTTCTTCGCAACCAGCCGTATCGTGTCTTCACCGCCATACCGCTAAGAAAAGAGTCATCGTCCCGCCTTTGGCCTAGGAGGTGGAACTCTCTTCGCAAAGCCTGGAAAGTGTTCCGTGATTCCCTTGTCGAGGGCCTTTATACCCATCGGCTTAACGTAAAAGGCATCTGCGCCGGCGGAGAAGGATCGGCCCTTGTCCTCGGGGGAGTCTTGCCCGGTGATCATGAAAATGCGACTGGGGAAGATTGCAGGCTCACACCTCTCTTCAACATTGCGAATCCTCAGTGTTGCTTCGATCCCGTCGCAAAGAGGCATCTGTAAGTCCATGAAGATGAGATTAATGGGCCGGTTTTCCAATAGAGACGTTTCGAATTGGTCCACAGCCTCTAATCCGTTGATTGCCGTGGTATATGTGATGTTCCGCTTCTCACAGTACATTTGAAGGATACGCAAGTTGACGATGTTGTCGTCGACTAACAGCGCAATAGGTTCAGGCTCGGGTGGCGGGGTCGGTTGCGTCGCAATCTGAAGCCCTGATAATCTTTGGATTTCATCAATGTCGAGAACTTGGCGGGCATCTGGCAGATCCGTCCCGATTTTGAGACCCTGGTTCCTGTATGCCTCGTCGACTTCACGGAGAATGTCGTGGAGACGGGCTGAGAAGAATGGGCCAGAAAAGAGGTGAACCCTATCTTCGGACACGGTTCCCAAGCCTGCGGGCGTCAGGCAGATTGCGTGTTGCCTAGGATCCAGCGAACGGACAATGCCTTGAAATTTGACGGTGTCTGGTGTGTAGGGTATGATAGCGAAGGCCTCCTTGGAAGGGCTGACGCTTTTGAATCCCTGGTTTTCAAGGAATCTTGAGAAATGCAGGACTAAGTCAAGGCGCTGATCGGGATGGTGAACGATGTAGAACTGGCGAGGGATGTGTTGAAGGGATCTCGACGTCCGTTGATGATGGTTGGTGTCTTGCGTGAGCTGTGTTCCACTGAATTCGGCTCGAAAGTGAGAGCCGTGGGTGTCTGGGTGTTGCGATGAGGAGACTAAAGAGACTTTGCCGTTCAGCGAGGCAGCTATCTTTGTTGCGATGGTCAGGCCAAGTCCTGCTCCGCGACTGTGTGGATCAATCTTTTCGAATGCCTCGAAAATACGGTCATGATCGGCTGCCGGTACACCACACCCAGCATCCAGAACGTCAAAGGTCAGGCGAGATTTATCCGGTGGTGACGAGATCACAACAGCCACAGCGCCGTTATTGTCGTGGGACAATGCGTTTAGCACTAAGGACTGTACACATTCCCTCAACAGTGATAGATCCATGGTGGTGAGATATCCATCGCTCCCAAGACGGTTATCAAACAGTATGGGAAGCCTAGAAAAGTCGCGCTCCGAAACCAACTGCTTAACTTGGTGTACAATATCCTCCTCCAAGTGGACAAGAGATTGTAACCCGGAATTGTGTCGAGTTTCGATGGTCTCTGACCAGGTGTTGATCTTGAGGATATTGTTCACAGTCATCATTAGCTGTTTACCCGAGTCTCTGATGGTGTCGATGATAGACGAAGGATGTGTTGCAGGCTCGAACGCATCTTTGGCGAGTACGTTGCGGGCAGCGAGCTCTTCAGCAAGTAAATCGCAAGATGCCAGGACTCCGTGAATGGGGGTCCGAAGTTCGTGAGTGATCCCTCTCAGAAACCGATCCTTCGCCTTCATAGCCTTTCTCAAATGGCTTTCCTGGATTGCTGTGGCAAGGGATGTCGCGCATTTCTCTATGAACCAAGAGTCCACGTCGTCAAAGACGATCTGGACGCGACTTGAAGCAACAACGAGATACTTTTGACGCGGAAAACTCTGGCAAGGATGGACGAGAGCTCGGACAGTCCTCGATGTGTTGATCCTCTTGAAATTGGACGCCATGATGAGCTCGTCGATGTACTCTGTGTCTTCCCATAGACCTTCGTGGATGCTATCCAAGTCTATAGGATGATGCCTCGGTAATGGGATTGCGTTGTCGGAAGCTTCAAGTATATCCACACATGTGTCCGGATAGCATTCGCGTATCAGGTCCAAGATGTGTGTCTCAGAATTGTCTGGGTCATCGAGTAGGCATTCTGCAAGGCGCTTTGCCATGTTTGTGCGCTGTTGTCGTCTTTCATACCGTGAACGGTTAACGACATCCGTGACAAGCATGTCGGCGAAACCGATGAGAGCGGCTTCTTGACTGGGAGTAAGAGATGCATGTTCCGAGTTAGAGGCCACGCACAGGCTCCCAAGAGCCACATGGTCGCCCGCTGGAGTCAGAAATCGCAATGGTACCCCAGCGTAACTGCGGAGGCCACCTTGCGCCACGGGTGGAGAGCCCCGAAATCGCCAGTCGTTCGCCATGTTAGGTAGCTTGAAAACAACCTGAAAAGAGATTAGGCTTGATCATAGGACGATCTTCGGGGCACGAGACAGTACTGACTCCTGGCTCTTGGTTGATCGTGTGGGAGCAGGTGCTCTCGCGGCGAGGAACGACGGCCGTAGGCATACCGGTTGCAGCCACCCGAGTGAAGACATCCTCGCTGACCAGTCCTACTATCGCGAAGTCCCACCCCATAAAAGCCTGAACAAGGTCTAGCTTTTCTTGTAGCAGCTGCACGAATCCCCGATCTTCATCAAGGCCGTGAGTGTAATACCACAGCATTGTCAGCCGAAGGCGTTCGTTCCTGGCCAGCGACGGCATAAGATATGGGTCGGCGAAGCCATTAGGCGGCTGCGTGAGATTGCCGACAGACTGTAAATCGTAACTTTCTTTGTGTAGCTCTTCGTTGAACGCAGAAATCGGCTTGCCGCAGAGGTTATCATCCGCGACTATAAATGGACGGGCAGGCAATGGCCGCGATTCTGACTCGCTGGCCTCGACCTTGGGATAGCATGGAGCCAAGGCGTTGGTGAAGGAGGTCGAGGCCGGAGAAGGAGACTGCCTAGGAGAGTTTACGGCTCTGCCATGGACGTCATGGCGCAACATAGTCGTCAAGTTGCCTCTGTAATGTGCAAAGACAAGGAGAGGCCCAAGAGGCTGACAAAGTAACAAAAGAGTCGCGATTTTGCGCGATGCGGCACAAGTTGACAGAGCACAACATGTCCCCGGGTCGACTCGGGAAGGGAAAAAGCCAATCTGGAATTGGCCCAAACTGCCCCCACTCGAGGGGGTCCGTCCGAGTCGTGCTGAACGGGACACCCGGATTTGGCACTAGTAGCCTTGCAACGGCCGTGGACTTCCAAAATACCAGCACTAGGGTGCGGGTAGATGCGCAAGGGTAGACTCCGCCCAGCCCAGGCCGTTCTAGGCCTCATAACTATCTTCATAATCCCTGAAAACCACGTCGTGATCCCTGGAAACCATGGCCCCCCCGGCCCATCGGCGAAGAGGCCTCACTGAAAGTCGCCACTCTGGCCTACACGGGCGTGGCAAGGCGGGTAACCCGATCTGACCCCGTGACTTTCAATTAATACTTAGCTTTACGCAACTTCACAAGTCTATTGTGCTCAATATTCACAAATATATGCCGTGCCCGCATGCTGCGAACTGCTCATTAGCAGACCGGGCCACACAAATTTGCGTCTATATGTCGCCTGAAGTCTTACATCATAAGCTAAATAAGTACTTAAATACTTGTAAAAATAATATCACTACTTCTTCCATAAAGGGTCTTTACTATTAGCCCACACGGTAGTGTGGCCGCATAGCGGACATCCAAACTGTCACAGAACGTGTCGGTGCTTATATACTGCTTGGTTTTAAAGTCCCCTTGACTTGAAATTCTGGTCTTTTGGCCGGCACGCCTATTGCGCAAGCAGTCAATTAGGATTCGTGTCACAAACATAGTCAATCATTTCTATGAATTGGAATATTTGTAATATAAGTTTTCGCATGCGCTATATCCGGCTGATTCTGCACTAGTCAATCCTTCGCATATTCACCGTAACGCCCCGAGAAAATAATTAGCAGCTGCGCCAGCAACGATTTCCAGTATGCCTTGCTTTGGAGGCGGCTCTCCATGAAACGACTCGTGAATTCGCTCACACAGGTGAGACCAGTAGTCCTCGTCCCAATCATGCATGTCAGGACTGCATGTGTGTCTCTTTGAATCGCGAAGTTGGGTGTTCTTTTCGTCAGGACGACCGACATCCACCGCTTTGTCGAGCATATACCCTTCTTCCCACTCTTCTTCCGTCTCCCACCCACTCCCGGTATCATCAGCATTCTGGGAGGCGTTCTCCTCTGCTGAAAAGTATTCCTCAGACGGATCAGTTTCCCACCCTGACTCGGCCTCGGAACATTCATCTAGTGTTCCTGCGGTAGGCCCAAAGCTTCTTCGGGGCTGCGAGAAATGTAACGTCTCCACGCCGCGTCTCTGAAAACCTCGTCCAGCCTGCCGCAAAGCCTGTTCCCATATGCTAACTATTCGGAGGTTGTGCCGTGTGGCGTGCTCAGTCAGCTGCTTTATGATGGGAGGCGTCGCTAGCTGGTCCCACCAGGTCAACAGGATCATTTCCATCGTATCCACCAGAAATGCTCTCATCAAGACCAACTTCTTCATCCTGTATCGCACCCATGGGGCTCCCTGGCCATCGTAGTCATGCTCCGTAAAAATAGCAATAGTTTCTGCACCAGCTTGAATTGTGCTGTGTGCCAGGCTGGTTGCCCATTCCGGCTCATTTGTGATGCGCTGTTTCCCCAAAATAATCCGGAGTAGGGTGGTCTTGGCCTCCAGATATACTTCAACTTCTTTATGCGTGCTCGTTACCCAGAATCTCAAATGTTCCTCAATTGCGTCCATCTCAAGATGAGACTGGCAGGGTCGAAGGGGCAGAGACTACACAGCAAGGGAACTTGCGCAGTGCTCCACGGAATAGACCAGTCCTCTCCTTTTGCCAAGGTCTCCAAAGAAATCTCTGGGATGGTCTCCACCTGCGCAGGTAGTAGCTAATACAAGTTGGGTAGCTAATGACAGTATACTGTCTTTGTGAGTCAACCTGTAGAAAAGTTGTAAAAGAATGCGGCACTCTGAGCCAACTGTCCGGTGAAGCCAATGACCCCGACTGCGCTGGACGTGCGGTAACCCCAAGAGCTTCAGCCATCATCTTCGCTTCGTGAAGTGCAGCGAGAGGCCTGATCAAAACCCGTATGCGAACTGGCCTCAAGAAAGACTAAGTTCTTCTTAGGATGACGTGTTGAGCATATTCAAATAGCTTGAAATCGATGTGAGACTTGAGTAGCCTGAAGAAGAATTTCAGGCTACAGGAGCGGGAGCGGACGCCTAGTCATGTGAGGCCATGCTGCTTTCGGTGTCAGCTGCTGGCTCTCACTTCTGTGCAACACACCATTGGGGTCAAATATTGATATGGTGCTGACGTGGCGCCATAATAAGGTTGAGGAGCCCAAAAATAAACAAGTGAACGCGGAAACGAAAGATAATTTCCGATACATTTGAATGGCATGGTAGGATTTGGACTGAGCTCCAGAGAGCATGGAGATGTTGTTGAGTGCCTTGTACTGTGCCCAATGATGATAAACAAAGCCAAATGAGGGCTCGTATTGCCATGGAATATTCGGTATTTCAATGCAACACATGTCAAGCACTCATGCATCTTGTACTCAAAAATGGGTCAAGATTATTGTCACCACTGGGGAAGATTAGATTAGATCAGATTAGATTAGATCCTCCAGCTTGGGCACGGACCAGTTGCGACGCTCGCTAGCTCTGACGACATGCGGCCGATCTGCATAAGCTTCGCGGCTCTTCTGCGCGTCAAAATCCACCCACCCGCTGTTCTGAGGCTTCAAGGCCCGGCCAAACATTGTAATCGCAGCCGATTATCTCTTCTTGGATAACTATATTCTCTATCACCCACTTTTTTCGACCACTCCCACACTTCCACCGCCTGGCGCGAGCCCGCCATGGACGACTACGACAATGAACATGACCGCGATTCCAATGCAAGCTCCGACGAGCAGGAGCACGACCAAGAACAGCAAGATGACAACATGACGATGGAAGATGGGGACGAGATGGAGGTAGATGAGGATGATGCATTCAACGAGGAAGATGAAGACCAAGACGATGGCGACAATGACGGAGATGGCGACGGAGATGGGGACCAAGATCAAGAGCAGGATCAAGACGGGGATCAGGATGGAGACCAGGATCAAGATCAAGATCAAGATCAGGAGCAGGAGGGAGATCAAGAGGAGGACACCACCACAAAAGTCGACAGGCCATCCCACTCGAAATCCAACTCGATAGACTCGCCTCTGACACCGAAGTTTCGACCAAAGGTCCGACCGGAAGCCATCACCGCGAGGCTGTACGATATCGTGCCGACTATGGCAGCGCCGCAAGCAACATCAATCAACGCCATCGCCATCACACCCGACCTCCGGTACTGGATGACGGGCGGCTCAGATGGGTACATCCGGAAATACGACGGCCCAGGAACCATCAACGGCAAGCAGCTGTTGACTGTTGCCCAGCGGCACCCCTTTGTCGACAGCGTGACGAAAGCTGGAATACTCATGTCATATTGGGAGAACCTCGAGCCGGCGCCTCCAAACCCCAGAGGCGGTGCAAGCGATGCTGACCGCCAACTGTCTCCCGTCTACAGTCTGGCAGTCCACCGCGACGCGCTGTGGCTGCTGGCTGGTCTGGAGAGCGGTGGGATCAATCTTCACAGCGTAAGACATGACGAAGGTAAGACCATACACGTTCTGCAAGAACACAAGAACGCTGTGTCGGTGTTGCAACTGGCACCGGACGAGAAGAGCGTGTTGAGCGGGAGCTGGGACAAGAACATACTCGACTGGGACCTGAATACTGGCAAGACAATTCGGGATTTCAGAGGAAGCGGCGGTCAGATCTCAGCTCTTGAGCCACGGCCCTTGAGTGGTGCGCCGATCCCTGCAGAGGCAGCACAAGAGAATGTGCAGAGTGACACGTTCCGGCCCAGCACCAGGACTAATGGCTTCTTCAGCAACGGGCCGGATTCAGGAGTTCCAAATGGAGGGCCGATGGCCAACGGTGATAGCATGGGCGATGGGGAAGGGTCCGATCATGAGTCACTATTTGGAAGTCCAGCAGGGTCGCTCTTCGGAGATGGTAACAACAACATGGGCGCGGACAACCCATTTGGCGGAGACAACGACAATGACGGGTACACGCACGCAATGCTAGAGCCCCTTGACGATGCTCCCCACGGAGACAGCGACATCACCATGGGCGGCGACGGAACAACAGGCGATTCCTCTAACGGAACGGTAGATCACCCACCAGCTGACGCTGCGCCGAGTACGACCCAAGACACAGCACAAAAGCAGGGGGAACAACCCTCCGCCTCCGACGCAGCAAGCAACCAACTGAAACCCCAAGACGCGTCACAAGCTGATCCACCACGACCGTCAACCGCCCAGACCGACGGCGACTCAAAACAACCATCGATACACTCCCCAACGCTGGTCTTCAACAACCCCGCCCCGGCCCAGTTTGACCCCACACAGACCTCCGACTCGACATTCCTCTCCGCCTCCATGGACGGCGTCCTCCGGATCTGGGACCGCCGGGTCCCCGCGCCCCTCGCCCGGATCGGCACCCGCCCTGGTGTGCCCCCCTGGTGCATGGGCGCGTGCTGGTCGCCCGACGGCAACACCATCTACGCGGGGCGGCGCAACGGCACGGTCGAGGAGTACAACATCCACAAGGCCACGTCCAACTGGCAGCCGGAGCGGACCCTCAAGTTCCCCGCGGGCAGCGGCGCCGTCTCGGCCGTGCGCACCATGGTCAACGGGCGCCACCTCGTCTGCGCCAGCCACGACATCCTGCGGCTGTACGACCTTCGGGACCAGCGCGCCTTCAAGCACGGTGCTGTGCCGTTCTTGATTATCCCCGGTCCCCCTAGGGCGGGCGTCATCTCGCAGTTGTACATCGATCCTACGTCGCATTTCATGCTGACCGCTGCTGGCACGAGGGGCTGGGAGGGAAGCAGCACTGAGGTGTTGATCGGGTATGAGATCGGGTGTGTCAACGACTAATCATGTCGTTTCGTTTCTTGACAGCGCTATGGGATATGTACTTTTCTTAACTTGGGGCTTGGGAATGGCTCCTCATCCAGCCGGGTAGGTCCCAAGTGTTCAGCGGCTTTTTGTGGTTTTGTTTCAGGAGGCGTTGGAGAGGAAAAGAAGCAAATCATGGTGGGGGGGGGTTGTTGAAAAGTGTTTACACGGCGGCACTGGGAGGCCTAGAGCGTGGAGCCAGGCAATGCGCTTCGTGCTCAATATTCTGGTATCAATACCCCATGGCTATAATTATACTTCAATAATGTTTCTTTCAAGATGATACCTTCACCAGAGCCCAACTGCAGAGCTTGGCTGTGTTGCTTTTGCGTGTGTCTTTGCGACGGGATGCTCTCAAGTGCTACATTCTCGAGTGGCTACACTAGAACATGGCCGATCGGCGGTAGCTTCGAGCATCCTCGGGCCCGCGCAATGGTTGTTGGAGCATCTTGCTCGCCGGTCAAGGCCTGACGGATTCAAGCCACCTGTGACTCGCATGTCAACGTGAATGGCATGAGTACCTGACATTGAACAATAACCACGGCGTGTGCTGGCTGAAGAACGCCACCTATGCGTTTTTTTGTATCCAGACCATATTGTGAGACCTGGTAGAGACTGTGACTGGCCCTTGGTCGCGGTGTATATAAATCTGACCGCAGCGACCCTCTCCTGATTTTTTTGCCTTGCCTTCACCAAGATAATCAACTGCAGCGCGCGAATACTTCCTCCATTTGCACCTATACATACGCCGCGCTGGGCATTCTTCCAGTTCACCAGCCTCAGCCGAAGCCGTCATGGCATCTCAGCATCAGCTTGCCGGCCAACAGGCTGAATTCGCGAACGATGAGGCCCGGGCGCTCCACGGATCCGAAATAGACGTATACAAGAAGCTACCTATCGACAACCTCGCAATATACGAAAATGACAGCCGCTTTGAGAGTGTGTGTAATTATATCGGCTTTCAAGGCCAAGGTCCCGCGGCACCCATCGAAGCACGACCAAATAATATACCTTTTCTCCGCCAAGACGTGATGGACCTACACGACAAGGTTTTGGGCCCGCCGCATTTCAAAGGATGCTGGTCTGTCTCTTGGGCAAACACTAGCAGGAGCAGACCACTGGATATCCCTTATCAAGATAATTTCCGCGGCGTCTTCCAATTTCGTAGCATGGAGTTCATGATACGACCGGTCGTCGAGTTAAACCCTTCCAGCGACCCTCAGAGACTCCGGTGAGTATGGATACCAAGTAGATGCCTTACAAGTAAAGCCTCGAATATCAAATCCAGCCGTTGTCTGAATTGTCTAACGATGTTCTCACCCTCAGTATCGGCTGGCAGGACGTGCAGCGCTGCCTGAAAGCAGCTCTGGATGCGAACCCAGACCGTGAGATGACAGTCAGGATGGGCTACGGACAGATGTATCACCCTCAAAGAACCAGAAACAACCCGATCCCCGACATCAGTTTCCAATGGAGGCTCGACCGCGGCGTTGAAAGCAGACTGGACTTAAAAGTAAAGCAGTGGAGATTCACCGCTTGTGGAGGATCCAAGGCCTACTACGCTAAAATGGCTGCCGTTAATAGGGAGCGTGCCTTGGAGGAATACTACAACAAGAGGCTCGACGCAGAGAGCCCGGCAGCCCTTGGGCAGGAATCCGTATTGCAGCCATACATCCCTTCGACCCAGCCACAGCAGCCTCAACATTACCCAGAGGCACGCGGAGGATACAGACCTCAGAAGAGAAGCGCGAAATCTAGCGCAGATCCGGGGCCGGGACCAAGCAGGAAGAGGCGGAGCATCGGTTCCCAATCGGACGTTCCGGCTTCACCTGCAGCAGTCGCCTGGCCCGCCGGGACGGGCCAGCAGCCGCCGATGAGGCCGGGTCCGCAGCCCGGAATGGGCCCGCCGTCGATGGCTTCTGGCTTGTGGAGCATGCGCTCCGGCCAACCCCTCGAGAAATTCCCAACACCGAGTTCCGGCTCATCCCAGGGCCTGGGGTATGGGCAGAGCCCTGTCGGGTTCCAGCAAGGGGGTGGTCAACAGCAGCAGCAGCAGCAGACACTGCAACCGCCTCCGCCTCTACCTCCGTTGGGATACACGCAGGGCCAGCCAGGAGTAATCCCGCAACAAACGCCTCAGCAGGCTACGCCTCAACAAGCTATGCCACAGCAGGAAGTGCAGCGACAGTTCCAAGTGGCAATGGAGGCAGCCAGAGAACAAGAGGAACTGGAGCGATCCATGGCAGGATTTGGCCGAGGCCGCGGAGGTACTCCGCCTCCCTCTCACTACACACCAATGGGCCAGCAAGCTGGTCGGGGTGGGGGTGCCCCCTTTGGAACGTCCTCTCCCCTTGGAGGACCTCAGTATGGTACCCACGCAGCGCAGCCTGAGGGGCCCGGCCGTGGAAATCCTGCAACCACACCCCAACGCCCACCAACGGGCCCAGGAGCCGGATGGGCTGGTCAGGGCGGTGTCCCTCCCTCTGGACCGGATTCCCCTCGCGGAGGAGATCAGTCCGGTGATCGCGGACACCAGTCTAGCCGTAAGGGGAAGCATTCTGGCCGTCGACACGACCGTCATGCAAGATGATTTGGGCGCGGGTGAAATTTACTGAGCGATAATGATTAAAGACTAAAGCCATTTGTGGGTCTTGTGGCGCTTTGAGGATTTTGGGAATTTTTGGACGTTCTTCTGGGAATTTTGGGTGCATGAGGCTGGCCATATCGTAACGGTCAGCTGTGTGCTGTTGTGCGGGTCACAGCTTCACAGGTTCTAGTTGGGATTTGGTTAGACATAACCTTCTGGTACTACTTGAGCGCATCCCGGATGTTGGCGGTTAGGCGTGCCATATACTATTTAAGAAAATCAAACTGGGCAAATGCCAAGTTTTACCTAGATGCGACTATGTCGTAGTCGTCCCTCACCATCTCTTTCGACCCTAGTAGCTCTGTCACGCTGTGTACCGGTACCAGTTTCCTCGTATATCACGACGTTGTCCAGGCTCCCCCCTCCAAGTATACTCCAATAATGTCTCTACCAAGATGATATCTTCACTTGAGCCCCATAACGGAACTCGGCCGCGTTGCTCTGAAGTGTTAATGAATGCCCCTTGCGATTGGAAGAGGAAGGGCTGTGTCCACCTCTCAGGTGGTCCATCAATGCTGCAGATACCCTAGGGTAGCTGATCGAAGGGCCTTTCGAACGTCGTGAAGGACGAGCGAGGGGTGCTAAAGCATCCAGCTCGCCTGACGATGGCTAAGAGACAAGCGATATGTGACTTTTGTCCAAGTTTGAGCCCGATGAGTGCGTCATCTTGGCCAATGGTCGCAATTTAATGACTGGGAAAGGCAGCTGTGATTTACCTTGTCCATACCTTCCTATGAGGCGCGTCACATGCAGTGGTTAACCTGACGGATGAAGCGTATATAAATTCGGCCACGAAGTGACCGATGAACGCGGGCGAATTGCATCCGAAGAGTCACATGTGAGTCCTCTTGTATCCAGATCATATCGCGAGACGTGGCAGAGACGGTGACTGACTTTGGAATGCAGTGTATATAAGTTTGGCGGTGGTGTCTTTCTTGTCCTCTTCTACCTTGGATTCACCAAAGCAATCTCTTCCAGAAAGGAATTCTCGCGATCCCTTTTGTTACTGAACACTCTCTATCACAACATTCCCGCTTTTGCGTGCTGGAAAGCTCAACACTCCGGAACAAATCCGTCATGGCTGATCATGGAGAAGAGAGGAAACGCGAAGAGGATCGGCGCAGGGCCCTTGAAGCCCCCGATGAGGAGATTTACGTTCTCCTAAATGCTTACTGCCAACATAGGCACGTCGATCAAAGCACTGAAATAAGCGTCTGTTTTGATATTCGCCTCCATCCTCGAGAATTATCGAGGGCTGTGGATGACCGACCCGAGAATCTCCCTTTTCCCCGCCAATATGTGGAAGACTTCCACGACGAATTAGGCACTGGACGTCTGACAGGGGCCTGGTCTGTACCCTGGGCCTCAAACAGCAAGCAAAGGTGGGATGTACCCTATTCGGACGACTTCCGCGGTGTTGTCACGTTTAGGACTGTTGAATTCATGATACGACCGCCGAACAAACTCAAAGGCGACGGCACTGAGCCTCTCATTGTCCGGTGAGTTGACCAAAGAAACGTCCCTCTGCATCCACGCCTTAAGCTCAATGTGGCCCGGAGCTTGACCTCCCTAACTTTGCTGTCTCTGCTTTAGTATCGGCTGGCGCGACTTGCGTGAGTGTTTGAGGCTCGCCCTGGATTCCAACCCACATCCGCAGATGACACCAAGAATAGGCCGCGGACAAATCAGGGGTCAGTTGACAGCTGTGTCCAAGGAGCGCGTCAATGTCGACTTTGAGTGGCGCATTGACCGTGCTTTGCAATCTAAGGTCGCCGCTGCGATCAAGAAGTGGAGACATAGAGTGGTTGGAGGAGGAGCCAAGAACTACAATGCTAGTGTTCTTCGCAGACATATTGCCCCCCGAAATCCCTTTGACGAAGCTCCCCTGGAAGGGTCAGCTTCCTCGGGGTCGGAATCCATTGGGCCGTCATATGTCACTGCACCCCGGCCCCTGCTGCCTCGAAGTTACCCCGAGGCACACGGATACGGACCCCGAAAGAGAAGCTTGAATCCCGGTGAAAGCCAGGAGTCAGGACGCGATTCAAAGCGGCAGAGTTCCGGTTCCGAATCACAGATCTCACCCCGAGCCCCGGGCCGCCAGTGGGGCCAGATGGGGCAATATATGCACTCACCCCAGGGCTCGCGCCCACCCTCGTTTGCCGGTTCCTCACGGGATTCACAGCGGATGAGCTCTGAGATGCACAGTGACTACAGCCAAGGCAGCGAACAAGTCCAATTCCCGCCGCCAAATTGGGGCGTTCCGGCAGCTATGATTGCGCCACAGGCACCGGCAGGCTTCCGTGGCAGAGATGAAGGTCAGATGGTGGGCGTGCGTGGTAATTTACCGTGGCCGTCGACCATGATTACAGCTCATCATCAGTCGGGGTCACCGGCTAGCACTGGTGTCAGTAGTGCCTTGTCGGATTTGTCACTTGCGTCGACAAGCCAGGCTTCAGGGGCGCCACGACCACGACAGTACGGAGACGATGTTGATAATTCGGCCTTTTCTCGCAGCCTGATCCCTGGCGGTCCCCCTTCCCTTCGGCCCCAGACCAGGGAAGAGGTCGGTCAGCGATACGGGTTCCCCGAGGGCTCAAGAGCAAGCGGCGGCATGCCCGTTCCTTATGCCATGCAACCGCCGGTTTCAGACCCACGAGGAACTCCATATCCTCCAGCGACACACCCGCCTGGCATATCTCAGGGCCAATTGGGAATGCTTCCTCAAGGAATGTCCGAAGAAGACCTACCCTCAGAGGAGGATGCAAGACTCTGGCAACAGCGAATGTTTCAACAGGCATTAGATGAAGTCGAATCTGGCGAGGATCGACAGCAACTGGAGTCGCGCATGGAAGAGCAGGGCCAAGGCGCTGGAAACCCTCTCATTCCCTCCCAAGGCTCTTCAACGGCTTATGGTGCTAGACTCGTTGGCCAGGGTGGTAGTGGCTCTCCTGGATCACATGACGAAAGCGAGGAATACCAGCCGAGTCCCCAAGACCGGCCCCGCGGTGGGAGAGGGAGAAGGTTTTGGCGCCGTTGACTTGTACCAAAGGCCGGAGGCGGTGAGGAAAACGTTTCGTTGCGGACTTCAAGTTGTGCCTTGGGAGGCTATGCCTGGCAGGTTATTCCCTTCGAGTTTATCCCATGGGAGGGTATCCTATAGGAGGTTGCTCCATGGGAGGCTTTCACTCGGCAGGCCAACCTACGCGAAAGTGACCGAGGAGATTGGGAGACAGATACCGCGGCCGTATACTTGAGTACCGGACACCGAACAGACCTCGAGATTTAAACTTCGTGTACCTTGATACCTGTGACTCTACTGAAACGTCTGTCATATGCGTGCTAGAGCACCTTCTTATTTTCACATCACGGCCTAGATTGTACCGCGCTCATCCTCGCGGGCGTAGCCTGCAGCGCACCAGGCCGCAAACTATGCACCGGCCGTTCAAAGCCCAAACCAATGTGAGACTTGAGTCATAGAGAACCCGGATACGAGACGTCCATATCTGAGATGACTGCCGATCTTTTACGATTTGGAGGCTTCAGAAGTGCGGAACTTCACGACTTGATCGCAAAATCCAATGGCCACGTTAGGAAAGGAGGCGGGCTTTGGCTTTGAAGGGATCCAATTCGGACGACCAAACACTCGGTGAATACGCTAACACAATTAACGGCAATGGGAACTACGAACCAAGGCAACACCAGGCAGTTAGTTGATGTTACACGGATTGCGCCGCCGTCGGGAGTGGTTCTCCCTAGCCTTGTCTGTGCGTCACAAGGCTGAGGCCATGTGCCTACAGGCTTATTGTATCTAACCACTGTTATCGACAATGTGTTTTTTTAGGAGATCGGAGATTCGCACAGAAGAAAACGGAGGGTACACAGGTACGTTGTTTTCCCCTGCGCTGTAGCCAATCAGAGCGCCCTATTTAACGTCACCTCACACACGCACCACCTACACCAAGTGCTTTTTATACCCTATACCTACCTACAGACCTGCTAATCCCCCTTCGCCCACAAGACAACAGTCCCTCACTAATCACCCTAAACGTACAATATATAAAATTCTTCTTGCAATCAATCTTTTTACTGTCAGAAGTATATCTTTGTAGAAGAAACGATAGGGGCAAGCAGAAGCCACGATAGTGGTATGCGTGTAGCGATAGATATGTGTAGTCAGTGACTGTGTATTGTTGTTTTGTATGGCCGATGGGTGGTGTAAAAAAACGTTGGTGCACAGGGGGTGCACTTGTACCACGTACCCTCTGTTTTCTTCTGTGCGAATCTCTGATCTCTTTTTCAAATGCTGGGTCTTAAGCGTTTACGACTGTATGAAGGCGCTGCGTATGGCTACGGCTGTATACGGAACAGAAACGGAACCAGCCAGTTACACGGATTGTTGAGAGAACTCATGGAGAAAATGCCAGAGGAGCTGATGGCTGCTCAAACCGGCAGCCTGTGCCAGAGATTTGTCAAGTGAGAATGTAGAAGTCTTCAACCTGTGTTTTACTGAGAATTTCGCTGCACATGGCTTCTAAGCACATTACACTAGATTCTTATAATGTAGGATTCAACTTGCTAGCTTCAGCCGCTTCGTCACGGCCCTATGGCGTTAAAAAGTCGCTTGCCAGTGTGAGCAACTGTACCGAGGTCGCACACTCCAACGCATCGAAGTATCAGTGACTCAGCAATGCACGCGTGGTATATTAATACCGCCATGAGGGCGAGCCTCGAGTTTTGACTTCTCATGTTGCCACAGATACCAACCTCATCGACCAGAGAAACTCGGAAAAAGGCAGTCCTTGGCTTCGGAGCGTACGGTGCGCACATGCATAACAAAACCCCCACAATCATTGATCGTCGACAGAAACAACATAAACACTCAACATGGACGATAAGTCGAAGAAGAAGATGGACAAGAGAATAAGAGCCCTTGAATGGCCCGACTCTCTCTTATACGATGTTGTGGGGCTCCACAACCAATGCCCTTGGCAAAAAAAACTACGTACACGTGAGAAGATGTGTAGTGCCATACGGGTGAGCAGTCAGACGGCTAGACCGTATGACGCGCGGCCTCAGACATTACCATTTCTTCGCAAACCATTGGAAAGATTTCTTGCTGGAGGCATCGAAAAGCTTAAGGGACATTACTGGTCAGTTCTTTGGGCCACATCTCGCCGTGGTAACATGGATGTTCGTTACGACGACGACTATGGCAGCGTCCTTGTTTTGAATACCATCGAGATTATGATACGACCCCCACGAGAGCTACGAGAAGATGACAATGGCCAACCTCAAAGACTCCAGTGAGTAGACCAATCAAGCCTTCAGCCGATTTAGAAGTCTATTTCACATTGCCATTTGACGAAAAACTGATGTGGTCTGTTAACTATAGTATTCACCCGCTTGACCTCAAAGAGATTCTGACGCTGGCTCTTCAAACCAACCCAAATCTAGGCGAGCAGACGACGATGGCGATGGGTCTAGGGTCTGCGACACATCCAGAAAATTCGAAGAGGAGAAACATGCCCGATGTTGCTTTTGAGTGGAGGATCGACCTTGCCCAGGAGTCGACAGTCGAGCGTCTGGTGGCCAAGTGGAGAGGCAGCGTGATCGGCGGCTCAGTGACGGCGTATCGAAACATCAAGAGGGAACATTATAAGCAGCGGAAAAGAGACAATTTGATTGCTGCTGCAGCTGCGGCGGAGGCTTCAATGCTATCCCAGCCGGACGGCCTGCTGCAATCATATGTGTCTGAGGCTCAGCGGGAACAAGGCCCGAGACAAGCCCAGCCACGTGCAGCCCTGTTCGAGAGCACGCCTCAGATGCGAAAAAGGAGAAATTTGTCATTGGATGATGACACTGTCCCAGGCCCGAGCCGCAAGCGACTGAGCGTAGGCTCGCAGTCGGCTGGAGACCACCGAGCAGGCACGGGAGCTCACTCGGGCACGAGCTCTATGGGAATGGTTCCTCCATTTCCACTGCCCAGCGCGGGCAATTTAAGTGCGCGTACACCCACGGTGCAGAGATACAGTCAAGCAAGCACGGGGCTTTGGCGGCGGCCTGAGGCTTCCTCGGGCACCGTCGGACGTGAAAAGACATACACTGTACCCGGTAACCAAACCCAGACATCAAGATCAATTACCTCATCGTCGAATACCAGACCTCATACAACTCCTCCGCCGATGGCTGGTGTGACTCGTGGCCTGTCAACCCTTGGACTTATTTCGTCGGCATCTAGTATCGGGTTACCAGGCCGACGTTTTGAACCGCCAGAGCCACGCCAGGAAGAGCGGCGAGAAGCTTACAGCGCTGGGAATCCTCTATCAGCTATCAATCAGAGCCGGAACAGTAGCCCTGCACCTGGGTCTCGTCGACCTAGGCCGCTTAATACACCTAGAGCACATCAGAAAAGCTCCGACGACAGAGACTTCGACCGACCGAAACTCCGACCCCTAGCATCTCACATATATAATAATACACCTCCGCCGAGGCGGCCTCCGCCAACTCTCACTCCACTAGTCATACCTCCGCTAGATAGACCTCCACCAAGAACTCCCCCGAGAAGCACACAGCCGAGTGTGAATCTGCCAAGCATGCCTCAGCGCGGCATGCCTTCCAGCCAGAATGATGGGCTTCAGAATCAACCAGGTGGCCAGTACCCGCCACCACCCCGCCAGGACCCTTGGACGAACCCTCAAGGCATAAGGATAGGACAAGGTGGTGCTGCACGTACACCACAGGGGCGAAATATGTTCGATAGAAAGGACCTGGGAGGATCTCAGCCTGGCTACCAGGGTCATTCTGGACGCGGTGGAGGAGAATCAGGCGGCAGGTTGACTCATCCTAAGCATGATTAGCAAAGAAGAAAAAATATTGCGTAGCTGGCCGTTTTAGGATTCTTTTCGGCCTTCTTGGACTGACTGACGCTAACCTAGCAAGACAACGTCTTGGCCGGGGGTATCCAGGATCCACTTTGCAAGCCTTTGGATGGACTGATAACGACTTGGATCAGCCCATATACCTTTTCTCTTCCTTGATTCTGCCGCAGCTGGATTGCGGCTGGTACACCTTGGAACTTGGATGGATTACCGTATAATTTGACTTTCTTGTGTTACCTCTCCTCCATTTAGCAAAGGCATAAAAAGGGCGGTATTAGCAAGGCGCAAGAAATTCATTAGATATCATGTAAATAAATATTAGTGATTAACACTACATGATCTGTGCGCCTCTCACCACCGTGATTGAATGGGCTTTTAACAAAGGAGAGGAACATATAATAAATTATTAATACCTTATAGATATCGACGGGCCCGATACAATAGGAGGCGACACTACTAGCCAGTCGCTCTACTCACCCAGCCAAAAGACCTTAATAACCAATCCAAAGGATAGTTTATTCCTAACAGTATATAAGAGTCAGTACCATACCGTCACTCCCGATGTATATTATCATTCAAGTCTTGGAGACCTACAACCAACAATTTTGTTCTCGCTGTGAGGGACCATATTTCTGGGCTTATTGAGTCAATCATGGATCAAAATCAGCTCAAGGGAGAACCTAAGCATTTGATGATATTCGACGCGCAAACGTTCGGGCAGCTCAAAAGGTGGCTCACACTTTCTCTCATCAGAGACCGGTCAATAATGTGTGACTGGCAGGCTGCGTTGTTTCATTCACGTCCTCTACACACCGCACGCAAAGCTTGTGACACAAAGTCTGATTATGGATATAATTTTGCGGCCACCACCAGCGGCTCCTCGAACTTTCAACTTACACCACACTATGCGAAGGAGTAAGTGTAATCAACTCTCTCTCTTCCAGAACCCGCAGAGACTCGAAGTATCATCAAGAATCCAAATCTACAGCTCGGCTAGCCAACATCCCTTTCACCATGGACTTCCCGTGGAACGAAGATAATGAGCTAGAAGAACTGGCCATAACCGGACAAGATAAGCATATATACGAACATCTTGGACTGTTGCAACAAGTAAACCTTATTTCGAACTCCAAGTCAGTCGAGGACGAGAGGCGGTGTGGCAGCATTGTTTTGTCAGACCGCGCAGCGAGACCCTTCAATGTGCAACCTGAAGCTTTTGACAGATCCGACTTGCAAGCTTTTTTCGCCGAAGGCCTGAAGAGTATCAAAGGGTGCTGGTCTATCCACTGGGGCACTGAGGCTCTGGCACGAAACGAAGTAGAGGTGCAAACCGATGATTTTCGTGTTGTTGTCAAATACAGGACCATTCAATTTATGGTACGGCCTCCGCATGAACGCGATCGGACAAGGCCCTGGGACAACAAAAGCCATGTTAAAAGGCTCCAGTGAGTACCATGATCAGATTCCTGGTTCGCATATTGCCGAAACTATCGCCAGACTGGGAGGCCAATGCAATCTGACAGTCTTACAGCATCGGCCCTGGTGATATGAAAGACTGTGTCACCAATGTGTTGAACAGCTACCCCAACGAAAAGATATCAGGTGCTGTAATAGGCAAAGGTCTCGCGATTCACCCAGATGACCGTAAAGGCCCCAGGATACCCAGTATTCCGTTTGAGTGGAAGATCGACCGTCAATCGCCGGAGTATCTCGACCAACGAGCTCTGAAATGGAGAGTCACAACCTGTGGAGGTGTTGGACTTTACAACAAGCTGAAATCCGAATATGAGTTGTTCCGGCTCCGCACAGGTCAAATGGAAAAGCTGCCACCTCCAGGCCAAAAGCCTGGTGCCAGTCTCCAGGTTTACGGGAAGAGGAAATACAGGATACCCAGTGCAGGCCTGGAGCCTGCACAAAGCTACAAGCGACAGAGTCAAGGACAGCAGTCCAGCACGAGCTCATCCACAATCCCACACTTTCCTTCAGGATTGAATGAAATCCGTCCTCCACCGACAACGAGCTCCAGTCATTCCAGCACGCAGTTCTCGCTGGGGAATGTGGTGTCCCCATCGACTGGTTGTTCTGACCGCACAATCAGAACAAATCAACACCCCAGCCAGGAATCAAATACAATTAATTCAAGCACTTGCTTTGATAGTGGTGATTATACGGTCTTTGATGTCACTCAGGGGTTATCAGGGGTGGGCCTTACTTCGCCGGCCCGTCCTGAAGCAACGTTGGATCTTGTTCACCGAGCGCGGGGCCAGGACTACGGACAGTCGGGTCGATCTTATGAGCAGCAAAATCAGAGCAAAACTCAGGTACCAAAGGGTTATGGAGATGACGTGATCAAGCCAGCTCTTGATCATAGTCGGGGCAAGGGCATTACAGTTCAATCTATCGGCAAAGCTACCGCGACCGAATCTGTACAGACTGTGTGGAATGCATCCGGACCCCAGCAAGCAGCAACCCAGGCTATGGGACTTGACCAACCTCAATGCCTCCCCTCAGCACAAGTCACACACGTGAGTCGGCCTTGGGAAAGTCTTTCGCCGTACGAACAGCTTCAGAGGCAAGCATTCGGGTCAGCACTGGCACAAACCGAAGGTGACCAACGAAAACTCGCCCGAGCAGATCAACAGCAAGTCCGAGTAGAGAGACAGAAAGACGAAGCAGAGCGGCGGACTCTCAAAGCAGCACAGCAGAGACTCATCGAAGCAGATCAACGGCGAGCCCAAGAGGAGCGAGGTCGACGCGAAGCAGAGCGGGGGCGAGGCGGCGAGGCCCCTCTACGGTCCTCCAGAGCGCCCTTTCCGCCAACAGTGGCGCCTCAAGGAGCACGGCGTGGCCTGGACCGCAGCGGGCCGCAGGAACGAGATAAAGGCCATAGAAGATACCAGCCTGGGCTTCGAAATCGAGCTGAACGCAGTGGGGAACCTGGAAGCCAAGGTCAAACCGGACTGAGTAGAAGGTCTGGAGGTCAAGGAGCATCTAGGCATCGTGGAGCATTTGCACAAGGCGAAGGATCTACACACAGGAAAGGATTTGGCCGCGAGTGATTCTTCTCACTGCAGATAAACAAGGAAGGGACAACATTGCGGGTTTGCACATGTGGCATTCACACTTCGAAGGATATCTCGATGCTTTTGTTTCTTGGGGGGCTTTTTTTTAACATTTACTATTGGTAGTACGGCAGGTCCGTGAAATCTTCGTTACTTTTCTTCTTGCGTTCTCTTTGTGTTAGCACGAACAAACGAGACGTGATACTGTTAAGATGTAGTAATCTCTATGAAATCCTATAGTGGTGAAGCCCAGTGGTGAAAACTGCTTGTCGTGTGTGCTTCTCAAGTCACTGTGCAAGAACAATCAGCGACGCTCATCGAAACCGAGAGCAGACAGAGAACACGTCTCATGCAGATTGCCGGTAAAAAAGAGTCAAAACTAAGATGCATATCATTTGGCGTACACAGCTACCGCCGCCGTATGACTGCTTCGCCGTCTCCCCTGGGCTATGTGTCGTTGAGTCTAGTCTACGGCGCCGTTACTTGCTAGCCTTATCTGTGTGTCACGAGGCTGTGCACGTGGCCACGTGCCCAGATTTCTACACTGTTATCGACATTGTATTTTTTTTGACACTGGGTTCTTTGAGCCTTTACCACTGTGTGAAGGGACCGTACGCCTTCGGGACGTATACGGATTAAGAGCAAAGCCTCCCACTTCCGGGGGTGCTCCTTGGACCAGCGCGGGCTCCCTCAGCCTCGTCTGGTGGCGGTCCATCTTCCGCTTCGGGCGTCACTCGTGAGATGTCAAGTCTATCCATTACAACCCCGGACTCTTCTTGTAGATGCCCGGTGCCCACATACCAGCAGCCAAACCAGAGTTATCAGCAGTCGGCTCCCCAAACCAGTATCAAGCATCGCTGCAGAGAACATACAGAGACAACATTGCTCAGGCAGAACTTGATAGGACCCGGGTTATTGGTCAACCACCTGACACCATTCAACACAAACCGATACAGGCAGCCACAGCAGGCCAACAAAGCATTCAAGATGGGACGTCCTATCCGAGGACAGGGCCCCGTCCAGCAGGGGCAGAATTCGTCAGCATTCTTGACAAAGGGCGTGAGAAACTACAGACCCGGCCAAGTCATGCAGCCGCCGAAGCAAGCTCCCAGACAACCTCAAAACCGCGGACAGCAAAATCGGCCGCCGCCTACTGAGGGTCTTCCGGGCGTGGATGCCATTCTGAGCTAGGCTCCTCCACCGATGATGACTCCTCCGATGATGACTCCTCCGCCAAGAAAGGCTTTGCCGGCTATGTCTGTTAGTCAGCCAGACACGCCTGCTTGCGATCATGGTGCACCCCGGCATTGATGACATCACGGCAGCAGTCCCGCCAGGGAGAACAAATCTTCAGACTCCCTATCAAATCCCCCGTGATATGTGGATTTCCCGGGGCGTCACTCCTTCCCAAAGGCCTGCCTTCTCCCGCGAGGGACATCGTTTGGGTACTCAAGGAGCTCCGGAGCTGGGCAGAGGGCCTCCTCACGGCTACGGTGTTGCGGCCGTACCAGATAACCCTCGAGGCGAAAACGAGAGATGATTCCAGTCTGGTTTAACAGGGTCATTTTGGACACGGTGGAGAAGGACTGGTGAAGGAGCACCCAGTCGCAGCTGAATTTCCTGTAGTATTGCCAGAAACTAAGGGATGTTTGCGATGATTCAATGCTTGGGGGGCAGTTTTGTAATTTCTTGGATGGATTGGCACTAGCTGGCCATGTATATATATACTCACTTGTTCACTTGTTCCCTTCAATTTGATGCCGAAGCTCAACCGATGATCATGAATCTTGGAAATTATAAGGAGCAGTAGAGAGTTGTCACCAAAATCGAATGCAAGTACAGTACCAGTAAACACATTTTTCGTCCCTAGGTACCAGTCAGCCCAGTGCCTAGTCCCGGTTACCTACCGCCGTCTTAGCTTGAACGCCGCCTCGGAGACCGCTCTGTGGACTGTGACAGTCCGGGTTGCGACGGTCAGGAGGCCGGTATTGCCGGCGCTTTGGCGCCAAATTCAAGCGCAAGCACAACAGACTTCCAGCTTTAGCACGAATCGGACATTCCGACTACCTTAAAAGTCAGAAAAAGTGCCGTACATCCATCCCCCTGCCTCGTAATAAGGCTCGAGAATCAGCTCATCATAATCTTCATTCTCAATTTCTTATATGTTGCCGGACCAGTCTCACGATAACAACATGGCCCTGCCAAGCACTGATCGCGGGCAGCCGGACAGTGTCACTGAGCCTGCCACTTCCCAGCCCAGGTTGAATCCCCAAAACGTTTCCACCTCGCACAAAGCAATACAGACAACCGGCCCTCCTACGGCATACTACCCGATTCCACTTGGAACCAACACCTCGGCGCCACCGGGCAGATTCAGCAATACGCCTCGGACAACACCTCTGACCCCCGAGCAACACCCCGATGTGGGCATGTTGATGATCGCACTCGAGCAGCTCGAAGCAATCCAAGGAAAGATACGGAGGGTCGCTTCAGGGTTACAGGAACTCGACACAGATCTGCGGGAGATTGATTCCCAAATACAATACATGCGGCAACGGCGGGTCAGTGATGTGCCAGTACATCCTCCTCGCTTCGGGCATTCCTACGGCCCTCCACCGCCGGGCCCTCTTGCATATTATGGTCCTACGGTTAGCGGTGCGCCGCAGGGAGCAAACACTCGCCACGACAGGTTCTATGCAGCACAGTATCCTGTAGGATATGGGCATCCCTCACCTCAACATGTTATTGGGGAGGATGTGCCCAGTGCTGAATCTGCCAAAAGGAAATTGTCCAGGCGCGAGTAGTATTATGAGTTTTGGGCAGACCGCATTCTCTATTGCCGTCTTTACTTTTCTATTCGAAAAGGGGAACGGAATTTCGGTTCACAATGTGTGTTTCTGTGTGGTTTTTTTGTTTTTTCTTTGTTCAGCGCTGGGTCTTGAGCGCTCACCACTGTATGAAGGTATCACATACATTTTATATGTATGGGGGATTGGAAACGCAACCGCTCACAATGTGTAAACATCACTAAGCCTAGTCTATTGGTGAATAGTTTTATACTTATGAGTACATAGAGGCAGTAATCTTAATTTAATAATCAGATTCTGTTTCTAGAAAGAAAGGAAAAAGGTAGAGAGGAAGAAGAAAGCCAATCGTAGTGAAGAAGAACGTCTATACAGTTGTCGACACATAGCCACAGCCTCGTATTGCGCAGATGAGGCTATCAAGAATTACTTCCAACGCTATCAATGACCATAATAATTAATATAAGTATCGCGGCAGCTGATATTGGGTGAAGTGGCGATGAAAAGATGGACTAAGAAAGAACAAGGCCACTCTATATGCTGTTCTCCTGTGATATCCTTTGACTGACATCCCGATTTTTAGTCCTGGGCCTGGCTCTACCGACGGTTCTAGGTGACCTCCCAATCAGAAACAACTCTAAGTAGCCTTGTCTGTGCGTCTATCACCAGTTCTGTTGACAATTTATGTCTATAGGTCAAAAACGAGATCCCCTAAGAAAGTGGTGATGAAGCATGACGTGACATCAGTGAGGCTCGATAAAATGTGGCGATCTGGCGTGATGAAAGCTATGGCATGGCAAGTTGTTCTCGTGTACTATGTACCAATTCGATTTGGATGACCGTAACAAATAATAATGCACCAGAGGATGGGGATCACGGTGTCAGCTCATGTGGCGAGGGTCTTCGCAGCTTCACGTGTTTGATCGCCAGGGGTCGTTTCTGGCTGAGATTGCCTTTGTGCAGTTCACTTCATGTGGCGAAAACTTTTGAGAGACTTAAGTCGGTCTCCACTATGTGACTGCTTCGCCGAGTGGAGCCTTTGAGCTACTTGTGTCGACGGCTTTTGTCCACTCCGACGTCGGTCTGGAGCGATGTCGCCCTAGCCTTCCGAGGTTGTCTGTGCGCTCGCACGAGGCTGTGGCTACTTATTACCCACAGGCTTCCTGTGCTTCCTTCTCTCCGAGTCCTGCCACTGACATTAGCAATATCCTGTATTTTCCTCTCTAACACGGGGCCATGTATGCCTCCACGATGGATATGGATGAATAAGGAAGGTAGGTAACCTTGGAATGCACCAGGTACGTCCTATCGGCCGTTTGACCCCTGGAGCTTTCGTGAACCTAGAACGCTCGACTTGTGTTCCATACCATTCAGAATGTAGAAGATCCGGAAAGGACCGGACGTCGGACTTTGAAGGGATGAATATCATCTCACCTCGGCAGAGGGAAGCTTGACAGGAAACTATACGAAAACCGTCTAAAATAGCTCCGTACACTTCATCACAGACCGGGCTTCGCTTGTACATAATAAAGTCGACCAAAAAAAAAGTCTTGGAGAGAACACTATGTACTCTTCTACTGTAAACGACAACTGTGGCCAAGGATTCAACAGGAACTTTGAGCAGGCAACTACTAGTAGCTTCCCAAAGGCCCAAAGGACAAGTAGTACTCCCCATGTCGGACTCATGACCAGTCAAACCCCAATGCTCTCCGGCACGTGTCAACCCCTCGTTTCACTCTAAACTAGATCCTATGGCCCTCCTCCCAACTCACACCAGAGTTACGAGCTAAAACAAGAAAGCCATCGAGGGCCTTTTGCTTCCCCGATCTGCCCCTAATAGGCTAGGGTATAAACGTTTCAGCCGTCACCGGACCGCAAGGGATCGCCCGAGATGTCCCTCGATCGTGATTTAAAAGGGGTCATTACTCAGTTGCATCATGAATGGGCAACGGACTGGGACCCGGGGCGCGAATAGTAGAAGAGAACGAATGCGCTGGTGTTCAGCAGCGCAGACTAAGAGTTTGTGCGTCCTCAGCGGGTGGAATTAAATTCAAATCTTAAGATTACTCCATTAGCATCATTAATGGGCAACGGAGCTGGACCTGGGCTCATCGTCCGTTCAAAAGGCAGAAGACCCTGAATGAATCGGCACTCCTAAGCATAGACCGACGCTTGACGAGTGCTCCACGCAGTCAAACTAAAGTCCGCTCTCGCTACCGCCCGCGCGCAGGCAGTCGCTGGAACCGGTTCAGACGACAGCCCCGAACCGTCGGTTTGGTCAGTCGATAGCGGCGCGCGGTCTCATCATGACTCGGGACTCGTTCTTCTTGGCTTCTTGCTACTATTCGAGTAATATCAGGGTTCAGCAACGCTTGATTTGTTCCATACCACGTCGTCTCATTAAACACACAAAGAGATTAAATATTCACATCTTTGAATACAGAGGATATACCCATAAGAGGGTGTTCCATGGAGCTCTTGTGTGTACCCTCCGTTTTTGCGGGCGTGAATCTCCGATCTCGTAGTAAAAATGGAAGTGCTTGGGAAGCTACTTGCTCCCAGGCAATTACCCAACGAGGACGGTCTGTGAGGCCGTCACCAACGGCATTGTTCCCATTCCTGGAAACAGTTGTCAGTATCAAGGGGAGCTTAAAGCACAGACCAATTGACGTTCTGACCATACCTGTGCTTCGGGTCTGGTTTGCTCTGAAGACTTCAGGCTCATTGCAATCGACTGGACATTGCAGGCTGACTCAATTTCAAAAATGGCACATGTGAAGACACTCAGGCATGCGGGAACTGAGGGACGCTGTGAGTATGTAAAGACCGGGAAAATATTCTACCCAGACCTTGGAAAACGATACATGCGAGAGCGTCAGTCCAGTCATTTTTAACCCTTGTCCACTTAATTGTAGGATGATCGGAAACAACGTGCAGCGTCTGTCTTTCTGAAGCACGTCTAAGCACAAAAATTGGACCTTCCAAGTCGGGTACCTGCGTAGTGCAGCTGCCTTGGTTGTTGTTGTCTCCTTCCTCAAGACATGAAGAAGCTGCAGGAACTCAGGACTTTCATCCAAACTCCAACACCTACTGGGCATCCCTTTTTCCTATGAAATCAGGGACTTATACCTATAAAAGCAGAGGGTATACCTAAACTACTTATTATATAAGAGGTTATCCTATAGGAGGTTATACTCTAGGAAGGTATCCTCTAGGAGGGTATCCTCTTAGAGGTTCTACTCTAGGAGGTTCTACTCTAGGAGGTTTTACTCTAGGAGGGTATCCTCTAGGAGGTTATCCTCTAGAATGTTATACTATAGGAGGTTATATTATAGGAGGTTGTTCTCTAGGAGGTTATCCTCTTGGAGGTTTTCCTCTCAGAGGTTGTTCTCTAGGAGGTTATCCTCTAGGAGGTTATCTTCTAGGAGGGTGTGCTGTAGGAGGGTGTCCTCTAGGAGGGTATCCTCTAGGAGGGTGTCCTCAAGAGGCTGTCCTTAAGAGGTTGTTCTTAAGAGGTTGTCCTGTAGGAAGTTCTGCTATAGAAGGTGCTGCTGTAGGATGTTGTGCTGTAGCAGGTTATGCTGTAGGATGTTGTCCTGTAGGAGGTTGTCCTGCAGGAGGTTGTCCTAAATCAGGCAATTGCTGCTGCTGACGTATTAGGTGCGTGCTGGCAGCAAACGGAATTCCGTTTGCTACCCGACGCTTTTGACTTTTGCCCAACTTCCCACTTCCGCCATCCTCAAGCGCACACCACCACAGTCGTCACCATGGCGACCGACCAGGAAATGATCACGATTATTCGTGATCATGTCCAACACAACCCACTCGATGCCCAGACACCCTGGCAGCAGCAACCAGAGTTTCCGACCTCTGCGGAGGTCATGAACCCCGCTGCCACCACCAACAACCTACCAGCCTTCCCCATCAATGCTCCCTTCGAGTCCAAGGCCTTGTACCTTGAAGCTCTCTACAAAATCCTCCGTTTCGAAGCAGTTGAAGGGCTTCGTTACTCCATCAACGAGTTCAGGGCGTCGCCAACTATGTGCGACGACGAAAACACTTGCGTTTACACAAAGGTAAGTCAGCGACTTGGCAGAGTCTGCTACTAGTACATTAGTGGGACCATTACTGAACTCAACAGGTGCTCGTCAAGGGATACCTGATGACGAAGTTGAGCCCAATCTGCCGTATCAGCTTCTCGACGCAGCGGGCTGGCCGCAGAATCCAGTGGAAGCAAGCCAAGCGCCTGACCTCTGGCCGTATCGTTGGTCTCTCGACCGACAACTTCCAGACCGACTGCCGTGTAGCCATCATTGCCCAACGGCCCCTCGAGGGTGGCCTCGACCAGAACCCACCCACCGTCGATATCATTTGGGCCTGTGCCGAAGAGGCGATTGTCGACCCCGAACAGGAGCTGATCATGATCGAATCCCGTATTGGTTTCTACGAGGCCGTTCGTCACGCCATGATTGGGCTCCAGATCGCCGCTGGCGAGAGCTCCCCCATCGACAAATATCTCCTTCGTCTCGACTCTAACGACACACTTGCCCGACGCATTACCCGAGACCCTCATTTCGACCTATCCTGCCTCGTATCACAGCTCACGCAGGCACAGCGGCAGCGAGCCTTGGGCAGCAAGGATCTCGAGCGTATTGTCTACCAGCAGGTTGCTGAGAAGTACCGCGACTGTGACATGAGCCGTCCTTTGTCCAAGCAGGGCATCCAGCAACAAACGAGTCTCGATCCTTCACAGCTTCAGGCCCTGCAAAGGATGGTTTCCAAGGAGCTGGCCGTAGTTCAGGGCCCTCCCGGCACGGGAAAGACCTTCACCTCCGTACAAGCTCTGAACGTTATTCTCGAAAACCGACGCCCAAGCGACCCACCTGTGATCATTGCCGCTCAGACAAACCACGCACTTGACCAACTGCTTCTCTACTGCCATTCGACAGACGCCAAGATATTGCGCGTAGGGGGTCGTACTGAGAACGAGATCATCAAGGAACGCACCGTCTACAACCTTCGCCTGGCGCTTGGCAAGGGTGGTGCGGGTAGCCAGGGCATCTACAAATCACTCGAAAAGGAGCGCCTCCGAATCATTGACACATTCAGGAACCTTGTGGATGGTGTGTTTGGTGGCCATGACCTTCTTGACCCTCAGGCACTTGTCGATGCAGGCGTTATCAACGAAGCCCAGTTCAACTCCCTATCCAATGAGGGATGGGAAGATGATGACGAGCCGGCGATGCAGGCCTGGCTCAGCGAGGAGCGGATTGAGCGCCTACGACAGCCGCTTGAGGACGTCAATTTCACGGAGGAAGAAGCCGTCGACGAGCAGTTCGTTGAGAATGATCCTGAGCTGGAGGACGAGACATTCGACGAGAGGGATGATCGTCTCCATGGCATTTTCATCCCACTTACCAGCCACTACACTGGAAATACGCCCCGAGTGCCCGGTTGGAGGTCTCGCTGTGATTCTCTGCTTTCACAGAACGACGACCTGTACAAGATTCCAATCCCTTTGCGTGGTGGAGTGTACCAAATCCTCCAGGCGCGACTGCGAGAGGCCTCGACGGCCAAGCTTCGCGAGATCATCCAACAAGCTGCCAGCCACGCAAAGCAGCAGAAGGTGAACAAGTGGTTCGGCGACCTCAAGGTTCTCAAAAAGCACTCCATCAACGTGATCGGCTGCACCACCACTGGACTCACCAAGTACCGTGGGTTTCTGGCCGCGACTGGCGCACGAGTGCTGTTGATTGAAGAGGCGGCGGAGACCCGGGAGCCCAACGTCTCCTCCGCTTTGTTCCCCAGCCTGGAGCAGCTGATCCTCGTCGGTGACCACCAGCAGCTTCCACCCCAGTGTGACGTTGCCCGGCTTGGAGGTGAGCCATTCAACCTCAACGTCTCTCTGTTTGAGCGTTTGGTTCGCAACCATGTGCCTTACACCATGTTGAACCGACAACGCCGCATGGCTCCTGAGCTTCGGTACATCGTTCAGAAGTACTACCCCGGCCTCAAGGACCACCCTCTCGTTCAGGACATTTCCAAGCGTCCTCTGGTTCCAGGCATGGGCTCTCGTCGAAGTTGGTTCTTCACACATGATTGGCCCGAGGAAACAGACGCCGACAACAGCAAATACAACCACAGAGAGGCTGAGATGCTCGTCGCATTTATGAAGTACCTCATACAGAATGGTGTTCGACCAGCGGAGATCACTGTTCTTACGTATTACCGCGGGCAGCGGAAGAAAATCCTTAGTCTCCTGCGGCGTGAGGCATTGTCACTCGGCGCATGTCACTTTAACGTCGCCACGGTCGACTCCTATCAGGGCGAGGAGAACGAGATTGTCCTACTATCTCTTGTTCGCAGCCCCTCGGCGCCGAACGAGCCCAAGCGGGTCGGTTTCGTAGAGAGTCGAAACCGGGCAACCGTTGCGGTCAGTCGGGCTCGTTGTGGGTTCTTTATGTTTGGAAATAAGGACAACCTATTCCAGTCAACGGTGCAGTCATTCGATACGTGGGCGCCGGTGTGGAACGGTTTTGCGGAGCAGCAGCGGGTTGCCGTGGACAAGGGCCTGCCCCTGGTCTGCCAGACCCACAATGACGGCAAGAACACCAATGAGATCTGGATGACGTCACCGGAGAGCTTCGTCGGGAATGCCGGTGGCTGCTGGATCAGATGCGACGCGAAGCTTCCCTGCGGTCACGACTGCGTCCTCACCTGTCATGTGTAAGACCCCTGATTATTATAATTACAGTTAGGGTTAGGGCTAGGGCTGACCATCATAAACAGGGTTTCACACGACAAATTGACTTGCCTGAGGCCCTGCACGAGAATCCTCGCGTGCGGCCACGCATGCTCCGGGGTCTGCACCGACCCATGCCGATGCCGCGAGGACTGCGACCAGTTCAAGACTCTGAAGATCGAGCAGCAGCTGGCCCAGATCCAGCTTGAGGCCGAAATACCTCCAGCGGCTCCGGATCAAATACGCGACGGCCGCGGCCGAGAGAGGTGGGCCGACTTCAGCAGGAACCCTGCTATCCACGACGACGCTTTCCGCGAATCTCTCCTCCAGGAGTCCGACCCAGCGCCCCGGATTCCAACAGAAAGAGGCAGGTTCAACGAGGTTTTCATTCCGACCACTGTGAATCGAGATGGAACCCGAGTGACTTTGCCACCTCGACGTGGCCCCGCGGTTGAGCCCCTAGATGTCTTCCAGCCTGTGGTACAAGGATCTGGCGTTGTTGGACGCGCCCCGAGTGAGGCCACCGCCGACTTGATTTCTTTGATGGGCGAGTCTGATCTCGGGTTCGACGCCGAGGTGCTAGGGGTCCGACGAGGACGACACGCCGTTGAGCCAAGCACGGCGAAGCCTTCTCCCCAAAAGGCTCAGCAGCATGTGGCGCCCGATGTCGAATCTCTGATGTCTTTCGGTGGAGATGGTGCGGCTGGGGATGAGGAGGAGCTCCTTGTCGATGTTTGATTTGTTTTGGGAGGTCTCCGTCCGTGATGGCACATACCTACATAGGGGATTTTGAGCCATCCCTAGATAGTTCAGTGTCGGGCCTCGAAACTGAGACCCGCAAGAATTGAGCAGTCATCCACCTCCAAGATAGGGTTATGTTCCGTTGATACATGTGTGAGTGTTTTGGTAGAAATCGGTTGTTCACATCCACCCAAATGGAGGGTACAAGTTAACTAAGCCCCAAGGGATAACCCTTCATAGAACAACCTCCTATGGGACATCCCCCTATACAACAAACTCCTACAGGATAACCCCCTACGGGATACACTCCAACCTCCTAAAGAGTAAACTCCTATACGATAATCTCCTGTGGGAGAGCCTCCTTCAGGATAACGCCCTGTGGAATAACCTCCTGTGGGACAACCTCCTATGGGATGACCTCCTATGGGATAGCCTCCTATGGGTTACTGTCCTATGTGATACTCTCCTATAGAAGAATAGGAGAATCTCCTATAGGATAACCTTCTATGAGACCTATGGGATACCCTCCTATAGGAGACCTCCTATGGGAGAACTCCTACGGGATACCTCCTTTGGGATAACCTTCTATAGGAGAACTCCTTTGGGATGCCCTCCTACGGGAGACCTCCTATGGGATAACCTCCTATGGGAAAATCTCCTATGGGAGAACCTCTAATATGGGAACCCCCTATAGAATAAACATCATGGGGAATTTCTAGCTACATCAAGATCGCGACCTCAGGTACCTCGGCCGCCAGTTGACCTTTAGTGCGCTAGAATTGGGCTAGACAGAAACCATCAGGATGATTCCCTACGTATCAAAGACTTGTAAAATGGCATTTGAAAGTGAAAATGGAAGTGTCTGGATAAAGAAGTCTCGCGGAGATCAAAAGAAATCAAGCTCGGTGGCAAGGCTGACACTGGTGAACTAGAGACACCCTCGTCCATCACAAATTGATGTCATCCACCTCGCCATCGCTCAGAAAGAACTCGGTCTTGAGATCCAATCACTTGAGTGTGTGGTGGCAAGTCTCCATTGCGTGGCGGCGGCACTTGGGCTCCAGGGCTGAGTGCCGTCGGCGGGTGTCAGCATTTTGCCATGCCTGTCAGCCACGGCGCCACCCACGAGCAACGCCGCGAGCTGGGTGCAGGCTGCCAAGATTTTCTCAACACCACGGCCCTAGAATTGCACAGCGATAATGGAGCGATTGTGCATCTGCTGGGTTAACATCATGATTGATTGTGGGAGAGATCGGCAGTCAGCAACTTGGTGCTCGTAGCCATGATCCTTGATAATTAATTGCTTGAATTATTGATATGAGAAGAGAACAGCGAGTTTGGCCCGTGGGAACATGGAAGAAAGCAACTGTGACTATTTAATTGCATCTAGACTCCTTTCCGTTGACTCTCGGACCTTTGAACATCGGACTCAGCAAACACCTTCGTATGATCCTGCAAATCGCGCAATCCAGTCCCTACTACTGCACGGTACCATAATCGCCTACCCACACAACCAAACTTCATACCCAGACCATGACAGAACCCACCACCACCCCCAAGGCCCTCCGGGTCGCCATCGTAGGCGCCGGCATCGCAGGCCTGACAACAGCCAAGGCCCTGCGCCACTTCTACCCCAGGGAAGCAGTCGACATCAAGATCTACGACAAGGCGACCAGGCTGAGCGAGGTCGGCGCCAGCATCGGCGTGCACACGAGCGGGCTCAGGATCCTCGACAGGCTGGGCGTCCACGCCGCCCTCGACGGGTCCATCTGCGTCCGCCAGTCCAGCGGCTCGCCCATCGCGTTCCGGCACTGGGCTACCGATGAGGTCCTGGGGATGCAGGACAGCAAGGTCGAGGGCGGGATCGAGGAGAAGTATCGCCCGGCCAGGTTCCACCGGGCTCACCTGCAGCAGGTGCTGATTGAGGCGCTCCCTGGGGATGTGGAGCTGAGGCTGGCTACGAAGCTGGCTGCGACTAGTGTTAACCCGGGCAGTGCTGATCCCGTCACGTTATCATTTGAGGACGGCAGCAGCGAGACGGCTGACTTGCTTATCGCCGGCGATGGAGTCTACTCCAAGATCAGGAGCAATTATGTCCCGGAGGCGGAGGTCAAGTGGCTGGGCATGATCGCCTTCCGCGCTGCCTTTGATGCTGCCTTGGTGAAGGATATCGAAGGGCTCCCTGCGGATGCTGTCCGCTGGAGTGGGCCCGACGACAGGAACTTCGTCTCAGGACGACTAGGTACAATTACAAAACCACATGATCTTTTCGACTGAGTGACCCATGCTAATCACAATGTGCAGGCAAGGGCAAGTACGCCATCGTGGCGCTCCACAACGCCGACCCAAACGACCCAAGGGATCCCTTCTGCAGCGCAGAGTGGGACCAGACAACCAGCCTGGAGCTCTTCAGGAGCCTCTACGGGGTAAGCAAACACACGACGCGTCCTTGTTGGTCCAGACCTACCTCACTGACACCACCACTCAAGGACTGGAACCCCATCGTCAGGGGCGTGGCCAACGCAGCCCCCTACATAAAGACCTACCCCATGTGCGCCGTCACCCCGCTCGACACCTTCGTCTTCGACAGCCACGTCGCCCTCCTCGGCGACGCGGCCCACGCCCACGGCGGCGGCGTGGCCATCGGCGGGTCCCTGGCCATCAACGACGCCTACGCCTTCGCGCTCGCCCTGACGCACGCCTGGCCACCGCCCTCGCCCTCTTCCACCTCCACCTCCACGCCGCCCACACGGCAGCAGCTAGACAGGACCCTGAAGCTGTACGACGAGACCCGCCGCCCGCTGGTCAACAGGCTGCTGGCTGGCGTCCACGCGCTCGCGCAGAAGAGGCGGTGGATGGCGGAGAAGAAGACTGTGGATGGGGCGGGGGAGACGGATGAGCAGCTGAGGGTCAGGATCGCGAATAGGCCGGACCTGAGCTGGTTGACGGAGCATGATGTTGAGGCGGAGTTTGAGAGGGTTGTGGCGAGGGTTGAGGCTGTTTGATGGCGAGGCGTGGCCGTGCTGCATTTCAGCGGGGAATGGGTTGAAAGTAAGTATCTTATGGAATCTGACAGGCTGCTCTTTGCCGAGCGAAGTGTATTACGAGGGTTAAAGTTACAAATGATGCTCTCCAACTACATACTGCAGATCTCCAGCCGCTTCGTCAGGACTTGGGCACTTCCATGGTTGTGCATGGTCACCAGTTGACTGCTGTCACATGCGCGTTTCCGCCTCATCACAAACAATTTTTCAAGCCGGCCAAACCTATGAGACCAATTAGTGATACATATGTCGTCACTAAAAGGCCCGTAGACTTCTTCGTCTCATCACAGGCATTTCTAATGCAATCTTGCGAAGTCATCCACCTGGGCGCGATGGTCGAACTACTTGCTAGGGCGATTCAGTGCCGTGCGCCTCGCGCTCGATGGCTTGTTGTTCCGGCCTGAGGCCGCATTGCTTCGAAGAAATGCGACTGGGGCGCCGTCTCCGCACAGCCTCATTAATGGCAAATTTTTTAGAAATGCGTGTATGTAATACGGGGTTGCAATGTCTTACATGCACCAGTACGTGCACCAGCAGAGACCTGTTTGCCCTATTGGTTGCGCCGGAATCAGAGCTACCTTCATCCTGCAGTGTGACGTTGGATGACAACTAACCGCAGAGGCCGAGCGAGCCCTTATCATTGTGCCGTTTCTATGTGGTGGTACTGAGACTGATCGTGCTTACAGGCGCCTCTAGTGCTGCACAGGATCTTGGCACTTTCGCTATCATATTGGGTCAAGGACATTAGACTATGGTCCTGAGCGGGGCTTCATCTTCTTGGTCCTGAGCCTCCGATGTGTCTCATGACTTTGGACCTTCGAGGATCTGATCTGATAATTCGCCGTGTGACTAACCGCCCAGTATCCAGGGGCACGAATCGTTGACAGCGTCAAGATGTATCAGACCGAAGATCTGGAGCCGATGTCGTCACGTATGAGACTGCTTCTGGGCGGACTACTCTGCTTCACGCTGTGGGTATGTCTTTAGCGAACACAAAGTATCAACATCACCTCCTGGATGATAAAGATGACTGACTCTAGGCTTTTGTCGCAGGCCATCGGTCTCGTAACATACCGGCTGTTCTTTCACCCCCTTGCGAGGATCCCCGGGCCCCTTATCCAACGAATATCGGGTGTGCCACGAATATGGCAGTGCTACATCGGCAACAGGTATCTGTGTGAGATCCGAGCTCACGAGAAGTATGGTGAGAGATACTCGTCCAGCTTGTCAACCACGAAGTGTTGCTGAAGCCTCTCCCTAGGACCTGTTGTTCGTACGGGTCCGAACTCGGTGAGTAGTAAGAGTTCTGGAAGATGGTTGCCAAGTCTGTGTTGTTCGCGGATGGGATTAGCTGACGGGCACCAGGTCATCTTCAACACACTCTCGTCCCTACAAGCCCTCCACGTCAAGAAGTCAGCCAACGTCTTCAAGGGCGAAGAGTTCTACGGTCTGTTGGACGGCGGGCCAGCCGGGGGCAAAAGCGTGCAAATGATCGCGGATCACGAAGCCCACTCCGCCCGGCGCAAACTGCTAGACAAAGCCCTGCCCCCACGGGACCAGGTCTTCCAAGACATCAACGAGCTCTCCCGCAACCTCGTCAACGTCATGGAGGAGGAAGCAAGCACCAACGGCGGCATCGTAGACATCGCAACAGTCACCTCGTGGTACAGCTTCGACGTCATCAGCACGATAGCATTCGGCCAGGCCTTCGACATGATGCACACCACCACGTGGCGGTGGCTCCCGCTCTGCCTCCAGCAGATGAGCGCGTTCCTCTACGCCGCGGGCTTCGCCTCCGGACACGTCCCGATGCTGCGGTTCTTCCAGTGGCTCCTCCGCACGGACTGGCCCTCTCGCCTTGGGTGGACCACCGCCGTCCAGGCACAGAACTACGCAAATCTCGCGGCGGAGCGGGTGTTGGATCGCGGCCACCGTCTAGAGAGCGAGGAGACAGGGCTGGCGAAGTCGTCCGGACGCAGGGATATCTTTGGGTACCTGATGCAGGCAAAGCTCCACAACAGCGCCGACCTGGCGTCCGAGAGCTCGCTGCTGATCGCTGCCGGGAGCGACGCCGTGCGGTTCGCAGTCGCCGCGACGATGTTTTACCTGTTGCAGAACCAAGACGCGAAAGACAAGGTGACAGCGGAGGTCAGGAACCTCGACCTTGGAGAGGATGGCCTGGATGAATCGAAGATGGCCTCTCTGAAATATCTCCGCGCCTGCATCGACGAGGGCATGCGCCTCAGCCCGCCAAAGGCAGGCAGCATCCCAAGGGAAACCGGACCAGGGGGTATTGTCATCGACGGGGTCTCGATCCCAGAGGGCATGACTGTTGGGACCTCGACGTATGCTCTTCACCGCGACTCTGAGATATACAAGCAGCCGCACAGGTATGACCCCGGGCGGTGGCTTGAAAGACCGCACGACCCGAGGTTGTATGCCGCGTTCACCCCGTTCATGAAGGGGCCGCGGGCATGTCCGGGCAAGGCTATTGCTTATGTCGCTATGCAGACTGTGCTCTTTCACATATTACGGGAGCTCGATGTCGAGAGCGTTACGGACGGGGGTAAAGGCGAGGGACGGGTCGAGGTCGGTATCAGATCGTGGCGGCACCAGAATGATTATCCGTTTAATGACTGGATCATTGGGTACACGAAGGGTCCGTTCGTCAGAGTAACGCAAGCTTGAATGGGCCGGTCTGGTAATTTTCCCAACAAGTCTGAAGGGCTTTGCACAGTTAGCATGTCCAACCTCGAATCAAGTCCTTCGTTTACCTCGGGAGTGTTCGCCATAGGAAACGCTTCGTTGTTTGCAATCCACGTAATAATGGAAGATCAAGATGACACATGCCTCCCAAGGCTATCGACACAATGTCTGTATCGACAGGTGCGGTGCAAGACGAGAGAAGGTGGATCTTCCGTGGCTGTTTCTGGAAGGGAAGCAGAATTCTGTGCCCACAGAATGCGGGTACGCGGGATGTGGGATCTCCTTTTAGTTTACTGGGATCCGCACTTTCGTTGGGACTCATCATCACAATTTGACCCTGAACACGCTGAACAAGCTTCGACATCAACGGTGACCCGCATGTGGCTTGTCTGGATGGCGTCAGCCTCGACGGCTAATATCACATTCGGAATGCTCTTCGTCTACCTCGACAAGGTACCTAGGGAGTCGAAAAGTCCGCCGCGTTGTGGGGCTTCAGTGACAGCCACTGGCACGGTATGCGGCCATCGTGGATCACCGCAGCCTTGGCGAGTGTCCTCCATATACCCATGGCGTCTTAGGGTTGGCTGTATTGCGTCGCCTGGCCTTCCGCCTGATGGGCGTCGTCCAGGCTCACCGCACTATACCCCCTCTCAACGGCCGCTCGCGCCTACCAGCAGACTGAAAGAACTCCGCGGATTCCGCGGATGGTTCCGCATGTTCCCTGAGAACGACGGGATGCAGAAGCGCAGGAGGGCTTCCAAAATAAATGAACTGTGCCTCAGGTTACCGACTTAACGGCCAGTGTCCAATTACCGTGGCGATTCCTGGTGCTGCTCGATGCTCAACAGTTCTTCACAGTAAGCAGGCGGCAAGTCCCCAAAACATGACATTGAAGCTGTAGTGGGTCCTGGACGCCCATGAGCATCCTCAGGTCAGCTTGAAAACTAAAGGCTCGACTTAGGCGGGCAGTGTCACGGCTGCCGAGGAAGTCTCAGACCAGAAGCGCCCTGACAACCATGGTTGGGTGAAGGGGCTGGAGAAGTTTGCGGTCGGAGAAATGAAGAATACCGAGGCAGTAGTCCTCCGCTGTACGCGTACTCATGACTGGGAAGCATGTGGGGCTGTGGATGTATTTTCGTGATGATTTCTCGCGAGCCTCAAGCATCGTTTCGTTGAGGAGCCCTCAAGGCGGCTCGAAAGGGGTATCAGCCAGCCCAGCCAATTGTGAAGGGGTATTCTAGGAGGCCCCAAGCTTAAGGGTGTCGGGGGGTCCGCCATCCATGGATAGTTCGCAGCATGTCAACGGCCTTCTAGACTCGGGATGGTGCGACATGTACCTAGATAATCCAATGCCTGCACCTGCGAAAGCTCAAGGCCCAATTTACCCGTCATCAGTAACTGCAGGCCAAAAATATCACAATACTACATGGTCAAGGAATAGTCCATGTCAAAGGCCTTCAAGCAAGAGCTGCGAGGAGTACAACAATTGCGTGGACACAACATCCCTGTGAGCAGTTGCTTTCCACATCACTTTTTTCGTGAAATATTCACAGCTTCTTGACTCTGGCGCTGTAGAGGAGGGCTATACGAAGTACGCGTACAACGTACTCACTGCCCCCGTCTACCCTTGCTCCCTCGGCTCCGATTTTAAATGTCATGGCACGGGTGGCACTCTTGGCACTCCCACATGCCGTTGCTTGTTTACGCGTATCCTGGAGCCCTCCCCACATCCCTTCTCCCACCTTGTGTGTAATTCATCTGCTTTGATTGGCATGGAGTTTCTTGCGTGGAATCGCTCCTCGTCACAATGCAGGCAATGTCGAAGTAGTGGATTCGAATTCACAGCCTGACGCGTCAGACTTGTGCGTATGGGTGACATTCACAGAAACACCTGCAATCTGACTGGCTGTCGGCTCTGTGGGTAGCCTCCTATGGACCTTCTAATCGGTAAGTGGGATGAAAAAGTGAGGAGCCCTCACGGCTTCAGCCATCACACCCATGCTGGCTATGACGATCACCAGTGTACGCGAATAGAGGCAAGGTGGCTGAGGATTCAGGAGAGTGAAGATGTTTGCAAGATGAAGGCTGTACATCGATGTAGACGTGAACATAAAGAGAGCAGACTCTCAACATGATATTCCTCATCCAGAATCATTCAGCATCATCATCTCTTCAGTTGCAACAACTCCAGTCTTTCACTTGACATCTTTTTCATTCGCTTCTTCAATATCTACAAATATTTCACGCTAACAATCACTATCAAAATGCGTTACTCTGCTATCGTCGCTGGTGCCGTGGCCGCTGGAGTTGTCTCCGCCCACGGGAACCTTGACCAGGAAATCGCTGTGCGCCGGGCCATGCTCCAGCACACTGCACGCAACCTTGAGCACTGCTCTGCCAAGCTCAAGACCCGTGGACTCGAGGACCGTGCCATTGAGCGTCGCGCCAACAAGAGGGATGAACTGGTCAAGAAGCGCAACATTAAGGCCCGTGATCTCGCCACTGTCCTCGCAACCGACCACAACGCCACGGACACTGGCTTCACACTCAACACCCCTGAGGCGGATGTCTTTGCCTCTTACACCTCTTGCATTCTGACTTCTGAGGGAGAGAGTGGCCCCTACTACGTCGCCGGCGAGTACGTCCGCCAGGACCTTGTCGACGATCAGGAGGGTGTCCCCGTCCACTACGACTTCCAGATCATCGACGTGGAGACCTGCGAGCCCATCGTCGGCTCCTTCTTCGAGATCTTCAGCTGCAACTCCACCGGCGTCTACTCGGGAACCACCAACACGGGCAACGGCAACACGGAGGACACCTCGGTCCTCGACAAGACCTTCCTTCGCGGCCTCCAGCCCACCGACGAGGAGGGCGTCGCCTCCTTCGACACCCTCTTCCCGGGCCACTACGCCGGCCGCGCCGTCCACATCCACACCATCCTCCACGAGAACGCGACCGTCCGCGAGAACGGCACCGTCTACGACCTGACCGCCTCGCACATCGGCCAGACCTTCTGGGACCAGTCCGTCCGCGACGCCGTCGAGCTGCTCTACCCCTACAACACCAACACGCAGTCCAACACCGCCAACGCCGACGACCGCGTCATCGCCTCCGAGACCGAGACCAACGGCACCACCGACCCCTTCTTCAACTACGTCCAGCTCGGCGACAGCATCCAGGACGGCTTCCTGGCCTGGATCGTCCTCGGTGTCAACACCAGCCTGAGCACCTCCACTATCTCCCCTGCTGCGGAATACTATGCCTCTGGTGGTGTTGAGGTTTCTGTTGCCGACTTCTAAGATGGGCCGGGTGAGTGCTGAGGGAGCGCGTGCAGGGTGTTTGATTGAGAGAGCTGGCATGGTGTTATGTGTCACTAAGTGATTTTTCCGTGGTTTGTTGTCATTGAGGATGGCCTGTTGCTGTGATTTTAGAAACTATAGCGAAGTCTTGTCATCTATGAAGAAAATTGGGACCAATCTTTGATGCGACACGAAAGTGCTCTCCGCTTGCTTGACCTCCTACAATTTATCCCGATGTAGATTGATGAAGACATCCAGCTTGATTAGTTTTCGACTCATTCTCAAAAGCCGTGACACTTTCTCATATCACGTTTGTCAGTCATGCAAGTTTGATATGCTGCATCTGGTTTGTCAAGCTCACAAGCTTTGGCGAAGCCACCCTTCACATAAGATTTCGATGCTATAAATGTCCTTGCAACCCATTCAAAAAGAGACCAATACTTCTATATTTGAAGATACCAAAATTTAGGACCGAGTTTCTCTGACTTGCGGCGATAGTTTTAAGCTTTGCGTTGTTATTTGTTTCTGTCCTTCAACCGCATAGCCTGGCAAGAGATCACCCCTTGAAATTGGTCATGTCCAGAGAGCGTCCAAGTAGCAGACTCTTTTCGAAGGCTCCACTAAATGTTCCGCCTCCAACGGTGCCTCCAATGGGCCCTATCATCTTTGTCATCGGTCCACCAGGAAGTGGCAAGGGCACACTCTGTTCTGGCATATGCGCAGGTTTTCCTGGCCTCTTCAAGCACCTGTCGGTCGGAGATTTCCTCCGGGAGAAGTTCTGCACCAATTCATCGGGTGGTGTGCCATCTGCCTCTCACGCCCCAGCTCCCGAGCCTGGGTGCCTCCCGCGGGATGAGATCGCAAAATACATACGAGAGGGCAGGCTCCTTCCACCCGAAACCATCATCCCACTGATCAAGGCCGAACTACTTGCGGGTAATATCTCACCTGGCACTTGGTGGCTGATTGATGGGTTCCCTCGAGACCTGGAAACCGCTATGGTATTTGCGGAGGAGGTAAGTGTTCCCCAGCTGTCTGGCGCCCGGCGCTCCGAGCTTTCGAGACACTTGACACTAAGACATGCTGCGTGTCGCAAGGTCGGCGATCCCACGTCCGTGTTCAAACTCACTTGTGACGAGTCAATCTGTCGTCAAAGATTTCTTGCACGCCAGCGAAGTTCTTCTGACAACGATGAGTGCTTCGAAAGGCGGCTCAATGAGTACAATGAAGATTCGGAAGCAATTGCCGAATATTATACGGATATCATTGGTCCTCTGGTAAGTGCGGATAAGGAACATTCCCCGATATCAGTTGAGTGACCTCAACTGTTTAAGACCGGGCTAGAATGTTGATGGAATGCAGAACTATGTCAACTCCGGCGAAGATGACTGGATCAGTAAGATGGTGGAGTCCTTCAAGCCAGATGACATTGGACTTGACCGGAATGCATCCCGAGAAAAACAATGAACCGTGATACATGCGGACTGGCTTTTTGGGGTTGCCATTTTGGGGTTGCCATTTGACTTGGCAGAAGAGGCGGTGAAGACTGTTTGGGGGGGAGGGTAAAGAGACGACGTGAATCGAGCTTTCCACTTCTAGCCCGTGTGTGTACGACTCCTTACTTCAGGGATTGTTGCGAGAGGTCATGAATCTGTGATACCTGAGTGGGCGAGGTGCACAATTAATTGACCGTAAAACTTGTTCCTAGAGCAATTGCAGGAAGGGTTTCATCAAATACGCACTCAGTGAAGTCCCAGACATTCAGTCCGGTCTGTGCCGAAGACCTGTGCGTGAGAAGATGCGGCGAAGAGACTTTGGAAGGTATCCCATGATGCAATAGCGGATCCTTCACAGCAACGTTTCATGCACACGCCAAGCAGCTCACCCGCGAATAGACGGGAGCACTCCCAAATTCCCGGTGCATTAAATCCCATTGTAGTTGACGGATTCCATGAAAGATTTCAAAGTGATATGACGGGACTGGGTGGACGTCGAAATTTGCTTCAGCGATACGCCGGGTCTGTCATGTACAGTGTTCACAGTGTTCATCTATCAAGGCACTATTCTAATCTCACCGTACGAGCGCTTCGCCGACTCAGGTTAGCACTGAGCTACCCGTAATGACGATTCTAGTCAACGGCGTCGTCGGGAGCGATGAACCCTAGCCTTGTCTGTGCGGCACGAGGCTGGGGCTACGTACCCAGACATACTCATTGGGTCTTCTTACACCATTATCAGCATTCTGTTTTCTTGAATACTAGATATTTGAGTGTTTGTCAGTGTATGTATGGACCGTACGCCTTTGGGATGTATACGGATCAGGAATGCAACTACTGATGGGCCTCATGAGCAAACTTGTGGCACACTAAGCGCTGTTGTCAAGAGGTGTGGTTGCACAACATTCATATGTGCAATTCTTTGGATGCACAAGACAAGATTGACATAGAGTACGTGATGGACCAAAGCATATTGCAATTTGGTATTCAGGCCTTTTGGAGCGAATATGTATCCTGGGGACAGTTTTTGCGGCGTATTATTACTGCACACTACCCCCAACGTCAATCATTAGAGTGATAATAGATAATTAGTTTCATGTATTGCGTCACACGTCATGGAATTGTATCAGGGTGACCAAGGCTGAAACCGGCCTCTCAATTCGACTCATGTGTGGGCTTACTGAGAAAGATGACAGGAGGGAGCAAAGTGTTTCGAAGTGCCGCATTTTTCAGGCAACAGGTCAGCAGGCCGAGCATTGTACAACACATAGGGTATGCAGATTGAAGAGACTCTATGATCTAGAAAGAAACAAGGGCTCCAAGTTAGGGACAGGAAACGAGAATCAAACCTGCATTCTATTGCGACGACCAACCGGTGGACTCCTTCCATGTTGAACAGTCTCAGTTATGGTCACAATTCAGTCAATATGGCCTTAATAGGACGTTTAGAGGGATTCCTAAGACTGGATACCCCTGTGCTTGACCATATATAAAGGTTCTACGACCCGTACTATTCACAGTGCAGAACAAGAAACCCAACCCTCCACTCACTGTTTTCCCTACGCTACTATCGCCATCACGACTAACACACTGCAAGCTCCCCAAAACCTACATCCAGCTATCGTTCAAATTCATTATAATCCTTGATTAACCTTTCCTTTAAAAAAAGATGTCTTCCAACCCGTACATACAACGCTACAAAACTGCGCAGAACGCCCCGCGCGGCGCGGATAAGGCGCAGAATCTTAACAATACGGTAGAGCAAGTATATTCGATCTTATCCGGCAGCTTCTGTGCATGCTAATGGAGTGATTTGACTCGTAGGGAATACATCGGTCGTGTTGAAGACAAGTATAGCCGTCTCGGAAAGGGCAAGGATTTCGATGCTGGCCACCAGGCGGCGATCAACCAGACCGGGAGGTCTTTCCGCAAGCAAACGAAGTGCCCTCAGTACGACCAGAAGGATCCTGATCCGTCGCGCAGATAGGGTCCAGTCAGGCGGCGCGGTGAGAAATATTGGATCTTAATGATGATGTGCGCGTGCTAGTTACAGTTGACTGGGGTGGGATGGGATTGAATGGCCCGTTTTAATGTATTATTGAATGTGAAAGGAGTCCTCGCAAACATCTCTTCTGAAAACGGGTCGCTTTGAATCTTGGTCTCGCCTGTGAACCAGGTGCATGGGACACGGCCCGACCCAGCATCCGTCTGCCACCTTCCACTGCCAGTTATGCTAGACGCGATGCCCACCGAGTAGGCGCAAGTCTAATCAAGCCCCCAGTCATAACCAGCAACTTGGAAATCGCCCACATCTCATTTCAACAAAGTCCTTTATAAGCTCAAGACCATTCTATACGCAGGGACACGTTCAACACAAGGGATGGATATCACGAATGAACTTTCAGACAGAGCAAACCTGACGGGTTTTGATCGTGGACATTGAGCATATATCGATCTTATTTCGATACGGACCATCACAATAGTGAAGCTCTGAGCTCGTGACATTATTTACAGAGCGCTGTCTTTGCAGCAATAAATCCGAATGCATGGCGCCCCACGCTGTAGTCCAAGTCGGGTTTGAGTGACTTGGATCTCGTCGCACAGCTACCTAGGTAACAACGGCCACTCAGCCGCTTCCACCAGTCCCCAGCAAAGTCAACCCCACAGTATCCAGCGCAGTGCAAGGCCCAGGGTGCAAGATGGAGTGGTCAGGCACATCGCCGTCCTCAGTAGGGATCTGGATGGCAATCGTCTCCGTGATACCAGGGTACGAGGTGGCGTGACCTTTTGCGCTGACATCGGCCGTGTCCGCGGCGAAGATGAGCCCGAATTGCCCGCCGGCGACGTACGCGCTGGTCGTTGGGTCCTCTGGGAGGGAGATGTAAGCTAGCCCCGAGAGGAAGATGACCCATCTGGAAGGGGGGAGAGATCAGCAATGCATACATACATGCAGCGTGCATGATGTCGGGCAATAAATTGGGTAAGAAGAACAAGCCTGCGATTCTGCTGTGCCCCTTCCTTGACAGGCATGTTACGCTGCTGCACTTATTTATCCCGGGGTGGGTGGGTGGTGAATGCAGACGCACGCCCGTGAAGCTTGAGCCAGCCAGCCCACTGCGACCAGAACATGCACGGCAAAATACCACCCCGAACCGACGCATGTCTACCCAATCTATCTATGAAAGAGAGAGAAAATATACAAACAGCGTTTCAAGGAAAATGCAGCATCAACTCACTGGTTCGCAGGCGCATTGTGCACCCCGGCGTCAAACTGCGCCGGCAGCACGCTGTACGAGATGGCGCTCGTGTTGCCGAGCTGGAGCTGCGCGCTGCCGGCGGTGCCCTGCTGCGTCGAGATGGCGAAGGGGGTGTCGATCGCCCAGCATTCGAGGGTCGACGCGCCGTCGGCCGCGCCCAGGGCTGTGATGTTCAGGTGCAGGCCCTGCACCGCTGCAGGCAGCAGGACGGCGGCGGCGGCAGCGGCCAGTAGGGTCTTTGTGGTGGAGAGGAGGGGGCCCATATTGTCTTTGGGGGGCGGGGGGCGCAGCGTTGTACTATTACCCTAGGGTACTGGTGGATGTTACTTTGGTAGGGAGGAGATGGATGAGGGCATGTAAGCTGAGATGCAGGCGGGCGGGTGATGTGATGGAGGCAGCGGCGAGATTGGGACGGACTGGCAATCGCGGTAGAACACGTAGGTAGGCTGACGAGAGATTGGGGAGGGAGAGGTAGTAGGTACTCAACCGACAGAGTGGTTCGGTAGAGATGCAGCCTCTGGGTTGTGCTTACTGTGTTAGATAGATGGGTAGTTGAGAGCGGGAAGTGAAGTGCCGATCGTGAAGGGCGCCAGTTGACCACGCGGTGATCGGAGAACCGTGATGTGATGATGCATTTAAAAGGAAGAGGTTACATGCATAGTTATTGTGGGCCGGAAGGATTCCGCAGGCCCAGCAGTGAGTGAGGGTCTTGCTGTTGGTGTGGATGATCTGAATTTCTTGATCTTTTGAATGGCACCCTCGAACCAACAGACAGGCAGACGCCCCACGGCGGTGGCATTGCTTGTTTGTTCTGTCCCCTCCCCCCTGTTCCCAACCGACCCTTACAATTTTGGGGTGGTCAACAGGACTATGTATGTATCCACACATTTGCCGCACAGACTTGCGGAAAGCATTGCAGGAAAGGATCGGGGGAGCGTTCCGTCCCGCGGGCTAGTTCCTCCAAGGCTGCCGGGCTGCCGGGTTTGGGTGCCGTATTAGTACGTGCTCCATCGGATTGCATATACCGAGGAAATGGTCGGGCCGCAGGTGATGGGTAGTGAGTGTTACACTGAATCTTGACCGGTGAGAAACGACACCTGCATTTGAACACTTCCGTCTCGACTCAGCTTTGATTTAACATTCCCGAATGGCAACAGGCAGAAGCTGAACAGAGCCGAGGTTGGGAGGGGGGCGTGAATCCCCTTCCCAAGGGTGGGAGAATCCCATCCCGGAGAGGTGACAGCTCACATGCAGCAACCAACGTTGCATTTCGTTGCGCAGCCCGTCTGCAATACTTCGGTGCAAATGTGGATTCTAGTTTACTGTGGTCCTTCATACCGGGCATGATTTCTCCTCAGGGGAATCTCTGCGAATTTTTTTCCCAAGATCTCTCCCTGCCTAGAGCCTGAGATCAGATTTGCAGATGGGTTCGCAGGCGGACGACCTGCAAGGCATCGGGGTGAAGACCCACATTGCAGAGTTGGGGGCGAAAGGGCGTTCGTTCATTCGAGAGAGAAGTGAAGATGTGGAAACCCGACTGGTTCGGCGACGCAACAAGTTGTGGATCATCATTACTGATATCCAGCGGCCGGTGTGCAGTAGGAATGCCGGATCGAGCAGGTGTATCCCAGCCGCACATCACAAGCCCCGAGGAGAGGTGTGCTGTGGGGGACGAGGTCGGCGCCTATTGTGGATTAGTGTTTTCCAATGAAGTGGGTCAAGATTGCTGATCGGTGAGATCTCGAGATCAATAATCATCTATCTATCTCTCCGGTCAAGCCCGCACACTCACTCGTCGTTGCGGTTCTTGGGGCCTCGGGGCGCCATGAGGGCCCGACTGACTGACTATGTATGTTTGAATCATGGCCGACGACTACTTCCCCAGCACCATCACCGGCGAGGCGAGGGCGCGGGCTCCCATCAGCAGCGAGACGGTCGTGGGGTGCAGTGTTCTGTTTCTTGCGCTGTCGACGCTCTTCACCGGGACCCGTCTTTACACCAGATTTACGGTCTATCAGCAATTCTGGTGGGATGACTGTAAGTTATTTTCTGGTTAAATTTCTCTTAAAGAGAAAACTCGGACTGACAAGAGCTTCTGCGACAATCAGGGTCTATGCTCGTGGCGTGGATGGGCACGGTCGTGCTGTGCACGCTGTTCATGTTGATGTGGCAGCACGGCGGCGGGAGTGAGTCGAAACCAACCTCCTCTGGACCTCACTAATAATACATACATCGGTCAGAGCTGACAACAGCAACCATAGTGCACCACGAGGACACGCCCCCCGGCGAATACAAGCGCTACGTCGAGCTCTTCCAGGACCTGCAGATGGTCGCCCGCACGAGCATGTTCTTCGCCAAGCTCTCCATCCTGCTGCTCTACGTGCGCCTCTTCTTCCCCAGGGGCGTCTCGCGCAGCCCGCTGTGGTGGGTCATCCAGGCCGTCGTGTGGCTCAACTTTTTGTATACGGTCGGCCTCATCCTGGCCCTCGCGCTGCAGTGCGTCCCGCACCACAAGCCCTACGGGAGCAGCTGCGTCGACCAGTACATGGTCCTGATCTCGGCGTCCATCATCAACATCATCAGCGACGTCCTGGTGCTCATCATCCCCATGGCGTCGCTGTGGAGGCTGAACATGAGCAGGCGGCGGAAATGGGCCGTGTGGGCCCTGTTTGCGTTCGGGTGAGTCAGGCTTCGCTTCTTTATTTCATCGGGACTGGCCAGCGTCCCGCGTACGCATCAATCGTATGATCACCCACCCAACTCACATTGTTGTCAAACTGCAAGCACCCTCGCGCCGCTCTCCAGCATCGCCCGCCTCGCCTACCAGGTCCCCATGGCCAACGGCAGGGACACCACGGTGATCTACATGATCGTGGTCCTCCTCGCACTAGCCGAACAGGTCATCGGCATCGTGGCGGGCTGCGCGCCCATAGTGAGCACGTGGTTCGTCCGCCTCGTCCTGCAGAAAGGATCGCGAAATGCCAAGATCAGCCCTGGGGCAGCGGCCAACGCACCGCGCACGCTCACGCAGCGGTTCTGGCCTAATAGAGAAGGTGGAGAGCCTGAGACGCCGCAGGAGAGGCGGAAGAGGAAGTGGAAGCGGTCGACGGCGACGGACCCGTACCCGCTGACTATGACGGTGCAGACCACGGCCAGCGAGGAGGCGCTTGATCCTGGCTTTGAGGAGCTTGGGAACGTGGAGTCCGGGTCGGGGAGGAGGTCTGATGGGATTGAGATGGGGGATGTTACTCCTGTGACGCCTGTCAAGGGGAGAGAGGGATTCGATGCCCGGGTGCCGTAGCAAGTGACTTTTACACATGTACATACATCTATGGTCGCTTTCGAAGATTCGCTTGAACTACAGCATGCGCGAAGGAACGAGACAGTAGGCCTGGCCAGCGATCAACCCTCCACCTTCTTCAGGTCCTCATGGGCCCCCCGGAGCTCCGCCCTGTCAAAGTCCTCGTCGTCCCTGGGCAGCTCCAGCGTCATGGTGTACATCCGGGCCGCCTTGACCTCGACCTCGCCGTCGCTCTGCAGCGCCAGGACATGGCCGCCGCGTTTCCGGTCCTCGGTGATGAAATGCAGGTGGTCGCCGTGGACACCAATCCCCTGCAGGTAGTGAGGCTGCCGGAAGCCGATAAGAGTACCGCGGACGTTCTCGAAGGTGAACGAGACCTGGTTCTTGCCGATCTCGATTAGGCGCTGGTGGGGATACTCTTGTCCTGCCGCCGTCCTGACGGTGACGGTCTTGAAGACGCCGTCTAGTCGCATGGCTAGTAGATGGTTTTTTGATCCGGGGCTGGAGACAGATTAGCAGTTGTCCTTTTTCCGTATCACTCGATGTCTAGGAAATAAGCCGTTGTGCTGCAGCTCGGCAATCGGCACACGAAAGTGTAAAGGGGCAACTTACACCAGACCACTAATAATCCCATTCAGCTCCTCCTTGCTCGGCACCGCAGCCCTGGCAGTGACCTCAGCCTTAAACCGCGTGATCTGCGCAAAAGGGTGGACGGCGTCCCCCTCCGGGTCCAGGTCCACGATCGACCCGTCCGCGAGCATCTGGTACGCCCGCCCGTCCACCACGATCATCTCGCCGTTCATGTGCCGGAACGTGCCCAGGCCGTGGTCGCCGTGCCGCAGGAACTCGGAGATGGGCATGCCCTTGTCCGCGACGCCGTCCATGAGGCCCAGCGCCAGGGAGTACTGGAACAGCTGGTTGTGCGCCGCCATCGAGTTGGGTGTGTATGTGTGGATGGATGTGCCGGGGATGGCGAGGGGATTATTAGGGGATAAGCAGAAATGGAAAAAAAAAAAGGGCTTTTGTTGTGGTGGTTTATTATGGTGCACACCCTGTTTTTTCCATTGATGTGTGAGCAAGCAGGTACTTGAGTAACTTTAAATAAGCGAGCGGAAGCCCGGAGTTGCAAGGTTGGGCCAACAACAAACAGCCCTGCCCTGCCTGCAGCTTGCCCGGGCTCGGGGGCTGACTAAGAGTGGGTATTAGTGCAACCAACCCATAACAACACTCTTGCATCATAGGCCGTTGGGAGAAGGCAGTGGAACCGGCACCAACTATGCTGTGGGTGTTGGGAGTTGCTGGGAAATGGAGTGGAGCGGCAATAATAACTAGGTGTCCCTCAGCTGCGTCACTCCGTTTGTGAAACCCTTGTGCAGATTGGGGCTGTTATCGTCGAGTACTATGTATGGACTTAAGTAAGTATGTGACCTGACCCTGCATGCCACCTTTCTTGGGATTGGCGTCAATTACTCCCCCAACCGCGACGTCCTGAAGTCAAGCTTGCGTCTCCTCCTAACTTATAAGGATACTCTCCTGTCGCACACCCTCCTTCCCTTCAGATGACGGCCTCCTACCCTTCATAGGATAACCCTCCCATGATACATCCTCCTAGGGGTTGACCTCCTGGGGCATACCCTCATATGCCATACCTTGCGGCCCCTTGCGGCCCCTAGATGGTCTGACCAAGGTTGCCATGGTTAAGAGTCGTGGACCTCCGCCTTCTGGGTCGCAGCCTTGGACTTCTTGACAGCCTTGGACTTGCTGACAGACCTGGGGTTCTAGGCGAGCTCTTCAAGCTCGGTCTCGTCGGGGTCCTCCGCCTTCTTGGTCGCAGCCTTGGACTTGCTGGCAGACCTGGGCTTCTTGGCGGGCTCTTCAGGCTCGGTCTCGTCGGGGTCCTCCGCCTTCTTGGTCGCAGCCTTGGACTTGCTGACAGACCTGGGCTTTTTGGCAGGCTCTTCAGGCTCGGACTCGTCGTCGTCCTCCTCCTCGGTGGCATGCTTGCGCTTATTGCGGGTCTTGGGAGCCTCGACAGGCTGGGGATCGCCGGCCTTGGGCTGATCCGTGGCACGCGACGCCCTTTCGGAAGGCATGGACCCGTCTTCGTTGGGCCTGAAATTCTTGTCCCACTTCTTGAGGCATGCGGTCGCGGAGTGCCGCACATCGGCGCCGACTTTGAAGAAATTCTATCATCAGGATTTGTCAGATCCCAGCAGAGCTTGTCCGGTGGCCCAGAGACTGACATTGGAAATGTCCTCCCAGGAGGTAGGTGGATCCTTCTCGCGTTCGGTTCTCAGAATCTGGAGATCAAGGATGGTCCAGGAGGACTGCAGGACAGAGAAGGTTAAGCTTGCATTGGCTTGGAAATGCGTGGGAGGGGGGGGGGGTTTGTGGGGTCCAGACGACGCACCTTGTGACCACCTTTGGTCATGACTTGTTTGACTCTGGCGCCCCGACGCTGGCCGCGTGCCATTGTGCTCGAGTTGGTCAGTTGCCTTGCTTATGTCGGTCGGAAAGTGGAGATGGTGGTCACGGGAAATAGTCGCAACGGTCGAAATACAGAATGCAATACAGGGAACGCGATGCAGAATGCAATATAGAATGTAGCTGTGCGTGTGTCTGTGTGTTTGTTTGGGGTTGTAGGATGGCAGAGACGCAGTCCACCCACCCTCGGTAGGTGTTTATTATCAGGCCGCTTCAGTTGACGGCAGCGGCGATGGCTGCCACTTCCGCACTACCTCTCGCGGCCCATACTGCCTGCCACCTCCTTCTTACTGCAGCTTCCCGTCGATCATCGGTTGCTTGTGTCTGTTCTCCAGACGATGCATTGTCTCGAGAGGCATTGGCAGGGGGTCATGGGATAAGTGTAGAAGTCACTACCTAGGTAGGTAATGAGCACTCCCTGGAGACGCAGCCAAGAAGTCACGGCCTCGTGTCCCAGTTGTCAAAGGCCTGGGGTCTTGCGCCGGGGTCACCCACCAGTTACCGTTGCTTTACTGTGGCAGTAGCGATAGGAGAATCAGAGAAGTCACAAGTTCTGCGAGCTCCCACAGGAACTGCAGCGTAGCCAATTAATTGGCAAGACAAACAACACGTCTACGAGACAACCTCACAGAAGATAGAAGATACCTAGATATCCTTCTGCGAGACAACCTCTGGATAACCTGGAACAAGAGAGTGTCCTCCTGGACAAACTTGTACCGTACGCCTGCCTGGGGAATCACCCACAGCATAAGCCTCCTACGGGATGACGTCTTCAAAGATACGATCCTGTAGGGTGACCTCCTATACCTGCTAGGTAGGTAGGTACTTAAGTAGGTAGGGTAGGTAGCCAGAGATGACTGCTCCGCAAGCACGAAATCAATGAGTATCTCAGAGCTGCAGTTTGGATTAAATTGATCATCTGCTACTGAAAATGTGAAATATTTTAATAAATTACTGTCCATCCTTGCTAGAATTAGGAGAGAAATAGACCATGGAAAATTGGTTTACTTGACGAGTCTCTCGATCGGAACAGCGCCGCACTCCGGGAAAGGAGCACACGTCCATCCATATTTTGTTCAGCCATACTGGTACTACAGGTTCCCCACTGTCCCAAACCCCGTCCAGTGCATCAATGCCAGATCCACGCCAAAGCCCATCCATTCATTCGACAACCTCACTCACTCCAACACAGCCATGCCCATCGCATTCCCATCGAGCCCAAGCGCCGCCATATCAAGATGCTGCACCTGCGTCTTCCCAACCGCATCCACAACCGTCACAGCGGCATTCGTCGTCCCGTTGCCCGGGCTCAGCGCGTAGACCATGCCGCCCGCGGCCCTCAGGTCGATCAGCCCCGGGTCCCCGTTCGCGCTGAGGTCCGTCGTCGACAGGACGCTCGCGTCCGCCAGCGACATCTCCACCAGGTGGTTCACGCCCACGTCCGTCACGAACGCCGTCTTGGTCGCGGGGCTGATGGCCGCCCAGCACGTCGCCTTCTGGCCGTCTACGGCCCCCTTGCCGACGACCTGCGCGCCGGCCGCCTGCCTCCTCCGGGCCGCCTGGCCGGACCCTGCTGCCTGCGTGCTAAGCACAGCAGCACCGAACGACGCGTCCGTCACGAACAGGTCCGACGACCCGGGGATGGCCGCCGACCCGAACAGCACCGCCGTCCCCTCGGGGGAGCTCTGCTCCCCCTGCGCGGCAACCGACGCCGCCTGGCCCCCCTGGCAGGCAGCGTTAACCGCAAAAGAAGCCAAAAACCCCGTGTTGTTCTGTGCCGGGTCGCCTTTCACCGTCGCGAACACGGTGGCCTGGTCGTCCGAGAAGAACACCTGCGACACGGTGTTTGTGGGCCCGACGGGCGGGTCCGACTGGCCCAGCTCGAAGGGCCGGAGGGCGTCCATGGCGCCGAGGCCTTGTTGGGCGTCAAAGGGCGCGCACGAGATGCCCGCCGTGGCGCCCGTCATGCCGACGCACGCGAGGTTGTGCTTGGCCGAGGCGCCGACCGTCACGGGGAAGGAGCCGGGGAGCGGGGCGGGCTGGCCTACCATTGTGAGTCGCGTTGGGTCTTGGCTGTCGATTGCGAACATGGTGAGGGTGTTTGAGCCGGCGTTTACTGCGAAGAGGTTCTTGGGTTGGGTGTTAGCTTCTTTCGAGATATAAATATGATCACTTTTAATTAAGGTAGAAGGAAGGGATCGATCTTGACACTTACGTTTCCCGCCACCGTCAAGGCCGACTGGCTGAACAGGGCATCCGGGTTCGAAGGGGCGTTTGTCGAGCCGTCGATGCCAGTCGCGCCCGCGCCTCCGGTGTCCGTCGACGAGCCGCCGGCCTCGTCGAGCGTCCCGTCCTGGGCGATCGGCACGGCCACCACGGCGTTGGAGGCCTGGTTGCTGAGCATGTAGACGGCCTTGCCGTTGGGAACCTTGGCAGCAGCGCCGCCTTTCTTCCCGCAGGACCTGGCCCGGGAGGGCCGTGCCGAGACCTGGATGGCGGAGGGCGCCAGGGCGATTAGGGAAATGAAGGTGGAGATGTACATCTTGGGTTGGGGGGTAGTCTATCCAGCAGAGTACCAAAAGAGTGGCTGATTATAATGTATTAAGTACTTAGGTAAGTAGAATCAATGAGTGTGCGGTCGATGGCGGCTGGGAACTCGAATGGCCTGCAATGAGGATGGATGGATCAACATCACAGGAATGATGAGAGCGTCGTGCATCTTTATAAAATCTGGTTCTCATCCGTTGCTTGGGATGGCATCTATCATCTATCAACCCATCGCGCCTGCGACTCGGCCGTGGTGGGTCCCTGTTGTCGCTGTTGTTGTTCCATCATCAGCATTTCCCAATGCGGACATCAGAGGCCATTGCGATGGGCCGTGCCTAGCACCTCCTGTTACCTAATCCCCTGGCAAGAAACAGAATGTGGGCTGAGCAGGAAATCTAGACGCTAGGCTCCGAAGTCCTGGGTGGGCTTCACAACGCCAAACCTGCCTCGAGTTCATCTTGAGGTGTCACAGAAGCTTACCTACAGCCCTACGGGTGGAGCCGGGATAATCAGAATTTCCTATTTGGGTTGGGGGGCCTTGGCATTTTGCAGGTCAGCCTCAGCGTGGGCGGCGGCCACCCTTCTCAAGGCATCCAGGATCAGGGGGGTTTCAGGCTGACCCCTTAGCTCTAAACCCCCCGACATGACCGAACAGAAAATGATGAGTTGATCATGGAGGGGTCGTGCCTTTTCTCCCATTGGTAGATCCCCCGAAACGTCGACTCTGATGATCATACAAGCTTTATGGTCCTGATTTGATGCCTTTGTAGTGTGCAGGCAGGCGGCCACTACAGCATAGGCCAAGCTGACTTTTTTGCTTCACACCACTTCACTTGTTAGAGTCAGAGTCACATGGTCTCCTTTTGGCCGGCCTTGGTGTTGGAGTACTATTCCAACATTTGCCGTTGTTGCCGTCTTACGCGGGCTTGCTCACTAATCTCTTCTTTCCATTCCTTCTTCTCGAACCAACCTTTACAGGACTGCTTTCGCCAAAGCCAACAGACAGCCTGTTTATTGCTCGAGTCATCATCGACAAGCCCAGTTTTTCACTGCTAACTGATATCGGGAGACCGGACGAACGCTACTAACAACAAGATGACGAATAATAACATCTTCCGGATGTTCAACCCGCAGGGTACGTGGCGCAAGCTTATCAAGTACTGATCCAGTTATTACCTGCTGGGATTGATCCCACCCGCTGACGTCCGCCCGCCCGGCTTCACAGCTCCAAAGGTAGACCGCGTGGAGAAGCGCCGCGCCCAGGTCAGGCAGGCCCAACAGTGAGAGAGTCCCCTCCTCCTTCCTTCTCATTAAAAAAAGACCCCCTCTTCCTCTCCCAAGTTTGCTGACTAGTAGAAACACCCACCAATCAGGACCTACCGTGAGCGCAAAGAGGCCTACACAAAGGCCCTCGAGCGCGAGGTCGCAAAGGGCAAGGCGCGCGAGGCCGAGCTGCTCCGCGAGAACGAGCGGCTCCGGGACACGGTCCGCAGGCTGTCTGGAAGGCTCGAGCAGCTCGGCGGTGGTACTGGCGGCATGGATGTGGATGATGCTGCTGCTGCCGCGGTGTCGCCCAGGGAGAAGAGCGTGACGACGCGGACCATGGCGGACAACATGTCCAGCATGGCGCCGCCGCTCGCGCGGCTGGGCGACATCGACCCCGTGGGCCTGGGCGTGGATTTTGTGCTGGCGTGAGTCCCTTCCCCCTCCTCCCCTGCCTCCCACACTCGAACCCTCATTACGTACTTGTCTACCCAACGTCGGGTGGGTCTCGTTGCTGACCCGCATCACCACCACCGCAAGCCTCGAAAAGCCCTGCCTCGAACACCTCCACGGCGACCCGGCCAAGCCCGACGAGCCCTCGGGCCACGCCCTCACCCTCTCAGCCCAAACGTGCGCCGTGGCGTGCCCGGACAAGACGACCTCGCCCGTCGAGCGCGAGGCGGTCGACCCGCAGGCGCTGCCGGGCGCCATGCTCGAGAATTTGTTGGTGCTGTCCAAGGACGTGTGCCCGTCCGACGACCGCATCACGCCCGTGCAGGCGTGGAGCCTGATCCGGTCGCAGCCGCACTTTGGCGGGTTTGAGCTCGAGGGGCTGAGGACGCTGGCTGTTGTTTTGAGGGATGTTGTTAAGTGCCATGGGTATGTTTCTTTTTTTTTTTGCCGTAATTTTCACTTGTGAGAGTAGGTTAGGTGGTGGTGGTGGATTTTGAATCCTGCTAATGTTTGGGGTGGTAGGTTTGGCGCCGTTTTGCCGCAGTCTGTCTTTAGGCGGTTGCTGTTTGAGTTCTTGCTCAAGGGGAGACCGCTTTGAAGGCGCAAGCAAGGGTGTTTTACAACTCTTCGAGCGCTCACCACTGTATGAAGGCACCACATACATTTTATATGTGTGGGGGATTGGAACGCACCCGCGACCGCTTTACAACTCTTCACATCACGAGGCCTGCCCGCGGCGATCAACAGCTCTGTCGCCATGAATGCCGCTGCGAGAGCGCTCCTTGGCTGTCAGGACAGGGTCCGCTCCATTCTCGATGAGGAACGCAGGATCAAGGATGGCAGAGTGGAGAAGAAGTCCCCCTCTACGAGCAAGGACACCAATTCTCCCAGTCGGGTGGTCGATAGCTTTGGCAACACTTGAGCACCCACCACACCAAATCGAAATTGGGCATCGTGTGCTTCTGGGGTCAGTTCATGTGGCAACAGCCCCTCGGAAGAAAATGACCAAACTGACGAATGAATATAGGACCTGCTGCAGATCCATACGAGTCGCCTGTCTGCCCTACACGCACGTCGACAGCGCGTCAAAAGACGGTGCGTGCTGCCAGAGCGCCGCACCACAAGTGTCGCCAACACGATGACCGCCACCGCCGTGGTTACCGGAGGGATCGAAATCAGTCGCGCCTCTTCGACCAACCACCCTGGCGCACCATCCTGCTCCAGCGGCACCTAAACTATTTTCGTTTTTTGTTCCGTGTACAGCCGAAGCCATACGCAGCGCCTTCATACAGTGGTAAAACCAGCGGCAGCTAACCAAAAAGGGAAGCAGAAAAAAAGGCCTGGGTGGTGTAATGGTAACACACGCCTCACGACCGATGTCAGAAATGTTTTCGGGTTCGCGTTGCGGTCTACAACCCTCGGCGGCAGCTCAGCCTGGTTCCTGTAGGTACGGTCGCCCGAAGCTGCGACTTATACCACCTGGGCAGTCAGTCCTCTTCTCACAGCGGTGCTTGCTAGAAAGACGACGCTTGCTCCTGATGCTCGAGCCCCTCCCGGGAACAGTCGGTATCGAACGAACGAATCCACAGGCCGTGCCTGTCTGGCTAGGAACCGCAATGGGGTTGCGACGCACTCCACTCTACGAATGAACCATTCCCGCCGAAACATTGCCTCCTTACGAAACAAATTAGAGAATCAGCAAACGCGTCTTGGCTGACCCTCTCCGATATCCAGTACACGATCTCCGCGCTCGGCTGACACCGTGAGCCCGTATGTCACGGTGGAATCCATTGGCCCTGTGCTTTCTTTTTGTTTGAACGCTAAGGTGTTTGATCGTTTACCTCGGCGCACTTGCTTGGCTGTTCGATTGGATGGTTGTTGGGAAGACGGCGTTCACCTCGGCGCACTTGCTTGGCTATTCAATTGGATGGTTGTCGGGACGACGGATGCAGCCGTGAGCCACTGTGTGAAGGGACCGTACACCCTTCTGGAGGTAAACGGATTAAGAAAGAAAAAAACCAGGAATAGTACCGACGACATGGGGAGAGAGTGGAAGATGTGGTGGATGGATGGGATGTGGTGGATGGATGGGAAAGGGTTTGTTGGATGCGGATGCTTGGGAGGTCGTGGTAGCAGGACGTTAGGCCGGGGGTGGTGATCGGAGGGGGAATGAATACATGGCTAGGAGAACACGGTCTTGCACTTCTTTCTCTCCCCTGGTTTTTTTTTTAAACGCTGGGTCTTGAGCGTTTACGACTGTATGAAGGCGCTGCGTATGGCTGCGGCTGTATACGGAATAGAAACGGAACCAGTTTCTCTACCCTAGGTCAAGGATGTGGCCACTATTTGTGAACGATGGGATGCTTGCATGCCGATCACTGATCACTGAAATAATCATATTCGCAACGGAAGCAGACCAGGCAGCCCAGGAAGAGTATAATAGATCGAAACGAGGATCTGCAGATCCGCACTGGGAGGCGATCTCTCACTTCCACCTCTCTTGTGTCCGCAGTTGAGTCTGTCAGATCGACACCCCCCAGATGCAAATAAGGCGAACAAGGGACCGCAATGTTGGCTGGCAACTCAGACGTCCACCGCACCCATCCAACAACTTTTGAACAATATTAACATTTTTATTTATACTTTTAATAAGTTTTTACGAATTTGGGCACAGGATGATTTCAGTCAGTTACTCTAACCGATCATCACAAATGAGCCTCACATCCCCCCTCGCATCCCCCTTCCACACCCTGCCAGCCGCATTGCAGCCCGCAACCGCCCTCCTCAGGTCCCCAATCATGCCGCCCGGCCCGCTCGCGTACACGGTCGTCGGCCCGCGCGCAACACCGCCCACGAACCCCGTTACGATCTCGTCCAGGTGGGGCCGCCGCGCCTCGGGGGTCGCGGTGTTCTCGGGGTGGTGGTGCGTCACGTCGTTGCAGTCGCAGCCGCCACCAGTCGCGGACGAGGCGGAGGATTCGACTTTTTCTTGCGGTTCTCCCGCCTTCTTGGTTCCGGTGGCGCCTCCTCTGCGGACGGAGGGGTGGTGGTGCTCCTTCTCCCGCGTCACGTACACGTTGACGCCCAGGCCGTGCGAGCACCCGGCCTCCCGGATGTAGTCGAGCTCCTGCGCGACCCACCCGGCGTCGGCGTCGCGGCGCACCGCCCACACGAGGGCGATCCTGCGCCCCGGGGCGGGCCTCTTCTCGCGGACGAGCTGCAGCAGGACCGGCAGCACGAAGGTGATCCCCGTGCCGCCGGCCACGCAGAGGATGTTGGTCTCGGGGGTGACGGCGGCGGTCATGTCGACGCCGTAGGGGCCCTGCATCACGACCGAGGTGGTGGTCGGGTCTGTCGTTCCGGCGGCGATCTTCTTGGCCGCGATCTCGGCGAGCTTCCTCGTCTCGCCGCCCTTGGCGCGGATCACGTACGAGTGCCGCACGGCGCCTCCCGCCCCGCCGTCCGGCAGGGGCAGGCTCAGCGGCGTCATGGGGTGGCTCTGCCAGACCGAGGACTCGGCGAAGCACAGGTAAAAGTGCTGCCCGACCGCCCACGGCCGCTGGACGTGGTCAAAGTCCAGCCTGACGACATCCCCGCCCTCGGCGTCCTCGAAGCGCGTGATCCGGGCGGCGGCCGACTCGAACCCCCACCTGTTCTTGTCGGGCACCCAGCGGTAGTGCAGCAGCCCCGTGCGGACGGCGCGGCCCACGCGGTCGAGGAACCACAGCAGGATGCCCGGGACCAGGAAGCACTGCAGCTGCACCCAGTGGCCGATGATGGCGCCGATGTACACCATGGCCAGGACGTAGTGGGCCTTGCGGAAGAATTCGTACCCCGTCAGGCGGATCCCCCAGGGCGTGGCGAAGATCCATAACAGGACGAGCAGCCCCAGGGCCACGAACCCCCACTGGATGTACAGCTGCCCCGCGAACTCGGTCCACACGGCCGGCTGCGGCTGGTACAGGCGCGCCTCGACGATCACCCAGCCGATGGTGTGCACGGTGGACTGGATGAGGATGATGTACCCGACCCACCGGTGCAGGAACATGAAGCTCTGGTAGGGGATCCCCGTGATGGCGCTGAGGAGCGACTCGCGGCTGGCCAGGAGGACGCTGAGGGGCGTGAGGGCGTACGCCAGCACGCCGATGCGGTCGGCAAAGGGCCCCAGGGTCGTGCGGGTGTTGTTCGTCCCCGGGGGTGAGGATTTCACGGGCGTGACCCAGGTCTGGTAGGTCATGCCCACGAAGGAGAAGACGGTCAGGTAGCCCGCGAGGATGAATAGGACCAGGACCTGCAGCCGGGTGACGTGGCCCAGGACCCGGGGCGCGAAGTCCGGGAGGAGGTACGTCCGGCGGAAGCTCGAGGCGGACCGCTTGAGCTTCTCGATGCCGCCGATGGTCTGGGTCCCTCCTTGGGATTCTGCTTTTGAGCTGTTGGAGTTCTTGTTGTTGTTGATGATGGCCTCGTCTGCGGTTGGTGATGGGAAGATGCGGCGGCCGACGGCCCAGAGTAGTAATATGCCCGCGATGGCGGCCCAGAAGATGCCCGAGTACAACATGGAGAGGTCGTGGGCGCCGTAGACGAGGTCGAGGTAGGCGCAGGAGCCGGCGTCGTTCTTGCAGGGCATGATGCGGTCCGCGTAGCCCCAGTGAGGCTCGAGGGTCGAGCCCTCCGTGTCGGAGAAGTTCTGGACATGCCTCGCGGCGAGTAATCGTAATGAGGCGTCCATGTTGGATGTGAGTCTGTGTATCCGCCCGGCTGGCCTCTCAGGGGCGTTCCTGGCCCGATGAGGGAGTGAGTGTCCAGTTGTGTCCACGAGTCCTGCGACGAGGAACAATTCCCGTTGGAGTGGACAGATGTGAAGAGACGATGCCGAAGCTCTCACTGGACTTTTTCGGCGGGATCTGCAATGGTGAAGGACACAGACACTACATGACACACACACACTTACACACCAACGCCAGGAGAGGGATGTGGTACAAGGACATACATAACAAAAAAAAGGGAAGGATTAAGAATATGGTTATAACGTTATGGGGGGGCAAACATATTACCTATTCGAAACGGACCCCCCCTCCCGACAATTCGGATCCAGATATGGTTCCACCGGCCGCCCAGCCGCCGGGATCGCGGCGCCAATGTTTGGGGACCAGATCCCAAAAAGGTGAGCATGTTTCCCACGTGAATTTGCGTGTGTGTGTGTGTCCCTTATTACGAGAAGGGCGGCAAAGGAGCAAGCAAGCACTACAAATCCGGAGCTGGTCAGTGGTGGCGGACCACGCCAAGCCCCACTATGGGAACACCTCTGCAGCAAGCGGCCGAGGTGGGTTTGAGCAAGTTTCCGGAGCTTCGGCAGGGCTCGTGCGCGACTCATCAATCACAACGGCACACGGAGATTTAGAAGGGGGACGAATCCCTCTTTTGAGCAGATTTGTCTGACCTGCTCGTGCTTGGCTCTTTCTTGGGTGCTCATCAGGGTGCATGGCAGCTTGGCCCGGTGTTTATCCCCCTTCAGTTCCATATTGCTTTTTTTTTCTTGACTGCTTGGAACATTCGAATGTGTTCGGATGGAAGAAGGACAGTTCGCCTGGTAAGGCCACGACATTTCCGGCCGGGGCCAAGTAGGAAGGAAATCCCGGGCGCCACTCCCGAGGCCGGGCGGGGGATGAAGGAGCGAAGAGGAGCAGTCCGTGAAACGTGAGCAAATCCCAGGTGCCAGCCAGGTAACATTAAGCAAGATTCTAGAGTGACAGATGGGAACTCCAAACAAACTGGAGAGGCGAGCGGGTGGGTCCAACGTGAGGCTTAAGTTGAGCAAGTTTCTCGTTACGGCACATCCCGCCCCCCTACCTCGGGTCCTCTAATTGGTGAGAAATGTCCCTAGCCTGGCAGAGGCCGGTGGGAATGTCCCCACGTCCAGCCCCCACCTTCTTCAATCCACCTTGCTTAGCTCAGGGATGGCCGCGGCCGTGGTGCGAGCTTGGGTTGAGCACGTTTACGGCTTGGCATCAGCCATTCTGCTCACCGGGGTCGGGATGAGGGGGGCGTGGGCATGGGATGGGGAGGACATGGTCGGTGGCGACTCTTCATTCCATCGTCGGGAGTATCCATTTCTGATACTCTATTTCCTGAAAATATTCTCATCAGTAGTCGTCGTCGTCGTCGTCGTCCTGATCGCATGTTGTAAACTTGCTCAATAATCACTCCATCAGCTCACAGGGTTCCCGCGTGGCATAAACTGAGGGGCTCTTTCTTCGTGAGGGGGACTCGGCAATAAAGACAGACAGACAGACACACAGACACACGGACAACAAATCCCAGTTGCACAAGAGGAACCCGAGCTCATTTCATCCTCCGTCCGTCATCCACTATATGATCTGACCTGCGATCCGACGTGCCGGTCATTTCAATCTATCCAGACTTCACCCGTTTACCCATCCGCGCCCATCAACGCAGGGCTCACACGGGACAAGACCTCGACCGCGTCCGTTTCGAGACGGCCGCACCACCTACATCCGATCACTATCTGCAGGTCCAGCACTCGCCTACGGAACCGAACCCCGTCCAGCGGTTGATCTGTTGCCTGCCTGCCTGCCAGCAACTCTCAACCAAAAACTCACACAAGATGGATCACATGAGCATGTCCAGCAGCACGACGTGTAACTCGTCGGTAAGCATCCCTCCCCAATTTGCGCGTGTCCTCAATCGCAATCAATCAATATGGGACCTGCATCAAGACGCCTGCATGCATGCATGCACACAACCAAACTCAATCAAACCACGCATGACTAACACAACCCCCCCAAAAAACAGATGCTCTGGAACTGGTACACAATCGACTCGTGCTTCCTAGCCGAGTCATGGCACGTCGGCAGCAACGGCGCCTTCGCCGCCTCGTGCATCGGCACCATTTTGTTGGTGATCATCCTCGAGGCGCTCCGCCGCGTCGGCAAGGAGTACGACGACTGGATCGCGCGCGGGTTCCAGGCGCGCGCGGCGCAGGCCCGGCCCCAACCGTCTGCATCATCTTCCTCCTCATCATCATCCGCGACTGGGGGTGTTGGGAATCCCAAGGCGTCCACAGCAACAAAAGTCACCCCCGCCTCGGCAGCGGCGGCGTGGAGGCGGCTAGGCGGCGGGACGGGTGGTCTGGGTGGGGGCAGGACGGTCGTCTTCCGCGCGTCCCCGCTGCAGCAATTCCTCCGCGCCGTCATCCACGCCGCCGCCCTGGGCCTGGCGTACATCGTCATGCTGCTGGTCATGTCGTACAACGGGTACATCATCATCTGCGTCATCATCGGGGGCGGGCTGGGCAAGTTCTTTTGCGACTGGATGACAAGGCGGTATGTGATTGACGGGGACGGGGGGCTGGGCGGGGGGGAGGAGGAGGGCGCCGCGGGGATTGAGGAGCCTAGTGTTTGCTGCAGCTGAGGGGGGCAGGCGGCTTTGAGGATGGATGGGTGGATGGATGGGTGGATGCATGTTCTTCCCCCTCCTCCGTCGTTGTTTTGTCTGTCACTGCTACGGCAGTGTGATGGAGATTGATGAGCGATTATGCGATTATTCCTTGATAGGCTAGTTAATGTTTAAAAATTTCATGATACACACACCAACATGAAGCCGGAGCCCCTCGTAATGCACACCCAAGCCCTCACCTCATATCTTCACGGGCTGCCTCCCCACAAGCCCAACCCTCTGCATCTGCTCAGCCAGCGACACACTACTGTGGAAATACCTCACCACCCCCTTCTTGTTGGTGTTGGGCCCCTTACCACCACCACCGCCAACAACCGCCGCGGCGTGCTCCTCCTGCTCGCGGTTCCACTCCACCAGCTCCTGGCACATGCCCTCGAGCGTGGTCAGCACCCCCCCGTAGCCCAGCCCGCCATCCCCCACGGCCCGTCCCGCGTCCGCGTTGTCGGCGACCAGGTGCGTGCAGATGGAGAACAGGCCCGGCTGCAGGTGCTTGATGTCGCCCTTCAGCGGCGGGACGAGCCCGGCCAGCGCGGGGGGAAGCCGGTAGGGGAGCAGGGAGTAGAACTCGATGAGGTACGATATCAGCACGAAGGGGATCGGGGGCAGGGGGATCAGCCTGAAGGGGGTTGTTGCGAGCTTGCTGAGGAGGGAGTACAGGTCGCCGTAGTAGATGGGCGGGTTGGGGTCTGTGATGCAGTAGGGGCGGCCGGCCTGGGGCGAGGCGTGGGAACCCTCCTCGGCGAGGATGGCTTCGAACTGGAGGTGGGCTAGGGCGCAGTTGATGCCGTGGACGAAGGACTGGACTACGTGGCTTGCCCAGCTGTGTGGATGTTGTCAGTCAGTCAGTCAAGACGCCGTGGTGATGGTATTCTCATGATGAATGGATGGCTCCCGTCAGAGAGAGCAAATCAGAGACACCTGGGCGGAACTCACCTCGGGGTGACCTGGCTATTCAACGGCCCGCCGACGGTATTATCAGTAGGATGCCCATAGACCCCATTCGCAGGCCGGATACACCCCGTCCGGAACCCCCTGCCGTTCGCACCGCACACGATCCTCTCGGCCCTGGCCTTGGACGCGGGATAGTTCCCAAAGAACTCCTCGTGCGCCCTCAGCGGCCGGAAGAAGTCGGACTCCTCCAGGACCTGGCAGTACCCCCTGGGCCACGTGTCCCACGACGCCCACGGCCTCACCCACAGCTCGACGGGCCGGATGCTGATGGACGCGCTCGACGTGCTCACAAAGACGTCCGCGCCGGCGCGCCGGGCGGCATCCAGCACGTTCTGGGTCCCGCCGACATTGACGGCCTCGCAGAACCCGCTGACGAGCCGCGACCGCGCCGACGGGATGATCACCGCCGCCGTGTGGAACACGGTCAGGGGCAGCTCCGCCACGGCCCCATCACCCCAGGGCCGGCTGAACGCAGCCTCGGTCGACTCGCGCGAGGAGATATCCGCCTTCACGAAGCCGACCCCCCCAAAAAGCGGGTGGTCCAGCTGGTCGCGCCTGTGCGGCGGCTGGAAGTCGACGATGCGGATCGTGGCCGGGGGCTGCCCGCGCTCGAGCAGCTGCAGCACGATGTACCCGCCGACCAGGCCCGAGCCGCCCGTCACGATGTAGCGCCTGTTTAGTTTCTGGGGCAGCTGGGGCGCGTACGAGGCCGTGGTGATGGGCGTGTGGCGCAGGCGCTCGTAGGTCGTCTTGATCTGCGAGTCGGTCCACCTGGCGCCGGCGAGCTTCTTCACCTCGTCTGGGGTTGTGCTGAGGAGGCGGTTGAGGTTGAGGAGGTATGCCAGAGCCAGGGTCAGGAGGATGCAGGCCAGGAGGCCTGGGATTGTCTGTATAGGGCTGGCCATTATTATGCTTCAGTATGAGCTGGGTATCATTTGGGGGTTATGGTTTATTCATGGTGGTCGATAGTTTTGAGGCAAAGACAGTTAGTTGGGCAGAACATTTGTCGTGGGAGTTTAGTTGAGTCCCGCACGGGTGTTTCGCCTTGGACATGCCGACGGAATGGAGGGTCGCAGTCGTCCTGTCGTCAACGTCAGCCCATCCCAACTATGGCAGAGTTGGCCTCGTCCCAAGGGCCAGGGGCTCGGATCCCGCGGCTCGTTTTTCGATGGCACACCTCACGTGGCGTGGTTCCTGCGCCGCTCTTTGTCTCTCACCTGCGCGCTTAATGGGTGCTGCAATTGTGGTTCATGGCTGGATAGTGGCGTATCTAGTTCCCTAGGAGGCACCTCAATTGCAAGCGTACCGGAGTCTTGGGTCCATGGCTTCATCTTGGCTCTCCCACCCACACATGCAGGGCTTTCCAGAAGGTTTGCGGGGGGCATACAGGGTCGCAGCGGTTCATCACATGCCGCAATGGCACATGGAGTCACTTTTGCGGCTTGGGCAGCCGACGGTCGGCACTCTTTGGGCCGTACAGTCTCGGTTTGTACGGACACAATGGGTGGGGCCGGTTCCGGCTCGGCGTGGGGTTGTCTCGGCTCCGGCCATCGCGCCGTTGCAGCTTGCGTCTTGGACGGTCCGATGTCAGCCATCGTCGCGACAGGATTTTCCTTTTGGGTTCTGTGAGGGGGTTTCTTCTTTCCTTTTGGGATCGTAAGATGATCTACTGAGAGCAATCTGGGTCTTTGTCCGTATACATCTTGCATTTGAGTATGATGCGAGATGACGGCAACGATTTGGTGGAGGCGTAGTTGCGTTGGAATATTGCACATCAGGGAGACAAAGCAATGGCAGCATGTGCCCCAGACTTCCTCGGCCGGACCTTCCCTTCCTGTATCGTTTGCACGGCGGGCGAGAGTGGCAACGTGCGACCTGAATGGTTATGGCATAACAGTCACGTCATGTCAACGTCCACAGGGCGATTCTCATGCAGGCAGTCAATCACTCAATAACAACGTCAACCGCTGAGCAAAGGGATCTCTCAATCTTCAGGTCGAACTATTTCCAACACCCGACCCCAATCTTGAAATCAAATTCCAATTAGCTCCGTCTGTTTACAAACCCAACACCAAAACACTACCAGGCAATCTGAGACACGCGGCGCAGCGACACACCCAAAACAAAAGCTGAACATGTCATCCACACGTGCCCTGCGACTCACCTCCCTGGCCACGCGCCCCAGCCTGTCCATCACCTACCGAGCCAGCGCCCCAGCCAACCACGCACGTGTACCCGCAGGCCTCCTCCAGACCACCCGCCGCCACTACGCCGCCAAGGGCGAGGGCGAGAAGGACGACCTCGGCGGCCCAGGCGGGCAGGAGCCCCCCGACCCCGAGGCCCGCGCCCAGCAGAATGCGTAAGTGGCTTTCCTTGTGTTTGATCTCTTCCAGCCGCTACTACATACAGTCTTGCATCAATGCTAAAGGGCGAGTAATAAACAGGAGCATGCGCAACAAGACCATGCTGGGGATGCTCCTAGCAATCAGCATCCCGCTCTTCTACATGGTCGGGCAGCCGGGCAGGATCGCTGAGAAGGAGGTCGACGCCAACTCGGCGGGTCACCCGTTCGCTGGGGGCAGCAACCCGGGGGAGAAGATGGCGACGGTCCAGGGCGGCTTGCCTGGGGGACGGCAGGAGCTGCGGAATCAGTGGAAGGGCGGTTCGGGTCAGGGTGAGAAGGCTGCTAGGTAGGGGCGATGGGGTTGAGGGGCGGTGTGATGGTCGACAGTTGGCGATGTGAACCGACCCATGGGTCAACGTTGGAGGCGGTCGGGAATCGGTACCCTGGGACGGAGAGGGAATTGGTTTGGTAGAAGAATACAACCTTGGTGGTCGTCTATCAGGATGTTCTTCCTCGATATCAGCAGCCCGTTTGTGTCATTTTGGCCTTCGAGGTCCTGGCGCTTCGAGATGTTCTTGCTCTGACCAGTGTCGTGATTGTTATAGGCATGGCCTAACGCTATTGGCTAGAAGACTAGTTTGCAGAAGCAAATTGGAAAGTCACTGTCAAATTCTCTGCATAGGGAAACCTACTGTTTTAGTATAAAAGATACATTGCCTTGCCCTTCTATGGAACTTACTGTTGTTTCGGCTTAATGGAGGAACTCAAAGAATACCAATAGTCCATACATCCCCGACCGGCACCATCATCCAGAATATATAGAGGACCACGAAAAAGGTATAGCCAGTGATCTGATCATGACACTAGAACCGCATTTCCGGAGCGCTGGATCGGGTTTCAGTGCTGTCTGAAGTGATCATTCTTGCTCCAAGAGGCACGACCCAGCTGCTTGCATTCATTCAATGTTTCAATTGCTCCTGACTTGGTACATCTCTCACGACAATGACTTTTACACATATACGATTTAGCAGACTTGGTAAGCTTTTGGCGAATGAAAGAGCGTCATATAAGTTCCAAACCTCTCTCCAAGCCGCAATGTCTCAGAGCTGTACCCACACGGACTGGCGCACTCGGAACTTTGAAGTCAATCACAAAATTACATACCCTCCCACATCCTGCCAACTTTTATTATTAACCCCCTCCCCCAAAACACTAACAAACAAAAAAGCAAACAAACAGAAACTTGATTTATTCCTCCCCTCCCCGTAAATACAAGATCGACCGATCTTCAGTCAAGCGACCTCCTAACACAGCCCCGGATACACTCATGTCTCTCCTTGGGAGTCTTGGGCGACCCGCGCAGGCACTTGCTCGTGCACTCGGGCTTCCGCTTGCCCAACAAGGAGCGGCTCTCGGCGCCTGTGCGCGGCAGTGCCCCGCGGGCCCGGATGGGGCTGCCGGTGGCGGTGGGCTGCTGGGTCGTGGGGTCGTTGAAGGCGAGCTCCCCCCGGTCCTGGCACTTTTGCCAGCACGCCGTCAGCTCCGGCTTGCTGTGGGTGGTTGAGATGCAGCCTGAGCCGCAGTCGCGCTTCTCGGGGTGCTCGACGGTGCCTCTGCTTGGGGGGTCCCAGGCGACATCTTCTGCGGGGGGCCAAACAAGACCGTCTGGGGGAGACCGAGCATCATCTTCTTCCTCGCGAGGCAAAACGACGCCGTCTGGAGGAAGCCAGGCGAAATCTTCTGCGGGAGGCCAGACAAGGCCTAGTCCGGGCGGCGGCGCGTGCGCGTCCTGGGCGCTGTTGCTCGCGAGAGATGCCTCATTATCGGTGCAGCGCCGACACGCCTTTACATCTTCCTTGGTCTTGTTCCGGGGGAGGCCCAGGATACACTCGAACACACACGGCGGGACCCTTGTTTCGGCAAGTTGTTCGGGGTGGTGGTGGTGGGCGTCGTCTTCCTCCTCCTCCTCCTCACCGTGTGGTGCGTTTCCCTGCGCGTCCGTCGGGCAGCAACTGTGCAGACACTTGGCTCTCTCCTCGGTGCTCTGCGGCGGCACGCGCTTGAAGCAGTTGTGTCTGCACTCCGGGTCGCCGCAGAAAAGACCCGCAGGACGTACTACATCCCGCGCCTCCTCAGGGGTTGTGGAGGAGGAGCCGCCGACGGGCCCGTTGTCGTCGTCGTCGTGTGGTTTGTTTTCCGGCTCGTCTTGTCGCGGGCAGCAGCTTGCCAGACATTCGAGCCTCTCTGTGGTGTGCCATGGCGCCTTGCTGCACTTTTGCGCGCACTCGATGTCCCCGGCGCTGCAGTCGGCAAGAAATTGGCGAGCTTCTTCAAGGCGTGCTGCGTCCCCTCGAGCCTCCTCGGGGGTGGAGCTGCTGCTGCTGATGATGGGGCCGTCCATATCCTGCCCGGCCACCAGCGGCATCGGGCGGCAGTGGCGCAGGCACTCGCGCCTCCCCTCGGGGTCTTCGGCTGGCACGCGTACCATGCAGTCGAAGATGCATGCCGGCGGCGTGTCTGCTGCTGCTGCTGTGGCGGGGGGACCTGCAGGGTGGTGTGCGTCCTCCTCCTCCTCCTTCTCCTCGTGGCCGGGGACGGCGGGCGGCGCGGCGGCGGTCTCGTTGGTCTTGGGGTATGGCGTGTTTACACCGGCGCAGCGGCGCCGACATGCCGCTACCTCCTCCTTGGACTTGAAAGGGTGGCCGCGTATGCACTGGATCAGGCATGGTGGGTCCCGCCGCCTGTGGACGACGGGATTCTCAACGTTGTCGACCGGTCCCGATCCCTCGTCACCGTCGGCCGGCCGAGTATGACAACGGTCCAAACACGCTTGAGTCTCCTCGGGAGTTGTGTCGACCGATAGACACTCTGTTTTGCAGTACGCTACCGGGTCTTCAAAAAGGTCCTGGGGCATTGCGCGGCGCGCCTGGATGGGCGGCGACGAGCTGGCGAGGGTCTCGTTGCTGTCGGGGGGTGTTGTTGCTGCTTCGATGGAGCAGCGGCGGAAACACGCCTTGGCGTCGTCCGAGTCCGGGGGGAGGATCAGGATGCTGTCGACGAATATACACCGGTATTGGCACTGTTCTTCCGCGGTCCCGGCGGGTTCTGCTACTAAGGGGGGGTCCTGCGCCTGGACGGCGGAGGAGGTGGTGGCGATGGTCTCGTTTTTGCCCTTGCCGTACCTCGCGGCGCAGCGGAGCAGGCATGCTTTCTTCTCGCCCGGGTCGATAAGGGTCCTGTTAAGGATGCACTGGGACCACCTGCAGTGTCGCTCCGGGTCGCCCCAACCAGGGCCTACAGCGGCAACATCAACGGGTGTGTCCCGTGCCTGGACGGAGGAGGAGCTGGCGATGGTCTCGTTGCTGATGACGGGCCCGGGGCTCGGGTCCTGGTCCTCCGCGACGGAGATGGCGTTGGGGGGGAACAAGTGGTAGCCATATTTTGCGGGTGGTGTCCACGCCGCGCGGCACCACTTGGGACACTCGAGGCGGTGCTCCACGGGCCCGTTGGCACAGGCCCAGTAGCACCTGCGTAGCAGCCTGCCGCTGCCTCCTGCGGCGCTCGGGGGCGGCATCCAGGCCCGCCAGCACCACCTCCTGCACCCCTCAAAGTGCTCATCCGGCCCGTCGGCGCAGCCCTCGAAGCACTTGTTCACCATGGCGCGGTCGTCCTTGGCCGGCCCGGGGCTTGCGCCGCGGGGCTCGATGATGGGGCTGGCGGGAGGATATCCGCCGTATCCGGGCTTTGGCTTGTTTCTCTCGCGGCACTTGTGCAGACAATGGGCCTCGTCTAACATGTTCCTTACGGAACATGTTCTGATGCACCATCGTCTTGGATCTATGGGCTCGGGGAGTGCCTCGCGGGCCTGGAGGGCGGTGGTGGCTAGGGCTTCGTCGTCTTCGTGATCTTCTTCGTCCAGCCATGACAGGATGGCGTCGCCGGGGTCCTCGTCGTCGTCGTCGTCTACTGCGGTCTGCGGCCCGATCTCTGCGCTGCACTGGCGCCGACACCTAGCGATGGCGGGCTTCTCGCGGCCCCCGCTCGCGGGAGTCAGTCCTGGCTTCTTCGCTTTGAGACACCCGCGGATGCAATCAAGCAGAGGATCAATAGCGGCGGGGCTTGCGTCGTCGGCCTGGATGGAACTGAGGTGGGCGTCGTCGTCCGAGTCCGAGTCCTCGTCGTCGTCGTCGTCTCCTGCGGTCTTTGGCCCGGACACAGCCTTGCACCGCCGCCGGCATTCAGCGAGGGCGGGCGCCTTGAAATCTCTGTTTGGAGGGATCACGTCGTACTCGATACACCGGTGCATGCAGAGAAGGTAGCGGTTATCCCTCAGGTCGGGGTCTGTCTGGATGGAACTGGGGTGGGAGCCGCCGCCGTGCTTTTTGGTGAGGATCGCCTCGGGGACATGGCTGTTGACAGGCCTAGGAGAGGTCGAAGCGGTAGGCAGGGGGCCGACTGTCGTGGTGGTCGTGCTGGTCGTCGGCTCTACCGGTACGAGCTGGCGTGCCGGTATCGTCGCGGCGACGGCAGCACCCAGAAGGATGCTGTGGACGGTGAGACGCATCGTGAATGTGCGATGATGCTGTACCTGGAAGATTAATGATTTGTCCAGGGCTGGTGGGAAAGAAGAGAAACAAGTCGATATCCATCACGCAATCTGGCCGGAGGATTCCTCGCTTTCTTATAGCTGTATTGAATGGACTCATTAGTTAATCATCACATCTCCTAACCGAATTGGATCTCTAGTTACGAAAAGCCTGTCGCCGAGTTAGAGTCCACGCACTTCCTTCGTGTTGGTCTGCTTGGTCTCCTTTGCGGTGTTGTTCGTGTACCTGTACACCAGATTGTTACCACTTGTCGACGGGACAACGCCTCGAATTGTGTATCTGGTACAAACCCGCTTGGGTATGTCCCCTCACGCAAGATCTAGGACCAATATGATTCTAAAATACAAGAAAGCCATCGGTACGAGAATCGTCGTTGTTAGTGTAGATTATCTTGAGACCGCCTATGCCTGGGTAAAAATAAATTCCATTAGCTGTTTGTGAAGTTCGAGATGAGGCGGTGGCCTTTAATTAGGCTTGGATATGGATCGGAGGCATCGACCGTTTCTGTAGCCGTGAAGTCGTTTTATAGTCCCGTCGTTCCTCGGGTTGGTATTGGGCACCTTTGTGTCAGCACCTAGGCAGTCTAGTTAGGAGCACCGTTGGAACCTAGCCTCGAACTAGCCTCGTCTGTGCGGCTGCCACGAAGCTATCTAGGTATGGTTGTCAACCCGCTTATTGACACCGTATCTTATCCTCATGCTTGCCCGCGTGGTCTTTTGACTTTGACCGCGGCGCGGAGGGACACCGTCTGCTAGTAGTACAGCTCCGCTAGTCCAGGAGCATGTACATGGAATCGAAAAGAAGTAGAAAGAAACAATCTACGTACACCCGAGGTTATGAGCATCGAATACCATGGAGATGCGTTTCCCCCGCATCCCTTTCCCCTTCTCTACATCTCCTTGACTTTGAGGCCGCCTGTGACACTTGCAATCACTGCGACTTTAGGTGAACAAGCACTGGCTTGTTCATGGAATTCAGGCGTCAATTCTTCACTTGTTGAAAGTGATGTGACGAGAATTAAGCGAGCCGTCAAGAACCAGCGTAGAATTCAGGAGATGTTGGCATTTCTATCATCAATAACACTGAGACTCAAAACTGCTGGCCAACTACGGCGGTCTGGGTTATACCGGATAGGAGAGTTTGGCCCAGATTCGGACGATGGCAAGCAGACAGGACGAAAATCTCTACGAGCATCGAACTCATCTTTCAGGTCCAGTCTCGATCCTTGAAGAGATGCCGGGTGCCAAAGAATGCTGTGATGACCAAGCTCACTGTCGTCGTTGATGTCCCGAGATTGCTTCGCCCCTCTTTTCGGGCTCTTGCTGGGTCAACTTGGTGACGTGCCGGGATGAGTTTAACGCTCGCTGTTCGATTACAGGATTGAACACTGCGACATACAGGAGCCGTGGCGTTGGCTTTCCTGTCATACCTTGGAGTTGTTAAACAATGAGGGTTCGAAGTTCTGTCTGCTAACAGACAGTCCCAGCATTGACACACGGGTCAGAGCTGAGGAGGGATTTCGATCCTAGAACAGAGAGCTCCAGTGCAGGTGGGCGGCCAGAGAAGAAATATCGTACGCATCGGAGGCCCTAGCTCGTACCCACCTGGGAAGGCAGAGCAGGCTGAAAGAGACAGAGGCAGATAGCTCGTGTGCGGGGATTCATGGCTAAGAGAACAGACCCTGGTCGTCCAGAGAGTCGCCGTCTCCAACGCCTGTCATTCCACATCATGTCTTCAGCACTGCTGTCATCTGCTTTCTAACCGACGCTGACTCTAGTGAAGAATCAGAAGGATCCTGACCGCTGTCCCTTGGGAGATACTGCATTTGGCAGAGACCTGCAGGTGAAGGGTCCAGTCTCGCATTTAATGAATGTGCTTACAACTCTGTCAGTTTATGACTTCGCCGACTAGAATTGCAGCGTCTCCGAGCTCACCATTCACCACCCAGGACCCTGGATCAGCATGCTTGCATGTAGTCTATACGACATCCCAAGCTCCGGGGAGGCCCCTGGAACGGCCGAGACCTGTCTCACTGCTTGTCTCCTGGCGCTAAACCTAAACTCAGTTGGCACTCCAGCACACCGTCATCCCGATACCCGGTTGGGGCTAGGCCCGCCCATCTCTCCCGAACAACGTCGCACTGCTTGAAGCCATCTGCACCTTTGTCTGGCTGGGGCTCCGCTCCGGTAAACGAGGATAAGCAGGACCGGCATGAAGAGGGCATGCCGGCGACCCCACCCATCAGCCAAAGAGGGAATTAATAAAACATGGCACGAGACCCGGGCCATGGCTGCAGTGCGGGTGTCAGCTCGCCTGCGTTGTCTGCAGACGACAGTGAGAGCTGTGAGAGGAGACCGTTGCTGCGGGAGACACGAGACGCAGAAGAAGAGGGCGAGGAGCCCCCAGACATCTCATCGAGTCGACAAGGAGGACCGCAGCGGAACAGCTATAGCACATTTCCCTCTTCGTCATCGTGCAATCTTAAGCCACCAGCCTCACAGCCTACCATGGCAGGGGACGACCTCACCAAGCACCCCACCGCCGAGGATGCAGACGACACCATCAACAAGCCCGCCATCGGGCAGACGTCAACGACGGCCCACGCCATCCAGGCCGAGCACGAGCTCACCTTCACCCAGGCATGCCGCCTGTACCCCAAGGCCATCCTCTGGAGCGCCTTCGTCTCCCTGGGCGTGATCATGCTGGCCTTTGACCCGCAGCTCCTCGGCAACCTGTACGCCACGCCGCAGTTCCAGCGCGACTTTGGCTACCCCTACGAGGGCGGGTACATCATCTCGGCCGCCTGGCAGACGGGCCTGTCGATGGGCAACCCCGTCGGCCAGGTCGTGGGCGCCCTCGCCGCCGCGTACCCGATGGACCTCTTCGGGCGCAGGCGGACCTTTGCCGCGTGCGTCGTCCTCACCGGCGCGCTGGTCTTCATCCAGTTCTTCGCGCGCTCCCTCGCGGTCCTGCTGGCCGGCGAGCTGGCCGGCGGGCTCGTCCTGGGGTGCTACGTGGTCATCGCGCCCGCGTACGCCAGCGAGGTGTGCCCCGTCGCGCTGCGCGGGCACCTCACCAGCTACGTCAACCTGTGCTTCGTCATGGGCCAGCTGCTCGCCAACGCGGTCACGGCGGGCACGCAGGCCATGGGCGACCACTGGGCGTACAGCCTCCCCTTTGCGCTGCAGTGGGTCTGGGTCGCCATCATCCTCCCGGGGTTGTTCTGGGTCCCCGAGAGCCCGTGGTGGCTGGTCCGCCAGGGGCGGAGGGGGGAGGCCGAGGCCGAGCTGCGGCGGCTGGCGAGTGAGAAGGTCGATGTCGTGGCTACGCTGGCTATGATTGAGGAGACGGACCGGCTGGAGATGGAGATTGAGGCGGGCAGTACTTATTGGGATTGTTTCCGGGGTGTCAACCTGCGCCGGACGGAGATTAGCTGTGGGGTGTACTGCACGCAGGTCTTGAGTGGGATCTATCTCATCAATTATGGGACGTACTTCTTTCAGCTTGCTGGCCTGCCTACGAGCATGGCGTTTGGGATGGGGATTGTCTTCTTGGGTATGTCTCTGCCTTCCTCTTCCCCACTCTTCCTTTGTTTGCCGTCCTGTCGCTGACCTGACCTGCACAGCTGTCGGCTTCGTCGGGACGATCCTTTCCTGGTTCCTCATCGTCCGCTTTGGCCGCCGCTCCATCTACCTGTGCGGTCTCGCGGCCCTCGTCTTCCTCATGCTCCTCATCGGCATCCTCGACTGCGTGCCCGGCCGCCCCAACAGTGTCGCCTGGGCCGAGTCCTCGCTCATGATCGTCTGGAACTTCGCCTTTGATCTTTCAGTTGGCCCGATCTGCTTCATCATCATCTCCGAGACGTCTGCCACTCGTGTTCGGTCCAAGTCCATCGCTGTGGCCACCGCCTCGCAGGCTATAGTCGGGATCGTGATGACCGTCGGCATCCCCTACATGATCAACCCCGACGAGGCCAACATGCAGGGGAAGCTGGGGTTCTTCTTCGGGGGCCTGGCGGCGCTGTGCTTCGTCTGGGCGTACCTCCGCATCCCCGAGACCATGGGCCGGACGTTCGAGGAGCTGGATCTGTTGTTTGACCGCAAGGTGCCTGCTCGGCAGTTTAAGGACTTCCAGTTTGACTTGACGGAGACTTAGCACTTGAGTAAGGGGCAAAAGATGGCGATGACAGGTTGTCGTATCTTGGGGGGACAAAAGAATGTTACAAGCGCCGTCATCTCGTAAGAAAGCCATAATCAATGATGCCAAGTGTTACTCAACGAAGGCCTCTCCGACAGAGAGAGAGAGAAAGAGAGAGGTGCTGAAACATTTGAATGCGAACTTGTTTTCCAAGCCACTTCAAACTTGGCTGTCAAGCTCTTCATGTTGCGCACTGAAATGCATAAAGCTCCTCCAAATGAACCCGTCAATGACTGGCCTGGTAGTAGGATTTTGATAAGACCAGACCAAGAGCAACCTGGGTATTTGAGGAAAGTCGTTTGGGTTGAGTCGAGGTGCCCAAACGTTTCGAGCGCGAGGACGCTCGCCCTCCCACCCCTCGCCCTGCACTAGGTGGTTTATTTGGTAGCTGCCTGTTAGCTGTTTGCCTGTCATTGGGTCAATTGCCAAATTTCAGTTTATCTGCCTCATACCCAAAACTTTCTTGACGTACTTTCTGACATCCTACCGTCTTGCCTCCTACCGTCTTGCCTCCTACCGTCTTGCCTCCTACCGTCTTGCCTCCTACCGTCTTGCCTCCTACCGTCTTGCCTCCTACCGCCTTGCCTCCTACCGCCTTGCCTCCTACCGTCTTGCCTCCTACTTTCTTACATCCTGCCATCTCGCCTCCTGCCTCTCTCTACCACCTTCTTCACACCACAACGCGATGGCAGATCCCACCAATTACGGCCTGAAGGCCCTGGTTGCAGCGGGCAGGATTTGTACTGATCCTGACTGTCCCTGCCCCTCCGACCGAGAGTTCATGCTAAACAGAACCAACAAAGTGCTTGGCCCCTCGCGCCAAATCGACGGGGCAACTTACGACGCAATCTGTCTCGATCTTGACCAGAACCCCATCTCAGACCTTCCCAAGACCAGTGGTGATGAGAAGAAGCGCGATGACGGCAAATTCGAGCATATCGTGGAGGAAGCTTTCAAGGTTGGTCCTGCTCAAAACATCCACGCCTTCGTCCCTACCCTTCTACCACCTGATGAGGTCAAGTAAGGTATTCTAACGAGATTACAATGCAGACTTTCCGAGACAAGGAGCGTCAGATTACCCTGAATGCGCCTGAGGGCTCTACTGTGGGCTGCCTTTCCGTCGACGACCACTCTGACGGAAAGTTTTGGATCGGCGCCGCTCATCTCCGCCATCATCTGGAGTTCCTGCTTGTGCTGAAGGGAGTCAAGCCTTGCATTCTCTTCGTGAAGTACGGACCTGAGAACAAGTTGTTGTTCAACTCCGTCATCATCAACTGTCTCATCCCCGTCATGGATCGCTTCGACCTGTGGTCCTACGGCTTCCGAATTGGCAGCCAGTGTGGCGAGTGGGTTTTCTATGATTGCCGCTCCGCCAAGATGCCTCTGATTACCAAGGCTTTTCTGACCCATCCCGACGCCAAGGGAAAGGAGCCCGCCGCGTACCCTAACGAAGACTTTCCCGGTACCCCTGACCACGAGACTGCCGAGGCGCTCGGATACCCTGTCCCCTTCGACAACTGGACCACCGGCCGCTTCATCACCATCCGCGACGCCACAGAGCTCGATGTCTTGGCAGCAGGTGGCTGGTGTGAGCACCAGCGCTGTTGTGTCCAAGGCATGGCCTTCACCTGTCCAGTGGGAGATGATTCTGTCTGGAAGAAGGCCCTCGACTACTATCGCCAGTGCCAGGAGGCAGCCAAGAGCGTGGGAACTGAGCTTGTCCTCTTCACTGGTGAGTACCCTGAGATGACTGCCTGGCTGGAGGAGAACCCGTCCATGCTTGATGGACTGGCCTGGTTGGGTGGCACCCCGCGTAATGCGCGACCAACCCTCGATGAGCTTTTCGAGGCTTTGAAGAGGGGAGACCTGGCCAGCATGGACGACGAAGACCTGAACAGGCTGAGGCTCGCGCTGGCCCTTGAACTCATACGTCGCGATCAGGACGGAGAGGGCGAGGGCGGAGATGGCGAGGGCGGAGAGGATGAGGGCGGAGAGGATGAGGGCGGAGAGGATGAGGATGACTAGCTATGCCCTTCATTCTGATCCGGCATGAACAACGACATCGTGACACTCCATGGAGGAATGGGCCGAGGAGACCTTTATCAATTCTCGATTAATTGGAAAGAGACAGTGCTTCTCTAGGTATTAGCTCCGTAGAGCTCCGGGAATTGAGGCTCAATGATTCTCACCATGCTGCCACTATCCCAAACCCCCTCGCGCATATGTGCCGAACGGAGAATATCCAGGGCTCGCCTGTGGTGTCTTTCCTCGTCACTGTAGAAGCAGATAAATGACACTGATGGCAGCATGTTGCTTTCCAGGGTGAACATCGGATTCTTCGAGTGGAACGACCGCAGGACAACCTCGGCTTGGTCTAAGATCCTTTCTGCCTGTTCTGCGTTTGGGACCTCATCGAGCATGGTCTCCCACACCCGCCGCCGAAGCTCAAGCATCGCGATCTCCTGGCGCTGACGCTTGGTGGTCCCTATTTTCTCCGCTTGTGCAACTGTCTTGTCGAATCGCCGCCTCCAAGCCTTGAATCTGTTGACGACGGGGCCCGTGTCAAGGCCGTCTGCGTATGAAGGGCCGTGAGCCAGGGTATCTGATGGGACAGCAGCCCCAGGGTCGAGATTTTCAGGCAGGTGTGGGGAGCAAGGGCTCTCTGCCGAAAGGAGCATGTCTCTGTGCCCGTTCCTGGCTAGGACCAAGCTCCGGTTGTTGCATGTGCCAGGGTCGATGTAGATATCGAACAAGGAGTTCCGCGCAACGTCAAAATCTTGGAAAGGCTGTGATGGGTCATCTCGGGGACCCGAAGCAGGTTGCATGTAAGATCTCAGGTCAGGCACGACCTCGTCTTCGCAGTAGAGTGATGCCTCCACGCCAAGGCGGGCGAAAAGATTGGCAAGGTCCCGGATGGAATCATCTGTCTTGGGGCCAGATTGTCGAGTCTCGATTGAAGGACTTGGGGGCAGAGACAGGATCAGCCGTGAGCCGGCCCTCAAGTGCTGGATAGACTCATCCGGGTGACCTCTGATATTTTCGAGGCAGTAGAACAGCAGGGAACAGGTGATGGTCGTCCGAACGTCCGCGGACCCGGCTGAAGAGGCGCTTGGCAGGAGCTGGCTGATGGATCTGTTGTACTGGTGGACAGCAATAGTCTCCAGCCATTGCTTTGCGTCTCGGGCTGAAGGGTTGGAGGCGTCCAGTAAGAATGCCCGATGCGCCATCCCAAGGGCCGTGGCGGCATACCTCACAGCGGGTATGGCATTGCTCAGGGGTAGGACATGTCGGTCCCAGAAGCGAGTGGAGTATGGCGGCAATGCCAGATCTGTGACCGTCGACGTCCGAAAGTGGTGGAAGAAGACAGTCCCTGGATCGTCCCGTAGCAGGTCAGGGTCGAGGGCTCCACGTGGCAGAGGTAAGAGAGGATGCGTGCCGTGCTTCGGGGCCGGCGATGTCTTTCGTGGCTTCTTCTGGGCGACTTGCTTGTTTTGCCGCGGGAGATAGCCGTCGCATATGATTCTGGCGTCTTGGCCTGTTCTTTGATTGGCACCACCTCCGTGGGGATGACGGGCTGCAGGAGACTCACATTTCTTGCAGATGGGCTTGGCCTCATCACACTTCACGTGGCGGGTCCTAAATTTAGGCGCAAGTGGTCAAAATTACGAGCTGTCCAATGGAATGGACTTACTCACTTGCTTCGGATCGATCCGGTTAGCTATGCTCCTCTTTTGAGAACGAAGTGCAGAGGATAGGGATGCCACATACCATGTCAAACAGCCTGTTCTGGCCTTGGGGGCGGAGGCTCTCGTGTACTTCGGCCTCGTCTGTGTAGTGGTTGGGCCGGTCATCCTGTGGATCAACAGGCGACGATTCGATGATCGACGACGGAGGCTTCCTTGTTGGTCACGACAATACGACCACGAAAATGGTTGTCCTCGAGGCAGAAGTAGTATCAGTTTCGGACAATCATATGAGTTAAAACAGAGAAGTCAGCCTCCTGCTAAGCCTCAATTGGGCTGTGGGTCGGCGGTAGGGCCGAGCGATCTCCAGCGTGCATGCTTGGCTGCTTCCGGGATGGAGAGAACCTCTTTCATTGGCTACATCGTAAAGACAGGGGTTCTTCTAAACCATGTTTCACGCTACTCGGAAGTTAGTTAAAGATGGCAGCCCCAATGAGGCTCCACAGTAGAACATGTGGGCACGAATCATGGGACAAGTGAGGCGATTCAGAGAGCCACGGAATTGACGCCTCTCGGCCGATTTCCTTTGCTACCCGCAGTGGAGAGCGCAGGACCGTCATGTCCGTGGCTCTTGAGCCTCATGCAGGGTCATGGCTGTTGACTTCAGCTGAAGATGCTTCTTAGGCCAGAATGTTCTGGGTTAGGTACGCCCTGGAACTCGGCTCTTCGGAGGGAGCCACCGCAAAATTTGAAAGGACAATTTCTTTAGTGGAATACGAGATGAGATAGCTAGTGATGTCCGCACGCAGGCGACAGACGACAATTCAGTGCTCCGATTTTGGTCTCAAGGATTGAAGGAATGTACATATATACAGAAGAGAGCCAAGGTAGATTAAGAGTTGCTAAGAGGGTCCATCATCGAAATCTTACTCTTTCACGCCAAAATGACGCCCAATGGGTTCCTACTCTTGCTGGCGACTGCGCCGACGATGCTGTCTGCGGCATCATGTGAGTGAACTCCAGCGGAACTACTGTCGCGGTCAACCGAGCTCACATCTGAGAGAACAGCAAACGGGTACGGAGTTTCAACCATCGACTGTCCCTCCAACGACAGGCCCACGATCAGGGACTCGAAGTCCCTCTCCCCGAGCGAGAAGACATGGACTGAGAAGCGGCGGAATAACACTGTAACTGCTATGCAAGATCTTATCAAGAGGCTTGGGATCACGGGGTTCGACTCGGACGCCTACTTTGATGGCGCGGAGAATGTCTCCATGCTGCCCAATATCGGCATCGCGGTGTCGGGAGGCGGGTGGCGTGCCCTCATGAACGGGGCTGGAGCCATTGCTGCGTATGACAAGCGTACACCCGGTTCCACCGGAGCTGGACAGCTTGGAGGCCTTTTGCAATCCGCAACATACCTCACGGATCTGTCTGGCCGCGGTTGGCTAGTGTCTTCGCTATATGCAAATGACTTCCCAACTGTTCAGAGTATCATCGACACCCAGGATACAACTTCTATCTGGCAGTTTCAGAATTCCATCTTCGAGGGGCCTGACATGGGAGGTGCTGGCGGTTCGATTGCTGGCTCATACTTCGGAGAGATCGCGGACCAGGTCGCAGCCAAGGTAGACAGTGGTTTCAATACTACCCTTACCGACTTCTGGGGTCGCGCTTTGTCCTTTCAACTGCTTGCTTCTTCTGGGAAATCTGGTAAGTCTTGGACCACCGCCCTTCCCATGATGCACTCGCTCATTCTTCACAGCTTCGACCTACTCCTCGATCCAGAATAATCCCGGATTCGTTGCCGCCGACTTCCCTTTACCAATCCTCGTGGCTGACGAGCGCCAAGAAGGCCAATCTGTCCTATTCTCGACGAACACTACCAATTACGAGTTCACTCCATGGGAATTGGGGTCTTTTGATTCGGTAGGATTTGTTCCGCTGAAATATGTTGGATCAAGTTTCGAAGCCGGCAAGGTCCCCACCGATGGAAAGTGTGTCACTGGATTCGACGAGTTGAGCTTCGTCTTCGGGACGTCCAGTTCATTATTCAACCAATTTCTTCTACAAATCAACACAACGGACATGGTACCGGCCATACTCAAGGACCTGGTAACCAATGTCCTCGAGGGATTGGACGAAAGCGAAGTTGATGTTGCCGAATGGTCGCCCAGTAAGTACTGCTTCACACATACTCGCATGTAAGCACCAGCTGACGTTTTGCCATAGATCCTTTCTATCACTGGAGCCCCGCAACGAACGCGAACGCGCAGTCCACGAAGCTCACGCTTGTGGACGGCGGCGAGGACCTCCAGAACATCCCATTCACGCCGCTCCTGCAGTCGTCACGCGAAGTCGATGTCATCTTTGCCGTTGACTCCTCCGCCGACACGTTGGATCCCGCGGGGCCGAACTGGCCAAACGGAACCGCAATGGTGGCCACCTACGAGCGTTCGCTGCACCAAGACGACGGGACGACATTCCCTCCAGTGCCCGATGTGAACTCCTTCATCAACCTGGGTCTCAACTCGCGTCCCACCATGTTCGGATGTGACGCTAGAAACTTGACCGCCAACAGCACCGCGCCACTGGTTGTCTATCTTCCGCATTCGCCTTACGTGTTCAACTCCAACGTCTCGACCTTTACTCCGTCGTATCAACTCGATGAACGAAACGCCATCATCCGCAATGGGTATGATGTCGTCACTAGGGGTAATGGGACTGTTGACTCGCAGTGGCCAACGTGTGTCGGATGCGCCATCATGTCTCGCAGCTGGGACAGGACGAATACTATGATACCTGATGTGTGCAAGGAGTGTTTTGCGAAGTACTGCTGGGACGGTGCAACGAATCACACGACTCCAGGGCCGTACACACCGCCAATGCTACTGGACGCGGTCAAGGTCGAGGGCGGCGCTGGACAACAGAAGCCGATGGTTTGGTTCTCGGTTGTGGTCATTACTCTTACACTTTTTGTTCTTGGATTATAGAATGGTAGTCTGGAGCGAAGGCTCATTCGAGCGTAAACGCGAAAGTCAGGGATGCCAGAAGCAGAGGTGATAGGCAGGGATACCAGAAGTAGAGGCGGTAGCAAACGAAAAGAACCAGGGACTTGTCTATTGAAAGTCTTATCTTGTTACTCCAGACTTGATCAAGTAGCAAAAAGAAGACAAAGCGTCGCTTTAGCTTGATATACACGTAAATTAATCAGCAGGAGGAAGCTCGAGAATCACCTTCTCGAAAAATCAAAGCGCTCAGCCTGCTGAACTTCAGGGCAAATTTAACGCACCGGAAACTACCCTAGGAGTAGTAGTTTCGCCTACCTGATGCCACAGTATCGGACCCTAAAAAGTGCGGAACTTGACCGTTAAAATATTCCTCATGCACCTTTCTCTGTGTGCGCCATCATTCTACTTCGATGCTGTAGGTTTTACAACTTGTCAGTGTCCATGCATAATGATACGGTATAATATGACGACTTCGTGGTTCCCGCTGACTCGACTTCTCCAATGCCCGTTTTGTACTCGTCACTTGATGTTCTTGGATGACTGATGTTGGCTGACGTTTCTCAGGTACGCATCGGATTCATCCCCAACGAGGCACAGCACGAAGTTGATACAATGATTATGAATTCCCTTAAAATGACTATGATTTACACCGTGAACTCAATCCTAGATCCTTTTCTTCGCTCAGTACTCTACACTAAGCTGCCCCTCCGGTCGCCGTCTTTCCATTTCCAGTTCGGTGAACAATGAAACAGGCATCTAAACGTAAAGATTTAGCATCCAGGCCCGGCCAGCTGTCCAGTGTTCACTTACAGATCGAGCCCGGCAAGACAGCGCAGACGGTCAACAGTATGCATATCAGCGTCTCGGAGCCACAGCCGCATCGAGAAGCAACTGCGAGTGGCGGGAAGATGAGGGCAAGTAGATATGCACCAAAGTTTCCCTGGATTTCCAAATCAGCTGATTAGTATTCGTAGCCTCAAATGATGAACGGCGCCAAGACTGAGACTAGCCCAGCCGGTGGAATATACAATAATACGGAGACAAACCATGGTCAAAAAATATGACAGCCGGCGGAAATGTAAAGTACTAGAGCCGAGAAGAAGGAGCAGGTGGGGATTTTGGTGAATATTGTGACTCTTGAACACACTGGGCTTTGAAGACTTGTAAAAGGGAGAAGATAACAAAAAACAGAGAGATTAAATGCTCGTCCATCATGTTTTTGTAGTCAGGGGAAGAGGAGGCTTAAAATTAAAGTTGAAATATTTTCTGCGAGCTGAGTGAACGCATCGGAATGGCAGCTTGAGTCAATTGAGGCCAAACTGGTCCGCGATTGCTTTCATTGGCCGCATCGTAAAAGTCATCATGAGTGTTTCGCCAACACCCCTAGCGCACAGCCCGCGGTGGGTCGGAACCACTTTATGTTATGACCATGAATACCATGACAAGGCTGATATTGGTTCCGTACTTAGGTACTAAAGCTTGAACTTCAGAAAGACTGCCCTGAATACTTCCTAATGAGTGTTCGGGGCCGCAATTTCGATCCCGGCGTCTCCGATATATCCACCTTCTAACAACGACGCCGGTTTCTTCAATTTCTTCGTGCGGCTCGACCAGGCTCAGCCATTCGTTCGAAATATTATCTGAACTCCGATACGCCCAGTAGCCCAATCGATGCTCCCCGCTGTTAGCAGGGCTCCTGGTACTCATCATAACATTAGGTGACAAGGTACTTTTGATGGGGTTGTTGTGGTGTGCATGTGAGTGTGCATGTGTGTGTGCGCGCGCGGGTGGCTATGGATGGGTTTGAATATCAGTCTACTCTGCCGACATAGGGAAAGAAAACTTAGAACTCAAGAAAGGCCTTCCTGGGCCATTGCCCCTCTCTGAGGGACGCATACGGATACGTATGTGTATGGACAAAGAAAGAAGACACCCCTAGGCCAGCAGGCTTTGCAGCTAAAATGCAAGCTATATTTTGATCTCTGCTATATTTTTATGACCTTTCGTTTGAACGCCCGTGTAATATTTGCCGCATGTTCCTGGGTGACATCAGTCTATCGACACATTGAACTCGGAGTGCATCTACATCATGTACTTCGACGTAATATCAGCACTTTCGTGGGTGGGTAGTAATCACTTGGCAACTCGCTGAGCAATGTGGTAGGACAACATGGCCACGGGGCCACACAGACTGATGCTACAGCCTATCGGTTGTCAGTGGTACCATCGCCTCACATTCCTTTATCGCTTGACCGGTCTCACATCTGCATTAAGAAGCGTTCTGGCTGATATTTAAGAGTGCTGACGCCCCTCCTAGATCACTTCAGGGTACTCGTCTACAAGGCATCACCACGATTGACAGAATATAAATTTGGGCGACCGGTATACATTTGTTGATAAAAATTCCATCCTACGTTTGGAAATCGTGATGACCTACAAGTATTGCCCCTTACCTGACGCACACAAGGACATCAGGCTCCTAGAACTCCTCCCCGATGACTTGGAACGTGACATACGCATCAAACTATCTCAAGCAACTCTCGACGACTCGTCAATGAAGGCTCTCAGACGTGTCCCAACACCGGATCCAAAACATCTGGCCTCTACATTACCCCCTGGCTGGGGTGTCGAGGAAACAGTATCGGGTCGAACCGCCTTTTATCATATACAAAATGACACAATCACTTGGGCACATCCTGATCCATCATTCCGTCTGCCGAATCATGAGCCTTCGGAGGATGAGCACTTGTCTGATGTTGCGATTCCGGACTTCGAGGCACTATCCTATACGTGGGGTTCTCCAGAATGTCTGGAGGAGATCCATGTGGAACTTGAAGCAACTGGCAGCGAAGTGATACCGAAACTTCACACCCTCTTGATTCAGTCCAACCTATACACAGCTTTGAAATTTCTTCGATCGCGATTGAAGCCTCGGAAACTCTGGGTCGACGCCGTGTGTATCAACCAGAACGATATAAACGAGAGGAACATCCAGGTTTGTCGCATGGCCGCGATCTACACTCTTGCCAAGCGAGTCGTGATATGGCTAGGACCGGAGTCACACAACAGTGGCTTGGCGATGTCAACTATGAGTCATCTGGGGTCGCAGATCACGCTTTGCGAAAGCGGCCGTTGGTTCGCCACGCCCGAGGCTCAACACGCTGACTGGTATCGTTCAACGGTGACTTTGCCATACGGCCCAGATGTCTGGCAGTCAATACTGTATCTCTTAAACAGGCCATGGTTTGAGCGCCTCTGGGTCACGCAGGAAGTGCATCTCGCCAACGAGCACAGTCTGATTCGTTGCGGCTTCGACGAGGTTTCCTGGGAAAGATTTCGCGCTGCCCTGATAGCACTGGGATGGAAGCAGAAGACGAAGCTACCCAAGTTGCGAGAGCGACTAACACAAATAATGTCATTGGCACGAGTCTGGAACGGCCACCCGATGCAGTCGTTGTTCAAATTCGCTGAGGACCGCAAATGCTCAGATCCGCGCGACAAAGTATACGGACTACTGGGCCTGGCACCAGATACACTGGCACGGAAGATCAAGCCAAACTATCTAGCACCCGTGGAACAGGTTTACAGAGACACTGTTGTTGCCTTGTTGGAACAGACAGGACGACTGTATTTCGGCAGTTGTGGAAGAAGTCGAAACTATCCACGCCTGCCAACATGGGTCACCGACTTTTCTGAACAGTTCGAATCAAGATTCGATGATCTGGGGTTCTGTTCTGGCTTCTCCCGTACCATCTACTCGTTGGAGGGTCACTCGAAGCTCAAGGTATGCGGTGTACAATGTCTTGCTGTCTCCAAAGTGAGCAAGCCTCTGCGAGTGGCTCCCGACGACGCAATAGAGGATCTTGGCCACGCTGAATCTTTGCGCAGCTGGGCGAGACCAATCTTTGGCGCTAAGAGCTACCCGACCGGACAAAGCTTCTCAGACGCGATGGCCGCAACTCTGGTCATGGGACAAACGGGAGACAAGTTTGAGATTGGTGCGGAATCATACTCGCCACTACAAGAATGGTCTACCGAGCTGCGTGGATTTCTGTTCGCAGAGTCTCCCAAACGTCTCAGTGATATTGGAAGCAAGACGTTATTCACCAGGATTTTCCAAGGAAGGCAAATTCTATTTTCGACGCAAGAGGGCTTTATCGGCCTTGCGCAAAGTAGTCTAAAGCTAGGTAGGCTTCTTCCTATTATTCACAAACGTTTATGGAGAGCCTTGACTGACTGTAACATCAGGCGATAGGCTGTGTGTCATTCTGGGCTGTCTGGGTATGGTCATTCTTCGCCCGAATGCTGACGCGGCGCACACCAGATATGAGGTCATTGGGGAATGCTATGTTCATGGTTTTATGGAAATGGAGGCGCTGATGGGGCCATTGAAGTATCCATGGTCTATCATACACAAAGTAAGAGAAGAAGGTACTTGGCATCCCTGGTTTTTCAACTCCATCAGTGGGCAAATGTTTGAGGATGATCCGCGACTTGGTCCACTTCCCACAGACTGGGAGAAACTTGCGTGGAAAAGAATGCCTGAGGACCCACCCTACTTTGTCCGGTTCAAGAATAAAGTCACCGGCGAGGTCATCAACTCAGACCCACGACTATTGCCCCCTGCTTTGCGAGCGCGAGGAATCAAGTTGGAAATGCTGGAACTGGAGTAAGCAGAAAGACTAATGATATTAAAATGACAGTAAACGTTCTCATTCTTCTTCTTAGCGGCTTCCCTAGTTATTTTAATCTCATTTAATACTTCTAGAGGCATAGCTAGTCTTAAATAAAGTTGCATCTAAGGAAAAATAGATAACAAGGAAGGCTTAGCATATAGCACTTATACTTACATTATAGTCTTATTTAAATTAGTCATGCCTATAATCTTGTCTTAAAGTAGTAACGTTAGTCATATAAGCTTTTCACTGTTTATATTTGTTACTTCAACCATACTTTTATTCTCAGCAATACTCTGGGTGGTTTCATTTCTAAAGCCGACACATAGAGAGTGTATGCATTGCCTTCATCCAGTGCTAAACGGTCAAACCTCAGCTTGTGGCACTCAAGTGCTTTTATCACCAGTACTCTAGTGAAGAATTCTACGATTCTACAGCTCTCGGTGCTACAGTATCTCTAATGCTTGTCATCTATCTTTGAGCCATCTCAGTGATCGGGTTTGTGCATTATTTGAATAATCCAGAGGGGAAAGGGAGAATTGGAAAATCAAGATGATGCGCACTAGGACTTATTGGTGTCACCACTTGTGGCCAGCGAAACGCAAATCCAGTGGCTATTGACGAAACCGGTGTGAATGCCTTTATACGGTGGTTGGCATAGCGTTGAGGCACTGAATCGTTCCAGCTACCTCTCACGAAGAAGGACTCCAAGAGTTCATGACATTGTCACTCATCGTAGTTTTCTAAGAAATGATGTGATGTCGCCAGTCACAGCTTCGGATCTGCATGTGCCACAGGCTAATCACCCTTCGCATTCATTGAAAACCGTGGTAAGTAACATTGGCATACCTAGGTACCGATTCACCTCCTACTTTGTGTCAAACTCCCCGCTTCATGCTATGAGCTAGCAGTCCCATGTTGGATGTGTACAGATATTGGTCACTACTCTTTAAGTCCCTTCAGAACCTTGCAATTCGCGCGATAGATCATTGTATCATTCTGATTCTGACATACGATTGATTCTGTGTCACTACAGAATGTGACTACGAGAGCTCATTTCACACGTTCATTGCTGGCTTCAATTCATATCCAGGGCCCTGCTGGAGGCTATAAAAAGCCCAGGTTGCTGACCTTTTGTGTCTCTGATCGTTTTGTTCCACAGCCCGAGTACATCACAGTTTCGAGTTTGAACATCATCGGCTACAACATTCCGAAGCTCCAAAGTTCCAACAAGACGGTAGGAATCTTCTCATGCCTGATGCCTTCGTCATCATCCAAGTCCAAGGGGAAAGATCACAGGGGCAGACACAAGACCAAGTCCGGGAGCCATCGTAGTCATCACACTTCTACCGTTAGGCAAGACGAGCCGGGCGAATCATCACGGCAGGCACAGCAGGACACTTCTTGGGGGAGAGAAGACGAGCCGGGTCAATCATCGTGGCAGGGAGATGATGACAATCTTCATTATCCCGTTGAAGGACGCGATTTCGGACCCGGATGGAGAAACATTTACGAGCCTAGAAGTGACGAGACCTCTGTTGAACGAGGCCGACACCGCCACCGGGGGGAGGAGTACGAGGGCTATATCCCACCGTCACGTGCCCCGCAACGGCCACGCCATATAGACAGTATGTATGGCGACGCCGCGCGCATTTCCTTGGAACTGGTTCAGATTCAGGACCGCCAGGCACATGCGAGGAATCACTGGAAGCAGGGACGGCAAGAGGCAATCCGTCGAGGCGAGCTTGAAGAGGAAGGTTGCGGCTGCGTGATCTTGTGATATTACCCCCATCTGGTTTCTGTGACGCTGGGCTCACATGAAGGCTGGATTTCAAATTGCGGCAGCTTGGATTTGTGGTCTTTGAGCCGGGGCAGCTGTCTTGCAGTAATGCACAAGCCGTCTCAATTCCAAGTTAAAGGGCATAGGTTCAAGCATACCTACCGTTGAAAATCATATCAAGCAGTCCTATTCAATCCGAGAACAGTTACCTACTGTATTCAAGAGGTGGCTTCGACACAAGTGTTGAGAGTTGTGCTGGACACTCGTGAAATCAATGTTACGTGAATCCAGGAGACACCGTCAGGAAGTCAAACAAGTTAGAACACGGGATACATTGAATACTTAGGGAGATGGACTAATGAAAAGAAAGTCTCAGACCGCACGAGGCACACCATTTTAGCCGATGGATAGTCTCAAAAGACACAAAGCCTAAGGCGTGCTGTAACTATCGATCCACTGGTGCGGTCGGCCTCTTTCAAGAGAGAAGTTGATTACTACAATAACACAGATCGAATATAGGGTAAAATAGAAAGGTTACAAAATCCAAATCACCCTTCATTTGCGAGAGGATATTTAAGCAACGGGAGGGGGTGCTCGGTCAACATCAGTGCCTACATAACCGGAACATTCAATAACAGCCGCTTGGGTAGAGATCTAACCATGGTTCATGAATTCAGACACGTGGTCGAGCTGACGGTTGGTCTTGGTTATTCAACCCTGCTTCTTCTGTTGCAATAGTTTTAAGTCAACCACCAACTAGGGTAGTTTCTCAAGATGTGGATTGCTAAAGTCCATTCATCACTTGCACGTTAAGAATGGAATAAATCCTTCCTGGGACGAGCCAGATAGCGAGGCTGCCAACGTATTCTAAACCATTCCTCACATAGTGCGGTCTTGATAACGCAGCTGCAGTACCGGCAGGACTCCGCCGAGCCCGGCTCTTATCCCGGGCCCGTATAGCCGGCCGATGATTAGACTGGCACCGGGAGTGCTGGACCGGACTTGCGCTCTTCTGTTTAATGAAGACTGGAAATACGAAACTAAGAAGTAATAATTGATAAAGACCCTGCTCTTCATCCAGTTGACTGTATATTTGAACTTTGAATTCATATACAATGACTGCCGACCAGTCTCCCGGACAGCGCTACCCCACCGGCCTATCTGCTCGTCTCGCCGCTCGCGGCAAAACCCTCACGAGCCAAACAGCCGGCCTGGCTCCCACTTATCTCCAGGCAAACCTCATTGTCCTCCCATCTCGCTACGCCCACGACTTTCGTCTGCTCTGCGCTCGCAACCCTGTCCCCTGCCCTCTCCTCGCAGAATCTGCTGCGCCAGGCGACGCAACCCTCCTAAGAACTCACCTCAAATCGTCCATCCCTACGGCGACCAGGCCAAATTTTCCGACCAAGAATGGCAACAAGCATGCCCAAGAAGATGAAGTCTCACTAGAGGTCGCCAAGGAAGTTGACCTACGCCATGATTTCCCCAAGTACAGAGTCTATCAAAACGGCAAGCTTTCGGGCGCCGACGTCCTCGACATCTCTGCCCAGTGGACAGAAGACCACGTCGGGTTCCTGATCGGGTGTTCCTACAGCTTCGAGTCTGCCCTCGTCGCGGCCGGCCTCCCGCCCCGGCATCAGCTCCAGGACCGCAACGTGCCCATGTACCGCACCAACATCCCGCTCTGCCCGGCCGGCGTGTTCTCCAGTGCCACCTATGTCGTCTCGATGCGTCCTTATAAGGTTGAGGACGTCGAGGCCGTTAGGAATGTCACGCGGCCGTATGTGGCGACGCACGGCGAGCCGGTCGCGTGGGGGTGGGACAGGGCACGGGCGCTCGGCATTGAGGATATCACGCGCGTGCAGTGGGGAGAGCCGAGTCTGCGATTGGATGGCGGCGGGCGCTTCTTTGACGAGACTGAGGAGGGCTATGTCCCGGTCTTCTGGGGATGTGGTGTTACGCCGCAGAACGCGGTCATGGCGGCGGGCTTGGAGGGAGTGTCGATGGCGCACAGTCCTGGCCACATGATTGTGTTGGACGTGCGCGAGCACGAAGTGTTTCCTCTTCCAGTGCCGGCGGATGAGGTGTGACATGGACGGTGTGCTCTTTAGTGGCAAAGAATAGATTTGGCTCGTTTGTGCAGACGAGTTTCCTAGAGTACAAGGGCGGGAGATGGTGTGGCCAGTTAGTTGGATAAGATGAGCTGGTAGCTGAGGTCAATAAGGATGAGGCATTTTAGGGTATCTGAACTGCTCGTGGGCGTAGTATAGTGCAGATTTCAACAGAATAAGCATTGGAGAGATAGCGTGGCAAACCTTGAAGCATTCCAGACTCGTTGAGAAGCGGCGACGACTAGGAAGGGACAGCAGCTGACACAATAAATAATACAAGTGAGCAAACGCTTATGCAGTGAAATCCCTCCTGTTTTTCATTAATGCTTTGCTATTTTGTCTCACACATCCGCTCATGTCGTGTCAACCGGTGCATTCCAGAACAAGCGGTTGCGTTTCCAATCCACCATACATATAAAATGTATGTGGTGCCTTCATACAGTGGTGAGCGCTCATGACCATTCCAGAAGAAACAAAAACATCCTACAAGTGATACTTGAAGTCCAACTCGCGATCACCCGTCCTCACCTTCCTCTTGTCCTCCACCTCACCCTTTGCAATCTTCCCCTTCAGCCTCGTCTGCCGCAGCACATACAACACCTTGACGCCAACAATCGCCTGCGCCACCCCAATCGACCCAATACTAAACGCGTTGCCCAGCGTATACGGCGCAGTACGATAGATCTGTCCTGCCACGATCCCCGCACAGTTGCCAATCGTCTGCTGGAACCCAATCGCCGCAGCGCGCCGGTAGTGCGGCGCAACATTGACGTTGAGCCAGGTGAGATTAATCCCCGGCCCGTTGTAGGCCGCAATGGCGCACAAGAAGGTGCCAAAGAAGCGCACGCCGTGCGAGACGCTTGGGCTGAGGATCAGGGCGTAGCCGATGATGCCGATGCAGTTTGCGAGCGCCAGGAAGGGGGAGCGGAGGGTGAGGCGGTCGGAGAGGAAGGACAGCGCGAGGAAGCTGCCGCCGCCGACGATGTAGACGGGGATGGTCAGGTACTGGGCCTGCAGCGAGTTGTAGCCCATGGACTGTATGATGGAAGGTAAGAAGGTGCTGAAGCCGTAGAGGAGGATATCCTGGCAGAACTGGATGGCACCACTGGAATGATTGGTAGCTCGTAGTTAGTCACCGGGTTCTCGCATGATGTTTGGTTGATTTCACAAAACAACGTACCTCAGCCACATTTTAGGATCACGAAGCGTGATGGAGACCTCATCCCAGCTGAACTCCTCAGCGCCCATATACTGCGCCCGCTGCTCAGCCCTGATGCGCATCAACTCCCTCTCACGCTCGTTCAGGAAATACGCCTTTTCTGGCTCATTCGGAAGCCCAAACCATACCACCACCGCCACCACGACGGAAAACACGCCCTCAATGATGTATACCCACCTCCAGCCAGCATAACCACCGGCCCCATCCATCTTGAGGATCAGGTAGGCCAGCAGCCCTCCAAACGCGCCCGAAAGCGCCGTGCACACAAACAAGTACGACACGCGTCGCGCCTGCTCCTCGCGCTTGTAAACCATGGTGAGGTATAGATTCAGCCCGGGGAACAACCCACCCTCGCACGCACCCAGGACGAGCCGCGCGGCGTAGAGCCCGCCGATACTGGTGATGAAACCCGAAAAGACGGTGGTGAGCGACCAGACGACGCAGAGGCCCGTCATGAGCACGCGCGGCGTGATCTTTTTCAGGGCAATGGCCCACGGACTCTCCACCAGGACGTAGGTTGCATAAAAGATGCTGACGGCGGTGGAGATCTCCTGCGGGCTTGCGTGGATGTCTTCGGGCATGCCGGCTACTTTGACGTTGCCGATGTTGGAGCGGTCTAGGAAACAGGACAGGTAGACGAGCATGATGACGGGGACGAAGAAGAGGTCGAGCTTGGCGAGGAGTTTGCGCTCTTCTTTGGGGTCTATTGAGGGGAGGGTGATGCCTGCCCTAGGTACGGGTGAGGCTGGGGGTCCTTCTGCGTCGGGTGAAGTCGCGCGTTTCTCCATTGAATAGGCTTTGGAGTGGGTGTCATCATGCTCCATGATGGCTTATTTCTGAGCATTGATGGGCGTTGTGGCTTCCAGACGAGCTACGGATCAGTCGTCCTGCCTTAATTATCATCAATTGCTAGGAAATAAAGAAGGCGGCAAGATCGTTAAATGCGCAATAGCATAGGATTTCGGAGGTTGTCAACAATGATCTGACACGACTAACACCAATGTTACGGATAGGTGCACCGATCTAATTTAACCGGTTCGCGCTCGTGTTCTGAGCCGATCAGTGTCTTATCGCAGATGATTGCCGGTATGAGGAGGCAGTTATATATCTGCATGATAAGAAATGGAACCACCTTGGGGTGCATGTGGGCTGCAGTGCCCCAATTATGATATCAGCCCTGGGGCGATGTGACGACGAGACAGTGTGGGCAAGATATCCATGTATATACTGCATGCTACAGCGCGCCTAGTCATATAATCGTGTAGAATGTTCCTGCATATATCCACATTATGTACTTCGACGTAACATTATCACTTTCATGGGTGTGTAGTGATTACTTGGCAACTCGCTGAGCACCGAAATAGGACGAAAAGGCCAAACGACTACAGCAGGTAGATAAATGAGGGGCTCCAACGAAGGGGATAATGGGAGCCGGGCGCATCTATGCCAGTGGAGAATACATGGGTGTGTTCAATTAGCCCTTCACGAATTTTGAACACTACGCTATTTCACCACCTCAACAGTTAAATCCGTGGGCCATCGCGGTTGATCAACCCCATTGCCTCTGGTTCCCACATCGAACCGGGGCTGTACCTCGCCGTTCGGGAAGCGCAAGATCGGTGCAACGATCCGCATTTCCTTGTCCAACACCCGGACGTGATATTGATGGAAAAATCCAGGCTTAAACAAGACGTCATGACTGCTCTTGTAAAGCCCACTGAGCACTCGGGGAAGGAGGTGTGGCATATTGTGATAGTGGCGGAAGACTGGTGCACCGTTGCGTTTCCACACATCAGCCCAGACGTCTGCAGGATATGTGCCGACACTGTTAACCAGCCATTGGGAGTAATAGTTGAGAGAAACCTAGGATCAGGTGAGTCATTCCATCTATTGTAGAGTGTGTGCGGTACAAATAGGCGAAGCAAATGGGAACTCACATCTACCGCATACGACCCGCCGTGCTCGGCCCTTTGAAGGAGTGCTGATATGATCCCTGATGATCCGCAGACACCGGTACTAAAGCACTTTCAGCATGAATAGGCTCCAGAAAGCTCGAAAAACGAGTCTTACCAATAGTCCGAGTTAGGGAACACTGGTGTAACAGGCTCGTCGTTTCCCATTGCCCGACCAAACTCATACGAGACGCCGCAGCACTGAAAAAGAGGTCAGCGATAATACCAATGAAGAATCACCGGCACCGATCCGGAATTTGCCATTGTCGTGCTACTGTATGCATCACTTACCGCGTCACTAATCTGTTGCCATCCAGACCGGTGCATCCATGGACCTTGCCACCCATAGCAATTCTCGCCACAATAGATAATGCCCCGGTCTCGATCCTGGACCATTTCCATGATGGCCTTTTCGCTAAATCCGTACTTGTCCAAGACGCCAGGTCTGTACCCCTGCAAGAAGACGTCCGCCTCTGAGATCAGCTCTCGCAGCGTCTCGCAGTCCTCCTTGTTGCGCAGGTCCAGGCATGCGTTCCATTTGCCGTGGTTGAGATCGGGATGCAAGGTGGACATGTCGGTCAGGTGAGGCGCCGTGATGCGCATGACGCTGGCCCCGAGCTCAGCCAGGCCGCGAGATATGGCCGGCCCGGCGATGACCCTGGTGAGGTCGACGACCTTCAGCCCAGCTAGGGGGCGAGCGGGCGAGGTGTGAGGCGCGTCAGGCCACCAGCCTGGAAGCTGCTTCGGGTTGGCGAATGGGCGAATGTCAAAGAGGCTAACTTGGGAGTTTGCTTTTCCGTGCTCGCTCCTCTTGTATTCGTCAGTGGTCCAGCAGATAGTACCCGCCTGGCGGTGTTGGTCTGCTAGTTGTTGCATTTCCACTGCTGTACGTTGGCCAACAGCTTCAATCAAAGGGCTCATGGCCGCTTCGATGTCTGTGGTATCCATGTCCTTTGGCAAGCCAAGCATCTCCAGGGTTGGTTCTGGGTTCATAGAACCTGTAGCCCAGGAAACAATAAGTCAATCCGCGCATTAAAGCTGCAGCTATGTCGGATGGGACATACCATGGAGATGAAAGAACCTTTCGTCTTTGGTTTTGTAGATGTTGGTTGCTGCGGCTCGGTAGATGGAACTCCAGCGTTGATGTTTATCCTTGTCTGGGAAAAAAGTGGCAATTTGTTCACGGCCTTCGGGGGTCAAGGCGGAGAGAGAACTTATATTAGCTCCGTTTGGGTCAAGGGTCCAGAGCAGGCAGGACATGATGAAGAGTTGCGCATGATCGCTGTTCGAAACCAGGGGTTAATTAGCAAATTGCGACAGTTTAGTTGCTATTGGCCTCTTCCCTCGGTAGCCGTACGTGTTAATCTCGACCTGAGCAGGCTCAATGCCATACTTCTTCTGCAGCAGAACGTTGAGAACTGTCGCTTCGCACGCCTTCAACGCCGAAATGCTCTCAGCGAAACGCCAATTTATCGGGAGGCTGGGACTGTCGCTGCCCTCGAAGGAGATTTTGCTCGCAGCTGCATCGGCTCCCTCGGGGAGGTTCTTCCGGACGAGAGGGTTTGCTAAGATTCCATGTTTGAAAACAAGGTCCGCTTGGGAAGGGACGGAATAGATTTCCGAAGTCATGATGCTAGGGTACTTGGAGTATAGGCCGGATGTTTTCGTATCATGTTGTTTGTCTAGAAGTACATACACTGAGTGGGCCGAGACACGAAGTTGGGTGGGTCGAGCACGAGAGACTGGCTGGGAAGAGATGCATGAGCCGGCCCGACGTATTCCCACGGCGAATCTAACTGGCGCCCGCAACAGGCGAGAAGCCATTGCAATACAATTAGATACCATTCTTTTCATTTCACCCTTTCACAGTTCCATTCGATATAACGATGCATCTCGACCACAAAATTCCATGGAATTCGGCGGCGTCACAGTTTGAATTTGCCAAACAATGGAATCGCGAAAATGGCACGAGCTTTATTGATCTTCAAGCCCGCAACGGATCTCTTGATGGAAAGCTCGTGGGCCACTTCAACCGTGTCCTTTTGTCAACCATCAGAGAGTTTTCAGAATCCCAATTTCAAAAACTAGACTTGAACACACCCGTCGATCGCGATGTCGAACTGTTCACCGACGAAGTCCTTCTCTTCCCAGAGCGCCATTTCGGCCTAGGCCCACACGCCCACAATTCAGCGGTCAACAACCCTTTGTCGGCTGAGCTCCAGAAGGTCGAGTACTGGCAGCGGCGAGCTGGTCAGTCAGAGACGAGTACCGAAATGCAATTTTCCAGCGGAGACGGTGACCTGGCTGATGCAGTCAAGATGCTGGTCATCGTGTCAGCGGTTGCGAGTCAGCGAGCAGATACGAAACACATCGGCCTGGAAGCCTTGTCAGCTCTGCTACATCTGGCCACAAAGGTTCCTCTTATTCAACTGCGAAATATCCATTGGGGTCATAGTTTTGGTGTTGACCTCGTCGCCGACGTAGCGTTGAGCGTCTACATGTGGGTCAACATAACAGAAGCGGTGCAATCTCGCTCTTCCGATCGGGCCGGAACTGAAAGTCGAGTGTCTTTGTTACAAGTCAATGGCTTCTTGTCATATCTGGACAGGCACGCATTGCAAGACTACGACTACCCTGCGCAAAACGTCCCTCATAGAACTTTTTGGGATTCCGTTGGGATAACTCAGGATTGGATGAGGGACCGACAGAATGACATGCCGGGGAATGACAAGACTGCGAGCGAGGCCGCTGTCTCCGACATATTTTCTTCAGGGCACGGTCAAGGTTCGCCGAGGGAGAGAGAAGAATTACACCAATACCTGAAAGACTGCTTTGCAATCTTGTACACTTATGACGTGTTCTTGAGACAAGCATGCGGTGCAAGTGATGCAGATGATTTCTGGATCTCGGCGGGCGAGTATGTATTTGCTCAGATGAAATAGAAATACACCATCAAGATTTTACCGCATTTGAGACCTCAGACTTTAAAAGAGCACGTATACAAATTAAGAAGAAAGCCACTCCTGGCCTTGGCATCTTGGCATGCATCTTGGTTTGCCGAGATCAGCATGACCAGTGCAAGTCTTCCTCGGATGGCAGTTACCGGGCCGAGACGCGAATAGACCAATTCAGGCTTTCCTTTTGTTTTTTTGGAAGCAGGAAACATGCTGCCTATCTTTGACTACGAGATCACGAGGTTCTTGCGCAAGCAGCTAGGTAATCAACCGTGCGGAACTGTGTTTCAAAGCATGGAGACCTTTCGTATGCGCGAACCGGCCCGACGTATTTCCATGGCTAAGTATTCTGAGTGGCAACTGGGCAAGGAGCACTTAGAATCCAATTCACATCAATACCGTGCGTCACCCACCTTTAGTCTCCCCTACCTTTAGCCTATATAAATTACCTACCTACTATATAAACTAAGTATATTTAGCTTATACCTATTTATTTAATTCTATAGATATTATAATATTTATATAGTTATTTAATAGCTCTCTATAAGCTTTATATATCTATAATATTATATAGTATTTTATAAGGCCTTATAGTAGTATAGGCTAGTAGAATTATAGTTTAATTATATACCTTCTAAATTAGGTCTCTCTTCTAAAATAACTCTTCTATCTATTATATTACTAACTTAAATATATACTATAGTACCTAAAAAGTAGTTATATAGTTAATTAAAGACTTATAATTAAAATTAGGTTTATAATATAGTATATTTAGTTATAAATAAGGGCTTTATACTTTATTTAACTATTAGAAAGTATAGTATACTTAAGTTAATACTAGTAGGCTAAATAAAGGGCTATAAACCTTTAGATAAGTAAATTTAGCCTATTTAATACTTATCTAGAGATTAAGAATATAATATTATAACCTAGATACTTAGATAAGAAAAACTAGACTATACTTCTACTTTTATCTTTATTTATTCTTTTATAACTTTAATCCTTAAAGAGAATAATAATATAAAGCTTTTAAATAAGAATTAAATTATTTTATTTAAGAAGAAGAATTCTAAGATAATATTAAAGATAGACTAGAAATAGGAAACTAAGTAGTTTATTTTATTTACTTCTAAAATAGTTAACTAATATTTTAATAAGCTAGAGAACTTTAAATAGATAAAACTAGACTTAATTATTAATATTAATAAAGGAGAGATAATAAAAGGGAATAGTATACTTATTTAGCTACTAAAAACTATTCTTAACTAACTATATTAATAGTTTATAATAAATTTATCTTAGAAAGTACTAAAAAATAGTTTATAGCTATTAAGGAGAATACTATTTAGTTAATAGTTATAGTAATTAAATTTATAACTATTATAAGCTACTATTTACTTTTAGGCTTATTTTTAAAGGCTTAAGTTTTTAATTATAATAGTTTATTTAAGAGTTTAAAAGATTATATTCTTAAAATAAAGTTTTAAATACTTAGATAATAGCTAGATAAGTAATAAAATAGCATAAAATAGCTATTAAGTAGTTTATAGATATCTTTTTTAACTATAAATAAAATCTAAAATAATAATAAATTCTAAATAATACTACTAGTTTTTAATAATTATAATAGTTACTAAAGTATTAAATTTATAATAATATATTATAAGTATAATATTAATTTATATTAGCTCTAGTATATATTTCTTATAGACTTTAGCTATTTAATAATAGGTATTTAGTATTCTTAAATAAACTTTTAACTTAAAGTATAAAAAGGTATCTAGCTTTACTAATTTAGTTTTTCTTAAAAAGATTAATTTTATTAAATACTTAGTTAAGGCTTAGAAAGCTATTATAATAAAAATAATTTAAAATATCTTTAAATATATAGGTATTTACCTAATCTCTTATAAAAAGGTATTATAGTATTTAAAGATTAAGCTAGACTAGTTAATTAAGTTAGATTATAAGAATTCTAGTAAAAAATCTAATAAAGCTACTAGTTTATCTAGTAAGAAAGAAGAGCTTATTATATAAGATTATATAATAAATATAGTACTTAGAAATAATTATTTAGTTTAATATAGAGCTAAAAGAGTTATAAATAAACTAGATTATTTATACTTTTAAGTAGTAATCTTAAAGTAAGAGATTATATTTTTAGAGTTAAAAAAGAGGTTTAAGAGAAAATTAAGTATTAAAAGGCTATACCTAACTCTAACTAAAAGTTTATAATTATATTTAAAATTAGTAAGAAAAACTATATAATTAAAGTCTTTAAAGAAAATCCTAAGTTTTAAAAATATTATAGAGTAGTTAGAGCTAAAGTTAAAGAAGTTAAGGAGAATAAGGGTAAAGATATATTTAAGCTAAAAGCTTTACTATAGATTATAGTATATAGTAGGTATATAATTTAGTATCTAGCTAGATTATCTAAATAAAAAACTTCTTATAATTATTTTTATACTAGTTATAGATAAGTATTATTAGAATTAATAGTTTTATTACTATCTAAAAGTTCTCTAGTTATATAGTGTAGGCTTGATATATGTAGTCTAAAGGTGGGGGAGACTAAAGGTGGGTAATGCACGGTATATTGGCAAAGCTATCTACTTTCGCACGATGCAATGCCGTTGATTGAGACGAATCCGTTTCCTCTCAAATAAGCTTCAGTACTCTTTTGCAACTGCGTCCGCCTGGCTCGATTGAAGCTCCACACTGCACAATGCCCGCCTTTCCTCAATTTGCCAGGTTGCCGTTGGAACTTCAACGAGGGATATGGCAGTCCGTCCTTGATGAAGCGCCACAGCCTGTTGTCGAGATTTCCGACGCGGACAAACTCGCGTGGGGAACCGACCCACGCGAGGGGGGAACCACTCTGAGTATGTTGAACTCAGACCAAGTGTATCTCAACACCAATGCTTTGATGCACGTCTGCCACGTCTCTCGCCAGATGGCTCGAAAGCAGCTCAAGTTCAGCCGAGTCGAGCAGGGGGCATGCCTCGACCCATATCGGCACTTCGACCCCGGCGTCGACGCGTTATATATTTCTGAGCCCTTGGATGGCAGGTGGTCCGACGTCTTGCGAGACGCTTGGCCTGTTGAGGCGGCCACGATCCGGCATCTGGCCCTGGATAAGGCCCAGATGGATGACCCCTCTGGCCTTGCGAGCTTTATCAACAATCTCGGAATCTTCAGCAGTCTTCGGAAGGTCTCCCTGGTCTGCGTTGACGACTGGGCGGGGCTGAGGGAGTATGACCCGGATGGACGGGTGCGATACCGGCTTGTGGACTACTCCGAGACAGAAAGAATCTTGGAAACGGCTTGTCAAGGGGCCTATGACCAGTATGGGGCACAGGAAAAAGAACCGTGGAGTCGCGCAAAGTCGTTCCACGACACGCTGATTCACGAGTTCATGTCTCGCTCCGACATTGATGACGACAGTCCACCTTGTCACGTCAATCCGCCTTGGGACAAAACCACCGGGAAATTCTTCTTTGACATTGTTCCGAGCAGGATCGAGGCTATACCAGAAAGCATACCAAAACAGCTTGCCAAAGAAGCATACTGTGCAACAGCGCTTAGTGGCTTGCGTATGATTTTACAAGAGTTCTTTGAGAGGCTAGGTTGCTCGCCGTATGAATAGATTACCTATGACTTACAAAGAGCACGTATATGGCTTCAGGATGAAACCACTTAACTTTTACGTAATTGGTCTTATCTTTCGAGTTTGTGGGTGTGGTTGATACCTATGTAAATAGGTTGTGCGTACTCAGATCCAACACTTGATCGTAAGCCGGAGAGGATTCCTGCTCGCTTATATTTCTTGACTATGGTTTCCCCCGTCCCCCATCTACCCCGAAGCGGTTGAACAGATCAGTGACTAGTGCCCGAGATGCCGCTTCTCCCTGAAATTGCTTGGTCCACACATTGGAAGAAGTAGGAAGGCTTCGGCTACACATTGTTTCCCCCTCAACCGCTTGTCTATTAAAGATACCCATACATACTTAGGTACTCTCCTTTGACTTCCGGTAACGTTCTATACCAGTCCATCGTGCTTCGACATATCTATAACGCGTCACTACCATATTTGATCTTACTGCATCCGAATTTTGACATCAGTATCTGAGTTCAATGTCCTAGCTACAACAATTCTCATGATACCAAACCTGTAAAGGGTGGATATTTTACCGCTCCCGCTTCCTCTCTAGCAGCTTGGGCGTCTTGGCCGAGTTGAAGACCCCGTTCGTATCCGCGCCAAAGGCCGCGCACAGGCCGATTGTTTTCGATATCGCTTTAGAGCACACACCTCGCAGAAGTAATGCCCACATCTGGTTGCAACAGGGTCTTTGCAAGACTTGTTGCATGCTTGCTCCTCCTTTGCTTCTTTGCTCCTCCTCTGCTGGATACCTTCTTTATCCCACGGGCAATATCCTCCCATTTACGACCAGTCTGCTTGCCCTGCTTGTCGTCTTCCCTACTATGGACGAATTGGCAACTGCTTCCACGGCCGCAGTAACCATTCTTTTCATACTAAAGACAGTTAGTGTATATAATCTTAAAAGTTAGACCCTCCATAATTAAATACTTACATCTTTGCAAATTCCTGGGGAGAAATCTGTTTCTACTGTGGTGCGGACATTAGCTGGCCTCTGTTCTGGGCCTACAGCTCTTGCTAAGCTGGCTGCATCGTTTGTGCTTGCGAAGGGAACGGTGCGATCTGCTGTAAAGGGAGCCGGGGGAAAATCCTGTGAAGATGGCTCTGGCGGGCTAGGCTGAATTGTTTTCGATCGCTTGATACGCGTTATTCGCGGCGCTGGGGCGCCATCGTCGGAATCGTCGGACGATGTGGTTGATGGTGTGAGCACCCTTTTCCTCAAGCTGGCCTTTCCACTTCTCTTTTTGAACTTGGTCGTGTGTTCCATGATGCTTGCTGGACTGAGCTGTTGATGGTTTTCGGTAGTGAGTGGAGCCTAGATCTTCCAAAGATGCCTGCCGGCTGGGTTAGTATTCAGGTAGCTGTGGGCTTGGATGTGGGCTTTGATGTCATTGGGTAGGTTTCCCTGGCGATGAGCTTCCTGGAAGCTTGCTTTTCAACTAGTTGGATCTTTGACGGCCTTTCGGGAAGCCAGTTCGCCTCTCTGAGAGAGAGAGAGAGAGAGAGTGTGTGTGTGTGTGTGTTTGTGTGTGTTGGTGTAAAGGGCCAAGCTTTTGGCGGGGATTGGTCGTGAACGATTCAATTTATATACGGACCATTTCAGACTATTTTGGTTCCTGCCATACTATACTGTTCCGCCAGCTATTAGTTCTTAGGCTGTTTGTAGCGGCGATCTAGTTAACGGCGCCGGCGAAAGCGATTCTCGCTAGCCTCGTCTATTCGAAGCGGATACCAATCCTAGCTCTAGTGGCCGAGGACCGATATCCACCAGGAACATGATGAAATGACGTGCAAGTGTCGAGGCATTTTTTAAGAGCTGGGACAGAGCGAAAGCCGAACTGGTCGGCAAACCGTTGCAAAATTGCCAGCTGTCAACGGCCTGCCAACAGATAGGGCTTCAGTACCTGTTCTCATTCAAGGCCTTGATATCTATCGTCTCCAGCGGTTCAACGTGTGGTCGCTGTTCCGAGCCAATGTTGGTCCTACACTATACACAAAAGGGCAAGTTCATATCCCATCTCTGTAGTACTTGCCATCCAATGCATCACCCGTAGAGACATTGTAGATTAGAAGAGCAGCAACAGTGAAGTCACGCCCATCACCAAAGCCGTCAACGACGCCTGAGAGGCACCGAATCTGCCTGCCGTGTTCTCGTCAGCTCCACCGCTTCCACCGCTATCCCCTCCACCACCATTCCCACTACTCCCGTCGCCTCCACCACCACCAGTTGAGTTTCCGGTGTCACCACCCTCGGAGATAACAGCAAACTCAGCCACCGTCGCTCCAGCGCCGCCATCACCATTGGCCTGGTTCCCCCAGATGGTCAGCGTCACGTATCGTCCACTAAACACCTCACCGTCCACCGTCACATTAGTCGTGTTGCTCGAGTACGGCGTGATAAGAGACACGCCCTCGGCATTGTAGGCATTACTAATCTCCACGCTGTCGCTCTCCGTGGCATTTGACGCGCGATCGCTGCTGCTCGCGTTGGAGAACGACACGGCGTAGCCCCGCGGTGGTGCCTGCGCCCAGTCGAACCTGAACCCCGCGACGCGCTGGCCCGCGGCGTCCTCGCCGAGGTCGATCGTCACGCTGCTCGACACGTTGGCCGCGATGGGTTGCCACTTTGTCGAGACTGCGCCGTCGTTGGCGGCGAAGGGGAACTGGCCCGGCTCGAAGTCCTCGGGGCTCGTTGCTGGGAGGCACTGGGCTAGGTTTCCGGCCCAGGTCTTGATAAGGCCGATGGCTCGGTTTTGGATTGTCACGGAGTCGCCTGAGGCTGGAAGCTGGTGGACGACTTCTGTGGTGTTGCTGCCGATCGTGATTGGGATGGAGGAGTCGGCGTAGGCCTGGTTGGCGTTCGGGAGGCTGCTGCCTGGGATTCTGCTGAGAGTGGTGTGTGTTGCGTTGGAAGTCGCGTTGATAGCGTGGCCTTGCCAGAAGAATGTCCTGTAATTGAGATTGGATATCTGTGGCGGAAGGGAGGGGTCAATGTTGAGGGATTCCATCTGTAACCGCAGGCCAAGGTAGCCAAATATGGCCACTCGATTCGCGCCTCCAGATCCAGTCAAGAAAGGATACGCGGGATGGGTGCCCCCGTTCTCGGTGTAGTCATCCAGTAGCTGCTCAGAATATTGGAACCACGGTGCTCGGATGTATGGGTGCGAGGCGTAGACGTCGTAGGTATATGCGGAACAGCCGGAAGGGGAGAATGCGTTGGCAACGATGCTGAACACGCCGTAGGTCATCCCTGGCCCATTTGGAGACTGCTTCCCAGCGTAGTAGTCCAGATCAGACAGGGAGTACGGGTTGGGGTATGCGAGGAAGTCGTCAACGAGAACGACATCGGCCTGCTTGACCGAAATAGAACCGTTCATGGTGGCGTACTCCAAGATCAAGTTAGCCTCTTCCAGAACAGGCACTTCGATCTTGGAGCTCTGGTTTGCGGCTACTTCATTGAGATCCAATTCAAAGTTCGAGCGGAAGTTGTTCGTCCTGTTGAGATGTGTCTCGATCAAGGCCATTGTGAAGCCAGGATTGTCCACGTGGTTCGCATATTCATCCTGGCAAAACTGGTCAGCAAGTATGCAATAAGGCTTAGGTTATTCGTGTGGGTACGTACAGGGTCGGTGGCGTTCGTGAGCTGCCATCTCCCTGTTGTCTCATTCAAAGCGAGCAGGTCGGAATAGAAGGTCGCGATAGCGTCGTATATAGGGAACATTTCCTCTCTAAACGTGGTCTCATCGCCAGTAACAGCATAGTAGTTGTATAGATCGAGTCCTATGTCTCCATTTATATGGTACTCATAGTCAAAACATGGTCCAGTGCCTGCATAGCCAATTAGCACAAGAGTCCGTCCCCTAACTTTGCCATTCAAAGTAAGCTCACCTGTGCAGTTACCAAAACGGCCACTGGTCCAAGGATAGACTGCGCCCCCAGATGAAAACTCAGTGGCGTTCTGTGATGAGATGAAAGACATTTCGACGTTCTTCTGTGCTTGTGGGAAGAGTCTTGTTCTGTAGTTGTCTATGGCTTTGGCAGCTTCTGGGAAGGTGACAACGAGTCCCGACGACATCCAGATATCGGCGTCCCAGAATACAAGTCCGGCATAGCTGTCAGACCCCAGGCCGCCAACACTGATGCTGTTCACATTCAGCATGGAGTTGTTCCCGGCGGCAACGATGGCGTTGGGGCCGACAGTGTTCTGCAATAGCTGGAAGGGATTGGTCACAGATATGATTTGCTGTTCCACGATGTATGGGTCGTCTGGGAGTTTTTCGGTGCCTGGGATGGAGAAGTCATCAACAGAATCCGCTGTGAGAATGCTGGCCCATTCTGCTTTATGTGACTCGAGAAGGCTGTTGAATCCAGCTTCTGCGGCAGAGGAAGATGCCTCTCGGGCGACGGACTGCGGGTCGGCGAACGCATCTGTCGAGGCTCCACCGACGTACTTGGTGATGGTAGTACTACTCCCGCCGCGGATGCTGATCTCGGCGGACTGGGCGATGCTTGACTGGTTTCGGCCAATGTCGGGGCTATCCGTGATCGGTTCTGTTGTTGAGAAGCCGTCCCCTGAGAGTGTTGAGTAGATGTAGGCTGTCACATTGTTGATGCCATTTGGTCGGACGGCGGTCCAGATGGTGCTATTGCCTGAGCCCTTGTCCTCGAAGTCCGTCCGCACAGCAGAGTCGCCATCTATGACATCTGTCACAGTGACATTGAGGTCAGACTCTGTCGAGATGGCCAACTGCACGGCGGCCTGGTTGACATTGAGCTTGTGGACAAACATGGTGTAGCCGATTCCCAACGATGTGCCATCTGCAGGTGTCCAGGTATAGTTCCACGTCATCACACCAGCCTTGAAGTCCACGGCCGTGGTGAAGTCTGAGATCTGCGATGCATCCACAGAAGCATTGAGGGTTTGCCCAGCAGCGCTGACAGTCAAGCCAGCCCAGTGAGGGACACCGCTGATGACGCTCTCGCCGCCGTACTCCAGCAGCCACTCGAAGTTTGTGCCGTTTGTGGTGGGTTGCAGGTCCCAGAAGCCACTGATGGTTGCAAACGTCTGTCTCTGACCAAACAGTGGCCAGCCGTTGATGTTGTCTCCATTGACAGGCGTGTCTTGCTCGAAAAAGGGCCCGACGGCGGCTAGGTTGATCCCAAGGTAGCCATTGGCGAGGGACATGCGCGATTGGTAGTGTCCCTGGTCGAGGGTGGTCGTCTTGAGGATCCAATTGTCGTTGTCCCAGGTTACGCCGTCGAAGCGAGTGTCGTACGTCTCGGCAACCACGGCCGCAGTTGCTGCGATGAGGAGGAGCAGCGCCCTCTTGAAGAGGAGAGGCACTGCCGCCATGATGTCGGCCTGTTTGTATGTTTCGTACAGGTCCGTGAGGGGTGAGAGTCAAAAGGTTGAGACTTCTTGGAAGGGCAATGAGAGGAAGTCAGGCAGATGCAGGTTGTTTTGGCCTACGGAAGTCACACCGGAGTAAGACATGAGGGGTAGGACGGACGACAACAACAAGGCAGGCAGTCACGCAAACGCTGTCGACCTCGGGGAGTGAATTAGATCGAATAGCACAGGCTCAAAGTAGCCAGTCAAAGCAGCAGCAGCAGCAGCACCTCAGCTGGGGAAACGGCCGGAATCGTTTGGTGGCTTCGATTGCAGGTCTTGGCCCTCGAGTAGCTTCACCTCCAAACCGTGCAAAAGGCAAAGCTCAAAGTAACTTCGACGAGGTGATCGTCATCCCCACACCCACACTGGGACTGACAGGGGGCCCCAGGTCACTGCAACGTCATAACGGACAGAGCAGTGTGGCTGTCTCTTCCTTGCCCATGTGGGTCGGGACATCCGGATGAACCGGTTTGCCGGGGACGAGTGACGACAAAGGCTTGAAAACGACAAACAAAGGGGACGAATTAGACCGAAAGAGGATCGTGGCCGACACGTTTTGCAGGGGTGGAATGTGGGGTAGCAGTCCGCTGTGAATGGGCTGCAGGGCAACTCAGCTCCAACTCAGCTCTGCTGCTGATCGAAGAGCCAAGACAAATTCGAAGCTGATGAGGTGGTTGAAAATTCAAATATCTACAGAGAATCCATAGTAGCCTCCTACAAAGAACTAAAGCTACGCAGAGCCGAGTGCTGCCAAACGCTGGCTCCAGTCTACAGATGTTGTCTTCGACACTTCTCGTCGCCTGTGTTTGCTCACACTGGCAGTTCCCGTCTTGGACAGCGCGTCACTGCCCGTGATCGACGAACCGACCTTGGGTAGAGGCAAGATGCCCTCCTTGACGAGATCCTGTGCCAGCCTGACTAAGAGGCCATCACACCCCTTCGCAACCATCATATCAACAGAGACAGGATACCACTCCTCGTGCTGTGTGATATCACTGAACTCGCTGACCTCGCCCAGGGTGAAAACACTGTCGGGCGCCTCGCTGAAGGGGCTCAGTCTACTTGTGCCAAGCCCCCATGGTGCCGAAGACCCAGTCAGATACTGGTCTCGAGTGGCTCGAGATGCCCATGTGCGGGGATAGATGAGGATACCAGACGAGCACTGGGCGGAGTCGTTCGAGGCTGGGAGGATCTTGGAGTTGAACCACTCCTTGAAGACTTCCTTGCTCTCCGAGGCCTTGTAAAAGGCGTCAGTGCCTTGTTCCTCTGCCCAATCCCAGCGGGACAAAGGGACTGGATTCACGAATGGGAACCGGTTGTCATGAGCGGCTATGCGGCAATCGTCAGTCAGACGTCCATGGGGAAACGATGTTGGATCAAATTACCAGCATAATCCGCGTAGAAAGGGTCTCGAACAAGCTGCGCTTGTTCTTTTCCGATCAGCATTGGGTACGTGAGGTTCATGTACTCCATTACGCCCTGACCTTGAGCCTTCGAGGGAACCGACTCATCCCACGCTGCCTCAAGGTCAAGTGCTGTGACAGTGGCCCCCACGAAACGAGCCAGCCTCTCCGCAAAATCCACCAGAATTGCGTCACCATCGCTCGAATTGGCGTCGTAGAACTCCATCGTGTAGATCTTGGTTGGGTACTTGACAACCTCGTTGCCGACTAGAGAAGTATAATTCTCCCCGTAGAGCACCTTCTGAGCTTCATCCCACAGGTACGGATCCCTTGTCGCGAATCCCGCTGTGTCGAGCTCTGTCGATAGGGACATGACATGGTCCAAGGACACCAGCCCATGGGAAGGCCGATTGCCAAAGACTCCCGACACACCAGCAGGGTCTCTAATGCTGCCGCCCGTGTCGGTGCCCAGAGCAAGGTCCAACCACTCGTAGCTGGCGATGCTCGATCCGGCTCCGGCAGATGAAGATGAAGAGTCCTGGTATCCGTCGCCGCGGGGGTTGAAGGGCGAGTGATAGTCAACCCACTCTGCCGTCGCCCTCTCTCCGTTCGCAAACTGGCTAGCCTTCTGCAGCCCGACGATTTGCGCGCCGGCGTCAATGAGGCGCTGGACCGCTGTCCCGGTGGTGTTGCTTGCTGGGTAGAGATCATACCATGCTCGGCTTCCGAGCGAGGACTTCACACCGGCGAGTTTGAAAATGTCTTTGACGCCGACTCGCACTCCGGCCAGGGGCTTTTCGGCGGTTTTAGTGTAGTATAGTCTTGAAGGGACTCCTATTGTGATGGTACCTGACGACGCTACGCGGGCCGACAGGGTTTGGAATGTTCCATCTGGTGCTTGTATGAGTGATTCGGTGAAAGCTCCTGAGAAGTCGTCATAAAGGCGGTAGGTCTGGTGGAGAGTGCCGGTCGCCATCTCCAAGAAATACGGGCCGGAAGGAATACTTTGCGATCCAAGTGGGATTATCTGAGATCCAGAACCTTCTGCATTTGATGCTTGAGCTTGGCCCCCGAGGAATACGACCCCAGAAAAGCCATCCTGGAAAACGTCGTCCTCTGAGGTCCAGTTTGCAAACAGCTCAGGCAGCGATGCCTCATCGACGGTGTCTTGGACAACGGTGACTGGCGCGAATCCGTAAATGCTGTTTACAGTGGAGAGAGCCGACGATTGCACTGAGATGTTTCCGGCCGTGAATGGAGATATGAAGTAGTTGACATCGTTGAGCACAACAGATACACCCGTGCCCGTCAGTTGACCTGCCGCGACTGTCAGGCAGCACAGCAGATGAAAGAGTAATATCGACATTTAATCTTATCTGCGTATAAATCAGTTTTGATGTTATTCCAGCCTAGTGTCCAGCCATGAGGCAAAGAGAGATGTTGGTTTGACGGTGTCCATCACTTTCGCTGCAGGCGCCTGGGCTTCATCAAGCGTGCCAAAGCGCGGAGTCATCAACATGGACTTACAAAGACTGGTTGAACTAAGAACTGTTACTTGCCGCTGTCATTGTCACAATGTCTCAAAGCTCGGTGCGAATCCCATCCATGCTAGGGTCATATAACGTGCTGTCAATTAGGAAGATCGGCAAGCGTTTTTCGAGCGCAGCCTCGATTTTGTATAATCCAGCAAAGGCGAAGAAGATATGAGTAGACATCTTCGGATGAACATGTCCTGAGTCTTGGCTCTGTGACAGGGCCGCTAATTCCGTCTACGAGTCATTGAATCCAGGGGAATCTGTTCATACCCATGAAATCACGAGGCTATTTGGAACGCGTTCTATTCCGAGGTTCGCCAAGGTAATCTAGCCCAAGACCACGACTCGTGAAGTTGTAGTTTGAAAGCACTGCCATGCCGCATGAAGCAAGCCGTACTTTGGGGTCCAAAGCGGTATGCTAGTGGTGCCCGAAGCCCGTTGGTCTACACAAACCGAGAACTCACAGTCACTGTGTCATTGGACTTGTTGAGGTGTCCCTTGTCGGGCCCCGGTGCTTCGGCACCTCGCTCACTCAGTTGCCAGGAGAGATGTTCAATTACCTAAGTACGTCAGCGGAAGCATAGTAGGGAGGCTTTACTCTTAATCCATATACATCCCGAAGGCGTACAGTCCCTTTACACAGTAGTAAACGCTCAAAGACCCAGCGTTAAAAAAAAAAAAACATAATATTAATAATAGTATAGAAGTCTCTACCTAGGTATATAGCCTTAGCCTTATACTATATAGATAAGGCTAGGAAGTATTACTCCTAATAGTATTATAGACTAGATTTACTTATTAATATATAACCTAGTAGCTAATAGATAGCGAATTAGTTATATAGTAAGACTAGGAATAGTCTTAGAATAGTCCCTATATAAGTAGTTCTATAAAAGAAATTCTAGCTAAAAATATAATCCTCTACTACTAATATATATATATATATATATAAAGAAGACCCTTACTAAGTAAGTACTAGAATATCTATCTAAGTATATAGCTACTAACTAAAAATAGAAGCTAAAATAAACTACTTTAAAAATAACTATATAGAAGTAATCTATAAGAATATTTAGAAAACCTTAAAGGAAATAAGAGATAGAATATATAATAAAATACTAAAAAAAAAAGAATATAATAAGTTTATACTATTCTATATCTATACCTTTATTATTAAAGATAAAGATCTCCTTAAAAGAATTATATAATATTTAAGAAATAAGGGAAGAAGGGGGAGATTCTAGGTACCTATAGGAGATAAATATAAGTAGAAGTATAAAGAACTCGAATACTTTATATATAGGCTCTAAGCTAGGGAAGAGTCTGATAGCTGAGCAGATAGCAGACAGACAGACAGTTGAGAAGAAAATACAGTATGGCCGAAGCCGGAAGCATAGTGGACTCCTCCACATTTGATACTTCCCGTCAAATCTTCCCCACGGATCTCATGCTCTCAGCGCCGTTCAGCCCTCGAAATCTCTATACACATTACAGCGCTTATTCGAATCTCCTAGCTTCCCCAAGAATCGATCAATTTCGTCCATATAGTAGAGCTTCAACCCCCCTCCCAACCTTCGACAAAATGGGTTCCAGCCTAAAGTTCTAGTTCCCCATGATTGAGAAACTCTCAATTGTTTCTTCCGCTTTAGCCCCAAAATCCCAAATGGGCTCGTGGAAACGACCCTCCTCACCTCGTGTTGATCTCTGCCAGGTGTTCCTGGGCAGCTCAGATTCTAAGTTCTCCGTTCTCGATCCTCACTTGTGTTTGATGGTGCGTTCTAATCCAAGGATATACCACTCGAGTGGACTTCCTGGAAGAATTAGCAAAAGCGCAATACACAATGAGTGGCTCTTAGTCCACCCACAATGGTGAATTCGATGAATTTCAATTTGGCAGCGCATTGATTTACTACAGGCCGGTAGATAGTCCGGCTTTCATCATGATGAGATGCAACCTCGACTTCCAATCCTGAATTGTTTCGAACGTGTCAAACATGTCTTCCTCATCAATTTCAGGATTCCAATCGGATTCGTGGTATGTTTTGTGGACCTCATCATCCATGGACCAGCTTCCATTCGAACGTTGTAGGTCGGGACGGTCTTCACCCAATACCAAGCATCCCTCAGAGGTCGGCATTCTCCGGCCTGACACATAACCGCCGTCCTCGATCGCACTGCAGAAACTAGGATCGGATCCAACATCGGAGTCAGGCTTGCAGTCCTTAGGTTCGCTGGATCGTTGTGTACGCCATATTACTCCAATGTCCTCGGCAGCCACCTTCTCCGACTCTTCTAGTTCAGCGCCGTTGATGTATTTCAGGACTTCTTCCATGCACGGCAGCCAATGGTCATGCCAGAATGAAACCCACTTCTTAACATCCCGTTCCTGCAACATTGGCTCGAGCTCCAATTCAAACTCTCGGCTTAGAGTCTCGAGACAGGTCACTAGAAAGCGGTCTTCCTGGCGCAATTCGTCAAGTTCATCCTTGTGTCGATTTGGACTGCAATAGCCATCATCCGGACCCGGTTCAATCCCGTGGCAGCATGTGTGCCTGATCCCTAATAGTTTGAAAGTCGCATATCTGATTGTAGATCGCATCTGAACTTTGTTCCAAGACTTATGGGCTTCATTTATGAATGCAGGGAGAGTGATCGACGCTGAGTTGATGTCTGTCGAGCAGAGGCGGGCATGAAGAAATCGAATGAATGGAGTACATCCTCCAGGCGAACAAGCACAACGACACTCGTCTTGTGGGTTTCTGCGAGACAATGTCTCTGTGAGGCCGAAGACGAAAAAGAATGAATCTGGAGGTAGATGGCCAATCGTTGAGTAAAGTTCATGGGCAACTGTCAACGCTCCGTCTGAGGCGGACTTCCACAAGTCCGCTCCATTCTGAATCAACCAGGAGCAACGAGCCAAGGACGACATATCTCCTTGCTTGCACCAAAACATCAGGGGCGTAACTCCATCGGTATCTGAGACGTCCAAGTCGCGAAAGCCGAGACTCCAGAGAAAAGGGAAAGGTAGCGGGCCATAATTGTGGTACACTGAAGTCAACTCGTTGCAGCCGTTCTGCCGGCCGGGCACGTCCACTTGTAGACTAGACGGCACTGAAATACCGGCTTCTTCGAGTTTCTGAATTGCTCTGGGCCCATTAGAGTCCAGCAAATTCGGAGAAAAGAGATCCAATGCGGTGGCCTGCCTTCGAGGAAGGTTATTGATTGCGAGCTTTTTCAAACGCTCGCTTCGGTCAACCAGGTGGATCGCTATTACGTGCGAACAACTCACGCATAGAGGTTTCTCGAAGTCGTAGATGCTGAGTTGCCATGATGCTATCCTCGGTATCATGCAGTCTGCTTCTAGTAGATCGTTCAGACCGGTGTCATCGTGGTCGTTTAAGCATTCGTCATGATGTTGGGCCTTGTCATCTCTCATACCAAATAGGCAAGAAAATAAGGCGTACTCGACAGGTCGTCTGCCCACGAGGTCTGGCATGTCCAACAACTTGATGCCTGGTCCTCTCGTCAGAAGCGCAACGCAGGATGCATGTCCGACCGCGAGGTGGAGTGGAGTCTGCTCCAATAGATTGAGCTCGTTAACCGCATCACGGTGATCGGTCAAGATAATCTCCATCTTGTCGCAGTCGCCTGCAAGTGCTGCGAGGCTCAAGGGCCCACAACCAAAGGCTGCATCAAAATATGCTGTCAGCGCTTCTGACGCTCGCTTGGATGATCATGTTCTGTACTTAAGTTCGACCCATGCGTACCTTCTGCAGTGGCTGGCGAACGCTGCATAATTGCAAACAACTCGAGCGTTGATTGCCTTGTTAAAGACCTGAAAACAGGCCTAGTGATGATGGACTTGTAGGGATCCTGAGCGCAGAGAAATTCGCTGAGAAGAGAGTATGAGTTCCAGAGTTGAGGATCACCAGTACCCTCAAATGTGTTTTCTTCGTATGTGTCCCAAGTCCAAGGACCAACCTTCAGACATGTCATGTTCCAGGCTGGTGTTCTAATGCGGTTAGAAGTTGAAGATGTCAGCTGAGCCGAAGGCGATTGACTGGAAGGGGAAAGAGTATCTGCGCACGAGCCGTGGATGTCATGCACGGTGGTTTCCACTCCATGCTTTACCAGCGTCCCCAGTGCTTGCAGCAAGGGCAACTGGTTAATATACTTGATGCTTATGTTTAGTCAAGAGCTCTTGTAGTGTCTTCATGGGATCCAGCAGACCTACAATTGATCTTCTAGGGAAATAGTGCATTACACTTCGACCGAAAAGGTCCAGGGCTTGTGGACAAGCCTTGCAGGAGCGATATAGCAACTTCATGCTTTCCAGACACTGCTCTAGGAACTCCATCGCGCCCGCTTCATTTTCTTCCAATATCAAGCATGCCCAGTTGAATAGGGCCATGATGCGGAATGCCGGGTCTCGCCTGCGATCGACTACTGGATGGTAATTAAAGCCAGGGCTGAGACTGCATCCGCCGGCACCAAACGTGTATGAGAAGGACACCTCGATCGCGCGGTGGATAAGTCCCTGAAATCCTTTGAAGGCGACCGACAACCTTCTAGACGATACTGTTGCTCGTTGAGTATGATAGACACAACCCATGAAGTGGTCACTAGTAGTTGATGTCTCGGCTGAAGCCTGCCAAGGCCCCCACCATCGCGCCTGTCTCGACCGGATTACACGCCTTCGACATACACATGTCCTCTGTGCCAGGCTGATACGGGAACAGTGAACGCCAATGCCAGAGTTAAAAATTTTCGGGGTTTCTTCAAAGGAATCGCACAATTCCTTGAGCTGACTGGGCTTGGAAATGAGGCGGCCAAGTTCTTGTCGTGTCGGAAGTGCATTGAGTGCCGCGTCAAAGCGCTTGAAGGCTTCACCGAGTCCCAGGACTCCACTCTGTGTCATTGCCAGCTCTCTCAGTATCCTAGCGTACGTATCAGCGTGATGTTTTCGTAGTTCTAACACAGAATTGGTGCTTGTATCATAGATATCCTCCCGGATTTTGCCTATGCGCGTATCGACGCCCCTGAAGCTAGTGCTCAGGCCATTTATACTGTCTCGTGTCATCGATAATTCTTTGAGCATTCTCGCGCAGCTTTCGGCTTGATCCTCCTGGAGCACTGACACAGCTGTGTTACTGGTGGTGGTGATGTCTTTCAGCACCTTTGCTAGGCCTTGGTCCACTGAACGGGACAAACACAGAACCGAGTCTCCAACGCGGGCGACAGAATCTCGACTCGCCACACTTTCCTGTTTGATTTCTTCGGAAAGCTGTCGATGCAGGTCTGGCATTGAGCGTTGGATGGCGCAGGCCGTGCATTCGATATCGATGGCGACATCTCTACCCCGAGTTTCAATTAAAATTGATACCGCCACTTGAAAAATTGAAAAGGGTAAACCCACAGGCCGGATATCTGGAGAGCTGCTTGTAAAAGATCATTCAGGCGAATCAGTCGGGCTTGCAATCGTTCCATAGTCGGACGATGGAGAGGGTACGTGAGCTTCTTTCCTGTCACATATACCTTTCCGAGAACCTGGTGGGTGGGTGGATGCCGCGAAGCATCCAAGTCACGGACAATATCGTCTAGAGCTTGTAGCTCCGGTTGTATTGATGTGCAGTCCTTGAGAAGCGCTGCAGTTGTGCGGTGATTTGGCTCAAGACCCGCGGCCACCTTGAACACTAGTTTCAAGAGCGCTTGTGTTCGGATAACTTGCTGCCTCGCGGAGGCGACATCGTCTTTGCGTTCGTGCACTGCGTCCAAGTATTTCGTAATTCCGCCGACAACCTGTACACCGAGAGATATGAGCCCAGCTGCAGAAGCCGTGATAGAAAGGGGGTCAGCCATGGCTCTTCGGGAGAGGTATTTCTGGGACAGGTCGAATAATCGAAGTAGCGATATTCCCGAGAGCTTAATTGATATAATGCTGCCTTCACTCGGAGGGTCCCTGATTATGTTCACTGGAGACGACTCAAACGTTTTTCAACATCCCAAGCCAACAGATTATCGATCTGTGAGGCGCAGCACCTGGTTCAACCCTCAAATGGCTGTAAGCTTTCCGACGCTGATGCAGTCGGCTGCAGACTAGACAGGAGATATCGCTGTATGGCAGTCTAAGCCCCGACTTCGCCCCAAATACCAAGGCAGACTCCAGCCATGAACCTCCCTGCATCGTCTGCATGCAGGAGTGCCCAATCATAGACAGGAGGCGTTTGAGACCTTTTCTCAAAGTGCACATTTGGCGCTGCTGGTCGACGTATTCTACATCGAAAACACGTCACAGCCGTGACATGTCTTCCTACCCTAGGTTTGTACATCTCAGTGATTGGCTCTGGATATTTTGTTGCAGGAATGACTGCAGCCTCAAACCGAAGGGAAATCTACCCCCACTTTACCCCCTCGTGATTCTGTCATCTTGCCGGTAGTCCGTTAGTGAAACATATACCCTTTAGTAAGCGGTCGGTTCCGCCCTTTCTAAGGTTCTTACCTGGTTTCGTTCTTGTTCCGTGTACGTCCGAAGCCAGCCACGGCGCCTTCATACAGTGGTTCTAGGATTCTTATGTCTTTATTTAGGTCCAGTGGGCCAACAGTTGTACCAAACTTGAAAGTCTTTGTACGAAATGTAGACGTAATTGAACCCTGCACTGTTCATTCATCTCAAACCTCAACCCCAAGATTCAGCTCGAGGTGCGGCGCTTTGATCCCCAACATGGGTTTGTGTTGCGGAAGAAGGAGCTCATCCATTTTACCTAGGTATCTTGAGTCGGCTGCTAAGATTTGACTCTAGTCGTCATTTACCGCCAATCACATCTTCACAAAGGTACTCTGTCCACCTGTTATCTTCCAACATTCAGTTAGACTGAATGTGCTTTGGAGCTCGCGACAAAAGAGGAACGACGTAGATCCTTCCCGCAAGTGACCTTTCACTTCTCTCTTTGAACTCCAAAACGTCACTCCCCTGCCATGAAGCCACTTAAAAGTCGTTAAGGGAAGAGGAGAAACGAAGATAGATATAGCTACCCACTGTGTAATTCTATCATGTATGGTAAGCTCATTATGCAAATTAAGGTCTGCGGATAAGGAATGCATACTGCCTTGTATACCTAATTTTCCGCCTTACAAATACTTGTTATCTATAGAATAGTGTACCTAGATTTGGGTAGTAAAGTCTGGGGCGATCCACCGCTAGCCTGATTTCAGATTGTGGGTAGGTCTGCACAAATGCCAACGGCGCCTTCTCTGTCCATAGCCAAATGCCTCCCATGTCCGAGGAGCTTTTGCCGTCCCGTCGATCTTGTGTTGCTAGATTTCTCAAACTCCCTCTCGGAATTGCACTTTAGTACATGCAGTCCTCAAGGCGTAGTCTTGATGTTAAAACGAGCCGGCAGCCACGCAGGCTATTGCCACTTTTTGAGAGCCGAAGGTGGACATAATGTACACAGGTGTCTGCTAGCACGCTCACGGTGTCTGTTCAGCCCTCGACGGAAAATCCAGCTTCCTCAAGATTCTAGCCGGGTTCCCAGCGACGACGTGGTACGGGGGAACGTCCTTGAAGCAGCGCCGTTGGTCAGTTCTTCGGCCTATTAGAATCCTCATGCACAGTCTCTCACCTTTGTAACAACACTACTGGCCCCGATAGTGCAGCCCTCTCCAATCGTTACACCTGGAAGGATATAAACACCGGCTCCGAGCCAGCAGTCGGCCCCAACGGTTATGGGCTTGCCTGACTCTGGCCCACTGGTACCGTTTCGGACTTGAGGATCCAGCGGATGTGTTCCGCTGAGGAAGGAAACATTGGGGCCGATCAAGGTTCGTGAGCCGATTGATACAAGGCTGGTGTCGATGATGGTACAGTTGAAGTTGATGAAGACGTTGCTCCCGACCTTGACGTTGGTTCCGTAGTCGATATTGATAGGACGTTCGATCCAGGGGTACTCGTGCAGAATTGCGTCTTCTTCTTCCTCGGTAGCGCCAGGAGTGGGCAGAGGACGGGGGTCATCGGTGATTCTGTATGAACAATTGTTAGTCTTGCTTTGCTTATATGAAATTTTGGTCTATAGTTGAGAGAAACGTCAAGAATCAAATTACTCTTTCCAGAATTGAGCGATCTCACGGCGAGTGGGCTCTTCTGCGCGGTTAAGTCGTCTTACGGCCTGCCCGCAACGACGTCGGGCAGCAACAAGTCGAGGTGAGAAGGCATAAAAGAGCTCCCCTCTCTGCATTCGAGCAAGGTTGTCTTCCTCGTCGATGTTGGAGTTCATATTTCTGGGCTATGCAACTACAATCAACGTGATGCCCCCAGAGAAATTGTGATGCAATGTGTTATGAACAGTTCACTGACAAGTACTGGTACAGGTGTGGTAGACAAGACTGCAACGTGGCGTAGCTTAATACATACACCGGGCCGGTTATGACGTGGGGACACTGTTGAGTGTTGAGAATGTCGAGTTAGACGTTTCGGCTAAAACATTTTCCGAACCGGTCGGCTATGGAAGAGATCCAAGAGGAAATGAACGTGAGCTTGTTTGAAGAGTGTACAAAGAAGGAGATATAGGATTGGCCGCCGTTGCTACTGATGCTGGCAGAGTTCGATCCTGATGAGATAATTGATGGAAATTTGCGGTCCGTGAACTCTTTTGGGAGGAAGATGAAGCGGCTTCTGATCTGTCCTTGAGGTGGTGAAGGGGAACAAACATATCAGTTATACGCTTGGGCTTGGATTACCAGCAAATTCTAAAGGTACGAGGCTATCGGCTTGTGTTCACGGAGAATGATTGGGAAAGCTCATCTATTTTCCGACATGGACTATGTAAGAAGCAGTTGATACCACCGACCACCACCGTGCTCTATCAGAAATCCGACTTTGCAGGCGCAGCTGGTCCTGTATGAATTCTCAACTGGAGTGTGAATAGAATAATTACATGATAGAAGAGACTTGTATGTACAAAGAAAACGGCACAGAACCATAACAGCCGCGCACCACGTACCCTAATTCCTATCTGGCGCAAACTCAAGCGCACTCGAAACACTCAGCGCTTGAAGTCAGTTCACAGCCCGGCTTGAGGGCTACCTTGGCGGGGTATGGACACAAGATCCTCTCGTTAAGTACACCGTTGGTATCATTGAAGCGGATGGGGAGCGTGTCTGGCACGATGCCATTCTCTACCCAGTCCACCAGCGCCTGAAAGGTCGCCGTGGGCTGTCCACCGTTACCTCCCGAGCAGTGCGCCAGGCCAGGTACCTGGAAGAAGCGGAAGAAGTCCTGGGCGTCGGGCGAGACTTGCAGCACTCGGTTGTAATAGTCCACAGTGCCGCCGAAAGGAATCAGGCCGTCGGCCTATCTCGAGTTAGTAACTAGCAGCCCATGTGAGGAAACCACAGGTCGGTAACTCACAAGCCCATGGTAAGTGATCATCTTGCCCCCGGCGGCTTGGAAAGCACGGATATCGGGGTCTGCTGTGCCGATGACAGAGTCGTACTGACTCACCGACGCGTGGAAGAGGCGTGCAAATTCATCGACGGATGTGATCATGGTGGTGTTCCAGTCCGGGTCCTTGGCGACCCAGTACTTGAGCCAGGCCTCTCCCAACCCGGTTGGCACACCGGTACACGTCCCGTTGGTGCAGGATGTCATTGCGTACGCCAAGTCCGAAGTCGTACCTGTGACCACGGTCGAGCCGGTAAGCCGTGCCTGGGATTCGGGCCCATACCACAGAGACTCGCCGCGAGAAGATAATGGTCCGGACCAGGTGAGGTTGACGATGGTGGCTGCCCCTTCGCTGACGTTCATCCAAGTCCCAGTCTCTGTGCAGTTGACCTGCTGACCAACCATGCTGAACGGGTCAAACCTGCACGCCTCTGCGTCACTGACCAGGCCGTCCACGACCCCGTCCAGACCATCACAGGCGGTGATAGCAGCATCTGTTATAGCGTTTATCTCACACGGGTAGGGGAACGTGTCCAAAACGCTCATCATGACCTGAGCCCAGGCCGCTGCGGGGATGAACTGTCCCCAGTTGAAGGCTGGAGCAGCAGCGGCAATCCCGTCATAGTCATCAGGGTACCGCTGGGCGAGCATCATGCCTTGGCGGCCGCCCTGAGAGCACCCACTCCAGTAGGAGAACGCGGGTGGCTGGCCGTAAAAGTCGTTGACCACAGATTTGCTAATAACGGCCTTTTGCCATGTCAGTACTGCGACTCGCTCTCTGCCATGCGGTGCCTCGACACGTACCTGATCATGTAGCGACCTGGCGGCCAAGTTTTCGAGGAGGTATAAATTCGGGTTGCCCGGGCTAATTTGAGCCCACTCGTCGGGAGTATAGGCATCGGGGGGTTGACCTGCATCTGACGTCGTCGCGGCGTATCCCTCTCCGATGGCTCCCGCCATCCCGGTGTCCGTCAGGGGGAACCTGCCAGCGATGAAACCACCACCGCCGACAGCCTGCAGGCGTCCGTTCCAGTTGTGAAGGGGGAGCCAGTTCTCTACATTAACAACATCGTTTTGCCCAGGGTGGGTATAGGTCACCGTGACGTTACAGTAGTCGATTCCGTCCACCCTGCTAGACGGGTGGTTGTAATAAAGCTGATCGGAGACTGTCCGCGAGAAATTCTGCACCAGGGCAGCTGAGATGGAAAGGAACTCAGCTCCTAGGAGGGAGGGAGCGGAAAAGGTCGAGCCCGTACACGCTGACGCGGGCACCTGCATTAAGGACATCTTGATAGAGACGGTGGTTGAAGCAAGAGAACGAGTGACTGAGGCGAGCAAGTATGGCGAATGTTGATGATAGGACTCAACCTAGTCTTGGTTATCTGATTGTTATATACAACCTTCCCAACAGAATTCAGAACATCAATCCCCTGGCATATGCGGGCCTCTTCACGGCACCGCCGCAACGTATCCAGGATGCTGTTAGTTAATGGTTAATCTCGGGGGGATCCTGTGATGTGGATTGGTGAGAGGGCCAATGAACAGCGCTCATATACGAGCCACAGCAAATACGCATTTCCCCTGCACCCAAGGTACGATGCCAGAGTCGCATCCAACTCAGAGTCGACCATCTGGCTGGGCAGTACATACTCCCCGGATGCAATGCGTTGCTTAATCAAGGTACCAATGGGAGATTCCATGTCTCGAGGGAATGCTGCCGTCTCTACACTCAGAGGTGGCTTCCAGCCGCAGCAACAGATAATACGGACGAATTGGTGGGGCGTATTCCGGCCTACCGAGCCGACACGCCAGTCATATCAGGATAGACCGGTAGACCAGCTCGGACGGCATGCCCGCCGGGATTGATTTTCCGGGTCCATACGAGCTCGGAGCGGCCCATGACAGTCGCCATGTGCTTTCAGGGGCGACTCGTGTTAATGTGACTGGACAGCTCTTGCTGTCGCATTGTGAGGTAAAGTTCTGGATGCCTTAGGTGCATTGTGAAATGACACTTGGCACCAATTAGGAGCACAAGAAGCATCGAATGTATTGATCAAACAACAAACCTCGCATCGTTTCCTAGGCATTTATTGCCAACCCGTCTACTTGAGACTCCATCATTGGGCTACCTCCGCACACTCGGCTGAGATTCATTAGCCTCGGTATTGCGCAATAATTAATAATTGTCGTGACGTGGCCAGATGCCCTCACAGCTCGTTGGGGCTCACCTTTGACCTAGGTCGCCTTTTCTAGCATCTCGAATCTGAGACTTGTTCCTGTGGAAAGGGGATATGCCAGGGGCGAAGGGAAAGAACAAGATCAAAACGGGAGGCAACGAGAACACGTCAACTGTGCCCTTCACAAAGGGCAGTCAGCTCCTCCAACTTTCGGAGCTCCCGTTCTGAGAATGACGACGAGAACAGACCAGCGTTGCTTGGCCTGGAACCACGCGGGATCGATCGCCGTTTCTCACTGCCAGTGTGCTCACAGCGCCTGGTAGACTACCTGCCCCCTACTGGCCTCAGGTGCAGCGGTGAATTTCCGATTGCGGTCCCATATTGGAAGCGATCCCCTGTCTTGGCGGATTGGGCCCTGCTAGCATTGGTGCAGTTGGGCGTATCGGCCAGAATACGACGGCGTATTAGCAACAATACGACAACGTACTGCGAACAGAACGGAACCTGGGAAGTCCTCGATTTCAATCCAGGCCACATGAATTAACTCGAACAGGCCTCGAAGAAGGTCTTCTTGCTTTTGCCAGGAATTTTGGGCAATCCGCTGGGGACCGTATCCCCCATGCCAAGGCTCCCGAGGTCTCTTGTGATGATAGCCCTGCATGGCATTGGGATGCCTTTGCTGGCGTATCTGTGTGTTGACGTATTGGCGGGCGCATAGACATGTCATCTCACCATCTCGTTTGTCTCGGGCATCCCACATATATCGAAAATGGCCCCAAATACTCCACCCAAGTACGCTGCACTGCCTCCAGACTAGCACGGCTCGACCCAGCCCACAGTCTACACCCTGTATGCCTAAATTAATATCTCTCTCAATGTATTCAAACTAGATGACTTCTATATATTACAGGAATCTTCAACTAGGTAGGTCTGATGTCAACCCCAACCAAGTCCATTCCTTCTTTCCCCTCAAACACAACCACACACTCGTTTCGCCCTGTTCTTTAGTACTACAAGATGAGGTCTCTGGCCGTTGTGGCAGTCGCTCTTTTGGCATATCTTGGGGATGCTCAGTCGGCCCAAAAATCAAAATTTACTCCGGACTCATTCACCTTCCCTGATCTGTTCGGATCTGAGCTGGTGTCCATCAGCGCCAACAGCGCAGTCAACTACACCACCGCGTCACTCGCTCCCGGCTCCTCCGCACCATCCAGTTACACCATCGACTTTTGCAATGTCACGGTGACATACACTCATCCAGGGTGGGACGACACTATCAATGTCCAGGTCTGGCTGCCGTCCAAGTCCTGGACAGGGAGACTGCAGGCACTCGGTGGTGGCGGCTACAGCGCCAGCTTTGGCCCGCTGTACATGACCCAGGCCGTGGCTGCCGGCGATGTCGCTATTGGCACTGATGCAGGCCACGTCCAAGGTGACGGGCCATCTCAGAGCCCAAGCCCGTGGGCACTCGCCAGCCCCGGGAACGTCAACCTCAACCTGTTTCGAGACTGGGCATCAAGATCCCTCCATGACATGGCCGTCATCGGCAAGGCCATCACCGAGGAATTCTTTGGCTCGCAGCCAGATCATTCGTATTTCAGCGGCTGTTCTGGGGGAGGGCGGCAAGCCCTCATGATTGCGCAGCAATACCCAGAGGACTTTGACGGCATCTTGGCGGCTGCCCCGGCCATCAACATCGTGAACTTTGTCCCGGCGGGCTTCTGGGCCCAACAGGTCATGAAGAATGTCGGGACAGTCCCGCCGCCGTGCGAGATCCAGGCATTCACCCAAGCAGCTATCGACGCGTGCGATTCGCTGGACGGTGTCGTGGACAAGGTCATTGCAAGTCCTCTGCTCTGCAAGTTCGCCGCCTCTGATGTTGTTGGGCAAAGCTTTGATTGCAACGGGACATCGAGGGAATTCACCGCGGCTGGGGCTCAGATTGTCCAAGCAGCATGGGATGGGCCAAGCGCTGAGTCGGGCAAGGTCGGATGGTTCGGGCTGGGCAAGGATGCCGACCTTTCTTCCCTATCTCTCGTAACTGAATGCCAGTCCAACGGTACCTGTGTTGCCACCGGGACCGATCTCTTCACCAGCTGGATTCAGTATTTCCTCGCCAAGGACCCAGACTTTGACGCCAACCTGATGACCGACGACGAGTTCTTTGCATATCTAGCTCAGTCCGAAAAGGAATACGGCGCCGAGGCCGACGCGGCGGATCCGGATCTATCGCGTTTCCGTGCTGCTGGTGGTAAACTGATCACCTGGCATGGGCTAGCCGACGAGGCCATCCCTCCGAATGGTACCATTGCTTATTACCAACAAGTCCTTGAACTGGAACCCGCCGCAGGTGAATTCACCCGATTCTTTGAAGCACCTGGGGCGGCGCATTGCTTTGGTGGAAATGGCCCTACGCCGAAGAATCCCTTCAGCCAGCTTGTGGCCTGGGTTGAGGATGGGACGGTCCCCGAGACCCTTGTGGCCGTGGATACCAAAGGGAACACTAGAGGTCTTTGCCCTTTTCCAACGGTCCAGAAATACATGGGAGGAAATGCTACAGACCCTGTTTATCAATGCTCCTCGCCAGATGTTGACCCTGGCAACTTGGCAGCGGAGTTTCCCTTCTTTTCTTGAAGAGATATGCCCGTGTAGTAATATTGGAAATTCATCGGGCCGTCTCGATATTTACACCAAGGGGAGGGAGGGGGATAATATTCTGCTATTCTCATACATCGAACTTTATCGAAAATTTTGTCCAAGGCGAGGGAGACTACTACTTTTCAATTCAAAGAATTGTGTTTCTAAGATATTTTGTGTTTCGAATTGGTTACGATTGTCCTTTCAGGCCGTCGCGTCGGATTGGGGCAGTAGTCAAGTCATGGACATATACAAGGCTACCATTTATACTTAGTACGTCTGGTCTACACCAGGGTCGTCGCCGCCTTTGCCAGCGACATATATCGTAGTCAGATCAACCGTCCGTAACAATCGAACGGTGTTTCTTGTGGCGTAGACCCGTCCGGAAAAGTACCTAGGGAGGGACGTCGAATGAGCGCAATTCGAATGCTATGGGGTACCGACCAATCGGAGCAAATGCAATACGGCAACAAGTGCCCGCACCAGACGCAATGAGTGAGCGTATCCAGGCGGGCGTATTGACAAATGGGGTTTTCAAATACGCGACTCGCATACACGTTGATTGCCGATCCCGGCGGCAAATCCGCAAAAGGCGTATATCGCGAATACGTCTTTGATACGCAACACCGGGTTACGCGCGATTTCTGGCTGGCTGGTATCGGGAAGGCTTCCCCCATATCGTTGTAAGATCCAAATAAATCCATCATTAAATAGCTGCTTATGGCTTGCAAATGAAGATGACTTACTAGTTTTGTGAATCATGCAGGCTGTGATTCAATGTAGACGTTTCTCCCCGTTTAGCAGGAACATGGACGGACGCAAGGTTCCGGCTCAAACGGGAGAAAAGAAACCATCTACTCTCAATTGAGAGAAAGCAAACTCTGCATATACCTGATTTGGCATTTCCATATGTTGCTTATCTATTGGCTGCCTAGCTCCTTATGTATGTAGTGGTTCGTTGGAGGTGTGGGATTGGTCTTCCAAATCCAAGTTCCTTTTCCTGATGGGGAATGTGATTATCATCAATCACTTAGGTAGTGCATTGCAGCCCTTTGCTTTTAAAGAAGTGAAATATAATGCTGATATACATCGATCACATGGAGAGAAAGTCACTGAGTGATTGGGTACCAACTGCCTTATCACTCAGATGTGATTTATTGCCATGAAAGGTGCCTTTGATCCCAATCCCGGAGACAGCTAGTGGCTGTTTGCTATCAATAGTGAGTTCATGATGGGCGGAAAGGTCAGCATTGAATGTGGAATGAATCAGATGAGAGAAACTTTCTTTCTAACCCATGTCTCCCATATTATTTCCAGCCGACTTCCCGCCACTGGATATCATAACGATTGTACGCGCTGTGCCGACCCGGAAGTGGAGGACCGCATCGCTGTCACACCTCTCACCAGTGAATGTCTTATGCAGATAGATCAGAGCAAGGTTGCATCCCGATATCAGCGGGTTTCCGATAACTGTATTGCCCCGTTCGTACAACCGGGACGTCTTCATCCGGATGGTGAAATATTATCCAAACAAACGGCGGGCCCATTGAGGCTTCAAAATGTCGTTTTAAAATTATGCTGTTGAACCTTCTATTTCTTTGTCTTCCATTTCCTTGATATCCCACTGTACTCGCAAGCTGTTAGAAATTACGCTGCTGTGTCCCAACAATTCTGAAATTCAAGATGGCTCGGCTTGGGTTCATGAGAAATAAAGGTCTTATCAGACTCAATATGGTTCTACTTCTAGCGCAAGCATCGAGCTATTCCTGCGGTTATGACACTTCAATGATGAATGGTTTGCAAGCTCTGGACGAGTGGCAGGCCTCCTTCAACAATCCTAGCCCTTTCGAACTTGGCCTGTACGATGAGATTTAATATCCTCCCCAGCACAGTCCTGTACTGACACGACGCTGATTTTGAACAGTCTCAATGCCATTCAAAATGTGGGCGAACTGATTTCTCTCCCATTCTGTGCCTTTTGGTGCGACCGCTTTGGACGTCGAAATTCCCTGGTATTCAGCGCCGTCATCATTTTCCTTGCTGTCGGGCTGCAAGGCGGAGCTCGAAGCACCGCTATGTTCATTGGATCGAGGGCGGTGCTGGGCATCGGCTTGGCTCTGAATATCACGGCAGCACCACTCCTCATCATGGAACTGGCACACCCGTCGCAAGCGGCACCTATGGTCAGCATCTATAACAGTCTCTGGGGGCTTGGCTCCCTGTCAGCTGCGTGGATTACGTATGGCTCATTCCGTTTGAACAATGACTGGGTCTGGCGGATCCCCTCATTGCTCCAGGGGGCATCCAGTGCCCTGCAGGTACTACTCTGTTTCTTCATCGAGGAGTCGCCCCGGTGGCTCGTGGCTACTGGTCGCGCGGAAGAGGCGCGCTCTCTTCTGATCAAGTACCACGCCAATGGTAACCCCGACGATCCAACAGTACAGTCAGAAATGGACGCCATCAATCGAGCTATACAAGACGAGACAGAAGCCCAGCGTTCGACGTCCTATCTCACATTCTTCCAGACTCGTGCAAATCGGCGCCGCTTCCTCATCGTTCTCGCAGTCGGGTTCTTTAGTCAGTGGAGCGGCAACGGACTGGTCTCATACTACCTTGTCTTGGTACTGGACTCGATCGGCTACAAAACCCAGGACATCCAGACCTTCATTAACGCCATGATGACACTTTGGGGAATGATCGTTAGCATTCTTTTCTCGATTTTCGTCAACCGCTTCCGGCGTCGCACATTATTCCTCGTTTCGACTATTGGATGCTGGGCGTCATACTGCATCTGGACCGGTCTAGAAGCCACGTATGAGAAGTCACTGGATCAAGACGGCAATGGTGGAAACAAACATGTCGCAAGTGCTGTTCTAGCCATCATTTTGATCTTTGGAACATTCTACAGCGTTGGCTGGGGCACATTGCAAGAACCCTGTCCCCTAGAGATTCTTCCGTTTGAACTCCGAGCGCGAGGCCTGGTTCTATACAATTTGTTTTGCGCCCTGGCACTGATATTCAACCAATACGTTAACCCAATTGGGGTTGCCAACTCGGGCTGGAAGTTCTACATCACATATGATGTTTGGATTGCAGTGGAAGTTGTTGTCGTCTACTTTCTCTTTGTAGAGACAGGGGGTGAAGCAAACTTGGAAGAGGCTGCCAAGACGATAGACCACCTACTGGGGGGAGGGGGTATTTTTGATATAACCAGACTAGAGTAACTATATAATCTTGAAATGCTTCTGTATGCGTTTTATAGTACTGATATACTTTTATTTTATGTCTGTTAATTAACGCGCTTATTTCTGATATAATATCGGCCCTGATATGCTTTAATATGCTGTTAAGCCCTGATATATAAGCAAAAAAACAAGGGAGGGGGTTTAATCCCTGCTAGTATTAATGCTTTTTTCTTTTTTTATCCTTAACCTAACTATTTTTTAACAATTCTTTAGCTTTACTATATATAATTAACCTATTAGAAGCTATGAATATATGGAAATACGGGAATCTTATTCGCTGGCTGACTTATAAGGACTAAAACTAGTGGATTTAGAGATTTTGATATAGACCCTAACCCTGATATGGGCTTAATTCTGACATAGTCTCTTAATTCTGATATGGTCTTAATTCTAATATAATGTTAACCCCTTGATAAATTTTACCCATAACAGTATTTTATTAGTATTTTACTAGTATTTTGCTATAATATCCTAATTTTGTTTAAATGTTAATTTATGAATGTATTGTATGCCTATTATAGGAACCCCCCCTCCCCCCGGTAGGCAGGTCACCGAGGCTTAAAATCTTGGAGTTGGCTCTGCAACCCTAGAGAAAGGTATCGCTTTGGCTTGTGTAGAGAAGTATTCACAACGGGGCTAATCTTTGAGGCATGGAGCCATGGACCAACGGCTACAAGTTGTCAAAACAGCCTGAAGCGACGTTTTGAGAACTAGGAGGTCGTTCGAATTATCCCTCATTTCCGGGCTGGTGGTACTACCGGTGAAAGTCGGACGGTGTTCCTCGTGGGCACCCGGGGCAGGTGAGGTACTGAGTTGTTGGTCGTTATTATTCCAACACAGCCGTGCTTGAAGAATACAACAACATCGTTGCGCAGCCCGTCAAGCGTCAAATGGTACGATGGGCTCCTCTTTGCTTCAGAAGATGACTTCTATAATATTAATAACAGTGAAAAAAGGATTGCCCATAGCTATTTAAAACATGAGGTTCTCGCTTCTCCGTGTCGTCTTGCTCTTTCGGTTCCATCTTTTCATCTTACAAGTAAATTATCACTTTCAAATTACGACACTTAAGCTTCTCCAGTTCTATTATTTTCCCGTCAAACAGGTCGTCTTCGTGGCTCCCTCCATCATGACTATCGGTGAGAAGTTCTCTCACTTACGTGGTATGTTGACCAAGAGATTGCACGCGGTTGTGGAAAGAATGCTAACATATTTTGATCATTTAGCGATACTTGGAACATGGGTCAATGCTTACAAAGCGTCTGCCAGTGGGGTCTCAGGATCTGATGAAGAGAAAGCCATGCCGGACCAAAACTGCAAAGTAAAGAATGGCCGTTGCATGAGATGGTTTCGGAGAGTATGGGGGGTTGTTGAAGAACTGCCTTGGGAGAGAATTTCATGGATTGTGGAGCTCGTTCTTGCCATACTCGAGCTTGTTCTCGCTATCCTCCAACTTGTGAGCTGAAGGATGATACCCATGACTGGCAAGGCGATGTTGAGCTGGCATCAGACCGAGTTTCATGAGTTCTGGAGATATTTGGAATTTCAATTGAGCATATTTTTGGGTATAGAGGTGTATTTGTTTCATGTATTTGGTCTATGTGCTGCACTCAAACGGCTATGGAGAACTCACAGGGCTGATCTACAAGGGTGAAGTTGAGAGGAAGGGACAGAAGGGCTGGGATTGTTGTGGGTCAGGGTCAGGCATGATCATTCCAATTCAAATGTTGTTTCGCATATGCAACCACGGCCACATTCAATTTTTCAAGTTATATCGTTTGTTGACACTGTAGAAACACATCATTACTTATACGTGGTGCGCAATCCGTCTTACCAAATCTAATGTTCGATCTCCCTCGTCGTAGCAGATGGAAATCATCGTCATTACCCACTCAACAGGTCCTTGAGCTCAAATCTGGCATGCAAAGGCTGCTTAAGTCTTACTCATATGGAGCGTACTGGGACCTTCTAGTAACATTGAAGCATCAGTGAGTGCCATTAGGAGGGGGATATCACTCCTAGAATGCTAGTAGCGCGTTCGTCGCTTAGTTGCCCAAGTTTGGATCCGCCGGGTCCTGATACACGAACACCGCCTGTTCTGTTCTAAGTTCACATTTTATCATCGTCCATTGAGCGATGTCGTAGATTCCACGAGTGAAGAGTCTCCGTTCTCGTCGTCGAAGACCTGCTCGCCCTGGGCGTACATGAATGATGACGTTCTAATTTTGAATGTTGCTACACTTCCCGCATCGCCCGTACAACCTCGTATCTCCCCTTGGTACGGCGCTGTGTCAAGCACTGAATCAGTCGACGAAATAACGAAATGAAGAGATTAAACACCGATGTCTTGGGCTTCTCACTGTATTGGGGTGATGACAATCTGCAAAGAATGTGAGGAATAACCAATCATAGAATAGCCGAAAGATATCTCTTTTGCGTTGTGTACGGAAATAGAAACGGAACCAGGGGCTTGCATTGCGAACCACTTCTGTCCATCATCGGGACGCTTGAAGCGAGGTGCATCACTGCTACAGCCAATAAGCACTCAGGAAGAGTATTGGGTGTCGCGAAGGTAGTTCTCGGCGCAGGTTGGGGGCGCAGCAGGGGGGGGTCGTCTGACCACTTATCCCGGTCGTGTAACCCCTGCTGACAAGATGGATGCCTAGCCGGCTGGCTGGCTGGGGGTTTTTTCACATAAAATTAATATATGAAAAGCACTGACCGATCCAGAAGTATGAAAGGGCCATATTTGGCCTGGAGTCCACGGGTGAGTACGGGTTCATTCACTTTCTCTGAATTTCAATTTACATTTGAGCACAGCCCAGCCACGCTCCGAGGGGCTCACTGTCATTATTATATCTCGATTTCGCCCTCACTTTCACTTCTCTTGAACCCGGTTCTAGTCCCTCTTGCCCAGCAAGCGGGAATCAACCCGTTCTCTGACTGTACAATCACTTCAATACTATCCTCGTTCTCTATGTGCTCGCCTATTCCCATTGCAATGTTCTTTGCTCTGATGACTACCCCGACTACTTGAATGTGTCCTCTTCCTATCGGTTCGCTGCAAGCTCGCTTAGCTACCTCACCTGTGCCCGAGCCCATGGACTTTTCCCCTTCGAGCCCTAGTTACGCTGAGACACGACTAGTAAGTCGCCGAACTGGTCTTCCATAAGAGCACAATCACTTGACAGTACCGGAAGGGGATCAACAGGCTTGTTATAGATGAGAATCCCTCCATGGCACATACAGGCCTTGCACAATGGTTTGGGCCTTCTAAGCCCCAAGCCTGTCAACTTCGTGAGCAAACCGGAGGACTATGTCACCTGCACCCGGCTGTCCTGCCGAGTCGGCCACTTGCTTTTTGGAAGGAGCTGACTCCATCCCACTCACTGCTATAAACCAGTCTCAGCCATAGCAACAGTGCCGTAGTCCGGATAGGAAGCTTGAGGACCGAGTTGTTAGCAGTCAAGCTCTGGAGACAGGCGCTACCTTTGAGTCAATATCAGTCTGCGGAGAGGCCCCTTGAGATCAGGCATCAGTTGCTGATTTCCCGGCCGCCCATAGGTCAGCCACCCTAGTGCTTGCATTGGTATACAATCAAGCACGATCTCAATTCTTCACGGTCACATTGACTTCCGTACCGGTTGGAAACTCTTCCTACCTTGATAGGCGCAACATCAGGGTGGAGAGGGCCGCATGAGGTCAGGACGGGGCCGCAGTCTTACTGTGTTACCCCGTGTTAACCGACATGCTTTTCGGTCACACGAGCGCTTGTGAGGTTACCCGACTGAACAATTACAGAGGTAAATCATTACATTGAATACCAAGATTACTAGCTTGCTCGAGTCTCCCATCCGTTTCTCTAACCTTGACTGCTTCTTTGAGTACCGCCACGTCTCATTTCGATCCTTTTGTATATAGCGGGCCATTACGCCAAGTCAATGTCTTCAAGGTTCTGATTCGCCATCAATATCCAAGATCAATCGTCGTCTAGCCTGGGCTACTGTTTCCGTCGCCCACACTGCGGTTGAAACTAACGAGGATGGTGACGAAGATGTAGTTCTGAAATGGACCAAGGAGAAGCCGAATGAGGTTGGAGGCAGCGACTTCACCATCGCCATCGGAGAAGGCAAGAGCGACTGCTACAATGGCGGCTGCAATGGAGGTCCCTAGAGCGAGGATGAAGACCGCTAAAAATGTTGTGTTTCGATCCCGTGCGACTGGCATGATGCCGAGGTACGCCGATAAGAGGGCATTGAAGAGGGATGCGAATGCGTTGAGGATCCTATTCGGGCGTTCCTCAAGGACCAGTGCCAAGCATGGAAGAGTTATGGCACAGGTTAGCAAGAGAGCAGCAATGGGCCACAAGAAGATGCCCATTAGCCTCTCTGGGGTGCATTTCGACCTGTCAATCGCGGGGGATATTTAGTCATCGGGATCATGGGAAATGAAAACCAGCTGGGTTTGACGAATACTGGTAAAGACTTCGGGGGTGGGTAATGGAAAGACAACATACTTGTTGGTAATTGTGGTTTGGTGTGAGTCTCTCATATCTTAAAGTTTTTGGATTTAAGTAGCGATGAAAGCGAATTGAGGTCCTGTTGAGAAAATGTGACGGAGTTGTTTCATGTGGATGGAATCTATGGACAGACATACTAACGGTATTCTCATAAAGAGATAGTTCACAATTAAGTATGCGTCGCTGCCACCTGTCGATTTTTTTTTTTTTTGATTTTTCTTTTTAGCTTTTCTTTAGGAATACGGCGATTCCTTAGAATTGGGAGGAGACATTCCGAATAAGTGAATCGAGTGACTAAATAGACGGGAGAAAGGAGCAATGACTGTTGGAATTAATTCCTTACAAAACATGTTGGATTATCCTGATTTAGTAATCAAACAACCCCCTGGTATTAGGGAGTTGGATAGAAGAGATGGGGAATTTAGGAACCGAGCAGCAGCAACGATATGCCAAGACAAGTAGCTGCAGCAGTGTCAACAGAAAGCCATATAAGCAAGCAAAACGGGCGCATTAATCCACAAAAATGTCTCAAGTGCTTTCAGGAATATCTCAGACTCTGGCTATTGCTTGATCGGGTCGGGCGCTGAACTATGTAATCACTGTAGAACCGGATTTGCGTGGTTGATTCCTGACTTTGTGTCAGTTGACAGTCAATCCTTGGCCGGGGCGCAAGCCTGAGTTCAGGTCTGCGATTCCTAACAATTTCTGGCGAGTGAACTGCCTGGGTAGCCTCAGCCGGCCAGCGATCCCTACCCAGTGGTTACACGACAGCACGTGTGTTGGTGGCCAGGACAGGAAAGAAGTGTGGCACACTGTAGGTCCAAGATGGGCATCCGCCTCTGTTGGTAGGCATTTTCTTGAGTCTGATATGGGAGCATTAACCGCCATCGAATGAAAAAGCGAGTTAAACGAGCTTCGAACGAATCAGCTAGCAAAGTGACCACAGCTCGAATTCCGAGCACTCCTTACACGTCAGCATGCCGACTGTCCTGCAGTCTGGGATTTGGCGCCGCTAAGCACAATAGTACCTAGGGCAGGTCAGAGGCCTCACCTGTAGACTCATGTCAGCCCTGCTCAACCGGCCCCCCACCCTCCCATAACCCAATCCGGGTACCAAGCCCCAAGTAGACATGGTAGCATGCTGTTTGTATCACATGGTTTCTGTGCTGACCGCCCGGTGATCAATTCCTAAAGTTGCCCCACATGGCTAACATAGTGACCATGGACACAAGTACCGATTCCTGAAATTCATCTGGGCAACTCCCAACTCAGTAAATACACCTTGGATCACGACGAGGCACACACCTGGGCAGCCCAACCCGCCCAACCTGCTCATTCTAACTATTCTGCCCTGATTATATTTGACCGCCCGTGTATCCTCGAAGTTCTCTGTGCAAGTGAAATGTCGTCTTCGAAATGCTCGTATCCTCGTCTCGTCCACGGATATCCCTCCAACCACCACCTTTTCGTGCTCTTCCATCCTGTACAAACGGACTGCCGCATAATTTGCTCCCACCACCAATCTCCTGGCGGTGCCATCGTCACCGCCATGGACTCCAACCAAGCTACCCCGTCGAGTAGGCCATGCTTCACCTTCGCCGAATCCCTGGCAGAGTATGTCTTCCTGTCCTTGCCCATGTTCTCCTGCATTTGGATAGTTTCCGTTCAGCTCACCGTCATCAAGTGGAGAATTGACGGCTTACTCGTACGGCAACGGCCGCTTCATCCCCGGGACCCCCGGTGCGGACCAGCGAGTCTGCTTCCATCTTGAAAAGGAGGCAGACACTCTCTACATTCAAATCAAGGATCAAATGCTTCTTTTGTGGCTGCTTGCAGTCCCCTGGCTGTGTGATGGCCTCGAGGAGGACCTCAGTCAGGGCCATGCATGGATCAGCATGGACTATCTGCTACCTCAGTACCCAGAGTTGAGAGAGAAATTCGCCGAGCACAAAAGACAGGGCCACATGTTTGACGCAGTGGAGTTGTTTGTGCGTCACTTTCTCTGTGAGGGCTCTATATTCGCTCCCTTCGGCTTTGAGAACCTCCGGGAGAAGGACCTTCTTACAGAGGTGCAGTTTCACGATATCCAGAGCCAAGAATACTCCATCTGCGACCAGCTGGACATTCTAGACGAAGCCACGGACAAGCTTGAGGATCTGGATACCTCATGGCTGAACCATTCCCTCATGAACCTTTCCTTACAATCCCAACTACACAATTCCATTGAACGGCGCGATTCCACGTCTGTGGACAAGCTGTTGACCATGACCCCGGTTGTTGTCGATGCTGAATCCATATGGCTCGCGATAGAATGCTACGAAGAGTCAGTCCTCCGTCTTCTTCTCGACCATGGACTCCAAATCGAATGGGTCGATCCCAATGCGCATCTTTATCATGCCGCAAACATGGGTCACATTGGCGCTGTCCGACTTCTCTTAGCACATTACGCCAACGAAAGAGGAGACCTGTCCGACAAAATTGACATAGCCTTAAATGGCGCCGCCAGTGGTGGCCATCTCAACATTGTGAAATACCTTGTCGAGAAGAAAGGCGCGAAGTTTGACGGTAACGGGAACATAAACCCACTCTCTCGTGCCCGCAGGCGTCAGCAGAAGTCCGTTATTGACTATCTGCTGAGGGCCGGCGCAGATAGTCGCAAGGCCGAGCTCAAACATCTGAAGTTTCTCAGCACTGCCAGCATCCTGTCTGAACAAGGAATCGAACTGCATGAGAAACTTGATCTAACAGTCTATCCCAGACGCCTTGACAATTTGCTCAGATCTGCGGCTGACTCCGGCGACCTCGACTGCCTCAAGAGCCTTGTTGAACTCAATGCGGACCTGAACCCGAAGGGGGATTGCCTCCCGTGCCGCGCGTTCAGAAAAGGCCATACTGAAGCTGGTGACTGGTTGAGACGGGCTGGTGCAGCTTGCTTTCAATGCTCATGGAAATCACTAGATCATGTCCATGCCACCGATATCCTGAACAGCGCATCCCTGTTTCCGCGATGGCCCCTTTCTATCATACCCGAGTCCTATCCCCCTGAAGATGACCCGGGTAATTGCGCAACGATCGCCGCGATACGGGCCCAAGAACGAACATCCCTTGAACGCCAATTGTTCGCAAGAATTGCGAGGTCACGTCAAAGACTTCTAGAAGCAGGTGACAGAAGTAATGCCTCTACGAGCCTTAAAGAGTTTGTAAGCCAGATTGGCACCTCCTCGTCTGTCCGCAAGACCGGAACACGAGTGATTCGGGACATTGTCGATGGCTACATACCATCCGGACTCTTCGGCATCGTTTGTGCCTTGCAGGTTGCGAGTGCAATGCGGTCAATCGTTTCAGAATCAAAGATGGTCTATTCAAAGAAGGAGTAAGCTCACAAAACCGTCGTGGCCAATCTGAACATACGGGCGGCTGACCGTTTGTTTATAGCTTTATCAATGACATCCCACGATGGGCTTCTCAACTGAGTCTGCAAGATCAAAGGCTATTGGACGAAATCGCCTTGTCTATCTGGGGCACCACGGTTCCCACCCAGGAATCTGTGGGCAGTTTAACTTGTGTGCAAACTTGGGAATTTCTGAAAAAGCTGGTGGAAAAGCTAGTGAGGCCTCTTGACCTCGATTTCGGGAGCTCCTGGGAGTCGGGCTCGTACCGGCTATCAACTCTCCGACAACGTCACACTTCTGCGAATGAGTCTGATCTCCCGAACGAAAGAAGACGTTCGTTGCCGAAGTGGAAACCATTCCCCGAGCTAGATATACCTGAGAGTGTGCATGTTGAGCCGCTGGAGCCACCGCCTCAAGAAATGGAGCATTCAATCCCAGCTCGTACAGCCTTCTTAATGGCAGGGGCTGTATTTGGCGCAATCATACTCTACCTATGTCGTACGTCTTATGTTATTCCCTCCACCCCTCGGTCACGCTAACACATCATCAGTATTGCAGTGGGGCTTGTCGACAGTACACCACCTGGTGCTGTATTCAGATGCTGGCCAAGACTGGGATTCGAATCAAGTAATGGCACAAAACTGCGCTATCCTTTCGAAGTACACCGCATACATGGATCTTGTTGACTCTGAAGGCTCGATGAGTACATTTGATTGGCTGTCCTTCACGACCTCTCCTCATTCGACTGGGCCATTAAGAATATTCCCCGTGGAGAGTGTCCAAAAGCCAGGGCCGGCCACTCCGTCGACCTCAGGTGGTGACATCAGCGTGGTCAATTCCTTCAGGTGAGCCTTCAAACCCTAAGACCTCTCTAGTCCTAGCTAAGAATGTCAGCACGATGGATGCCGTTATGGACAACACGCCAACAGGCTGCTCCCCTAGTGCACATTCACGCCCAGAAACGTCACCTGCTGCCACTACCTCGCTTTCTACAATGCCGCCTCCCATTACAATCCAAACAAGCCATGAGTCTACCGCCACAGGCACATCGGTGGATGGAGCAATCCCCTGCAAGTTCCCGGGATGCCCTTCAGTATTTAAATTCGGAAAAGGCGGCCGCAGAGGCCAGGCTAGCAACCGCCAAAAACACATGAAAGAAGCTCATCCCGAGGATCCAGTGATGTATAAGTGTGGGACCTGCGGCAAAGAGAGGCCCAACAAGTGGAATATGAAGGACCATGAGAAACGGTGCGCGAGAAAGAAGGCGAGAAGGCGAGAAAGAGGGATAGAAGCTGAGACGTGAACGCAAAGAACCAGATACTAAGATTGGAACACAAAGAGTTCGACCTGGTGCAAATTCATATCCGAGAACATGAATTAAGGTTGATCAAAGGTCCCAGTGCCGTCGAACAGGGCTATAATTGGTTGGCCGGCAGTTGGACGGGCAGAGTTCATGGCGCTGGCGTTTTCGGTGGTGGTGATGGCTGGATTGTGACTCCACCTGTACTGCTGATATTACTCTCTCGATTATCATTCAAATTCTATGGGAAACCCCAACGCCAGCCTCAAGTAGTGACTCCAGCCGCCCTCCGGTTTATCATTGACACAAGGAAGAGGTAAGGCCCCTGACCCCGAAACCTTTCATTACACGTTGTCCATTGATCTATCACACCATCCTTTCCGGCGGCACAAGCTGGACAGACTCCTCATCCATCTTCGAAGACGTCACAATTTTCCAATGCTCTGCATTCCGCTCACATCCCGGGCAGTGATTCCAATGCGGGTTCCGCGAGCTCACATACTTCGTTGCCACCCAGTTCAGGCATGTCCAGAAGGCAGACAATAACACGATATCCGCGATGATGACTGAGACTACCATCGATAATCTGTCCTTTTGCTGCGGGACCGAGCACATATACTGGAGTGATAACTGTGCAGGTGTGGAATTCAGAGGCGCCATGTCATCTTTGAAGGTATCAAAGGCTTCCGTGGCGTTCACCTCAAGGATTGGCATGTCAAGATCGCCCCCTTGAGAAAGTAGGTACTTGATAGAATCACTGTCTGTTAGTGGGCTGGGGCTGCCGAGATCTAGTAGAATAGACGAGTAGAAAGCCTTTGCGAAACTGTCGAGTGCGGAGGCAAGACCTGTGTTTTTCATTTGAGAAAGTCGAATCGGATCCCAGCTGTTCTGGTTGACTACCATTCTGATGCTGGAGTCTTCTGCGAAGAATTTTCCAGTAATGTAGAAGAAGTCCTGGGAGCTAAGGTCTGAAGCACTTGAGCTGTTGTGGGATAACTCTGAAGTGTCATAACTAGTCAGTCACTGATGTCTCCGTGTGAATGGCCCAAAACCTCATGCTTACTGAAATCTCCGCCGTCAATTCGGAGTTCTGGGTGATCGTCGGTTTCTGGTACAGTTTCAGAGCCCATATGTGTTGCAAGTGAGCCCCAGGCCCGAGTTCTTACATTTTGTTAGTACACGAGATGCTTAATTGTGACTTGCCAGTGTAGAAGATCCTCACAATGCCGTATACCCCCACCACTGGCTAGAGTCAGTGCGATTGTCAAGACTTCTGAAGTCTCTGATGACGCCAGGTGTCCTACGGTACTGAACGAGGAATGAGGCTGTCACAAGTGAGACAGGGCCAGGGATAAGGCAAGACACCTTGGCCTAGACAATCTGTCAGCCACAACAGTCCCAGCCACGATCATCAACTAGGTGTGTTTCTTACTTCGGCATAGGTTTCGCTCCACGACCACCAGAAAGCAGACTTTAGGGATGTATCCTTCCGGACTGGAAATATGTATATGCTGTCCGAGTCTACCTTGCAGTCCTGCAGGGGGTTATTTAGATATGGCGTGGCTAGTAGATGTTCGATCTTGTCGGTCTCGTCCTGCCGGGACAGCTGCCGGGACAGTGAAATTAAGGTGTACGAAAAGGCTGCGTGAGTGGTTATGTAATTGGATTCCAACATTAAGGGTTGAGATTGACACGATGCTTCAAGGCTGCTCAGCCATGAGAAGGGCGGCTTTTGGAACCAGAGTTCGTGCCCGGCAGTCCCAGACGTCCCGTTGGGGTTTGTAGTGTAGACAGGCCTTCTGCTTGTCAGCGACCGGCAATCGATCAACACCCGGTCTCGTCTAACAGACTTACTTGAGGTCATATCCATTCGTTCCAATATTCAGTAACGTGAACGAAACACATGCACACATGCATCCGATGACTGCAATCCACGTAAACCATCGGAAAGGATACGGACGGGTGAGACCGTACTCGAAAAAAGACTCGTGGCGTGGAGGCATGGCTGGTTCACAATTCACTCTTTGATTCGTCTAGAAAGACAAGGGGCCAACATACGTTGGAATGCAAGCAGCTGGTGTTTTTTTTTTTTTTTTTTTTTTTCATTTTTGTGTGACTAGACATCATCTATATATCCTCAAGCATGTCAACTGGTACCGCACCGCCAAGCATAAAAACAGCCTCGCAAGGCCTAGCCACATCCATTGTTGGTGTCCGAGCATCTTAAGGCTGCACTTCAGCACACCCAGGACACGTACGGTGCAGACACAAGATAGCGGGCAGCCAATGATAAACGGGGCGTGTATGCAGCATAGCCCAGGTTGTTCAGCTGCGAGATATGTAGAGCTGGTGATTGGCGCGTTGGATGATCCGAGGCTAATCCGAGACTAATTTTCCCCCGTTGTAACGGGCGGGCTAGCTCCTACACCACGACCCTCCAAGATCTGAAGGGGGGCGGCAGGCAACTGGGAGCGGGGGGGGGTGACCTGCTGCCGACGTGGGGGCGACGCGAAATATCTCTCCGAAGACAAGCACTTAGGCGTCGCTCGCTTCCATGCTTGCTGATGCGGCAATGGCAAGCGCGGTGCTCGCCAACCTGAACCCTATTTCATGAGCAGACTGATGCACCACTTGCATCCAACTCAGCTGTAGAGGACATATGAGCCCTTGAGCAGCCGTGCTGTGCCTCGCGTGGGGTACTCAGTGCCAGGTGTGCGTGCCAGAGGACCGACACAGCTACCGTCAACCCTTGAGCCGAAAGCCATCGTCTCCGAAGCAGACAAAAAGGGGAAATTGTTAGAAAGTAAGAGACTGGAACGTAAAGAAGTTGAAACGGTACGCATATTGGCCGGCAAGGAAGAAGAGGTGGGCGCAAGCAAGATGCAAAACACACACTCGAGGCACGTGTAGCCGATTGAGAAAGGCCTGGCCGCGAACGTCACAGCGGCAAGCCCCAGGTTGTTGAGCAGAGGATCACGGAGAGCCAAGAGCGACTACCCCGAGACGCGCACGCAGCGTGCAGAAATCGATTGATCTGGATAAGCTCATCTGGGGGCACGTTCGGGAGGCTGTCATACTGGCAGCCAGACTGACCATCCCTTATGATTCCAGACTCCAACTACCATCCGCAAAATGATACCATTCTCAACAGCTTATCTGTTCTCTTTCGGTCGGAAATCAGGCATGCCACCGAGTTCGATAGTACTCGTCCGCGTCCTCTTGACCCGGGACCACTCTTCCTGGTCATCAACGATCCGTCCCTCCGGAACGGGGCCGTCGAGAGCCTGCGGCGAGACCTGTTCACGACTTGCAGTCTTGACGTTGTGCACGTCGTCCGAGGCACGGGCGATGCCACAGCCGAACACACCAGCGACGCGACCCGTCAGCAGCACGGCGCGCTCGCCGACCCCCTTTGGCAGAGCCTGCAGGCAGAAGACCAACATGACGCATGTTGCTTCTGCGATACACCATTGAAACTGGACCGAGAAGAACTGATATGCCGCGTCGTCGCCCGCGTCCGGGTACCGGCTCGGGTAATCCAGCGCAAGGAGTGCGGTCAGATGGCCCACTGACGTGACTAAAAGTCTAGGATTCGAGGTCATTTCTCGTTAGCGGTCCCGTATGAACTGTAGCAGTGGTGACTTTCAGAATCAAAGACTTGTCAACTCACAATAGGCCCAGAATCAAGACCACGGAGATCCCAAGCCTGCGCGCAGCCGTCATCGGGAGCTTCCAGATGACCATCTGCGGCAGGAGGACCATGGCGGCGTTCTGCACCACGTTGGCAGAAGCAAACCCGATGTTGCGGGCCTTCCTGTCGAGGCAATAACCTCCGGCATAGTCTTTCCAGAAGCGCTCGAGCGGCTCGCAGACCGTGAAAAGGGTGATGAGGGCCGAGACGTAAAGGATGATGTTGAGGATTATCAGGCCCCTGGAGCCACCGTAGAAGGCGAACCCCGGGGCTGCAGGCGTAAAGAGGCGCGCCCACTCTAACAGGATGGCCGTCTTGGCGCAGAGGAGCATGAAGTAATAGACTGTCATCATGAGGAAGGCGTCCTGTTGTTCGTGGGTCCGTTAGTCGGCACGTCCCGAGACAGGCTTTGGCTGGACAGCTAGCTGCTTGTATGAGCACGAAGCTTCAAGTACACGCACATAAGTCGTTTCAACGAGGGCAGATCCTGGCATGTCCCACGTGTGAACATAGAACCCGACGTTGACCAGGAAGCGGAGGTAGCTGTACACGGCAGCTATGTACGAAACCTGTAGAACGATCAGCTGATGAGCATCACAGCCTCATAAAAGAGCCTCGAACTTACAAAGGCAAGTAAACCTAGATCTATTATTGTGGTGGGGCAAGTTAGTAAAGACATATATGTGGTTGGGGAAAGTGTGTATCATCGGGGAAGCAGGTAACATACAGTCTTCCAGTTGATCCTTCTTGACCTCAAATATGCGTGAGTATATGCGAGCTGCCGCAGCCACGACGGTGAGTACCACGCAGACGATCACCAGAGCTAGCGGGCCATTGTTGTGGACATCTGGATTGTCCAGGTTTGCAACAGTCCCGTCTGGAGGCGATGATGCCGGACTGTCCAGGATGTGCTGTATTATTTTAGACACCATGCTGATAGAATCTTGAGTCCAGCTGTCTTCGTATATTGGTGTAGCACTGCAAGGCACAGGTGCGCGTGAGGCAGAGTCGCTCATTCGGAGATGATTAGGAAGACGGAAGCCCTGCCTACTTAAGTCGGGAAGCCAGCCCCTGCATCACTTTATCACTTGGCACGATTGAGCCACTGGTCAATCAAGCCTTGCTGCGGTGGTCGTGATGCTGCGGAAAGGAATCCTTTCGGCGGGTCTCCACCAATAGATGTTTTTACACACAGTCCGATTTGTCTCCACAGGGCCGAAAGTGGTCGAGTCCAAGGCTACCGAGCCTTGGCCCGGTACCTGCAGTCAACGGCGGAGCGCTCCTTTGGTCGGACTGATCCACCACAATATGCTACAATCAGTCTGGCTCTTTAACTCCGCCCCAATCAACGACTTTGAAGATTGTGGACTCGTCGTGCTCTGGATGTAAGCGAGATTTTCGGATGGCCATGTTTGGGGTTGTTGATTGGCTCTCATAGGCGTGTATACGACTGAGGGTGTGTTCTTCGGTTATGGATACACACAAGTGTTGGAGAGGTCAGCCGAGGCTTTTGACTCAATGATCCGACGATATCATCATTATTCGACCGTCTACAATATGCAACCAGCGTGGGAGACCAATCGCACGGCGTCAATCGATGATAGGCAAACCCGCGGACGATCCACCCTGCTGCTTGAATTATCATGTGCAACAAGACCCCCAACTGAGGCAAGAACATTATGAACGCGAAGCAATCCAAGCCTCCTTGCCAGCTGTAGGTCCCTGTTGTATGTGGTACTATTGCGGGGTGGAGAATCCGTCCGCCGTTGCACAGCCTCAGCTCTACTATGTAGACTTCTTCCACAGTCACATAGGTCTTGACACATCTCAGAGAAGGGTTGACGGGGAGATAGATGATAAACGCGACCATTGCACAAGATGCCAGACACGGATGCGGCCCAGGAAAATATAGCAACACTGATCAATTGAGCGCTGGGCTCGTGCGGCTTACAGCCATGCAATAAAGACTACTCGCGAGCGGTGGTGTTTCCCGGATAGATGGTATCGACGGGAGAACAAACACGGAATGTGCCGCCGGTAACTACCCAGTAATGTATCCTCGAGGCCCCTCAAAACGCCACTAAACCCGCCCATCCCCGTGTCCGTATCGATGCCGGAGGAGCTGTAGTATTGCCCACTCCCCGCCCTCTCCCCAAGTCACCCACCCATTTACGCGTGGTCCAGGCGCGGATATCACGCAGGGTACTGACTGCTGCGCCTCCTTTCGTGGCCGCCTCTATGCTTTGTGACCTGATAGCGATATCCTAGTTGTAGTAGGATTCAGCAGGGACCATTTTTCCTTTCCTGCCGAACGTCTCTAGCGGCGCCGCGCAGATGTCCAGCGGGCGGGTCTGGCCGTCTAATATGCATGCGAGACCCCCCCTGATATCGATGCCACGCCATTCGGGACTTTGACGGTGTTGAGCAGCTGGGCCCAACTTTGTCGTCTCCGTAGGCCACGACATCCTCTATTAATCATTCCATCTCTCTCTCTCTCACGCATCCCACTCCTCGTGTCTCAGCCTCCTCCTCGCTCACGATAATATCCTCGAAATAAGCTGCCGCGTGGCCGCCATCTGCTCCGCCTGCGCCTTGCCGTTGATCCTGTCCTTCATGTTCCCGGCCTTCTCGGTCGGGATGTAAAAGTCGTACCGGTCCGGGAAGAGGATGATGTTGGCCAGCCGGACGACCTCGGCCTCGCCCTCGGTGCTGCGCTTCTTCTCGGCCGCGCTGGCGCTGGTGCTGGTGCTGCCGCCGCTGCCGCCGCCGCTGCTGCTGCTGCTGTCCAGCTCCATCTTGTCGTCCCCTGCTCCTCCCTTCTCCCCGCCACCCGCCGCCGCCGCCTGCTCCTCCGGCTCGGGCGTCACGGCCCTCGTCCCCGGCCGCGTCATCACCTTGGACCCGTCGCTGGACAGCTCCCACGGCGCCAGGCCCATGGCCCGCAGGCCGCGGTCCCCGCCGACGGCGGCGATCTCGTCCTTTCCGGGCCTCCCTTCGTGCGGCGCCTCGCTGCCCACGGACCAGCCGCCCGCGGTGTCGAAGTCCGGGCCCGGCTGGCCCAGCATGAAGGCCTTGCGCTGGCGGGCGAGGAAGAGCGCGTTGGTCTGGGTCAGGGGGCAGGCGGGCGTGTACATGAGCATCGAGGGCGCGGGGGTCTCGGGCCCGGGGGTGCCCGGCTTGGAGGCGGCGGTGGTCATGATGCTGTAGGCCTCGTCGCAGTGCCAGATGACGTAGTCGCCGGCGCGCAGGGTGGGGATCTCGACGAGGGACCGGCGCAGGCGCAGGTGCGGGTGCCACAGCTCCGTGATGCGCTGGGCGTGCCCCGGGACGGCGCCGTGGATGATGGTCGACTGCTCGCCGTCCAGGGTCCAGTTGTCGGCGTCCAGGAAGGCGTCCCACTCGGCGGCGACGTCGGGCGACGAGCCCTCCTCGTCGTAGCCGCTGGCCGGGGGCTTGGTCCTGGAGCTGAAGAAGGGCCGCAGCAGCAGGTAGGCCATGACCAGCTTGGGCGAGGGCAGCACGCGGATGCTGGCCGGCTCGCCCGACGTCAGGGCCAGGATGCCCTGGAACATGCGGAAGATGGAGCACACGCCCGCGCCGTTGTACAGGTCCTGCGTGACGTTGATGCGCCCGGACGGGTCCCACGGGTCCAGGGCCTCCCAGTCGCCCCTGAAGACGGCGTCGTAGGCGCCGCCGCGGCCGTAGCCGTCGGGCTCCCAGCGCTCGAGGCTGCCGTTGTCGACCTGGGCGATCAGGGTCGACGAGGCGCTGGCCGTCAGGCTGTCGGCGGCCGAGTTGCCGTTGACCTGGGGGATGGCGGCGTTGGAGCCCATGATGGTGCCGTCGTGGATGCGCAGGCGGTCGGCGTACGAGATGGGGAAGCGGGTCGCGATGCGCGAGACGTCGGCGTCGACGCCCTTTGTCTCCCAGAAGGTCATGGACCACTGCTGCACGCGCAGGACGGACGGGTGGGCGCGGATGGCGCACTGGGCCGGGGTCCAGAACAGGTCGAAGCAGGTCGGGTCCTGCGGGATGGTGGGCTTGATGTGCTCCTTGTTGCGGGTGATGTAGTCCCTGGTCTGCTGGATCCACGACTCGGTCTGCGTCTGGCTGACGACGCCCCGGATGACGGCGACGCCGTAGCGCTTCAGGTCGCGCTCGAACGACGTGACCCTGGCGGCGTCGTCGATGTCTGAGAATTCTATCGTGGGGATCAGATCGTTGCCCCGCGACTGGATGTGGGCGATCTCGTCGCGCAGGGCGGCCAGGAGGCGGCGCCACGAGGCCTCGATTGCCTCCTCCCGGCCCTGGATCAGCCGGCGCTTGATGTTGGCGAAGCGGGTGGGCAGGGGGATGGGCTCTGCGCCGTAGAAGGACTGCACGGGCGGCTCCATGGTGGCGACTCTCGCAAATGCCTTCCTGCTGCCGATGCTCCCCGAGGGCTTTGAGATGCGGTGCTGCGAGTGCGACTTGTGGTGGTTTGTGCCGGGAGGAGGCGTGTTGGAGGCTGAGGGGGCGTTGGACGACGAGACGGAGACGGCGGGTTTGGGGCCGGCTTCCGAGGGGGCGGTCTTGGCAGAGACCATCCTGACGGCCGCCGACAGCTTCTTTGTGCTGAAGACGGTGGTTGTGTTTCCACTGCTGCTCCGGCTGCTGGTGCTCCTGCGCATGGGAGCCCTTGGCCCGGATATCCTCACGGTCGTGGTGATGCGTGCTGCCCTCCCGCCTGGTGAAGGGGACGCCGACGACGACGATGTTGTTGTTGTTGTTGTTGAGGGTGAATGTGAATGTGAATGTGAACTTGCTGCTGAACTTAACAGGCTGGGCGTTGCTCCCAGGGCTGCAAGTGCTGGCTGGACGACGGCGCCGGAAATTGCTGCTGCTGCGGTGCTTGGTGTAAGCGGGACTGAGCAGGCACCTCCAGCTGTGTCGGCTGCCTGTGCAGCTAAATGAGTGACATGCATCGTGAAATAGCAAGTCGGGGGAGGGATGTTTTTTGGGGAAACCAGGAACCTAATAAGCAAAGCTGGGGAACTGGGGCTGGCGTGCTGCAGCACAAGCACAAGCACAAGCACGAGCACGAGCACCAGCAGCTGGGGCCGGAGCTGTAATCCGGACGGAGCTGGACGCCGCTGGGCTTGTGTGGTGTGGCTTGCTGCTGCTGCTGCGTGCTCCTCTCTTGTTCTGCTGCTCCGCTTCTTGCAGTTCGTCTCATCAATCAGCCCACAAGAAGCTAAATCCGTAGCCCGGTCCGTCAGGTCAGCACTGTATGTAAGTCAGTCAGTCCCTCCCCTCCGGGATTGATCTGGCTACGTTGCGTCGCGTGGCGTGTGCGGTTGCGTTGCCTTGCAGACAGCCAGCCGTTGATGCTTGCTGTTTTGCTGCTAGCTGCTCTGCTCTGCAGTGCCTGCTTGCTTGCTTGCTTGTTCGCCTGCTTGCTGCCGAGGTGGTGCTCCACACCTCCCCGAGAAATAATAGCTCGAGAATACTTTTCCCCCCTTCCCGTTTGATCCACCCGGGGCCCTCTTAGACCTGCTTCTCCGGCTGCTTCAGCACAAGAGAATAAGCCCTGCACAAGAAGCCCCTTTGTCGGGATTCTTCACCTCGAGTCCCCAGAATTATCTGGCTGACACCACACTTCTCATCCGAGTTTTGGGTCTCGTGTCTGCAACGTAAACCTGCTTCTGCTCCTGCTCCTGCTCCTGCGTCTGCTTCAGGCGTTGCTTCTGCCCAGGGTTCTGCTTCCCTGTAGACGTCCTGCCCCCAACAGGGACCGACTTTGTTTGGTCCCTGAAACAATAATACAGCAATACTACTACGCCAGTAGTTCACTTTGGGGAGATAACGCGGGGTAGGGAATCCGGGGTTGTGCCTGGGGGTCCGGACTGCTAATCCTCGTGACTTTTTTTTTTACTCCCACGGGGCTGCCAGAATTGGCAACTGGATCCTGTTGGAGTAGTGGTTGTGGTGGCCAGGGATGTCCAGGATGTTGCTGCAATACGGGTCCGGGGCCAGGAAGGAATGGGAGATTGGCCCCAGTTGTCCGCGTCCTGCGTAAAGTGCCGAGACTTGTGTTCCTGTCTCCGTGGTCGGGCCAGGTTAGACGCTTCGGAGCTGGGCCGCCGGCGTCTCGTGGATTTCCTAATCGGGCCAGCTGTGCTCGTTGCGTGATGCTCCTGGATTTGTGATGGAGACGCAAGTGCTGCTTGGACTTGGATAGACGGCGTTGTTGTTCTGTGGGGGTGGTGGGCCTTGCTGGTGTTGATCATTGGTGAAAAGATCTTCCCTTCCCAGTTGGATAATGATGAGCCGCCTCAAGGTCACAGCAGGCGTGTGGGCGAGACAAAAATAATGCTGTGTGATGATGAATGAATGATGATGGGGTCTCTTCCGGTTCAGCCAGGGCCCGGCGCTTCGGGGTTGCTCGTGCCTTGTTGGCTCCGACAAGGTGGATGTCCTAACGTGGGGGTAAAAGACCATCAACTATCACCAGCTGACGATGATCCTAACGGAAAAGGAGGGCATCGCCTCTATTTAAGCATGCCAACAGCATTCAGGAGTGGGACCTGTCATGACGGGCCTGCATCTTATCCAAGATCACATCACCGATCCAGATGTCTCGAGGGGGGCCAAACAGCCGACAACTAAATGGCGGATAAGGGGCCCTTCACAGGCAGGTTCAGGTTGCCCCTGATACTGATTACGATCCGGGACGCAAAGCCGTAGGGCGACAGACACGCAACGTCCCTATCACGAGCTACCTGGTCCAGGGCAACAGGGTGGCCCACTGCCACTTTGTGGTGCAGGAAATTTTTACTTTCCAGCCCGGAGACTACAGGCCATGATGCCGTCGTGCCGGCTGCAGAGCGAAGACATAGGACGACGGTTTGACGGGCCCGACATGTGGTTTCAGGGGCCACCAACAGCCCTTTAGCCCCACCACCCTACGGCCCGCCAGCCCGTGGGACCGGGGGCAGCCAGACATGCCAGAGCCCAAGAGTCGGCCTTGGCTCTCTCGCTCCGTCTTCCCATAGGCCCGCCGCGGGCGTGTGGGTGGGGTGGGCTGCCTGCGTTGGGGTCGCACCTTATTGGCCCGTGCTGTAAGTCGAATATGCGACGCTTGGCCCCTTCTCGTCTGGCTTTGTTCGCTGATGAGGACAGGGTGCACTGGGGAGGAGCAGGGAGGAGCAGGGAGGAGCAGGGAGGGACCGTTACCGCGTGTCCGTTGCAACCAAGATGCAGCAGCTCCTGGTTCTGCTTGTCAACAGGCAATCTAATGCCAGATCACATGTACGACAGTACTTATTGCACTAACCATTACCAGAGTGCGTTGACATGGAGCAACCTGTCGGATTATTGTCCACCCTGCCTGCCCGTTTCCGGGTCCTGAGTGTCTGGTTGAGATGCTAGTTACTGTGGTAGGCCCACGGATATCTCTTCACCACCTGGAGTGTTGTCAGTCAGCAGTCAGCTCGGTCCCAGATAATCGAAAATGTACGGAGGCGGGCTTCCCGTCCGCCGTTACTGTGGTTCGTCACCTCGGGACTGATGGTCTGCGCCGGCAGAATTCATGGAAAAACATGCCAGAGATTGAGTTCCTCCAATCCTGTCCCGGGCTCGATATTGCTGTACATACGCGATGCGCAATTGACACTCGACTGGAATCTCTGGACGAGCTGCATCATCTTCCCTTCAGTCCTGGGATGCCGCTCACCCCGGCGCATCTGGCAGACATTATCCTCGAGACGGGGCCTACACTAACTAGGGTAAACTTGGGCGAGAAAGGAGCAGGCGGGCAACGTCGGGCGGATGCTTCCAGCGTCAGCCGATTTGGCCCAGGGATCGATCGACGGTACAGACGGCCCCCGTCCCACTGTTCCATTCATCTGTTCACAGGGCCGGATAGAGGACACTAACACCACCACTGTGAGACTGTGCAGTACCTTGTCGGAGAGAGCCGTCGGATCTTCAGCACTTCAGACATTGACAAGCCTGCCACGCCGCCATGCCGCCATGCCGCCATGCCGCCCTGGCATGCTGGCTGGCTGGTCCGGGAAAATAGCGGTTAAAGTCTCTGCATGTGCCTCCCCACGGCCCCACCCACCGGGACAAAATTCCCGATCTCCAGTCTCTCTCGCATTGTAGACGTCGTACTCGATACTCTGTTTCTTCGCCCTCGCCCTCGCCCTCGCCCTCGTGCCCTGATTGAGCCGGCTGCCACGACATGACACACGCGCAGCCTGCAGAAAACACTCGCACGGCGTCCCCGGCAGTGGCCCCGGATCTTGTCAGCTTGTCAGTGCTCGTGGTGTCCACTACAATCTCTCCGACTGACACTCACAGCCTGAGGCTTGCGGCTCACCTGTGACTTTGATGGCCGCCCCGCGGGTAGGCTTCTGCAGCCCTCCCGCCCTCAACCCTGGCCCCATCTGACTTACATACATATGCCTCGACCAAACTTTTCGACGCCCGCCACCAAGCAGCCTAAATCCAAAGCCGCGTGGTGCCCAAATCCCCGATTGGGGCTCCTGTCTCTGCGCAACGTGCGCCGGCAGCATAGCATCGTGGCCCGCAGGCCAAGGGGACAGGACAGACACACGCGCTTGTCACCGTCCTGCCTGCCTCTCTTGCTTTTTCCGACTGCACACCCGGCTGCACATGTGGGGGGCACAAGAGCGGGGGGGCAGGGACAAGACCCAGGACAGCAGGTTTGGTGTGTTGCGACGGTGGTGGCATTTCGCAACTTGAACATTCTAGAAAATCTGCAAACGCCCATGCCGTCGCATGCAGGTTTACTGTACTATATTGGCTGTGTTGGTGGTGGTGGTCTTGTCCTGCCCCATCGCGCCCGTCAGCTAAATTACCTGCCCAACCAGCCAGCCAGCCAGCCAGCAGTCCCGGGCTCTCACGCTGGCAGCACGGCAGCACGGTTACTTTGTACTAGTAGTGTGCTTTTCTTTCGCGTCGCACTTATGTCAGACAAGATCGACATTGCCACTCCCGTCTATGCCGCTGCAAATATAAAGTTTGAAGTTTGCGGCTCACTGGCCCGCACCCAGACAAGAGTTCTGGACCGCTCTTTTTGCCTCTCTGGGGAGGGCTGAATAGCAAGCAGGCAAAGACAGGAGCCGCACCCCCCTTCCCCCCCCCCATCCAATGCCAGAAGTGCCTTAGCGCCGATAACCACATCGCAGGCCTGTCTGCCTTTCTTCGGCACTCCGCGCCGCTATCTGGGTCTTGGCGCATTTGCGCTCAGGATCTGGGGTCTTCTGCCGCCGTGCCGGGCTGCGCTTCCCTGGGCCCCCTGGCCAAACAACCGCCCTGCCTCTGTCTGTTGTGCATCCATCCCATAAGGCGACTGACTGACTACATGCCAGCCCGCGCGCCCAGCCACGCCCGCGCCCATGGGACTCGGCTGGACTTATCCTAGGGCTCTCCAGGGCTGATCACCATATGAATCAGGTTTAGGTTGGAATCAAAACCATCAGATGAACGTTACTTGCAACAGAGTGCCCATCACCGCACCAGGTTTCACATTGACTGCCTCACCGACGGAATAATTCGCCAGAGTTCCGTGGCATCGCGAACTGACCGGCAGTGGTCGGCCGGGAGCAATAATGTTCTTTTTTTTGAACTCTTTACCTGATAATATACACTGCTGAATTCCACCTAGCTAAATAATCTGGTGCCAGTGTAGATCTGGCCTCAAAGGAGTGTCTTCGTGCCTTGAGCCGAAATAAGCGCACTCACTCGTGGAGCCTGAAATATTGAAGAACCGGCTGCAGCTTCCCATCTCACGCCGAGAGATGACTTGGACGGTCATACGGCAGCCTCGTCAAATAGAAAGCCGGGCTTGGCCGTGTGCACATGTGCCATAGTATTTGAGCCACTTTCGGTCCCGAAAAGAGCACGCTCGCGGATAAATGGCGTCCTCATCGGACATGGACACACACACTTCAAGTTTGCCCTGGGATTAGTCACTGTGGCCAGAGGGCTGATAAGTTGATAGTCTTGGGAAACGCCACTTGCTTGGAGATGTTATGGAACAGCGTGTCGCTTGCGCGAGAAGATCGACATGTCTTTTTTTTTTTTCGCTGCCCTTTGTGGGCCTGCAGTCAGTTTGACCAGTAACTGGCCGTGGAGGTTCAGCCCTGTGGTTAGAGCGTTACTGCCCCAGTTCCGGTATTTACACTTTTCAAGTTCCTATTCAGAGTCCATTATCTGTGATGCCTACCTGCTCAATGTGCTTAGCCGAACCACATAGCCCTCCAGCAGTTAAGACCTTCTCCGCAGTTCTGGTTGAGAGCACTGTGCTCAGATAGAGATTCTACTCCTTCTATCCCGTGCGCAAAGCAGTCTCTTTGATCTTTGATTATTGACCCTCAGTTCTGGCGTCTCCATCTTGCGGTTGCTTTCTTTGTCTCTTCGTGGCTGAGACACCACCAAGACACGGTACTTGCAGGAATCAGACAACGGCTGATGACGCTGAGGGCAAAGCGGTGAGACAGAGCATTGTTCCCAAAGGAGAGAAGAGACTATAGAAGCGATGTAAGGCACAACGGTCCACGTTGTTGTCCTGCTATTTTTGAGCATGGCTTCCCGAGGCGCTCTCTCCCTTTTAAGCAGTAATCATCGGCCACACCGTGGCTATAGTAGTCCTGCTACCTGTCGAACCCTTTGCGTTCCCATTTTCATCTCTGAGAAATCCAACAGGCAAGATGCCACGTACTCGTCGATTGAGCAGCATATCCTCATTCTTTTCTTTCCGCGGGGAGGAATCCGACTCTTATGATAGTGCTCCTGCTCCTCCTCCCGCTTCGAACACTGCTCCCAATACCACTCGGAAAAAGGATCCATTTTCCACTCGCATTCAAGCACGTCTAAAAGGCCTCTTCCAGGTGAAACCGCCCGAGGTCCTCCCGCAGACAAGGCCTAGTGTACAAGTAGACCCACCTACAGCAGAGGCCATTTATCTCGCCTCGCTAAAGTCACTTCCGCCTCTCTCCCCGGTAGGACGCCAGCACGCAATCAAAATGAGACAAGAAAACACCACCTTGGCACATTTTGCCGGTGAGGAGTATTTCCAATGGTTGCAAGATGGCTTGCCGGGCTACGAGGAAGTGGTCGGGGAAGAAGAGGCATACAAAGCTCTGTACAGGATTGACATTTACCGCCGCGCCGACTATAAAGAGATGCACGATTTGTTGATACCGGGGAATCTTTGGTACCCCTCTGACCAGTGGGATCCCGCCGAGACACTTTACACCTCCAGGGCCCCGTATCCAATCTTGACGACCGGCGTGGCAGTAGTGAAGAGGCCGCGGAGCACTACAATAAGCTCAGAGAAAGATTCACCTGCGAAGGTGCACCAAAGAACGAATTCCTCCCCTAACGTATTGGGGGAAACACCAGCCTATTCTGCTGTCGATAGTGGGGAACAGTCGCCTGTCCGTCCGGAGCCGTCGGGCACATTTGATAAAGGGTTGCTTTTCTTTGATGGCGATGTTCACAAGAGTAAGAAGTATAGGGTACTGAGAGAGAAGGGTCATGTACAGCTCCTTGAGACGATTCCGGCTCGTTTAAAGCTTGAAGATTTAGAAATACTAGACCCGTACAAGGGTTAAGATTATGTCGTTGAAGTCGCGATGTTGAAACAAGCGTCCCGTTTTGTCGAGATAGGTAGGATATCCCCTGAGTTTTCTAAGCTTCAGCATAGGCAAAAGGCGTTGGTGGTTGCGTTAAGGTAGAATTTCTTTCACCCTGACCGCTCAAGTGAAGCCGTCTCTGCTTTCACGGCCGTGTTCGAAACAGCCTCCGTTTAATGTAACTAGTGCATGCTTCGGCTACTTTCACGGATGTGCAACATCCCATCTTGACCCTAAAAGGCAATTTTGGCTCAAATACTGAACTTGATTCACCAACAGCTGTTGCATGAAGAAGGATGTCGTGATATTCTGTGCCCCGCGAAGCCATGAAAAGTCCATAAGATTGATCCTCACAAGAAGAATATCTGACATAAGAGGGCTGTTTTCGGGATTCGTAAGGATGCAGCTGTTGACAGTTTATAAATTTCTAAGAATTCCTGACCTTCTGCACCTATATTACCCCGTTCGTAAAGGGCTACTGCCGTCGACTCAGATGAAAGATTACCACGTGGAGTTGGATTGTTGGTGTGAAAGATTTGTTCCTGAGAAGGCTCTTTGTTTTGAAGGAATAATTCTCTGTTTCGGTCAGTCAACATTGCCTCGGAAAAGTGACGTTCAGCATACCAACAGGCTCGGCGGCTATCAGGTAGAAGCCGCGAGGACTATGAATATCAAAAAATATATCAATGGCTGGGGAGAATTTCGAATCCAGCACGGACCACCAACAGTAGCAACAAGGCACACTGACTGATCTGCATAATTAGGGGGGGGCAACCGCCGAACAACTCTTCCAGGTCTCTGATGTGTCGAATCTCATGTACTCCAAAGTTTGACTAAAGCAATGTCAGACGACCAGACTTCGTGTTTGAAGCAGTCGCAGTCTCCAGAATAACAAGAGCGTGAAACCCTCGAGTGGGTCTCCCAAGAACGCTTCGCTGGTACAGTTGTGCGAAAAGACCTCATCAACTGGTTTGCCGAGCGGGTTCACCATCGAGACGGCACCGGGTACGAGGTCACGTCTGGTTTCGCCGACGAATTCCTGCATCGCCACCCGGATCTGGCAGAACGGCTTGTCGAGCCTTCTCCTCCGCAGCGGGACGGCCCAAACTACCAGAAGCCAAAGCGTGATCGCTTGCGGGAGAAATTGGAGCAGTGGCGTACACGAGCGATGTTCGGCGACAATCCGCCGCCTGCGCGGCAGCCTGCCCCATTTCCCGCTGGCGAGATTATCTACAACTGCAACACCCGATATGTTGTCCGGCATGGTGATATGGTCACCAAACTTACCACATATGAGCATGGCTTCGGCTCCAACGATGTCCCAAACGAAGCACTCGCGCTGCGATTCATAAAGGAGAACACCACGATCCCGGTGCCTGAGGTCATTAGCAGTGACTGGGACCGCGTGACCATGGAGTACATCGAGGGCCAGACACTGCGACAGGCCTGGCCAGTACTCACACCCAGCGAACGATCGGACATCCTGGCCCAGATTCGGGGTTATATCGCGCAGTTGCGTTCCCTGCCTGGCACCTATCTCGGCCGCCTGGACGCCGGGGGGGTGTTGATCCCCGGCACCATCATAGAGCGCTTGGGCGGGCCTTTCCAGACTTTAAGCGAGCTCCATCACTGGCTTGCGCACCCGCTGAGTCGGCGCACTGCACAGTCGATGCACTGGCACCAGATCACATCGCAGCTCGGTGCTGACTACCCGATTGTCTTCACGCATGGAGATATTGCCGCGCGCAACATCATGGTTCGAGACGGGCGTATTGTTGCGATCCTGGACTGGGAGTTTGCGGGTTGGTTACCGGAATACTGGGAGTATGTCTTTGCGTTGCGTGGGCTGGATAATGTGGACTGGGAAACACTTGGCCAGCATCTCCCGTCTTTATTTGATAAGCGCTATGATCATGAGTACATTCTTATGGGGTTCATCATCAATCTTTCTTAAGGAGGACTCACCATTCGAGAGCCTTTTCCTCTATTTTGTCCAGAATAGCCGACTCGGAGATGTATCACTAGCACTTCAATGTCCCCCAAGCACTCTCTGCATGTACCGCTTGGACCCAACTGCAAAGGGGCCCAAATGTTTGCGGACACAATTCATTAGTCCGGGGCGTGTTTATCTGCCCCTGGGGCTACTCTCCAGAAGTTGACCACGGCAGTGATAGTCGTAGTCAGAGCCGCGGCGCAGACGTCCTTAGTCATTGCTGATCATAGATGCGGCATGGTTCCGAATGCTCGAATTCCCGGTAGTTTGGTCACTGGTGGGTGGCACCTGAGGACCCCCGCACCACATTTATTAGTGATGAAACATCGCCGGATTGACTGCCGTTACTATAGATGTCATTGCGTCACAAGCATTTCCCCTCCAACATACTTCTAAAGCAATTTTCTTGTCTCTGTCATTTGTATCTTCGATTCGAGAAGATCTCTACATGAACATCCGATTCGAGCTTGACACTGGGTCTGTCAAGGGCTTCCCTTCTGCTAATTCCGCGTGTGAGACCTCTCATAATGGACCCGGAGAAGGCTCCGACTCCGGAGGTAGGATCTGAGAATGGTAGCATCAAGCCTGGAGGGACACACGTCGAGGAGTTGAGACGAGAGCAAACCCACGTCGACATTGACCCGGCCATCCACAGAAAGCTGAATCGAAAGTTTGATGTCCACGTGATCCCGTTTCTTTTCGGAATTTGGTACGACACCTGCATGTGGTCATGCTGTGCTACATGAATGTTTCCGGGCAACTGACTCTCTGGACAGGCTTCTCGCCTTCATCGACAGATCCAACATCGGCAATGCGAAGATCGACGGCTTAACACAGGACCTGGGGATGGAGACGGGCACCAAGTTCAACATCGCCCTGCTCGTCTTCTATATCCCCTATATTCTCGTCGACGTGCCCAGCAACTGGATCATCAAGCGAATCCGGGCCGGCATCTACTTACCTGCTCTCATTACCGCCTGGGGGCTTGTAAGTACCTTTCTCGGCTTCACCAAGTCTTTTGGTGGCCTGGTCGCCGCGCGGTTCTTCCTAGGCGCCTTCGAGGGTGGCTTGTTGGGTGGCATTATCGTGTACCTGGCAATGTTCTATCGCCGACATGAGATTCTCTGGAGAATGGGCATGTTCTATTGCGCGGCTCCACTGTCAGGCGCCTTCGGTGGGCTTTTGGCGACAGGGTTGGCAACTATTCGTTACAATGGATATAACCGGTGGCCATGGATTTTCTTCAGTAGGTTCCGAACAAGGCTTTCATCCCTTTTCCATTCTCTACCACATACAGGATACTGATCTCACTGTTCGAACTTAGTCGAGGGAATTATAACGACAATCTTCGGGATTATTTGTTTCTTCTTCATGCCGCACACGCCGGCTGATGCCAAGTTCCTCACTGAGGAGGAGCGAAAGCTCGCCATGGGACGCTTGAAAGAGGACGCGCACGGTGCTACAAATGTCGCCGATGTAAACGAAGAGAAGTTCGATTGGCACTGGGTAAAGATGGCATTCAAGGCACCGCAGACGTGGCTCTCCTCGTTGATTTGGTTCTTCCTCCTGATACCTCTTTATGTGAGACCACCCATCACCTAACGCATAGCACCCCAGGAAAACACTTTCCTTCTACTATGGAGTACTGATAATCAATCAGAGCTTCTCCCTCTTTCTTCCGACCATCATCACCGGCCTCGGATACACCAACACCACGACCGCACAGCTTTTCACCGTACCGCCAAACTTGGCGGCGTTCGTTACCGTCCTCTTGACCTCGCTGCTATCAGATAGGATCAGAGCCAGGGGGCCGATTATGGCTGCTGGTAACGTGATAGCCATTGCGGGATACATCATGTTGCTAGTGGCCAAGCGTGCCCAGGTCCGGTACGGGGGAACGTTTTTGGTGGCAGTTGGGGTGTACCCATGTAGTGCAATGATAATGGTAAGGTGGTCGACCCGCGGAATAAATCTAGATCATCCACTTCTTGTCCAATAACGCTAACACTATCCCTTATTCTTTTCTCCACAGGGCTGGCTGTCAAACAATCTCGCGCCGCACTATGTCCGCGCGACTGGTGTGGGCTTCATGATCGCCCTCGCCAACTGCGCTGCGTTTCCGGCCACCTTCATTTACCTCGCCAAGGATGCTCCGAATTACACTCTCGGACATTCGGTCTCGCTTGGATCCCTTGTGATGTGCCTGATCACTGTGTGTGTGCAGATGGCTTACTGTCGCTGGGAAAATGGCAAAAGGGAAAGTGGGAAGCGTGATCTCAGGCTCAATGACAGAGAAAGTCTATACTGGTTGGGTCATAGGCATCCTGCTTTCCGCTATACGCTGTAGCTTAGTTGAGTCGCCCTCGCAAACAGACTCGAATCCAGCACTCGGTTTCTTCTGGTTCGGCTGTCATGAATTGTCCCATTTTTTATTCACCTCAGGGCTCGACTGCTCAAATTCATGATACTGAGAGGACGAAAATGCTGCTTGACACTGCACCCTCGACAACTGGTTTCCGACAGCGTGGCAAGAAGATCCCAGCAACAGGCTGAATGGACCATGCCCCCACTCTCCTCGATGTTTCCCTCAAAATTCCCCGACAATCTCTTACTGTAGCCCTTTGGATATTACCGAAGGCATGAAGTACTCTTGATACCGCTCGAAGTCGAACACCCCCTCTTCAAGCTCCGGGCTATCAGGCTCCCCGGCCCAGCAGAACATCTTGGACCCTGGAAGCTTGTGACCGCCCTCGACCTCAATTTCACAGTCACACAGCTTGTATGCCCTTGTTTCGTAGTCCTGGAGACGGTTCAGTTGTGAGGGTTCGTCGACATGCCACACAGTCCCCACCACCGTATCGAGCACGTCTGAGCTCGGGATGGCCGCTGGGTATATGCCCCACATCTTGATCTTGAATCCCCTGACGACGCCTTTCTGGGTCGTTGGTGTATTAATAAGTTTCGCCACGGTTTGAAGGACCTCTGAGCTCATGAGAGAGCCGTAGAAGAAGACGTGGCAAGGCTTGAAAGGTATGTCTGGTTCTGGGATTTCTCGGCGCAAAGCGTTGGCTCGGTCAACCGCAGCGAATTTGGCAGCCATAGCGGCGCGACCGGCGCCACTGTTGGATGAAGGCCCATAATTCGGATGAGATGGCAGTCGCTGCGGTGGCGGGTGATGGTTTTGCAACCTTGTTGGTGGCGGTGGAGGCAATGGAGGAGCCTGCGGCGGTGGGAGTGGCTGCCCAGCAAAGCGCTGTCTGGCATCGCGTGGTTCATCTGTCATCGCGAAAGTTCAAGATTATACTAGTAGGAGACAGAAATGGAACAAAAGATTCAGAGCATTGTGGACAAGTTGATATTAAGGTATGGATCACTGGATTGACTGCACATGTGTTGTTACTAGGGTTGCCTGTTGCCTAATGCCCGCATAGTTTGGTGATTGGATGCATCAGAGTGGATTCAGCCAACTCTTTGGGAAATCTTGGGGCAGCTCATGCGTCAAACAGACACCTACAGACAAGCTTCAGTAAGTACTTTGGTACAAAGCGCATCAAGCAAAAAGCCTGCTCAACAGACATTGGGGCAGAGAGCTTTGGGGTTGATGTTAATTCCACCAAGACTTTAGCAGCCACCGGCTGGTGGATAGTCTGTGACTGGGAAATATTCCATATTTTCCTAGCTACTTGATTCGAGATACATGAGAACGAGTTCTGGTGTCCAGCCATCCACTTGGGAGTCTTTCGTAGCCTTTCAACCCTGTGAGGGCTCCTACCACCGTCGTACCAGCGAATAATTCGTCACCGGCAGTGCCTCACGGATTCGAAATCTTTGCGCGGTGTCGTTGGACTCGGTAACAACCAAGGTGTTGGCTTCTAGGTCGAAACAAGCACCGGCCGAGGAAGAGCCTTCCCGGCCACATATTGGAAACGTCTTTTTCTGGGACATGCTGCAAAACACGCCCTCCTCCGTCGATATGAAATCCGGTCCGAATGATGTCTCCGAATCGCACACTTCCGTTGCACTATGCGAGCCCCTGCTCGATACTACGAGCTGCTTTTCGAACCTGGCGCTTAATTTTGGCCGGTTGGGATTTTCGGAACGCCGCCACCAATCTGTACCCGGCGGAGTAATACCTAATGGCTTTTCTGTTGGTCCCAAAACCGTCTTCTTGACTCCTTTTTGCTCGCATGATGGGTCCAGTTTCAACTTCCTCTCCTTCTTCTTATTATACTTGCAGAGGTCAGTGTCAACGATTTGTGAGAAGTTCAAGTCCGCCCCCTGGCCCCCGCTGGCGAAGTCCTTTTCGTATTTTAGTGGCGGGCTGAAATACGGAATGGGCGAGTTCCAGTCCAAGTCTTGCCAGGTGGAGAAGCGCGGTGTGCTTTTGCACAGCGTGTCTTTGTATTCCATGTATTGGTTGATCTTGTCAGCGGACGGCGTGAACGCCTCGATTTGAAAGCTCAAGGCCTGTGGGAGACCATTCGTGTTGTCCCCATCGAGCCAGACGCACTTTGGTGTTTGCCGATCTGGACCGACTTCCAAGTTGCTGGGATACCAATACTAGAATTTGGTCAGTTCTCAAGTTTGAAATACCGTGAAATAGAACAAGACAACGGCAACTGCTTAGTGCCTCAATGAATTCCTCGTGGCGTTCAGACGTCTCATTCCAAGGAGCGTGGCAGAAAGGAAATCCTCCTGATCCCACTTACCATCCCACAATACTTCCCCATATCACCAGCCCAGTTCGTGGAAACAGCCAGGTCCGCAATACCAATGTGTGCTATGCAGATGGCGTCATTGTCACAATTGCTTAGATGAATATATGATGCAGAGGCATCCGTGTCAAAACGCTTCAGATGCTTAATGTCTATACCACCCGAACTGCCCTCGACTGTGATGGAAATATTAGTTAATGACGATTTCTAAAGGAATCATTTTCATCAAAGACATTGTGGCCTTTTACTAATGAAAATCAAGTGAAATTGTTGTAAATGATGGCGCCGCAGGACCCCATGAGATTGACAAGGGTAAGAGATGCAAAAAACTCTTTCGAAAGACCGTTTTTGATCGGCTTACTGGTTTTTCCTTGGCCCCAAACATCACTCCTTTTTGGGGGCTCATGAATGCCCATCAGCCGGCCATGATTGTCGAACAGGCTCACATAGGGAGCGTTGCCTCCCAGGGTATCGTCCGTATCAGAGTCACCCACTATAATGTTGACTCTGGTCACGTCAGGTTTAGGAATAAGTGAGGTCACCAACGAGACAATCATATTCCCAGCATCAAGGGCTAACATAGCAGTCGTAGCCATCTTGACACATATGTCCAGTATGACGAATCCGGGCTAGGAAAAGGTCGAACCAGATAATTCAGTGGTAGCAGCAGTATAGACCCCGATGTCGCACCTCCGAGGCGAGTAGACAAGCTCGAAAACTTAGGTATGGTATCGGAAATCCTAGAATTCGGACACTCGACTACTGTGCTGAAAGAGGCTTGAATTATATGGGTTGCTGGAAGGACGCGTAGCGGCTCTTTGAACCCCCATGATTCATACAGCGTGGAAGGGCTTTCATCGATAATCGTCTGCCGTTGCCCGCCCTGAAGGAAGCCTGAACGGTAGCCAAGCCCGATTCAGGTGAGATGAACTTATGGGCTGTCAAAGGACGGAAGGGCTGTGAAAGCAGCAGCGGCGCGGTACGCAGGTGAGACATGAGGATCCGGACCAGGTTTCCTTTCAGTTTGGCACGCGGCTAGAATGGATATCCCGCCAACCCTATTCAAACCTCGACTTAGTCATGTTTTTTTCTCAAAGACGAGCAAGCAGTCACCCGGCTTGGTAGACCTCAGTGTTATAAATCTATGGCATCCCAACCTCTGGCTACCCTCATACTCAAATCGAAGCTGTAAATCTTTCCGAAACTGAATTTACGTTCTTTACTCTCCAGTCTTTCCCTTCCTAAATTCTGTTCCGCCTCAAAGGACATTTAGCTCCTTCAATTACTTTTCTTTTTTTGAAACACACAGAAAACCGCAATACACGATGTTGAAGTCCATCACAGCGGGTCTTGTTATCTTCCTCGTTACCTTCGCCTCGCAGGGCGCCTACGCGGCCCCAGCTCCAAACCCGAAGTTCAAAATCCCGGGCCTCGGCACGTACAGATCCGGCGTCGGCTTCGTTGACGACGTTACTGAGCTTCCGTGGAAGCAAGCGGCCGATGCTGAGGCGAAGGCAGCCAAGGCTGCGCCGGGGGGCGGTGCCAGTCCCGGCGCAGCTGCCATGGGAGGGGCCGCCGTGGGCGCTGTGGCGGGTGGTGCTGCTGGAGGCGCCATCGGGGCGGGTCAGGGGGTGGCGAGCCCCGGCAGCAACTGAGCACGTCGGCGCTGTTGTTGTGCTCTGCCTGCCATCTGAGGGAAACAAGTCGTGGAAATAGCTGCTGGTTCCTTTCTTTTGTTCCATTTCTTTCTCGTCGTTGTCGTTATACTGAGAACTGCACCTGGGGTGACAGTGCCGGTCTACGTGCTGCGGGAGTGGTTGTGGTGATGATTATTGATCAGCGAAACAAGGTTTGGCATTTCGAAATTAAGAACAGCAAGTATGTGGAAAGAAACATATCAATTTGGATCGAGGTCACTTTTGAATCTCCATCATGGCTGTATTCGACAATGAAAAAGCAACTCCGTAGCCACGTAGCCGCTGATGAACTCCTGTACCCGAACAGGCGGGAACATGCAGAGGAATGGACAACGCGATTTACTGGGTTGGAGCCTGGTCGTGAAAGGCCGGTGGTTCTGCCTGTTCCTGTGGCGATAGAGCCGAGACAAATGCGTCCTTGCTGGGCTCCTCATTGATACCGGCAAGAATTCTGCCCTTCCTCAAAAAGAAAATAGAAGTGTTAAGTCACTGGAAGAAGTTCAGAAAATTACTTCGCAACATCACATCTGTGAAAATCCTGGGGCATGCTTCAGTGTACAAATTTGCTTTCCGGCTGAGCACAAATGAAAACAGAAGTTCAGAGTGAGGAAGCAGAATCAGATGTATATAAATTTTTTGTTATACGCTCCGCACCGACCATTACTACGTGCTATAGACTTACCTTCAGTACTTACCTTTATAGCCTAATCAATTCGCTCGCCGTCCGGACCCTCAGTGCCCGAGTAAACATAGTTCACCTGAGTGCTCTGTCCGGTAGCTTGCGGCCCTGGAGGATACGGTGCTTGAGGATGATAAGCTCCAGCAGGTGGCTGCCAATGCCCACCATGCGGCGGCGGCGGCGCGTGATACATCGGAGCATGGGCAGGATATCCTCCAGCCTGTGGCGGATGTACATACCGCACATTCGCGTCGATGTATTCATACCGTTCCGCATACGGATGCACTCGAGGCCGAACATAAGCCGCCCCGGGCGTCTCATACCCGGGCTGGGCGGGACCGCCATAAGCGTATGGATAGCTGCTGGGCTGGTAGGCGGCGTCGAAGGTGGCATATGACGGCTCGGCGTGGCGGCCTGCCGAAGGGCGGCTGGCCCTGGAATCACGGCGTTTGGAGCGAGATGATGATGATGATTTGGACGGGCGCTCGATGGTGGTGACTTCGATCCGGTCGCCTGATTCCGACACGTAGACTGTCTTCTCGACCGAGGGGCCGCGACAGTCGGAGCATTGGCTGTGGTTGCCGGATGTGCCACGGCCGCAGCTGGAGCATCGGATCTTGAGACTCATGTTGTATATATATATAAAGGAAATTGATGACAGTGGTTAGTTGCTTGTGGTGATGTTGAGAGTATCGCTCGACAGGACTGCCAACAGGTTGGGGATCGTGAACAATTTGAACTGTCCAGTTGGTCCATCCGTCTTTGTTCGTTTAGTCCTTTCATCTAACAAAGCTACCCTAGGGTACCTGGAGTGCCCTGAATGCAGTATTGTTCTGCAGGCGGCATAATCAACTTGGACAGAGAACAATCAATTGTCCCCAGCCGAGGTGGCCGCCTCGTCTTTGTGTCTGCACATTTTCAAGGAACTAAAATGAAGAGAGTGCCTATGAATACTCATCTGAAATAGAATGCAGGGCCGCCTGCCTTCAGTTGGTGTATATATTCCAATTTGGCCACCTGGACAGCATTAGTACCGGCCAAGACCTACTCGTTACACCTAGGACCACACTCCAACCGGAGGACACCCACTGTCGACACCCTTGCAAGATAAGTCCTCTCCCCGCCTCAGTGCCTACGCAACCACAATGTGCCTGCTAATCGTCACCTACCACAGCGTATGCGGACACAACATATACAACTACGGCACATGCGCAGGGCAGACTGCCCACCACAAGTGCCCCCAGAAGGAGACGGAGGTGGGAATGCAGGATCTGAGGTGCACGGCTTGCGACAGGTGGGAAGATCTGGCACGCGCCGCGCAGGAGGAACGGCGTTCTGTGTGGGTGTACAGGGCTCGCGCGCAGGAGAGGGCCATGGCTATCCGGGCTGAGAGGGACCGGCGGAGGACCTTGGAGGTGCTTGGGGGCAGGACTCCTGATCCGTATGGTAATGGGTGTCAGTTTGATACTGTGTAATTACCTAGGTAGGGCCGGTAGGTGAAGCCCGGGTACTTGGTTCGACTTCGGTTGTATCTCATGAGCGAACTTGTCTGTCGAAAATAATACGAGCTGATGTTTTTTTCTTTTGTTATTAATTCATTTCTGTCACTGTCAGTGTAGCCACTCACTCTTCAATGGGTTTCCCCCTTTGTTGCTTTTCTTTTCTAAACAAAACGAGCTAGGAATCACACACTCCAGTATGCAGCTCTTCCGTATGACTGTTCTGCGGAAACTGGGGTCTGTCTGGCAAATGAAATGACGAGGTTGTGTGTGCGCGTATGTGGATATAGGAAAAAGTGGGTGAAGCCTCTCAAGTGAAGATGTCGTTGCCTTGATATTTCTACCTGCCGATCCCCCAACCTAAATAATTAAGAAATCACTTTCTACCCTTCCCCTTCCGTTTCCTCGCACCGGTAGACTCCTCTTCCTCCTTGATAGGTACGCTCTCCTCCTCGGACTGGTCACCCTTGACTTCAACCAAGTCACTCTCGTGCCCGTCGTCAGTCCTCTCCGCAGACTCATCCCTCCCGCCTAGAACTTCCTTGAGAATCCTCTTGCCCTCGTTCTCCTCCCCGTTCTTGGCTCCGCACCCCATGCACCTCCACAGTCCCACCTCCGCCAGGCTGGTTGTTCCCGGGGGCGCCTGGCCGTTGACAAGCCGGCACTCCTTGCAGATCAGGACGATGCGGTTCTTGGCCGCCGTCTCGTCTTCTCCAAGCAGCGTATCCATGATCCTGTCATACCAGTGATGCTGCAGCCCAGCAGGGTTCGTCTCATACTGTCCCCCTTGGACATGCGCTGATCTGGGTCTCTGTTGTTCGAATGCGTTGGGTGCGAAATCGGCCGAGGGTTCGGTGCGCTGTGGCGGTTGCTGGAGAGCTTCCTGTGGCCCAGGGCCTGATGGCCGCTGCGTCGCTGGATTTACCGGGGGCATAGGGTCGCGGCGGATGTTTGCGGTGGCGGGTGGAGGCATATGTGTCCGTTGTGCAGGAGGCGGGTTCTGACGCTGTGGACGCGCCGGGCTCTTCTTGTTGTTGGCGTCGCCGTCCTCGGTGCCCTTCCTCTTGGACTTTGCATTTCCGTCGCTGCCACCATACTTCTCCAGCAGCTCCAAGGTAGAATCGTACTTGGTGGCGTCCTTGAGTTTCTGAATGGTCTTGGCCCTCTCCTCCTGGAGGCCCTTCAACTTGGAGCTCAGGCTCTCGATCCGGACGTCATAGACGGCAGAGGCGATGGTGCGGACAAGGTAGATAAAGACGGGGCCGCCAGCCAGGCCGGACCATTCGTAGGCGCCTATATTCCTTCCTCCAATGACGACCAGGACGACGATGGCATAGATTAGGTAGGCGATAGACAGGTATAGGGTGCAGAGCAGGCGGACACGGCGGCTGGAAGCACGAGCTTTCTCGAGACGGGCCTGGGTTGTGGTGATGTTGGTGGACAGGACGGACAGGACCTTTTCGAAGGAGGCAGTCGAGGAGTCATCCTTCTATAGGAGGCAGTCATGTCAGTGAAAGATGGCCTTCGAAGGCGACGACAGGCACGCAACTCACCTTCCACGGCCACAGAGAGACCATCTTCGCTGTCGTCGAGAATGACCTAGGGCAGGATGAAGAAGGGATCCTCCCTGGTCAAAGCAACCGTTGTCGCGAGCCGCACTTGGTTCTGAGACAAGGCAGACGACCAGAAGACCAGAAAGACTAGAAGATGCAAATAAGAAAAGGCATGGAGCTGCGACGAGGATTCGAGACTGTTTGCAGTGCTGGAGCGAGTCGAGGAGAGGTTGGAAGTCGGTAAATATGCGGTCGCCGTTTCGAAGATGCGCTGGTTGTAGAATATGAAAGAAAGAGGACACAGTTTGTCCGTCCTCGTGAGGAACCAAAGGGTGGAAGCCTTGTCCAGGCAGCCCAAACAAAAGTGTGTCAATCTCGCCTGCGACCTTTGGAGATGGAGCTCGGCAGGAGTGACCTCACAGCTCCCTTCGTGGTCGATCAGGCCTGTCAGGGGGCGCTAGAGCAGCAGAAGCGAGAGAAGTGGGGTGCCATGTCCCTGCGCCAATCCATCAGGTGAATGTATGGGAGGGTACATTGGTACATGTTAGCACGACGGCCTGACTGCCCTGGTGACCCCAGGCCCCTGGTAGTCTACCCGAGCTATCGGGGCCGAGCTCGCCCTGGGGACGGCCGCGCAATTGGGTGCTCTGGCCAGCTCACGGTTTAGATACGGCCAGGATAACCGTCTTGGCCGTCAGAGCGCAAGGCCCAGCACAAGCAAGGCTGGACTTTTTCGAAACACATCGCCAGAACAAGAATAGAGAGCTAAGAAGTAGACAGCAAGACGGTGATTCCTCTTGTTCTCAACAACCACTTCACTTCACTCTCTTTTGTTCTCCTCCCCACCGGGCAGACCGGCGCTGCACGCTATTATGCCCTACCTTCCGTGGTAATTCCGTTACTTAGCTCCGTACATCTTTGGATGACCCAACCCAACCCAACCTACCGTTTTGCCTTGCTTTCCATTGCTTTGCTTTGCGTCGCATCGCATTGATCCGGCCACATCCTCCTGGGACACCCTCCCACGGCGCCCGCCATGTTTCAACGCTTGAAGGGCTCCCTCGATAGGGTCATCGCCGAGGAACAGGCCCGCCAGAAGGCAGCCAACGAACAAGCAGGCTCCGGGAGCAGCACCGGCAGCCCCAGGCAGTCTTCGTCTGTCTCGAGGAGCAACAGCGGCGCATCTACTGCCAGGAAACCCAGGCCCAAGAAGCAGAGCCAGGATGTCTCCAAGAACGACGATGGCGCAGCGAACCTGGACCCTGCCGTCTTCGAGGCCGCCTTCGTCATAGACGACGACGAGCCCAGCCGCGCAAACACCCCCAAGCCACCATCCGATGACAATGCCCCACAGAATGGCGATGGGAAAGATGCTGGGGCTGCCAGTGACGAGGCTGGCACGTTGACCAAGACTGAAGGCAATGCGCAGCCCACCAAGGATGCAGACGCCCGAGCAAAAGACGACGAACAGAAGCCTGTGCCGCCTCCCAAGAACGATGCCTCCGAGCTGCCCCCAGACGTGCGCACCAAGCTCCGGAAGCTGGAGAAGCTCGAGGCTACGTATCCAGGTAGGTTCATCTCCCTACGCGAGCCCATGTCTGAGACCTCGGGCATTTTATGTTCAGCTGAAGCTGACCTGTTGCGACAGAGTTGCTGCGCTCCTACCGGATAGCCCACAGTCGAGCCACCTCCATCGAGCCTTTCGAACGCGCCCTCCGCGAGAACACCCCTCTCACGTCCATCAAGGATCCAACTGCATTCCTCGAATATCTCAACCAGCTGAACCTCAAGGGGGACATGGTCATGGAGGAGTTCAAGCGTGTCTCTGCCGAGAAGGACGATTTCAAGAAGAAGTGCGACGCTGCTGACAAGGAGGTCGCCGAGCTCAAAGAGAAGGTGACCGCTCTGGAGGCTGCTAAGGGCAGCGAGGGCGGAGCGAGCACGGCCGAGCCCGAGAAGGCTCAAGTAGCAACTCAGACCTCCCCACGCCCGTCAGACGTCAAGTCTCCCGTGCAGTCCGTGATGGGCATTTTCTCTCCCAAGCAGAAGCCAGCCGAGCCCACCGAGGCCAAGGATGGAGATGCTGAGGGGTCCGGCGAGGACTTCTTCTCGTACGACAACGAGATCCCAGAGCTGCAGGCTGAGGTGTCATCAAAGAACGAGGAGATCGAGAAACTCAACGTTCTGGTCAACGACCTCAAGTCCGAGCTGACAACGGCCAAGGACAACAGCGCAGGCCTCGTCGAGAGCCTTGAAAAGGCTACCCGAGAGCTGAGCGAGACGCGGGACGGTGCAGCTATGGCCGAATCGCTGCAGTCACAAGTTGACGCGCGGAATATCGAGATCAAGACCCTGACAGAACGCATCGAGAAGCTTGAGGCGCAGTTGAAGGACCTCCAAGACCAGCTCCAGCAGGAGAAGGCCGCGACAGCCACAGCCATCAAGGAAAAGGATGAAAGACTGGCCGAGACGAGCGCCTTGCACTCGGAGCTCGAGAGCGGGCTGACCAAGGTCACGGAAGCCAAGGCCGCTCTCGACACGCGCATCGTCGACCTGACCACCGAAATCAAGGCTCTGCGCCAGTCGAAGCTGGAGAACGAGCAAAAGATCGAGGAGCTCAACGCCCAGGTGCAGGCCACGCAGGCGCCGCCTACGCCGTCAACAACCGCACCATCCGAGTCTCTCGAAGTTCCTGCCGCAGCGCCACAGCCATCCTCATCCAGCAAGAAGAAAAACAAGAAGAAGAAGAAGGGCGGGGCAGCTGGAGCAGCGCCCGCCGCTGAGACCACAAACAATGCCGGAGACACTACGCCGCAACCTCCATCGACACCACTCGGCGGCCCTTCGATTTCCGAGTTGCAGGTCGAAATTGCGAGCCTCAAGTCCGACGTGGAGAAGAAGGACGAGCAGATCGAGAGGCTGTCCAAACAACGCAAGACAGAAGAGGACCTCAGAGAGGAGATCGAGACACTGCGAGAGAACATCATGGACATTGGTGACGAGCATGTCCAAGCCAAGGACAAGATCAAGGGCCTGGAGGCGGAGAGGAAGCAGCTCCAGGAGCGCATTGCTGAGCTCGAGAAGGAGCTGGAGCAGTCCTCCTCATCTGCGCAAACTAATGACAAACTACAGGGCGAATACGATACCATGAAGAAGGAGTTCGAGGATTTGAAGACGAAGTCGTCAACACTACAGTCCGACCTGGGCGCTGCGCAACAACTTGCCCAGAGCAGGTACAGAGACCTCACCGAGCTTCGCGAAGTCTTGCAAAAAGCTCAGCCGGAGCTTAAGAGCCTCCGCCAGGAGGCAGCTACCCTGAAATCTACAAAGGACGAGTTGACTGCTAAGGTCGCCGAGCTCCGTGCGATGGAGAAGCGCGAAAAGGAGCTGAAGACCGAGGTCTCGCGCGCACAGCGGCTGGCAACCGATCGTGAGACGGAGACAAAGACACTTCGCGAGAAGCTTACGGCCGAGACAAATGCCAAATTGACGCTCGAAAACACACAGCGCATTTCGGCCCGTGACCTGCGCAAGGCAGAGACTGAGAAGATCGAGCTCAGCGCCAAGGAGGAGAAGGCGACGCGGGAGTTACAGAGGCTGCAGGAGGAGATGGCTAAACTACGGCCGCGGGTGAAGGAGCTCGAGGACGAGTGTGCCAAGTTGCGCAAGGAGGCGGACATCGCCAAAGAGGACGCGGAGCTCAAGACAAGCCAGTACACCAATGCGCAGAACCTGTTGGGCAGCATGCGCGACCAGACCCACGAGCTCAGCATCCAGCTCAAGGAGTCCCAGAGCCAGGCAGAGAGCCTCGAGGAGGAGATATCCGAGTGCCGCAAGCTGCTCGGCGAGCGCACCAGAGAAGCGGAAACCATGCGCCGCCTCCTGGCCGAGGCTGACGAACGCGCAAACTCCAAATCTAGAGAGATGCATGAGCGGGTCGAAGAGGCCGAGAAGGAACGCGACCGATTCGAGCACGAGATGCTGTCTTCTTCACGGCGTGCGAACCGTCAGACCGAGGAGCTAAAGCAGCGCATCAAGGAACTCGAGAAGGAGAGCAAGACCCTCGCGGAGGAGAAGGACGAGCTGGAGCACAAGGAGCGCGAGTGGCGCCGCAGGAGGGAGGAGCTCGAGGCGGTGGAGGCCAAGGCTGACGAGGAGGTCAACGAGATGCGGCGCACGGTGAACGACCTGCGCGCCACGCTGGATGCCTCAGAACAGCAGGTCCGCGATGCGGAGAAGGCCAGGAACGAGCTCCGGCGCAGCCTAGACGACTACAGGATCCGCCACGATAAGCTAGCCAAGGAGCTGAAGATTGCTCAGGGCAAGCTTGCCGCCACAGGAGTCAACAGCCCGGCGGCCGGCAGCAGAGGCAGCATGGAGAGTCAAAGGAGCGGTGGCGGCAATGGCGCTGCGGCTGGCGCAGGTGGGGGTGGCGTGGATGCGGTCTATCTCAAGACGATCATGCTGCAGTTCCTGGAGCAGAAGGACAACAAGCTCAGGGCACAGCTTGTGCCGGTCCTGGGGAAGCTGTTGAGGTTTGACAAGTGAGTTGTCCCCAGCCATTGTTTGGTTCTGCCAACGTGGAACCCCTCCCCTCCCTTCACTTTTGGCCCGGTTGCCACTCCCGGCTCTCGCTGGCTTGAATACTTCGTCGACATGTCCTGCTACATGAGGCGAAGAGGGTGGCAGACGGCGCGGGATCGAGCAAGGCTCACCCATGGGATCTGTGACGATGCCGGTTGGGCTATCTACCGTTCCACGACCGTAGTGTTGCGTGTACGGGTATGCTGTGCAACCAGTTGACTGCCAGCCGGAAAGGGGGCCCGTTGACCTCACCCTACGATACACCCACACTTTTTGTCTCTCTCCTTCCTTATTGATCTCCTCATCCCACGCTGGGAAATTGGCTAACGCATTTGCTTCTTCTGTTGTGTCTTAGGGCCGATGAGCAGAAGTGGATGGCAGCTGTCCAGCAGATCGGGGCACGATGATCGCAAGAGGCGGGGGACCCGCAAGCATGTCTTGTTTACGACTTAGCCAGTTCGTGGAAGCGAGGGAGCCACGCCTTAGCCAATATGAAAAGCGAGGGAGCCAATCCAATGCAAAAATTCCAACCGCCCTTGGCAACGATAGTGTATGCCAGCACGCGCGTATGCCTCTCGACGGCATCATCACATCGAGACTTGTATCATCTGACGCCGAAGAAGTGACTAGGTTGATATGGGCACAGTGACGGGCCATGGAGCCTTGCCGTTCAGGAAGCGATTCTCTCAACAAGCGGCATACTAAGGGTGGATGGCTTTCACATGAATGGTACAGTTGGTGAGAGAGCGTCGCTGATACGAGGAAAAGAAGGCGAAGATGACACGTCCACCCACCACCACATGATACTTACTGGTCGCAGGCCGAACGATGCAGCTGCGGCATACAGCACTGATTGCTGGGCTTTGAGGGCTGCGCCTGTGAATGGAGGCATGTGTCAACGGCCTAAGTCCGACCGTCGGGAGGCTGTGCTAACCACCATGGGGTAGTAATTTATCCGCGAAATGGCCGCTTCTTTGGTTGAAGCGCGATGCGGTGTGACCTCCCATAGGACGGTTCCGGTGACAGTGAGACATCTGTTCCTCATCCCCGCGGTGGCCTTCCCCCTGTGGGTGGTGGAGAAGCATGCCTGTCGCTTGAGCTACGTTTATGGATGGGAGAACCTCGGCATACACAACCCGCCGCACGGTCGAAAAGCACGTCCCTCCGTGGCAGGCAGGGCGGTGGCAACGAGCTCAAGGTTATTCCTCGGTCGCGCGCGCGGGAGCAACTGTCGCTGGATGCGAGAAAAATGAACAGAGGAAAAATCGGGAAATCCGCGTCGGTTTCAGAGAGCCTTGTACAAACATGCTTTCTTTGGGCATCCGGAATCCAGGGTCTTTCGCTCAGACGCCGCGGCCAAGCATTTGGGCCTCAAGAGTTGAGTTCACGGACGCCGACATTGAAGATCTGGATGCCCAGGGCCATGAGATTCGTTTCCTCCTTTGGCAGGTCCAGGCGGTATGTCCAGTGCTTCCCTACGTCGGGTCTCTTATCAGATCACAAACCTAAAATCAAATCTCTGTCCCGCCCGCCTGGCGAGACCGGCCTTTTTGCTGTTGCGGTGGATTATCGATAGGCCGGCATGCTTTCTCCTCAAAATAAACATGGCGGTGGGCAAGAAATGACAGTTCGCATGTGGAGTCCCCAGTGGAGGCGGCTCAAGAGCGAGAACGAAGTGGGGCCAAGGGAGGTAACCCTTCAGGAAATCGCTGCCGGTGAAGATATTCGCCACTGGGTGCGAGGAGGAGGTGAAGGAGGAGGAGGAAGGAATGCCATCAACCCGAAAGGATATTCGCCCGGCAGGCAGAGCACGCAACCTTCCGGGCAAGCGGTCCAGTCGGTCACCATCATGGCGTTGATCGCTCCGATGGGTAGGGAGGTCAGCGCGGAATGCGCCGTTCAATGGCCGCTCAGCCCTCCTGGGCGGCCTCGACCGGTACGGAGCATTTGCCCTGAACGTCATGGGCCAGCTTCAATGCTTGTTCCTGTTGCTGCACCTGTGTGCACGGGGTACAGGCTGACCCGCTCGCCAGCTCGCTTGTGCGAATGTCTGTTTCGAAACCCCATGGCAATCTGGGCATCTGGCAAGCACGGCAAGCACGCAAGCATATGCCCGGGCAGGACCAGGCATAGCTGGTTAATGAGGCTCGGCAGTAGCCCTCCCCAAGACCCGAGCTCAGGCCCCTGCTCGACCTCCACAGGGGCTAAAATAAGAGCCGTACGTAACGTGGTCGGTTACATCGACTTGCGGGCGTTTCTCTGGCGAACTGGCGCGGGGACCCGTCGTGCTGAGTGGCCCGGCGAGAAAAGATTGTGACGGACCTAGCTTGCCCTGCAGAGTTGCGTTATTGCGTACTGTGCTAGTCCGCTGCTTGCCTGCCTACCACTCTGCCTACCAAGCCGTTGACTTGTTTTCGGATATGTGGGAGGGCATATCGAATAAGGTTTGTTAAGTGGATCTCGATGGGCCGTCTGTGCTACATTGTCGACCCATACACATGCAACCATAAATAAAAGTACGGTTCTTCCCAGCCCTGCCGGAGACTCGGGCAGGCACAATGGCTCGAAAACGCCGAGGACTTGCGCGTGCGATAGATACGCATGCACACAGCTAGCGGGCTGAGTCTGGCTCCTAGACTCCGGGTTATTGGGACCGGTGTGTCGACTAGTTGTGTCCAAAAGCAGTCGAGCTGCAACGTCAATGGCAGTGACATATGTGGTGTTGTGGGTCGACAAGGTGGTCTCTACTAATGCTGTTTCTGCCTGGCATTGTTTGACTCTGTCACAGGAAACAGTACATATGGTTTGTGCGCATACAGTGGTTGATCATCACTGGCTGGCGCGCGCGCTTCCATGACGGAACTTTGGGCTTATGGGAAAGCTTTTACACAACATTTCCTGTCAACAACTACATACAACCAACACAATTCACCGGTTATAATAGCCAGCCCCGAACCAACGCTAGGCCTGTAAGATAGCCTGCCGGGTCCGATTCTGGGCTGTGATGGTTGCATTCTCGATCGGCTGTCATCCTGGCCTAGCTGGCTGTGTGCGCAAGTCTGGTTGTGTGTTGGTGTGGGAGAGAAGGCAGGGGTTCGTGTGGCCCCGTCGGCCGCCGGAGGGCTTCCGCGTTGCCCGTCAATGGCACAGATCGCGAGTGCCCCAAGACCTCCCCCTGGCCCCCTCTCGAGGCCCCTGCAGGTTGCCCTGCCGCGCAAAAAAAGTGCCCTGCAGTCTAGTCCAGTAGTGGTGCCTCCGCTGCCTACTCTCAACTGCAGGGCCGGGCAAGGTCCCCGCTGCTTGTCACGGCCTGCCTGCGTGGGAAGGGAGCACTGGCGGCTGGATCAGGGAAACCCGAGCCTGTTCGTCAGTTGGATCAAGGTTTGGTCAACAGGATAAGCGGTGGTCTTTGCACACCGCCATCACGATCTCTATGGGTTTGTCTTGCCTCCGCTGGCCATGCTGCAGTGCTGCAGTGCTGCACAGTCTCAACTTTGGACGGCGACTTCGGACTGGAGTGCATCAGGGCGCAGTCTCGTGAAGAGCAAGGCTCTATCTCTCTCGTGGCGGATGAGTGAGAATGTCTCTTTCCCGCTGGCCCGGGATATGATGCACCCCCACACACCCCGGCCACGGACGAACAGTGCCAGACAGAGAGAGACAGCCCGGCCCAAGACATGCACCCGTTGTAACTTCCAAGGAGCTGCAAGCGAGCCATCGCGAGACCGACTTTGTCCGTCCACTAACCTAACAGCACCCACCTACTATCACCGCTACCACCGTCGTCAGCATCACGTATGCACAGTCCAGTCTGCCTGCCGGGCTGCGTCCTGGCTAACCCAGGCACGTCTAGTCCGGACAGCTAGAGCCGGCGCTGGTGCAGGACCCGAGCTGGTGTGACGGGGCCAACCCCACCAAGACAGGACACTTCCATGTTCGTTTCGTCTTCTGTTGTGCAGTTTACGGCAGAACATGGACAGACAGACAGACAAGACACTCATCCTTCGTCACTCTCCTCCCGAGGGAGCACCACCCCTCCCCTCCCGGGTCCTTCTGTCCCTCCCCTGTCCCAGCCCTGCCACTCCGCCTCATCAGCCGACGTCTATATACACAACAAATTATAATGTTTGTTTGGTTTCAAGACCGTAGCCCCCCTGCTCGGCAGGGACTGACAGACTGCCAGACGCCAGACATCGGACATCGGAAAACGGAGGGCAGCCAGGGATCGCTCTCCTGGAGGCCCGGCAGTCTGGTATGAATTGGACCACCCAGGCGTGGCACAGACCTCTTTCTCTCCGCTCGACTGTGCTCACCCTTCCCAGGCTTCAGGCACCCAGACGTTTCAATGATGGAAAGAGTGCCACCCTCTTCGGAGGCGGCCAGTCTGCCCACGCGCGTCGTCGGGCATCCATGGAGCAGCGGTTGATGACGACGGCAGATACGGGCAGCTGGCGACCGGTCTTTTTGGGCTGTGTGATATGACACGGCTCGATCTCATGCGGTGCCATGCGGTGCGGTGCAGTGCTGTGCGATGCGATGGGCTGGGGTGGCTCTCGCTTCACCTCCCTGGTCCCGGACACTTGAAGTCGACCGTACCGTCGCCTCACACTCGACTAATAACTCACTTGCATGGGCCCGCACCTGCATGCCCATACGTACGTACGTACATGATACACTACGCTGGCGTACATGGGCATCTCCACAAGCTGGCTGTCAACCGCCATCTCTCGCTTTGGGAGGACCTGAAGTGCATCCCCGTCCCATTCCCATCCCATCCCCCTCGACGACGTACCCATGCTCGCATCGGACGGGACGGACTGTCTTCGGGGCGAATCGCCAAAAATGATGTTGGCAGCCACCGCTTGATCCCGGATCGAGCGGTATGTGGCCCATGTACGAAGGTACTTTCTCTACTGTCCGTACTTGCAGCATCCCGTATGGCTCTTGCGCCCCCTTCACGGTCCCTGGCTCTGCCTCGTCTGCCGCACGCCATGGCGAGTTGCAGCATGTCATATGTATCATAGCATACCATAGCTTGCTCCTCCTCAACCCACCGGTCTCGAGCGCTCGCCAGTAGCCGAGAAAAAACAAGAGTGACCAGTGACCAGTGACCATTCCTGGAGGATCAGCTGTTGTTGGCCGCTCTACGAACCTAATTTCATACAGCCGGGCCCGCTCCCGGTCGTTGCCGTTCGTGCCTCCCTCCTCGTCTCCTCACGATGCCCGACCATTCACTTCACCCGACCACTCACTTCACAAATAAGCCCCTCTTGGTGCCCACACTCTAAACTTTTGGCGCCCTCCGCCCCCATGGTTTGTTCTTTTATAAATATATACAGACGCATTCCCGGATAGACACCAGCTGCATCAGCAGCAACAACAATACATCTGCCACCCCGGTTCTCGAACTCGTCCCACTCCGCCTGCATACTATTTCACACCTTCTCCAAGTATGGGAAGTCTGTTCATCGACGATAGCCTCCACCACACGGCCGTCCTGGGCCACTTGTCACAGCCAAATCCTCATGATCCCTACCGATACCAGCATGGCTTCGGCAACCATCATGCGTCGGAAGCATTTGCCGGCGCCCTGCCCAGGGACGGCACCAACCTGCCGCAAAAACACCCATATGGCCTCTATGCTGAGCATCTGAACGGCACCTCCTTCGTATCGTCACGCGAGTCCGTACTGAATTCGTAAGTACTCCACTGTCAAGAATAATGAATTGTCCTTGCCAAATCTCCCCAGCGCGGGTTTTTTACGTGCTCAGCCCTACTTGTTCGTCGACACGGCGCTGACGTGCATATTTTGAACCCAACTAGGTGGATGTACCGAGTCAGGCCCTCCGTGGCCCATCGCCCGTTGCGACCTTGCAAGATCTCCGCCGAGGTAATTTGCTTCTTCATCACCCGGGATCCGAGCCGTTGTGCTATGGCCGCTTACCAGTTCCTGCAAAGGTCGAGTCGTGCTTCCTGCCCCTAAACCCAAACGTCGACTTCACACCACTCACCCACACATGGGGCCCTCTACGCGGGCCCGCCCCGGCCGATGGCACCACCAGATCCCCTCAGACGCCCGTGAACTTCGTCGAGAGCCTTCGCACCCTCGGTGGCCATGGCGACCCCACGCTCAAGGAAGGCCTCGCCGTCCACACCTATGCCTTTGATGCAGACATGAACCGGCAGGCATTCGTCAACAACGACGGGGAGTTCCTCATCGTCCCCACCCGCGGCATCCTCGACATCCAGACGGAGCTCGGTCACCTCCGCGTGCCGCCGGGGTCCATAGCCGTCGTCCCACCCGGGTTCCGCTTCTCCGTCAATACTGCGAGCTTCCCCGAATCGGCCGGCGCATCCGGCTACATCCTTGAGGCTTTCGGGACCCACTTCAGGCTGCCTGAGATGGGGCCACTCGGCGCGAACGGACTCGCCCACGTCCGGGACTTCCAGTACCCCGTGGCCAGCTTTGACGTCGACTTTGACCCGCTCCCACTGACCCCCACGGACAGCCAGGCGTTCCTCAGGGGAGCCTCCCCGTCGGACTGGCGCATCGTCACCAAGCTGGCCGGCAAGTTCTACCAGTACACCCAGCCGCACACCCCCTTTGACGTTGTCGCCTGGCACGGGCGGTACAGCCCGTACAAGTACGACCTGTCCCACTTCAACCACCTCACCGCCAACACGGACCAGCTCGACCCCACGGCGTACACGGTGCTCACGGCGCGGTCCAAGTGGCCGGGCGTGAGCCTGGTCGACTTCTGCGTCTTTGGCGAGAAGTACGCCGTGGCCAGGGACACGCTGCGGATCCCGTACCACCACCGCACCATGGCCACGGAGCTGGTGGGCATCATCAGGGGCAAGTACGGCGGCAGCGTGCGGCGGCTCGAGGCGGGCGGCCTGAGCTTCGAGCAGGGCTACATGCCGCACGGGGAGAGCTACGACTGCTGGCGGCGCGAGTCCGAGCGGGACCTCAAGGTTGAGCTCGGCGGGAGGGACTTCCTGGGGTTCATGTTCCACGCGTCCTCGCACGTCGGGCTCACACGGTGGGCCACGGAGCGGCATCCTGATATCCGACGTGAGTGTTTGTTTACTCATCTATCTATCTGTGCACCTTGCCTCCGTCCACATCCGGAATCTTCTTCTCGTCTCACATTATGCAAAGATATCGCTGACAAGATTATTTCCGTATAGTGGAAGAGCCCGGGTTCTGGGACAATCTCCGCGCGCCCTTTGCGGACAGGCTCAACCAGGCGAGTCAGGCGCTGGAGACCATGAAGGCGGCCAACGACGCCGCGATCCATGCTGAGCTCACAGCGCTGGCGTTTGAGGTCATGGCTAACCGGCGGAGGCTAAGTGTCAGGAGTGTCACGGATGATGAAGACGAACACAATCACGTCCAAACCTTGAATTTCTAGGGAATGTGTTATTAATTTTGCGTTAAAAGGCTGGTAATGTCGATGCGAGAAAAGAAGGGGTTCGGCGTGGGTTTGCTTTTTTGATTCACTGCAAGGCGCCAGATTGTGCTTAATAATAGCCTGGACTTGCAATTCGAATAGCCACGATACCTACACTAATGATACAAAGCTTTGAAATGAAGAATATTCATCTACTCTCAAGTCTGCATGTGCTGTACAGAACTAGTTCATTACTTCCTTGTTCATATTGATTATAAGGATGAGGTGACACATGTCCATGTCTTCTTCACGTTGTCGTCTTAACAAAGCATCTATTTTCGCTTAATTGTATTGCGCTATGATAGAAAATGGTCTCGGAGACCCCCACCCAATATGACATGAGGGACAGACTAGGTTCGGGCAACCGCTCGCCGCTAATTGATTTTTGAGTTTCGACTCTGGTCTAGATTACGCGTGTTTACCAACTACAGTCGTATTGAGTCCAACCGGCATTATCTCTAGAGCCACAGGCAGGCAACGGAGCAGCGGAAGTCGTTCATTCGAGCAACTATGTCCACGAGATCTCGATGGTATCAAGCTTTTCCAAGACACTTCGCACGATGCCACGTGCGGCACCTGACCTAAATTTGGTCTTCATAGTCTACTCTAGTCTACTCTAGTCTATTTGTTTCAAATCTAATCGCTCTATAGTCTTTGCTCGATTTACTTTACACACAGCCAAAACAAAATCCCAACTTAAGCCTTGGAAACCTCCCTCCACGTCTTGCCCTGCTCCAGCGCGACCAGGCTCAGCGCCGTGTCCCGGATGCACTTGTCCAGGGGCGTGAAGCTCATGCCCAGCTCCCTGCCGGTCCTGGAGTTGTCGAGCCCGTAGAACTCGGCGCGGGCCGTGGCCTGCGGGTCGGGGATCTTGTCGCTGCGGTCGGGCAGCGTCTCGCGCAGCACGCGGCACACGTCGATGTTCTCAAAGTTTCCGCTGGTGATGAAGTAGCGGCCCGGCTCGGCGCGCTCGTAGGCGCGCAGGTGCGCCTCGCCCACGTCGCGCACGTCGGCGAAGGCCGGGAACGAGGTCGCGCCGGGCTCCGCCTCGCTGCCGTCCATGAAGCGGTAGACGTCCGCGGTGCTGGTGTTGAGGTGCTTGATGTCCGTGTCGTGCTCGACGGGGCCGTAGATCATGGGCGGGCAGATGGTCGACACGGTGAAGTTGGGCTTCTTCTCCGCCACAAAGTCCCAGGCCGCCTTCTCGGCGAACTTCTTGGACCCGCAGTATGCGATCGGCCCGGGGCCCGCCTTGGCCTCCTCGTAGGTCACGGGGTTCCAGTCCTCCTCCGTGTAGGTGTAGCCTGGCCGGTGGCCCTGCATCGGGTCGACGATGGAGGCGAAGGACGAGGTGATGACCACGCGCTTGACCTGGGGCGCGTGCGCGGCCACGGCCTCGAGCACGCGCGTCGTGCCCTTGACGGCTGGGTCGAGCAGGTCCCTCTCGTTGTCCTGGACCTGGAACACGAAGGGCGAGGCCGTGTGGATCACGCCGTCCACACCCTTGACGGCCTCGTCGAATGCGTTGGCGGCCGTGATGTCTGGGACGATGACGGTGGTGAGCGCGTCGCCGGCGTCCGGGAACGCCTTGTAGATCTTCTTGGCCGAGCTCTCGCTTCGGGCCTGGCCTCGGACGTGGTAGCCGCTCTGGAGGAATTGCTTGATGACATGTGTGCCGACGAAGGAGGTCGCGCCGGTCACGAGGATGACCCCCTTCTGAGTTCCGTTCGTTTGGCCAGACATTTTTTTTTCCCTTGTTCTTTTTTTTTACTGAATACTCGTGAGAGGATTTAGGGTGGTGAATCTGAATTTCTTTGGCCTCGCCGTGCGAAATAAATCAGGTTGTCGATGGGCTTATGAGGCATTTCGGATATAGGCGATACGTGTTCGCCTTCTTGATACCGCATCGGATGATGCTAACGCCGGTGGGCCTTTAACGTCACACCGTCGACATTTGTAAGCCAAACTCTTGAAAAAGATTGCCTCATTCAGCATGGTTATGTGAGCGTGTGTGGCCCATCAAGGCCCATAGGCCCATGAGCCCATCTTTTCAGGGTGTGGTGGGTCGACAGTCCGGAATTTCGGCGGGTAACGTCATGGAGCCCCCAAGTCATGATGTTCAGTAATCTCAAAGATAGCTTGGTCATGAAGCCAGCCCGCCGGGTCAATGTGCACCACGGAGATTTCTCATTCGTCAAATCGATAAGAGAAGTTAGTTGCACGTTTTATAGACGCGGCTCAACGGCTCCTAAGATCGTACGGGAAAGGGGCCGAAGAGAGCCCGTGCCTAAGTACACGTGTAGGGATTGTACTGCACGAATGGGATTGTATCCTATCGTTCTGGAACCTTCTCGACATTCTTGCATCGTGCAAATGGACTCCATTAGTAAAGTAGATAATGAGAGAGCAATGTTGATTTCTAAGAGGTCACAAAGGTTAGAGGCACATTGGACTTCGGTGACATGAACCTTGGAATGGAATGCCATGTATGCCCGAGATTGAACAAAACGACCGAGTGGCAGAGCATGCAGAAAGCGAATAATTAGCAAGTGACGGGAACGTCATCTATTGGGAACACTCATCAAGGTATAGGAATCGTTAGCACCTTGCAATAGGTATTTCTATCTGTGTCTATGCCAACAAGAACCCTGTCAGCCGCATGTCAAATGCATCACCTGACTGGAGACATATTCACAATGGGAGAAGTCACTGTCAAATTCCCTGCATGGGGAAACCTACTGTTTTATCTTGAAGATACATTGCCTTGCCCTACTAGGGAACTTACTGTTGTTCCAGCTTAATAGAGGAACTCAAACAATACAAAAGTCCATGGGAGAAGTCGCATCTCATTTTTAAAGACACCGTTTTTGAAGCAGTCCTTTCCAGTAACTCAATTAATATTAATGTAGACGTAGCTAGAAGCGCTAATTATCCAATCCATCGCTCAATCATGCCCTGAAAACTCCTGGAGAATGCACTTCCTTCCTGGTCCGCCACCGTCCTCAATGCAGTAAAAGGCCTTTGCCCGCTGATCTCTTCCTCAGAAAACCAGGATCCATGCAACCCATACGGGACCCGTTGCGGCAGCTTCACTCGTGCTACAACGTCTTTCATGGTCTTCGCATCAATTATCCACAGCTCACTGACTGCGTCCTCGCCACATTCGCCATCTGGCCCGAGCTGACTCTCATCGAAGACGTACGTCAGCAGCCAGCCGTCGTCCTCGCTTTGTCGCTCGCTTTCTCTCCGAGGAACGAAACGGGGCTCTTGCGCAAACCATCCACCAGGCATCTTGAACAACTTGATGGGGTCGTTGGGATCGTGGCTCTCTTGGATCTCGGCGACAGTCCGGGTATCGACGCATCCCCTAATAGGCTGCGGTGGATGCTGAACGCCCCGCTCGATGAGTGTCTTGACGTCCATCTTTGCGAGGTAGTCAATCTTGGCCGCCTTGCCCAAGGCAACCGTGTACGATGCATAGCCTGTTGAGCATCCGTAGATGTATCGCGCCTCGCTCATTGAGTTATCTGGTGACAGCGTGGGGAACTCGAACGAGATAGCCGACAGTGCCCACTGGTGCCGGATTCGATGGCCAGGCTCGTCCGTGCCGTCGTTTGCGGACAGGGGGAAATTGTAGTAGTACAACCTGCACTGCTCCTCCTCTGCATATTCTGGTGGCACCGGTTTGACTGCCGGCGTGGGCAAGTTTCCAGCGCTGAACACCAGCGACGCAGATGTCAGCCTGCATGCGAGCAGGTTGACAGATGTCTGTTGGATGTTGGCCCCGTTCATTTCACCAGTGTGCGTGACGGAATCCCAGCAGTTCGCCGTGTGGAAAATAACGCACGGGTTCGTCTCGAACCACTGAACCAGATCAGGTCGATATCGCGGGAAGACTCCGTATCGTGATTTGCCCCGTGAGTCGTATGACAACACAGGCACGCCTCGAGCGAGGTTCATTGGGTCAAGCGTCAGCGGTAGGTCGAGGATGACCGTATGATTCCGAGAGGCGCCGAAGTCGTGCATCATCTTTGGTGCCTTGACCCCGGGGACAGGCATCGACAGCCGAGCGGTCAAGGGTGGCTGTAATCTTGACTCTTTGCGCTTCGAGGGCGGTACAATAGAGTAGTAGCAGAATGGTTTGATGAACACGGCATGGAATGCAATCAGTTCCTTTGTCACGGGGTCGACTCGCGGATGGGCTGTTGTCCATTCCTTCATGAACGAGAGGACGCCGTCGCCGCCAAAACCCCCTTTTCGGTCGTCACCTGGGCTTATTGGCTCATTCTCGGCAGTACGGCCGTTGTACCAACCGATCGTTTCCAAGCCGGGCAGAGCGAATCTCAGCGGCGGACCACTCTCGCACAGAGCCAGTGCGCGACCGTCGTGGTACATGACGGAGGTGTTTGCGACGCTGATCTTCTTGATGGGGTATTTGAATCTCGACAGATGCGACAGGAGGACCAGGACCATGGTCCTGAGGATGGCCCACAGAATGGTGAGGAACCCCAAGGCCGGGTTCACCAGCGTCGCGATGCTCGGGAGAACAGGCCGGCTCAAACTCCGGTCCAGCTCGCCAGCGGGTCCAGCTCTTCGCCTGGCGTAAGCATACACATCTGTGAGCAGGAACTGGTTCACGAATTCTGGCTGTATCGTGGAGCCTTTTTCTCCGGTCCTTCGAAAGAGCACGCCGCTCAGCATCCCGTCGCCGTCGAACCAGTGAGCATCCCGGCCGAGATCGTCGTTTGAGACGGGGTTACCGCCGTTTCGAACGTACTGCCCACCGCCCAAGTCAAGGGGAACAGAGCCCGAGTACGCGCATGGCGTCAGGGGCGTTGTCTTCTTGATCGGCGCGAAGTTCCCTGATAAGTACCTGCAACAAGAAGGTCAGAGCTGAACGGGAGCCACCATTACACGATCTCGGGACTCATATCAAAGCCGCGTGCTGGTCACTGTTGCAGAAGAAAGGGCAAGTTGCTTACGGATGTCTTCGACTGCTTTCGTTCAGTGGTATGAGATGCTCTGATTCTGGATCCATCGTGCCAATGTCCACCTCATTGGGGACCCTTTTGGTCTAGAGCTTCACAGCGCAGCCCCGCTGCGTGTGGCGTTGCCAGAGGCCAGGTAAGACCTCGCTTTTGTTGGAGACGACAGCAGCAAGCAACGGCTTTCTCGCGATGGGAAACGGGCTTATGGTTGTGCAGTTTGTTCACGATGATCTGGGACGATGTTCACCAGTTCACGTACTTGATCAAGCCATCTAGAGATGGAAACTCAATTGGCCAACAGAGAACCTCACGGCACTCGCGGGCGGTTTCCACGATGCACCTTGACATAATATTGGACAACCAATGACCTCATGCCGGCATGCATGGCTGGCTAGTCCGCATGCCTCTTAGACCTCCAAGGTGGATACCACCCAAGCGCGCCTCGGCAGTCTGGGCGACCTTGTTTCTTATTAGACCGTATTATACGACTAAGCTGGAGAGTGCGCAAGCGTGCCAGCCAACGTCTGCGTGTCTTGGCGTCACGCTTCTGCAACTTCGCAATATGACAGGACTGCCATTTTATCACAGCACCAATATGATATTTCCGGTTGCTACTTCCGTGGCAGCATGCCCGTCGAATTCCACATCCCGATGCCCGTACAGGAGGGCGGTCACTACCTGTTTACATAATGCCAATTTAAGTGGTGTGGTTACCTATGTACCTTGGCGATCCAAAACGTATGATACGTAGTAATCAGAACCCAAGACCAGAACCCAAGACCTGGGCCGAGAGAGGGGAAATGTCGCAGAGCTCAATGCGATCAGACTGCCCAAGACATTGAAACAAGGGGGTTCTTCTTTCGGTCAAGAGAATGGCACGAGTTTATTGTTGTTGTTGGGTGATGGAACTAAAGTCAGGCGAGCCGCAGATTGGATGACGCACAAGACGTTCCCTACTCGCTGCGGAGATATGCGTGGTGTCGGTCTCGAGTGGTAGCAGCAGTGGCCGGGTCGTCCAGGGTTCAAGGCTCGAGAAGGTCCCAGAGTCACCTCCTCGTGCTCTTGTGACCGGGATCCAAGCTCGAGCAAGAACGGTCTGGGCATGCAGGCCTCGATGGTCCTTGCTGCTGACCGATCAGTCCACAGATCGACGTGTGGTTGACTTGTGCTGCCAATGTCGCTGGCTGCGGTCGGAATAAGCTTCTGTATCTCCAACGGATTCTCTTGGCCGGGGGCCGTCCCCACAGTCCCGCCCTGTGCCCGCCGCAAGATGTCCACGGCGGATATGCAGCAGCTGACTGCTGTGCAGATCTTGCTTGCTTCGGCGGATCTGGTCAAGCCCATACTTGATGTTACATGCTCCGCAAACGCCGTGGTATCCTTCACATTGCAGCAAATTTCTCAACTAATCACGTCTCGACTCGTCCCAGCCCCGTACGAGTTTCACGCGCGTTACCCGGTACATCTTCGCTTCGAGAAGTTGAGATCTCAGTAGGCCGCCCAAGGCCGACAAGACATGCCTGCGATCGCGAGATTCCCGCGGTCCGGACCCACAAAGGCCTAGGACCGGAGGGGCGGGACAGGCACGCTTGACTGCTCGTGGTTGCGGCCACTTATTCCCGAGATCCACGCTATTCGACAACCAAGAAGTCATGATATCATCATAAACAACACTTCTGATGTTCCACTGACGCGAGGCAACAGCAACATAACTTGCGTACGTGACGAATGCTGCAATTTCGGCAAAGGAGTAGAGAATCCGTATGATCTAAAGATCAAATATCATTTTTTCTCGCAGAGTTCGCCGACGGAGGCTGGGACTGGGTTCAGGCGCTTGACATACTCTTCAGCCCTGGTGTTAGTGAGACAGTTGTATGTACTCATGGTACTGTAGCGGCGACGATCACGGTGCTAGGCCTTCCCCCACCCCGGACCTTTGTTGTCTGGGAACATCCGGTGAAGTCTCGAAGAAAGCTTCCTGTGATCAGCTCACCGGTCATCCCAACCTTGGCGTTTTGGGCGCACACACCGTTGCTACCCCTTCCCATATAATAGACTCCGAACCACATCCATGGCGTACAGGAGACGAATCACAGGCACAGGCACCAGACTCTGATGTCCTGGAGCTCCCTGCCGATGTGTCTGTTGTCGTTTCAAGACCACCATTCAGGAGGTGAGCATATGCACTTTTGGACACAAAATACTACATAGACTAGGTACGCAGTACACGTCGACCCCACGACTCAGGACACCAACTCAAAGCTGATCGGCCGGTTGATTGGACAATTAGCTCTCGCGATTTCGGCCTCAGTACCACATCGACATTTGACGAAGTAGTGGTATTACGCCCTGTCGGCTGGGCTAGTGCGGCCCACGTCCCGATCACTTGCTCACTTGTTTTTCCAGTCCAATATACATGCCAAGACGTCATGGAGCATCCGAGCGACCCGCCAGCCGTTTGCAAGTTTGCTAGGAGTAGCGGTGATTTACCCGTTACGTCTCATGTACTCGATAGGTCATCGAGACATTTCTTGGTGGAAGTCCATGGATGATCTCATGACGCTCGACGACCTACCCATGGGTCACCGCTCTTCCTCCCAAAGGTTCAAATACCCTTCCTTGCCCCGTTCTGCTTCAATGGGATGTCCTCGATCAACACATCAGTTTTGCTTTGATACCCCAAACTTAGAAAGATATCTGTGATATCGAGTGTCGTTACATTATTCCCCCAGATCGCCCCAATCCTCGTCAGCTTCGCAACATCAGCCTGTCGAGTCACTCGCATCCATCATCATGTCTGGTAATCAGGCGCTCAACGTGAACAGCGTCGTGGGTACGCACGGCGACCTCGCCATCTCAGTGCGAGGCTCAGACTGGTACTTCACCGTCTGCGCAATCATGGGCGCTTCCACCCTCGCCTTCATGGGTCTCGCCTTCACCAAGCCACAAACCCACCGCCTGTTCCACTATATCACCGCGGGAATCACTGCCGTCGCCTGCATTGCCTACTGGTCGATGGCCTCTGATCTTGGCCAAACCCCCGTCGTGGCCGAGTTCATGAGGCCGGGTCGGGCCGCCGTCGGTGCCGCTGGAACGCGAGAGATGTTCTATGTCCGGTACATCGACTGGTTCGTCACGACACCGCTGCTGCTGACGGATCTCCTCCTGACTGCCGGCCTCCCCTGGCCCACCATCCTGATCACCGTTCTTGCGGACGAGATCATGATTGTCTGCGGGCTGGTCGGCGCCCTGACCCAGACCACCTACAAGTGGGGATACTTCGCCTTCGGCACGGCCGCCCTCTTCTTTGTTGCCTACGAGCTTGCCATTGACGGCCGCCGCCACGCCAACGCCCTGGGCGGTTCTGTCAAGAGCACCTTCATGCAGTGCGGCGTCCTCACCCTGTTCCTGTGGTTCCTGTACCCGATCGCCTGGGGCCTGTCTGAGGGAGGCAACGTCATCCACCCTGACTCCGAGGCCATCTTCTACGGTATCCTGGATATCTTCGCCAAGCCTGTCTTCGGCTTCCTGCTTATCTTTGGCCACAACAAGATCGACCCCGCTCAGCTCGGACTCGCCATGCATGAGCCCGGTCACCACAGGGGCGAGAAGGGTATTGTGCACCCTGAAGGCCCTGCCACGGCCAATAACGGCACCACTGCTGCCTAATAAGTCTTGAAGAAGCATTTGGTTTTGAGACCAAAACAATTCGAAGAGACCGCAGAGGGAATTGTGGAGTATGATACGGTCCAGATGAATGAGATGCTGTTCATGATGACGGCGCGTAATTATAATTGGTGTCGAACGCCTTAGTTTTAATACCATGGTGCGGGTGTCAGCGCTGGCTACTTGTGGTCAACGTACCACCAAGTTTGGGTTTTTTATGTTTTGCGGGTGAAGGAGATACCCCAGTACTGTCATTATGAGATACATGCAGGACAAGTCAAATTCAAACCTCTATTAGGAACTACAAATCGTTTGATCCGTGGAATTCTTATCTTTACTAGTGTACTTTGAATAATGCCCGTGCGAACTCAAAAGAGAAAAATAGTTTTAAGATTGACACGCTGAATAACTTCTCTGAGTGCTATTCTCAGATAGTGCTTTCAACAATCTCCAGCTCAGCTTTGATTCTTACCCACTGCCCCTTTTTCAAATACCCCGATAGCCAATAGTTACCGCTCCTATCCTTTCCCATGATAGGAAACGCATTGGGTAGTTTGAGGCCAAATTGGTTGTTTTGCACGTACATCGGTTTCACCGATTGTCCCCCGGCCCCAGGTTCGACAACAGCGGCCGAGAAGTCAAAGTTGAACAAGTCGGCTTGCGTCCAGTTCGAGAAAGTGATCAAGTCCATATCCCAGCTCCCGAACATGGGAGGCATCTTGCCCCACGAATTCCGCCACATGGACAAGAATGCCTGTGCTTGCGGCCGGGTTCGTTGTGAATTGAGGGCTGTCCGGACTAGATAGAATGCCTGAGGTCAGCTGTGAACATGCCAAGACAAACCCTTGACTCATCAGCATTTTGGGTTACAGAAGCTACTCACTTGCCAGTCCAGTGCGGTATAATGGCTGCTGGAGGACATCGCCAGCTGTGAGGATGACATTAAAGAATGCGGCGAGGTTCGACACGAATATGTTGTTAGAACACGGCGCCGTTCTCAATGTGTCGTTTTCCGTGCCCTTATTCGAAGAAAAGAGGACTTTTCGCAGTGAATAAGCATTGTTGAGAACTATAGTCTTATTCGGGTTCTGTGTCACGCCTGCGGTGGTAAGTAAGAGCTTGGTCCACCAAGCGCAGAGCAAATCGCCGTCAGACAGGAATGGAGCCGATTCGTCACCAGCCCGATCGGTAGCGGAGTCGACACTAGCCTGTTCATGGAGTCTCGTCATCGTCGATGCTGGCACGCAGACCATTCTGTTCTCAAGACTGGTGAAGAAGCTGCTGAGATTCCGCAGCGCCCAGCCTGCAAGTCCGGTGATCGACATCTGGTGGCTCGCCAGTACGTGTTCGTCCGTTGTCTCCGTGCTCAACTCGTCAAGGGGGTCGCGGGCATTTTCCTGGCCTTCCGGTGCGACTGGGGGCTGGATTTCTGATGCACGGCCTTGAAGCGCCAGGAGCCACGCTTCAAGAAAGGGAGCCATGCTCATCCCGTCCATCAATGTGTGTGGAAAGTACACGGTGACAAGAGTCTTATCCAGGAAGGAAACAACATGCAATCCAATTTGAGGCCTGTCACTGTTCAGGTAATCATCCAGTTTCGTGGGACCATCATCCGGACGGAATAGATCTTCGAATCTGTCTGGGTCAGTGACCACGGCCGGTCTTGAAGTTGCTGATTCCGGAATGTAGCGCGCAATTGGATGCTGTGCTGAGGTAGTCGCGAACACTTGATGGCTATAAGAGATCACCTGGTAATTCTCATCTGTGTCTGTAGCCTCGGAAAGATGATATTCCAGGTTGCCATTTGCCTAATGCTTGTTAGCATAGACTTCGCCAGATCGCAACGGTAGAAGTTTACATTCTTTCGAATGCGTGCCCCGAGTTTCTTCCACCCATTACGCCTCGCAAGTAACTCGAGACTGCTTCTGAGCTTCTCTGGGTCTAGAACGCTGTCGAATACAAACATGTAGTATAGTATAAACGCCCTCCAGAGAGGCGTATTATCGAAGCAACGTAAGGGAAACACAATTTGTTCTACCATTTTGAGTTAAATTCTGGAACTATGATGGGTAACGATTTCTAACAGGAGCTACAGGTGCTGGCCCCGAGGTTTATACACCGTGACCCTAATAGTATGCCTGTCGTGCCAAGCGAGGCGCATTGGCTGTCAGATCATGCCTTGTTCTGGCCTATGCAGTCAGCAGCCCAGTTCTTGACAATAACCCAATACAGGCAAGCTCTCAATATGCGGACCCAATAGCTATCAGAGTCCTCGATCATGGTCCCACAAGTCTAAATCCCATGAACCGTCAAAAGATCGTTTTTGGTGGCGTAGGTGTGGATACGCAGGAACGGTCCGAACAGACCAATTGTGCAGATGAGTAGAACAGCATGAGTCTTGGCTTACTTAGGGACAGTGGGGTGTATCGAATGTTTTTGTGATGCATCACATGATATAGCTAGATGTAGTGTTATGGTTCTCGGGTTATTCCCTGATGGTCTCTTAAGAAAGACCTCGCCGAAGGGACGAGACCTTTGAAGAGAAACCACAACTTTGGGCTTAGCGGCTTCGGCTATACTATATTTATCCTTTTAACTATCTATCTATCTACTTAGTCACTTATTTCTTCCCTAGCCTAGAGCCTATATATAAATATTTTAACCTCTTTATATATATCCTAGTACTTCTCTTATAAATATACCTTAAAATTCTTCTTTATAATTAACTTTAGAAGACCTTTATTATTTATAATAAGAGTATAAATATAGAAGAGTATAAGTTTATTTTAATTTCTCTTTATTAGCTTATAAACTTCTCTTAGTACCTCTTCTAAAAGATTAAAGAGTTTATTATAGAAGTCTTAAAGATAGGGTATTTTAAATTATTTCTTTATCTTAACTTCTTTTAAAGTTAGTAGTTATATACTAAGATAAAGGTTATTATATAAGCTTATCTAGTAAGGGTCTTCTTTATATATATATATATATATTAGTAATAGAGAAATAAGTTTTTAATTAGAATTTCCTTTATAAGACTACTTATATAAGGATTATTTTAAGACTATTCTTACTTTACTATATAACTACTTTACTATTAACTAGCTTTTAAGCTATATATTAATAATTAATAATATTATTAAAAGTAGTTTTCTCTAGCTTTATCTATATATTATAAGGCTAAGGCTATATATATACTTATTATATCTAACTATTATTATTAGTAATATATATTTTTTTAAATACTAGGTCTTAAGTATTTATAACTATATAAAGGTGCTGTATATAGCTATAGCTATATATAGAATAGAAACGGAACTAGTTTATATAATAGGCTATAGGGTACTAGGTATAATAGAATAGTAATAGGGAAGGTAGGGTAGTATATTAGGTCTAGATCTAGTATAAGACTAATTCTTACCCTTTTCTATTCCTTTCTCTAGTAGGCCCTAAGTACTTATAAGAAAGACCCTTATAGTACCTACCTAAGCTTCTTATACCCTTTAGAGCTAAATTAGCTAGTTATTATAACTATATCTTCCCTCTAGTAGGTACCTTTAACTATTTTACTCTAGCTATTAGCTACCTTCTAATAATAATTATAATAGCTTTATTTTTAATTCTAATTACTTCCTTCTATAAGTTATTAGCCTTTCTAACTATAGCTAGTGTTTATTAGTAGTATATAGTCTATTTAGCCTACTTTAAAAGGTTTACTCTTTTTATTATCTTTAGTTTCTTTCTTTTTCTAAATAATAACTACTTTAAGAAGTCTTTAGGTAGGCTTTATCTATAGTCCCCTTCTATTACCTTTTAAACTTTATTCTTATTATTAAACTTTATTCTTATTATTATTATATCTTATTTATTAGACTTATTCTAAGGCTTTTTACTTATCCTATTACTAAGCTAAGGCTTTATTTAGGGAAGTAACTATAATTAAAGTTTATCTTAGGGAAGTAGTTATAGTTTAGTTAATAAGTAGTTATATAAATTAGTTAACCTTTCTTTTACTTTACCTATTAATTATAAGTCCTCTATATATTTTCCTTTCCCCTTTTTATTTAATTATATCTATAGTAGCCTTTCCTCTTATAAAAAGGGTAGCTTATTTAAAGAGTACCCCTCTAAATTAGGTTTAATTCCTAAAAATATTAATAGTAATTATACTAACTCTATTAACCTTCTTTCTAATAATAAATCCCTCTTCTATAGTTTATCCTTCTCTATACTTAGTAATATTAGAAGTACCTAGGGTTTATTCTTAAAGGTAATAAGAAAATAACTTAAGATAGCCCTATAAACCTCTTAAACTTATAATAAGATAGCTTAAAAGGTTTTATCTATATTAGAGGAATATAGAAAGTATAGTTCTTCTAAGATACCTTAAATTTCTAAGAGCTTTAGTACTTTTAAAGTATAGTTTATTAAATAGTACTAGCTAATAGAGGTAGTAAAATATATAATACCTTCTTCTTAGTTAGTTATAATAAGAGCCCCTTTAAATATACTATAAACCTTCTATAATCTATTAGAGTATAGTAAGTAGGTATACTACTAGACTTAATTAATCTAGTTATATATACTTTATAAGAGCTATCTATATAACTTTCTTAAGAAGGTAGAGAAATAGGTACTTTTCCTTTAAAAGAATATAGGTTATATAATCTTCTAAATAAGTACCTTTTAATATAACTATTATATTAAGAAATACTATTTACCTTATACTCTAGTAAGTACTTTTCTCTTTATCTACTCTATCTTAATTAACCTTTTTTAGAGTAATCCTTTAATTATTAGATTAATTATTAACCTATACTTTATATAAACTATTCTAAAAAGTTTTATAAGGGGTATAAATCTATCCCTATTAATTATATAGAAGGAGAAGCTTTTAGTCTTATAAATCTACTTATTTTATACCCTTATAGCTTTATTTATAAATAGCCTTAGTAATTATTCTATATTTAATAAAATAATTTAGAACTCTAAGTTTACTAGTAACCTAAAGAAAGATAGTAAAATAAAATAAATCTTAATTTAAAATATAAGTCTTATAGCTTTTATAGAGAACTTATATATTAAATATTATAGGATTTTATTATTATAAAAGCTAGTATTTTTTATAGGTAGTTCCTAGTAAATATATAGCCTTTTAAACTAATAGAGTTTAGTAGTAGTAGTCTAGTAGATAGCTTTTAGAAGAAGATTCTAAGAGACTTAATAGAGAATTATTATAGTATAATATACCTAGTTCTTATAGATAATAGGTTTCTAGGCTAGTATAGGGTAGTTTAGAGGTTTCTCTAGGAGGTTTTAAAGGTAATAAATAATACTTTTAGAGAGTAGCTTAAGGGCTTTCTTCTACTTCTATAAAAGATAACCTATAAAATATAAATAACTCTTTCTTTATAGCTAATTAGAGGAATAGTAGATTAGTAATTAGGGTATATAGCTAGGTTTTTTACTTTTTAGAGTAGAATATTAATACTCTTTTATTAAGCTTTTAGTAGTTATTTTAGGTCTTTTAAATCTAAGTATTATCTTTTAATTAAATTATATTACTTTTTAAATAAGTTCCTTCTTCCCTTTTCCCTATTTTACCCCCTTATTAACCTTATATTAAGCCCTCCTTACTAGTTATCTAGCCTTTATCTTACCCTTATAGTCTTTATTAGCTAGTTATAAGGGCCTTATTTTATCTTTATAGCTTTTATTAGCTAGTTATCTAGTTATTATCTTAGTTTTATTACTCTTATTAGTTAATCCTTTAGGTTTTATCTTATTATTATAGCCCTTATTAGCCCTACCTTAGTTATTTCTTATAAGTTTTATTAAGATTATTATAGACTTTTTTCCTCTACTATTAGGTTCTTTTTTCTTTCTAATACCTTTTAATAGTCTTATTAATAGATATCTTACTTTCTAGTACCTAGGAATTATATTTATTTAGCTATCCCTTCTACTTTATTAAATAGTAGATAGTATCTTTAATTTTCTAGTAATTTTAGATTTCCTTTAGTTTTTACTTAATCTATTTATCCTCTAAGTTAAATAGATTTATAGGCTTCTTAATAAGGTCTCCTAGGTCCCTTACTACTTAGAGCTTTAGCTAGCTTATATAATAAATATTATATATTTATAAGTACTTCTCTAGTAGAAGTAAACTATAAGCTTACTTACTTATCTAGGTTAAAATTTTAAAGAGTCTAACTTTTTTTAGTTTTAGCTTTATATTCTTTAAGTAAAGGTACTTAGTTATTAGTAATACCTATTTATTAATCTTAAACTACTTAGGCTAATATTAATTATTATAGTTTTAAGCTTATATCTTAACTATATATTTTTAATTTTCTTTATATTTTTCTTAGATTTATTATAATTTCTCTAGTTATTCCTTAACTACTAATATCTCTTTCTATAGGATAATATTCTTAGTAGGCTATTAATTATATAATATAGTAAAAATAGTTTATAACTAAATAGTACTCTAAATAAGCTTATTTTAATTATTATATTTTATACTAAATTATATATAAAGAATATAGTATATAGTAAGTTTAGCTAGTATTTATAGTTTTCTATAGTAAAAGCCTTTAGATATTACTCTAATATCTAGTTTATTTATTCTATCTATCTATTACTTTATAAATAATAAGTAGTAGTATACTAGTTCTTAATTCTACTTAGTTAATAAAGTGTTTTCTAGAATTTATTAGTAAAGATTATACCCTTATTAGTTATAATTCCTTTAGAGATTCCCTATTTATACTTAATCTCCTTATAAAAAACTTCTATTAACTCTATAGTATTAATTATTATATTTACTAAGAGGAAGAAACTTATCTTAGTAAATTAATCTATAATTACTAGGATTATATCTACTTCCTTATTATCTTAAATAATACTTAAAAGTCTAGTAATAAAATCTATACTAAGTTTCTATATAGGCTCTATAAGAATTAATAGTAAAGTAAGCTCTTTATATAGGTAATAGTATAGTATAGATATATATTAGTATATTATATAAGAATATATATATTCTATTATAGAGGCTTTTAAGCCTAGCTAGTAGAAGTACTTTTTAACTAGGATTTATATCTTTATCTACCTCTAATAGCTACTTAGTAGCTTATTATAATATATTTATAGGATTTTCTACTTTAAGGCTTTTTACTTTAGTATTAATATATATTTCTTCTAGTAAAGTAGTCTATCTTAGAACTTATAACTAGAGCTATCTAAAATAACTCTATCTAAGGATTATATCCTTTTAATAATAGCTTAAATTATAGGGTCTTCCCCTTAAGCTTTATATATTAAGTTTAATAGTAAAGAGTAGGGCTCTTAGTATATTATATTTATATTATATATATATATCTAAGCTTAGACTCTTATTATAAACTACTCTTATAAGGGAGCTATAGACTTAAACTAATATTCTATTAGGAAGGGATTATCTTTTAAGACTTTATATACTTTAGTACTTCTAACTATAGCTTTAAATTAAGTCTACTATTAGTCTTTAAGATAAGATTAAAGATCTATCTAAATAATTATAACTATCTTTAATTCTAAAGTTAGAATCTAATTTAGATTTAGGGACTTTTTTTTAAATATATAGTTAGGTCTTTTAAATAAGCTATCTACTAGGTTAGTTTTTCTAGAGTAATATTTAATAGTAAAATTAAATTCTACTAAATATATAAGCTATTAAACCTATTTCTATATTAGTTCTTTTTATTTTATAAAACTATAAAGGTTATTATAGTCTAATAATACTATAATTAGCTTTTAAATATCTTTTAGATATTACTACTAGTACTTAAAGCTCTTTATAATAGTACTTAGCTTTTTATTATAGGTTATCTAGTTAAGTTCTACCCTTAAAAATTTTTTAGACTAGAAGATAACTAGATATTATAATAATTTCTTCTTACTCTTATATTATTAAGAAAGAATAGATATAGTAGCTTTATTTAATATATTATACTTAATATAAAGCTAAAGTATAGGGTTATAATATTAGAGGAGAGGGGCTTATTAGAACCTTATTTTAAGTTCTTTAAATATATATTATATCTTCTTATACTTTAGTATAAAGAAATTAATTATCTTTAATTTATAGTTATTTTTTATTCTTATAAGTTATTTATTAAGAGGGTAAGTAATCTTTAAATAGTCTTTAATAAATTAATAATAAAAGTTATAAAAATTTAAGAAAACTTAAATATTATAGTATATTACTAAGATTAGCTATTCTTAGATAGTATAGATTTATTTAAGGTCTATTTAAATACTATTCCTTCTTATTAAGAATCCTAAAAATTTAATCTCTTTTTAAAAGAAGCTATACTTTTAAAATTTCTATATAACTCTACTATTATTAGATAATTAATAATAGTTTATATATACTTCTTATACTTTTTATATCCTTTAAAAAATTAAAATATTATCTAAATAAATAATAGATATATATTAATATACTCTAAGAACTTTAATAATAAATAACTAGAATATAGTATAAGATATTATGTAAGCAAAATACACTTACGTAATACTAATTTAAATAAGGTTTATAAATATATATAATACTAATAATAAATAAAATCCCTCTAATAATAAAATAAATAAAAAGTACTTTTATAATAATAAAATAATAATAACTACTTTTATAACTTATTAACTATAAGGGCTATTTAGCTATAAGCTATATATTTAGTATACTATTAACTTATACTATAATATAACCCTATAATATATGCTTACGTAATCTGCTTACGTAAGCGGATTTCTAGAACCTTCTATGTGGAAGACTTCTTCGACTATATAAGAACCACGACCTTCCTTCTTTAGGTCTAGCCTTCTTCCACCTACTTCGACTAAATTCGATATTAGCTAATTATTAGCTAATATATTACTAATTACTAGTCCCTAATTAGTAATTAAATAATTCTCGAATATTCTATCTAGTTTAAAAACGAATATAAATAAGAGGGTATTCTCCCTCTTAGAATAAGCTAGTTAGAGGTCTAATAAGGACTAAGGAATATAACTAATATATTCTATTACCCCTATTATCTATCTCCTAACCCTTATCTCTTATCTATAACTTATTTATTCCCCTATTCGATCTAGTAACCTCTAAGATATAGTAGGTATATTAGTTAATCTAAATAGTATTATCTAAAATTTATAATATTTATAATATATATAAAAAGTAGTCTTTTATTTATCCTTTTTATAAATATAAATTTAATAATAAATATTTATAAGATTAATCTTAGAGAAAAATTAAAATCTTAATAGCTAGTTAAGGATTTCTAAAACTAGTAGTAGTAGATATTAATTCTTAACTATTATATTATTAAGGGACTAGTAGTTAATATAGAGTTAAAAGGTTTTATCCTTTTTAGGTATAAATAGAATTAGAGTACTTATAAAACTTTTACTAGGTATAATCTACTTTATCTTTAAGCTCTCTAATAGTTATTCTTTAAGGATATAAAGTTCCTTTAATAATAGAGAGTAAAGGGGGAGAAAAGAGGGTAAAACCCCTTCCTATAAATTAATAGTATAGTTAGCCTTCCTTTATAAAAGTAACTTCTTTACCCTTATTATTATAAAAAATAGTTCTAAACCCTTTAATTATAGATAGATTTAAGAGAGATTAAAAGAGGTTCTCTTACTATTACTTATTCTTCTAGGCTTCTATTAGTCTTTATCTTTTAAAAGCTTTAATAGGTTATTTATTATAATAATTATATAGTAATAGGTATTCTTTTTATAATTCTTAAAAAATAACTTTACTATTTATTATACTATCTAAACTTTATTTTATTAGAGCTACTAATCCTTTAAATAACTTTCTAGCTCTATTTAAAAATATTTTAAGCCTAAGATACCTAATAATAATATAGATTCTAAATACTTTTAATTAATTATAATATAATCTTATACTTTATTCTTCTAATTTCTAAAATAATCCTTAAGTAATAATAGAACTTAGTATATACTATAGGTAGAGACTAAAGTATCTTTAATTTCTACTACTAATATTAATAATTTCTTAGATAATTTAAAACTAAATCTTTTAATAAAAGAAATACTAACTAAGTTTACTTATACTTATATATTTAAATTAATCTTAACTTACTTCTAGTTTTATTTTATAGTTATTAAACTAGGAATAATAAAAGTATCTTAAACTTCTACTACTTTCTCTTTACCTTTTATAAATAGTTACTAGTCTAACTTCTTTACCTTTAATACTAATTTTATAGATAACTAAGAGGTTCCCTAATTACCTCTATCTTTATATTAACTCTAATATCCCTATAACTAATTATTACTATAGCTTTATACTTAATTTACTATAGTTATAGTATCTACTAGTATAGAATAATTAAAGAAATAATAATATATACTTTTATAGTAAAAATAAGTAGTAGGTTTATTTATTTTATCTAAAGAGTTTAGCTTTATAAAGGCTTTAGAGTTATTTTTTTAATTATTTCTATTAGTCTAGGTATTAAAGTTCTAGCCTTAGGCCTCTTAGCTATAACCTCTATCTCTACTCTAAGAGGTATTTTAAGTTCCCCTTAAAGTACTTATAATACTTTTATAAAAAGTTCTCCCTTATCCTCTTTTATTTAAAGATCTATTATATCCCCTACTCTTTAAGTATATTTCCTTATATTTTTATTTTCTAACTTTCTTAGAAGTATTAACCTAAATTACCTAGGTAACTCTAACTATAATATCTTATATCTCTAGTATATTTAGAGTATACTTAGTTTAAATTTCTAATAATATCTACCTTAGAAGTTTTAATAAGAAAAATTTAACTTTTAATTAATTACTCTTTAGCTCTTATTCTAGCTTTAAAGTTTTAAGGTATTAGTAGAATACCTAGAGATCTTAATTTTCTTATTAGTAGATAGTATTAATTAAGCTTTAAATTATATCTAATATACTTTAGGGGTTCTTCTTAAAATTAGTACTAAAGGTTTTAAATTTATTCTATATATAATAGTTAAAGATTAATTTATTTTCTATTCTCTTTATTTTTATATAAGTATCTTAGTAGTTTTAGTACTTCTTATTAATATAATTAAGTATATAGATTACTTTTATTTTATTATTATAGAGGGTTTATAGTTAGGAGATATAGGCTCTTTTAAGGTTTATAAGCTAACTATTATACTATTATAAGGTATAAGATATAGATAGAGAGGTAATATTAGATAATTTTAAGTCTTTTAGCTTAATTTTAGTTAATACTTATAAGGCCTCTAGAGCCTTAATTTATTATAAGAGGATTTAGTTCTATTTTTATACTTATAAAAGAGTATTACTTAAGGGAATTATTCCTAATCTACCCTTACTATTATCTAGACTTACTTATAACCTTCCCCTTTATTCTTCTATTTTTAGTAGTATTATAGGTAGTATAGGTTAAAGAATTAAAATTATAATAGGCTATAGGGTACTAGGTATAATAGAATAGTAATAGGGAAGGTAGGGTAGTATATTAGGTCTAGGTCTAGTATAAGACTGATTCTTACCCTCTTCTATTCCTTCCTCTAGTGAGCCCTAGGTACTTATAAGAAAGACCCTTATAGTACCTACCTAAGCTTCCTGTGCCCTTTAGGGCTGAATCGGCTGGTCGTTACAGTTTAGGCTTAGTAAATACCTAAACACTGCTACTCGTCGCTTTTTCTATTCAGTACTTAGCTCCCAGCTCCTCCTCTTTTGTAATTTGGTCTTTGTCAACAACAATGACCGCTTTGCCCTGTATCTTTCCACTGTGAACCATGTCAAGCAAGCTTTCGATTTGGTCCAGGCTATAAAAGACGTTGGTTTTGACTTTGATGCCGGTTTTTGCGATGAAGCGGACCTATCGAACGTTAGCGAGAGATTCCCGCCTACGAAACGTAGAAGCACGTTGAGCTTTCGGACGTCCTCACCATATCATTGCTCTCCCCGGGTGAGCTGACAACGCTTCCCTTGACCCTGACATCGCGGAATACAAATTCGCTGAACGGTATGACCACGTCTTTCGGCTGAGCGATTTGTACCATGGTCGCGTGCTTCTTGGTGATTGCGCATCCCAGCGCTGCGGCCGTATTCGCGTCGGAAAGAGTGACAGTTGCGTCAACTCCTAAGTTCCCTGGATTCGCGTCTCGAGTTGCCTCGTGGACCTGTTTGACTACCTCCTCCTTCCCTTTTCTGGCGTCGATGACCACGTCGGCGCCAAGGGCCTCAGATATTTGCAGCCCGTCATCTCTCGCATCAATTCCTATGACTCTCAGCCCTTTCTTCTTGGCAAATTGTACCCCCAGATGCCCCAAGCCGCCTCCGCTGCCAACAATCGCGAGCCACTGGCCCTCCTTGAGGCCCGCCTGTTCGACGCCTCTCCATACCGTCCTGCCGGCACAGGCCAGCGGTGCAGCGCTCAGAAATGAAATCTCGTTCGGGAGCTTGGTGCTGGTTCGCGCATCACAGACGGCATACTCGGCGAAGAAGCCATCTCGGTGTACGCCGCAGTGACCTTCGGTGTTCTCACAATACTGCCTCCAGTTCTCGTCTGGGCCGGTGCAGTCGGAACACTTGCCGCAGGGATGGAATGGCAGGCCGCACATCACGCGGTCGCCGGGTTTCAGATCCGAGGACGAGCCTGCTGCCACCACGGTGCCAGCGCCCTCGTGCGAGCCTGTCACGGGGAGGGCGGTCCCGAATATACCGGATTGTATCATGCTATCGGTGTGGCAATAAGATGCCACGGCAACCTTGACGAGTATATCGTAGGGGCCGAGGCTGTTAGGGTCTGGGGCCTTGATCTTTTTGACCTGATAGGGCTTGTTGTATTCGACGACCTTGCCTTATGTGTTAGTAGTTGGCTCCTATAGAGAGGAACATGAAGCCACGGTATACCTGGATGGCCATCATTTCTTCTGGCACCTTTGCAGCCATGATGAGGAGTGTTGATGGCCTCGGAATGCACAATGGTGGCTCTCAATTTTAAGCGGGGGCGGCCAGTGAGGAACACAGCGGGTTACCGGATCTTGGCTGAAGTGGACAACGCCGGGTAATCGATGATACAAGAAGTGTGGGGGAAGGGAAGCAAGTTGGTGCTGTCTTTGACAATTTGAGATGGGGTTTGGTTTAATCGCGGCTCGGCTTGCACAAGGTCATTCAATGTTTGTCTGGTGAGGGGCCGTTCATGACGTATTATTCGGCCACATCGGCGATAAGGGCAACCAGCATATACCCTCCTTAAAGACTGAGAGATGGAATAGATATGAACTGATTCTGGACAGTTCATGAACGTGTATTTAGGTGTTTTCTTTATTCTGAGTCACTATGACGAGATGCAGTCTGTCTTTGGGCCGGGGTGCTGGTTGCGTGATACGCACGACAAGGACCGTCTTAGAGCCATCTCACTCACCTCAGCATGGACTCAGCAGGCTATAACGAACCCGAGCCGCCAACTCCGTGCGATGGGAGAGAAGAAAGTCTCGCACGCTCACACTCCTACACTCTCACACTCATCGTCATAGCACTATATTCCGTATCAATTGTAGACGGTCCCGCGGCTACAAAATTATGGAAAGTTGTAGGTGTTCTTATACAACACTTAAAATGACCGATATCATTGACGTTGCCATTCTGGATATTTATCGAGGCATTCCATCATCCTCCGAGAGACGTGGGTCGTGTTCCAGCATCAGCGGCCAAACCGCTAAAATGTCAGAATTTGGCGTAGCTAGGACTATTTATATAGTAACGAGATATAAGGAACCCCCCGAGTTGGTAAAACACTCACAGCCCCCCTCGATGGGCAGTTACTGGCAAAAGGATTAAGCGAAGATTCATTCGGCCGAAAATAGACCTTCGGCGGGATACCGTACAGTGCGTACAGATAGACGAGCTTGTTTCCAGGCCCCAAACTAGAGACTGCTGAGGTGCAGGCGTCTCTGGTCTTGTGACAGACATCACGACAGTCTGCACTCCAGCGGCCGCCTAAAGCCACTTGGCTCACAGCGACAATTTCCTTTTGCTACCACATATTTGCCGAACATGCAGACTTGCACCGGGCTTGGGATGGAACCTGACCATACTGTGCCTCTGGGCGCATTGGCGGCCCTCTTTTCCTGCGAGTCAGCCAGTCGTAATTCGAACCTCACCGGTGCATTAGTCGGGTCCACATCAGGGTGTGGACCGCTGCTGTTGGCACATTTCGTCTTCTTTCCGTTGCTCCCGGAAATTGGGAACCGATAGACTGGACGAGGACATCCCAGATCCAGCAGCAGCCCCGCGAGCACCCCTTACCCTATCTCACAATATCTGGGCCACTCGACCTTAAAGTGGTTTGTACTCCACCTCCAATGCTGGTTGGCTGCAGATATCACATGGCTGACGGATTACGCCGCGTCAATGACAATACGGACGATGGCCGTATAACAACTGGACTCAGCCCAAACCACAGAGTCGATTGTCCTCGTCTTCCAACCCAGCCTTCAACTCATTCACTTGACTGGCCATACGTGTGGTTGGCTCGGAGCCTGTGCCGCCTGTCGTTTTTAGCATTCATTCCTTCACGTCACTCATTTCACAATAACCTTGCGAGTCGTCTCCAATAATACTTTTATATCATAATGCTGTCTCACATCGTCTTGGCGCTCGGCCCCGCTACTGCTCTTGCGGCCTCCGCATATGCCCCTGTCTCCGGCACCTGCCCGTCCGGAAGCCTCGTCAGGTCAGCCGATGGCATCTCGGACTCGGAAGCCAACTGGGCCGTTGGGCGCAAAGCTGTGACCGACGCAGCTCTCAAGAGCTGGCTTGAGAACGCTCTGCCTGACGTGGACGCCTCCAGCCTGCCGACACTGGCCCTCTCAATATCGGGCGGAGGCTTCAGGTCCTTGCTCATCGGCGCCGGTGTGGTACAGGCTCTGGACGGACGGGACAGTGACTCGAGCACGACTGGCCTGTACCAAGCCATGTCCTACCATGCCGGCCTGTCAGGTGGTGCGTGGTTGCTGAGTGCCCTGTCTGCGGGCAACTGGCCCACAATCTCAAGTCTTCGCGACAGCATCTGGGCGCCCCAGTTCGCGGGTGGCATCCTGAACGCAAGCAGTGCTACGACGGTGGGCGATTACCAGCAGATCGCTGCGGACATCATCGCAAAGGGCTCAGCTGGCTTCCCGGTCTCCCTGACCGACCCATGGGGACGGATGCTGTCCTACCAGATCATGTCTGGCAGTGAGGGAGCCGTTGACTTCAAGATGTCGGACCTTAGCTCGTTGGACTCCTTTACGTCTTTCAACTCTCCCTTCCCAATCGTGACTGCGTCCAAGATCACGCCCGACAGCGGAGAGTGCGAGCCGGCTGCGACTGAAGCGATCTATGAGTTCAACCCATTCGAGTTTGGTTCATGGTCCGACGACATCTCCGCGTTCGTTCAGTCTGAGTACCTCGGCAGCAACATCACATCCGGATCCGCGTCTCAGTGTGTCACCGGGTTTGACAACATCGACTGGGTCCTGGGAACGTCTTCTATGCTCCTAAACGAGTACATCTGCAACGCGACTCTTGGCGTGGATGTCACTACTCTTTTCCCCAGCAGCATGATCCAAGTGGTCCAGAAGTTCACTTCTGCCGACGAGTACGGCTACTCACTGGTACCCAACCCTTTCAAGGGATTCAACTCGACAACGGCCACCAAGCCAAGCACCGTTTCCAGCTCAAACAACCTCCACCTCGTGGATGGCGGTGAAGCTGATCACAACGTACGTATACTTCTCAGGCACCTGCTCTTTTGGGGTCTTGAACAGTCAAGATACTAACATGATCCCATCGCAGATCCCTCTATTGCCCCTCCTCGAGCCAACCCGCAACGTGAGTGTCATCATCGTCAACGACAACTCCAACGACGAGGGCGGCTTCCCGGACGGAACTCAGGTCGTCGCTGCATACGACGCCACGCGTACCGGCCGCCTGGCCGGTCGCTTCCCCACAGTCCCTGCCGCCGGCGATTTCAGCACTTCCAAGGCACAATTCTTTGGCTGCGACGAGCCGGAGGCGGTCACCGTCGTGTACCTGCCAAACTCGGAGTGGACGTATGCCTCCAACACCGCCACGCTCAAGCTGACGTACACGGCAGCTGAGACGAGCTCCATGATCTCGAATGGAAACCAGGTTGCGACACAGGGCGATGGGGACTCGTGGGGGGCTTGTCTCGCTTGCGGGATCATGCTCAAGGAGGTTGGGAGATCAGGCCTGCCCGACGAGTGTGAGGCTTGTTTGGAGGAGTATTGCTGGTCTGCATAGATATTTCAAATTCACGATAACCTTCCACATGGACATACTTAGATCAAGGGAGGAGGGGACTCCCTCAATAGCGATGTAATCATGTGTCTGACCCAGCAAATTCCAATATCTCGGCAGCACCATTGATATGCACTTCGTTGGTGAATGAAGCTACAGTATGTCTTCGATGCAGAGACTAGTCCATGCCGAGACATCTAGGTTCTGGACATTTGTCAATATTTTTTGACGTGTCTTTGCGCTCAAGGTACAATGGTTGGCTGAGCTGCGGAGACGATTGACGATGGTATGGGGCCGGGTTAAGCTCTCGGCAGTTCTTTAATCCCCTAAGCTCGATCGGATTTACGAGCCTAGGTGACCCTCATTTAGGCCAAGCTTCGATCATAAAACCGAAGCCCCTTTGGAGTTTCGGCTATCTTGAGCAAAGTTATCAAACCACTATTTACCTTTGGCATTTGGAAGAACATTTGAAGCCTACTGCAATTGAACATGGACAGCGGATCCGATTTTATGAGGAACTTTAAACCTCCTCCTTTTGTCCCGCCGGAAGATGCCGAGGCATTCAAGGATATCCAATACTCCTCCAACGGCCACGTCCGTCAGAGGTTAGATCTCTACTTACCCAAGCACGGGAAAACCGGCGATAGCCCGCTGCCCCTCATTGTGTACATGCACGGTGGGTAATCTCATAGCTTCAAAGTCTCGTTAATTTGAACTGTTGCTAACCCAATTCCACAGGCGGTGCATTCAAATTCGGGTCGAAGGAGTCACCCTGGATGCCCTCCCGCCTCATCTCCAAGGGCTACGCCATCGCCAGCCTCGACTACCGCCTCAGCGGCGACGCCGTCTTCCCCGCGGCCGTAGAGGACTGCAAGTCCGCCGTCAGGTGGCTCCGGGCGCACGCAGCGGAGTACCGACTCAATCCAGGTCGTTTCATCGCCTTCGGGGAGTCTGCGGGTGCCCATCACGCCGTGTTCCTGGGCGTGACCTCCCCGGCCGGCGTTGGCGATGAGTTTGACGTGGGCGACCACCTGGACCAGTCCAGTGCCGTGCAGGGCGTTGTCGACTACTACGGCCCGTCGGACTTCCTGCAGATGGATGCTCACGGCATGCCGGATGGGAAGAACCAGACGCATGACCCGCCCGGGAGCCCGGAATCCCTGTATGTGGGTGCAGCTGACGGGATCCAGAAGGAGCCGGAGAAGTCGGTGCGGGCGAATCCCATTACCTACCTCTCAGGGGCCAAGGCGAAAGAAGTGCCGCCGTTCTTCATCTCGCATGGTGTCGACGATCATGTGGTCCCATACCACCAGTCAATTCTACTCCACGAGGCACTGAAGAAAGTGGGCGTGGCCGTGACGCTTCATCCCGTGGAGGGCGCCGATCATGTGTTCAATGGGATGTCGCAAGAGCAAAGTGACGATTTGGATAAGAGAACAGATGAGTTCCTGGCTGCTCTTCCTTAGTACTGAGGCGAGGGTGTGGGTGCGCGGATAGACATTGACAACGACGCCCGGTCTACATAATTCTCGATCCGAACAGGAAAAGGGAAACAGAAAACAGAAAACAGAGGAAGTTTCAGGAGACACTCCTGGTCATCTTACTGCACTTGGCTCTTAGCTGGTTGTGATTGTGATGCCTGCTGGGTGCAAGTTGAGTCCAGGTCATCCCCCTACAGTACCGTTGGTTACTATACAGAAACGAACTCGAGCGAAACCGATCGACGCGGGAGCATGGTTCAGTGCTATTTTGAAGTGTAATCAGCACATTAACAGAGCCGCAATGAATCCTGATATGAGGCATTCGAAGCACTATCATCAAATGCTGAAGATCTGGCCTGGATCACCCTGGATAGCCACCGAGACGCTACGTATGATCAGCACGATTCGTTCATCACCGACTAGCACTGGTTCTTTCCGAATGTGCGGGATGGAATCTCAGAGCACTGGGGCATTTAGTCTTTTCGGATGATGCAACATGAGACGAGAGAGCCGGCTTGGCCAAGAGTCTAAATCCCATGACTAGTCGGTCGGGCAGCCGCATAGTTCGGCCCCTGAGATATGAGACACAGCTGCACCCCTCCCCACGGATGGCTGCGGAGGTGGCTCAGCTACCTCTGCACAATGCCACGGGGTCAAACAGCTCACACACAAGCTTTTTGACGAATTTCATTCTGTCTGGAATCTGGCTTGCGGTGTCTGCTGGGCTTCCGGCGGCACAGCGCGCGCGGGATTCTCTAACAATGTGATGGTTGTCTATCCCTGCTCAGGCATGCCCCTTGATTGAGGTTGCAACGGCCATGGACAGTGAGTGCTCGATACCACAGACAAGAAACCCTGTCACATTAAACATATGATGGCCCGGTTTCCCGTCACACGTCGACTTCTGTCGCTCTCACGATGGTTCCTTCTGCTTCTTGCTAGTCGGGATACCGCGATCATTGACTGACCCGCTTTCTTTCTCTCGCCCAGGAGGCTCTTATTCATTCGTTCACTACGGGGCAAGGACCCGAATTACGTTCATTGATATTGTAGAGTTTTAATTATTGACGCCATGAATCTCATCAATTTGCTGGTCTTTGCGACCAGCGTCAAGGCTGTTGACACCCTGGGTGAGTCCCCCTTACATCGTCGACAGCCCTGCATGCGCCGGAAAATAACACAAGAAAGTCGACCTTGGGTATGCCAAATACCAAGGAGCAACAGTAGGAGCCGGGGTGAACCAATGGCTCGGTATGCGCTTCGCTGCACCATCAGTGCCGCCTCTGCGCTTCTCCGCCCCACAACCACCTCTGAACGAGGCCGAAGTCCAGGACGCGACCAAAGAGGGTACTTTGTGTGTTTCGGCCAACAACCAGGAAGGTCTGCAGTTCGATTCCGAGCGCCAGCCCATGGCGGAAGACTGCCTCTTCGCCGCCGTGTACGCCCCGGCCAACGCCACGGAGCAGAGCATGCTGCCGATCCTGATGTTCATATCTGGGGGTGGCTTCACCTCCAACTCCAACGGCAACTTCAACGGCACTGGGCTGGTGGAGGCCAGTGGGGGACAGATGATCGTGATCAGGGCCAACTATCGCGTGGGCATATTGGGTTTCATCGGGGGCACACTTGTCGAGGCTGATACCAAGGGCGCAGTGGCCAACAATGGGCTCAATGACAGTGCGTTAACTGCCTTGATTGAAAACTCAGAGCTTTCCCAAGCTGACATTTAATCATAGTGATCGCCGCCGCGCGTTGGATGCAGCAACACGCCACCAAATTCGGCGGCAACCCAAACCACATCGTAGTCTCAGGCGCCTCATCCGGCGGCAACGCGATCGACGTGCTCCTCGCCGCCAACAACGGCACGGGCTTTCCCGACCTATTCGCCGGCGCCATCGCCGAGAGCCCCGGCTGGGGGAGCGAAGGGTTCTCGGCAGACCGCGACCAGGCGCTGACCAACAACCTCAACGCGACGGGGTGCCTCAACGCCACGGACCCAATCGACTGCATGCGCATGATGCCCATCGCCGAGTTCCAGAACAAGACGACGAAGGACGGGTGGGGGCCCACCGTGGAAGGAAAACTCATCGCCGCGCCGCACTATCAGATGTTCGAGCAGGGCCGCTTCCAGAACATCCCTGTCATATATGGCTACGCGAGCGACGAGGCCACGCCCAACTTCATCTCGAATCAGACCGTCAACACCACCGAGGAGGTGGGCGCCGACATCCGCAACGCAGTAGGCAAGTCCATGACCGACGCCGAGCTGGCCGCCGTCATGGCCGCGTACCCAGAGTCCCTGAACAACGTCTCCGTCTTCGGGCGCGACGTGATCCCCCGCGCCAACGCCTCCCTGCGCGAGGGGAGCGGCGCCCAGTGGCAGCGGGACGCAGCCATCAAGACAGAGCTGAAGGAGCACTGCGTGGCGGCCTTCCTCAGCGACATGTACGCCAGCATGGGGCAGGCGCAGAACTACGCGTACCGGTACAACATCCTCGACGAGACGGCCGGCGGGTCCGCGGACAAGGGCCTCTTCTCGCCGCACGTCAGCGAGCTGTACTCGGTCTGGGGCAACAACAACACCGACGGCGGCGACCCGGGCTGCGTCAAGCTCAACGCCACGGACCCGCTGTCGTGCGCCACGGGCGCCGAGATCGCTCAGGCCTACTGGATCTCCTTCGTGCGCGACCTCAACCCCAACACCTTCAGGCTCGCGGGCACCCCCGAGTGGGCCGCCTGGACCGTCGCGGAGCCCAACCGGATCGTGCTCGACAACGCCGCCGCCAGCATGGAGGTGATGGGCGCCGCGGCGGGCGAGGTGCCCATCGGGGAGCCGCCCATGAATCAGCGCCAGCGGTGCCTGTCGTTGACGACTAACCTTGCGAAGAGGATCAACCTGGGCCTGGGGGAGGGCCAGACCATGCCGGCTTTTGCTAATGGGACGAGGACGGATCCCACCCTTGCTGTGTTGGGCTCGGTGTCTGGTGCTGCTGCTGCGCCTGCAGTCCCAGAGGGAGGTGGGAGCTCAGGCTCCGGTGGGAGTGGGAGCGACACGACGATAATCATCATCGAATCACATGGTTCTGGTGGTAGCAACGGCTCGAGTGCTTCCAATAACAGCGTCGGAAGTGGAGGCGGGTCGGGATCAACTGGAAGCGGTGTCAGCGTGCTCCCTCTGGGGACGCTTTCTCCCAACGGGACAATGAATGGGACGAGGCCACCCGTCATAACGAATGGCGCACCGCAAATGAGCCATGGATTCAAGTCACTTGCGGCCATCCTAATCGGGGGGCTTATTCTTACCGCTTAAGAGCCAGGCAGGACCATTCTCGGCACGAAGGCACAAATTGGTTTCAGACGCTGATGCCAAGCCAGGTCACAGCTGCGTCGTGAATAACATACTACATTGCTTCAATAGTGGGACTGGCCTTGGCATATTCGTGCTGGCTGACAAAGTGAATCGCTTCGTGGCCAGCGCATCTCAATAGCTTCCTATGGACAACCCCCCGACCTCCCATAGGACAGCCTCCTCTAAGATAACCTCCCAATATCCCATAAGACGACATGTCTCTTGACTCGTTTCTGTGACCGTACCTGCTCTCCCAATTCAATCTCCCTAGGGTAGTTACTCAGGTCCTCCAGGGGATCGGTGTCGACCGAGGTGCCTACTTGACACTAAAATGTTCCTTACAGCGAATTACCTTTAAAATCACCCGTGACAAGATCTTCCGCAGCATCGAAGGCTTATAGGATTATAAGAGAGTGAACTTCCACCATTTCAGGCTTAGTCAAGGCACCTATATCCTATACTAGTAGTAAGACAGGTTTAGGCAGCTATATGTTAGTACTGTCGTTCTCAACGGTATGTCCCGCGTTTATAGCGAGTTCCTTATTACTTATATTAAGGATCATTTATAAGTTTTCCATGTTCAATAGTCTTTGAAAAGTAGCAACTTTAAGCTAGGGACTCGCTGATAAGCTAGCGAGTGATAGCCTGGCTAGTGGTGGATGCTGCCTCAGGCAGTCTTTGATCCAAAGATGCTAGGAGGTGATTTAGATGCCCTAAAGTGTCTACCCAGGAAGTAAGCTTCCCTTGAATGGTGATTCTAGCTTTGCCTTGTCATAAACTAAGAGCCGAATTTTGATCAACTTTTGGCCCCTAGCTCTCAACATTTGTAGCAAGCTGTAAAGCCCTCTCCCATAAATCTGAGGTCCCTACTCCCTGCACCATTTAGTCTGACCTCAAACCACCAACAACAGCAAATCCATTCACACATTCTCGGAACATCCTTCCAATAAGACTCCCGATTCTACATTCAACCCGACCCAACTTGGGTATCATCACAACCCCGATCAGTTTCACACTCATCGCCACCACCCACAATGAGCATCCGTCTTCTCATCCTCTCCGACACCCATGACTCGGCTTTCCCTGACCCGGAGTCGCTGCCGACCGTGGACGTCGTAATCCACTGCGGCGATCTTACCATGATTGGTGGCATGTCAACCTTGAGAAAAGCGCTTGAGGCGCTAGACAAATGTCCAGCCGAGCTGAAGCTTGTCATCCCAGGTAACCACGACGTGTCCCTCGACCCCGCGTGGTGGGCCAACAATCTGGGCGAAGATGACGACCCGGTCGAGCCTCAGCGAGCAAGGGCGTTGTTTGCCAAGTTCGCGCGCACGGGAGTGAGACTACTGGACGAGGGCGCACACAAAATATCACTGCGGGACGGACGTAGTCTGAATGTGTATGCCTCGCCGTATACTCCCGAGTTCAACGGCTACGCCTTTGCCTACAGCGAGGAGGAGGATAGGTTCAACACCGGAGCACACACCGTCCCTCCAGACGCGGACGTCGTCATCACCCATGGCCCGCCCTTGGTCCCGATGGCAAATCATCGACTCGACATGGGCAGGAATGGGGAGCATTGCGGATGCTCTAAACTATGGACGGCTATCGAGCGCACACGGCCCAGGCTACACTGTTTTGGGCACATTCATGAGGGCTATGGGTCCCAGGTTGTTCGATGGGAGACTACAGATGGAGCGACGGTTGAAGATGTCTCCGTCACAGAATGTGATGCTAATGTTTCCTCGTTGCCTCCGCCCACGCGGGGCACAACGCTGCTGGTGAACGCGGCTATTATGTCACATGAGGGCAACAATAACAAAAAGCCCTGGGTGGTTGATATTGCTCTCTAAGAGATAGCCAAGAGGCATGTACTTAGTCAGATCCTCGCCAGAGGACCTCATCGCTTATTAATGAACCACGCGATTACACTACGACTTGACTATACCCTATAGTGGACCCCACACTGCCTTTTTCAAAGAGATGGGAGATTCGCACCCTCAAAAATAGAGGGTACACCTGATCCACATAGGATAAACTCCCATGGGACTCCCTCCTATGGGATAACTTCTTATAGGACAACCTCATGTACTAAAACCTCCTATAATACAACCTCCTGTAGGATACCCTCTTATAAGATAGCCTCAAAAGCATAACTTCCTATAAAATAACCTCCTATAGGAAAGCTAGTTTAGTATTAATCTAACCTAAGTTATCCTAAATATTATCTAGCTCTTATGAACTGTATCTACCTAGGTACTTACGTACGTTGTTAGCCTTGCTGTACGGGTGAACCGTCCGTTTTTACAGGTGTGAATCTCCGATCTCTGATTTAAAGCACCTGGGTACGCACGTGTTGACCGGAACTTACGTTTCAGGGCTTGTTCACAACACCAAGCACATATTGTACCGGTTCTATAGAGTGGCTGAGGGGATGTGCTCACTGGTAATTTCAATGCTGTCTGATCCTATTGGGCCCCGTGGACGGCATCGAGACCATCAGAGACATACATATGGAAGTCATCGGGTACAACTGTCCCTTTTCGTCCCACCCGGCACGACGGCACGGGATGGGTAGGCAGACCTCCGGCCGACAGACTCGAAATTCCAATTCCTTGGATTGGTTCCTAGTGCATCGTAAGTATGGTATGTGAGTATAGTACTGTCACACGATACAAAAGTCAACCCCATCATATAAGCTCCGACCTGATAGATTTCACACTTAATTCGTTGGCGTTAAAACTATTAAATCAGCAGCCCAGCAAAACCATTGGAATTGTCACTACCTGTGCTCGACTGTTTAGTCGACATTCCTACTCATTTCTACCTCCAAACCAATTCTCCGCCCATGTAACATACGTACATGTGTGCTTCGCCTGTCTTGCCATCCGAATGACCTGAGAGCTGTGGTGCATGGTCTATAGCCGTGTCCATAGCTATCTGGATGTCATACGAGAGGTTCCCAGCACCAAATCCCTGACTTCCCAAGTGGTGAGCTGTTTGGCGACAAATGCAAGGCATCTAGGCCCGCAGCTCGTGGCCCGCCATTTGCGTCCCTGAGCCTGCACCCACACTGCCTGCCGACAGGAGACGCACTGGTCTCACGCAGCGGCCCGGGAGGCCAATTCTGCAGCCGCCGCCGCCGAGCTCAAATCCCTATCATTCAGATTTGGTGAGATGCTCCGCGGCGGCTTTGATGCCTTCTGTGAACTCGTTGACCTGGTCCTTGACGCCGTCCACCGTGACGTTGGGGTCGAACTTGAAGTACTTGCTGCCGCGCGCGAAGCCGACGAGGCGCTCGTACGCCCACTCGCCGACGGCCAGGTAGATGGAGACGACCTTGGCGCCGGTGGCGTTCTGGATCTGGTTCGTCTGGAAGGTCAGGCCGCTCCCGCGTCGGAGGCCGGCGAGGAGGGTCGAGGTGATGACCACCAGGAAGAGGGTGTTGGGGATCAGTCCGACCATTTTGGCTGTGGCTGTGCTGGCGTTGTGAGGTGAGTGCCGTGGAAACTGTGAAGATGATGTGTGGAATTGAAGGCCTAAAACGGTATGAAGTTGATTGAAGTGCTCAAGGATGAATGTTTAGTTGAGAAAGTCGTTCTTGTAGGTGCCAGAAAGTTTGAGACCATCTTGACACGTCAAGGATTTTCGAGCACAGCCCGCAGGATAAAGTGGACCCGGGCTGTGCTGCAGCGCCTGCAGGTGGACTTTGCTGACTTTGTGCAGCCAGAATGGGGCCGGGGAAGTGCAATTGAAACCACTGCATGTTCGTCCTGTCTTGTCCGTTGAAACTCGATACCCACAACTTGAAGGGCCTGTGGGTAATAGGCATATCTGGAAACGCTTGCCCAGCGGTAAATACGGGGGCCAAGGGCATAGGCACACCCAGCCTGCCAGCCGCCTGTAACTCCTGCAATAGTTCGGCTAACTCGGCTGCGGCTATCGCTGGAGGGGTCCACGGGTCGAATAAGGTTGCGAGCTAGAGTCAGGGGTCGTGATATGGCTGCAGTAGTGGACAAGCCTCAAGATGCAGTCATGGTTTATTCTGCGTGTTAGACATTACTATCCCCATTAATTCATCACTTTCACAGACTTTCAGATTTAAAAATTGTGACTCGTCCCATTTTGAGATTTCTCTCGTCTGAGAAGTGTTGTTGCAGGGCCGGCTCGGTGATCATATGTCTCGACTTAAGACTGCTGCCTGACTGGGTAGTTCTCAACACATGATATGGGCGGTGCATCGAAATGCTTGATGCTGCTCTGCCTTTCCCTACATAGAATTTGCATTTCAGTTCTGCAGCCATTGCCGCTGTATTTTGAATCAGGCATTCTCATCATGAGCCCTGCGCGGGTGTCCGCTGCCATGCCACAGTGTCGCCGGGTCAACTGCCTACAGGACACTCTCCTGGAGGACATCCTCTTATAGGCTAAACTCCTATAGAACACAATCTATGGCAGAAACTCTCCCCAAGATAGTAATCTAGATAGGAAGACCTCGGCCGCAGGAACCCCGCTATAATGCAGTGTGATTTCCAAAGTTGCGGTGAAAGTGTATCACTCAGTCGTAGCTCCGTGTGCGGGGGGCCGGCAAGAAGTAAGCCATGCATGGATTGCAGCACTCTGTCCGTCTGTCTTGCAGTATGTCGAGCTATCATTCAGAGGATACAGGGGCAATATGTCCTTATTAATGATTGCACCTTGCTCAATCACATTGCCTGGTCTCAATTTCAGCACGATTTCCGGATAAGACAAAGATGAGGAATAAGAGACAGGATCGCCTCTGGGTGTGTCATCTCACCCTCAATCGGTTGGATATGAACTCAATTTCAATCATCAGTCACAATGACCCATCGTCGTCAAATCCACCCTGAAGGTCCGAGCAGCCTCAATTCGGTTGTCGGTAACTTAAGACTTGTTCGAATCGTATAAGAGAATTCCAACCTGATCCAGGATCTATGTCAGCATGCATTTCTGGGCCACACGGTGGTTGAATATAGTGAGTGATCAAAGGGGCTATTTCATGAAGTCTTTGTCGTCAGTTCAAATGCTGCTAAGAACATTAGCAGGCCTGCTGTAACACGCAGAACAAACTTACACGAGGTAGCCTTGGTAGTCAGCATCGCACCATTTGAATCTGGCTGCTCAAGTGACTTACATGCAAGTTCCGGATAGCCTGAACGCTGTTTGTGGTGGTTGAGTCGTGAGATTTTTCAGCATCACTCAACCCGAATAGGCAAATAGGGGCATTCCACTCATACTACTAACAAACACTGTGAAACGGCTGACCAATGACTCGATTAGGAGCTAAGCACGTTTGTGATAAGGAAGCGGTGAAAACCCTCCTCGGGGGCAAATTACGCCACCATTCCGCTTGACCCAAACGGACAAAAAATTTCTTAGTGTCGGGTTTTTCATCCCGTTGCAAGCAAAGCAACTCAGCACGCAGCATTGATGCTTGCCGACGTCAACCCGTGCTCACCTCAACACCACCACACCAGGCCGGCTCGACAACACCATGCAATAACACCACGGAGAGACCCGAGGCTCAGTGCCCACCTTCCCTTCTTGCCTTGAATAACGCCTCGACTGAAATGTACAGTACCGACGGGGTTTTCGAGGCAAATCATCCTGCCCAACCCGGCACCGTCTCACTTAGCAACATGGCCACCCTCTCACAAGCACCGGAGTCCGACCTCTTCGGCATCAGAGAAACCCCCGGCGCCGGGCGAGGGGTCTTTGCCAAGCAGGCCATCGCCAAGGGGACAGTGATCCACGTGGCCGACGACCTCTCGGCGCACGTTCTCTTCAGGGAGTACCGAAACGAGGTGTGCTGGCAGTGCTTCTGGTACGACCGCGGGAAGAAATTGGCCATCCGGGACCCCGACCACGGCCTGGCATTCTGCTCGGAGGACTGCCAGAGGAAATGGATTGAGCGGCACGACGCGGATTGTCTGTCGGTGTGGCGCCACCTCGAGGCACAGGTCAAGAAGTCCGGGTCAAATACGGATGAGTTCGCCAATGCGGTGAGGCCGGCTCGGGCAGAGATTGAGAGCAAGTGGAGGACGGCGGCACAAGCTGTGCAGCAGCTTCGGGGGTCTCCTAACCGTGGCTCCAAGAAGGGGAAGAAGGAGCTTGCGAGGTTGTTGGCAGCCTCGGTAGATGCAGGTCTGTTCTCAGCAGATGTGGTCTCCTTTCAGCTCAATGCCGTCCTGAGTCGTTACACCGACCCGGATCAATGGCTAGGCACGCTGGCGCTCGAGGAGGACGCCCAACCGTACAGCTCGACCACGGACCTGGAACGGCACATTGCATCGTACTACTTCCTGTCACTGATGCTCCCCGATGAGCTTGCCAAGATCGCCAGCGCAGAGATGCTAAGCACGGTCAAGGGGAGGGAGGTGCGCAACAGCTTCGGCATCCGGTCGCTGGACGACGAAGGGTGCGAGTTCTTTGGCTGGGGGGTGTGGCCTTCTGCGTCCTACTTCAACCACAACTGCGACCCGAACACTGACAAGGAGAGGGTGGGGAGGACATGGGTGTTCAGGGCCAAGAGGGACATCGCGGCGGACGAGGAGGTCTGTATCTCGTACCTGGGCAAGGACATGGGCATCCTGCGTGAGGAACGAAATGCGCTGCTGAAGAAGACGTGGGGATTTGAGTGCATCTGCCAACGCTGCAACGGGGCAGACATATAGACATGAACCTTGGGAGTAGCGCATACCTAAGTATCATCAGAAGCGACTTGAGGCTTCGGCCACACTGTATTTTCTTCTTAACTGTCTGTCTGTCTACTATCTGCTTAGCTGTTAGACTCTTCCCCCTAGAGCTTATATATAAACTCTCTGAGTTCTTAGTACTTCTACTTATATTAATCTCCTATAGGCTTCTTAAATTTCCCTCTTCCTCTATTTCCTAAGTATCTTATAATTCTTTTAAGGAGATTCTTATTTTTAATAATAAAGATATAGATATAGAATAATATAACCCCTCCTAGGTATAAGGTTAAAAGATCTATGATTATTTTTTTTTAATTAATTTTATTTAATTATTTTAAAGCTATAGCCTAGTCTAGGTTAGGAACTATTTCTATTTTAGAAAGAACCTCTTCTAAATAGTAGTCCTTATCTTCACCTCCTACTTTAATAATAATATATTATTCTCCTACTTAGCCTTAAGGTTTATAAAGAAGTTAATAATATTAGAATCTATATTAAATTCTCTTAGGTAATCTATTAAGATACTAAGAATTTTTAATATAGAGAGGTTGTCTTTAGGAATCTACTTAAGGGTATCCTCTATATAATTAAAGACTTATAGGTTAATCTTTATTCTATAGCTATAGAGCTATTAAGTTTATATATTTAGATAATAGAATATAGTTACCTTATCTATCTTAGCTTTAGTAGGCTAAAAGATTACTTTTAAGTAGTCTTATAATATAGTGTAAGAAGGTTATAATAGGTGTGTGTTTAAGTAGAGCTAGAACCTTTAGAGTAATAGTAGCTTTTTATTATCGCCTATTTTAGCTAATTTGTGTTTGTAAAGCCCTGAGTTATATAGTGATAGTACTTATATATAGTGCTTGATGGTGTTAGACTAGGTTATCTATAGTCTGTGATAGCTTTAACCTTGATAGTACTGGTGTAAATAGGCGCGGCCTAATACACTATGGCTGCTAGTATAGAATAGGGACTTCTAGCTATAGATAGGTTATAGAGTAGAATTATAAAGTTATTGTATCTTCTTTTACTATATCTTCTTTTACTGTGTTTTCTTTTACTATCTTCTTTTACTATCTTCTTTTATTATTAATTCTAGCTTAATAGAGGAACTAAAATAATATAAAAAATCTATAGAATAATATAAAGTTATTATATTCTTTCTTTTTTAGTATTTCTTTATATATTCTCTCTCTTATTTTCTATAAGGTATTCTAAATATCTTTATAAATTACTTCTATATTATTATCTTTAAAATAGTTTATTTTAACTTTTATTCTTAGTTAACTATATACTTAGATAGGTATTCTAGTACTTACTTAGTAAGGGTCTTCTTTCTTTAAACTATATTTTAAAGGTTCTTAGGATTATATATATATATATATATATTAATAGTAGAGGATTATATTTTTAGCTAAAATTTCTTTTATAGGACTACTTATATAGAGACTATTCTAAGAGACTATTCCTAGTCTTACTATATAACTAATTTACTATCTATCTAGTCTATAGTACTATTAGGAGTAATACTTTCTAGCCTTATCTATATAGTATAAGGCTAAGGCTATATACCTAGACTTCTATACTATTATTAATATTATATTTTTTTTTAATACTAGGTCTTTAAGCGTTTACTACTGTGTAAAGGGACTATACACCTTCAGGATATATACAGATTAAGAGCAAAGCCTCCTAGAAGCGACTTGAAGAATTTATAAGAATTATAAAGCCATTGACTGGCACCTGTGTTGTGGCTAAGCGATGTGATATCCGATGAGACGCTCCCCCTGACATGATTTATGAGTAGCTGTTCCCAAGGATGGCCCCAAGGACCTTTGCATCAGTGTAACAGCCAACCTAGGGTAGACAACTATACTAATTGAGATCGGATGTCCTATGGGAGATTATCCTATAGGAGGTTATCCTATCGGAGGTTATTCTATCAGAGGTTATCCTACAGGAGGCTATTCTATAGAAAGTTATTTTACAAGAGGCTATACTGCTGGAGGCTATCATGTGGGAGGTTGTTCTATAGGGCTCAAGTGCAGCCTCCGTTCTTTTTTTTCCCTTAGGGTGTGAATGATCCAATTATGCCAAGGTACCTAAGTACATGGTCCCAAGAGATGAGCTAAGGCCTGTCATTGACGGCTGGATGAGCTGGGAGTGTTGACGGTGATGATCCGATGACATCACACTCGCGGCTCAACCGTGTTAGACGCGTCGACCTGGACAATCACCATTTTCCAGAACTCAACACATCAACACGCCCATTTTGACTCACGCCAATTAGCCTTCCCATCCAATTCATTGCAGGCTCTGCCGCCCGCCAGCAACGAGCAAACATTTGAGCACGCCACCATCATGGCTGACTCCAGCAAGGACTCCAGCAAGGCCACGACTGGCGACAAGCGCAAGCCGGACGAGACCGACAACCCACGTTCAACAAAAGCCCACAAGGTGGACGACAAGGTGCAGAAAACCTTGGACGACGCTGTCGCCAGGCAAGCCCCACCTCATCCCCGCCTAGCCATCTTGACACTGACTGTTTGCTGTGGTGGTTAGTGACCAGCCCGACGGTAAAGATAGCGACCAGGGCGGACATGACCAGCCGCATGAGTCCAAGAAAGACGAAGAAAGAGAGGCAGAGGTTGAGCACAAGCCCGAAGACAAGGACGAGGGCAAAGCTGCCAGCCAGCAAGAGTCGGCAGTCGAGCCACACGGTCGCGAGGGGGCCACGGCGTCAACTATTCTCGAGAAAGGTAAGGACGGAGCCAAGAGTAGGCGAATGCGCTCGCTGACATAGCAATCCTAGGAGTCATCTACTTCTTCATCCGAGGCCGCGTCGGCATCGACAATCCATCGAAAGTCTCTGACATTGCACGCACCTTCATCATACTTCGCCCTATCCCGAAAGATGCCAAGCTTACCGACGGTCCCATCGGCGACGCCGAAAACTCCCGCCTGATTGCCATCCCCAAGAAGAAACTGCCAAAGACGGGGCGAGATCGTTGGATCGCCTTCGTGGAGAAGGCCGATGCGAGCTTTGAGGATTTCAGAAACGACTTCCTGCCTGCCAATGACTACGAAACCAAGACCGCCGGTGTTAGACACTCGCCCGCAGCCGTTCCCATCGGCCGGGGTGTCTATGCCTTGACAACGACCGGGCGCGAGAGCCACCTGGCCTACATGCTTAGCAGCCCCCACAATCTGGGCAAGGTGCAGACGACTCTCGGTCTGGAAGAGAAGGGCAGCTGGATCCTCAGCACCAGGAACCCTCAGTATCCGGCACCCAGCAACACTGGCCTCCCCGAGGGCCCGGAATATCCCCAGGAGGTAAGAAGGATCTACGGCAGTGGCAAACACTCTGCACCCGAGCTGACGGCAGTCTTATTCAACAGATCCTAGATGAGTTCCGCTCATTGCGGTGGATGGGAACGGTGCCCAAGCACCTCGTGCCCAACGCACAGTTCCTCCTGGTAGGCGAGTCATCTGGGATCCAAAAGGCCCTGGAGCCAGACGACGAGGACAAAGAAGACGAGAAGACAAATGACCCGATCGAGGAGATGGAGGAGCTGGAGCACGAAGATGTCCAGCGCATGAAGCATCTCGGCAAGACGGAGTCGGATATGATCTTCCTCGATCTCGAGGACTATAAAAAGGACCACCCGCAGCTACAGACGGAGTTTTGAAACTTCGAGGCCTGCCTCGTTGTCCAGCCTAACCCGTCTTGAGTAGGATTACATCGTTCGAATACCTACCCGGTGGCGGAAACCCATAAGCATGAACATCGGACATAGTCAAAAAACGAAGTGCCCCCAAAATTCGCAGTAAAGGAGCAAATTAGTGATGTTTCTTTTCTTCCAAGGGCAGTATGTTTAGTATTGAGATCAAGAAGACTCTAATTAGGCAGGGTCTCCCATTTTGCTTCTACATGAAGGCTAGATGCTGCTTGTGTTCCAATCCCATTTCGAGAACCACTTATCAACGCGGCCGCGATCCTACCTTGATGGCGACGCCACTGGCCGAAAGGACCTGTAAGGCCTGCAAGGAAAAGAAGAGAAGGTGTGACAGGTTTCTTCCCAGCTGTAGCCTCTGCGCGCGAGTCGGCCGACACTGTGACTATGATGACAACAGCTCCTCAATACCGTCGCGGAGCGACTAGGCAGCATTACAAGCCCGGCTCCAGCTACTGGAGGAAAATATTCCCCAACAGTCGCCTCTCCATGGAAAGGACCAACATAGTACGTCAACGGGGTCGGAATGTGGGCCGGCCAACGTCGCCGCGCCGGAGTCTTCTATCCCCGGTCCAGTCGATATCCAGACATCGGTGGCCAGCAACGTCTTGCCGTCGTCACTGTTCCTAGACATCGCCAGCGGGAAACGCACTTGCAACTTGAGTCGGATTCCAGGATAGAGAGTTTAGTAAGTACCTCACGGGCGGAGCTTAGGCCCCGAGTCAGGATGAGCCAGATCAAAGAGCTGAATACATGTCGACCGAGTCTACCAACATCGCTCAAGGCCCGTGAATGCGGTCGTTCCTGCATACTCGCACCCGACAAGGTTATAGTCTAGCACGGCTCAAGTGACAGCGGCAGCATATGCACTTGCGGCACTTGGGGACCGGATGACACTTCAAGTTGGGCATCAGGAACATTGAATTCATGTATGCATATATGCATGCAAATGCGGGTAACTGCACGTGAGAGCAGCCTGGACTCGGAGCTGACATCGGTCTGTGCCTTGCCCAGGTGCATGCTCTCTGATCTTTCATTTTCCACGTTGACCTCTGATTCCTGATGGGCAGTCAATTTCTAGCAGCCCGACTTCGCCGATGTCGAATCTCGTCCCGTAAAATAATGAGGCTACTATCCACAAGGACTTTAGATGTGATTGTTATTGCGAAGGTGAAATGCCACTATATGCGATCTGGCCCTACCTATACTTCGGATACTGACAAGATTATATTATGAGAATGAAAGGCTTTACGGTCAAGTCATTATTCTTCTTAAGTTAAAATTAAAATTAGTACCAGCTTTACCTTCAACCCTCGGCCCAGAGACACTCCAGCAGTGTGAAAGATGACTCCGAGGTCTCCAGAAGATGTCTTGGCCATTCTCGACTCTAAGCCGAGCGCCGCCTCGGCATCGGTGTTGATCCACCCCGCATTGCCGGGATTCATACGTACATGCCCAGGTGATGAAGGCCAGGACACTCATATAAGGCGAATATCCTCGATTCAAATATTCGTAGCAAGGTGCCATCATTATCTTCCTCTGTCCTTTGTTCTCAAATCTGAACGACTCTGACTGTGGGCACGAATAGCTTGCTAGCACCACGTCTTCCAAGCCCCAAATCAGCCCAGCCACCAATTCAAATCCCTTGGCTTAACCCTCACCATGTCTGAGTCACCAGCCTTAAGAAAGCTCCCGCCAGGGTATCGTTTGGAGTCAGGTGTCCCCTCTGTCGCCGAATATCGCGACCTCCGCAAGTTGTCCGGCCTCACTCCTGTCACCGAGGCTCAAGCTGTTCCCGTGGCATCCGGAACCTGGTACGGCTGTCACATCACCCATCGCGAAAGCGAGGATGACAAACCCAAAGCGGTGGCGATGGGTAGAATTATTGGCGACGGCGGCTGGTACTTCCTCATAGCAGACATGGCTACACTGCCCGAGCACCAGAGAAAGGGACTCGGAAGTGTTGTCTTGCAACATTTACTGGCCTACATCAAGGAGAACAGCCCGGACGATGGGACTCCATACGTCAACATATTCGCGGATCCACCTGGACGAAAGCTTTATGCGAACAACGGATTTGTTGCCAGTGAGACTTATGATGAACTCGGAATGGTCTTGCTCATGCAGAAGTGAGCTTGAAAACATCTTACCGCCCAGGGAAGAGGTTAGGATACGAGTACCGAGAATGCGGGAAGAGCGCGTTGTACAGACACGGACCAAGGATCTAAGCGCAAATTGCCTTGGTCAGGATCCATGGGATATAAAAGAAGCCAGTTACTTTTCAATACTACGACAGCAATATATTCGCTATTTTCTATAGTATCGGAGCCACAAAAACGGAGGTATTGCATATACAAGTATAGCATCATATACAAAAACACATACTCGTCAGCACCAATAGTACTACCATCCCTATTACCCTAATAGTCCAATACTTTTATTACACACACCCTATAGGATAACCTCCTATAGGATAACCTCCTATAGGATAACCTAATATAGGACAGCCTCCTATAGGATAACCTCCCCTGGGACAAGATCCTCCGGGACAAGCTCCTGTAGCTGAGCCCTTTGTTTTTGCGGTTTTGAATCCCCGAGTTCTTCTGTATTATTTCTGGCCACATCTCTCGGGCCTAAACAAGCCTATCGCTAGGTATCCAAAACGAGACTGAGATAGGTTTCTAGGAGCATGATACGCTGAGAAGTCCAACTGAATTAGTCTTTGCTTGGCACGAGGACCGTGTAGTTCCTCCATCCGCCGTGTTTCCTAGCATGTTCTGTCGCTTGGTCATGTTCGTCAAGACTGAATTCCGCCAGCTCAGATCCGCTCTCAAGCCCGATCCTCAGCCGACCCTGTTCGATCATGCGGATGACCTGTTCCAACGTCTTCTTGCCGCACATCCACTTCCCTTTGATCTGGATATCCTGCATCCCAATCCACCCATAGGAAACAGGAAGGTTGTCACTTGATCCGCCGCTGAGGACCACCCGGCCTCCTCGCTTAAGCACCCGTACTGCCGCCGCCATGTAAGGTGCAGGGCCGTGTAGCTCAGCCGGAGTCCAGTCGTTGTAGACCTCGGCTCCCCTGCCGTTTGGTGTCTTGCGCAGGATAGCGGCGGTGTCGACCTCGGTGTCGCCCGTCATCACGACATAACTCAGCTGCGGGGGGCTTCCCAGCTTCGTCCTCATCGCCTCGAGCTTTGCCTCGCTTCGACCAAGAGCGATGACATTTGCGCCACATGCCAGGGCAATCTCCACCGCCAGTCCGCCAAAAGCGCCGCCCGAGGGTCCAACGATGACGGTCTCGGCGACCTTGACAACTGCTGCCTCACTAATTGCGCCGGCAGCCACGGCGTAGAAAGGGATGGCCGCCAGCATGCTTGTCGAGTAACCCAATTCTCCGCACAGGCGTTTCTCGTCCAGGGGGTAGATGTTCTCCAGAGGTGACTTGTGATACTTTTGCAGGGTCCCGTCCCGCCACTCCCCGTCGATAAGCTTCTTGCCCGAGTCAACCTGGCCCCCGATGTGGCCGGACATGATCATGACATCAGGGTCGTCACGTCCGCGGATGGCGGAGTCTATGTAGACCAGGTCACCTGGCTTTATCCGCACAGCGTCATTGCCGACTGCGTGAACGCGGCCGACGCCGTTGGGGTTTGGCACACATGGCAGCGGGAAGTTTGGAAGCTTGATGGTGCCGTTGTGGACGAGGTGTGCGTAAGATGGGATGGGTGAAGCGAGAACTTGAGTGACGACTGAGCCGGTTGTCGCTGACGGGACAGGAAGTGGCACGACCTTGAGTGGCTCGGAGAAGGATTCGATCCAGAGACCGCGATTTGTGATTTCATCTGAGGGTGACATTGTGACGCTTCGTTGAGAAGTATTCACACGATGTAAACCTTTTGCACTCCCTGATGGGTACGATGCTGTTATCGGTGATGCAGCTGTGGGATACCATCCGACCTGGCCAGCTCATTATAAACAGCCATGCTGTGGGTCTTCCGTTGAAGTACTTTTAGTCGGTCCTTTGGCACACTCCGATGTGGATATTTGACAACTGAGGATGAAGAACGAATAGACCCATCCAGTTGTCTGTGACGAAATGCCATTTGCTGCAGGCTCCTGGCTGTTCTGTGCCAACGTGAGACCAAAGGCTAGCTGCAAGTGGAGATAATGGGATGGATACCGAGTGGATTCAAAAATTAGCCAACGCCAGTCAGAGATCGCGGTCGTCTGCGCAATGGCACTCGCCTAATTCGATCAAACGGGTTCCAGAAACAGACTATCAGGTGTTCCAGAACATGCACACCATAGCTTGACTCGGCTTCGGGCCGCCGCATCCTTTCGGGAATCAAAGACCATCCGGAGCCCATGCCGAGAGATAGACGTGAGTGTTTGATAATGAGTTAGTATTGGAATTGTCTCGCCTTTCCCTAAGATACGAATGCTCCATCTTACACTGTAAAAGTGGTTCTCATAACCATTCTGTTGATTGATGTTTGCGGCTAGTTACACTTGGCATTTTTGTCTATGTGCTGGTAGTGTCACGCTGGTGTTAGTAATAGTGTTTGTGAGCGTTGGTCTATTTACCCTTGGGCCACGATGCCAGTGATGCCTTCTAAGTTTGAGGCTCTGCGATTTCGCGAGCGCCCGGGCGGTTTTCCATCGCGTTCGTGTGAGCTAGCCATAAAGAGGCGAGTGTCCAGGAGCGGGACTGCTCCAGAAAACCGGGCCCGGGCCGAATGAATGACTTTTTGCCCGAAAATCTGGCCATTCTGCAGAGCCACAGCTCACTCGTGGCTTGTCATCCGGAGCAGCACCAAGGATGCGGTCGGGCGTCGGGACATTTTAACATTCCGGACACCTCAGCACCCACACGGAATAGTGGCGGCCCCACAGGCTGCTATAATTCCGGCATGCCGGTACGACCCTAGGCCTTGTAGGGCTTGTGGACGCCTGCCTACTAAAGGTCGGGTTCGATAGAAATCCTCAAAAGTGCAACAAGTGACCGGCGTACCTGTCTCGAAATTTGATCCAGACTGTAGTATTTCTAACACCAATTGTGCCATTTTCGGCTCAGCGCAGACAGCCAATAGGCCCAGCATTTTGCCCATGGCCAACAGCCGCCAGCAATCATGCTAATGTGGTGCAGATGATGCAATCCGCATTTGGTGCCGCTCGGGAGGGGTGAAGGGTTTCGATTCGCAGCTCCAACAGTGGTGAGGAGAAGATGATTACAAATGCACTGTTTCATCAGCAGACCTACAGCTGTATATCGCCCAGATCGTCTACTTCATATATTCGTGATAGTTGCGCTCCTCCATGTACTGAATGCTTCATTCGCGAACCCCAGAACTACATACCATAGAACGCATTTGTGACAGGACGATTGAGACGACTCAGGACCCACGCAAAATCCATAGACATCACCATACTTAAACATGGCATCCAAGGCAGCGATCAAGCTCTACACCAACCACCGATGCCCATGTAAGTGCCGTCCGCCATTTGAGCCGTAGCTCTGATCAAGTCACTTATTACAAAATCAGGGGCCCACCGCGCACACATCACCCTGGCCGAACTCGGCATCCCCTTCGAGGAGGAGATCATCGACCTCGACACCCCGCGTAGTCCGGAGTACCTCAAGGTCAACCCGCGCGGCCTGGTGCCTTCCCTGTCCTACGACGGCGAGATCATCACCGAGTCCGCGGTCGTGGCGCAGTTCCTCGCCGACAAGTACCCGTCGCACCTCCTGCCGGCCTCGTCGGACCCCAATGGGCCCCTGACCAGGGCCCGCATCAACTTCTTCGTCGACGCGTGGTTCAGCAAGGTTAACAGCTTCTGGTTCAAGGCCCTGTTCTCCAAGACGGCCGAGGAGTCCAACGAGAACGCCGAGGAGCTTGTGAAGGGCGTCGTCAAGGAGATTGAGCCCCTGCTGAAGGACGCAGGGCCGTTCTTCGGTGGGAGCAGCAAGCTCACCCTCGCTGAGGCAAGTTGAACTCCTCGTCTGGTTCACACCGCATGGAATTCGTGCTGACAGTTCCCTAGGCGCTGACCGGGCCGTTTGTTTTGCGCATCAAGACTTATGCCAAGGTGAGTAGGCTTCGGGCATTATGCAAAACAGTAATTTTGATAGAAAGAACAATGCTAACGGGCACATAGCATGGCTTGCTCCCAGCCAGCCTGACCAAGGATCTGCAGGAGAAGACACCCAACTTCCACAAGTGGTCGGAAGCAGTGGTCGCCTCGCCAAGCGTGACGGGAATCTTCGACGTGGATGACAACGTGAACAGGACCAAGCAGAGACTTGCAAAGGCGAAAGCTTGAATTTGTCGGGTGTCGACGAGATCGAACCTGTAAATAGCAGAAGATCCGGAAACATTAAGTGGTGCACCCCGTCAAGCAACAGTTCACCTGTGGCCTCAGAACTTTATTCTGATGTCTGTGACATGTGGTTGCTTTCCAGTTGATTGCGCCCGCCCATCTAGACAGAGATGGACCAATCCCTACTTTTCCGGGCACAGTAATTGGGATATAATGTGTTCACCAGGTGCTGTGATTTGAACTAAGATACCGCAGATGCGGACACTGGTACCAAGAGCAAGCCTCACCTCCGGCGACGTCTGGGCATTCAGAGGACAGAGAAGACTGTATGATAGCTGGTTCCTTTCTATTCCGTATACAGCCTGAGCCATACGCAGCGCCTTCATACAGTCGTAATCGCTCAAGACCCAGCGTTTAAAAAAAAAATGCGATGTCGATAGCAGTGGTTGAATACGATAAGTCTGTAGGCACGTGGCCTCAGCCCTTTTGTATGATAGTAAACAGGAGCTTTCAAATTTCTCTCTTCATTCTGGACTGCAGGATAGGATATCTAGTTTCAAAGCGACACACTAAGGAAAAGGGGTCAAATTACGAGCGCTCGACAAAGAAAAGTAAAACCCCGATAAACAATCTCGACGGTACAATATAGTAGTCCAATCTGGGATACATGGAAGGCACCAGTCCTCCCTGACACAGGAACAGATTGCTTGGGTGGTCCCGGAACAATCTGAAGGGACATCGCCAACTCAGCTATCGCCCAGGGATCGGACTACACAAGGGGCCTGGGACCCTTAGTGACGACGGCCGCTGCGGTGCGAGTCCATGGAATACTTCTCGTCCTTGACGCGCCTGCGCCCAAAGCGGGCAGCACCCGTCCTGCGCCGGCGGTGAGCAGCGACGGTCTCATAGACCCAGTAGAACATGGCGAGTGCCATGAGCGCAAAGGCGGCCCAGCTGAGGGCCTCGAACTTGCTGCCGAGCTGGACCTCGAGGCCGACCTCGTCGCCGCCGCGCTTCCTGATCTCCTCCTGGGCCTTCTTGACGCCGACGGTCGTCAGCAGGCTGCCGACCAGGAGGAACAGCATGGCCAGGGCGGCGACGAGGAAGTTGGCGAGGGGGATCTTGCGGCCCCCTGCCGGGAGGATGAACAGGGCGGCGGCCGCGGTGAGGATGGCGAGCCCGGAGAAGGCGACGCCCAGGATGTACATGATGGCGAGGGCCTGGAACAGCTTGGGCAGGTCGTCCAGCTTGTCCTGGAGCTCGTCTGTGATGCCCAGGTCGGAGATGCTCAGGTTCAGGGGGCCGACGGAGAGCTCCTTGTCGAGCATCGCCGAGATGTTCATGTATGCTGTGGGACCAGTTAGTTAGCAACTACGAGTCAGACCTTCCCACGCACACGATGCGGCGAGCCGGTTGCTTCGATGAATCTTACAGAAATCCATGGGGGTGGTGCAGTTGGTCACGTTCTGCCTGGCGTTGCTGGCGGTGGCGTTGGGCGCATAGCTGCCCTCGCACATGTTCATGACGTGCAGGCTGTAGAACTGCTCGATGCCGATCTCCTCGGCCAGCTTGTCGGCGATGTCGTTGCCTATGTCGTCCAGGATGCTGGCAGCCTCGCTCTCGAGGGACCCGGCGATGGCAGTGGCGGAGGCCTTGATGGAGCTGAACCAGCCGCCAATGCCGCCGCCGTCGTCGGTGGACGTCGGCGTCGGGCTGGTTGTCGTTGATGATGTGGAGGAGGCATCGTCGTCGTCATCGTTGACCAGTTGGGAGATGAAGTCGTGGCCGAGGGCGGATGTGTTGAAGAGGACTATGTGGTACTCTTCTAACGTTCCTGGCTCCTTGCCTGCGAGCAGGGCCACCAGGGCGAGGGCGAAGGCCGCCATCGAGAAGATGAGCGGCAAGCCGACGGAGACTTTCATCCTGGCGGTGACACAGGATGGCTGGTGGCTGACTTTGGTGTTTGTCTTCGCCTGAACAGCGCCTGGTGATGAGGACTGACTGGGAGAGATATACGATGTGCAAGTGAATGACAAGTTCACGTTGGACAAAGGATGATGGGGAGAGATATCCGCAACATGAAGATCACGGGTAGAACGAGGCAGCAGGAGCGGTGGACGGGATATATGTATACTGACTACAATATACACTTACAGGAGAGTGGCTTGAACGGTGGATCACTGGAGCCAGCCACGACCCATGCCTGGCTACACTACCCTGACTGCGCGATGCCCAGCGCTATTGACCTAGATACAACTCACACTTGAAATGTGCCGACCTCAGCCAAGATCTCGTAACTCAGGGTATCTTCCAAGGATGGGAGGGTCGACTCTGGCGTCACCGACGGGACCCTAGGGGTTGCATTCCAGCGGAAGATAGGCCCAAAAAGGGCGGGTTTTTCTTGCCAGGGTGAGAGGCCATGGGGGGTCCAATTGGAATTTGGGCTGGGGTTAATTCTCGAATCGGTCGTGGTGGTGGCAGTGGGTGGTGTGTTGTCCACCGCATTACGTCGTCTGGTGAGATGTATCATGGTGGGCGGGAAAAGTTGGCCTCGATTGGCCGGGAGCAAGTTTTGCTGAGCAGGCCTGGCAGGCCTGGCAGGCCTGGCAAGCCTGGCAAGGCAAGCCTGATGAATGAGAGTGAGAGCACACCGTAAGCGAGTGTCCATACCGCAAGGAGTCATGAGAGACGGGATCTAGACGCGTTCGGTCTGCAGCCCTCATCCCCGTCGTGGCAGGGCGTGGCCAATGACAGACGACGAATACCCTGCAGCAGTACGTCATGGCCAGGTACGATCCCACACCGCGTACGATGTATCTGAGGATGGCTTGGAATGTTCCTTGTTCTTTGGAAGAACTGGAATTGAGTTGACAATCTTCCAATCTTGGTACGGTAAAGCTGCCCGACCCGCCAACTGCATGACTGACTGTTCAGAACCCCCAGCCAGTCAAGGGTCCTTCGGCAGCACAGCCTGGGAGTATAATCCTTCCTTCAGCTCAGGGTCCACGCGAACGAACTGAGGCCATCATGGAATAACAAGGTCTATTATAGATAGACGGTTCTCAGCTAGGGCTGGCTGGTCACTACTTGCCTCAAAACCTGCTGCAGGGTCTTGGCAGTCTCTGGAGATAGCTGCACACTAGCTCGCTAACATGATCCATGTCATCGAGCAGAATGAACTGGATGGAATTGCCCACGGATCGCTGACCGATGCACTGGTTCTGTTGATCAGTGACTGTCAACTCCCCTAACCCTTCATGAGCGTGGTACCTAAGGTCTCCCTTAAGCTTTGTTCCGGGAGGTGGGGGAGACGCGCTGATAAGATAAGCCCAGCACTGTGAGTGTCATTGAAGGGGGAAGCTGCCTTCCTCGACACAACACCATCGCATTGATTGACGATTGACGATACTTATATTCTGCTTGTTTCTCAGGAGATGAGACAACCCTATCTTCGTCACAATGGGTGTCCAACCTGATCAGGGTGCCTACGAGGGCCATTCAGCCGCCCCCACCACCAACAACAAGCGCAAGCGCAAGGTCGAGCAGGCGGCTGTCGGCAACACTGCTGCCCCGTGTGCTCCACTTGGATATGGCGACACAGCCGACGTTGACGGCGATGATGGCAACAAGACCGTCTCACGGGTTCACCTGGCCGATACTAAGAAGAAGGCAAAGAAGTCTGGAGGCCCCAGCACTGCTGATCTCCCCACGGAGAAGCGTCTTCGAAGGTCTGTCTGCACCTCTCTTCCCCTCCTCAGCTCTCCCTCTGCCTCGTCTTCTTCTGACACGGCCATTCTCTGCTCAGGTTCCGTCCCAAGGCTCCATCATCCTTCCAAGCCGTCTATGAACGTGCCACCACGCAGAGGTTCTTCCTGCTCTCGAGGTCCCGCCTGGGCACGCCCGACTGCCCCGAGGAGCTGTTCGAACTGACCGGGTCCACCGGCAACATCTACCACGTCCACATCCAGAAACAGCCCACCTGCGACTGTCCTCACGGAAAGGCCTCGAACCAGTGCAAACACATTGTGTGGTGTCTCAAGTCTATCCTCCGTGCGCCCGAGGCCCACGTATACCAGCTCGCCCTGCTCAGCAGCGAGCTCCGCGACATCTTTGCCAATGCGCCCGCTCCTGCCGACGAGTCCGGCGCCAGCCCTGATAAGGACAAGAACCGCAAAGCTGTCGACGGCGACTGCCCCATCTGCTTCGAGGAGATGCGCGCTGGAGATGCGAACGAGCCCCTGGTCTGGTGCAAGGCCGCTTGTGGTCAGAACATTGTCAGTGCATCCCTCTACGTCGTCTGTGACATATGCTCAAGTCTTACTGACATATGATCTCGCAGCATCGTGAATGCTTCGAGATGTGGGCGTCCACGAAGAAAACGAATGGCGGCACTGGCAAGGTCCCGTGCCCTTATTGTCGATCTGCTTGGGAGGGCGACTTCGACATGATCAACAAGATCAACACCTCTGGAAAGCCCACCTCCGAGGGCTACGTCAACGTTGCGGACCAGCTTGGAATCAGCACCGAGCGAGACTATAGCACGTACTCGACCTGGTGGAGCGGACACCCGAATTTCCGCGGTCGGCGACGAGGCGGGTATTGACCTCGACGGGGCTCGAGCTCCAGTCTCTTGAGGATATCTGGTAAAGCACCAGACTTGTGATGCCAGCTTCCCCACCTCAAAAAAATGAATCGTTCGTGCGTGAACCCGATTCACTTGCTGCACTTGTACGCGAAATCGCGAGAACTTCCGCCGAGATGGGTAGAAGTCTGCCTTTGTTTCCTGAACTTTCATTCTAGTCATTGATACCCACCTGCTGCTTCATTAGCTGAAGAAGACAGTGCACAATATACACGGAGTCATTTGCTTGTCACGGAAAGTTGCCCCGAGTAAGGTTACCAAAATGCATTTACAGAGATATGTGTACAGCCGTCTCTCTTCCGAAAATCCCCAACTCCGCGCCTGTCAAAGGAAAGAATCAGTCTAGCTGGGTGGCCAGGTCATCGCAGAGCCATGCATCACCAATGTGATCATGTCAGCATCACCACCAATTGCCCTCTTTCTAACTTGGCCCCCTCCACCCGGGGCCTACCACTTCTCGCCATCAGCCACCGCTCACAGGTAGGAGCGCTTCTTGAGCTTCTGGAGCTCCTTCTCCTTGGCGGCGACGTATCTGGCGAAGTTGCGCCTGGCCTCGGCAGCCCGGGCAGCAGCCGGCGCGGGGGCGGCGGCGGCACCGCCAGCGGCGGGGGCGGTGGCATTGGCACCAGCCTGGACCATCTGGAATGGCACGACACCGCCGAAGGGGCCGGCGTTGGCATCGTTCATGCATCGCATGAGGCAGACGTTGTCCTGGCCCGCGACGCTGCCCGTGCATTGTGTATTGGCGGGGACGGCGGCGGTCAGGGCCTGTTCGGAGGTCTGGGTGTCACGGCTGCGGGAGTTCTCTCCCGGAGGCATGTCGGTGACCCTGGCGGTGGTCCATGTCTGATAACGAGACCACAATCAGCTTTCTGTCCTCCATATAGCATAGTCCTGGGGATGGAAGGGTAACATACCTGTGCAGTAGCGTCATCGTTGATGGCACAGCTGTAGGGGCCGCCGCCGTCGCCGTTGACCTGGTGCAGGGTCATCTGGACCTCGCCGCCGGGGGTGACCTGGGGCAGGGACTCGCCGGTCTCGCCCATGATGGCGGTGGTGCCGGCCTCGACGTCGTTGTCGCCGCCGGCGAGGGTCTCGCCCACGGTGTCGGCGGCCTGACCCTTGAAGCGGGTCGAGTCCTGCTGGAAGGGGTTGCGGCGGGTCCCGTCGCGGGGCGTGGCGGTGTCGATGCCCAGGGCCATGCCCTGGCCGCCTGCGTCCCCGGTCGCCCTGACGATGGCGGCGTGGCCGGCCACGAGCGGGGAGAGCAGGGAGATGAGGACGGCTGCGGTGAGGGTCTTGGAAGGCATGGTGATGGCTTTTTTGTGTGTATCGACGGTGGTATGTATGTATATAATTAATTAGAAAAGCTGCTGACTGGAGTCCGAACACTGGGGACTACTAGAGGGCAAAGAGAAGAATTAAAAAGGCAGGTCCGGCTGCTGGGTAACTGGTGCTGATGCTGATGCTGAAAGACTGAAGATGCTCCTGATGATGGCTTCAATCTACTCATGAGGCCGGCATGGGAATGCACACGGATTTATAGTCGGCGTCACTGGCAGCATCACTTGCCGACAGGGAGGTGGATGACGCCCTCCCGTACGTACGGCGTGACTGCGGTCCTCCCTCACATCCTCTCGCTGCCCAGTCAAACCAGTATGAAGGGCCCTAAATTGATCAGATTGATGCCCTCGTCGCCGTATCACACGGGTCGAGCACACCAGAGCCGGTGTTGAACATTAGATGCCAACATAATTCCAAGCCACAAAATAACCCCCTATACCAGCCCTCCTATTCAGCTGCCCCTGAGCACCATCTTCTTCCGGACACTCCCAAGCCGGATCTCCTGGTGATCAACGGCAAGGCCCCAAACATCACAATCTTGGCTCGAGCTGCAGGTGATCAATCGCGGCCGAGCAGGGCCGAGCAGGGCTTAGCCCAGCCACCCTGTCCGCCCAGGTCTCTGGTGATCCATTCTGTATGCCCTCTGTTCCGGAGCGATTCTAGCGGCCCTGGGTGTGCTAAGCGGGGGGGGACCCACGCAGGAGTCACTGCGATTCTTCATACATACCCACCCGCGCACGCTCCCAATTGCCATGGCGCGATTGACAATTGGACCCTAACGAGCGCACGCCACAGGGGGTTCGTGATTGATGGCGGAGAAGAACCGAAAAGCCAAGCACCTTAGCCCCCCCAAGAGAGCCAAGAGGAAGATCACGCAGCCTTATATGCCCCCTCCGCCGCAACCGTCCGAGCGCCAAGTTCCTACCACTCTGGCCCCTAAAACCCCCGTCTATCTAGCCTGGGGATCGTCCAAACAATGTTGTTCGCGAATCACTGTTTCTCTTGATCTTTCCCCACGGGCGAATCGCATGTCCTCTGGTGCTGGGGCTAGTTCCAGTCCGTGCCCAGGGAGGGCTCTGCGCCGCCTGACACAAAGGGGTTGGCGGGCTTGGCTGAGACTGTTGAGCCTCAATGACTAGAAACGGGGTTGTTATATGTCACGACGTACGTCGTCTGGAAAATTTGGTAAAACTTCATCTCATCATCGCTGGGTCTCGAGTTCTGCCTCAGACAGCTGCCCCCTTTGCAACGGCGGCGGTGGAAATTGATGACAGGTGCCACGCACGGCTCTGCATCGGTAGATCTGATGGGGGGCTGTGCATGCCACTCTTTTCGTGACGAACTCCCTCCCGGTGCTAGTGCTCAATTGTAAACCGGGGAAATGGTAGGGAGGAAGCAATATTCTCACGTCAGTCGTCGGCTCTGCATAGGGTGCGCGTGTTACACCTCACGTAGTAGTCGTGTGAATGTTCACCTGGGCAGTCAGGCGGGTAAATGCGTTCGGGTTTCCAAAATGCGAAGTTGGAAGTTCATGAATGGAAGCACCCGGTCAGTCTGCCCGGACAAGATGATAAGACGTGCATGCAGGGGAGAAAGGAGAAGGCGACCAGATGCCTTCGTCGTGTCTACCCCCGGAGGCCGCCGCGAGCAGCATGTTGACGGATGAGCCTGCGTACGTACAGTGGCAAGAGGCGCCGTGGTAAGGGCGCTGCGAATCAGATGTCATAAACATATCCAAATGCGGGCGCCGCCGAGAGCATGCCAACACACTTGGTTGGATTGTGCTTGAGCATGCTGCCCAGGTGACTTACGAGCGAGAGTCTGCATGATCCAAGGCCTCTGTGTTTGGGCCTCTTTTCTCTGTCGGATTTGAGCCAGCCTTCTAAACCAAGTTTTGTTTTTCCTCTGAACAACGGCTTGAAATCTAGCACTGTTGAATGTTTGGTCCCCTGGAAATTGATTACGCCCTTCCTACCTAATTCGACATTTCGTATTCCAAATCAGTATGTCTATTCATGGTGACGACCTTGGGACTTAATGAGTCAAATGGTTTGTAACATAAAGAAGAACGACATAAATCTAAAAGCACATGCAATGCCATCAACTAATGTCCGGTCTATGGACTGCTGTTTGACTTGTCAAAACCAAACACGCGACAACTGACAACTCTACGACACAAGCTCGAGCCACATTTGAGTCATACGCCCAAGATGAAACATGTTTGGTCAAACGAGAGTGGAGCCAGACACGCTGCTTCTGACTACCAAAGCGTAGCAGTAGACCTGGGAGTGTAACTGGTTTCGTTTCTATTCCGTATACAGCCGAAGCCATGCACAGCGCCTTCATACACTCGTAAACATTCAAGACCCAGCGTTTAAAAAAACATGCAATGCCGACAACGAATGTTTAAATACGATAAGTCTATCTGCGTGGAAGTGTGAGACCGGGAACCATTTTCCCAAGTCATAAGAGAGGTGACTCAGACAAAGTCACTACCTCAAACAGGCTGATAATATCACAGGGACTGATGCTATCCAGTTGCTGAAGTTGAAAAAGTTGCGTAATTAATTGCTTGAACGATCTATGCGATGCAATTCTTTTTTGGCCGCTTGTCTTCCCGAAGCATGCCTTGCCCAATGTGCTGTTTGCCTATGGCCCTCCAAAACGCCTTTGTTTAATTCCACAAATCCCATATGCCCTTGCCGGTCATTGACCCACTATCTCGAACGCCTGGCCCTTTCCCAATGAGGTATATACTGATCAACATCAATGCCACCAGAGCCTACTACTGCCACATGGGCCGTTGTGTGTGCCCGCCCCGTGAGGACATGACCAGCATCTCGAAGCCCTCCACCCTGTTCCTCAGGGCCGAGTTCTCCTTGGCCAGCGACCGGTTCTTGCGCTCCAGGTGGGCGATGTACTCGGTGGCCTTGCTGAGGATGGTGGCCTTGTTGAGCTTGTGCGCGGGCGTCACCCCGCCGAGGTCGTCCTCCATGTCCAGGCCGGCCTCGGTCTTGATCTCGTCCATGATGTTGCCCGGGTTGTTGTTGTTGACGTCGTCGTCGGCGTGCTCCAGCCGGTGCACCATCACCCGCAGGGCCGGGACGCTGTCCCGCAGCGCGGCGATCTTGTCGTTCAGGTTGGTCCGGTACCGCTTCTCGATCATGTTGTGTGCTGTCTTCTTGGGGCCCAGGGCGGGCTTGGCGGAGACTGCGGTGGCGGCGGGGGACTCTTCTTTTGTGGACGGCGCGGTGTGGCGGCGCTGGGGTGGTGGTGGGGAGCAGGATGAGCGGGGTGAGGATGGCGAGGAGGCGTCGTCGTCTGACGACGACTTCCTCTTGAGGTTTGCGCGGGCGGGATATCTCCTTTGTTGGTTGGCTTGTGTGGGCTCTGGGGGGGTGGGGAGGCCTGTGGCTGGGGCCTGGGTAGACATCGAGGGTTGTTGCTGGCGTGAAGGTATGTCGAGGTTCATCTGGGGTGACTGGAACAAGGGCCTTGTGTCGTTGACACCCTCACTGCCGAACTGCACCACGTCGTCCAGGCCGGGGTTGGAAGCTTCCATTGGGTTAAGGCTTGGGCTCATGACAGGGATGGACGACAGGTCGGGGCTGTCAAGGAGCTCGTTCTTGAGGAAGAAGTCGGAGTCGGGTGACTGCTCGAGCTTGTCCCAGGAGGTCCACTCGTCACCGGTGGTGAAGGAGGAGGCAAAGCCAGGGAAGATGGGGGAGACGGGTGAAGCAGATCCCGGAGACGGCGCCGAGTCGGTGGTGAGCTCGGCCGCACTCCAGTCCTCTATCGAGTTGTAGAGGGAAAGGTTGTTGAAATTTGTTTGAGTGTTCTATGTAAAGGGAGGCAAGATGTTAGAGAGAGTCTGGCCATACCAAAGTCACGGAATTATAAGAGTGAGTCGAGGGCAGTGAGGGCGGGGGGATGATGATATAGCAGGAGTGTTGGTGTTGTGACAAGGACGGGAGGGATGGCTTGACAGGCCCGAGTGGGGTCTGCGGGTCCGAAACAGCAGCACAAGATCGTGCTCGAACGGCCCGCTGATGCCAACAACAGCAGACCATGAGGGAACAATTCAAGCGAGCAATAGGCTCGATGGGGGAGGGGTAGGGCCAAAGAGAGCAGGGTGGACCTCGAGGGCCCGGGCTTGGGAGCCAAAACTGACCTGTTGTCGTTTGATAGTGGAAGGCTGGGGTTGAGGGTACGTGCCGAACAGCAAGGATTGTTGGCTGACACCTGCTAGGTCCGATATATCGAAATTATCCATTTGATTGGCTGATCCTGGGGGGTAAATACGCCCAGGTGATGATGCGAGTCCGCTAGATATGGCTATGCACTGGTTTCCGCCCTGGGTGGAGGATGACTTGTAGAGACTTCTGCTGGTTGCTCAAGCCACGGGAGATGGGTTGAACAAGGGTTGTGGAGTGTGTTGATGTCGATGTCGGATGGTTTGTGTTGAGGGTAGGATGTTGGGTGATCGATGGCAACTTGCAACTGATTTCCGGGGAGACCAAAAAAGGCGTGATGTTGACCCGGGTGGTGTTTGCTTTGTGAGATGGCGATCTATTCTGATGTACTTGTTGGGTGGGATGATGAGGCTACAAAAACGTGGGTGCACATAACCACGAGCAGAAGCATCCCAATAGATATACCCGACCTGGCATCGCGGATTTCCTGCTTGCATGGGCATCTTGCCTCGGGCTCTTTCGGCGGCAATGGGAGCAAAAACTGCCACGGGCTTTGACATGCTCGCCTGTACGAGTACGCACCGTTGGATGGACAGGGGTTGCGGGCTGGATCTGCTGTGCGACATGTGGAGCAGTGAACTTTCGATTTTCGGACCGGCATCATACGAGCGGAAATCATGGGGATGACTGGCCACCACCAAGGGCCACGCGCCCCAGTTCAAGGCCGAGCGCGGAACCAGCCCTGCCAGCAGCCCAGCCAAGCCAAGTCCCAAGAGTGACTGGACCTGGATCTTTCCAAGTACAGTAGAACCTCCTCCCATTCCAGCCCTTTCCCACCCGTATAATCCGGTACTATCTTCAAGTTGCTGGTGATACGGGGTTCCCGGATCCCGAGCGCGAAGATGACTGGAGGATTTTGCCTCTGTTGGCGGACGATCATGGGGTTGGCGCCAGAGGCTGGGCTGTTCTATCACGTCGGCCCTCAGCGGGCCCCATGCCATGTTAAGGAGTACCTCTGCACAAGAATCTGACATCTCACCCCTTGGTATCAACTTGGGAAGGTTGTCCCGCGGTCCTCCTCACTCAGGGTCTTCTCAACAGTTAGTTGGAGCCCATCTCGCCGTGAGCAGGCACCGAACTCTACAGGAGATCTGCCGTGGCGACTTCCGGGCCTGCAAAGCGCGTGTCACTGCTTGATCGTCAGCCCAGACAGCGGCTGGCCCCGTCCAGTCGCATTGGGAACGGTCGCTAAGAACACGCTGCAGCTGCCAGGTGGAGTTTATTCCCGGATAGGCACGGGCTGGAATGCCTGCAACGACTCCACCCAAAAGCCTGGCTGGCGCCCATTTGTCCATCCTCCATGTATCTCAATGAATCGGTGCTGCATCGACGATGGACCTCATTGAACGTCGACGCAATCCAAAAGCAAAGACCACAATAACCAAGGCACCAAGGCACACCGGCGACATGGGATGCACCTGTACACACTGCACCAACTTGCTCTCGCTTGACACATCTACCTGGCTCGACCCCATCACGAATCAAGGTCTTGGTAGACGCGAGCGCGATGCTTCGATCCCACCCGAAGACTCCCGGCCCGGTCGAGAAATCAGGAGAGTGAGGTGCTGAGGTGCCCGGCAGCGGGCGACGATGGCCAGCTGGGGTGGCTTGGGTGGCTCATGGGGCCAGGCAAAAATGGTGCCCTGCAGTTTTTTCCCCTTTCCCTTGGCCTGGAAGACCGGAATCCTTCGCAGTCGCGCCAAAAATCCGTGTGCCAGTCAACCAGCAACCGACGAATTCCCATTCTGCAGGTCGTAGCCGAGGTTTGAGTTTTTCTCGTCAAGACCTGCTGCCCGCGGCGGCATATGTGATATATCGATGATCGGGGCTGCCCTACCAGCCTACTACTCATGGCGATCCCGGGTGAACGGAGAGGAGGGCTCAGCCCGGCTCCACATCCCTGTCCTGTGCGCCGCTCGCCGAGCTGTCTGGAATCTCTGCACGTTGGGAACGGCGTTCCAGAACTCCCGGGGCCCATCTCTGCAGCAACATTTGCAGCTGCAACACGCAGGAGACAGGCAGACTGGGCCATGTCGAGACCATATGCGAGTTCCGGTCTCCAATGATCATCAATCCCCGGAGTCTGCAGTGGGGAGGGGGGGACCCTTCGGCGTGAAATGGCCAGGAAACAAAAGGGGCGATGGCCGGCTGAGGGCCAAGACCTCGATTAGATCAGCTCGGTTCACCCAGCTTCCCACAACACGCTACTCTGCTGCATGTGCTCAGAAAAGTGGCGTGATTTCTGCAAGTGGGGTGAAACCAAACACAGAACTGCCCACCCCGGGCTTTTTATGACTGCTTTGCGGAAGCTACCCTGGGAAACAATACTCCGGGGCCTGCATCTTGGTTAATTATGTAACCAGTAATCTCTTATGGACAGTTCCAACGACCTCTGGTCCGGTCAAACGGGCAGCCGCAACCTGGCTGGAAGGCATGCTTTGAAAAATAACGACGGACTCGGACTTTGTTTCAGCCAGATGGTGAAAGGGAAGATGCAATTTTGAAAATCCGACCATTGTCCCAACCTCTGAGTAGAACAAATTGAAGGAAAACGGTTATCATCGATGGTGGTTGCCCGGTTGTCGGAGCTGCATCAGGAGCAAGAGCTGGGTCTGGCTTATCTAAACAAAGTCCACTTCAGACCTCCTGTTGTCGACGTTGTATGTCTTATTGCAATGCGGGATTTTGAACATTTACCGCTGTGTAAAAGGACCACCTGAGCTCTACCAGAGCTTGCACGCAGATCGAGGACGAAACCACTTGTCTTGCTGAAAATTGTAACATCGTGCACTGAAAATGCCTGGAGCAGGGCACTTACAATAACGAAGAATTTGCATCGAACTTTGAATCACACATAATCATTGGCCATGATAATATCGAACGCACCATGACTGGCATCTGAAAATTCACTGAAGCGGCAATATAGACGGTTCACGTTTCGGGGCATCCCGCCGAACGCTCGTGATAGCCCAATAATTTTACTCTGCGAGAGGATAGACGGAGTTATGATTTGCGACAAGACACAAGGGAACAGCACTGTGACAGGCATGGCGTTTGCTGACAGGCGAATATGGGGGGAAATACTTTTGTCGCTGCCTCATTGCAGGAGTGTGGTTGTTGTCGGCCCGCGGGATACACAAATGGCATTCTCGCAAATAGAAATATGTTCTCACTAATTTCATATCATGTACTAGTATAACAGCATCACCTGCTCGACTACTGTATTACTGGCTTTCAATCGAGGTTATAGCGTGACTATCCACGAGTCCAAGCATGAGTCGGAAGCAGCCCCTGAGGCTGGTAACGATTTAAAAATATTTTGGAATTGAGATCATAGATGCAAACCGGTAAAAAACGCATGACACACCCGAGCCCTATTGGGAAACCTCCTATGTAAGATCCTCCAACCTCCTACAGGACAACTTTCTATAGGATGATATCGTATAGGATTTCATGGGATCAACCTACGAGATAACTGTTATGGTGCTAACCTGAGCACTTTGATCTCTGAGTTACCTGGCATGGGTGTACCCTCATTTTGATGGGTGCGAATCTCCGATCTTTGGAAATTGGAGCAACTCATTTGAAATCTCATCTTGAGGAAGTCTTCTAACCCATGGAAGTGACTCGATGGCTACTCCGCCGTCAAGGTGAGTTCCATCCCTAGAGTTGCTTTATAGTTCAATACAGAGACAGCGAGAATGCACAAGAAAGGATCATCGTATCTTATCAAATCAATTAATTTATTGCTGTTGTCAGTCCTTTCTCAGAATCAGGGGCACCACTTGGTCGACCTGCAGTCAGCGTTTCAGTCTTACTGTAAAAGCCGGTAGTCCCTTGCCCTGGCTGGTCGTTGCAGCTGGAAGAACTTCCGAGTGGAATCATATCTGGTGCTACCGGATCCCGGATGCCGGCACTTCGCCAGTCTTACATTCCTACCACGACGAAGATCACACTCATGCCAATGCGTGGTGTCACAGTTTAATGTCAGCCACCGGTCCTGCTGCATGTGCTTTGCACGCGTTCGAAATCGGGTCTGACCGTGACAAAGTGCAACCAGGGATCGAGCTGAAGAGCAACGTTACTGCGAACGTGGATTGCTTTTGTCACGAATGTCTTTCACCATGCACCAAGAAGGACGTGAATGCAGATGCAAGGTGAAGGCCTAATAGCGATTGATTGGTTACGGCTTTACTAAGGCACCGGCACCAAAGGAGGGTCATAGTGGCTCATTTCCGGGATCTACAACGGAGGATCGCAGCTAGTCATTATTATCGCTCCGCGGTGGCGGTGCAGAAAGCGCCGTAGATCATCCGCTCAGCTCGGCCTTGCTATGTGAGGGGACGGATGTAAGATGACGGCAGTGACCTTGACCGATAGACAAGGCTTGTATGCTCATTGGTTTCGGGCCGTAAGCAGTCCTACAGGCTAGTCACAGTAAGAACGACTTCGTATTACATTAGAACAAACTCGTATCAAATGAAATTCAATGCTCCAGCCTTGTGGCCTTGGTGTCATTCAGCTCATACGTAACATCGTAAGCTTACTGGTGCTGAGTTGAGAGTGTCACCCCTGGCCGTCTTCGAACATTGGGTATATAAAATGTCCTCGGATATCGGTTGAATAGCTCGATTACGAATGGAACTCTGTCCCGTCCACCCTCTCTTCAAATACAACATCAAAGTCTATTGGGCACTACTATTTTGAACTCGAACTCCCATAACTCAAACCACACAAACCATCAAGATGAAGTCCTTCATTACCATCGCATTTGTCTCTCTTTCCATTCTGCTTGCCAACAGCGGCGCCAATGCAGACTGCATCCCAGGCTTCAGCTCTGACGACATGGCCGAATGTAACAGCCATTGTGGGACTTACGTTTGTGTATCAAACGGGGGTCCCTACCAGTGCGGATACTGTCAATACGAGTAGAGGGTAGCCCCGGCATCACGAAGGAAGAAGTTGTGGAATGGCAAACAACGGGAAACTGGGAAAAGAGGAACGCATGGACAGCTCTGAGAGAACGGAACAGGCCTTAGACGAAATGCGGAGGCTATCACTTGGCAAAGGTATCCTGACCGCATCACCAACATCGTTACCGGTTGCACTCTTAAGCCGTATATAGCCCGAAGGCGTACGGTCCCCAACATCGAATAACCCTCACGGCTTTGGAGACGACCAGAAGGGGTTTTCAGTGATATGTGTTATACTAGATAGGTAGAGGGTCGGGATAAACATACCTAGGTACGATTCGAAACAAAAGACTGTTCTACGATCAGGATCAGGAGGCCTTTCGTCGCGCATGTCGGTAGAGATATGCGAGAGTCCCGTAACAGTGTCAGACTAGAAAAAAGAAACGCGAAGAGAGAGAGAAGAGTAAACAACACCGCGAACCAGCCTCTCTCATATAGAGACTTCTTCCGGCTAGCGTGGAGCAAGGGACTCTATACGCGGAAGCCCTTTCCCTGCACGCGGTTTTCCGAGATACGACGAGCAATACGACGCGCCAGCGATGCTGTAAAGGGGCTATTTCGCCTTCCACATTGCCCCACCGCCGCTCACCACTCGTGGACCTTCACGGATGCCAAATTCCACGCATAGATCCTCAGCCCGCCGAAAGCTTTTCGGACCTGCATTTCTGCCCTTCTGGTCCTCCGACCCTTGACCTCCTGCGTCACATTGCACGTGTCGTCGTCCTGCCCCAGATGAGCGCCAGAAGTCAGTTTGACAGTATATCGAAAGCTCGCCGGACACATCGCAAGTCTCGTTTTGGCTGCCGGGAATGCAAGCGAAGACACATCAAATGCGATGAGCGGCGACCACAATGTGCCAACTGCACAGTCTCCGGAAAGCACTGTGAATACGCAACCATTGCGGTCGCGTCTACCCTGTCGCCACGGCCTGGTGCCTACATCGATCCAAGTACCAGTCCGGCTCCTATAACGCCGTGCAGATCTCAGTCCAGCGGACCCGAGGTTCTCGACAATGCTGCGGCCTTCACACTTGAGCACATGCGACTCCTCCATCATATAGAGCATGGAGTGACCACCTGGCTCGGGGCTACTGAGTCCATGGTCCCTCTTGTTGAGCAGTACATCAACAACGCTCTGACGACACCATACCTCATGGACCAGCTTCTTGCACTATCAGCTCTCCACCTCAGCTATACATCTGGCCACGGGGCGGCCAGGTATCGCTCACTGGCGACTGAGTTGCAGACACGTGGGTTGTCTCTTTTCAACGCGATGAAAGATGACTCCGACGGGACAGCGCGCTGGTATTTTTCGACTTTGTTGGCCATGCACAACCTTGCAACGACTCTGGCGGAATGTCATCAGCAAGACTTTGACACTTTCTTGGACAACTTCATCCGGCACATGGGCTTACACCAGGGCACGCAGGCCATTGGGAAAGGGTTGTGGGAAACCATCCGATCCAGCGGGCTTCGAGAGTGGCTTGATCATCTGGGCGAGTCCGGCTGAGTCGCCAGCAGTCCCTCGGACTCGGACCCGTCCATGTTCGCGCGGATGTTGCAGTCTTCTCGCCTCAATGCGGCCTCGGCCGAGGTATGCTGGGGCGCATCTTTAGCCTTGCTGCATGTCCGTGACAAGATTCAGGGGCCAAACTGCTGGGGCCCACATGCAGTGTTAGCATGGCTGAATTTGATCTCCAAGGATTTCATAAGTCTGCTGAGCGAGCGGATCCCTGAGGCACTCGTGATCATGGCATATTACGCCGAGATGCTATATACGTATCGAGATTACTGGGTCTTCGGGGCTGCTGGAGAATGCTTGATCAAAGGCCTCGTAGCAAGGCTTGGGCTATCCTGGACCAGGTGGCTGAAGAGGCCATTAGCTGTCCTGTCTGAAGCTGATCCGCGCTGAGCAAGTTCCGCTGGTCCCAAATATGCCGAATTCAGTCTCATAGAACGCTTCGCATGGAAATGAAGCAGGATGCGTTCCCTTTTCTCACCAAGTACGCGTCAAATTGCTGGAAATACACTCGAGCCGAACGCGTGTGCAGCGGGCCATCTCTTCCCGCGTATTTAGTTGTCCTAGCCTCCTATTGAACTTTCCGTGTAGAGGTAATCAGCGCTGTAGCCGCCTCCCCGGGCCAGGGCGTACCCCTTGCGCACCCAGGGATCAGCCACTCCAGGCTGGCCTATCCTGCTGACGCAGCGGATGCCAAGATCCCGTTTGAACTCACTATAGGGGGAAACCGATCCCCTATTGGGTGCTAGTAGTGCACGAATCCGCGGAGCCACAGTCCCAGTAGATACTTCCGCGTACCTGATCTTCTTTCATTGGTTGCCCTACTATCTACGTACCATTCCTGGCCGGCCGTCCACCATCAACCCGATTCTGATCCACTTTCTGTATATGTTCCCGGGGGGGGGGGGGGAACAGTGCCGAAAAGCACGAAGTGAGTCCCATTTGAATCAGCACCTCAATGGCAGAGAGTGTATTTATTTTTTGTATCATATGAGAGCACTCCAAAAAGGAGGCTGCCTCCTCGAGCGTTCGCAACGCTATAAAACACCACTACCCAACATATAAGGATCCGACACCTTATGATTCTCCTCTGTCAAGACCCAAGCTGAAAATCAAACTGTTTCCTGAAACGTTCTTTGCCGGAGTAAATTATGTCGCTCTTTAAAGTAGCCGCTTCCTCACTCCTCCTCGCGGCAGCCTGTGCCGAGACCGTGTTCTTCGAGCCCGCTTTCCACGAGGATCCAGTCACCATTGAGACCACGTCCGTCGCCGGGAATCTGGATGGCTTCAAAATGAGGACATCGGCAAACATCACTTCTTACGATTACTGGTGGTTTGACCTTGTCTCAATGTCAGACAAATCCGCAGTGAACATTGTCTTTTACAACGCAGGCGACATCGGCAACTCACAACCTCTGGCAGTGGAAGCCTCCGGTGTCTTTGCCAATGGTACTCGATTCTTCAACCAAATCCTTTCCCCGGGAGGTGCAACAATAAGAAATGGGCCTGACGGTATTTCGGCGTGGTGGAACGGCACCGGGGCTGGTTTCAAGGGCACAAGTCTCGATTCACGACGCGTACAGTACAACTTGACCTTCGACTCTCCTGAGCTTGGTGTTTTCGGCCAAATCCAACTCAATTCAGTAAGCACATACATTAAGCGAAGAGTCTGGGTATGGATACTGACCGACATCCAGCGTGCTCCAGCGCACTATCCCAATATCGCCGGCGCTGACCAGATGCATCTACCACGGTTCTTCTGGTCCAATGCCGTCCCAGACGCCGACGTAACTGTGGATTTGATCATCAACGGAACTGCGGTCTCATTTGAAGGTATCGGATATCACGACAAGAACTGGGGCGACCAGACTGTCCTGAAAAGTCCCAAATTCTGGGACTGGGGCCACACTCGACTCGGCCCATACTCCCTCGTGTGGTACGATCTTCTCGACTACAACGACACCGAGTATCACCGCAGCTATATCGCAAAGGACGGGGAGATCATTGCGTTAAGCTGTGATGATCAGGCTGTCGTGACTCGTCCGCTTGGCACAAATTCGACCTGGCCACCGCCCAATGGGCTGACCGAGATCCCAGGGGTCATGTCTACCTTTGAGCTTCCTGATGGTGCCAAGTTCGAGGTCAATGTCACCACGGAGTCTATCACTTACGACAAAGGCGTGTATACTCGTGCCGTCGGTCTGGCCACGGGCAGAATTACGGGTGGCAACGAGACTTATACCGGCAAAGCATTTTTCGACGAGTTTACGTACGGCCTTCTTTATGGTTGACACAGCGGCATATTGAAGGGATGTGAGGAGTACTCCAGGGATCAAGTGTGTTGTTAGTCCCAAATTGTCACATAGAACCGAGGGCTTCACTCATTAAATGCGGCGCGCGCACGCGAAGGCAGCCCACATTCTATTTAAGATACCCTAGGGTAGCCTGGAGACAAATTGATCTGCCGTTCTTGGAATCCATGACACAGTTGTAGCATAATCTTATGAGAGTAATAGTACCAAACTGGTGTGCGCATCAACCATTAGACTGCTTATGCATCCTTGTTGAAAGACGGACATGGCCATTCCGGTGAGCGGGGCAAAGGTATGGGAGCTGAGGACGGCGTTTATTATAGTCGTCAAATACTCAAAACCTAGAACTGTCATCCTCAAGTTTGTGTCACTTATGGAGGTAAATACTGTTCAGGGCATCGGGTGCAGGATACTAAGTTTTGGCCTGTTGATAAGTGCAGTCTCTTTCTTCATCGTTCCAGGAGACATCCACCTTTAATTGTTACCTTCTGATACATCCCTCCATCACTTGGATGCTAGAAGGGATGCATCCAACATGAGATATCGAGAAACTTTCTACTACAATTGTTGGCTTTAATACAACGTTCTCATCTGTGTCCCCCGCACAAACACCTAGGTATGCCGACAACCTGGACTGCCTCATTTGTGCCAAGCAACTCACTCCCTCGGTTGCCAAGGGCTGTACTAACAAAGAGCTACAATACGTAGACCAACTGCTCAACTGCCACCTCATATGCTCTTTGACCTGATTTGCACAATGTGTGTCTGATACAAGACATCCTGAACTGTGTCATGCTGAGACATCAACCACAGGAAGATATAAGCATAGACGAAAGCACTCAGGCATGAATATAACGGGGTTCTATAGGTTTGTAAATAAGGCCTCAAGAGGTGTCGTAGATATGATCATTCTTAGCCGGATTATCCATTGATGCAAGCAGACGAGGTTTGAGTACCTAGGTACATCTGAAGGTGAGGGGCAGGAATGACGTCATCTGACACGATAGCTGAGCACTGAGTCAAACCGGTCACTATTGGGGCAGCAGGAGTGACTAGGAGGAACAAGCGAGTGGCTGTTGGGGCGGGTTTGCTTTGTACCACCTCACAATGAACGGGAGGCTGGGTACCGGCCTTGAAAAGAAGGAGCTAGACTGCTAGACTAGCTCCACCTCCTCACGACATGGCAATCTAGGAGGCAGCCTAAGCACAGCTCCAAGACATTTCTTACAGCCACGCAGTCAACTTCAGCCATCAAAAGCTTCTCTTTCTCCCTCACGAGCTACTGGTACAAGTTACGATCCACGATCATTATTCGCATTTTCAAGAGGACCACCCGAGTTTATTGTCTGCCGAATCAAATCCGTGATGGGCGTAAGTCCCCAACTCCTGCAAATCCGATATCACCCGGCACGGCCTGACTGCATGACTGACCACTTGCGCATCTCACAGTTCGCTTCTAAGATGGCGGCGGCGGCAGCTGCTGGAGCTGTCTCTCAAGGCATGGGATCGCAATCGGGAGCCCCACCTCCCGGAGGCCAGCAGGTAATCCACACATATCCGCCACCACCCCCTAGATGCTCGAGGATGAGATCTAACCGACGGCTTCAAGGGATACCCTCCCTACCCAGCAGGCGGCGCCGGCGGGAATCAGCAGCAATCTTACCCTCCGCCAGCCGGCAGCTTCCAGGCCTACAAACCCCAGGGCGCCCCACCAGGAGCAGCGGGCGGTATGCAGGCCGACGAGAACCTCTTCCGCCAGAGCCTGGAGCAGTGCATCCGGGAGAAGAACCTCCAGAACATGCCTGCCTTCCGTGACCCCTCGTACATCACCAACGTCGCCAAGATCGCCGGGCCAAAGGTCGAGTCGCTGTGCCGGTCGTGGCAGATCCCGCTCGAGGTCGGCAAGGACATAGTACGTCTGGCCCTCTTCGACATTGTCATCTACGTCGACGACAGCGGCTCCATGCTGCCAAAGGGCGGCAAGCGCGTCAGGGATATGATGCGTGTCCTCAGCAGGGCTGCTGCTGCGGCTACCCTGTTCGACCCTGACGGAGTGACTGTGCGCTTCATCAACAGCAACGCCCAGGGCGACAACATCCGCAACGAGGCCGACGTGAACAGGCTGATCGAGTCTGTCGACTTCAGGGGCCGCACGCCCATCGGCACCGAGCTCCGCCGCAAGATCCTAGAGCCGCTCGTGCTGTCGCGCGCAAGGCAGGGCCAGATGCAGGTCCCCGTGCTCATCATCACCATCACCGACGGCGAGCCCGCCGGCGAAGACGACGACACCATCTTCCGATCCATCAAGGCCGCGGCTGACGAGCTGGCCCGCACCCCGCTGGGCGCTGGCGCCATCGCATACCAGTTCACCCAGGTCGGCGAGGACGAGGAGGCGCGCCGCTTCCTCAACCGCCTCGACACCCACCCGCAGGTCGGAAGCCTCGTCGACGTCACCGCGTCCCTCGAGATCGAGCAGGAGGAGATGAGCCGCGTCAACCCGTCGCAGGCGCTGACCGCCGACTTCTGGACCCTCAAGCTGCTCCTCGGATCCATCGATGCGTCCTGGGACGAGGCCGACGAGAAGCCCGGCCAGCGTCAGGGGGTGCCACCGCCCCAAGGCGGCCCCCAGGGTTCATACGGAGGCGGCTACAACCAAGGATACGCCCCGCCTGGAGCTGGAGGATACGGACAACCTGGAGGGTATGGCCAGCCGCCGGCGGGCTACCAAGGCGGCGGCGGTGGGTACCAAGGGGGTGCCCCTCAGGCTTACCCTGGCGGGCCACCAGCTCCCGGCCAAGGAGGTGCTGGTGCGCCGTACGGTGGATCGGCATATCCTGGTCAGCCGAAGTGGTCATGATAGAAGTCTTGGCGGCGCCGTGAGGTACGGCTTGGGAGAAAATTCGTCCCTTCGATTTGAAGGGTGAGGGCCGTTGAACGCGGCGTGGCTACGCAATTTTGGAGCATATGTTTCGCTCCCCTGCCGGCTAGCCCATTTCCTATATCCGCTCTGGCAGTACTTTTGGCAGTATTCCTTTTTTGGTAGCTTACGAATTCTTTCGAAACCTCAACAAGCAAGCTGGCTTTCTCCGTGTGACATAAGAGCTGTGTCTGACCTGAGTACGAGTAGCTATTCTGAGGTAGGCAGGTAAATACTCTGAGCCACTGCATAGTTGTGCTCAGTAGACATGTGGCTGATGAGGTGAGGGCGGAACCAAGAACCTCCCCCCACTAATGGGCTCATCTCTGATACCGCATTCGTGCCCAGATCCGAATTCGAAAGCCCCATTTCGAACAAGAACTGCCTGATGAGAACTAGGTTACTCTAGAATAAGGGTACAGTGTGGCTAGAGCCCTAGAGCCCGGCTGCTTTGTATTTGATCCATGGATCCTAACAAACTTCCGCGTCTCATGTTCAAATGTTAGCTTGCCTGCATATTCCGCTGAAACAAAAAGCTGAAAGAAGTAGACAATAGGACTTCTTCAGCTAGGTTGCCCAGGAACCTACTCAAATAATTAGATATGTTCAATCTTTACTCCTCCTGGGCTTTGCAACTGCCACCATCACAAAAGCAACTACGATGTCTAGTACAAGATGGCCAAAACCCCAGTGTCGAACTCTTCAACTTCGGGCCGCTCAGCCGCTTTCTTTGCCGCACTATCAGCAACCGTATTATACTCGCGTCTGATTCTCCAGAACTCGATTGTACAGCCGCCTTCAGCCGACATCTCGACCTCCCCAAGCAGCATTTCCCACAGATCCCTATTCTTGACCGTTTCGCCCTCGGCAGTCTTCCACCCGTTCTTGATCCACCGTTTCACCCATGAAGTTATACCCCCGACCAGATACGCCGAGTCTGAGGCGATAACGAGACGGCTGAATCCATCCTCGAGCCAGTGCAAGCTACGGACAGCAGCGATGGCTGCGCGCAGTTCTGCCCGGTTGCTTGTCTGCTCGGCGACATGACCAAACGGACCCCTGGTTTCTAGCCGCCCAGACACGGTCCGTGTCTTTGGTCCCGGCCCGAAATGGAACGCCCAGCCTGCCCTGGCGTTGGCCTGGCCGTTGTTCAGACAAGCTCCGTCTGTAAATACGAGAGCTGTCTGGCAGTCTTCATACGAGATGAAGCGCTCGCGTGTGATGTGTTGCTTGAGGAAAAGGCTGGGCTTCATGCAGAAGAAGAGCTCGGGCTCAGGGTCGGGCAGCCAGTTTGATGCTGCGAATTTGGCGGGGATGTGAATACCTGTCCCCCGCCTCACGATCCCGCCGCCCCCGGGCGCAATGATGTCGCGGTCCATTCAGGAGACAAAATAGGCAGTATCTTCGAAATCTCTCTTCGTTTTCCAATTGATCAGTAGATTACAGAAACAAGTAAAAAGTCGTGAGGGGCGAAAGTTGGACCATTTTTGTATAGTACTGCGTTGAAGACCCCTCTCGAATCTCATGCAGGTCGGGCTGGTGGCCCTCCCGATTCAGAACGGGGCTCATCACAATCCTTTCTCCACTGGAGATAGCTACCTAGATAATGGATTTATGTTGCATAATCCGACTTGGCGCTCATTGCCCCGCCCTATTCTGCGACGTGCACTGTGGCATATTAGAGTTCCCGGGGTTGCCATCACAGACCGCATATTTGACCGACCCGGACCATCGAGGATAAATAAGCTCACAATCTAGCCGCAACCTCGATTCCTTTGTGTTTGGCACCGTGCATCTTGAAATATTCCGCGATCTTTTCCCTGGCATTTTCAACAGTTGAGACATCCTCGATAGTTGCGGGCCAGACAATATCCTTGTCAAACTCCTCGTGAACCGCGTTTTCGATCAACTCTTTAAGCACCCTCCTCAGCGTCTTCCCGGACCGCGTTTTAGGAATGATTGCTTTCCCTTGGATTATACCTCCCAGCGCCGCGATGCCTCCTACCTGGTCCCGGACACGCTTTTGGATTTGACTGAAGAGCGCCTGATCTGGTATGGCAGAGTGAGGATGATCCGGTGTTGACAACGTGATAAACGCAAACGGGAGTTGGCCTTTGAGGGCATCCGGAATTCCCACGACGCTTGCCTCCGCGACAAGCGGATGACTGGTAATCGCTTGTTCAATGATGCCTTGAATCTGTTATGGGAAAGTTCAATTCAATGTGAGTAGGGGCATACATACCAGTTGACAGACGATGGCCAGCAGTATTTATCACATCATCGCTCCTGCTCAATATACTGATGTAACCATCCTCATGAATGGCGCCTGTGTCTCCTGTATCAATCCATTTCCCAAATCGCCTCAAATAGCTCCCATAAAACCTGTCTTCGTCGTTCCAAAGACGTCGAAAGCCCGCAGGCGGCAGAGGAGTCGACAAAACTATGTTACCTGTCTCACCTGTCCTTAGTTCCTGGCCACGGTCGTCGACCACTCTGATCTCGTAGCCTGGCATCAGCCTTCCAGCGCTGCCAGGCTTGAAAGGAGCCAGTGTCAAGTGACCTCTGATGGAGCTCTTCCCATCATTTGCTGCTTCTGGCGATAGACTGATGGCGCCGATAGGGGAGCCTGTCTCACTTGACCACCAGTTATCGTTGATTCTGGCTTGCGGGGCTCCGTATTGCTGTAAGAGTTGCTGATACACCGTTCCCAAAGTCGGCTCTGATCTTTCGCCGCCGAGGAAGAGCCCCTTTAGGGACCTCAAACCGCCGGCGTTGCCGATTCTTTTCATGTGTCGATGTTCCGGATCATTTGCTTTGATGGCCCTCAGGGCCGCTTTACGGACTTAGTTGGGAGACCTAGCGCTAAAGTCGTGGGGACTTACTTGGTGCCATGAATATGCTAGTAACCTTATAATCCTAGATGGCGTCAATTACACAGCTTTCCTGTTGGCTGATCGGAAGTGCTTTTGATCCGGCAAAGGACTCAGCTTACCTGAATGATTCGCCAGAAACTTGAGCTGTCTGGAGTTCCAACTGGCTTGCCTTCGTATAAAACAGTTGCCGCTCCGGCGAGCAACGGCCCGTAGATGATATAGGAATGCCCGACTATCCAGCCAATGTCACTAACAGCAAATCAGTGAAAGGTTTGGTATTTAGATTTGGCCACACTAACCTGGCTGCGAACATCACATCCCCCGGTCCGTGGATTCCAAATGTGTAACGTATGGAGAATTGCAGGCCTACGGCATGCCCTCCAGCGTCACGGACTACACCTTTCGGGGAGCCCGTTGTCCCGCTGGTATATATGATATAAAGAGCATCGTTTGAGTCAACAGGCACACAATCAGCCTTGATATCCCTTGAACGAGCTTTGTGGGCTAGCTGGAACCAGTCTCTCTCGCCAGCAGTCTCGTCCAGATGCCATGGCAACTGTTCCCTCTGCCAAATCAGCGTGCGCTTAGGCCTGTGGCCGGATATTTCTATAGCAGCTTTGACGAGAGGTCTGTAGTCTATTGGAGGCTTCGATCCCTCAATACCGCAAGAAGACGTCAAGATAATAACAGGCTTTGCGTCTGCGATTCGCTGGGCTAGAGCATTCACTGCAAACCCGCCAAACACTACTGTATGAATAGCTCCAAGTCGGATGGTAGCCAGGATGCCGATCAAAGCGGCGGGTATCATGGGCACTTGAAACAGTGAGTCAATAATTCTGATTGAAGATACGGTTCACTTACTGTACACCAGCACAACATCGCCTTTCTTAACACCTTCGTCTCTCAAGACCGCTGCAAGTACATCCACTTCATGAAGCAATTGGCTGTAGGCAATTGTCTGTTTCGTCCCCGTGACCGGACTGTCATAGAAGATTGCAGGACAGTTCCCTCGTCCTGCAAGAACATGCCGATCCACACAATTGTAACATGTTGAGATCTTGCCGCCAGAAAACCAGCTCCAGTAGGGGTGTCTCAACCCACTCTTCAGCAGCTTGACTGACTCCTCGAGGACTGAAGTTGGCTTTTGATGCCAGTGGATATACTGTGCTTGTTGTGCCCAGAATGCCTCTGGATCCTCTAATGACTGTCGATGAACTTGGTCCTGCGGGTAGCTCATTCTTGCTTTTCAGGTCCGGGAACTGCAGTGAAAGATGAAGTGTTAAGCTGGGGCTCACTCAAGTGGAAATTTGGTGGGCAGTGTAACGATTAATTGCTAGTCTCAAACATCTCCTGCGGTGCATCGTCCGGTCCCTCACAATGATGGACTGCATAGATCTATTTCCCGGTTGCGTGACGAAGGAGGAACGTGCCCTGCCAATGGTGGATCTTCCCCCAAGCACCCCGTATCTATGTTCATTTATGAGTACCGGAATCATCAGTCTAGCAAACAGCCTCACCGCCTTGTTTGTTACCCCAGACAATATCAACCACAGCTCCAGAGTTTATTCGTGTATCCTGGCTAGTTTTGAACTCAAAAGCTACACCTGGCTGACTCGAAGGGGTCCGGGCGTGGCCTGGGTCAGGTCTTTTACCATGTCAGGGGCGCGCGCTACCTCGGACTGAGATTATCGAACTGGAAGCAACCTCGGCATTCAAAAATGTATTCATCCAGTGGTGTTGAGAGACGCCCAATCTCGTAGTTCATTCCAAGGTTGATATAAGCTACAGTTGAGTCCATTCGATTGACAGTAAATGATTCGTGCTTCAGAAGTAGCGTATATCGCCGAAAGGTTAGTCAAAATCCTATTAGGAACAGGTGCTCGAAATCTACAATAGGGGACAAAAGGGGCATAAGGTTCACAATCCGAAGTTGAAACCCAATCGTATATTTCTGTGGCCTAACCAACTCCTACTGGAACTGTTTCTCTCTTGCTGCCACATGATCGGATAGGTGGACTCCGTTCACTAGCCTCAGCGCTCTGTGGCAAATCCCTGAGTCCCTCTTGGTGTTACACTGGGGAGGCTCATGATTCGGCTGCATCGATGCATCGCATAAAGCGGCTCGTGCAACTTCGTCGATCTCAGCCAGTGTGACCGATTTCACCCCTGGCCTCGCCACGGCGGTAGTGACCCAGTGCACTCCCTCAGTAGGAACACCAATGGCATACAGTCTTCGATGTATGCGGCCTTTCTTGTCCAATACCCGAAATGGGCTCTCAGTCACATCTAGCCCCCCAGTTTCATACCCATCCACTGTGTGTGGACGACACTGACCCGTTTTGAAGAGGTGTGCAAGAAGCTTGTCGTCAGTTCGCCGAAGACTTGGTTCTGGCAAACGTGCTTCAATAAGGGTGGTAACGCCCACCACCGAGTGCGGTATCTCGGCTGACCGCGCGAGCCATGCGTTCCCGTCGGTCTCGATTTCGAGACCCGGCCCCAGAACATCCAACACACCAGCTTCTATGAGCGCGGTCATCTCCTCGATCCGCTGCCGAGGGGGGCCAACGGACAAGAACGCATTAAATGGAGTGTACCAGCCATCTAGGTGATCATTCCTAGAGCTCCCCAATATCCCCCGGTGGTCGACAATCATCCGGATCTCTTTGCGTATGTCTCGCATGACGTCCAAGGCTGCTTTCAAAGGCCCATTGACGTTCCCGGACTCTGCCTCCCTGACATCCTCCCGTAAATGAGCAAGCAACCAGCTCCGCCAGGCACACGGCCCGGCGAACTTGATCCCGTGAAATGGTTGTGCAATGAGGTCCCAAGAGAGGCGGTCTGACTCGGAGATTCCATGCTTCTCAAGCACCTCGACTTCCTGGCGGCTATTTATGGAAGCGGCGAGGAATTCTCGTTGAAAGTCGGAACAATCAGAACATCGACGCCGTAGTACCGCTGCGTAGTAAACAAGTTCAATCTCCTTCGCCACCAGAGGCCAGACTTCCTCTAAAAAGTCCGGTGCATCACCTGATCTTGCGCGCCGACGGAATCTGCTGATGACTTCTTGCGTTAGGACGACGGGCTCGTGGCGGCCGTACGGTCCTTTCTCGTTATCACCGCGCGCATGGTACGGTATTCCGCGGCGAGAGCCTGCGTATAGTCTAGGCTCCTTCCCGGATGGTATATAACGAAGCCCATCGGATGTGGTGATGAATTGGCCACCGCGTCCTGTGGTTAAGAGCGTCATGTAATCGAAGAAGCAGAGACCCAAACCGCGTAAGGCAACCGGTTCACATGGAGCAATGCAAGAAAGGTTGATGTCTGCTGGATTCGCTGGAGGAAAGTATCGCAAGCCGTGGTCATGTGCGTAAGTGGCGTTGAGCCGTTGGTCTGAATCAGGATTGACAGGCAGATGTCCTTGAGCCAGGATGACAGCCGCAACGTCGCGAATAATGTGCCGGTTTGACAGGACGATATTTTTTCGACCGCAAATAGTCTCCTCTAGTCGGACCGCCTTTGCCTTGTGTAGTAGCACCTCCACGTTGGATGGGGCATGTTCCACTGTCGTGTGGAAAACCCACTGCAAATATTCGCCAAATTGAGCACGGGTCGGGTAGTCATCAGGGCTGATACCGAGCCCGAATTTTAACGACCATTCATGGAAGCTTGGGCCCGGGAGTATAGGCCCAGAACAAGCAACAGTCTCGTCAGTGAACATGGTTGCTTGGGACGAAACGGTATTCATCAATAGCTGTGTCGACTGAGAAGTGCGCCAAATACTTCCAGCGCCGGGAGGTGATGGATCCAAGACATGTATGGTCAGATGCGCCCCTGACGAGAAGTATTCGGGTGCGGAAGCGCAGAGACGTTCCAGGACACTAGTACCTCGTGGCCCTGCGCCTATGATTGCGATATGGGCGTCAGGCTGGGCTGGTAAGTATCCCTTCAGCAGTGCGGACACTTGTAATTCGAAGTCGTCCATGACTGAGGTGCGTTGTGATATGATGAAATGGATGGCAACTCTAGTCAAGCTGACTGTGATGATTGCTTTGCTGATGATATGAATGACTTCTTTGATGTTGACCTTGACAGGCTTGGTGATGACTGATGACGTAGAGCAGATAAAGAGGAATTATCAGGTACCACAATTCATCGACAGCTATGATGGTATCAACTAGCCATTCCGAAGACGCCAGTCTCGTTACAGAGTAGAAACAAGATTTGCACCCCCCGTTCTCCTCTTATAGAGCAATATACTTCTACACCTTCTATATTATCATACGATGGGGTGTATATACTCAATTATGAGACTCTTTTCATGTCGCCGAAACACCATGGGGTGGGCCGAGAGAAGACCTAAGCGAACGTAACGGTACAGTTCGGATCAACCAGACTCGGATCTCTTCAGCTCATGCGTCGTCGAACCACAGACCTGCCTAGGATAACGTATACCCTTTTTGAGTCAGTCGAACCTAGTTTGGCTGATCGTTACAGCTGAGAGCTTAATCCATCCACCACAGCCAATCGATAACACTGAGCATTAGTCAATCTCGACTAGGGGAAAGGAGTCTCAGGATAGTCAGTAGCACGTCCAAAAGCAGAGTGAACAAGTAAGTGGGAGTCACCACCACCTGGTCTCTCAACAATCATGCCTCTTGCGGTGATCCACGGGATCGCAGAGCCTATGCCACCCTCTGCGATTCTGACGCAAAGCACAAGAAACAGTTTCGAAGGTCAGAGATGCCCAGAAAGCTCTGCATGATCGAGGACAGTCTCCACGACCACGTCACCGGATTCTTCTCTGCACCGGAACAGGAAACATATGTCCCTGTTCCACATACAATGCATAATTGTAACCTCTCGCCTGCAGATACGTGACTAGTCTGCATACACCTCACTATACCCCTCTTGTAGATAACACCCCGGTCCTCACAGGGCATACAGCCTTGTAGATTACGACGCTGCGCGAGCGGGCCAAGTCCTGCACCATGCCTTGCGCTCGCCCCAGCTGAAACTTATCCAAGTTATATTGTGAACTTTGTTTGATCCCTGGGACCGGCAGTTATTAACAGACTAGTTAAAGTTGGTGAAAGCATCTCGATCCAGGAGACGTCCTCTGAGCAAGCAGCATTGCTCATATGCGAGGTTCTTTATCAAGGATGTACCGTTGATTTCTGCGTCGTTCGATTGACCTCTGAGCACCGTGCGAGCCTTCCAGACCTCACATTCCGTATAGGAAAGAAACAATGTCACCGTCTAAGCGAGACAGCGGCTATTACGATGGCAACTTGGAGCCAATCGCCATTGTTGGCATGGGTAGGTCTTCTCTGACAGCTGTGGTTGACATCCGCTCTTGCTGACATTGGAGAAGCATGCCGCCTGGGTGAAGGCGTCAACTCCCCGTCGGCCATGTGGGACGCGATGGTCAATCGGGAACTCAAGACGGCCGCGCGCGTGCCAGAGAGTCGCTTCAACATTGATGCATATCTTCATTCCGGCGCCTTCACGCGTCCATCGAGCATCACCTCCCCCGGTGGGGCTTTCATTGACACGGCACCTGAGCATTTCGACCCTGAGTTCTTTGGGATGGAAGAAGATGAGGCCATGCAGACCGACCCGCAACACCGAAGGATGCTCGAGTTGGTCTACGAGTGTCTGGAGTCTGCTGGTATCACCAAGGATGCTGTTGTTGGTACTAGGACCGGCGTTTATGTTGGGAATTTCAACCTCGATGCGGCAGTGAAGTCCTGCAGACACGAGTACGATCGTCATGCCCACGCCACTATGAGCATTGACCCAGGCCTGGTTAGCTCCAGGATATCGTACTGGTTCGATCTCAAGGGCCCCGTCTTCACCATCAACACAGGCTGCACAAGCGTCTTTTTTGCCACGGACACTGCATGCCTTGCCCTCCGCGCCGGTGACTGTGATGCTGCCATAATTGGGGGTATCAATATGCTACAGAGCCCAGAGCAATCGATCAGCATTTCGAAATACGGCGTGCTGTCACCAGATTCCATCCCTCTGCCATTCGATTCTGGAGCAAGGGGCTACCTCCGAGCTGAAGGCGTTGGAGCAATCTACGTCAAAAGGCTCTCCGACGCCATTCGAGACCAAGATCCCATTCGTGGTGTTATCAGATGTACTCATACCAACTCAAATGGCGCACAGCCAGGCCTCCCCATGTTCACCCCAAACAGGGTCAGCATAGAAAACATGGTGAGGCAGATATACAAGAAAGCAGGCCTGGATCCCAATGAGACGGCCTACGTCGAGCCTCAAGGGATCGGTTTGCCATTCGCCGACGTCTCAGAGCAGATCGGCATCGGCTCGGCGATGAGACCAACCAGAAGTGAAGATTATCCTGTTCTGATGGGATCACTCAAGGGAAATTTTGGACACCAGGAAGCAGCAAGTGGCGTCTTTGCCATGATCAAGGCTGCAATGATGACCGAAGCGGGAGTGATCCCTGGTCTACCCAACTTCAAGCAATACCATTCCAAAGTGGACCCCGACGAGCTCAAGATAAAGGTGCAAACCGAGACAATACCATGGCCGGAACACTATGCAACTCGACGTGTCGCATTCTCATCATGGGGTTGGTCTGGCACAAATGGTCATGTTCTTATCGAGTCGCTGGATAACCTCTGCCCCGGCTATCAGCAAGGAAAGGCACGAGGCCATGCGGACTATGACCACTCTGCCGCCAGGCCTTTTCTCATCACATATTCGGCTCATACTCGCAACGCACTGAACAAGAGTATCGCCAAACACCAGGGCCTAACAGATGAATATTACCTGGCTGACCTGGCGTACACACTCAACATGAGACGCACCAGGTTCAAAGAACGAGCGTTCATCGTTGCATCAGAGAACTCAAAGTCCGATGAATGGGCTCCATCCTCCATGACATTTGGAACAGCTCGGAAAGATGGCAGAAACCCAGTCGTTGCTTTCACATTTTCGGACCCAAGATCCACATCCAGCGCTGACGTTTCAGACTGGCTGAGGTACTCTCCAACATTCCTGCGGACCATCAGGAGGCTGGATGAAATATTCACACGCCTTGGCGGCAGAGTTGGCCTGGAAGAGTACATTCGAATGTCTGACTCTACCACCACCACTGTCGGCAAAGACCGGATGCCGCATCTTATAGGTGCTGCCATTCAGATAGCGCTCGTTGATGTTCTTGCGGAGTGGAACATCCACCCGACAGCATCATACGCTCGTCGTGGAGGCGAATATCTAGCGGCATACTCCGGTGGCCATCTGTCTGCCCCAGAGGTACTTCTGTTCCTCGACTGTGCGGCGACTGGCCAGCATTTAAACGCGAAGGTCGAGCTAAGCAAAGACGATCTTGCCTGGCGTCAGCCACGTACCGCAGTTGCATCTCTAGATTCAGATGAAGTTCTACGCATGCTGTTATCTAAGGGTACTACTGTGGAGCACATGTTTAATGGACACTCGGAATTTATTCTGAAGGCACCGGAAGACATTCAAGTAGACACCGTTGTCGAGATTGGAAACCCAGACTGTTTGCACGAGCAGATCAACAATTTCCAAGGAGCAATTGGTGCATCAACGGAGCGACCGAGAAAGGCAGGGACTTTCTCAGAGACTCTAGCAGCTGCTGGTGCTCTGTATGTCGCCGGCTATCCTGTTGATCTTGAGCAGGTCAATGCTGTTTATGAAGTCGATTGGAAGCCCATGCTACTGGTTGATCTTCCACCGTACCAGTGGGACCACAGCAGATCTTTGATCATCGAGTCACATGCCTTGCGCGAAGAGCGACTGTGCGGAGTTCCATACCACGAGTTACTGGGCCGACAGATCCACGGCCTTTCTCCTCGGTCAATGATTTGGAAGAATCCGTTTGTGCAGGACAACGTAAGCTGGCTGCATGGGGCTAGGGTGAGTTTATCTGTCAGTTCCCCTGGTAGATCGATTACATTAACCAAGATGGATAGCCCACTGCCACTCTATCAGCCGCGATGTGCTTGTCTCTAGCCATCGAAGCTCTCACTCAAGCATCAGATTCCCAGAAGCGCCTCGAAATTGTGCTACGTGACCTTTTGTTTCAAAGCCCGTTCCCCTCGACCAGAACAGACGAGACCGTCGAACTGCAGACGTCGATTCAGGCAACTCGGAGTCGGGATGCTCAGGAGCAGACGTATTTGGTCGCAGTCGAATCTGTCCGTGACGGCATATGGACAACTCACTTCGAAGGAACAGCTCTAGTCAGCGCCAAGCAAGACGATGGACTACGTAGTCAACTTGGTTCACTAGAGTCCGGCAGGAATCCTGGTCGTGGCACCATGATTCCGAGGCAAATTATGCCCGAGGGCTCCGATCCCTATCAGCTGCACCCATTGACTATCTACACATGCTTACAGCGCGCGCTCGCGTTTGCCTCATCAAAGGAGGACCATTTAGATGCTGGTGATGTCGGCGGAAATCTCAGGTCCGGCTCCAGCGATGGGATAAGAGTAGTGGAGATTGAAGAATTCAGGATCTGGGGAAGCGAGGAGCAGGCGTCTGGAGAATACTGGGGATTGCAAGCGGTCCATAAGGACATGATGCTCAAGAACCAAGTGGCAAACGTTGATGTCAACCTGAAGGACGAGGCTGGAACTGTTTTTGCCACCATATCGGGCCTGCAGGTGGCGAAGAGTGAAGGAGAAGTGCTCGAGGCCTTCGACAAGGATCTGCCCCCACCAGAGCCAAACGCAAGAGTTCCTGCTTTTTTGCGGCCGCTGCTCAAGTAATGGGATTGTATATGTCCTTTCCAACTTTGAGTATTTGTATAATTAGCGCTGGTTTTGTGCCTTTGACTCAGATATCGTTACCAGAAGTGGAGATATGAATTTTGCAGCAGTATTATGAGAGTCCCTTCTATCTAGAACAGCATGCAAAAGTTGTCCCAGATTCATTAGATCGTGACGATGCATAGAACTTGCTTCGGCTCTTCGACGAACATTTGAGATGGCTGACATGCGCGACAAGTGAACAGAGTTTTGAGAATAAAGAGAATTCTTGAGGTTGAGCTTTCCGGACTCCGGAGTTGGAACAGCCCCCACTGCTTCTTGATCTGTCTTGTTGTGCAGCCGTGGCGTAGAACCGAATATAATTTCCCCATTGCCAGTGTCGGGGCAGAAGTTAGCATAGCCGTATGATACTGAATGTGCCCACCTGATTAATGTGTATGGTGAGCGCTTCGTTAAAACAGAGGCCTGTATATATGGCTACATGCTTGGTCGTGAAGGTTGTTTATCCTCCGATCGTGGTTGTACAAATCTCCGTTTTCCTTCCTGGTTGGTAGCAGCAAAATAGGAGTCGGCCCTACGCGGCTGGCCGCTAAGCCTATGTAGCACTCTGTGCCAGGGGTGTCCATGCCTGGGAGTTTCCACTTGTAGGTGCCGACTCAATCGTCGATCCACCTCATTTCATCATAGTCTGTACGAAAATCGGCCATCCGCCACATTCTTCAGAGCTGAGGGTGTCATTCGACGCGATTCTGGCGAGCTCATGACTTGAATTCCGACGGATGCTCACTTGTGTCGCAGAATAGGAGTTTGTATGGCCACTCGAGCAACAGATCCTACGATTGAAGACAGATTGACCTCCACGGCAGTTGAGTCTTTCTGCCGACCCGACGCGCGGGTCCGTTCATCCAACCTAGCAGTGGGGAAGCCTCTCCGCCAAGCCCTCGCCCCTTGTACGCGTGATGTGGTATCCAGGTGGCATCCCAACACGTGATTTGGTGTCACTCTATGGTCTATCGGTGCGATATGTTGCATGTCTAGCCAGGGGCGATTTCCCATCGCGTTCGCTTAAACATGATCGGGCCGAATGGTGCCCTGAATGTGGTAGCGTTGGGGAGGCAGCGGTCTCTTCGGGAGGGGACAGTATTGAAGCTCGGTTCCGGCGGACCACTGCCCGAACACAGACCCAAGACCCCGTCGTATGGAGTAGCGAGTAGCCTACCCGCTTTCTCCATGATCCACTATCCCACTGCTATGATGGCTTCCAAGGTTGTGGGGAATTAGCACTGTGGGGTAAGAATCACCGAGTCGTCTGCCGACGGGGAGCACTTATTCAAGCCGTAGCCGACAGATGGACGCTACTTAATTATTCATCGAGGGCTCCTGAGACTTGCTGTCCATGCTCCTCAGCCCCAGCGCAACAACCAACAAGGCCACAAGATGAAGTCCTTCGCTGCCCTGACTCTCGCCTTGCAGGTTGTCCTTGGCCTCTCCCCAGGGCACCACGCGTGGCGCCGGCAAGGTTCGGGGGATGCCTTGCAAGTATCCACAACTTCTGGTCAAGTCCAAGGGAAAATCGACCCATCACTACCGAACGTCCGTCAATTCCTAGGCATACCATACGCGAAGCCACCTGTGGGAGACCGCCGGTGGGCTTCTCCTGAGTTGCTAGATGATCAAGATGCTCAAATCAGCGCCGTCGAGCTTCCACCAAGTTGCATGCAGTCTCTTTCCACCTCGAGTCCCTCGGTATACAACAGAGACGTGCTAGAGTTCAACTTGCAAGGTCTCAACCGGACGGGTGCGATCAGTGAGGACTGTCTCACAGCAAGCATTTGGGCACCTACCAACGTACAATCTGCACTCCCGGTTCTTATTTACATTTACGGCGGGGGTTTCCAGACCGGCGGCCAGGATGTGCCGTACCAGATCCCCGCGCAATGGGTAAATCGAACCGGCGACCATATCGTGGTGTCCTTCAACTATCGTTTGAACATCTTCGGCTTCCCCAACGCCGCCGGACTGGATGATCAGAATCTTGCCCTTCTGGACCAGCGCGCTTTCGTGCAATGGTGCCAAAAGAACATAGCCGCCTTCGGGGGCGACGCCTCGCGCATGGTGCTTTGGGGTCAGAGCGCTGGGTCGATATCCGTGGACATGTACAATTTTGCATATCCTGAGGATCCTGTCGTTGGGGGTTTCATCATGGACTCTGGCACAGCTGAGTCTGGGTTGACCACTGCAGATACGGCCCAGTCCAACTTCACCTTTGTCGCCGAGAATGTGGGATGTGACGGCTTGAGTGGAGACCCTGCGAAGCAACTAGAGTGTATGCGCGGCGTTGATGCGATCAAAATCACGGACTTCCTGGCGTCTTATGCAGACAGTGGTGCATCTCCCAGCCTGGGTTTTAATGCGGTCCCGGATGAGAAGATTGTCTTTTCAAATTACACACAGCGCGCACTGGAAGACAAGCAGGCACAAATTGTACGTGTCTTAAATTCCGGGCTTGAACCCTGCTGACTGTGTCCATAGCCTGTCATTATCGGCACGAACACTGAAGATGGTGTTCCCTTTGCGCCGTACAACCCGAGCGGGCCCAACCAGACTATTGCCCTACAAGCCGGCCTGGCCACCTTCTTTTGCCCGGCTACCCAGACCACTCGTCTGCGTCAGCAAACGGGCCGCGTGACGTACCGTTACCTGTACGCCGGGTAAGCACTATTCTCTCCTTGATATCATCCAACTTTCAAATTGCAAGACTTTGTGGATCGTAACAGGTGATTAATCAGTCATAGCAACTTCACCAACATCTCACCACAGCCGTGGCTCGGTGCATACCACTCAGCCGAGCTACCGCTGCTCATGGGCACGTACGGCAACTTCCGAGGCGCAAGCTCAGAGCTCGAGGAGGCGACAAGCCAGGCTTTCCAGGACGCATATGTCGCTTTTGCACGCGATCCATCCGGTGGGCTGGCCACCCAGGACTGGGAGGTTTATACTGAGCTAGGCAGCTCCAGTGTGAGGGAGTTTGGTGCTGGAGTTGCCGCCAAGGATGGCAGTGTTGCCGACTTGGAGGCTTTATGCGATGGTGCGCAGCTCGCATCTTGAAACTCAAGGTATGCTTCAATGGAAAGTACATGTGTAAAGACGGAAGGGATAATGGTAAAGTAAAGGCCACTAGAAGTCTAGATAATTTAGGCTCTAGCTGATTGAGTATTTTCCTTGATTTCAAGCCGGCGTTCTTCACGCGAAATAACTGCTTTTTTCAACAGCAGAAGCACCCAGAGCCGTGACAGACGGTGCTTCCAGAATGTGGAATATGGCAATGTCGGCCCGAAGCTCATTGCTGATCCAATTCCGGATCTCGACGGCGACAAGAGAGTCCACCCCGAAGCTGTGGATGGGCGCTGCCAGGTCGATCTCGTCGCGAGACAGGGACATGATTTTGGCAAGCTTTGTTGCCAGGGCGTCACTCACGGCCGTGGTCGCCTCGGCAGCCGTGGGTTTGCCGGCGAAGAAGCGTGCAAAGTCGACGCGGCCGTCTCCGTCGGCGGCCCCATTGGCACCCGAGGCCGCGTCGCTGGTCATCAACGCCGCCTTGATGCCACGGAACATAGGCTTGCGCAAGATGTAGGCGAGCTTGCTGTCTTCCACTCCCGGCGCGAATCGCATCACAGTTGGCTCGCAGTCGCTAGGGTCCGCTGGCCTGGCCGGGTCGCAGTAGTAGTCGAGCAAGGCGAGCAGCTCATTCTCAGTCACCCCGCTGGCCCCATTGAAACGGCCTCGCAGCGAATTGTTATTGGCCATGGTGCCAACGTCGAAAAACGGCCCAAGGGCCAGGGCTGTGGCTCGCTCGCCGGCGGCGACTCGGTAGTGGGCGACTGCGTTCTGGAAGGCGTTGCCGGCGGCGTAGTTTGCCTGACCGCGGGTTCCGCATGTCGAGGCCACGGACGAGAGCATGATGAAAAAGTCCATGCCTCGCGGCAGTGCTTCGTGTAGGTTCCAGGTGCCCGCGACCTTGCTTGCGAGTGACTCCTGCCAGGCGTCGAAGGACATGGCCTCAAAGGCGGCATCGCGCAGGACCATGGACGCCTGAATGCAGCCTCGGATGACAGGCGTGCCCGGAGATGCAGAGAGAGCAGTGGCGACAGCACTGGCGTCACTGATGTCACAAGCTTTTGTCAAGATCTGGACGCCCTGGGCGCGCAGCTCGGAGACAAGCTCCTGTGCCTCGGCTGTTTTGGCGCCAGAGCGTGAAAGGAGGATCAAGGTGCGCGCTCCGTGGCCGACTAACCAGCGGGATATCGAGCGGCCAAGGCCTCCCAGACCACCGGCAATTACATAGGCTGCATCGGGATCCAAGGAGAGGCTGGGCTTCGTCTCTATCATTGCCTAGTGTACGAATACGGGTTAGCACTGGGCAGAGGGGTGGTGTTATGTTCAGCTTTCTCACCTCGACCTGTTCGTTGGGCCGGAACTCGACCACTATCTTGCCCATGGTCTTGCCAGACTGTAGGGCCCGGAAAGCCTTCTCGATCTCCCCGGCACTGAAGACTTGCAGCGGGTGGGCAGGGCTCATCTTCTTCTGGTCGATCAGTGTGACGACCTGCTGCAAGGCTGCACCGGCTTGTTCTGCCCGTTCCAACAGCATCTGGGACAAGTCATAGGCGCTGAAAGAGACATTCCGGGAAAACTGTGCCATTGGAAGCGAGTTGCTGGCAATGATGTCCTTCTTGCCTATCTCGATGAAGCGGCCGAACGGGGCAACACACTCCCACGACGCGACAAGCCCCTCCCCAGAGAGCGAGTTGAAGACGACGTCAACGCCGCGGCCGCCTGTGAGACGCATCACGCCCTGGGCAAATGAAGTATCCCGGCTGGACAAGACGTGGTCCGGTTCGATACCATATTGCTCGACGAGCAGCTCTTTTTTGTCCTCGGTGCCAACCGTCGCGATGATAGTGGCCCCCAAATACTGCGCGACCTGAACAGCGGCTTGTCCTGTGCCCCCGGCGGCCGAATGGATGAGGACAGTTTCTCCCGCACGGAGACGTGCTCTCTCTTCCAAGCACTGCCACGCCGTAACAAATGTCGTGGGGAGAGAGGCGCCGTCGGTCAGTGACAGGCTATCCGGGATCCTCACCACATGGCTGCGCGGACAACGCACCAAGGAACGAAACGAGTTCATACGGCAAGCCGCCACCCTATCTCCCACGCGCAGCCCCGAACAACCCGATCCGAGCCGAGTCACGATGCCCGAGACATCACTCCCGATTCCCGAATGGTTGACGCGGCCCAGCACCATGAGCAGGTCGCGGAAGTTGAGCCCCACGCTGTGCACACGCACCTCCACGTCCGTGTCCCCCAGTGGTGCGTCGGGCGTGTTTTCTGTATCCTCAGCCCAGTGCAACGTGTTCAGTAAACCCGGAGAGCCAACGGCCAGGCGCAGCGGTACTTGGCCCTCGGCATGCCAAGGCCGCGCCACGTGGCGACGAGGACGGAGGCGCGTTTCGATCTCCCCGTTGAGCTCGGGCCGGGACACGAGACGGGGGATGTGCAGCATGCCGCCGCGCTCGACGTACTCGGTGTCCATGTCGCCTGACGCTAGCCGTTGTCGGCACAGCTGCAGGATGTGGCCCATCTGCGGCGGCGTCAGCGTGCTGCCGTCGCCCTCGAGCCTGAGCGACGTGAGCGCGGCCGTGTCGAGCTCTGAGTTGAGGACTCGTGATAATCCATCGATGAGGCGGAACTGGGGCAGGGATCCGCTTCCTTTCTGAACCCAGATGGCTTTGGATGTTGTTGTAAGGAGCTTCTGGATGCGGACAAATGTCTCGCGAGCAATGTTGTGCCACAGAGGCTGGCCGAGCTCTAACAGGAAGACGTAGATGCTTCCGTTTGCCGCCTCTTCCTCGGACGCCGCCTCCAAGCTCAGCTGTCGCACTTCATATTGTGCACTAGCCATGAAACGTTGCAGTTCAAGTGCAGTATCGCGTTGCTCAGCGCAATGCACAATATTGACTTCTCCGGCCGGCGACGATAATCTGTTTGGAGGTGGTGAAACCTCAACAGCCGTGGATATAATGATGCTGAACTCGTGAATGCTGGTGTTGGCAAAGTCTGGGATCATGGTCTGCTTCCCACCGAAGCCAGCAGCAGTAAGCAGCTGGCTCAGTTTCGCCTCATCTAGAGGATCTTGCCCGGTATCCGTGCTATGCCACCATTCTTTCAAGAGGCCCGTGATAAAGGGTGTCCGCGTGGCATCGGGGCGCGTAAGCTGCCATATAACCAGCTTGCCCCCACTGAAGCGTCAGGCTTGTCAGTTTCTGTACATCAATACCGACGTGTCCTTCACCCATGCACCGGATGAGAATGAATATGGAATTCAGCAGGCAGAGGAAGCGACTTACGGCTTGAGGAGCTCCCGGCAGTGTTTGAGTGCCTTGGCCGGATCAGTGATGGTGTGTAGGACCTAGCATCGACAGAGTTAGGGACACGCTACTCGAAGGCAAAGGCGGTGACTTGGGCCAGAAACAAGCGACTAGCGGGAATACTCACAGCTGCAACGACAACAACATCGTACGTCCCTGCCTCGAACCCCTGATTCTCTGGACTCGCCTCGATGTCCAACCTTGTGAACCGCATTTTCGTCCCGTAGTGCCGGTACTTTTCCTTAGCTGCGTCGACGAGGTCAGAGCCAACGTCAGTGTAATCGAAAATGCCAAAGCGAGGTGGCATATGCTCCGGGGCGAGTATCTTCATCAGCTCGTCTGTCGCGGCGCCGTTGCCGGCGCCCACCTCGAGGATGCGTGCATTCGGGTTCTTGTGGACGATGGCGTCAAGGGCCCGCCCAAAGCTTGCCACACCGGGCATGGTGGACCACTGGGCGACGTGTTAGTATGGAGTGTTGGGGGAGCGCGCACGCCTCGGAACACATGCATGCTTACCAGTTCTGAGTAGTACTGTTGCACAAGTTCCCGCGCATCTTCTTCCGGGGCCTGAAGAAGACGCAACAGATCGGCCCCCATGGTTGTGTACAGGGCGCCCAGCTTGTTGGTCGCAGATACACGGGCAGCTACCTCGTCGATGGTATGGTCGTCGGTCAGGTGGCTCTTCGGGTCTTGATCGACTCGGTTTGTCTTCGGCCTCTCCCGCATCCATTGGAGATAAAATCTGGAGCGAGAATTGGCCTCCAATGCTGTCTCGGACTCGGGATCAAGCTTGTCCGCAGCACGTTCGAGGTATGCGACTGCCAGGCGATCAAGCTCGCTATAAAATTTGTCCAAGTTATTGTTGCCATCGTGTTCATTGGTACCGAGTTGTCTAATTTGCTCGGCAGACAACATGTCGACATCGGCCTTCCACTCGATGGTGTGGCACAGGGGAGTGGTGGCAGCCCCTTTCTGCAAGTCCGCCTCGTCCATGGAGCCCGAGATATCGGTAGCCACGAACCCGTCAATCTTGAGGAGGGCACGGGTTCCCGATTCGTCAACGACCCCGATGGATGTTTCTGTCTGCCGCAGCCCAAGACGCTTGGCCCTTCCATAGGCCTTGAGGGACCGGGCCCGCGGATAGCTGAGCCCTGTGGCCGAGAGCCAGATACGGTCGAAATGGGTGGGGATGCCCGTCACCAACTTGTCGGTGCCCGCATTCGTCATGGAGACGATGATGGACTGGAAAATGCAGTCCAGGCTCGCGGGGTGCACGATGTGCTCGGCATGTATCATCCCTGTCGGCGGCTCATAAGTCTTCACCTCTATGGCCGCTCCACCGTGGCCGTCCGATGCCACGGCCGTCATGTCGCGGAACGCCGGGCCGTAGTCGAAGCCCCATTCGGCCAGCCGGGCGTAGAACTCGCCAATCTCGAGCGTGGTCGAACACGCCGCAGCCATGTCGTGGTATTCGCGGCAGATGTTTTCGCGCCACAGGCGCTCCTCCCGACCCTTGTCGATGCCCGTCGTGCGACTGGTGTCGTCTTGTTCAGGCTCGTACACCAACTGGATGGACCCGTGGCAGTTCTCGGACCAGGTGCGGGTGCTGTCGTCGTATGTGCAGAGGCGGAAGTCGAACCACCCAGCATTCTTCCCGTCCTGGTCCCGGCGCGGGCGCATAAATAAGTTGACCTCGACGCCGGTCGACGGCGAGTTGGACGGGAGATTCAGGGCCGAATGCAGGGTGACGTTCTTGATGACGAAGGCCGCAACGGTCTTTTCCGGATCGGCGAGTTGGTGGGCTGCCTCGATGGCCATGACTATCATGCCGGCGGCCGGGTACAGGATAGTGCCGTTAATCTTGTGGTCCTCAACCCAAGTTAAGCCTGAGTCGCCGGTGCGGATGATATTGCGCCATTTTGCCTCGAGGGGGTTGAAGTCGGCCTCGGGGGCGCCCAGATGAGGATAGGCAGGGTGTTTCCGCAGGCGATAGCCCCGACTCGCCCGGCTCTCAAACCAGTACGCCTTGGAATGGTTGAAGGCGTAGGCCGGCAAGTTTGTGACTGTCAGCATGGCCCCGTCCTGATCCTTGTTTACACGGCTTAGAGCCAATGGGTGGCCCAGACAGTGCAGACGGCCCATCGCCCCGAGCATTGACTCGACAGCCGACGTGCCTCGCGATAGAAGCGACGCATAAGGGACCTTGCCATCCATGTCCATGCCTCGTAGGATCTCGCGGATAGGAGCCTGCAGCGCCGAGTGTGGGCCCACTTCCACGAGGGTGTCGACACCGCTTCCCACGTGTGGCCGGATCATAGTTTCCAGAGCATCGGAGAACAGGACCGGTGAGACAAGGTTTCGGACCCAGTACTCGGGCTTGGCCACCACCTCAGGCGCTATCCAGGTCCCCGTCACCGACGACACCATGGCTGCTCGACAATGTTGGTCCGTCTCGGCAGCAGGGATGTCGAGTAAGTTTATCTTCTCCAAGTAGAGGCTGGCTATCTCTTGCATCTGCTCGTAATGGTATGCCACACCCACTCGTAGCTTGCGGCAAAACCTTTTATCCGAGTCAAGCAGGCCTCTGAGATGGTCGATGTGGGCTTCCTCGCCTGATATCGTGACGCTGGCGGGACTGTTGACGCAGGCAACCGTCATGCGACACTCGCCCAAGGCGCTGGTCACTCGATCTATATAGGACTGGACCTTGTCTGCGGCCAGACCGACGGCCATCATGGAGCCTTTAATTGCGCTGGTTTCGGCCAGCAGCGATGACATGACTCCACGGTAGTAGGCAATCTTCCAGGCAGCCTCGCGTGAGATGGCGCCGGCGGAGAACCTGGCAGGTTGCTATCAGCTAAAGGAATAGTTGGTGCTTGGGATCTTTTCAACATGGATGGACTTACGCTGCGGCAATCTCGCCCGAGGAATGGCCAACAACTGCTGCAGGCTGCACTTCGAAACTGCGTAGCAGCTCGATGAGGGCTACTTGCACGATGGTGCAGAGCGAGCTATACAGCGGCTTGTTGACATTTGTCTCCTTCTCCGGCCGCATGAGTTCCGCTGATCAATATTCATGTCAACGGCGCACGTTACTTTCTTCGAATCGTGTGGTTTCGGGTCACACGTACCTATTGGGTCCCACTTGCATCCAAGAGTGGCCAGGTAACGACTTGCATCAAGCAGACTCTTCTCGTACAAAGTGTAGTGGCCGAAGAGCTCACGTCCCATGGCATACCACTGACTGCCTTGCTATTGGGGGTGAATGGACAGTCAGCCACATCCCCAAGCTCATCGTGGCGCGATTCTTTCTGGGTGGACTTACACCAGTGAAGACAAGACCCAGATTGGGCGAGACGGCAGCACGAGTTGGACCACTCATGATCTCAGCCACACTGGCAAGGCTTTCCTGAGACGAGACCACCGCCATGGCCCGCCATGGAAAGTGAGTCCGGCGTGAAGTCAACGTATAGGCGACGTCTCCGAGGTAGTCTCGGCCTTTGCCCCAGTTTGCTGGGTTGACCAGTGATGGATGGTCCCGCCAGGCCTCCTTGACGCGTGCGATGCCACCCTGATCCGCCGTCGACCAGACCAGCAGCCGCGGAACCGAGGGAGAGGACGCATCGACTTCGTTGGCCGTGCTATTCAGGAAGCCATTGAGTTCAGGTGCCGGCTTGGTCATATGATTCCCTTGCAAGCCGTGTAGGCGCATGAAGTTGAGAGCATCATCTAGGACAACATGACTGTTGGACCCGCCGAAGCCAAAGGACTGGACAGACGCGCGCCGTAGGCCGGAGCATGGCCATGGGACTGCGTCGTCGGCGATCTGGGCGAGTTTATGTATAAGTTCCCTCTTGGTTTCCTTGTATTTTGTTTCACGCTTTACATACCTTGATATTTAAGAAGCCGGCGTCGATTTTGGGGTTAAGCCGCTCAAAGTTGGCATTGGGAGCAATGACTCCATTCTCGAGGGCTAGAATTGTCTTGATAACACCAGCAACACCGGAGCCGCCCTCGAGATGGCCAATGTTGGACTTCACGGATCCTCTGACAGAAATCACGTTAGAGAACTAGGACAGTGGGTAAGTGATGACGACTGGGCAGGCATCGTACAGAAAAAGCGGATCTTGAGGACTTCTATATGTCCGGAAGGCTTGTCCGATAGCGCTGGCCTCGACCGGATCGCCAAGTGGAGTTCCTAAGTTCGGTCTATTTAGTCTTCACGAGAGCTTTCACTTTGCCAAAATGACCGAAAGAGGTAAATCTCACCAGTACCGTGGGCCTCGAAGTACCTTGTATGGCTCATCGATAAGCCGGCCTTGGCGTATGTATCCTGGATCAAACGGTACTGGGCTTCCTGACTCGGCTGGGTGATGCCCGGCGTTCTGCCATCCTGGTTAGAGCACGTGGACCGGATCACAGCACGAATATTGCGGCCATCCCGGATGGCCTCGTCGAGAGGCTGCACTATGAGAACGCCGACGCCTTCTCCACGCCCGTAGCCGTTCGCACGGTGGTCGAACGAGTAGGAGCGGCTGTCCTTGGACAACATGCCCAGGTTGTTCAAGTACAGCTGCGACTCGGGCGTGAGCATCATATTTGCCCCGCAGACTAATCCCTGTGATCAAGTTCAGTTCACTTGGTGGGTGGCATGGGATATCAGTGAGCAGGGTTACACGTACCATGGTTGCATCTCCAGCCCAGATGCTCTGACAGGCTAGATCGAGGGCGACAAGGCTGCTGGAGCACGCGGTGTCGACCGTGACGCTTGGGCCACGCAGGTCGAACCACCAGCTCACGCGGTTGGCCAGCATGTTGATGGCTGAGCCGCTCGCATGGTACTGGTTTGGAGCATACGTATCCTTGTGGCAGATAGTGACGTAGTCGGGCGACAGGCAGCCAGAGAAGACACATGTCTTGGTACCGGCCACGTCCTGTAAAGACAGGCCGGCGTTTTCGAGCGCCCGAAAGGACTCCTCCAGCGATATGCGGTGGAGTGGGTCCATCGAGCTCGCTTCCACGGCGCCAATGCTGAAGAAGCTTGCATCGAAGACATCTGTATGCTCGTCGGGTCAGCAAACGTAAACCGTTGAGTGGCTATGTGTACCGTCGTACCAGGCCGGCCGTCAATGTAGTGGCCGCCGCGGCAGCTCAGCGTATCAAGGCGCTTAGTATCTGGGTTGTAATGCGCGTCGATATTGAAGCGGTCGGGGGGCACATCAGCTGAGGCACATCTCTTGGAAACGAGCATATCCCAGAAGCTCTGGTCAGAGGTCGATCCGCCGGGGAACCGGTAGGACATGCCAACCACGGCGAGAGGACGCAGCTGGCCGCCATCATTGATGCTTGTAGATCCCATCTTCGGACAAGGCTCTGTGGTGTGGTAGAGTAAGATGTCAGTACCAGAAGAGTACTCATGCGTGTGATAATGCAGAGGCCGGAGTTTCTAGAATGCTATAAGCACTCGAGGTGGTTCTGCGTCAGTAGTGCTCTCGTGTCCGACGACTGTCCTCTTGATCATACTAGACCAAGACAGGTATACCCATATGCAGTACTTCATACTTCTATGGCTCATTCAATTTGACACAAGTACACAAGTACCCATGCTGAGATGTCACTTAGGCTTCACAGCGCGTAGACTCGACTTGTATGCCAAATAATGTAAACTTTGTGACGGGGCTAACCCAAGAGAGGAATTTAGAAGGGGGTGGTCTCTCCCAGGCCCCAGGCCCCGGACAACTGGGTCTGATTGTCATCCCGACGACACATATCTGGGGCACTGTCTTGGCGGGGCACATGCTCAGCTCAGCGGTACGCTTTCATCCTTGGAACGCCGACCAGTCGGACTGTCCCAGTTCGCAATGGGGGCCATGAAGTGCCTACTCTGGAAGGAGACATGAGCTTGGGCATCGCGGTAGGAGGAGGGCTTGATGGATGATGGAGGCAGATTGTGTGAGTGTGCTTGGCCCCACAAGTACTATTATTAGCAGTATGCCAATGTTCGTTTACAGTGGTAAAGCCTCGTATTCAATACCGCCCATGCTGAGGGACTGTATTCACTAATGCATTTAAGGGGCACAGGAGAAGGCCTCAGAAGGAGTTTCGGAGCCGACCATTCGAATTGTGCAGGGTCTAAAGTACATCTTACCAACATGGCTGCCACCTCATGTGAAATGTCGTATTTTCTTCCAATAGTGGTTACTGCATATGTCGTGCGACGCACCAGACACTCATCCAGTTCGCGGAAAGGATCCTATAGATTCACCCCATCCCCTTGTCCGTCGAACGCGCTCTTCTGACGATCTCTACCCGAAATCAGACGCCCAGGAACAGATGCAATGCTACTCTGAATTGAACCAACCTGTGCATTCGAGAAGTCCAACTGGGTTTTCTCCCTGATCAAGGTTGCACGACCCTTCCCTTGCCAAGCGCCAAGCTGATCAGTTCCCACACGAACACATTTTGCACGGCTCTCTCGGGGCAAAATGTTTGGCAAGGCTCCGGTCTTGTTACATAATCACGGTCCGAGACAGTTCTCTCTTCTTGGCCAGCATTTTTGGCCAGCAGACTCAGCACCAACGGAAAGATTGCTAGCATGACCGAACGATAGTGAGTAGAAGAGGAAGTGACGAACATGTGATATTATTTAAGGGGCAGCCAGGTCAAAGTCATAAGTTTCTTTTGAAACACGACCGGAACCCATATCGCGTGAGGATTCCGATGGTTGGGGCCAGCCCGAACAGGTCAAAATTTTGTGAGAGGGAGACTCCACACACAAATTTGCCAAGATCACTTCCAGATCTACCTTGCCAGTGCCAAAGCGGAGTGCGGAAAGCCAGTCGCCAGAGCCTCAGTGAATCGATAACCTCAAGTGCTCTCTTTTTACATGAGTGTTCCTTCCTTGCTCACACGATACGCTGGCCGTCGCCAAAGAGCGACTATGACAATGACCTGCGCCGCCACGAAACCCAATGTGACAAGCATCTGTAGGTTGTAAGCGTCGCTGCACACGGTTCGGAATGCCTCCTGAACGGTGGTAGGAAAGCCACGCAGGCTCTTGGTGTCCGTCAGAAGGGTGTCAATGTCAGATTCAGAGAGCATTGACCTCAGGTGCCGCCGCACGTAGTTGACCCAGACGCTGTTGACCACAGCAATACCAACCGACCCGCCGAGCATGCGAGCCTGCACGCCCGCGCCGATGGCTAAGTCTATTTGCCAAGAGAGTGTCAGCAGGGGTAGCCTTTATTTTTAGGTAGTCCGGTGGACGAGATGAAGACTTACACTGCTCCTTCTTGTCGATCGAGAGTGGGTTGAGGAAGTTGTACAGACCCCCAGTGATTCCCACGCCCAGACCGGCGATGAAGCTGTATCCGTACTGGCCGCCCCAGGGGCTCAAGCTATCAGGAGTTGTTGAGAGGAGAGCAAACCCGATGATCTGTATGGCTGTCCCTAGTCCAATGATGTAGACGAACGGGACACGGAATCTTCCCGCGAGGACCGACGTTACCACCACTCCATAGGGGAACGGGACACCGTAGGCCAGGAATTTCACTCCTGCGTCAAGGGGCGAAAGCTCATTGACGAGTTGGTAACGCTGGGGGAGCTGGATGGACGCTATGGTCATGGGAGCTCCAATGAGGAACGCGCCGCTGCCCAACTAGGTCAGCAGCTGCAAGGGAACAAAAGCGAGAAGATTACTTACAGCAGGCCCGGTGGTAGGACGCGGTTGTGCGTGAAGCTGCGCGGGAACGAAGGCACGGCCGATGTTGTCTCCCTGTCCGCCCACCATTGCCAGAGGAGAAAGATCACGAAAAGGCAACCGGAAATCACGAACGAGGCAATGATGAAGCTAGAATCCCAGTCATAGCTCACACTGCCGCCCTCTTCTAGCGCCGTCACTAGGAACACGACGGTTCCCAGGAGCAGAAATGCACCGAAGACGTCTGCTCGCCAGAGGAAATCGGCCGTGGCTGCCACGACCCCGCGCCTTTTCTCCGGGATGGGGTCAACGTGGTGAGGGAATCGATTCGGCAATGCAACGGCGAGGAGAACGAGGGGGACGGCGCCGATGGGAAGACTGAAGCATGCGAGAGACACAGGTTAGCAAACCGTTGCAAGCGACAAGGTCATGGTGGCCAACTTGCTTCAGGTAAAACACCCAGCGCCATTCGTTGATGTTGCTGAGACCACCGCCAATGAGCGGACTGACGACCAACGCGATAGCCAAGGTGCACGACAAGAGACCATTGATCTTGCTGTAGCCTGACGTGGGCACGATCTGGAAGAAAAGAGTGGACGGTAGCGCCATGGCACCCGAGCCACCAATGCCCTGCAGGGCCCGGAAAACTATGCTGGAGTTCAGCAGCAGGTGTCAGCCAGGATGTATTGTAGAGTGGAGAGACTCCGTGCTGGATTGATGATCAATGGGCACGCACAGTTCGTTCATGGATTTAGACGCTCCGCAACCGGCCGAGAAGGCCATGAAGAGAATGAGCGAGCCGAGAAGCCCGGTCTTGATGCCAATGTGGTGGGCAAACTTGGCCCATATGAGTAGGAACCCTTGTTTACATCAGTCGTTGTCCTTGGCTCTTCAAGCAAAAAATGTTCGACGCACCTGTGAAGGCGGAAAGGTAGGCCGTGACGAGCCAGTTGCTCTTGTCGAAGCCGCTCAAGTCGGTCGAGATAGTGACCAGGGAGGTGCTGATAATGGCAATTTCGGCTGTGGCGAGGAAGATACAAAGGCAGAGGCTTCATCCGACACATGGCTGCATGTTAGCTGGGGATTCGGACAGATGCAGCTAATGAGAAGCTGAGAGCACCACTGACCTTATACTGACAAGCACCAGTCGAATCCCGCTGAGATATCTCCCAGGGGGAATCGCTGCTTGATCGTATTCAGCTTTTTCGGCGCCATGCTGAGTGGTGATATCCCGCTCTCCTGGCTCAGGCACCTTAGTCTCCAACGTGGAGGTGTCACTGGTGCCGGTCATGTTGAGGGTGGGCCAAGTGGTTGATGTCTTGAAAAGTGTGCCAGAGTATGATGGGTTTAACTCTGGCGCGTCATGAAATGCCCTAATCAGCTGGCTACCTAGGTAGCAGGTGACGTTCACTGAATATGTGAAGGCCAAGGTCTGGTGGGAATCGTGAGACGCGCCGAGACCGTGGCTGACTTTAAAAGAGCTTGTTCCAACAAAGGTTGAAGAGAGCCTCGTCGAGCAAGGGGAAGAAAACGGCCTCTGATGAGCTGCTGAAAGGAGCCGCTGAATTTTGGCGAATTCGCTGGCCCCGCCCCCAACTACCCCAACCATAGGGGAAAAAGAGCAGGAAAAAAAAAGAATTCACGTGGTGGAGCACCCAAAGAGGCAAACACATCAATTCTGTTGGTACTGGGTTCTTGCATTGCGACCCATGTCAGGTAGGTCACATGTCGCTTATGCAAGAACTCCGGGAGGAGGCTCCTGTTTCAAGAACGAATAAGAGGTCGGGAATGCCATGACAAATGCACGTTGGTTGACTTTGCCAGAAAATACCACCCCCATATACCTGAGATGGTTAGTCCGTTTACGAGGCAACAACAGCCCGTTTTGTACGACCAAAGATGGGGGGCTGCGCCCTCCCTCAGCTTTTATTAAGGAGATATGCGTCGTCGGTCTCAAATCACCCCCATCTGACCATTATTACCCTTACACATCCGACCAACTAGCTATCGACCGCATCCACCCAACCACCCACGCATCAGTCATGGCCACAACGACGCCCCAGTCGCGCAGCTCCGGTGGATTGAGCTTCATGGAGCGGCTGTCCCCCCATGTTCGCCTCTTCCGCCCCTCGGCCGACAAAGCGACAGCTGAACCCAGGGAGGACGACCCCGCGCTGATCATCATCTTTGGCTGGATGAATGCTGGAAATAGCACCCTCGCCAAGTACATCCACCAGTATCAGGCTCTCTTCCCGGCTTCGGCCATCCTCCTCGTCACGTGCACGTTCTCTGGCATGACTGTCCCCTGGCTTGGCCTGCGAGAAGCCCGCATTGCCGCAGTCACCACCCGCGCGATCCTCGAGCAGGATGAGGCCCAGTCATCATCTCACAGCAACGTGGACGCCCGCCCACGCCCGCGCCTGCTAGTCCATGTCTTCTCAAATGCCGGCTCGACCATGCTGTACCACCTCTACACGGCCTACGCGAAGACAGGCCCTTCTGATGAGCCCAAGAGTGCCGTTCTTCCCCTGCATGCCACAGTCTACGATTCGACGCCGGCGGCCTTCACCTACCAGACTCTTCTGACGGGAATCCTCGACGGCGCCCCTTCTGCCGCGATCCGCCTCGCGGTCATGCCCATTGCGTATCTCTATGTGGCCCTCATATGGGCGGCTATCACGGTATTACGAGTGCCCGATCATATCGGGGACTTGGCACCCCGTGCACACAACGACCCGGCCCGCGTGCAAGAGGCCCGGCGCGTCTACGTCTATGGTCCTGCCGATCGCATCACGCCGGCCAAGGGTGTGGAGCGCCATGCGGATGAGGCTGAGGCGCAGGGTTTCAGAGTGCAGCGCGAGGTGTTTGATGGGTCGGGACATGTGCAGCATGCGAGGAAGCATCCGGATCGCTACTGGCGGGTCGTAAATCAGACATGGGAGCAGGCACGGCTGTAAGAGGGGGGGGGGGCTTAGGGGAAGTGGTATGGCTGGATATTAATATCCTTGTGTACCCTGATTTTCATGATATATCTAGCATCCTCTTCAAAATCTGTTACCAAGATCTCGACCAAATGAGCAGAGAACAATGGAACGGAGACGCTGTGAAGGAGAAGGTGTTGTCCTGAGGCTTTTGCATGCCAAGAAGGTATGGTGTGTATCACCAACACCAACAACTCTTGTCGGCCTTGGCATGCTTCTCATGGCGAAAGTTTGGAGAGTGCGTCAACCGGAAAACTGCACCACGGAACTTTAAAAGATACGGATGGTCGGGTAGAGAGCCTGATGAACATGCCTCATTGGGAAACACATGTCAGCTGGGCATGCACAGTAACGAGGATAGGGGGTGGTTAATATAAGGTAATTCTGTGCCCAATTAGACCTAGACCATCTACCAACTGCATCGTCGACAACGGCCCTAGCCTCATTTAGTACAAAAGGGCCGAGCTACCAACAGGAACGCGCTTGAAATAAACGGGGAGCTACTTCTTATCGAACGTGTTGCACCTCTGGATACATCCCAGGTCCACAGGATTGTGACAGCAGGCGCCAACATCTCACCAACATGAACCTTACTAGGTACTGTGCCATTACTAAGTCAAACCTGTGGGGGCCAGTCGTGCCGTGCCTGTCATGCCGCCAAAGTACTGTACTGTAAGCAGGCCAAGAAACCATCTCCAAGAAGTAGAATATCCTTCCATTTGTTAAGCAAGGTACCTTGCTCTGCCCCCCTGGTCTCTTAATATTTATTAGCTGAATCCTGGCTGACCACATGAAATGTTACCCTGTCGTTGAATATTGGGTTGGGCCACAAATTCCTCTGCGTTTTGTTTCATTTTTGGACCAAAGTACCAAGCCACAAGAGGTTGGTTGTTAAGGCCCTGCAAGCAAGCCAGCAGGCACTCGACCTTGAAGCCAAAACTTCCTGCAAGCTCTTTCCTCTGTGCAGTGCAGCTTGCCCACAGGACAGGCGGCCAGCGCGACTTGTTGTGGTCTGTAATTGCTGTTCCCATCGCTACTCTACGGAATGCTCAGAGGACAACCAAGCAGGCTGGTGCTGACAGGAAATCATTCAACTTGAGTTTTCTGGCTGCAGGGTGCTGATCGTCGAACGTGATCATTGCTCGGCTCTCCCAATATCTTCATCCCCTGCTCAAGCGATGTCAACAAGCATGTCGCTGTCCAGCTCGGCTTCGGCCGTGGCTAGCTATGCCACGGCCACATTAATACCTCTGGTTCTCTGTATCTTAATCTATCGCCTGGCCTTTGACCCCTTGAGGCACTTTGATGGCCCGGTCATCGCCCGATTTACCGATGCCTACGCCGGTTACCACGCCGCACGGCGACGGCTGCACCTACAGACCTTGTCGGATCTGCAACGGTACGGGCCTGTATACCGCCAGGGGCCGAACCGCCTTGTCTTCAACACTATTACGGCTCTCCAGGACATCTATACACATCCACGTGTCGCCAAGGGGCGTGCCTACCGCTACACGTCGCTTGAGGGCCAGGAGAACCTGCTCAGCACTCTAGATCGGCAGCGCCGGCGACAGAAGCGCAAGGTATATGGCCGCCTACTCTCGGAGCGCGCTCTTCACGCCTTCGAGCCCACGATAGATGCCCAGACCAGCGTATTCTTGCGGCAGCTGCAAGATGCAGCCGTCACGGGAGAATCGGTCAACATGACGCCGTTGTGTGAGCGCCTCGTGACGGATGTGTCCGGGCTACTGGCGTTTGGTCACGTCCTCGAGACGCAAACCAAAGAAGACAATCGGTTCCTACCGCGCGCCATGATGGGCCGCCTGGCTCTCGCCAATATTTTCGGTTCGTCTGTCATTGCTCTCATCCCTCATTTTCATGCGTGACCCAGTCACAGACTAACCTCACGTCCGGTAGTGGCATGGCCGACCCTCTCGATCATTGGCATACCCAAGCTTGTCGTCTGGTGGAACAAGGCCAAGTTCGACGCGTTCCGGACCCTGCTCACGAGCATCATAAGAGCGCGCGTCGCTTTGCCCACAGACGCCAAGACGGATTACTACTCTGTCGCGGCGACCGAAGCCAAGAAGAGCAACGGACAGATTACTCCAGAGAGCACGCGCGAGCTTTGGGGAGAGGCCACCTTCCTCGTACCTGCAGGTCAGTAACATTTCACTGTCTTGGCAACTATCAGCGACTGTTAGAAGCTCACGAGAACCAGGCGGGATGACCACTGCGGGCACACTCACGGCGGTCTTCTTCTACCTCTCGCGCCACCCAGCCGTCTATGCGCGTCTGGCCTCCGAGATCCGCTCCACCTTCTCCAGCGCCGAGGAGATCAAGAGCGGAGCCCTGCTGGCCAGCTGTACCTACCTCCGTGCCGTCATAGATGAGTCCCTTCGTGTATCTGTGCCGACCACCTCGATGCCCTGGCGCGAGGAGGAAACCGTGTCACCGAACGAGCCCTTTGTGGTTGACGGCCATGTCATTCCATCCGGAACCATGGTCGTCATTAACACGTACTGCATCATGCACAACGAGGCCTACTTCCCAGATCCCTTCGCCTTCAAGCCGGAGCGCTGGCTCGACGAGGGGAACAGCAGCACCGTGCGTCAAGCCTTTGTTCCCTTTGGCATGGGAGAGGCAATGTGTCTGGGAAAGGGCATGGCGTATCTTGAGACAAGTCTTGTGGTCGCGAAGACACTTTGGAACTTCGACTTTGCGCGAGCGCCGGGCGAGGCTGGGAAGCTTGGAGGCGGATGGCCTGGCGGAAAAGACAGGGCGAGGGCGAGGGCGGATGAATTCCAGTTGTTTGATGGAATCGTCTCAGATCATAACGGGCCGAATCTGTTGTTCACAAAAAGGAGCATCTGATTGCTGAGGGGCAGCACAAGGCACATAAAGACTCGAGTCTCTTTGCTTGGGACAGGCAATGTGTAAATTCTCCGTAACGATACGCTCACAAAAGTAGGAAAGATTGTCAATTCTCGAATGGTCATTATTTATACATAATATTCAATTCAATCGTTACACAGGCTCGAATCAAACAACCTGTAAGCCTGCCTGCCATATACTTGCATGCATGAACAGAGCACAAATGGATGTGCGACTTCGGAGTGAGCATGAATCTGTCTGCCCAGAAATGCAACTCAGCAAAATGTCGATCTCTATCCCTGCCACCCGCAACCTTTGCATTTTTGGTAATTAGATGCCATTCCCTCGACTGTGCCTCATCGCTCTCTGGGTCTCTTTCCTCCTGCAACACCAAGTCGTTACCCAGGTACTACAAGATCTCGGTGCCACGTGTTGTATTCGCAAGATCCCAAGCAGAGCAACGGTGCACAACGCCAAGATCTCAAGCAGAGCAACGGCGTACAACGGCAAGATCCCAAGCAAAGCAACGGGGTACAACGGAAAGCAAGTATTACCCACCCTGCGAGCCCGACTACTGAACCTCATGGTGTTACCAGGATGTGTTTGTCGCAAAGGATTTCGCCCAGTAGAAATGAAGCGAGGCTCAATTAATCAGTGTTGGAGACAAGTTGGGTAATGATCTCCGGTCGGCTGTGTGCATGCCGTAATGCGTTGCCTGCCCCGTTGAGATTAGTTGGTGTGAGACCCTCAAAAACGCACTGGAGACAGTCGTGCGGCTTGGCGTACAGTATGCAACAGGTCATTTATCCCCCTTCCTACCATGCAGCCAAGCCGGCCAACAACGTCTGCCAACTGGTCTTGGTAGGCTTTCATTCAGTCCTTGGCGGGTGTGATAGGATTGTACCAACCGCAGCAAATGCATCAGCTTATGACCAGAGGACAGAAGGACCCAACAGTTCTGATGTCTCCTACACCACTTCACCGGCGGAGCACGGATGTCTGCATGCACTGGGCGTAAAGGGTGTGTGCAGGAAGACGGCACAGCGGCGCCAAACCGAGAGTCTCTTTGTGGTTGGACGATCAGATCATGGGCTCGAACGATATTGGAAACGCGCAGACCCATACACCTGATAACAGGTCGGCTGGTGCAGGGTACCGGGTATGCAGCAAAACCCTTGTGGTGCGGCTCCTTGGCAGGCCGAAGCAGTCGCTGCATGTCAGCGCGGCTGCGGTAGGGGTGAATGTAAGGAATTGCCATGAAAGTCCCAAGATTTCATACGTCTTCGCTCTCATCGCAGATGACACTTACTTGCGCAAGCTTGGTGTGAGCCGATCATCTCTCAAGGGAACTATTGTACGGCAACTCATGAGATCAGAGAAATGGAGCACCATCAATCAACTACTCTAGATAAATCTAATAGTTAGATTATGTATGGATAACCATGAGCACTAAAATGCTCCAATTCTGTTGATATGATGTTAATGAGGTATATGCAATACCCACAGCTGATACTTATGCAGGTAATGAGAGATAGTGGCTAAGAGCATTTAATTATGCATCGCAGGTAGGGTCGCCACCCAACGTGCATATGCTGAGTAGGAAAAACAGGTGTCACATTTGGCGCTCTACTCCCTCTTCTTCCCTTGTACCCTAAGATATGGCGAGACATTCCAGTCGAGCACATCAGCGGCGTCAGGCTTCTTGAGTCGTGTGGATGTTGGTACGAAGAATCTGGCTGTTGGCTTCCTTTCAATGCGCCGAGGCGGCAGAGCCTTACGCCAGTCAGCATTGGCAACGGGTAAATGCAACCTTGGCGAGTCTGATTAAACGTTTATTGGCTGTTGACAAGAGGCTGGCCCACAATTCGACGCTCGTGTTCCAGCTGGTTGGTGGTTGATTGAGCCTTGGCCGAGGAACGGCTTGCACCAATGCCTATGTATCACATTTTCACAACCGTAAAAGGAGCAGGCTGGACTAGTGGGTGTGCATGCAGACAGGAATCCTACTGCTGAGCCGCACTCATGCATATATGAGCGAGCAAAGTGACTGGTTCACACCCACTTCACTCAGTAAGCCGCGTGCAGAACTGGAAGCAGGTTGAGCACTGGGTCAGCTTCCGGCACACTGGATCAGCATCCATGGGCTGTGCCGAATTGGGCAGGAGGGATGGGGTCGCTTGAACCCCTCGCCAACGTGGCACAGCGTAGGGAAAGACAGTGCAACGTTAGATTCGAGTTGCGTTCGCGTGTGATGCAACATACCCGAATCTTTCGCGCTCCCCGCTGGCCTCATCCGCCATTCAAGTTGGGTCTCGACCCGAACTCCATTGTCAGCCAACCAGCCCGCATGTAGCTCATCGACTGGGCAAATTGATGCCTCAGGGATGTCAGCCCTCGCCCAAACATGGAAGGATATGAGCAGATCCGGCACGTTCTGTGAATCCAAGTACCTAGGTAGGATGGTTCACACTGTCATTACCGCGACGCCATCGTGTTCTTTAAAAAGAAACCAAGATGACTGCCAAGAATTGAGTCGCACCACGTTCTGTTTGGCACGTGTCAACGCAGATTGAGGCCCTGAGAAAGCCTGGAACTCTGAATGTGCGTCAGATGATCCCGGCAGACTGGCTCAATAGCCAGGATGGCGCATTGCCACGACCCAAGTGAATTCAGGCAAGGTTGATGGCTCGTCCAATCCATCACAACTCGTGTGTGGACCCCCCATGTATGCTTTTCGACGCCCTCGGACGGAGCATTGTTCTCCGATCTATCCATTTCGTGCTTTTTAGCGAGACTGATCGAGTCCTCATATCGAGTACTTGTTTTCTGAAAGTTCCCCCACGTGCTGCAGATGGTGCTTGTATTCAATGCCTTGGCGCATACTCATCGATGAACTCTTAGCTGTCCAGCCGTCCGACACAGCTGGTGGCATTCCGCTTTGGCCGAGTTTCCCTCTCGCACGCTGGCTGGCTTCAAAGTTGGTTAAAGGATATCGGGTGTTCGCAGAACATGGTCTCAATCTGGGATTTGCGTAAGCAGGCACCTCGACAAGTCTTTCTCCTAGATCGCGAATACCATGCCATTTGGCAGAATGGATGATGAGTGTATCAATAAGAAAAAGGGAATCATCTATCCATTCTACATCGACATGCATAATTTGATTCCCCGCTTGTACTCATGGCCATAGTCCATCTCATACCCGGGGACCCGTCTCATGATGAGGCTCGAACGTCCGCCCACGGATGTCGGAATCCTTCGTCTCTGTTGCTGGTAAGGGGTAGGTCCGTCTCTGTGTGGGTCGTAATCTCAATGTCGGTGGTCTTGAGTATCCCTAGATAGCTGTGTAAGGGAATCTCGTCCTGACTGCGATGTTGCATGCTACCCTGTCGAGAATTGCTTTGTCTGAATGTCGCAAGATGCGTTGCGCTCTCTTCGTGCATGCGATGATATTCGTCCACTGCCAAATTGTTGGAAGCAAGCTGGGGCCATGGACGTTGATGATGGTCAGATCGTCGTTTCAAGTGGCCAGGAGACCAGCCTGGGGATGCCTTCAGCTTGGCACTTCGGTAGGAACGATTGCCATTGAATATGATGGGGAATGCCGGAGCACAAAACACTAATATTGTGCTCGTGCCCTCTCCAAGGCCCCACATTAAGTGTTGTGAGTACGCCCAGGATTTGTCTTCTCGCAAGATCATCCCGATCGCAGATGCAACACGACCAACAGCGCAAGCACAAAGACTGTAACGGAATAATCAGTAAGCCTTATAGCGAGCTTCAATATTTTCGACTGGGGAGGCAGAGCAGGGGGCAACATACAACACGCCAACGGAAAAGACCACAGACACGCCCAGTTTCACACGTTTACTCATCGACAGCTTCCAAATAACCGCGTGAGGAAGTAGTAAGAGGATGATATCGAAGACCAGGTGGATCGCAATGACGGAGAGATTAAAAGTTTCGATGTTTTGACAGCTTCCCTGGATCCAACGGCGCCAGAGTCGTTCCCTTGGTGTGCAGACGAGGTTGAGTGCTATTACGGTTGCCATATAGAGACATGCATTCGCCGTGAGCAAGACGTAGCAGACCCAGTAGAACATATTCCTGGTAGCACGAGGAATAAATATGTGTGTCCATTCCAAAATGATTGCAGCCCTGAAAAATAAGAACGCGAAACACCATAGAATTAAGATCACGACATAATCCTGGCCTAAAGTCAGCAGCTTGGCAACAATGATGAATTGGCAGGGGAATCGAGCTGACATATACGAAGAACTCAAAATTCCTCCAGTTCAGGTTCCATAAGTGAACGAAAAGGCCAGCATCTGTAGTCATCCTAGCCGCCATGCCTACACCAGCAATGTAAAACGCCTTGCACATATGGTCAGTCAATGTAAAGGCATGAGAAGAATGGGAGTGGTGTTGAAGTACAAATCCCAAAAGTCCCAAATCTGTCCAACATTAGCGCGTTGCCTCGGCCGCGGCACGGAGGGTTGTCGATGGCACTCACAGTCTTCAAGCCTGACTTTCCCTGCACAGAACACTCGGCTGTATAGACGTAGCAAAGAAAATGCGGTCGACAACACCACAGATGTAGCTATCACTGCAAGAGCGAGCTTATTGTTGTTGGGAGGGTCCGTCACATTTTGGATGATGTTGGGCGGTGGTTCCGCTACGGGCGCATTCAAAATCTGTTCCGTTGAATAGGCTTGCGAGGATGCCATCGCGGAGAGTGGCGTCAGCGTGGGACAGCTGCCGCGCGATGATGTGAATCGTGCCGATGCAGAGTTTTGTCTAGATCGAGAAAGACGGCTGTTTCGGAACCCCCAGATGCCTAACCATCATTTGAGAAGGTATATAACTCAAAGGTGGCGAGGCCGCTGTTGACTGAGTGCGGCGCTGAACTTGGGCGATGACACCAATTGACCAATATGGTGGGACTGGTCGATGGTTTTGCTGTTAGAGAACCAACGCGCAGGATTCTCAAATCCATCCCAATCCTGCGAGGATACCAACAGTCATCTGTCACCAGCTACCCTACAATGCTCGCTTGGGGTCGGAGGAAATTCTCGAGGGATCGGGGCGACCGGGACCTGGCGCAAGGCTTCCATCCCAAAATATTCTTGGACCATGCAGTTTGGGGGCACATAATGCAATCAGTGCATCTGGTGAGCCTATGTATCCATGAATCAAGCCGTGCGACACACCCATCCTGTTTTTTGGGATTTGTAGGCCGGCAGAGCCATGCAGTCACACCCATCCGAACGTTGCGATTGATGTTCCCCAGAATCTTGTCGGCATATTTAAAAATTTCTAGAAGAGCGGAAATCGAATGCGCCTTCCCTGGGGTACCTATCCGGCTGTGCCATCTGTCAGCTTTGCTGATCGCTTCCGTTCTGTCAATCTATCCCCTTTCGTAAATGGCTCCGGCACTCCGGAATGGTCTCCACCCTGCTCTCCTTGGAACTCGTCTTGGGTTCTTGGAGACTTCCCAAAAACAAGCACCCTTGTCATCTACATCCACCCCTGTTGTATTTCGGCCGTTCTCGAGTCTGTGGTTGCCAGAGGAGGGGGGCATTTACGCTGTTCCTTCGCCGAATGAGCTGTCAAACTCCACGAATAGCCATGACTAGCGGACTCACACCTCGGCAACATCCATGTAAATCCCACGCGTCGCTGACGGAAGCTTGCGTGAATAAGACCCGAGGCAGTGTTACACGACTGGAACGGATGGCAGAGCCTGCTGTTGGAGAGTGCAACTGCAGGGTATCGAAGCCCAGGTCCGGCGACCGGGAGTAGATCAATTGTGAGCCATTGTCTCTCATACAATGGCAGTGACTGGCAGCTTGCGAAATACAATCAACAATGACCCCAAAAGTCCAGAGCTTGTAGCATGTAGCCTGCTTGCGCTGGGTTCTACAGGGGTGGGTTCAAATGTTATCAGCGGCAGTGCACTTGGCATGCACCAACCTTGGAAGTACAGATGTGATGAGTAAGGGGCCACGTACACATGAGGTACACACAACCCGGCCTCCCTCGTTTTCCCCATGTCACACCTGATAGGGTGGTGTATTAATGAATACATAAGCCACCAACAGCTGCATCCTCCTGCTGTCGATCATAACTACTTGGAGCTGATTGACTGACCTTTCAGCCCAGAAACACTGCTCTAAATCTTGGCTTCACTGGGCAATTCACTCCACTCAACAAACTCCTTCCGTTTTTATATCCGAGTCTTTGATTAGCCACTCCCCCGGAGGAAGGTATGCCTTGCCCTCAAAGTACCATGGTAAATAAAGATTAGGAATCAGTGCTGGCCTGAATGGCTATTTCTGTGACTCGTCTAGAATTTCCAAACCAACCACGAAGCGAGCCCGGTTGACATGCCTCCCAGCGTGAGGAACGCAGATGAGATTGGCAGATTGTACACAAGTCTAACTTGATCATCAAAATCATCGGGTCTCGTAGCGAGAAATAAAACACTTGTCTCATCACGTGCATACATTGACGTAGGTGCTTAAGGTATTGGCAGCACGACGAGACCTTTGAACGCACACAACATGTCCTCGAGTTGAGTCAGCTTGACTATATTTTCAAACACTTTGAAGTGAAATATGTACACCTTTGCTTGAATACAGCGGATACTTTGAGTCTCTGTCAGTTAACACCGTCACATGCTGATGGGCGAAGGTGGAAGGAGTGTGTCGTGAAGATGCGGATTTCACGACAATATTACTTTCGCTGCTGCTTCACCCGGCGAAGCTTATTTCCTCCTCCAGTAAAATCATCCTTGGTTAAATGGAACGACAGAGTTTGACTCGAGTCTCTAGAAGTCGTCTTGCCTGGCCTGAGAACCGTTGGAACTAAGTGGTCCCGTTATGTTTGTTGAAGTGTACGTGTCTTCATGCGGTGGTAAACGCTCGAACACTCAGGGCTTTTGTTTTATGAAATAGAGCCTTAGTTTTAGCAACAGTTCCGAAGTCAGTAACTCGTGTCAACCAACTAAAGGTGAAGATGATTTAAACAATACGGTGACCCTTGCTGATAGCTCGCACTTTCCCACCTTCGTTATAACGAGACATTGCTGAAGTTGTATCGCCGTCATTGTTCCCCCAGCTCTTAGAGTCCTGTAAGTAGACAGATAGTTTTGGTATATTTCTGGCACACCGGCTGTTTAGCTGGACACAAAAATGATATTGCGGGAAGATCGATAGTCAAATCACTCCTCGGAATGCCCCCAATGATGTCCACTCCCAGGCCTCGGGATACCCCATCAGCACGATGCGCTAACTGATCCGCCGGGGACAGCCAGTGTTGGAGTGAGTAGTCTGAGGCAATCTCCTACTGAGGTTTCACGAATTGTGAATAGAAGCAGCATCTGCAGGTTCCAAGTGCCAGGTTAGTCATGCGATGAGTAGTGAAGCTCAATCTTGTGCCCATCAGTGACAGAACGATGACACTGGGTACTGGGGCTTCTCTGACGGTTCCTCGTCATGATAGATAAAAGGAAAAGAGGCTTAAGGGGTGGCGATCTGTCAATTTTGTCTACGGCAAGTAAAAAACCTACAGACTCGGATGTCCTCTCCGCGGCCAAGGTTTACGCACCTCTTCTAGCCTCTGAGGGATTCGCTCCTACTGACTACCCTCTTATAGGAGTCTCTCATATCTTTCTAGGCAGAAAATCTTTATCATGCTACATACTCTCGTATGTGACAACTTCCTATAAGACACTCTCCTATGAGAGAACTTTCATAAGACAACCCGCGACAGGATACAGCACAATGGACGCAACTCCTCCTGACGGTGCTCACACAAATAGGAAGTAGTGTAGGAATCACGCTATGATGTGCTGCCTTTTTTAAGGATATAGCGGTGGTGAAGTATTGGTATGTGGAATAGCAAAGTCTAAGGACAGGTGATGGGCCAGTTCACATTACATGATAGGGAGCGGCAGTCCGAGGAAGGGAAGTACAGTGGGCCAATTTGTACAATCACACCAGCAATATAGGACAGCAAAGCATGAGAGACGCATTTTTCTAATTAAACTAGCACCCATGACCTAGATGTTCTCCCTTCCACGCTTCTTGTGCTGAGGGATCAAGAAGGGAATCACGCAACTGCATGTCAGGACTCAGAGGCTACTGGCCCTTGGCATGCTTGTCGCATCTACTGCCGCGTTTCTTTTCACGGCGGGGGCGATAACCCTCCAACTTGGTGTTTTTCACACTCTCTTGCGGATGCTGCTTATTCAAAGTCGCATTAGCTGAAGGCGTGTTCCCACCCTGGTCCCCCACCACGTTGTCCTCGGGGTCCTCGGGGGGCAGAAGAGTGAATGGATCCACATCCGAGACCAGAGAACCAAGGAAACGGCCCTTGATGACCTCACTCGTGGCAGAAGCGTCCTCAGGATCCGCTATCAAGGGCCGCGTGTATTGGTGGCTCACCCGCGGCTGTCGCTCAGTCGGAAAAACGGACCCGAAGCGGCCTTTGATGATGTTTTCCGAGGAAACGCTGTCCTTCGCCGGCACTGGGATGATCTTGATGTGAAAACCAGTTCCGTGCGGATGTTCCTGGATCATGCGATTGAGCAGCGCCTGAGCATCGTGTGGGTTGAGATTCAAGCCAACAGCTTCGCCCTCAGGCAACTGATACTGAGGCGCCGTCCAGTGCAGTGGCGTGTCTCCCTGGCCGCCACCGGTACTGCGTCCTCCATCTTCCTTGAGCGAGTCCTCTTCTGTGTCGCGGCGTTTCCGTGGACCTCTGGAGGGGACAGAATCGTCCTCGCCGTCGATTGGCTCGCGCGTCTCCCCCTGACGGCGACCAGCACTAGGCTTCTCACGCCTCTCCCTCTGACGGTGACCAGAACTAGGCCTCTCAACGCGACAGTCGCCCAGCAAGCCGGCACCGGCGCGGATGCGCTGCTCAGTGCGAGCGCCCGGGAGAGCACCGCGACCAGCCTGCGCCAAAGGCCGGTCACTTCCAATCCCAGTGAAGCCGGCAAATAAGAAGTTCCCTGGCCCCTGATTCCGCCTTACATGATCCCTTAATCTCTGCCTGCCCTGCCCTGGGAGCGTGACACCAGCCCGCGCGCTCCTCTCTTCCTCCCAAGCACTCTGCTCAGTCATGCCCAAGAGGGTCGGGTCCCAAATATCTGGCTGCTCATTCGCGCTGCCAATGGGGGCCGGCACCGTGCTCGTGGTAGCACCGGAGTTGAGCGCGGAAGATTGTCCTGCAAACGCAGGATAATGCTCATCAACCAGACCGGTGCGACCAGAACGATTGCTGGAGCACTCGAAGGCCATGTGGCCCCACCCCCCACAGGTAAAACACCGCCCAGTAAGTCCTCGAGGCATTCTTCTTGTCTTGATGTTCTTTGTCACTCTTGATCGTGGGCTCAAAAGCGGTTGCGTTTCCAATCCCCCATACATATAAAATGTACGTGGTGCCTTCATACAGTGGTGAGCACTCAAGACCCAGCGCTCAAAAAAAAAAAAAAAAAATGCCAATCACAATAGAATGTCGATACAGTTGTGGGCTCAAAAAGGCGTTGATTGAATACGAGACTGCTTCGTTGAGTGGTGGCTGTGTCGAGGTGCGGTGGTTGCGACCGTGGGTGGAAGGCTGCCCCAAAGGGGCTCTGTTTGTTCTCTGAGGGATCCACTTTAAGTTGGACCTCAAGCTCAAGTGCAGTCAGGCCAAATATGGGTCGGATAATGGGGGAGCTTGAGCTTTGCAAGGGAGCTTGGACTGCTAAGATGAGGGGCCACGTGGTGAGCAAACAATTTATGTCTGTGTCCCCGATATGCCACTCACTGGACCATGGTTCTTTTTGCTTGTCCCGTTTCCAGCCTCCCTTGCGTTTTCTCCAACGACTCTCAAGTCAGAATTTTGAGCTCATTCCTTCAGCTCCTATAATTTGGTTCTTCTCCAGCCACTTTCATATGTTGGGCCTGGTGGAGATCTTCTCAAATCCACGCTCAACTCGAACGTTGAGGAGCTAAATCTCGGAACTGTGCCCGGGAACTGGGATGGTAAGCTAGAGATGTCTCGAGACAATTGCTTGCATACCCGGCCCTGCCTCTCAAGATGGATTGCCTTCGTGACTACCGTGGGACCAGGGCATGCTTGGAGAAGAGGCGGAAATACTGTGGCAAGCTTGCAGGCCGGGATTACCAAATGGACCAGCTTCTGTCTTACCTAGGTAATGGCGCAGCTCGTGATGAGCGGCTCGCGTTACCCTAGGGTATCCTTGAGCCACTGCTCAATAATTGGTTTCGGCATTGTGCTTCAAGTTCTGCAGTCATACCTCACCAATCTAGCCTAGGTTTATTTCCAGAGATTTCATGGTGGAGTCATGTCTCATGGAGCTGCCTAAGCCCTACTCGAGGTCATCGTTTAGGCAGTGCATATCCTTTCCTGCAGACCAATAGCGACGGTTGAAAGCGCTGACGACGACACCCAGGCAGCCATACTAGGATTCCACCAATTTTCTTCCACACTCACCTCAGACCTAAAATTTAATCAAGATGAAAGCAGCAAGGTCTCGAAATATCCTCCCATAGAGTATTATTATTTTCCAGACGGGATAGCACGGCCTTAATTGATTGAAGCTGTAGCGTGATCCGTGTCCGGCCGAGCTTATTAGTACGCCCTGCATTCTGCCTTCCTAGGGTTATCTGTGCGAACTCCACCGTTTAGTAAGCCATCTTTCCGGTCTGGCTCCCTTTCTTCGACTCTCCCGAAAAGTCTGTTGGAAATCTGAAAACGACCAGCGTCCTCGACCACAACGCCTTCCTGCCCTCAATGTCTTCCAGCCAGTCACCATCCCATCCAGGGGGCTTCTCCACTCTGAATACTGTGGGCCAATCCGACCACAATCAGCCAGAAACCCACCATCAAGCCAACGACACACTCGCTGCCCCCAGCAGCATCACTTACACCATCGCCCCTGAGCTCATCTCCTCTCCCTACGCTCTCTCTCCAGAAGCCTACCTCGCCGCCAACCCGAGCATCACCGACATAATAGGCAGCGCAGCAGTCTTCTACCACCCTCAGCCACACTCCCAGCATCAGCCGCGCCTCCTACTAATCCAACGATCGCCCCACGACTTCTTCCCGCTCAAGTGGGAGCTGCCCGGCGGCTCCGTGGACCGTGGCACAGATGGCGACTCCTCCCTGGTGGCCGGCGCGGTCCGCGAGTTACGCGAGGAGACGGGGCTCGAGGCCGTGCGGGTGGTGAGGTGGGTTGCGAATCGGGAGTTCCCTGAGGGGGACGGGGTTCGGACATGGCGGCAGGTGATTTTTGAGGTCGAGATTGATGAGAAGATTCAGGAGGACGACGATGGCATGGGAGGGCCAAAGGTGAAGCTGGATCCGGAGGAACATGTGGATTACCGGTGGGTTACGGCGGAGGAGGTTGGGAAGGGCAGGTGTGGAGAGGTTGTGCTTGAGGATGCGGGTCCTGAGTGGAGGGCGGTGTTGAAGGGAGCTTTTGAGATGTACGGTCAGAAGGAGGGGACTTCCTAGATCACTTTTTGCGACTTTAACGTCTTTCATCGCATAAGATGTAATGATTGTGTCTATGTCGCTCGGTTTCGGAAAAAAAAGCACATTGCTGCAGATAAGGCTGTTATTTCCCCTCACTGAAGCAAAGTTGTGAGCCTCGTCGGCCAGGTGCTGCGAAACTGGCAGCCCTGCCTGCGACCGTCATTTCCGTGCTCAGCCGAATGCTTTCACGCATGGAATGTGATTGCACTGCCGCGGAAAAAGAGGCCGCGGCATCTGGCATGGTCTGATCATGGCATCTGTATTCCATTTGCGGATGGCGAAGCTTTGCTCTGGGTCAAATCTCAGCACTAGTAGATGCACGTTGGCTTTCAAATTGCGCACCCTCGAGGAGCCCGACCACATAGGAGCCTCGTGAAGCCAATTCGCGGATAATCAGGATGAGATTGAACTGGTGGGGATGAGACAGTCAAACTCAGTTGGCACGCATCATGAAGTATATTTTTAAACTCGGGGACAGGTCCGATCCCTACCTATTTACGATTTCACTGACCAGATAGTTCCACCATATCGCTGCAAGAGCCTCACTGCCAGGTCTACCCAGTTTGAAAAAGTGCACATGAGATCCAGCTATCCAGGTAGCCCGCGTTCTATCTCTTCTCACGCCCACATCTCGTGCAGGTCACCGGAAGTCTCCGTTCAGAAGGCTGATGATGGGATGTCCTGATCCTACACACGATATCGCACGTTAGATCGGCGTGCTTCAGAATGCTCAACCCCACCGTAAACGCAGTTTCCACACACTCATCAGCCCATAGACTACGCATGACGAGTGCTATGGCCGGGACATGGCCATGTTTGATGACTGGGGAAAATGGCCTCGTCCTCTTTTCGCCGCTTGTCTGCCCTGATCTTTGCGTCAAGCTGATCTGAATATGCCAAAATTGTAACTCATGGTCGGTCAGATGACGGTCCTGAACACTGGAAGTTCGCATCGAAAGCACTCCATCATTTTACACCAGCAGAAATTCCCGCAGCTTTACTCCTGCATCTCGCAATGCTGACTCGGGGACCTCTAGCCGGTGTGGCTCCCGAGTCCAATTACTAGGTTTGATCCCAAACTCCTCAAGCACCGCCGCAGGATCGGTCTTCAGTTCATCTGTACGACTATCCAAAAGTCCACGTCCAGAACGGCAGATAAACCCTGTAGATCCATCGCAGTATACCGCCCGATAGTGACTCGGAAGGCTCCCGTAGATAGCTTCTCCGGACATCAGGCCGTGGGTGTAGCAAGGGCCTACTACCTTCCAGGTAGTCTCGTCGGGCTCGGTGGGGGATGGCAAGTCTTTCCGCAGGATAACAGGGAAATCGCATCCGAAAATAACACTAACAACGTCACCTAATTTGACATCCGGGGGTGCCAGGCCGACGTAATCATCTTTGGTGGTGAAGAAGCAGCCTTCATAACACGACCGACATCGTCGTATGAAGCTTATAATCAACGGATCGTCTTCCAAAGCGTCAACCTCAGTCATCTCTTCGTCCATGGACCATATTCTCCCAAGAGCTTCTTTGGCCTTATCAAAGGACGGGGCTTCTATGCCATAGCTCTGTTCCGAATACCAAGTCTCAAGAAAGCTGTCACGAGTGAAGGTTCGGCAGTATGCGTCCATCATGCTCTGCCCGCGCTTGTGATGATATGGGCTGTCGATGCGGTCTTGCTCAGGGCGGCAGTACCAGAGGTACTTGAGAGAGGCTGCCCTGTTTTTAGGATATAAACTATCGTCGGCACGGTCAAAAAGGTCCCGGATGGACGTGATCTCATCAATCTGAATTCCAGTGACGCGAAGGATTTTACCTCCAAGATATTTCGCGCTCGCCGAGATGTAACCACAAGCACTCCAAGGGTTGTTCATATAGACATAAGCGTTCGTTGATGTGGACCAGTCAGGAACCCAGCTGGGTAAACCCGGTAACGAGATTGACGACAACTCGCAGCTTCTTAGGAAATACGTGAGGGTTTCATGTTCGACAATCCGCAAACAGACACCCATAAAGACATCGACTGCCTCTAGACAGTAATTCGGCTGGATGTCTAGCTCCCTGTCCCATGTTTCCAACAGGCTTCTGACTCCATAAATCATATCTCTCGGGTCTGTGGAGCGAACACCGTGAAGACTGAATCGCAAGCTGTCGTACCGGTACCCTCCTTGGCTGGCTGAACATATACCAAGGACATTTGGACGCACCTTGACAAGCCGTTTTCCCAGGTCATGAGTCACCCATGGGTTCAACGGCTGTCCCAACAACCACCGAACTGCCACTCGGAAGCAGTCCCAGTCGAATAACCTCGCCCCACATTGGACCCATTGGACCTGCGCGTCGTCTGCTAGCGCAATCTCTTGCCGTACCCATACGCGTGTGAACCAAGGTCGCTCAAGAAATGAGACCAAGGCGAGCCAGTCGTCCTGTCCATATGGGCTTTCCTCGTCCGGCGACTCCCAGATGGGTTCATCCGGCTCTCGGGGCGGAGCGCAGGGAGCACGCTCAAACATGCCGTTGGCATTCAGATAGACTCTTTCCCCCACATAGCAAAGAATATCTATAGCACGATCGCTATTATTTTCCTCTAATCCAAGCCAAATGGAAGTTCCTTCAGCGATGCTGTAGATGGTGCCCATGAAGCCGACTTGATAGCTGCGCTCCTCTAGGTTGCCTTGGTCGATACATATTGCATCGATCCAGAATACCGCCGGCTCCTCGATCCCGGATCGCATATGCCGCAGAGCGACATCTAGGTTGCGTGTTATGGAAATCTTGTTGGCTCCATCAGGTGCTGAGTCCACGAATACCTCTGATGGGTCATCAGGGGAGCCCCAGACGTAGGAGAGGGCGACGAACTCGGGTTTCTCAATGCCGTGATCCTCGGATTTGAGTTCAACCCTCTCCAGAGATGACTCTAGTGACGTGTCAAGATATCTCCATGGGATAGTGACAGTATGGATGGAGACCTGGAGTGGAGCAGACTCGTCAAGATCTCCGAGTGTGTGTATAGTTACAAGACGTGTTTGAGCCTTGCGATGGTCAAGAGGTTCGTAAATGTAAGTCGTCATATTTCCAGGTTCATGATAAGGACTTTCGTGACTGTATTGTTGCCTGTTGGTGATGTTACATTTGGACATCCGCAAGACGCGCAGCATGCTAGAACCAAAAGGTCAGCGTCGGCGGCTTGCTAATCATCCTCATTGGTCCGTTCGGGCATGACAGCCAACAGACAGCGTAACGTGGCATGATTGGCCGATTCAACTCTAGTAAATATCACGCCTCTCAGGCACCAATGATATCTTTTGGCCCCACCATATGCGGCTGTTGGGCCAGACCAACAGGTGCGGCTGGGCTGGTGCCTTACCATTCTTGGTAGTCCGTTCTCTCCCGACGGATTTTCAATGGGACCACCCCCTGTTGTGCCGACCGCCCACCGAGGCCCCTTATGAATTTTGCGTGTTGAGGTCACTCCTCATCCGTCATTGACACCCAAGTTGAATTGCTGTGTAAGGCCTCACTTCGAGGAGGGTTAAGTTCTCCCTCATGTGGTTATCGGATTCCTTTGTGAACCCCCCGAAATGTCGTCCACCTCAGGGTACCCGCCAGAATACGTGAATCACGATGGTGGTCCTGCCGCCATTCGGATCATGACAGCCGTCGTCGTCCTAGCCACCTTCTTCGTCATGCTCCGTCTCGGTGTCCGAATCAAACGCCGAATTGGTTTGCACTTGGACGATTGGCTCGCTGTAGCAGCGCTCATTTTTCTCTGGGCCGAGTATGCGGATGGATATCTGTGCATCAGGCTCGGGGGCGTCGGGCTCCATCTGCCTATAGCTCTTGAGCGCAGGCCTAATGCCCTCAGGAATACTTTCCTTGTCAGCAACACACCCCAATCACTGCTTGTAGCCGGAGCTAACGTAGACTATAGACTATCTATGTTGGCGAATTGATCTTTTTCACAGCACTCGCCCTCATTAAATGGAGCATACTGGCCATGTACTATCGCCTTTTCCCCACGCGCTTCATGAAGTGGGGATATGTCATATTGGGCTCTATGACGGGACTATGGTGGGTCGCCGTCATGCTCGTGACCATCTTCCAATGTACTCCCGTACACAAATTCTGGGACCTCGCCACGCCGGGTACGTGCGTGAATGCCAATGTCTTCTACATCAGCACTAATGGTGTGCCGAACATCGTCATGGACGCCATGATCCTGTCCCTCCCAATATACGAGGTCTACAAACTCCATGTGGCGCGGAAAATCAAGATTGCCATTGTCGCCAATTTCCTCATCGGTGCCATCGTGATCATAGCGAGCATCATCAAGCTGAAGGTTATGGTGGATCTCTACTACATGGGCCCGACTGCTGACATCACCTGTACGTGTACAGCCTGCTTCAATCCACGTCTCAGGATCTTCATACTGAATCCTTCCGCAGACCACTTGGCGCCGTTGATTATTTGGGTAGAAGTCGAGCCCTGTGTAGGCTTGATTTCGGCCTGTTTGCCCACTTTGCGTCCCATCTTGACATTCATCCTGAGTACCGTTCGATCGAGCAAAGACGAATCGAACAGTCCCCAGAAGCCTGGAAGGCCGTCCCTCATCACGTTTGGACGAGGCAATGCGCGGCAGCAACAAATTTTCTGCACAACATCGAGGAGTATGGAACTTGAAAATGACTCTCTTGAGCACCTGAGCGGATGGCCGGAGCCTGAGATGCACGAGGGCAACCCGACTGCCACTGTTACTAGCGCGGTGGAGGATGCGCAGCTGAAGCATTTTAGCATCAGCCAGCTGCAGTCGGATGAAACTGATACGAGTCGCCCATGATCAGGTCTTTAAAGGATATTCGTCATAGTATATGCCACCGCAGTCAGTCTGTCAAACACGGACATTCTAGCAAATCATCAACGCTGACCTGTCCAAAGGTTTGGCTGGTAAAGAATCTCTTGCCCGCTACCGCACCAGTGATTCGACGTTAGCATCGGCGGAGCAGTCGAGGCGAAATTCTTTGAAAATCCCGCGGGTACTATACAAGCCTTGTAGCTCCGTGTCGAGATACTCACAACGAAGCTCTCCAGACTGCCGATGCGAACCAGTACTTCAAAAGAGGTATGTTTGTGTAGTATTGTTGTCTATAACGGGAGGCCAACCCAATATAGCTAATGAGCGTAAGGTTATAGAAACCATTTGAAATCTACTGCTGAGCAGGTAGAGGCACCCCAATCCACCAATCCACCAGACACCCTTCCTTGATGCCAGCATCAAGTAGAGTCCTGCACCGTGTCATCCCATGTGAGATAATTATCTCCCTCCCGAAGAGTACCATGCGTCAACGACCGCCCAGGCCCAGTGGTTCGCACTCGCGCTGGTGCTCTTGCGCCCGGTCGGGGGGTCCGCCGCCATGGCGGCGTTGATCTTCTGGTTGCGGGCCGTCGAGCTCAGCTTCTCAGCGTCGTCGGCGTACTTCTTGACCAGGCCCAGGAATTTAGCCTCGTTCGGGCAGGGCGAGTCGATGCAGGCGATGTCCCTGCCCTTAGACTTCCACACGTCCTTGGCGACGGACCTCATCGACCTCGCCTTGTCGTTCCTCTCCTTGTTCATCGCCGACTTCATCGCTGATTGGAATGCGGAGCTTGATACAAAGTTAGCATGAATTGCGCCTTTTCCCCAAGTGTGACTCAGGTGTGTTTGTGATGAATATCGGAGAGGGGTCCCCATCACTGATGTTGACAATGGAATCAATATACCTCATTTTGACGGATGTTTCGTTGATTGCAGTGGTTGTTTTAGTGGAAGTGAAGATTAGGAGTATGGAAATACAAGCTGAAGAAATTGAGAATAGAGGAAAGAAAATGAGGAATGCTGTTGAATGTGTCTGTCTGATGAAGCTCAACTCTTTCCAGGGCAAGCAGAGCTTTCCTTATATATCCTAATTTTGTATCTCTTCTTTTGATCTCCTTGCCAATTGTATGCCTAGCCCGGCTTGCTTTCTTTAGCCCCGTGTCATCCTTTGGCCTCATTTTGGTGGCCATGTATTGAGGTCACCACATGTTTGCATTTTGAGACCAAACACTGAGCTCCTTCAAATGTGGTCGTCATCATCCTGAGAATCCATATTATGATTATTTTAAGCAAACATTTCCGCATCCTGAAACCGGCGATAGTTTCTGCCTTGTGGTCAGCGGCCGTCTCTGTTCGACCGTCAACTTAGACGACTTCGGATCTGCAGCTTACTTTGTGGAGATAAAAATAAAAAAGCTTAGCATGTAGATCCTGCATCCGGATTGAAGTTGTCCGAGCATTTAGGGGTTAGTGTCCCCACAATGATGGGTGTGTGGCTTGTGGTGTGTGGCTTCTAAGCCGTTCCTATGTATTAGAAGACTAGAATTCTTATAGATTCTAAAGTCTAAAGGTGTAGGTTGATAGGTTGTTTATTCTTCTAATCTGTTATTATGGGCGCGCCTGTAGGCGGTTGGTTTAGGTGCCTGTAGGGCTTGATTACGTAACTAAGCTAGCGGATCCACGGGTGTAAAGGATGCTTCCCCCGTCAAGCCTGTATAATCCGTAAATCCTCCAGTGGTTCCCGGTAGGCACCTATTTTAGCACTATTTTAGACCTCTCTACAGACCTAGGAGCATCAGCACGGGTGGCGGCCCCTCTGTCTCTTCTTCCGCTGTTTTTGAAGGACCCCGGGGCTAGGGTCCATCGTAATATCATCACCCAGGTGCTTCAGATACCTCTACTAGTATATGCTCAGAAGCACGGGTCGGCATTTCGGACATCATTGAGGTCCCTCCTATCGGTCCTGGCGTTTCATTTCTCTTTTTGAGTTTAGCCTCATTCCTCTCATGATGATGCGACCCTAATCGACGCCATCTGGGTGAGAGCTAAGACGCTGTCGATTTCTAAAAATAGAATGCAATTGCTGACACAATTGTAGGGTGCCATCTTCCACATCGAAAGCACTCCATCATTCTACACCAGATTGGCTGATTCAACTCTAGTAAATATAACCAATGGTATCTTTTGGCCGTCTCATAATATGTTGGGCCAGACCCACAGCTGCAGGACGCCCTTCATCACCTACAGCTAGCTACCACCCAAGAGCTTCGATCTTGCCTTTTGAGACGGCATCATGGGGCTGTGACATACTCAACCTTGTCTCCAATTTTCATGTCTTCTAGTGTTTCTTATTAATATTTAATTTTAGTTGAATTTTCATAAAAATAATCAGAAAGTTCCCAGGGAAGGGTTATGCTTTTGTAAGGGTCTACATCTTAGGGGCTAACTAACCCCGTGCTGTAGGATCAGTCCTACTCCCGCTTTGCCTGCCGACTTGCAGGTCAGCACTAGAACAGGTCCTGTGTTTTCTTCCCCCGCCCTCTGTTCTGCATCAGTTCCAGATCATTAGATGGTTGAACTTGATATCGAAAGAAGTGCACCACATCACAGTCTTGAAGGAACAGGTATTGGCAATGTCCGATGTGTCAACGGCGGCGGGAGCCCCATCATCGAGGGTTTCTTGCTTGTACGATTCACTGCCACTCAGAGGACATGACCACGCGAATTCGAACAGCAGTAAAGCGGAAATCCGAGTTTTTGACCTCCACTTGGACCAAGACAATGCGTCTCTCGCAGGGATTCTGCGTATTGTCGACCTCAACTCCGAGCCGAAGCCAACATTCACAGCATTGTCCTATTGTTGGGCACAGGCACCGAGCGAGAGATGCGCACACCTGCCAAGAGAAGCCACAAATCCCGCGTCAACATCCAAGGGCACCATCACTTGCAACTCCCAATACCAGATTGAATTACCGTGGAACTGCGTTGATGCGCTTTGGCATCTTCGCAAAGCGCATAGGCCAACGCTGAAGAATTATCTCACGATTTGGGTTGATTCTATTTGTATCAATCAGAAGGATGACGAGGAGAAGGACTATCAAATCAACTTCATGTCAAAGATATATGCATCTGCCAAAGTCACGTACTTCTGGCTAGGTTCAGGATCAAAGGCTACCGATTCAGCGATGGATTACTTACTAAAAGTTGGCGGCCAAGAGTACAAGGCCGCCCATGACTTTCCATGGTCATTGGTCTACGACCTGGACTTTGGACTTCTGTTACGTCTTTGGGGCTCAAGCATTTTACCTTCACTTCGGCAACCTTTCTTCGCAGAACTCGATGAACTCTTCCGTTTACCATGGATTCAACGGCTCTGGACATTCCAGGAGGCCATGCTGCCGAGCGACGCCGAGATGTACTGTGGAGACAAAAGAATCCCGTGGACGAAGATGGTCTTTGCCCTAGAGTATCTGAATATGCATGCTCGTACTCCCCCGGGCCTTATATTTCCAGGTTCATTCGGAGACTGGCACAGACTGTCTGTTTCTTGGCGCGAAAAGGAAGTTAACGACAGGTTCTACGATAAGTTCAAGACACTACCTTGGACCGAACTTACAACGTATGAAGCGGTTTACATGCAGAAATTGAGTTTAATTTGGCGCATACTCTTCACAGGAACGATCACACAATTCTTGGTGATTCTGTGCGCCGACGGTATTATCACTTGCTGTGTCGTGATTTTGAACCACGATAATTCGGCGTCTGTCTCTAAAGTCATCCTGTTGTATCTTCTGATGCTGGCAGGCGTTTTGATATGGGCACTATACGGCAAATCGAAACACCGGAAACTTGCAACAATCAATACTCAGTTGCCATCGGCACAATTATTGTTAGGAGAGCTGCTGAGACGACAATCCGATTCCGAAAAAGACAAATATTTTGCTCTGTTGGGCATCATTGGAGACCAAAGTACCGCGCGCCCAACGCAACAGTCCAGCATCGATGATCTTTACAAACAGCTATCGCTGGATATCATTCGACACCAAGACTCATTGGACGTGCTTCTGTATGCTCCAGGAATTTCCGACAGCCCCTTTTCAAGCTCTTGGGTTGTGGACTGGAGGGATTGCTCTAACAAGTGGGACGTGTGTCGCTGGCGACTAACAGATGTTGACAAGGGGTTCGTTAAAACGCTTCTGTGCAGTATGTGGGGAGACACAAATGCGCCTGGAGATATGCTCGAGCAATACTCTGGGCCAAGCGGGGTCCGCAGAGCACATTTGCAGAGATCTTGCGTGCCCCTAGGCCATGGTCTACTTGTCAAGGGTGTATTTATCGGCAGGGTCGCTGGTTTGCAGAAGCCAATTCCTTTCCGGCCTATTCGATCAGATTCAGAGGATAAAGCACTGCTCCAAAGCGTGTCTTCATTCCAAGAAGTCGCACAACGCATGTCCGCAGAACTGCGCGAGAAGTTCTTCCAATACTTGGGGGAGTTGTTGGTGTCAGGCCGGGGATGTTCCACTGATATGAGACCTGGCAGACAGTGGGCTGCGCTGTTCAGTCAAGTTTTCCAGAACGCATCTGGACATGAATCAGGGGACCTGAGCCGAGAGACGCTACGTCGACTTCTCGGGCAGATACCGAGATGGTGGAGCGGCATCTACGGTCAGACAGATACAATGGCAGCCTGGAAGCATCATGTGAGACTCGTGAAGTTCTTATCAGAGGGCAAGATGGTTGTCTTCGACTTTGAAGATCTGAGTCCATGGGGAACTGGCCAGATATACGGTGGCCTAGCGCCACAAGACATCCAGGACCTTGACATTGTGGTGTTTCTTCATCACTGTCCCATGCCAATGATTCTTCGCCGAAACCTGCGAGGCTCGTACGCCGTGGTAGGTCCCAGCTTTATTCCTGGAATGATGAATGGCGAGCCGATATCTCTCAGTACGGAGCGCAACGGAGGCCCGTGGAATTGGAAAGATCTTGAGCTGGTGTGAAAGGAGCATGAGAACGTGCAGTGCGTGAGGACGATCTTGAGCCGCAGGGCTCTTGGTGGCCTAGCCGTAAATAAGGAGGCTTTGCTCTTAATCCGTATACGTCCCGAAGGCGTACGGTCCCTTCACACAGTGGTAGACGTAGCCGTAAATAAAACGCCTAGCATTTCATTCGTGAGGCGTACTTCTTATTCAATCCCCTAGTTTGGTTCCTGTGATCAAACAATCCTCAAGTTGCCCTGGTGGCTACACCGCCACAGATTCCGAGCCTTCGAATGCGGTTAGGAGACTATTTTCGTTGGTGCATTGGCTTTTTGACAACGCTCCTTCTCATCAAATGGAGCATACTGGTCATCTACTATCGTCTATTCCCAACCCGCTCCATGAGGTGGGGATATTTATCATCTTGGGCTCTATACAGGACTATGGTGGGTCGCCGTCATGCTCGTGACCACCAGAAAGAGCTTCATGAGAGGTAGTACTGCGATGAGGCCTTAGATGAAGGGAAGACGCCCGAGGACTCAAGTGATGAATAAGAGGGCTAGATTGACAGGCGTAAGTGGGAGTCTACTCCTTTCCAAGTCAGTCAACTTGAGGTGAATTCTGGTCCGCAGTAACTTCTGGTCGGTCCTTTCTTCAATGTGCCTTTGACACCGCATCATTTGCCTACTCTTTTATTTATTACAATCACGTCACAAACTTTCTCCCTTGCGCGTCACATTTCTGTTACTTGGGTTTTGAATGCGAAGCGGGAGCCGGGGGAGAACGTGACGCTCGACTGTTTGAGAAAAGATGAATGATGATGCGTTTGAATCCGAGTAATATTGACCATTCTAGATGAAAGACACACAGAGCTTGGAATTCAAGGATACCTTCGCGTTCTTGATGGTGATAGGTAAGCAAGAGCATGATGATCGACACACTATGGTCCCAACACACTGCTAGTGAGACAAGATTCTCTGGCAGCAATCTTATGCCCCTCTCGCATATTTGAACTAGATCTGCTACCCCAGACCAAACAGATTTAAGACCCAAAGACAAGATTCCAATCGTAGTTCTTGAAGTAGTTCTCCACGGTGTCAAGCGACGGGGGTGATTTCAGCTGCAACCGAGTATTAGCAGCGACTCACGGCATCTTGAACCGGGGACAGACTTACATCACGAGGATGAATGACTGTAGGGTCATCCCTGCCCTCGTATCCGAACTCGTTCCAATACGACGTGTTTTCCTCAAGTTCCTGCGCTAATTCAACAGGGAAGCCTGGGGGAAAGACTCCCTTCGGCAGTGTAACCACCTTTGTCTTCAATCCCGTTGCCTTGCTGAAAGCTGCTGCTGCCTCTGGAACAGTAAGCCATTCACGGTAGCTAATCAAGTTCTTCCCTGGTGAGTCCTGAATGAGAGCTTTGACCAAAGGCCCAGTGTCTTCCTCTGAGGCAACGAAAGGGAACTTGACGCTCGGGTCCAGATGCCCGGCAAATTGGACAACTCCGTCAGCATCCTGCAGGATGTAAGCTTAATTGCCAGAAGGGAATTCGTATAGGTTACTTCTTACTTTGCTCAGCTGGCTGTTTCCATTCAATTTGTAATTGCTCAAGAACAGGCCAGCTTGAATGACGCTCGTCTTTGCCCAAAGGTCCGGATAGGTGGCCTTGCCGTATTCTTCGGCATTGGCTTTCGAGTCAAAGTGGTACACATGTGTGTATTTTCCCTTGGACCACTTTGTGACGTTGGACAGAGACGAGAAGATGAATCGCTCAAGAGTCGGGATCTTGGCGGCTGCATCGATAGTGTTCTTCAACTGCTGTGTTTCATGCAAGCCGGCCCACACATTCAGAGACTGGCCTGGCTTGGGCTTGTCCTTGTTGGCGGGATCAGAGTATAGTCCCCAGAAGTCACTGACAGCAAAGATGGCATTGGCACCCTCAAATGCTGCCAATAGCGTGGCGGGCGCATCAAGATCAGCCTGCACGACGTGTGCGCCTCGGACCGCCAGGTCCTGAGCCTTGGCACTAGAGGCGTTGCGAGTGACGGCGCGGACCTTCCAACCCGGTTCCTGGAGGAAGACGTTCGCGACAGAACCGCCTTGGTTACCAGTGGCTCCGAGCACAACAATGAGCTTTGAAGAAGACATTTTGAAGTATGTGGTAGATTGTAAAGATGAGTGGAAGGATCTGCGAGTGCTGTGAGATTGCAGATGTCATGAGTCCAGCTCTATTCGACTTGGGCTCCCTTTTATCTCTTTGGCCGGGTTACATCTTGAATCCAAACTAAAGTACTTGATAAACAAGATTCCTAGAAACGCGCTGTGATTTATCAGCACCGAGTTGAGGTTGTTAGTCTTAAGGTTTGTCGAGTCATCTTCATTGGGTGATTCATGCACTGTTTCTACATGGCTGTGCGAACTAGTCCCGGAGGGGAAAAAATGTCATCGCTGGTGTCTGGGCGCCTGTGACTTTTTTGCCAAAATCGGCTTGATGATATCTTGAATCATGGAACGGCGAGGGGGATCAGGAGTATTTCAGACGTGTTCCTAAGAAGTCGGCTTATTATAATTGCCGAGACCCATGGCGTTCTGGGCTATTGCCTCGCAGGGCGGGATTTCCATGTTGAAGAAGTCCGAGTGCTTTGAAATCAACAGACTTGATGGAAGGGAGATAATTTGATCTGCGACTAATCAGCCTATACTACCTTGGCTGAGGGAGTTTGCACAGGTAAGGTGTTGAGAACATTACGGTTGTCCACTCTTCAGAATTCACCGTTTGCGACCATGTCTTCAGGCATACACACGCTGGCCTTAGCCCTAAACTTCTGTCTTCACATTTAGTCTATCTGCATAGTATACCTGCAGTTGTTGCTAATCATACCAGCTGCCACGAGTTCGAGCGGCTAATTCTATCCTTCGTTTTCCCCCTTCCTCCTTGGAGTACAGCCTCGTCGCTCGCCCCGCTCATACGACAGCCGTTGTTAATGTTCACGCCAAGCTTTTCACAGCCTATTATCCAGTCTGAGACGTAATGGCCTGACTGTTGGCTCTCGGATATAGTACATGTAGCACATGCGGCTACGTCGACCAATCGGCGTGGGCACGCAGGCATTGTCATATTTAAATGTAGTGGTGGGCAGCTTGTTTTAGGCGCAGTGATGTGCGTAGCCTCCACAATAGTCGTCCTGGCGCAACATTTCAGCTAGCCCACGTCAGGTAGGAATGTCTGGGCGATGCTGATAGGGTCCGAGCGACGAAGCTCGTGAAGCCGCTGCGCGACGCTCCAGGCCTGTTGCACAAGGCTTTCAAGATATGCGGAACCATCACCTATTCAGCCTAGACCAGCTGATTGATTTCTTGTGTAACTGCGCAGACACGGAATGGCATGTCCAGAGTTTCTGAACATCTGGAGACGTTGGGAGAATTCCCTAGTGTGTTGATATCCCCTCGCAAGGGCGGGCCTACATGCGCTAAAATCACGTTTGGCGTAATGAACGACACACGTCACTGCGGACGCTTTTGTTTTAGCTCATGCATATTTTTTTCAAACCTAGTTAGCGCTCAGATGATCCTAACAGGTCCGGTGACATACCGACTTTTGAAGAAAATAGTATTAATCGATACAACGACTGGATGACCTAGTAGTATATCTAAACAGCCCGGTCGAGTGGCTTCTCAAAGGTGAATTCGGGTTGGTACATGTTTCAGAACGTCACAGTCTCCCAAAACTTTGATCAATTTGATCAATGTTGGAACCCAGGCCCCAGACAAAACAGTCATGGTGGCGGATTGAATCTTGTTGGCGTTGCCTACATCGACGGCTCGGCGCGTTAGACTGTGGGCTCGGGCTTTTGGGTCAGATCTTGGCAACAAAGAACGTCCAGAAGACCCTAGAATAAGTGGATATATACCTCAAACCTCGGTGGTAAAATCATGCTTCTGACAACCAGTCGTCTACAGGTCGTTTTCGGTCTTAATTCTCTTTGATACTTACTGGTTAACGCAACTGCTGCAAGCCTCCGACTTATTAGGACATGTTCTCGTGGCTTTCGACGCTATGACCGGCAACGGCAATCGAAGCACGACGGTGCAGGCTATGACCTGGGCTATGTGGGCCCTCGCGTTGTTCGCTATGGTCCTCCGTCTATACTCGAGGTTGGGCATCACAAGAACGTTTGGTGCCGACGACTGGTTCATGGTCTCGGCCATGGTATGTGGGGTCCGGCATGACTTGAGTCAAATGCAGCATTCTAACGGTTGGCAGATCGTTTTCACCATCAACACCGCAGTCGTGTCTGAAGCTGCGGCTCACGGTGTCGGTCAACACCAGGCTGACTTGCAGCCTCCGCAAATATTCGAGGCTATGCATGTAAAGTGTTCCCAGCCAATTTTCGTGCTGATTTGGACTGAGAAAATGAGACAGTACTGGTATTTCTGCTATCTCACTTATATGCTCACCATGATGCTGTCCAAAACGAGTGTCGCTTGGTTCTTACTACGCCTCTGCCCGAAAAATACCCATCAGACCCATCGGATCATCATATACATTGCGTTGAGCCTGACTGTGCTCTGCGGAATCGCGTTCTTCCTTTTCGCGATATTCCAGTGCTGGCCCGTCTATTACTTCTGGTATCGAATCCCAGGCGTTGGCACTTGCTCATCGATCGACTCCATAATCACGTTCACATACGTTTACAGCGCGTTCTCGATCATCACGGACTTCACATTCACAATCCTCCCATTCGCGCTCATATGGACAGTGAATATAGACACGAAGACCAAGATTGCCTTGATGCCTGTCTTCTGCATGGCTGCCATGTAGGTTTCTCAAACACACTCTCAGTCCCGCGCAGATGTACATTGACAGAGGCGTTGGCAACATCACAGAGCTAGCAGTGCGGTGGCCGTCCGCTTGGCATACGTCCAGGAATTCAGGGGCAATGACTTCTTGTGTAAGCCGCTTGTTTCTCATCGTGAAGCTCTCCAACTGATGAGAAGCGACTCAGGGTCGATCTCAAACATCGCAATATGGTCTCAGGTTGAAGAAGGTCTGGCCGTAGCGGCTGGATGCTTCGCTACTTTGCGACCCATTCTCCGCAAGATCCTCGAAAAAGTCGGCAGTGGTCGGGCAAGAGAGGTCCCCGACTCTCCGGCCGTGGCCGAACACCCTTGGTCGATCAAGGCCTTCGGCCGGCACGCGCTTGGGAAATTCTCAATATCCTCCACGTCCAGTCCCCGGACAAACTCGAGCATTTGATCTAGAGTGCTTAAGGAATCTTGTATGAAACACAGTTTATTCTAAGATGCTATTTGTACATCATATCTACTTGTGAATCCTCCGTCACAGACGCTCGGTTCCCTGAAGGAATGATGCCTGTATCCGCCGAAGCCTCTTTCAGGGATTAGTGATCAAAGACTGCCTCGGACATGTATTTCAAACCCAATATTACAAATCCTATCTTGACACCAAGACACGCCCTTTTTCCATTTCTCCACTGGGGCTTGAAGAAATACACACGTCGCGCTATAGAAGCAGCACACCAGCCCGACTGCAGCTGCAAATAATACACGGATGTCATGAAGACATATTTCCTCTTCGCGCTTCTTGCTGGCATCTTCCTTTGTTCATCCATATATTCAACGAGAAACATGTCACAATCAGCTCTTTTACTCCGCGAGATAGGCACACCACTGGTTGTGGGCAGTCGCCGGATTCCTCGGCCAGGAATTGACCAATTGTTGGTCAAGGTAATCGTCGCTGGGCGTGAGTCAAACACACCAGCTTTTGAGGATTCGATAACTAAAACATTTTAGTCAATCCACATGACCAGAGAACTCGAGACAATGGGCTGTTTGTTACAAGCCTGCCGCACGTCCTCGCCAGTGACCTTGTTGGTGAGGTGGTGGTCGTCGGCGAAGGAGAGCACTCTTCAAAGTTCAGTGTCGGCGACCATGTCTTTGGGCATACATTCGTCGAGGATGGCGAAGCGAGCGACTTCAACGCTGCTCAGCAATACGCTCTTACGGATGCACGATTCTTTGCAAAAGTTGCGGATACTGGGCTGAGCGATGACGAAGCATCTACAATCCCGGTCATGGTGTTGGCAGCGTATGCTGCACTCTTCTCCAAATCCGGCCTTGGCCTTCCTCCGCCCTTTTCTCCAGAAGCAAGCTCTTTTGATTACAGCCACACCACCCTTCTCATTATCGGAGGCGGTTCTAATACCGGGAAAGCCGCAATTGAACTAGCGACAATGGTCGGTGTCGGACGAATCATCACGGTTGCCGGGCTTCGTAACGATCTCAAAGCTCGTGGGGCAACTCACGTCATTAACAGGCACGCCGCTGATGCACTGGCCCAAATCCACGCGATCACCGGAGACGAACTTATTTATGCCATTGACACTGTCAATAGCGATCTAGGACAGGAGCTAGGCATTGCCGCACTTTCGAATTCGAAGAGAGGGACGCTCATCACGCTTCGTCGCACCAACGGGGATTTTGACCCGGCGCGCATCGGCACTAAGAAGGCCGGGTATGAGCGTAGGTTGGTCATGGGCACTTCTCCGGCAAACCCGGATATAGCACTAGACTTCTGGGGGCAAGTTCCTGCATGGCTGAGGAGTGGGAAGGTCAAGCCGGCTACCTATGTGGTTGTGGAAGGCTTAGATGCCGATGCGGTAAATAAGGCCCTGGACGCGTACCGTGACGGGAAGGGAACCAGGACAAATGTTCATCCTTAGGACTAGGGAGCCACAAAAGCGTGATTAGTAAGAGATCAGACATTTACACCCACAAAAACAGATAGTACACCCATTCCAGGTAACTCAGAGATCAAAGTACTCAGCTAGGCACTGAACTATCTCATAGAATGTTATCCTCTAGGAAGTTATCTTATAGGATATTATCCTCTAAGAAGTTATCCTCTAGGAAGTTATCCTCTAGGAGGTTATCCTCTAGGAAGTTATCCTTTGGGAGGTTATCCTCTAGGAAGTTATCCTCTAGGAAGTTATCCTCTAGGAACTTATCCTCTAGGATTATAGGAATAGGAGGTTTTCCTATATAAGGTTGTCTAGTAAGATATTGTACCCTGGGGCTTAGGTGTACCCTCTGTTTTTGTGGGTGCGAATATCTAATCTTATTAGTAAACCTCCTTTTTATGAGAATGAAAAACAGCATACGCGTATAGCTTTCTGTCTTTAGTTGTATTGATTCTCCTAGCCAATGAACTCTCACCTTCATGCCCCTCGTATTCGCTAGCATTGATACGACCTTACTGCTTGCTAGGGGCGGGTCTGTGGAGACGCCGAGTCCTGCCTGGTCGGATGCCCCCGACCTCATTCTTGTTTCCTTGTCCCAGCTTCTTCGTAGTCGGGAACGTCCCAGCTTCTTCGTAGTCGGGAACGTCCCAGCTTCTTCGTAGTCGGGAGGTCCTATATTCGTTTTCTTTGGCGAAAATGCGCGTTTCGCGTCGTGCACTCGTCCTTGCAGGCGCGCTCCTGACTTCTGCACGACACGATTCCACCGACTCCCGAAATGAGGTCCTTGGCGTTTACATGGCAGAACTCGCGGATGGCGCGGCACCGCAACAACTGATCAGCCAATTGAGTGCGGCAAACATCACCATCAGCATCCGCCAAACCATCCATTCGAAGCTCTTTCACGGCGTCTCTTTCACCGTGGAGGATGGTCGTGACGTTCTTGGCGGAGTCGAGAGTGCGATTCTTGCCGCAGCCGGTACCATCAGACAAGTGTGGCCTGTTCGGGCGGTCTCCAAGCCCAACGAAGAGGTTGAGAGTTTCGTGAGCCTGAGCACCGCCTCGAAGGTTCAACAGCGAGATGTCGACAAGCCGTATTACCCTCATGTCATGTCTCAGATCGACCTGCTGCACAAGGCAGGCTTCACGGGCCAGGGCATCCGGATTGGCGTCGTCGACACCGGCATTGACTACACTAACCCAATCTTGGGGGGCTGTCTTGGCCCAGACTGCATTGTCACTCACGGGTGGGACGCGGTTGGATTCGACGACTTTTTTGGCCCTGAAGGCATTCGTGTTCCGGAGCCCGACGACGACCCGATGGACTGCGACGGGCATGGGACCCACGTTGCCGGCATCATCAGTGCACTGCCCAACGAATTTGGTTTTATCGGCGCCGCTCCCGACGCCAGGCTCGGCGCGTATCGCTCAATGGATTGCTCTGGTTGGGGCACTGAAGAGAGCATCGTTGCCGGTATGTTGCGGGCCTTTGACGACGGCAACGATATCATCACCATGTCCGTTGGACTGTCAGGCGGCATTCCGGACAGTCTCATGTCTCTTACAGCAACCAGGATCATCGAGGCCGGTGTGCCTGTCTTTGTTGCCATCGGAAATGATGGACTGAGCGGCACTCTTTTCAACGCTGTAAGCCCAGCCGAGGGTCGGCTTGTGAACTCAATTTCGTCTTACGACCCCGTTGAGGAGCCGGCCGTCTTCGCCTTGGCTGAATACGCAATTGGCGATGCGGAGCCTCAAAAGTTCGCCTGGGCAACGCTTATGAAAGGTCGTTACGAGTTTGACAGTGGCGCTGATCACGAAACATTGCCGCTGCTCAATTTGCATGGCTTGATGGTTGGCAACACGACCGTGACGGGGTGTACCCCGATCCCCGACAGTGTCCCGGATCTTTCTGGCTATCTCGTTCTCATCAGCCTAGACCGGCCGGAAGGCTGCTACTTCCGGGAACAGCGGCAGAATATTATTGCCAAAGGCGGTTCTTTGATGATGTATTGGGGTACTGATTTGCAGTAAGTTGTCCCGCTTTCTGATCACGATATCGTATGAGCCCCGAGCTGACGTCCTTCTTCACGAAAAAGGATTCGCAGCATCATTAATGATGACCCTAACGCCTTTGTCGCGACGACCACCGCCTCGCCAGCCAAGGAGTGGATCGAGGCTCTTGCTGGAGGCCAGAACGTCACTGTCAACATGACTGTGCCCTGGAAGGCCGAATCACAGGTGATCTGGAGCAACAACGAGGCGACAGGTGGGCAAGTATCAAACTACAGCACTTGGGGCCCGACGTACGACCTGAGGACCGGTCCGACGTTTGGTGGTCCAGGGCGCAGCATCATGTCCACCTACCTCCAGAACGGCCAGGGCGTCGCCACGCTTGGCGGTACATCGATGGCTGCGCCCTTGGTCGCCGCATCCGCAGCTCTCCTTAGCCAGGCACGCAATACCTCGGATCCCAGCACTCTTCAGAACCTGCTCGCCAGCACGGCTGTCCAGCCAGGGGGTCTAGAGTCTCCACTTCAAGCAGGCGCCGGGCTCATCCAGCTGTGGGATGCTGCCCAAGCCAAGGGAGTCCTGAGTGTCTCTGGCATCTCATTCAACGACAGCGACAACCACCCCGAAGAGGTCACGTTCACCTTGCACAACACTGGCGACACGGACGCTGTGTACGAGCTTGACCACATCGCTGTTTCGACAACATTTGCAATGACACCGGAGGGAAGGCTCGCACGCGCGCCTTTTGAGGTTATCGATGCGCACGCCGACATTACCTTTGCAGAAAACCAGGCACTTGTAAGTGCAGGAGGCGAAGCCAAGATCACCGTGCGGTGCAGCCTGCCCGAGGGAGTGGAAAAAGCACGCTGGCCGATTTACAGCGGATATATTACCCTCAACTCCACCAACGGCGATTCACTCTCCATCCCCTATGTCGGAAATGCCGGCTCAATGCGGGAGGGGGTCATCATCGATGACGAGGCCGTTACATACTGGCCTCGATTCAACGCCGAGGACGTCGTCACTCTTCCGCGCCCTACCACCCCAACCAATACCTCATACGACGATGTCTCGGTTAATGTCAATCCTTACCTCCCAGCCAAGGTCCTCCGGGTTGACATCGTGGCCCCGGCCAGCTTGAACGGGACAACCGACCAACCCAGCAACACTTCAAATGCACTGCCCACTGAGGAGTGGCTTGGCCGCAGGACGTACGGGCAGATCTGGGCCTCGCCTTACGCCATTCTCGCAGAATCGAGTGGCATCTCAGCCACGTTCGGAGGCTTTCTCGCGAATGGGGAACTTCTCCCAGCTGGCAGGTACGCGATTCTCACCAGCGCCCTGAGGCTCTTCGCGGACCCGGCTAGTGAGGACGAGGCGGACTGGCAGGTGGTCGAAACGGTTCCTTTCTTACTTCGGTACCAGGACATCTTCCTATAGGACAACCTCTTATAGGATAACCTCTTATAGGACAACCTCCTACGGGATATTCTCTATAGGACAACCTCCTACAGGACATCCTCCTATGGGATACCCTCCTATATAACAAACCTAGGAGATAATTACCTGCCCAGGTGTGGTTTGGTACTAAATCGAGTACTTTGATCTCTGATTTCCCTAGTGTGGGTGTACCCTCTGTTTTTGCGGGTGCAAATATCCGATCTCTGAATAGAATGTAAAGAACTCACCCTCGTTGTTGCCTCCATTGCTAGATGCCGAATTCATTCCAATGATGCTGCTCAATCCACCCTGAATCGACTACCAACGGTGTGCTTGATTCTTTAGAGCACGCATCTAGCCATATGCGGTTACCCCCATATCCGAGTCATTCTCGAAGCTTTGTACCCAGCTGTCGGCGACGCCGGCAACCGAGACAACTCAAGTGCCACTACTCCAATATGGCTCGGCTTTATCATGCACGGGTACTAATTTCTTATAGGTGGCCGAGAAGGAACGGCTCCAGTACGGCAGAATGCCAGTGCCAACTTCATGAGTCAACACGTTTGGGGAATTCCCAAACATGTCCCGGTGAGGCTAGACAATGCGTGCATTTAGCGTTGTCTAGAGCTACCACAGCTCCTTAACCAACACCAGTTAGCACGAACGTGTGTCGTCGGGACTACGCTGCTCATTGCGGGCCTGATGCTCCCATCTTCGCCACCATCGCTTGTATAACTATCGACCTTTTCGCAGTGCCTTTCAATCAAAATAGACCCGGGTAAATGCTTACGCCATAGGATGATTGTACGCGGTCCGAAGCCCATGGGACTCATCCTCTCGGTCCGAACCCTTGGGAATCGAGTCGTGCCAGAAATCTGCGCTTAATCGTCCCGCATTTCTCCATGCAAGGGGTTAAAGTTCACAGGGAGCCATGGAGAAAGACACAAAGCAAAAGGTTCATGACATAAGATGTCCGGTTATTCATTTTCCCATTTTTTATGGAAATATATGGCACGGTGTCTATATCTAGCTGTTTGGACACGTTGGCTCCATTCCGGCCGATCCAATTTATATGAGTGTTCCGTGCTCAATCAGCAGGCACTCTCCCACTCATAAAACACGCTGATTTGATTAGCTTCTGTGTGGTCCCTACTTGCGGTTTACTTAATTGTGATGTCTGTGGACTACAGTGATATTCATAAGTCCCACGAAATGCACAAGACATCGAATGACCGCTTGCACCGTAAGATTGGGGATGGTATTATGCCATGGCTCTCCCGCTTGTTTCCCGGGATGGCCCGTTACTCGACGATCGAAAATGCAGATACGAACCTCGGAAACCAAGTGTCGGCTACAGCACAGCTCAGAAAGAAGAACAAGTCAATACGCATGTGGCAATGTATCTCCGGAGTCCTGACAGCAGCTCTTGTCATTAGCTGGCTCTTACTGTTCCCTCCAAAGGGCCCAAGTCGTTATCCACAGCCAGAAGGCGGAACAGAAAACGTCCTCAAATGGATGAAGGGAGCGGAAGCCGCTGAAGGTCACTACTGGTGCGGCCCATCCACGGTCGAAGCGAAAAGAAGAGGATGCACTTTCAACAAACTCCACAACAGGTGGATGTCGCCGAAATGTTCCGCGGATTTCGAGCCGGCCCGCGAGGCCGTTTTCAAAGCCCTCGATGGCGATGTTCCGGAGTTTGTCTTCTACAGAGACGACAACGGCAAACCTGGAGCGGAGATCAGCGAGGACGAGCTGGACGAGCTTGACATCCTGACGCCGGCGTGGACGACGGTGGGCCACCACATGACGCATTGCATGTATCTCTTGCTGCAGGCAGCTGCGGCGTTGAACTTGGGCACCAAGGCTGACATGGTCGTGTATGCGTGGGAGCATGCTGGGCATTGTGCGTCGGTCATCATGAATGTCACTAAGACGGCCCCGGGATGGAATGATGTGGCGAGCTTTGGGCATACTCAATCGGGAGTCTGCTGGTAGCATATGGTGTCATTTGGAGCTTCTGCTGCAAGCGGATTTTCTCGACGCACCTTGAAGTCCGAGTCCAAGATGTGCTTCCGTTGTGAACTTCGCTTTTACTTGAAAACATTTTTGAGAGGAGAATCCTAACGGGATGCATCTGGGGAGTTTTGATAGCACTCTCCACCAAAATGGGTGGAGAGTCCCAGCTCTACTCTCCTCACTACATATGTAACTGGTTCCGTTTCTATTCCGTATACAGCCGTAGCCATACGCAAGGTAGTTGGGCTGGACTTGGGCGGCAGACAAGGTTGAAGCTGCAGCCCTCGAATGGTGATCTGCAGATACAAAACCTAACTCAATCAACTAAACGCCTCAAGACGCACGTTTATGTGTACTTCATGTCATGTGCGTCGGCTGTGGTGGCTGTGCAGTCACGTTGGAAGTTGGTCATAGTTGGTCCATCTTACACATACTTGCAGGAGAGCGCAGTCAGCACTCTCCACCTATTTTGCATGAGAGTGCTAGCCAAGCCCTCAGCTAAACTGCCGTTACAATTCTACTTCAAACATACGCACACCTTTAGCAAAAGCAGCAAGGCAGTTTGCTCGTGTGATTCGAGGCCCTGAATCATTCTATCAGAACGTCATCTCAACTCATTGGACATGATGACTTGGGGCTCCGGTACAGGCCACCACCAGCTCGTGGCATGTGGCTTGCATCAGACTGATGGTTCTATGTTCTACGCAGAGCTGTACGGAATCAGGCCGGCCGTGGCTAACTCTCCTTGAGTAGACAACGCCACTTGCTCTTAGGGCGGGACCAAATGCCCATCCTGCTAGAGCTGGCAAGTCTTCTCGTACTTGTGCGAACAAGTAGGCTTGTGCTTTTGAATGGGCTTTTTGTATATGTTACCTAGGTAGCTTGGTAAACTAGTCGTTTGTAAGGGCTGCCATGCGGTCGAAAGAAGTGAGAGAAGTATGTGTTGACTGTTTGCAAGGGGTCTTGGGTGATCGGAAAATTGAGAAAAGGTTTTGAGGTCTCAAAGCCTCCATTCATGTCACACGCCCTGGGAATTGTAGGTGTGCCCCTCCAAGAGCTCCCAAGCCCAGTGGACCCACAAAATTAAAAGACAACAAAAGAAAACTTCAACTCGCGCCACAGGCAATTTACGCTTCCCAAACAACACACCCCACACCATCTTCAGACTCTTTTTTTCTCCACCAAAACAAGAATTTCAAATTCAAAATGTCTGGAAGAAACACGGCGAGATGTTGGGGGTGCGGTGCGTATGGCCACAGGAAGGCCAACTGCCCGAATCCGAGGGGCGGAGGAAGCCAGCAGGAGGATGATGACCTGTTTGCTGGTCTCAAGCTTGCCGATTTTGGCGGTGGCTTTGCGACCCAGCAGCAGCAGCAGCCACAGCAGCAGCCTGGCGGGCAAACGGCGCCTGCGAACCTTTTGGGGACTCCGGTGGCGACGGGCGCCGTCAACTTTGAAGACGTCACAGCGCTGCGACACCCCACCAAAAGGACCGCGGGTGAGGGCCTCGAGGCCTTCAAGGAGGACAGCGGCGTGCAAGACCCGTCCTGCATATACACTTCTGACGAGGTCGCTTGTCAGACAGCGGCGTTCCTCGAGGCCAGGGCTGCGTCAAAGAAGAGGATGCGGGACGATGCGAAGAGCAGGGCGCCATTGGACATTTCTAAGATCCCAGTCCTGCGTAGGGGCGTTCTCGTCCAGCCACAAGGACAAGCTGGGCGTGGAGTGCTGCCAGGCGCGCGCAATCAGCCCAGTCGTGCTGTCACCGGTCTTGCGGGCGACCATCGAGTCGGAAGGGCTTACCGATCTCGACGACAAGGCCAGCAGCAGCGTCACCGTCATGAGACCGAGCAGCAGCTGACTGTCGATGAAGAGGATGACGATGGCGATGAGGACATGATGGATGGCCCGAGGGCTGGCTCTATCCAAGGACAAGAGAACATGGGCGCAGCGAGAGTCCAAGGAAACACGGCTCAAGAGCAGGCTCAGAGCGGCAGCCATGCCTCCTCCACTGGACGTCTTGGTTTGGCGGAGCGCCCGCTAGGTCCGTCCATCTCCCAGGCGGCGCAGCGGGATGACCTTGACACAAATCTTGTCAGGGGCCGCAATATCGGAGCCGATCAGATGCAAAATCTGGTCGCTGGTTTCGTCAGGGCGCATCCACCCGGAACCAGTTACACGGTGGAAATCAGAGCAAACCAGGCGTCTGAGGGGGTGGGCCTCCCTATGTTCATGGACGGATTAGGTCGTCGTTTGGTCCCGATTCATGAGGTCCGTTCAGGTGCCACTGCACCGAGCCAGGCAGCCAGAGACGCCCAGCTCAGAGCCATGATCAGGGGCGACCCGTTCGAAGTCGATCCGACCCCGGGCCAATCGAACCGTCGCCCTGATTCTAAAGAGGATTAGGGTCCGGTGTTGATGCCCGACCTAACTCGACGCTCAGGAAACATGGAGAGCGAATGAGGAGGCTATGCAGTCGTGATCAGGGGTTGAATCAAATCAATTGTACTCGTCGAGGTCATGTATCATGCCCAGTCAAATAAATAGTCGAGAAATTTCCAAGGGCAGCGAACAATGAATGCAAAGTAGAATAAGTGCTAATAGCCATGCAACGAGTTTCCCGATGCCTTCGTACCATCATAGGGCTAATAAACCCTCGGATAGCATCAATCTCAACCTCCGGTCCTTCTTCCTAGATATTCATGCCAGCAACACACACAACATCCGATCAACGTCGGCCTGGTCGCAGGGCCATCTTGTTGGGACCAGGGAGGCAGAGCAAGTCACAAATGGCAGCAGTTATTTAAATGTCACGAAAGGCTGGGCATACAGGCGAGATGCGAGATTTTGAGTTGATGAATTCAAATTTGATGGGCTTCCCAATCCTTGCTGCCACGTCTCAGTCACCTCCGCAGGGTCGCCTCCAGAACCCGCCGAGCCTCATCCGGTGAGTGTGCAAATAGATCACAGTAGTCCAGTAATTGTCGTGACCGGGAGTGACCAATCCACAACCTCGGTCCCTGAAGAGAGGACAATTGCTCGGAGGCTTTGAATTCCAGCTATGGGCACCCTCACTGACCATCGAAAGTCCTATCCACTCCAATTCTGCCTGGTTGTGTTCCCATTCACGCTGTCTACCGGTACGGTCTAGTTGCTACTGAGATATATGGCCCATCTACTGGGACACTCTTTTCTCCAATACTCTATCCTAGAAGAAATGAGACCAAACCTGCTTAGTGGGTATTTTGAAAATTCCAATGAGGTCTACCTGTGGTGAGAAGGGCTACATGGTAGATAACTAAGTTATAACTATGATCTTAGCTCTTATATATATAGAATTCCTATACTATTTATATATACCTATATATAAATATTATATATTTATTATATATAGAGTTTCCTTAAAGTAAATAAAAGAATTTAAAGTATAATCTTAATATTTATTATATATATAATAACTCGTTATTATTTATATATAGGTATATATAAGTAAGAAAGAGTTTTTATATATATTTAAATATTAAATAAATGAAAAATATTAAAAGTTATATATAAAAAAGTTTTAATAGTTATATATATATAGAAATAGTTTAATACCTATATATAGCTATATACTAATAAAAAGGTATTTTTATATATATAATTAAAAAACTAAGTATATATATAAAATTATCTCATTACTTATATATACTAATATATAGGTAATAAGATATTTTTATATATATAAGTAACGTGGAAGAAATGTCGAAATCAACTTCTTAGACCTATAGTTTACCTGCCTAAGGAGCAGCTTAGGAGTTAGCCTTGTGGGCCAGTTACACGGTCAGAGATCCCTTCGTATCAATATGACTCTGAGAAGTGAGCAGCATAGGTTCCAGGACCGGCGTGAACTTGAAGGAAGATATTCATCTAATAGCGGCTCATATCCCGAGATCTTCACACCGTGCAGTCGGCGTTGAAATATTTTACAGCCCTCTCTAGAATGCCGAGTTGTCACGAGCTGGGCCTACTAGTAATTATGATAATGCGAAGGCCAGGAACCATATCGAGAGATGCATGCAATAGACTGGGTTCAGATTGACTTCCTCGGCATGGGTGAAGGCTGTGCCGCACCACGCCCGTCGATGTCGACATCCGGAGAGTCTGCCGTAGATCAAGAGGCCTTACTGTGTTTCCTACACGGTTCAATGTTGTGTCCAGATGGAACGAATCGATATCTTCTGTGCCCTAAAGGACCCGGGTCGAGAATGCTGACCTTGCGATGCGAGAGGCGATCGTCGGCTTCCACCCACACCTGCATCAACGGGCACAGGCATGCAGAGACTCAGCCAGATAGCCAGCTGTGTTTTTCCAAAAATTCTGGTCCGATTTGAAGACTTCTCAGCCAGGATATCGAGTTTATTTCTCGTCGGCCATTTGGTGTGGTTGCGGTCGCTTTGGGTGGGAAGGGGCGCCATGACGCTCCTTCCGCTGCACTCCTTCCTCATCTGCGCAGCATGCAATGTCAGCTCCGCGACTGCCCTTCTCCCAAGGCAACCTTTTGAAATCCGACACAACGCACACAGATCCAACTTCACCTCAATTTGACGTCAAAATCATTTTCAAACGTGTGCAAATCTATCTGTAACCTCAAGTTTACTTGATATTCTTTCTTGTGAGCAATGCACGCCCAATGCACCCCGGTTAGCACCACCACTGACGAGCTGCCTGCAGAAACCATCAAGATGACAGATGCAGCCCCAAGCATCCCCGAGAAGAGCCTGTTGCGCCTCAAGAAGCTGGCCACGCAGATGGGAGAAGACAGCGGCCCTGACAAGGTCAACAAGATCGGTCGTCTGGCGGAGCAGTTTGTACCGGTGTTCAACCAGTGCAATGAGGCCCTGGGACGGCGGGAGCAGGCCGTCACAGCCGTTGAGGCCGACCTGGCGAGGGAGAAGGCCTCGATAGAGGCCGCGAAGTCTTCGCTGAAGACCCAAGAGGCTTTGGCGAAGCTCAGCAAGGATGTTGGCGAGATCAACACCCGAGACGACAAGTTCATGAACAGCTTGTTGTCTGCCAACGCGAAGGCAGCGGAGGAGATTGCCAAGACCGGCACAAAAGTGACCGAGTCTGAAACAAAACTTGCTGACAAGATACAGGCAAGTCAACAGGCCTGCGCGGATGCCATCTCTTCGCGTGGCGACGAGACAAGCATTGGAATCGCGCATGGAGTGGCAGCCGGGGTCAGGGTATCCCTGGACTTCGGTATGCGCTGTATAAACCGGGGCGCTGATGCCTTGGCAACCTGCGAGAACAATCTCGCGCTGAAGCTGGATGAAACGGCGCTTGCCGTGTCCACCTCTGAGGATGTGGTGACAAGTGCTGTGTCTTCGTGTCAGGGCAAGCTTTTGGCTGACGGGGCTCAGACCCGTGAAAGGCTGTCTTCGGCAGAGGGCAAGCTCTTGGCTGACGGGACCCAGACCCGCGCAGAAGTGTCTTCCCTGGTGGGGACCTTCGAAAACAAGTTCACTTCTTTGTCTTCTGGGTTGGAAGGCCTGCAGGGAGAGTTGTCCTCTCACAAGCAAGAGATGACGTCGTCTGTCGCGGAGCTGCAGAAATTCGTGAAGGACTTGGGCGTCAAGGTGGCTGAGGCCTTCGACGAGGACATTGTTGGCCTGCAGGCCCACGTAGACTCGGTACTTGATACCAAGTCGAAGGAACCGGTTGCCGAGGTCCTGGAACTTCTTCGCAAGGTGCGAGAGGAGATTGCCCAGCCAAACACTAGTGTGGCTGAGGCTGTGTCCGAGCTCAAGCAGATGCTCCAGGACACGTCACGCCGGGAAGGCGAGTTGGAGAAGCAGTTGGCCGACGCCAACAAGAAGATAGAGGCGGTGAGTGCTGACCTTGAGATATCACAGGGTGAGCGAGACCAAGCCCGGGAGGAGCTGGATCAGCTCAAGGCCAAGCGCCCTCAGACCCCTCGCCAATCCGACCGAGGCTCCGGGTCAGACGAGGCGAGCTTTGAAGTGAGTTCGGAGGAGGAACAGGAGATGAGCAATCTTCTGGATTCGGTCTCCCCGAGCGTGACCGATCTGCAGGCCAAGATCCGGTCCCTGGAGGATGAGCTTCGCCAGTCCGAGGAGAAGCTTCGCCAGTCGGAGGAGTCTCGGACCAAGTCGGCCGACAATATGGTGTGCAAGACTGATCTTGACGAAGCCATGGACAAGATGTTCAAGCAACTGTCCGTGCGAGATGACCAGGCAGCGAGGATCGCTGAGCTTGAGAGGAACCTGCAGGCGTCAGCCAAGAAGGCTTTTGACGCGGAGCAGAGGGTCGCTGTCCTCGAGGCAGCGGCTCAGGATGGCAGTGGCAACCGGGGGCGCAAGCGATCCCGGCTGCAGCAAGATGGGAGCAGCTCGTCCGAGGGAGCTGACAAGTCCATGTTCGAGTCCGTGTCTTCGGCCATCTGCAAGGCTATGGACGAGATCAGGATTGGGCAACCGGGACGGCCTGACCTCCCGGTTGCAGACATCATTATTAGCATCACCCGGGCCCTTGCCTCACCTGAGAGCAAGGAACGCCTGATGAAGTTCACCAAGGGCGACCAGACGGGCAGGTCCTTCTGCTTTTGGTCCGTGGCTCTCTCTGATGAGCCATCAAGAGATGAGTGTCAGTGTACCGACCCGCAAGGTGCGCCGGCTGGCCAGTGTATCTCCTTCCGCGTGTTGGACAATGCCACAACGGAGGTAGAGTTTAGCCTGTTCGACTTTGAGTCCTAGGCTTTGAAGATGTGGCTCGGCACTGAGGCTGAGACTATTTCTGTCTATGACTGGCATCGAAAGATATGATTAGTGTTTGGGTCTAATACTACTAGCTAATGTAATACTGAGTGACCTGCACATGAAGATTTAACGTGAATGAAGTTGGTGAAGTAGATACTCTCGGCCATGTAAGACGTCTGTAGTTGCCATCGTAAATCGAGTGACATTGCAGTTGGCGTGAAGCATCTCCTTCGGAAGTATTTCCACACCCTTCAGTCCCCTCGATCTTCCACAGCCTCGAGATTCTTATAGTCAGTTAGTCTTAATTATGACGCACACCTCAATCCATTTCTTTTTATCACCATGATTTTATGTCAGACGACATTCTCAGCGCGAATGACGGCAAGAAATGTGTCTGCTGGAATGGAAGGTCAAAGGATGCATCTTACCATATGCTCACAGATGACAATTATCATTCTTAGTTGCTAAATCAACCCATACAACACAAAACTTCTACACGAAAGCTGATTCCCAACTGTGTGCTTCGTGTGTCGAGTACTTTCAGACTAACATATCATCATGGCCGAGGCATCATCTCTACCTAGGTGTTGGTGAGGCAAACAGGCCTACGCATTAATCTCAGAGACCAAGTCGCTGTTCCTATTCGTGGTGGCTTTTCTCCCACATGAGAAACTTCAATGCAGACCAAGTGAGGAGATCTCGGGGGTGAAGGAGGATTCATGTTGGGTGATTAGATCGAGGCAGGCCGCCCTCACTTCGGTGTCGCTATGAATTGGCGCGGAATCTTTCCAAGTATTGCAAGATATTCACGAAGGAGTCATCAAAGGATACAAGTAATCAGGAAAGAGGGTGCATGGCTTTAAAAATTAATTATCGACATCTTCGGTCTCTAAGAAGACATGGTCCCTCAAAGACCATTTGACAACTTCCACGCGAGTTGCTCTACCCAAAGAATTTCTCTTCTGCCACCGCATACCCCTCAGCAATGTTCCTTGGGAGGGCCTCCTCAGCCTCTATCGAGAGAGGGGTGAGACCAGCATGTGGCATGCGGTCGAACGCCTTGAGCCTCTCACGAAACTTCTGGTCGGCAGTCAGCTGCGGCCCGTCCCCGCTCTGTCCATTGTCAGACATGGAGACGTCGTCTGTGTCGTCATGTTGCTGGAACAGGACAAAGTACAGCATACCCTCCTTCACCATGATGGCCCCATGCTCTGGCTCTTGGTGTGCGGCGCGACCCAGCTGGGGATCCTTGGCAAGGGGACACGTCTGCATGCCCTCCTCGGACCCGGTGACCACAACATCATTTCCTTGAGGGGACGACCTCATGGCCACAGCGGCAGCCAAGTAATACTTGTTCTCACTCTCGGCCACCCTGTGCTTGCCGTCTTCTGCAGCGTTGGCCAAGAGCCTGAAGCCTTTGAGCGTCAGGCATTGCTGCTCCATCATGGCATCCATCGTCATGGGGGCGGCAGAGGTGATCTTGACCCGCAGGCACATGGGCCAGTTCGGCAGGAGCATCTGAGTGCTGCCACCAACCTGTCTGAGGCACATCATCTTGTTGATCTTGTCCTCGAGACTTGGCTCCTGGTCTCGCCGCCAGGTGATCAGACCGGGGGTTGCATCCCGTTGCCTGGTCTGCCACTCAGTGGCTCCCTTGTCCTGCCAACCGGTGACGCCCCGGAATGGCTGGAACTCAGTCCTCTCCCAGAACGCAGCCTGCATGCACTCGGACTCCATCAACGCCTCGAATGAGATGCGAGATTGGTCCATCCGGCGACTGGGGAGGAGGACGCTCAAGAGGCTTCGCTGCCGGTCCATGATCTCGAGTGACAGCAGCGTGTCGCTGGGGTCGCATTGCGGCAGGTCGGGAAGGTAGTGCCAGGCGTATCGGAACAGAGCTCGAAAACGGCCGAGCTCCTCCTTTCCCACCTTGTAGGTATTCTTGTCCTTCTTCCCGAAGACGAATCCTCGGCAGTGACTGTCGGCTGGCAGCTCGGCAAAGATTCGTCGCAGCACCACGACGGCGCTGTCGACGCCACTCAGGTTGCAGTCGGGGAGCCTGAGCGGGCACGGCCAGGCCTTCAGCAGCGCGCGCTGTGTGGCCCCATCCAGCTCTCGTATGTCCTCCAAGGCCCGGGACAGGTAGACCTTCTTGAACTCGTCATTGTACGCCCAATCGGTGCTTGTGTCAGCCATGGTGAGATAAAAGATAGATTGGGAGTTCTTGTAGGTGGATTGTCGTTTCTGTGGGGGAACGAGATCGATTGCTGGCAGCACTTGAGCTTGGGCTGTGTCCAGGTGGGCAGCCAAAGTCAGCTTGGGGCCCTGAGCTGCTAAAGTCCCCACAAAATTCGTCCCCCTCTAATTCAATTTGAGTCTCTTCCTGCGTAGCCAACCAAAAGTCAATTGAGTCCCCTCCAGTGTAAACAAACGACAACTCCTATCCTGACCACGAACAGGCACATTCCAACCGCACTTATTTGACAAAAGAGAAAGAAAAGTATTCAAAATGCCTTTCACGGATCAGGCGACGCGGACGGAGATCCAGGAGTGGATAAAGGAGGATGGGGCTGGGGTGGGAAGAATCACCACCAAAACCCCTCTGGCAGTTGGCAAAGAGCTGCTGGAGGTGGTGTGGGCGGGCATGCAGACGATGGCGACGAAATTGCTCGTCATTTACGTCTGTAACACGACGCTGGAAGCCGAGCTGCTGGACCGCGCGCTGAAGGACAAGTCCTTTCATGCTGGCACGATCGGCGAGCAGTCTCGCGTCGGTGGCGGGGGGGCCATCGTGCTGCTGTCTTATGCGCAGCTCAGGTCGATGCTGGACATCCAGGCCAGGCGTCAGACGGCTTCTCTTCCCTGCCGCTTGGTTGTTATTTGCGAGCAAGAGCCAGGAAGCAACATGGATGCAGTGATTGCGAGAGGGCACCTCGCACTGCTTTTCAAGAACCATCTCCTCGGCCAGCCAGATTGCAACGTGAAGCTTCTTGGGCTGTCTTACCGGCGAGACGGAGGAGGGAACTGGCTCGGGCATGCAGCTTGTGTCATGTCGACGACGCTCTCGTTGGACCACACCGTCCGTGACCCAGCCGGCACAACCAAGCTCACGGGAGTCAGGCGTTCCATGGACGAAGAAGACATGAAAAAGACTGTTGGAGATGCTGTTGCTGCCCTGAAGCGACATAGGAACGTCGTGGTGTATGGGAGCTCCGAAGATGGCAAGGAGCTCCTCAAGCTTGTTGAGGAGGCAATCGGCGATGATCAGGAGGTCTCTACCTTGCTCTCCACGGGCATCTCGCGAGATATCGAGATGAATGAGGCAATCGACGCGTTGTTCAGTCCACCACTGATCGAGATGCAGGCTGGCCTAATGATCGGAATGCGGCCTGGCCTAGTGCTCGTTGAGCCGGCTGCCTTCTCCGCGGCCTTACCATTAAACCGCGTGGGAATGGTTGTCTCTATTGTCAAGAGCTTGCCGCGAACGGTATATGACCAGAAGCTGCATCTGGTGACTTCGTCGCCCGTGACGCAGTCCCTGCAGTCTGTCCAGTCTCAGCGATGGACTGGTCGGGTGCGTGACGAACGTGGCCGTGCGAAGACCAAGTACTTTGTTGAAATGATCGGCCTGGTCAACGGCGAGAAGGCCCAAAGAGAAGATTCTCACATCCAGAGCGGCACCCACGATCCTCTGCGAGGGTGTTTTGATATGGTGGCGGCATATCCGGGCATGGCGTTCAGTCTTCTTCCGGTCTTTGGGGCCGTTGACGAGCCTCTGGACCTGGCCGTCCGGCTCCGATTCATGGGTCTGGTTGAAAGCCAAGCCCGTGGATACAGTCAAAGGGATGGCTTCGTGCTGACCAGTCGGGGTAAGAGGGCAGAGTTGATGATGGAATGTGAGGCCACTCTCACCCTCGAGGCGGCAACGGCCCTGGCAGCCATCGACATGAGTCGTATGAGCAAGAAGCTGGCCAGATCTCTCCTGCGCCTGTCTTTCATGAAGGAAAAGTCGGGTTCCTTCGTCCAAGGGTCGTCGATGGGGATCGATGACAAGGACGCTTTCGCGTCATTTGTGCGCGCCGTCCCCGAGGACGCTCTGCAGGGTGGTCCTGGGAAGCATTCAGTCAGCCGGGGCCTGCTCTGGCTGATCTGGACCGCTTTTGAGATTTTCTCCTATGAGATTGACGTGATGGGTTCTGATCTGGGGCCTTGGCCGATCGTGAAGGCTGGCACCAACTGGCCGTTCTTCGTTATCAAGGAAGAGCTGAAAGAGGCCATAGAGCAGCTGGCGGCCTGGGAGCGCTTGGTCGGGCTTGAGCCCATACAGGTCGCCGAGCGAGATGCCTGGAACACGCCTCTCACCGCGGCGGAGATGGGAGTTTTGGAGCTTGAGATAGCCCGGGCGAATTACTCGGCGCTACTCACCATCCCGCGAAAGCGAGTTGGTCAGCTGGAGGGTGCCCAGGCCGTCTGGCTCCGGACCAACGATCCCGTCAAGATCCAGGGCGAGTTTGACATGCACTTGCATGCCACCAGGCGTGAGGGTATACTCTCTGGTGCTGTGCCTCTGTCTGTCTCCACCCACGAGGATGGGCGCGCGTCCGTCGACGGCTTGATGCTGTTGGACTACAGCGTGAGCCAAGAGCTCATCGGTGACCTCGAGGCGGAGGACGTGGATCCCTGGGTACGGGCGGTGGCTATGCAGGACAGATAGCCCACCTTACGTAGGAAATGGAATTGCATCTCTACTGAGTCTGTGAAATGTATGTTTATAAAGAGTCTGGTGTCTGATGCTTCTCAGAATGGTAGTCCCGGGCCAGATAGTAAGCCCCTCTGTGAGAACATTTGAATGCCAAGTGATTTGCAAATGAAGTGACCAGTGACATGCTTACATAAGCCGACGGGAGTCAAGCCATGTCGCGTCCGGCCAGGCCATGACACGCTGATTTCGTCTCCTTGCAACCACGCGCCACCCACGAAGGACATTGATTTGACCACAGAAATTCCTCAAAATTCCTTTAATTAATACCACTCAAAATGGCGCACAAGTTTATTCAGTCCAAGTTGCCCTTCAGCAACAAGGATGCCGAGGCCGCCATCAAGGAGATGACCGAGGGCCTTGCCAAGCTGGACAAGGAGTTTGGCGCGGTCAAGACCGATGCGAGAAGCATTGGTCAAAGGCTGACTGTCAAAAGGGCCGGGGCATACCCAGGGGCTCATAGCAGTGACCCTGTCTCCGACGGCGCGCTCAAGAAGAGCGCCGACGTGTTGGAGGAGCACGAGAGGCTCGCCGCCGCCATCCCGGCCAAGGCTCGCGAGCTGGACGAACTGCGGAGGAAAGCGGAGGAGAGGAAGGCACTCATGGCCGATGCCTTGGCAAACGTCTCCTCGAGTGATATCGGTGTTGCTGACAAGTTCCCAGCTGACCTGATGCTGACCATGGTACAGGCGGTCACGAGCCAACAGGGCAGCCTCGACTTCCTGCGCTGCCTCTCGAGTGAGCACCGGAGGCTTCTCCTGAACAAAGAAGAGACAATCGCCGAGTATAGGAAGGCCCACCAGGCCAGCTTAGTCTCGGAGTCTGACTATGGCGATAGTCAGAAGGTCATCCCTGCCACGCAAGCGGAAGAGGCGGAGGCCCTTGTGGCAACCAAGACTGAACATCTGGAGCTTCAGCGCCAGTTGGCCGACCTGAAAGAGAAGCTCGCCGCCGAGGAACGATCAAATGCGCGTGCCCAGCAGGAACTACGTGCCGAGCTTTCCGAGGCCAAAAATGCCGCGGAGGAAAAAGATGTGCAGCAGAAAAAGCTTCTTGCCTCCTCGGAAGCCAACGTGGACGGGCTGAAAGTCGAAGCCGAGGAGCTGAGAGCCAGGATATCCGAGCTGGAGGATGGTGTCATCAAGCAAGATGACCTCAAGGCTGAACTCGACGCTGCTCGTGATGGGGTGAACGAGCTGAAGGCACAGGCCGAGAGGATGGAGAAGGACCTCGCTGACAAGCCCGTGCTTGAGAATAAGTGCGCGCAGCTGCAAGAGCAGGTTGAGACCTTGGAAGTGGAGAAGGCAGATCTCGGTCAAGATCTGCGGGGCAAGACGGCCTTGCTGGAAGCCAACGTTGCTGCCAAGGAATCTGCTCAAAAGCTGGCTGACCAATGCAAGACAGATCTGGAACAGAAGACCCTCGAGCTTGATCAGGCCCGGTCGCTGCTGGGTAAAACACAGAAGTTGTTTGACTTGGCCGTCGAGAAAGAGCGGGAGCTCCGGGATGACTACCTCACCGAGCACGATCTATATGTGGAGACGCTCGACCAGCTGAACAAGATGCAGGGCAAGTGTACGGACAAGGAAGCCGAAGTCGAGAAACTTGAGGCTGTCGCCACATTGAGGGACCAGGATGTCATCAACCTCAATGAATCGATTCGATCCAAGGACGAGGAGATCAGGTTGAAGGACGAGCAGATCCAGGACCAGGGAGAGAAGATCCAGGAACAAAGAACCGAGCTGTTTGATATGGCGCACCTGCTTTCTGACAAGAAAGAGGAGCTGGAGGACGAGAAGAAGTCTCTGGCTCGCTCCAAAGCAGATGGTGACAAGGCTCTCAAAGGTAAGGAGAGCTCCGAGCTGGACCTTGCGGTTGCGCTGAGTTTGAGCATTCGCGCCGGGGATGTGCGTGTTCAAGATTGGATCCCCTTCCTCCGTTCTTTGCGAGATGGTGTCCCTGTTCGGGTCAGCCCTGAGCATACGCCGGCACCTGTCTGGGCAGTCCTTCCCTCGTGGACCGGCTCTTCCTCGGATGGAGAGGTCGGCTCGGAGTCTTTCGAGCTCGCTGCCGTGCCATCCAGCCCGGACGCCCCGCTCTTCGAGCTGTTCGGGCATGCCATGGCAGAGGGTGATCTCCGCTTCAACGCGTGTCTGCGAGCCCTTGCCACTCTTTCGGCCCAGATTGGGCGCCATGGACTCACCAAGGTAAGGCCCTTCGTGATCGTCCTCGAGAAGCTGGTGGCTCGGGTCCAAGGACTTGAGGCCATCTCGGGGTATCAGTGCATGCTCCCGCTGGGCATGAAATCCCTTGCGGCGCTGCTGAGATCCCTCGTGTCAGAGGCAGATGATGCCGGCCTGTCTTCTGTCGAGGACAGCTTACATGGCTTGATGGAAAGAGCGGGTGAATCTCTCGGAGTTGACGCACTGTGCGGTTCCGGGGACATCCAGGCCTGCGAGCCTGGATGCTTACTGCGCCTGGACTCGAGCGAGGGCCGGAGCCTGTTGCTCTTCGCAGAGCCAAGTCAGGCAGACAAACTCTTCCTCTTGGCCGACCCAGAGCAGAGGACAGTCCGGGCTGTGTCCACCAGCAGATTTGACATGACGCTCGTGGCGAGCGATGGCAACGTCGCCAACAGCGCCGTGATAAAGGCACCGGCTGGCCAGCCAGATATCAGTCTGGTTCTGACAGACGAGGACGTTGACTGGACCATAGAGCATTTCTACTAGATAGCCTGTTTTCTTTAATGCAAGAATCATGACATAAGAAGCTACACAAAAGTGACTCGGTGAATGCCTAGGTAGTCATCATTGATGCTACAACCGTGAAGAGCTAAGCTCAGTAGGAAAAGTTCCACAAGTCACAGCAACCGAAGATCTCTTCACATTCAACAATAGCTACACTACTCAATAAATACAGATTCCTCAACAATCTTTGCTTGGTAGCCATACCATTGTCCATTACCTTTGCTGGACCATAAGAGACCCGCCTACTTACGAGGTGAGTCCCCGAGCGTGATGCTTCCGTACGGCAAAGGCGTGTGCTCGCCCTCACCGCCAGATCCTCGCATTTTCTTGAGCTGCTCCACAGACTCCGTCTGCAGCCACGTATACAAGGTCACCTCCTTGGGAACCAGGCCAGATTCAGACTCAGAATCACATCTGAGGTAGTACAGCATGTATCTGGAGCCAGGCTGGCCCAGCATCCACTCATCATCGACGTGCGGTAGGTCCAAAGCCTGCGTCGCCAAGGGACGAGCATCTCGGCAGTCGCTGTCGTAGATGCGAACGAAATCGGGGACAGCCTCTCCACCCAGCTTGACAGTAGCTAGTAGACGATAGCCCAATGTGTCCACCTCGCCATCCTCGCTGAGGGTTATCCGCGCCAGGTCCTGAAATCCCGGTGCATCCTCGCGTCCCCTCGGATCATACCTGACCCGGAGGCAGCATGGCCAGGCCTGGACGCCCTGGTGGGCAGTGCCGTCAGACCCTGACCACTCCAGCTTGACCTCGGAGGTCAGGAAGTCTGCCAGAGGGGTCTCTCCATCCCACGTCCACTTGATCAAGCTTCGTTCGGCCAGCCTCTCGAGTATGGCGGACTCCTCGACTGCTAGTTCATTCTTCCTGGTCGGGATGGAGGTGATCTTCTGCACCGCCCAGTCTTCTGCCCCATCCGCCAAGAGATTTTCCATTAGAGACCATGCCAGGAGCTCTTGACGGGCCCATAGATATTTTGTAAGAATAGGGCCCTCGATGAGGCTCTCAAAGGTGACCCCACCCTTTGAACGCAGGACCGAAGTGCATATTTGCTTCTGCAGCTCCAGGAGCTCATCAGTCATCCTGCCGCTGCCGCCGTACCACGAGTAGCGAAGAAGCCGGGCCTTCTTCTCGTTTCTCAGCCGCATGCTTACTGTAGCCTCGTCTAGGCCGTGGGCAGGATCGAGAGGGTCGCAATGCGCGTTGATTGCCCGAATGATCAGCACCGCGATGTCGATCGCGGCCTTGTCCTCCACTGTCCACTTGATTTCGCCGTGGCCCGTGAGACTGGCGTCGAGTGAGGGGGGCCAAGTCACTCTGAGGTCCTCGCTTCGCTTCTCGAGCGGGAGCTTGAGCAGGTCAATGAGGCCTGTGCTAGCCATCTTGCTGGTTCGAGATAGTTCGTAGAGGAAGAGGGGTCGGAGTTGTTGTAGTGCTGTGCCTTGGAAGCTTTCAAATGTTGGTTCTGTGTAAATTGCTGGTGGCTCACAAAGGCAGTGGACTTGAACGTAGCTTAGTCCCTGGCCAGGGGCTTTGCAGCTCTCAAGCCAACCAATACAGGCACTTGGAGCTCTCCCAGCGCGGTCCCTAGCTGCCCATCCCTGGCGCCTAAAGACTTCGAAGCTCCAAGACCCACCTACGGCAGCTAAACCTTGACCTCTGCCAACCCACAAAGTCTCGATCACTTTTCAGCCCACAGAACAACAACGCAACCAATTCTTCGAGATCAAAACGTGGGCAGCATGGAGCCAAAGAAGGATCGCATCATCGGCGATGCGAATGACGAGAAGGACCTCGGCCGGGTCGCAAAGGAGGCCAGGTGGAAGGCCAAGAACGCTGGGATGGCAAAGTCCCGGTGGAGCGATGAAGAAGACCTGGAATGGTCCTTGGAGACCACCCGGGATAAGGTCTTTGAGGAGATTAGGTTCTTGCACGTGAAGGACGTCAAGACCAGGCCCCTCAGTCCTCAAAAGGTGGCCGAGGAGGAGAAGAAGGCAAGGAGCAAGGTGTACGAGGAAATGTACACCAATGGCTGCGGCACCAACGATGTCGCGGCTTCTGCCATCAACGTCGAGTATCTTATCGACGTCCAGCTCTGGAAGGATCATGGTAAGTCAGCCGCTCTTCCTCTTTCATATACTCAGCTTTACTGACATATCGCCTGTCACAGTCCAGAGCATAACAAAAGAGGAGTTCCGCTGGAAGAGGCCAGAAATCTTCCAGCAGGATGAGGGGTATGCCGCTTTCGTGAAATCGAAAGCCTCCGTCAGTGAGCCCGAGCCACAGCCTACAAGAGCTGAGGCGGAGAGGGTCGAGGCGGAGAGGGCCGAGGCGGAGAAGGCTGAGGCGGCCAAGAAGGCTGAGGCTGAGCCGTCCAAGGCAGAGAAGGCCAAGCCGTCCCTTGCCGAGATTTTCAAGGCAGAGGCGGCCAAAATACAGGCGGAGGGCCGAGACGGGGCGACAACTTGGAGCCCAGAGATCATGACCCTGATCTTTGATCAGATCTTCGGGGCGGACGCCCGCTTTGAAGGCATGGGTGGGTTCGACCTGCCAATGGAGAACAGCATTGTCCGGGTGGCGAGTCCGGCGGCCATCAAGAGGGCAGGCACGCTGCTACCGGGATCAATTGAGATCAATCCGGTGAATCTCGGCTGGGGCCGGGTGAAGCTTTGCCTTCGGTTCGGCTCGATCGTGGAGGCGGGCCGAGACGACTTCCCGCTGCGGCTGTACCACCTGGCCTGGACGTGGTGTCTCTTGGTGCAGTGGAAGGAGAACCTGTTGATGCGGGAGGATAAGGCGAATTTGCCATCCATGTATGATGGCATCCATGCTGTCATTGATGGATGGACAAGCCAGGCTGGTAAAAAGCTGGCCGGCCTGTCCCTCTGTGATAAGTTCTGGGCTCGCAATGTCCAGGATGATATGGCAGACCTCGAGAGCGAGGAGGCGAAAGGGCGTCTGTTTGACGCCGTCTCGAAGGAGCTCGCCTCTTCGCGCGGGCAGGATGACGAGGCTCGCGCCTGTGGGATCGTGGACTGGGCCGGTTCCGATAGCGAGAAGCTCGGCGGAGGCCCACGGAGCCGGGCCTATCTTGCCATCGAGGCGATGCGCAAGTATTGCGAGTCGGCCAGTGACGAGGAGAAGCTGGGCATCATCGCTCAGAAGATGAGGCCAGACCAGATGCACGTGGCTCCGAGTCTGTTGAAGAGGCGGGCCGCCCAAGCATCCGAGAGCATCTAGCCCGGCCGGTGGACAAGATCAGCTCGACGTCTTTTGTTCCTTTTTTTTTTCCGTAATAATGAGATACCTGTGAACCTTGCTCGTGATTCTACTCGTGCTGTGACATGTTAAACTAGGCCTACGCATCTGGACATTGGTCACAATTGCAATAGCTACGTGGGTGACATGGAGACAGAAAGATGACTTCGTGACTGGATTAATGGTCAACTAGTTTGCTACGTGAGACACCCTCCCCCAAGGTGATGCAGTCGATTCATGGCCATTTCAGCCAGTCCACGGCCGACTCTCCCAAGACCTCCGTGACCACCCCCAGGAGACTCGCCTCCACGCACACGACGGACTTGGCCACGAGCTCATCACCCTTGGCCCCGCCCCGGTAAATTCGATCAGCAAGGACAAGATAGCCGTCCTTTTGACTGCTCTCAAACCTCGCCATGTGCCGTCGCACTACGAGGCTGGTCGGAGCCAACCTGACCCTATGTCCACTGCTCACGAGCGAGATCTGGTCAGTGCCGAGCTCCCACACGGCCAGGTTGGAGATGAATGCAAGCAGGAGCTGGAACTGGACGTCGTACAGCTCTCCGTAGGTAAACGGCTCTTCCCACTCGGAAGATCCGAGTAGAGGTAGACCGACCCGATTCTCCAGCGCCAGAACCTGTCTCCAGATCTCCACAGCCATCTGGTAACGGAACTTGCCAATGCCGTCGATGGTTACGCAAGGCTCCAGATCATCTGGCGACGGATCCTTCTCGGAAAGGTTGCTGAAGTCGTCGGTGTCGATTCTCAACTTATCCCAGATACCAAGTGCAACCCAGAGCCGTCCCATTGCCATTTGACCTCGGGCTGGACCAGCCATGTGCTTCCGAGCCTTCTCCATCCAGGACCAAGAAACACTGGAGTTCTCGTCGTACTCTGGTGTCAATTCAGACAAGAATTCATCCAGACGCGAGCCCATGACTGCCAGCCGGATGAGTAGCCGCTTTGATCTCACGAGCGGGACGGCTTGCTTGGTGCTGGCTACGAGGCTGGCGAGCTCAAACGAGAGACCATAGTTGCCAGTTACAGGGAGCAGCTTGGCCATCTCCTCCCCCTTGTTCCGGGTCAGTACAAACCCATTTTCGTGGGACTGCACCAAGCCCGCCACAGCCAAGTGCCTCATAGTTCGCCTCATAAGCCCCTTGTCCCTCTTCTCCAGGTTCAAGGGGATGTCGGCCATGCGCTTCCCAGGCCAGCTCCGGATCAACTCGAAGACGAACTCCTTACCATAATCAATAGCAAGGATATCCTCAGCCAGGTCGTCATCGTCCAGCCGTACGTGCTTCACGTCCGAGCCGAGCCCATCGCACGACTGGAGCTGCGATACCATTTGGCGGCGATCCAAGAACGCCGACATCCCGGAATGCACAATGACACCTGCTGCCGTGTTATAAAGAACTTTACGGTACTGTTCCGTCATATGAGAGTACACTACAAGTCCTACGCGCCTGAGTGGAATTGTCGTGAACCCGGCAGCTGGGTCCATGGCCACGAGCACGGAGCACACCCTGACACTTCCATCCCCAAAGTTCCTGAATAGGTAGGCATCCGTGTGGAATATCTGGGATAAATCGACAGTCTCGTCAAACTTGGCTGTCATTGAAACATCGCCCGTGAGATTGATCTTCGTGAGCAGTATGTTCTTCATCTTGTCTGGCGACTCCTTCATCGCACGCATGCACTGCGTGAAGATACCATGCGGTAAGAAAAACACGATATGCTTGCCCTGGTTGGCGCATTCCACCATGTCCTCGATCAGGCTGCGGTAGTCAACCAGGGTAGGTTGCGGGCCACGGCCCACGGTGCCGGCTCGAGCGAAGGCCACCGAGAGCTTCTGGACCCCCACCTCCCTGATCAGCGGCGAGAAGAGGGGAACAGCCTTCTCAGCCTCCTGATCATCCCAGATGTTGCTGTACAGGCCCAGGATCTTGACGCACGAGGCCGGGTTGATGCACTGGTTCATCAAGCCCATAGCAATCTCCGTGTCGATTGTATCCGTGTGTGTGCCGTCCACCAAAATGACCATGTTATCACATAGGGCCTTGTCATCGGCAAGGAGCTGTCTGGCCTGTCCAAAGGTCAGGGCGGTGACTCGGAACTCGTCGTCCGGGAGCCCGCCGCACCGTGCCTGGCCCTTCCATCGCTTGTCGAAGCACCGGACGACCATCTCAGTCTCGATGACGGTGTGCCTGATGTATAGCAGCTTCATCAGGCTGCCGTCCTTCCGCGGTGCCCTGATCAGGGTCCAGACCATGTCCAAGAACTCGTCGTTGTTGGACCAGATATCTCGATGTCGGACAAACCCGGCACCGATGCTGTCGGCGGCCAGGAAATGTGCCAGTTCATGGCTCGAGGCGGGAGAGGAAACGGGAACGATCATATTTGAAGCCATCTTGATTTCTTTTCGTGTTGGCTGTCGAGATTTGTGTGGTTTCGAGATTTTCGCCTTGGCTGGTGTTGGCTGCAGGCTGGTGTCTTGAGCGTTTGATTATCTACCTAGGTAGCCTACATGGAGGTCCAGGACCCACCTGTTTTCAGCCAAATGCCCCTCAATCCCAACAGCTAGCCCTGGAGAGCTGCTCGGAGCTTTGAGCCAGGTAGCTTTGGGACATCATTGATTTGACGCTTGATTTCCAAGCTCACCTGCCACCCTGCAGCACCATCTGCCCAAGCACCTTGTGTCATTTCACTGGACCACGCGAACTCACTTGCGAGCGACTTATTGAGCCAAAACATACGAAGACCACTCGAAAAGCACAAGACTACCTATTCGCACGCGAGCCCAGAAGATCTTGCGAGTTTTAACAAGATGGATATTCGCTCTCGCCCGAGGAAGGAATGGGGAAGGCTGCTGAGGGAGCATTGGCCGCGGCCGATGGATGAGAGCCTCGGCTGGACGCCAGAAGAAGGCTCAGCCGTGATCTGCGTGATCATCGTGATGAAGATGATCATAAGCTACACCGGCCGCATCTCTGAGCCGGAATTGGTCGAGGCCGACAAGGCAGCGGAGGGACACAACATCCTCCTCAAATACGCTTGGCACGACACCTCGGAGGGTGTGGAGGCGGCTGCTGTCCGTAGCCTCCAGGAGGAGGTTTACGCGGAGCTGACGAGCCCTAAAGGTCCGTGGGCACGAGCAATCTCAGAAGGCATCACCTTTGAGAATATAATGGAGAGCTTGCCAATGTGGAGGCACTTCTGGTCGCTTCCCGCGTTCACACGCTGGACGGGGTTGCAAATCGAGGAGATGGACGGTTTTGCCCCCCTGCAGCCTGTCCTGAAGGACAATGGCGCCGAGGCGTCAGCTACCCTGCGCGCCAAGCAGAGTTTGATCTCCTGGTGCTCGCAGGGCATATCGCTGGAGCAGCGAGTCTTGCTGCGGTCCACGAGGTTCGAGGACGAGCAGCAAACGCGGCTGCTCACCCACGTCCAGCGCTGGTCTCTCGAGACCCTCGAGTGCATCCGTGTCGAGTACGACCCGGGGACTGGGGGCGAGCTGACTGGCTTCACAGATCTTGTGGGGCTCTCCATATCCCCCGAGGTGCTGGAGATGCAGCGCAGGAAGGCCAGGTGGGTGGATGGACCTGAGCTCAGCTACCGACTCATCGCTGTTGTCAGGCTGGGCTCTCCCGCTCACATCAGGACCTATGACAAAGCAGGGCAGTACCTTGTTCCCAGGGCCCTGTCTTCACGGGACGTCGTCTGTCTTGACAACGACTGGAAGTTGGGACAGCGCGGGGCCAAGTACATGCTGTACTACGTTCTTGTCGACCCGTCGGATCCCCCCGAGGCCTCGGCGGCGCTAGAGCAGGGACTGGAGAGCGCTGTTGACCTCCACGAGCTGTCAAATATGGCCAGTGGGACCAGAAAGCCTTCTCTGCCTAGGGATGCGCCCACGGCGCCAAGAGCTGACCGTGAGCGGGCGTCGCAGTCTGCACCGAGAGAAGGCGCACAGTGGAGCAGCGTCAACACCATCCCGTTGGGGAGGCGTCGAGAGCTTGGCGGAGGGGTACTGGCTAACCTTGTTGACGACCGTGCCAACTCTCCCACGGCCTCTCAAGGTCCAGGAGCACCTGCGATGCATTTACCGCCGCGTCGGAAGAGGGCTCCCTCACCCGACCGTGCTGCGCCCCGTCCAGCACCTCCGGCCATAAGAGCACCTCCTGAGGGGTTCTCGCCTCCGAGGCGGTATCGGCCTCACTCGTCAAGCCCCCCTGAGCCCCTTCCGGCCCCTCCGGCCCCTCAGATGGAGATTTCCCCACGGAGGAGGGCAACCTCGCCCCACGATGACCGCCAGAGCGCGGAAGCATCTGGTCGTCCCGCGGGCGCGAAGCCCACGGCGATATGGAGCAGGTACACAAAGACCCTAGAGAATTCTATACTCCGAAAGAGGAAGCATTCCCCCGACGATGACCGCCAGAGAGCAGAAGCATCTGGTCGTCCCGCGGGCGCGAAGCCCACGGCGATGTCGAGCAGGTACACAAAGACCTTAGAGAATTCTATACTCCGAAAGAGGAAGCATTCGCCCGACGATGACCGCCAGAGAGCGGAAGCACCTGGTGTGCCTCGTGGGGGAGCGAGGCCCAGCACAATATGGAAGAGGGCCAAGCCCAGTGAGGTGTCCCAGGAGGCGACGCATTCGGAGGACGATGAGCAATAGCTGCAAGTATGGTCAAATATGAGACATCAAGCTGTTGATCAAACATGCTCATGGCATGCTGACCGTGACTTGTATGATCAGTCTACCGTGACCCTTCTGGTCTGTAAACACGTAGACTTCGTAAACATTTTCTCGCAGTAATTGTCCCTTCATTTATTTAGAATGTCCCGATTGTCGATTTCCCGGCAGGACTACTGCACTCTTTCAGCATCAAACCTCACACCGCGCAGGGGCCTCGCGATTCAGGTCCTGTCAACTGGTGATTGAAGGTTGTGCCGCACCTCGCCACCCACGGCCCGTTATCTGTATCTCCAGTGATGGCACCCTTCTGATACAAGTAAGCAAGACCGGTATCAGTCATTCAAGTCTGTCACGACGCAGATGGTTCGGACTCTTCGGATTCTTTGAGTTCCTTTACTAAGCTGGAACAACGGCAAGTGCCCTGCAAGGGCAACGTATTTTTCAAGATTAACACAGCAAGTTTCCCACGCAGCAAATTCATCTCATAAATAGGCTTCGAAAGAAGAATTGGTCATACGGGAAAGTTTGTATCTAGCTATGTACATCACCATCCAGAATCCCAGCCGACCGGTCAGTTACCTCACAGGCCGGCATTCCTCCTTGTCCAGCTGTCCACCTTCTCTGCGTCAACAGCCACTGCTCTGTCATAGGGCATGATCATGACGATATTGGCAATAATCTCCTTCTCAGTTTCTGCCATCCTCAAAGCAGGGCTGGACAACCCGGCACAGAGGTGAGCCGAATGCCCCTCGCCTGCCGTGTTCTCGCCCCACATGCACTTGTACAGATTGTACATGGGATCGGTGCCCCGAGCCAAGGCCTTGGACCGGTACAACGAGTGGCCAGGGTGCTCGAGGGGGCGTGCAGCACCCACTCGGAGAGGAACATCCATGAGATATGGGTAGTATGCCCTGGCCATGATGTCCTGGATCCTGTCTGCTCCATGTGGGTTAAGATGGAACCCAGTCCAGTCGTTTCCTCGAAGAGGCGCCAGACCAAAAGTCCGTTCCCATTCAGCGAGGTTCCCTACGAATTCACGCACCGCCTTTCTTCGAAGCAGAAAAAGAGGCGTGCTAGTCTTTGGCAGGATCTCAGCGTGGGTAAATATCTCGTTAAAGTTGCCCAGCGACATGTCCATGCCGTAAGCGGCCTCCTCGAAAGCCACCCATACGGCCCACAGCGAGCCCCGGTCAACATGATTCCGCCCTGGCCCTCCATTGGTCGAGGATGATATCATCTCTTCAAGCACTGACCTAAGCAGGCGGCCAGGGACAACGTCTCCGCGCCCCGCGATCGGCTCCACCATGCCTGGGTAGTGCTCTAGGAGAAGTATCAGGCGGACAGCGGACCGGGCGAAATTTCCTCGAAGGTCCAGCAGCATCACCTCTGCCAGGGCACACAGGCCGGACAAGCTGATTTTCTTCAGCCACCCACTGACGTCCATGACGCCCTGTCCCTTTTCCGTGACCTTATAACCCACTGCGCCTCTTCCAACCGTGACAAGACCCATCACCTGCAGTTGGGTAAGGCAGTCCCGCGAGTGCGTGGGGCTCCTCAGGGCCCCAAAGAAAGGAACTCGATCAATAGCACGACCCGGACATGCCGAGACGGCTGAGAGCCAGCCAGCGAGCGGATCATCCACCCGGTTGATGAAATGGGCAGGGCATCCCGGGAGGATTTCCGAATCCGCGAGAAAGCAGACCACGGAGGGCGAGGCCTGTCCAGGGCTTTTCAGGCCTGACTCGATCCTGAACTGCGACTCAGTCAATGATATCTCGGTCTTCAGGCAGGCCCGGGTCAACTCGTTGTACACGCGTCTGGGCCCAGGAGGCATGATCACGACCATGCCAACGCGCTCAAACGGCAGCGCACATGGGTATCTGTCATGGGGCATGGAGATTATAAACCCGGGACCCTTGGCTGATGTGAAGACCGGGCGGGTCTCACGGGTAAGCTGGACCTGAGGCCATTCCCAGAACTCATCTTTCATAATATTTAAGTCCCAAGGATACACGTCATAAACCGCGTCCCGGAGGCTGCCAAACCCTGCCCTCGTAGAGAAGACAACGACGTTTAGCCCCTTCTTGATTGTCCGGGCAATGTCGACGGCGCATGCCTTGAAGCTTTCTTCGCCTAATGTCATCCTCTTGAAGCTGCCGGGGTCGGCCTCAGCCTCGGCCTCGACCCGGATGTCGAGAGAGAGAGAGATTGCGGCATGCCCATCTGGTCCTCCTAGCAGCCGACACGGGTGTTTCAGCCACTCCTGCGGGCTTGAACAGTACGACAGCCCAAGAATCTTGACCCACTGGCCGTCCTCGTCCTCAGCGAGCAAGGACGCCACCTTGGCAAGCATGTCCCGCGTCATGATCCCCTCCACAGACAAGCCAATCTCATGTTCAAACACCACAACTGTTGTCGCTGAGAATAAAGGCTGTTCCTTGCCTCTGTAGCGGTCTAGGTAGTCCCGGAGGGTAGAGTATGTAGTAGAGGCTACATATTCTGGCTTATCTCCACCGAGCCAGACCCCAACGTCGTTCGCGGCGTCGGGAAAGGCTTCAAGTATGTGCTCCCGGATGAGCTCGGCTTCTAGCTGGGTCGTACGCACGTAGAGGATGCTCGGCATCTCCTCGTCTTGAAGGTCGCCGCCCAGGGCTACCGCCAGCTCGGCGCTCATGTCTCCATCCTGGCCATAGATTCCGCCTATGGCGCAGTCTTCCTCCTTCGCCCACTCCCGGATTGCATTTATATCGTCTTGTGAGAGAGGCATCTTGCGAGGTCCCCGAAGTAGGCTTGAACTTCTGTCGCGCTCGAGGCTGGTCGTTGCAAGTAGCGGGCGGTCGATGGAGGGTGAGCTTACTTGGTGGCGTTTACAGCTATCTGAAGAACCAAAGACTTGGTGGGGTGTCAGGTGAGCTCCACTAGTGCGCTTTGAGCTCACTTGACTTTAAAATCAGGAGAATGACCTGCCTCTACTTTGATTTCAACACTGCGAGCCTGCAACTCGTCTGAATAGAACAAGAGAATCTGAGATGATAGAGTAGAGAACCAGCTTTAATTTGATGCCAGCTGCACGTAAAGAGAAGCTTGTTTCATACGTTGAGTGCCCTAATTCGTTGTCGACTGCTCTGCCTGAAGCATTGAACGCAGCCTGCTCAGCCCAGCCAGCTAGACTAAAGTAAAACTCTTCTTGAAAAAAAAAACAACTCTCAACCTCTCTCACACAACACCACCCAACAAGCCCAACCTCGACCATACAACCAGAAACAACCAGCCCACAAGGCTCATTTACAAGCAATTCACGGTCGAAATCCTTCTTGTCCAACATAACAAAATGTCTGGACAGCGCGGAGGCGGAGGCGGCGCTGCGTGGTATCCCGTCGACATCGGGCGGAGTGGCCATGGAGGCTTCGCCGGTGCTGCTGGCGGTGGCGGAGGCGGTGGAAGACGCCCCTGGAAGCGCGGTGATGGCCCGAAAGGTCATCGCTATGAGGATCCGCGTCGCGACGCCCGCGTTCAGAAGAACACAGGTCGTGGCCGAGGCCGTGGCGGAAGAGGCCGCGGTGGCCGAGGCCGCGGTGGCAGAGGCCGCGGTGGTCAGGAGGGAGATGGCAGGGCTGACAGGCTTCCCACTTGGAAAGCTGAAAAGACCTATAACCAGCGGGACACGGGCCCCCGGCAGCAGATCGAGGGAGTCAAGTTCGACTCCAAGCTGAACGACTTTGGCAACGGCTCCCCCATTCGGGATGGGAGGCTTGCCGTCGATGGCTTTGACCGCGACAGGCTCATGAAGTCTAACGCGGATGCTTTCGAGGCTGCGGATGAAAGGAACGGGCTGTACCTTGCCACTGGCGTCAAGGGGCCCGGCATTCATTCTATGACAGATCGTGTCGTCCGCACTCGGCCGGCTGGCACGACTTGGAGCGTGGCATGGCGTGCAGAAGACAGGGAGGGTGGTTCTGCGTCGAGCGTGGCGGCAAGAGACCGCCTCCTCGATACCATGATCATGGGCGACCCGTTCGCGGTCGACAGGACCTTTGGCCGAACCGAGCGTCGCGCCCCTACAGAGACTGCCGCTCAGCCGGCAGATACGACCATGGAGGACCATTCTCGGAAAGAGGGTGGTGATCCCATGGATTACGAGGAGGAGGGAGCGGGCAATGGCCAGCCTAGCACTCAGCCTGGTCGTTACCAGAGTGCATGAGCAAGTCATTGCATGAAATTGCATGGCAGAGATGGAGCTCCAGGCCCACAAAAAAATGGTGGAGGGTCTGTCTAGAAGAACCCAAGATGACTTGGGATAATAATGAAACGTGTTGACCCTTCACACCTTTGTGGAATCGATTGCCTTGCTTTGATGCTGTGATGTCGTGATGTGAATGTGTCCAAGCTGCCTGCCCTGCCCGCCCATGTCCCTTTGCCTGTGCCCACGAGTCGTCACAAGTCGTCAAAATAAGCTTATTTTAGCGTCTCGAAATCTCCACGTTCGGATCGTCCCGTGCGGCTCCGCGCAGCCGTTGCTCCTAACCTTAACCGAGTACCTGTGCTTAAGTGGTATCCGTGATGATCTGAATTACGTAGTTTTAAGGAGAACTCTGGGATTTCAATCGAATCTGAGCCGATACAGTAGTTCTTGAGTGCACGAGTGCATCTGTGACCTTGTTCCAGGATCTGTCGGCGGGGGGGAGCTCCCAGTGCTGTCAAGCTAGTGGCTGCAGCTGCGAGGGGCCCGCTCCAGCACCTAAGTACATCCCACTAGTAGTTTGGATGTTGTTTTTTTTTCTTCCTTTCCTTTCCTCAAGCAACGACGCAGTAAGTCACCACCACCAGGCCATTGAGATCAGCACTAACAAGTTGTTTCTACAGACGACGCCCAATTTCAAACTTTACAAATCCATACAATCAAAAAAAAAACGAAATGGCGACGAATGCGTCGAGGTGGGCCACATCTCCACCAGAGATTGGCGAGGTCGCGGCCAAGCGCCGCCCGAAGCTTGACGCCAGGCTCAAGCAGATGAGGCCGGGGTTGACGGACAAGGAGATCGGGGACCACAGGCAGGCAGGCCTGAGAACTTATCTCGGCCAAGTCTGGGAGATGAGGCACGAGGTGCGCATTCCTGTTCCTCGTGATGTCGACACGGAGGAGCTGCAGCTCCTGGTCGACGAGTGGCTTTGGAACACCCTCGCGGACCGCGAGGTCCACGGAGAGTTCCCCTGGGGCAAGGTCAAGCCGCCGCGATCGGTCCCCCACCTTGGGTACGCGCAGTGGTTCTGGGAGAGCGCCCCCAGATTCAACTACCCCTCTGTGGAGGGCCGTCAGCAGCTTTGGGCGGAGCTGCTGAACAGGGCACCATACAACGCTCACTGCGGGCCCTTTGAAGTCATGTTTCCTGGCTTTGCGCGTGCTCTGGTGGATAAAAATGCCATCCACACCCTTCTGGCCGACCTGCCACCGGGCATCAGGATGGCGGCAAAGGCCATCGACGAGGAGAAACCGGCTGGGCTTTGGACCCTGGCCGTGAGTCTGCCCGCCCCTTCTGAAATGGAGAGGCAGAAATGGTCCAAGGTGCGGGTGGCCCGCATGAAGAACGAGCTGGTCCGGTGTTTCCTGGTGCTCCGGCTCTGGGTCAGCATGCTCCATGAGAGCAAGCAAACGCCTCTGGAGGACTTTTTTGTCCTGGCATATGCCAAGGACACCGACGAGCTCAGGAGCCTGTTTGTGTCAGGCTACGAGCGCCCGGCCTCCCCCGATGGTGAAGGTTTTGTGGAGGGTGAGGTTCCGGTCGTCCCCCGGCCGGCTCTGCCTGCGCCCTTTCCGGAGCCCGAGCCAGAGCCCGAGCCAGAGCCCGAGCCAGAGCCAGAGCCAGAGCCTGAGCCTGAGCCAGAGCCTGAGCCAGAGCCTGAGCCAGAGCCTGAGCCTGAGCCCACGGCGCGCCCTGCGTCGCCTGCACAGCCCCCTGCCCCCCAGGCATCACGTGGGCAGTCTTCTCGCGGCAGCCGCGGTTATACCCGTGGCGGAAACCGTGGTGGACGTGGCGGTGAGCAACGCGGCGGACATGGTCGCGGACAAGGTGGTGGCCATGCTGGCCAACAGCACGGTCAGCCCCGTGGCGGCCAGCGTGGTGGCCAGCGTGGCGGCAACCCTCGTGGTAGACGAGGCGCGCCATCTCCGTGGGTCTGGAGGACCAACAACACACCCGAGGCGAGGGACTCGAGGTATGGTTGGTCCCAGACTGTGATCGCCGAGGACGACGTCATTCGTGAGCGGCGGACGAAGGAGATCAAGGAGCAGGAGAAGAAGCTGGAGGCCGAAGGCCGCGCCTGGTCTTCTTTGAACCCTGGTGTCAACCAGGCGTACACGGAGACCTGGGTGGACGATGAAGGCCACAGGCATGACCTGGACACCACCACCAGCTTCCAGAGCGGTCAGGAGGAGCAGCCTGAAAACTTTTGGTAGAGGTTGAATCAACCTCCCTCCTCGGTCATGTCCTGGCCAGCAAATGTTCAGGCATGCAGCTCGTGGGTATCGGGCCACGAGCCAGACAAGGCTGATGTTTAGATGTTTCGGGGGCGGAAGCTCCCCGCATGAATTGAATTTGTTTGCCCCGTTGACTTCTTCCCTCGTGAATGTGATCCCATGCGTGCAGTGACATGATGAGTGATTGGTAGGAGCCCAGTCAATCGCCGTAGATCGCCATGTGACACCATCACCCACTGCGGGATTAACCCTCCCATATGACAGCCTCCTACAGAAAGTCCTCTCACAGAACAACATCCTACACGTTTCACACATGTCACAGGGCATCTCGTAAGTGGTCACGGTTGAGCATGGTGTCAATTTAATTCTCTTGCGAATGAAGTCGGAGGGCCTCTGCCCTTCAATCAATCCTCTCCCTGCTCCATCTCTCTCTCCTCCTGCTCCCTCCGCTCCTTCCGCCTCGCCTCGTTCTCCCTCTCCCTCGTCTCCCTCGTCCTCTCGGTCTCCTCCTTCGTCCGCTCTATCAGCGCCCGAAGATTGGCAAGACCGATCTCCCTCTCCTTGCCCGCATCCACAGATGCCTTGATTCGGGCCTGGATCTCCTCCGGGGTCTCGATCCTGTTGGGATCAGGCATCTCCGCAGGGCAGACATAGAGAGGACCACGAGAACCACGGCCTCGGGTTGGGCTGGGTTCGCGGTTCCGCCTGGCTTCATTGCGGGCTTTAGCCTCCCTGAGGATACGATCTACAATGTCGTTCCTTCTCTTCTTCTCGAGTCTTGCCTGCTCGTCGGCCTCTTCGTCCTCTTCGTCCTCTATATCCACGTCCTCGTCCGAGGCGGCATCTCCCATGGGCACGAACGCTTCATCGCCCTCGTCCACCCCCATGCGCTCTTCATGCCGGGCAACCTGCCGAGCATGGCGGGATGGTGCCGCAGGCTGGTCTATCTCCCCCGCGAAAGGGTCGGCCGACTCGGTCTGAGGCTCTCGGCCCGCGATCCTCTCGTCCCTCACCCTCGCCATGAGACCAAACGCGATGGCTCGTGCGAGAAGGTCGCTTCCCTCGGTGGGCTCGGTCTTGTGCTTACCTTTGCCACTGCCCAGGGCTTTCTCCATGGCAATACTCCACTGGTGTCCCGTCACACCGCTTACCATGCTGCTCAGGCCATGGCACGGCGAAGGACGGTCAAGACAGTCCACAAGAGCCTCGAGGTCCCGGTATGTGACCCTATAAGGCCCAGGAACTCCGTCCACAAGAGGCGCCACGTCTGGCTTGAAGCACTTTGCGACGATTTTGCCGCAAAGGACACGGAACTCACTGGGACGAACGCCCCTCGTTTTCATCCGCGCGTCCACCGAATCCATCAAGTCTTTGATCGACCTGACGCCGGCGTCCTCCTGCCGGATCTCGATGGCCAGCTCCGCGAAGAACGTGTCCTCGGTGCAGTTGACCAGCCGCCACGGCCTGCAGTCATTTGTGCGGCAGATGACTGCGAGCTGCATCAGCTGCGCCATGACGGGGAGGTCCCACTTCTTGTTGTAGGTCCAGAAGCCGTGCAACGTGAACCTCTTCAGCGAGTTGCAGAATCGGTGTGGCCAGAGAGGGTTGGGAGAGCCCACATACGGGCCACTGCTGACATTGGTGTTGCTCGTCGTGTCGGCATCAATCTGGTGGGCCCACGAGAACAGCTCCGTTGGGAGGCAGCGGTAAACCTGGGCGAAGATCCTCCACAGCTGCCTCGCTCCCACGCAACTTTTATCAGCCCAGATCTCAGGACCGCGTCGCAGGATTTCAGCGAACCTGCCCTCCGCCTGCAGGTCGGCTTCATCCTGCGCCGACCAGTAAGGCCCCTCCGTGTGGCGAGGGATCAGGGCCTCGTACTCCTCCGCCGACAAGGGCGGCTTCTTGTTTTCGAGGTACGCCCTGAGAGCAGGCACAAGCTGCTCTGCGGCATCCTCCCCAGCGCCTCCAACTGCAGCCTTGGGAGGCATCTTATTCTTCTTCTTCTTCTTCTTCTCTTCGAATAGTCAAGCTCAACAAATAAACAGTCCAAGTAGTCAACGTAGTTGATGGTGTTGCACTGAGAGTAGAAAGAGAGGCAAAGAACTTGTGGTCTGTTGACTGTCAGCCCTGCCTGCCTGTGGCATGAGTTGAAGTTTTCCTTCGTTGCCTTTCTTTTTTGTGGGTCCACTGGCCTTTGCAGCTCCAAGGTACTTGGGTACATGGTCTATGGAGGGGCAGACCTAGGATGACCATGGCATACAGCTTGAAGAAAGGCTTTGAGAGCTGCAAGGTCGGAGGTCCTGCAAGGCCCCCACTACTTTTGGGAAACTTGCGCAACTAAAGTGTGTTGTTTGTTTTTTTTTCTTTCCTCCACACACCCAACCAACCAACCAGACTCTCCCAACACCACACCACACCACACACCATCTTGAGACTCTTTTTTTAAAAAACCAAAACAAACAAATTCAAGATGTCAGGAAGAAACCCGGTGAGATGTTGGGGTTGCGGTGCGTATGGCCACAGGAAGGCCGACTGCCCGAATCCGAGGGGCGGCACCGGGTCGGTCAACGACTCGGGGTACAGGCAGCCTGCTGCGCATGGAGGGCGCGGGCCCTTCAACGAGCCGCCGGATCCGTTTGCTGGCTTTGGTGGCGGTTTTGCGAACCAGCAGCAGCCACAACAGCAGCAGCCGCAGCAGCAGCAGCCACAGCAGATGGTGCCTGCATTCTTGGATGCAATGTCGTTGGCGGCAGGCGCCAGCGGCCTCGACATGGGCGTGCAGGTCAACCCGACCAAAAGGTCCGCGGGTGAGGGCCTCATCGCCTACGGACTGGCCCGTGGCCACAAGGACCCGGGCTGCATATATGTTCCTGGGCAGATAGCACGTCAGACAGCGGCGTTTATCAATTCCAGGGCCGAGTCAAGGATGAGGCTCCAGGACCCGAAGAGCAACCGGTATGTGGACATTGGGACCATCCCAGTGCTGGGCAGGCATGGCAGGGTCAGCACGGACGGCCAGGCCCGTCCCCAAGGACAAGCTGGGCGTGGAGTGCTGCCGGGCGCTCGCGACGCGCAGCCCAACCGCGCTGGTGCCGGCTTGCTGGGGCACCACCGGGTCGAGAAGCCCGGTGCGAGTCGGCCGAAGGGGGTGAGGTCGGTCCACACGGACTACCCTCCCGGTTTCGGGTGCGCGATCTGTCATGGCACGGATCACACGGCGGCAGGATGCGCCAAGCCAAGCAAGGCTGGCGACAATATCTACTGCCCCTACCACAAGACCGTGTCTGGAGTCGAGCATCACGCCGATTCCAAGTGCCACACGTCGGTGGATCTGTGTTTTGATGAGGTCGTGGACGGTGACGGGAGGCAAATGCCCTGTGCCGATCTTGACCGCCTCGTCACCGAGTTCGTGCGGGCAAACCGCGGCGCAAGACCCGAGCCCCGTTGTGAGAAGTCGCACAACCACTGGGCGATGTGTGTTGCTCGCCACATCGAGGCCAACGGGCTGGACGGCATCAATGCCCACCAGCTGCCCGTCAGGCGTGCCGAGGTGCTCCGCCGGGCGTACCGCAAGGAGCTTTCGTGGCAGGACTTTAGCCACCGAGATGTGGCTGCGTCGTGTGCCCGCTTTTGTGACCAGCACTGGGTTTGTGACACCCAGGAGGAGCTCGTCGAGAAGTTGAAGGAGTACGCCGTCGTTGGCTTGTACAAGACCAAGTCAGCGCGGTCCAAGGGTCCCCAGCGAGGGGAGGACGTAGAGATGGCCGACGTCCAGACCAATGCCGATGCGGAAAACGCGTCGGCGGCGACCGAGACCAGGCCAGCGTCTCCCAGGCCAGCGTCTCCCAGGCCAGCGTCTCCCAGCCCCGCGCCGAGCTCGGTAGCGGGGTCCTATACGCGCTCGGATGAGGGCGACAAGAGCCCCCTGGATGAGGTGGAGCGCTTGTCCAGGGCATGGAACGAGCACAGAACCGGAGATGACGATCTGGGGAGTTGCTTTCCTGACAGTGGTTAAGCGCAAAGTCGTCACCATCTCCGAGTCACAACTCTGGGCCCATGAATGCAAACCCGTGGCCGCAAAGGTCTGACGGGCGAACACAACAGGGGGCATTCTTGCCATAGATGGTTCATTGAATGTTAATGCATTTCGTTACGTCCAAGTCGATCTCGTGAATTCCATGCTTTGTGATTGACCTTTATGCGGTGACGTAGGATGCTTTTGTGCCCAGTCTCAATGTTGCTGCCACTTGACTTGATGCTGAAATGATTCCAGGAGTGTACCCTCGGTAGTCTTAGATGTCTAACAGCCCTCTCGACTCGGCTCCCGTATGTCACAAATTTCCCGACTCATGAACCACTTACTATGGAAGTATGAAATCAGAGTCAGTCCCCTACAACCATGACAACCTTATTTAAGATGCTTAGTTTCTCGCGAACATGACTGCTTTGACTTCCAAATTGCCCCAGCTGCTACTATGGACACACTATCCATTCTTGTGGGCGTGGATTCCTCGTCACCATGAAAAGGCAACAAGCCCATTCAATTAGAGTCTTTTTGTGATTGCCGGGCATCAAGTCTCTTCTTGCACCGCCATGTTGCAGCGCTGTGGTGGAGAGCTTCTTTTCGCAGTGCTAGTCTCGAGCCGATGTGCGCGTCGAGCCTCTGCTCACCCAGCCCAACCCGGGGCCGTGGTTCTCGGGGCCGTTTCTTTACCTGGCCCGGTGTGGAACTCGATCCCAACAGGATCGAGACACTAGAGCAGATCCAGGCCCGAGTCAAAGCTTCGGTCGATACGGCTAAGAGGAGGGAGTCCAGCCTTGCCTGGGCACGGGAAAGGCAACAGATCGGGAGGAATCGGCATAAGAGGGAGCGGGAGATGAAGGAGAGGGAGGGGTAATTGCAGGGAGTCGACCCTCCGACTTCAATGATAATATTTAATTGAACCCGTTTACCAACTATGATCTTTCATGTGATGCTTTGTGACAGTGGGACGTGTAGACAGTCCGAGAATTTATTTTAACTGGTCGATTTCAATGCGCACTCGCATAAGCAGAGGACACACCACTACAGCTAAGCCATTACATGCCCATTCTTAACATAGTCGCCACCTGTTGAAATGCTAGATAAGACTAGGTATGGTTAGGGAAGTGTTTGTGTGGGAATACCTGATAGGTGTTCCCACCTATTTTGCAGGGAATACCTAATAGGTATTCCCACACAACGCTCCCATATGCCATACCCAGCTTTAGTAGGGACACCCTTTGGTGGGAACACCTGATAGGTGTTCCCACCTATTTTGCAGGGAATACCTAATAGGTATTCCCACACAACGCTCCCATACGCTATACCTAGCTTTAGTAGGGACACCCTTTGGTGGGAACACCTAATGGGTGTTCCCACCTATTTTGCAGGGAACACCTAATAGGTGTTCCCACACAACGCTCCCATGCGCCATACCTAGCTTGAGTAGGGATACACTTTGGTGGGAGTACCTAATAGGTATTCCCACCCAATCTGCAGGGAACACCTATCAGGTGTTCCCACCGAAGGATCCCACCAAGCTCTAAACTCCACATTAACCTCTGATGAGGTAGTCATCGTTGAAGCTACTCTGTGCGAGATGCTGTTCAAGTTGTCTCAAGAATAGGCCTTCAATCCTTTTGGCATCAAGAACATATATGATCTACGGAGCTTAGTCATAGCTCTCGACGGCATTAAGTTGGTGGGAACTTTGTCGCAGCTCGCTTTGACACAGTCCAATGCGGTAGCCATTTGCCGACCAGGTCCTAGCTTTCGCTCAGCTACAACTCAATTCACAGGATCACTGTTTTCTTTTACTTATGAGTGGTCCCTTATTCTACAATTGCAGGCTGCATGACGTTGTCTGTGTCCGATTTGGTGTGCTCTGGCGGTTGGGCTTGGTAATCGGCCGATGGTTGCAGTGAGGTTTCGCAACGGCGAGGAGGTTCCGCGATGACATACGACCACTGCCGAGGTCACCTCGGTGAGCTCTATCACTTGATTCCATTTTCTCTTGCATGGAATTAATTTTAAATTTTTGGTGAGGGGACCTGTCGGTGGGAACACCTATCAGGTATTCCCACCCATTTCGCCGGGAACACCTATCAGGTGTTCCCACCCAATGGATTTCCTAACATCTCACAACACTGAGGAGGTTCCACTATGAGATATCACTACTGCTGAGGTCGCCTTGGTTAGCCCTATTAAATAGTACCTCTTCCTTTAATTTTGATTTTAGTAGGGAAACTTAGTTAGTGGGAATACCTATTAGGTATTCCCTGCAAAATGGGTGGGAACACCTAACAGGTGTTCCCACCTAAAGCTGCTGCATAGGTAGCCTACCCTTCTCTACTTTAATGCACATCTCTCTACGGCGCCCTTAGTTGATAAAGCTCCACGCCCTCCGACCTTTACTCCGCCTCCTTATCTAGTCAGGTTAAAATACTACGCCTTAACATCACGGTCGCAAAGCTCTCAACTAGCTAGAGATGTTAGCTTAAGTGCGAAGCTCTGTTCCAAGACAGTCAAGTCCGGCCCCGCTCTAACAATCGCATAATTTCAACAAGTGCATCACTACCACTTAGTCGGGAGATGTTATTAAGTATAGTCTCGGGAACTAGTCTGAGTGTATTCACTACTTAAGTAGCCGAGTCACTGCCCAGCCAAGGGTTCCGGAGCTCCGAATGAGACCTCAGCTCGAGCGACATACATGCGTCTACCCAAGCTCATCTATAACGAGCGCTTCAACGGAATCAGGCGGAGGCAGGCTTTTAAGTGGTCGTACAGGAGCTTCTGCTTAATACCACTATAGCTCAAGGCTCTCGCGACATTAGCGAGGAGTTCTGACACGGAGAATCTTAACCACCACACAAGCGACTACTTCGGAGAAGCATCCATAGTCAGGAAAAGGTCCATGGATGTCACACCTCAGGCTGCACCTTGCTTCTCCTAGCACCACCAATAGGCATTCCCACACAAGTAGTTCGGTGGGAACACCTATTAGGTGTTCCCTGCAAAATAGGCGGGAACACCTCTAAGGTATTCCCACACAAGGAGCACAAGGAGTTGAGTAGGAACACCTCTAAGGTATTCCCATATAAGGAGTTGAGTGGGAACACCTCTAAGGTATTCCCTACAAAATAGGTAGGAACACCTCTAAGGTATTCCCACACAAGGAGTTGAGTAGGAACACCTCTAAGGTATTCCCTGCAAAATAGGTGGGAACACCTCTAAGGTACTCCCACCTAAATAGTTAAAGGGGAGTACCTTAGAGGTGTCACCTTTAATTTTTACCACCTCGACATCTACAATCCCATGGCACCTCACCTATCTCCTTTAATTGAACCTTTTCCATGGCCGCTTGTCTCCACGGTCCTGCTTGCGCCGCTACACTGCAGCATTATGTTGGAGAGCTTGACACCAAGAGAGCTGCGCATGGAGGCTCTGCGCCGCAGATGCTTCGGTCACTCGCCGCGACTTTGAGACTGATGTCCTCAAGGATCTCCGGGCCGTCCGGGTCACACTGCATCGTCATGTTGCGGAACTCAACCGCGCCTATGGTGCCGCTGTCGGTAGAGTCTCTCCTCTAAAGAGGTAATTCTTCGGATCTGGCTGTACCAGCAGCGGAAGTGGTACAGAAAAGGGTACATTCAATCGCTCTTTATTGCTTCTCTGCTCGCGATCCCTAAGTGCGATCGTCAATTGCTGCTCATGGCCCGCCGCCAAGCCGCCGGAACTACAGCCGATCGATCCACAGGTCAATGTCCATCATAGTGACCACTGTACTCTGCTCACTGATATGTTCCAGACACATCCCCCTACTAAATACAATTAGACCACCCTGCTTCAAGCTAAAATTTGTGCTGGGCGAGCATAATAACCAAGTTTCAGCCATGGGTACCTTGTGGTGGGAACACCTGTTAGGTGTTCCCACCTACTTTGCAGGGAATACCCAATAGGTATTCCCACACAAACAGGTGGGGGGAGAGTTTGTATGGGAATACCTATTAGGTATTCCCACCTATTTCGCAGGGAACACCTATTAGGTATTCCCACCTAATTATTCTTCCACACCTAGGTTTACTCTCCCCTATTAAATTTGTGTATAGTGCACCCTAGGAACATTTAGAGTCAGTATAGAGGGTAAAAGTCTCGGTCATAGAGTGGGAACAAAGTGGGTGGGAACACCCATCAGGTCTTCGCTATGAAATGAAATGGGTGGGAATACCTAATAGGTATTCCCTGCAAAATAGGTGGGAACACCTAATAGGTATTCCCTGCAAAGTGGGTGGGAACACCCATTAGGTGTTCCCTGTGAAATGGAATGGGTGAGAACACCTAATAGGTATTCCCTGTAAAATAGGTGGGAGTACCTATTCTTATGAAATAGTTGGGTGGGAGTACCTATGAGGTCCTCCCTGCGAAATGGGTGGGAGGACCTATGAGGTCTTCCCCGCGAAATGGGTGGGAGTACCTATGATGTCCTCCCTGCGAAATGGGTAGGAAGACCTATCCCTGTGAAATGGAACGGGTGGGAAGACCTATGAGGTCTTCCCTGCGAAATAGGTGGGAAGACCTATTAGGTCTTCCCACCCATGACTTTGAAACTAACAACAGAACGCCCTCTTGGACAGAATGGTCACGAGATTAACGTTCAAGCTCTATGTCGACTGAACGGGAGGATGGCGAATGGTTCGCTCTTTTAAGCAAGCCTTGAAAAGATCGAACCCTCTCACGCACCCTTTCTCGGCTTGAAAGAGCTGTCTGGCAGACAACTTGCATTTTCATCTCATGTCAGCTTGGCGAAGGGGTTTGGAATTAGAGGCAAGATCTTGCAGAGCTCAATTGAACCACAAACTGGCGAGCTTCAATCGCGGGTCGGAGCGTTAGACTGAGAATTAGCCATGAAGTGGGGATGAGAGTGAACATTCACTAACGAGCTGACTTCGTGTGATGAAGGCGCAGGAGTGGGCATTTGAAGCAAGCCTGTCTGATATATTTGAGTGATCCCGTGCGCTCTTCGTGAATTTCGAAGGGCTCTTTGGCCTTGAACTCCAAGTTCATGATTTACAGTTTCATGACTTCAGGCAGTCATGGCACGAGGGCCTGTACTATATCGACCGAGGCGTATCGGACGAGACTGCGCCCGTGCCAAATAAGGGCTGCCTAGTACTGCCCTGCAGTCAGTCCTCAGAACACTCACTCACTCGGTTCAGTCAGCCGCGGGCCTCGAGGCTCTCCACCATGGCGGCCGCGTCCTTGCTGTCCGCGCCAGAACGGCCCAGGTACGTCAGGTGGCGCGCACCACACGCGGTACAGGAAGGCGTTGGCTCACGGTTTCACAGCCCAGGCCATGCACGACCAGCAAAAGAAGGGTCCATTTTCAAATGTTGGCTCGTACAGTGCGTGTGTTGAGCACCGCGGTGGGGAGTCCGAGGCGGAGGATGAAATCTTTGCAAGGCCAAGATGCTCGCTCACGAGCTGAGTAAAAGATATAAACCTGCCATGCCAGTGGCAAGCCTGCTGGCTTGACAAGTGGGAGACCAAGTTTCATCCCATGTCGGCATGGCAAAGGGTTGTGGCATTGGAAGCAAGACTTCGCAGAGAGAGCTCGAATGGACCCATGCCCTCGTGAGCGTCCATTGGGTGTCGCAGAACAATAGAGTGCCACAATGGCAACAATTGCTTGCATGTGCAGACATAAAAGCCCTGCCACGCCGACGATAACTTCGAGACCCTTCGAGACGGAGCAACCCACGAGAGTCGAGAAGCCATTGCCAACGACCAAACTAACTCTCGTTACAATCAAGATGGCTGCGCAGATACCTCCTCAGTACACGCCGTCGGCCGAGAAGCCGCTGATGAAGGGGATGAGGGCCAAGCTGGTGCGGGCTCTCGACGAGAACGAGAGCCTGTTTGAGATCATGTTGATGATGGACGACGTGGTCGAGGACCTCAGCCATGTGCAAGGCGTCTCGATCGCCAACACATTGGACAGTTTCAGAGAGGGCGCTCCAATGATGCAGATGATCAGCCTCCTCCACTACGTGAACCGGAAGCTGCTGAGGTCGATCATTGCCGGTACGCTGGCATATGACCTGTACCAGGATCCTGACCTAGGAGCCAATTGTCAGTACAATGAAAACAGCAGTGCTGGCACGTACGTTGTGTCGCTGTCGATCCAGGGCAGACAAGGCAGGTTCCTCAACATTGGAGAGCTCCGACGCCTCGCGGGCCTGGTGGAGAGGTACGCCGAGGCGGTGCAGGTCTGGGTGTCGAACCGCCAGACGTGGGATATGCAGGATCCTGACCACGTGCAGAAGAGGAACTTCGTCACAAAGGTTGACGATGCGGCCAGCCGGGCGGACGCCGGTGGCGTGCCGCTGTTTGCGACCGGCCGCACTGCCGTGGAGAAGCTCGAGGAGCTCGCGAGGATGTTTCGTCGGCGTGCGGTCACGGCCCTCGACATTCAGAACCAAGGCCAGACACACCAAATCCAGGCGCCGATGATGGTCGGGTGCACCGGTGAGACGATCGCAAAGCGGACCAAGCATCACTACCCACAGATGACGGCCGCGAATCCCCTGGTCCCGGCTGGCAGCAGCCTTGTGTTGACCACCAAGACGTGGGGCTTGACTGTGAGTCTGCTCCACCACATGGGCTTGAAGCCGGACATCGTGCATGTCGCGGCGCTGCCGTTCATGTACTCGGCCGACCTGCCGCGGACCGAGATTCTGCTCACCACACTGGCACGGTCGTTTGTGTGGCAGGACGGGTTCAACATCATCCAGGGTGGTGGCAAGGCAGACAGCCACTCGAGCGACCGTGGGATGGCGGAAGAGAAGAATGTCTGTCACGCACGAGACTTCCTCAAGAGCAACTTGTCCGCGACGCTGCAGAGGATGCAGGAGCTTCGTAACAAGATTGCCATCCTCAAGAACCTAAGCCCCGTCAGTCTCGATGCCCTCGAGGCCGAGATCACAGCGCTCCGGGCTAGGGAGAATGAGTTAGAGCTAGAAGTCATCCAGCTTAAGAAGACGGAGGCGGAATTCATGGAGGTGCATGGTCGAATGAGGGAGGCCGAGGAGACACAGGACGAGCAGATCCAGCTATGGAGAGCATGGAACGGCCTTCTTGATTTCAAGGAAGAGAAGGAAGGGGAGTCCACAGATATAGCTCATGGATCAACATGAAATGTTGATACCAGCATTAAAGACCACGCTAACCG